>CM067566.1:9098829-11885079 GCA_034336665.1 Luscinia megarhynchos
TTTATCTTGATCAAATAGAGTTTTTACCATAGCTTAAAGCTATATATATGTTTGGACCAGTTTGTGTTTTTCAGCCTCAGCTCACAAAGTAGATAGTATTTCATATTTGAAATTATCAGTGAAAAACTGAAGCAAAATGCTTTGTCACAAACTAGTCTTGTTTAATGATATACTGAAGCAATAGATAATTTCATACAGTATAACAGGTTCGTGTATTTAAATTTTTTAATGTTTGCTATTAACCTAAAGAAAAAGTGGCTTGTTATATTGAGGTTGTTTTTATATATATATATGTTTTGACTAAAAACTATCTTTAATAAAAAGCTGGAGTAGTTTTTATCTGAGAAGATAATCATCAGTGAGTATTTCACAGCTCCATGTTCATTCCATTTTTTACTTTACAGTTGCAAAACATTTTAAAATTCTGTTGCTTTCTGAAGTCTGACAGTTTCTGGCTATCTTCTTGTTTTTTGAAGTTATTCAGGAAAAAATGCATAGCATTTGCTCTATAAACAGGTTTGCTTTACTGTTCGGTGCATTTTCTATGCAATAGTGATTGGAAATTTAGGACACTCTGCAAAGTAAATATATCAAGATAATGAGTTAGTTGTGCATCAAATTAAACAGGACTCCATACTAAATGCACAGATCAAATAAAGCAACCTTCTGTGAAGAACACATGAAGCGCTTAAAGCTTGTGTTTGGGATATTTTTGTAACCTTCTGAGCTATGAGTTATAAAATATTTGACATCACCAAACTGTTCCTTTAGGTTGCTGTGCTGGTACAGCTCTTTGTTTGTGCAGAAACTAATTCTGGTAACATCATTTTGCTGAAGTAGCTTGTTTTAATGCAAAACTTTGGTGATGCCCACTCTTGCTTCACAGTACAGAATCATTCACTAAACCTGGTTAGTGACATCACATTGCTTTTCATACTTCTGTCATCTTATGCTTTAAGTTCGCTTTGATGTTTGTTGGGTACCAGAGGATTGAATCAATGATCTCTCTGTCTCTCTTGTGTTATTTTATAAAAACACCCAGTGCAGAAAATGAAAATGGCAGTAACAGGGTTTAAAGCTCATGCCTTAGATCTTGCTCTACTTCTGTTTGGGTAAGGAATAGTGTCCTGTTTAAACTCATTGAGAAATTTCTGATTAAAAATGGCCTTAAACTATGTAAGTATATTGGCATTTTCCTACTCCTGTCTTGATATATCTATTCATAAAGTGAGAAGTAGGTGGTTTTTAGAAACACAAAACACTGCAGCTGTAAGTGTGGTCAAGTGCACAGAAAACCAACTTTAAAACCCCTCAGTCTTCATAATTTCTGAACTGCACATAAGGAAGGGCATTGATTTGGGTAGAAGTTATTTGCAAGTTAACTGGCTCTCTAGTAGTTGTTGTTACTTATTTGATAGAATGGTTCTGATCTCTAGAAATGTATCTGAAGGTATAGTTCATATTAATGAAGAAGAAAGCAACTTAGTCTTAGGAATGAATCGAAGAATGCAATCATTGGTTCAGTTCTCTGCTCTGTATGATGCATGATCAACTGTTATGTGACTTTGCTGCTCTGAGTGTCTGTAGCCATTACAGCAGTTCTGACTCTGCAACTGTTCTTGATGTTACAGTGGACTAAAGAGGATGGACATAGAACTGCCACCTCTGCTGTCCCTAATCTGTTTGTTCCATTGAACACCAATCCAAAGGAGGTCCAAGAAATGAGGAACAAGGTTTGTAATAGCAGTAAAATAACTTCTTTTTTTTGTCAATACCTCAATTATGTTGTGTACTTGTAATGAGCTAACTTACTTGCTATAATGACATTTTGGGAGCTCAGTTCTGGTGGTGTCCTGTCCGTTTATAACTATATTTCTTTTACAGTATAAAATAGGCCCTGGTATCTTCTTAATATTTAACTGTTCTGGATTGTTTTGATACCTCTAACTGATGGCCACATGGAACATGGAAGTTAGCATTCTGTCAAAGAAAGGCTATGTGAAGGGATGCTAGCAGGAATCTAAAATAATTTGTATATGACTGACAGACCTTATGCTTGGCACTGTAAAATAATAGCCACCTGAAATGAGAATTATTGTGAAATTTCCAAGCAGTTTCTCTGTATTTCATACACAAATATCGTTTTATTAAAAACTTAAATGAAATGACTAAGAGAGTAAGTCTTCAAATTCTATACCTTCTCAATGATGAGAAGGGTAGTAAATCAGAAACAAGTGAAAAAGCTGGGGGATCTTTGCATTTTCTGAGATACCAAGTATTGATAATACTTCTTGTTTGTGTATTTGTATGTATATATTTTTTTATAAACTGACTATCCATTTTAGTTGTAAAGTAGAGGTTTTTTAGGATGCGTGCTTTTCTTCATTTATCTTGGAACAAGAACTAGAATATTTTATAAATAAATTTTGAGTCATTTTTTATGAATTCTTTACCACTGAAGGATATCTAATTTGAATAGATAATACCTAGCTTTAAAGATCTGATTTCTGTTCCCATCTTCTGTATTGAAGGAACTGGGAGGTATTTAGAATGCAAAAAAAAGGGTGTTTATGAGAACTCCAGAGTGTCAGTTTATCCACAGAGAAATTATTTATATGTGCTTTTGAGAATATGATCCTGACTAGATGCAAAAATGGAAAGTTGTGCAGTGTTTTACACTAAGATCTATAAGAAGATGATATTGTGGTGCCATATCAGTAACTAATGGCAGAAACCTGCAACTGACTGGTCAGGTACAATGGACAGAAAAGCACAGAGGTAATATTTCTGTTTCTCCTCACTTTTCACAAACTGGAGTTGTCTGTTATCTGTTTTACCGTGACCTAGTACTAAAAAGCAAAAGACAACACCTTCTGTGGTACTTAAAGACTAAACTCTGAGAAATGTGAGGAAACAGCCAGGAACCTGAGCATTTATATTCGAGTGGTGTTTATAAGGTCAGTTTCATTTGATAGGGCTGTGGCCACAGCATTCAGTACTGGTTGTTGCCCATTGGCAGGTTCACTCAAACCCTTTTTCAAACACAAAAATGTGATCAACTTTTCTCTGTTCATGTGATTGTTCATTCTGCTGCTTTCCTTTGCAGATCCGAGAGCAAAATTTGCAAGATATTAAAACGGCAGGCCCTCAGTCACAGGTTCTTTCTGGGGTGGTTGTGGACAGGAGCCTTGTACAGGTGAGAGTATTAAATTCCTAAAACTATTAGCTTAATCTACAATATCCTCTGCTTTCACCTAATATATCACTATGAAATTATTCTTTAATTGGCAGAGAGTAACTGTTTATAAGGTAAGTCTTAGAGGTAACACCATTGTCTTTGCAAGAGTGCTCAGGGTCAGAAATTTAGAGGCTTCAGCCATGTAGCCCAAGCATGTCTGTGGGGGATGCTTCTTGGTTTTTTTTTTCTGAATGTAATGCATGAAATTCAGCAGCCTAATTTATATGGATTATATTCTTGTTCAAAACTAGTTGGGCTTTGTGACAGCTTTTTGCTTTGTTCGATTTCTGAGTTTATGTATATTTTGAAGGATTAATACTGGGCACACTAGGCTCACTGTGGGGCAGTAGTGTTTCATGTTAAATATGGGATTTCATGCTTCATATTATTTTATTTGAAGAGCAGTTTGAGAAAAAGCTATTGCATCAATGAAACTTAAAAGCTGTATATCTGTATATACAAAAGACTATAAATCATAGCTTCAAGTAAAGTAAGAATTAGAGCTGTACAGCTATACTGTATAGCTGAATAAAGCTTTTTATATCCAAGTGCTTTCAACTGCCCCAGATAAGTATTTTCTGATATACTTTTTTAAGATTGGCAAGTTTTATCATGGCCACAGCATTATTCATGTTGGGTGTCATATTGTGTGCATGTCAATTCGACATTGTCATATGCAATTTCATCTACCAGTTAGTGTTTCTTTGCATGTTTTTAGCAAGCATCACAATGCTTTTGGTTGATGTTGTAAAGCCCGGGCTCGGTTTGCTCTGTTTACTCAATTTACTGTTGCAGGATGCTCCCCTCTCAGACTGTACGGAATCTATTGAAGGGCTCGATCTCACAGAGCAGGCCTTTAGTCCTGCTAAATCTCTGTCTGTTAGAAAGGTACTGCCCTGTCATACTGCTCTAAGTACTGTTGTTCACCCTTCATTTAACCTCTCCTTACCCTGACCTTTTTCCTCTATTAGAAATTATTTGGCTAGAAAACTTTAAAAAATGAAACTAAATGGATCCTCAAATTATGTATATGCAATGATACAAGCAGTTACTTTACTCTGTTAAGAGTATCTTAAGGATCTTGATCTTTATCTGTAGAAGCTGGTGAGGAAACATTTTTTAATGTCAAGGTGCTGCTCAGGTCCTGCATATAGAGGGTTTCTTTATGCATGCTGTTAGTGTTGAATTATTCTAATTTGAGATCAATTTAGAGTTAGCTTAATCTCTGCCTGATTAGCTCAGTGTAATTCTGAGGATCCTCTGTGTGTTATGTGACAAACATTGTCAGCTCTTGATCCCAGAGCACTGGATGCCTGGCTTCCTTAAAGCTTCCTGCAGTTAGCTACAAGAGTTGCTAAGTAATGCCCCACACATGCAAAATCGATGGGCTTTCACACTTGTAGTCATGTTTGTGCTTACACAATATCTGTTAAATTCAGAATAAATTCATAGGTGCGAGCATGTTGGGGTGGGCAGTCCTTGGGACTAACTGAATGGAGCAGCTGCACACTACAAATAGTGTTTCTTAGAGCACATCTAATATGGAAGCACAGTGTGTAAATAAGCATCAGTGCCTCCTCTGCTCCAGTGTTTTACCTAAAAGTCTTAAATCTTGGTTTTAGTTCGTGCCTAAACAACTCATTATCTGAATAGCTCTTACATGAAAAAGGAGCCAGAGTAGTTTCAGTAGCGCCATTACTGGAAACCTTGTGGTTTTATAACTCTTTCTAAAGTGTGATGAGCCAATTTGTGTTATACATACTTGGATCATACTGAGAATATGATGGTCATGTTTTCCACATTGCAGTTTGTTTTGTCCATATTCTGAAAGGAAGAATAATAAAACACCATTTCTGGACTTAAGACAAAAAACAAAACAAAGCCAAATTCTTCTAGGCAGTGCATGGCTTTTATTTCCCACTTAATATCTTCAAAAGGAAAAACTACTTTTATGATAATTATCACAACAGAGGTATTTTTTTAACAGCAATATATTTCAAGTATTATGTTCAAACAATGACATAGCTTTTCTATAAAAGTAGTCAGATAGTTTACATGCATTTTCATAGGTGGCAGAGAACCAACAAATGGTCTCCTGGTTATGTGATTTTGTATTTTAGTATCCTGTTAGGGTTTAGATATCCAAATTATTTGTTTCATTTTTTTGTGGTGTCATGAAAGTGCTTTCTGTCTGAAATAGTGTGTAAAATTAGATCACAGTATAAGTTGCAGGAGTAATTATGAAGTAGAAGTGGCCTATTTCATAATCTTTTTATTTTAATATGGATTGTGACCTGAATGCTTAATAATTTCCTGTTTGGGGAATAAAAATAACTCAAGATGCAAAACCAAAACAAACAAACAAATAAAAAAAAAAAAAAACCACCCTAAACCAAACAACCTCCTTCTAAAAAAAGTCACCCAAACCAGAAAATCCAATGAACCCAAAAATAAGAGCAACAAAAGAAAACCACCAGAGAAATTTCCTTGAAAGATTCTACCATAAAAAATGGTGGTTTGTGGAACAAAGGAAGTGTAAGCAAACTTATGATGCCCACACAAACCTCACCTGAAAATTTCAATGAAACTGAAGAATCCTCTACATCAAGGATTTAGGACTTTTAGGTACCAGACAGTTAAAAGTTCCCAGCTGACAAATTCTTTTGACACTGAATGACAAAGTTCATGGAAAAAGTTTCATGTAATTGCAGTAACACTTGCAATGCATTATGTTTTCAGTTGACATTATGATTTATGTCGAATACTAATGCACACTATTTTGGATGAAAAAATGCCTCCTTGTGTACAGTATGCATGTGGTGCTTTGAGCTCCTGTGCCTATGGCTGCAGCAGTTAATAGTCCATCTTGCCTTGTTGCTTGCTTTATCCATGTTCTGAGAAGTCCTGGCCATGCTGCAACACAACCTCCTTGTGCATTATGTAATTTTATTCCTGTTCAGGCTTGGTGAACCAAGCTTCTGCTGCAGTCTTGGCTGATTGACAGGGGATGTTGGTTATTCTTACCAACAACCATTCTGCAGTCTCATAAGAAAATAAAATCACATGAATTTTCAGTAATTTTAAATAGAAAGGGATTCACCCATTTTGTCTCTTCCTTTAGAATGGAAATTCTTTGGCTTTATTCTTAATGCAGACTCTCAGTGCTGCCCCAGAGGTGGTACTGGGTTTGAATGGTGACTTCTACATGAGCAGTACCTCAGGAATCTTGTTTGGATAAATAATCTTCTTTGGATAAAGGCACTGCATTAATGTCAGATTGTATTGGAGCTACTGTTAACTTAGACCATTATTGTGAACCCTCCTGTCTGATTGAAAGAAGAATTGGTGTTTATAAAGTGCTAATTTTGTTCATATTTATCCCTGAGAACAAGGTGAAGTGCTTGCCTGATAAATAATGGTCAGTTTTGAATTTTTCTCTAAAACCCAATTTTGGCGTAGAAGTTACAAAATTACTTAATTATCTAAAATTTTCATGTAGGAAGTATGAGGTCCATGTTTAATATGAAGTTACATTGCATATCATTAGCTATAAATTACTTTCCCTTTGTGTGTGTGGGCGAATATGCCCTTAGAGAGTGAAAATGCAGTCTCTTCATTAATAATCTATCCTGTGTTTCTTATAGTGGAGAAAATGCTGTTGATATTTGAGCTGCCTACACATGAAATCAAATTTCAAATAGTCATCTAAATACTTTTGGAATTATCATCAAAGTAATGCTAGGATCAACATAATCCTGATGAGATCACTAGAACATTAATTTTTTTTTCATGTCCTCTTATGTTGAAACAGAGTGTGAATCTATGGGAATTTATTCCCTTTCTACAGGGTCTTTAATACTGGAAGTAACTCCAGACTAATTTTCCTGTTCAGTTTTTCTGAACATTCTTAGGAATCTCTGAATGGCATGGTCATGTTGATAGCTCTGTAAAGTCTTGTCTTAGTGTCACATTTAACAATTGGAAATATGTTCTGTACTGTCTTTTTAGTTCTTTTATGCTTGTTTTCTTCCTGTCCCATGTTTTATCTTGTGTTGTATATTTTTATTTGAATTGTTAGAGGGCTGCTCTGTGGCCTATTCTGTGAAGCAGAACATATCTGCTTCTTGATTTAGAAGTAATGATGGTTTAGAGTAATTGTACTGGTTTAGAGTAACCACATTGCAGAATTTATTAACATACTGCTATAATTTATTTCCCACATAGACTCAGTCCCTCTACCACTAAGATTTTCATTGGTGGCCTTTGAATTGTTTCCATGTTATTGATACTGAATAAAACTGGATGTGTTAATCTGGAATCAGCTTTCAGCTGATCAAAAGTTTTCCTTTCTGATCTCATATATAATTTTTCTGCTTTTATGATCCAATGTTGTTGCCTCTGATCTTTTCAGTGCTGCTTCTCTTGAGTCAAATCTACTCAGCAAGTACAAATACTGTTTGCATTGATCGTGGGTGTTTTTTTGTGAGGGTTTCATTTTGGTTTCTTTTTTTTTTTTTTTCAGTCTTGTAAATGTGATAAGCTTGATTTGCTGCTTTCATTCCCAATATTTAACAAAGGTACTCTCCTAAATCGGAGAACACATCACATCAGGCATCTGCAAACTGCCTGTTTTGCTGTTTGTCACCATTAAACCAACAGGCATTTGATAACATTCTGTTTCATTAGTTTTTCTACCCAGTGATTCTGGATTTAACTCACAACATTCAAAGATTCTTAGAAATTGCAGGGATACTAATAGGTACTGTGTGTCTCGTTCCTCTTGTTCCCAGAAAACTCTAGAAAATTCTGCCTGAGATCAGTGCTTCATAAGGTTCTGCTACTTATGCTGGGTTTCAGCTAAAACAGTGGACTTAGTTTGAGGAGTGGGCAAAGACAGAAAGGGAAATACAAAATTTTTATGGGCATCAGTTTTCTGCCATCATTAAAAGCTGAGACCTGTAGTTTTAGGAGTGTTTTAAATTTTCTACAAAACAATTAGAATTGTACAGAGGTTGGTGTTTCTCTGACCCTTTTATGCATTATCTTCTCACAAAATCTGTTATTATCAAATCAATGCTTCGTGGATATAGTTGAGAAAAGGCTTTTGACATTCTACTGACATTCTGCATATAAAAATGAAATTTCCTCTTATTTTATGGAGAAATGGAAGTCATCTGTAATGTTTTAGAGATGTTTCTTTCCTGCAATACCTTTCAGGGTCTTGCAGTGGAGATTTATTGTTACGCTGTTTGTTCTTTGGTACTACTGGCTGGTGTTTGCTTCCTGAAGAGCAGCGTAGAATCTAACAAGCATCTTACCTTCCCTGAATTGCTCTAGATTAGATTTCTGGAGATCTCTCATCAGGCTTTTAAAACTGCTCTTGTCCTCCTTCCATCCACACAGTCTTGTCTGCCACCTCTTTAGTGCTGACAACTTGTCCAGAGCAGCTCTTGCCATCCAAACCAGCATTCTGTCCACTTGCATCACCAGTTGTACGGTGGCCATCCTGTGCTTGTGCATGAAGTATGGACATGGGATGGAATGTTTGTCTCTCTTCAGGCACTGAACTGCCCTTTCTAATGCCTACTTCTAAATATTGGTACTGACAACATTTGAGTATGGACATGACCTGGGTCAATCAGTAGCCCATACCTATTGGTAATGGAGTTCAAATAACTCTTTCTGATAATGAAGACAGTTTGGGTGTCACCATGACATGGGGTACAGGAGATACATCAGTTGTTAACAAACTAGTGTCAGAGTTCTGTATATCCAACAGAAAAAACCAAATGCTTAGACAAGTCATTTGCGAGATAGAGCAACTATCTCCAGGCAAGCATTTTCTGTACATGAGACAACGAAAATCCAGTGGCTGTAACCTTTACTATAGGATGAGAGAAGAAAAACTAAAAACTTTAAAGAATCTCTGATGCAGCTGCTTTTGTCCACTGGAACTTACTGTACTTAGACTTGCTTGTTATATTTTTATTTGTATAACTTTTTATCTGGCTTATATGACAAATGTTATAGATGTAAATATGCTAACTTGTGCCAGATTACAGTTAACCTTAATTGCTTTAAAATTGCTTATAATCTGTTAATCTGGTGTATACAGAATATATACAAGGTGGCTTTTTACTATAACATCTGTTAGGTGTAATGTAGTAGTTGCTAGAAAAGGCTTTTATTAAAAAAATACAAAGCAAAACAAAAATCCAAAGCAAAATAATAATAATAATAGCCTAAACAAAACAGAAACAAAAATACCCATTACATGAGTTTTTAACCCTTTACGAGTATTCTGTGCCCAGACTGACATCCAGGTGGGCCTGGTATCATGTTTCTTTTGTGACAAGAAAGAAACTTGATATACTACTGTGACTTCAGATATAGTTCAGCTAGACTGTTTGGCTGCTATTTGATTTACTGCTTAATGGTGAATATTCCCTGGTGGAGACCTGTTTTCTCCTTTATATTAATGTCCTGTGAATCAAATTTAAAAAAAAATCTGTAATAGATTTTTTTTTAATCTAAAAGAGGAAAAAGTAGCATTTTCAAGGTTATATTTTTGTTTTGTTTTTGGTTGCTTTGTAGCCTCTATACCTCTAAAGGTTCTACAAGTTACTGCTTGATTGCCAATGTATCTTAATATTCTTTTGCCAGGGAGAACTGGTGACTGCATCAAAGGCAATAATTGAGAAAGAATATCAACCAAAAGTCATAGTGAGCACAACAGGACCAAATCCCTTCAATAAACTCACTGATCGAGAACTGGAAGAATATCGCAAAGAAGTAGAAAGAAAGCAGAAGGGACCAGAAGGTTGGTTTCTCTGTGTTTTTTCTACAATAGACTGTAGTACCAGCAAGTTTCTTAGTAATTGGAAGGTGGGTTACCTGCAAAGGCCATGGATGAATTACCTAGTTTTTGTATGTTTCAGTTTTTCCAGTGTGAATTAGAAATTTGAAAAGTATTTTAGAGGTAAAATGTGTGATCTAAGTGTTTTAAGTATGTTCTGTAAAATGCAAAGATCTCACTCTAAAATTGTTCTTATAGACAAACAGGGAAGTAGGACCAGTTAGTCCTGCTGGTAGGAAGTTGAAAGCTAGAAACTTCAGTCAAAAATGTGTTTCAGTGCTGATTTTGTTTTGTTTTCCTTGCCCTAGAGCCTTAAGGTGAGGGAATGGTGATGCTTTAGAGCAGCAGCACTGCAGGTTTTTAAAGTCATTGAAAATTGTGGATTTGAGAAATATGTTCAACGGAGAAGATACAGAGTAACATTGTTGCTTGGAAATGCGACATCTTGGGGATTTCTACCAAAATGGACTTTTTCAATTATCCTAGAATTATGACCGATTTGGGCTATAAAAAGAGGCTGTTGCTGCATCTGAAGTGGTTCTCCTGCTTTACTTTTGTACAGTTTTAAGGAATTATATTTACAATGCTCATCTGTTGTGAGGTTTTGAATTTGAGTGATGCTGGCACCCAAAGTGCTGTTTCTTTTGTGGTGTGTGTTCCCTGCAGCTGCTTTTGGGACCACAATGTGGGAACCATTGTGTTTGGTTTATGAAGTACAGGGTGGGGTGGGGTGGGATGGGATGCTGTGCTGTCATGCTTGTTTAACTGCATACCTTTATTCTCTCAGTAACAATGCCACATCCTTCTTAGATAAGGTATCAAAATATGGAGAGACTGTGTTACTGAGACAGACACCAGCTGGGGAGCAGAGTGCAGTGCTTAGAAATCAGACCATCAGTGAGCAAAACACGTCAGATAAAAAATCTCTGGATTTGAAAGGCAGATCAAACACCTTGCAAGGAACAGATACGAAGACTTTACAGGATCGTGACATATCATCACTGTCTAAGTCTTTAGCTAACATTCAGTTTGCTGCTGCACGGGTTTCTTGTCAGACCATGCAGCAAATCATCCCACATCTAAATGGAGAAGAGCCAGATGGGCAGAAGTCCTCCCATAAGGAATTTCATACTGCAGTGATCAAAGCTTTAAGGTCTGATCCTGACCTTTTGGCTGAGGCCTCAGGTATTACTAACATGGTACAGCTGTGCTTGTAATCCAAGGAACAACCTCTTTATCTACACCATGTGGAGATTCTGTCAGTTGACTCTCATCTGTGGGACTGATTTCACTTTAATTGTGTAGGTGAACTGGCTGGAACAATGCTTTAGTGTTGTTCCTGATATATGGTGTACTCTATTAATGTTCTCCTTTGGATCTAGGGCTATTATAAAGCTGGAAACAAGGGGGTTAATACTCAAGTCCTCCTTACTAATAACAAATACTCAAACCACTGTGAAATCTGTTTGGAATCATAATTGCTGCATGTTTTTCTGATTATCTGTGCAGTCTTCTTTTCTTTCGGGATGCAATTTTGTTTACTACAAATTTCAGCAATACAAAGCAAGCAAAAGAGTTATCTTGTGTAGGCCTGGGAGCATATCCCCTCCTCCATATTTTTTATATCTTCCTTGTGGTTTTTCCTCACAAATTTTCTTTGTAAACGCATCATAAACCAATTCATAAATGATTTCATTATTCATGCCCTCTTAAAGAAAAAAAAAACCTCCAAAAAGAGCTACAGAGCACAACAGCAGCTTGAACAGTTTTGTTAGTATCAAACTATTGTTTAGTTTTCTTTTGCTTGTTTTGGTATTATTTAATATCCTGGCAGAATTTTGATTCAGATAAATGTATTGATATATTTTTCTGCATGGAGCAAGAGGACATTTGTTTTCTTACATGCTGAGAGGTTTTATTTGCCTTTTTAATTTCCCTTTGCCTACACCTGCAGAGCCCTCAGAAGATGGCAGGCCACAGAAAGAGAAAAGCCCCCCTGACCCCAGCTCAGCTCGCACTCCTCCCAGTACACCAATTAAAATAGAGGAAGGTACGTTCTGCTGCCACGAGGGGGACCAGTAACTGCATCCTTAGTGACTGACGCATGGGAGGTCATGACCTAGAGCTAATAACAGTCAGTGACTTCTTGTATTTCATTGTTGTACTACCTACGAGACACCCCACTGAACTGTGAGTCTAACAGCAGTTTTGTGTACAATAATAAAGAAGTGTGCATTAATATAAGGACAAATTTCCATCTCTTCAGAATTGCCTTGTCATCTCTTGGTGTTTCTCAACCAATTTACCTTTTTGTACGTTTCTGCCAGATAATTGCTCTTACTAAATGAAATAGTGTCTGATGGTGAACCAGACACATATCTAGATGCTTTGGTAAATCTTCTTCACTGATTGCACATTTCTTAAATGTTATTGTACTTGGATTACACCTCAGTATATATTTTTCCTACTCAATTTGAATCTAAATTTGGTTATTTGCTCACCTTACGTCAGTTTTAACTAAAATGTGAGCAGGGCTGCTAAAGTTGATAATTCCCTTTAAAAAGGATAAAATTATAGTCTTGATCAGGTGTAATCCAATTATTGTCTTGTTTCCTTTACCTTGTACATTGGATATATCACTTGTCTTAGTCTGCCATTCACTACTTCATCTCATTCTGTTTTCTACAAGAATGGTTGCAACCATTCTTTTAACATAACACAATGGCTGTGATGAATGCATAGATTCTCTACTTGTGCTTTTTTCTTCTTGTGGCTGCGTTACAAACAGGAGATGGATATGCTAAAGAATACCTGTTACCATAGTAAGTATCATTCCATACTCTGACCTGCTTTTGTGCTTTGCTTCACTCTTGCATCTTTGTTTACTAAGGTTTTTTTTTTTTTTTCTTTTTTTTTTTAAAAAAAGCAGGCTTTTTCAGTTGAGATGTTGATTTCTTTAGTTCTCAATTCCATGTAATTCCAGGCAGTTGCAGATCTCATGTTAAAGTGCACTCCCCCTTTGAGAAAGACTGTGAAAGTCACCTTCCGTGTTTCCATATCTGTGTGTCTGATTCCTCAATTTAAAAGGAATAGTCTGAAGTTGTCTGGCAGATATAGCTGAAACAGCCCTGGGAGTTTCTGCCCCAACAGTTTGCTGCTGCCCACACAGCTTGGGCCTGGTAACAAAACAGAAGAGTTCCTAATCTATTCCAGAGCAAAATCCACTGACATGGATTTAAATTTCTGCATGGAAATGGATATGGGACTACTTTTATGTTTTGTGTTAACTGTAGGGAATTCAAATTCCAGCCAAGGAATAACAGCAAGTACTTGGTGGCAGCAGCTTCTACAGCTGTTTTGACTAGCTCTGCAGGGCTCCTTCGGATTATACTTTAAAGGAATAAGGATGTTTGTATGTCCTGTTATATCCAAAAGTCAGTGTGTTTGTCATAGGTGTGAAAGTCAAACTATATTGTAGGCACCTGTGATGTTACTGGTAAAGTTCTAAAACCTGAAAGTTCTCTTAAACAGGGAATTGTGTTCGACAAACTCTTCTAGTTGTAGAGGTTTTCCAGGACAAACATACAAAGCTTATTTTAGGGAGTAACTGGAAGTTCAAACCATGATGACTTTGGTTGGGGGAGGTTCTGTTGAATGACAATGTTCTCAGTATACAACCTCATCTCAACTTTGATTCATCATATTGTTTCTGTTTAAGTGTAGCTGAAATCAGTCAAGTGGTTTTTAACTTAGTTATAGCCTAGTTTGTATGTTTGTCCACATCTTTGTGTTGAAAAATAATCAAACCAAAACCCCATAAACCTTCATTTTCATAAATAATGTGATTTATAAACACACACCAGTATTGGTGTTATGATTTAAACTCTTAAACCACAGTGTATATACACACACACATATATAGATATATATATAAAGGGAGAGCATGGATGTAAACATGATTATTTAAAAAAAACTTTAAAATGTCGAGGTGAGTTCTTAAACTGTAAATAGGTTTTGCAGCAAGAAATTTATTTTTAAAGCTTTCTAGTTATGTTACTGAAATCCATCCAGGGCTAGAGTAGCAGATTTACATGTTGTATGCTGGCTTAATTGAATGTAGAATCTGTAAATCTTCCGAATTCCAGTAAAATATTGCCCTTGGTAAACTAGATAAACAGATGCTTACTTGATTCCAGCATCACGGTAATCTGTTTATTAAGGATGATGGGAACATGACAAACTGGGAAGGATGGCAGTACTGGGTTAATGAGTTATAAACCCATTTGTATTTATTCAATGCTCAGGCCAGCTGGCAAATGCTGTTTGAATGCCTGTAGCTTCCTATTCTTTAATTTGAAGAATCTCTAATCCCTTCTTTAAAACTTCAAAACTATCTTTTAAACTTAATTTAAAAAAAAACAACCCCCCCCCCAAAAAAAACACAAACCCCCAAAAAACAAACAACAGAAAATCTGACAGTCAGATATGGTGCCTGTTCCAAAAATTGGGCCAACTAGTGAATAGAATTTAATATTTTTTAGAGGGACCTACAATGACCATCTAGTCCAATTGCCTGAACCAACTCAGGGCTGACCAATAGTTAAAGCTAATTGTCCTCTCAGTCAGTGGGAAGCCTATTTCAATGTCTGGCCACCCTCTCAGTGAAGAAATACTTCCCCAAGTCCAGTCTGAACGTCCCCTGCTGCAGCTTTGAGACATTCCCACATGTCCTGTCACTGGATCCCAGGGAGAAGAGCTCAGCAATGTTTTCAGTTAATTCCTGAAAAGTCAAATCCAAAAGCAGGATAGTGGTGGTGAAGAACTGTAACTGGTGTCTCTTATGAATTTATGTCTGCCATACATAGGCTAAACTACAGCTTCAGGAGGCAACTTGTACTGTACATAACTGCTTTCTCTTTTTTGCTCTGATTTAAATCCTGCCTGCATTATAACTTTTAAACTGCTAACTTGTGCATTCCGAGTGTTTTGCACTGGATACTAGTGTGTGGTGTTTATTTAACCTATTAGAAGTTCATGGTGCTCTAGGGAAAACATGTTTGTTTCCTAGCAGGTATTCACAGAACAGAGTCCTCTAAAATATATCAGAAAATTATTAATCCCATTTGGCAGAAGTAAAAAGAACACTGTCATTTTTTAAGAAAAATGTGAAAGTAGCAAGTATTTTCGGGAAATTCTTGTGAAAGCCTTCAGTCTTTTCAAATGAAAACAAACAAGATCTTGAAGGAGGAAAAAATAGTTGCCTTTCATTTGTGCCTCACAATGAGCATGGCCTGGATTTTGCTCTAAATTCCTCCTTATGTAACATCAGTGGGGATAGATGTGGCACAGCTAACAGGACACTGCTCGGCTGCGGTGCACGGAGAGCATTGCAGGCAACTCCACAAAGTGCTCCTTGTTGAACCTGTGCACAAAGAGGAGCCTTAACCCTAAAGCACAGCATCCCAAAGAGAGCATCCCCAAAGCACAGCATCCCAAAGAGAGCATCCCTAAAGCACAACGGTGAGTGGGGACAGTGTGCAGGTGAGGGAGGAGCGGTTCAGTTCCCCTTTGGACATACAGCTGCCACTGGACTCTTGATGTTCCCTGTTGCAGGGTGAGTTTGGCTGTTGACATCACATACAATAAACAAAACAAGCTATATTGCATAACCTGCTGAGCTCATTTTATTTGATAAACTACATGGATTTTACTTATAGGAATCCATAATATGTACTCATATCTTGCAAAAAAAAATGAAGCCTTTGTGATAGGAAATTCTATTTTGAAGCAATATCAGTTAGATTTCATGGAAGAATATTATGAAAATCCCTTCATTGGGATTATAAATTGGCAAACCAACAATTTAGAAATTAATGGATTTGCATGTATGGGATCACTGCAAATCAGTTTTATCTCTCTGAAAGAAATAAGAATAAAGGTATGGAATTGCAAAACACTCTACCCAGTGCCAGTGAAAACTGTAGGTTTGATTCCTGCTTTATTGCACCAAAATATTGTATTGCCTGCAAATGTCATGAGTAAAACAGGAGCAGATCTGAACAGTTACTTTCTTGCTGATGAAGCTTATAAACAAAGAGAACTTTGGAATATCTTATTTCTTCTGTCCCAAAGCTGGGGAGCAGCCCTATTACAAAGGCTTCCATGCAAAGTAAATATATTAGTTTCTTTTAGAACGCGCTCACCATCCACTTGCTTCGCTTGCCCTGCTCCAGGGACACTTTGGTAACTGACTGTCACTGTGTGTCCGTCCACCAGAGACACGGCAGGACCAGGCCTACAGAGATGACAGTGATGCTGCAACCTTCAAGCAAACCCTCCCAGATCTCACCCCCGATGAGCCTTCAGAAGCACTCAGCTTCCCTCCCTTGGGAAAGGAGGAAGGGAGATGTGATCACGATGTGCCCAAAAGCCAAACGGAACCACCTGCAGTGGAAAATAAGGAACCCCAGTCCCAACCCACTGAAGAGCCAGCAACACCAACAGCTGAGGAGGGGACAGCAGCTGATGCAGGTAGTGACGAATCTCCAGGGAAGTCCCCATCGAAAAAGAAAAAGAAATTTCGCACTCCTTCCTTCCTGAAGAAGAGCAAAAAGAAGAGTGACTCCTAAAGGCCAACCCACTGCAGAAACACTGTCATATTTTAAAATCCATTAACCACTAGAATGTACCAGATCGTACTGAGTGTTTTGTCTTACTATGTAAATGAATGCCACAATTAATCCAACCAGCCCCTCAAGTTATGGCTTGATTGTTTAGGGTTATAACCAGAAACTCATGTCCAAAAAGGTGCTAATCCTGTGTGTTCAGCAGCTGCCACAGATCTGATCCCTAATCAAATGTAAATGACTTCCATGTGGAAGGCATTGATTCACTATTTTTAATTTAAAGCCTGCACTGCTTTGCAAAAGAATATAAAAAATTAATAATTAAAAATAAACACCCATTGCTTACCACAAGAAGTATTCTTTCCAATATTCTGTTCCAAGTCACAAGTAAATTTCTTAAATTTTTACTTTTAGAGAGGATACTTTTGCAGTGGTGTTCTCAAGGGGGGTGAATTCTTGAACTGACATGTAAACTTCTGCAAGCTTGTGAGTACAGATTGTGGTTTGGCCAAGCTTTGAGGCTCTCCATTGCTTCCTCTCTTTCCCCCTTCTCACTGTTGTTACGAAATGAAGGTGTTTTTCACTTTGTTTTATTTTATAACTGGCTGGTGAAATCATTCTTTGATGTCCAGGACTGAAATGTCCGTGGTGTGTTCCGCTCATGTTGTGTGTTCAAAGAGCCCAGTCTTGGCCTGTTTTTTTTCTTTCTAGTGAATCACAGTTGAAGGGAAATCTGTCTTTGCTCTTGCCTTGCTGAGTCATGTGGTGATTTGGCTGTTAGAAAAGGTTAGAAAGTAACTGAAGTAGAAGTATTTCAGAAGTTTTTCAGCTGATGGTGTGGAGCATGGGCAGATGTATTTTGGGCCTTAGCACAGTTTTTTCATCCTCTTCGAAATCCCTTTGTTGCACATGCAACCTTGCTGTGCATGACCCCCATGTGCAGCCTTTTGTGTTCCTTCCCACTGATAAAAATGTAAATGCATTACACTGAGTATTTCACCTTGTTTTATAGTAATTATATTTTCACTTATAAAAGCTGGCATTTCTTTAAATCTTTTTGTTGTTGTTGCCAGCGGTCAAGTACAGAAATCCTGTGTAACCTTAAAGGTGTATTTTCACTGTTTGCTATAAATGTTTGTTTAATGTGCAGCATGGCAAATCACTCTCACCACTGAGTTCACTATTTCCCAGTTCTTGCCATGCTTCTGTCTATCACTAAATATAAAAGTAGTGCAAGATCAGGAAGGTCAAGCTTGCGGAGTTCTCCGGGAAGCGGGTGCCCTTCCCCGGCCCAGGGCCGGCGGGGCAGTGACCAGGTCTGGCTTCTACAATTTGCATTTCAGGTTTAACAGCAGCAAACCCCAACATCCCGTGGGGGTGAGGGCAACACACTGACTCACAGTAAGTGTCTGTAACACAACAGAACATGGATGTAACCTTTCAGGACAATATTAAATGTTGCAATTGGTAAAATAGCAGAGAACTAATGCCTTACATTCATGCAGCAGAAAGCGCGGAGGGCCGGGTGGGTGGAGCAGCTGGAGGCAGCTCTGGGTGACAGAGCGAGGCCTGTGTCAGGCTAGGAGGTGCCGATGCCTCGGGCTGGTGTTGGGCAGCAGAGGGGAACAACTGGAAGTGGAATTGAGCTGTCAGTGTTCAAGTGAGAACAGAGGTTTGGAGGTGGCCACTGGGGCCGTGGGCAAGTGTGGGGCCGGTGTGGGACAGAGCAGCGGGCACTGGGCGGAGCCCCGGGCAGCAGCGCGCAGGCAGGACTGCATGGCACCAATGGCTTTCAGCTTCTGCTCTAACATTGTATGTCCTTGTACACTAGGAAGCAAACACTTATTTTGCTAAGTTGTGTTTTATTGCAGGGTCGTAACTAAATGACTAATTGCTGTATGTTTCAGTTCTTTACTGAGGTCCCTCCATTTACCTTGACCACATATGCAATGACTCTTAATTTCAAATTTTGTAGTTTGTTCTTTTAGTTATTTGTATTACAATATGAAATGTAGTCATGTATGGTATGGTTACACACTTTGGGGCAGAATAAAGTCCTGTATTTTTCTTTCTTTCTTGTATCATTAAGTTCTACTCATAAATAAAACTCTTGAAAAAAATCATGGTCTGCTTTCAAAACTTGTACATTTTTATTCTGTAGCCACGTTTTGCTTAGTTTTCTTTTAATGATTGTATGATGATTTTATTTTCAGAAAATTCTCAAATTGGTTACTGCAGGACTCCCTTGCCAGAGATTCCCAGCTCAGCAGTGATGGAGATTCCTTCCTTCAGCCCTTAGCTGGGGTCAGCATGGTGCTGTCATCCATGGCTGGCTCCCTCAAGGAGGCCTTTGGCACCTTGGGTAAAATTCTGGCTCCTTTTTGCCTCAGCCAGACAGGGATGTTCAGTTCAGGGGTGTAACAGCTGTAATGAACTGACCACAGAACTGTTCAATGTAACCGTTTATTGTAATGCAAAAAGAACAGGGCTTGGTCATCAAAAACATCACACAGTATTAGAAGTATAAAACATCTCTCCAAATTTAATTGTATGTTAAAAACAGTCCACCTGCACCAAAGTACCAGTGGGGTACCAGGCAGCCTGTAGTGTGCTTCTGCTTTAACCATCAGGTTTGCAGGTGTGGATGTGCAGCATCTGCAGAGCTCTCGTGCCACTTGTACAAAATCCACAGCAGCGTGGGCCTGAGGGTTTGTTCTGTGCCAGCCCAGCTGCAGAGCCCTGTGTGCAACAGCAGCTGGGCAGTGGGGAGGGCTCCAGGCCTGCTGCTCCTGTGCTGTCTCTACTGCTTGGCTGCTCATAAGCCTTACTCAACTCTTCAGAGGGATGTGTGTGTCTGTTTCCGTTTGTTTGGTGTTTTTCTGTTTGCAAAGCTAACCCAGCTGGCTGGGAGGCCACCTTAAACATAGCTGCTGTCTGTTGTTACTGCAAATGGGCATTGTGTATCTCCTTCCAGAAGATCAAAATCTTCCTTTTCCTATTTACTCAGCAGTCAGGTGCCACGAGTCAGGTCTTGCAGAGGTCCTTGGAAGCTGGTGATGGTTTTGTGGCTGCTTCCTACTCCTCCTTTGTCTGCTGTTTTATAGACCTGAGTAGAGCCAAGGGGAGAAGGAAAAAAGCTCCACAGACAGTGAAGCAAATCTCTGCCCCAGCCAGCCAGTAAACTGCAAAAAAAAAGAGGATTCATCTTGTTACTGTGCTTGTCCTTGCAGGTGTGTGAATGCCCTCAAAGCTGTCATGCTCACACAGAAACTGCACAGCTGAGCAGAACTACTGCCCATCTGGTTGAGCCAGAGGGTGCCAAGAGCTTGGTGCTGACTTGCTTGGTGTCAACATCAGCCCAAGCTCTGAGGCTGCTTCCCCTTCCTCTGTCCCTTTACCCTGAACTGCTCAGGGGCTCTGACCCCATGCAGGGAGTTCTTGTGCCCCTTCTGCCCCAGCTGTGCTGTCTGGTGCCAAAGACAGGAAGGAACATGAGGCCACACTCACCTGCAGCTGCCAGGATGGGTCCCAGGGCTCTGGCCAGGGCTCCCAGGCTCCTCAGGATGCCCATGACTCGTCCCTTCTGGCCAGCGGTGCCTGTGCAAGCAGAGCAGGACACTGGCTGGGGTTTGGGCAGGGCTGGAGCTCTGCAGCCTTGTTCTTTGTGGCTGTTTCCCACTTGCATCTTCCCCTCCCACCATTTCTCACCCAGTCCCCAATCTGTGCTTGCCCTCCAAGGCCCTCACGGCCTGGCTTGACTGGGACGGTTTGTAGTGCATGTTCCACTCCTCCCAAAACCCTGAGCCTATCCAAAACAAAAGCTTCACATTGTACACGAGACTTTCTGAGAAGGCCCAGGTGTACAATAAACACAGAACTGTGGATAAGTTCAATAAGAGAAAACTAAAAATTACATTAATGACCAAACCTTGCTTTTCCACCTCAGCAAGCACTGCAGTCCTGGCGCCCAGCTGCCCCAAAGCTGTGGCAGCACAGCCACATCTCCTTTAATAAGGTTACATAGCAACCAGTGCCAGAAGGTTTCAGAAGGTTCCTCAGGTCTTTTCTAAGGAATCAGCAGGAAATTGTTTCACTGCTGGCAGGGATGGCCCAGACTGTTCCCTCCTCAATGCTGTTTGTGGCCTTTGCCCACTTCTTATCTTCTTCATCACCACCAGCAATGAGGTTCCCCCATCACACTGGACTGAGCTGTTACACAGCACAAAATTCACGTGTGATATTGATGGGCACTGAGCAGATCATTCTGTTAGTGCTGAAATTATCAGTTGTGAGACAGATATGAGCGATGGGTGGTTCCCTGTGCTCCCCTGCAGAAGGGCCTGAGATGGATCCACAGCTGTTCCTGTTGATGCTTCACTCAGCTCAAGGTCAGTTCTGTATAATTTGAGCCAAGTCAATACAAAGGGCAGTGGTGTGGCCAAGGGCAGGCAGTCAGAGCAGGAAGGACACTCACCATAGCCTGACACCACTGCTGACAAACACGGGATCACAATGGCTGCAGCTGGAAAAATCCACACAAGAGACATCAGTGAACAGCAGAGCTCAGAACAGACAAGAACAGTGACAAACGTGGCCCAAATTCGTTCCTGCTGCAGAGAAATCTGCTGAGCTCTGGGCACTCCACACCACTGAGTCACCAGGTTCAATCCAGTTCAGGGAGGGGAACGCCCCCTCCAAGCCAACCTGCAGGAAGAGCCCAGGGCCGTGAGTGCTCCCAGCAGATGTTTCACATTAGCATCCCTCACTGTGTGAGCCCAGGGAACAGGGATGGACAGAGCAGACCAGCCAGCTGGCAGCTTTCCAAATCACTCTGCTCTTATCAGGTGGAGCAGGGAATGCTCCTGTTCCAAACAGACAATGAGGTTGTACCCAGAGTGACACTGTCCCTGTGCAGGCAGTGCACTGCACTTAGGGAGGAGAGGCAGCTACAGGCTCTCCTGGGAAAGAAGACAGTCATGTCCAAGAAGAAAAGGTTACAAGATTTTTTGGACACAAAAGCCAAGAGTTGTTCAGCAATCGCTGCCCTCAAACTGAAATAGGGGCCTTTTCTGCCAAGAAAGAAGTGCCTCAAACGGGAAGGGAAGGGAAGGGAAGGGAAGGGAAGGGAAGGGAAGGGAAGGGAAGGGAAGGGAAGGGAAGGGAAGGGAAGGGAAGGGAAGGGAAGGGAAGGGAAGGGAAGGGAAGGGAAGGGAAGGGAAGGGAAGGGAAGGGAAGGGAAGGGAAGGGAAGGGAAGGGAAGGGAAGGGAAGGGAAGGGAAGGGAAGGGAAGGGAAGGGAAGGGAAGGGAAGGGAAGGGAAGGGAAGGGAAGGGAAGGGAAGGGAAGGGAAGGGAAAGGGGAAAGGAACAATGGGAGAGCAGGAATGATCTAAGTTGCTCTAACTGCAGGTGCCCCAACTGTTGGGCAGCAGGAGGAAGAGAACTCCCCAGGGGCATTTCTAGCTGGCTTAACTGGGAAGAGATGGAGTCATCTGCAGAGGAAGGGGCCAGGGAAGACTCAAATATGGTTAAACATAATGAACATCCCCTCTCACTCCTCACCTGCAAACACACAGCTGGCCCCAGACAAATAATAGGCTCAATAGGTGCATTTTGTGGTTTACAATTCACTCCTAAATCAAGCTTGCAAAAGAGAAGTCCACTTTTGTAATAAGTCATATATGGAGCTGCTTAACAATAGTTAGCAGCATTGGTAATATCTGAAATCTCCAATAGATGGATCCAACTTCATTCATTACTGTTTCTCTGAACAACTGCTTAGGTTGGCAGAAGAGAATTTATGCACACACTGAAACCATCTGACCCTCATCTCACTCAGCTCGAACACCCTCAGAGTGTGCAGGTTTCCAGCCTAAGAAATAATGAAACACCACTCAGGTACAGAGATCCTATATCTCCCTTTTTTTCCTGAGCTGAGCTATTTAGTGAGTACTTTTCTTCTAAGTCTGCTAAGAGGGGGTAAAAAAAAATCCTCAAGAGCTCCACAGTGAGACAGGACAACAGGAGCACTGGGGATGCTTCCAAATAGCACCATGACAACTTCCTGTGACACAAACAGCACAAGAAAAAAAACCTGACACTGTTCCATTCACATTCCATAAAGCCAAGTGTCAACTTTCTGTTACTTGTAGTTTGAAATTAGAAGTGCATCTTTTTTAACAGCATGAATAAATACATGAAGAAAAACCATTTGTGCTTAGTTTGCAGTGCCTTTTGAACAGCTCACCGAAGGAGTACAGCAACAGTCCAGCACTCAGCATGGTCACATTTGCAGCCCATCCAATTAACAAGAACGCTGGAATCAGCAACATAATAGCCTGCAAAAGAAATGAGTCACACGGTTACATCTGAGCCCTGCTTGTTAAAGCCTCACTCTAGGTGTCCTGCCAGCTCCCTTCCGGGATGGGACAGCACACAAGTACAAGCAGAAAGCCCTTTCTTCCCACGCAGACATTTCAAAGTCACCTGGATGGCCCCACACACCAGCACAATGAACTCTTCTGTTCCCTCTCACTATCACTGATTGCATACCACATGCAAATTCTCTCTCTACACAGCTATCGTTTTGGGGGCATTTTATCTCCTGTTCTGTGTTGATCTGGACAGAAATCTGGCTTTAACTCTTCATCTCCTGAGCTGGCACAAGAGAGGAAAAAGGTTGTGTGCAGCAGGACTACAGCTCCTCTGCTTTTTCTGAGTCATTGGCTGATTTTATCTTTAGCTTTCAGATTTCTGTAGCTAAGAGAAAAAAAGGGACGAAAGGGTGCATCTAAAATTCAAACCCAAAACTAAAAAGCCTTCGTCTCCTCCAAGAGCTGGACTTCCATTCCCCTGTGATGTCTCCCTCACTTACAGAGCTCCTGCAGAAAAGACAGATCAGATCTGCTTTGTGTGTGATAAAGGAGGGTATTCACTGCCACTGCCTCTGCCTCATTTTGAAGGTTCAGTAATAAATGAGCTACTGTAACCACTGTGCTAAGAGAGGCCATCTTTGCCATATGGTGCAGATCCACAAACTGTCAGAATAACTTCAGCAAAGGGGGGAACTCCCACAAAACCCAGGAACATCCATGCAGAAGAGTGCCCCAGGGCTGGGGGTCTCTGCAGAGTGGACAGGGTGCTCACGAGGAGCCATCAGCCCACAAATGAGTGTTTGAGGTCCTGGTGCAGGGTTGGGGAAAGAGAATAAAAATGAGAGGTGCAAAGGGCAGTGCAGTGCCAGCAAACACAGCGGGCTGACAGAGCACACCAGGGAAGCTGATGTGGGGGATGAAGCAGCACAGCTGATGTTCATCCACAGGGAAACGTGACACCAGCAGCCTGACATCGAGTTCGCCTGCCAGGGATCAGGGTGGAGATTGTTTCACCAGCAGAAATCATTTTAAGGGAAGCTGAGTCAATTCGCTGGAATGCAATGGTTTGGAAATCTACCCTGCCACCACTGAAATCACATTGGCCTCAAAATAATGTAAAATACATTAATCAAGGCTCTAACAGTCAAAGCAATCCTACTGCCAAGGAACCAAGGTAGTGCTTTGTTTAGTTCCACACACAAATGTAAAGGACACAACACATCTACTGTCCCCACAGCTGTATGAACTGCAGGGAGCTGTTCCTGTCACCCCAGCACAGCAGCTGTGAGGAAAGAGCCAAGCAAAACAAAGGAATGTACACTCCTGTCAGTGAAACCTCAGTCTGAACACTGATACATGCTTTTGTTACGTGTAATACTGATGATCACAAACCAAAGACTGGGAAAAGAATCTATTTCTCCCTGCCCAGCAGCGAAATATGCTCTTGGGAAAGCCTGTCAAGCACAAAGATAATCAGATTGAAAATAATTTCCCAAAAAGAAAGTCAGAGATCAGCCCTGAAGCAGCTTTAGTAGTTTCTACACTGCAAGAGAAATCAATGAAATAAAGCATATTCTTCACAGTATTTTACCTAACTGCACAGATGGACAATCTCTTCTCATTCCTCACTGCAATTGAAGAACACCAAAGTTTCAAAAGTATTGTTGCTCATATCATAAAAAAGAGCTCTAAGAGTTCCAAGGTTTAGTTAAACAGATAAGTGCCCAACAACCAGTTTTGAGAAGTCATTTAGCTGGATAGATGAGATAGAAATTTCTTTTGATTGGACAAATACAGTTACAACCTCCAGCTACCCTTCACTGCACTTCAGACTGAAAATTACCATATCAGATTTGTGGGGAGGAAAGAAAAAGAAATATTGATTTTTTTTTTACCCTTTTTACAGCTCTGATTTCATTTCCTGGCTTGATTCGGCGAGCATAGCCTCCCTGGATCACAGCCATTGTTATTCCAATAAAGAAAAACATCTTGCCCTGCTGCATGCTGGAAGGGAGGCAAAAACACAGATTAGGGAGTCACACACGGAGCATTCTGCCCTGGGATTCACCAACCCTCCCCTGAGCAAGGGAGACAAGAAACCTCTGGGGCTCACACAGCACTGCAGAGCTCTCACAGCACCACCAGCAGCCTTGGCAAGCAGAGAGCATCAAGGGAAAACTCCAAGGTCTTCTTGTATGCTGGCAAGTGCTGCAGCCACCTCTGCACTGCTGTGGGCTATGTCAGGGTTTGTGGGGTGCCCACAAAGACTCAACACATAAATGACCCTGTGAACATCTGTGCCATGTGCATGGGACATGCTGGTTTCCAAGGTGCAACTCATGGAGGTCACAGAGTGATGGAGTTCCTGTGTCACACTGGGCAGTCTGAGACATCACTCACTCCACACTTCCATTTTCTTCATTTTTCCCTTTCCCCTCTCTCTCATTGACTGAATTATGTGAATATTCTCAACTGAAGGGCCTTACCTCCACAACAAATGCCTCAGACTGCACTGCTGGCACACAGCTCTGCAGCTCACCGAGGGCTGCCCTGAATGCACAGGACAGAACCAAGCTCAGTGCACCACAAAACCTCTCCTAGACACACAGGATTAGTTAAACCACAAACTGTAATGAAAGACAGACAGGGAAAGATGAGACAACCCCTCGGAGAACTACTCAAAGGGAAGGACACGCACAGGAATCAAGTTGCACGTTCACATTCCTGGCTGGGATTCTTCCTATGAGCTGGCAGGGAAAGTATTTCAAGCTGAGCTGTTGGTGGATTCTGTTCTCTTTCTTCTCTGGTGGTTGACTACAGGAAATCAGGCTCTGTGACATGACTGCACACAATATGCCATGCAGAATTTGCTGATGAGCAAATATCATCACACAGATATTCCCCCATCCTTCGCCTCTTTGAGCTTCAAGATTTGTCCTGATACCCAAAAACTCTTCTGAGCAAGAAAAGGTTTTACTATAATCAATATAACTAGTACCTATTTCAGGAGCTTTAATTTAATGTTAGGTTTTTATATTCCCTAGCTTTTAGAAGTTGTAGGTTGAGTACTTTCTTTCATGATAAATATTGTGCCTGTATTTCATAAATTCTTCTCACAAAGCTCAAATACCACCAAACACAGGGGTGGCTTTACTGAGTGGTTTTACTAATGTCAGAAAGCCTCTCTTGAAAACACACAAAGAGACCTTAAATTGCGATTTTGGAAAATATCCTAGTCAAAATATACAACATTTATTGTAATACCTGCTGAAGTGGAATCTCTGGTGAGTGAGAAAACTCAGTGTGTACTCCAAGCCAGAAAACAGGAAGAGGTACAGGAAGTACGCCAGGCCCAAAATTTTGAGATTCTGAAGATCTGAAAAAACAAAAAACCCAAACAAACACCAAGGGGGTGGGAGGTGGGGAGAGAAAGATGGTGGTGTTTTCCAAGCAAAGCTTGACAATAAAACCACAACAGAAGAGCAGCATTCATCAACTGTACAGGGAAATGTTCCCACCTCAGATATCATTTTAAATATCCATACAAGACATGTCACAAAACAAGTCCTACAGAGATGTACAGAATCCTACATCTCCAAGTTGTGAATTGGGAAATAAAATTCCAGTCTGAAGTTCCTGGTTTGCAGATTGAATAAGCAAACTCATATCTCCCTTGCTCATGGCCTTGATCTATCTTTAAATCACTTCCCTTACAGCCAGTGGCTGTGGAAAACACAAGTATCAAGTCAGAAATCTTCAAAACACTCGTCTTCAAAATATCTCTTAGGAATAAAAGGACCAAGGTCCAGTGGAACTTCTGATTGTCTGTTCGTAAGTTATAAAGGTGGGTTTTAAATGAGTCCTGCTTCTGGAATGGTTTGAGTACAGTTTTCACTTAGAGACCAATGCCACACACAAAAAGCCAGTATTACTGTAAAAAGCCATCTGACACTTACTCTGCTCTGAAGGGGATTCCTTTCCTCGGGTGACTGCAGAAAACTGAAATAAAGCCAAAGGACTGAGCAAGTCAACTGCTGCCTGAAATCCAGATGTCACAGAAGGGACCTGATCAAAGACAGAAAGAGGTTTATTTAAAAGCCTAATGTAATAACCACTGCTATGAACTGACAGTAACCACCAAATGTGCCTCTACACCTACACAAATCATCTGAGATGAAACAAGGCACCTGGCTTTGGGATTTGAGTGGGCCCCAGTAACAACCCAGACTTTCTGAACCCAGAACTGGCGCCAGCAAATGTAATTGAAAGGTAGAGCACTGATAGCACCCTTCACTGAAGACAAAAATTCTTCTCTGGGTTCTCACAAAGCAGAAGTGGCTTTTCTCCACAGCCTTCAAGGTGGCTTTATTTGGTTCACCTTTTGCATCATCACTCATGTCCAAAGAACATTTACTGGGAAGATAATGGCAAATCTGCCTGCAAGCTCACAGGAAGCTGAGGATTTGCTCTTGTGCTACAAATCTGAGACCAGTATGTGCAGCACATCAAACACTGATCTGTTTTGGTAATGGTTGCTATTTTAGCCAGCCAGTGACACCTCCTGGGGAAGAGAAGGAAAATGTAATTTTTACGAGATCTTTTTGAGATATTTTAGAGAAATTTCCAAGGAGATTCTGCCCAGCCACAATGGGTGGCTTTTTAAAGAGGAAGATTTATTTTGTAACATGTTTGAGCCTCTTTCATCTGTGTACATCTCAACCTAATTAGGCACCTAGTGGCATTCTCCGTGCTCCATACCCACAGGCACTTATTCTTCCATCTCATGCTTATTCTTCCATCTACAGATAATTTACATTTTTATTTGGTTTCTTTTTAATTCTAAAATACAGAAAATTAAAGAAACCACTAAAAGAAATAATGTCCAAATGATTAGAAATCAAATTCCCTACATTATTAGGGAAACAATTTTTTTTTGGAGTAGAATTTAGCCTGTCATTTTACACAACAGTCACAGGGAGAGATAAGACACTCAAGAATCCTGAATAATCACACATAATATTTCCTGCCTCCAAAGCACTGCACAGGCTTTATTTGATGAGCTTTCTTCTCTTCCCAGATAGGGAGGGAGGGAGCTATTGTCCCTTTGAGAGCAGAGATTATCAGTGGAATTTAATCTTAGTGCATGACCTGGGGACTCATTACAGGCTGGATTTAATGAAGCTGTAAACAAATCAACCTCCAATATGGTACTAACCTGACCCCTGCCTTGTTCTGATAGTCAGAGCTTCTGAGAACCCGACAGCAGAGTCTGGAGCCCATTAGTCTCACAACAGCAACCAGTACAATAGACTGGGCTGTTCTGAAGCCATGAAGCTGCTGATTCACACAGAACATACTGGGATATTTATTCTCCCTCCCACTGCATTGATTGCAGATGGTAAACAGACACGCCCAAGAAGTTTGCTCACTCTGTTGAGAAGTCTAAGAGGATTTCCTGAAGCTGGCCTGTGGCAATCCCCAGTTCCTGCATGTGTTGGTATGGTGGGGTTTGCACTAGAGCACAGAGAATCTGGGCACAAGAAACTCCCTGCAAGCATCTTTGCCAGTAACAAAAATACCCTGTAGCTTGTACCTGTTTTGCATTTTTATCCATGACAGGATGCCAAGCAGCTTTGCACAAGGCTGATTTTAGTTTAAAATCTGAAGTGTTTTATGAAATATACATAACTATTAGATTTTTTTAATGTAGGTATGTTTGTGTGTGCACATAAATTTTTTTTTCATTTTTTTCTATCTTTGTCATAAAAACAGTCGTCTAGAATGAAAACATTGTCCTAAAACTGGCTAAAGGTTTCACCATCCCTCAAAAAGTATACACTGCCAAATTTCAGTCAATGCCAGCAGCAGCACGAAGTTTAGTAGTTTAGTTTCTTCACAGGTTCAAACTCTGCAACATCTAACTTGTATTTAATTTCTATTCTTATGATTCATTATTCCATAACTGCTCAATTCCACTTCAAGATCACCCCAAAAGTCACCTTGAACGCAGGCATCTTTCAGAGTGTCTTGGCTCATTCTGTTTTCCTTTAAAGCAGAGAGACTCAGTAACAGGTCTGGAAGGCAGAGTCAGTCCACATCAGGAATGCAGCCTGGGCCTGCCAAGCTGCAGCCTCACCTTCCAAACCAGACGTGTTTAGTATGCACAGAGCACAGCTTTGTCTTTCCACAAGTCTGCTACTGATACTGCACAGCCCCAAAACATAGTCCAGAAAAAAAGAGTTGTAAGAATCTCCCTCCAATTAGGCAGCCTTGCTCATGGCTAGCTTAGCTAAAAACTAACTCAAAAGCTTTTAAAGGGGACAGATTCCACACAAGACCTTCCTATTCCTCTCTTCTCCCAGTCAGGCCACAGCAGGAGCTGTTTTGGCTACCATAAGGCCAGTGTCTGACTCTCTTCACCTGATCAACTTGTAGAACAGCTGACAAAAAGAGGAAGGAAGAGAGTAAAAGTGCTGTTTTCTTTGGATGAAAACACATCTTTGTTTCCCGTCCCCCTCCATTTTCCCTTCCTACAAGTTAATTATGACATGAATCAATATGAAACATTCTCCTGTGAAAAGCAGACTGATAGAGAAACAAGGGTATAATGAGAACACAGCAAACTTCAAGGAAACAGATGTCTGATCCCACTGGCACATCCTCCTGCCATTTATCACGATGATTTCCCCTCTTTACAGCTCTGTCCTTCCAACATTTTCCACTCCTATACTTGCAGGGAGCACCTGTTCCAGAAAGCAGCCAGCATACCTGCCTTTCCTCTGTCATCCACAGGCCAAGAAAACTGCTCACTCCCACCCAGAAAGTAAAGTGGGAGGGATTACCAAGAAGAGAGCAGAGCAGCCTAATAACTGAAATTACAAATATGCTGGAACACATGGATCACATGCCCAGATGGAGGCTGACAGCACAGGAGCACTGACACCAACCACAAGGAGCCCCAGACCACCCTCTCATGAGCAGCCAAACACTCTGTGTGCTTTGTGTGACTGGGACCTGGCCCTCACTGCAGCACCCACTGCTGCACAGGGGCAGAGCCCCAAAAGCAGTGACAGAGAGCTCCTTTCCTTACCAAAATTCAGTGGTGTTGGCTAATACAGACCAGCTGACCAGAACTTTCAAGAGGATAATAAAAGGAGGAGGGATCTATTCAGTCATCACATGATCCTAAAAGGCACTGAAGCCATTTAATCACTCTACAGCAGATGAGGAATTGTTTATAGAATACAGATTTGTTCTGCAGCACTTCCCTGTGTGACCATGTTGCCACTTTCCCAGAGTGTGCAGCTCTAACTAAGAACAGGATTTTATCTGGAAGGTTTAGAAACAGCCAAATAGGAAAGAGGAACAGATGACACATGGAAGAGTTGTTAAAAGAAAATAATATAGCTGTAGTGCTTGGGAACATAGTGTAAGCAACAGATTTCACATGGGACACAACCTGCTGGGAAACACTCAGGGAAGGTTTTGCCCTGGTAGGATCATTGCAGATAAAAGTTTCCTGAACAGTTCTCTGTGTTAAATGGCTTTGGCTATCCAGAGACCAAGCATGCTCCAAAAACTGAGCACTGCCTAGAAACCAGGGATCACAGCAAAGACCCAATCCAGTGAAAGCCTCAAATCAAGTGCAGATACCCGGGCTGAATTCCACCTCTCTCCCTCTACAAAGGAGACTGTTCTAAGAGACTTTTAATCAGACATACCTTGGACAAAGTCCAATCACACAACATTAAATTCTAATGTTAATAAATGTTCAGCCCCAGAAATCCAATCAGTTGCTGAATTTTAGCACATGTAGGTATTTTCTATCTGTAGAAAACAGAACAGTTCAGAAAAAAATCATTTGCTAGTTTAGTGTTGAAAATATTCAAGCAAATACAAGATAATAGTAAGAAAACTTCTAATATACACCAGCTAAGAAAATCCAGTCTCTGATGCATTTACTTTTATGATTTGCTGAAATTCTTCTCCAAGGAATCCTTGTGGTCATAGTTTAAATTCCACAGTCTCCCTCCAATGTTCACATTAGGTTTTGAGAAATTTAAACCTAACACACCAAAACCAGCAATGAAGCAGTCATGTTAACTATAAAGATCCTATATTACACTGGGCTAGGAGATGGGACTATCCCTGGAAGTGTTCAAGGTCAAGCTGGATGAGCTTTTGATCAATCTGGTCTAGTGGAAGGTGTGCCTGCCTGTGGCAGGGGGGTTAGAAATAGGTGATCTTTAAGGTCCCTTCCAACCCAAAATATTCTATGATTCAATGATCATACAACTGCTTTGACACCAGACACAATCCTAATCCCAGGAATGAGCTAAATTTCTGAGACACTGCCTAAGGCTGTTCTTCACTGTTTCCAGTATTTCAACAATTGGAAAATCCTATTTTTACAGAAAAAGCAGATCTTGAGACTGATGCTCCATTTACCCGTTTTTCCTTGGGAAGCGTCTCTGGAAGAAGGAGGAAGATGAAAATCAAATCAGCCACAGAAAACACGAGTGCTGACAGTGCCGAACGAAGGTAGAAGACTTCTCCTTTCTCTGTCTGCATGGCAAGGTAAGCACCCATCATGGGGCCCAGGGTGAAGCCCAGGGAGAAAGCCACACCAATCATGGCCTGCAGGGATAAAATGAACACAGAGAATTTTAGACAGCAGTTTTTTCAGGTTCTGAAACTATTGGGATTAACCAGCTACAGAACCCTATCACCCCTGAGTGAACAGCAAAGAGCATGAAGTGTGAAAAGCCTGCTGTTTCCAAATATCCAATTCTGTTTTCTGTGCAGTCAGGGAAGTGGCAGGAACAGGCAGTGGCCCATCAGTGTTTGGGAATACCTTCAGTCAGATGCTGTTTGCCTCCCAGAAAGCAGAATGAACATGCCTACTTTGCTTTGGAATAGAAAAGAACACAAGCCATGTGGATGTGAGCCATGCTGCACAAGTGATTTACTCTCAAGGCTCCTAAAAATAGGCCCTGACCCATTTTATTGACTAGTGCTGTAATGCTACCTCTCCACAAATAAAAATGCATTTTGGCTCACCAGGATTATAATAATTTGCTTGGAAGATTCATTAGCTATCACAGTGAAATCTAAAGCCTTCCCCTCCCAAGAAGCAGAGTCCTCTGTAGCAGCTTATAACAATCTGTTAAGAGAAGTCTGGGCCTCTAAGGTTTTTATAGGATAAAAGATATAACTGGTAATTCAGAGGCCAAGTTCAGCCTGCAGGGTGTTTCCATCTGGGCCACTGCCTTCTGGAAGTGGGTAGGGCAGCTGCTCATACTTCTCAGTCAGCCAAATGTCACATCCTTTACCCACTGAGCTCAGATCCTGAAGCCAGTGCAGTGTGCAAGGGAAGGCGGGAGCACACTGTGCTGCGCTTCCACAGCTGGGGAAGGTGAGGAAAAGGGCTTGCCCTGTAACTGGCTTCCAGCTGCCAAAACTGGGCCATAAGACCTTTAGATTTCTAAGCTATTATAATCAGAATTAAAGTTACCAGCAGGAGTAACAGTTCTAACACTGAAACAAGATAGTTTTCCATCTCTAGAGCATCTGTGTTTCACTTGTAAGTGAAGGTCGTTGGCAAAAGCCCAAGAGCTCCCAGGAATATGATCTGGCACCTTCCCAGAAGCAAGGCAGAATGTAAAGTCATGTTTTCACTTCACCAGTGAATACACACCTTAGGAAGGCATACTGAGCATCTAAAATCAACTAGAAGTTCCATATTAAAACTAAACGTGCCCCACAAGTGTAACTCACCATGCCCTTGCTCCGTGCCTTTGGAGAGTGCAAGTCAGCAATGATAGCTGTGGAGAGGCTGACATTCCCTTTGCTTATTCCACCTATGATCCTGGAGAGAAGAAAAACGCCAAAAGTCCGAGAGGCAGCCCAGAGTGAGTATGATGCTATCAAACCCATCTGCAGAAGCAAGAAAGGGTTCTTTATAAAGCAATGCAAAGTTGGTGTAATTTCTGCTCATTTCCCAGCTAAACATTTACATTTTTGTTTGTTTTCAATGGCTGCTCCAAACCCCATGTAACAGACATGGTTGAGTAATCTGACACTGCACTATGTCTTGAACAGCAAAATAAAAGTAGAAACGAGTCCATACAAACTACATGTAATTCTGATATTTTTAACAAAATTAGAAGAGCAAAATTCTGTGGAAGTTAAACCAGTCCTGGGTACAAAACATTTTTGTACATCCCACTCCATTTGCTTCCAAATTCAAGAGAAATCTGAGTTCAAAATAAGGAGAATGTTCATGTTCATAAGAAATGCATCTTGTAGTGCTATATATTCCTAACCAACAATTCCCAGGCTCTGTGGAATGGGTCATGAAGTGATCAGCCCTCATAAATCACCTGATGAACTAAAATACATAGGAATTAAGTCTAACATTTGTCAACAGAGCATCTGAAGTCATTCTCCCATACATAGGGGAAAAGGATTTTGGAAAATGACAGAAACAGATAAGTATTTTGGTGTCTTCTGTGCACAGCTGTGGGTCTGGGAAGTTCAGTTTAAGCACTCACACTTGGAAGTGTGGCCAAGTGACTTAGCAAGAAAGAGTCAACAACCAGCAGATCTAGAAAATTCAATTCTAGAGCTGAACTGTGACTGTCACAATTCACACACAATTCAGTTTCTGTGCTAAGCACAAGACCATGGTGCCTTCCACTGAATATTAAGATGCCATGACTAAGACCAGCATGTGACACATACCACTGTCATCAGGATGACAGGCCTTCTGCCCCAGTGGTCTGACACAGCACCAGTGAGGGGCGAGGAGAAAAACTGCAGGAGGGAAAAGATGGAGCCAATCAAACCTAAAAAAGAAAAGATAAAAAGATAGGGATGATTAGGCTAGCTGCCTTCATCTTAAATACAAAGACAGCCAAGCTGTTCGAGATCTATCACACTACGTATGATAAAAACTTGAAATTCAATGTAAAACCACAGCTGTGAAGAATAGCTTTGTCTCTGAAACCATGCCACTCTCAGAACACCAACCTTGCATTGTTACTTAACTGAGGCAGCAAATACAGCCAGACCAGAGTACCAGGCATAAAGAGGATGACTTCCTGGTTACTTCACTGGTAAGAAAGGGTTTGAAACTCAGTGGTTATTACGGAATGATGATTCTCCAATGTTTCCCTGCTAACTACATATATTTTCTACTCTTAAAGTAGAGATAACACAGCCTTTAACAGTCACAGTTCTTTTAAGACTTTTTTTATTGTTTGAACCTGATTCTGTCACACTTAATTAGCTTTTCTTTCCTTTTTATCATGGAAAGACTTAAGCACTGCTGTTAGTGAGGCACCCTAAGAGGTAGGAGTGATTCCAACAGACTCCAAGAGTCTTTTGAAATCTGCCTCCAGCTTCTGTGATCTTTAATTCCTCTTTTCTCTTGCCATTTCTAGCTTCACAGACTTATTAATTTGCACTACACTCTCAACAAGCAGGCAAAAGATGCTTTGCTGTCACAGCTTTTCCCTAAAGGAAAAACTGGGTTATATGTTTCAGACTGTTCAGCTATCAAAGCTTTAAAAGGCAGAGGAGAGACAGACCAGAAGTTCTGCTCCCATCAACTTGGAGGGAGGCAGAATATTGATACTGAACACCTTGTTGAGAAGAGCTACTTGTGATAACTCAAAGCTCAAAAAAACCGAGTAGAAAATCTTACAGAACTTTACACTGGCAGTTTATGACACACAGTTCCCTTCACTGTGTTTCTAGCACTGTAAAAACACCCTTTCATGCCAAATACTTCCAAGCCAGCATGCAGCAAACACAGGGCTGTTCCACATGGGGAAGGAGCCAGGAGCTGAGGGTGACCACAGCACTAGCAGTGCCCTCAGCAGCCTGGGTGTCCCATGATCTGATGGGTTGGGCAGAGCAGGTGATGCCAACAGGCCCACACAAGGCAAGGGTGACTCAACACACCCCTTCAGGGAGTCCAGTCTGGACCAGCAGGAGCCAGGGGCAGAGAAAGGAGTGGAAACAACACTATGATGTAGGTTGGGAGACAAGATAACCTCCCAATGTAGGTCTGAGGCCCATCCAAGAGATGGAGACAGAGACAGCCCTGGAGACAAAGTCTGAAATAGAGCTCCTGAATCACTGGGCAGAAAATGTGTGGGTGATGACTGCAACTAGTCACAGCAACTAATGATTGGTGCCCTCAGGGCCCTGACATGGGCAGAGAAGTTTCTGACTTGAAGAGCTTGCAATCTAATCTAAAATGAAAAATATGGCTGGCACTGGGAGAAACAACAAGATGATCTTGCAAGCACCTTCCCAATCCTATGTTCCTTGTGGCAGATGAGGACAGTCAAAGAATACAGGCTGCAGGAAGGCTGCAGCAGCCTCTGCCTAACATCACAACTACAATCAAACTTTCCACACAGCACTCCCAAGAGCACAGGACAAGGCAGGTAAAAGGAAAAGTAACAAGTTGGACTTGACTGTGAGTTGCCGACCCGGTGACTAAACAATCTGAGATGGTGAGAAGTTGAAAGTAGGAAGCTTCTGGTCAAGCCTAAAAGAAAAGCAGAAAAGCAGCTTCTGAGGGATTAAAGAAAACTGTTTCCCAGCATTAAAAGCCAGTAATTTGACTAAAAAATGAGCAGAGAAAAAAAACATGCCTGCAAGGATATGGTGGGAAAGAAGAAAATGGCTTATAAACTTCCTAATGCCTGTTATACCAAATTAAACTACTTTAAATAGTAACAAAACATTCACACACATTCTAATTAAGTTTTGTGTTTCATTTAGTTTAAAAGCCTTTTACTTATCTTGAGGGAGGCCTCAGCTCACTAAAAGGAGAGGGTATAGAGGGTCTAACTAAAATTAACCTAGACACCTTTATATCTTCATTCTCTGCAATCACTTTTGTCACAACTGTCTAGATGGCCAGAAGAAGCCAGAAGAGTCTCTGATGTGTAACATGATCTATTTCCCTCACTGCTCCTGCTGGAGCTCATCCACACCAGTGTTCTAGTGACAGAAAATGCTTATGGGTCCTGCAAGCCAGCAGCTCTGCTGCTTTTAACAAGACTAATGAGATTCAGAAGCAGTGCTGCACTATACCTGCCCAAGGGGCAAGCAAGGCTGGAACTCACAAGTTTCTATTTCCAGTGCTCCCTACTGATTGATCTCTGATCATGTGCAGATCAATTGTGAAGGGAGAGTAATTTCTGTGATTGCCAGGGCCCAGCACAGCAGGCTCCTGACCCTCAGATGGCAGTCTGACAACAAGGAACAGCAGGCCTGCATTTCTGTAGCAATCTGTAGAACAAATTGAGTAAGATCACAGGATAATTCAGGTTAAAAAGGAGCTCTGGAGGTCACCTACTCCAACCACCTGCTCACAGGGTCAGCTGTGAGGTCAGATCAGATTGTTCAGGGCCTTACTCAATCGGGGTTTGACAATCTCTGCGGTTGGACACTGCTCTGGGCAGCCTGCTCCACTGACCATCCTCACGGGAAAAATGTTCCTATCTATGTTCCTCCCTATTTCTGAACCTCCCCTGCTTCTACTTACACCTGTTGCCTCTCCTTCTCCTACACACCTTAGTAAAGATCCTAGCTCTCTATACTCTCCCCACAGATGTTGCAAAGCTACCATTCACTGCAGACCAGGCAAGGGCCCCAGGCTCTCCATCTTCAGAGCCCTTCACTGAACTCACCACAGAGTATGGACACCCTTCCTTGTACTGGGGCCCAAAACTGAATGTAACAATTCAGATATGGTCTATTGCTGAGTAGAGGAAGATGATCACTTCCCTTAATCCACTGATTCTGATTCTGTCCACATGTCCCAGGAGCTGTTGGCACCTTTGCTGCCACGGCTGGCTCATGCTCAGCTCGCTGCTTACCAGGACCCCCACTGCAAGGTAGGACTTAAAATTTGTCCTTACTGAATTTCACAAGGTTTCTGTTACTCCATTCCTCCTGCCTGTCTAGGTGTCTCCAAATGACAGAGATGGGGCTGTCCAACTCTTCTTCATTGCTATCAGTGTAGTAAAAACAAAATCATTTATAGTCTACTCAAAGAGACATTTTCTGTGTTACTTAAATCTAGAACTAAAAAAAGGGAAGCATGCTTTTTGCATTTCTTGTCATTCTTCACATCAGCATTGCAAATAACTTCAAAAGAACATTGTTTTCTGGCTGTTAGCTTGTTTGCTCAGTTTCCCTACCTCCAAACAAGACGCTGTTGTATTTCCGCTCTGGAGGTATCCCAGCCATCTCTGCAAACCAGTCTACCCCACGTTGCAATGACAAATAGAATCCATCCTGAAAAACAGATAACAGGGAAACAGAAGCAGAAAGACAGTTTTATTTTCAACAACAGCATTAGAGCTTAGTGAACTAGAGACAATGTTAGATGTTAGGTGATTCCTTCCCTCCTCCTCCCCAAGAGGGAAAATTTCCTCACTGATCACAGGCCAAAAATAGCTTAAATTGTGAATGTTAAGAGACAGCAGATAGCATATGTTTGGGTGGGGGAATGTCTGAATTTGAACTTTTTTAAGTCTTCAGGCCCATTACTTGCTAAATCCTGAATTAAACAGGCATGCCCTAAATCTCTCAATTAAAAAGGCAACATGAGACACACTCTGTCCTACTGCACATAGACTGTTTAGCCTGGGAGAACCAGAAGTTTGCAGATGCAGAAGGAAAAGGTGGTGCAAAAAGAGAATTATTCCCAAAAAGAAGAGGTGGACTTGAAAAGAAGAAGGTCTGGAAAAGAAGGTGGAGATCTTGAGTATTGGAAATACACTGGAAGTGGGGGAAGACCATGGAGATCAGAGCACATGGTTTGGGTTAAAGATATGGTTGCAATAAGGACAAAGCCTACAGCTGCAGCTGGAGTGGGGTTATAAAGGGGCTGAGAGACAGAGGTGTGGGCTGCAAAAACAATTCTCCCACAACATGTTCACCTGGACCAGTAATGCCATTAACATCTGAGAAGGATAACAATGAGCACCTGCACAGGCAGGATCCAACAGGACCTCCTGCTCTGTTCCTGGAGCAGCAGTCAGCTCCCTGCTAGGAATGGAAGTTGAGATGGAACTCCACACTGGGGGAGGGAGCAAGTGACCTTGTGAAATACTCAGGTGGGTAAAAGCTCTCATCTCTGGTTCTTCAATAAACCCCAGCATGCAGATCCATTATGAACTGCCTCACCAGTGACATCAGTGAAAGACACAAAAGCACTGGTAACTACAAGGACTACTCCCTAAGAAATACTTGATTCTTTTATCAAAACAAATATCTTATTATAGTGAAAAAACAAGGGTGAAGAGCTTTATGCAAGCTGACAAATAAATTCAGTCCATGAACCATTTATATGTGCTGGATAATTATTAATCTTCCTACAGCTGTTTGGTTTGCCCCAAGGCAGGCGATTGTCCTTCCATCCCTCCCTCAGGATCCTAACACTTTCTGTGGGCTGACTTTCTTGTTACTTACCTCAGTCTGGCTGTAATAATCAAGGATGGAAGGGAAGAGTGGCAAGATGAGAGCAAATCCCAACAAGTCGATGAAGAGTGCCAGGAAGACAATTGTAATAACACGATTATAGTTCTGCTCCTGCTTGTCATTGCTGGAGCTGTTGCTGGTTCCTCTCTCTTGCAGGGCCATGGTCCCAGTGCTCTGCTTCTAAAAAAAATTACATTTATATCCACTTAACAGGAAGCTGTTTGCAGGCTTTTCATAAGAGTATCTTGCTGATTCATTCCTACTTTCTACAGACTTCACAAAAATAAGTTCTGGCTATATTAAGTTACCTGGGAACAAGAGCCTCAACTCTCTAGTCTTGGTTATTAGCTCAGCACCAAATTTTCTCACATCCAAAACAGGCTACAAAGGCAAGAAAAAAACAAGCTCTATTATAGGAGCACCTCAAACAGAACAGAACTAAGGAGCATTTGAAGTTTGCCAACAAGTGAGCGACGCTAATACACCTTCCCTACATGTTTGCAACTCAGCATTACAGTAAAATAGGTATGAAAGGGCACTCTAATCCAAGTAAGAGTTTATTTATGCTTTCAGTGTATATTAAAAATGACCAAAGCAACAACAATTTAAAAAAAAGAAAGAAAAAGACAGACTTCATAACTATTGCAGGAATGCTGTCTTCAAGATAAACCCCAGAGAGCAACACAAGAAACAAGGAAAGGAAGGAAATTTTTAAACTTCATCTTTTATTTCTTTCTCCAGGTGACAGCTAGTGACCTAGGGCATCAAATGATTAAGGCAGCATTTTTATTAAATATAAATATAAGAACTATCAACTCTCCTTGATAATACTCCAAAACTATCTTAAAGCCCTAAACAAGGATGCAGGCCATATATAGTTCAGTCTTTAACAAATAAAGGAGTTGGTCTCAATCCCAAAAGTAAATTCATTTTCAACATAAATCAAAATCAAGGAGAAATATATAAACCACGGAACTGCAAACTTCAGAATTAGAAAACATATGCAATATCTCAGTCATAAAAGAATCAAATTTACATTCCCTTCAACTGCAAAAGTCCCTGAAAGTTTGTTGCACTGAAAGAGTAAAAATGGAGACAGAATTTCATCTAAAGCCAATTAATACAAAAACATTCATTGACTCTGATGAGTCAGCACTGGAAACAGTGAGCAATTCTTACCCAATGTACCATATTATACACAAGGCACTTGTGCATAGAAAATGACACTACACTAATTGAAGGCTATAACACTTTGTCATGCTTAGCAATAAATATTCTGACATTTCTTTACCTGTAAAGTCAGTTTATTAGCACTGAAGCATTATTAAAGCTCAACTGCCATGAGGTAAATAAACATGAAATGGGGGTCACTTGCAATCCATTTACTAAACTCTTGGCATAATGCTCTTAAACACACTGGTGTGATTTAGGAGATTTATTTTCAAGATCCTTTTATTTCAAATGGCAAACCATCACCGCTATAAATATTCAGCATTATTTGCTAACCCAAATGATAAAAGAGCACATGGAGCCAAAACAACCATTTCTTTAAGCAAATACTCTCTGGCCCTCAATCTATTCAGCCAACAGCTGAGGGATGGGTGCAGACTCTGTCTTGTTTTTCCTCGCAATTTGTTTAGTCATCCACTGAAATGTACGACTAAGCTGAACCTTATTCCAGGGTTATTGACACCTTTCCCTCAGAACATTTCTGCCGGCGCGCAGCTCGAACCCATCGATGCTTGCGCTGACCTTTCACTGCGCTCCAGCTTTGGCTGCGTGGTTGCAATTTCCCTTACGCAATGTCCCAAGGTACTGCATGTTTCTGCCTCTCTGCTCCATCGGTTTTGTTGTTTAAACCTCTCCATAAATTTTTGCTAGGCAGGAAACCACAAACCATTTTACAGGCCCTGGGCACCCTGACAGCAAAAACAGCACACTTCACCTCCACGGCGACATCCCCCCGTGTGAGGCGGCAGGGCAGGGAGGGCTCTCACTCTGGGGAAGTTGTTCCTCTCACACCGAGTCCCTCACACCCGCTGTCCTGCCCGGCTCTCCCCAGCCCTCCCCTCGCCATTCCCCGCCTGTGGCATCGCTTCTGTCCCCGTCCTCCGTCCGCAGGGCCGGGGCTCCCAGGAGGGGCTCAGCACTACTTTAACGCACAAACTGAGATTTATCTGCCAGCACCCACAATTTCATCCTCCTGGTGCTTTCTTACCTCACCGTATTCGCCTGTAAAATTTCCCAGGCCCGGCTTTACCCGCTCAGCCCGGGAGGCTCCTCAGGCTCCCCCCACAGCCCCGGCTCAGGGCAGGGCGGCGCTCGGCCGGGGCACAGGGACAAGCGCGGCTCCCCAGGGCAGGGCAGGGCAGGGCAGGGGCGGCCCGCACAGACGAGGCGGACGCGGGGTCCGTCCCGCCAGGCGCACGGGCCGGGGAGCCGCGCCCGGCCCTGCCCCGCCGCTCCCGCCGCCCATCCGCCCCCGCCGCGGGCACCTACCGCCGCTCCGGGCTGTTCCAAGAGCCTCCCCGGGGATGCTGCGGGCGGCGGCTCCTCCCCGGCCCTCCGCGGCGCCCCGGCCGCCTTCCTGTTCCGGCGGGGATGCAGCCGCTCCCGGCGCCGCCGAGCGCGGAGCCGGCCCGGCCGAGCGGCTCCCGGAGCCGGCGGGGCTGGAGCCCGCACCCCGCACCTCACCCCTTCCTTCACCCTCAAAGGCACGTCTTGAAACACTCGTTCAAGAGGAGAGCGATGTTCCGTTTGTTGCTACAGCAGCAGTTAGCTGCGGCTTTGATAAGAACTATCTGACAAAGAGAAAAAAGTAGTTGCAAGAGATGTAACTCTGTTCTCAACCCAAACTTCTCCCTCAACACTAAGTTTTTTTAGCCCGGAGAACATGAATAGCTGTGGTATTGTAAGGATCACCGAGCACTGTTCCCTTATCCAGGCGTGTCTGGTGTCCAGCCGCCTAATTAAAATGGGAGGATGTAGTTACAAGTGGACTTAGGCAGATCCATCACCACAGTCTTAAATAGATAAAAATCTGTCAGCAAAGTGTATAAAGCAAATTAAGATAGGTACTAGAAAGACTTCTGATTCCCTCGAAGGCAATGCAGTTTGGGGTGGATGTAGTTACCAGCACTCGGACACAGACCCTACTCAGTGACATCTCTCATGGATTGCCAGCTGCTTAGACTTGGAGGAGCTTATGTAAGCATAACATCAGGATTAGCATGCCAGTTAGATCAAATAGTTATCTAACTGGCTAACTCAAACAGTGAGCTGCTAATCTCTGAGAATTTTATGAACTTGGTCTGGTGTGAGAAATATGGTAGATCCAGTACATAGTCTGAAGCTGAATGATTACACAACAATTGCAGCCCATTCCAAGGCAAACTTAGTTTTTGAGGTGCTCTGGACTAAGTATGAATAATCCTTTAACATCTGGAAAAAAAATACGTGTATGTATTATATATTTATATATGTATTATTCTGGCTGCTTATTACTGTATATAATTGATCAGGCACCATCTGAATTCAGATACATTAAAAAAAAAATCCATTGCAACACCAAAAAACCCCAGCTCTCCCTGTTGTTACGTCTACTGGCCTAAAGCTTTTGCAGATCACTGAGCCCAGTTGTGTTACTGCTGTCAACCATGTCATACAATCCTGCATGTAAACACATTACACTATTTCTAGAACTATTACCCACTCCTTTCCCGTCCAAAATCTTACACATCTGACAAATAATAACTTAAATTTGGTCCCTAGCCTACATTTATTAACACTGGCCTTTTTCTTATATCAGTCTTGTTTTTTTTACTGAAGTAATGTCTCATTTACTCTGGCTTTTACTTCCCTGCTCTATTGCTAAAAAGCAGTGTCACCCCTAATATCAATACTTTAAAGGATTTAATGCCATACAGCATCTTGATCATTTTTAGACTCAGTATTCAGACTGCATGAAAGATTTTAGTTTTCCACTCCAGACCTTATTTTCTGAAGAAGAAAAAACCCAACCCCAACCTTTCCCCAAACCAAACCTGTACAAAACCCAGTTTTTTAACTAAGCAAGACTGCATAGCCAATATATTTAGGACTGAAATATACCTGTTTAGCTTTGGAAACACACCTGGAAGACCATAAGGAGCACATTAGTAGAATGCTATTGACCCCCTGAATACATAACACCTCACAGTCTCAGAGGGATCATAAAGTTGCCAAGTGTTCTGTCAGAGGTTCTGTTTGACTTTCCCAAATGCCTAGAAGGCCCATGAAGAGGAAAGAAGTCCCACCAGTTCCTGTGGCTGACAGCTGCCTCAGCCCAGCAGCCAAAGTGCCCCTGTGGAGCTCAGGAGCAGCCTCAGTGCTTGCACTCAGCAGAGAGCTGGTGGTCACAGGGGAAGCCTTACACAGAGCAGGGACACACCATGGTAGCTGGTAACTTCTGCAAGGCACAACTGAGAATATCAAACTGCTTACCAGCATCCAGCTGACAACCAAAAGGCCAAACTCCTGAGGAAGCTTTTCATGCTGTCATAAAAAAGGTAATTTATGCAGTTTCTAGCTGAACAGTTTTGTTCTCACCCTATTCTTTACAATATTCATATTGAAGGTAGCTATTCTCTAGGACAGATGATGTTGACAGATAAGCTACCTGAAACTAAAGGTAAAATGGTAATTTTCCTTTTTTGTGTGTGATGACTTGATTCTAGTTACAGTTTCTTTGACTAATTAAATACAAATTTACAATTGATAATTGATATGTCAAAAGGCCTGTTATGACAAGTCCTGGGTTAAAAGGAACAGACACAAGAGAGTCTCTGGTAAGTGTGATGCTGCTCAGGAAGCTCTATGAGAAAGGGTCTGCCAGCTCTCAAGCATGTTCAAGCCCTTTGTAGTCCAAATGACCAGACCTTCCTATCACATCAGAGCAGCAACACTGCCCAGCTACTGTGGTACTGAGCAATGGCAAAACTGTCAGACCAGACTGACTATTAAGCTGAGGCAGGACTATGTAGTCTTGCTTTCCTATTTGTGTAAAATACTGTGTGTTAAGCTTCACAGTTAGTCCCAGCTTTGCAATATTAGATCTGACTTTAAACATTGACAATATAATTCATAAAAGCACAGTGATTCTCATTCAACAGGATTTCAAACAGAACTACTTCCAGTCTGACATTCCAAAACAGTTGAGTAAGTCTATCAGCTGAGGTTTCCTCATCCATCATTTTTGTTCATCAGCATCAAAAGATATTCCTGTTTATTCTCTTGTCCCAGAAAATGTCCCATCCCAGAAACATTATCATTGTGTCTCTACCCTTTTTCTTTACCTCCCTTACTGAGGAATAAAAAGCCAGGATCAAAGTGCCTCTGTCAGCCTCTCTGTGATTCCAACACCCTGCTGGACAAAACCTCTGAAGCTACTGCTAAAGTCAGATGAACAAATAATAACACTATTTAACAGTTTATTTTTTCTGTATTGACTATGACTAAAACTCCAAACTGAAAGTACTGATTTATAGCATAAAAGAGGAAGTTAGCTCCTTCCTCATTACTTTACTCTCAAGTTCTTGACTTAAAAAAGAATTTGTTTTAAAATAAGAATTCATAAATGAAAACAATTCATACTGTGCCAAATGGAAATAAAACAGGAGGTATATTAATCTTCTAAGATTCCTTTGTCTTTTCAGAAGATAACTTTCCAAAATCAGCACAGCTAACTGAAAATTATTTTTTAAAAGCTAGAATAGATTTCAACATAGGAATCTTACTAATTTTTGCACCACAAAAGTATCTTCCCCACATGTACTTAGCTTCCACCTCTTAACAATTAATACAAGTGCTTTTGCAAACCAAAAAAAGCTGACGATAATCATGTATTACTTGCATTATTAGTCACACTGTCAGTTAATAAAAGCTTTTTCCTTCAATAAAGTGCTCTTCTCTTTTAAGAAACAAGACTTGCCTAACAAAGACAGTTTTGTCACTACAGACTAAATGTAAAGGCTGTGTTTCAACTCATCCCTTCCTAGTTTTAGTCCTGCTTCCGTTACAAGTTTAATTTGAAAAAAAACCCCAAAACCTCAAACCAACCAACAACAACAAAAAAAAAACCAACAAGCCAAAAAGCCCTACATCCCCCAAAAAACCCCAAAAGCAAACACCAAGCCAAAAATCCTGAAAAACAGAACAAAGAAAACATTTTGAGCCAGTCCAAAACAACCAAACCTAGCTGTTAAATCAGATTAACTGACAGGGTGTAATTTTTTCTTCATGAACAATAGGTAGAGCATTATGATATCTTGGTTAGCTTTTGGCCAAAACACAGATCAGATCTAGGAACATAATTTGAAAATTTAAGGAGCTTTGGAGGTTTGTTTTTGTAAAGAATCATGTCCCTTAGTTCAATCTTAATATAGCTCTTATTTTATAGTTTGTCTTGCAGATTAAATTGAAATGTTAAAGGGAATTTTATTTTTCTAATAGTTTTCCATAGAAACATTACAATTTTGTTCATTGCATAACAATGATCACTGAATTTACCAAATATTAAGTGAATATCTGAGCAGTGAACCTAGTTCAGATTAGCACCCATCAATAACTATGATGCTCTTTGTCCCACTGCAACATTTCTTTGCTAATACAGTATAAAAAGTAAAGTGTTGGAAGTATTTATTGGCTCTGTTTAAAGAGCAGATGTTTTTCAAAGTCATGCTGGGCAGTTATCAGTGATTAGACATACATTATAAATTAAGTGGATTAAAGTTTAGGATATCACTGTTCCCTTAAGTCAGACAGTTTTGAACACACAGAGGAATTCCAATTCATCACCCTAGATTATTAAGAACTTCAGAGCTGTGCTCAATTCAAAAGTTACTGAAAAAATGAATGGATGAACAGCTTCAACAAAGGACTTAAGAGTTGATTCCATTACTGAATACACAATTTAGCATATCCTGATGCTACTGACTAATTAAAATGCTACTGTTTAAATTATACTACCATTATGAGAGCTGCCTGCAACTATTCAATGTTAAAAAAAGATCACAGAATGTCCTACCAGGACCATCCAAGAGTCCTACCATGTTCCCAAGAGTTTCTTGAACTCTGTCAGGCTTGGTGCTGTGACCACTTCCTCAGGGAGATATTTCAGATGAACCTTTTCCTAATATCCAAACCAAACTAGCTCTGACACAACTTCAGGCCATTATATTATTCCCTCAGTTCCTGTCACTGTTACCACAGAGCAGAGATCAGTGTCTGCCCTTCCCCTTCCCCTCATGAGGAAGTTGTAACTGCAATGGGGTCTCTCCTTGTTCTCTTCTCCAGGCTGAGCAGACCAAGTGACCTCAGCACTCCCCACACAACTTCCCCTCAAGGCCCTTCATCACCTTTGTTACCCTCCTTTGGGCACTCTCTTGTAGCTTTTATATCCTGCACTGAGGTGAAGACAATCCCTCCCTTGCCTGGCTGTCCCTGGTGCTCCCAGGACAGGGATGTCCCTCCTGGCTGCCAGGGCACTGCTGGCTCATATCCAACTTGCCATCGACCAGGATCTGTTTCCATGGCATTGCTCTCCAGCCCCTCAATTCCCCAATCTGTTCACACATCCAGGGGTGCCACACCCCAGGTGCAGAATCCAGCACTTGCCCTTGCTCAACTTCACATGGCTGGTGAATGTCAAAATCTCTCTGCAGGGCCTCTCTGCCTCTAAGGGAGTCAGCAGCTCCTCCCAATTCAGTGTCTTCAGCAAAACTACTCAGTGTAGCTTCGAGTCCCATGTCCAAGTTGTTGATGAAGCTGTTGAAGAGAACTGGCCCTGAAATGGAACCTCTCTAGTGACATGTCACCAGTCTGAAGTAACAGAAGGTTTCTGATATAGAATATTTTTGTGTGTGTGCATATTTCAAGTTAGGTGTCTGTGATCAGGTTTTAGACTTAAAATTCTGATTATTCATCCAAATGTTCTCATTAAAATAAAACGGCAGCATGCCACATACAAAAGTGTTATTTTTATTTTCCTTATGAAAAGCTGTGGATTATCCTAATAAGCAGGTTCATTTTTTCAATCAGATCCAATGATGTTGTCTCCTCAAAAGGAATGCATCCAAAAAATGCAATTAAAATCTGTTCAAAAGCCATGACTGGGGTGTTTTATATGGCAGCAAGCTCCCAGCTGTAGAGAGTCCCAGTTAATTCTTCCATTTATTCCTTTTCATTGCTTTCCATTCACCTTCCTGAGTAGCAAGGCTACCAAGAAGCTCTTTCACTTTTCTTTTTCTGGCTGAATCTCTGTAAAACAAACAATCAACATATAAAATATTTCAGAAAGTTTATATTAGGGAAAATTAAGTACACTTAGAGAATAATTATTAATTAAGAAAAAGCCCCACAATTCTTAAATTTCACCAACACACCATTTAAATAAAAACATTTTGCACCCTTTTAAACTAGAGAAATGAAACCACAAAATTGAAAACACTTTAAATGATCTCAATTGAAAATGTTTGGTTCTCCTCAAATTATCCCATTTTATTTGAGTTTAGTATGGTTGATCATTAATGTCAGTCTTGACACACAGTGAAGAAATGAACACGCATTAAAACAACCACCAAAGTGGTGCTGAGACCAAGGCTACGTTACCTCTCCATGGTTTCTGACAGCTGCATTCTAGCCAGATACTGGTTATCCTTCCGAATCTCACGAATGGCTCCTTTAAGTTCACGTTTATGCCTCTGGATCAACTGCTTTCTTTCTTGCTCCTTCTTGCTGCCTGCCTGCTTTTTTCCAAACTCTAAGCTGAAATAAGAGTGTATGTGTGAGTACAGAACACCTTAAACCCACTACTTTTTCATATTTATAAGGAGAGGTTTTGTATGAAAACTAACTCAGTATTTTAATTCCTGCTTGATGAACATACTGGGAAAACACTCATCAGAACTTCTAACTGCACTTCATCATCATGCCAATGACCACACTTCAACTCCCCATATGCAGCCTGCACTTTGAACAGACTAAAAACGCTGGACTAGAAGAATGGAAGACATCTGGAGAAAGATGGAACCTCCCCATACATCTTAAATTTTTGCAGATCTTCTCAGTAGATCCATTTTACAGAAAAAGTCTGGTCAATTACGTGGGGATAAGTGTGCATGGCAGAACAAAATTGTCCTCTTCAATTCTTAAGAATAGACACTTTGTGACCCTGCAGATAACCAATATGGCTAAATAAATCAGCACCAATATAAAGCAGAGCTCTTGAATCAGAACACTGTTCTATTAACTACAAAACTAAATTAGTGTTTGTTACCATCCTTTACCATCATGTATTTCATATACATATGAACTACTCAATCTTGTTCTTCTGACTTGAGGGACTGACAGAGCATTCATTAAAGCATCCGACCAGATCATAACCATCTAATCATCTTCAAATTTGTTAATTTACAATTCATCACATGGGCAAGAGTTGACTTTCAGTGCTATTTTTCCTACAAGACAATATGTGCTCTTAAAATTCCTTTCCTTTTTTTTTCTTTCCCTCCCTACCACACAAGTAGATGGCCCCTTGTGAATTATGCACAAAATCGAGCAGAAAAACAGTTTGGCTTTGTGTCCTGCTTTCCAAATCCATTCCAGCTAGCTAAAATTCTTAAGGTTTAAATGCACCTTTCCTTTGCATCCAGTGTTCTTTACTTACACTTTGACAATTTTAGGGGTATACTGTTTCAATGGCACTGGCTTCTTTTTCTCACATATCAGTGGGTTATAGTGTTTTACTTTGTTCTCCAGCTCTTTCAGAGCACTGTGATAACATTCCTGAAAATGCAGAACAAATTACAACTGTAAAAGCATATCAGAACCACCATAAATCAAAAGATACTGTAAACTGAATTAACAGTAATGTTCTCCCTATATATTTTTTCCCTGGGTTAAGTCACAGCTACAAATTAGGACACTGCTAACACTGATATGCTGTAATGCCAGTTGGATAATTCTTAAAAGCCTTTGGAAGTCTATTAAAATGGTATAATGAACAACAAGAAAGGTCTGCCTGCTGTAGTTTCACCTAACAGAGGAAGAAGCAAGACTAAAGGCAGTTTAACTCAGATTCTTCCTTTCATGATAATTTTAAGAATGACTGGGTTTACTTTTATTTTGATGGCAAAGAACAAAGGCCATTTGACTTCATTTAAGTAATAAAACTTTATTCTCCAAGGACATTTTACGATGCTTCTTAGAGGAGGAATAATTTTGCCACATTCATAAAATTCTACAGATTAAAAATTTGAACCTCATTGCTAGAAAATTAGAAACTGTCCCAGGTAAGGTACTGACCAGGCATATTTATGTTCATTTAATCTACACAGTTATAAAGTTTTATGTCTCCAGTTTAGTACATGTATTTATTTATTTACTTGGTACATGTATTTATTTTTGTATTTTACAGATTCACTACAAAAGTACAAGAGCAACCAGATGTCCGTATTACTCTTACAAATTATGTCAAATCGTTACAAGCCAAGTGCTGCTCTCTTCATTTAGATAGTAAGACACCATATACAATGGAAAAAACATCTCTTCTAAATATTCTCTGTTCTTTGTTTTTTCCACAGGAGCATCAAAATGCCTGACTCTTAAAAAAATTAATGCTTACACTTGGGTTCTTTCTTTACGCATAGATGAAGATCCCAGAATTTATTAATAAAACAAACATACTGATGATTTAAATCCTGAGAAATACATACCTGCAATTTTTCAGGATACTCATTAACTGGCACATGTTGTGTAAGGAGTATTCTGACAGGATGCATTATTTCATGGAATGATGGTAAAGGTTCATAGAGAGCTGCACATTTTTTAATAAGGTCAAAACACAGGGCTAGACATGATAACCTGTTAATGCACAAAAAATTAACAATTTCACATGCAAAAACTGCAGTGGATTTTCAAATAACATCAACTGAATTAATTAAATTTGGACTGCTAGCAGAACCCATTAAGACTGCTTGGCAAAACGAGTTACAACTCGAAATAGTTGTGAATTCAGACTAAAAATTTCACTCTCCTAAGCAAATACCAGAAGAAGTCCATCAGCAACAAATCTTTATGTCAGTGCACTGAACATAGCAGAACTATCCACTACTCTTGTTTTTACTTCTAAAGAGCACTGTCACTGACATGACACAACAGATTATCTGGTATTTTTTCTGTTCTGCACTTCTTACCTGGTATGATTTATCTCTGTTCTGCTGGTTTCCTTTAATCTAGTCACAATACTCAATGGCACCTTTTGCTTCTCCCAGCTTTTCAGGTCCTCCTCATCACGCACCAATAGCAGTTCTAAATTTTTCCCCACTGGTGTAAATGGATGCACTACAGTATAGCCTAAAAAAACCAAGAACAACAGTCATTAAACAAGATCAATTCTACGCATTCTTTCTGAAGAAAAGCAGCCAACTCATTTTACATTTTTAATTGTACTACCTTTAAAAGTACTTCTATCTGTATTAAATCTTTCTGAAACAATGGAAAACACCGGAGCATGGGGACATAGGTCAGGGCTCTAATCACACTGCCCAAGTCATGCAATCCAAAGGCAGGGACTGGGAGAACCAAGTACTGTCCACTGTAGAAAGTCAGGCTTGAGACTAAGGAATTGAATGCACTCAAGTCCCTGGGACTATAGGCATCTGAGGGTCCTGAGGGAACGGGCGAGATAAAGCTCCTAAACCACTTTCATATTTGAAAAGTTGTAGTTCCCAGTGACTAGAAAAAGGGAAAAACAATCCTCATTTTTTAAAAGGGAAAGAGAAGAGATCCAGGAAGCTACAAGCTGATCAGCGTCATCTCCCTACCCAGCAAGATTGTGGAGCAGATCATCCTGGAAACCATGACAAAACACATGCAAAACACAGAGATGCTCAGTGACAGGCAACATGGCTTCCTTAAGGGTAAATTGTGCCTGACAGGTTTGGTGGCCTTCTACAACAGGATTACAGTGTTGATGGGTAAGGCAAGAGCAATTGCTATAATCTACCTGGATTTGTACAAAACATTTGAGACTGTCCTGCGCAACACCCTGGTCTCTAAACTGGAGAGGCATGGATTTGACAGGTGTATGACTCAGTAGACAAGCAATTATCTGGATGGTCACAGCCACACTTGTGGTCAATGGCTCCATGTCTGGATGGAGATCAGTTATGAGTAGGGTCTGTCCTAGGACCAGTGTTATTGAATATCTTGGCTGAGGACACAGACAGTGGGATTGAGTGCACCCTCAGCAAGCTTGCAGGTGACACCAGGGTGAGTGGTGTGTTTGATACTCTACAGGAAAAGGATGCCATCCAGAGGGACCCTGACAGGCTTCAGAGGTGGGACCACGTGAAGCTCATTAAATTCAATAACACAAACTGTGAGGTCCTGCATCTGAGTTGGGGCAATCCTACACATGGATACAGACTGGGCAATATGAGTGGATTAAGAGCAGCAGGACTCGGGGTATTGGTGGATGGAAACCTGAATTCTGAGCTGACAATGTGCCCTTGCACCCCAAAAAGCCAATGCATCCTGGGCTGCAACAAAAGCAGTGTGGTCGAGGGAGAGGATTCTTCTCCTCTACTTCACTGTCGTAAGATCCCACTTGAAGGAATGTGTCGAGCTCTAAGGTTCTGCCCAGGGAGCTGGGAAGGACACAGACCTGGCTCAAGAGCATACAGAGGAGGGACATGAAGATGACCAGAGGGCTGGAATACTTCCCATATGAGAGAGCTGGGGTTCAGCCTAGAGAAGAGAAGGCTCTGAGGAGACCTTACAGCAACCTTCCAGTATTTAAATGAGGCCTACAGGAAAGATGGGGAGGAACTCTTTATCAGGAAATGTAGTGATGAGGGGTAACAGTTTTAAACTGAAAGAGGGTAGATTTACCCTAGATAAAAAGAAGAAACTCTTCACTATGAGAGTGGTAAGACATTGGCGTACAGGCTACCCAGAGAAGCAGGGGGTGCCCCAGCCCTGAAAGTGTTCAAGACAGGTTGGACAGGGCTTTGAACAACCTGTCTAGTGGAAAGTGTCCCTGCCGTGGCAGGGGTGGGTTAGAATTCGATGGTCTTTGTGGTCCCTTTCAACTCAAACCACTCTGCAATTCTTTGATTTGTTCTGTGGATGGGGAAAGTTAAGACATATAGGTACATGTCTGCCCTGTGGGAAACAGGATGCATGGTTAAACTGAATGTTTGGTCCAGGATGGAGCACTGGATATGGTTAAGAGCACAGGGCAGGTACAGGACTTCCCCATGGGGTCACAAGCAGAAGGCTTTGACCAGAAGGTGGTCATGAGGCACAGGGAGCTGGAGCAGGGAGACCCCACAGCTGCAGCCATGGAGCCTCTCCTGTGAGCCCTCAGCAGGAGCTCTCAGACACACTGTAAAGCCCTCTGCCACTCCAGCTGAGGGGTTTTAAAACAGGAGGAGCATGGAACACAGTATATACACTGGAGCAGGGCATATGGAAAACACCAAAGAATCCCTATGCACAGACCACAAGCTGATCCGTGAAACTACTTATACAACAATATGAAAGAAGCATCTGAGGAATTTCATGGCTAAGAGACAAAATAATTTGCATTCTCTGTGCTGGACCTTGGGGGTTTTCTTCCCCCTCTTTGTTTTCCTTATATCCCGCAAGCTTGCAGTGGAATTGACTTCAAAACATTTTCAAACTTTAAGTTCAGATTATTTACATGCTCTACAATCTGTACGTGGCTCTTCACAGACAGACCAGAAGACAGTATATTTAAATAAAGGTTTTTAAGGTTGTAAGAGATTATGACACACACAGGCTTATGCAAGATCAGGAACTAAGATATGTGAGTTTTATTATCTGCTTTACTTGTGAGAGGATAGGAGATCTCATTAACAATTTAATTAGCTAAAGCTATCAGCCATGACAACTCCTTCCCACTCCCTCCACCTACAGCTTTTCTTTTTTAAGGTAGTAGTTTTTACTCTAAATCAGACTGTATTTCAATCTTTTATGAAGCTGGATTCCATATATCTTTCTCATGTGATAAATTTATGGATCAAGATAATAAAATTAAAACATTAAGAGTTTATTTGCTGACTCTACTTAATGTTAAATTTAAACCCTGAGATTGTTTTTGGTGTGACGGTGTGTCAACATTCCAGAGAGCTGCATGTCTCCTTATTTTAAAGTATTCTGTGTTGATAGCTTAACCATCACAGCTACCAGCAAAATTTCCACCATGAATATTTAAAAACACAATTGGATACCTTGGGAACTTCAAAACATCAACATTGACTGGAAAGTTCTCAAAGAGAACACTGGCCTCTAATGTATCTTTTATTGAGCTTTTCCTCACTGCTAACAGAAAGCAATACCATGCAAATTTAACTAGTGCAAAATCATTAATGGAAATACAAAGAAATATTTTAAACAAGGTAACAATTGATCAATAATTACCACTAAATATTTTTCAAGTTTCTTATCTAATTTTGCAGAATCCTGTATTTTAAATTATTCCTAAGAGAGCACACAAAGGAGAGAAAATACTTCTAGTACTACGTAACCCACCCACTCCATAACCTCTTCCCACCTCCTTCTAAGGGTTCAGCTGTTGGTGTTCTGAGAATCCAGGGCTTAGCTCTGATGCAGCCCAGCTGTGTAACCTTGGCTCACACTTCAGAGGAAACTGCTAAGCTGTGAGAAGCAGCTGGGAAAGGTCTGCAGAGTACAGCCATGCCAGAGAATAAAGGTGAAACTGCAGTGATAGGTTTGTTGAGAAAAGGGATCAGTGCTAGCTCAAAAATTTAAAATGAAAAAGAAAAAAATAGTCAGCATGGAAAGGCAAAAAAAGTCCTGAAGGGAAAGGAAGGAGCTGAGGGATCATAACAAGAGTGATGAGCATACTAATACATAGTGTGTAGTTCATTATCTTGTGAATTTATCATATCTTGTGAATTTATCAAATAATTGAATTTTTCACTTGGTAATGTTCTGCTTGCACAATCTACTCCTGTATGCTGTGCCCAGACAGACATATTAACACATGAATTAGTTACACATTAATTATTGTCACTGAAATAGTCAATAAAAAAGCCACCGAACCAGAACAGATTTAAAGACAAAAACTCATAGAAGAAAAAAAATTACTAACATCGGGGTCACAATGAAAAGATAATTTTGTTATCCCTGTTGTCTGCAAATTGTTAAGTTTACATACTTATGTTACTAATCCTACTTGTGGGGATAGCTGCCCTCTATTACACTACTACAAATCCATGTCAAATCAGGAAAAATAGCAGCTTTGTGATATATGTCTCTCATTTAGGTGATGTGGCTATTAGCTGAAGGGTATCTGCAGCATGAGCTGCCTCACTGTGAAGTTACAGGGTACTCATCAAGAATCCATTGGGAACTCAATTTCAGAACACAGTCCAATCACACAGTCTGTTTAGAACGACAACATTGCAAAAATATTGCACTGTGGCCAACATGAGTTCATTTCCTTTAATAACTTCAGTTCTTTCCTTCCTGCCAACAACATGAGAGGATCTAATTCATAACTAGATGCCCAAAAATCAAGGTTGTGTTTGGCTGAAGTAGCAGATGATTCTGGCCTTTTGTTCAAAAACAATGAAATCAGTGTGAAATATTTGTATTAAGAAAATGTAAAAGATAAACCCCAATACTAAAACAGACTCTAAACTAAATACTTGTTTACTTTAAACAAACTCACCCTGGGCCTGGTTTTTGGGTAGAGAGATGTGAAGTACTCCAAGAAGGAAATTGATAAGTTCTGGTACAAATCTTCTGGAGAAAGATACATATTCCAGGAACAAACAGCATACAAATAACCCTTTAACAACATCTTGCAATGTTGTAATGCGACACTGAAAGAAATAAAAAGAACAAAATATTCTTAATTAAAAGTGTATAAATCACAAATAGGATCTCCCAAAAAGATAAATTATTAATTACATTGTAAGCATTTGAAGTCTATCTATAAAATTAGAGCCTTTGATCTTTGATGAGAACCACACTGGCTTTCCCTGGTCCTCAACTGAAGAATATCTGCAGAACTGAGTAACAGGTTTATCAGAACTCATTTAGCCACTAGAAGGTGCTAAACCACAAACAATAAATTCTTCAGAAATGAACCAGTGAAATAGAAGGCTCAGAGCAACTTGGCAGCAATAGAACAATTAGCTCAAGACTTTAGAAACATATAAACAGGATATTAGGATAGAAAAATAAGGACATATTTTAACTCAATGCACTGCATTAGGTACATTTTCAAGGAAAACAAATACTGCCAATTTCTAAGTGAATAACCTCTCAAGTATGAAGAAATGCAATATATGGAAAAAGAAACCATTAATGAATGACTTCACATTGTATTCAGTCTGTTCTATTAGTCCCATGTAATTTACCATAGAAGGAATTCTTTTGTGATAGCTTGAAAAATTTAAGAGATATGGTTTTGTGAGTTGGACTATAGCCTGCTAGGGTGTTATCCTCTTCACCCTTTCTTCCAATTACTATTGGTGGCTATACCAAACACAAAGGTGCCTTTGCAAGTACATTTCCACTATATATGTTAATGCTAACATACATATTTGGAGCCTGAGGAAATAATAATAATAATAAAGAAATAATAGATGTGATATTATATACTGAGGTACAACATCACAGACATACCTTAGTAAGTAGCTGACTCATGTACATAAAAGCAGGTGTTACAACTGGGTGCCAGAAGTCAGAAGTTGGAAACAGTAGAGATACAATTTTCAAATAAATAAGCTGAGTGCACATAAAACAGAATAAGTCAAAATATAGTTAAGACATCATTCCCAGGATCTTGACTTTATATATATGCAACTTTCGAATTAATAACTGCCACACAATAGTCAAAATAGTCAAAAATACTACAATATACATAATTTTGAGAAATCTGGTATGATACATGATGTATTTATTGAGACAACGGTTTAATTTATATGAGAAAAAGGAATATCCATTATGAGATATCCATTATAAGTCTAACATTGGATTGAGTGAGGCAGCTGAAAGAAGAACTAAGAAGGAACCCTGCCTACCAACCCCATTTACTCCATGAGACACCTGATCCCCTTCAGCTCAGCACAATCACACACTCTCACAAACACACGAGCAAGTGGCCACACAGGACCAACAACACTTTTCAACCAGTGCTCAACACAGACAATGAAGTGACCAGAGTCCTCAGGCACTGGCACACAAACAGTTGCAGCCAAAATAACTAAGCAGTAATTACGTACACTTTTACTGAAGGGGACTTGAGAAAGCTACAAGTGACCTGCCAAGACCATATGGAAACTAAACATCAGCTGCAAGGTAATTATGAAAATTATTTAAGTGGATATTTACACAGTAAAGCATGGAAGTAAAGTTTTATTGCTTCCTCTCTGTTCCTCTTCAATTGTAAACAAATATTCTCCTGAAGTGTTTTGGTTACTAAACACTCTGAATTGCAGGCTAAGATAACAGTAGGCATATGAAAAGCCAACTAAGACAGTTGATCCATGGAATATTCATTCAAACAAGTGCTTTGAGAATACAAAGTGATGTAATTCCACCCTAAAAGATAATGATGGCCTGAAACCTGGAAAAGTCCAGTGAAGGGAATGAAAGCCATAAGTGTGACTGGTGTTGTAAGGGTGACAGTGACAAATTAAAAATAGAAGTTAAAAGCTTTCTACAATACATTTCCTGCAAAACCCAAAATATCCTGAATAAAGGCTCTTCAAAAGAATGCAATATATCTTCCAAGCTGTAAGAACCAAGCCTCCAGTCTATTTTCCTTCAATAGTCTAATTATTCCATTAGGCAGCAGCAATTCATCAAGCTGACAGAAAACAAGTTGCTCCCTCTGAATTAGATTTATGGTTTGTCTTTGAAATTTTATTACTACTTAAAAAATACTCATTTTCCATATGCTCCCTTCTTGAATTTTCCAACAGCCTTTTACCTAAACACTGTAAAAGGAATCTGTTCACATTTAACATGGCAAGTGAAAATGGGACATTACCAATACAACAAGGCAAGAAATTCTTTCCAAGTCACTAATTTGGCCATTATCATATATAAAGTACTAAAAAATGCTGTATTTTTATATCCATAAAAATATTTCCTTGGTTGGTTGGGTGTTTTTTGCTTTTGCTTTTTAACCTAAGAGATATTGCAGAGATATCACATTTCTATGGAGCACATTTTTAAAACATTTGTACTTAACACAATTAAAGAAGTCACAACATAACTGGTAACATCACTTCTTCCTAAAACTACCTATTTAAGTTTCATCAGGAAAACAATGTTCTGCTACGAAGACTGGAGGGACAATTTTAAGATCTCTTCCCCTTGTTAATTCCACAGTCAGACTTCTATTCTGAAAAATGAGTGCGTGTATTGTTTGTTTCTTAGGCGTGGGTTTTTTTTGTTGTTGCGGGGGGTTTTGTAACAACTTATCTCCAGAAAGGCAATTTAAGATATTGAAATGCCTAGAAAGTGATAGATGCTAATAATTTACTATAGAATGTCATCTAGCACTTATTACCATTCTGTACTAATGCAAAGAGATTATCCCAGCAGTATGCATTTGTTACCGTGTCTAAACCTGGAAATGTTGCACGGCCTTTGACTTCAATTACTTCTTCCAGATCATGTGCAGCGTCTCGAAGGATAAACTTGATGCTGTCACTGGCTGCCTCAGGAAACATCTGGCAAAGACTGTACAATGGCCTATTAACAAGAAACTTAAGTCATAATCAAGTTACACCACTGATGTTAATAAAAAAATTGATTTTCAAGCACCCATAGGAAGATTTCTTGCATTCCACCTACATTGTAATGATAACAAATTGCCTGCAACAAATGTTTCTTTTTTAGAATATAGATTATTACTGTAATACTTTAGTTTACAGAGACAGATATTTTTCATTAGGTCTTGTGAGAATCCTTGAGCTGTAGGTTTCTAAACCTTAGACAAAAAATAATGTTAGCCTTTAAAATACACTCCTGTCTTGGTTTAGGGCAAATTTGGGAGGAAACTTCCAAAGAGATCCCTCTGGAAAGCAGCTTCAAGCAGCCCCTCCCCCTACTGGTTTGGGAAAAGACTTCATAAATCATTTGCTATGGTTATGATGCATCCTGCTGAATCTCAGATATTGCTGCAGTGAAGTATGCTGGCTTACACTAGACAGTCCACTATTCTAAACACTCTTAGGCAATATTAAACAACATGTAAGGCAGCAATGTGGTTAGCAAAATTATTACTGCAAACAAGAAAAAAAGCCCCAAACACAAAGTTAGATCAGCTCCTGGCCTATGGTTAGTGCCCACAGGCATATGCAGTCTGGAGCCTGCATCTGTTTGGTCTCCCAGTATTTTCAGTGAGATTTGTCTGCAGTGATATTAATCTATCTCAGCTGTAAAAGACAACCAAAACATATTTACCCTTTCGTACAAACCATGTGTGACAGTATCAATGGGTCAGAGCTCTTCCTGATGAATGCAACAGAGCAATGAATGCTAATGCTGCATATAACAGATTTTTTAAAAACTTACTGACTTTAGCATGAAATAAAAAAACATATGCTGAAAACTACATGAAAATAACTTCTTGAAAGAAAGCTATCCTGCAAAGTTAAGATAGGAACCACAGACCAATCTTGTCTGGATGGGATCTCCAAAGACCATCTGATGCAGCCCCCTACTCAAAGCATGGCTAACTTCAAAGCTGGATCAGGTTGCTCATAGCTTGGTTTGAGTTTTGTCCACCTTCATAACTTCTCTGGGAAATTAATTTTATTGTTCAGTACCTTTTCTGAGAAGGATTTTTTCTTTACATCTGATTGCAATTTCCCTTGTTGCAGTCCTTGCCCATTGACTCTTGTCCTTTGCTGTACACCTCTGAGACAAACTTGACTCTTTTCACAGCCTAGCTGCCTGTCAAGTACTTGAAGACAACAATGCCTAACTGACAACTTCCTGCAAGGTGTTTAGGTGGAATTTCCATATGAGCTTTCTATAACACTTTTAATTCCATTTTCCTCTAGCTCCCTGAGTGAATTCACAGAACTAAAACCCATGGAAAATACAGAAATTGCAACAAACTGCACGGTGTCACTGCAAATTTAAATTTAATTTATCAGCTGTCTAAATAACCTTCGATACAGAAGTTTCATGCGTATATAGTATTACTTATCCACTACCCACAAAAAACATCTTGCAGATCAAAAAATACATTCTGAGGTTTTGAAAATCTCTTGCTACAATTAATAACAACTAATAATCCAAGTAACACATGAAACCAAGTTAAAGTCTGAGAGTTACCAGCTGCCAACAAGTTCTACAGAGTATTTGAAACAAGCAACAAGTTAAATGCTTTACTCTAGGTAGCTTTTCTCTTTAAACTCCCAAAGAAGCTAAAAGTCCACAGGCTTTAATACTTACAGGACCAGTTTGTCAATTGTTCTGAGCTCTGGTAAATCCAGAGTTGCTAACTCTCCAATATATTCCAAAAGGAAGCCAAACAATTTCTGCAAGAAGCATAGTATGTTAAAATTATTAAGTTTTTCTTCATTGCACATATTCTTAAACAGTGATACAGAGCAAAAAATGAAGATTATCATGTTAATTCTACTGTTACTGACAACATAGAAGCATGTATATTTTATGCTGCTCCCTGAATACTTACTAAAACTTACTCTAGAATGAAAAGTTATTTTAAACATAAAACAAAACATACTTCCAACTTTGCTTTGTTTCCCACTGCAAGGCTTGGATGATTGCATTTCTGAATCCTCTCCAGTATAGTAAGTTGTTGTTCTATGGTTTTTCCAGCCAATAAAGACTTAAATGTCTCATAGGACTCAGGAACTAGAAAACAAAAACAAAAATTGACCATAAAAAACCTCAAATTTTACATCTTTAATTCAAGTGAATGTGCAACAGATTTCCAATCTGAAAATGCTATTGTTCAGAAAAAAGGAAACCATTGATATTTTAAATAATTACCTTTTAAACACTAATAAACTATCATATATGTAGCATTATTTCTATGAACAAAAGTCAGAAAATTACATGTTTTTCAATGCTTAAAACTAATTTTAATCCTCTATTTACCACATATGCTGAGCAGCACAACTATGTTGACACAAAGCAGAATTAAACCTACATACATTTGCCAAAAAATTTACCATAATACAGTTAGCTTTACCTTTAATTCACACCTAAGTAGCTTTTGTGTGAAGAATATTAGAAAAAGTAACAATATGGCCAGAAACAGAAAATTATTTTTAAAAAATCCCAAAAACCCAACAACCCTGGCATATATTTAGTCAACAAGCTAAAAGACATCCTAACTAGCTGTGTTTTTTTGAGTTATTCTAGTATGACTGCTTTCTGGTTAAAGCAAATCCTGAATGCAATTCAAAAGGCTTTGTGTAGTAAATCATCTTCTGATGGAAAAACACAAGCACTTAAGGAAGTTGTTTGAAAGATTGTTTAATCTTGCAACAGATACTTTTGTTAGAGAAATCTACACTAGGACAATAGTTAGATGAATTATGTACTTAATATAAATGAATGCTTTGTGTACTACTTGAAACTTGTCTCCTCCTTCCTGCTAGGCATGGACCCAAGACCAGTCAAATTTTGAGTGTCGCTACAATAATGCATTGTTACTTCAGAGAGATTAAATTCAGAATCCTGTCTCTCCAAGCATCTTCTGACAAAAATGTCAACCCAAACACCAGAGAAACTGTAATATAGACCACAGAACACTGTTCTGGCTTCTCTTAGGTAAAACAGTAGCACTTTGGATGAGATAAACTGGTTACCTTCAAAAAGGAGCACAGGTATTTTTATTTTACTCCCCTGTTTTTATCTTCCCATTCTGGTGTTGCCCAGAGGCACAGAAACTGTTCTGGGATGAAACAGATCTGGTTCCTACTTTTCCAAGCACAATTAGGTTTCCTCACTAAGAACAGCAGTTACTGGCTGCTCTTCAAATAGTAGAAGACAACTCTGAAGCACAATTTCATGAATGAATGTAAGGCCTACAGGACAGAGAAACTGACTAGTTGTTACAAGCCCCATGACAACAAGGGATCTCTGGATCAGTCAGTCCTTTGCTTACCAGCAAATGTATAAGGAAGCTCTGATTTGGCAGCTTCTCTCTTTGGATCTAATTTCTCCACATTCTGTGGCTCATTTTCATTTGCCTTGTGTTTCTTCTCTTTTTTATTCCCTGCAGCTTCTTCTTCACTCTCAAGATCAGATGCAAGATCAGAGTGGCTATCTGCAGCATCATCCTCATCTTCACTTGCAGATTCTTCCTGACTTTCTTCTTCATTCTCGTTATCTTCTTCCTCTCCTTCCTCCTCTTCTTCTTCCTCTCCTTCCTCCTCTTCTTTCTCCTCCTCATTTTCAATATTAATTTTTCCATCCTGTCCATAGAGAAAACAAGCTAGTTAAAACACTGATAATGTGGCAGCACCCCACCACAATCACCATGCAAAGTTATTTTAAACATGCATGAAGAGAATTTGAGCCTTGCTACCCTGACCAGGCAGTGAATGCCTGCAGTGCCAGCCAAGAAGGGGTATTAGGGAGAGAACATACATATAGATATAAAAAAGTTGGATATTTTCAAGGGGCTGTAAAAAACTGGAAGAAGAGGGAGTATATGAGGAATAAAAGAAACCACACAGAAGGAAAACTTGCAGATAGAATCTTTCTTTAAACATATTCCTTCTATCTGCTAAAACAGCATATCAGTTACATATTTGGTCCCATCCTGACTTTATTAAACATCAGTTTAAATTCACATTCACAATTGGTATTCTCCCCTTCAAGGAGAACAGCAGTTTCCTTGTTACGAGTGTATGAGAGGACAGAATCAGCACACGTGCACCACAGTCAGGGTGACTTGTAATATCAGCTTTAAGGTTATGTTGCTCTGCCCACATTAATCAAATATATGTCAGAAATCTACTTATCTTTAGACTGAAATTTGGTGGAAGCTGTATCAATACAGTGAAAACTAAAAAACAAAACAAAAACCAACCCAGAAATGCTAAAGAGCCTTCTCTTCAACCCAGCAGGCCAGTGGCAGAGAAGGCTACTCTAATACCAAGAATACCATCAGAAGACTTGACACTTCTAAGGCCACACAGAACACAGCATCCAGTTTTCAGCCTTCAAAGACAATAAAAGAATTGACAAACTGCAGCAAGTTCAGCAGAAAGTCACCAAGACTACTGGGGGCTGGGGCACCTGCTCTGTGAGGAGAGGCAGACCTGGGCTTATTTTGCCTGGATGTGAAAAAAATGTCTTCACAGTAAGGGCAGTCATTGCACATCTCTCTGAGCAGCCTCTATATTTGGAGATTTTCCAGCAACAGACTGGATCTGATAAACTGGTGAATTCTGCATTAAACTGCTGCTCAGAGCAGGAGGCTGGACTAAATGTCTCCATAGAGGCAACTTGCCAACTGTTTTTCCTAGCTTTCTTTACAGAACTCTGAAAATTCAGAAATTTTAAATCTCACCTTGTAAGACAATAAACGTCTGTCATCTTTATCCAGGATAAAGCCATCAGCTAAATCATCAGCTGACATGTGGCTGGGCCTCTTTTTATTTGCCTCCTCATCTATTCCATGCATTCGACGTAATCGATCTGCCTGTGTTTTACAAGAAATACCACACACAGATGTGAGACATTTAGATCAATCAGGTAACTACACCAAACTGTAAGACCTCTCAAATACTATGGCTAAGAAAACACAAGGAAAAAACAGTTAATTTGGATAACTCAAAAAGGTAAAAAGAAAAAACCCAGCAACATGAGAAATTATGGGCAAAAGCTGACAATGCCTTTTTTTTTTTTTTTTTTGTAGGGAGTACAGTCTGGTAAGAGCACACAGTCAATTGAATTAGCTTATTTAAAAGGCTTTTAAACCGGGTTAACCAGAAGCATTGTGTTCTCTTATTTTAAAATTTATGTCTTTTGATTATGGGATATCATTACTAGAAAATAAAGCTTCTAAAGTGTTTCAGGATTCTGCAGTGTTTATCTGTTACATGCATGTGTAAAAGCTTGTAGTGAACTGCAATCATATCCTAAACTTTTTGGGATACAGATAGAGCATCAAACTCTAAGATTGTAAGAGTAGAAAAAAGTATCTCTGTTCTGCTATTAGATACTGAGCTGCTCTGATGTAATTTGAAGTACTGAATTCCCTACAGTCTTAAATGTGTTCTTAGTATATCAAAATAAATAGAAAGAAAGAGACATTTACCAAATTATTCCATCTTCCCATAAGACTCTGCACTCCACATAACAGAAATTGCATGTAACATTTCCCAAGATATTCCTAGCTCTCTGCAAAGTAAAGCTATGCACATGCTACCACTGAAAGGCTCTTGCAACAGCAGAAGAAAACAATAAATGACTTGCCTAGTGTATTAATTCTAATGCTGTGCAACATGATACACCACTAACTTAGAAGCACCTCTCAATTCCTGAATAATTTAAAACATTTAAAGGAGTAATCAAAGTAACATTACATTTTTATTAAGGAAGATTGCCTCATTTCATAAACCTCCACAGTCACATACTAAGTCTATGGGTTTTGTTTTTTTTGTTTGAATATCAGATTACAAACACAAACAGAAGATTTCCTGAATTCATCCTCTGACGAACTGAGGTTTAGTACAGCCACTTACAATCTAAGGTCAAGCAATGAATTTCAGCAGTCACTCCCAAAAGACAGGCCCCAAACAATCTCAGCCATAAAAGGTATACCTCGAGCCTCTGGAGTCGGGCCTGCTCCTCTTTGGCCAATTCTTCTTCTGTCTTCAGCCTTTCTGAAGGTTTTGCTTTCATCTCAAATCCAAGTTCTCGAACAATCATATCATATTCATCAGGCTAAAGAAATATTTATGCAATTGTTTATTATCTTAAGTTTCATTATTCTGCTTTGCAGCTATCCCTCTGCCAGACTAACAGCTGAGGAATCAGACTATTAAGATAAAAGGAGAGGACTGCTTCCAAAGCAAGCTGCAAGAACACTCAGAATTAAGACAAGGAATGATAAGAACAGTTGAAGAGAAATTCTCCTGGAATTTCCCCCTTCTTTACTTCACTTACTCACAATTGAAAAACTTGAGTATCTTAAATAATAACTGGATTACTTATTACTTAAAGAACCTTTCAAAATATTGTTTATTAACAAAACACAGACAGGAGTAATAAATTAAATACATTTATAATTTACAATTTACTTTACACATGAGATAAGCCTTTGCTAGTTCCCCACATAAAAGTCTAGATTAAAGAAAATAAAAAAGGATGCTGATATTCAATGAGCTTCAACATGCCATGGAGCGACTTAAACACAAAAATCAATATACCAGTTTTAGTCCAGTATCTTCTGTTGTACTTTGAGATCAGTTTTAATGCTAATTAACTGATCTAATTACATGAAATTAATTACCTAAATAACTGAATTCAATTAACTGAACTAATTAGCTGATGTTATAAAATCTAGATTCTACTGCAAAACAACAAATGGAAATTCAAGATATTCTGAAAGATAATACACATTCCTAGAAGAAAAATAAAGAAGCTCAATACAATGCCTATTCTTAAGATATTAAAGTTTATTTTCCTTAGTATAGAATACAAATGATAGAAAAACCATGAGACCATAAGATACCTGCTCTAAAGTAAATTATTTTCATTCCCTTTTTGAAAGGGACAGAGCCCAGTTTCAACAAGGAAATGTCTGCTGTCAAGTACAAGTTGTTTTATCAAAGAAACACTCCAAAGGCACTCAAAATAAGTCAGTGTTCCCAAAAATATTAACTTTTTCTTGAAAATTTATTCTTTGTGCTACAAGTAAGCTGTAGTCAAGAGTGTTGTTCAGTCTGCAATCTCCCTCTCACTTGGTAACTAAGGAAAAGCAATAACTAATTAAAATCAGAGAAATCATACAAAACTCTATATTCCTCCAACTAATCAGTCTTTCCTGAAACTGGATCATTCCTTCAATGTCAACTGAAGCAGCAAACATTTTGTTTTATGAAGTGATGAACTTGGCCTTCTACTTCAGCAACCACAAGTCAAAACTACAAGTTACTAGAACCAAGGAAACTAATCTAGTCAAAACCTCACCTTGGGTTTTTCTACTTCATTGTCTTTTCTCTCTGACTTCGGGGGTTTGCGAGCAATAAGGGTTTGGATTTCCTTCCAGTCTTTGTCAAGTTTTTCTGTCAGTTCTAAGGCACTTTCTCTCCGAGTTTGCCTCTCTTGCTAGAAAAATAAAACACAAATAAATGTAGTAGTTATGTTCAGGTGGACATGACATAGCATTAACAACTTAAAACCAAAATGCTGTCTTTAACAAATAAATAATTTCAAATATTTAACATTTTGAACATTCTTTGTGGAAGAAGCAGTATAGACCTATGCTGAATGGCACAAGGGTTGCATTCAGAAACAGGTGTGAACACAACTGGAGATTTGGGGACACAAAAGAATAGCAGATATATGAGTTATATCTAAAAATGCCTAGAAAAATGAGACTTATTCAAGGAGCTTGGAGTCCTCTCAGCTTCTTCCTTTGTTTTCTATGCCACCATTATTCTATTCTACAAATACAGGAATGATGACAGTTTCTTAATCATGCTTACTGATACTTCAGGGCTAAAAACTCACCTTTTCTTGTTTAGATTTGGCTATCATCTCCTCAATGAGTTCTTTCCTAGACTTAGGTTTTTCCTCCTCTTCATCTTGCTGCTCACTTGATGCTTTTTTACGAAGGAGGCCTCCACCCCCTCCAAAGTGAGCAGCAGTTAATTCAGCTAGAAAAGAAAAAAGTAGGATGGGAATCTTAAATCCACGCATGACTGCAAGAGTGCTCTTGCTGCTGGGACAGTATCTCCCTATTCTTTCAGGATGGGAGCAATTTTAACTATTGAACAATCATGCATTAGTACCATCCCTACGGGAATGGCCATACCAAAAGAGATTCTGTCAGACACATAATTTACACTGACAAATTCTTGGTATGAGGCAGGATCATGCTTTTTTCCAGTATTTATCCAACAGGAAGGTCCAAAGATGCAAGAAAGCAATCAGAAAACTCACACTTCACATTCTGGCCAAAGGGCTCAAAATCCAGTTACCTGTTTATGCAGAAAAGCTCACAGAGTAAAGAAGCTTGCCAGTAGTATGTCCCACTTAACCCCTGCTAAAATCCAGAGAGCTGGTCTGTGTGTGGCTAAGAAGTAATCAAATCTGGTTTAAACATTCCAGCTAAGAACATGATATTCTCTCTCACTGAGAGATAGTACTAAACAAATGATGCACATATTCACCAGTAATAAAAATACCAGTGAAACACCAGCTGGCACTTCTTACCTGATAGTGCTCCTCTTTCTTCTGTGTCACTGTCACTATCAACAATATCATTTAGTTTTTCAATTTCTGCCAAAGACTGGCCATAGTGAGTCAATTCCTCATCTTCATTAAGATTATAGATATTCTTCTTTCCCATAATTTTGCTAAGAACAGCAAAACAAACCCATGAAATATCAAAAGAACAAAATAACACAGCCTTTAGTTTTAGTGCTAGTTGAGGAGATTCTTATTCCAGTGTTTTGCTGAAACTTAACACTGGAATAAAAGCACTGCCAGACAAATATTTTCATTCAAATACATTTTAAGAGAAAAGTGTGTCATGTCTCTCTCATACTAATGTACAAATGGAGTAAGTCAGGAAACCTAGGAAAGCTGAAGTTTTATCTATGTATCAGCGATAGCCATTTCTAATTACTGCATTTGAGGCCTAATGAAACCTAGACTTCAAACTATAAAAATCGATGAGGCAGAAAGGATAGTTCTGCACATTCAATTCACAGTACAGAATGAGAGCAAGTTACAGAGTTCTACTCAGCTACTGAATATACTTGATGGTGACCACCTTTTCCTAATGGAACTCCTAAAACAAAGCAGTCAAAGAAAACCAACTAATCAAAGAATCTGTTTATAACCAGCTTTCTTGCATGTCAGTGCTCAAAGAAATCTCTGCTTCTCTATCTTGCAAAACTAAAAAGATTTAATGAAAAAAATTTCTATTTCCACAAAAAGTTCCTTTCTCATAAGCTCCAAAATCAAAATTGAAGCATTACTCTGCAAACCCCTCAATTAAGGGGGCGCTCCCAACCTAAAAATTCAATTCAAGTGTGCCTTGAGGTTTTGTGTTTGACTTTCTTTTGTTTGCCTTTTTTTTTTTCTTTTTTCAATTGTTTACCTGTCTTTCCAGAGCGAATCGTCTGATCATCTTTTCCTCGGGAGTTATTTTGGTGTTATATTCACCAAAACGTTTATCTTTAAACACATTTGTCTTTTCTCTTTCTTTATATTCTTTTAGTAATGTTTGATTGCGCTAGAAGAAAAAAGGCAAAAGGAGATAAAGTTAAAAGAACAGAGAGTATCTATTTCCAAAGTCCATGTAAAAAAGACTCCATGGAATCCTGTCAACACAATAATCTTTATATTGCAGTTATATCATAAATAATAATTTACCAGAATGCAATGAAAGAGAAAGAAAAATTAACATGAAACAAAAACAGGAAGCTAATACAATACATTCAGATTAAGTTCTCTTATAAGAGCCCATCTGAAGACTAATTACATGGCATTTCACCTTAATTTTATCACATACAAAACCTGTGCATTTACACTGAAGAATGGTGATACCTCTCAAGCTTAGTAAACTAAAAATAACATATTAAAGAAAGCCAAAGAAACCAGCAAAAGTCAGCTGAACTATTTTTGGTCATTTCATCCAAGACATAAAACCCTTGAGTGGATCCACACATCTAGCCCTACGTCACTGTTGAGCATGGGAGGTCAAGCATCAAGCCAGTAAAAAGAAGCTTATCACACCTATATGAGGTACTTACTATGTGCCCTACTTTTGGGACAGGTAAGGAGACAGGTTTACTTTCCAATGCCAGTGACATAATTCATGACAAATATCTGATTTATCTTATAAAACAAACCCCCAATCCTAAAATATGATGTACAACATTCAGAAAGTTTTCTAAAATCTTGACTAATAGTAATAAAATTTGAAAGCTAATTTATAATTTTATGCTGAAAATATTATATAGTTTCTAAAGAAAGAAAATGTTGGCTCTGTTTGGGCTGAAGAAATATTCATTTAAAGCACATTAACCGATCCTTGCAGAAAGATACTGTGCCATTCATATTACCAGAAATTCACAAAGTGCTGCACTAAAGGAAAGGCTATGTTTCCTACTCTAGACCTCTGCAGCCTCACTGAGCATTCACAATTTTCAGATGCTGCTGTAAATGACACTAAAACTCAGGTTTCATCTAATATTGTGCCAGTTCTACCTTCTATTTACTTCTTACAGTAACCATATAAATATCACACAGTTGAGACACTATATATGAACATTAATACCTCTTAACACGTTGGGTACCAAAGAGCATTTCCATGCTTTTTTTTCTACTCAATTATTTGATTACTTCTCCTATTGATATAAAAGAAAATACTTAATGCACCTCCTTTCACAATACACATAAAATCATAGACTATCTCTTTGCTTTTGCTGCACTTGCTCTTCCAGTAAGTGTTTAAACAGTATGCATGTAACATGTCAGAGAATCTCACAGACATACTTTCAAATTACATTTTTTTCAGCTTTAACTTTAATCTACAGAGGTCTTATCTTCTTTGCTGGTTTGTCTGAAGTGACAGACCACTAAAAAGTCTAGTGTTTCACCCCCCAAAAAAAGGTAGGCTGCTGGAATCCCAGCATAGTATGCATAGTATGACCCACTCTCCATTATGCATCACAGATTTTGGCCAGGTAGCTACTGATGACAACAGAGAAAGAAAAAGAGGCATTTTGAAAATGGTACAAGAGCTGAAGATACAAAATTTACTCTTCTTAAATTGTATGGTCATACTCATGACAGCAGGGGAGAGATCATTACATCCCAGCGTACTTCTACACCTAATCAGTGCACAAAAAATCACATGCATTTGTTTTCCAGATCAACAACAGCTTCTTTGTAGCTACACGTTTCTCACTGCATCCCGACCTTATGCCCTTTCAATCTTTCACTATTACACCACCTACACAACATTAACGAGAAGCTCAACATCCTGTGACCACCAGAACTGACCAATGTGATGAACACTGACTCTGGTCCAGTACTTACTCGCTGGCACCACGTGCCCTTGTATTCTGGACCTGGGTAACTCGAGAAGACAACCATTCCCACACAAGCAATAAGGAACACGTGTACTGCTGAACCCTGTGGGCTGCCCTGGTCGGAGCCATTCCCCGAGTTCTCCATCACCCCCTGAGCACCCAGAGGTGACCGGCCACTCCTCCTGTGCCGCTTATTCCACCTGAGAGGGCTCCGGCCTCATCATCTCCCCACATCCACAGACACCCTCCTTCCTCCCTGCTTTGGATGTCCTCTTACCTTCTTGATGGCCTTGGACCGTGACACACCAGGCAGTCCCACGTCATTTTTGGTCTTCCTCCCCAGGATGTCAAACTTCTGTCTGTTGACTTTCACCTCAAAGGGGTTGCTCTTGACCACAGCCATCGCCGACTTCACGGGGCCCTTTGCTGTGGAGGGCACTGACACCTTTTTCTTCCGTTTCGCCGCCTTCCCCATCTCTGCTCCGGCCGCCTGTGGGGACGCGGTGGGGAGGCAGCGGCTCAGCCCTCAGCGTGCGGGGCCAAGACTGGAGGTGCGAGCAAAATGGCTCCCGGGGGGGCGTAAAGCCCCCCGAATTATCCCTTGGCCTGACGCCTGTCCTCCGTGAGAGCCAGAGGGGCGTGGAGCAAAGGAGAGAGCGCAGGAGAGGAGGGAGAAGAGACAGAAGAGAGAAGCGCGGCCCCAGCGAACCCCTCAACCCTCCGCGCCCAGCACCACCACATGCGCACCGGCACCTTGGCACCTCTCGCGAGAGCTTTGCCCAAGTACCGCGATAGTCACTGCTCTGCTTCCCGCCCGCTTCGGGACAAGGCCGGGGGAGGTCTGGCGCACTACATATCCCAGCAGGCGCAGCGGACATCGCGCGCGTGTCCCCAGCGCACACCGCGCTCTGCCTGCTGGGACTTGCAGTCCCGTAGCTGTGAGGGGGTGGCAGCGCAGGGGCGGCGCTGCCTGAGGCGGGCGGAGGAGCCATGGCCGGGGCGGGCGGGCGCTGCCTGCTCTCCGTCTCCGCCCTCGGGGAGGGGGAGCGCGGTGCCGGGGCGAGCAGCGGGTGATGGGGAAGAGGCGAGCGCAGTGCTGAGGTCCTCCGGGGCCGGATGAGCCGAGGCTTGGCGCCGCGGCGGTGGCGGGGCTGGAGGAGGGGGCGAAGGAGGCTGTAGGGGCGGCCCCCGCTCCGGCTGCCCTGAGGGGAAGGAGCCCCCGACCATGGAAATCGAGAACATCGTGGCCAACACGGTGCTGCTGAAAGCCCGGGAGGGTGAGAGCTGCGGGGCGAGGCGAAGAGGGAGGAGAAGCGGGAGTTCGAGGCGGGGCGGGCTAAGGACGTATGTCGGGGGAGGAAAAGGGTCTGAGGTGAGGGGGAAAGGGGCCCGCGAGGAGGGGGAGAGGAAGTGATGGAGGAGGAGAGGCTGGGAGGGAGGAGAGGCTGCCGGGCAGGGACCCTCGAGGGGGCGGCAGGAGCCCTCCCGGGGCGGCAGTGAGTCCCGGGCAGTGCCCTGAGGCACCTGCCCTGCTCCTCCCGCGGGATCTGTTCGGAGTTACTGCCTTGTGGCTTTGCTTCTGAAAAAAACGCCCCTTCCTCCCTTCCCCCTTGATTCTAATAGTGTTTTTACCGGATGTTTTAAAAAGGTCGTTAATCTGTAGTTCTCAGTTTGTTTATAAATATAAATGCGTATGGATATAAACGATAAAGTGACATAAATCTTCTCTGGAAAAACCTTGCACTCCATCTTGCTGAAATTCCTGCCTGTGAAAAACGTAGCTGTTGAATGCGACCTGTACTTTGTATTATCCTAATACATAAGTGTGCTGTTTTCCATTAGATTAACACGTACAGTTTGACTCCCCAGAACACCTTGAGTTGAAGATTTCTCCCCCCAGCTAGCAAACGTTTTGGGTAACGTTTAGATAATTAGTTTTAGTATAGCACGTGGTTGATGTTTAAAAAAACATCCTGAACTAAGATCGTTCTACTGCTTTTCGTGTATATAACAGTCCATTAAATGGCCACTTGAAAGTCTCCCTGGATTACCAATGTACTTTGTGCAGAGTATATTTTTCAACTATGAAATGTGCATATTCTTTTTGGATTGGATCCTGCTTGTCTTAATTGCATTGAGAAGTCCCATTAGTTAAGCTGGAGCTGTTTAAAGTGAGTAAGAACAGCAGAATCTGCCTCTGTATGTTTTGCAAGTTCCTCCAACTCTAAATGGGTTTGGCACTTACGCCATTTGTATATCCAGTTAAATTTGCCTTAAGCAGCAAGAGAGGAAAATCAGCTTTTTGACTTTGAAGTGGGGTTTAAAAAACAGAACAGTGATCACAATTTTGGGCCATTTTCCAACCTTAGCTGAAGAGACCACCTCAGACTAGAGGACATGTTTTGGCTGGTTTCACTGACGGTAACATGTCTGTGGTGGTGCTGCCTGAATTTGGAATTTGCATTGAAGTGATCTGAGAAATGAAGGGAAAGTGGAATCTGGCTCAAAACTTTACTGTGCCCAAACCCTCACCACAAAGAGTGGAGTGGTAATCTGCAGAGGCTTTTAAGTGGCTGCTTAATGTCAGGCTGCCTCTTTAGTTAAGGTTTCACTGTGTTTAAAATAAATTATAGTGGTAGAACTGACCAAACAAGGTATTTTAATGAACTAAACGAAAGTCTGAGAGCAGCTGATGTGAAGATCAGGTCTACCTGACGTAAAACTTAAAGATGTAATGGTGATAATCTGTTTTTCTCTTTGTACCTTGGCTCTGTTGTGTAAGCATGCACAAAAATGTGAATTCTGGCTTTGAAACTCTAGAACCCCATTGATCAATTGGTAGAAGGTCTTTTACCTTTTCAGGTCTCAATCCTATGCATGGGGTACTTTTTATATCACATTTTTCAAAAGACTCATGAAAATGAAAGTAGTTTCTGTCTGTTGCATGCTCTGGCTGGTCTGGGAATGTCTGGTTTACTCCATCTGTCAAGACCATTCCATAAAATCCCTATCCCAGCTCTATTCTTATGTGCCTGATAGACTGCAAGGCGATGGAATTTGCAAAGTAAATGTATGAGATAGATGCTTTAATATCTTCTTTGCTAAAAGTGCCTCACAACTGGGACAGAAGAGCAGACTTTCAAATTACTTTCCTTCCCACATTTCTATTATCACACTCTATAGTGTATAGAGAGGTGGGATAGCATGGAAAAATGCAGAATTATTTCTTGTGGAAGAAAGTAATATCCAAAGCCAGTATACAATAGCAGCTTCACTTATTTTCATGCATAGACTTTAGCCATGTCAGTAATCCTTTTTCTCAGTGTGAGTGAGAGAAGGTGTTCACCTGGATAAACATGTGAGTTGTACAAGCAAAGAAAATAACATGTAAACTACTGTGCTCTTATTCTTTCTATGCAGTGCCTGTCAAAAGAAATCAGTGAGGCTTAATTATGGCTTGCATGGGTCAGTCTAACTTGAGACTCTTCCTGATGAAGATGAGAGTAGTAAAAGGTTGCACCCTTGAACACATCTTACAAAGTCTTTTAATCCCTGAGATATGTCATTTTCATTTTGTAAATATAGAAACAATAAAAGATGAGTACCTGTCCACTTCTGATGAAAGAGTATGGCAGGAGCCTAATGGAAATTCAGAAATTCCCAGTAAATAACACCAAATCTTACTTGAGCACATAAACCAGAATTAACAATCAAAATCATGATCCCAGATTTGTACACATAATTTTTCTCTAATTTTAGGTACTATAATACTTCTGGATGAGAATGCTGTTAGGATGTGAATATCATTTGGGTTTTACATTTGTAGGTGTGCAGAATCAGCACACCTTTGAACAGTGAGGTTCATGTCTACCATTTAAATCTGATTTGATGCATAGAAAGTAAATTTGAGCTGTGTTATTAGAGAGCAAGGAACTCAGATAAAATGAATCTTTTCTTGCTACTTTCTTCTACTATACAATAAAAATAAGGTGCTTTTGCTATCTGTTTCTAGACTATCTACTTTGTCACTCAGTCTTACTGTTGATTTTTTTCATTAGAGGTGTGAATTTTCTAATTCAATTTGCATGAGGATAACATCTGTTTATAGGAGTTCACTAATGCAACTTTTCAGGTCATATGAAACCCCAGCTTCCCCCCAGCCTCAAAACTTTTAAATTTTGTCTCTAAGAGGATGTTCATAGCTTTTAATAAAACACTGTTTTAATAGAAGCCTGTCTCTTTCCATTGAAGACTTGTAGTGTCTCTGTAGCAACTGCAACACTTCCTCATGAAAAGAAGGGAAGCCATCGGGATTCTTTATCTTCTTTTAAAGCCACTTGGTAAATAATCAAATGCCAGTTCTTTGCACATGTGGGTGTTGGTGACAACATAGGATTCTTGAATGTAGCTACAACTAGAACATGATATGATAGCACAAAGTACCCTTTGGTATTTCATGGATGAAAGATTTAGGAGTCAGGAGCTGTACTGTGAGTTTTTCTCTCCTTGCCCAGTTTCTCAGTTGACCTGTTGTGCTGAAAGCCGGCCTGTCCGTGGAGGGATTTGCCTTCAGGTGAAATCTGCAGTGCAAGGTGTTAACCCACAGGCTTCCCTGTCCCAGCTCCCTGGATTGAGTAGCCCTCTGTGTCAATCCTGCTCTTTCATCTTCTACATACATTACTTTTTGAGAGAAATTTGCACGTGGGAAAGAAAAAGTAAAAACTTCCTCTTAAGGTGAACCCAATGGTGGAACAAGCACTGGTGACTCAGTAGAAAAACAAGAGATTATAAAGCAAACTCAGAATTGATCTTAAGAGTGCTGAAGTGCAGGAATTGAGATACAAAACCAGGTAAGTGTTAAGTGATAGTGTTGTATGAACTGAGATTGCAAGCTTTCACACCAGCTAGCCCATGTTCTTACTCAATTTGTGTGAAAGAGTAGTGTACAACAATATGTTTTCTAGTTGTGTATGAGAGCAGAGAAATTAACACGTTCTTTTTTTCCTGGCAGAAAAATATTTGAAATTAGTTTCACTTGAAGGACATTGAAGAATTTGTCCCATAAATGGAGAGAAATAATAAATGTAAACAAGGTTATTGTGAAAAACAAAAAAAATTCCCCCCAATTTTTATTTTGTATTCACTTTTCTCTTTATATCTTCTGTTTTTATTTCAGTCACTCTCAATAAATCCTTTGAGTATATGTAAGCCCCAAATTCATTTCAGTATCTCACATATAGTCTGTGATGTTGAGAAGGAAAGAAATTAATCCCTGAATGTTTTAAATTGCTTAGGTGTCTTTCTTTTTTCATTGCCTAAGGTAATAGTCTCAAAAAATACACCCAAAGGGTAGATGCATAATTCTTTTGAAGTCAGTGGCAGTTTTCTCCAGGTGAGGATCTATGCCAAGACTATATTTTAAACATACCTGGTCCATTTGCATCCACTTTAAAATTAATTTATACTGCTATGGCAGGAGCAGTTTGGGAATGAGAATTGGGTCTGCTGTTAGGCATATAATATCCTCTGTGTCATGATTGATTTTGGCTAAATTATGGTCATGCCTCAAATAAATTTTCCCCCAGCTCTTAGTTGTATGGTTCTAGCCTGTGGTTGCAGAATGGGTGAGGTAGTTTCCAGCTGGATCCATTAACCAATATAGGCTATGCGGGTTTTTTAGGTGGTTTTTTTCTTATGTTGCTTGGGTGTTTTGGGTTTGGGGTTTGCTTCCCAAACTTAGTTTTCAAAAGGATGGGTAAGCTTGTGCAGATTTGATAATTGCTAGGTGCTGTCCAAGGATGGATTTAGCAGGAAGGAACCTTTCAGTAGCAGAATGTGGTCACAGTTCATCCTAAGTGAATCCTGTAAGATACTTGTTTCGGAATAATTGTCTTGATGTATTCTTCACAGAAAATAAGCAGTCTACTCAAATAGTGAGTTTTATCTGTCTGGGCTTGAAAGCAATTGGAATAATTCTGCAAGCAAAATAAATCCTACTTTTGCTTGCAATATAAGGTAATATTTCAGTGTAGTGTTGATGATACAAGGAAGGTATCCTATTTTGTATGTGTTTATAACTAGGAAGATAATTCTATGGAGATTGCTCAGATCACTGTAGTTTGGCTATTGAACTGAACTAAATTCTTTAAATATTTCAGGGGTAGAATGAGTGGAAAAGTAAGGCACACTCATACCCAGAAAGTCCACCAAGCAGCAAATATGAATTTTAACATGAGGGTGCTGAGAGTTTTTGTAGTTGCCTTCAATTGTTGTCAGTTCTTCCCTCGTTTGCCTCCTATGTTCTCTTGCACTCTTGTTGCATTGTGCTTTAAATTGCCTGTAAACTCGTTGTGGCAGGAAACATGTCTTCCTGTGTTTGTACAGAATTATGCACAATGCCTGCCTTTTTGTCCTTTATTTAATGAACTGTAAGGAGAATGCATGTGGGCAAGTTGGAATCTTAAATAATTACATTTACTAAATAAACACATCATGAGAGGTCTAGTAATTGATACACACTGCTGCTTTGCTTATTTCAAATTTGGCAGTTACAATAGAGGTTTCACAATGAGCTTAAAGGAATTGTATTTCTTTAATACTGTTGCACTCTTAGTGTACTATCGTGTGAAAAAAATCCTTGTTTGTTGACTGTAAAATTGTTGGTGGTTTTTTGTTGGTATTTTTTTCGCCTCCTAAACCCTGTTCATTGGCTGGTTCTAGACATCTCGAAATGTATACAGAGATGTTACAATGTTTGACTGTGAGAACAGATAAATAAATTTTAGTTCATATCGGTTACATTACTTGAGTTGGTACAAGCTTTCCATTCCACACCTAATTGGTGAAGTGCAGAGGCTGTGCAGAGCGTGTGCACTGGCATTCCTACTTGTGCACATGATCACTGGAGCTGCATAGAGAGCCCGTGTGAAGAACCAGTTGTTCGAGTGGCTATAGCTGTGGGAACAATAAATGATTGTGCACATAAACGGCACAAATGTTCACGTAGAGAGCTGGCCTTTTAACTGCTTGCTGTGTTACTGCCTTGATAGTCAGATGAGCAAGAGCACTTGAGTATTACCTTGCTGAAGTCCAACTGCATGTACTTGAATCCAGGAGTGTGAGGACTATTATCTTATAAATGCCGTAACGATCTGTAATCTATAGATATCTTTTGTTTATTTATTGTAGTACTTGCATTTTTCTTTTGTTTGCATTCAGAAGTACCTTGGCCTTTGTAATGCTGATGAGTTAGGTGCTAACCTTGTGCTGAAACCTGAGTTTCCAGCCAGGTGATTCTCCCAAGTTTACTGAAAACCGACCAGATTGTATTTATCATATGTCTGGGGGGAAAAAACCAACCAAAACAAACAACCTCCATAGAAAAGTGTTGCCACTCTGTTTAATGTCGTTAAACTGTGGCCAGGCTCGAATTGATACAAGCTTGTACTGTGTCGAAAGTTGATACAAGTTGTATTTTGTCAAAAAAAACATCTGACCGGCAGAATGGAGAAGGTTGCTGTGAACCCCCACAGCAGTACCTTGTGAGCTGTCTCTAGAACTGGAAGCATGACAGCCTTCCTCAAGTGATGGTATGTGTAAGCTTGTCTTCTAGTCTGAACTTGGTGCTATTCCAGTGTTATGGTCTGATCTGAGGAGCTGAGGTATTAATTCCACACTGCTTTGTGTCTTGAAGGTGAAACTTACCCAATGACGGCATAAAATCAAAATTTGTTACTCAGTGGGCAGTGTTTATAAATGTCTGTATAGCATAAGGCCTTAGTTAAACAGGAATGTTTTGGGTTTTTTTTAGTGAAAGGTTTTAATCCTTATTGTGAGTGGTTTGAAGGAAAATATGTCTGGAACTAGGAGAAGATTTGAAATCATGTGAGTTTTAAATCTATTAGGAAAATTGCCTGCTACTGCCTCTGCTGTGGGAAAGACATATTTTAAGGCAGTTTATGCACCTGGCTTATTTTCATGTGTCTCAGTGTAGATGATGTAGAGCTCCTGCATCAATTGTTTTGCATTTCTTCTTGAACCAAATTGGTTTGATTTATACACTAAAAGCGTGCTCTAAGTTGTCATCTTGTTTCAGTCTTAGGGTTTCAGAGTTTATCTGGGTGTGGTCTAGCATGAATTTCTCAGCTGGTATCTGACAATCTGGTTTGTGGAATCAGTTTTGCAAGAATGAAGTTGTAGCAATCGTGCACCTCAGTGCTACAGAGTTGTGTGCTGCTCAGCCTCCCAGTGCGGCTCAGCCTCACATACATGGCGCTTGCCCTGCACAGGCAGGAGAGCTGAGGCACAGAGGTCCCCAAAAAACTCTACACCAGAATCTCAGGGTCAGTGCAGCAGCCAGTTAAGTAGGATTCTGCATGACAGAATCCAAATTTTTTGTCTCAAGGAAAACTGACTTAATAATGTTTGGTGAACATTGTGTTCACTGAAATGACAGTCAGTCTGCAGATCAAGTCTGCAAGGAAGACCTCTGTGCATCGTGAGAAGTGCATCTGAGGACTTAAATCATATTCTTATTTCTTGACATAGGTTGTGGCCACAGCAGTTTCAGTTTTTGCAACTAGTTGTGGTTTTACTGGTGAATAAGCCAACTGCATTGCCTTACATGAATTTTTCAAATATTTCTCTGAAGGTTAGAAAAACAAAGTTGAAATAAAACATCTAAGTATTTTGCCTGTACAATATTCTAGTGCAGTGACCTAACTGAATTTAGTATGTATCTTTTTAAGAAGCAAAAATGGAGAAAGAGTTAAATGTTGAAATTGTAACTCTAAGTAGTAATTTGGGAAGAAGGGAAAGGTAAGGTTCTTGTGTACCTGAAAATGCAATTGAAATTTCTCCTCACTGTAATGGTGCATTGCGGCATTTACCCTTCTTTTTGTACAAAATGTGTCCCTTCAAGCTGGACATTGCTCTTAGCCATGACTCCATCTGAAAGAGGCAAAAGCAGTAATTCATCTGAGCCACAGAGGTCAACCAGAAAGCACCTTAACCTAATGGTTTTCTGGCTTTTCTGTTGGAAAGTGAACTGTTGGTCTTTCTAGAAGAATTTTATCTGTAGTGTTTTAGAATGAGATTTAGAATAGAAGCTCTGAAATCAATATTAAGACACTTTCAAACCACAACTGTTATAATTTGATTTGATACTTCTTTTAAACTGCCTCAAATGGAAAAGGATTTTGCAATTAGGGAATAACATGACAAACAAATTGGCCTCTTGTCATAACTTTTACCAGAAATGGCTCTTTACGTTACAGGGACCTACAAACTTTTACAGTGCATTTGCTGTAAATACAAGAACATTCAGTTCAGAGAAAAGTGAGAGCATGTTTATTTAGTTGATACTGCTAAGCGTTTGATTCTTGTGTATCATTAATAAATTATATGTAGCCCTTATTGACTTCTGTAGGATGGTGAATTCAGTTGCACTCTAGCATGTGTTCCCTTTTTGTAAAATAAAGTTCATAATGGTCTCACTGTAAGTAACTGGCCAAATATTTGGGCAAAATATAGCACTTTTTGTGTTGGACTTGAACTAAAATGCACTGGTGATCCTCTCCTTGTCTTTTGGGTTGGGATGGGTTGGGTTTTTTTCTTTGGCAGGGCTTCAGAACATGGTATTTTTGATATATATCACAGTTCATTTTGCATTTTCCAAACAGCATTGTGATATGAGTTTGGGATCAGTTTATCCTTCTTGATCAGTACTGATTGTATGGTGTCATGCACAATTGAGTCTTTCTGGGCAGTTTCTAACAGAAGAAATTTAACTTTTATGGACCTTGCAGCTTAGTGTAATGTTCAGTTACATGGCTAAACATGACACTTCTATCCATTGTTTTTCATGATCACTAATCTATGCCCAGGCCTTGTTATTTAATTATGTTATAGGCTATCTATGTTAGTACTCCTTGATTTTCTTTGTGTTCAATTCTCTTAGAAGGACTCTATGCTTTGTGTGATTTGATTTTCTTCAAGCATATATTCATCTTCTTTTAAAATCAAAAGTATTTTGTTAAAATAGTCACAGGGTTTTTTTAAATGATGCTGGTAATTACAGCCTCATTGTTAGTTCTGGTACTGCTTGAAATATGGGATGGGAAGTAGATTCCACATTTTGTGTTCTAAAACTTTATAGAAGGCAAATGACCTCTAGAATGATTATTAAGGAAACGAAGTGCATAAGAAGTTTGGGGTTTTTTTAGAGAGTAGGTGTCAGTTCAAAGAATGTCCACAAGTCAACACTTATAGGTGTTTTATTCCTTATTTTTTTACTTTTTTAGGGGTACTAGAGTTGAGTGTTTTGTTGCAGCAACACAGTAAGATGTCAATATTCCTGTTAGCAAGGATAGTGTAAATTTGGTATGAACCAAAGTACACTAAGCTGGGACTAGTCTAACTGCATTGATGGAATGGTTCAAGAAGCTGTGTGTTTGAGTAAAGAGGCACTTTAAAAAATACATATTTTGTTATTCTGAAGATGTTAGTTCTATTTACCCTAACGATTTAATTCTGAAAGATTTGGTACCCATTGCTGCTTAGTTTCTATTCAGGTTACATTGGGTAACTCCCTTCCTCTTTGTCCAATTGTGGTTAGCAGTGTGTACTGCTTTGGTACGGTGAGAAAGCTGCTGTGCAGATTTTCTGCTGCTCTGTCATGTGGAAGTGCATCTGATTATATCACTTAAAAATCTTTTTAAATCTTTTGCAGCAATAAATTACTCTTCCACAGAAATGTTTAGGATCTGAAAGTGTATATACGTTCCTGTCTATCTCTGCTTTTTTGATAAGTATGCATATCTTCTGTAAATGAAATTGGCCAAGGTAATGTGCTGAAAGTCCAATGTAACAGAAAATGTTACAGATATATTTTTTTAGAAACTGATAAAAATACTGTGTTAGTTTTTTAGAGTTAATACTAATTCAACACCAGTGCTGTGAAATCTGAAGCAATGAAAATATCTAAATTTTATAGCAGCTAAGTTCTTCCTGGTATGGCCCAGAGTAAATAGTGTGTATTTGGGCTGTGCCCTCTCATTTATTAGTGGGGTCTACTCTTACTATTATTGCTGCCCTTAAAGAGAGAATATTTATGTATAACTTCATTTAGAAAAATGGGTTTAACAACTTTATTCCCTATATTTTGTTACTCAACTTTCTTTTCTTCCCTTCTTTGCCATAGTTGAGAGATAATTATCAATTTTTTTTTTTTTGTTCCAACTTCAGTGTTCCAGTTTTGTTTGTGATTTTCAAAATACCTAGATATTTGTCTTTTCTCTGCAGAGACATTCTACATACACAGCCAAAATGTGAAATATTTGGCTTGGAAAAGAGACTTTACATGAAACATGAAAAAATGCACAAAAGTTCTTCTATATCACATTTTTTTATTGGTTTGGATATTCTTGGAGATGGATTTCTTTCTAGGCATGAAAAGTAGTCAACACATCTATATAGAACTGACCTAATTTCATGCTGTTGATGTTATGTTCAATTTTACTCTGACAATATTGTGTTTTACATTATTCATATTTTCTTCTAGGCAAACGGAGTGGGCGTAGTAAAAAATGGAAAGAGATGCTGAAGTTGCCCCCTGTGAGTCACTGTGAGGGTATTCGGTGCTCCATCGGTGAGTGTCCTGTAGCATAAAGCTTCTCCTTTGAGAGAGAAGGGTAAGAGTTTTGTGCTGTTAATGGAAAGGATTCTGTCTTGCTTCTAAATGCTAAATAGCAAGAAAGAAAGTTATTTAACTTCTAATATGATAGAGAACTTATGAAAAAATAAAATTTATGAGATTAAAAACTGTATCACAACTTCTGGTTTGTTAAAGGAAACTGTTCCTAAAGAATAGATTTACCTTGAATTAAAAAAAGAAATCACATTATAAATTGATGGTAATATATTTTATCCTTTTCCTTAATGTCTTGTAATAGTGTTTTTAACCTTTTGTGTTATCTTGTATTCCCTCTTTCCAAAGAATTTTGCTTGTTTTGGTATTGCTGTTTCACAGTATGGTGGCTTTCTGCACCCTAATCTAAATTAATCTCAGACATATATTTCAGTGTGTTTTCAGTAAATGGGATAGTCAATAGAACACAGACATGATGGAAGAGTGTTTCATTAGTCTTGAGATTACTGCATGTTCATAGTATCTGTGATAAATACATTAATGTAAAATCTTCATGTTTTATGATGGTTTTTCTGACCTCAAATGGGAGTAATAACTGTCCTACTACAAAAATTAAAATAAAGATATTCAATTGGTTTTTTTTCCCAGAAAGAGACTATAACCAGCTTTGTGACAAACAGCCAATAGGAAGACTTCTCTTCAGACAGTTCTGTGATTCCAGACCAGATTTGAAAAGATGCATTGAATTTCTGGATGCAGTGGTAAGCAGTGAGAAGTGGATGATGGTGATCAGTAGGCAGTTGTTTATATATTCTTGTATGTAAATACTTGCTTTTTGTGCTGGTTTTACTGGGATAGAGTTAATTTTCTTCATTGTAGCTCATTTTGTGCTATATTTTGGATTTTAGACTGAGATTATATTGGTAACAAGGATGTTTTAGTTCTTGGTGAACAGTGATTGCAGTGATTGATTAAAGCCTTTGTGTTCCTCATGCTGCCCTAAAAGTGAGGAGGCTGATGGTGCACAAGAAGTTGAGAGTGGACACAGCCAGGACAGCTGAGTCCAAGGGATAGCCCATACCATATGGTGCTGTACTCAGCAATAAAAGCTGGGGAAAGAAGGAGGCAAGGGGGAAGTTACAATTTACCAGCTAGCTGTTATATATGAGAATGAAGCCCTGCTTTTCTGGAAATGGCCAAATATCTCCCTACCAATGGGAAGAAATGAATTAATTTCTTACTTTGCTTTGCCTGTCAAACTGTCTTTATTTCAAGCTGCAAGAGTTCTCACTTCTGACCTTCTGGTTATTAGTAGGGGGAAGTGAGTGAGTGCCTGTATGGGGTTTAGCTGCCTGCTTGGTTTAAGACCCAACCATTTTACTAATTTTCTCTATACACCTCTGTTTCCTAATGCTGTGTATTTGAAAACAGTGTGATCTACTCTTTGCTGACTGTAAGGCTGTGACTTGTGATCCATCCATGTGATGGATGTCATAAAACTGTCTCTGTTACTTAGAGGAAAATGTTTAGTGTTTACTGTAAAGTCTCTGCCATCTTGGTATGGTCAGAGCTACAGAAATGGGCATGATGGGAAAGAGAGAAGCAATTTTAGGAAGACGTGCTGCTTGGCTTCTAGAGCCTGAAAGGATGCCTGTATTATGAGTATTACTTGCTATACTCAGGCTTCAAAATGTTATAAACATAGACTTAAAAGTGTTGCAACTTGCATAGAAGCCCTAGGCTACACAGCATGTGTTAATTAAAAACAATACAATGGAGATGGAAATTTAGAGAACCATCTATGGAAGGAGAAAAAACAATTTTTTGAGACTAATGGAAAAGATCTTGAAATATTTGCATCTTGATATCTAATGCTGAAGAACAAGGGGAGGAAGGAAGTGTGCCCACAGCTATATTTTGCAAAAAATCCTCAGCCCAAAACCCTTTGGGGAGGGGGAAAGTAATGAGAAGATTAGGCAGGCACAAAACAGCCCTTAAGAGGAGTGAATAACAGCTCAGAGCTTTTGTTTCATTGTCCCTCACAGTTAATCCAAGAGCAATAAGATACAGTCTCAAACTGAGGTTACTGCTGAAAGAACAGGTTTTCTCATTCCAGCCATTTTTGCTCTTACATGCAGAGAACAAATGACCAAAGAAGATAGAAGTAGGGTAGTGCTGCTGCTTGCATGCATCCCAAGCTACAATACTGGAATGCAAGATGGCTCTGAAAGAGGCAGGATGTAAGGCACCTACATGGGATTATTGCTGTGCCTCCCATTTCACTCTATCTTCCTTCCCCTGTGGGAGTAAAAACTGAGGCACTAGATCAGCTAGAAAAGGAATTTGAGTGTCAAATAAGTGGAATTGTTTATATTTGTCAATGAATCTGCATGCAATTTGGCTTACTTTCCAGGTGTGTTTCACTTTTGTGACTCTCAGGAGCTGTTCGAGCACCAAATTCCAGAGACTAGACTAACAGCTGGTGACTGAATAGATTGATAGGAAATCCAGAACAGTGGAGCTTTCATTCCTGAAGTAAATATAAACCAGAACCCTTAATGGGTGCCATGCACTGACAGCTGTGGATGTGCCCTTAATGGTTACAACTTCTGCACACATTTTAATCCTTATATCTTAGATAAGGAGTTGCAGAATCTTTGGCAGCACAAAAGATAATGAATCTTAGACATGACTGTAAGGCAGGTGTGTCCTTGCTCTACAGGTGTCATTTTCAGGTAAAACTGCCTCTAATAAGTAGCTGTTTTTCACTAACTGAAAAATTTGAATTGTTTTGAAATACGCAACCTATAATGTTGTGTGAATTGCAACACTTCTGTGAATTAACGAAGACTGGTGTAACTGAGATGATCTGATGTAAGGGATGGTTTCACAATTCACTTTTATTTGTTGTTTAACCTCCATTTGAAAAATCAGGGTGAAGAATTATTCTTGGGAATCATTGAAACAAGATAGCCTTTATTTAATGTCTCTTATGATCTGAAATTAGCATCCTGTCTTGATCAAGGATGTGAGATAAAATATCTACCATCTCTTACAGATGGTTCCTGAGTTAGCCTGATTCCCTTTAGTGCACTTCAGCAAGCTTGTTCTTTTGGGGGCTGAGGGGTTTTTTTTGTTGATATTCTTTGTAAGGCAATATAGGAAGCAAAAGCTGAGACTGTGTTTTCACCTTGTCTTTTGCCAAGTTTAGCTTTTTAAAGTGTTAAAGAAATTTTAGACATTTGGGGGAAAAAAAAAGCAATTCCCCAAATAAAATGTCATAGCCTTAAAAAACTTGCATCTTAGTTAATAAAGTTTTCTGACTCTTACATGAAGCAATGTGATGTCAGCAGTGTGGTTATTTCAGGAGTCCAAAATCAAGGTAGTACCAGTACAGTGTTGTCTACCTGTACTGAATACTGAGTCTGGTAAGCTCCAATTCTTGGACCTAAAAGTCTGGAGTCAGCTTGGCTTTACAGAAAGAAGAGTTGTGAAATAACTGAATGTAAGTCATGGAAGTTAAAGTGAGGAATTAGAGTTATCCAATCTAGTGACTCATTTCGCTAGCTAGGGACAGGGTTAGTCACATATGGAGAGAAATGGGTGAGAACTCAAACTTCCCTGTAAGTAACAGAATTATTTGGAAAGGCCTTCTCTCAAAATTCCTTTTAAATTACGCTATCTACTTAAAACAACATGCCTAACTATTTGTATTAAATTAGTGTAAAAGGTGCTAAGCACACTGCTGAACTTTAGGTTGATAAACTTTTCTGACTTGCTCAGGTTGCTTAGCAGTGGCAGAAGAATTCCTTACCATTAGACTTCTTTTTTTTGGTGAAATTAAGCAGCAGAAATAATGGCTTGCATTTGGTGGATTTGAGTAGCATGCTGAAGTGGGTGATACCATAATGTCTCAGTAGAAAAAGATGTTGATGACTTAGTAGTGAGTCAGTGTGGATTAGTTGTCATTAATGGCAGAACTGGAAATCAGGGATTCTGTTATTTCCAGTATTGTGTGTGTGTATGTGTTTGATTCTTGAACTGTCATTTTTTAGTGTTCTAGTTTTCATTATAAAGGTTAATAATTCTGATTAGATCAATTACTTGTAATTTCCAATGATGTTTCTAATGATTGTTGTCCCAATATGCCCAACTGTTGTTTTGTTTGATACAGTCCTCCGTTCTGGAAACCTGCCATGTATTCTTTGTTCCTAGGTGCATGCATTTTCATCCTGAAATATGAAATAAGCTTTGATTGAGTTGGCCCAGCTAACAAACCTAATATGCGTTGCAGTTTGAGATTGCTCTCTTTTAATTCATCTTTCCCCAGATTTTGTGTTGTCTTTAACTGTTGTAACTTCTGATGTCTGCTTCTAGATTATTCCATAAAATTATTAATAGTAAGCAGTTCTTGGAGTTTTTCAGTAGTATATCTGTGTGGTGATTTGTTGGTTGTGGTTTTTTCCATAAGTAGCAAGTTCTGGAGCTCCATTCAGCTGCTAGTTGTTTATCTGCAAAACGTACTGTGTTGCACAATTCTTTTTCTGCATCTCAGTACCAGATGTTACTAAGTCAAAAACTTTCAAAATTTGTATCTACTCAGTTTTATTTTTTCCAAGAATGACGTTTTGTTTAGATCTCATTTATTAGCTTGTAGAAAGTAGTTTTATCCTGTTTTTACCTAAAACTGTAGCAAATAATAATACATGAAAGGAAAAAAGTACAGTGAAGAAAAAGCTGATTATTGTACTCTTAATTATTTTCCATCTGGGTCATTCTGTCCTACAGTACCACTATTTCATTGTAATTGATCTAGTTTAACCTCAAGGATGCAGTTTCTGTAATTGCATTTATACCAATTGTTAGGTTTTGTATGTTTCCAGAGATTAAATTCCATATGCTTTGTTTTTTTTCCTTAGGACTGTTCTTCATACATGTTTTACCATACAGTCTTCTGTTCCTTTTATATTAGGAGTTTTGTATTATTCTTGATAAAATTTACTTATCATCATGTAAAAGATGCCAAGTGGCTCTGAACATAATATAATTTTCAATTCCATTCTCCAGGCAGAATATGAGGTATCTTCAGATGAAAAGCGCATAGACTGTGGCCTCAAAGTTTTAGAGACGTACTTCACTAATGGGGTAAATATATCACAAAAGACTTTCTCAAGTGCTTTGTAAGTGTCAGATAAATAGAGAGATCTAAGTGGTTGCATTGTTTTTAGTAAAGTGACTTTCAAACTTCATTGATCCTATTTTTGTCTTTCTGAGAGGTGTGCTGCCTTCTAAAATTCTGCTCAGTCAACTTGACTGATCTCTGCTTTTATAACTACAATTATTCTCCATTTAACTCCTAAAGAAAACTTAAAAACAAATTAACTCAGGGTATTGTAGTCTGAAGTCTTTCAGACTCCTATATGGAGTTTGCTGTAAATTTTCAGAATTGCTATAGGTTTTCACAAAGTGAAATGCTGTTTTCTTCTGAAGCATTCCATTACTTTCAGTTTTCCATGGTAATCATTAATAGCTGGTTTTTTTCATTTATCAAGGGTCTTTTTTTTGATATCCAGTGGAAGCTTTTCTGTGGGTATAGAATTAGATATTTGCTTTTTATGAATAGATGCTCCTTCTGCTTCTCTTGGTTTGGCCATCTTATACAGAAGGTCTTGAAGATGCCTTAAAACAGATAGAATCTAAATTTGCCACGTCTTTTTGAGAATTTCCTTGTGACTACCATAAATCATGTACATTTTTTAAAACACCCCAGATTTCTTTGGTCTGGTTTGAAATAGTTTCGTAGCCTGTGTTTGTGTCTTTCTCCTTTCCATCCTGCCAAGCCAAAGAGCTGACTTGCTTTTTTGGTGATAGACTTATAGAAAGGAAAAAAAATTGACTTATTGCCAAGTTTGTCCCCCCAGATACTGAAATAGTAGATAACTGAAAAAACTTTCAGTGCTTTGTTCTGTAACAGGAAATAAATAAAAATTTCACTCAAATACAACTTTCTTGATTTTCTCTTTAGTCAAACCATTCCTTTCCTTTTCCCATATTAAAAATTTTAATTTATCTTTGAATATAAAGCTTTTAGTTTTTCTGTTGATTTACATGCTTTCATTGTTGCTTTCCTTCCTTTTTTATTATGTTAAGTCTGCAGCACACTTGCCAGAAATACCTCAGGAAACAGTAAATGAATGTAAAGCAAGACTGGAAAAGAACCCTTCTAAGGATCTTTTCATGGACTGTACTAGGTAAGTTAAAAATGCCTAGTGCTAAATTAAAGAATTACAAGAGAAATTTGTGTGTTTCTAAGGAAATGAAAGATGAAGTTGTTAGACCCAGAAGTACTAAGTCTCTGAAAGGAGTAAAGTAAAAAACTTGGAACAGATTTATTAAATCACATCCTTCAGTTGTGATTTCAATGTTTGACTTTTGCAGAGCTTTTTCTTTAATGCAGCTTTTGCATAAAATCACCAAGAATTCTGTAAGTTAAATGGTATTTCTCTTCATTGTATTCTTACTTTTTGAGTGACTCTCTTCCATGATGAAGGTACTCAGAAAAATATGAAGTTATAAGTTGAAACTTGAAAGGTTTCTGAACAATGTTAGATATCTAAGGTTCTTGAAAACGGCTTTAACTGAGGCGGACACTTATGTGCCATTAAGATGGCTGATTAGAGGATCACTTGTGATAGTTAATATAAAATAGTACAACTTGGTTTTCTTCTGCAGTCATGAAGTGATATTTCACACAGTAGTAGCAGGGAAGGCTTTTCTTGGAGGGATGGTACATGTTTATGAGTGTTACATGTCTTTCTAAAGCCTTTATGTTTCTAATATTTCTGGTTCTTCAAGGCATGCTTGATCATGTCTGAAGGATGACTACAGGTTTTGTCACTGCTTGGGTCATCTCCCTGGCAACAGAAATAAGCATGCTTTGTAACAAGATGAGATTATGAGATTGAAAGGGCTGTGTGAGAACACCTTGTAAAACATGTCTCAAATGGAGTGTCTCATGTAGGTGATTCCCTTTCCCTTGTCCAATAAATACCTGACTGCAGTTTGAATGACTTGTTTCCCTCCCCACCTCCATCTTGGTGTGTTTCTTTTAAGGGAATGATAAAGTACTTGGTGTTCAAGGTTTGGTTATGGCATTTAGTACTTCAATTTCAAATCCTAGAAAAAAAAATATTTACCAGTCTCCAAAGAATGTGTAAAACCCTGTCGATACTTTGAGGTCATATTTGCAGGGTCAGACATGAATAAAATAGCTGCTGAGAAGCTGATATTTAAGTGGGTTTGAAGATAATAAAAATGAGGAGGTCAAAGTGTCTAGTTCTTATAAGCAGCAGTAGTTTGGCCTTCACAAATGTATTGAGAGAAACAGTTTTCTAGAACAGGCACTCACTCTGTGAGACATGTAGGTTAAAACCATTGCAGAGCACACTGGCTATGTTTTTCTGTCTATGGCTTCATCAATGTGTTTAAATATATGTCTGTAGATTGATAGCACCTCCTGCTTCAACAGCCTTTTCCAGAATAAGATGGATTTTATTTTTCTGTTTATTTTCCTGCTAGAATTGTCCATGAGTACCTAAGCAAAAGACCTTTTGAAGCTTACCAGGAGAGTGTGTATTTTTCCCGTTTTTTACAGTGGAAATGGCTGGAAAAGTAAGTTTGTTTATAATGTTTGCATTGTAATTTAGCTTTGTTTTGTGGCAAATTTTGATTTTTATGCTGGAAATGCTGTAGAGCTGAATGCTAAATGAGGCTGCCTGTCTGAGAAATCATGATCTGAAAGACAAGATGTAAAGGATGATGTTGATGGACAGCAAGAGAACCAATACTCCAATGGAACTGTGTCTGTAGCCTTTAAGTGGCAATCTTAAGTCTTTAAGTGGTATTTGGTAAATGCAAATTCAGAAAAGTTTGGCTGTCAACTGTGCAGTGGAATACCAATCTTTCTTAGGACTACTATCATTCCTTACTTTCAAACTTGGTCTAATTAGTGGTTAATAAACAGATTAATTTAGTATTATAACCCACTGGGTGATTGGATAACTACTAGTTTTTAGGGTGGTACAGATATAGATCTAGTAATCACAAGATAGCAAGATTTAAATATATATATATTTATATATTTCTATATACACATATAAGAATCCAGTTTGGACTTTTAAATCAATACTAGATGAGTGTCCAGACTCTTTCAGAAGGCTGAAATTGTTATAAATTGATTCAAATTCAGTCCCCTGATTATCGATCACATATTCAAACATGAAGATGCTTGAGCACTGATTTTGTTGTAAATTCCAATTATCCAATGTCTTTATTTTACTGAATTGTGAAAGCCAGTAAGAAAACTAAGGAAGTTACTCAAATTTTCAACTAAATTAACCTCCACTGTTGTCCTGAGAACAAAGCAGTAACAGTGAATGCTCATTTAAAGCAAAACACAGGAAAACCCACTGCCTTGTATTAGCCCTGCTCTGACACGTTTAAGAGAGTTTTAGCGCAGTGATCAACAGCTCTGCCACTTCCAGTTATCTGTTCCTCCTCTTCTGTATCAATACCTTAACAATTTGGCTCTTGAACAGCTCTTGCATGCCGCATCTCTTTCTTTTGTGAAAAAACAAAGTGAAATCAGAAGTGGATTACCTTTTAAATGCCACACTGTAAGCATGATCCCATTGAAATGCAGTCCGCATGTCAGCTAAGGGAGGCAACAGGAGGTGATAAATGGCCTGTGATGAGAACACATAAGGCTCTAAGTGTGGGCAGCAAAGGGCCGAGCTGACCAGCTTTTCTTCCTGCTATCGGCAGTGCCTGGTGACCACATGAGGGAGCCCATGTTTCTTAACAGAATAAATTAATTTGAAATTCAGCTTGTTACAGTACCTCTGTAGTACTTCTACATGAGGTTAAGGCAGCATTTGTTCAGAAATATGTCAGAACAGAAAGGAGAAAATGAAGACAAGACATCGTGGTGGGGAGGGATTACTAATTTGTAATTCCTGTTGTAGTAATTGTTTCTTTCTGTTAATCAGGCAGCCAGTAACTAAACACACGTTTAGGCATTACCGAGTACTAGGCAAAGGTGGATTTGGAGAGGTGAGTACGGAGGTATCTTTCTGCGGGGCAGTTCTTAAGGAATTTTAGAAAAAGGAGAGTCTGTTTAACTCTTGTCTTTATGAATCTACATTTGCCACATCACCTGGCAAGCTGTTGTCGATATAAACTGCTTTACTTTGTTAGTTTAAGCATTGTAGATCATGCACAAAGCTGCAGAAAACTTGTACTGACTGACAACAGTTGCTGCTATTTAGAAATTTCTTTTGGAAATGAGAATTTAGTTGCAATTTGCTAATTATGTGGAATATTAATGAACCTAATTTAAAATCTATAGATTTTATTAATTCTGTTTATAATTCATTGTACTGCCCGGTACATATTTTGACCAGAGCCCTATATGGAAGGAGAGGGCGTGCTACTAAATTACTATTATGTTTCTCCTGTTCCATTGTGATGTGAATATTTAACCTTAACACATACTAGGATACTTAACACTGTTACTGGAGGCACTTGTTTCACTAACACAGGATCTACAGTTTTACTAGACTATTCAACCCCCTAATCACATTTTATACTCCTGTTACAGTTTTTATGAGACTTTAAAGTTGTTTCATGAGCAAAGGCTCTGTATTGATATTCACAGATGATAATTTTCTTAGAGCATTAATGAGTTTGAAAAGAAAATTAAATTTAATCTTCTGTAAAATAAAAATTCTAAAAAATCTCAAGCATCTCTGACACACCATCCTTCTTTTTGTAGGTGTGTGCCTGTCAAGTACGAGCAACAGGAAAAATGTATGCTTGCAAAAAGCTAGAAAAAAAAAGAATAAAGAAGAGGAAAGGAGAATCAATGGCTCTAAATGAAAAAAGAATTCTAGAAAAAGTGAATAGTAGGTTTGTAGTAAGTATCTACTTCCAATCTATTTTCAGAAATTTATCTCATTTTGTTTACTTCGTTTCAGTCTCTTCCAGGAGCTTGTGGGCAAAACTCTTTCAGAACAAAACTGTTTTTAAAATTGATTTAGGGAGTGCATGACTGTAGAGAGAAATTATTGATACAATAATAAATACACTGTGTGTGTGATTTGGGATAGCTCTGTGCACAGGGATTTTTCTTTAGTCCACTTGCTTCATTCCTTATAGCCAAAACATTAGGCTGTGTTTCAGCTTCCTAATTCCACTGAATCTTTGTCCTCTGTTTAACAGTTGAGTTTTTATATCCTGAGGTATTTTCATAGCATTTCTTACTCTGTTGCTGATATATTTTAAGATAAATATGACATTATAATAGTGTATTGATTAGGTTATATTGCTTTGTTTTGTACCAACGCTTAAAGAGGTGTCTTGCATGTGAAACAATTAACTTTTTGATGGAACTTTAATGTAATTGAAATCTTAGTTTTAATATCTAAACCTGATGCTGTTTTGTAAATTGTGGTCTATTAGTAGCTCTAATTACTAAGCAGGGAAATAAGTTAAAATGTTCAAAGATACACCAAGTAAAACTTCCAGGTAGTGTTTACTTTTTAATTGAAAAGTTATTTAAATGTTATTTTCAAATACATTTTGCTTTAGTTTGACATCCATTTACTTTTAAATTTTGTATTGCTGTTCAGAGGATTTTAAAATAGCTGTTTCAGAGGATAGAGAAAGTTATTTATAAATACATATGTAAAAAACATGTATGTGTGTATTTTCTGATAAGTTTTATGTATTAAAAAAACCCCTACTGTAGAATGCTTAGAAAGGAAGAAAAATTAAAAAAAAATCTAGAAAAATTAAGAACCTGCTGGCCAAATACATTAATATTTTAAACTATAGTAAATTGTGATTTTTGTACAAATTTGCTGAAGTTATTTTTTCACAAGGCTTCTGGGCTTAAATTGATTGAAACTGAATCCAGAGAGTATCTGGATTTATCCATAAATTACTAAAACAGTAAAACTTCTATTTTTGAATAACATTTTTTTCAGCATACATAAACACTGTAAATCAATAATTGATCCAAATTGAATTTGAAATTGCTTTATAAAATAGAGCATGAGTTATTTTCCTCTTGCTATCCAATGGTGGTTTTTTATGCAACAAAGAAGACCTAGGTCTAGCATTTGCAGTAATCCTGGTTTTGAAGTGGGTAGATAACTTGTCATGCCTCTGTCACAAGTACAGTCATAAATAGCTGAACACATCAGTTAAAACCACCAAATGGCAATCTATGCCTCAAGTAGCTGATTTCTATATTTTAGTTTTATTATTTAATATTGTGTTTACACTTTTGAAGGATGAGTTGGGATCTATTACTGAATTAAAGCAATTATTTACTTCTACTGCATTTAAAATGCATTTATTCAGTCAAAAAACCCCAAACCCTACAATTTTTTAACCTAGATTGTTTACCTAATGTAAGCTAAGTATATGTTTGAGTTCCATTGCTCTTAGTACTAGTTAGGTAATTTTGAAAATTCTACCAGATGACCATCTATGCAGCATAGCTTTTTCTATTGAAAATTAATTTGTAACTGAAGCAGTTAAATTTGTAGTATATTACATTGCATTAAATGGGGAGGGTTTTTTAAAATTCACAAGTCTCCTTTAAAACTTTAAATGCACTTTAAAAACTTTTACCTAAAACCTGAAAAAAAACTATGCTGCTTTGTCCTTGTCTATCAGCACCACACTTCAAGTACAGTGAGAAGAAAGGCTCTAAGGAGATGTACTGAGTCTTTGCTGTTGGCAAGTTCTCAATCAGGGAAATATGCAGTTACCTGAGGGGGAGGCAGGGGTAGTACATATTTGATTTTAAATAATTTAAAATAATTCTCTAGAGCAGTTTTGGGTCTCATAGTTCAGGAAGGTGGTTTGGCAGTGCATAATTCCTGAGATACTAATAAAATAAGGAATATGCCTATACTAAGTGGACAAAGACTATTACAGGTAACATGCAGCTGAGGGGCATCATCAGTAATTGTATTTTCTGGGTGGAGCTCTGTGGTATATAAACAGATCTGCCACTAAGCTTTTGTGTTGTTTGTATGGTTTGTGTACACAGGCAAATTAGTCTTAATTCCTTTGTGTCTTCCAGTACTCTGCAAGAGTGATTTTCCACTTGGGTGTTTTGTCCTTTTTGCTTTGAAAAAGGATTCATAAGTTGATTGTACTGGAAAAAAGAGCTGTGAATTATTTTGAGGTTTATGAATGAATAACGGTTGTGTTCTCACCCTACCCTTTTTAGGTTAGTTTATCCTATACATATGAGACAAAAGATGCCCTATGTTTAGTATTAACCATAATGAATGGAGGGGATCTGAAGTTTCACATATATAACATGGGAAATCCGGGCTTTGATGAAGAAAGGGCTATTTTCTATGCTGCAGAACTGTGCTGTGGTCTGGAGGATTTGCAAAGAGAGAGAATTGTTTACAGGTGAGTGTGATCTACAATTACCTGTACTTCTCCATATCTCTTCAGCATTGAACATATTAATTGTTTCCTACTAAAACAAGTTTGTATTTTAAATTTATAGGAAAGGAATAAGAAAAAATTGTTTAGTTGTCCTTTTCATGGCATATCCCTAGGAATATATCTTGTGTCTTCTTGCTGTTGATTTAAGTCTTGATGCTTGATATATTTTAAAACAGCATAAAGTTGATTCAAAGCTTGTTTGTAAAATTAAATTAAACTAAGATTTACATAGCAAATTAAATTATAATTTTAAAAAATAAGTTTCAGTATGGGAGTATGGGATTGTATTCCTGCCCATTCTAAAGTGATTCACAGTGGGCTCTAGAAGTCCCTGGCTGCATTACATGTTACATTCACAAGGGCAACAGGATAGTCATAGCCCATGTGAAAATCACCTTCTGTGTTTTAATTTCAGATTCCTCCAATAAACTAATTATTGCCTTTGAATTAATGAAACTATCAGAAGCTTTGTGTGTGGCAATTGAGATTGTATGATTTTAATGCTCTTGTTTTGTCTCTACATCATTTAACCCCTGGTATGCATTAATATTACATAACAAGCAAAACAAACTTAGTGGTGGACCAACTAACTTTCTATTTCTGCTGTGTAACACCAAGTGCCACTTGTTTCAAAGAATATTTAAAGTACAACTTCAGTATAGTGAGTCTTAGTCTTTTCCCTTCCCAGTGTGGAAGACCAACACAGACACACAGAGTGGGAAGTGGCAGAACCAGTGTGAATCAGGCTTATGCTGGTGGTTGGATATGGTTCCCTAAAGAATTTGGCCAATTTTGCAATATTACACAGTGTGTTTTGGCAGACACGTAGGAGGGAAGCAGGGGTGAGAGATTTCATCAGCTGCAAGTAGGTCATTTCTTATTGCGCGAATGAAGACAAAACTGATTGTTTAAAATACAAAATAACAACAACAACAACAAAAACCAACCCCAAACCAAACAAAAGACCCCAAACCACAGCCTGTGTTTAGGCCTAACTTGTTAGCTGTTTGCCTGCAAGATGGCCTTCAAACATGTCAAATCCTAGTGTTCTCCATTTTTTTTTAGCTCTGATCTCTCCTGGTTTCTCTGCTGTTGTAATCTTATATTTAATGACCATTTATTAACATTATGGGAATTGCCAAGACTTAAAAAGCATGAGAAGCAGAGCATTTTTATGACTTCTGCATACAGTTAATCTCATAAGATAATGAAACTTTACCATTAATACACATAATACAGAACATCAATTTACGAATATTTGGGGAAAAAACCCTACTTAGATTTCTTCTTGAACAGTTGTCTCTCATTTAGAATGTCAACTCTAGAGTCATTCTTCCTAAATTTTTTTTCATGTTATTTAGTCTCTTCTTTTTGTCACAACTGTATGTTTGTGTGTGTATATATATACATTTTGTTTTTAGTAATCTATTCCAATAACTGGTTCTTTAGCCAACTACTGGGTTTTGCATGTCTATTTCGAGCTTATATTTATGGTAGAATAAATATAAGAGACCATCTCAGTCCACATGCTTACTGATGCATACCACAAATACACATATATATATAAAATAACATAAAATTAACAATATACATTATAACTAAATATAGTGCACTGTTATAAATAATAATGTGCATTATGCATTTCATACAGATTTTCATGCCTATTTATATATACGTGTATCCTCAGGAGAATCTGCTAGAGGATAAATCCTAGAACAACTTTTGATTCATCTTCAATGACCCCCAAATCTTCCTTGAGCAGGGGAAAATTCAAACATTCCATTCAGTATTTTCTTTTTTTTTCTCAAAGCAAAAATGCACACGGTAAAAAATTGCAATGCTGAATTTATTGCCCTTTTAATATTTCCTGAGTATTGCTATCATCTAGTAGTTATAAAATGTTGTTTGTGAAACTTTGATGTTTACAGTAAAGTAATAGGAAACTTCCAGAAAGTTATTGCAAAGAATTCTAACTAGGTGAAGTGTCTAGGAAGCTTTAGAAGTTGTATGTCCAAGTTAAAGAAATTGAGTTTGAAAGGATGATATTAAGCCTTGTGCTTAGTCTTGGGATTATTACTCTTTGTTGATTTCTGATGCCTTGGGGTGAAATATAGCAAGGGGTCAGCATCAAACTGCAGCAAGCATTTGTGTTTTACCACTGGGGAGTTGTAAAGCTGATACTCCTCAGGAGAAATGCTTTTCACTTATGAGCACAAATTTGAGTGTAAATGCTGGTTCTTTATATAAGAATTTTAGTATTGTGTTGCCTTTGTTAATGTACATGGATTAAAGAGGTCAGGGAAAGTGGATCTTGAGTTTTCTGGTTAAACTATTTATATTGTAGGCTTCAGTCAGAACCAAGAAGTCTTCTGTTGAATCTGTTGCACTTTAGGGCTAATAGTTTTGTCTTTGTTTAATTCACATTTCTTTGTGTAATTTGTAGAGACTTGAAGCCTGAGAATATACTTCTTGATGACTGTGGTAAGTAAAAATAATTTTGAAATCAGGAATTACACCTCTAATTATTACCGTGCCAGAAATGTAAGGGATTTCTTCATAATAAAAGAGACCTAATTGATGAATCTTAATTTAACAAAGAAAATACTGCCTTGCTTTTTAGAAAGCAGGGGAGAACTTTGGGGGTCCAACCATGATTAAGTTTGAAGGGTCAATTTTCTACCTTCAAATGGCTACTTTTTCCCTTTTGCTCTTCCTTTTCCCCCTCCTCTTGATTTAAGATCACTAAAACTTTTATATGGATTTGTTTTGTTGGACTTCTCTTCTACTATGGAAACATGATTTGTTAGATGGAGGGGCCAGAATTTTACTTAGTAAACCAGAATGTTTATACAGTAGAAAGAAATCTGAAGTATTTCTATTTTAACATTTCAATTAAAAAAGATCTGATGGTCTCTGATGCATATGTGGCTGGAAGGAATCAAGGAAGTACAAACAATATGAAGAAATGTTTGTAGTCTTCTGTTTGTCAAAAGCCAAATTAATTCTCTTTAATGACTTTGTATGCAAGTCATTACCCGAATCTTTTGAATTGGCTGTGGAACATGTGCAGGAATCCTCTTCTAAGTGGATGAATATTACAAGTTTGTTCTTGTAACTGCTGAGCGTTTTAGTTGAGGAAAAACTGTTTTTGAAGTCATTAAGTGCAGTATTTTTTTCAAAGTCTGCATGTTCTGACTGATACATTTCAAAAAAGATGATGCTTGAGAGAAGTCACTTTCCAAGAACTAAAGCTTTCTAGACATCAAATGCATTCTTTAATTTTTCTCTCCAGCAATGTCTTGGAAAAGCTGAAAGCTTCTTTGAGGAAAAATATACCTTTGCAGGACTGCACTAGAATGCTTCCTCTCTGCCAGGGATATTTTGATCTGGTTCCAGAGAGCACAGGATGCTAATTAGAAAATCGCTTCAGGAGCTCAGATCTTGCACTTGAAAAGGGGTTCATCAGATGTCAGGCAATACAAGAGCATCTGAATGTGTTTAAAATAGCATTTGCTGCTCCAAAGCATTTACTTATTTCTAACCAGTATATAGAGTGGTACTTGACTTTCTCCACTCTCTCTCTCTCTCTCTCCATCCCCTGATTATCTAACACATGTACATAAAAAATTAATATGCTGTTAACTAATATTGATGCTGCAGAGGTTTTTGAATACACAAAGGTTAATTGGGCACTGGAATGAGCTACCCAGAGAGGTGATGCAGTGTCTGCTCTTGGAGGTTTTCTAAATGAGTATTTAAAAAGCCTTAGATACCTTGGGCTGCCTGCTTGATCAGAAGGTTTTACTGGAGGCCTTCTGAAGTCCCTTTCAGCCTGAATAATTCTGTGAATCTCTGCTGTTTCTGTAAATAACAGTATCCCTGTCCTTATAACCAGTATTAAAATAAGCATTGCTCTTTTTTTCTTTTTTGGCAATGAATCTGTCTACAAAATTGTTTTAAAATTGAATTGAAAATGTAATTGTCCTTCTGTCTAGACTTCCACATTTTTGTTAAGAAATGTGTTTTAAAATTAAAATGTCAATACAATTCTTGCCTTGAAATGTACTGAATGTGCTTGAAACAGTTCATGAGTTTATCCAACAAAGAACTATACGTGTCCATGGGAATGTAAGGGAGAGTGGGGTGGATTTATTCCCATTGCCCTGCTTGGACTGGTGCATGACAAACCAGTCTATTGTCAGGTGATCTCTGTTAGAGGTACAGCTGTAAAGGCCATGTGTGGTAGGGGAAGGTCATCAACTCAAGAAATTTGGCTGATAAAGTGCATTAGAAGCCGTTTTCCACTTAGGATTGATTCATGAGAAGAGGAAATCTCATAATTGAACTGGGATGTTACAATATAAATAATTCTGAGTAGGTTATTGACTGGGCTGCTCTGGGTTTGGGGTGGGAGTGGGGTTAGCAATTCCAAGTACTGGTGTTTGGGGTTATTGGGGTACTTCATTGCAGGAAAACATCTCTCTCATTACAGGCTACAGTTTTCTCACATTTGGAATAAATTAAGTTAATTTTGAAGTTTCATTAAGAAGTCAGAAAGCTAAGTGCTTGTGGTGGCAATAGAGAATGGAAAACCACAAGTATCTGATGCATAGATACAGCATCTGAAATGAGCATTTCTATTTGTCCAAGAACAGCAGCCTATGCCAAAGCTAAAAATTAGAGAGCTTAAGAGCAATTTATTTTTGCATGACCTTCAGAAAATCAGTTATATCTATGCCTCTCTTTCTTCACAATTTTCAGAAGGAGCTGAATAAAACACTCCTTTCCAGTTAAGTTAAAATTAGACCTATATGAATGTTTTGATACTTTCCAGTGGGTTTTTTTATGAGCTGTGCAATATAATTTTTTTAATATGTTATAATATTCCTTATTTTTGCTATGTATAATTTGTTTTAACATAAATAGGACATATCAGGATTTCAGATCTTGGGTTAGCTGTGCAGATTCCTGAAGGTGAAACTGTCCGAGGACGTGTTGGGACTGTTGGTTACATGGGTATGTAAAACACCCTTTGCTAGTTACATTTTACCAGAAAATTTGCTTCTGTGAATATAAGAACTGTATTAGCCTGGATTAGTTAGTAGACATGTTATGGGAAGAAGAAAGGTTATAATTTACATTTGTAGATGTTATTACTTAATTATAAGCCTACTGATAAACTTGAAAACTTAACTGAAAATTCTAGTTTTAGGCAGAACTTTAAGAAAGCACCTAATTTTTTCTGAGATGAAAATAGATTTATAGTCATAGGTAAACAGAGAAATTACTGTGACAATACATTTCTTTCCATGCTTTGGAAAACTTCATTCTCAGGTTGGTTTTTTTTTTCATTCTCTAAAGAATATTGGTTTTAAAGATTAAAGAAATGAAGTTTTTCTCTTGGATATAAACAGAGTTCTCACTGTAGAAATTAGTTTCTTCAAAGTACAGAGGAGTCACATAAACATGTCTGCACAGAGCCCGAAGAGAGTACCTGAGAGTTTTTCCAACATACATAATTAGTCAATTTAAAGTGAAATGTTGTGGGTGTATGTTTGTTTTTGTTTTGTAGCTCCAGAAGTGATCAAAAATGAAAAGTATACATTCAGTCCGGATTGGTGGGGTCTTGGCTGTTTGATTTATGAAATGATTGAAGGACAGTCTCCATTCAGGAAGCACAAGGAAAGAGTTAAACGGGATGAGATTGACCGGAGAGTAAAGGAAGACCAGGAAACATACTCGGACAAGTTTTCAGAGGAGGCAAAATCCATCTGCAGGATGGTGGGTGAAGAGACGTAGAGGTTTGAAAATTAAATTTCTAATCCTTTTAAAGAGACCAACTACTTTATTTTAAAATCTTGAAAATTTTTCAGAACTGGATTTCTTGAACCTTTCGTTAGTTCACAGGAAAGTTTGTGATTGTTCATGAACTGTTCAGTTATCAAACTTCAAGGATTCAGAACTTTTCTCAAGATGAAGGAAAGCTGAACAAATTGATTATTCATCACATGAATGAAATGGTCTAGTACTGCTTGGACCACTCGTAGTTATAGATGGAGTACAATAGCATGCTCAGCTTGGACACTGCATGGGAGCAAGTGGCTGAGTAGTACACCAGTTTCTTCACCTAAAATATTATCTAAAAGACAATAGCTTTTTATTTTTTTCTATCTTGTCTGTTCTCAAATTTATACAGAAAACTTCACACTTTTTCTGTACTAGTTCGTGCAAGATATGTGCATTACTTAAGCCCATAGGAAAAAATATAAGTCTGTATTTCCTGAAAGGAAAGCCTACTGCAGAGTCTGTATTGTAAAGTCTTCTCAACATGGCATCAATTAACATATTTTCTTATAACTTTGGGCATTGTGTGCTTTCACACAAATTATGTGCTTTCAGGGATTCTTTTCTCTATTGAAAATGTATTTGTTCCCAGAATGTTGTTGTTTGGGTTTCCAGTTAATTTTGATACGTGATAAATTTATCTAATAAGAGGCCAAGTAGTAAAGTAAACTGATTGGAAGACAGTGTATGTAGATATTTTGGTTTTAGTTGTGGGATTGTATCATGGATCAGCTTTTTTTCCATGTATCTGCAGTTACTTGCTAAGAATCCAGGGGAACGACTGGGTTGCACTGAAGGAGGAGCTGCTGTTGTAAAACAACATCCTATTTTCAAGAACATCAACTTCAAGAGGCTGGAAGCTAACATGTTAGAACCTCCATTCTTGCCAGATGTAAGTAGGTGAGACAGATTTGATTAGTATCTAAAAAGGCAAGAACTGTCATAATTCTGTATTAGTAACCATATGAACTCCAGAGAAACCTTTAAAGTTAGTTACATTGTTGGGAGAATGCCATTGGAGCTATTGATGATAACTAATAGTTTTGTGGTATTTCATCTGAGATCACAGAACAATTTATGATAGTGATATTTCCCTAGGGAGCTTGTAGCTGATTTCTTAGCCCTTAAAAGTCCACTTTCATTGCTCAGAGGCAGAAGAAATGAGGAATAGCTTTGAAGAAAATACAGAGTTGAAAGGAAGGTGACAGAAATAAGTGAATTATGATAACCATTAAGAGATCCAGACAAGCTATTTCTGGCTTTGATATTTCTTTTCTGTTACTTGCAGGATGGATAGAATTGCTCAGGGGCCTTATGAAGAGAGTCTTTGTATTTCTGCTCCAAAGAATAGTATAATTTGGTGATCAGCTATGTGAAATGTAGAATTGCAGACATTTTGCTCCCTTTTGCTCATCTAGGAAAAATAAAACCAAACTAAAAGTCCCCAAATCCAAAACTTTAATGAAGCAATCTTGTATTGTACTGCAGCCACGTGCCGTTTATTGTAAAGATGTCCTGGACATTGAGCAGTTCTCAACAGTAAAAGGAGTGAACCTAGATACCACAGATGATGACTTCTATTCCAAATTTGTGACTGGTTGTGTCTCAATCCCTTGGCAAAATGAGGTATGTTACATTTCATAGAAGATTATTGTCTTTAGGACAGCAGTATAGAATATTTAATAAAAGATATAATGATTTTTCTCTAGGAGATATAAAGAGGTTTTTGCTTTAGACTTCTTTGCTGAGAGACTTCAGATTTTTTTTTCCCAAAAACATAAACAACTTGCTAAAAACTGAGATCTATGGTAAATCTGCATAAACAAAGTCTGGCATCTTGTCATCATAGGCACAGCTTACAAAACAGTATTAGTATCAGTAGGACCACCCTTTCCTTGTTCTTCAGTCACATGCTATTCAGTATTGCTGTTCACAGGAGAGGGATGGAATGTTATTCCGAGTGTTCAAAAGCAAATAGGTGCAGTGCAAGCTGTTTGTGTACAGCCTGTGTGTGTATCAATAGAGTATCCAAGTGACAGTAATACAGAATTGCAGACTCACCATTTTCAACGTTTTCAAAACAAACAGTTCAATATCAGTTGAGTCAGACTTTCCCTTAAAAGTTTTTTTGTGTGTCTAGTGAATGAATATTCTAGTAGTCTGCATAGAGTACTAGAATTTTTCTGCCTCTGCATGGAATTCAAATCCTCTTTACTGTTTCAGCAAGAGCACTTAGTAACAATTATTTGAAACTGTAGTTCTTGTTATTAATGCCTTCCGCCCATTATAATTTATTCGTGACTGAATATAATTCTGAAATTACTGTTGTCTTGAATTCTACTACTGTCGTTTCTCTCCCAGTATGACTGCATTTTATTTAAAGCTTGAACACAAAAGATGAGCAATTTTGGAACAATTTGGAGGAAGTAAAAAGTACATCCCCTTTTTTTTTTCTTTTGCTTTTTTGCATAACATTTAAAAGGATATTTGAAAAGGTGTCATTTGACAGAAAATTTTCTCTGAGAAACAGTGAACCTTGGAGAAAGAAGTATTTCCTTTACTATGTTGTAATTCTGAACTTCAGAATATGATCTAGTCATTAAAAAATGCACTGCGGCTTAATAACTAACCCTGCAGAGAGGGATAAAGTTGGAAGTAGTTGTGGAATTCTTGCGATAGCAGTTCCTTTTCTTCAAGAAACTACTGCAGATTTCATTGCACATTTGTGCTTATTTTTTGCTTTAATTCATGTTACTGAACTTTCCCTGAAATTTTTGCCTCTCAAAACTTTGTCTCACCATTCCATAATTTACCCAGTGTCATGGTTTACAACAAAAGCAGGCTGCATTTCTTCTTACTGCTCTTTATGCCCTCTCTCCCTCTACAAGGTATATTCATTTGCTTGCCTACTGTTGTGACAGATGTGTACCACTTACTGGTAAATGCCAGCTGTACTTGGGCATTAGCCACTCCCTCCCTTCTGACCCTGCCTGTTGGTTACATTTTGGCATTCAGTCTTCCTGCTGTCCTTTTTGTACCCAGTAATTGTGGTTTTATTTCTATTGTTTCTGTGTACACAAAGATTATTTCAAAATCCCTTGCTTCTCTCCAGAGACCCATATTCATTGTATCTTTTTTTTTTCTCTCGTGTCATATTTTTATTAATTAACTTTAGTCCAAGGCACAGAGATACTACATTTTTTTGCCTGGACTGCTCTAAAATGAACAGAATACTGAAAATCTGTTTCTGGTTCTAAAAGCTTCTTTTTAGCGTGTTATGAGCAGAAGAAAGGCAAGAATGCAAAAAAAGCAAGGGAGCACCTGACACCTGTGTGAGTGCTCTCCTTGCTATTCTTGAGTTGGTTGAGTGCACAAGGAGAGTCAATGTCAGCTTTGTTCTCCTTTTGGAGACAGTGGTGTAGTTTGGCTGATGAATTTTTCAGTGTTAGGAGTACCCAGCCAGAGTAAATAGATATTACCTGGAACTTGTTTGAGAGGCTTTTATGGATATTTCATTTATATTTCATATCTTTTGAAGATGATTGAAACGGGATGCTTTGAAGATATCAATGCATATGAAACTGATGGTACTGTGTCACCAGACAGAGAGAAGTCTCCTAAGCCAAAGAGAGGCTTCTTTCACAGACTTTTTAGTGGAGAGGTAAGAGAATTTATTTTCTTTCATAAGAAAATTAACTTACTTTTTTTTTTTTTAAATCTGTGATAAGAAAACCAAGTTGTTCACTGCATAATAAAACTAATGAAACCTGTTTTGTTATGGTTTTGCCCCTCAATCGCCTTTCAGAAATTATGGCAATCCCTATAACTCCAGGAAGCTTTCCTACCTCAGCATTCTGTCCTCCTCTAGTTACCTGGGAAAAAGGTAGTGGGTTCTGTTAAAAGCTGTGCTGTAGACCTTCCTTTTCTAAAGAGGTTAATTTGGGTCTTGCTTCTTATATATTTTATCATTTTTTAATGTAAACTATCTTCAGACATAATTGAGGCCCTGTGTAAAAACTAGTAATAAATAAGTTTATAAGCAAAAAGAAGTATATATCCAATAAATAAGTAAATAAGTAGAAATAGCCTCAAAATAAATGAGAAGCATCATGAAATAAAATGTATTAGGCAGTTTAATGCCTTCACCAAAACAAGCTAATAGATCTTTACATAGCTGGTAATGCACAGCCTTTTCTTACACACAGACTTCTGCTCTTTAGTAAAATAATGTCTTGTTCAGAGAATTGAGTATTTACCACCTAGAAGGCACATCATGTATTGCAATTGTCTACAGGATGTAAGAAATAGACTGTCCGTAAAGGTTTGCAGTTGACAAATACAATTCTGCTTGCTCAGTGTGCCTGCACTTAGAGAGGAATTATCTAGAGAACCTTGAGTATATTCCAATAGTGAACACTTGGGTAGAAATTACTTTTGCTTTCAAGCAGAAATGGGATTTTAAAATTGCTAGGTGCCTATCATTAAGTAGCCACAGCAAGGCTATGTATTAAAATTGCATGAAGAAATTTTTTGTCTTCAGCTGGCAATTCACCTTTCTAAAATGGTACAGTGCTAATGGAATGTATAATAGTACTGTCTTTTTTAGTTCACCTTTTCAAATACACTTTTCCCCCACTTTGAATAATGGAATAGAATGGATGGTTGAGTGTACCAATATTCTCACGTAGCTAAAGTTAAAACTTTTGTCTTTTCCAGCCAAAAATCAGCTGTCCCAAGATGTGGTTCTATGTATTGAGAAGAAATCCTAAAAAATGAATATGGTGTGAGAGTTTTCAGTTGCTTTTGAGCTAATAGGACTGCAGTTAATTGTCTTGTGAAGTTAAAAGAAGGAAAGAACGTTAATTAAATTTTGACAACTTGAGATTGGGGTTGAGATTGTGGATTCTTTTGAGTTTCCCAAAGCATTTAGTTAGGATGGAGTAAAATGTGTTGGAAAAAGACTCACCCTCCCAGCCCTTCTGTGCCCCATATAACACACAAATAAACAATAGTGTTAGTTCTGAAGCTGAGTGGTCTGTTTGTCTTCTCTTGCAGGTCTGCTTTAAATCTGATTGCAGTGATGATGAGCAGGAGTCCTCCAGACTTTAAATCATTTTATGCTCATCAGAAAGGATGAGCAAATGTTAAATGTTTTATATCTCTGTAGCAAATTGTATTATATATATTTTTTATCTGAGTTCAAGGATTTTTGTACATTTGTACTTCATTTGTTTTAAGATGTATATTTTCACTAAAGCTTAATTGTACAAAAAGCAATGAGTGCCATTTGAGTGAGTGTGTTTCTGTATGTATTTGATTTATCTTGATTTTTTTTCCCAGTGGAACGAATCTAGAAATACTAAAAGGATTTTAAAGCACAGAGATAACATCTATGGCATCACTGTAACTTGACTTTGTATGCTCCTGGTAAAACTCTTCTTGATCATTAGGATCTTTATTAGCAGTTTTCTTAACTGTAAAATTGCTGTACTGATAAATTTGATAATTCTGGTATTATCCAGCAGCATGGCAGTGCTATTACCTAATGTATCTCTCAAGCAACTGATAAGTAAAAAAGGGATTCAGTGCACTGCACAGTGGTCAGCTTTTAGGAATTGCTCTTTATTATCAGGCGCTGTAGAATCTCTTTCTGTGTTTCTGTATAAAGAGAACTTTGAACATTTTGCTTAATCCTGTAACAAGCTGAAGAATCCCATTCTTCTCTTTTCTACCCATCTTACACATCCTCTCCATAGACTGTCTCAGCATGAACCATACATGTCGACCTATCCCAAAATTTTATAACTATATTTTGAAAACTTTGTTGTCTTTACTGAAAGGATTTCTTTTTACCTGTGGGGACACTGTTTTATTCTATTTTCTGTAAATGAAATTGTTTTTAACTCCATGTAGGATGTTACATTTTTATAATCGGTTAAAAAACAAAGCATAGGCTCTTTTTACTTATGTCCTCTCTGCTTATGTTGTACAATATGCAATGTTCTAGGGTTGACAGTGATCACTGCCACTGGGGAAAGGGAAAGGTAGCATTAAGTATTGAATTTAATTATGTAAATATTTTTTTTCTTATAGCCTTTTAAAACAGAAACATTAAAACATGTCTTTAATGATTGCTTAATATAGACGTGGAACTGGTATTGAAGTTTGTTATGATTACCTGATGTCCATTAGTAAAACTGACAAAAGCTGTTTGAAAGCTAGGCAAGCTTCCATTCTTCTGGACTTACAGTAGGTCAGACCCTTTATTTTGTAAAGTTTCTAGTAAAACTATTAATCTGGATATAAGAGCCCATTTAAAGAGCACATTTCATTAAGAGCCGCTTCTGTTTTCAAACTTGAATTGGGTACTTGAAATATAATGGAATGCCATTGGAGTTGGAGACATGATTTTAGTTTCATATTTTGTTCTGCAATCTGAATATTTATCTCAATTGTCCATGCCATTGTTTTTCTTTCAAATTTCTGGGGCACCAACCAGACCACATATGTATTGTACACACAGAGCAACTGAATATCCCTCCACCTCAAAAAGGCCTCTCTTGTTATCTGCAGACCCACTGGAAGAAACTTCAGCTGCTTCTGAGAAACTCACAAGATATATTTGATATTCAAGCCCATCATCAGGTTTTAATTCACAGTATTTGGTCTCTAAAGACAAAATTTTAATGGATTAGAATATGAAAAAATTGGAAAACCAGTATGTTGCAGAACCCTGCTGGGCCTCATCTGGTGTCTCTCTGAAATTGTTCCTCTTGGCTACTGTGCCACAGAAATGAGAAATTAGACTGTTTTCTTGTGTTTTCAGTGCATTTTTCCTCCAGTCTAAAACAGTACACAAGACAGCAAAATTACTCTTTTGGAGAGTACAAAGGGAGAAATTGGCAGAGGGTGAGAGAGTTTGAATGAATTACTGGAAGATGGTCTGATGTAATAGTGAAGGGATGGGAGGCTTGACAGAAATATCTGAAGTAAAGGGTGTTGGCTAGAACCATTATGTGTGAGACAATGAGCTGGCAGTCTGACCTGACCCTCTTTATTTTGTACCACAGCAATAGAAGAAGTCTAAAAAGATGGGAATGGAAAAATGGGGAAGTAACAAAAGTGTTTTATAAATACCTATGTGATTGGAGAAGTCACCATTTCTCTGATTACGGGTTTGAATTTTTAAGATCTTAGGTTTGCTATTCTGAGGCAAAGGTGTCTGTATAAACACCAGACATACAGAGTGACCAGCTGGATTTAATGTCCGTGTAGAGTAACTTGAAATTTGGGCAAGAATACCACGGACACAAGCTGAATAATTTTTATTAAGAAAATGCAGGAATTTGTTTTAACGAATCAGAAAAAAAATCTGAAAGTATTTATCATGTATTTCAAGTTTTTTTTCTGTATTGGATGGAGAGCAATCTTAACTTTAAAAAAAATAAAATCAACTTCTCTATTTTGGAGTGTTGAGACTTCACACATATTTTCCAGGAATCTGTGAAGAAAGAGGGCTAAATGAAGAGAAAAGGGAAATTGTTCCTAAGAAGTGGTTATTTATGTCCGCTTCTTTGGATGAAGGAACTCCTTGTAAAAAAGTGAGGATTTGTTGGTTTTTATGAAGTCTTCCTTAGTTTAATTTCACAAGTTTTTTCTTAAGTTCAGAATAGTACTATTGAATTGTTTTTGAATGAGTACATGTTTGCAGAATTACAACCTAAATTCCATTGGGTTTGGAGTTTGGTTTTGTTTTTTTATTTTTTTTGGTTAGTAGATTGGTTCTTCCCCAGTAGGCTCAAGATGGCATTATTGTACTATAAATTTGTCCCTTTTGGCTACAAATGCAAGCACATAATAATGACTAGATCTTATCTGATGTGGATCCCTTGAAAAGTTAGAAAAACCAAGGAACTGTAAGGATCAGCAATCAGCATAACTCTTCTTACACAATACATAGAGGGGAAGGGTTATGCTGTTTAAGGTGACTAACATAGGTTAAAGGTCTTTACTGGAGTATTGGGAGTTTGGAGATGCATCTTGAAAGCAAGGAAAGACTAAGGAGAGGGGAGAACACCTAAAAGCAAAATATCACAGTGTGAGAAATTTAATATGAACTTAGCTCTTGATTTTTTTTTTTTTTTTCAGGACAAAACTGGGACAAAGAAGGGGAGAAATAGCAGGTTATGTTTACTGATTATGTAGCCTTTTACTTCCAGGAAACTGTCGGGGTGGGATGGGGGAAGACAATGTAATTTATTGCAATTCAGCATGACTTCATTCTCTAGCCCCATGTGTTAGAAGGCTTTAATAACAGTGAGACAATCCAGTGTTCTACTGGTGCAAGATTTGGAAAGACCTATGGAATTCCATGGAGTTATTTGCATGAGATCAACCCCCCTTTCCTGTGGTGTGTGTTTCCAAGCATTTGTGTATGTAAGTATTCATGTCTGCTTGTGCATACCTCAAACCTCTCTATTTAGCTCAAAACTCAAACTGTGAAGCAATGTACCAGTGTCTTATTGGTTTACTCAATGCTTTTCAATGTTGTGACCAGCAGAATAGAATCTTCATGCCTCAAGGTTTTGGTTTTTTTCTACTAAAAAAAGCTGTCAGCTTCCCCCTACCCCCTGAGGTGTGTTCATAATAGAGATTATGTTGTTTCTGGACTATAACAACAACAGAACCGTCTTAGCTGAAAAAATGAGCACTTAAAACTGATAGTAAGTAGGAAAAAAACCTGTGTTATACCTGTAACAACAAGAGCATTATTGACAAAGCCTTAGCCTTAACTAGTTCTTGTCTCTTTTTTTCCATCAGATCATTCTTAAAACAGTAGTCCTGAATGGTTTTGAGTATGAAAGAGAGTTATCTCCAAATCAGAATAAAATTGTCTAGTTGATAAATCAATGATAGAAGCTATTAAAACCAACTAACAATCCATTCTTAGAATGCACTTCAATTATTTTTCAAACTACACTGATGTAAGAATTTTTTCATTGCCATTTGTACAGAGAATACTTGTTTACAAGTTACTAAAACATGACCAAAAGTAATATTTTTCTATAGTTTACAATTTAGCATTATACAAATTTAACATTGGAATTATCATCTTCATTTTAATATAGATTTTCAGAAAACACTTCTCTTTAGGAAGAGAAATTTGAATTACTGGAAAGCATCTTTAAGCTGAAGTAATATTTACTTTGATTTTAATTATTCGCCTGTCTTATTTTGGTGATGATGATGTCTCTTCTGCTGAATGAACAATTCTTTTTTATTTCATAATTGTTCTTGTGGTGTAACTTAAGTTTTGCACATGACATGTAAGGTAACTTTTTTCCACAATCCAGTTGTGTCCAAAACACCAGAATTCTTTCCAAGCATAGGAAGCTGACTGTTAAATGTGATGTGTTAGTTCCAGCATCTCCAAACCACTGACTGTTCTTGTGTGAGCTGTTTTCCTGGATGTTCTAGCATTGTAATTCCTGAAATAAAAGCAAAACACTGCCACATATCTCAACCACATGCATTACTGTCTAATGTGATTTATTTACCATGTCTATCGTGGTAGCTGGGGTAGAAAAAAAGAAAATTGTAATTTAAAAAAAAAATCTGATTTCTTGAAGCATAAAAAATCTATTGCAGAGTGTTAGGTTTTTTATCAATGTAGGATAGTTGAACCCAGGAAAAAGTGCCCTAGTTCTGCTGTACTGGCTCAATTGATACCTTATCTCATGGTCTGGATCTAGATTTCTGCATAAATTTCCATGTGAGAATACAGAATTATCGGGATGGGCTGTTTTTCATTAGCACATTTATTGTAATTTTATAAAATGAGTTGAAGGACAAAGCCCCCAAATGCTCTACAAAAGAGCTTCAAATGAAATGACCTTAAAACGATAGATGCAACCATGCTGTGGCATATTGCAGATTATCCGTGCATATGCCAAACCACATGGGCCAGCAGTCTCTTACCTGCTGAATTGTTCATGGAAATGCAGAAATGCTGGCCAAAGTGGGACTTCAGGATAGGCTGAAAAATATTCTTACCATGCTCATTTTAAAAATAATTAATCAAGAGGTGATGTTAGAGACAAGGTAAGAGCATGTTTTCTTTTTCTCCTGGAGGCTGAGATTAATTATTTATCATCCCCTAAATTTCAGATAATCCTTTAGGTATGCACTCTTAATTGGAACTTCATTTTTCTTTGAGGTAACACCGACTTTACAAAAATGCTTGTTCTCTAATCTTGCCTTGCTTTTCCTTGCCCTGTAAACCTTGCCTGGTTTACACCGCTGTATTTTTGCCAGTGCGGGTGTTCGTGGGGCAGATCAGTGACGTGATACACGCAAAAACACGGATCCGTCAGTTTGAACTGGGAGAACCTACCGAGAAGGTATTTACCAAAGAAAAACCTGATAACTGGAAGGTAACTCAGGGTATCTCAGCTCACAGTTAATGAGCCTCTCAGTGCCGATAGAGCTCGGGAGGACAGGGAGAACAAAGAGCAGTGAGCTTGTGGGCAGGCACAGCCTTGGCGCTCCTGCGGTGAGTCAGCAGCCCACGGGGGACTGGCACTTTGATCGAAAGCTTCAAAACACCCTTGTAAGGGCTGGCTTGATTGGTGGCTTATTTAATCTTTGATAAGAGCTTGTGATCTTTTTACTGTGCTTAAATTTTTATTCAAGGTGTAGAGTGGCACATGCACAGAGTGTGCAGCATTTCAACACTGCTGTCATCTTTTATCATGTATTCTTTGCTAAATGAAAAATTCATGATCATCCACATGTTCCAGAGAAACGTTTCTACAAGCTTTATCATAAAATAATCGGGAAAGATACTGGTTTGACCTTAAAAGCTCACTTTTTGTAGCACTTCTATAAGGAAATAAGGTTTTGCTTTAAGTTAAGTTGCTTTTAGGACTAAGGATAAGTTTCCTTTCAGAGGACTGTTGCAAGTAGCTTGTCTTTTGTTAACGTGCTAGTAAAGTTTACTGGCAGAGCACTGTTCTAATGAATATTTGGCAAAAATGCAATCCATGACTTCTGTTGGCCTGAACATTCAGAGACACGAGCTTTGCTTCATTTCTTCATGTCTGCTAACAATAACCAAGTTGAATTACTGGAAATCTATATTCTTAGCAGTTCCAAGAGCTGTTCTCCATTTTTATTACTGGAACCAGTTTCATGTGTGTGAGATGAGTTGAACTGCCAGTTCTTATCAGCTGTCATTTAAAGTCTGTGTTAACAAGTAGATATATTAAAATCACTGGTTGCAATTCGAAACTTCATGATACTGTCGATTTTTTTCCAAGTGTTTAGTAATCGAATCAATGATTTAAATATTCTATACTGTCTGTCTTGTACCCTGTATGTTTAATACGTATCCTCTAAAGCAAGTCCACACTCCGGCGAGGAGCGCTTTAAGGCCAGCACGTACGCTGCCAAGTTTTAAGTGTCCTGCTCCTGTGAGAGTCTCTCTGCAGCCCAAAATAAAACCCGAGTGCCGGAGCGCCTTTGGCCGCCACTAGTGCTGCGGGGGCTGGCGCGTTACCCGCTGTGCGCCGTGACGGGCAGGCACAGAGCGGGGGCTCTGGCCTTGCTGGGGCGGCCCGTGCGGTGCTGAGCACGCGGCTCCCCGCGGGGCAGAGCCGGAGACTGCCAGAGGCTCCCGGGGCCGGGCCCCACCGCGGCGGCGCTGCCACCCGCAGCCCTGCCCGGCCGTGCCCAGAGCCGAGCGCGGCACCGCGGCCTCCCGCGCTCCGCCGCTGCCGGCAGGGGGCGCCGACAGCGAGGGCGGGGCGGAGCCTCCTTCTGATTGGCCAGCGCGCCCGTCGCTCTCGCTGCTGCCCCGCCCCGTCGGTGGCCGCGCGCCGCTGTGTGTTCAGACACGAACGGGGTGCCGTTTGCGCTTGCGCGTCCGGGCCGCGGGCCGAGCCCCGCTCCGGGAGGGGCGGGGCAGCCCCGGGGGCGGGGAGCGCGCGCGGGGGCCGACGGGACGGATCCAAGATGGCGGCGGGGCGGACGGAAGGCATCAGCGGCCCCGAGCGGCGCCCGCCCCATTCATCGCGGCTGTGACCGGCCCGGGCCCGCGAGAGCGCCGGCAGGGCGCCGGGAGCGAGCCCGGGGGCAGCGCCAGCGGCAGCGCGACAGCTCTCGGACCTGCCGGGCGGCCGTGACAGGGCGGGTCGGAGCGCGGGCCGGTGCCGCCGGCGCGGGCGGAGCGGACATGGCCACCATGGAGAAGCTGACGAAGGCCTTCGAGTCGCTGCGCTCCTTCCAGCAGCAGCAGGGCCCGGCTGCCCTCCCCGAGGAGCCGCTCCAGAGACCGTGAGTGCCCCGCGCCCGGGGCTGGGGGGCTCCCGACGCGCGTCTGACACCCCGCCCGGCCCGGGGCTGGTCCCGCGGGGCCCCGAGCCGCGCCCGGCCGCTGCCCCGGCCCTTGGAAGGCGGCAGCTCCCGCTGACCTGTCGGGGTCCCGCTGTCGGTTCTCTGCTGAAGCTCGGTGGAGTAACTTTTGGGGCAAGTGCGTTTGAAAACGCATCAGTGCGGGAAATGAACGGGAGGTACAGCAATCCTGTGTGGGTTTCACAGGCTGGTTCTAGGACGGAAAACCTTATTTTCATCTAGTACACTGCTGCAAAGAATACAAAAACCCTTAAGCATAGTTTGAATGAAGCACTGCTTTCAGCATTTTTTCTTCTGATAACTGCTGAAGTGCTTTTATTGCGACATTGTTTTCCTCTGCTTGACGCTTTCTGCATGAGTGTCTTTTCTCTGAACACTCTCCAGCTGATTGTACAGCTTACTTGAAATGAGGATTCAAGGCTGAGCAAGAGAATTTTTTTCTACTCTATAATTCACTTTTCATATCTTTAAGTGTTGATTGTTGTTCAGTCAGATTTCTTCTTTCTTATCAGAACTGTGCCCTGAAAGTTCATGTTGAAGTTAAAAACAGGTTTTGGTGTTTGTGAATTGAAGATTTAAATAGAGTTGAAGTCTGAGCGCTGATACTTTCAGAAGGATTTGTGACAAGTTCATTTAAAGTCTTATGTATCATGTGCTGCACAGAGACCTAAGAGGGGTCAGTTTAAATATTCCTAATATTTTTTTCCTTTCTTGGATGTGAGGAATAAATGCGTTAGATCCATGAGCTGTTCAGGTTTTCCTTTGGGGGGCGTTACTGAGTGGACCAGGGCAAGGAGCTGTTCAGTACCACGGTGCTGGCCCTTGAGTTTGCATCCTCTAAAACCTGCTCTTATTGAGCAGGTGTGGAGGCAGTGAGGTTTCTGCAGGATAAAGACATGAGTCACACTAATGCTTTTTCTCCTGCTGTTGGGGAGAAGCAGAAGGGTTGAGGGGCAGGTAACTTCTAACTTGGCTGTGTCCTGTGGCGTTGGCAGAGGAAGGGCAGCAGTGGCACTGGGCTCTTGGCCACCTGCTCCCACTGCACATTCTGGTCCTGCTGCCAACTAAATTATCATGGTTGGTGTTGTTTCTCTTTGGGGAGTGTTGTCTCAAACAATCACAATGCATTTTCACACTTCTGATGCTTAATAGGAGAAAAAACTAATCTTCTTCATGAGCTAGTTGTTTTTAGGTGCGTTACTAATCTGCAGGGACTAATTGCTCTGTTTTGTGCTTTTTTTTTTTCGGCTAGTACTTTGTGTGGCATGGATGAACATCTATTTCCAGTCTTTCCTATCTGCTGTTCATGTTTCTGTCTTGAAAGTTACTAGTGAGAGCGCTCATGGTATTTCAAGAGAAAATCCTTAAAACTATTTGTGATGTTTGCTGAGGGGTATTTTGCTTGGTTGGATGGTCTAAATTTAGGCATATTCTACTGTAAACATTAAAAAAATAGTGTTGGAGTTGTCCTCATTGACTTTGCTTTGTGTTTAAAAATAGGCTGTTTTCAGAAAGCTGATAGGATTGTATGCCCCCAGGAACTGTACAAATTCAGTGACAGCATTGAGCCTCATAAAAGCCAGTGAAAAGCTATTGTGGCAGCCTTTGCTGAGGCTTCCCAGACTTTTATTGAAGTAGCAGGTGAGGTATTGAATGTAATTCACAATACTATCTGCATTTATTTTTTCTTATTTGTAGTAGACTGGAAAGGAAAATTGACTGTGTTTGGGGAGAAGTGTTCATCTTTGTTGTGGTTCTATGTAAATAACACTTAAATCTCTTGTAGTTCTGTGTAGTAAGTTCTTGTCATGCTACTGAGGACTATCTTCTGCTATGAAATGTTTTAAGATCAGACAGATTGGGGTAGAGAAGAATTAATTGTTTACCCAGAAGATATCTATATATTTCTTCACTTTATTGTAAGACAGTGACTCCAGAACTTTAGATAATACTGATATCCTGTCTTTTTTATTAAAATATTAATAAAATCCAAGCTTTTACCAAGAAGATAAGAGCTTTTTCTGTTTCAAGAGATTTTAATCAGCTATAATCATGTATTATGCTTGCATTATGCCTTACAGTCAGATGTCAGTCTCTGGTCCCCTCTTTATTATCTTTTGTTGGGGTTTTTTTCCCATCTGTGTAAACTTAACTTGAGGTCTCTGTCATATTGCTTCTATACACTTCTGCTAAGGCAACTAATTTTATTCCTTATATTTTTTCAGATTTTTCAGACTGAGTTTGATTTGCGAATACAAAAGTGGATTTTTTACATGTTCTTTTGTCAATTTATTCTAATAGTCACTTACTGTAATTGTTTTCAATTTTTTTTTGCATTTGATTCTAACCATTTGCAGGAAAAGGTACTTCAAAAGCCCAAGCAGTATACTTTTTTCAGTTTTTCTGTGTCTTTTATGTTTGACTGAAGCTGTGGTCACAGATTGGTTTGATCAATGCTATATGGAGACCTAGCATTAATTTTTTGCTTTACTGAAGATCACACAAACTGCATGGATATTGACTATTGCCCTGCTTGTCAGAAGTAGTTCCTTGATGGTTTTTTGACATTACTATGTCTAGGATTTGTAGTAGACCAGTTCTAGATAATTTGACAATCCATCACTGGATTGTTACTACACCTTGTTTCCAGTGTCCCCTATATTTGGACTGAGATTATTCCTTGATCAGCTCATATTTCTATTTGTTATTAAAAGAATAGTTTTTAGTTTCTGTTACTTTTGTCAAGATTAATGTCAAATGATTTGCTTTGGCACTTCTTTTCTTAACACTGGCTCAGCTTTAGAACTTCTGTACTCTTCACATATTCTGAATTTCAAGGTCTAATAAAAATTACCATTGGTGAGCTACATCTCTTTGTAGTCAGCTCATCTGGACTCCGAGGGCAAAATTATCTGGGCTTGCTGGTTTTCTTAAATTGTTTGTTAATCTTCCTGGTCTGTAGAAGTACACAGGAGATTAAACTCCTCTGTATGTGAGATGGAGCTTTCCTGTTGATAACTGCTGCTTCCAGTATCTCCTGCCTTCTGTTAATCATCAGATGTGTGTGATTGATTCATCAAATGTGTGATGCTGTTGTTGCCCCCCTGGGTATGCTGATCAGCAGTTTGCCTGTGGACTATATGATACTTCTGAATAGAGCTTTTGTTTGGTTTTTTAAACTAAAAAATCATATGTTTTCTCTCTAGATCCTGTTCTGTTTCCCTTCTTCCTCTGTAGGACAGAAAATATCTGCATGTACATAATTACATTAAGCGTTTTTCTTTCACCTTTCATTTCTTTTAAATTATTTTTTTGGAAGTTGTATTTTCTCTAGCCAAGTAACTTTGAAGTTACTTATTTCAGAAAGGTGTAGATTATGTGTTAGTGGAGCTCTCTGTTTACAGAAATTTGCCCAAGAGATTGGTCTCTGCTAGTCTGAGTGGTATTGAACACCACTGCCTGCCTTGCTCAGGGTTATGTTATATGTAGATAATAGAAAACTTTGTTCTGGAAGTAGTCTTTGTCAGCAGTATTTTCAATGTGTCTTGTATTTGAAATAGTGAGCTTATGGGCAAGTTCAGATGTGCCTGTTCTATTTTTGGGTTGAATATGTACTGAAAATGGTGCTTGTAAGAGATTGGGACTGCTGGGTAAAATTAGTGTGAAAGTTGAAATGATTTAATTGTTTTCTGAGGTGCCTGCTTACATCGGTGGTGCTGACGTGTCAGGATCAGTTGGACATCTTGGACAGTATTTGATGTTTTGTTAGAGATGATCTTAAATACTGCTAAAGACTCTGGCACTTTTTCAAGATAGAGAGAAAGAAAGACATTGTTCATCTAGAATAAATTCAGATTATCTGCTCATATTCTGCCAGTGTCTTAAGTCCAAGAAGAGTTCCTCTTTGCAGTTTAGCTTGCCTAAATAAAATGCTGCCAAACTATAACAGAAAAGATGGCTTAAAGTTCTGAAAGTAGAAAGTATTTCTGGGGTGAGATAAGATTTTCTTTGTGAGAAAAACTGAAATCTTTTTGAACATTGAATCTTTTCTGAACACAGACTTTTGAACCCCTCACTTCAGCCTGATGGAAGAAATGCCACAGGGGTACTGGCAAAGAATGACTTTTTTCCAAAACCTCAACTATTATTTGAGCTGAAGTTCCTAAATAATGCAGTGTAGCTCTTTAAAAGTACTTGTCTAACACTATATTTTGAGTTAGCTGAATGTAATGTGCTTATTGGCTACTTGCTGTTGGCCCTTGATGTTGTGTTACTGTTATTAATGTAACTCAAGGCTGTTCACATTGTTTTCCAACTTCTAGTTCAGAAACATTGTTTTGCTATTTCATGATTTTTGCTATTTTTTTACTGAGAGAATTTAATACTAAAAGTGATCAGTTTTCACTTGGAAAACAAAAGGGAAGATTCTCCGTGAATGTGAGTGAATAAGCTGGTAATTTTTCATTGTGAAGCAGACTCAGGACAGATACCTTTGGGTTGGTGGTTTTGCTCCAATAATGCTACTGGTTAATTATTTTAAAGTAACATCTGTTTTCCTAGAGGTGATTCTGTGTCAGTAAAGTGAGGAGTAGGAGAGACTGCACACTTAAGTACAATTTCGCAGTCAGAGTTGGGAGTCTGTCTCGCTCTCTTTTTTTCAGTTCCTTTATTGGGGGATGGAGCAGGGAAGAGCTGCTATTCCAAGAGCTTGTATCATGTTGAAGTGAATGTTAAACACATTTTGCAAAGGAGAAGCTTTTCATATTGTGCTCTCTGTTGTTTGTAGATACACATTCTTTGTTTCTGTGCACTTTGTTGTCTTTATTGTACACTCAGCTTGGTCTTTCCTGGGCTATACCAAGTGTTACTATAGGAATGTTGTTCTCAACGAGCAGACTGTGCTTAGGGCTTTGCTGTTTTTGTAGTTACCTTGGAGGAATGTAGTGTATGATAGCATTGCTTTGTCATCCTTTGCAGTCCAGAAGCAAAATGGTCCATTTAATAGAACTTGAAGCTTCAAGACACTGGCAGACAAAAAAGTCTAAGGTGATACTATGTGGGAGGAGGGTCTTTTTAGAAGAGCTATTTTTTGTTCTCATGGCTTCTTGTCTCTGACCTTTTTCTTTTTCTATCAGTTTCTTTTATTTTTGTTCTAGGACTGCCTAATTTTTTTCCCATCCTTTCACTCTACTCTTCTTCATTCTTCTTTTTCATTCCCAAGCATTTTCTCAGTGAAAGTTAGGGAATTAATGTGATATTCCCTGTTAAGTGATTAATTCTTCATTCTTTTTCCAAGTTTGTATTTCTCCTTTGCTTGTGTGCCCATGTGCTCTCAGCAGCAGCTGCAGGTGAAGTCCTGGGTCTGCAGGTAGTTGGTGTACAGCTGTTCATGGAGTGACCAGAAAGTGCAAATGCATCTTTTGTCTTGTATAATGGTTAGACACTACTTTAGCAAGAGTGTTTGAATGGTCACTTTTGAACTCTTGTCTCACACTCGTTATCATTGTGTTCTTCCTTTAGAAAGAAAGAACTTTCAGCTACCAAGAAAGATCGAGTGAATCATTGTCTAACAATATGTGAAAACATAGTTGCTCAATCGCTAAGGTAAGGCAATGTCTTTAGTGATTATTTATTCATGTCTTTAATTCATTAGGATGAATAACAGCTTTGGAGTGTTAGTAGTTGGGAGGATTCCTTATAATGGCTCGTTTGAAATGCTGAGCTTTTATTTAAAACTGAAATAGCATGGGTTTTTTCTTAACCAACTCAAAATGTAAGGATTATTTTTTGGTGGAGGGCACTTTCCTTCTACTGGAGACAGAGAAACTTAGGCACAAATACCTTACCAGGTTATGGAGGAAAGAGTTGGGAAATGATCCCCCAGCTCCTAATGAAGTGCTTTAGTACACTGAATGTCTTGTCTTGTATATGTGTGTATAGTGTATATATGTAGTTGGATTATAAAACCCTTTCAAAAACATTAATGGTGTTCATTTTCATAATTCACTTTGTAATTTTCTAATGTTTGTTTATTTAGGAATTCCCCAGAATTTCAGAAACTACTGGGCATTGCTATGGAGCTCTTTCTCCTCTGCAGTGAGGATGCAGAATCTGATGTCCGCATGGTTGCAGATGAATGCCTTAATAAAGTTATTAAAGTAAGAGCTTTCACTATTAGATTTTGTCTCTTCCTGATGCAGTGTCCTGTCTGAATTCACATTATGTTCTTTTAGTTGCCTTTCTTACTGTTGATAATATCTAATAATGTAAGAGGCTAAGTAAGCTTCTTTACTAAATTCTATATGTGCTCTCTCACTCTTTGGAGAAGTTTTTATGCCCAGATCAATATATTTAACTTTAACTTGTCTTTATGTAATTCATTGTTCTGATCTATTCTTGTCTTCAACTATTCATTAACTCTGTTCTCTTCAAGTTAACCAAAACAGGAATGTGGGCTTTTCTGAAATCATCTTGTTGTGTGGGGGGAATACTCCTATTATTGTTCTGTAAACATAAAGATACTTAGTATGAGGAAAGGTAAAAATATTATTTAAAAACTGATTGAAAGGTAGTGTGGTTTGCTGAGACTTGGAGATTTCAGGCAGTAATTAGAATAAATATGGTGTTCTGGAGTTTGTTTATTCCCCTGCTGTGATCCAGAATGTAGAGCTTGTTGGAGAACAGCATTCATAGGAGGTCACACAAGGTCTGAATCTTGATTCAAAGTATCTTAAAATGAACTTTTTGAATAAATTGTGGAAGCTGCAGCTTCCAGAACAGGCTTGTCTTCACTTCCCTTTTTTTGTGGTTTTTTTTTTTTTCTGAAATAACTCAACTTTAAGATGCTGTTATGTACCTGCATAAATAATCTAGTTCATGCGAAGTTTAAGTGCTTTAGAAATAAGCAAATAATAATTTTCTTTTGCATGAAGGGGTGTGTAGAAACAAGGAAACTACACATTGTTACTGAATTAGTTGTTTTGGGGATTTAACTTGTGGCTGAAAGCTGAATGGAGAAAGCTTACAGATCGTAGAGTGTTCCCTAATGAGAGGGAATGAGGAAGTGTGATTTTCTTGCTTTTTTGTTTTGCCCAATAACACTTTGCTCTTTTCACTTTGATTTGAATGTTTTTCTGGTTGAGAGAGAGCATTCTACAAGATGCATTCATTATTATTTAACTCAATTTGCTTTAAAAGCATCTCTGAAACAGTTGTAAAGAATGTAAGAGTATTTCCTACTTTCCACAAAACATTTATGTAGGCTTGGTATAAATTTTACCTCATAGACTCTCTATTTAATATTGTTGTTCTCTGGCATGTTTCAGGGTTTTTCAACTTGAAAAACCTTTTTTTTTCCCCCCAAATGTTTGTGTGCTACCTCGTTTCATTTTTGAGATTAAAGTGGTTTTAAATGATGTTGTCTTCTATCAGTAAGTATTAAACTTGCCAGGTGGTCTCAGCTCTGAAGTGGTAACAGTTGTAATACTCCACACACATGGATGTATCAGACAGTTATGGAAACTGGGTGTACTTTATATTCCATTTCTATGCTTTATGTTGTGTGGAAGCAATTTTGCAATTTAGGCAGACACTTGTGTATAAATGCAGAAATAAAAAAATGTCCAGTTTTATTTTTGGTTGTGCAAGTACCAGTGATGCTTGTGGTAAGCAGAACAGAGGTGTTGGGCACCTAAGCTTGCATTTTAGTCCAAGTTCAGCTTTTCTTAGTGTCTCAGGAATTTTAAGAGGCTCATTCTTTTGATAGTGTGATGCTTTGTAACTTCTGTTGAAATAAAAGACTATAGATGTTAGCATTACCTGTGTAATTGTGTGTGTCTGGAGTTTATGCTCATTACTATCACTAGAAAACTAGTTCTGTGCAGACAAGGCTGAGCACGTAACTTTAGATAAAAAATCTGTAAGTCATCTTCAAGTAATACTACGTTTACTTGTCAGAGTCTCAAAGACAGCATAAATGGCTCAAAATTTTAATAACTTTGGTGATGCTTTTAAAAGAAAAAATACCAAGTTGGGACTTTGCAGGTTTCTGTGGGTAAGATTAAGCTGTTTGAAGCTGATGCACGGTGTTGTAGAGTTCTCTGAACTAATGATACTGATTAATGGAACTGTTCACACAGATTGCAGTATAATTGGTCTCAGTAAATGGAATTTATTATTGTAGCAATTTAGAGCTGACTATGCTTTTTTCCAATCGGGATAACATTATGGATTCTATCCTACTAAAAATATAGCTACACACTAACAAAGAATTCCTCCAGTTGGGTGTGTTATAAGGACAACTTAGCCTTGAAGCCAAATAATACCTGAGGCTTTTTTGTGCTGCTTGACATCCTCATGTATATAGGGGCAGTGAACTTCTCATGAAAATTAACTTTTGTGAAGTAGATCCTACCTGCTGTCATCCTTGCACCTGCAGTGTATATTTGGGGTGCTTATGTTAACATAAAAATACAACCCAGGTAAGATTTTTCTGGGGAAGGCAACACCATTGTATTGTAACAGCTGGTGTAATTGGGATGAATGGAATTTTGGAGCATACAGTTTTAGGCTGGGGAAATCGTGCTCTGGAGGAGCCACAGGCACTCCACTGGCTGTGCTTAAGCAGTTGTGGCTTCTAGCTCAGAGGGTGCCATCAGATTTTGTAGTGATCATGAGTAATCCTGTGAAAATATGAGTTTAATGGTTGATAGTCAGGAAGGCAGTTAGAAAATTAGAAATAAAGAAATTATTGGGCAAAGAATAAAAAATTAACTGGGTTTCAGCCAGGCTGCAGGTTTGAACTACAGTGCATGCTCTGTTGCTGTATGCTTGACTGGATCCTGGCATGTGACAGTTCTGATATGCACAGCTCATTGTGGTGTGGGTACTAACTGGGTACAGAAAATAGCCTGATTCGTGGAACAGAGGCTTTTCAGGGGCTGTTAAAGGTAATGGTACAAATACATCTTTCAGTTTGAGAAATAGTAGAAGCCTACTTGGCAGTGAGGGAGTACAGCAAGGAGTGCCTTTTGCTGCTTGTGAATGCTATTCTTGTGTTTTAATATTCTGTTCATGAATACCTGTTCCTGGTGATTGCCAGAAAGCACAATAGGTTGGCTCTGCTTGTAGGCTGATCCTATATGGCCTTTTGCAGGTAGAGTTAGTAAGACAATCAGTATTAACTGCAAATAACTGGTAGAGTTTGTGGAGTTTGTCCACATTTGTGTGAAGGATAAAGGTGTCTCTTCTCAGCATTTATCACTTTCTTATTTATACATCAAATATAGGGACCATTACATAGTACTATGCCTTGCTTGAAGATATATTACTGCAAGTGTAAAATTTTTCCTGTAAAGTACCTCCCCTCTGATACAGTATGTTCTCAATGCATTTTATTGCAGGCTTTGATGGATTCCAATCTTCCCAGGTTACAGTTGGAACTGTACAAAGAGATTAAAAAGGTGAGTGATTTTTCTTTCATGTTCTTCTGAAATGTGGTATTTAGTATGTGTTCTAGTATATTGGAATGCAGCATTAGAGTAAATGAGTATTTTGTCTTTTAAGATCAAGGTCCAGGCTTCACTTTAGAAGGATTTGTGACTGTTTTAATGTATTATTTTATTGAATTTCCCACTATTGTTCACATTGTCTAGACTTAACCACTCCTGAAAGCTCATTTGGCAGAAAATGTATGAGCATTTGGTTTGAACAGCAGTTTGAGTTAACCTTAGTGACTCCCCACCCAAAGGAATAAGGTATATTCATGATGTTTGCTCCACTGACTAAGCTGGAAAGAGTAACTCAAACCAGAAGGGTGATGAAAAGTAGATGGAAGACAGTGACATTCTTAATTGACACAACCTCATGGAGAATTAAGGCTTGAAGTAACCTGATACAATTATTTTATGTACTTTGCATACTTTTTGTATGATGTGTACTTACAGCTTCTTACAGAGGCATAGGGAAAATTACTGAAGCATCTCTAGGTATCAAAAGCTGCAATTTAATTATGTCCACAGGAAGAAATTTATTAATAGCCTTTTTGAAGTTTGTGACTGCAGAAGAGAAATACTGTATGAAATGCTGTGTTTTAGTTCTGTATCACTGAAATTGTGTCTCTTGCATCTATAAACATGTAATCAGCCTTGATTAGAAAATATAGACAGAAAATACAGGTGTTACTTGTCAAACAGTAATGATACTGGGGTTTTTTTTTGTTTTGGGGGAGAATGATAGAACTCTAGAAGATAAGTCACAAAACCAATGTGCATAGCTTTTCTTCTGTTAGATGTAGGGCCATGTATGGATATCTTATTGTATTGCTGTAGCTTAATGTCATGCACTGTTTTTGAGGGTGTGGAAATGGACATTAACTAATTAACAGAGAACAGCCTACATATAAATTGCTCTAAAGCTTCTGCACATTTATAAGCAGGTGTAGGAGGAAATGTTTTGTTGTTCAGTTGGTGTGTACTTCTTGAAAGGTGCTTTTGGATTCATGACAGGTGAGAGAGCGGTAGCATGTGCAACAGGAGCAGCCAGCAGACTGAATCTTGTTTGTGCATCAGGATCACTTCAGAAGCCATGCCACAATCTGTTGTTTGGCTGTGAACCTGAGAAGTGCATGTTCTGTAATTCAGATGCAAGTATTTTTTGCTTGTCATGCTAACAAGGCCACAAGCCTTTGATATACCAGCTGGAGAAAGTAATAAAGAAATGGCAGTTTTTGAACATTTTGGCTTTGTCTTCAGGGGATCCAATTTGAGGAGCATTTTGGTTGGGTTTGAACTACATTAGGTAGACAGCCTCCTAGGCATCTATTGACTTCCATAGTTTTCTGTGGTTCCAACAGCATTAAGGAATTGTACTACATCCCTAGACACTAATGTAAGGACGTTCTGGTTCAAGTCAGGTGCTTAGCTGAAGGTGTCAGTCCAGTCAAATAGATACTAAACTTCAGCAGTCAATCCATTATGAAGTGCTACAGATCAATATATTGATTTTTCCTTTGGTGCGCTCAGAAGCTGAATGTTGTTTATTTGCATATCTTAACTGCTGTCAATTTTATGCTGTATTTATATCTCTGCAAGTGTTCAGTGATTTTCAGACTCTCATATCATCAGTGTTTCTTTGTTGGCTGATGCCTTTCAGTCTGGTATTTTAAGCAGATTTCAGCAGAGCACAGATCTCAGACACTTCCTTTTCTTTTGTGGTGTTCCTTATTATTCATTTTGGATTACTCAGTAAACTCCTAATGCCAGCTAGAAAAAATGAAGGTCGTCATGGAGCTGGCTTGATTTCCTTTTGGCTAAGAGAAATTTATGATTTCCACCCACCTTGTATTTTTATCTGTTTAAGTAAAAGGTACACTATTGTCTATTGTACATTATAGACAGTTTTTTGTAGGAAATGGTTTTACATGATAAAATGTGATAGTTATATACTCTGTCTAGAATGGTGCTTCAAGAAGTCTGCGTGCTGCACTCTGGAGATTTGCTGAGCTTGCCCATCTAGTTCGACCTCAAAAGTGCAGGTAAACACATTTTAATAATGAACTTTTGAAGAACTTTTAAAAAAATACAGATGTAACAAAATGTTACTGTTTGGAAGTTTTAAGTATGTAATTAGGAGGTTGGAAGAATTGCTATCACCTTACTCTCTCTGAATTTATTTCATCAGTGTGTTTTTCAAATGGAGTTTTAGTTCTATTGTATACATGACTGTAAGGGGGAAAAACTTGTGAAGATTATTACTTCTATTTAATTGTATTCTTCTCTTGCATTCTGAAGATTCTTCTTTTTTTCCTGTGTTCTTTGTAGCTAACAGATACATTTTTGTATGATTCAATAACACCACAGAACTCGAGTATGAATTAAAAATACTTAGAAGGGTACAGTTGTTCTGATCACAAATTAGTTTCTCTCCTGTGCCATCCTTAGGCCATATTTGGTGAACCTTCTGCCCTGTCTGACACGGATAAGTAAGAGACCCGAAGAATCGGTACAAGAGACGCTGGCTGCGGCAATACCCAAAATCATGGCAGCCTTCGGCAATTTTGCAAATGACAATGAGATTAAGGTACCTTTCTTTACCCTGTGTTAGTTCTCCCTGTTATATCCCAAAGCATGGTGAGTTATCAGCATTACCAGATGATGGTACAGAAAGCAGTGTTACAGCTGCATGTCTGAAGTAAGGCAGTAGTTGCCTTCGCTTGATGTGCATGAAGTAATGTTTTGAATAAATGAAAAATACATTTGCTGGCTTCTTAGTTCATTTCTGGTAAAAAGTTAAGTAAGGTGTCTTTGTTTTTAGGTTTTGTTGAAGGCTTTCATAGCTAATCTTAAATCCAGTTCCCCCACTATCCGTCGAACAGCAGCAGGATCAGCAGTAAGCATCTGTCAACATTCACGAAGAACACAGTATTTTTATGCCTGGTTATTGAATGTGCTTTTAGGTAAGATTCAGGGCAAAAAAAAAATTGCTTTTGGTATAAGTAACATTACGTTTTTCCATGTAAGCATATGTATCACTTTGTATATGTGAAAGGTTTTAAGGTAAAGAAAGGATACTTAGTGCAATCATCAGCAGTATAGCTGCTGATGCTTGCACTATCTGGTGTTAAGTGGAAGATACTTCTAAAGCTATTTGTCTCTCTCAATGCTGCAGTGCTAGTAAGTAATATTGAAAAGAAGTAGCTGAGGCTTGGGAAGCAAGTAGCTTGTTGGAAATAAGGAGGTTTAAGGATTCTGGGTGAACTTGTGCAGCACCAGGAGTCTAAAGACTTGCATGATCCATCAGCTTGGTTGCTAGTGCATCAGGTCTGAGGTGGAGGGTACCCTGCTGTGCTCTGGGCCATGATCACATGCCCTGTGACCTTTCTTAGAAGGACCAATATGTAGATTCTGTTATAACTTAGAGCAGAAATTGAATGTTTTGTAATATAAACTACACATCTTTATATCCATATTTTGGCACTTTGCTTCTATATTTCTTCAGCTGGGAAGTTTGCATGGTCTTCGGGTTGTTTTGCAAGTCATTATGAGAGGCATCTCTGGGTTTCAGTGGAAACTTGCCTCAGTTTTGTCACTGACAAGGGGTTCTTTACTATGTAGACTGTATTGAAAAGGAGAGATAAGGAAGGCCAACAGATACATAAGGTGTTATCTTACTGCTTTCAAGAAGTGTGAAAAATTCAAGTGCTATATTGTCACTTTCTTCCCTCTGAAGTGATGTGTGATAATGTGGCAATGATGCCAAATTCAAACAGAAACACGAATGGGAACTCCAAGAATTGATTCTGATTTTTTTTCTCCTCCCTGGATAGAAGGTTGTGTTTTCTTCCACAACTTAGATCAGTTTGTAATATGCTTTGGGGTCAGCTGTGATTAGCAGGTAGGTGTGTGGAAGAAGGTTCCCAAAACAGGGCACAGAGCAAATACCTTCCATTAGGATAGTACGTCTGTGAGCAAGGGAATTACACTTGGGTGTAAGTTGTCTAGTGTAGAGAGGAGGCAGGTGAGAGGAGCAAGAGAATCTACATAATTTGGTGAAAGCATCAACTATTAAAAAAAAATATTTTCTTTTTCTTGTGTTTTAGTGGAGTAAAAAGAGGTAGGAGGGTCCTCTGATCATTCTCCCATGTTGCTTAATTGATTGTCAGTAGTATAAAGTACATATTTTCAAATGTTTCTACATTTGGAAAGCACTCTTAAGTTGCTGCTAGGTTTTGGTTGTTCTGTTTTGTTGGGTTTTTTATTTAATGAAGCTATTATATGGACTACATGAAATAACATTTGTATTGAAACTAACCACTGTCAGTAAGTCAGTAAGTTATTTGGTCACTTCATTTCTTCCCTCAGGCTTGTTGGTTCCTGTAGAAGATGATCGTCCTACTCTTTTAATTCTGGGTGTTTTACTTACACTAAGGTATCTCATACCTTTATTGCAACAACAAGTAAAAGATACCAGCCTGAAAGGCAGTTTTGGTGTAACAAGGAAAGAAACAGAGATTTCACCTTCACCAGAACAACTTATACAGGTAAAATATGAATAATAACCCTTATCTGAAGAGTACTGATTGGGAGGAAAATAAATCAATCTTGATCAAGCATTATCTCATACTGAACACTCTGAATTTTCAAATTCCTGTTTATCTTGATAAATGATAGTTGGTCCAGTGACAGGATTGTTGATAAGTAATCCCAGAAAACTGAATCAGCAGTACTTGTTAGGTGTGCCCAAAGGAGCCAAAAATTTCTAATTGGTGCCTTTGATGTGATCCTTACTTTTGTAACAAGAAAATTAAACAACAGACTTCTACCAAAAAAGCAGTTAAATGGCTACAATTGATTGACATTTCCCCCTTGGAAGATTGTGATAAAGATCAGATATACCAAGCATCAGTTATTCTTAATTCATTGCTGAAACTTGATTTTGGATAGGATAAAACACATAATATGTTCTTTCTTCATAGAGACTTATTCCAGTATTCTGCTGGCTTTCAGGTTTATGAACTGACTCTGCACTATACCCAGCATCAGGACCATAATGTTGTGACTGGAGCTTTGGAATTGCTCCAGCAGCTGTTTAGAACACCCCCCCCTGAACTGCTCCATGCCCTGACTTCCTGTGGGGGCATTGCTCAGGTCAGTGTATCCAAAGATGAACCTGCCAGCAGGAGCCGCAGTGGGAGCATAGTGGAACTTATTGGTAAGCTCTACTTTTGGTTCTTGGAGTAAAAGGAAATGAACATATGTCATCAGCTCTAGTTCTCAGTGTTAGCAAAAGCATGAAGGTTAAATGAAATATATGAAGCTATGCATGGCATTCTTATTTCCCCAGGTACTGTAGAAGTTCTTTCCCTTCTTCTTTTAAGTGGGTATACATTCATTGATTCCTGATAGGCTTCAAAGGGTTTTTTTTTACAGTTTGTATTGATTTATTTTTTGTTACACAAAGCAAGTTGAATATGGTGGCTTTTTTTTACCCCACAAAATGGATGTTGTTCTTACCAGTCATCTGACAACTGTGATTCATAAAACCAGATCTAATCACAATTTGTATTAACTGAGAGCTTTTGTTGAATACCAAAACCAGCATGAAATTAAAGCATGACTTAAGCTTATCCTTAACTGTTAAAATCAGCTATCGGCTTTCTTGTCTGTGGAGTGCATGTTCTTGAAATTCTCTTAACTGCTACTTATCTGTTTCAAAAGAATCAGTCTCTGATTGGATTTTTGTGAGGAGTCTGTATTGAACTAATGGATTCAGCCAATATTGCTGCTTCTGGAAGTAAATTATTAGCTGGAAGCAATCATAGCAGGGGAATTTAGAACACATTTTTGAAAGCAAACGACACACAAGTGGCACAGAATGTTAAAAGTAATTTGGTGAATGATCAAAAAACCTTAGACTTCAAAAGCAGCAAGTTTGCTATTTCTTCCTGGCTTTGGTTTTTGTTTGGATTTTTTGTACATTTTCTTTTTGTTTTGTTTCCCATTTGTGGCTATTAGAATTCCTTCATGATTTCATTAGCTCTGTCTTTGCCCTGATGTGTTACTTTCTGTGATTTGCAGCTGGAGGGGGGTCTTCATGCAGCCCTGTTCTTGCAAGAAAGCATAAAGGTGATTATTTTTGAAAACAAATCTTTAATTGCATTCCTTCCTGATTTTTTTTGGGGTTGTTTTTTTTCCCCCTCCCCGTTTCATTGTCTTGCTGAACTTGGGTCTTCATTCACAATTGCCTGTGTTATCAGCTGAGCTTAATCATTATAAATAATGAGAGAATTCTGATGCAGTTTTTGATATTGCAATCAAGATATTCTAAAATCACTTAAAGCAATATACTTTTATTTTTGCTGTAGTTCACTGGCAAAGTTATGTTGATAATTATTGTTGCAGTTTTAATTACTTAAGAGCACATGGAAAAATAGTCTCTTTGAACAGGGCATTCTTTTTTTCCTGGTAATTCTTAACCATTAATGTAACTTGCAAAATAGTTAACTTTGCTGGTTTTGTTAGGCCTGTTTTTCTCTCTGTAATTTCCTAATGCATGTGTATGTTTGCATGCTTCAATGTAATGCTTTTTTATTTTTCTATTCTTGATTATTAATTCTATACATTTTTGTCTTGCTCTGTGTATTTTCATTTCTTTCTTTAATAGGTAATTCATTTAACATGGTTTTAAAGAATACAGTTTTCTCTGAAGCATTCTTTTCCCAGTTTGTGTATGACAGTACTTAAAATTCAATTGTATGTTTACACTTTGATTAAAACCAGTCGTATTTCTATGACAAAATCAATCTAGGTACAGCTGTGTAACATTTTCATCACCTGCATTAGGTGAGCAAAATGCTGTGAGATTGTGTGAGTGGAGTGCAGTAGTGCAGTCACTGCAAGCATTAGTAAGCAAGAGATATGCAATGCTGAAGAGAAAAACTTCAAGGGAAAGTAGTTTAAGGCTAAATGAGATTATATGAACTTGAAGGACCATTACAGCGTATACTTCTTCCAAATATGTCCTTCAATCTTTATGTGCAAGGAATCTCATAATGCTTAAATAACCTTATCAGTATGCTTTAAGAGTATACCAAAATGTAAAGTAGTGGTTAAAGCTAAATGAAATAGTGCTTACAGATGCAGTTTTTGTTTGTAGTTTAGAAAGGACAGATTGAAAGAATGGATGTCTGAAAGTAAATGTTGCTCCAGCATCCAAAGGTGAGAACAGAATGCAACAAATTGGAATAACAACATATAAATAAAAAATGGTAAATCGTCATTTAGGTTTTTGTCTTGTTGTTAGTCTTCAGTGTAACTTTGAAGTATTAATGATAGTGTAAATTCACTTAAAGTTCTTGTTAAAGCACTAATCTTTCTTTCACTTTGTGAGGAAACATGTATGAGTCATCAGCTTTCATCCTTTTTCAAGATTATGGTGTGAAGATTTTGTGGTCTAAACAGTGGCATGAACAATTCGAAGAAACTCCTTGAAATTTTGTGCTTTATACAGGTTTATTTTCAAATTGTGAGTTGTTAATTTCTTGCTGCTCTCTGTTGTTGAATGGAGGGAAAATCCAAGCCTATTCCGACTTCCTCCCTGAGGTCATTTTGCAGTCGTATAGAGTAGTGGGCAGTAGATGAGACTTCTCAAATTGTAGTGCTCCTTTGTGTGTAGGGGTGTAAAGTAAGGCTGATCTGCAGAAATCTCTGTTTCACATCTTTGCAGTATTGCTGCATCAGACCAGCTTCAGTTCTGAGCAGCTGGCCTGCACTGGTTTATGTTTCAACTTCAGAAAATTATTTGCAAAAAAGCCTGAAAATTCCTTTTGAAATCAGAGCCTATATTTTGAAAGCAACTTGACTGGATATTTGTCTTATCAAATAGAGGAAAAGTATCCTGCTGCATGTGTTATATACTCCTTTAATACATTTAAGCATGCAAAACCTAATGTGCCTAATAACAGGTTTTCCATGTTCTTATTCTTTCACTTACTTTTAGAAGTGATCAACCATGGAAAGCAGAACATCCTGGTTTCTTTCAGTGAAATGGGTGTAAATGTAAAAAATAATAGAGAAGACTGTATTATATTTTGTGCTTTTTGTTGGGAACTCCTAGCAGGATTTTACTCATTCATTCATAGGAGTGTGTAGTTCTCAATTACTGTAATTTTGCATAGAAGGTATATGGAAATGTCATGTTTTATTTTCTGCCTTACTTACTTACAGGTTTGAGTATCATAAATCATGCTTTTCAGAGGAAGACAATTTTACAGTGGTGCTGCTATGTATGAAAGCAGTAGAGGAAATGAAATTATTACAAAAGTATATTAATACTTTTTTTTACCTCCAGTTAACTTTGAATAAGGTACAAAGGTATTCACCCAAAGTTATCCTAACATTAGTTTCTTGCATTATGAGTCTTAGACTACCAGTGCAGCTTGGTAGTTAAAGCAAAATGGTCCTTCTCTCAGCAGTTACTCTGAATCGCTCTGTCTCTGCAAGGGACTTGCAACATCTGGAAGGATGGGCTTAGCAGCTCCCTCTGCCCTCCTTGTGCTGTCCCATGGACAGTCTTTCCAGTGCAGTTGTGTCCTAGGTTGTCGAGGCAGTGTCTGTCTGCAGGTATCTTTCCACTGGCTGTAATTTAAGTAGATAATGCTCTGTGAGTAAGAGAACTCTGTGGTGGTTGGGTTATGTTAGATGGGGTTCTCAAGTTTCTTTGGGCAAAAGCATCTCTGAAGATTTTTTTGTCTTAGTAATCCTTACCTGTCAGTGGTTGTCCATGGTTCAGCCCCCTGTCCCACCTGTGTTGTCTTGTGCTTCTAGTCTGCACTGCTCTTCCCCCTGGACTTTTTGCATTCTGTTATCTTTGAAGTTCCAGGCAGCCTTTTTGATACCTTTTGTAGCCTTAAGGAGGAGGAGGTTATTTATTCCATTACTTGTGGTGCATTAATGCCCTTCAGAGTTGAGGGCAGACATCCAGATGCTAGATATCCAGTCCTTAGGAATAGCACATATGTGATGAAATTAGTGGGATCCTCAATGTAGTCCACAAAAATAAACTAGAAGTAATAAGTTGTAGGTATTTTCCTGAATGGTTGCACTGGTAAATAAAATTACTTAACTCTGTTTCCTTGTAACTGCTGCCTGTTTTTTTTCTGATGTCTTAGTGAGGGACTGGATGTGGATGTGCACTTTATTCATTCCATTCTTCCTTTCGTCTGTTGCCTGTCATAGCTATGAAAAATTCCTTGGATAAACTTTTAAAAAACAGATTTCACATCTGACTTCAGCTGTTCAACATTTTAAGCTGACTATACTTTTTGAAAACTAAAGGTTTTTCTTATATCACTTCTCAGGTAAAGTACTTCTTGGTGAAGAAGAAGGTTTGGATGATGATTCCGAAACCCGATCTGATGTCAGCACTGCATCATTTACAGGTACATGCCTTTCTCTTCAGCAGTGCAGTCAGCAAATACATTCTGTTACTCCTCTCTGCAAAATGTGTAAGTGATGTGTTGTAGTGGTGAGGAAGTGTATGGGCATTCAAAAGACATGGTAAACAAAACTGAAAGCATGAGTACTGCTGAGTGTAAAACTGAATGAGGTTGACTGCATTCTTTTTTAATGGGAGTTACTGGTAGAGATGGGGTGGCATCTTTAGAAGATGCCTATTTTCCTACCTATAGCTTAAGTGTTTCATTACACACTTTCCTTAGCCTAGTTTAATATGTGGTTTAGCCTGTGTGTTCATGTTGAGAGTGAAACACAAATTCAAGCCCTGGATTGACTCATAAATGCCTGTGTTTTGCAGCTTCTGTGAAGGGTGAGATAACCAGTGAACTGGCCTCTTCATCAGGTGTGTCGACAGCTGGGTCGGTGGGGAGCTCTGCTGCTGATCCCACGGGACACGACATCATCACGGAGCAGCCGCGCTCCCAGCACACGCTGCAGTCAGACTCTGTGGACCTGGCAGGCTGTGATCTGACAAGTACAGCTACTGAAGGGGAGGATGAGGAGGTGCTCAGTCGAAGCTCCAGCCAGATCAGTGCTGTCCAGTCAGATGCCACTATGGATTTGAATGATGGCACACAGGCTTCCTCACCAATTAGTGATAGCTCTCAGACTACTACAGAAGGTCCAGACTCTGCTGTAACCCCTTCAGACAGTTCTGAAATTGTAAGTGTGCAGCGGGCAGAGGGGGGATCTCCTTCTACCGAGGGGCCCGACATATCTCAGAGCTCTTCCATGGAGGGCCCAGACTTGGATTTGTCTCCGTACTCGTCTTCTGCTTTTCAATCCTCAGCTAGTAACAGTGGAAAGGTCAGCAGCTCACACCTCTATTGGAGAGCTTGACCTCCTTTTAACACTTTCACTTCAGCAATGATGAGGAACCAGAAAGCTGTAATCAGTGTGTTCTCTGGGTAGGTCATGTGAAGGCATTACAGATTTTGCTCACTGAAACAATGACAATATCAAAGTCTTGACACAAATATATCCTTTTAGTAGTATATCCTTAATTTTGTGTAGATATAGTAATCATTGTTTTTGTGCAGGAGGGTTAATGAAAGTGTTAAAGGGTGAACAGTTCATTTGGAATGATAAAGGAATATTTTTGGAACACAGTGCTTCACACTGCCTTCACTTCTGCCTGTGCTTTTACACTCAGCAGCACAACTCATCTTTTTTTATTCCTTTTTATTGCATCTTAAAGATTTCTCCTACAAAGGGGAAATACTGCATGATTTCCAAATGTAGCAGTTACATATCTAATAAACACCTGAAGTGTGCATAACATTTATCTGTTTTAAGGCACTTGTCTGTATTGGGCTGTTGTATTGTGAGGTTGTGATAAAAACAGCAAAAATACAATTACTGGGAGCCAGAGCAGAAAATTCAAAAGGAGGAGAATTTAGAACTTCTTAAGACTTTTTCAAACATTATCAAAATTTTGATTCTAGTTTTTTGATAGTAATTTGGAAGAGTAATAGTCTCTTAGCACTACAAAAAATACTAGATTTATAATCATGCTAAGCAAGTACTTCTGCAAGTGTGAGGAATGAAGAACCAAAAGAGTGATAATTGCTCTCTGAATTAAATGAAGGCAATGCAAAGGCCAAAGTGAGCAGGCATTTATTGACAAGGTGTGTGTATTGGCACAATGTGTTTATGCAAATTCTTGTCAGACTGTTCCATATGTCAGTTGGCATACAGTTTACAAGCAGTAATTACATGTAAAATTGTCCTTTCATAATTGACAGACTAAGTGGTTGTCCGAGTTACTGACACACAACCTTTTTAATGAACAATTTCCAGGTGCTTATAAAGACAGGAAGTAACTGAAGAAGTTCTTATTTTCTGATAAAATTAATGAAATTGTTTTTTTTTACTTTGCTGTCATTGATCATTATGATTAATTTTCACTGTTATTTTTCCATATACCTACTGCCAATATATTGCCTTGGTTCCAAGAGCCAAACTCTCTTCCAGATGAGTCCATTTTAGTAGTCTCTGATTTTGAATGAAGAAATTAAAATACTTTGAACTTATTTGTCCTTTCTTGTCCTACACAGTGTGTTCTCAGTTTGACTTCACATATCCAGGACAAGTGAGGTTATGGTGGAGATTAACTGCAGGGCCAAGTTGTGTTTGTGGCAGTAAAGGTGTTGGTTGTGATTTGTAACTGCTGAGAGAGAGACATTTGTGATGAGAGGGCAAGGGGAGCTGCAGGGGAGCAATGGACTGAGTGTTTTATTTTGTTCCTGTTGGTAGTCAAGTTCATGGCTCAGCTGGGAGACCCAGATGGAGCTCTGGCCCTCAATAGGCCCAGAGCTGCAGGAGGAGGGGAAGTGCTTTGGGGCTTACATGCAGCTGGACACTAATATTTAGCAGGCTCATATTTGCTTTCAGACTACTTCTAGATTACTAACACTGCATGTTTCAAATTTAATACTCGGTGTAAAGATGAATTATTTTAAGTCCTGTCCTTGCAATGTGTAGGTTTTGGAGGGTGCTGAAGGACAGTATTCTGGAATGCAAATTGGGCAGCTACAGGATGAGGAAGATGAAGCTGCAAATGTTCTCCAAGATGATTCATCAGAGTCCTTCAGAAATTCTTCTCTTGGTATGTTGATAAATACAGGGGTGGGCCAGACTGGTGATACCATTAAGAAAGGTGTTCAGGTGCATCTGCACTTCCAAGGGAGTGAAGACTCACATAATGAATATGAAAAACAGATAACTAGATGGATATGTAAAATGGGGAATATATTTCAACACTTGTGATCAATCACTTGTTTTGATCACTGCTAATTTATTTTTAATGTTTGTATAATTAAGTTTAATTAAAGTGCTTTTAGTTTGCTTCTGAAATGGTATTTCATGAATTGCCTTTTTCTAAAGCTCTTCAACAGTCTCACCTGCTGAAAACCATGAGCCATAGTAGGCAGCCCTCTGATAGCAGTGTGGATCGATTCACATCAAAAGAAGATTCAGCAGATGCTGGTGATCATGAGAACAAGGTGAGAAGTAGTCACAGAGGTCAGTTTTAAAGTTCAAAACAAGTTTAAAAAAATTAAAAATTACAGTTATAATGAAGTAAATTAGTGGTAAGTATGGGAAACCTGCATATGTGATGTATCTCGTTATAGGTCAAAGTAACTCAGGTTGCATAGAGAATCTGAGTTACAGCCTGAATTTCATTTAACATAAGGTGAATACATAAGTATTGATATCTTAAATGCAATCATTAGCAAAGCCTTACCAGAACACCCTGCTGAGAGCACAAACCCTTTTTTTGTCTGTGCATTAGTAGGCTACATTGATACTTTCTTACTTGAAACATCTTTATGCTGATTGCTACCTCTGCAGGTAACTTGATGATCTCCTCAGAGGATAGTCTTGGAGCCTTGTGCCATTCTAACTACAAGTTATGGATTTCCTCTTACATTTTTTTTACTTTATCTTTGGACCTTGTTCTGAGCTGGGGCAAAAGTTTCATTTGTGACAGGCAGAATTCGATCAGCTTAGGCTATTGAGGAATTCTAAATGCGAAACTACTGAAAACTGTCAGTCTTCTTTGGAAGCAAGTTAAAAATAATATGCTTTTCTTACCAAGTTTTCAAAGTAGAATTGCAACAAGTGGTTTAGCATGCTCTTCAGATACAAATAGCAAGGTAGTTTAGAAAAATCTACAATATTTTTAATAAAGCAGTTATAATTTCTCTAATAAAATTGAACCAATTCTGATACTGGTTATAAAGTTCTCTAAAGCATTACATTTGGAGGCCTTTTTTGGGAATATGTATTAACATACATATGAATATTATATATTCATTTTGTATTAAACCTTTGTGCATTTGAGGATGTGCAATATTTCTACATTGTGTGCTAATATTTTATTTCAACTGAAGAATAATTTTTCTCTGTGTAAACGTTGTGATTTGCCTTCAATAGCCCTCCAGGGTGAAGGGGGACATTGGGCACTATACTGACAGGGACTGTGCTCCTTTGGTGCACTGTGTCAGGCTGCTGTCAGCTTCCTTCCTGCTCACTGGGGACAAAGGAGGTACGTTTGTCTTTGGGCTTCTTTGGTTCTCTGTGTCTCCCAATGTACACAGTTGGAAATGTGACCACTTTGCTCTGTCTTGATTTTGATCTCACTTTATTGGAAGTATTGGACTTTTTCTGTGGCAGTGCCTAAGCACCACATCTACATTTTTTAAAATACATCCAGGGATGGGGACTTAACCACATTCCTATCATGGCATATGACTGATTTTAAATATTTGGGTTTTTTTCCCTTTTCTAAGCTCTTGTTCATGTGCCCATATGTGGTATGGTTGTTTCTGGAAGGAGATGAGCTGGAATTACGTTATGGCTGTATTTGAGTATTTCAAGCATATTTCAAATACAGTTCATTTGAGAAAAGCAAAAAATCACTTTGTATATCACTGCTGCCTCTGATAAACTGAAACTGCTTGCTCTGCCTTCATACTTTTTGTGCAGGCTAAGCTATTTTATTTTATGTAGTGTTATTAATTAAGTTTAAAAAAAATCAGGAAGATTTTAAATAACTTCCTTTTAATAGTTTTTGTTTCTTACCCACAGCTTTAGTTCCCGATAGAGATGTGAGAGTCAGTGTAAAAGCCTTGGCAGTAAGTTGTGTTGGAGCAGCTGTTGCACTTCATCCTGAGTCTTTCTTCAGCAAACTGTATAAAACACCTCTGGAGGCAATGGGAGAAGAGTATGGTATGTTGCAGTTCACATATTCCATTTTAATAATGTGTTTGGGTTTTCAAATAAGTGAGGTGGCATCTATGCTGAAAACTCCAAACCCAGTTTAGTATTTGTGAACAAATACTGCAAAAATTGGAATGAACATGCTGTGTGCATTTGGTGAGGTATATTTTTTGTACTAAGATTTAAGTTTCAGTGAATGAGTTTGGAGAACTTCTGATAAGTTGAAGCTGTTTTAAAACAATGAGTATGTAGAAGGAGTTTGTTTATTTTACAAATGCTTTCTTCCGATTTAATTTAGTCCATCTTACAGATGGTTGCTAAGCCATTTGGTTCATTTTTGCCAACGAATCACAGGGGTCTGTATTGTGCAGCTGATTTGATACATTGACTAAAATGCTGCTTCTATTTCCCTGGAGCATTTTGTGTACCATTGAAATAAATCACTAGTGTTTTGATGTATGTGATCATTGGTTGAACGGTGTGATCTGTAGGTTGCATGCACAGAAAGGAGTCTCAGAAGGGGAGAACTATGGTGGGCATATTTTGGATGTGCTAGCGTTGATTGTCTGATAGTTGAGCCCTCCATTGTGACATTTTTGTGAATCAGTGAAGTCTAATACTAGTATTTTTAAAATAAAGTAGTTGTAACTTATTTTCTTAGAGGAGCAATATGTATCGGACATTCTGAACTATATTGACCATGGAGATCCCCAGATTAGAGGAGCTACTGCCATTCTGTGTGGAACAATTGTCAACTCCATTCTGATTAAATCCCGCTTTGATGTGGAAAAATGGCTCATAAATGTCAGAAGCTCAACAGGTAACATTTTATATTATGGGTGTCTTTTTGTCTTTTAATGTAACATTGCAATGTTTTATTGCTCAATTTTTTTTTAAATTTTTTTTTTTCTTTTTATTCTTAGGAAATCTCTTTTCCTTGATAGACTGCATACCTCTGTTACAGAAAACATTGAAAGATGAGTCCTCTGTTACATGCAAACTGGCTTGTACAGCTGTGAGGGTAAGCAGTAGGAATTTATTTGCAGCACCACAGATCACAGGGTTGTGATTCATTGCTGGGATGCTGCTATGCACAGATGTCTAAACATGGAGCATAAAATTATTTCTTCCTGGAGAACTTTATTGGCACAGAAAATAATTATGTGGTATAATGTGTAGCATTATAATCTAATCATGATGTTTCTCATGAGAAATACACTGGTATGAGCTTTAATGCTACATTAACCAACAGAAGGCTGAGTGCATTAGATGGAAAGGATACCTAGGCTAAGCAGGGGAGTGTGAACATATAACACCTGTATTTGGAGAACAAAAATGAAATATGAGAAATGACTACTAAAATAGTGATTATTTTCAAAATAATAGTTTTTAAAAGTGGGAAAGTGTCAGGAAAGCAAGTGGTTCAAATTGGGTGAAAGATCCCTCAGGCAATTGTTAAAATAGAGATGGGAGCTGAATTTGTGAGTGGAACTTAGAGTATGTGAATTTTATTTCTGTAATAAAATCTGTGGAAGGTGTTTGGTGAAAAAGCAGAGGGGTGAAGGAGTGAGCTTTCTTTGAGAGTTTTTCCAGTAAAGTTAGAACATGGACAAATTGGAGGCTGAGGGAAATTCTTTTATCAATGAGAGGCAGAGGGTGGGTGACTATTGCAGCTTAAAGACCACTGAGGCAAAGCATAAATTTTAGTAAAATGTGGATAGTTTGTGTATGGAAATTATGGTTTTATATGCAAAGAGGAGGGGCTTGTGAGGGAAGGAAATCCAGGTAGGTAAATGAGGCTGTCTTTTTAAATTTCTGTTCAGCATTCCCATGTTTGTGTATAGTGATTTCATGTGTGATTACACGTGTGGTAATGGCTTTTTAGGAGACTTCACCAGAATTGTTCAGTTCAGGCAACTTAATACTAAACAACTTTGACTCTTGCTTTTTTCTCGGTATATAATGTGGCCTGACTTTATACATTTTGGCAGAAATTTTATAAGCCTTCTGGGTTGTTAATCCTCAAACAAGAAAGTACATTTTGTGTAAATAAGACATGGAAGTGCAGAGTTCTATAACTTTTTCCAGAGGTTACACATTGTGCCTATAGTTGAACATTCAGATATGGAGGTATGACTTTCTCAAAAACTTTGGAAATCAGAGCCAGGTGTCCTAAAGTACCCTGTGGAAATGAAGACACTGTTTCTGAACAGGTGAGAATGTAGTGCTTGTGGTGTTTAAGCCCTGTGAGCCCTCCTTTAGAGGATTGCCCTCTGATCTGTGAGGCCTGCATATTCCTCTCCAGAGGTTAATTTCTGCAGCAGGTTTTAGCAGTTCACATAGAGGTGGTGTTCTGGCTTTGCAGGGTACTAGCTCTGGTGCTTATCCTAGCTCTTATGCAGTAACTGTTTTTAGTATTCTAAAGAAAACAGTTGTTTTTTGATGACTTTCATTCTGCTTTTCAGAGAATCTCTTCTGTAATATAACTGAAAGTTGTTTTTTTCTTCTCAGCATTGCATCATGAGCTTATGCAGTAGCAGTTACAGTGAACTAGGTTTGCAATTGATTGTTGACCTCCTTACTCTGAAGAACAGCTCATATTGGCTTGTGAGGACAGAACTTCTGGAAACACTTGCAGAGGTAGATTTTCGGTGAGTGTATTTTTCCATGGGTGTAGTAGCTGAAGCATGGAGAAGTATAGGAAACTGTAACTGCAGTGGTGCAATTTCTTCTGAAGCATTAATGAGTTTCATAAAACTAATTCAGATCAATCTGTCCTGTATGAATTCCTTTGTCAAGTTACCACTGACTGCACAACCAAGCCCAATCCTAGTAATACTGTATTGAAGTTTTTAGTTCATTGGTCTGTTCTATCAAGTCTTCTGTAAATGTGCAATCAGAGAGGGGCCACATAATTTGGAGTGTAACTTAGTTTTTCTGTGTTAAAAGTTTTGTGTGTTTTTAAAGAGAAAGTCCCTGACTTGTCCTCTATTGTCAGTTCTCTGTAGTCACTCAGTTTCTGTTAATAATGAAGTAAATATGACTTGTTCTTTTTCTTGCATTCTCTCATTCTTTGTTGGTTCTTCCAACCTGAAAGACAAAAGATGTTTTTAGGAAAATTCTTCAAGTTATCCAAAAGTGGACTCTTTATGTATAGTAGTGTTTGGAATGTGTTACTGTTTCTTCAAAACAGCCTGATGATTCTGTGCATGGAAAAAAATACAATTATAATCATAGTCTTTAAATAATGGGTTTTTTTTTAATGGAAGGACTATTTTTCTTCAGTTACTCTAGCCAGATAGTAGGTTAGCAAATAGCTTACCTTTTCTAAAAGGCTGCAAAAAGTGTTTACTACTTATATTTTCCCTATAGTGGTGTTTTTAAAAAACAAACAAAGAGAAGCCTCAGAGCAGTGAAGGGAGAAATAACACACAATGCTAACTAATGTATTCTAAATTCTATTTTGTCATAGGCTAGTCAACTTCTTGGAAGGAAAAACTGAGAGCTTGCACAGAGGCATTCATCATTATACTGGTGTAAGTAAATTATTTAATCAGTATATTGTGTTTCTGGATTAAGGTACCAGTGCAGTGTCATCACCTTGTTTTTAAATTCTGTCAGTGCTGTAAATAGTCTCATGTTCTAAAACTTATGACAATTTGGAATAAACTTAGTATGGAGATTCAGATATCTTAGTTTTCCCAGGTGTGTTTGTGTGCTTTGTGGCTTGTTCTTTTTAAAAACTTAAAAAAATTTGACATTTGTGTAGTTAGAGAATGTGGTTGGCAATGTTAAGGTAAAGATGGTCTTGGAGGCTTGTATGACAGATGAAATCTCACTTGTTAACTCTCTTTTAACAATATGGTTAAGTGATGAAAATGGTCAGTGAACTTTATTTACTGTGCTAATTTATTTTCTAGCTATTAAAGCTTCAGGAGAGAGTACTTGAAAATGTTGTAATAAGTCTGCTTGGAGATGAAGATCCAAGAGTGAGACACGTGGCTGCAGCTTCATTAGTGAGGTATTTGTGACATTTTTATTTGCATATTGATGTGTACCTATAACTAAAATAATCACATGGTGTTTTTAATATACAAATATATACATTCATATATATTTGTTCAAAAGAGAGATGGGAAACAAATGCATCTTTGTGGTACCTGAAACATGCATCATTCTGACTCATCAGGCAGTTTGTACTTTGCTTTCTATTAGCAATCCAATTACATTAAATTATGTTCTGAGGGTTTTATGTTGTGTTACATTCTGAGGGTCACTTTCAGTTTCAGCTTCTTCAGAATAATTTTCTTCATGCTGAAGTGGTTTATTCAGTATCCTGGCAGTGTCGGATGGACTTAAAATGTTGCAGTTCTACAACTCCCAGCCATTGCAGTTTTCACATGATCATACACAGTGTATCTTAAAACTTTTGTGCAGCTAAATTTGTTTGCAAAGCAGATGTTTTCTGTAACCTACTACAATTATAGTTGCTGTTCAGATAAATGCACCAAAGGGTAAGGATTAGTTGATAATTTATTTACTGGAATTCAAAGACTTAAATTTTATGTTTAAAGAAGTTAAGAGCATGTAATAGTGAATTCCTGGTATATTTTATTATCTTTATTATATTTTATTATTTTATTTTATACTATTAAATGCTGTCCATTCCTAGTAACAAATAAAGGACAACAAAACTTTTAAAAATTGCAGCATTTAAAACTTTGTATTGCCAAAGCAGCTCAGCAGAGGAATCATGAACTGTTGCATCGTAGAGCTTATTGCTTTTATTAAGGAACTTGATTCTGAAATGAAGTTATTTTATTAACAAGTGGTTATTTTATTAACATTGTGGTAACAAGTCGAAGTTTTTTTCTATCTTCATGCTGACTTAGTGACAGGAGGTGTGTTAAAATTGGAAAAGACTTAACCTGCCCAAGAAAGCTACTACAAGCTTGCAGAAACCCCTTGAAATATCCAAAATGGACAACCATTGGAAGTACTCTCACTGAGATTACAAAAACATATGTACAATAGCTTTTCACTTTTACATAAGTTGAAAATATTGTTAGTTCAAGTAGTCTGGATTTGATTTTATGTTTAGGTTTTGCTGCATAGAAATCAGATAGTAAAAAATTATTCTTTTCAGGTAAAAATTAGTTCTCAGTTGATATAGATTCTCATGGGGAAAATATCTGGTGAGATCAGGGAACAGCAGGAGAGAGGTAATTTGTGTAAGTGTTTGTTGTAGTATGTATAGGGAGGAATCTCCAGAAAACACTTTGTTTTTTTAATTACTGTATGTCTGGAGCAATTGCTTTGTCCTGATTTGAGCTCCTTGATTGTAATGAAGAGCAGCTATATAAAGCTTAATTCAGCTGAATGAATTCAGCTTAATGAATTTTGGTAACAGCTTTTATTTACAATTTGGTATGTATAATTAGCATTTGTAGCTTGCTGAATGTATATTAAATGTAATTTAAGCTGGTTGTTCAATAATATCTGAATAAAAATTTTTCTTTTTGATGCTCAATTTATTTTCAGGCTTGTTCCAAAGCTGTTTTATAACTGTGATCAAGGACAGGCTGACCCAGTTGTGGCAGTAGCACGAGACCAAAGCAGTGTCTACCTGAAACTCCTCATGCATGAAACACAGCCCCCATCTCACTTTGCAGTGAGCACTATCACCAGGTGTGTTCCTGTCTGGCCTTGCTTCAAAAGGAATGGAGACCCAAATTTCACTTTGCAATGTCTAGGATTGTAGTTGAATCCTGCAAATCCATGTGCTTATGAATTCCTTTTCTCATCTGTAGGAGCACCTATAGTAGGTTTAAGCTCCACAGAAACTGACTCATGTTCAAAGAATACCCTGAGGTACTGGTCATGTGCTCACACACTGAGAGTCCTTGTTTTGAGGTAGTTTCTTCTTTCCATCCCAAAGTCACCCTACTTGTCCATTAAATTGTAAAACCAGTTGCAGCTTTTTAAGCCAGTTGTATCTATTACTGTTTTTCAGGTATGTTGATACAGATTTATAACTCTCCAGATTCTGTTTAATGATTGTAGTTGCAGAAGGCTGTATTCCCTTTATAAGTTTAAAAATATATTCTAGTTTTGGTAGTGTGGTCTTGTATTTTTGTTGCCAACCATACTTTTTCTGTCCTTTAGACAGTATGAGTTGCATATATTTATAGGGGTTGTTGGCTTCTATCAATTTGTCATTTAAATTTTTAATTATATACCTTTTGGTACATGATCTTGATCATGTCACCTAAGATATATACTATAGTATGGAAGCAATAGGACTTTGTGGATCCAGTGTTATTCTGGATAGAAAATAGACTTTTTCTACAGCAATAATCCAAAGTTTGTGAGAATGCAAAAATGTTGAATGGATTTGAGCAACAGCAAAGACTAATGTTAAACTGGTGGTAATTTCTCAAGTATCTAGTTAGATATTGACAGTTGATCTACTATTTTTGTTTGATAACAAAGAGGTTTTATTTATAAATTAAATAGCATTTACTAATACAACCCCAAAAATATTACAATAAAAGATGGTATTTAGACTGTTCTCTGGTTTGGTATGTTACAAGCAGGCTGTGAAATACATAACAGTAATTTAAGCTTAAGTATATAAGTAATAAAATTAATAATTTTTATAGGGATGGGGGTTTTTAAGTGCATGTTTTAGTGGGTGTAAATTTTTTTATTTCAGAACATACAGAGGTTACAATATGCTGCAAAGTCCAACAGATGTCACTATGGAGAACAACCTTTCAAGGGTTATTGCAGCAATTTCCCATGCATTGACAATATCCACTACAAGAGCACTTACGGTGAGTTTTCTTGCATGTGAGTTTTTGTACATATGAGTTTCTTTCAGTTTTCTTGCTGTGGTGGCTGGCTTTTTCCTGTGTTACATCCTTACTTTATTTTTTATGATTTTCTGACTGTATTTGTATCTACAGCTTTTGTACTGTGACAATGGCAGTAGTTATAGATTTAATTTTCACTCTTAAGATGCCGTGTTGGTAACTCTTCCTGTGGTGAAACTAATTCAATTCTTGATGTTTACTTCTCAGTTTGGCTGCTGTGAAGCTTTGTGTCTTCTCTCCACAACATTTCCAGTCTGCACCTGGAGTGTAGGATGGCACTGTGGGTATGTTCCCTCTTTCGTTAATTGAACTTCTGAAAGTCATGTTTTGCAAAACAGAAGTGAACTTAACTTGCATTGGAAGTCCTGTGATTATTAATGTGATAATGATTATTAACTTATATATAAGTTATATGCTGTTAAGCTTATCTTAGCAGTTCTTTAACAACTTCATACAGAATACAGAAGATTATAACTTCAAGTTGTCAGGGTATTGAGTGCCAGCATTTGTTGTCCCTGTGGAACCACAGTATCTGTCACAGGGATTGGCTGCAACTGTTCTTATAGAAAGATACAGTCAGCATCTATAAAATATGACATAGGAGAAAATATTCTGTGCTTTTGAAAGGATATTTATCTTTGGGATTTTGTACTTTGTGAGATCTCTTTAAAATTGGAACATTAAAATTTTTGTCTTGCTTTCAAGTCTGTGTTGAAAAATGGTGGGCCAAGGAAGCTGGTTCGTCTTGGCTTGTCAGATGCATTTAAATTGTTTTCACTTGGCACACTGAGTGGGAACAGCAAATTGGATATCTGTAATAGTTAAGTGCTAATATAGGTAATACATGATAGTCTCAAATTACTTACATTCTGAAGAGTTTCTTCAGGATGAGAATATACAGGTGGCAGCCTAAAATCTTTGATTTTGTCTCTTATTATTAGTGCTGTGCCATGTGAGCAGTAAAATTAGCTATTGGAGATGTGCACTTGTGGAGCTGTTTTGTTTTTAAAATAGATTTAACATAATTTGTATTGATTTTTTTTTGTTGCTATCATTGTGTCTCTTATTCTATTCAATTGGAAAATTTTGTCTGATTTTAAAACCAAAACTCAAAGCCAAAAAACAAGTGTCCATCAGTTGCTTTTCTTGACAACAGACCCTTGCTTCCCTTGCTGGCCCTAAGTGTGGTGTGCTCTGTATATGTAGTATAAAAAGTGTGTTCCAGTGGTAACAAAGTAATTCAGGATGTGAGCAGTACTTAGCTGAAAAATAAAATCAAAAATCTTCTCTTCTGCAAGCTTAAAAATGCTTGCTCTTTTAAAGATGTATCTAATATTTGTAAGTGATCCAATGACATAGCCTTTGTGCTTTCTGCTGATCCCTTCTTCACAAATTTTTGGCCAGTGTTTATACTAATTTATGTTGTAATTTTATTTTTGTGGAATGATAGACACATTTATTGCTCTGGATAAAAAGAATATAATAACATGGATAGTAACATGAGAATTTTTGCCAAAATTCCTTCCTATCTTAAGTATTGTTGTTCTTATGATTAAGAAGTTACTGGAACTGCTGCATTCCAACTCTGTACAGCCTCAACATAGATTAAGTCATGGATTTCTAACTGTATGTGAAGTAAATAACAGTTGCCTTGAAAATACTTTACAAAAACCACGGAAGGCACTGTAGCTTTATCCAATAATAGCTATACTTAGTCAATTTAATTTCCTGAAATTCCTGTAGTTTTGTTAGACCAGAGTGACTGTATTAGAAGATTTTAATTATTTCAAATTAAAAAATATTTTGAAGGATTTCCAGATTTCCTTTACTTAGGGGTTACATAAGGTCTCTTCCTGAAAGGAACTGAAGTATTTAGGTCTTACAGCTTTGAAGTGATGTGTATAATTTACAGGGTATTCTGCCAGACATCTTCTGGTAATCTCTCCTCTTTCTTAAACTTGACTTCCGTGGGAAAATCCGGTCTTATAGTTATTATCAAGGAAAATACAGAATGCAACAGAAAACTACATCTTGGGTAGTGTTCACTCAAAAAATACAGAGGATTTGATGGAGTGCATTGCAATACAACAGCTAATATCTCCCATCCCTACATTGCATATACACAATATTTAACTGAAGATGGTTCAGGACTGTATTGGTTAGCACATAAATACAGAATTCTTCAGTTTATCAGTAGATGTCACTATAGCCTTGATAATTGCTTTTAAAAAGAAGCTAGTGGCTCTTAAAGAAATCAGGCTATTGTCAGGTCTCTGCTACAAATTGCTTTTTGAAGTTGTATTTGAGTGTTAAATGTGTATTTCTGTAGCACAGATTTAGTTTCATTAGATTGGCCATCTACTTGACTGTTGGTTTTCTCAAGACTTTTAATTTGCCGAAAGAGGGGAAAAAAAGTCATGACGTTCCAAAATTAAACTTCCAGTGTATCACAGCCAAGCTCTTCAGATGAAGCTCAGAAGGGCTGCACCATTGGTATGGCTGGCTTGGTCCTGTCTCTCCTTTCATCAGCATGGTTCCCACTGGACCTCTCAGCACATCAGGATGCTTTGATTTTGACTGGAAACTTGCTTGCAGGTAAGGCAGGGCAAGACAAGTAGGATTGTCCTAATATTTTTACCATAAGGGATTAGAAGGGCCATATCTCACTCTATTCTCATTGTATGCCGTGAAAAACTTGCAAGATGAGCAGAAGAAATAAAGAAGGAACTTGCATCCAGGGGATTTGAAAAGAAACTGCCTCTTTGTAGCTAAGTTGCAAATTTCCTCCAGTTGCCAAAGGCCATGCTTAGTATAAGCTGGGTACAAAGAACTCAAATTCTGTTGGCTTTAAACTGTGCAGCTGCTCCTGGCTTTGAAATTCTGATTGAATTTCTGTTCATATAGAGACGATAACTTCAAAATTTTCAGGTGCTTAATTCCAAGTTTTGTCTTTTATTTCCTGAAATTGCAGCAAGTGCTCCCAAGTGCTTAAAGAATCCCTGGAGTGCTGAAGAAGATGCAAACCAAGGTGCTGCAAAGCAGGAAGAGCCCTGGCCAGCTCTGGCAGATCGAGCTCTTGTCACTTTAGTAGAACAGCTCTTTTCTCATCTGCTGAAGGTCATTAATATTTGTGCACATGTCATGGATGATGTAGCTCCTGGTCCAGCAGTAAAGGTATATGTTAAAAATGTTTTAAAAAATGATGTGACTTAAACTATTGTTGTGCTACATATACAAATCACCTCAACATCTCTTTACATTTTTAGACTTGATACAAGTAAGTATCTAATTCCTTGATAGTGGCTCCACTCTGTCTAGTAATGCAAGTACCATGAGAAAAAAGCATATTTTTCTTCACATAACAGGTTTTTCTTTAGTTCTTACCCTAAATTACCTTAAATTTTGAGTCTTTTATTCCTGCTGATTCACTTGGAACATTAATTCAGTGAGGAGTATATAGAGTACATGGAGTATTGGATTGCATACTCTGGGAAATGTGCAGACTTTTGGGTTGGTTGACTGGTTGTAATGCACTGAGCTCCTTTTGGGGCTAAAAATAACTTTTATCTTCTGAATATCCTGTAAAATATTTTGACTTCTGAAACAGCTTTTATGAGGTACTTCCAGGTTTGGGGGTTTTAGAGATTTTTTTTGAGGCATATAAATTTAGAGACTGATTTAGAAACTATAAGACATTATTGTTAAGATCAGTAATTTCTTCATATTTTAAAAATGTTTGAATATAATTTTGACACTCATTTATCTGGAATCAAAAGGAGCTGTAGTCATTGAGTTCTAATTTCATCTCATTGGCTTATGCTGAAGCTGAAAATTTCCTCTCATTGGCCTATGCTGAAGCTGAAAATAAAGTGGGGAATGTGTTGAACTATTTCCTTTTCACACAGGAAATTCATGTCCTGAACCTGAAACATTTCTATTGAAATGAATCAAAGGGAGTTTAAACAAAAGAATATGCTTGTATTTATGTAGAAGAAGAAAAGCTACTTGTGCTTACAAAACTAATAAAACTTCTTTTAATTCTAGGCAGCATTACCTTCTCTCACAAACCCACCTTCTCTTAGTCCAATTCGGAGAAAGGGGAAAGAGAGGGAGCCTGTGGAACAGGCATCTGTGCCAATGAGCCCTAAAAAGAGTGGTGAAGCAAGTCCAGGTAGGCACATGACTCCTGTTAACCCTTCCATCTACCTGCCCACACTGTGTGGTTATGGCAGAGAGAAGAAATAAAACTGAGTAACCTTTCTGGAGTTTCAGTTCAAGAAGTTGGCAGAGTACTGCATTGGTGGAAAGGCAGCTGTGGGTGGGGGCTTCTTTACTATTTTGGTTTTTATTGACTATAAGCTGAAAATTAACTGTACTTTACAGATCCAAAGCACTGCTGAATCCTTTTCCTCACTTTTTCTGAATCTACTCAGCTATTGACTAAAGAAATTTTTGCATGTATGTTACTTTAAAGAATTTGAAAGTCGCTTTCCAGCTTTTGGCAGGAATGACTTACATTGCTTTTGGAAATGAGATTCTGAATCTTGAAACCTTTTCTTTCCTTAGTAATGAGTGAAGAAAACACATGTTAGTTCTGTTTTGTAAATTGTACACGCACTTTAGCACTAAGCCCTCTGGGTTAATTTCTCTCCCCACAACAGGCTGGATGGTTGGAATGCAGTTCATTTTCCAGTTGTGCGCAATGTGTTTCTGTAGTTTGTAATATACATGTGGATTGAAAAAACTATGCTGTTTAATAAGGCAGATGTAAATTATATTGTATACATGTAATGAGCTACCTAGAAAAGGCATATTGTGCTAATTCTATGATTTTCTTTTAAGCTTCTAGGCAAACTGATGCTACAGGACCTGTTCCAACAAGTAAATCGTCTTCAGTAGGAAGCTTTTATCATCTTCCATCATACCTGAAGTTATATGATGTCTTGAAAGCAACTCATGCAAATTATAAGGTACTGCATGCTATTGTTTGATTGGACTGCAGCGGGGTCAGATAATCACTTTGTTTCTTTCAAACAGTCTGTGCCTCTGTCAGCTCACTTGTTTACCTGTGTAAACAGCTTATACACACAAAAAAAAAAAGAATTTAAAGAAAGATCGTGACTACCAGCAATAAAAACAAAAACAGGTCAAACAAGAACCCATGATAGGCATTGTCGCCCTATCGTTTCTCTGCTGTCATTATTGCTGCTACCATCTCTGCTGGCTTGGCAATACCGGATAAATTCCCAAGTCTGTTCTGTCTGCAATTTATTCCAGGATGGGGAAGCTTTTTCCTCAATAGTTTGGGTAACAGTAGAAAAATTCCCTAGAGAGTTGGTCATCTGATATGTGTACTTCAAGGACTGTGTTCTTATTGCACCTACTGTGTTTATCAGAAATGCCTCATCTGACTCCGTTGTTTTTCAGTGTCCTAGGCCTTACCTCAAGCAGGAAGATCCCTTTTTTTTCCTTAGTCAAAATGGAGCCTTGTCTTTCCAGCAATGCATAAGGCAGTCTAAGATTTCAGTGATGTTGATTGAAATACACTGAAATTTTATACAAAAGATTGTTTTGTGTCGATACCCAGTTCTTCCAGTAATTTGTATCTCCTTGTCGAGTGATTGTTAAGGAAAAACACGGTTTTATTTTCTGGGAACAGGTTACTTTGGATCTCCAGAACACTAATGAGAAGTTTGGATGTTTCTTACGGTCTGCTTTAGATGTTCTCTCTCAAATCTTGGAACTTGCTACTCTTCAGGACATTGGAAAGGTATAAGACTTGTTTTTCCTTTTGTAATTTACTTGTCCAATACCTGTAGTCCTTCCTGGGCAGAAAGCACATATCACTGATTTCAAAACTGCTGCTCTTCCAAGAGGCAGTAGTCCTAGAATATTGTGCTATTTCAAAGTTAAATAAAGTGCTAAAGCAGATTCTCCAGGTTAAATTGCTGCTGTTGAGAACTGAAATATTTTTTTACTTTTTAAATTTCATGTGGGAATTTTTCTTCCCAGCCAAATGGTTTGCCTTCAGTGATTCCCTAAATTCATATGTTTAAATATACTAAATGTCAGAAGACTTATTGCCCTACTCCCTCTCCTGTGTCTTGATTTTTTTTTTCTCCTTAACTGTGGTGTTAGACATTGTAATATTTTAAGATTAGGAGGAAAATGTCAAATTTTTATTTCTTTATGTAATTCCATGATTTCCCTTAAATTAGTGTAGTTTTATTTAGTACAAAAACATGTGCTACTGACCCGTTTTCACAGTAATGTTATATACAATGGAGAAAAACGCAATTTAATGCACTTGTTTTTTGATATTCTAGTGTGTAGAAGAAATTTTGGGTTATCTAAAATCCTGTTTCAACAGAGAGCCAACAATGGCAACAGTGTGTGTACAGCAGGTAAGGAATTATTTTTTTATGTGTTATGTGAATGTTAATCCTTATGTTCTTTGGCTTTCTGTTGGATACTAGGAGTGGCCATGATTTTAAGGGAAATGGTATGTGGAGGCATTGGCCCAGGTGGAGCAAACAGAGCATATTTTCTTTCATTTTCATTACTTGTTTTGTAACTTGATACACTGAATAATGTAGTTTCCTCTTGAACTGCTTCCAGTTCACGAACTATCTTAGCTAATGTTCAGAAAACAAGCTTGTTTCCTACCTTACCAAAAGTGTTCTTTAGACAGTTTACTGCATGAAAAAACGTAGAAAGCAAAGAACTGACTGTCTTAGCAATAGATTTCTTGCAGATGTTCATTCAAATATTTAGGTTTAAGGACTTAAAGTTAAATTACGGTGAGAGACAAGTCAAGGTTTTTTTTTCCTGAAATGTTAACTTTTCTTCTTTTCCTTCCAATTTTCTTCTGTAGTTATTAAAAACACTGTTTGGGACAAATCTGGCTTCTCAGTACGATTGCCTGTCTTCAAACCCCAGCAAAGCTCAAGGCAAAGCTCAGCGCTTGGGCTCCTCCAATCTGCGGCCTGGTCTCTACCACTATTGCTTCATGGCCCCCTACACACACTTCACACAGGCCCTTGCTGATGCCAGCCTGAGGAACATGGTTCAGGCTGAGCAGGAGCACGATGCTTCAGGGTAACTTCCTTCCTTACATCATAGTGTTAACTTGAACTAGAGTCTGTTCTTAGTGTTTTTCATAACTGTGAGTATCATTGTGGTGCTGTGTAAGTTGAAAATACAGACTTAAGCAGAGTAACTTGTCTTGGTGAGGGCATCCTGAATGCAGTTATCACTAACATGTTTTCCAAAGCAAAGTTATGTCATTAAAATGGATATCATTGAAGTTCTTTAAAAGCATAATACTTTTAAATGCTTGTACTTTATTAATTTATTAATACAGCAGATAGTCATTATGTTAAAGGAAAGGCAGAAGGATAACTAAGCAAAGACTAGAAAATCTTTCTCTGATCAAAGTGTACTGTAGGTTGTCTCTGCTCTTTGGTTTTACTAAGATTCTTGAAGCAGTCAAGTAGATTAAGAGAAGTTGGCATTGGCAGAATAAAATGCATCTAAGGACAGTATATTTGTTGTATTTTTTTTAATGTGTGTGGCTTTCTTTTTATTTTTCTTTTGTAACAGATGGTTTGATGTGCTGCAGAAAGTTTCTACACAGCTGAAAACTAGCATTTCCAGTGCAGCAAAACATCGTGCTGATAAGGTACTTATATCTCTGTTCTCCTGAAAGAGCTGTACCTTAGATATAAAACATTTTTTCTCCTTTTAAAATTAATTTGGCTTTGAATCAGAGACGTGTTCAGATGTTAGATTACTTTAAAATCTCTCTATTACAGAATGCTATTCACAATCACATTCGTTTATTTGAACCCCTTGTCATAAAAGCATTGAAACAATACACAACAACAACGTCGGTACAGCTGCAGAGACAAGTTCTAGACTTGCTTGCTCAACTGGTTCAGCTGCGAGTTAACTACTGTCTTCTGGATTCTGATCAGGTTGGTACCTCACCACATTTGCAAATTGTCATACAGCAATCTCACCAGCAGACAATTAACATCTGCAGCAAGAGTATTTCCAGCAGTCCATTCATTGTACTGTAAGTGAAAACAAAGACTGAAAGGAGGGTGAGAATCAATTTCCTACCCCCCAGCCACAAATAGCTTCAGACTTCTGGGGATTTTTTGCATTTAAATAACTTTTTGAGTTCTGCAACAACTATATAAGAACTGCTCATGAGATTGACTTTAGGAATAAAAAGATGTAGACAATATTTCAAAACTTCATTTACAAATGGAAATACCTTTTTCCATACTTAGAATATGGACTTCCTTATGACTGATAATGAGCATCGTGGTTGACAACTATTGTTTGATGTTAGTGGCAGTAAGGAGAGCTAGTAAAAAATACAGTAGTCTGTAGTTGTGCACAGAAACAGTGAATTTGTAGCATAAAATTCAAGTGGTTTACTTAGAAGTGTTTTATTTACTACAGTTATTTTCAGGTTTATAAATTAATGTGGCTTGCAATAATGAAGTTTTCTGTAAGTTCATAAAGAGATAATTCTTTTAAATGCATAAGTACTTGGGATTTAACTTGGTTTAGATGTTTTTTCTGATTCTTAACTTCTTGATTGTAATACCTCAAATATTGTATTCCATGAGTGAAAGATGAAGGTATACTTAAAAACATACTGACTGCTATAAGTTCATGCAAGCTGTAATAAGCTTCAGCAGGTTTCTCCATGTTTCTGTAACTGCAGAGGGAACATTTCATAACGTAGTGCAAATGATTTTCATTGCCTGTCTATAACTGTCAAAAGTGGTTTCAAATGGAAATTAATGTCTCTGTTCTGATGCACACTTTTCTCTCTCTTTAGGTGTTTATTGGATTTGTGCTAAAGCAGTTTGAATACATTGAAGTAGGACAGTTCAGGTATGATACTGGCAAAGATCCTTTGAACAATGAGGGTTTGCAACTGTCTTGTTTTGAAAGACAGATTAGTGATGTATCACAAGTATTGATTAGATTTGCTGGTTATTTCTGCCTTATGGGAAAGGGAGATTTCTCTCCTGGGCAATGTGGTCATTTATTCTCTGGCTCCAGTGGTAACTCTTTCAGATATTTTAGGTTTCATGTGACTGAAGAAGTCAGGAAGTAGCATGGAAAATAATAAAAATAATCTGCAACTGTATTGTTTTGTTTCTCCATTTTGGTATTGTAAACCCATTCCTTTGGGCCTCCCTTGCCAAAGCTAAGCTTCCAGAAATCAGCATCTCATTGCTAGATGCAATTGCTTAAGGGGGAGCTGTTTCTTCTTATTGTGGATTAGGAGTGAATTCATGTGTACTTTCGTCATCTGGTTCACATTGTACAGGACCTAATAGATCATAAGCAAGGCAGTGAAATTTTTGCTGTCAGTTATTTCTGTTTTTTCTCACACTTGAGTTTAAATAAGGAGAAGTTGTTCTTTTGCTCTTCTACAGAAATAATCTAGACAGTATGTTATAATATTAGTAACTGTGAGGGTCAAAGCTTGAAATAAATCCCTGGGGAAAAAGCCCATTGTATATAATAAGGCACAGAAATTACAGAAGTATTGTATGAAACCAGAATAATATATTTTTCAAAAAAAACCTTTTTACTGAACTAAGCTGTGCAATTCAAATTTGACACTTTAATTTTTTGTTTTATTTTCAGGGAGTCTGAAGCAATTATTCCTAATATCTTCTTTTTCCTGGTGTTGCTGTCTTATGAGCGATATCATTCCAAACAAATAATTGGAATTCCCAAGATCATTCAGCTGTGTGATGGTATCATGGCCAGTGGGAGGAAAGCTGTTACACATGGTAATTAAAAAAAAAAAAAAAAAAAAAAAAAAAGGAAAGAAACAAAAAGACATTGACACTTATCAGTAATAGTTCAGCAATAAATCCAGTGTTGACTAATAAGCTATAGAAAACTGTTATCCTACTGAGTGTTCCAGAGGACACTAACTCTTAAGACGTGAAATACATCTCGCTTTATTTCTTCAGGAAAGTTTATTATATCATACTAGCATTGCTGCCTCACATTTTGCATTGTTCATAATTGCAACAAAGGTTTTATTTGAAACTTTATTCAGTAATAAGTTCACAACTTAGCAGTATGTGCAAGGCTTTGATTTTAATTTTTGGTTCACTTCCCTTTCCTTCTGCTTTTAACCTTTAAGTGGAAGTGCATCTCTCATACTTTCCAGTGATCCTGTTGAGAAATACTATATAAAAATATATATATTTTTTTTTAGCTCTGTGAGAATGGGCAAATGTGTCCATAATTTAAATTTCCTACAAGAAGTAAAATAATAGCCATCAATATGCATGATAAGTACAGGGTTTGTGGGTTTTTAGGTATGGGTAAAACCTTTAATGAACTGGAACACAGTTTACTTTCAGTAACTGAACTGTTAATTTAAGAAATCACTGTTTAGGAGTGATTTGTCTCATACTAAAACAAGTGCATCTCATTTCAGCAATACCAGCTCTGCAACCCATCGTTCATGATCTCTTTGTGTTAAGAGGAACAAATAAAGCTGATGCTGGAAAAGAGCTGGAAACTCAGAAGGAGGTTGTAGTCTCAATGCTGCTGAGACTTATCCAGTACCATCAGGTAGGAGAGAAGGATGAAGGGTCCCTCTTTGTCTGTGAAAGGGTAACTTTGCTGTGACTGCTAAAAGTGCCTCAGGCAATATTAATGATTTTCTATACAGAACTGGAGTAGCTGCACTCTGTGTGGTATCTTTTCTTATAGAGAGAGTATGCAAAGATTTTTGAGGATATGGGAAAGGTTCTGCACTACAAATCACTATTTCAGGTCTGGTAACATATCTGTAGAATTTTTTTAGTCAAGCCTAGAAAACAAAGCACTAAAAAGCTCTGGTTAGGATCGTGATCTTGGCTGTGTTGCAGACAGAATAAACAGAAGGTTGGTGGAAGAGAAGAAACTTACAAGAATGGGAGTAAAATGGAAAAGGAGGCAAGTTTAAAATTAGGAAAGATGCTGCATGGAGATGATTTAGGTAATGCTGTACCATAACAGTATCTTGAATAACACTTGAACAAGGTAATGACACTGGTAGTTAGGTATTTGTTATGACTTACTACTTTGACCCAGACTTTACAGGTTTGGAAAACATGTTTCTGCTTTGTAGGAGTGTAAGAATGACTTTCGTCAATACAGTTTGTTTTAAAGAAAAATATAAAAGTAATTTTAAGAGAAGTGTCATGATCAACATGGGATCTTACTGCTTATTCAGGTGCTTAACAAACCTAATGTGCCTTTCTTTCATAATGTGAAAATGCAATTCTAGTGTATGCTAATGTAAGCACTGTATTTTCTGAAAAAAGTCAGTACATCTTGTCAAAATAATTTGTTAGAACTGCATGTTCAGATTGGGGTAATTTTGTGTATCCACATTTTCTTTTGAATTTGTAGTTTTATAATCATAAAATGACTAATATAACTATATGAAATGACACTCTGTAGACACATGATGTGAAATAGTGAATAACTTTGTGTTACATAAGGTACTGCAATTGCTGGCAGATCCCCTTCTGACACACTTAACCTATTAAAGACCACCCATGCACTGCTCTTCCCACACCATCCCATTTGTAGTTCTTATTCTGCCCTGTTCTGCTGGTGCAATGTGTATAAACCAATCCTGGGCTGTTCTCTTGTTCTGGGATGGTCTGCAGTGGTTTCCCTGGACAGAGAGGTTCCAAGAACTGCAGCCTTCAACTTTTTTTCTGTTACAACTGGAGCTGCCACCCACAGAGCTCCAGAGTTAAGTCTTTCAGCCTGGAATCGCTCCTGTCTCCTCTCTCCTGAGAAAATCTTTTGGGAAGAAAGTCACCTGAGAATCTCCCTCTCCCTAATCTAAACTACCTGAATTTCCTTTACAAGTGCTCTAACTTGTTTCCTGAAACAGATTCCTCTCTCCCCCTTCTCAGTCCATATATTACAATTCTTGCTTGCTGTGTCTCTTGTCTGCCTTCAAAGTGTGGTCTCTACAACCCTCATACCTATAACACATCCAGTGACACATATCTCAGGTGAATGAGCCCCATAAAGATGTCTGTTTTGTTTCCTTGACCAAATCTAAACTTTATTGGATCTAGAGTCAAGATAGAGTATGCATATGGGAAATGGCTCTCTTTCTTCCTCCCCTTTTTGTTGAATAAGTGGTGTGATATTTAGATCTATGATTCTTTTTACAGTTGACAAATACCATTTAAAAAGTACAAAGCAAACATTTCTTTTTTCTAGTTTATAAAAGAGACTGGAAAATTCTTTTAAAAACCACCACCAAAAAACTTGTAACTAAGAACAGGCTTTTAACCTGAAGATGGTGTTTTAAAAATGTTGTGTGATTTCTCATGTGGGGTTTTTTTTCCGTTTTGTCTTTTTGGTAGATGGTTGAAATGTTCTTTCCTACTCATGATATTGCTCAAATATTTTTTGTTACTATGGATGTGTACTTACTTTTCCTCAGGTGCTGGAAATGTTCATCTTGGTATTGCAACAGTGTCATAAAGAAAATGAAGACAAATGGAAGAGATTGTCCCGGCAAATAGCTGACATCATTCTCCCAATGCTTGCAAAGCAGCAGGTGGTTATATGATTATTTTAATTCTATAAACACCTTAAATAATTGCTGTAATGCAGTGTCTATTGTATTGTAATACACTACTGTATTGTAGTGTAATTGCTGTCAGTAGTGGCTTTGAGTATTTAATTTTTCCTTTTTTATATGAAGACAAATTTTCTTGAAATTCTGGTTGCCATATCTGGAAAAAACAACTGCTGCAAAGTAAACTTAAGTCTTTGAAGTGATGAAGTTCATATTTAAATGCATGAGGTATATACTTCATGCATTTAAATATGCAGTGTGTTTAAGACAGTCTCCTAGAGGAAGGTCATTCTGTTTCTCTTAGACGCATGATTATATGAGAACATTTACTAAACGATGTGAAGATTCTGACATTCTGTGAACATGGGACAATTTTTTTTTTCGTGGGTGTTGTGGGTCTAATTGCAGACCAGATTACTCAAAGTCCCATCCAACCTGGCATTGAACACTCCAGGGATGGGTCAGGCTATTCCAGTGCCCCACCACCATCACAGTAACAAATTTTTCCCTAATATAAATCCACCCTCTTTCAGTGTAAAGCTATTCCCCTTTGCCCTTTCACATCCTGCCTATGCAAAAAGTCCCTCTGCAGTTCTCTTGTAGCCCCTTTAGGTACTGGAAGGTGCTGTTAAGAGCCTTCTCCAGGCGGAACAACCCCAGCTCTCCCAGCTGTCTTCACAGCAGAGGTGCTCTAGCCCCAGATATTCTTTGCTCCATGATGGCAGTTTCCCAATCTTGTGAGAAGATCTCATGGTTGGGAAGAGTGGGCAGGATCAGACAACAGTTTTAGAGCAGAGCTGAAATGCTGACAAAGTGAAATTGCTGTAGTTTTGTGTGACTGCACATGATCATCTTCCAAATTATTTAATCAGGATAGGGTCATCTAGATTCGTAGCTGTCCTTTGCTTTTTACAGTTGATTGCTTTATAATTTATCTAAAAAACTGTTCAAGTAAGCTGTCCTATCTCTGTTGCATTAATATCACTGTAGCTATTCACTTTTCTGATGATTAGGTTTCTTTTCTCCTGGTTATCTGCTTAAGTTTAATCGTGACCAGCGTTGAAGTCTATAAATAAACCTGGTAGGATGTGCAGGGAGGAGAAAAGTCTCTAAATTTTATGACAAGTCAGTCTTCTGGTCTCATTCTCTGAATAAAGCCTGTTTCTCCAAATGAAATAAATGTGATGTGCACATTGAATTTCACATGACAGATTTTTGTCCATGTTCTCGAAATTCATGTCTAGGAAGGCCTGCAATGAAACTTAAATTTATCTTTCATAGCTTTTGGTTGCTCTGAATTTTGTATTGTAGAGAACAGCTTTATTACACACAGGTTGTTACAGAGATGTTTAAATCATGGAGTATTAATTTTGTGTTGAAGTTACCTTTAGTGGACAGTTAGAAATTAGTTTTGTGTTTTTCTTTTACAGATGCATATAGACTCTCATGATGCTTTGGGAGTATTGAACACTTTGTTTGAAATTTTGGCCCCTTCATCCCTTCGCCCTGTGGACATGCTTTTAAGGAGTATGTTTGTTACTCCTAAAACAATGGTAAGCCACTGTTTTCAAAGAAGAGAGAATCTGGTATCTTTCATGCAAAACAAATGAGAATGTATTTCAGTGTAATAATTTGCTAAGGGATGTTAAAAGTACCAGGATCAGGATTTGGGAACAAATTGGCTAGAACTAGTGTGATTTAACTGGGAGCACTTGATACAGGAGTGTTCTGCTTATGAATTACTTCCCTTCATTTTGTATGTTGAGGATCAGGAATGTAAAGGAAGGTACTGTTACAATAAAATAGAATCCAGTTTAATAGGTAAATTGCATTTTTCTTTTACAAGTATTGGTGCTGCTTTTATAGCTGAGTGTTTACCAGTGAATATGAGCTTGACAGTTACTACAGGAATAGCATTTTGTAAGATCTGAACTTAAAATTTATTTCTGGTTTGCTCCATTCTCAAAAGGGTCTGATTTTTTACAAGTTAATGAAAATGCTAATTTTTAAATGCCTTTCTATCTTGTGTCATTTAACTTCAAAAGTATTCAGTCTTCTGTATTTCTGTGTTTGTGTTAGGCATCAGTGAGCACTGTCCAGCTGTGGATTTCTGGAATTTTAGCTATCCTTAGAGTTCTGATTTCACAGTCAACAGAAGACATTGTTCTATCCCGTATACAAGAGCTTTCCTTCTCACCATATTTGATTTCATGTCAAGCAATCAACAGACTGAGATGTGGAGAAAATAACATGTCCACACCAGAGGATCGCACTGAGGTCAAACAGGTGAAATACCCACCTGAAGAGACATTTTCCAGGTACACTGTCTTTTGAATAATTTGGAGAAAGGTAAAGAGTTCTGAGAAATCACAAATACATTGGGCAGTGTTTAACACGTATAAAACTTTTGTCTGAATGGAATCAAGTCCGTTAATTAATTGATATGAGACAAGTGTGTGTGGAAGAGTGAGATGGACAGAGGTGGAAAAGTTAAGTGATTTTAGTAGGACTTGGAATTGTTCTGGTACCTCTTCTCAAACCAAGTGAAGAGCTGTTAAAATGGGTGAACCCTGGACTTACTAAAACCAGGTCCAGAAACTTCACTGCTTTCCTTCCTTTCTGTGTGGGGACTGAACGATGAAACATGCCTTTTTAAGTGAAAGCCCAGATTCTGTATTAGAAATTTGGCAGCAGTGGGATTCAAATCTATGGAGTTGGTCCTGCTCTTTTTTTCTTTTTTTTTAAGACCAGCTTTGTCTAGTTGGCTTTCCATGTTGGTGTCCTTGGACGCTGTCAGACTTCAGGCAAAAGAAGTGTGCAGAGATGGCAGCAGTATTATGTTGACATAATGTTTGTCATTAAGGCATAATGTTTTAGTGTGGTGGGAGGCATTTGAAATAGCTGTTTGTTTAAGAAAACGATAACATTTTACTTAAGTAGGCAACTTCAGATAGGAATAGAATGCTGTTTCTTGTCATTCACACTCTGAGAGTGGTGGGTGGAGAGAAGAGGGTCTTCTGGACACCCATACTCTGGCCTTATGTCCAACACCAGTGATGTTACTAATGGAGTAATGGTTATGGCCAGGAGCAAAGATGGCATTCCTCAAAAGCCCTCTTTTGCTACGTCTTTTGACACCACACATTGTCCCAGCTGGAGGTTTGATAAAGAACCTGTGTAGTAGAGTGTGGATAGATGAGGTGAGGTAAACAGGTGAATTACTGTGATTTGCTGAATCACCCCTGCTCAGCCGAGCTATGGTAACTGTCACAGAATATTTTTAGTTTTATTTAGCTCAGTTGCTTTTTGCAAATCACTGTAAAGACACCACAGCGTTCTGAATATTTGCTTTGTAAGTGAGTTGGGCCAGCATATGAATGCTACTGTGACTGTAGCTGATGAGAGATAATCTAGATTTAATATGTAATTGCTGAAGTGCTTGTGATCATATAGCATCCTATTTGTTTTAAGCTAACCTGTTTTGTAGCATTTCATTTAGTATGTTATTTAGGATGAATGGGCAAGAGCTTCGTATTTTATTTTTCAAACCAAAGTTTCATAGGCTAACCTCACCTTTTTCTGAAAGATTGATAGTTTTCCTATTGATTGTATCTGTGTTTCTTTCAAGATTCTTACTACAACTGGTTGGCATTCTACTGGAAGATATTGTTACTAAGCAGTTAAAAGTGGACATGAATGAGCAGCAACATACTTTCTACTGCCAAGAGCTGGGCACACTGCTTATGTGCTTAATACATATCTTCAAATCAGGTAATACTTGGAATGTTGCCCATGTCATAGCATGCAGTGGTAGAATGGGTTTTAAATTCCTAGACAACTCATCAATGCATTGAAGTACTGAGAAGGAATATGTAAGTGCTGAAGATGTTATATCTTACTCCATGTAGAGAACTTACCAAACATGGTGCTCATGCATGCAGGGTGTATTTTACACATTTCTTCTGTCTTTGTGGAACAAAATGTAAGTAGTGACTCTTCATCTCTCCTTTTAAATGTCTAAAATTTTTCAGTCCAAAAACCACAAAGCATTCCAAATTTGTGGCTGTATTCTCATGTTTTTTCTCAGTTTGCAGGTTGGTTGGTATGTCTAGCTTAAAATACTGAATCACAGACCACTAGCTCAGATTCATGACAAGGCAGGTTCCTGGATTTTACCTAATTAACAAAAATATATAGAACAGACAAGCAAAAAACCCTCAACAAACCAAACAAAAAACTAATCTACCAAAAGCAGAAAACCAGGAAATGTAGCGTTTTCCAGCTAGCTGGTTCCAAGTTCCTTTCTTCAGGTTTGGAAATTTTTCCCTTAGGTTTTCTGCTGGATACCCAGTATCTACCCCTTTGGTAATTCCTTAGTCCATAGCTTGATTCCTTAGCCTTATATTCTGCCTTTCTTTTATTCTTTTTTTGCTTTGAGTGCCATTTTTGCCTTCTGATTTTCAGCCTGCAGCTGGAATGCAACCCTGGTTTACTCTTAGTCGTCTGCAATTTAAAAGGTCTTGGCAGAAGTCTGTGGTTCTTCATAGGCTTCCTTGCAGACATGGGAGAAGGAACTCTGTGTTCTGTTGCCTTGGTCTGTAAAATGGGAGTCCTCCAAACCAAGGTTCTTGGTGCAAAGACTCCAGGAGTGTGTGTGAAAAAAGCACAAAATTATTCTTTGTTTTAGGTGTGCTTTAGGGCCCAGAACTCTGGATATACAGAGTAACAGTTCTCTTCTCATGTGTCTCTTACAGTAATAATTTGAATATGTTTTTAAACTATTTTATTATATAAAATTATATAAAATTATATAATTATGATAATATATATTTTAATTATGTATTAATTTATGTTTAAGATACACTATTTTAATCAAATAGTGTAACAAATAACTTACACCAAGATGTTTTGGCATAAAGTGATTAAAAAGTGTCAAGCCAGGAGCAATGAAATCAGAAAATGAAACAGATGATTGAAATTGGGGCAGTGGGTTCTTCCACAGTGGGAGCTGGGGATAGTTGAAAGGAAGGCTCAACTAGTTCTGTGGCTATGACTGGCTTCCAGGCTGCACTGGGAGTCTTGCCAGGAATTATATAGAAATTTTCCTGCAAAATTAAATTTAAATATTAAAATGCTCATACAGAGCATTGGAATATATGGATTATACTATCTCTAGAAATTATTTTAATGTAAAACTACAAATAACTTCAGGTATATTATTACCACTAGTATCTGCATGGTGTAACAGAGTAAAAGAAAGGTTCTTCAGACACCTGGGCTGTATTTTCATCTCATAACATATTTATTCAGGTTGAGGATTAACTAACTGCCTGAATTTGTAGTACTTTTCTTTTGTTCAGTTAGAACCTCCATAATTATTTTCTCTTTAAGTTGTATTCTCCTAACTATGGGTGTAGCTTACAGCAATTTGTGTCTGGAAACATAGGTTGTATTCTGTCATTTCTAACCACTCTTCTACTTGGATGCTTTGTCTTTTCATTGCAGTTTTTTCAAAACGTGAGCATTGCTGACTCCTGTGTTTCCAGCTGTAGGAAGCTACTAGATTATAAGTGAACATTCTCAATGTGTTCCTTAGAAGTTAGAAATAAAAGGCATGGACAAAGTAAAAAGATGAGCATGCAATGGCTTTTATGACTGTAAGAAGTCACTAGATGGTGTAGTTTCTGCACATGCAGGGAGCTGGAATAGGGCTAGCACTGCTTTGGAAACAGAGAGTTGAGACTTAGCTATTTTTCCCATTCTTTGCTATTTACATTGTGTATTTGTCAGTCCTGGGGGCAGCTTAAATTGGTCCACATGGCTGTGGAATTTACAGCTTCATTCTTCTGTGTGTCTGGCAAGGAAAGCAAGTAACACTGCAGATTTCCTTCATTATTCTGATTAGCTCTTGGTTTCTAACTGACTCTGAAAAAACTTTTTTTTCCCCTGACCTTATCTTCTCATAGAAACTCAAAAAGGCCTATACCTTTAGGCAACTTTCCTTGTTTTCCCACCATTTTCTAGTTTCTTTTTTCCAACCTTTGTTTTGGCATACAAACATAGAATCAGCAAATCAGAAAGAAAATTCTGCTTTCTTGCTGAGTGTTCCATTTTCAGGGTAATGGCAGAAATACCTAATTTTTGCACTTTGGAAATTGGATGAGAGAGAATAAATTTCATTTCAAGTAAATGCATTGGGAAGCCATCCTCTGAAGTAGGATACTTGTAGGTATTTTTCCTTAACATGCAGAGGAGTAGTTACCTTAGGTTCCTAAGTAGAACATATGTGTTTTAATTTATTAACTAACTAACCCTGGTCCACAGGGTGCCAGTTTTAAATTTAATGAAGGTTTTCATGTATCAGATTAATGAGAATTGTCATTAAACCTATCTCAACATTATTTATTGAATCTGAGAGTTGTTAATTTCTGGTTTACACACTGCCCTTGGACAAACTTCTTCATTTGCCTTAAATTTGTAAAACTACTGGTAGTTTACCTTTCTTGCAAGAATTCTACCCTGAATAATTTTAAAACTTCAGACTAGTGCTTTGTTACTCTAACATGGTTTTATTGCTTTCAGGGATGTTTAGAAGAATCACAGCTGCAGCCACCAGACTTTTTACAGGAGATGGATCTGATGGTAGTTTCTATACACTTGAAAGTCTGAGTGACCTTGTTCAGTCCATGATTCCCACACATCCTTCTTTAGTTCTCCTCTGGTGTCACATCTTGCTTCTTGTCAATTACACCAACTACAACTGGTGGTCAGAAGTGCATCAAACCCCAAAGTAAGTTTTGGTTTTGTTCTCTAGTAGTGTGTTTCATATAATTATGTTTTCTAAAATCATATTAAAACTATCCAGCTGCTTTCTGCCAAGCCTGTCAGCCCATTGAATGGTGCTGCTTGGATTATGAAATGTAGTTCTGCGTTTACTGTATGTGTGTACATAAGTTGTCTGTTCTGATATTGGTGTGACTTCCAAACTAAGCAAATGTGTCCTGAACTCAAGTTGCTCCTCAGAAGAGCTGCTAGGTTAATCTTTCCACTTCTAAGGCAAGAAAGCTTCATCTGTGTACTACTTTTTATTAAAACTGTGTAAATAACTGTAGCAAAATACTCAGTGTTTCATGTTTATATGGACACCTCATATTTCACTTCGTAGGAAATAACCAGCCAGTGGATATGATGGGCATTGTTGTGTTTGTGACAATACAATCTGATCATGAACTGTAGCTGCAGCTACAGGATTATCTGTTCTCAGTGGATCTGTTGCTAAATGTTGTCAGAACACGGTATTAGCACCATGCTAGTTCATTAGCATCAAGCACTGTAATAGCCTCACTTAACACTAGTTGTCTGAAATTTGGGGATTGGTTCTAAAATGAGTACTCTTGGTCTGAAGTTAGTTTGTGCCACCTGTCAGGCACTGGAGTGATTTGTCCTCTGGTGGATAAGGACCTCCTGTAAAGGATGGGTATTCCTCTGTGTTAACTGTAGAGGGAGGTGAACAAATCACTTGAGAGACGTTTTTGGTGCTTGTGCAGTGAGTGTTGGGCAGTCTCATCTTGCTCTACAACTGAAGTGCATCAATACTTTCACAAATGTGAGATTCTTGCTTCAGTTCACCTTAGATATTAAAATATATTAATCTAATTTGTGGAAATATGGAATTACAAGGGTTATGAACAAAGCAGAGTGACTACTTGGGCATTGGAAAAGGCTGTCTAGAGAAGGGTGGAATCACCATCCCTGGAAATGTTGAAAAGGTGTGTGATTGCAGCACTTCAGCATATGGCTTAGTGCTGAGCCATGATGTGGTGCTAGGTTAAAGGTTGGATTTGATGATCTTACAGGGAACTTTGATGATTCTATCAACTTACATAGCAGTAATTTACTTTTTAAAAAATTTACCAGTATCATCTCTTTTCTGGGTTGGGCATCACTTTTAATCTGATGCTAGAAAAATGCTCAAGAACACTGGTTTGGTTTGAGAAGAAAATACAGTAGTAGGTTCTATTATTCTACCAGAGATGCAACAGTCCATGTTTTTCTTTTAAATAACTCATTTAGTTCTTTAGATTTTCTGAAGAAGTGATAAGCCATACTGTAATTGCTAAGAAATAAAGATCTCATGGAAATCAAAGTGTCTATTTCAAGGAAGTGTAATGTTTGAATGAAGTTTACAGGAAAAGACCTGTCATGTAAGGTCATGGGTAGGATACTCTAAGCACTTTGGATGTTTATGTTTCAGTAGTCATACTAAGAAAACAGTAACAACAAATAATGTACTTTCTGCAGGCGACACAGCCTTTCTACTACTAAATTGCTTAGTCCTCATATATCTGGAGACAGTGATGAATCTGACTTGGACTCTAAGCGTGGCATGTGCAATCGTGAGATAGTGAGAAGAGGAGCACTCATTCTCTTTTGTGACTACGTTGTAAGTTTTGAATTATGACTTTTATAACGACAGTTTTGAGTTATTTTATGATGCTGACAGTCATTTATTACTGATATGTGTTAACTGAAAAGTGAAGTGTGTTAAGTGAAAAATGAAGATCTGTGAAACTAGTAATTTTATTTTCAGATGGTGCTTCTGTAAGCTTAGATATGACCTCATTTGGCATTGTTTTCTCTTCTGAACTGAGAGTTCTCTTGGCTTGTAAAGTTTATCTGGTGGGCAACAGAATTACCTTCTGGGTATCACATCCCTCACTTGGGAGGTGCTTTGAGCACACTAAGTAGTTCCAGACTTCCCAGCATCAGTAGCAGTGCACAGTGTCCAGGAGACAGTAAATTTCCATCTCTACATTGTAAGAAAAGAGTTTTTACATTAGCATTTAAACTTCCATTTTGGTTCTCCACTGAGAACAATTTCTGTGGCTTTGGCCTCTTGCTGCCTCAGTATTAGAGTTTTAGTTCATTGGGAACTTTTGAAGTGAATCTTCAGTAATAGGAGGTATTGCACTTGACTTTGCACCTCAGATCAGTTTTGAGGTAAGGAAACTACATTCCTTTCAGGTTCAACTCAACAGCAAGCTGTGTTTAGGAAGCACTTCAAATACTAATGGACGGTCACTAGAGTCAGATTAGAGGTTGTCCAAGGTAAAATCCTCCAAAACCTCTTTACTGAGGTACTGTGCAAGCTCTCAGCATTGCCTGGATAACTCTACTGATATTTTCATATTGCATTCTACTGCTTATTGATATACACAAGCTTTTAGAAGTTTGGCACTAATTATTGACAGATCTCTCTGGATTTGCTGTCCAAAAATTCTTCCTTTTGTGTTAAAGGCCAATAGTAATAAGAAATCTTTAAGAAGCCTAAATGAAAATTCACATTTTACAAGACAATTCTGTGAGCGTGTTTATTTCATTAAAAAGCAGCATATTTGAATCAGCCTTCTCAATTTACTTGTTTCTTACCTGATTTTCAGTGTTTTTAGAAAAATAGGTTGCATTTTCATGGTAAATACCTTAATTTTCAATTAGAGCAAAACATTTGGAAAAGTTATCATGTGAAAATAATGATGGTGGTATTAAGATGTAGACACTCTATGCCATTATTTCAAAATAGCTACCAAAATTATGTATGAGAAGCTTCATGTTATGTCATGTTTAGTAATTAAAAAATCTTAACATCGGTGTTACTAAAATCAGATTTTAATTTTTTCCCCTTTAGTGTCAAAACCTACATGATTCAGAGCACCTGACCTGGCTTATTGTGAATCATGTTCAAGACTTGATTAATCTGTCCCATGAGCCTCCAGTACAAGATTTTATCAGTGCTGTTCACAGGAATTCAGCAGCCAGTGGTCTCTTCATCCAGGCCATTCAGTCACGGTGTGAGAATCTTGCAGCTGTAAGTTTAACTTTTTGACTTCTTATAAAGAATAAAGTCACTTCATGTCAGTGTAAGTTTAACTGATAAGTATGCAAAGTTTGACATTTCTGGGTCATTTATCAACTTGTAATTTTATTTTTAAAGTCACTTACTTAAAAATGCAAGCAGTGAACCTTATATTAGCAACTTCAGTATTAGATGTGTTCCAGTCCATCAAATCTATGAATTCAAGTGGAGATGTTTAAGATGCTTTTCTTCCTTCATAGATATTATCCCACATAATCAATATCTGATGGGTAAATTAAAGCTGTAACTTTCAACTTTGATTTCAGTGCCTTAGTAGTATACATAGCACACTAATTACAGAGGCAGGAGTAGGAACCAGTCCATCTTCTTAGGCCCTGGCAATATGAAAATTATTTGTGAGCTCATGCCTTCCTCATTGATCTGTTCTGAAAGTTGTAGCCACTTGGTGAGGGAAAAATCACTGAGAAATTCAGGGTATTATTTCTGTTTTATTGTAGTTTTCAAGTTAAAAGGAGTGGATGATGTTTTTGGGGTGTAACGTTGTATGTATCTCTGTTATTCATGGGAAATGTCATTTGCTGGACTTTCTCTAGAGATAATTGTGGGAGACAATTGTGATTAATATCATAATAATGTAGGGATAATTGTGCAGCCTGCACCCTGAGTAGCTCCAGTGCTGTTTCCTGTCTCTTTTCATTGTCTCTGTGCAAATCTAGGGCAGCTTTAAAGTTACATGATGTTAGTCTGGGCTTCAGTAGCAGAGAATCCACAGAAAGAACTAAACTGAATATGTTTTAATGGAAGATGTAGTCACTGTGTGAAATGCTTGGTGATTATCTGGAAAGATACTAAAATTAAAATAGCTGGTATTAACAGATTGCTCTAAACCAAGATTGGTTTCATGAGTCAAATTGGTTTTTCTTTGTGTTTCTCCCTTTAGAATATTAGTGCTGAATTGGTGCTCACATTAAAAAAAATATAAGAAATTTAAAAATTATTTACACCCCTTTTGATCCTGAGTTGCTACTGCTATTTCTTAAGATATGCTCAGAAAATTCCCAAGGATTGTCTGGATTTCTGTACTGTCACATATCTTCACTATGTACATGCTCCTGCCTTCTTCCAAAAAGAGTTGGAAGCTTCTCACTGCATTCAAAGCTTTTTACAATTTTACTTAAATCTGTAGCTTTTTTTCGCCGTAAAAGTTTTGCTCTCTGTTTTGCTTACTTTTTTAGGAGTAAGCTTTTAGAGTTACACATCAAACAATTGGGTGTTCATATTAATTAAACAACCCAGTAACTCATTCACGACAGAGATGATTATATTGATCAGATAGTTGTCTGCTGTAAGATTTTTCTGAGTGTCTTTAGCTTTAAGATCTTTGTATTCTAAATATATAGTAATTTTTTTGTCTGTTTCTTTGTTTTGTGGTGTTTTAACATCTAGCCCACAACCCTGAAGAAGACCTTGCAGTGCTTGGAGGGAATCCACCTGAGCCAGTCCGGGGCTGTGCTGACGCTTGTACGTGGACAAGCTGCTGTGCACTCCCTTCCGAGTGCTGGCTCGCATGGTGGACACGCTGGCCTGCCGCCGCGTGGAAATGCTGCTGGCAGCAACTCTCCAGGTACACACAAATCCCTGCCTGGGAAGCACTTTGGGTACTACCAGCCTTATCAAAAGCAATGTTTTAAAGTACATCAAAATATGATTAAGTCTTTTCATGTGGCACATTTTTTAATTTATGTTTTGGTTTGAAAGACAGGTGTCTGCTAAGAAAGGCAGAAGCCTCTCTTGAAATGGAAAATGTAAACCTCCTCCCACCAAATAATTATAATTTTGAAATTAAGAGGCTCTCAGGCAAAGATATGTGAATAGGAATAACAGTTCTTTACTAGGAAAAAAAAAGTACAGTAATACAAAAGAAAAAAAAAGAACCAGAACACTGACAGAGTCAGAATACCACCTGACACTCTGTCAGTCAGGGTGTTGCTAGCAGTCTCATTAAATGGTGGCTGCAGTCCTCCTGGAGTGACAGACGTGGTTCAGTTGAAGCAGTGGTTCTGTAGATGGTGCAGTTTTCCTCTGAAGTTCCAGTGATGATGTAGAAGGGTCTGGTTTTTCTCTGGAATCCAGTGGAAAAAAGCTGCTCTGATGTTCCAAATCTCTAGCTAGAAAATGCTTGGCTCCTCCCCCTGGCTGGAGCATCTCCCAATGGGATGATGTAATTTTATCAGTCACACTAGTGGGACACAATGGCCCATTAACAGCTGATATCTTGTTGGAGGAAGGATGGGTTGTGGAAAAGATAAGGAACACTGCCCCACCTGGTTTTAACAGCTGGCCCATTAACAACAGATGTCTCCCACGGAGATAAAGATCACTGCCTCACCTATCAACAGACAGTTATAAAATACATACTTTTGGTCACATCCTGTATTGCAGCTCAAGACAATTTAGTATATCGATATGTGAATGTTTATTTGACTCTATCTGCCTCTAATTTTGTTAATCTGGTAATAGTATATTTGGGGATTTTACATATATCTGTCCTGTAAAATTCTTGTTATTTTTTGATACAGAATAGCATTGCTCAGTTACCAGTTGAAGAACTGGATAGAATTCAGGAGTACCTTCAAAACAGTGGATTAGCAGCAAGGTAACAAAAAACCTGAAAACTTTACTGATTTTCTGTCCTGGGATTGGGATTGAGTTACTGGATGTCTTTCTATTTTTACATTATTTACAAAACTAAGCCTTGCTGATGTAGTCTTCTGTTTTTCAGACACCAAAGACTCTACTCGCTCCTGGATAGATTTCGTCTTATGGTAGCACCAGACACATCCAGTCCTTCACCTCTGGTTACCTCACACCCACTAGATGGAGAAGACCAACCAGCTTTAGAGAATGTAGTTCTAGACAAAGTAAGATTATGTTTAGAAAGAGTCACTAGAAGTGCCTTGGCTATAAACAAGCTTTATTCCTTACAAAATATTTAAAGGCAGCTTATTTTTACTATGCAGTTAATGCTCTCAGGATTGTCATATTGTGTCTTAAATATAGATCAGTGATTAATTTCATGGGTGTTGGCTGACTGTTGAACTTAGGTTGCACAAACATAGATGTTTGTTATATTGACAGTGCTGTGAAAAATTTATAAAGTTTGGCTTCTTTGCTCAGCTTTAATGGAAAGATTTATATACAGTCCAATAGAGACAGAAAAATAATCTTGTTTTCTTGATGTGTTTTACTACAGTTATTAATTTTACTCATTTGCTGAAAGTTGTTGGCTGTCTCTTGGAAATCAAACATTGCTTGTTCAGTTTTTCCTTCTCAGCTTTAAATTACTTTCAAAGAACAGTCAAGAATACTGAACTGTTTCTGTCTTTTGTGAACTTAGACGTGTTTATTTCCAAGTGAAGTGGAAGGCTACGGGCAAGTCTTGGGGCCTTCTGTGTCTTCCTTTTTTCTACTTTGTCCCATGATACTAATAATTTCTCCTTTTCATCCCTCCATGTTCTCCAGTGAAACACAGCAATAAGAAACATATGTAACTGAGATAGCAAAAATTATTTGATCAGCTGATAGTTTGGATGAGTCTGAGCAGTCATTGGCTTAGAGGAGACATTGAAACATACTTGGAGAGCTGGAGAAAATGCTGTGCCCAGAAACCATTTACCCATAGCTTTGTCTTCAAATGACCCCAAAAATCTCCTTTGTCTGTCACTGTAAATTCTAAACAAATGTAGTTTTTTATGCTTTCCCCCACAACTTCTGCATATTTCACAGAATCATAGAATATCTTACATTGGAAGGGATTCATAAAGATCAGTGAGTCCAACTCTCTACTTGTTGCAGGGCTACCTAAAAATAAATCCTGTGACTAATAGCATTGTCCAGATACTTCTTGAATTTGACAGGTTTAGTTGTGTTGTAGTTAATTAATTAATGTCAGCAAATTTATTTAAATCTTTGAATATTTATATATAGTACAATGTATTATATTTATTATTTATATTTATTATATTACATTTTATTTATTTAATCATTTGTTCATTTATTTATTTAAATCTTTGAAGAGTTTTCATTCTTGATTATAGTATTGTTTTTTCTGTTATTACTATTATTTATATTTGTGTGACTGCTGAATATTCCATACATTTTTTCTAGGTAGTCTGCTCAGCTTTAGAATCCTAATACAAGTACCTGCACTATATATTAAGATTCATTTTTCCTCATTTCCCATCCAGACTTTATGGAAATAGTCAACTTGTCAGTCACTGAACATCCATTGATTATTTAAGATGTTCCATTTCCATTCACCAGTTGTTTGTTTTGCTTTGCTTTTTAATTTGAGGGGTTTTTTTATATTAATGCAGCCTATGGATGTCTTAGACATCCAGTGTTAATGAGCATTTCTCCCTCTGCCCCCCATATACTGTGTTGTTTCCTGAAAACAAGTATGTAATAAATGTCCTGTTTTGATCATTAAGGACTGGTACGTGTCACTAGTGCGGTCACAGTGTTACATCAAGTCTGACTCAGCACTGATGGAAGGAGCAGAACTGGTAAATAGGATTCCTCAGCCTGACCTGAACTCCTTTATGACCAGCAAGGTAACTTCTTTGTCAGAGGAAGAGGATGGAATTAGTTCAAGTGTTCCTATTGGTAGTATTCATAGATCATATTCTGAAGTATTTACATTCTTAAATGTAAACACTTCAGATTTGTATAATACTGATACTGATAATCTATACTGATAATACTAATTCAGTTAATTTTAGAAACTAAAATAGTAGATACTTGTGTAAAACAGTGGATGCCTCTATCTAGCAATGTTGCTAATAGTAACTTACTAGTAGTACAGATTGGGTAGATAGAGTGAAAGCAAAGGTTTATTTATGTATTGCAATCAGAATAATCCAGTTTTGCCATGTTACATAATCATGTTTTGCCATACAGTCTCTTCTGAGGCCAGCTGTTTCTGTAACCTCTTCATTATCTGTGCTGGATGACCTGCAGTAAGCCAGGAACAGGCCACAGACAGTAAATCTGGCATAAAGGAAAACTTATATCTAAGACTGTCTTTTGTTCAAATTCTCACAATTATATTTGCTGCTGGTATGCAGAAATAATAGTGGGGAAGCTGTTTCTAAAAAGATACTTGACTAGTTTGTTTGAAAACTTACTACTTGAATACTCCTTGTATATATGTTATCGTTAAGCTTTATTCACACATTGTCCTGAAAATTTGGAATAAACATATTGATTTTTCTTTCCAATATGGTGCTGGTTGAAATTTAAATTTCAGTGTGTGTTTAGCCAATGTGAGCTAAACCATATTGTTACACCACAGCAGAGCAGAGGTGCTAATAATAAATTAGTTAATCAATAAACTGTAAGTTTGCCAGCACATTAGTATGTTAGAATAATACCACCAGATACTTAGTTTCACTTTAAAAGCAATTTCTTTTTTATTTCCTATTTGATTTCAGGAATTCAACCTAAGCTTGCTAGCACCTTGTTTAAGCCTTGGCATGAATGAGATCTCAAGGGAGCAGAAGAGCAGCCTCTTTGAAACAGCTCGGAGGGTAACTCTGGATCATGTGTCTTCTGCTGTACAAAACCTTCCAGCCAACCACCAGGTTTTTCAGCCACTATTGCCAACTGAGCCATCAGCCTACTGGAAAAAACTAAGCGATATCTTTGGTAATAGAAATAATGATCCTTTAAAGTTTATTCTCTCCTCTGCAAAGATACTTTACAGATGTCTTGTGAATACATGAACTTACTATTAAAAAAAAAATCAAGATACCTGGCATAAAAGTGCTTATGAAATAGTTCTGAAAAACATTTATTGAAGGGAAAAAAATTCAAACTGCTAGATTTCATCCAGTCTTGTTTTATAGGAGATGAGGTGATGTATCAGTCTATGATGACACTTTGTCGTGCACTGGCTCAGTATTTGTTGTTACTCTCAAAACTACCAGCTGGTCTCCGTGTTCCTCCTGACAAAGAGGATGATATCCTGAAATTCGTAGTGATGTCAGTAGAGGTAAGAAACTACACCATACTTAAAGATGTGATGAAATCTTGGGAGAGGGAACAGCTCTCTTGAACTGATCACCACTGAGTAATTTTTAATTGGGGCAATTCTTTTGTCTTAACTGTCTAAATTTCTTCAGTGTTTTTTTTATGTTTGACTTGGGCTAGTAAATCAGATTTGGGCTGTGGGACAAGGACAGCTTTATACAAGGAGAGGTTGATTGACTGATGGAATGATGCTGGCATTTGGGAGAACGGGTCCTGCACTGACACACTTAATAAACAGTATATAAATGTCATAATTTTCTTGTACTTAAGATAAACAGTGTTCTCTCAGGAAAAAACCAATACTATTTCTACTAAAACTTTACATTTTGCTGAGTTAAAAAAAAGTCAGCTTTGTTTAGAAGTTGTTCTGTTGTGAGAATTTGCTATTAATGGGAAACTTGTCTTTTTGTACAGGCACTATCATGGCATTTAGTGCATGACCAGATTCCATTAAGTGTAGATCTTCAAGCTGCTCTGGATTGCTGCTGTCTGACATTACAGCAGCCTAGTCTCTGGAATTTGCTGTCTTCTGCAGCTCATGAGACATATGCTTGCTCCTTAATTAACTGCATTAGATTTATCATAGAAGCAGGTGAGTGCAGTTTGATCAGCTAGGAGAAAAATTTAATTAATAGATTGCCAGTCATCATTGATCAAATGCTGTGTGTATGGAATATTTCCTTTGAGTCCTTATTAATTATTTAACAAATTTAGTTTTTGCTACTTTAGTCTTCTGTTTAAAATTTAGTGTTTACTTTTGAACTTGGCAAATGCCTTGGATATGTCAGACGTTTGACTATTATGTGGTATTGATTAAAAAATGGAATATGAAATAGGTAATAGCTGTATCATTCAAATGTTTTTCTCCAATTCAGTTGCTGTGGAACCTGGTAATCAACTTCTGAGTCCTGAAAGGAAGAATACTTCAAAACCTTTAAGTGAGGGGGAAATTGACTCAAATGTACAGAGTAAGTAAACAGTGAATTTTCCTTCTGCCCTATACTTTTATTGAAGAAATATTTTTAGGTAGTCTTTCCATTTCTATTATTTTTAACAATGAAAGTTCATCTGAGACCTTATTTAAATTTTGGTAAATGTTTATTAAAAATAGGTTGCCATATTTTTGACAGGTACAGTTTGGGTTTTTTTGTAAGTTACACATTAATGCACATTTTTCTTTTGAAAGGATTCTGTTAGCTGTGCAGCGTGCTACAGACTGAGCTTTTTAAAGTGTGGGATTTTAAATTTTTAAAATTTCATTGTATGTGTCCTTATTGTGGTTTTATCCTTTTTAATTAACATACTCTTTTGTTAACATTTTTTTGTGTTTCTGTCTTTTTAAATTATTTGTCTTTTAAGTGGATTCATAAAACCACATTTCTTTCTCTCCCAATAAAGAAACAAAACACATTATTGCAGCATGTGAAATGATAGCTGAGATGGTGGAATCCCTGCAGACTGTCTTGTCACTGGGGCACGAAAGAAACAGCACCATCCCTGCATTTCTCACTCCTGTTCTCAAGAACATCATCATCAGTTTAGCAAGGCTGCCTCTAGTGAACAGCTACACCAGAGTACCTCCTTTGGTATGTTTATTATGCTTTGCTTTCAGGACTATAAAAGTTATTGAAAAACTTTGAAAACGAAACATAGTGTTGCATTTTAAGTTCCTCAACAGTAGGACTTCAACCATAAGCTGGTTTAATCAGTCAGTTTTTCATTTTGAACACTGACTAACATCATGTGCAAGGCCATTTCTCTGTCTTTCAGTACTCTGTTTTTGAGGGAATGTCGAAACATAAAAATTTTTTTGTTGAAACTTTTTTGCCCCCTCTCTGGTATATCAGTATGCTTCATCAGGCATCAGTAGTATGTGAACTGTCTTCCTTGAATTCAGTTTCAGCATCAGTTCTGCACAATCTCTAAACTGAAATATATGACAGCAACTTACTTGCTTCTATATCTGAACTTGGACCATAAAACTGGATAATTAATTTACAGTGGGAAGTATGATGAAAAAAGCCCTATGGTGTTCCATCTTCCTTTGAGTATTTTTCTATTTGGAGAACTCCTTTTATTTACTGATGTTTTGTTGCCTTTGAATGGTGCCTGTATATTTATCTATTTATATTTATATTTATATTTATCTGCAAACTTTCATTATATTTCTTTAGGTCTGGAAATTAGGCTGGTCACCAAAGCCTTCAGGTGACTTTGGCACAGTTTTTCCTGAAATCCCAGTAGAATTTCTGCAAGAAAAGGAAATCTTTAAGGAGTTCATCTATCGCATTAATACACTTGGTATGTAGAAAATTAAATGAATACTCTTGGCTCTTACTGGGCATTTACCTCTGTTTTGAAATTACTGAATAACTGTATCTAAAACTGCTTTCTTTTGTTGCTTGTGTGGAAGGCAGATAATATTTCAGAGCAGGTTAGTAATTGTGCTGCAGTAATTCTTACATTTGTTCAATGAAGAGAGTAAGATACAGAATAAAGCCAAAAGTTATTCCAACTCAGGGAGATTTCAGTGTGCTCGTGCAGAATGGCCACTTGTTTTCTGCAGCATACACTTGACAGCATGTTTGAGAACATTTTGCTTCCCCCCATTTTTTCTATTAATGCGTAGTATAAAGTCCTCTGATAAGATAGCTCTGTAATCTCTTCAGCTCAGACATTTGGGTTGGACTAGAAGATCTTGAAAGAATCCTTCCAACCTAAACCATTCTATGAGTGTATTTAGCAGAGCTTCCAGTTCTCTCCACCCTCTTGGATCTGAAGGAGAGAAGCTGCAGTGTTGTTCTCTGCCATTCCCATCCACACCTAGTAGATCACAGAATAAGCTGAATTGTAAGGGACCCACAAGGATCATTGTCCCAGTTCCTGGCCCTGCACAGCACCATCCCCAAGAGTCACACCATGGCTCTGGGAGTATTGTCCAAACACTTACTAAAATCTGTCAGGCTTGGTGCTGTGACTGTTTCCCTGGGGAGCCTGTTCCATTACAAAAACGCCAAAATGAATAGGAAATGGTATGAAACTAGATCTGTGGAAACAATGTACCTTTTTTTAATGCTGTTTCTTGTTTAGCTTTATATTGAGACATCAATGGCTATCTCTGAGTGTTTCCATAGGATGGATCAGCCGTACTCAGTTTGAAGAGACTTGGGCTACTTTGCTTGGTGTGCTCGTAACTCAGCCCATTGTAATGGACCAAGAGGAGAGCCAGCAAGAGGTAATGTCATTCATTGTATTTTTTAAATGAAATTTTGCTTAAACCAATAAAATGTTTCTGTTAATAAAACTGTAAAGTGGAAAAGAAGTGACTAACACTAAGGAATTTTTTCTATTTTGTATTTCCTTTTTCTCATACCCTGGTGAGTTCAGACACATCCATCTTCTGACTTAGAGCCTCTGCAAGCATGCAAATAGTGAGGAAAAAAATTAATGAAGCTGTTCCAACTCTTTATTAGTACATCACTCAACACAATTTTTTTTTTTGTAATATGCTTGACTAGAAATTAATTTGCCTGAAGATGCATGTTCATGTATCCTGCTCCCACTTGTATACTGTGTATTAGATATCTGGGCTTCTAGCCTAGATAGATGTTCAAAATTCAGTGGAGAGCATTTGGGGATCTGAGCTGAAGAAATTTATAGCAGAATTTGTGTCCAGTTTATATACCAAAATGTATGTATTTATATACCAATTCCTATACCAAATATTTCTGTCCAAAGAAATAAAAGTAGCAATAAAACTGGGCCTGGAGCTGAGGGTGTTGAGGCTCAGGGGGATCCTCATCACTCTCCACAACTACCTGAAAGGAGAGTGTAGCCGGGTGGGGCTTGGTCTTGTCTGCCATCTCTCAAGTGACCTCCTTAGATTGCTCCAAGGGAGGTTCAGATTGGGTATTAGGAAAAGAATTTTCACTGAGGGAGGGGATAGGCATTGGAATAAGTTTCCCAGGGAGGTGATGGAGTCACTGTCTTTGAAAGTGTTCAGTAGGGGTCTGGATGTGGCACTTAGGGACGTGGTCTAGGGGTGATTATGGTGGTGCTGCATTAATGGTTGTACTGAGTGGTCTCTGAAGGTCTCTACCAACCTTGATGATTCTGTGAAAACTCAAGATGAGTGAACTTGGCTATCATGATAGTGATTTTCCCTCTTCAGCTGTCTTAACCTGCTAGCAGAGTACTTGTGGAGCAAGAATATTATCACTCCCTTGCTTTCCAAGCAGACCAGTATGTTCAAAATTGCAAATATTTTAGGCGCTGTTGTAAATTTCAGTATGTTAATATTTTCTGAAAGAAAAATAAAATTTTTTGAAAATTGAACATTAGTTACCATCTTACATCTTCTGAAAAGAGTCAGATGCTTTTGTGGTCTGATGCTCTGTTTCAATATGTAACTAGCTGCAAAGAAAGAAGCTAAACACTTTTTAAAAAGTTCCAAAATTGACATCTTGGGGTTTTAATGGTGTTGGGACAGAGTGACTGATGAGAAGGAAGGATGTGTTACTGCTGCAATCAGTGCTTTGTGTGCATTGTTTATGTCACATAGACTTCTGGATGGGAAGAAGAGTAGGTGTCTTATTAATGATAATTTAGTGAAACCTGACAAACTGATATTGAGAGCTTTGGGGATTTATTTTTTTTTTAACAATTCAAATTACAGTAAGTTCATTTTACAGGAAGATACAGAGAGGACCCAAATCAATGTTCTTGCAGTACAAGCCATAACCTCCCTGGTTCTGAGTGCAATGACCATACCTGTTGCAGGCAATCCAGCAGTTAGCTGTTTGGAGCAGCAGCCCCGCAACAAAGCTTTAAAAGCTCTGGACACAAGGTATTTGCTTTCACTTGTTTTCAAATGCATAAGACTTGTGGTTAATACATAATGACAGTTGTCTAATTGTAGCAAGAATATGTGTAGACTGTGTTTTCTAAATAAGAGTATGTATGGATGGCTCTATTTACATAGATGTTGCATTGTGAACCTGCTGATTTAAAAGATTATCTGAAAAAGATAACAACTTAAAAAAATCTCGTAAACAGTGTGCAGAACATATTTTTCAACATTTTAATTTCCCTGATACTGAAAATAGGCATAGACACAACATTACAGATGTGCAAGCCAGACTTGCAGAAAACTGTTAAAGGAAAAATCTGCTGAAATTGATTTCTCTTGGGCTTTTAGGTTTGGGAGGAAGCTAAGTGTTATCAGGGGAATTGTTGAACAGGAAATTCAGGCAATGGTGTCTAAGAGAGATAATATTGCTACTCATCACTTATACCAAGCTTGGGACCCTGTTCCATCACTTTCTCCTGCTACTACAGGTATGTGATTGTTTGAGGGGAAGAAGGGGAGAGTGAATTCCTTTTGCATTTAAAAGGTACTCTCAGGAAAAGTGGAAATCCAGTTTCCAGCGGGAAATTAAGCCATTTTCACGTGTGCTTTGTTACACACTTTTAAAAATTTCATCTTGTGTTTCGTTACAGGTGCTCTTATCAGCCATGAAAAACTCTTACTGCAGATCAATACTGAACGAGAAATAGGAGATATGGATTATAAACTGGGACAGGTTTGTTAAAAGCTAAAAAACTTAATTTTTACTATATTTCTTCCAGTTCTGAAAAATTAAATAAGAAGCCTTGCTTGACATCAAATAGAAACTAAAAGCTCTGAGTGATGCAGGGTTGGTCATAACTGGGTGTCTTCTCAGCCAGAAGACTGTGTGTTGCCTGTCATTTAAATGGAAAATATATTTGGCTTCTAAGATTTTTCTAGGATGACTATTGGGCTGTTAAGTGCACTTCTTTGCTATTTGTTTCTCTTTTGTGTGTATTGCAAGGTCTCTATACACTCCATATGGTTAGGAAATAATATCACTCCCTTGAGAGAAGAAGAGTGGGGTGAGGATGAAGAAGACGAGAACGATGTACCTGCTCCTTCCTCACCACCAACCTCTCCTGTCAACACCAGGTATCTTTTCTGTCTCTTTCAAGTCATGGATAAAGTTTTATTTCTTCATGTTGAGTTCAATACGCAGAGTTTATAAATTGGATGTTGGTAAATAACTCTTATTATTTCAAATCAAGCATTTTAGCAAGGCTTAAGAATAGCTCTTTTAACACTTGTTTATTGTTCCATGCAGGAAACACCGGGCTGGTGTAGATATCCATTCTTGTTCTCAGTTCTTGCTTGAACTTTACAGTCAGTGGATATTGCCATCCAACCCCAGCAAGAGAACACCAGTCATTTTGATCAGTGAAGTGGTGCGATCAGTAAGTGTGAATTATTATTCAGAGTTGTAAATGAGGATGTTACCAAGTGTTCAGAGCTAATCAGCATATATAAAGCATCTTTTAATATATGGAACACACAGAATTTTCTTGACAGTGCTACTCTGTGGGCACTATAGAAACATAACTTGTGCAATTACAGCATCATACTGATTTAAGCTATATAAGTGTCTGGATTGCATATTCTTCTGCTACATTACAAATACTTTATTGTTACATAATGTCAGTTGATGTTTTACTTGACTGCTTGCTAAAGCAAGATTTCCTTATCCTATCCCTTTGTAAGAAAATGAAGATGGAACAACAATGTATTTGAGAGTTAAGTTGATTATTAAGTGTAGAAGCAAAACCAAAAGTGTGGAATGTGTCTTGATGGCCATTATTCACTATCATTCTTATGACTTAAAATGAAACTACCCTTGCAAGAGAATTATGTGTTGTGTGTTTTGGGATGGTTTAGAACATTGTAAATAGCAGTGTTCATTCATGTCCCAGAGTTACTTACTATAGTGGCTTTGATTTTGTAAACCTTTTGGTGAAAAGGACATCTTGGAGGTCATTACTATCCAAGATGAATGGTGGAATTAGTTCTGGTCAACAATAGTTAATAGTTATTTCAGACCTTTGAGTAAATGTTTGCACATTTAATAGATAATTGAGGAATCTTTTGCACAATTATAACAGAAGGGAGAGTCAATTTTTGACTGCTGGCTAATAGGATTTTTTTATATTCAATTTTAATTTCCACGCAGCTTCTGGCAGTGTCAGACTTATTTACAGAAAGGAATCAGTTTGAGATGATGTACACAACACTGACAGAGTTGCGAAAGGTGCATCCATCAGAAGATGAGATTCTTGTACAGTATTTGATACCAGCTACTTGCAAAGCTGCTGCAGTTCTTGGAATGGTAAGAAATTCTCAGAAAGTTATTGCAAATTCATGACTGTTTAGGTTAACTCAGCTTCTGCTGCAAAACCTGGTGTACTAGGTTAAAGTGGTTTATCTCTAAGAATATCCTTTAGCTGAATGGCTGTAAGAATAAGGATATGTATTCTGGGCCTTCACAGCTTGCAAACGTTATCTCCAATTGCCCTGTATTTAATCAGAAAGGTTGTTTGATTTGATTTTTTTAATATATAATAAAAGCACATAATTTCATGTGCTTTTTGGTTTGTCTTATTCAGTTCAGTGTTGCCTTTGGCCTGGACTCCTCATTTGTTACATTTCAGGCCAGAAATGAGGACTTGTGGAACAGCTTTTGCTAGATTTGTATTACTGGTGAATGGCTGTAGCCTCATGGGAGGCTGGGACAGTGCATGTGATGAATATATAGCCCCAGATAGTCAGGTATCCCTTTTCTTTCCCTCACTCTTCCCTCTACTGCATCATTCTGTCTTGAAATGTGTAGACCAGAAGTACTTTCCAGTGTACATTTCAGAGTGGAATTATTTAGGAAGAAAAAAACTACAAATTATTTTGGAAGGAGTTAGCACTTCTAGAAGCTCTGAGATTAGTATAAAGCTATATGGGTAGTAGTGGTAAAATAAATATTGAAAGGATTTTAGGTTGGGGCTTTCAGTAGCTATTGCAGCAGCAACTGTGCAAGGGAAGGCTGGGAAGGTGATGCCAAACAGAACAGTTTTAGAGATCAGCTTATTCTGACTAGGCTGTGATTTCCTACTCAGTGAGCTAATAACACCTTCTCACAAGCAAGCAGCTGAATATAACAGCTTGATGGAACTTAAAAAACAAGAAGTTGATTTCCATCAAGAGTTGCTTGTTGTTTTGTGCTCAGTTTTATAGAAAATCTGCTTGAAAAGAGCAACTAGAGAGCAGATACTGTCTCAAACTGGCATGTATCTTACATACTTCATGAGTAAAGGGACAAGGTAAAGCAAGTAATTTTTACTAGTTACTTAGTAAGGAAAAGACTTTCCAAAACTAAAATTCAGAATAGATTTTGCATGTTCCAGTAAATTGTGGTATTTGATAACAGGGAGTGAGGTATCTGATACCAGCTTGACCTGTGAGTACTGAACATAAAATTGTGGAATCATTTGGGTTAGAAAAGACCCTTAAGATCATTGAGTCCAACTGTTGACCTAACTAAACCATTTCCCTAAGGATGGAGCCTAAGGAGGCTCAGGGAGGACCTTGACTCTTTACAGCTTCTTGAAAGATTATAGAAAAGTAAGGATCAGTCTCTTCTCTCAGGTGACAGGACAAGAGGAAATGGCTTCAGGTTGTGCCAGAGAAGGTTTGGGTTGGCTATTAGGAGTAATTTCTTTCTAATGAAAGGTGATTAAGCATTGGAGCAGGCTGCCCAGGGAAGTAGTAGAGTCAGCATCCCTGGAGGTGCTCAAGAAATGACTGGACATGGCGCTCAGTGCTGTGGTTTAGTTGACATGGTGGTGCTTGGTGAAAGGCTGGACTCTATGATCTTAGAGGTCTTTTCCAACCTTAATGAGTCTGTGAAGTACAGGGTGACACTGACTGCCCTGGTCACACTACTGTTGATCCAGGCCAGGTGCCATTGGCCTTCTTGGCCCCCTGGGCACACCTGGCTCATGTTCAGCCACTCTCAACCAGCACCCCCAGGTCCTTTTCCACTGGGCCCTTTCCAGCCCCTCTGCCCCAGCCTGTAGCACTGCAGGGGTTGTTGTGACCCAGGGACAGGACCCAGCACTTGGGCCTTGTTGAACCTCAGGTCAGTGACCTTGGCCCACTGATCCAGCCTGTCCAGATTGCTCTGCAGTGTCTTCCTCACCTCCAGCAGATCAGCATTCCTGCCCAGCTGACAGTACACTTGATTCCCTCATCCAGATCACAGGATTGGTGGAGGGAAAGATGTGTGGGTCAGAGTACCAGTGGTCTCAGAGAACAAATGAATGGAATTATGTGCTATGAGTCGACAGATAGTAAATGGCAGAGTATAGTTGTCTGGTACCAGTCTGTTTCAGATGGAAGCATCCTTTGTGCTTAGCTGGAAAGCCAGACAATTTCAATCATTCAAGTCCTGTATTCTTAATAGCATGTACTATTTACTGAACTAATCCTTATCTTGTTTTTTATTATAAACCATGACATAACTTTGTACAAATAAAACAAAGTAGCATCAGTTTTCTAGTTAATATACAACTCATCTCTTGTCTGATTGTGTTAGTCTTGTGACATTTATTCAAAGTATTTTAAGCCAGGTTCTGGTTCATTCCCTATTTTCTGCTCTTTAATTTGTTCTAAGTATTTCTGAATGACAGGACTGCCAGTATTTAAACCAGTGTTGACTTCTAATGAATACTCTTGTTGGATGTATTAGGATAAAGCTGTGGCTGAACCAGTAAGTCGACTGCTGGAATCAACCCTTAGAAGCACCCACATGCCAAGTCGGATTGGAGCTCTGCATGGAATTCTTTATATCCTTGAGTGTGACTTGCTCGACGAGACAGCAAAGCAGCTCATTCCAATCATCAGCGAGTATCTGCTCTCCAATCTGAGAGGAGTAGCACAGTAAGATTCTTCTCCCTTTCCCCCTGACTCCAAACTCTTGCATGTTTATGTGTGCACAAAAGGCGGTTGCCAGTACATTCTAGAGCAGGCTGTAGTATCACGCAGGTTTTGGCATTTTCATTGAAAATATCATCCAATTTTAGGTTTAATTTACAGAGTGAAATGATATTTGAGGGTGAGAAAACTGTTTCATGGTACAGGCTTTTCTGTCTTTGGTAAACCATCTTACTTAAACCTCATTTTTCTGTCATTTTTATGATAATGTTCTCTTGCAGTATCTCAGCAATACTTTCTGTGATTTTAAAAAGGGCTTACATTTCATGTTCAAAAATACTTTGTATTTCTAGAAATTGTTTATAGTGTCTCTGTTTGTGTTCTAAACAACTTTGGTGTTTTTGCTCATTTGCAGTTGTGTGAATATCCATAACCAAGAGCACATTTTGGTAATGTGTGCAGCTGCTTTCTATTTGATTGAGAATTACCCACTTGATGTAGGGCCTGAGTTCTCTGCAGGAATTATACAGGTATGTTGTGGTGCCTCCAGCCAGGGGTGGTTGTGTAGCCTGAGATGACCACATAGCTGTCTTTAACACTGAACTTGGGTGCTGAGGTATAGGTAAGCTCTTGGGTTTAGTTTCATCATTTTTTGTTAATACCTGATGCAATTCTGTACTGTGTGGTGCTAGAAGATGACCTAAATACACCTCAAAACTAAGTAGTTGGCTCTTTTGCTTTATTTCAGATGTGTGGAGTCATGGTGTCTGGAAGTGATGAATCAACACCATCCATTATTTATCACTGTGTCCTGAGAGGATTGGAGCGACTGCTCCTTTCAGAGCAGCTTTCCAGGCTGGACAGTGAGTCTCTGGTTAAACTGAGTGTTGACAGGGTGAATGTGCAGAGCCCCCACCGAGCAATGGCAGCCCTGGGATTAATGCTGACTTGCATGTACACAGGTATTCACTTTTTGATACTTCTCATTTGCTGGGAGACTGGCTTACTAACTGTGCTAATTTTCTTAATTTATTTTTGTTACCAAAAGTAAAAGAAGTGTATTTTAACATCCACAGTGAACTTGTAACATTGTTTTGGTTTAGGAAAGGAAAAGATCAGCCCCAGCCGTATCCCAGATGCAAATCCTGGTGCTCCTGACAGTGAATCTGTGATTGTCGCCATGGAACGAGTATCTGTCCTTTTTGATAGGTGAGAGGACAAAATGTGTAAATGGGGAGGGAAATGATTGTGTTTGTCACTGTGCGGTCACTTCTCTGTTTGACAGTTCTTACAGTTAATTAATGATGTTTCAGTACTTACTATTGCATAAAAGTTATGTTCCTGGTATACACAGTAACACTGGTGGAATTGCTGAAGGCAGCACAAATGTGCAGGAATGTAAATGAAAACCAGACATGTCCTAACTGATACTATGTGTTGCACAAACCATAATACTTCATAAATGTATTTCCAGCTCCCTTCAGGTCAAACTCTTAAGCACTTTTCAGGATGTCTTCTACATAATCAAAGATGTAAGTCTAGTTTACAGGAAATAATCTTTCAAACCACCCTAAGAGTTTAAAACTTTTTCCCCCTTCCCCCCCTCACAAGAGTTGCTCTTTCTGAGGCTGTTAAGTAATTGCAGTGGAAGGATACAGTAAACTTCTGTACTCACATGGAACTCATTAATGGGAACATTTCAAAACCACTATTTTGATCTGACAATCTCAAGCTGTCTTAAGTGAGTATAGCATGTTAGATTTTGTGTAGTAGTTTGTGGGTAATGGTTTACATTTTTTAAAGTGTTCAGTGGTTTTTCCATAAAACTGGAGGAGGGTTTCACTTCTGCACTTGGTGAGAACAGAACTAGAGCAGTGCTTGAGTGTTTTTGAATATATCATTCTGAAGAGTTGGCAAAACAAATGTGACTACTACAAGCAAAAAATAACTTTTGCAGGGAAGAATCACATGATGGTAACTTGATCTTGATGCATCAACAGATGCAGCCTTTACTAGAAAGACTTTCCAATTAGTATTATTTAAACAAAATTGTAGGTTGGAGTGTATTTTCCTTACTTTACACAGCAATGCAACTTGCTTTTCTTGTTTGATAAGCTGGTCATTCTGATCTTGAATAAAAAATGTCAAGATGTTGTGAATGAAAACTAGTGTTCTGCTTATAAATGGTCTTTTCTCTGATAGCTAGGAGGAGTGATCTACCTGTCCTTTTTTGTTCTTGTTTAGTTTCTTCAGCATTCCTGCTGGTAAGTCTCATCTCTGATGCAATTCCAGACCTTCAATAAATGTGACTATTTAAAAAACAGAAGAGGAGAGTGTAGGGTAAGGACACACCTGTAACAGCTTCTGACAGCTTTGAGAGACCTCTTTAGGTAGTCTGTTATAAGATTGTATGAAGATTCAGATTCATCAGTGCTGAGAACTTGCCTACTCAGATGAAAGTAAAATGTTCTTTCCATTGCCAATTAAATTGGAAAAGAACAAGATATGTATTGAAATTCAATCATAAAATATTTAATTTTTTATTATTTTCAGGATCAGGAAGGGATTTCCTTTTGAAGCTCGAGTAGTGGCTCGGATTCTTCCACAGTTCCTTGATGATTTCTTCCCCCCACAAGATGTAATGAACAAAGTCATTGGAGAATTTCTGTCCAATCAGCAACCATACCCACAGTTCATGGCAACAGTAGTTTATAAGGTAGTATTGATACATTTATTTTTTTTAAATGTTTCAGAAGATTTCTAAAATAATTGAAGCTCTGCTGAAGGGCCATATAGCACTTTTGTTAATTAGATCTAACAAACCAGTCCCAGTGACTGAGCTGTCCTGCTTTGGCTTCCAGGCAGTATTCAGGGCTAGAATTGCCATGTCACCTAGAGGCCAAAGCTCACAGCAGGACAGTTCAGTCACTGATAATGAGAAAATAAAGAGAAAATTAGTGGTTGTGATCCTGGTGCTCAGATTCTAGATCTGAGTGAGCCATCACCTTGTGAACCCAACAGGCAAGCCCCTGTGCCTCAGCTGAACGTCTGGGCTTTTGGCTCTTCAGCACCTACTGGACTTGTGCATCACTGGAGAGGCATGTCCATGTGCACATGTGATCTATAAAAAACAGAGACACCACACAACTTGTATGTTTCTATAAGATTACTTCAGTTTGGTACATTTGTCATCAGTCCAGTTCACTAATTCACTAGACTCAGAGTTGTCTCCAGGAATCCAGTTTGTGACCCTCAGAGCTTTGTAGCCACAGAGAACCTTTACAAGAGAAATTGAACTTTTCCCCATATCCATCCACCACGTCTTTATTCTGTGTGCAATATTTTACAGGTGTTCCAGACACTGCATAGCACTGGACAATCCTCGATGGTCCGTGACTGGGTGATGCTCTCTCTCTCTAATTTCACACAAAGGACACCTGTGGCAATGGCAATGTGGAGTCTTTCCTGTTTTTTTGTCAGTGCTTCCACCAGTCAATGGATTTCAGCAATGTATCCTAAAAAGATTGAATGTGTGCCATTTCTGGGTGGTTATAGTGTAAAGCCTTGAAGAATAAGTGCACAAGTGTAAGACACAAAAAAGGCAGTTTTACTGCAGATAGTAACGGTGTTTATTGCTTTGTACTGTTGGTACCTCAGGTTTGTGGGGAAAAAAGAGAACATTTAAACAGATTATAAGAACAAAGTTTTCTAAAACTACTGCTTTAAGATCAGTTCCTTTTGACTATGCGAGATGATTGGGAAAGTCCTTACTTTGAAGGACTTTTAAAAAAAGCCTCACCAAGATAGTATTGCTGTGACCTTTAAAAGCTTTGCTCTATTCCTTCTGCACAATAAAATATATTGCAAGAAGCCAACAAACTCAAAATCAAGGGAATTATCCTCTGCATGCAAATTGTATTTTGCAGTTATCCCCTTGGCTGTGTACTGCAGTAACAGTGAGCTTGGCAGTGGAATTGGCAAAATAAATTGGAACTGACAAAAGATATATCTAGATATAGATAAATATAGATAGATATAGATAGATATGGTATTAGTGCTGGATTTATTTAAAAAACAAACCCCTGAAACAAACAGAACAATAACTGGTGCATTTTGTGTCCAGACAAAAGAGTGGCCATTTGTCATGTTTGAAATGTCCTAATGACTCTCAATCACAGCAGTGCCCTTTGGCTCTCAGCAGTTGCTGATTGCATTGTTTGCTCCAATGGATAAAGAAAACTACTGCTAGCTTGAAATTAATTTCTGAGGATAAGAAATTGTTTGATGTTAATGAAGAAATAGGATTTATGTAGTAGCAGTTAATTGCCAAATGACAGTATTCTGCACTTGAATGTCGTTGGTGGATGTAAGAATAAACTGTTTTAATGGAGAACAGTGTTTGAACTGCTAAACCAAAAGAGGAGCAATGTCTGTCATTTTATGACCTTAACTTCTGTTTCAGTCTTCCACATATTATCAGCAGAATGGGAAAATCAGAGCAAGTGGATGTTAACATCTTCTGTTTGGTGGCCATAGACTTCTACCGACACCAGATCGATGAAGAATTGGATCGGAGAGCCTTCCAGTCGGTGTTTGAGGTGGTAGCATCTCCAGGAACCCCATACCATCGCCTACTGACTTGTTTGCAAAATGTCCACAAGGTCACAGCACGTTGAACATCCTGATGTGTAGTGGAACTGCATGACTAGTGTTGGAATATGGATTATGAGGAATGCAAGATCAAGAAAATCCCTGGGGTTGCATTTGTGATAAATACAGACCTATCAGTTTTCCTTCCAGCATAGACAAGTGCTCTGCAGCACTGGAAATCACCTGAGAAGTCAAGTGTAGTTGTTGTTGACACCAAGCACCTCTAAGTGGAATGAAGTGTGTCAGTGTTTTTCAAGTGATGTTGGGGAGCACACATCCTAGCTGTAAAATATGAGCTAGTACCACATGCAAGGTAGCTGGTATTCCTCTTCTTCCCAATATGCAGCTGAAGCCACTGTGGTGCAGCCAGTCAGACACTGACAGACTTATTGCAACCTGCAGTCATTAGCCAACTTCATAGTTTTATGTACCTGTATATACTGTTGTGCAGTACAGAATAGAATTTGTTTCCTAATGTCTCTCCCAAACAAGGAAAAGAGAAAATGGCTTTTATGATTTTACACTTCCAGCATGTGATTTCTCTCTCTGGACTTTCTGATATCCAGTGGTGTATGTGTTGGTGATACCAGAGATATAGTGCACATACGTAACCACACATTTTTCTTTTTTCTTCTCAGGATTTCAAATTTGAGTACAGTATATCAGTGAAAGAAATTTTAACTTAAATATTTCTATATTATGTACAGTATGTAAAATTGTAAGATGTGTGGTGCATGAGCTGTGCTGTAATTGGAGATGAACAAAAGCCATGCTACTGAATGTCTTGACATCTGTATTGTCCTCATTTTTTTTTCCTCGTGCTTGAATTCATGTTCCTTTTGGAAATCCATCTTAATGTACAGATTACATCTTGTTTTGCATCTCACTTTTTCTTAAAGTGCTTTAAAACTGGAATATGTTGATAAATTTGTCTTGAGAAACTGTACTAAGGAGGCATTCTTGTGATCCACTTTACTGTAGCTTCTTTTAAATTCCTTTATTTTGAGACATAATGGTAAAAAAAGAAGACTAGTCACTCTGGATCAGGATTTAGATACTTAAGGAGCTGCTCTTATTTGCTGCACAGCTTTTTAAGAGACAAAATGGTGCAAGTTCCCCAGTAGTCAACAACCATTTGACCTTTCCTAACTGAGACCATGGAGTCATCTGGACCACTCTCATGAAAACAAATATATGGTAGTAGTAAAGAAACAGAAGGCTGCTGTGGTCTACTTTGGGACTGGCTAAAGTGTTAGATTACACAATCTCTTTTATTACCTGTTGTATCCATAATGCTTTAGACACAAACACAAATATCCATGAATTTCAGGACACTACACAGGGCCAGATTTAGCTTTTACTTACCACCCAGGGAATGCCATTGATTCCTAAGCTTTACATGAGGAAATCTAGCACAGCATTTGTCTTTAGTTGTATTTAAGTCTTTCATTATAGAGAAATGATTCCTTGGTTCTCAGTCAGATCCTACGTTTAACCTCACTTCATTTTCTTATCACACCTTTTGGTGACACTTGGAAAAATGAGATAGTGTTGTCAGGAGGAGCATGTACTGTATGTATTTCTGTATATAATGTATATGTTGAAATTATACACATGTGACAACATTTAATGTATACAGATGTGTATATTTGTATTTATTAAACCCATGTATTTAAACTAATTCCAATCTAGACCAAAAATTGTTGCTTCTGCCCGTAAATTGATTACAAAGGAATTGTCCACTGGTGTCGTTTCCTTTTAGAAACTGGTAGAGGTAATTGATAGTATGGGCAGTAGAAACAACTGTAGATGTTGCAGTATTTAGCTCTCTACAGGTCTTATTATCTAGAGCAATTATTTCTGTCCTTAGTTGGGTTACTCTTCCTTGGGCCACAGCACTGTGGTGATTTTTAAAAGAAACTGAACAGGATTTCAGAAAAAAGGTTTAATAAAATAGATACTGTTTGAAAGTTTTTGAGTTCTATTGGAAATTATCTTAATTCTGATAAAAGTCTAATTCCAGGCAGTGAGATATAATGCCCTGTGTTTGCATTAAGGGGTAGTATAGATCACTCTTCCATTTTGTAATCACCAATAATCGTTTTGTACTGTAAACCCACACACCAGTCAGTTTTTGTATGATATATAGTTTAAGTGAAGATATTTTTGTAAGCTATTTTCCAGAATTTAAAATAGATTTTAATATATTTTTTAAGCATATCAGGTTAGTCAAATTTTCACCGTCTAACAGTATATGTTGTGTTATGAAACTGTTAAATTCTTCATAACTTTAAGCTCCTCATGATTAACACAAGACCAGCTGGTTACTTTACCTTGGGATCACAGGAGCTAGACCCTTTGTGAAACTTTCCAAACCAGCTTGGGACTTGCTATAGAATCTTTCAAGCCAGTGAAGAAATACATTGAATTAAGCAGTCAACACAGCTGGGTGAAAAACATTAGATGTGACAGACTCCCATTCCTCAAATGCCTCTTGCCAGCCTTAGAGCAAGTATTTGCATTACCTGTTTCAAGACAAGCTCTAGAGCTGATGCACCCAGTTCTAACTTCACACAGATTCACTGGTAGTAATAACTTCATCTGTTTTAACCTCTCTTTGAGATTTGTTGTAGTGTATATACCTCCTGTAATGTGTCCTACGTGTCTAAAGAAGGGCACCTCCTCTTAGGAAATTCTCTGTACCTGAAGGAGTTGTAGCTTAAGGGTCTTCCTAGTGTGGGAGCACACTGCAGTAGTGCTTCAGTTCAGTCATTTCACTGCAGCACACTTTCCTGCCTTCTTCCTAGACATTCTTTCCACACCCTCATTTCTTTTGGAGTGAAATCATACTCAAAATCTTTCCTGTTGCTTTTAGTGACACAAGCCGTGAGGTGTGCCGTAGGGGCAGTAACAGTAGAACAGTGGCCATTAAGGGATTCTGATGTTGGATTTAAAGGAAATACAAATACTGCTTGTCTTTTGAGATTGATTCTATGCAAGATTTTGTTTCACATGGTGTTTTTAACTTGCTGTAAACAGAAAGCTAATTCTGAAAATCAGGCTGTTCATTTTTTTATTGAGATCAGTGTAGAAATGTGTTTGGTCTTAAGACGAACATTTGGTGTCCTGGCTTAACAAAGCAGACCCCATCTTTAATGTGCTTTGCAGTGAAAGGGGCTTCTTTGCAGCCTTACAGGATGAGAGGTATGGCATGACTGGGAGCATACTTGAGACAGATTAATATTTAAAACTTCAGTTACAATTCAGTTGTCAAAGAAACTACATTACTGAATCTATAATGTGGCCCTCCCCTAAGAACACTAAGAACACTGTATGCCAGCCAACTTGTTACAAATAGCTTTTGGACCAGCTACCCACTGGCCCATTAAATAAAGTTTGCTTTGTGTTTCATTTCAGCATGCCCCCTCCCTTGCACTGAGTGCAAGAGTAAGGAGTTGTAACTGACAGCTTATTGTAAACCAGTTCTTATTTGCAGGATTCTAAGTATTTTCTTTACTATTTATGTTGTTTTCCAGTTGCAATTGAATGTGTTTATTTAAATCTTCTCTGAAGTGTATACTCAGATGTCATTTCTTGCCTAAAGCATCTAGTAAATGACTGTGTGTTACTTTTGCTTTGGTAGGAATGCCTTCTTAGCACCAAGACATTGCTTGTTTTTTAACCACCAGCAGCATTCCGAAAGCACTGAGTAATGAGTGAACAGATTTAAGTTAAATGAAGGGGGAAACAAGTGGAACCTTTAGGGTTAAAAGTAATTTGTTGGTATTTAGTAGATTTGCCTTAAAAGCATTCTGTCTTGCCATTCTCCTTTTTCAATGGCTATTAACTATATAGCAGATGAGGTTATGTCAAAAACACTGCAAAGACAGCTCTCCAAGAGCAGCAGACCTGGTTTGTCTTAAGATTTTGTGGAGCTGTCAGGGCTGAGCGTTTATGCTTCCATAATAAAAGAAATTTTAGGGTATAATGAGCAATAAATAATAGCAATAAGCAGTTTAATTAAATTCAGTCATTCAGGATCTTACCCAGTGTTTGAAAGGGATGGGATGAGACGGGAAATTAATTGAATACATTCATTGCATAAATCAGACTTTTTCCATGTACAATCCCGACTAAACTTTTTACTAAAGGTAGAAATCAACTGAGTGACAATGGTAGGTGCTTTGCTCTTTTAAAACAGTTTTGGTTATAAGGACACAATTGATGGAAGTTACAAGAGGGCACATACTTTGCTAGTTTTTAAGAAATTTGAGTATTTTAAAGTGAAAACAAGCTGCTGTAAAAACTAGAGTAAGCAATGTAGCAAGATTTTGGGAAAATTAATTTGTTAATTTAATCTAATAGGGAGATTTTGGGTGAACTCTTTGTGCATGCTACCTAAGTATCCATTTAAAAATCTTGAGAATCCCACAGTCATACCCAGGGGAGCTTCTACTGTATATCAAGTTTTTAGCTGCATTCAGGTAACTGGGTATAAATGCTGCAGAGCATTTGTGAAGCATGTGCTGCTTTTGTCATGTGCATTTTGTGTGAGCTTATCATTCCCATCAGTCTGTGTATACACACCATCAAGTTGGATAAACTTGACAAGGATAAGGTAACGCACCCTGTGGTGGGGTATAGCTTGAGGGCAATGATGAGCAAAAGCTTGGAGCCCCAACTTGAAAAGCAATTGTACTCAAGGGAAAAGGAAAGCATATAATTTTAGATGTATGTTTAAAAAAAAATGCTGAAAATACTGCACATTGAAACTAAAAGAGAAAATAAAATGCAACTATTACTGTAAGCGATTTTTCTCTGGTTATTTAAAAAAAAAAAAGAGCTTGATGCATTCTTACTAGAGTTTTTCCCCAGTCTCTTTTCTTTTCAGCAGCTATCAAATACTAAGTATTATTAAGATATACAAGAATATTTGAAGTCTCTGCAAATGTAGCCATGCTGCACAATCACTATGCTGTTTGCAATTAACCAAGAACTCTCACAGTTGAGCTTTTAATTGTATCTAATAGTCATGCTTGCCAAAACTTTTCTGGGATTCTAGATGAGATCAGAAAAGGCAAAATTTAACTGTACAGCTGTATTTGTGAATGAGAGTGTATTTATCTGCAGCAGTCCTGGGGAGGAATAATGTTACACAGGAGAAGAAATGGTTTAACTTGCCGAAGCTTGGTTTCCCAGCTGTTGGGCTTGCATCTTAAAAGAAATTTCTGGGTGGTCCTGCTGCTGAACACTGGAGGATCTCTTGCAGTACTCAACAGCTCAGAGACATCTTGTTTTGATTAACTTTGCAGCACTTGGCTGTTCCCTGGAAACTCTGGCATAAAGTTTGAAGTAGTAGCTTAATGTAGAAAGCACGTGCTGGTCTTGTCTTTAGTCAAAGTAACTTTTTTACATCTTGTTTTTCCTTGCCGGCGTTGGTGTGACTGATCTGCTGCTGTGTCACCTTTAGTGTAGCCGTGGAGCTGAGGGACAGAACTGGGCTGTGGTAAGTGCCTTTGTCTGCAGAGCTGGAGAGTTGGAGTAATAAAATCTTCATCTTTTTGTCATTCAGAGAAGAAAAATAATTTAATTTCTGGAAATATTACCTCTAAAGTTGAATTGCCAGGCACAGGAAGATTAAGCATTGCATTTAGTTAGACTAGAACTTTTGAATTTACTAGAACGTTTTTGCTTTCCCCACTGCCTTTCCTCTCCTGTATAGGTATTGTGCTTTTTTCCCTACTTTTTGGGCAGTGCAGCTGTAAAGAGTATTGCAGCCATCATTTGGGAATTGGCAGGGCTCCACCCCAGTTACAAAACAAAAAGCTTTAATTGCCTGTAGAATTCAACATAATTATACCATAAGTTTTGCATAACTGTTTGAAGAGATGAAAAGATTTGTAACTTGTAGGTTTCTTAAAAAGTTGGAAGTAGGAACATGAAAAAGTTCCTACAGTTTATACAGAATGTTATCTTCAGAGTGAGCCAAACCTTCTGCTCTTCTATTGCAACCGTAATTCTGCCTTAATTTTGTTTCTGATCTTTCCCATGGTGTACACATCCAAGTATGGCAGAGCAGTCCCTTACCCCAGGTGCTGTTTTCGTATCCTTCAAGCTGCAAATGTCGTGGGTAGATTTTGATCAAGTGCAACCTGATTGTTTTACCTCATTATTTACATTTTGGAGTTCTTTCAGCCAGGCTGCAGTGTTTGGCCTCCAAGCAGAATGCATCCCTGAGGGCTGGGTTTCACCGTGCACTGGATGCCCACAGAGCTGAGAGCCAGATTAAGTCAGGCCATTTAAATACAAGGTTTTTGCTCATCTAGCTCATCTTGAATTACATGCACTGTAAAACTTCAAGTCAACTTTGAAATAACAGCTCCAAATTAGAATCTTAGTCTTTTCTACCCCTTTCTTCCCCTGAGGAAGAGGCACTAAGTGTGTTTTCATCCCTGTCTGCTTGTTAAATGGCTCTAAGATTGAAGCATCTGTCTTGTCCAATGGAAAGGCAAGTGTAAAGATTGCTAACTTAACTTTTCTTGGTGTGTCTTGTTAATGTTGACATTTCAAATACCATCTTTGGCATTTGATTTAACATCTATGAAAATAGCACGATTCATTGTTTAACTTTTATTTCAGGCAAGTTTGGGCAGATACTCTTTTAATTACACTTTGTTCATAGTAATTTTTCTTTGCTGCCTTAACTGCTTCAAGCTAGCACTGTTTTAAATGAACACTGGATGCTGCAGATCTGGGAGGTATTTTTAAGTGCTTTTGAGGCTTCTGATCCTTCCATCTCTTGCTAATGTGGCTTAAGCTCACTCCTTTTCTTCCTGTCTTCTTTCCTCTGCCTTGGCTGCCAGAGTAAATATTTCACCTCTGTTGAATGTTTTACAATAAAAGTTGTATGTCATCTATAGATTGGTTGGTACATGACTAAGTAACAGAGGATAAGACTGAGTGATCCAAAGTACCTGGAGTTTATTTGGGAGTCCTGAAGAAGTGAATCTTTAGAAGGGGACAAAGTAAACCTGCAACATTTTTGCTACCTAATATAGCAATCTAAAAATGTTATTCAGATGTTTATCTTCATCAGTACCAAAATCAAATGCTTTCACAAATGATGTTTCAGTCTGTACTTTTGCTGCTTTACTGCTTTTGTGGTTGTCTTGGGGATGGTTCTATCTGTGCTCACTGAAGCAGCATATTTATACACTGCAGTTACTTTAATGTGAGCTTGTGGATAATACCTGTTCCCACTGCAGTGTGATCTGATAATAAAAAAAAAAGTGAGAAACGTGATCTGACAACTGGGAGATTTGCAGGCAGCACTAGCAGTAATAGTGAAAGGACTTGCTGCTTCAGAAAACATTATCTGGGACCAAGTCACATTATCAGTGGTAAAGAGAGACTTGTATTATGCTGACAGGTTAATTTTCCAGCTCTCCCACTGGCCTACTGAGGGGTTTGAGAGTATCCCTGCGTGGGAAAGATACAGCCAACCTGGTCTGATTCGAGTTGAGTTGTCTCAGATGACAGGATTAAGCAAACTATGTTTCTTAGATCCATAAAAATCCAAACTACATTTTATACCTTTGGAAATGATTATGAATCCAGGGGTGATGATGGAGTGTTGTAACAAGTCATGTTCTCTTGTTACACTTGAAAAGATTGCTGCACCATGTGTCCTGGTGAAAGTATGAGTTCATTGCAGTGAGACTTTGAGTACCCAAAGTTTTTGTTGATGGATTAAATATCGTCAAAGTGTTTATTAATTATTAACTTAGTGAGGTCTGGCTCTCCTTTGTCTGTGCTGCTTTTGTTCTTGGTTTGACTGCATTAACTCTAGATGAAATATAAATTCCAGTCCCAAACTAACAATGATTAAACTGTATTATTCTGTGTAGCTTAATTATGTGAAAAAAAAAAATCAGGACAGGAGATCAAATTTATTATTTCATGTTATTATTTCAGTCATGTTTTATTGGCTGTAAAATTTCATGTAGACAGGATAACTTTAGAAGCCGAATAGCATAAACAAGAATTTAGCCCTAAATTACATATTTTGAAGAGATTTTCAAAGCCTGTTGTGAGATGGGCGTTCATTCAAAAGAAAATAATTAGAAGTTGACATTTTAGCAGGGCCCAAAAAGGGGTAGTGGTGAGGGCTGCCTGACATATTTTTTTCCCTTGTGCTTTTTTGCTCTAAAGCTCCAGGATGTGATGCAGGAAGGAAGGATAGGGTTTGTGCAGCAGCCTGGTGTGTGCTATATGTGAATAAAGGACCTTTTTTTGTCTGCTGAGGGCCAGTTATGGACAGGAAAAGGTATACCTGTTTGTAAAAAAAAATTATTCCTAACCACAAGCTGGATAGTTCACTGCTGCCTGTTGCAGGTTGTTACTTTTTTCCTCTGTGCAAATATATGTGCAGATATATGACACATCACCTGGATATGTCATGTATAATATATCACTATCCAGGCAGTTTGTGGACCTTGAAGAGGTCTCCTTGGAGACCAAACAGCTGTGGTGCACCCAAGGACAGAGAAGCATTTATGACACTTTTAAGGACACTGCAGGACAGAGCCAGGATGATTCCTCCTGGGAAAGGGAGGTGATTGCAAGATACAGCCCAGGGACCAAGGAATGGCAGGAAACAGCATCTTCTCATTCTTCACCTTCAATGGCTATGTCCACTTCACCATATTATGTCTGAAAATGTTGAAGGTTCCTGTTATTAAAGGTGTGAGAGCATTTTTCTAGGCTGCTCCCAGCTTTTGTGTTTAGTTTTCTCTTGCACTATGGGTTCTTATAGATCAGCAAGGAAAAAAAAATCATTTTCAGTAAGCTGTGATAGTAGGTTGGAGGAAGGTTGCAGAACTTGAAACTGCTTCTTAGTAGTGTTCTTTATCCTTAGACTTAGACCTTGAGTATTCCTTTATATTTGATTATGAAAAGAATAAATACTTTATTTTTTTCTTTGAACTACAATTTTTCCTGTAAATTACTATTCTAGAGACAGCCAGGACTGTCTTTCTTCTTTTTATACAGGTGCCTTTCATCCACTTGAGAAAAACAAATGTGCTTTTTTTCCCTCTCCTGAAAATGAAAAATACTAAAAGTTTTTCTCCTTCTTGTAGTTACAGTTGCATCTCCTCATATTGCTGCATATTTTTCTCTAGTGAGAGTCTGATGTTTTGAATTTTCACAGGTAATATTCTTGCCTTATTTGGTTTCTTGATCACATTCCAGAAAGTTTTTTCTTTGAAAAGATGTTACTTTTAAGTTACACAGTTTTGATGTACCAAGTTACATTAAGGCAACGTTAAGGCTTATCAGACACTGGTTTCCCAGATTCTCCTCCTGGAAGACAGAAGTGATGCTTGTTTCCAGTCCTCAGGAACCTCCCCTGATGGCCACAGCCTGTCTGACACCAGCCAGATTCCTCAGCCCCATGAGTGCATCCCACATCATCCTATGGAGCTGTGTATCCTGTCTTGTCCAAACATTCCCCAGTTTCATTCTCTTCCATTGAGGATGAGCCTTCCTGAACCTTCTCGTGGGTGGAACTGGGATTCCTGGAATCCTCCACCAAATTTGCTGCTACTGGACATGAGCTTTGGTTTTAATTTTCCTTTCAACAACATGCTTTTATTATGCTTTTGGTAGTTAACTAGAATGCTGAGCCCAGGCTTTTCTCCCAGCAGCCCAGCAGAGAGCAGGCACAGCCCCCAGTGCAGCCCTCACTCCCTGTCCTGCTGCTCCCCAGCACCTCCCATCCTGGGACAGCTCTGGGACTGCAGCCAGCTCCTTTGGGGCCTGGGGAGGGAGAGCCTGTCAGGGACTATTGGTGGCAGATTAAAACCTGAATTCACAGCCAGGTGCTGAAGTGGCCTCTTCCTGAGGTAAAGGCTTTTATAGCTTTTCCAGTTAACTTTGAGCGCTCCTGCCTTTCCTGCTTGCATGGTTTAGCTTTGACTTTCTTCTCCTTATCTGTCACTAGAGAGTAATTGCCCCTTTCATAAGGACCTTGCTGTAACCTTGAACAGCAGTTCCCCTGGCACCTGATGTGCATTATGAACTATATATACTGATGAAAGAGTGAGGTACAGTCCTAATGTCTTCCTTGATGTTTTCATTTTAAATCTGTTTCAAGGAGCCCTTTCAGATGGGACATGAAAGCTCTCCCATTATTATAAAATTCCTTATGAAATATTTTTGTTTTGAAAAAAGACATGTTTAGAATAGTAGGGTAAAAGCATAGTCTTATCAGGCTGAAGCTGCAATATCCAAGCTGTTTCCAGTTGCTCTTATCTGTCCTTTCATCTGGTTCTAAACATGAAATGGGCATTTCATTATTAAATGCATACAGAGCCTTTTATTCTGGGGGATACTTCTGTACACACTACAATGGAGATTTTTGCAGTGTGTGGTAACTCACAAGCAAAAGGTAGATGTTTTTATAACAGTACTCTGACAGAGAGTGCTGCAACAGGATCCTAATCTGGAGAGGGAGAAATCTCCTTTCAGGACATGGTTGAGGAGACTCACAGAATCACAGTATGAGGTTGGAAGGGACCACAGTGGGTCATCTGGTCCAGCCCTGCTGAGGTAGGGTCAGCCCAGAGCACATGGCACAGTATTGTGTCCAGACGGTTCTTGGGGGAAACTCCACACTCTCTCTGTGCAGCCTGTTCAGTGCTCAGACCAGTAAAGAAATTTTTCCTCATATTCAGGTGGAGCTTCAGGTCCATCAGTTTCTGCCCACTGCCTCTTGTCCTGTTGCTTGGCACCACTGAGCAGAGTCTGATCCATCTTCTTGACACCCTCCCTGCAGACAGTGACAGACATTGATGAGCTCCCCTCTCAGCCCGAGGCTGAACAGGCTCAGCTCCCTCAGCCTTTCCTCATAAGAGAGACTCTCCAGACCATTAATCATCTTTGTCACACTCTGCTGGACACACTCCAGGATCTCCAGGCCTCTCTTGTCCTGAGGAGCCCAGACCCGGACACAGCACTCCAGCTGTGTCTCCCCAGGGCTGAGCACAGGGGCAGCATCACCTCCCTTGACCTGCTGGCACTGTTCCTGCTAACACACCCCAGGACTCCACTGCCCTTCCTGGCCACACGGACACCCTGCTGGCCCCTGGACAGCTTGTGTCCACAGCCAGGCCCTTCTCTGCAGAGCTGCCTTCCAGCAGGGCAGCCCCAGGCTGTGCAGGACCCTGGGTTTGCCCTTGCTGAGTTTCAGAAGATTCCTCTCTGCCCCTTTCTCCAGCCTGTCAAGGTCCCTCTGCAGGGCTGCACAGCTCCCTGGGGTAGTGGCCACTCCTTCCAGCTTTGTGTTGGCAGGAAACTTGCAGAGGAGGTATCTGTTCCTTCATCCAAGTCATTGATAAACAAGTTAAACAACACAGGGCCCAGTATAGTACTCTGGGGGACACCATTGGTGAACTGTCTCCAACTGGACCCTGATCACAACCCTCTGAGTCTGCCACTCAGCCAGTTCTCAGTCCCCCTCCCTCACTCACCCAGCCCACAACTCCTGAGTTTGCCTACCAGGATGTTGTGAGACACGGTGTCAAAAGCCCTGCTGAAGTCAAGACAAAATCCATTGCTCTCCCCTTGGCCATCCAAGGAGTTATTCCTTTGCAGAAGGCAGTCAGGTGATCAAGCTTGATTTACCTTCAGTGAATCCATGCTGGCTGCTGATCACCACCTTGTCTTCCATGTGGATATATGGCCCACACTCACAGGAATAAAACTGAGTTGTTGTTCTGGACCAGGTACCTTTTTGTGCTTGCAGACATGAGCTGGCTGTGGCAGCTGCTGTTTCCATCTGTGGGTACAACCAAAAATTCAGAATTGCTTTGTGAGTGGAGGGAAATATGAATGCTCCTAGGCTTTCCTGCTTCAGCTGAACTGGTAGGAAAAGAAATGAGTACAGAAACTGAGCTTTATTCAGCTTACAAGAGGAAAGCTGCAGAAGTGCCAGCCGTGCAGAAAAAGGAAAAGCAAGAAAAAGAGTAGATGTGTTGTTAAGGGTAATGAGCAATGCACATTCTCTAGCAGGATTAGGATGGGAACAGGAATAGACTTGCCAAGCTAAGGGAAAATCCTATTTTTGAAAAATGAAGGGGAAAAAATCCTTTAATGAGTTCTGATAGGAAAATTGACAAGTATTAACAAGAATCAGGAAAAGTAGCAGTTAAATAGCCAAGCTATGCAAGATGTTCACAAATCTTCAAGATGAACTCAGCAGTGATTAAGGGGAATAAAAACGAGCAAAAATGCTGCAGAGTACTTGAACTTGTTGTTAGCTCAGTAATGTCTGTGATCCTTGCTGATGCTGTTTGTTGTACAAGTATGGACTGGGCAGATGTGAGCCCAGTGATCACTGGAAGTGCTGCCCTTCTTACAGAATCAAGGCCAGGATGAGAAGTCCCAGTGAGGAGTAGGATGTGTTAGTTCTGCCCCAGCATTGCACTGATGCAGTTGTCTGAGGGGGCATGGGCACAGTAAACTTTCTACTCCCCAGAATATACACATGGGTTCTCCTGCCCATCTCTCACAGCCTATAGGACCTATGTAGAACTTCTGGGAAGGAAAGGAGTATGAAAGCAAAGAAAATTTATGAGGTAGCTCAGAGACATAATGGAAAGGGTTTGAGTAGTGCTCCTATGTTTGTGCAAAGGCAAGACACAAAGACATCAAGAGGGGGAAGTAAAATGCAATGAATAAAGTTAAAGAAGAGAAATGCATTGAGACACAAGTGGTGGCTTGGAGAATCAGGTAGGAGTAGTGTAAAGCAGCAGAAATGATTAGTGAAGCACAGAGCAGTGCCCAGTGCTCAGGGAAAGCAGCACTGCTGCCACCACCACAGTGGGAGGGGTGCAGAGATGGACATGTGGGGTCCAGGGACTTCCTCTGCCTCTGTGAGAGAAGAGAAACTTGCAGGAAAGTGAGTGAAAATGGAATGTTGGTTGTGTGGTAAGGACAGAATAAGTGGCATACAGGGTGTTTTGGAATTCCAGCATGCTGGGATTACAGGTCACATGCTTAACACACGTGAAAGTAGAAACCTGCCTATATTAAATTGTGGCCAAATTGTTTCAGTAATCCATAGGCAGACAAAACAGATACTAATAATTCATAGAACAGTGAAAGCAGCATCATGAATTCACTGGTTTCTTTAGACTGGAAGTTCCTTTAGTCACCTCCCATGTGATGCAATAGCTGTACTTGATTAGCAAAAAATAAATGTGGAGGGAAGGAAGCAGCACAGGAAAACAGATACAGCCCCTGCCTTGGGAGGGCACAGAGGTGAAGGTAGCAGCAGAGAATGGGGTTTTATGCAAGTTCTCCAGGGAACAGCAGGGCTTTCCCATGAAAAGCCTTCTTGACCTGAGGCCAAAGACTTCAACAAAGAAGAGACTTCTGCTCCTGATACTACCTTTTTTTTCTCTCTTTTCTTCCCTGAAGAAAAAGAGGACTGGTGAGTGATCTAAGATTAAAGGTGCAGGGTTGCAATTTTGGGGCATTATGTCAATTGTGAGAGATCAGACTGTGAATTAGGGGGAAAAAAAGTCAATTCAGAGGCAGTACTAGAAACCCCATTATTAGAAAACCCAGACATAATCTTTGATAAACCCATGAATATTTGCCAAGCTAAAGAAATTCCCCAGTGCATATGAAAGCTTAAGAGACAGCAGGCAGTGCTCTGAGCATGATAAAAAATTAAAGCCATTACAAGAGAGAGACCTGGGGTAGTATGTCCTGCAGAGCTAAAATGCTGATCCCCAGGGAGCTGCAATGTAAGCCAAGCAGCAGCCCAGCTCTGGGGGAGAAAAGGAGGTAAAATCTGCCACAGATTGTGTTGTTTTGCTGCAGGTGAACAGCATGGGCCAGGAGGGGAGGGCTGGCAGGGAGGGCTCCTTGGCAGGGGGAGCTGGTGCTGCTGCAGCAGGAGACCAGCAGCCTGAAAGGAAAATTGGGCTCTTGTGGAGTTGGATGCTGTGTGCAAGCCAGTGTGAAGTTGGCAATACTGAAAGGGATTCACAGTCAGGAGACAGTAAATAGGGGAAATTCAGGGTTAGAGCTGTACATTTATCCCTGCAGAGGGAAGAGGGCAACAAGCACTCATAACAAATGGGGAAAGTTAGTTTGCTTGCTAGGATGTTAAGAGATTGTGTGTCATCCTCCTGAATCCGTGGGAGAAAATTATTGCTGTGCTCAGGGAATCTGAGGAGCAAGGAGATTGCTTAGCAAGGTAACATAAAGTATCCAGAGAACTCAGTTTTTAGCTGTGATTCTGAGACAAGGATCAGTCTCAGCTAAACCAACATTTTAATGGTCAGTTTACTGGTGCACACTTCCTACTGTCAGCTCAGGCACTGGAATTACTGTCCAGTTCTCCTTGGAGATACACACCCTGTGGCTGCTGCTGGGTCTGACACCAGTGTCCCAGCCTTCCACTCCAGGCACTGGGATGGCCACAAAGGAAAGACATCTGTCCTCACAGATGCAAACAAGGCTATGGCCAAACCAAGCTTTGCCCACCTGTTCCTGCAGCTCTACCTGTTTGCTGTCAGCAATATAAACCTAGAAACCCCCAGAGCCTTGCCCTGGTTTGCTTCCAAGCTGGGCTGCAGCCCTGGGGAGGCTTCTTTCACAGTCTTTCATACAGGGAAAATCTACCAGAAGCCCTAAGTGATGGGTGGAGAGGACAGCAGCTGCCTCTCACTGTGGTGCTGTGCTGGCTGGATTGTGTCCAGGCAGTTTGCTAGCACTGCTGCAGGTGCCACCACCCCTGCCCTTAGTTACCCACTAGCAAATCTTCTCTGAAGCACTGAGTTACTTAAATCTCTTCTGCTGCTTTTATTTAGCCTGATTTGAGTTTCCAAGGAGCTTATTACACTTTGCACTGAACCCAGAGCAGCTGAGCAAGGCAACCCCCAGCCCATGCATCCAGCTCTGGGATGGCAGGCACCAGCCACTGGTGAGTTTGGGTTTTGAAATGCTTTGTGAAACCCCCCATGGTGTCCTGGTCACCACTGGACTGCTCCTGCTGAGCCCAGCTGTGTGGCTGTGGCTGGGATGATCTCCAGAGAGCTGCAGCATGGTCAAGCCCAGAGCTACATCTCTCTGCTGTGGGGGGAATTTTGCCTCTAGCCTCAGCCAGCATTTCTAAGTCCTGTTAAACCTGAATAACCACAATCCAGGACTCTTGCTTCAAATGAGTGAAAACTAGGGTTCCCAAAGCTCAAGTGCAGTAAATTTGTCTCTTCAAGATACTGCTTATTCACCAGGAATTTTTTTTCCTTTAAGAAAGAAATCGATGTATGGATTATAGCTGACAAGTATTAGTGTCTACTCTTAATTTTTATACTTTCACACAGTTACCACTGCAGATACTAAAAGGCTTGTGTGAAGGGTGTATTTAAGCTATTCACTCCCAGGACTCTCACAGGGAGGTTTCAGTATGCAAAGTTCCCTACCCTCCCATATACCAACAACCAGTGACTGCCAGGTCACATCTGCATTAAAAGCCACATTTGTTTTAAGTTAAACTTTGAAATCTTTAGTTAAACTAAAGTTAAACTTTGAAATCTGTTTAATTACACTGGTGTAAAACCGTTTGTGGATGCTCCTCTGTGCTTTAATTGAAATGTGACTTGCAGTGTTCTTTCTTTTGGAAAGCTGAATCTGTTTAAGAGTATCCACATGGCTTTGCAATTGGTTTCAATAAATAGAATTAAAACCAGGTTTTGCTTAAATTGCTGCAAGTTTTAATGCAAACAGGGACTCTACAAAACTGAAAATGCCCCAGTTATTCTGGAGCATTTCTCTCCCCTGTGTGACTGAACGTTTTCATGTGTTTTCATGAGCACAGTGTGGAGGTTCTCCAGTATCCAACCTTTTCCTGAAACAAGCAACCTACTTTGAGTTTAGCAGCCTCTCCCCTGCCCCTGACTGGCTCTTGTGCTTCCAATCAGGCACAGAGGAAACATTTAAACACGCAGCCCCTCTGCTTAGCCTCCCTGGCTCTGCTCAGAGCAGGAATCAGCCATGCAACTCAGCCCAGGTAAGGCCACACTTCACCATCCCCACTGCAGCCACGTTACATTTCACAGGCTTTTCCCCTCTAAGTGTCCTCATTTACTCTTTGCCTCCTCACTGCACAAAGAGGGGGGGAGAGTAAAACCCCTCCCAGGAAGGCAAAGGCATGGGGAGAGCAACTTGCACACAGCTGCAGCTTCACCTGGAGCAGCTTTCCTGGATGAGAACTCAGGGCTGGGGTGGGAGAGGCTGGGGATGGGACAGGAAAGCTGCCAGGTGCTGCTGAGCCAGCCCAGGTCCTTATCCCACCTCTGCACAAGGCTGTGAGGATACTTTGGGCATGTGGCAGCTCCCTGCTCACCCTCTGGTGCAGCTGGGTGCTGTTTTCACCAGCACGGGGTGATGAAGTACCAGGGCTGCCACCCACGGATGAACAGATCCTTTGAAAATCCACGGGAGTGTGCACCTCCTAAAAACCTCCTCTCTTCCATTTCCACATGCTGTTAAATTGCCCTGATGCCTAAGTGTAATCTCCTGGCTGCTCCCCGTGCCCATGAATTACTCAACATGACATGCTGGATCCTTAGCTGCAGGACAGTTTTTCCAGTTGTTTGTTTTGAAAGCTCTTAAGAGCAATATACTATCAGCTGAGGTTTCTAATTAACTCTGAATAGCTAGTCTGCTGCCACTCAAGTATAATTCTCATTAGCATCTCAGCTAACAAGCTTCAGTGTTTGCCCTCCTAATTAGCTTCTAGTTAGAAGTCTTTCCCTATCCTAAGATGTGCTGTTGTTAATTGCAGTTCCAATTGCTTTTACAGCAAACTCCTGAGAGGCTGCTAAAGCTCTGGTAGAGACCAGGATCTGGGCTACAGGTTCTGCATTTTCCTCTAAGTGTGTCTTTACCACATGCTATGCAAAGAGAAGGGGGGACAGAGCCACAGCTTTTGAAATGAATGAGGAAGTATTTTGCCTTTTAAACAGGTGGTAGAGCTCGAGATGAGTCTGCCTAAAGCAAAGTACAACTTTCACAGCTAATGCTGCATCAAATGGCTTTCCAGGGTGTTTTTTTCCTCCGTGCAGCTGTCCACACAATGCTGGTTTTCCATGCCCTGGGTTTCCCTGGGTGCCCCACAAATGCCCCACTGCTGCTGATCCCACAGACAGTGCATTTGTGTGTTGCCTGGACACAGGGTCTGTCAGGTTGGCTATTCCTCCTGGGCTCGGGATGGTATTTCTGTGGAATGCTCTCAGCACGGTTTAATGTATGCCTGCGAGCTGCATTAACCCCTGAGTCCCCGGAGCCCTTACAGCAGTGGGCTCAGGGAGCTGTGCCCTGCAGAAGGGGAACTGGGCTCAGGGGAGGGGGCCCACTGCAGCAGTGTGAGATTGCAGAGGAGAAAGGGGAGCCTTGAGTTCCACAGGGCACTGGGATCTGCCAAGTGCTCGTTCTGTGGAAGTAAATCCTTTCTGTGCCTTTTCAAATCACACATTTGCTTCTCAAAGAGGGGGAAAATATTGCTTAGCTTGTGAAGATTTACTGGGGGCTGTTCACTGCAGACATGCCCAGAGCCCACCAGTTCCCACCTCTTAAACTGAAACCCACTTTTGCTGAGCCTTCTGGGATGGGTTTAACACATCCTGTGCACCCTACTGCTCTGGGTAGGACAAGAAGGGGTCTGCACTGAAACCAAATACTGAATGATATCATGGGGTCCCTGGATCCTTCTACCTTGGTAAATTTTCCATATCTTTTTCAAAACTGAGGGGTAAGGTTTCAGTGTTGCCAGGACAAAGTGAGAAGGTTAAGGTGAGTCTTTATTTGTCTTGGCAGAATGACTGTAATCCTGTGATCCTTTACCCTGCTGTGACTGGAGGTTCTTCTGGTAGGTTGCATGCAAGCAGAGTCCCCCTCAAGCAACATGCAGGTGTCAGGATGTGCCCCATCAGCCCAATTATAGCATCCAATTATATTCTAGAAAGAGAGAAATTCTGGTAATGAATATGCTTATGGTTCATAACTTATTAAATTTAATTTAACGATGGCCTACTCACACTAATAGCAATAGATTTAATTAGTCATAGGTCCTTTAAATCTGCTTTAGAAAAACATGTAAGAGCTTTAGATGGACCTGAGGTAACTGGGCAAGTTGAAAGGGTGAGAGTGTGTTTACACAATGTTGCATGTCTGGTGCCATTCATATCAGGTCTAATATTCTGGTGCCAAATGATTCATTATCATTTTTTCAGCTGTTAAAAAAAATCAGAATTTAAAACACAGTCCTTGATGAGAAACCCTTTCTTGATTTGACTTCCTATATCCAATTAATGTGTTGGAAAGTGGGAGTAATGATGGTGAGCAAATCTCAGTGTTTGAATCTATTTCAGTTATGTATCTAAGAGGTATATTTAAATGAGCTGCTTAACCTCTGTTATCTGCAAAACTGCATTCTAAATCACAAATATGTCATTTACTGTGCTGTACTTTAGTTACAGATGGCACCATCAAATGAAGCACATGATATGATAAAACTTTTTTTAGAAGCTTTATAGTAGAACTTGAGTTTGGGTTTAGGGAAAGAAAATAAATATTTCCAGTGAGGAATCTGTAGAGTAAGTAATAAATACAGATTAAGACAAGGGATTGATCAAAGGTAGTAGAAAGAATTCAGAACAAAGGGTTATTTTGATAAAGCAGAGAAAAGCATAAAGCACTTAAGTGCAAGTTTCTAGATGTACATCTATATCCACCCACTGAGGGGCTTTACCTTCAGGGGAAAAAACCCAAACCAATCAAAATAACCTTTTCAGATCAAAATTGTGCAGATGCTACCACCATGTTAGCATGAGCTGTCAGACAAGAATTTGTATGTCCTTCATATTTTATCCATTTGTGATAATAAACTAATTTCTTCTAATAATAATGTCCACTTTGTGAGGACTTTGGTGCTCTTAATTTCTGGGGGAAAAGCCACCAAACACCACCAGGGCCTGGGCTGTAACCACTACTGCCCTTGCAAATTGCTGAACAGATCAAGCCAAGTGTGGAGGGCATCTCATGATCTGTATCCTCTCTTCCAGGGTCTGCCCTAAGTATTTTTGATAACAAACCAGTTTATGCAGTGCTGGCTTATTGCCAGATTTGTCACATAAAGTGTTTTTCTTGATGTGATTATAAGCTAAATTGGTGTCATGATCTTTTTTCTTAAGGCAAGCAATAAATTAAATTGTGAGATAGAAAAATGGTGACAAAGTACCATTTATACTGACAGCATAGAAAGAATAATGTTGAAACAACTCATAAACACACTGATTGAGTAGGTCCCTCTACCTTGACTCCATTTGGTTCAGAAAATGTTTATGAGATTTTTTGAGTCTGGAAATTGAAAGGATCTTATAATCCTAATAGTTCTTTCTTCTAACAAGGCTGTGATCCAGGCAGTTTCTTACTGCACAACAGCCTTTCTGCATAGATCCTTAGAGAGGGCATCCCCTTAATTATTTATACTACACATACCAGGTGTGCTGATTATGAAATTTCCCTGGAGGCTCCAGAAGGAAATGAAATCCTAATAAATGCATGAGATAGTGGAACAATGCTAGAATCTCCTGGATGAAAATCAGTCACCCATGTCAGTGATCCTCCTTACAGTGGTTTTTAGAAAGCATTACAAAAGCTAATCTTCTTAGGCTTGTCATCCAAACTGTCCTGGAGGTGTGAAGAAACTGCCCTTCCAGGGAACTTTGTTCTATTGTGGGGAAACAAGGGGGAAAAGGCTAGAGGAATGCATTTCTTGTCTCAGGGAGGTGTGGAGGTGCCAGCGCTGATATTGATGGTGACTGTGTTTGTAATTGGTGTCACTGCACAGTGATGCCTGAAACATGGTCATGAAACTGTCTGGAAAATTTTACATCAAAATGCTGGCTGAGAAAATATGAGGACTCTGTTTTGGAAATATGGGCTGTCCTTGCCTTGGCAAGTGGAGTACTTTAATTTGGAGGAGAGACTGGTATTTGTTTGAGATGCTTGTTATCCAGAGAGATCAGTGAACTCCAAGGGAAGAAAGAGCCTTGCTCTGCAGAGGTAAATTAGGAAAATACCAAAGCCACTGAGCTGAGGGTCAGGAAAGGAGAAAGGCCTTGATGTGAGAGACAACAGGGAAAGCAATGCAGGGTGTGAAACAACCAAAAATTGTTTTGTGATTCTGTGATTTAATGTAATGGGGAAAACACAATGCTGATTTTAACCCAGAGCAATGTGCAATGACCATGACCAACTCAGTTCTCTTGTCCCTGTGCAAACAATACTATTTTAAAGAGGTGGAATAGGTAAATAGATGAATGATTATATGAATTTTGCTGTTCAAGGGAGCAGCTGAGAGGGTGAGATACTTGCAGGGAACAGGCAGCTGGTGAGAAGACCTGATAATACGAGCTCCAAGAAACCTGAAGAATCCTCTTCTATCAAAAGGATTGAGGAGGACTCTGAAAAGCTGGTGTTGTTCAGTAGAAGAGCAGAATGATGTTAGGAGTGCAAAGACATCTTTCAGAAAGTGGAGGTTGTGTTTGAACAGAGAAAATAGAAAAGAACATGCAGGCAAGCTAAATAAGGCAAGTTAAACAAGGCAGGTAAAATCAGTTTTGAGGAGCAACTTGCAGAACTCATAGAAACAATGAGATAACCCCTTCAAACACATGAAGGGCAGGGAGCCTGTCCATCAGCAGGCTTGATAGGCAATTGCAGTGTAATAAGAACACTCAAACTACACAGGCTGTTACAGCAAGGCTAAATAAATCTTTGCTTTGCTCTTCATTATAAAACATCTCAGGGAGCTCTTTTCTGAGGAATTTTGGTATCTGAAAGCATCTAAAAGTGTGTTTTAAACTGAAGTGTCAGCAGAACAGGTTTAGAACAATTGGATAAATGCGTAATACTATTGATAAAAATAGGTGGTAGCCATGGTAGCCACCCAAGAGTCCCAAATGTGGAGTTTTTAAATTAATGGTTTCCTTTGATATGAACTAAATAAGTGATGTGGCAAGTGAAGGTGGCAAATGCAACTGATGTTTAAAGGGCTGGGTACACTGGTAAATCGAGCCTGCCTTGGTCAAATTTATAGAAAATAAAATGAAGACTTGTAAATATGACATATTGAGTCAGTGTAAAAATGAATTCTGTAGAAGGAGGCTGTCACATATCTGTGTGATTTGAAGCCCAGCAGCCAGCAGAGGTGATTCAGCTGATAAGGCACAGCTGGGCTTCCAAGGTCCCTTATCAATAATCACCAAACCCCTAAACAGCCAAGATATAAAAGGGAATGTGTTCCTGCAGTTTTGAACTGGTAATGGTTCCAATTAGGTAAAGGTAAAACAGAGGGTGGGATTGAGTCATCCTTTTTCAAATTGCAGGACATCACCAGGTGGCAAGAAACCAAACTCTGTTGGTTTCTCTATTGTTAAATGACCTACTCAAGCTCTAGGAAGAAAATGAGAATTAACAAACTCACCAGTAAGAAGTTTTCAAAGTAGATTAAAATTAAAACTGGTTATGAATATTCTCCATTTTCTCACCTAATCTGGACACCTGCAAAGTAATGCAGAGGGAAAAGAACCATCTATAGGCATCCACAGAGATGTCACCATTCAGGAAAATATCATCTTGATATATCATTGTGAGTAGTTCTTGGAAGGTATCAGCTCAATCCTTAAGAGTGATGAGGATGATAAATAGGATGTAAAAGACCTTAAAGAAGACCTAGAATAAAACAAACAAACAAAAAGTTTGTGTGTAATTCCACAATGTGCCCAAGTGTTGCACAGTGTAATAACTGTGTCTGGAATACAGAAGTACAGGAGGACACGTGAAGGCTGCAGGGATGGCCACAGGGTTTCTCTGACAAGAGATTTAAACACAGGTTGGAAAGGACCCCTGGGATCACTGTGTCCAGACTCTGCTCCTGCTGACACCATGGCACACAGATTTTCCATGTGCTTCATCAGTTTCCCAAGTGCTGCCAGGGAACTGTCTGGTCCCTGAATGCACAAAGCTTGTTCAGCTCTGCCTGCATGTCAGCAGGCAGCTGTCCTCCTCTTGTTACACCACCTATTGTGCATTCCCCCCTTGTTCAGCAGTGTCACTCATCCTGAAAACGGAGCTAGATTCTAAAACAAGTTTTTTTTTGGGTTGCATCTGAATTATCTATCATATCCACTGAAAAGCTGCCCAATTTTCCCTTCCCCATCTCTTTTATGTCTGAGAAAATCCTTTTTCATATTTATTTTGACATCAGGGAAGGGAAATTTTTGAGTTTTGGCATCTGTGGGACATATGGGGAGAGGTAGGCTGTAAAGTGTGTGATGTCTCTGCTGTTTCCCATAGTCCTCATTAAAGGAAGGAAGGAAGGTACAGAGGAATTTTTTGCTTGTACTGTTCAGAGGGATGGTTGGGATAATCACTAGGAGAGAAGAGTTCATGGTTGTTTCTGTTGCAGAATAATTAGAGTGACAAAATCCCCCATATAGCCATAGTTAAAGGAATTATTCTCTTTTTTTAAACTTTTCCTTACTTTATCTGAGAAACAATTCCATACCAGTGAACCCATTTTCCCATACTAAAAATAAAGTCTGTGCAATAATGGTTCAGTCATAACAAAACCACTACTTCATCGTAGCCAGACACAATTTTAATTGAGGTTATTTTTTAAGAGGGCCAAAATTTTTTATATAATCCACATAGGAGAAAAGTTCCTCCATTTTCATTGCTTGATGCATGTTGTTCTCTTGCTTGTAAAGTTCTTGAAACATATCACAAATCATTGGAAGATGCCTTCAGTGATCCATATAACCATTTTACATGACACAGACATAATATTTTACATCACACAGATATAATATTTTACATGTATACAGTACAGCCTAGAGACTGTTTTCTGGGAGTCAGGGGGGCTGGGAAGGCTCTGGGCACTCTCTGACTGTGAGACCAGGACTGTGTCAGGAGAGAAAAGGTGAGGTGCTGCCCTGGTCTGTGGAAAAGACATTTGCAGTTCTGGTGCTGTTCTTCTTTGAAGATTTATCTTGGTTAGTGCCAGGCCCAGAAAAGGCATCCATTTGGATCAAGTCAAATAAAATTTAGAATTTGATGCATTTGTTTCAGAGGCCAGACCAGCCTCCTGATGAACCACCCCTTCTGTCTAGGGACATAGCTTAAATCTGAGTAGAAGCTGCCTTTTTTAGCATTCTTTGGGAATTTCTGCTCCTTAGGGCTGCTGAGTGCTGCACAACACCCATCTCTGGCTTATGTGGGAGCATCTTTGGTGACTGACCTAGACTGAACTGTGAACTAGAGGGGATTTTTTCCAGATTTTGGCTGAATTTTGCAACCACAGAAGTGACTGTGTCATTGATGAAACTCTGCAGTGAGTGTCCATCTCTCCAGAAAATCTGCCCAGGAGCTGGGCTGAAGGGTTTGAAGGTTTGAGGGCTGGCATGAGGGACAGGCTGCTGAGTGTTTTAGGAGGGCTCCACAGTGCTCTGTGGGACTGCTGGACATCCTTCACTTGGTATTTGCTCCCATGTTTTGGGAGAATGATGGTGATCAGCCTGAGAAAACAAACGCTGCCAAATTGTTAAATCTGGGGAGTTAAATCAATGCTGAGCTCCAGTGCCAAGCAGGAAAATTCTTAACTGAGCAGTGAAAGAGGAGGAGGGACACAGGGCAATGGGAGGAGTGAGGGGTGGTGGTGCCAGCCTGGGGCTTGGGTGGCAGCCCAAGCTGGGGGTGACACCGTGGGGACAAAGGCTTGTGCAGCTGGCTCTCCTGCACTCTGGAGTCTCTTTCCTTGTGGTGCAGAGCACCACTGGCAGACAATACAGCAACTGCTGTGGGTATCAGGCAAGCTCTGATCTGCACCTTGGTGTTCTGTGGGAAGAAAACAAAACAAAACAAAAAAAAAGGCTGAGCTCAGGTATCCCCTGTGGGGAGTGGATCCATCCTGTGAAATGCACGTGGGAAATCCTTCTCAAGAGGCAGAGGGCACAGCCCATTGGAGCTGGGAATATTTAGAGAGAGTTCTGGTTGCAAAAGCATAACCCGACCCTGATCCAGGGCCAGTAAGACTGCACTCTGTATTGGCATGTGGTACAATTGATTTTTGGATATTTGATTAAATAGTGTGTTAGTGCAAGGAGGGTTGGCTGGCATTGCTCTCCAAAAGACAAAAGCAATATTAAACTTTGTAATCCCACACCACTGCAAATGCTGAAAAAATAGCTGTAGCAAGCCACTGGAGACACAAGTGTGGTATTTCCTCTGTAGCCATCAGGTGCTTGGCTGGATGGCCCATAGCTGTGTCTGTGTCCTTATGTTCAGACTTAGCAAAATGCAGGATTCACTCTTCTTTTTCCTTAGAAGGAAAAAAAGGGGGAAAAAAGACTTCCAAGGAATTTAATCTCTGTGCAACTGTGTACTTCTTCCTAACACAACTCTCCCTAACACTTTGTGATGCTCTAGGATATCAAATTCCAGCAGCAGGTGTGCTCAGAGCTGCGGGGGTCCAGTGAGGAGGTTGTGTTCCTTGGCAGAGATTTTTTAATTATCACCTTGCTAAGGTGAGTGGGAAATTCTGTCTAAAAATCATCAGCGTGGAATGACAGAGAATTTTCCCTCTCACTTTCTTATTCTGTGGGAGGGAGCTTAGGGCACTGGCTGTTCACTTTTAGTGCTGCTGGATAAACTAAAGGCTGTGTCACTGAGATGAGTCTGAGATCTAAATCAAAGTCTTGTGTCAGATTTTTTTTCTGAATGGGCCTGAAACAAATTCTGGAGGTCTTGTACACATCTACCTACAAAACCAGCTTGCTAAATACCTAAAACAAATTGCAAATATTTCCATTTACTCAGCCTATTCATTTATCCCTATTTAGAGGGATGCCTCCTCTGTTTTGTCAAAAAATGCCACTTTTCTACCTCATACCTCCTCTTTTTAGAGTTAGTCTGTTTCTGTGAGATTAAAAAGTGTTTATTTTCTCAAAATACTTACTTGCAACTTCCCAACTGCTGCCTGCCCTTCTCTTCTTTCAAATGCATGTCTAAAGAATGGGAAGAAACAACGAATTTGAAGAAAATCAGGCTCACAGTATTTAAAACCACACGTGTACACTTTCTCTTTCATTAAAGCCTTTTCCCTAACAATAACATACAGAGCTAGCTGATACTTTATTGTGTTGGGTTGTGATAAAAACACATTGGCTAACAGCTACTCTAAGTTTTTAAAAACTACTCTAAAAATTCCTTTAAGAAATGCTTTTGGTTAAACTTTTGCAGCTGAGCTCTTTTAGTTTGAGGATGAAGAAGGTGCAAGAAACTAACTAGGCACACAATCATTGGGGAAACTTAGAAACTTTCTATAGCCTATTGTACTCCAGAGTTTTATGATCTGCTTAGCAGTCCAGGAGCCCAGGCTCTTTTTAACCTCATCCTAAACAAACGCTTAAAAATTCAAAGTAGAAGCACTTTGGTGGTGATAAGAGAGATTTTAGTTTGACATTTTAACCCTGAAGTAAGGTTAGGACTGATGGTGGGGACAGATGTTGTTTGCAGGATCTGGTTTCCTCCAGAGTCTTTTCTTGGTGTCTGCTCAGACTCCTGGAGACCCCTTTCCCACCTGGAGACCCTTTTCCCATGCCAGCTCTCACGCTGTGTCCCATGAGCAGCTCCCACACTCTGCCAGCTCAAACCCAGCCAGGTGAGTCAAACCTGCCCCTGCTGCTCAGCTCTCAGCTCACAGCCTTGCACTTGCTGCTTAAGATACAAATCATTGGTGTGGTGGTTTCCACATAATAACTTAATGGTTTTAATACTCATCTCAGAAGTGGTCGAACTTGGGTTTGGGTCCTCCTTCTCCCAAGGGATATTCAAATCCACCTGTCCCTTCCCAGGCTGTAGGCAACCTCTCAGCCCTTGCTATTGAAGCTGTGCCACGGCGCAGAGAAGGATCTGCAGACCCGCAGAGGAGAAGCAAGTGGGGGCCTGACTGCTGCCTACCCAAAGGGAGGTGGGGAGCAGGTATCTGGCAGCATTCCCAAGGCTGCTTACTGTACAATTTGCATTAAAACATCTCTGGATAAAAATCAAACCCAGCCCTGGAGGCAGAGTACAAACCCAGGGCCTCTATCCACAGGGGAGGTTGAAACCACCTTGCCCTGGCAGGGCTGTGCTGGTGCCACCCCAGCTCCAGCTCCTCCCCAGTTCATCTTTAAATGAACTGGAGTGACTGCTCACTCACCAGCACCAGAGCCAGTGGGAGAGCTGGCTGTGCCCAGGACTCCCCAGAGCCCAGGGGGCTTCACAGGCATCAGTGCTGGAGCTTCAGCTCAGCCACGATGCTCGGATCTCAGCACGGAGGAGTGAAAACTGAGGTACCCAAACACCTTCTTTTGGTGCAGGGCTTGGCTCCTGTGGACTGTCAGGTTGGAGGAGGGGAGAAGTCGTGGCTCATTTAGCTCTGCATTTTAGACTTGGAGTTTCCTATTGTGATACTCTTCAGGTCCCTGTGTGAGAACCTTGCCTGAAGTGAATTGAGGATTTCATTGTGAGATGTGACTGAAGGACTTGTAAGGTTAACTTCAGCTCTGGAATGTCCAATTCTCTTTTGAAAATTACTTCAGTTTCACAGTCATTTAGAAGCTTTAGAAATTTTCCCCCTTTGCTTGTCTCTGCCTTCTCCTTATGTAAAATAGAGATTACAGTACCTTCAGGACCCACCATATGTTCAAGAAAGATTTGTGATTCTCTGAAGGACAGCAGGCTGAGCATTGAGTGTTAACTTGCTAATGGAAAAGTTGGGCTGATGAGAAAAGTTGGGGAAAATTAAACCTGCTGGTGCCCTGGGTGAGACTGGAATGACTTTTAAAAGTACATCTTTGGTGGTGAGATGTGCAGATGAGAGTGTCTGTCATATTCTTTAGGCTTCAAGTGAGCAGCTTTCAGCACACAGGAATGAGTTTGTTGAAGGCTTATGGGCTGATCCAGGTTACTTATGATGGGACTGGGGAATGGGGAAGGCCTTTGCTGGTGCAGCTGAAAGGCCAGAGTTTGAAAGCTAAACCAAACCCACCTGGCTAGACCTTTTCAAGATAGCCCTGCAGAGGGTGGGTGACCCGCCTGGGCTGGCAGGAAATGTCCCCTCCCCACGGGGTGCCTTGTCCTGCCAAACTCTCTCTCCCCAGATGCCAAGCTCTGCTCTGGGTCGCTGATCTGCTCTGAGGAGTCCTGCCCTGACTTTAAGGCTCATGGAGGATCTTCTGTTCCTAGGACAGCAGGTACTGAAGCTTTTCTTCCACACCAGGGAATTCTTATGGTTATAAAAGTGCTTTGTCCTTTAACCCTTTGATTCCTTCTGATGCACTGGCTCTGGGGGTGCTCTGTGCATGGACCATTTCAGAGATTTTAGCCAGCAGGCTGGAGGGGTGTACTTTAAAATGTGTTGGCTTTTTTCTTCATCGTTTTGGGAGTCCTGCAACTTTTTGTGCCTCATGGGGGACAGGCCTTCTTGCAGCTTCATATTTAGTTTAATATTTCCCTAAGCTTTTACCTGCAGAACTCCCTGATGAGAATATTGCTCTAAAGACAAAGTTGTTTTTTTTTTTTGTGATGCTTATCTAACACTACAGCACACAGAAAAACAGCTTGTGGCATCCAAGCATGGTTTTGATTTTTTTAGTCTTGGTTTTGTCCTGAGATGGTGCAGTCTGTAAGGACATGCAATGCATTTCTGAGTTTTTGGAGGGAAAATACGATTCTGTTCTACTTTGTGAGGTTTAATGTGTCTGTAGAGACCTTTCCCTGGGCTCTGTGGTGAGGCCATAGCCTGGTCTTTCTTCAGCTGTTCTTTCCTCTCCTCTTCCAAGACTTAGGTTGGAATAGTCTGTTAAAAAGCAACCAGGTAAAATAATGCACATGTGTATATATACAGAAGTATAAAAACTGTGTTTATTTATATATGTGTGTATAAATAAATAGCAACACAGATGTTGGCTCTCTGTCAAGTTCAAATGAAAACCTTATTCACAAGATTTGCTTACAGTTTCACTGTGGTTTCATACTGAAATGAGCAATTGGGAATGAAAGAGAGTTGATTTTTTTACCATTTCTGAGTGCACTGCAATCATTATGTTAATAATCTAAACCAAAGCTGATCTTGCTTTCTTGTATTGTGGCATGTTGAAAGTATTGAGAGGCATCTCAATTATCTTAAAAGCCAGAGTGATTCCAGAAACTTTGACTGATTCCAGAAACTCACACTGCCTGTAGGATTTTAAATGCTTAGATGGGAACTTGTATGTGATGCTTGCCTTAAGGAGTTCTCACTTGCAAGATATAAACAACATAGGGAGGCAGAGTAGAATATAGCACAAAAACGTTTCTAAAACATTTACCATAATGAGATATATAAAATACTCTCAAAATAATCCTGATAGTTGTGGTGACAGATATTCAGGGTTCTCTTCTGCTTTTACAACAGAAGAAGCTTGAAAATATGTTTTTTTCAAACCAAACACTAGGAAGTATAAGTCTGATCCTGCTTTTGGGACCATGAATTTTATTACTGAGTGAAATGTCTGGTTCTGCCATTCCAGGGAGTGTTTTCTGTTGCTTCAAAACAAAAAGGGGTTTTTGGACCTTTCTTTCAGCTTTCGTATCTGGATAAATAACTCCTTTAACCCTGCAAGGCATTGCAGAAAAAGTACATTAATTTTTTCATCTGCCATGCCCCAGTGGTTATGGCTTTTACCCCGAGGTTGGAGGAAGCCTGGATGTCAGTTGCTGTTATCTGATAGCTGTGTACAATACCCAGAGAGGCGCTGGGAGGATCAGGGGTCAGGGATGGAGCTGCACATCAGTCACTGGAAGAACTTGGCTATTGTGAAAGCAGGTTGGAACAGGGATCAACACAAGCTACAGTGTCTGGTAATTGGTGGCTGCTTGTGGTGTTCTCCAGATTTCAGGCAGAGAAGATCAGAGAATTCTCCAGGAATGTTTTGTGAGGTATCAAGCAGCTCTTGTCAGACTTGCTCCTTTGTTTTCAGGAAGGCAGGATGTTATTTTGGAAAACAGTTACTGCCATTTTGCTAGGCTGGTTTTAACAAAAGGAATGGATAAAGGTTGGTCTTGTCTCATTTATAGAGCATGTCTGAAGCCCTTGTTTCTCACATGTGTTGGGTTGTCCAGTCACTCCAGCTGGTGTTTCAGTGGTCCTGCCAGATCAGCACTTCACTCAAGTTGTCCTTAATGGATTCGCAAAAAGTGATAAAACACTCCAGAAGAGGCCTCAAGGAATGATTAGTTTAATCTTCAATTAGTTCCTGCTGAGACTTGATGAGAAATCATTTCAGAGAGCAGGCCTGAGCTTTAATGCAATCTGCCTGTCCAGTTATCATGAAGTGCAGTGTGCAGAGGGGAAAGAAGCTGCAAATGGAGAAAACCATGATACAAAGCATTGAATGTTTTAGACTGCTGCCTGTGATGCATTTTTGGTCTGCTTGAGTGGCTTCTGGGACATTGCTACTGGGCATTAAAGTCAGCATGGGGAATACTTTCATCTGTGTGGCTGGTGAGATGCTGACAAGAGGCAGTTGTACTTTTTCTGCCCTTGCTTGGCAAGGTTTGTGGATCAGGCTGTTGAGCTCTTTTAAAATCCCAGCAAAAGAGGAGCTAAGCCAGTCCAAGTGTTTTTTACAATAAGGGGAGTGAAGTGGGGATAGAAGAGGGTTGATTTTTTAAAATCCTTTGGAGCTGGCCAATTGCCCCTAATAGCAGGGGCAGGAGAGTGCCTCCCCTGGGAAACACAGTGTGTCCTCCTGTTTGCACAGAGAATGGAAAACACTGGCCACTAAAAGAGAATGAGACACTGTGCTGTGAACTGGTTTGGTTTTCTGTAAATTGTTTAGTCTTGTTCCTCTGCAATCAGATGGTGATTCCTTGTTTCTTTGTTCAGGCCCCTTGTCCTACAGTCATTAAAGCTGTATTTTATAACAAAAAAATCCTAACCTACTGAGCAATTGAAGACTTGCTAAGAACATGGGGATCCTTCTGGCTATGCAGAAGTCTATCAGCTGAATGTTCAGGGATGAAACAAAATTAGAATTCCCTGGTGCCATTCACATCTGCCAGGACTGACTTCAGACAGCTTGTCTGTACTTGCACCTTCATGCTGTGTGTCTCATCATCTGTGTGGTTTTAGGTCCCATGCACTTCAGGTCTGCACTTCCACCTCAAACATCCCAGTTAGGTTTCTTGTTTAAGATGTATGTGTCTGGTCTCCTATGAAACTCATCTGGAAATAGGTTCAGCTTTCCAGTACTGAAAACCTGGTCTGTAGTTCTTCAGTTTTGTTATTCTCCAGAAAAACTTTGCTGACTTACTGGAGGCAGCTTTTCTGCCAAAAAGAAGTCGATTTGAGTGCTTGCTAATCTGCCACAGGTGAACTGAGGCCAGTTAATCCATAATTTAAATTAATCTTTTTGATGGCACTTGCATTATTGACTCAGCTGAGAAATGGATGATGGCAGGCACACTGTCACTCCTTTCAGTGTAGTTTAGCTTTGCTTGCATCCAAATCTGCATCAGGGGAAGTTCAGATTGGACATTTGAAAGGGATTCTTCACTGAGAGAATGGTCAGTCACTGGACAGGCTCCCAGGAAAGTGGTCATGGCACTAAGCCTGGCTTAGTTCAAAGGGGGTGTCTGGATGCTCTTGGTTATATGGTTCAGTTTTTGGCAGTCCTGTGAATAGCAGGGAGTTGAAGATCCTGGTGGGTCCTTTCCCAGTTGAGATAGTCTGTGATTCTGTGCCAAGCAAATGATGCTGTTTTCCCTGCACAGACCTACACTTGGGGCACATCCTCTGGGCTACAACACTGAATGCCACCTTGAATGAAAAGCACCAGGCAGGATTTTGAAACCACTGGTGGTACTCGACAGCTGGTCTTGAACCTGGAGAAGTTTTCATCCAAATGTGGTTTGTGAGTGTGCATTAGTTCAGGAGAACTTAGGAAAGGAGGCAGACAGGCTTCCTCAGGCTGGCCAGAATCTCCTGTACCAGCTGGGAAATGTGCCCTTGGGCTGTGGGTGATGGGTTTGCTGGCAGCATTGCACTGCAGCCAAGACAGGAAGCAAGGACACATTCCTTGGTTTAGTTTTAGCCAGAACAATAGAAGATAATGTCTGGATTAAAGTGGCATGCTAAGGCTGGAATATAAACTGAACCCTGGTGGGTGGAGAGTGATTGGAGCAGAGTAGTGTGTGATAAACAGCAGATAGCCAATGCAAGGGGAAACCAGCTGGGAGAAGCCAGGAGTCAATGAGGCACATAACAGCAATTGCAGTGCAGGCTCACAGTGAAGGCAGGGAGGGGATGCTGGGTGCTGAGGCAGAAAGCTGGAGGGAGCACACTTGGGTGTGAGAGGGGTAGATGACCCCAACTGGATGTCCCTGGGATGACCAGGAAACAAGACTATGCTTTAACAAAGAGGGATTGATGCCTTAAGTTTTAGCTTTCATATTTTCCAGATTCTGTACTGCATTGGTATATAACCCTGAACTTCCTATAAAGTGTTAGCAAGTTCTCTTCACACTTTAGTCAGACAAAACAATCCTTTTCCAGCCTGAGAACCAAGGACACCATTGCTGCATCAGGCCCCAAAAGTATAAACAACAGCAAATTGAAGAGAGCAATCTGGGAGGATGGGACTTCATAACCTGAGGCTGTAATTGGACTATTAACCCCAATATATAAATGGACCAAAGCTTACAATAGTGTGAAAATGTGTGACTGGTCATCCAGGTGTAACCTCAGCCAGGCTCTTGTAATGCCCAAGGTGAATCCTTTGAAGGCCTTTTTAATAAACACCTTCTTTATTCCTTTAACACCACCTAGCCTCTGTTCTAGGCAGCCTCTCAAGGCACCAGGATCACAGGACCCCAAACACTGCAAACCTCTGTGTTGAAAAGGGCAATGTTACACATGCACATTGCAATAAACCTTTCTACATTGACATGGGTCATCCTCCTGCCTGTCATGAGACCTGAGAGCTGATGCTGAATCCCAATCCTGTCTTTGTCTTGGGGATGGTACCCAGTGTCGTGGTAGCTGAAGAATTTGTGTGGATCATGTGCACAAAGGCAGAAGTCATCCTTTTGGGGGAAGGGTTTGCAAACACAGACCACAGAGGACTTCACAGGCTCCATCAGTGGCTCTCAGGGGAACTTAACTCCCCTGAAACAGTTTGAATATGGCACTGGGAATAAAGTGTGGTTCACTTGGAAGATGCACATGCTTCCAAGGGTAAGGATGCTGTGGGATGGATGATGTTTCTGTCAGCCCACCCCAGAAATGACATTTGCCTCTTTTATAGTCTCAAATTCCATGAAGTAGATATGCTAGTTTTCTATCACAACATGAGGGTGCTGGTGAATTTGGTTTTAGTTGCCTTTTTGGCAGCTCTCAGATGAGGCAGGCTTTTAAGAATACTTTTAGGAGTGCTGTCTGAACTTTATAGGTTGCAACACTTTTCTTGAATTTCTACTCCCGAGGCTGCCTTGCAGTAATACCCAAAACACCATCTACATTTTAGTGTTTAAATCTTTTATGAACTGATATGAAAATCTCCAGTGCCCTAAATATTTTATCTGAAATACTTTTTTTAAAAAAATCTTTAAATTTTCCTCTGAGGGGCTCGAGAGCTCGAGTGAACCCTTGTTAGGGGAAAGAGGTAGCTTTGGGTCCCCAGGCAGAAATGCAAGATAGGCAGGAGCATTTCTTTCTCCACTTGGCAGATTGATGATTTTTATTTAGAAAATATTTTATATTGGTGGTTAGAGTGCAGAACAGCAGGGGCTAGTCCATCGCTGTCCCACGTGGAGAGGTGGGGGCTGTTCCTGGGCACTGCTGGGCTCGGGGCAGGGATGGAAGGGGCTGGTCCAGCCTTCCCACGGCCAGTGCCAGCCTCGGCAGGGAGCCAGGGGGAGGCGAGGGATGGGAACAGCTGCGGGGGGATGCAGCAGCTGCCAAGGCAGCAGCAGCAGCAGCGAGGGCACGCTTCTGGCAGCGCAGTGCAACGCGGGGCTGGCTGGAAAAGAGCCCGCAGTGCTCCTCTGTGTGAGCAGCAGCGAGCCCGGGGCCACGAATCCAACACAGCCGGTGCAGGTCCGGCTCAGCCCAGTGCAGCTCCAACACAGCCCAGTGCAGCTCCAACACAGCCCAGTCCAGCTCTCCCAGTTATCCAGCACAGCCCAGTCCAGCTCCCACAGTTATCCAGCACAGCCCCAGTGCAGCTCCAGCACAGCCCCAGTGCAGCTCCCCAGTTATCCAGCACAGCCCAGTGCAGCTCTCCCAGTTATCCAACACAGCCCCAGTGCAGCTCCAACACAGCCCAGTCCAGCTCTCCCAGTTATCCAGCACAGCCCCAGTCCAGCTCCCACAGTTATCCAGCACAGCCCCAGTGCAGCTCCAGCACAGCCCAGTGCAGCTCCCCCAGTTATCCAACACAGCCCAGTGCAGCTCCCCCAGTTATCCAGCACAGCCCCAGTCCAGCTCCCCCAGTTATCCAACACAGCCCAGTGCAGCTCCCCCAGTTATCCAGCACAGCCCAGTGCAGCTCCCCACAGGGCTGCACAAAGTGCAGCTGGATCTGGAGCCAGCCATGCTCCCTCTGCTCCATTCCAGGGGTGCCCCTCTCTAAGGGTGTCCCTGTGAGACTGGGAAGCAGTGAGAGAACACAGCAACACGACTCCTCTTCCAAGCAGCAAGGAGAGATTTATTGAAAAGCCATGCATTTATATAAGGGAGATCACAAAAAACAAAACAGAAAAAACCCCATCGATCCAAGAAGGCAACACCTCTTTGAAAACATGCTCTCTGCAAAATATCACCAGACTCAGTGGTCAACACCAGGTGTCTGTCTGTGCTTTCTTTCTACCTGTCTTGTTTTGTCTCTGAGAAAGATTCCCACCCTGAGAAAGATTTAGGCTGTAGTGGAGAAAAGTCAACAGCCTGGGAAAAAACCACATTGGGTTCCCCATGAGCCTTCAGCACAAGCCATGCTGTCTCATCCGTGTTTTCGTGACTCCGGCTCTTCCCTCCTGCCCTGCTGAGTCACTCAGCACAAGGCACAGGGCACACTTGGGCACAATAGGGATGTTTTTTCTTCTTTTGCCACACATCTCAAATCCAAACTGGATCAACTCACAGTTTGTGTCTAAAGCGAAGTGTTTAGGACAGGCTCTCAGAGGAATTTGCTTCTGGAAGAGCAATATTTGCATAGTGTTGTGGGAGCTGTTTTTAATGAATCAGACACTTTTCAGCATGTAACTTGCTCAAATGTGCTAAAAACGCAAACAAGGCAGGAGGACTTATTGACTAACCCCAGTAAGTAAGCAGGGCAAAAATAATTTCTTTCAAGTGGGATTTGGGAAACCATTCATTGGGAATTGAGCGATTTTCATTGTAATTCTTGCTTGCTTGCCAGAAAAAGAGTATGTCTGATACTATGTACTGCAGAGTTGTTCCATATGTTAAGGATCTGCAAATTATTTCTTAAGAGTAAGGAAATCTAGGAAATTCTCTGTGTGTTATAAATTGAGAATATGACACATGTAGAACTGATGTGCTTTGCTTTCAATACTATATATCTAAATTTTTAATAATATAAGTGGTCTTATCCTGTATGTTTGAAAATTTAGGAACATGTGTGACTCAAAGTCCATCTAGTTTGGCATACTGCCTGCATAATATTGTAAGTGCCAGACATTTAGGCAGTGATTACTTGTACCTTCTGAACATAAGGGATTTTTTTCCCCTCTCCAATATGCTAAACTAGGGCCTGTAGCACAAGTGTCTGTAATTCTGCTAAACTTAAAAAAATAAAGTAATTTAAAAAACCCCTCAGTATTGTAATTTTAAATCTAATTGCTATGAACATACCAGTCTGTACCTGGTTTCTGCAAACAGTGAATTCTCAGGGTTCCCTGCAGTCCATGAGCTCCTTCTTCTAAAGCCCCGTGTAATTCCAGTTCTCCCCCTTGCCTGCTAGTGCTTCCTGATCTGACCACAGAAACTGCTGAAGCCTCATTTCCCAGCTTGTCTGCATTCACCTCGCTGTCTCTCGCCATCCTCGCTCCAACTGAATGTCGGTGCAAAGCTGGCTTCCATGGTTACTACTAAAATAGGCAAAGGAGATATTTTTGGTCAGAATCTGCCAGTTCAGCAAGATCAAAATGCTTTTGGGAACTGTTCTGAATACAGTGAAATTCGAGCAGCACGTTTATTGCAAAATGAAATAAAAGAACCTCACCAGCTCCTTCCAGCTCACCTGCACCTTCCCAGAACAGAGTCCAGGGCTGCCCAGTGCCCTGCTGCACCACCAGGGAGACCTGTCACTCAGACCCCCTGTGGCAGGGCTTTTGTGTGGAAACCTTTATTCTTCTTGGTTTTATTCTAAGTGTTGTCACACCAAAATCTTCCCTGCCCCACATCAGCCAGGATGGCTTCCCTTCAGCCAGCCTCCTCCACAGCACCCATTTCTGCTGTCAGAGCTCTGTGCAGGTGTTATTTATTTCAGATGTACATAAAAGCTGTCCAACCATGCAATGGCCTTTGCTCTGTGATGTGTTGCTGTCACTTGTCCCTTCTGGTCTCTCCTGTTTGTTTCCCTTGTGGCATGTCCCAATTAAGTTGCAGGTCCTCTGAGGAAAGGGTATCTTGAGACACCTACTGTTTTTCCTCAGCCTGAATAATTTTTTTTTGTTCTGTATTTCTAATAGACCCTCCTGCAGTTTGGATAGCTCTGGGCTTCCTTTGCCAATGCTGCTGTATTTTTAAAATTTCCTCACAGGCAGTAGGATGGCATGAGCTGTGTCTGTGTGCAGCTCCACAACACTGACCTGGTGGCTCTGTGTTCACAGCCCTGTGGTTTTCTGTTCTTTCTGAGCCTTTACAAACCCCCATCATCCGAAAGACATTGGCAGACTGAACAGTGCATGGACCTTACTGGAGTTCCTAAGCCAGGCACCACTGCCTGCAAGCTGCTTCCCTACTTCTGGGTGAGCTCCTCATTTCCAGCACTCTCCTGAGCACAGCAGCTTCCTTGTTGGTTCAATGGAGGAGAAGAAAAAGGCAGCTTCTCCTCCTGATCATCTGCTCCAGCCTGTCTTCTCTGGCCAAGCTTTTCAGAAGTATTGGAAGAATATTTCCTCTCCCACAGAGTATTTCACAGAGTATTTATTCTCTCACAGAGGATCATAATATCACAGAGGATCCTGAGTTGGAAGGGATCAACAAGGATGTATCCCAGGACAGGGATGTCCCTCCTGTCTGCCAAGGGCATTGCTGATTCATATTCAACTTGCCATTGACCAGGACTCCCAGGTTCTTTTCCACAGTTGCTGCTCTCCAGTGTCTCATTCCCCAGCCTGTCTGTACTGGCATTGCATTTAATTTTCTTTGCAAATTGCAGTAGGCAGCAGTCAGAAATACTAAACCCGTAATTCTCTGTAAGACTTTCTAGAAAGTGGGCCTTCTAGCCCAATGGATAACAAAATGTGGGGCAGGAGACAGCCTCCCACCACATGCAGCTTTTTTGAGCTTACAGCATAGTACCCCCCTGCAATGCAAACTCCAAATTATTTTAGACAAACACGTACACAGTACTGCACCCTTTTAAGCAGAGTTATCAAGGTGTGTCTGCACTGAATTTCCCAGAGAATGAACACATGCTCTGCAGTCACTATCCAGTTCCAACATTTGTTATTACCCACATGTGTTAAGCTCCTGGTGGGTCAGACCAGAGGACTGCAAGGAATGGTGACCAGCCTATGCTTTGGACAACCTTGCTTTTAACAGCTTGTCCCCCCCAAAAAGGGTGAAAGCAGCTTTGTTTGGTTGGTGGGGTTTTGTTTTTTATTTTAGTTTTATGTAATCAAGACATTACAAAATAGCCTACTGAGGCACCCATGTGTTGTAGAGCTGGACCTGTGTCTTTGAGGGGTGATGCTCCTTCAGCAGGAAACTCCTCCTGGTGTCACTGCTCCAAGATGCTGCCTAAAAGGGTATTTGCTGCCAACTGGTATCAAGACCCTCCTGAACCAAAGCTAGTGTTCTTACATTTCTAAAAATCCCTATAGGCAGTGACCTGTGTGTCAGCATCCCTGCTGACAGCTCCCATGGGGATTTCAGACACAGATGTACATTTAGGAGAAGCTGGAGAAATCTCTTGTGTCCTAGTGGAATAAATTCTGATTTGCCCAGAAGTTTCTGCCTGACTTCTACCACAGTCCCCATCAGCAGGATGGGACATGCTCCTCTGGAATCAGGGTGCAAAGGCTCAGTTTGTGGGCTGGGCTCTGGTGTTTGAGTGACTGGAGCCGTTATTCCCCTGCAGGCACAGGGGAAAACACCATTCCCTAAACCTTGGCTAAAGGAAGTTTTGTTTGGCATGCATCAGCCCACCCTTGCAAAGCTGAAGGCTGTATACACAGTCAGTTAGCACAGATCACCTGAGGTTCAGTCAACAGATATGTAAGGATTAATGCAGTTGTCTGAACTCTGTGAGAGCAGCATTTAGAGGGGAACTTCATTAGACCCACAGCTGCAAACTATAAACCCTTCTACTCTGTTTGAGGTTTGTTATCTTTAGAGATATCACCATGAAAGGTGGAACAGCTGTGAGAGCTATTATTCAAGCTGATATATAACGATTGCAAGAAAGGTAGGGTGTTTAGACAGATGATATGAAGAACAGATTTGCAAGAGGATCGTTAAATTCGTGTTCCTCGGAGCTGGTGTGCATGGAGAGGAAAGGCACGAGTGAGATACTCCAGCACAGTGAGGTGTTCACAAGAATATCTTCCTGAACTTGTCACAGCAGTGCCCATCAGGGGAGGGACTGGGGTGAGCAGGAGAGTGGAGAACAGCTACAGAGGGAAGTCATGTACAAAGGTGTACTCAGTAGCTCTGATATGAAATTTAAAGCAGGATGCTTATCAGCATATATCAGTGGTTTCCAGAACTTTAATATCCTTGTTTTATTGATGAGAACAGTTGCAGCTTGCTTGGTGCCAGGTTGGTCCTTGGCCTGGTCACTGCCTTCAGGTGTCAGAGGGGACTGCAGGAGGGGCATCAGTGCCTTCAGTCTGCAGAGCTGCAGCTTCGTCATTGTCATGTCAGCAGTTATTCTGGGTTTGGTGGCCAGCCAGTCTTTGAGGTAGATGACAAATCCTGACTGGTTTCTAACTTGAGAGGGGCAGCTGAGTGCTAATAGAGCTTCTCCTCCCAGTGCTCTTGTCCTGGGCAGGGACTGCTCTTGCTGACACAGAGCTGCTCTTCCCCTAAAAGGCTTACTGGTCCTGTCTTAGCTGTTTGTCCCAACTCAGGGACCAGGACAAGCCTTTAGTTATGCTTAGGGATTGCACAGATCTGCAGGACATCAGCAGAGAAGCGCAGCCTGGAGAGGTGTATTTTCCATGGCTCTGGCAAAGACTGCAGGGAATTATTTGGGGATAAAAAAACTTCTCTTTCTTTTAGACCCACGTAGGAAAACAGTCTCTTTATCAGCCACTTGGCACATGTGCTTTGGCGAGGCAGAGGAGGCATGTGAGGTCTCCATAATTATTATCAACAACTTTTTAAGAGGAGGGGGTAGAACCTGCGGTCCTTGAAACTTATATTCCCTTCAGGTGCTGAGAGGAGGGGAATAAGGGAGGTATTATTAGAAAGCATTTCTTTTATTTAACAGATGTTAAATAGCACTATACCACTATATCAATCTGTCAAGTACACTAATAGGAAACAGCATATAGAAAAGTTGAGATGTGAATTTCACAGGGGAAACAACCACCCCCCTTCTGCAGGATCCTGGGGTCTGGGGGCCAGCACGGAGCACAAGGAGCAGCTGCACATATGCCAGGCACATGTGGAGGGAGAGGGGAAGGAATAGTTGTGGACTACAACAGAGAAAACTTGGTCCATCTGGAAAGTTTTCACCCACCCTGTCCTGCTTGTTGCACTTGAAACTGGATTAAAAATATCCTTAAAGCAGAGACCACACGTATCTTTGGTTTTGACAAGTTGTGTGTATCCTGCTATGGGTTTCAGTGGCGTTAATTGGCATTTTCACAGCGTAGGTGGTTTTAGGTCTGAGGGAGAAAAACAAACCTCTAATGGACCATTAAAGGTTGAAAAGCAAGCCTGGCTTTACAGTAGTGTGTGTCAGTTCCAAGTCAGACCCAAAGCCATGGTGCTTTCCTCTTGGACTCTGCACTGCTTCCTTAAACTTGTCCTGGTGATCCCCAGCCACTGGCTGCAACCGCAGGCGGCCGAGGTTGGTAGGGCTTGATTAAAAGAGCTGCCTGAAGCCCAAGGTTAAGTGACAGAAATTTCAAAACAAAACAATAAATTAATAAAATGAATGTGTCATCAGCTGATCCTCTTCTGACCACCATCTGTCCCCTGATCATGTGACGTCTCCCAGCTGGCCACCCAAGAGACAAACCATGCAAGATCATCACCACAACATATGCTGCTATTTACACATTTTTAAAGGTAATAGTTGCTAGGCTGTCATATTAGTGGTTAAAAGCAGTTATTTGAAAGCTAGGGGAATTTTTTCTTTATTTCTCTCCTTTTCATTTTTTTCCCTTAGGAAGGCAGTGACTCAGCAGGTATATTTCTGACAGAGACATGTTCAGGGTTGGATCAGTGGAAGTTCCTGTGTAAAGTATATGTAATTCTACCCCCCCATACCCCCACCCTGTTCTGTGGTATGCTGTCGTGCCTTTTGTAATATGCAGTAGAATAAATAAGAGAGAAAGAAGGCAATGGTCCCACAAATGTCACTAGTGTACCTTTTAGGAACATCATGTACTCTCTTTGCCATCTCCAGGATGCAAACCAAGCCGTGCATTTTTAAACTATTGTTAAGATCAAGGATGTGGTTATGAGAAGACTTACAATTTATAGGATACTTAAGCATTAAGGATTGAGGCACAGAACATTTCCTGGGGATTAACGACTGACTGGGTGAGCCTCGGGCCATTAACCCCTGCCTGCCATTAATCTTCAGGAAGTGCCCTGCAGTGAGGTCGTTATTGCTGTTATATGCTGAAACAGAAAAATAATAATAAGAAAGGTCCGTGGATTATTTATTTATATTTTACATAACACAATTCTGTTGGGACTGTAGGAAATGAACATCTTTCTGTTTAGCTGGTCGTACTGCTGGAATTAATGCAGTTCCTGCATCTCACTCTTCTGTGGAAGATTATTGTCAGATTGCAGGAGTGTAAGTGGGGCAGGATTTGGCCCACTGCTTGTATTGCAGTGTTTAATACAATGAATAAGCCTTGCTTCTCTGATATAACTGCTGGCACAATTTAGCCCTATATAAAAAACAGCTCAAAATGCTTGTTTTACAGCAAAGCAATTTATTCACAGTTCTAAGCATCTCACAGCCTTTTTTTAACTCGTTGAATAATCCTTTTAGGTTGCCCATAAAGCAGGTGAAATGCTTCTGCTGCAGTCCTAAGGCAGAACACAGGCTGCATAAATAGCATCTAAATTACTAGGAATACAAAATACACATACAGTAATACATACCTACAAAGGCAAATTCATACTGACAGGACTGCAGTGTGTGCTTATCAGCAGCAAAACATCTCGGGGAAAAAAAAAAGTGGCTTTATATTGAAATTTTGTATATATTTCTCTCTATATAAACACTTAAATACTATTTTTTGCATGTTCTAAAGCCCAGATGCAGGCTCCTTTTTAATGAGCCTGCCTGCTTAAACATTTATTAGCTTAGAGATGTATAGTTTTCATAAAGCTGGCTGATTCTTTTTGCAGAATATATTTGCAAAAAAAAAAGCTTTTTTTTTTTTTTTTTTTTTTGTGTACATGGCCTCAGTCCTTGCAACCTCCTAGAGAGTCTGTCAAGGCACAACTTAAAAGCTCGTTCAGGCGACCATGACCCCCTGCTAGCAGATTGTCTGCCTAAAAGGTAAGGGAAAGCTAAAAAAGAAGTAGAAACTTAAAAGTAGCTTCTCAAAGGCTGCATAGATCTTTTTTTTTTGTTAAACCTAAAGTGTTTAAAAGCTTTAATATTGATGGCCTGTCAACTTTGTCCTGATTCTTTGGCTTTCAGTTAAAAGGTTTTTGTTGTTGTAGCTTATGCAGTTGCTCTGTTGCTATGGAAACGTGACATCAAAATGACGTTTCTCTGTTTAAAAGCTTTTAACTAAATTCCTGCCTGTCAGATGTAGGCCCCATTTTGTGCACTCAAGCTTCAAGCTGTTGCAAAAAGGTTTCATATGTTCTGTTGTCATTCAAATTCTTTATCCACATATGCATGTCTTGCACTACAAAAAACCTAAACTAAAAACTCAATCTATATTAAGTGTCCTCTTTTAAAACCCTTTTAGGTCAGTCAGCAATGGCTGCAGCAGAAATTCCCAGTTACATTGTCTCTTCTCAGACTGAGAAACACAGGAGGGCCAGAAACTGGACTGATGCAGAAATGAGAGGTTTAATGCTGGTTTGGGAAGAATTTTTTGATGAGCTGAAACAAACTAAAAGGAATGCCAAAGTTTATGAGAAAATGGCTAACAAACTCTTTGAAATGACTGGAGAAATTCGCCACGGAGAGGAAATAAAGATAAAAATTACAAATATGACATTCCAGTACAGGTAAGCTTCAGTTAATTCTTTTTATTTTAAGAGATTTTAGCAGGGACGGCGCAGTGATTTTTGCCTTTCAGAAAGAAGTCTCCTAGAGGAAATCTGTCGATAAAAGATTAAAGATTGTTCATATCGCTTTTAAAATTCTCTCTTGCCAATGCTGTTACGTCATTGTTAATTTGTTCCCCCGATTTCATGTCAAACTCTGGGACAACTTTGTTTCTTTAAAATTAGCTGGCATTGTTATGATGCAGAGGGATGGAAATGTATTAAATGGGGAAAAGTGAATTTTTAATTTTTTTTTTGCTCTTTGCTGAGGGGACTGATTGTGTTAGCTTGGCAGCCAATTCCTTGCTGTGAAACTCCTGCAGTTTCAAGTGGCCACCGAGGATCGGGATTGCAAGGCAAAGTTAAAAAAAAAAAGGAAAACTAGAGCAGAATAATGTCTGGGGGGGGGGCTGATGCTCCTCGATTTTGGTCTCGTGAGTTGAAGGGTTACACTTCACGGGGCCAAGAAAAATTGAATGTCTTATTACTGAGTGACACACTTTGCTATAATTATAAGCAGCAGCAGTGAGAGAACTATTATATCTGCAGAGAAATCAATGTGCACCGTCAATGCTGCTCCAAAGGAGCCGGGGGGAGGGCGGAGGTGTCTATGAGGGGATGATAAAGAACAGGCAAGCAGTCAGGAGGGGAAGTTGCCTCCAGAAAATGTGAGGCATTTGTGGATTTGTTGTTTGCAGGGAGAAAAATAATTAGAACTTAACAGAAATATTTCTATTTTCTTTTTTTTTCTTTTCTTTTTTTTTTTTTTTTAATTCTTATCTCTATGAAGCACAAACTGCCTCATACTGGAAATCCTGAGTGGTGATTTGAGCTAGGTGCTTGTAATGCAAGAAAATGAAATATGTGACTCTTTTATTTAATCTCTCCTCAAAGCTCATATTAATAATAAAAAAGGTTATTACAGCAGGCAACCATGTTAAAACTGCTCGCTTTTCTGTAAGGCACCCTTACTGTATTTAATGCAGAGACTGCTCATCAAATAGAAAACTAGGGAAAATCCTGTAAACCCCTTAACTTTGAATGTCCTTCTACATTTCTACGATCCACAAGCAGAATGTTTAACATCATTTGCCATAATATTAAACCCGATGTTTTGTGGCAAATGCTAACGTCTCCAAAATGTTTTACCAACCCTGCTGTAATCCCTACAGTTTTCTTCACCCAGACCTTAGATGAGGAAGCTGGAAGTGAGAAAAATTTGTGTCCAGCATCACCCAGCAATTGGCACTCGGATGCAGATTTAGGAGCTGGGAGTTGCTGGCTACCAGGCTTTTGCTTAGTCTGCTGAATCTGCAGTCCTCCCTGCTGGGAATTGCATCTCGCGGCGCTGAGATTTTACAGGTGTCTGTAGCAGCAACACTGCACGATAGTTAAGTGCTGTAATTGCCAAGTGGAATAGGTTATTTCTGTCAGCCTTTGTTCTAAATTTACAGTGTTGTCATCAATCAGAGAGTCTCATTTTTTCCCCTAATTAATGTTTTTACTTTAAAGTTGCGCTGGGGGAAGGGGAGAAATAAAATCACTCGCATACATGCACTGTGTGAGAAACGGCACTTTTAAGAAATATCCTTCTATTTCTGTGAACTTCTATGATTGCTTCTGTTGCATGCTGCCAATCTGTTTTTCTATTTTGCAGTGCATGGCAGCTCCCTGCTTATTGATTGAGATGCTAATTTAGGAGAGTTAAAAACTGCCTTGTGCTGTCACAGAGCTGTTTCATTTTGAGCTCTGGAATATAAAATGCATCTTCTTATTGTTTGTTCACACGCCTGTGGGCTTTGCTGTCGAGGTAATGTGGTATGGAGAACAGGGACAAGCAGAAGCTGTTACAATTTCTAGTTTTTGGTGTTGTGTGAGGATAGGGAAGGCTGTGGTGAAACTGTAAATGATGTGAGTGGCCACCGACTGCTGGCTTTGCTGTGAGGCAGCCGAGTTTTAATCTATGTTCAGGGTGCCTGCAGGACACTGGAGGAAGATGCTTTACATCACTGTATGTCTGAGCATCATTGCTGCACTGTGGCACAAACTGGGCAAAGAAGATCCTGAGAGTGGGAAAGTGCTCTATTTTGAGATAATACTTTGTAATCAGATCATATTATTTAGCTATGTGTCACAATTTCATAAAGGAACATAAAACCCCTGTCCTACAAATTACTGCACATACGTATATATGGATGAATACATATTATGTGTATTTTTTCCATAAAAAGAAAAAGCAGTACTTGAATACTTCTACCAGTCTTTCTAACAAAGTTCAGTTTTAAAAGTGCTGTCACTGGCATGTCTTAGCCTGGGACATCTGTTGAAACAGATATTGATGATCTGAAACACATAAAGTTCTGAAATAGAAAGCAGTGAACATGTTTATAGCAGTGCTCTCCAGTTTGAGGATCCCATGGCATTCTAAGAGGCAGTTCAGTAAATACTGTTTTCTTTATTCTGCTTAGTGCAAGCCATTCATTATGAGTAGAAGGTGTCCAAGGTCAGACAAACACATGTGTAAATAGGGAAGGAGTGTCCCTTGGCCAATAATTACTGCAGTTGCTGCAGCAAGTGCAGTTTTCATGAGGCTGTACAGAGGCAGGGGGCTCAGAAGGGACTCCCACCCCAGGTATTCACCCTGGTTCTGGGGGTGTCTGGATCCCATGTGGGATCTTGTGCTGCCAGGTAAAGTTACTTCAGGTGTAGCTCAGTGTGCATGAGCATCTCTCACATAAGCAATTTTAGAGTGATCATCTCTCATTCCTCCACATTTGAGGTGAAAACATTATTCAGGTGTTAAAATGCCAAACAGAAATCTATTTTATCTCATTATTTCCTCCTTGAATCCTTGTATTTATTTCTCGCTGCCCTATATTTCAGCAAGGTGACAAGAGAATGAGAAGATGTTTAGAGAACAGTTAGACTGAGATATGGAAAACTTTATTAAGAGAAGTGGAAAAGTTTGTAAATGCTAAAAGAGTTTTAGAGGTGTATAAAAATATGCACTATTTTTCAGAATGTAAAGCAGATATTTTATTTGCCATAATACAAGAAGTTTTTTATAAGAATTGCAAGGCAAGAAATGTAAAACTAGTTAAAGTCATATAAATCTGTACTGCACTACATAATGAGCACGTGGAACTCATTGCCACTGAAAATCATTGACACCAAGAGAGCAGCAGGTTGTTTTAGTATGATTATTATTTTTACTAAAGATTAGATTTATTAAATAAAAAACCAGATGTTGTTTGTCTTCCAATTAGGTAGAGTTATGAGAGACAGCAGGTTTCAGGATATTACTGGCTATTGACGGAAAAACAATCGTGTTTTTATGGGTGAATGTACCCTCAAAAGCTGTCTGTCAAATTCTTGAAGTATTCAGCACTGACCTTTGTCAGAAGAGAGTGAGAGATGGACTGATCTGGCAGTGGTTCCTGTATTCCTCTGCATTATTGCAATCCAAGTGCATTTGGAGGAAACTAATCAGGGAAAAATATACCCTGACCTGAAGTAATTCTTGTTGGAGTCTCAGTATATTAAGGGACCATTTAATCCACCGTGGAAATTGACTGGGTGGAAAATTCTGCACAGCACCATAGGTGGAAGGAAAATTCTTTCTGCACCTGTATTTGAGTAAAGTTCTGCTTTTAGGGATTGCTGTAAAATCTGAAATATCTGCTGTGGATAGATCAGCCACCAGGTTTTTAATGTTCCACTTCAAAGACACCTGTGGGGTGAGCTGCATGAACCTCCCCATTTATCCATGCTGGAAGAAGGAAGGCTGAGGCGAACTTCCTGGAATTCAGAGTTAAGATTTCAGATGTGCTGTCATCAAAAGTTTTCCTGAGATTAGCGTGCCAGCTCTTGAGGTTTAGCATCCCTCAGAGTATGTGCCCAGTTCTTTGTGTTGTGCAGCCTGCTCAGGGCTATCAGCTCATGTGAACCTGTAATTATTCCTTTTCAGAAAAGCACTGTCCTGTCACTGCTGATGCACTGATCTCACTGTGCCACAGTGCTCTGTGACTGCTGGTATAACATTGCCACTGACACAACACTCTGGCTTATAAAAAGGGTTTGCACAGTGGCCCACAGTTTTGACTGATTCTTTCTGATGTTTAAAAATAAGAACTGTGTGAATGCAAATTTATTATTTTCAAAAACATCACCCTCCCCAAAGCCTAGAAAACAGGATGCAGCTGTTGCGCTTTGATTTGAATCGCAGTCAATTAATGTTAATGATTGGTAAATTTGAATCAGTCTCATGATTTGAATGAAAGAGTAGTCTAATTTTTTATTTTCATGTGTACACGATAGCAATTAAACATTTTTGCTTGTGTAATCCGTTGCTATACTCTTTGACATTATGCAACTGGAAAATTTGACCTCTGTTACAGCAAATGATAAAATATGAGTTCAGCCGAATTACTGCAAAAAGTTGAATTTGAATATTTTCCTATCTTTCTCTTTAATTTCAATAATTTATAGCACATGAACAACTCAGTATTGTACTTTCATCATTTTTCTTTTCCTCACCATTGATTGGTTCATAAACAGTTGCTATTTATTATTTATTTTGAAAGCTTTTCCTAGAAACCCCAGGAGATGGATCTTGTATCCATTCCTTAAGGCAAGTAGTAGTATCAAATGCTGCAATAATAATAAAAAAAGGCAATGCTGCTTTGAGCAAAGTCCAAAAAAATGAAGCAAGCTATAGATTGCTTGCTTTTTGCTGACTAAATAATGATGATTTAAAAGAAAAACTCTTAAGAACATAATATTGTGATAGTTTTATTTTAGAAGGTGGATTAATAGGCACAGAGAATAAAGTCTGAAAAAGGTCAGTGGCAGCACAAATGACTCAACAGTTGTCTCAGTCTATTCAGTGGAGCATTTTGGCAGTGGGATCTCAAAGTCCATTAATTTATCCACTTCTCTGGAATAAGACAAGCAATCACCTTTCAAATTAACTCGGTTGGCAGGCTTTGGGTATTTGTCCACTGGAAATCTGACTTTGATCCCTGAGTTTTTGGAGAGAGTTCTCAGTTGCCTCTGCTCTCAGCTGGATTTTAATAGAGCCTCATGAAACAGCAACAAGTCTAGATAAACTCAGTGTGAATTCACTATGCAAGCTCTGCTGACTTTCTCGCTTACCTCTGTTTCTTACCTCATTTTTCCTGCCAGGCTTGCTCACTCAGCAGTGATGTGCCCAATTTCAAAGTGTTAATGTATGGCTCATCTTGCTCCCTCATTTCTGGACTATTGCATTCCAGCCTTTGTATTGTCCTGTTTCTTTTAAACATTAAAACAAACAAAACCCCAACTCTGTCTCTTGGAAGCAACTAAGATTGCTGTGAGGAGTTACACTAATGACTGAGGGCAGTAAATTCATCTCTGCTTTAGACTCCAGTTTCTCCAGAGTTACATTTACCTCAATGCAGGCAAAAGCTCTCAGCTGTCCCACGAGGTTTTCTGGACTTCTGGCAGTTGTAGAAAACATATTTAAAAGTCAGTAAATCCTGGAACTTGATATTAGTATGACGAAGGTAGCTATTTGCTATGTTTTTACCAGAAAGCTGAGCCATCAACACTATTGCAGTGAATGTTCTCCCTATTTACCTCCACCTGCAGCATTTCTACTTCTCTTCCAAAGGACTGACACTCCCTTTCCCCTTATCTTCTCATCTCCTCCCCTGTTTCATCCTTTTTTTTCTGTGTGTTTGAGCCAGACTCCATACAGGTAGATGATTGCTGCCAGTGCTGCTTTTAAGCTAACACAGTTCTCTTGTCTACCTTCTGGTAGTGATCCCTTTTATTCAGCTCAGAGCTATGGTAAGCAGTCAGAAGCAGAATTAGTATTCATTCAATGCATTGAAAGCCAGAGAAATACCTGCATTTATGTAACTGCAACTCTACTGCTCTGTGAGCACACAGTAACAGCTCTTCCTTCAAAATTGTAAAAAAGGGGTTCTGGGTACACAGCTGAGCTCAAACAACAACAAAAAGATACTGACCTACTCAGGCAAAATACCTACTCCTGGAAACTTTTCATTGAATCATAGAATGGCTCAGGTTGGAAGAGACCTTTAAAGACCATCACTTTCCAACCCCCTCACTAAACCAGACTGCCCAAAGCCCCATCCAAACTGGCCTTGAGCACTGCCAGGATGCAGCACCCACAGCTTCCATCACAGGGGTCACCACTCTTATGAAAAATGTCTTCCTGTATCTAGTCTGAATCTACACTAAGGTGTTCCCAGAGCCTTCTCTTCTCCAGGCTGACCACCCCTGACTGCCTCAGCCTGTCTCTGGCAGAGCTGCTCCAGCCCTCTCAGTATTTTTGTAGCCATCTAGGTGGGGTCTCAGGAGAGCAGAGGGGCAGAATCCCCTCCCTCAACCTGCTGGCCTTGCTGCTTTTGCTGCAGCCCAGGAGAATGGTTGGCTTTGTGGGCTACCAGCACATTGCCTCTCATTGACCAGCACCCCAACTCCTTCCCTGCGGGACTGCCCTTAATGTCTTCGTCCCCCAGAGTCACCCCAAAAATCACCACAGGGGTGGGTGATTTAATGAAAGCAAGTAATGAGGTTGGGGATACTTGGTATCTTTATTTCAGCCTTCACTGCCCAGATGTCTCAGTTGGGTGTGCCTGCAGCAGAGTTATCAGACATACCAGCAGTAGAAAAGAACTGAATTAGGAGTCATCTCTGAAAGTTTGTGAAGATTGAGGGAGGTCTCTAGGGACCAGAAAAAGGCTGTTGAATCTTCAGGAGGGCAGGAATAGGAATTAAGAGTTCTTCCCTTCAACTCCTTAGAAGATCATTGAGGAAGAAGTTTTGGAAGAAATTTCCAGTCATGTAACGAAGAAGGTATGACTGGGAATAGCCAAAATGGATTTACCAGCACAATATTACATCTGACTGATCTGCTTGCTTTGTTTTTTAAAAGACTAGATCTGTGCATGAGGGTAGAGCCTTTAAAAAATTATCTATCTATCTATCTATCTATCTATCTATCTATCTATCTATCTATCTATCTATCTATCTATCATCTATCTATCTATCTGTCTCTATTACTGCCAGTGTTTAGTATTGACAGTACAAACCCTTTTGACACAGTCTCCAAGAACATCCTTGTATCCAAGCTGGATGTTATACTTCAGATGGAAGGACTACCAGCTGGCTAGAAAAGTCTCTGTATCTCTGGGCACAGAACAGTTGTTAATGGTTTGTACTCTGCCTAGAGGCTCATTCCCAGTGAGGACTGCAGGTGTTTTGTACTGGGACATGCCCTGTTTAATATCAACAGTCCAAAGCTGGAGTGCATGCTCACTGTTTTGCAGATGATGCCAAGCTGGGGGCTGCAGTCTGCACGTGTGAGAGCAGGACTCCACTCACAGGGACCTAGACAGGCTCAGAAACGGGCTGAGGGAACCCCAGCAAATCCAAAAGGACAAACACAGCGTCCTCCTCCTGGGATGGCCAAATGCTGGGGTAGGCAGGGCATGGCCTGGCTGGCAGCAGCTCTGCTGGTGGGGACTTGGGGCTCCTGGCTGACTTGAGGCTGAATATGAGCTCCCAGAGCAGCCAGCAGAGTTCCAGCTCTAAGCTTATCCTGCCCTTTTTGACACAAAAATTTGCAGTTCTAGGCTCAAACCATGTCCCACGAAGTCTGAATGCAGCTGCTGGGCTTGGCAGTGGCCTGGCTGAGGTGGGGTCACTCCTGACTTTTGCCATCTCACCTGTGGGAATGACTGACCACAGAGAATGCACTGCATAATTGCAATTCAATTTTAAACCCCAAAGCTTGAACACATTGTGGGTTTCAACACAGGCAGACAAATGTGGCATGTAGGCTTGGCTCCTAGCTTATAGTGGCATAATTGATATGTTTTTCATGCAAATAGCCTCAACAATTGAACTAAAAATAATCAATATTAATTGATGGTTGTTGTCAGGCCTGTGTTTAGCTATTTTCTGTCTGTGCTGGCTGGATATGTATGTGTTTGTAGGCTGTGCTCAATATTCTCTGACTATGAAATCGCAGCAGTAGGTTGTGAAATATGTATGAAATTAAAATTTTGAATGCATAGAGGGCATAAAAGTATGGATGGCTGTGAGGCTTTGCTTTGCAGGACTATGATGTGCATTTCTAAATAGCTGGAAAAGCTCATCAGACCTTGCAAGGACAAGGAAAAAAGAATCCTTAAATGGCTTTAAAATCTAAGCAAATCTTACTGCCTTCTTTTCTCACTAGTGGATTTCCCCTTATTCTAGGCTGACAGTGGTTTTAAAGGAGGAACTTCAAGTTCTCACTTTTAAGTTGGGCACCATTTTTTTCATGTTTGCATGTTATTTAATTCTACCCTTTGCAGGACTGGTGTGGGCAGGATGGATTGTGAGAAGGAAAAACCTGAAAGGCTTCAAGAAAAAAAGGGTGGGCCAGGTGTCCAGGAATAGTTTTAATCTCAATTTTTTTTTCCTAAAAATGCAAACCTCTAGCTTTGAGAATCAGATTTGGTTCAGCTTTTTGTTAATTTGAATGAAATCTGGTTTATGAAAATGGGACATTTTCATTGTTCTTGCCTTTCCTGTTGTGTTCCCTTTTTGATTTTGATTTAGAGTAAGAGGATCTGAACTGGGAGAGGCAAATGAAAAGAAAGTTCGGGACTCTAGTTGGGCTCTGGAATTTCTTTGGGATGTATACTACAACTATATACCTCAGTTTTATATTTGTCAGTAAAAGAAAATAAAATAGCACTGGGTAACTACTGGGATAGCAGCAAACTTGTCTGAGGATGGAATAATAAATCTCATAATAAGATACATGTGAAAGACAAAATCATGGTTAATATTCCACTATAATGTAATAATAACGTTTTTGTGCATGCTGTTTCTAATGCATTATTAACTGTTTTAGTTGTGTTCTGTTTTTGTTTTGTTGTTCTTTTTTTTTTTTTTTTTTTTTTGTAAATTAATGAAACTCTGTACTTTTGCCTACTCTGATCTTTATTCTGTATCAAATGAACAGATGTCTGTGTCTCATGGTTGTTACAAGGATATTTACCAAGGCATTTCAGGGTTTTTAGGCAATATTAGAAAAAGGAGATGTGTTATATTGAGAGCCACTTGTATTCATTAGATAAAATAAATATTCATCCTTTAAAGCATGGAAGTGCAGGGCTGCCCTCAGTTTAGTAAAGGCTGTGGTGTGTTGCCTAGTCCAGTTGTCAGGGATTGCTGTCAGTTTGGTTAGTTGGATATTCTTTAAGGGAAAGAAAATTATTCAACCACCAACACAGTCCTGTTTCCATTAGAAGTTGTATTGTTCTTTATTTGTATTGAATTTCATTTGGGGTTTACATGCAACTTGTTATAACAAGTCAAACCAAGGAAAAGAACCTGAAAGGCTTCACTGGAAGTTAAAGAAGAAAAGTGCCTAATTTTATTCTCGTTAAAAGCATTCAGTTTGACTCCCAAATGTGACCAGAACAAATGTTTAGAGATAGGTCTGTATGAAAAGTACTTTTTGTAGGAAAACAAGCTTTAATGTTGTGTGCCTTTTCTTACAGGAAATTAAAATGCATGACTGACAGTGAAACTGTGGCACCTGACTGGCCTTACTACAAAACCATTGATAGGATCTTATCCAAAGTGACAGACCACAGCGATGTGAAAATGCATGAAAATCAGCAACCAGGTCCTTCTACATCACAGACAGAGGCCTCACAGTCTCCATCAGCTAAGTCTACACCTCTGTATTTGCCATATAACCAGTTTACATATGAAGGAAGGGAAGAATGCTTTGAAGATGAACATTCAGAGAGCTCATCAAGCTTGCTTTCTTACAAGCTGAGGTAGCATCTATTTTCCCATCTTTTTAGTATTTTGCAGAATGAACTGAATTTGCTGTGTAGAGGGAATACCCTCACACATTTTTCTCTAACAGCTCTTGTATTTTTTTCTGTAAATCACAAATGAGATCTGTTCCCCAGTCTCAGCCACTTTGCTGAATTAGGGCATTTTCTTTATTCCTTTATGAAAGACTGGAAGGGAGTAGGAGAACTGGGCAAAAAGTTGTATATTATTGCCAAAACTCAGCATGCATGTCACGGCTCACATCAGGGAGAGTGTTCATAAAAGGAGTACAGGCATGTTCAAGGGAGTCCTGCAGTGCAATCAGAGATATAACATACTGCTTAGATGATTTTTTGGCTTGCTGTAGTTTTGCTCTTGATATGAGTATGAAATTTCTCTGGCTTCAGTTATTATTTAAATGGTGAAAAGATGCAAAATAAATGTTTCTATGGACACTGAAAAGCTGCCCATGCAGTTGGAAACTACATTGTAACATTTTAAATACAATTGAGAATGTAATTTTTTTTCAAAGTAAATGCTAGTTTGAGATGCAAACATGTGATTCCTTTTTCTTATATTTTTTGGATATGATTGGAGTTCCCTGGAAGGCAGCATTTTAACAAAAGGCAGGGTTGTACTCTTGATACAAATTTTAGACTTTACTGGTCTCATTTTTCATCCAGAGTGGTGTGAAATAAGAGTTGATTACAGTTTTCTGGCAGGAAAAAAGTTGATCTTAGAGATCCTTATCATGAGTCTGTGAGGCTTTAACTGTAACAGTAAAATTACCTGTCAGTCATGCAACTGTAAAGATGTTGAGCTGGAAGAAGAACCAAACGAACAAGTTTGAGTTATTGTTTCCAGACCCACTCTTGGATGAATAAAACTAAGGTAAATTCACTCCAGTCATTCAAGCAAATGGCTGATTATTTTAAAAAACTTTTTCTTTTTTTGGCAATGAATATTTATTAGGGTGCATAACTTTTGAACTATAGCAACCTTTTTGTTCACAAGAAACATTTTTTTTTCATCCTAGTTTATTGTAAGTAGTTGAGATTCCTGATACACAAACTCACTTTACTTTGGGATTTCTGAACTCCACAGTCACATTTCAGATGCAATAACTTTAGTCCCAATTGGATTTACAATAACATTATTTAATCTTTAATTAGAAGGTCACATTTACTCAAACGTTGTGGAGTTTATTCACTTGACTGCTTGATAACATCAGACTTTTAAAAAATGCTGGATATGTTAAGTATTTTTTTAGCTTAGGGACAAACTCCAGGACAACACAGATTTTTGTACCATAAGAGAGAACAGAGGTCACCACACCAGGTTTCACTACAGAACACAGACAACCCTCACAAAGATCAAGTGAATCAACCCCAAACCTACATTTGTTGTGCCCACAGTTTGCAGGTGGACCCCACCCTCATGCAGATGCTTTCATTTACAGCTAAAGTTGACTTAAATCAGTCACTACATCACAAGCTCTGGAAAATTTAGGTTATGATCCATTTTAGCCAGCTTCAGGTTCCCTGGTTTATTTTTTTTAAACTTTATCCAAGGAAATAACCTAACCTGTTCTAGTAGAAAAGTATTTTAACTTTACTTGGCTAAATTTAAAACTGCAGCCCATTTAAATCTAGCCCGTGGTGGCACAGGCTGGCCTTCAGCTGGCTGCAAGTCTGGACAGGTGATGCCCTGAGCCCTTGCAGTGCTGCTGTTCCCTGCTGTTCTGGGGGGCTCAGGAGGGTCTGGGAGCTGGAGGAAGGGCAGGGCAGCTCTCAGGGTGGTGGGACCTCCACAACTTTGGAATTCAGCCATGCTCTCAGTCTCCACTATGAAAGAATTTTGTGCAATAGAACATTGTGCATATCATTTAACAGCAAGGTAGTTACACAGTCACAAGTTAAAATACAGCTCCCCTGTTTTAAAAAAAAAGGACTTGAGCAGTAGATACCACATGAGAGAGCAGTGTAATATTCAGGTGAGCATTGTGATTGGATTAAAAATTAGAAACCACTTGTGATAATGGGGCATGTGTCTGGAAAGAGAAAACATGTTATTCCAATAGTCATAGGGGGTTTGAAAGGCTTGTCCAGCTCTGACCTGTTTCATTTAGGCTGAGAATGAGAGCAGAGTAGGGAACTCTCTCCTGGCCAGAAGTAAATGCAGTGCTTGCTAATGATACCCCATGGGTTAAAGTCACTTAGAGCTGCCATGGTTAGACAAGGAAGTTAATTCTTTTAGAGTTACTAATGGAAAATTATGAACTGAGGAAGCAATTTTCAGCTTAAGCAATTAGTGCATCATCCTGTATTTGAAAAACACTTTGAAACAGCCAACAAGAGAGAAAAGAATTAGCATAAAAAATGTGGGTCCATCTTGACTATTTTATCAATGCCCTTGCCTCTGAACAGTAGACAATTGATCCAACAGATTCAAAAAAGGAACTAAGGACAATTCTGAGAATTGAAATCAAAATGGTTTAGGTCCTCAATTTCCCTATTTTTTCTACTTTATGACAATGCAAAACAATTACTTTGAAACACATTTTGAAAGAATAAACATGTCTATATGTAAAATACAGATGTGTTTTACATTATGGGCTTTTTTCTTCAGTAATAAAAATCCTGATGTTATGGCAACAATTGATAGGGAAAAAACTTTCAAACAGGAGTTCTTTCTAAATAACTTTTAAACTTCTGAAAACTTTCCCATTATTCCTTTAAACTCTCCAACACAGCTTTAGAGTGTCAGCTTTGTGTTTTCCACAGTATCTTTGAACATAGCAGGAGGCAACTTGGCTATATAAATTACAGCTTTAAAAAAAATTCAATTGAATGTTTAGCTTTCATGATAGTGAAAAATGTCAAGTTTTGTACTTCAATCACTATGTACATATTGTCAAGCTAAAAATAGTTGAAACTGGTGTTCTTTGCATTATGTTTGAAAAACTTTGAGTTTGGCACCTCTTACAAAACCCAAATTTTTCTGGATGTGATAATTCAATTAATGTGAGATAATACTAATTTTAATTTTTGTTTCAAGTGTGTAAATGAGGAAAACATTTGGAAACCCTTTAAAGGGTCACCTGCTATTTGCTTAGTATTGTTCTGAGACTGTTATACAGTACAAAACATCTGACAATAATAGATTTATTCTATTATTGTCATAAAATCCAATACAATATGGTGGAGTCTTAAATTGCAGCTTAAACTTTTAAAATCCAGATTCCTGACACCACTATAAATGTCCTTTTATCTAATTGAAAACAGTGTTTTTTCACCCTGTGGATTAATTTATGGTCTTTGTTTTCATAGTAAAATAACGACAGAACATGATTATACAGGCTGTGAATGTAGTTCAGACTTCATGTGTTCTGCCATTTCTATTGTACTGAAAATGGGGATGAAAGAGTTACTTTCACAGGTTAAAAGACCATAATAAAACCACTGTGTTATCTAGTTTGACTTCCTGTTAGCTATTGTTTGAATTTGGTCATTCTGGTGTGGAGCACAGAAATGTTGTGGAGAGGGTTCTGTGCCATCCTTCCCTCAGCAGGGCACGCTGCACTCAGGGGCCCCCTGTCTCTGCTGTCCTCCACTTCTTTGTTTCTATGATTTGCTTGACCCTGGGAAATACTAAATGTCTGGTCTAGAACTGAAAAATTCAGAAGATGGAGAATTCACTCTTCCCTTCTTTCTAGTGATTAACAAAGACTTGTTTAAACCAGTCCCTTGTTTCTAATGTGAATTTAGTGAATGGAACTTTCAGATGTTACTTCTACTTACCTTTCTTTCCAGTATATTGGAGAACTTTTCCATATGTTTTGCTTTTTGACAAGGTGGTTGTGTGTTGTGTGCCATGATTGTACTGTCTTTGGTATTTTTTAATTATTAAATATAGATTAAATAATTTGGTACAGAAGGTTTACACACAAAGTAAGAATTGGTAGCATGAATTAGCCAAGATATGGATTAAAAGAAGTTCATTAAAACTTGGTGATGATGCTAATTTGGGAAACAACATTTTTGGCAAAGACTTTACTATTTCTAAAATTATCCTATGGCTATTTAAATCTGAATGGGCATCATCTACAAAGTAGTTTGAGCTTTAGGCTATGTGCATTATGTAGTGCATCTTAACTTATTATCCAGACTTGTTATCCTAGCAAGGTGCTTTGCCCAGGCTCCAAGCTATTTTTGTGGTTCTTTTCTGTGTTTTACTTCAAGGATGAGTCTCATTAATTCCTGAATGCATTTGAATGGTTGAATGAGCCTAATTTATCAGATCCAGGTTGTCTCATCCTCAGTCCTTATGCTCTGAAGATCTTTATATAATCTCTTATATTAATAGTGTTTATATCCAGACCATTGTTAATATTTTTAATAAAGATATGGGTTATGGAAGTCTGCTTGGAATTTGTATGTAGCTAAAAAAACCCCCAAACCAGTGAGAAACAGCTTTTAGGTGTTAAAAGCCATAAATTCCAAGAGCTGATGGTACTGGAGACCTGTTTGCCATGAAGCAGCCAGAAATGAGGAATTGTTGTTAGGGTTTTGTGAAGATAATACATTCTGATAAACAGAGAACTCTTTTGTATTCAACTCCTGCTTCATTAATTATTCACACACATGAATAAGTGTAAGCAATCAATCAAGGAACTTTTAATTGAACAACGAATTAAATTAGTATTAGGTAGGCAGACAGAGAATGCATTTGAGACTTGCCCAACACGTTGCCTGATTGTATCTGGAGGTTTTGCTTTGTTCCCCCTCATGTCCATTACACACAGTCATTTCTGCTCAGTCCCCTAGGTGAGATGGGACAATTTCTTTCCCTTGGTTTGCTTCTTTGCAACCCTGCCTGTTTTAGAGCATAGCAGGGAAATATCTTTGTGAGGTTCTGTTTGGAATACAGTCCCAGTGCCAGAGCTCTTCCACACTTTGTTCATGTGGTCAGAGGAATACCAACACCAAGCTCTTGTAGGCCTTGGAAGCCCAGCAGATTGCATTTGAGGTGCTTTCTTCCCTAGACCCCTGAGATTTTCCTCAAAATCTACCTTCAGAGATAGGCTTGGCAAAGAGGGAGGTGCCTCTTCAGCAGCTTGTGGATGCTGTCAGGGTCTGCTGCACCCCTGCTGTCACAGAGGTGTTGGCTGGACAGGAATGCAGCATGGAGAAAGGGCAACAGGAACTGATTGATGCTACAGCAACCATCAGTCGCTGCTTATCTTGTGCCTGTACATTGGCAAAGTAGACATTCCCTAGCTGGAACTGTTTGGGGATACTGATGCTGCTTGGGTTATGTGATGCTGAACCCATATTCCTCTCCCTGCTTCCCTCTTGAATTTGTTATTAAAAGCTATTGACAGAGAGGGGTTTCTGACATGCTGCCCAGGACACCTAGAACTTTTAAAGAAAGATGGTTCAGTATCTGAGGAAGCACTTCAGTATTCAAATAACTCATCACTGGATGGGCATCACTGGACATTTTACAGTTTCATGTTGCAAGTGCTCTTTGCTCTTAAATTAGGCTCTTTAGAGACTTCTTTTGTAGGGTCCTTCTCAAGAGCTCCCTTTCAGTAGCTATTCTGCAGGAGGAGAGGATCACAAGTGCCAATTCCTTACTGTGAACTTGTGAGTGACCACAGAACCCTTTCACTATCAGTCAGTGGAGAGTAAAGGAGATTGGGAGCATCACCAAAGCTAGGGCTTTCTGAAAAATTCTGAAATAAGTATTTCTTTATTTCTTTTCAATGAAGGCTAATTACCATGTTGTGTTTGTTATTGTAAACAAATGTAGAGAGTACTTGGGAGACCTTGAAGAATCCTTGTGTCATTGCTTTTGGGAGCACTTCTCTGTGCTGAAACAAAGTTCTGAGCTAGCATTCTTCAGTGAGTACTTTTTTTGTTATTAGCAGACTGCAGATACTGCTGACAGACTAAAAATTTGCTGCTCTTTTCTCTCTGGAGCTGTGCAAGGCACTTACTGTCTTGGATGCTTTGGTTTCATGTCTTACAGTTCTTTGATGGATTTAACTGAAAAACAGGTAAAATCCTTTACAGACTCTAGGAAAACACTTCAAAGATTCTTTTCTCTTAAAATGAAGGCTTATTTTAGATCTTTCAATATAAATCACTCCATCTCGGGGTTTTTTTGTTTGTGTGTTGATTTGTTCCTTTTGTTAGTTTGGTTTTTTTTGGTTTTTTTGGTCTCAGTTGAAATTAAAACCCAAATGGTGGCTACTGTTACCAAGAAAGACACACAATACTCAGTGCATCTCAGTCCCATTGACAAGCCTCAGATTTCCTTTCTCATTCCTTATTAAGGATCATTCTCACCAGTGTTTACATTGACAACACACAAGCCCTCTCGTGGAGGAGTTTGTACTGGTTTCAAGACAAGAGGTCTTAGCACAGCTACTTTCTAACACTGCATGGGAAAGACAATAGAGATTCATCAAGTTTCCAACATTGAAATCCTGTGTGAAGAAAAGTTTAAATTCAAAAGGTGATTTTGGCTAAAAAATATCACCATTTCAGAAAGTTTCTTGCTCTGCCTACCAGGAAGTACGCACTCTCTGTGAATGTGGCTACAGTGATGGGAACCTTGGAGTAGCAAAGAAACAGATTCAGTGTTGTCCTTAGACTGCTGTAGATATTTTCCACTTGCTTGGCCTCTTTGAGAACGACATTTGAAGTAATTCTGGCTGTTAGGGGAGACAAACAAAATTTAGTGTTAGCCAAGACTGATTCCCACAAGATTGTGAGACTGTGGTAATTTCAGTGATCAGCAGTGAGCTTGACCCACAGTTTGAGCAGACCCACAGTTTGAGCAGAGCAGCAGTATTTATTTTATTCACATCTATGTGATGCCCCAAATGTGCTATATAGAACCTGCAAAGCTGAGTTTATTGTATACCTTCCAAAGAAGATAGTATCTCACCTTTCTCGGGTCACTGCACTCTTAAATGTCAAGGGGCTTGTGTCTTTTTCTTATATTTGCATTAAGCCTTTCAGGTGCTAAGGATTGTTTATCTCTCCTGCTGACAGATCTGAATGTCACAGTTGCTGCTGCACAAAGCCTGTCAAGTAGGATGAGAACATGAATCAAATTATGATACAAATCTGCCACAGCTGAGTGACCTCACCCCCACTACCCTTCTTCACATTAATAAAAACACATTCCTCAAGAGTTCAAGTTATCCTTATTCAAGGATGTCTTAAAATCTGCAGCATGTTGACATGGCATACTAGTCACAACTGTACTATCTCATTATTGCATTTCATCTAGAATGGATACTGCTTTTGGCAGAACATGACTGAGATTGCTGTTTGTGTCAAGGGACTTCAAGACACATCATCAGATATCTTTGATGTTGGGGACTCCAGTCTGGAGTTACAAAATGTGTAAATGAAGACATGGTCTCTCACTTTAACTTAGGAAATGAGTTATCTGGCTCTAACTGGAGGTTTCTCAGATGCCTTCTACTTGCTTTTCTTCCTCTTCACATTTTAGCATGATTCCTTCTTAGGCTGCAGGTTGACACAGAACTGTGTGTGTATTTTCTCACTTGTATGCCTCGTGGGCTGGTTTTGACTGTTGCTCTGTCACCCCAAGTTAGAACAGCCAGGTGTCCTTTACACCTTGAGAGCACTGTCTTTATTGCCATGTTTGTTTCTCTTCCAAACCAGAAACCCTGCATGACAAAGCATAGAGGAAATTCTTAAAGTATTCCCCAAATTGCACGTGGCAGCTCTGCATATTTCAGATGAGGATATCCATTGCCCTTCTCTGGACATGCTCCAGCCCCTCAATGTTTTTCTTGTTGTGAGGGGCCCAAAAATGGACACAGGTTTGGAGGTGTGGCCTCAGCAGTGCCCAGCACAGGTGACAGTCACTGCCCTGGTCCTGCTGGCCACGCTACTGCTGATCCAGCCCAGGTGCCACTGGCCTTCTTGGCCACCTGGGCACACCTGGCTCATGTTTAGCCACTCTCAACCAGCACCTCCAGGTATTTTTCTGTCTTTTCAAGCTTTTATGTTGTTTATAATGTTTTGTGGTGGAATATTAGAAAAAAGAGTGGTCAGTGCCACTGCTGTGTCTTGGCACAAGGGCAAATTCTGAGAATTGTAATCTGGAGTGGGGCCAGCCTTACTGATTAAATGCTTTAAAAAACAAGTTGTAAGATACCCCCACATGTAACCATGCAGCACTTTCTCTGGATTGGAATGGTTATTGCAGCTTTAAAATTGGAATTTCAATAGCCAGATCAGCCAAATGTCTCTTCCAGTACAGTGCAATAAATTCATAATAAATTCAATGTATAAGATATGTCAAGATTAAAAAAACAAAACAAACAAAAACCTGGTATTCTGTAGGGAAAATTCATTAAAAACAATGAGATGTAAAACCTCTTTTTTTTTTTTTTCTTTCTTTCTTTCTTTCTTTCTGTCTTTCTTTCTTTCTTTCTTTCGACAATCTGTAACACTAAACACTAATACATTAAATACTTATGTTTTGGCACAAACTTGAGAGGGAATTTATTGGAGAACACAGAGGTTTGAAAATATGGCTAGGTTGTAGCTTGGCCAAGAATATGCTATCGAATTTTTGGTTCTTTCTTTTTATAAATATGAGTTTAATGTCTAACAAATATTCACATTTCAGAGCTGAAGAAAGACCAGTTAAGAAAAGAAAAATGCAAAACTGCAGTTTCCAAAAGAAGAAGCTAAAATTAATGGAAGCCATGTTGGAAGAACAGAAGAAGTTGAGTAGAGCTATGGAAGAAACCTGCAGAGAAGTGCGCAGGATCCTGGATCAGCAGAACATCATTCAAGTTCAAAGCTTACAGTTACAGGAGAGAATGATGAATCTACTGGAGAAAATGATCTCCAAGTCTAACGTGTAGTTTCCTTTGTGAATGCCTCTGAGATTACTATTGCTATTATAGATAACCATTTATTGCACACCATATGTGTGTCTGTTGCCCTATTCCCAGGTTTTCCATGGAAATTCAAACCCTAGTGTAATCCTAGTTCAGCAAAGAAAACACAATGCAGGGCGAGAGCTATCCAGTATAATAAAATTAGTGCAATATATGCCTAAGTTGAATTATTTTTATACAGAAAGGTTAAGGGATAAATAGCTCTGGGAACTGAAGTACTATTTATGCCTAAGTCAGGTATTGTTTTGCAGACAGTGGTGTTGTATATTGCTTCACATCAAGGACTGCAGCTTAATCTGTTTTAGGAGAATGAAATAGTGCATTTCTAAACATGGTTATTGCACCTTGACTTTGCTGATGATTAAACCCTGTTTTGAAACATATGCCTGATTTTATAAGTGACCTATGGTTCTTGTGAAGAGCTAGTTGGGACCATGAGATACATAATTTTAAATTCCATGCCTGATATGAATAGTACTCTAAAGTAAGAGGGTAAAAATAGTCTATTCAAATACATTTTTGATATAAAAAGAAACCCCCTCAACAACCTTACTATATACTGAATACTAAAATGTATAGAAGATACTTGAAGTTGCTTTTGATATTAAACGTTTAATTTTTTTTCATTATTAACTGGAATCTGTTGACTTAACCAACAACCAGCAATGAAAACTTTCATTTATTCTCTATCACAAAAGTATTGTACTGTGTGTATATACATATATATAATGTCTATCAAATGAAATAAAGAAAAAGAAGAAACTTACTGCTTATTGCTGGGCAGGTCGTATGCTCTGGGACACCAAAGGATACCGGGAATAAGCACAGTGAGAGGCTCCCGGCTGCTGATTGCAGGTGGAGATGCTGTGCCTGCCCGGACGGACAGGGATGCACCACACGAGGGAGCCGCCGGCTGGAGGATTGTGCCCGGGGAGCTGAGATGGAGCCCCAGCCCGCCTTTGGCTCCTCCATGGAACCTGGCATTTAGTCATCTTCCACTTACATTCGGAAATTGGCCGGCAGAATTGCCTATATGCCTCTCCCTTTTGTGTTCTCCTTAAAAAACCCACATATTTCTGCCTGTTTTACTGTATAGGCAACAGCAAAGTTTGGATTCCAGTATAGAAACTAAAGAATTAGTACAAGGAACTCAGGCCATTTTTCATTCTCGCTTTTGAATAATGTCCCCTCTTGAAACTTTGAAGGTGTTTGCATTCTCCTATACAATTTAATGTGTTGCTGCCTAAAGGTGAGCTAAAATATTTTAAACCCCTAACACAACAAATTAATCTCAAATTATGCTTGCTGAACAGGATAAAGGTTATACTCACCAAGCAAATTAATAATATGTGGAAATATTTCTTATAAGATCTTCCAGGTATGAAGATTAAGAATTACTAAATATCTAAATTTGGCCCATTCCTACAGTGTTTAATGAATGATAACAGGATAAGGCAAATGTAATAGAAGACTGAACTTGGAGAAAATGGTGGCTGCTGAAATATAGACAAAGTAACTGTCCCTCACCCCACCTTTACTACAGTGATTACATGACTGGAAAAATGCCAAGTTTCTTTTCTGATTCTGCGAAGACAGTTTTACACATTTCAAATGTATGTCTGTCACAGATTCAGGTAGGCTACATGTTCAGTGCTTCCTGACACTTTAACTTGTTTACTGCAAGATATAATGAAATTCTCCCCTGACTCCACAGGATTTAATAGTATTTACTATGACTATCTACTCGAATCATATAGCAATTAAATCCAATTAATGAGCAATAACAATGGCAGCACAGCTGAACCTTGTACTGTAGAGTAGGTAACCCTGCTCCTTCCATGTTATTACAGCTCCAGATCTGTAGGAACACAAGAATGGAGAAAATCTCATTCCTTGCCTGCTACCACAGGGAACCATGTCATAAAATCCCTTTTGTAAATGTGTGGACCTGTATCTTAAAATGAGTTAGGTGTTTTGTCCCCAGAATTATATGAAGAGCTGCATTACAGACAGGTAAATGCAGTTTATAAGATTGCTTTTAAGATTATTCCTGACTAATTTATACAAATTTCTTCTTGTATTGACACTGATTTTGCTGCTTTATGTGACATTTGCTCTTGAGAGCCAGAGGTCATGCCCCATGTAACCAGTCTTCTGATGGATAATACTCTTTTATAAGGTAGGATTTTGATTACTTGCTAATTTTGCTCTTTTGAGTTCATCTACTTTAAAGGTGAGTGACCAGAATGATACACAGCATTCCAGATGAGACTCTGAACTTTGTCTTACATAACTGCTTCAAAGGAAATGGCATTTTCTGGTGGTTGTGAGAAATTTTTTTTATATATAAAACGTCACTTTTAGTTGTTACCTTTAGAAGTTAAATTTTAAATCATCATTTCTCTAACAAAAGGCTTTATTCCCATCCACGCAGATTACATGTGTTTTAGCCTAGAGAGTGAACACAGAAAAGCTGTAGACAAATATTACAAATTTCATGTATGTCAGAACTTTTCTAATGCCTTTTGACAAGCTGAAAATTCCCCACCTACCCATAGCTTCTTTTTGCTGCTGTTTCTTTTGTTCCTGTAAAGACTGAACACTCACTTTAAAAAAATAGGTTGAGTGTTTTTTGTGGGGGAATTATTTTTTTGCTTAAGGTAGTCACAGCCTTTTCATCTGTATGGGACAGTTAGCTGCAGGTACAGATATTTGAATGTTTGAGATATTCAGACAAATTATAACTTGAAAGACCTGCCTAGAATTAAAATTCTTGGTAGAATTCCTGGTTCTGCAAAACAGAGACAGACACTGCTTCTGTGTCTGTATGAGTAGGGAGTTGAGTATAATAAGTATTCAAGAGGAGCACATGAGGGGTTACCCGAGTTTATAATTTTAACTATGACATTAAATGAACTCCCTCATGGCTTTTAGAAGTGTGATCAACAAAGAAACTAGCACAGGAAAACAAATTTCTTATTTTTAGGGCAGTAACAGGGTCAACTCAATTTGATGTCATTTTCACCAAACGAAGTGCTTGTGTTACACATACACACACAGATGGTGCAAATGGAAAAATTAAATAGGGGAGGAAATACACTGCCTGGAGGCAGGTGACTTTGTAAGTGATGTGACAATAAAGGAAAAGGAACCTGAGGAGGCAGATGAGAAAACGAGACATTGAGAAACATGCAAGCAATTGAGGAAATTTTGATGAAAGATGGGAAAAAATATGTTGGAAAAAGGGGCAATGTAAATGCCTCCAAAAAAACCCAGTAATGACACGGACGAGGGAACACAACACTTCAGAAGGTGAAAATGAAAGAAAAAACATAAAGTTGAAGGAGAAAACCTTTAGTATGAAAAGCTAACACTAGTGAAGTTCTGTATATTTTGAATAGAGAGTCCCTACAGATAACTTAAACAAATTACAAAGAGTGGAGAGCAAGGAGTGATGGTTTTTCCCACCAGAGGAAAATAAGGCTCTGAACAAACATTTGGAATCCAGGATATTTTTCACAGAGGAGAGAGGTTAAGTAATTTGTAGGAGGATCCTGTTATAATTAAGCAGCATTTTCTCATGCTGGTATTAACAATTTGATGGGTACAAATGTTTGTAAATGTTTTTTTTATTTTTACTCCTTGACTTCAAATTGGAGAAGCATTTTAAGACTTCAGTTTATTTCAGGCTCTGCCAAGTTTAACAGTTATCCAGCAGACCAGGAGATATATTTATGGATGGGGAATGTCTTTTATCATATTCTCCATAAACTGCTCTTTCTTGCAAAGAACAAAAACCAGAACAAAAACACATATAGGATTTAATTTTTCCCCCAGACTTAGCCTGTCCAATTTGGTGTAGGCAAATAAGTCTGTAGACTTACCCTAAGTTGACAGCCTGGTTCTGTGAACAGTCTCCTGTTCTAAAGTAAATGGAACTACTCAAATGAATAAATGTATTGAAATCTTTATGTATATGTTTGCAAAATCAGTTCCTATGCTGATAATGTAATGTGAAAGACAAATTTAAAAAAGAAATTTAGGAACATTTGGTGGTGTTATGTCAGCAAGTAAATACTAACCATCTGGTCTCTAGATTGCTAATCTATTTCCCCTGATTTTATGGTAGCATGCTTCCTGTGTCTGCAAGCTTGTGACTACATCATTAAACTTTTGTGTTGATCTTTTTTAGTGTTTTAACAGAAACATTTGAAATACTTTGCCATTTTGGGTGTGACATTTTCTTCTATGCATATTTTTTCTGGCTGGAAATGTTTCATTCTGTTACAGCTTATTTGAAGGTATTTATTGAACCACATTTCTAATAAGGATGAATATTTTCAGGTATGTTCTATAAAAAGCAGACCAGTCATCCACAGTGAATGACATCCAGTTATGTAGGGCTAACTAATTGCTATCTGTAATTAGGCTGTAAGATCTCAATTTGATCCTTGTATCTCATAATAGCAGGTTGAAGGGACCCTGGTCCAGCCTTTCTTGGCTTTCTTTGCTGCAGGTCACTCATACTGAGCTTGCAGTCTCCCAGGACCCTCAGGTCCCTTGCCACAGAGCTGGTCCCCAGCCAGCCACATCTCCACCTGTGCTGCACTCCTGGATTGTATTTTCCCATGTGCAAATTCTTGTCCATGGGGAACTTCATAAAGTTCTTGGCAGCCCACTCTTCCAGCCTATCCAGGTCTTCCTGCAGGGTGGCTCTCCCTCCCAAAGCGTCCACTTTCCCCCTCAGCTTGGTATTATCAGCAAACTTCATCAGGATACACTTGATCCCCTCCTCTAGATCACTTATGAAGATATGAAACAGATGTGGGCCCAATATCAATCCCTGGGGGACCCCACTTATCCCAGGCTGCCAGTTTGAAAAGGAGTTATTCCCACCATCCTCTGGCTGTGTCTGGATAGCCAGTTCCCCATCCACTGCATGGAACACTTGTCTAGATCCTAATGCATCCATTACTTTAGGAGGAGTCTCTGGGAAAACATAATTGAAAACCTTGGAGACAATGTCCACTGCTCACCCCACATCAACTGAGCAGGTCATTGTGTTGTCAGAAGGTGAGCAGGTTTGTCAAGCACGACTTGCCTTGGTGAATCCCTGCTGGCTTTTCCCAATCACGTGCTTCATTTGACTTGTGATAGCCCCCAGGAGAATTTGTTCCCAACTTTCCCAGGGAATGGAGTAGAACTGTAATTTCCTGGGTCCTCCTTTAAGCCTTTCTTGTAGATGGGGGGACATTAGCCTTCTTGCAGTCTTCTGGGACATCCCCTGATATCCACAACTTCTCCAAGATTATGGAGAGCATCCTTGGAATGACATCAGAGAGCTCTCTTAAAACCCTTGGATGTGTAACAAGTTTGTAGGGGTTAGGCTCCTGTGATAGTTCACAGACAAGCTGTTTTTTCACTGAGAGCATTTGCATAAACCTGAATTTTTGATCCCAGGATCTGTGTCCCAAGCTGAAAACAGAGGTGAAGAATGTGTTGGGAATCTCTGCCTTTTCAGCACTATGGGTGACAATTCACCTCTGCTGCTCATCAGTGGGCCAGTATTTCCTTCTGTTTGTTGTTCATGTACCTGAAGAACCCTTTCTTGTGTTTTTTGACCTCTTTGGCCAATTTCAATTTGAGCTGAGCTTTTGCTTTTGTAACTGCATCTGCTCACCCTGGTAATGCCCTTGCAGTTCTCAATGGGTTTTCCATCTCTGGTATGCTTCTCTTTCTGTTTTTAGCAGACTCAAAAGCACACATTTAAGCCAAGGGAGTCTCTTATTCCACCTACTTTCCTTACCTTTGAAGGGCATGAACTGGTTTTGTGCTTCCAGGAGAGTGTCCTTGAAAAACTGACAGCACTCACAAGTTCCTTCATCTTCTATGGAAGTGTCCCAGGCAATCTATCCCAACTGAGCTTGGAGTGAGCTAAAATTCTTGACTGTGTGTTGTTACCTTAGGGGCAAGTTCTAGATTGCTATGCATTGCAAGAAAAAAACATGAATTGGTGCATACCATTAAAGGTATAAAATTTCCAACAGACTGAAATGTTGAGAAGCACTTATCACAGCTTGAGGAAGGCTTGTTTCACTGAGGGAAGCTATAGAAATATCAATTTTCTATGAACTGCAAAGTAAACATATTTAGAAAATTAACTAAAACTACTTTAAAAACTCTTCATGATCCTTATTCTTCTCCCTAGAGGTTTAACTATAATTTATCTTTAATTCAATATAATCAGATCAAATGCAATCTCTTTTATGGATGCATAAAACCGTGCCCACATGAACTTATGTTAACTATAATGCCTATGCTTTCTTTAAACTTACATGAATAAGGTTTTATATTTTTCCTTTTCATTTAACTTAGAACTTCACTAAATGAAGATGAAATACACCAGTGTTAATTCTTTAACAAAAGTAACTGTCCACATAGGGTTTAAATCTACAGTTCATCTATTCGAGGAGTTAAGCCTATTTAGAGCTAGTTCACATTGGTTAACATACAGTAAAAATGAGACTGAATTTCACCAGAGTTAAAATGGCATAATACAGATTATACCAGAAATGATGCACTTGTTTTGTGTCTCCTTGCTGCTAAAAAGTTCTTGTGATTTGGTTTGTGCATTCTCATGAGAGTAATCCATAGCTTTATTTTAGGAAGCTGGTTAAAAAATGCATACTGTACATTGAAGAACTTTATTCTTAAGCAGTCTTTCTTTCTGTAAGATTATCTGTATGTGTTCATTGTGCAATGAACTTCACACAATATCCTCCACACGTGGTTTGCTTGCAGAAGGGTTCCAGCATCTTCAGCTGACAGCCCTGTGCTGGCACAGCAGGAACCAGCTACAGCTGTGCCTCTGAATCTCCTAGCTGGAGACACAGCAAAACCTTGTGATCTTCTCTTGCCCACTCCAAATGAAAAGGAATTACTTTTGATTTGGTTTAAATCCACTATTAAGTAAAATATATCTTAAAAAAACATAGGCTAATTTTCTATTTCAGATGAAATTAGGATGTTATGCTAGGCAATAACTTGGAGGATGCCAGTTATCAAGGAAAAAATGTGAGTGTGCTTTTGGAAAACCAGCCATAATGACCAGGAGTTCAGCAGGAACTGCCTGGATCACCTGGCTCATGCAATTCACCACAGATGTTGTATCCTTAAAAAGGTGAAAGTGGAAGTAGGCTGCCACAGGTTGAAATAAATAATCCATTAACATTCAACTTTTACCATGGGACTGAAATTTTAGTAGGAGGCAAGACTTTAACCTTAACCTAGCTCTCAGAGGAACTTAAGCCATGGTCAAGGTACTGAGAAGAACTCCACACATGCTGTCAAGGCCAAAATGACTCTTAACAAACAAACTTTCATTTCAGAAGGTCATTGAGAATAACTGCAAGTCTAGTCTTAGATGAAAACAAAGTTTTGGTGGAGCAAAAAAAATGATCCTCTTTTATGTAAGTATATTTTATATGAATTTTAATTGCTGAAGTTATACTAATAATCATGATGGTTTTTACCTGGAATGAGCAAGTATCTTCTAATTTAATTTAAAAGCCAGAGTCTAGTTATGAGGTGGGGGAAGATGAGGTCAGTCTAAGCTAAAGCAGATTTGAGAGCCAGGGTAGCATCCTGTCATTCTATGTTATTGGGAATGGGTGGTGTTTGTACCAAAACCACCATTGCCAGGGTGGAACCTAAATGTCATTGCAGCCATGCCATGCTTTGTCAGCTGAGAAGAGAGATATCTCTTCTGAAGTGAAGATAGATCTCTTCTCTTCAAAAGAGATAACCACAAGCAGAGCTGTGTTTCTGGCAGGTATCACAAAGACAGACTGAACTCAGTCCAAAAGGAATTTCTGTTCTTTCCAAAGTTTGGAAAGTAAAAAGCTTAGATGAGGAAATAGAAAAATTCTTGGACTTGACTTTGCCACATACTGACTGGAGCAAGGTAAAATGTGTTCTCTGATTCTTGGGTTAACTGCTGAGAGGAGAGGATCCCTCCACTTTAATGGTGCATAGTTTGTTGTGGAGCCAGGGTCTTTCATCGGAGGAATTATGTTAAATAGGAATATGCAAATGAGATTTCTCTGTCTATTACTCATGTCACCTCTGCAGTGCCTCAGGCTCTTATTTTCACTCAGTTTCTTTTCCTGTAGTCGTATGTGAATACAGAGAATTATCAGCATGTTTTTCCTGAGGTTTAAGGCTATGAGGGGCATTTTTAGACTGGCATTTGTACCTCATCACTTAGGACATGTGCTTAGTGATATCTCAGCCAGCAGAGTCCTGATGTGTCACCCTTGGTTGGTGCATGAACCTCTAAGTCACCCTGGAAAAGCTTCAAAGAGGAAAAAAGAGGGAGACAGGAGCAGAACACTGGAGGATATCATATATGATCTAATTTAACTTGCTGTTTAGATGCAAGGATAGAGCTTGCTCACTGTGAGTATTGCAGAATAAGACAATAATGACTTTTTTGGCATGGTACTTGCAGCCACGTGGAGGAATAACTTCTTGAGATATCCCTTTCCCTTACAGCACCAAAAATACATAATACTTCTTCAGAACATGTAAATTCAGCTGCTGGATGATACACATTTTAAAGCCAAATGGAACTGAAGACTCTCTGCTTAAATGAGCCCAATTGGACAGGAGACACAGCTTTAATGGAGCCACAAACCCAGGTTAATTAGTCAGGCAATTCTGAATTAGAAAATGAAAGCTTCAAGGCTTAAAGATCAAATAAATAAACAAAACCAACAATCCCTTTAGAGAAAAAAGGAATAAAAATGCACTAGCATATTTTTTTCATTTCAGTGTATGTGTTTTACAAATATTAGAAGGTGTCCATGACACAGTAAGAAATTAAAAATTTACACTAATTTAGGCTCAGCAAAGCACTTATCAGGAACTGAGGAATTTTGGGTATAGACTATTTGCCCACAAGAAATAGTGGGGTAGAAGTTTCTGTGCTTTCACTGATAACAAGTAAGGCCAAGCTCAATTCTTGGGTTTCCAGTTCTTGACAGAAATGTATTAAGTATGCACGAAGTAGATGTTTTAGCAGATGTTTTGGTTCTATATATTATGGTTGTTCATCAGCACTAAAGGTTTAACATGACATCACCTTTAACAACATGTAGCCATACTTAAGGAAAGAAAAACTGACCACAGTGAGCCCTTCTTTGTTTCCAGTTTTTGACTACAGCAAAATATTTTATTTGAATTCTGTTAGTAAATTTAGAAAAATAAATATAGCACATTCTACTACAGGGGAATTAATTTTCTTAGGATATTAAATTATTATATTTATATTGTTGTGCTTTCCAAAGGCACAGTCAGGACCATGGCCTGGCTGTCCCTGTTTTCACACACAAAAAATTGTTCCAGACAGTTTACCATTTGAACTTTCAATTTTGCAAGTGGCACCATTCACATATTTAAGTGCATGAAAGAACCTTTCCACACAAAATCTATTTAACTATATTTTAATGTTTAATTAAATATCATAGTAGGTAAGGACACAATTACAAAGCCAAGTAGATGCACCAGGATCAATCCTTTTAACCCTAAATAGGATTTGGGAGGATATATCCTTTATTGGCCAGTCAAGATTTAATAGGATCAGTATCCACCCCAGCCTTTATTTCTATTACTTCACAGCTCCTTGTAAGGGTTTTTGTAGATCAGGATGCATGGATAGGAAACACCATCATCCAAACCAAAATGCATTTATACAAAAACATTTTCTTCCCTTTCCCACTGCCAAGAGTGTCTCACACTAGGTAGAAAACTATGTTCAAAATAAAGGGAAAAGTATTTCTAAATATTAGATGAACTAGTAAACCAAGGTAGATCCTGATGGCTGTGTGTTCATACATTCCTCAATGTACAAAACATCATCTTTGCTGACCCTTTGAACTGCTGGATAGTAGAAAGCAGATAAGCTTTTGGAATTAAAAAAATAATAAGTTCTATAACAACAATTTTGCTCCCACCTATGTATTAACTGGCCAACTACAAGCTAACTACAGTGTATATGACACATAGTCTTCCTTGCTGTTCAGAACAAAATCAAGCTAGGAAAGTTGGAATCATGTTTGTAAACTGAAAAAGCATTTGATACTGATAATCATGTACAATTTTATTATTTTAAACAGGTTGAAACCATTAAATGATATAAGTGATATTTATGTGAGGATTTTTCTGTATGTCTATAAAACCTTTTTGGAGCAACCAATACTTCCATTCCTTTAACTAAGGTAATTAAACAGTGGTAATTAAAACCACAGACTTTGTGTCAGATGCTGGACTATGTTTATTTTCTGACTTCTCCTCTGGTGCTTGTGCCAGCAATAATCACAGTCCATTACAGGATGCATTGTAAACCTCTGCAGATGAAGCCTGACAAGCTGTTTTGTGACAGCCACCCTCAGTGTGATTGAGATGTCTGTATGCCCAACATTAAGCTACTTAGCCTTATAAGCCAAAGCTTTTCCAGCCCCAAAACCACAAATCCTTATCACTTATTTCACACTCTTCCTTCCTTTATTGTCTCCAACAGTGGTGAAAATAGTAAGTTACAGCTGAAACCTTGTGTGGAATTTTGAGGGGACATTAATCACCTTGTTCCAGATTATAACATGAAGTCTTAATCACCATTTCCAAAAGCACTGAAGCTAAGCACTAAATTGATTCAGGATGTGTTGGACTTTTCTGACTGCAAGTAGAGTGTGTGAGCACACCTGTTTTCATGTCAGTCTTCTGCTTTCATTTCTTCCTTCCTGGGTATTACTTAAGTAGGAAATTCTGCTGTAGTACAAAATAGCCTTCTGTGAAGCCAGACTAATTACATGCTCCTGTGCTATTATAAAAGTGCAAGTAATTCTGTTGGTTATCACAAATACAACAGTTTCAGTATATTTGGAAGGGGCAATCTGACACTGCCATGGAGTAATCAGTTTATAGTTAGCAGATGCTGATGGCACTTTTTAACGTCCCTCCTCTTTGAAGCAAAGCATAATTCCTGTGTATTAACTCCATAAAGACACAGTGGGAGACCTGCAGTTACCTTTGTGAGATACTTACAATTCCATTTTACTTGTCACTTTCCAGGAGATTTTTGTCAGTTACAGCTGTTTACAAGGTCAGACTGAAATACATTGATCAATTTTCAGTTCTATAGGCAAGAAGGTTGTGCAAGTCAGTCTTAGATCTGTTGGGGTAACACAGCAACAGAAGTAGTGGGAAAAGAGATAAAGTCTTGATAACCTCATGTGGAAGCTGGAAATAATTGGGCTATAAAGGGATGTCAACCCAAACCAACACCTTTGATTTGTGGACTGCAATTCTTTGCCTGTGACATCTTCCCAGTCGAAAGGATAAAGGAGTATAGATTCTTTGGGCAAACTTAAAATACTGGAGTAGTTTTTAAAATTACTGTACCTCACCAGATAGAATCAACTGCAGGGTTAAAAATCAAACACTCAATTTTCTTCCCTTAGGTTTTGAATTTTTAACCTCCCTAAGGACTTAGTAATTATTTGATGAGACACAGTACATCTGAAGAAGTTTGGAAGTCTGTTACACTGATCTGCTGTGACGTCCTCTGTGAGAATGAGAAAAATATATAATGCTTATTTTATTTGATTATTTTTTCTTTTCAGAAGCTTTGCCCATAAAATGGGAAAAGAGAGAACAAAACTTTGATCTAGGTCAATCTGAAATCTCCTTGAGATAAACTGACAATGAAAAAAACCAGCAGAATGAGAAGGTGAAAGCCAGAGTAGAGGAACAGGATCTTCTCTTTTTCCAAAGAGCTTTTGCCTTTGCTCTGTGTTTTTGTTTTTCCTGAAGACTCTGGTATCCTGTAAGCATTTCAGCACAGGAAGGAATTATTAAGAAACAATTTCCTAGACTGGATAAGAATTAGACAATTTACTAAAGTTAAACCATTAAGTCATAGTATTGCAATTTAGATGTTATCTTACAGACATAACAGCGAGTTGTGGGATAGATATCCTGCTCTGGAGATGGGGAAAAAACCCATCAAAATCCCAGCAAAAGGTAAGAATTCTCCTTCAACTTGTGCCTGGTAGGTTCAGTGTCAGGTTTCCTGTGCATAGAGAAATAAAATTAAACACCCCGAATAGAAAGGACTTCTACAAGTACATGTTAACAATTAAAGATGGCATTTTTCAGCTAAGATCACAAAATCCTTTCGGGTTCTACAGGAAATTCAAAGAGATTTGGTTAATTCTTCCCTTTTTATGACTTTTATATTCCTTAAGAATTTTTTAACTGGTGTTAACTTCTTTTTCTATTTTTCTATTTAAAAAAAAGGGCTGTCAGTGCTACTCTTTTGAAGAGCTGTCCGTGTGTATTTTAAACACATACTGCCGGTGCCCTGCTCCATCTGGGAGGCAAATCTCCTTAATTGTTTAATTACTACCAAGTGCCATAATTACGACCTGCTCAGCCTCCCCGGATAAAAGGCAGTGCCACGCTACTCCCCCTCATTTGTACCTTCACCTTGCGCAGTCTGTCTCGCTTTATTCCCGGCCTTCAAAGGACGGCACACCTGTCTGAGGCAGCTCCGAGCGCCTCCCCGCCGCACCCGCGCTGCGAGCCGCGGGCTGTCAGTCGAGGGCTCCGGCTGCGGCGTGCCCCGGCTGCGGCGTGCGGGGCTCCGGCTGTGCCGTGCCCGCGGTGGAGCCCGAGCCTGAGGCCGAGCCCGGTCCCGCTCCGGCCCGGGCCGCTCCCAGCCCCGTTCGAACGGCCGCCGCCAGCCCGCGCCTGCGCACTGCCCGCCCCGCCGGAGCCCAGGGCGAGGCGAGGCGGCTCGGGGAGACCAGCGAACTACGCGCCCCGTCATGCCCCGCGCGGCCAGATCCCCACTGCCGGAGCGAGCGGCCGGGGCGCACGGCACGCCGGGAGTTGTAGTCCTCCGGCGCGGGGTATTGTCTCTCCCCTTTCTCTGTCCGGGAACCCGACCGCCACCCCGCCGGGCGAGCGCGGTGACTGACAGCGCCGGGCAGCCAGTGGCCGCAGCGCCGCGCGGCCGAGCCCGGCGCCGTCTCCCCGGTGACCGGGGCAGCCGCTGCCTCGGCGGAGTAGCCGGAGTCCCGTGGGAGAGAGGTGAGTGTGTCCGAGCGGGGCAGCGCCCACCGCAGCCCGCCCGGCTCTCCCATCCCCCTCACGGCGGAGCGCCCGGGCCGGGACCCCGCGGGGATGCGGCGGGAGGAGCGGGGCCGGCAGATGGGCGGCGGGCGGGGGGCGAGGGGGAGGGGAGCGGGGCCGAGGGGCAGGAGGGGCAGCCGGGAGCCGCTGGCCGCCCCTGTGCGCGCCCCTCGGGCTGCGGCGCTGCCCCGACCCCCGGGTCCGGCCGCGGGGGGGGCGCGGCGCTCCGTGCCCTCCCGTCTTTTACCGCTTGATTTTTCAAATCGTCCCTGCGGGCTCAGGTGCCGCTTCTCCCCTCCCCGCAGCTCCACCCCCCGGGAAGCGGTGCCCCGGGAGCCGGGCAGTTAATGGGTAACCCCGCGGGGCGCTGCTCCAGCCGCCCCCAGGGTCGCCCGCGGGATGTGCCCGCAGCGCCCGGGGCAGCGCCGGGAGCGGGGCTGTGAGAGCCGGTGTGCCCTCCCGGCTGCACCCATCCCGGCCGAGCCCTCCCGGCTGTCCCCGAGCCCATCCCGCCTGGGTGTCGCTGCTGCCGCCCCTCTGCGCGCCGTCCCAACAGCTCTGGAACGAATTTGCAAGAAAAGAAGGGGGGTAAAAAAGCCTAACTGCCAACAAAACCTTTCTACCTTCTTAAATGCAGCAAATAAATTAGCCTGAATTGTAGGCGCATGACTGTCTGTACAATAGCTTTAGAAAACTTTGTCTTTACTCACTTGAGTCTTGTCAGACAAAACAGCAAACGTCCTATTTGTGTTCGTTACACTTCATACACTGTCTTCAGTGGGAGAAGGGTTTTTATTAACAACTACTTTTTAGCCTGCTATTATTAATTGCAGTCAGTATATTTTGAGTGATCACTAGGTACACCAAAAGGAAATAGAAGGTCTGTCTCGTCAATTGTGCGATGCTGATGAGATTTTTTTTTTTGTATTTGAACATTGTCTTGCCCAAGTTCCCAAACAACTGGTAGCTGTCTTCTACAAGTTGTGCTGTTACATTTCTTGTGTAACTTGTCTATAAACGTGTACCACATTTGAATAGTTAGTGGAATTCAAATGTTACAGCTTCATTTGAGCTTTGTGGGGACTTGGCATCAGTTTCTGCCTCAACTGGCATCCATGCTGAAGAGTCTTTTGCATTACTTTGAGACCTGTGAGAGGGATGAGGGAACAGTCTCTCCTGTGCACTTCTACTTTGCATACTTTATTCTCTTACAGTCCCACTATTGAAAAACAGAATGAAGCCAGACAGTGTCTGTGCACATTACCGTGGATCCTATGCTCAGTACCTGCTCATTTCATAAAAGAGGCTTTTTTGGGAGGCAGTGGGGGCCAGTCATATTCTCCTCATCCTCACAGGCTCCCTGGCTGCCCTCTGTAGCTGTTAAGTTACACTTTAACATAGACTGTAGGAGGAGTGTGCCTCCTGTTTCTGCTCTTTTTGTTGCTATGAGATAACAAGACCAGAAGCAGGAAACAAACCACTTCTCTCCCTTGGAAGTAAGCAAATACATGTTATTTTCTTTGGAGTAGAGAGTTTGAAAATGACATGAAAAGCTAGTGTGGATATGTAAAAACATTCCATACAGAAATGCAGTGTTTGTGGGATACAGTGCAATTCAACTGTTACTTTTGGTGGTTTTTTGGTGGTTTATACCCCACAAATATTTGATTCAAATGGTAGACCAGAATGTATGCTGGCAGAAAACTTGAATGTTTTGTTTTGTTTTGCAGTTCTGTGTCAAAGCTTGTGTATGAACAAATGTTGTTTCACATACTCTAACAACTCTTAATGTGTCCATATTAGTGTTTTTGCTTGAAATGTTCTGTGAAATATTTTGTAATTATAAAGCTACAAAGCTTTATATAAGTGCAAGTGAATTGTTTTTTGTTTCACTGGATATGCTACACTTTTTGTAATTTATTACTGGCAAAGGATATTCAGACATGATTACTTTGGAACTGTGGAAATTTGTGCCACTTCTGTGTCATATCTCTTCAGCTCTAGATTTCAAGTCTGCAAAAAATTAGGAAAAAAGTTAACAATTAGATAATGTGATAATTTCGTTTTGAACTAGTCTGTTAACAGTTGCACAGTCAGGTAATCTCTGCTTATGAGAAACACTATTTTAATTATTTTTCTATTTACCTGTCATGCCATTATTGCAGCAAAGCATGCTTGGATGCTGAGGGTTCTTGCAGAAGAGATACATTTGTCCTTTGTCTTGAAGTTTCCTAGATAAATTTAATGAGCTGTTCTTTGTCCCAAGTGTAATTAGCATAAAAATTGCACAGTAATATTCAGGTACTGAAAGAGGTAAGAGGTGATCTACTGAAGTAATACAGTTTTTATTTGTTTGGTATTTTTTTGTTTTCTTTTTTTTAGTGTATAGACACATTAATAGCAAAAAACGTTTAATGTTGAGTTAGTTCTAACTTTACACCTACAAAATGTCACAAATATATTAATAGCTGAAAGTCTTCACACCTGTGAAACATCATTATTAGAAGAAAAGTAACATGTTAGCAGCCTGCTGTTTCATTTTTATAATTGTCAGGCTTTTTGAATGACATTTCATTATCAGTGGTTATCATCTATAATAAATGCTTGATGTGTAAGGGTCATAGGTTAGGAAGGCAAGTAGGTAGATCGACTTGTGAACAGAGTTAAAAGGAAAACCTCTCTTAGCAAATGCAGAATTGTGAGGTAAGACAGCTTTGGGGTTTGCCTCTTCCCCAGCCTAGCTACGTTTTTCATTATGTCTTTTCTACAGTGGCATTTAGGATATTGTTTTTATGGATCAGAGAGATAGCTGTAAAAAAAATCTGGTTTTCTTATCAGGCACTTCAACATTACAATATTGAATCTTAAGATTTTTAGTAATAATTGCTTTTTATTTTATTTTTAAAAGGCGAATATTTATAATCTCATACTCTCTTAATTGTTTCCTTTCTTGTTGTAGGCTAGTTTGCAGTTTTAGGTGCCAGATACTATTTATGGTGACCAGCACAGTTTTGGAGGGTACCAGGGGTCCCATTAGGCTATTCTCAGCTGAGAAAAGAAATATTCACTATAAGGTAAATTATAACATGTATATATTAATGCTCCTAGATAAAAGATTTTTATTTACTGTTGGACATTTCTTAGTTCTATTTTTTTTTTGAAAACTATATATTGAACTATTTAATGATTATTCCCAAAAAGTACTAGGCCTAATTAGAGATTGCTGAATGCAGAGTGGCCTCTTGGTTCCCAAGTTTAGCCTCATCAGGAAAGGGTCAAACTACATTTAAGATATGAGACTGGATGTAAGTTGTTGGGGCTTTCTTACAGCAATGTAAGGGTTAAGTTTGGTTAAATGTTTGCAAAGCACTTCTTATGTTATGATTTCCATTTAAAGGCTAAGTGTGAAGTTTTATTACTTCTTAAAGCCAAGGTGGGTTTTTTTCCCCTCTAATTATAGGAAAAGTATTGTTGATAAAGCTGGATAATTGCTATATTAAAACAATTTGCAAAAACCATACTACACTGAATAGTCACAGCTACACTGTGGAGACATAAAAATCTGATGTCCCTTTGTTCAAAAAGCTAAAAACTAAACCCCAAAAAGTAAAGCCAACTGGATGTCTTCTGGTATCTTGAAATCTGTCCTATTTTGGGTTTGGAAGGGTCTTAGGGGAATTACATCCTTCAGTTGAGTATTTAGTAGAATATTTGAGAAACAACTGTGGTTTCTTAAATTTGGTAATCAAGGAGGTTGTATGTAGATAAGTAGTTAAGATTATCATCCTAAACAGTATTTTAGTTTTGGTTTGGTTTTTAATTAGTAGAACTTTTGAAATAATTGCCTTGTTTGTTCTAACCCAGACAGAAATACTGTGAAAGTAGTGTCACATTCTGAAGGTTAATCACATTTAGTGTGGGTTTTTGTTATTTCTGTAGCTGAGAGCAATGTCAGTAGGATTTCTTGGTCATTTTTTGTCCATGCAAGCATGAGCTGGGGCACCACTAATTTGCACGTTTGACATGATAAAGAAATGTGTTGTCTCTGTGTATATGCATATTTATATCTTTATGTGAGTGTGTTTATCTAAAATGTTGCCTGCATTTTGCCCACATATGCACAATACTTGCTTTCAAGTACCTTATACACTTTAAGTGTATTATAATGTGACTGAGTTAAGAATAAGCCTGTGGACCAACTCAAAATAATTATTGTCAGATTAGTTCTCACTTGCTCAGATGGAGTTTATTGCAATTTATGTAGCTGTAGTCCCATGGTTATTTCTGTCAGCCATCTTCCAGACCTATGGAAGTGAGGGTTCATATCATGTAACAAGGGGGTAGTTTAAAGTGTTGAACAAGTTGTCATTTCTTTTATTTGTATTAGACATTTTCATGCATTTTAACCGGATTAGTGGGAAAACCTCTCTAAAACAATGGAATTTGCCCAAGTATATTTAGAGCAAGACATCCAGGCTTCAGTGCTGACACCAAAATGTAGTGAAATATTCTACTTCTTGCTGTTCATACAAAGCTGTTATAAGTTAAGTGTAAAGTCATGACTAGATTAATACTGGCAGTGTGTGTCTTTTTCACTCTTTTTTTTCTTTTTTTTTTTTTTTTTTTAAATTTTTAAGCTAAACTAAAACACATGGATGTTGGAATGATGGTCTGAAATGCATTTTTAGTGTTTGCTGTCTGACAAATTGTTTTGAGTAGATTAATTGATGGGTGTAACAGTAAATCTGATCTTGGATCCCTTTGGTCTGATACATGACTGAATGTCCACTTGTCATTGCACATGTAAGTGAAATGTATGTAAGGAAGTTGAAGTCTGAGGTATTTATTTTAAGCTGCTGTTACAGTCAGTGGAGAGATACAGGCAACTCTAGGGGTAATTAATCTCTTTAAATGATACATGTGGTACCTGTTTCTGCACACTGAGTGTAAAGGGGGTGAGATGTAGATGAGCATGAGCTTTTATATTTTGCTGGGAAAGGATGTATGAGGTTAAATAAAGATTTTCTCTATGCTGTAAAATGCAGTGGTAGTACAATGGTGCAGTAAGCCAGAAGGTAACTGAATAGTTGGCAATTTAGGGGAGTTGGGGAAGATATAACATGCTTAGTATAAAAAACACTGACTGTACATCAAAAGATTTGGATCCTGTTCTTTGCACTTCTGTCATGTTGTTGTTTTGGACAGACACTTTATTTGCAAATAGTTCATTTGCAACTCCTTTCTCATCACTAAAATTAACACTGTGGTACCTGTTCTTTTTGAACTGTTTTGTGGCAATAGTTTTTGGTGGAGTTGACTAGCAATTTTTCTGAACAGTAAAGGGAATAGTGAGTACTAAAAAACCCTGAAATATGGTGAGAATTAAAATGTCTTATTTTTTTTCTTTCTTTAGATCTTCATCAGATGGAGTGATGAAGTGATACTCTTGAAACATGATAAAAAACTGGATTAAATAAAAGCTTTCCTATTTTAGGAAAAAATATCCAAAATGTACAGACCAGGAGAAACAGTCAAACGTCGACTCAACATGCACGCTCCTGCACGGATAAGAAGTGTGGAAGTTGCTCGAGGAAGAGCAGGTTATGGGTTTACCCTTTCTGGACAAGCTCCTTGTGTTCTCAGTTGTGTGATGAAAGGGAGCCCTGCAGATTATGTTGGACTTAAAGCAGGAGATCAGATATTTGCAGTTAATGAAATCAATGTGAAAAAAGCCTCTCATGAAGATGTAGTGAAACTTATAGGGAAATGTTCTGGAGTCCTGCACATGGTCATTGCTGAAGGGATTAGTCATATGGATTCATGTTCAAGTGATGAAGAAGTTGGTTTTTATGATGGGAAGGGGTGGCTGAAACCCAAACCTGACTCTAAAGCGCTGGGTATAAACAGAGCAGAGAAAGTTGTTGAAGAAATGCAGTCTGGTGGCATTTTCAACATGATCTTTGAGAATCCTGCTCTTTGTGCTGGTAACTCAGACAATTCTGCACCAAAACAAAGATCATTTTCAGTTTCTGCTGCTATGAAATTTGAAACTGGTAATGAAAGTGTAAGCAATCCAAACCTACTGTCAAAGGAAGAAATAGCCAAAGTTCTGAATGATGATTCAGTTTTTAGAATTGGACTGGAGAGTGCAGAAGACTTTGGATTAGATGCAAGCATTTTGAATGTTGCCATGATTGTAGGCTATTTAGGCTCCATTGAACTTCCTTCAACAACTGCAAATTTGGAAACTGAGAGTTTGCAGGCCATTCGTGGGTGCATGAGACGTCTGCGGGCAGAGCAGAAAATCCATTCCCTGGTGATGATGAAGATAATGCATGACTGTATTCAGCTCTGCAGTGACAAATCAGGTGTTGTGGCAGAATATCCTGCAGAGAAACTGGCATTCAGTGCTGTTTGCCCGGATGATAGAAGATTCTTTGGACTAGTTACAATGCAGACAAACGATGATGCAAGCTTGGCTCAGGAAGATGAAGGGGTCCTGAGGACATCTTGCCACGTTTTTATGGTGGATCCTGAATTATTTCATCATAAAATTCACCAGGGTATTGCAAGGCGTTTTGGACTGGAATGTACAGCGGATCCAGACACAAATGGCTGTCTGGAGTTTCCAACATCATCTCTACCTGTCCTGCAGTTTATTTCTGTCCTGTATAGGGATATGGGGGAATTGATTGAGGGAATGCGTGCGAGGGCGTTCCTTGATGGCGATGCAGATGCTCATCAGAATAACAGCACCAGCAGCAACAGTGATAGTGGAATTGGAAATTTCAACCAGGAAGAAAAGAATAATAGAGTTCTGGTGGTTGATTTAGGGACCAATCCAAGTAAACACATTCCTAGCAGCATATGGGAAAACCCAGTGGGAAGGGGACAAAATCAGCCTGCTTCCCATTGGAATGGCTTCTGTCATGAGCAAGAGGGAAACATGCCTTTAGAAGTAATTCAGAATGATAAGGCCCAAAATGTGAGCAAACACTTGAGCCCTTCTGCTCGTATTGAAGTTCCGTTGGTTTCCTCCCGAAATTCAGTACCCCCATCAAAGAAAACCGCTGCAGGCACGGGCAGCCAGAGGTGGCTGCCTGTGCACGTGTTACAGGAGTGGCAGCAGGGCAATGCCAGCGACCAGGAGTCGTACACGGACTCCACTGACGGCTGGTCCAGTGTGAACTGTGGCACCCTGCCCCCACCAATGAGTAAGATTCCAGCTGACAGGTACAGAGTCGATGGCAGCTTTGGGCAGCCACAGCTAAAGTCACACAAAAGTGAATGGTCCAAGAAGGTGTTCTGCATTCAGAACAAATTTGGCCCTTCGCACAGTATCAGGAAATCTAAAGAAGATAAAAAGGTAAGAATATGCTGGTGTTGGTCCTTAACGATATCAAAAAACCTCACAAGCCCATCTGCCTATGGTACTTTTGCACAGTAATATTTGGATATTAAAATTTAAACATGCATTATATAATTTACAAAATTGCAGATGAAGAAAACAATACATTTCTCGTCTGCAGAGGCATTGCATATTCCTCTTTAATTGAGAGCAGCTCTGGCATTGTACTTCTGCTGGAAGTGTTGTCTGTTAGGGGCTTTCTCACTTTTCTTCTTGTCTCTTCATTGTTTCCAAATGTTTCAGTGGCACTGAAATGAAAAGGAGGCATGACATTTTAGCAACTTCAGTTTCTGTTACTTCCAGCTGCAAAGGAGTGGAAGCAGTCTGCATCTTTAGTCTGATTCCTCTTTGTAGGCTTGCAAATGTTGTTTTAGTGGCATCTATTTTTATAGAGACGTAGTCTGATTATTAGTCAAAAATCTGGATTATACATTTTTAACTGAATAACACTGTTTCATTACAAAACTCAGCAAACCTCTCAATACAAGTAGCATTAAAAACTGACATAAAACCTGGGAGTGGTAGGTCACAAATTTAACATTCTTCCAGCAAGCCTGTAATTCAAATTTTATTTCAAATTACTGCTGCTTCTTGTTTTGTCTACTATCAGACAAAACAAGGAGACTTAACCAAAAAAAGGTGTGGGAAGAGTATTCAGCAGGATATTACATACCCTTTGTGACACACATTTTGCTGTTGAGGGAACTAATCTCAGGGGAGTCTGTTGATAACTGGAATCCAAGTAAAGTGGAGGCCATTGTTCTGATAATGAAAGGATCAGTAGCACTTTTGTATCTGAAATGTTTGCTGACTCCAGGGAAAAACAGAATCTTATACTCCAAATTAGCCTTGAGAAGCTTTGTCATTCCATGCTTATATTAGTGTTCACCTTCACAATACACCAGTGTATAACTATTACATATGCTAGGTTTTTTTTTTAATTTTCAGCACAAAAAGCATACAAAAGACTGAGTGTGAAAGCTTTGTGTATTACTTATATGATTGTTTCAGATGTCCACTATGCTATCCAAATCTGTTTTGAAAAAATGTGTTTCTCACCTGATTAAAAATACACAACTGCTGATCAAGTGACAGTAGTAGAGGGTCATTAGTTGTTTCATATTGTTAGAAACAAAACCTTTTTGGGGATTAGATTGCAGAAATTCAGAACATTTTGGGTTTGGTATGGAAAGAGAAATTATTTTTTATTGATTTTCCTGCACTCTAAAGCAAACTACTTTTGTGTATATTCTATTGTATGCTTTTTCTGCTGAAAATAAAAAGAAATAAACTAGTATGTATGATAGTCATACACTAGTGTATTGTTAAAGTGAACACTGCTGCAGGCAGCAATGTTTTCCAGACCCACAATAAAATAAAATCTCAAGTGTTCTTAAATACAAAGTGATTTACACTTTCAAAAGCCAAACAGACACACAAAATTGTAAACATTGCCCACCAAACCATTAAAGACTCAATTCTATCTGCTGCTGTGAAGTCTGTGTGCTTCATGATCTCTTTGCTGATGGACCAAGGAAAAGGCAGCACCTGGTGCAGGTGCAGGGTGGATGTGGGTCCCAAGTGCTGCACTGGATGCTGCTGAAATTCCTTCAGGGTCTCTGTAATAAGTTTGTGTCTGCAGTGTTGTCCATGATAGTAATATGGGTTAGATTTTTCAGAAACACTTATTTTATGGAAGTTAAAATTATAGTAATTAAAATCTCATAGAAAATTTTACACTCTGAGATGAAGGATGTGTATATAGAGAGAGTTAAGTGGGTAAAGAGTAGTAATATTTCACCTAGTGTATCACTCAGATTAGCATAAACCAGCACAAAGTATCTCAATCTTCCCTTTTAAGTTTATCTGATAATAGGCATTCTGTTCTTTGATTAATGACAAACTTGTTTACAAGACACATTTAAAATGTTCCTACATGGCTTTAGCATTTAATCTCTTGATTAAGGCTACAGACCCTCTTTTGCATTTTAATTTAATTTTTCAGTATTATTGAAGGCTGTTGAAACTGATGAGAAAAGCTCATAGAGATTATTTGGAGTAATTCACAGAGATGAATGTACAATGTTCTCATCTTAAATCTTTCATGAAAATGATCAGGGTATGTCATTACTGTTGATCATACCTCTGTACTTCAGGTGCTGCAGAAATAGGGAAAAATCTGTATTTGCATCTTAGAGCCCTAGTTCATTTTCATAAGAGAGAAATTCAGACTTATTACTTTGTATGAAGGGCCCATTCCAAACCATTGTTCAGGTGGGTTAGCTCCTGTGTTCTAGAAAATTTCATGTTCTCAGCTTCCTGTGACCATTTTAAGTGGCAAGGACTCTTATTTTACACAGCTTGCTCAGACTCATTCCAGTCACTGAATAAAGTGGCCACATAGGATTACATTCATATTTTTATAACATGGTGGCTGAGTCTGTCTTCTTTTGGCAGAACAGTATTAAATTGCTTTTAATTGTCTTTTACAGCAATACTGAAGGTAAAACATCCTATGAGTGGGAATGTAGAAGCCACTAGAGGGAGAAAAGGTTACCAAAGCTAGAGATTCTCATGATGGACTCTCTACTTCCATATGAAACACTGTCTTCCTTGGAATTTTCATTACACATGGGTTCCTGGATGCAATTCTGCTCTAGCAGAGCTGCTGTGCAGATAAACAGTGATGATCACAGCATGTAATTCCAAAAAATATGGTGTACTGTACAATGCTGGTGGGGGGTAAGATGGGCATAAACTGCTTCCAGATTTTATAGCTGCACTTAAAAAACATTTGTGAATTGTACACCATGCAAGAGCAGATGTGAGAAAGTATTGGTAAACATATCTATTTAAAATTACACTTTCAGAATTGAGCTTGGTATGTGCTCCTTGTGAGTAGGAATAGATATGGCATTTCAGACCTCAGGTTACAAGCAAGTAAACACATTTTTTTGAGCTTTGTTTTCCCTTTAGTGATGACGTTTTCAGCTCACAGACTAGAATTGTGATTAATTTTGTGATAATTGGCAAATCCACTTTTAAAATATTAACTTTCTTTATGCTGCTATGAGGCATTTTAAAATTTAATATAAGTGTGAATCATAGGAAATAGTTAAAATGCCTAATTTTGTTGTTAGTGGATAGCATGGGTTTTCTTGTTTTCTTTAAAATGTTGTAATTATGAATTATCCCCACATTACTGAACACATTCTTTCACAATGCTATATATTTGGTTTTTTTCTAAAACCTTTTAAAAAGGTTTCTGTGCTTGGCAAGAGAACTAAATCAGGGAGATTTTGCTTCTAGTCCACCTCTTTTGACTGAGACTTACTAGATATCTTCTAGTTTGCTGGCCCTGCATACCTCTCATTTTGTTCCCTGTACTGAACTTCACATTTCTGGTGTTTCTTAAGTGTCACATGAACAGATTTCTATTGAAGCACGTAATGAGAATTTTTTGGTGGTATCCATGTCTTCTGTAGGTCTTAGATGAAAACAAGCAAGGAGAGGCCTGATGATGTTGCTGAAATTTATTGAAATGGCAAATAATGGAAGGCAAGGTGCCTTTCAATCTGAGAACAGCTAAGGAAGATTTCTGGTGACAAGAAGCTCCTAAATTGCTCTAAGATTGATGCTGGATAGGGATGTGTGCTCTCATGAGGTCTGAGAGACCAGCATGAGGAGCCTGGTTATGGTTTCAGTGGGAATGGAATAATTCCTGCTTTTTTGTTTGTAATCCCAGTTGCACTGCCCTGCCTTTGCTGTTGCATTGCTCTTTCCACCTTCTTTAGCATCCCACTAAGTGCCAGTCACTTACCTACTTGCTCCTGTGCATGATTTTTGGGTGACGCAAATGAAAAGCACCATAAGCAATATGAAAACATCAGGGGATGTTAGAATTGGCAAGGGACTTAAGAAATTGCTGGACAGGGAAGCATTCCTTTCCCTCTGGACTAAATGAATACAAAGATGTTTGATTTTGTTCAACCCTCACTCTCTGTTTTCAGGCTAGTGCCTGGCCAAAAATATGTTCACCCATTACTGTTTTAAATTAAGTTTTACTGGGAAAATACTCCCTTTTCCACTGGAAAGCTTCACAACAGTCAGTTTTGTCTTTGAGCTCTCTGCATAAGGACAGAATCCTAGGCATTGACCTCTCACCATTCTCTTTTAGAAAAAGAAAGTCTGTTTTAATAGTGTGGCAGTGAGTATAACATTGAAGATCAAAAGAGGTTTTACAACCTGAGCCTGATAACTACCATTTGGGTCCTAGGTTTATTCCAAATGAATACAACAAACCTATTGAAATGTAATTAAAAAGCTTTTTACAATTTTGGGTATTGGCTTTTAGAAATCCTTTACTATTTCACACTTGTTATACTTCTGTCTTGATCACATTATTGTTTGTGCTGATGAAAAGTGTGAAATTGGGTCCTCTTTGTAGATCTTAGAGGAAGACAAAATAGAAAATCTTTTTTTACGAGACCCATTGGACAATAGTATTGCAAAGGTGTGTTTTTTTAAACAATAAAATATATCAAGTGCTTGGTAATCTTCATAATTGAGGCTCCTGAAACTACTGTAAAAATGTAGAAGACAGAAGATAGTAAGCAGAACTATGGGGTTCACTAAAGCATCTTTCCTTGCTAATCTGGTTCACAGGCAACTATTATTGTTCCTTTGTTTTCATCAGAAGTTTAACTGTAACTACTTCAGAGTTGTCTTTGTTTCCAAAGCAAGTGTTACTGAAAAAGATATGCTGTCCAAGTTTTTTTTTTCCTTGTAATTTGCTTCAGATCCAAGAATTGCAGTTTTTTACTGTTGGTAACTGGATGGTGAACTAACTGCAAAGCAGATATTTTAGATGCAGAAACAATGTTGGCAAAGCTTTGTGGTTCCCATATTTGGTTTTTTTGTTTGTATAATTACATGTTTTTTTCCCTTTCCTTTAGAATTCTGTTTGCTCACTGGCTTAAATTGTTCCACCACAGCTGTTCTTAAAGCAGAATTAATGGCAGCTGGATTCCTATTCTTAAGCAGTACAATTTAATGCTAACTTTTGAATTTATAGGCGTTGATCTGATTTGAGATCTACCTATATACCTTAAAGAGAACTCGAGAAAAAATCCAGAACACCGAGCTAGATCTGAGAATGTGCTAATGTGAATTAGTTTGCAAAGAGGCATCTGTAGGAAATAAGTCCTCTGATTTTTGCTTAGAGAAAATGAAAAGCAACTAAATATTTAGTAATACCATGCAGCCTTTCATATGAATTGCAATCTTCTAAAATTATTTTTAAATGGTCCTAGGATGTTCAAAGTGTATAAAAAGCCCAAATAATGTTTGCTGTGTTTCTTTGAAAAAGAAATTAGATAAGATCTGGACAGTAAATGTCTGTAGAGAGATGCTGACTTTTGTTAAGTGTCCTCATTTCAAATTTGTGTAGAAGAAAGAAAATGGCTTGGAAAAAATTTAGCACAGAAGGAATTGAAATAATGAAAAAATAGTTTAATATTTATGTTTTAAACATAAAAGCTTTGGGATGGGAGATGATAAAGTTACTGTCTGTACTAAGAAAGACCTGAATTCCTTGAAGGTAAGAAGATTTAGAGGCGAAAAGGAGTTGTAAAATATCAGTTTTTTCACTGGACAAGAAATAGGGGCATATGGAATAAAGACCTTTAATTAGCAAAAATAAATATGGAATTGCTAAAACTTATGTGAACTTGTACTTTTGGCATTTCTAATATCACTTGACTTATATATTCTGCAGTTTAATAGTGTGGAAAGAAAACATGATCTAATTGTATTTTCTGTATAGTTTCATTTCATACCTGCTAATATTTGTCCTGAGAAATACTAACAATCTTTCTCTCTACTTAGTAATATTATTTTTGTTTTAAACCTCAATCACCAATCACTTCCTTTCCAATCAGAGGTCATCTTAGTCTTATCCTGTCCAAAAGTTTTTTCATAATTGTAATATAATTGGTTGCTGTAATATTATTTTTGAGATGGGTTGCCAGAGTTATAAGCGGTTTTAAAAATGTGTGGACAAACAATGTATTCATAAGGCTTTTTTTTTTTTTTTTCTTTTAAGATGAGGTGAGAATTTTGATTGGTAGTGATTATTTGGTCGCACTGAATTAATGTTCTCACCTAATGCCTACTTAATGTTCAAGATTATTTGAAACTCGTTATGTCCTTTTTTTATATTTTTTTTCACATTTCCCCTAGAGTAGTAAGGTCTTTCTGTTGCTCTGCAATTTCCAACTACCAGGCTTCAAATTATAGAAGATACTTTTATCTAGTTCTATGAGAAAATGATCTTACTTTTTCCTATGTGTAAAGAACATCAACATTTTTCTTTTTTGGTAAGTGATTAGGATAGTACTGAAGTATATATGGGTCAGTATTTTATACCTAATATCCTTAGTACAGGAGACAAGCATTAGATTTCATTTACTTGGATCTTCCTGTCAGGACAGTCTCTTTCCTGTATCTTCCTGGAGTCCATATAGTTCTTATATGAAATTTTGCAACATTCTTTGCTGTATCATGGGGCAAACTGGCATTTAAAATGCCACTGTTATGGTTAGAATTGAGTGAAATATGTCATTATCATCTGATCAGTAAAGAAGTTTTCTCAAAGTCATCAAATCTGATGATCAGCACTGGTGAATATAGCATTGGAATTCTTTGTCATCCTGGTGTACCCCCCAAAAAAACCCCAAAAAATAAAAACCACCCAAAAAACCAGGTATTGCAGTGTAATTAGAGCCTGCAGAAAAGCTTACAGTGAAGTTTGAATGATGACAGACCTTTTTAATTAATCCTCTGTCACCTAATTGGGTCCTGTGAGGCACTGTCCCTCCGTGGTGATGACACTGGTGCAGGGCAGCCTGAAGGGTGTCACTTCATTCTGCTTTTGTCCATAGCACCTGCAGCCTCTCTGCCTGCCCAGATCCCTGTGACAGCCCAGGGATGGGGCCACAGCCAGCTCTGCTCCCAGATTCCTTTATCTCCTGCAGAATACGAGAAGTCCTCACCCAGCACATCCCATATTTCCATCTATGCTGTTCTCGGGGCCCACAGACCCTCCTTTTACAGGGACTGAGTTTCACTGCCAGTTTTGGGTGGGGGCACGTGATGCTGGCAGGCGGGATGAGGGACAAAGGGGGTCCAGACCTGCTCTGTCCTGCACTGTCCAGAGGGACAGGCAGTCAGGAGAGTGGATGCTTAGGGTGGGAGGGGACAGGAGAGGAAGACAGAGCCACACAGTCCAGAGCAGGATTTGAGACTAATATTGATGGCAATAATATTTGCATCAGCTGCTTTTTTTTTCTGTGATACTTCCACTGTTTTTTCAGATTTTGTGTGCTTTATTGGCATTAAAGTAGCATCCCTGTTTCCAATCCCTTTTCAGAAAGGTCTAAATCAGGAACTTTCTTTCTGAAATCATGAACTGCCAATCCAGACTGACCCTTCTGCTGAGGAGCTCAACAACCAGGATTAAATTTGGCAAATTTTGAATATCCACAGAAGTAACTTTCAAATTATATGGTCAGTGTATCTGGGTTCCAAACTGTTTCCAACCTTACAAAGTCACAGAATCAAACCCAAAAGCAGTGGGAGTTTTTAAAAGCTTCAATAGCTGGAAATAGGACAAATTAAAATTTGGTGGTTTTATAGTTAGTATGATTGAGTTCTATGACACATAGAATGTACCAAATTCTATTGATCTCCTTAATTAGTTGAGCTCCTTAAATTGAGGCAAGCAGTTCTGTGTAACCATTCTAGCATGTGCGTGGTCCTTTTGTATTCTCTTAAAAAGGCCAGCACATAGGATACTGTTCTTGTTCCACCTGAACAGGAGGAAAAATGTTTTCTATGAAAATCAGTGCTCACTGGTAATGATATTTTTGTCTTAGAGCTCTTAGAACTTTGTTCATCACATTTAGTTACTTTCTTATGCTTTAAAAAAATCAAACATTTTAACTTTTAAAATGATTTCACTCAAATCTTGTGAGATTAACTTTTGTTGTGAAACAGTTTTGAAAGCATAGTCCTATAAATGTAGATGATCAGGCTTGTCAGTGCTTTTTAAACATTTTTAATTAGCTTCCCTTCTTCTATTTTATCTTTCCTTCTTGATGCTCTTCCACAGAGCAGTCAAAACCTCTGTCCCATCAGATTTAGTCCTTTTAGTTTCCTCTCAAGGTCACAAACTATAATGTGTTTTCCATGCAAAGTTGTAAATTTGCTGGAAGCTGGCCTAAAGCCTCACAGTTTTTTTTCTCCTTTTCTCTCCTTTCTGGATTCCTGCTGCCAGCTCACTGTATCTTTTTTTGTTGTCAGGGATGCCTGAACTCCTAACAAAAGTTTCCCCCTTCCTTAGTCTCTTACTCCAATACCTGCCTGTTAAACTGGTGCCAGAGAGGAAAGTTAATAATAATAACCAGGAAATAACTGTAGAGGCACAAAGACTGTTTAGCACAAAATGGAAATTTCAGGTTGTTGCATATGATAATTTGTTACAAAGCTGTAATGCTCGATAAGTGCATTTGCTGGAGTATAAAGGAGCATGGGTCCAGCTCGTGCTATAGCCGGGAATTCCTTTAAGCTAATTGAAGATGTTTTCTGAAGGTGTTTGGTTTCTTTGTGTGCTGAATAATTGATCAGGTTTCATTGCCTTCTGTGCACTCAGGCTCCAGGTTGCAGTCACACATTGGCTGGCATAATGTCACCTAGTGTTTCTTTGGCAGCTCCAGCCTAAAAGAGTTCCTGCTGTGCTCGGGCTGGAGCTGGCAGTGAATACCGTGAGTTGTGCTGCCATGACTGTCCGTGGATGTGCCATAGAAGCAGAATTATTTCATTTTGTGAACTAGTTTGCTGTTAGTGGAGAGGAGGGCACAGCCTGCTGCAATTTGTGAACTTGCAGGAGTGGTCAGAGGTACATGCAAAACCCTTAAGCTGCCACAGCTGTCGAAAAATCTTACATGGAACTGCTGCCTAACTTGTTTATCAGTTAAAAATACTTCTAAGAGCCCATCCTTTTTTATTCTCTCTTTAAATAATTAGTGGTGCAAATCATCTTATATTGGAACCTTTTTGTTCTTTCTGTCCATCTGTTTGCAGTCTAACATGAGTCACATCCTTCTTCACTCCCTCTGCTTTGCTAATACATGAAGTACAACGTTTTCCACTTTCTCATTTGTACTTGTACACCATTCTTGTTCTCAGACAGAAAATGTTCTCACTTGGACATGTTCACAAAATGCTGCTATATCAGTCCTCCTCTGGTGACCTGTTTTCAGTGCTCTCCTTGTCATATTTGCACTTGCCATATCCTGTTAGCCTAAAAAAAAATGGTGATTTAGTAATTTATTAAAAAAAGATAAAGAACACTAACCACATTAATTGTCCTTTTTCTCTTACGATTATACATTAACTGGTATTTCAATCCATTCTAATTTTTACTTTTTTATAAGAGTAGAAAAAGGAATGGATGTTTTTAGAGCATCAGTACTTTAATTCCTTTAATCCCTTGTTGTTTTTCCTCTCCATCTGCCGAATCATAACAGGATAAAGGCTTTTAGAGATGTTCTTTTTACTTTCACCATTGTAGATAGTAGTAGCAGGGTGGCAAGTATCTGCATTGCAAATAGGAGAGGATGTGTTGCTGTAGCACATACTTTTCACTGATCAACTTGTTTTCACTAATTTCTGTGCTTTTTGGTTGGCTTCTGGATTCTTAAAATTTCTAAGGTTAAGGCACTTAGTAAAATGTCAGGTGAACTTTAGTTTCTAATTCTGTTCTCTGATATAAATTCTTAGATTTTCTTGACTATTTAGATATTTTTACTTTCATAGATTGGGTAACACTGTTTTTTGAAGAGAATCTTTAAGGTAGGATAATAAACAATTCTAGGGCTTATAGGTAATCTGTACTTAAAAAAAAACCCAATCAACCCTACAGCCTAATGTTGATGTAGCAAACTTCAGTGTTTTAGCTTGGCAGCTAAGAGGGAATGAAACAGGATATTTTTCATAGAGTGGTTTGGGTTGGAAGGGACCTTTTGTTCCAAGCCTTCTGCCATGGGCAGGGACACTTTCCACTGGACCACATTGCTCCAACCTGGCCATTTTTTTAGCTATGTGTATATTGTTTGGAAATGTTTGTGGATAATTTAATGGCTTTTAATATCTGTTTAATAGTGTAGTAAATGCTTTTAGAAGTACTATAATTTCTTTATGTCTGAGAGATTGCACAAATAACATTAATATCAGTAATTGCACTAACAATCTCTGTGCTCAAAAACTGTGGATTTCTTTAGGGATGCTCATTAGCACATTCTAGTTTCAGTGGCTGTTTTCTGTTCAAGTCATGGATGCTTTTATTTCCAGCTCTTCAGAGTCCCATGAAAAACATTTGCCAAAATAGTGCTGTTTGCTTAAAATATGTGCTTCTTTCCTTATTTGTGTGCATGTGTGTATGCACACCCATTTTTTAATTGATCTGGAGAAGGAGGTCTGCCTTCATAGTCTGAATGTCTGGAATAGAGTCAAGAAAAGATGAAAAGGGAGACTTCCCAGGAAATTAAATACTTGTGAAATGCAGTCTTTCTGGGTTTTTTATTAATGCTCTCCTTAATTTCCTAGATGATTAAATTAAATTTTTCAGAGCAAGGAAGAGATTCTTTGTCAGTTGAAAATATTTTCTTAATTGTTATCCAGATGGGTTGGGGAAATGGTTAGCTCAGTGCATTTTTATAGTTTATAATCATTGCTTAAGCATTGTTTTATTCTCAGGGTCTGTTTTTTCTTAATCTGTTCTTATCTTTACTGTTCTACCTAGGGCTCAGTAGTTCTGTTTTGGTATAACAATATCAAAAACCATAAATAAAAACTTTGATTGGATACTAATTTACTTTCTCTTTTCTAATACCACACAATTTGCAAGTGGTTTTTGTCCTCTCTCCTCTTTCTCTTTGTTATTCTTCTGACCACAAATAGGTAAGCAGTGTTTATTTCCAAAATGGGGCATCTGGTGATAATTAATCTTATCTAGAATCTGCTTCTCAGTGGAATCTAATTGGATTTGCCTTTAGGCAGTTGATTCCTCTTCCTTCAATTTGTAATGTTACTGTTTCAAAAATTATTTGAGTCCTTGTCTTAATCTCCCAGAATCATATGTGGCAGTCTCTACTATTTAAATAAATGCTGGACAATTCATATTCCTTTTTGGAGACTAAATAGAATGAAAAATAAAAATGTATTTGCTATTCTTAATAGATATGTCTGCTACTGACAGTTTTTTCATTTTTTTTCCTTTCACCCTTTTATTTTCAATGAAAGATGAAGTTCTTTCAGGCATACATCTTACTTTTAAGAAACACAAAGACCATTAAACATCCATACTGTGTAACTGTTTCATTAGTTTCAAAGTACCAATTGTACTCACACTAATGATGCCATTAATTTGCTGAGTTGTTGGTAGTCTGAGAGTTTTATCACTAATTCTCGGACTAAAAATGAAAATTTAAAAATCACAGGAGTAGTGTGGCCATACTTGACTAGTGGTAAAATTGAGAAGATGTACATGTATATTCATGTTGTTCTAACAAAAACATTCATACAGGAGGAGCTTTGTTAATGTTTTGATCACTGTGCAGCACAGGAATGGATACTGCTGAATGTAGTCAGGGGTTGAGGAGAAGTTCACCATGTGGCACAGATTACTGCACCAGGTGTAAGCTTTCCATTCACACAGGAAAGGCTGTAAGGGATGGGGCAGGTATGAACCACCTCAGCAGTACCTGCCTGGATGAACAGGTGCTTTTAAAAGTTGCTCAAAAAGATGCTCAAGAAGACAGGAACTGTCCTCATTCCACCGGGTGTTGCTTGTCAACATTTACAGAGAGCAATTTTCCTCTCTTCACATTTATTTAATCATTTAGCAAAAGCCATCTTAGCTTGTTTATACTGCACTTTTAAATGCTCTCTTAAAACCTTGGAAGCTAATATCCTGTCACTAGATTTTCAGATTGCTTTGGCAGAACCTGCCCAATTCTCAGCCAATTAAAAAAAAAGAAACCCAAACCAAACCCTTAGTAAATTGAAAATTGGGAGGGAAAGAGATTTAATAGAAAAATGGATCACTTGTAATACTGAATGAAGTTGAACCCTCAAGCCTGTTGAGGGGATGAACCCTGCTTCATACTTTGGATCCAGATTCCTGTTTTGCCTTGACAATTCTTTGAGCTTGTGAACATTGTTGACAGTAGTGGTGATGGCCAGAGCCCAGTTGCTGTAGAACAGTGTTATCTTCATGGGAATTAGCAAACAGGCAGACATCTCCAAGGCTGTACAATATTCTGGTTGCTCTTCTCTGCTTTTTATGAGTGGTTGTTGGCATGATGCTATGAAGATGTGAAATTTGTGGTGGTTGTTTTGATTAATGTGACCTGTATAGATTTTCCAATGAGTGATCAAAGGGAGACCAAAATACTTCAGAACTTGGAGCACAGAAATTTGCCCAAAGGAAGAAATGAACATAAATAGAAAATTTAATAAATATTATAATTGCTGATTTGGCAGATTTATAAAAGTACTAATAAATATATTTTTAAGCTTCCTATAATGAAGAAAGATGCTGACATGAAACACAGAGGAACTTGCTCTGATTTAAAGTCTTTTATTTTCTAAATAGCGTCTGTAGACAGAGAGGAATTTTCCCTACATTGAATGTTACATTGAAAGGAATCCAAATTTTCAGGCACATAATCACAAGGTTTTGTAATGTAGTGAGTTTATGTACATCTGCTTAGCACCAGTCACTGACTGTGCCTAATTTTAGGTTCAAGCTTACACTTTGCCATTTGAAATAAACTTGTACATGCTGAGTAGCTTAACTGACATCTGGTGACTTTTTAGGGAGAAAGAGTATGATTATGGGGACAAGAGAAAACCATTAGATTTAATTACTGCAGTACCAATTCTATGGAATTCTTGGATGTTCAAATGGAACATCCAAATGAGGGAGTTGCTTTTCTCATCACAAAAGTTGCTGCAATTTTGTACTGTATGATTTTAAAAGTTTGGCTTTGCAGCAGCAAGGTTTTAAAAAAAGAGTTGTGAAAGTAAGATTTTTAAAAATGTGGAGAAACATTCCAAGAGAAGCTGGGTGAGATGATTTTGAGGATTGTAATTTCCTATAGAAAACACAAATATTTTGTAGTTAAAAAGTTTCCAGTTAAGACAGGAAAGAGCCAGGATCATCTTGCTTTTATTACAGACATGTATCATGTGTACATTTTAGCAACCTAATGTTAGTACAGTAAATTCATGCTGAATATTTAAGATATTTTACTTAAGACTGGAAAAGTCAACTTTTATGAATTCTAGAATGTGATTTTACAGGGGCATGGCACATGAGCAACTTGTTTTGAAATTGTGGGCTTGTTACATTTCCTTAAAATTCAGATCTCACTACTATCAGCAATGTGCTAAAAGAAAGAAGTAAATTAATATGTATTTTCTGTTTTGTTTAGGGTGCAAAATTTGGACATTCAATGGGATTAAATCAGGCTCCTCCTCCACGTTCTTCTGCTCGAAGATCATTTGGAAGATCGAAGCGATTTAGTATTACTCGCTCTCTGGATGACCTTGAGGTAATTAACTTTCACTTAAGATTTAGAAGTGAGCCTTAGAGGACTTACAGTACATAATTGCTGAAAGAAAGTAATGTATTAGTGTAATAAAATTACTTACTACCATATGACATTTTTGTGAGAGGAATACAGGTTTCAGGTATGAACCTGTCTTTTTCAATATTCCTTTAATGGGTTACATTGGTGCCAGCAGTGGGGAATTCTGACTTTATTTTACCTATCACAGCTGGTCCTACATAAATCCAAACAGTACACCTTTGCTGATCAAAATGTTCATTATGTCTCAGAAATGAATGTATCATGGTATATAGAAAAATCAAATGTTTATCATATATTTTTGTTCAGCTGTTGAATTATGACAGGAGTTGAGGAAAGGGAATTCCTAATCAACTTGGTGGTTTTGAGTCTCCTTGTAAGTGTAATATTTTACATCTGGTGTAACATCAGCTGATGTCTGACTCTCAAAACTATATTAGCTTTGGAGAAAACAAGGAATGAAAAGCCTCCCTCCTGTTTTGCTGTAGGAATCACCTGTAGGACTATGGCTTCATTATATCTTTGCTCCTAGTGTGCCTCCTCAGGCAGTGGTGTGAAGGTGAATGGAGAGATTCTTCCCTTACCCCTTTACCATGTGTATTTGGAGGAAGGCTGGTGATTTTGGAGAAACAAAAATCTGTGCAGAGCTCTTGGCACAAGAGCCATGGAATACAAATTACACCACTCTTCAGCACGGGAGGGAATGTGGCACACTGAGCCCTCTAAATAGGAAGGAGGTGTTTAAAAAGCATTTGAGATGGGAGGAGGAAAGGAGACACTGAGTTTTCTGCTGTGGGAAAATGTAGGAAGAATCAGTGCAGTGGATTTTTGGGAGCAGAATATATGGAAGAGCTTCTGGCATGCTTAGGGAATGCAGGTACGAACTGTCATTACTTGTTTCTCAGATGTTTTTCTATTTTTCTGTCTTTCATAGTGGTCTGTTTCTATGTTCTCTGAAGCTTTTAAGTGTCTTGCTTTTTTTCTAGTTATGGAAAATACTTAATTTCTTTACACTTGTAACTTTAAAACAGTAATTGCATAACTTAAGCACAGCAAAAAGTTCTGGATAAAGGGGTTTGGGAACCATCTAGCTGCATCTTTCTTAATCAGAAAATGGTGATTCTTCTAAGTTGAAAAAGTTTGCTGTTATACATATCCAGTTTTGACAGAATTTCTGGTTGCAGTAAGAGCGAATTCTCTCAGAATACCAAACATTCTACTCCTAGTAATTCACATGCAACAGGAAAAACATGTCCACAGTCTTCCAGACTGAAATTTCAGGAAGGTTTTTTGCACATCTCGTGTTTTGATTGTTTTAAACATGAAAAATAAAATTTAATTTCTGTCGCTGGAGCTGTTTCACATTGTGTAAATACTCATTTAAATAGGCACTTGGACTTTCCATCAATTTCAGAAAGATATGACAGTTACTGGCCTAAAAAGTCCTTTTTTCTCCTCATTATGTCCTAATTGGTATTTCTTAGTGTATGTAAACAGACAGGAGGGATTAAAACTTGATCTGTGTTCCAACATTCTCATTGCCACTGCAGTTACTTTGGAAGGGGAAACTTTCATTCTAGGTCACAATATTAATTGAACAAAGGGATGGTCTGTATTCAAATCTGTATTTGGATGAATGCTCTTACTACATGTAGCTATGTGGGTGTGGACTGTTCTCTGTCCAACTACTTCTTTTCACTTTGAAATCTTTTTTTCTTTTGCTCTGCATGCTGTAAGAGGATTATATCTTAGATATCCCAGTCACCAGGAGAAAGAGCAATCCAGAGGAGGTTCCAAAAGCTTTGTGTGTCAAATTAAAATACTTCATCACTATTTTATTTTTGGTTCAAACTTCAAAACTGCTACTTCAACACTTGTCCCAAGTGCTCATACACTATGTGTAGTAGAACACAATGTTGTTAGTACATGTTTAGTTTATTTCAGGCATTCTATTTAGGGTTGGTGGAAGAGGAAATAACAATAGCAGGAAATTCTTAGAGACTCCACCTTTGGAATAATGACCATGAGTGTATTGTATAGGCTACTTGCTTGCTTTTGTGTTCTTTTCAGTTATCTTAGCAGAATGAGTGAGGTAATAATCCAAACATGGAATTTGGAAGAAATACACTTCTCTGAGCTTGTGGGTTTGATTCCTGCTGGCATTCAAATTAATCTTATAAATTAAACAGTGTGAGTAGGTTCCATGGAGTTTCTTTTATGGGGTTTGCTGAACACTGTTCATTGATTACAGGTCCAAAAAGGCTGTATTTGGATTTTTGTTGAAGTATGAGCAGTGTGTGAAACACCAGCTGAGAGTGTTTCTGACTGCTGCCATAAGGTGGCGTGATTTCTTTGAAATTTGTTATTTATTTATTTTTTAAAAAAATCTGTCCACGAATGCAGCATATTCATAGACATTTTAATATATAAAAACATGATTTCACATGAAAACGTCACTTTTTCTTTTAACTTGTTAGATTACATCTGACTATATGTACACAAACAGATTTCTTGTAAGATTAGAATTAATGGTATAGTTGCCCTCCTTAAGTATTTTCCTCTTACCTGCAGAAGCTGTATTATACATAGAAAAAGCCAGACAAGTTTGTAGGATTAATGTCTAGGTGCTGTTTTTACTAATAGAAGCTATACAAGATTATTTTTAAAATGCAGGAATCAAAATGGGATGAGAATGCAAAATTAATGGTGCAGTCGTGCTGTAATTGTGGTAGGGAAAATGTCTCACAAAACAGAAAATGCACAATTTTATTTCTGAACTGTGGGAAGTGTGCTTGTTCATAGCAGGGCTGATTATGATTAATTATTCTTTAAATTGGAACTGAATTCACAAAATGAGTATGTCTAGTATGTGCCCTAGTTATGCTGTTTTCACAAGAAATGTATTTAGAAAATTTTCTTTATTAAATTACAAGAAATCTGGTTTTGTTAAGAGCAGATTTATCTTTTATCTGCCAGTAAATTTTCCTATGTGAATAATTTGTGGTATGAAACAGTGTCCATTAACAACCATGTTAACATTCTGTGATTTGGACCAATTTTACTTTTTAGCCTATTTTCAAGGTGTAACTTAAGTTAAGAGGACCTTATGAATATTTAATATCTGGCTCAATGAGAGGGCATGATCCTGTCTTTCTTCCCACTTTTCTTCCCTGTAGGTAAATGCCACTACTCTCATGCCCTTGCACAATTCTGTTCTGGAAAAGATGTTTATGAATTTATGAACAGATTAAAGGTGTCTCTGTGAGACTGCAGACAGTAGAACTCTACCCATGTAAAAAATTACCTTAAACACAGTAATTGTAATTCTTCTATCCATCACCAGTTTTGGTAACATTTTCAACTGTAGCACTCATCTTTTAATTTTTCTTGAAGTCTGTTAAAATGGGGGAACCTTGCAGTATTTTCTTGAACTCAAAAAATTTAGGTTCCTCTTCACCAAGAAGAACATTCAAAGCTATTTTTTCCTGAAAATCATTTTGGTACTTGTACTTTTAGTATCTCTCTGTGGTTAAAAATAGGGCAGGGTAGTATGAAAGACCTAATCTCTTAGGGAAACAAGTGTCAAATTCTTTAAGTATTGTTAAATTATTTAAATGCAAAGGTATTTCAAAAATTAAAGATGATTTAATTCTTTTAACTAAATATCAGGACAAGAAAAGATGGCTGTTGCAGCTTTTCTTCTTCTTCTCATCCTGTTTTGGAAACCTTTAAACTATATTGTATATTATAACAACATTTGTTGAATCAAATTTCTGGAGTTTAGTAATGCTTTCAAAGTTGGAATGTATCGTGTATTCTTTTTTAAAAATCAGTGTGAGGACTTTTGTTAAAATGTTCCATCTTAATTATAACCATTAATAATGCAGTATTATTAGGTGTTATTATAGATAATAATGCTTGATTTTCTTTTTCTGTTTTGGTAATTCTACTGAATCAACTTTTTGCATTTCATCTGCTCTTTGAAAGCATACAGCACATCTCTTTGGTATGAGGTTTTTATACTAATGGATGACATGTCTCTGCTGGATATTAGCTTTGGCATCTGTGGGTGGCAAAACTCCCCCTAAATGCTCATTTGATTTAATAAGGAGTTTTTAAATGGGTACCTGTTTTTGTTTGACTGATTTAAATAATCAGACAAAGCTTACACAGGGAGATAATAGCTTATGTTAGACCAACTAGTATACTAGGACAATCAGACAAGATCTAAACATGCCCCAAACTTTTCCCACCCTCTCATATGATCTAATAAAAAGTATTAACTCTCCCTTCAGAGGTTGCTTTATTGATCATAGATCATCACCATGGCCACAATGCCACCACTATGATTTAAATCAAGAGGCCTCTTCATTCTCAGCTAATAACAGTGAATTCAAAGTTTTTAAAGAATGTATAGTTTTGTCTTAGATTTCACCAATTAATTAAAAATAAATATGTTCTACTGTGTACCCCCTTTAAGTACTGCATCTTTGGCAGTATTTTGTCCAAATTTTATCTAAGATATAACCAACCTATTGGCAGTTTTGCTATCAGCTTTCATAAAAGGGGAGGAAAGGCCAATTGCGAAATAGCAGTGCACACATGAGAGAATCTCCATTTTTGTATGTAAAAGGCAGCACTGTATTTTTAGCATGCTGATAATGAGTTCCTAAATGCTTAATCCAGTCTCATATACGGATATTCTGAAGTCTGAGTGTTCCACTGTGTTGGAAACTTCATGGACCCATGCCCACAGATGAGCTTCTTGTTTCTCTTTTCCCTTGGCACCAGGGGTCACTTCTGGAGTGAGGGTGTGCTTAGTGATTTCAGACTCCCTGACTATACTGGCTCAAACCCTCTTCTGAGCCATGATGTCTAGCTGTAAATAGTGTAAGTCAGTCATGATATTACACATAGATGTTTTTACCTTGAATTACTGATGTGGTCATGGAGCTGATCAGTAAGACTTTGGAAACATCCAGTGGTTTCTGCCAGACATTCTTCTGCTTTGTTCAGACCCTGGCCTGCTGCAGTTGTTCCCCTGTTGGGCTGCACAGTTGCCACAGCCTGGGCTGGTAAGTGAAACACTGCCAGGACATGGGAACAGGCAGGGGTGCTGTCATGCTGTCCAGCATCATTTGGTTTCACATTTGCTTCTCTAGACTGCTCTGTTAAGAATTTCAGACTCTCCAGCCTGCTCTAGAGGATCATCTTCAGGCTTTTACTTTGGCAGTGGGATCTTATCAGGTAGTTTAGTTTTTCCCTTTGAAGAAGGAAACATCATGCTAGTAGTATGCATCTTATTTTTCTTCCCAGATTGTGCTCTAGCATTACTGTTATGCTTTTGCTATACTATACCATAATTTAAAACAGATTTTCACTATCTGCTCTTAAGTTTACATTTATAGACTTTTTCATGGAAAGTTCTTGTTCTCCTCACACTGTTTTTAAAGGATCTGACAAAGGTGGGCTGGTCAACAAATCAATACAGTTGGGTGCAACCTCTTTATTGTGAATTTGAGGTACTTATTTCTACCTACAATCTAGAATGTTAAACTGTGCTTTTTTTTTTTTTTTTTTTTGCCTCCAGACACCTAGAATAGTGGGATTTATTTTGTGTTACTGCAGTTGGTAAAATGACCGTCCCTCATAATGTTACTGTTTACTGCTTTTAGGTTATTTTCTTTACTTAAGATTCTGGAGGAATTTGCCATGTAAATTTGCATGTAAAAAGCAGAGTACTGAGAGAATGTGCTGAGAGCTGGATCTCATCTCTGCTTTTTTTGTGAGGTGCATATAGGCAGTGCTCACCCCATGCTGTGGTGCTTGGAAGAAACCAACAGTGTTGCCTAGGATGAATTCCTCAGGGAATTAGGTCCCCATATGTGCCAAGGCAGTTGGCAGTGTATAGAGAAATTTCTTCTTGAGAAGGCAATCAGTAGATATCTGACTTTGTCTGACTCTGCCACTCAGGGGCTGTCCAAGCCTTACTGCCCCAGGCTTGGCTCTCCAGCACAAGCCCATTTCTGCCACCAGAACCAGAGACACAATATGTGTTTTCAGGGACTAGAGATTAATTTGGACAGAATACAAGTTTATCTTGTAGTAGCCAGTACTGCCATTCTTAAGATGTGTGATTAAAGGGACACAGGTGAATTCACAGGCTGTAGATAGCTCTGCAGTTTGTGGAACTACCAGGATGAGACAGGGTGAGCAAGTTCAGGTAACCAGCTGAAGCTACAGAGGGGTTGCATTCCTTGGTTCAGCAATGTAAGATACTGGGCTTTGGCACTGGCTCTGGTATTTTGGTTCTGATTTCCTAGAGTAGTGACAGAAGGGTCGATGCTCACACAAAAGGAGCTCTTATTAGGCTGGCAACCTCTCAGGGGTGTCCTTCTCCCTAACGTAGCATTCTTCAAAAATTGGGCTTATTCTCTTTGAACTGAAGCTGTTCCCTCTTCTGGGTCTGAAGCATGTGACATTAAGGCAGAATATTGCTGCTTTTTACTGCACTGATTCTGAAATGCAGAACTATTTGCTGCTTCAGGCTGATCTTTGCTGCAGTTTCTTATATTGCATTTGTTGATCCCAGGGCATCTTTTAAGGCTCTTCCCAAGAAGGTGAGCAGTGAGGTAAAGTTACTCCAGCTAATAAGGCTGAGAGAAGTCTCTGAAGATGAGACCAGGCTGCTTTTGTAAGACTGACTGGGCAACAAAATGGCAGATGAAAATGTATGCAGATACATGTAAAGTAATACAAATGAGGCAAAATACTCTAGCTTCATATAAGAAATGATATATATGTTTCTCAGCAGACTGTTTCCTCTCAGAAGTGAGGCCTTTGAGTTATAAGGGAGAGTTGCATGTAAATAACAGCTCAGTAGAGTAGCAATGGAGCAAAATCCTGTATTACAGATTATTACCGAAGGAATAAATGATTGCATACAACTGTGGTTTGTTTTTCCATACCTGGTCTCTTTATTTTAAAATGTTCTGGTATATTAGAAGAAGAAAAGATTTAGAAAGGTGTAAGAGAGTGGAAAATCATGGGTGGCATAGGAAAAGTAGTTGGGATTGATTGCTCACTCTCCTTCGGGACAAGAAGTCGACACCATTAATTAAAGATAGCTGGAGCCAGGAGCAAAACAAACTGGAGAACACGACTGTTCATGTGGGAGATGAGTTGGTCTGTGGGATGCCTCACCACTGAGTGCTGGGGATGCAAGAAATTTGCATGTCCTGGAGGGAAAGTGGACAAGTATTTGGAAAAGAGAGCCACTGGGGGTTATTAAGGAGAGAAGCCTCACCAGGTTGAGGAAATCTCTTGAACTAAAAATACCTGGAGTCTGGGAGAGTGTCATCAAGGGAAAGTCTGATTTGTTGCCCTGTGCTGCTTGTTGGTAGACTTCCATGTGTGGCCACTACTGGTAACATAATACTGGGTTTGATGAAGCATGGGATTGATGAACCATGTTGTGACCATGTGCAGAGACGTGAGGGTGGACAGTGCTTTTCCCTGGCTGTGGGACTGTCGTGTCCCCTTGGCACAGGGAGCTGTGCCACCTTTGCCTTGGTGTGAGGGGCTGAGAAGGGCTGGCTGGTGCTGGGTGCCTGCCCTGGGCACTGGGAGCACTCAGTCTGTGCTGTGGGAGATGGCTCTGGCCATTGCCCTGCCCAGAGCTGCTGCTGCTGCTGGGATTGTCCAGGCAGCTCCTGGGATGAGTGGGAATGAGGAACTGCCTGACTGGTTTGGTGCCTCTGCATCCCTGCCCTCCCTCACTGCTCTTCCTGTTACCTGGAATGTCTTCTTGTCACACGACAAAATAATAACTAAGGAGGGATTTTTGCTCTATGATGAGACCTGGTTGATTTAGGGAATAAGGCTTTATTGAATGAACTGGATTGGTATTTCTAGAGCATAATCACAGAATATATACAGCACAAATTGATAGCATCTGCAAATAGTTTCTGATTCTCTCTCATGTTTAAACTGCTGTGATTTGGGTAGGAGTTTGTACCACCTAATTTTCATTGTCCTCATGCATTTCTCTCTCCTGTGAAACTTAAGAAAAAAGAAAGAGAAGTCAGCTAAAACTTTTACTAGATGCTTTCAATTTACTTACTGCCATTTTTTATTCACTATTAAATCATTAAAACATTTCATTAGTACTTCTAAAACTTAAAAAGTACAGTAAAAAGCCCATCCTTAACTTCCCACTGGACAAAGGAACTGCTGAAGGACGATATTTAAAGATTATTTTTGGCAGAAAGAGCATGAGTTTTTTTTCTGAAAATGTACAGATATTGTGGCTCTGTCTGGAGAGTAGGTGTGGCATTTAAAATTAATGTTTCACTTGGAACATGATCCTTGTAAATGCCAATGCTCTGCTTACTCACAAGAGCAGGAGAGTTTTGGTAGGATGAGATAGGTTGCACAATATGCATACATGTGATTGTAATCACACTGAGACATGTACACACATGCCAGAAACGGCAAGAAGTTTGCTGTGAGTCTTACGTGTTTTAACTGTATTTTTTAGAAGTATTTTTAGATTATACTTTAAATATTTTTAGTAGAGATTGGTGACTCGGTTCATTCAGGTAATATGCTCATCCAAGGGGAATGTATTAAAAAAGGGAATACTTTGGATGAGAAACAACGTTGACTCAATGCTTAAACAAGTTTGGACAAACCTTTACGACAGAGTCCTGTAGGCCCTCAGTGAATGCATTTTACATTAGCAGATTCCTCAGCAGGGCTGCTGTCTTTCCAGAAGCTTTATTGTTAGCAGGACCTGCCTAAACACCATTTTGAGAGCCGCCTGTTCCTTTTGATGAGAAGATACAGAACCAGTAGTGAGGGCGGGGAATGTGCTGGGGAGGGAGGAGAATGGGAGAGGTGTTGATAGGGCAACAGACAGAGAAGCCTCATTTTTTAACTGGACTCTGGAAGAAGTAAATATGTGTTCAGAAAGAGCGTAATAAAGTTGAAGGACTGTTTCTTAAAAATGAGATATTAAACCATTTATACATGGAGAAAACTTTTACTGATAGTCAAGTGTCTGTAAGTATAAAGTTTTGTTTGTCTAAAGAGAGCAGAAAACAGGAATGTGATTTAATGAGTAGTCTTCTGAGCTAAGAAATCTTGCAGTGAAATTTGATAAATTATGCTTCTAAGGATTCAATGAGGTTTTAAAGAGACAAAGTTCGTAAGTATAAATATTTGACTATATAAGCTCTGTTATAAAATTAAGAATACACCATTTCTATGTTTAAAATTCTTTTGCAGCATTTTATTGTTTTTAAAATAAGTATCGTAGATATACAGATATTGCTCAGGTTTTTTTTATAAACCTTTACCTAGTTTTTATTATACTTGCACATGTTTCCGTAAAACAAAAATGTTGTTACTGATATGTTACCTCTTAATTGTTACAGTGCTTTTTTAAAAGTTGTGCAGCTAAAGGGATTTTTCTTCTTCCAGCTGGATTTTTATCCAATAAAACAGAATCCAGATGGTGTGAGTTATTAAAATAACTGAAAATAAATGAAAAGTATTTATAGAATCCAAAATTTCAGAGGTGTAGAAACTTAGACTAGTTTTGGCTTCTTGTTGCTCAGAAAACACTTATTTTCCAAGTGAGCATCCTAACTGTGTTATCAAATTTTGACATTATAGTCATTATGATATTTATGTCTATATATCTCAGAATAAAATTGTCTTAAATGCTAAAAGTATGGCAGCAAAATTTTCATATTTTAAAATTCGGAGGGAAATAAATATTTGCAAAGCATGGGACGATATTATATGCATTATGTACTTAAAATATAATAGTATTCATGTTCACTTTTACTTTGATTTCCTCAAAATCTATTCATTTTTAGGGGTTACATCATTAACAGGAAATTCAGAAGTGTTTCAGTGATCTGTCACTTAATCATATCCTCTTTAATATGCATTTTAATTTTAGTTTACTGTTGGACTGCAAGTTACCTTCCATCTGGATGTGCAAGTTATACTGTTTCAGCGTGTTTTTATTAATGGAGAGAATTCATTGTCTTAAGATGTTGATCAACAGAAGGGGAAAACAAAACCAGGAATTGATCACAAACATTTTTGCAAAAGTGTATTTTTTAAAATTTTCATTTTGCAGTCCTCTACAAATATTTTTCAAACTTTACAATATAGGACCAGATTTATATATTTTAGAGCAGATTTCTGGACGGCAAGCCTTGAACTGAGCACTTGAGAAGGTGCTCAGGAGTCTGAGCAGTGTGGCAGACAGCAGAGGGCACTCGGAACAGTCGCTTGCTCGTTCCTTTGCTTCGCGGGATTTTCTGTAGGGGAAGTCTCTGTGCCTGACAAGGCAGCTTGTACTTCACTTCTTTATACACCAGCAAGTTCCTGCTAGTTTGGCTTCAAAATATTTTTTGTTAATATTGCATTGGAATAGGAACAACTATTATTTCAAAATTCATAGAGGGAATCCACAGTGCTGTAAATGAGTCTTTCCTTTTCTCATCATTAGCACATATGGGGTCTGTTTATTGTTGAGTAGCTGACAAATTATTGACAAAACTATATTCAGACATATTATAGAAAATCTGGAGGATTAGGGGAAAATAATTTTATTTTATGGCAGTTTTCTTAATTTATGTGTAGGCTTTTTGATGCTTCTGCCTTTTATTTCAGTAGCTGGGGTCAGTAAGTTAAATCATATTCTTAACATGTGGCCATCATACAAGTAGTTGTTAATTTATTATGATATTAAAAAAATCAATACTTGGAGTTTTAAGATTTTTGGTGGTGCATTCTGCCAATGTCTCATTTACTTTAGGGCTCTGTGTGACGAGGAGCTGGTCCAGAGGATTGCCTCTTTCTGGTTCCTGGTGGTTTTTGTGTGTGTTTTCTTCTAGGAGTCAGGCATATAATAAATCCTATTAATCTTTTTGACAAGTTAAAACTTATCCTGGCTCCCTGTCATTCTGTCTTTCTCTTCAACTTTTTCTGCTCTGAAAACAAATGTACAAAAGCAAATATGAGCAGGAAGTGGAGGGAGGGTAGGAGAGAAAAACAGATCAACCTTATCTGGGGTCGCTACCCCTTCCCACAGTTTAGCTCCTGAGCAGATGGATGTGGGTTTACAAATGTCGTCTTTGGTGTATCTGAATAAGGCTTTTAAAGCTGTTCTACCATATTTTAACACTTTCCATTAATAGCTTTGCAAATTAGCATTCCTTCTGCTTTTGACCTTTGACCTCTGAGTTGCCTGCCTGATTTACAGATATGCTACACAAAATCACAAGATTTTATATATGTAGCTTCTGAAATAAGCTGTGAAAATGTAGAAGGATATGAATTTTTTAAAGGGCTTTCAGTGCCACATGACACTTCATAGCCATGATCATTAACTGCTGCTGGCTAATTGCTAGAGCTTATTTTTCAGTGTTAGTAGAGTCGCTGCATGGAAAAAACGTGGATGTGTAATGCTTAGTTCAGTGAAACAAAATCAACAGTTCTTGCTGTCTGTTTAAACGAAGGGATTATTAGGTTTACAATGCTGAGTGTGAGTGCCTAGGATGTGTAAAACATTGCCCACCCACAGTGTTCCCAGCAATGTTCACTGCAGTTGCTCCAGTGAGCTGCTGGTCTTGTAGCTACCTCCCACTGCTGCAAGTGAGGTTGTTGTTCCTCTTATTCCTTCCTGTGGGTAACATTCTCACCTGTTTAAATTGTTCGAGTACTTTTGGTCTTTCTAGGTGATTCCTAGAGGATTTAGGTTGGGTGTTAAGTGTAAGTGCTATTGGTAAAAATCCTGTTTTGTGTTACCCCATCACAGAAAAGTTCTTCAAGCATTTCTGATCCATTTGTGATTTTTTTACTCACCCATTTTAAGGATTATTATACACCTGATTATTTGTAATATTGTTGCTATTCCGTTAAAGTATTGACAGTGAAAATGTTTTGCATCCCACTTGATTTAGTGTCAAAAAAAATGCAGTATTTGAATAGCTCTGGCATTTTTTTTTCTTTATAGAGTTGCACATTTTGAATACTTATCCACACACAGTAAAACTGTTCTGTGCAAGTACCATAGGGCACTTGCTTCTGAAATCCTAGAATAATGGAGGGTGTAATTTGTAATTTTTAAAACACATTTCTTCCTGTTAACCCACCCATTTGTTTCCATTGCATTTTGTCATGGTATGAAATGCTTGTAGGAACATTCAGAACTGCATGGTGTGCCTAAAAAATCAAGTAATCAATCAAAAAATTAACTGTCCATCACAGCAATTGGCTTATGCCTCTAACATTCTAGTTAGAACAGGCTTCATCTGCATGTGAATTAAATTTCTTCCCTGATTACACTAAATGAAATTGAGAAGATTGAGTTTTTCTGTTAACCAAGCTTCTTCATCCTAAATGCAAAATGTGCAGGCTTGTACATACTGGCTGTAGCAAGTCAGTCTCACCATGAAATATTGAATAAAGGCTCTTCTCTTTCCTCATTTTCTCTCTATAAGTTCCAAGTAACATTTGTCTTCTTCACAGGGTTGGTTGTATGCTAGGGGTTCAGCCTAGGAACTGTGTGGATGTGGGGGGGTTCCCCATGCTGCACTGAACAAGGGAGAAAGTTTCTCTTTCCTAAATGACTACTAGCACGTCCACCTAGGGCTTAAGGACATCCCACTGGCATAAAAATGCCCAATAATCACTCCCAGATTGCAATTCTGGTGTTTATTTTTGGCAGAAAGTTGTGTTCTGATTGCTTTAAAAATAACAGCAGTGAGTGATTTAGGTACTGTCACTGTTGTGGACAGCAGCAAACTTCCTGAAATGCTGCACTTTCCATATAGAGTCTGTTGAAGACACTGCTGTCACAGGCAAGTGAATTGCACTTCCCTCTTTCATTGCAAGGAGACTGTTTTGCTCTCTGTTCCTGAAGCTCTGTGCACAGAACTGTCTTGACATCAGCTGAGCACAGGTTCAGGTTGTGAGGGAGGAAGGGCAGAATAGCAGTAGGGTTCTAAAAGAAGAATTTTGTTTTTAGTGACAAGAGGCTACTCGTAGCTTTAATGAAATGCGCCAAGTCTCCTTGTATTGGGGAATTTTATGTGCAGTTTATAGTGTTAACCACTGAAAAGTGAAGCAGAATGGACTATTTGAGGTCCTATTTTGTTCTGGCTTGCATTATGTAAACCTCTGAAAATAGTGATTTACTATGTAAATGTTTCTCTAATGTTAGGGTGATTAACTAGTGTTTTTTTGGAAACTGTCTTGGAAATCTGCTTTATTGAATACAGGACTACCATATGGTTCAGCATCATTTTATTTTCCCGATTTGTTATAGGAAACGTTCTCAAATACAATCAGCATGATTTATATAAAGTGATCGAGCTTTTCTGGTGAGAGATAATTGAGATCTAATCTGAATCCCTGACGAACCACAGCTTCCTGCATTGGCCTGTTGCTATTGGTAACATAAAGGGAGTAAAATAGAACTTCATACGAAATGCCTTTAAACTTTACTGGCATGTACAGGCATGGAGCAGCGTTGAATTTTTTAGTTTAATCTTTGAGAAGCCGACGTGTTAAGGAAATGCTTTTTCCATATTAAGTGAAGATGAATTTAGGAAGAGTACTGCTAGGAAAAATAACTGCTGTTTCTTATGAGGAGCGGGTAAGTGATATGAATTATATTTAGCTAAAGCAAGGCATTGTTGCAGTGAGAAATTAGAATAGACTATTGTTATTGGTAAGAAATTAGAGAAGAATGGTATCAGCTTCAGAATGCTTTTTGCTTAGCCTTTAAGCTTTTTTACTTTAAAGTATTTGAGTTAAAATTCCTTTGTAAATGCAAACATTGGGTTTTATTTTCAGAGAAAAGTAATTTTGTTATACAAACTAATACTGAGATTTTGATATGTATTTATGAACTATGCTCACTATGTATAAAGCTAAAAACCCAATATGTTTATAATGTGTGCCTATTATTTAATTATGCACTATGTATTTTGTATATGCTTTCTGTACCATTCTATCAATATTATATCTTTAGGAAAGGTTGTATATATCTTGTATATATCTTTATAAAAATAATTTTAGGGATGGATTTGGCACTTAAGGCACTGTGTTTATATGTGATAGGATTGGTTTTGTTTGGGGTAAAAAGTTGAACATTTATTTCTTAAAGGAATTTCAAATGTCACATCATTTATTCTTCATTTGTTTTTATAGATTCAAATATTTGGCAAAATTATACTAATGTATTCAGTGAAGTTACTGTACAGTGGTTGTACAGTGTGCTTTTCTTCAGAACTCTTACTTATAAAATGCTTTTTTGTTAACTGTTAGAAATGGAATTTGGTGACAGAGAATTGAAAAGTGAAATTGTGTAATAGTCCTCCTTTAAGTGGCATTCTGAAGGGGCACTCTTCTCAAACAATTCTAAATCATGAAATTTAATTGCAATAATATTTTGAAATGGGAATAAAAAGCCTGTAATGTTATGCTACTTTTTGGGTGAGAAGTACATTTGAAAGTATTAGAAGGAAAAACTAGCAAGAATTGATGAGTAATATGGCTTTATTTTTTATTTAAAATGTTAGAACTGTATATACCATATTTTGAGGCATGATCTCACTCCCTTCCCAGAGACCCCTGGACTTCAGGGCACGAATTATATTGATGCTGTACTATATTTAAAAATACATACATATCATGTAAATCCTGGAGTAATGTAACTGAAGTAATTCATACCTTGGCAAAAGGAGAAGTTGCTTCAGGTGATTTAAGAAGTAGTTTGAACAAAGCTAGATGCCAGCAGATGGTCAACTGAATGATAGGCTTTCTGTGAGATAAGTGACAGAATGTTTGAAAGTTCTCTATTCAGTCTGTAAATCTTCAGAACCCAACAGATTTCCTAGCCTTATCCTCTATACTGAAACCATATGAAAAAATTAGTTTAGAAGATTGGTGGAGCTAGGTGTGCTGATTTAACCTGAAAGGCTTATTTCAGGGACTTTATAAAATAGTGTGTAAAGTGATGTTGTACTGGGTAAGTAACAGATTCTGGCAGCACTCAGAGACTTCTTTGGATGCAGCAAGAAGTCAATGCTTGTATTGTAAGAAAGTGTGCTTTGGAAAGGCAACAGGGAGGTCATTTTAAATCCCTTTTATTCTGAATCTTTCTGGATGCTCAGGAAAAGAATAGATGTTTCTGTTCAGTCTGTGATTCTGTCATTGTTAGAACAGGAGAGAGAAATAAGTCTTCGCTCTCCTTACAGATTTTACTCTCTGTGTCTCAGGAGGAGTGGGAAACAGAGATGTCTTTTTGACTCAGGAAGGCACTCACCCCCACTGTAATGGCACAGATGATTTCATGTTGCTCCATTTTATTGCTAAGGCCTGGCATTTCCCAGTATGTGTCACCCCTGCCAGAATCCCCCTCTTTCCCTTTGTTTGACTCCAGTATTTGAGCATGACTTTGATTTGAGTGATAAATCTTGAGGTGGAGAAAAAGGACATTTTTATATTGTGTTACCTGGGTAGTTGTACACATGGATTTATTTGCTCAATATAGTATCTGGGCTATAGGTAGGGTATTTTTTTGTTTTCTGCACGATGTTGTTATGGCAGAATTGGACACTTCTCTGGGACCTGATCCATGTAGAATGGAACATGTAAGATGGAGCTAAGTGGGTAAGAGTTTCTGTCTCCTGAAAGATTCATCAGACAAGCTTCATGCAGAGGTGCACACATCTAGCAGGTTATAGGCCATGTTCCAACCTTATGAACTTTCAGCCTTATGAATTATTCTCCTCTATGCCCTCTCTCCCTTTACACCTTGTTGTTGGTGCAAGGTACTATGTTGTCTACTTCTGGAAAAAAAGTGAGGTACTCACAAAGTGGTTTTCTCCCTGATAATTATTGTAAGCTTAAACTATTTTAGATTTGTTGCTAGCAGATCCTGAACACAACATCAAAAGCTCACAGGCCCTTCTGGTTTTTCCACCTAGTAAAGAGAGATGATGCAAAGGGAATGTAACATGTTTTCTCTTATTCAGAACTTTATGCTGTGAAATGTATATACTGAAACGTTTGCCAGTTTAGAGAGACCTAGAGCATCTTTTATGCTGTATGGTCACTGGGAAGCCACTCTTCAGCTTGCTGGCCCTGAGCTTCTCTTTCAAATCACAGAGATCAAGATCCTGCCCTGAAGTCCCTGGAGCAGAGTTGCATCTCCCAACACTGCGGGTGTGTGTTGGTGTCTGTGTAACTCAGCTGCTAATCCTGCTGGATGAGCAAGCAGAGCTCCCATGAAGAGATAAACTGGAAGGCATTTTAGCTTTCCTGAATTAGAGTTATTTTTTAAATTTTTGTGATTTGCTACCCATCAGACTCCTGGCATATACCATGGGCTTTTTCCTAAATCAATTTGTTAACTGGGGTAGTTCAAAGAACCAATTTCAGTTCTTATCTAGCTGTGAAAGATTTGATGGTTTCATACAATTGGATTTTATCTCTGGATGAAAGCTCATATGTACATTCACAACATATATGTTCTGTGATTTGGAAACTTAAATATTGTTTTAAAATCTTCACATTAGCCCTAACTGGCACAGCTGTGCCCTGTTCTTCTTCCTGTTTCAGAAATGATTACCTACAGGAGCTGTTCAATTTTACAGCTTTCTGATACATATGTTTTTCAATAGGTGGTTCTTAATATGTGTGTGGTGGTAAATTTCATCAAGTAATCAAACTTTTTTATGTATAGTAGATCAAATTTTGTCCTGAAGAGCCTCCAGTGGTGGGAAACATGAGTGCTGAAGAATGAAAAACACCCCCCAACATAAAGTGTATTTTTAAAATGAGATCATCATAGTATTTAAAAAAATCTGGTCTTGCAACTTATGCCTTTCAAAGACAAATCTAGACAAGTTTCAGCTGAACAGTTTAGAAAAGAAACTTCTTTGTCTGAAAATGTGGACTGCATGCAATTTCTGACAGGTTTATACTGAGATTTCTAAGTACTCATAAATGTAGTTTGAACATATTACTGTGAATTCTTACACAGTAATTACAAGCTTTAGTTTCTAGGTTTTACTGAATTAGGTGGACTTAGTTACACAGATAAATAGAAAGAAATGTTCTTAAATTGTATTTCATTCTGGATCTACAGAAATAAATGGATAATGCTTGGAACACCATAGGTATATTTAGTCACTCTGTAATGTAAAATATATTGCTCCTATAGGTGCTTTCTTTAAATGTTCTAACATAAGAATTAGTAAAGCCTTGCTTGGAGAGACTTTAGGATGCTGATACATATAATGTAATGTGCAGTAGACAAAACATTTAAAATAAACACAAGAAACCAACACGTATGTGTAGAAAGTCCACTGCATTAACTTATGCTAAATGGATTGAGATAAAACTGTGTCCATTAATGGTTGAGCTTTTCTATGAAATTGCACCATTGCCCCTTTAAAATTCTATTTTACAATCTTTAACTTCTCAGTTTTTGACAGAAGTAGTATGAATATTCTTCCTGCTATCATGAAAATCCTATTAATTTTGCTTCATACCGTGAAAAGCCATGGAGAATTGTACTTTGTGTTTGAACCTAGGTAATGAAAGCTGACAAAGTAAATGACCATTCCTAAAATATAGATATTTTGAAAATACTTCGGATTTTTTTTCTGTCTAATGTGTAAACTGATACTATTACTTTACTTTGAGTCATCCTTTTCTTCATTCTTTGAGAAATGACATTGAAGTTATTTATTCATTAACTGTACTATACACTGATGTGACTAAGAAGTTAGAAGCAATCACATTTTTAAACCAGATTTCAGTAATGCAAATTAAATTTTCCAAATTACACACATTAATTATGTTATGGCTTCTGAATGCATAACATGATCACTAGACTTATGTGCAAAATAAAGTAGAAAAGATGTTCTAAACCCCACTAAAGGATTGTAACCAGAACTGTTTTTGATACCTGAAGCAAAACTATTAAAGGGAGATGCTTGGATATCTTTTAATTATGTTATTGTTCCTCACAGATCCAGAAGCATTTTTGTAGTTAAGCAAGAAGTGTCAGTGTTTTTTCCATTTTAAAAATCTTTTTCATGAGAAGTGTATTTGTGTTTATCTGAATTAGCACCAGGGGAATGATATCAATAGAGGTTAGTTTAGGCTTTGAAAGTCCCAGAGTACTTGTGTCAAAGACCAGATCAGATCCTCTCCTGGTGGTGGGAATGGTGAGGCCACAACAGTTTGTAACAAGTTCTTCAGAGAGTGTTAACAGCAGTGTGAGAGCCTGCAGTGAAAGGGAGAAAGAAAGGAGAAGATAATACTAGAGGTTTTTTGTGGATTTTGAAGAAGAGTGGGAGTGTTTGTTGCCAAGGCTGAAAAATACAAACTATGAAGAGGTAGCTGTTAGCTTGAATTGTGTATATATTTATGCTTTTCTTCCTTGGTGTGTTTCTGACCTTGAAGAAGTTGTAGATACTGTAGGGCATTCTTTCCTAGCTTTTTAATGAGCGGTACAAATGAAGAGAGTATTTTTTAACTATTTAGAAGGTTTTCTAATGGTTGAAGGACGCTTTCAACTACCAAGAAAACATTGGCCAAACTAAAATAAAAATACTTTGTTAGTCATTAGAAAATCAATGCAAACTTAAACCTAAAAATAATTTATACTCCAGACTTCACTCAGCTGAGTGTCAGGGTTCAAGCACTGGAGTACCTGTTTGGGAAGTGGTCAGTACTTGGATTTAATGAGGTGTTAGATGCCTTGAGGTCATTTATGATCAAAGTTGAGAAGTTTAGGGTAGATAAGCACATACACTAGAATATTAATTGTCTTTGAAAATCTGATGTACAATATAGGAAGAGGTGGTGGGCAGTTCTTATTTTCTGAAAGCTAAGTTCTAGCTTATTACAAACACTCTGAACATCCTTTTGTTTCTGGGACAGTCAAAAGTCACTGACAGGGAAAGTTTTTAGAGTCACCTTACTGACAAAACACCGAATTTTCATTTTAATGCCACATCTCCAAACACTACAGCAAATTAAAGTGCATGAGGTATTGTTTTGATTATATTGTTTTCCAGTTTTTGCAGGCCAGTCTTAGGTATCTACCTTGTCACAAGTACCAACTAATTGTCTCTGCCTATCTAAGGAGGACTTTTGGGAGCAGTGTAGTTACCACAACAAAAAATTCTTCTTCTAGTAAATACTTGTGGGATCAAATCCCTGGACAGCAGTGGTTAAAAGGCCTGGGGTGAATTTTATGCTGGGGAAAAAAAAACTGTGAGAAATAACAGCTGGCTTCTTTAGATGTTCCTCTCTAATATTTTCTGTTATTAGTAGCTAACACTGCAAAATACTAAGTGGAGCTCAAAGATTTCTGATATTTGCCATGAAACTTCAGTAACACTTCTTTTTTCTTTTTTATTGCAGTCAGCAACTGTTTCTGATGGAGGTAAGCTGAAACTTGTCTTTACTTTTATAATAAAAAATAATCAATTTTCCACATTAAGCGATGTAATATGTGGTAAACTATGTGATATATTACAAGATGTAAGTCCAAGGTGGTGCAGAACTCTGTGGCTGTTTTCTGGGGAACTGTGCCAGTGAAAATATTGCAGGATTGTGTTCATATACTTTCACTGGTTTATTTGCATAATATTTTTTATGGTACACTTATATATGGATTTCTTTTTTTTTATAATTAGGCTTTTTCATTCATAATAATAGAGGCAGAACTGCTAGATTTCTGTGTAATTGGGTGGTAGATAAAATCTCATTCTCTGTTTTATTGTCCTTTATATACCTCATTTGCCTTTAAAGAGATGCTCTAGCTTCTAAGTTGTAAACTGTTGGTACATTTGTTGAGGTTGAACTTTCTTAAATGTGGCCCTTTTTGAGAAGGGGGTATGTAATTTGGTATTCGTAAAATCCCAATATGGAGCTTTTGCTCTTCTGGAGTACTTCTAAGTTAGCCCCTCTTTATTGCATATAAGCTGGTTTGTTTTGATTCTAACACGTTTTTAATGTTTTAAAGGATGTCCACTCTTTGTTAAACATTAGAAGGTGATTTCTCTGAAGCTTTGAAATGAATTGAAACAGTTTAAAAAGGCTTCCTTAATGGAGTAAAGGAATTTGTATAGTGTAGAGTATCCAGGAGATGGCTTTTGTTCTTGTTTTCCCTGCAGGATCCTGCAGAGAAACTCAACGTATTTTTGCATTTGCTGTTCTTTGACAACATTTCAAGACAAATTTATTAGTTAGAAAGGGCAAAAGGGAACAAGCTGTGTTGCAGTAATTGTGTTGTGCTATGTTGTTGAAATCAGGGCAGTGAAATTGGAAAACGTATTTGGAATGGTAAGGATAAATAAATTTTTTTTATATTGCATGCAAATGTAAATAAATATTAGCAATACTATTTACAAAACTTCTTTGTAGCCTAATTTCTGATTCTTTGCAAGAATAAAACTGCCCTTGAGTTTTGGTCCTTTTGCTGGAACCATTTTCCAGTGGCTTACTTTGTCAGGTATTTTCCTTCTCTACTGCTGACACAGTCTAATGCTTTACTGTACTTCTGCCTGGATGAGAAGGCAGACTGTGTGCCATATCTGTCTTGTCTGCAAAGTGACAAAACAACAAAACAGAAAATAATAGTGTTTATTCTTTCTATTTCTAAAACGTAGCCTGTGTTCTTCTGGGAAAAATACATAATTTTTTTTGCCCCACATGTTACCTGCTTGATATAAAAATCAAAGCAGACCACAGACTTTCTGACAGTGTATGCAGTTGTTGAGGACCACAAATTTGATTGATCTTTTTTAGGTAAAATGCAATGTACTTGTCTCTATGAGGGTTCTTGGTCTATGTTAATGAAAGTCTTTTTGCTGCTTATCCAGACTTGGAAATCCCTGTAATAGTACTCATACAATAATAATGTCAAGATTTTTATCCTTCCAGCTGAAAATTTATTTTAAAAATTCCACTTGTTATCTGTTCTACCAATATGACTTGTGTTTTATTCCAAATCTGTAGGATCTCTTCACAATTAATGTTATACAGTTTTTTTAACTCATGAAATCTAAGGGCCATGTAAGGTCACAGAGGTAAAAGAACAGCCAAGAAGTTACCTGCAATTTTCTGCTGAGCTGTATTCCCTATATTTTTAACTGGTTCAGAATTGAACATAAACTCTCTCTTCATTGCTAAATGCTACTTGAGAAGGGGTATAATTTGTGTAAAAAGTGGTAGTTGAACTATATTGAATAATATTGATTTAATGCATAAATATCCAGATAATGGGTTGGAAAAATAGGAGCCAGAGAGACTGTAACCAGAAAAAGTGAAATTAAATAAATTCATAATTCATTTCAAGCTGCACTGAGTAAAAAATTCTGATTCATGTGTGAATTACATTTTCTAGCATTTACTTTCATTGAGTATGGCACAGCACTGAATTTTTTTCAGTTTTCCTAAATCTCACTACTATGCAAATAGATCCACAGACTTAGACATTTTAGGGTTTGTCTATTTCAGAGAAATTTTCACCAGTGTAACCATTAGTACAGCACTGCATACTTCCCTTCCTAGACTAAATCTTTATCAGCACAGAATCACAGAATGATTTGAGTTAGAAGGGACTATAAAGGTCAACTTGTTCCAACCCCTTTGCCATCCAACCTGGCCTTGACATTTCCAGGGATGGGACATTACAGTTTCTCTGAGCAACCTGTTCTAGTGTTATCATTGCTGTCAGAGTGAAAAATTTCTTATATCTAATCTAGATCTACCCTCCTTCAGTTTATAGCCATTACCCTTTGTCTGCTCTTGTCAGAAGTCCCTCTCCGGCTCTCTTGTAGCCCCTTCAGCTACTGGAAGGTGCTCTATGTCTCTACCTGCTTGATATTATTAATATTAGTATTTGTAATATAACTAGATACTCTGATTACTGTTGATAAGCTTTAGTTTGGCAAGAAAATTCATTTGTAAAAAGCAATTATGTGTTTATATCCACCTCTTCAGTGTGGTGGGAGGTACAACAGTTCTTTGTACATTTTCTTTCCAAAGTCAATGAAGATTTGTCATACAGCTTGTATTATATTAGAGCCTGGGCCTGGAAACCATCTACCCCTTGTTGTGTTTATTTGCTATTTTACATCCCAGCTTGTGCAAGGCTGGGATGTTCTTATCAACCAAAACTCTGCACTTGGCCATTACAAGATAGCTAATGTGTAAATTAGTGCAGTTTCCAGACATGCTGACCAGTGGCAGCTCTTAACTGTAATTGATTTGTGTAATGAATTGCAGACAATCAGAATGCAAACTGTAATAGTGCTTAGATGCAAGATTAGTGCTGTAGATTAACTAATCTGCAGCACCTCAGCTCTAGGAGTGGCAGGACCCATTTTATGTTACTACAGCGACCTGTAATTAGCAGGTTTCTCTTACTTCCCACCTCAGAAACTGTCCTGTGCTGCTGGCTGTGGGAGTGTGTACACAGCATGCAGCCTGTGCCTGATGTTCTGAGCACTGTGCCATCTCAGTTGTCACAGGGATGATCAATAGTCCCCAGCTAATGTCTGACTTGGCTATTTATACCTGGAAGGCACTTTAGAAAGGGAAAACCTTAAGGTCAGAGGATCTCTAACAGAAGTACCATCATCATTCATCTCCCAGACAGAGGTGGTGAGGTATCTGAGCTAGTGAGAATGTCTGAGTCAGTTCTCACCTGCTATTCCCTGCAGAGATCAGTTCCACAAAGCCGAAGTCTGTTATTTCCAAATACTTCAGCCTAACAGATACCGTATGCATGTATTTTTTTCCTATGATACTACTTTGCTATAGTTTCTGCTGATTTTTTTGCTTTTAGTGTTTATCACTTGGAAAGAATTTTTGTAAGGAAACATGTTCCTAAAGACCTTTCTGAAAGGAGTCTGATGTTTGCAGTAATAAATAATGTAAAACTGTATTTTAAAAAGTAACTGAAGAAGGTAAGGTGAAAATTTTGCAATGAAGTGCGAAATAAAGCAAAACACTGTTTTTTACACTATAAATAGAGATGGATTATTTCCTCTAACAGGTATATGACTTATTTGTCAGTTCTGCTGGTGGTGCGTGCTCACTGTAGCTGTATTCCACTGTAACATAAATAATTCAAGTTCCTTTAGCAGCAGTGGCAAAAGGTCTTTTCTTTAAATTATTTATGTAGCATTTTATAATGCTTTGTGTTAAGTATACTATTGCTTCCCTCTGCTTGAAGCCACGAGGGTAAGGAATCAATTTGTTTAGAATGGTGTTAGAGGCTCTCAGGAATTGCTGTGGGGAAATGCATTAGCTTCCCTCATCCCAAAATTGCAGAGGAACAATGCGCTGTACAGTCAGGCTAATCTGCACCCAATGGGTTCCGGGACGTTTCAGCTGAACTTGGTATGGATTCAGAAGGATGGCTTTCAGTGAAGGGCTTGAAGTATTTGGTTAAGTGGCACCACAGTGGTTCTTATCAGCTTTATCCAGGTAATGTATTTAGTGATTAACTAGACTATTTTAATTATATAATTTGAATGCGTTCCTATGATTATGAGGAATGTGCTTAGTTACTCACAACAATAAACAGTATTTGTAGGCTGAAAAATGTGTACATGATACATACAAATGCATACAAAATAGCCTTCATTTATTGTATTCAGTCTTATGGCTTTGTATTATCTAAACCAAATCTTCTGAAGCCATCCTGTCCTGAATACTTTCAAGACTGAATTGATTAAATGCCTGTATTTTCTTGCATAATGATGTTTTTGTAAAAGAAGTAAAACCAAGACCCTCCATGGAATGTGTAAACACAAGAGCAAAACATTGGGTTTTGAGGATTTTTTAGATAGCATTCTTTGTCAGTTCTGTATTTTCAAAATATAATAAATGAAACTGAATGAGTTTGCACTCAAAGTAGTTTTTCCTCAGTAGGTATAGTTGCTATCAAGCAGAACAAAAATAAAGTTAGGTCCCTGGGATTTGAAATGTTTGATCAAGGAGCCTCCTTTCACAGGTAATACAAGATAAGCCGATACTTGCACGGGTGATGACAAAGGAAGGCAGGCATTTGTAGTCCATGTTGTCCATGCAAAGCTGGGATTTTTCACATTAAACTTATCTGGCATCCTGAGATTCCCAATGGCTCTTTTTTTTTAAAAAAAAACAACTTTAGAAGGAGGAAGAGGAGGAGGAGGAGTCGTCCACTTTGCACAAACAGCCCTATGGTGAGAACGTTTGAGGGTGGGAGTCAGGGCTCTGTGTTTCCTCTGCTGATCATCACGGAGGGCTCCTTGATGAAATGTGTGACCTGGTTAAAAAAGTTTCTCCATTCCTGCTTTCCATGGTGGGCTGTGTGTACCTAGGAATGCCTGAGCTGGGAGAGTCAGGAAACCTGATGCTGGAGTCTTGCATTAGAAACATTCCTCTGCAGGAGGAGTGGAGCAGGAATTATGCCTTATACAGTCTTCATTTAGGTGTGTTTTGGTTAAATTGGGTACTAATGTTAGAGTTGGGGAGGTGTTTTTCCTTCCATCTGACTTTCTTGTTTTCCAGTTCTATCTGCACTAGGCTGTAACTGTTCTAATTGCAACTGTTCTAATTGCAACTAGAATAACCAAGCCTTTTCTGGCAAACAACCTTTTCTGGATTGTTTTCAGTTTGACAGGTACCATAGCAGAAAACTCTACAGATTTTAAAAGCAAATTAACTGCACTTCTTCATTAAGGGAAACCAAAGCTGTGCCAGGGTTAAGTATAAATGAAAATAGTTATTTTTGAAAAAAAAGTCTGAATTACTTAAATTTAATCTACCAGAACTGAGACAATTTACTGGGAATGAGTAATCCCTTAATGCAGTGTTAACACATTGGAGGACCTGTGCCAGTAGCTCTTTGGTTGTTGGAAATAGTGTCTTATTTTGGTTCATTTGTTTTCCTGGGATCTCCACAGTCTGGAGTGTATCAGAGGAGGGAGAACCCAGTGCAGTTTTGTAACTCTGAGGAGCTGGAGAGAGCAGGCAGCTGGTAGCAATTAAAGGTAGTTAGCAGTTACCAGTGGTGTAAACACTGGAGGCTGTAATTGCAGTTTGGTTTCCCTGCTGCTGTGGGGAAGTTGAACGCCTGCCACTGGGAGGGAGGTGATGCTGACTGGCTGATGATTGCTGTGCCTGCCACTTCCCCATCCCTTCTGAGTCCTAAGGCACTGGGACTCCAGGATCTAGAGTTGAGCACTTACTTGGTGTGGCTGCTCCCTAATTTCCCTCTGCCAGCCAAGGAGGTTTCAGGGGTTTGGTATGTGGGATGAGTTTGCCTTTGACTTTGCCTGACAGGAACAAGGAAATTTTCATCATTGAACCCTCCAGGAGTGAGGCAGTATCTGAAACTGTTCCAGATCTATCAAGAAGTGGGTGTCTATTTATATCCTGGACTGGAAAATAGAACATATCCACGTGCAGAGTTAAAGCAAAATACTTCAGATAATAAATTTAAATATAATTCTCGTCAGATTCACATTAACTTCTTTCACAATAGTTTCACTGTGGTGAGAGGTCTAATGAAGTTAACAGTATACTTGGTTATGCTCTTTCATATGTCTTAAAGGAAAAAGTGAATAAATATTTATATAAGAAAATTTGGCAGTATTTGCTGAGTGTTTGTAATTAGCTTTGATTAATATGGTGATTAGGCAAAGAAAATTATTTATATATCTGACTTGTTACTAGTGTCTTTAAATATTTTCACTGTTGAAAATACAAAGTTACATTTTGTTCTTCCCTCATCTAATTCTGTAACTTCATATTTTTTTATTTTTGTCTTAAAAAAAATGGCTGTGCTTACAGAAACTCAGAGTAGTTAACTGTTACATCTTAGTAAATATTTCTGAGCTAAGAATATGTTTAAAAATGAAGTTTCAGAGCTCCTAAAATTTTTTTATTCTTATCTTTACAACTATCTTTATAACTTTTCCCAATGCTTTTAACTATTTTTGAGTGGTGCATTTTGTTAAAGCTGTTCCAGGGAGGAACAGTAATGTTTTGCAACATGAAGTTTGGAAATGCAAAGTGCTTTCAAATACTTCTAACATGAAAGGAGATTGTATAAAGTAGGGCCTTTCTGGTGAAATTACTCATTGCTGTAGCTCGTCTAAGTGATTAAATGAGGAAAATCATAAAAATGTTCCTGTGAAGCACAGTCCATTTCTGACTGGTTGTGAATTCAGTTTTCTCAAAAATTCCATCTCTAGTGAGCTGCATATTTTTCCATTTGGCACAAAATTGCTGAATATACCATCTATTTAATTTGAGGGTATTATTTTCATCTGCTACTGCAAATATTTCAAATAATTGAATGCCTGTGTTTTTTTCATCCCTTCATCAAAGTATCTCATTCACTTTGGCATCTCTCTATGTGCAACCTGTCCTGCTCAAAGCAGGGAGATCAGACCAGGTAGCTTAGGCTTTAGTTGTGTCTCCACAATGAATTAAGCCTTACATCCCCTCTGTGAAGTGTATAGCTGTGAGTTCAGCATTACAAGTTTTACATAGTGTACACTGGAAGGTAGAGGGATTCTCCTGTAAAAGAGTGTGTAAGAAGTAAATGACAAATCTGTGAATAGAGCCCTGTTATAAACAGTTCCCTCTCTTGCTTAGAGCAACCATTTCTTTCCCCTTTCTACTTCTGTGAACAAATTGTCACTATGACATTTTTTGTGTACCTATTTTGTTTACTGACATCACAAAGATGACCTGGGGTTAATGCTTAAAACTATTAGGCTGCTGCACAAGGGTTTTTTTTGTGTTTGACTGAATTTTCCATGGGTTCTTGTTAATTTGTTTCTCAGAATAAGAAATCACTTCTGTTTTTCAAGATCTAAAGAATCTGGTAATTTCTCATTTTGAGGTCTCTAGATTATTCCAGTATGTTGGCTGGAGTCTGCAAGGGATCCCTGTTTTTATCAGAAACCTAATAAATTCAGCATCTATGGTTTGATGTCTGTTACTTCCTGTGGATGTGGAAGGCATCCCCTACTAGCTGATGTTCCTAATGTTCTTTTCCACAATGAATCTCTCCTAAATTTTCAGTATTAATGGGAATCTTGTGTTTCCGTGTAAAATTTCACAGATTGCCTGTCTGCCAATTGAAGTGTATATGAAATTGTGCTATTTGCTATCTTGCCCTTATTCTGGTGAACAGTGGGTTCTTGAAAGTCAACTTTCCTTGGATAAACTTATGAAGGAATGCAGTCCATAGCATGAGAAATATAAAGAGGAAAATGTATTTTATTTTGTGAAACAAGACAAAATATTTTGGTTTGGGCCTGCCCCCTTTGCTTCTGTCAAGGCACTGCTTTTAAGACATCATTTAATATTTTTTTACAGTGGAACTGAAGAAACTTGAGAGGTGTTTGGGGTGTTTTTTTTCTAAGGTTCTCTTAATAAAAATGGAGAGGGATATTTAGAAGTCTGCACCGCAGTGAGCTTGAGCAGGAGGTGTGATAAATCAAATAAACAATAGCAAAGGGCAAAAGTGAGTAGTACTTTATTGACAGATTTAATTTCCTTTGTTAACAGAGCTGAATAGCACGGAGTTGAAAGACTGCATCAGTGAGAACAGCCTGAGTAGCAATGCCAGCCTCCCCAGCGTGCAGAGCTGCCGGCGGCTGCGAGAGAGGAGAGTTGCAAGCTGGGCTGTTTCCTTTGAGCGTCTTCTTCAGGATTCTGTTGGTGTTAAATATTTCTCGGTGAGTTTTGAGGGGCAGTAAAAGGCTTTCCAAAATACCTGGTACTGCTGCAGTAGTTCTCCTGGTGTTTTTTTTTTCTTTTTTGTTTTTTTGTCTTCACACAGGACTAGAGGCAGAAGTTCATTCGTGTTCTGTTGTTATCTGAGCATCTTTCTGAGTTTACATAGGTTCACAGCTGAGTTCAAGAGTTCAGAGTAATATTCAGATTGCCATGCATTTCTGCATAGCAGAAGTTTCAGGTGAAAATGGAAGCTATATTTGGCTTTGTCTGGGAACTTCTAGAATGCTTCTCTATTTTGTAAAATGCCTTTTTTGTATCTGTAGCCTTTATTCAAGAAGAAGGAAGTACTTTTGGTTGTTTCCTAAGAATGTGTTGTTATTCACATCTATGTCCTGAAACATTAGAAGCCACATAGAAGATTTTTTTCAAGGATAGAGTGGCTTATTTTCCTGCAAAAGGTTTTAGAAATACTTTTTGGAAGTAGTTATGCTAGTTAAGAGCACTGGTTAAAAACTGCAACTTGAAGGAGTAATTCTGAGTATTTGTGAAGCATAAATACTTTGCAATACATAAATGCTGTTCTGCACAGCACATTTATGATGTTGTAAATAGCATCATGTCTACTTTGCATGCAAGGAAACAGAGGGTATATACTTTTGCTTTGTTGCGCTGAGAGTATGTTGCTGATTTTTCATGTGTACACAAGGACAGTTTGTGCTGCCCAAGTAATTTTCACAATGAGAATATAAGGAAACCTGTGGTATAGGAGAGGTAGTTATTGGAATCTGCAGTAACTCAGACTCTTGATACAAAAGTATTAAGAGATCACAATGATTAATAAACAGATTTCTGAGTTAGCTGGTGGGGGAACCCAAAACCCACATTAACAGTGAACATCTGTTTGTGGAAACAGAGAACAGGAAAGCAAAATTCTTTGTTTTAGCAGAGTAGTCTGAGAGTTATGTTTCATAGTTAATAGCTTTGATACTGAGACTTCTTGTCAGGCTGGAAGAAAAATTACAATTCTGATCTGATGTTAGAGTCCATCTGAAAAATAATGTAGTTCATGGGGCTGATACTGAAAGTTCAGTTGACTTAGTTCTAGTTACTTGTAAACCTCTAGTAAACTTGTGTACAGCTATGAAATTGCTACATTAGATTTTTAGCTGCTATGATATTTCAAAACTTATAAAAAGTAGCTCGTATAGTTTAAATAAATTTCCAGATTAAAAGGTTAAAGGTACACTTCATTTCAGCAAAAGCCAACCTCAGATATTCTGGAAGTTTTACTTTCTCCCCCATTTTATTCTAATTAGAACTTCTTTTTATAAACACTGCAAAAATGCATGTCTTAAAGAAATACCCACTTTAAAAAAACAATTAGGGAATGTTAAAGTTTGTTGTGTGCATCACCATTTTCTTGAGACCCAGGAGACATCCAGAGCCATTGCTTAGATTTCTTAACCTGGTTGCCACAATACTCTGCAGTTACAGATTGCTGCCAGTATCCAGGAACATTGAGACACCAGCATTTAGTTCATGGTTCCATAGCCAGTGTCTTGGTGTACTTGGGATCCAGCACCTGCTTTCCTGAGCACAGCTTTGTCATAGAGCAGGAATTACTCTCTAAGAAGGAGAGATTTTGCATGTTTTGCAAATACTCACGCTTTGTATAATAGCTGCTGCTTAGAGCAGTCAGCCAGGAGGTGAGAGAGCAGTTTGCAGGTTCCCCTCTCCAGGGGTTCAGTCCAGCCTCTACAGCTTCCCAGCCATTCCCAACAACTGCCTGATGCTCCAGCTGCACTGGAGTGCTTCACCAGTCGGGCTCCTGGTTGAAGCTGGGTTGTTGGACAGCCAGCTGTGCTCATGTCCTGTGGTCACAAGGAAGCAAGTGAAAGATGGACTCTAATTCGACAGGGAATGTGCCAAGGGGGAAGTAAGCAGTTGTGTTCCAGTTCTTGCTCACTAATTTGATTCTCTTTTAATATGTAATTACATGTAAAGTGCAGAAATGTTCCCCTGACTGCTCTCTGGATTGTCTTTTATGTGTTTGGTGTCTCATCTTATGTATCTGAAGAACTTTAAATTCAGAGCTTGCTTGGGTATTTAGATTCCCTATATTGCAGTTTATCTCAATTGCTTTCTTACAGCTGGACTCCATAAAATCTATGTAAATCTGAAATGTACAAATGAACTTAAGTTTATTTCTTTGGAGGTTCTTCTTACACAGCTTTCTGAGGCTGCTTTATATGATCAGGAAGCTTTACTGGTACCCATGTGACAATTGAGTGAAGGTTGTGGTGGATCGAGTTATTTTTTTTAAAAATATCTTCATTTTTCCCCTGATGGTTAAAATGCTTTTAAGATGCTTAGAGAATATTGAATTGTATACATATTTTGAATATGGAAAAGTCTGTGCTTGTAGAATTTTCCAACTGAATGAGTACCAGTGTTCATTTGGACTTTAGGATGCTGTAATAGAAATGTCCTGATTATTGTGTGTTGTACTGGGAGATAATTTTTTTTTTCCTCTCAGTATTTTCCAAAGAGAAATTACATAAGCACATCAAACACAGTGGATAGTGATAAAAGGATTTTTATTTATAGTTGACGTGTGATACAAAAAGACACTGTAATGAATCCAGCATTGACTATGGGCACTTCTTGATAAGCATCTACTCTGTAATATCAGCAGCACTGCAATAAAAGACAGTTTACTGTGTCACTTTTAAATCTAGTTTATAAGCTATTTAAATTTTTGTTAAAAGTCTGTTCACCAGTTTAAGCACTACTTAAACTGATATTGTATTAAGAGATACATGATATTTCAAACTTTGTACTTGAAAATTATTTGATTTTAACTTGATGTATTCTTCTCAGTTATATGCATTTAAAAAGAAACAAGAAAGAGAGGGAGTACCAGCTATGTATTGGACATACACTGATTTTTACTTTAGAAGAAAACTGGAGTGTGAGACTGCAAACATACCTTTGTGCAAAATTTTCAAGCATTATAAATATGTTGTTAAAGCTGACAAGTAACTTTTCTTTGAGGTATTTATTTATTTGCTTTTTTTTTTCCACCCCTAGGAATTTCTGCGGAAAGAATTTAGTGAAGAAAATATTTTATTTTGGCAGGCCTGTGAATATTTTAATCATGTACCTGCACATGATAAGAAAGAGGTAAGTGAATGTTATATTTCAGTACCTTGTATTGCTTCTTCAAAGATTATTACTCCTTCAAGATTATTGAAATTAATGGAGCTGTGCTTCATCTGTGTGCTGTGACATCACTAAAATGGGGTGGGATGATCTAAATTTGAGATGTTGGATATGTTTAAACTGCAGCAAAGTGCAGAGGCAGCTCTGTAAGAATGAGGTAAGGTATCCTGGATGTTGGAAATGGCCAGCAGTGGTAGCCCAGTGCATGGAAATGCAGAGCAAGTTAATGGAATATGCCAAGGAGAGGGTCTCACACTCTTGTAGCTCGACTGCCTCCACCAACCAAGACTGTGCTTCTAAATAACTTAGATTATGTGCTGCTCAAAGGGTAGGGCTCCCATGTTTGTTCACAAATTATGAGAATCTCCATCTCGTCCTTTTGAGGGAATCCTACATTGGTCAGGTAATTTGGGTGAATTTTGAACTTTGTACAGGTTGGCAACACTTCTGTCTACACCACAGCCAAATCTAGTCAGATTTATGTGGTGGAAACAGTTTAATCTTCCAAGTCTCTCTTAACTCTTTTGTCTACTAATGAGGTTTTTTCTTCTTTTTTCTTGTGTCTTCAAACAATGTATTTTCTGAACACCACCCTAAAGGGCTGTGGACTCAGCTTGGTGGGTTTTCCATTATTTTTGTGATGTGGGTATTTCAAAGTAAACAAGTTAAAAATGAGTGGTTTTGACTGTAAATATTCATATAAATACTTACCTTTTTCTCACTTCTAGAAATTGAATCTTAGAGGATTTAAATAGTAACTGTTATGTGAAAGGTCTAAAATATAAAAAAAAATCTACTCTCCTTTTTAAAAAATACTTGCTGTGCTTTGCTCTTTGATTATTTTAATTTTTATTTGGAGGACAACTTTTACTGTTTAAGAAATATTTCATGAATATTTGTAATCTTAAAGGAAAAACCCAATTTATGTGCCTAAAACTTGCAAAAGCTGATATATGCAAAATACATATATAAAAGATTCAGGAGTGGCTATCTATTTTTGGGTGGAATCTATCAGTGTAAGAAATGCCTAGCTAAAATATGGTTTCAAAACCAACATACATTTAGCATTTCTTCTCTGTAGCTTTCTTACAGGGCTCGGGAGATCTTCAGTAAGTTCTTGTGTAGCAAAGCTACAACCCCAGTTAATATTGACAGCCAGGCACAGCTGGCAGATGATATTCTCAATTCTCCCCATCCAGATATGTTCAAGGAACAGCAACTTCAGGTAACCATAGTAACCATAAATGCTGTGTTTATGTCTGTCTTTTCCTTTCTAACCTATAAAAATAGTTTTACATGCTGTATATTTTAGACTCTGTTAGAAGAATAGAAAAAAAGGCTGCTTGACTGTTTTTCTGTTATGTGTAGAGAAAATTGTCATTTAACTAAAAAATAATCTGAAAAGTACTGTTATTGAAATGAGGGTTTAGTGCAAGTAAATAATTCCATGTGTTGCAGCACCATTGCACAGAGTGTTTGCTGCTTTGCTTTTCTTTTCTTTAGTTGAGACTTGAGTACACAAATCGTCTCTAATTTTGTTTTTTAAAATGTCAGTTGTATTAAAGGAGTTCTTCTCTTACAATATTTTAATATATATTTAAATATCACTATAATATGTTTAATACTACTGTCAGGCAAAGAGCTTTTAAAACTGTTGGAGTCTGAAGATCTCTGAAGTGGATGTATTTTAAATAGTTATTGATAACCAGACCAGTTATGCAACAACAGGATACACTTGACATTTCCTGTAGAATTTCCACCCTACCGGTTTATTAGTAGAATTAATTTTGATCTCATCATTTTGAAATCAAGGCTATGGCTTTAATGAGCCAGGTCACAGTCTTAGGACACAATCTCAGACCACATGGGCATCTGAGCAGCTGGGTATGGTGTCATGTTCCTGCAAAGTGGAGATAGAAAGGTAGGTCTGACTGGTGGTCAGGTAGTTTCCAGCATTGCAGCTACTCCTTATGCACCTCCCCAGCCTAAGCCTTCCGTGGGAATTACCAGTCACCACTTTCCCAGACATTTTTCCATGCATTTGTCATCCTGGTGTTGTGGAGACTATGCCTGAATCCCTCCTTATCCTCTCCCATTTGTTTGGTGGAGTACAGGGTGTCCTGGTGAGTCAGGTGACAGGGCTGATGCAGGTTTTGTCCCTTTGAAGATGCTGTATCCTAAGTTGGAGGGCTGATAATGCAGGAGAAAATGCTCATGAGAAGTCTTGCTGTAGGTTCCAGTCCCACCACAAGGCCTGTCTGTACCTGACCTGCTTCTGTCAAATTGTCAGTGCCTCAGTCAGACCCCTCAGCCAGACCTGTTCCTTTCACTGCAAAATGAAGTGAAGCAGGATGAGAGTTCCTTCTGCTGGAGGACGTGGCCTGGGAGCTTGTCTGAGGTGCTGGTGGTGTGTTGCCTGGCTAAGGCCAGTGCTGGGCAATCAGCTGCTTGGTGGCCCTTAATTTTTTGGTTTCAGTGAGTGGTTCTGCAGGTCAGTTTGTGGTCTTGGTGGATGGCACCACCCTGAGAACACACAGCTGTGGATTATGTGGTTACTACAACACCCACAGACTCTCAAAGTTCAGCTCCTGGTGGTGACACAACCTTAATAAACCTTAATAAAGAGAAAGATCTGCATTTGTGCTCTTTCACAAGATATTTTAGATTTGAACACTGACCACAGAGTGCAAGGGTGCTGCTCTGTGGTGATTGTTGGATAAGTGTGATGCTGGGGAATGGGGGAGTTAAGGCTGCAGAGGAGTTGGGAAAGTGGGAAGGTGCCTTGGAAACACTTTCAGGCCATTCTTTCTGCCTGTTGGGAATACACTTGAAAGTTGCTTTCTGTCCATGTCCTGACAAATTTTTTCATGATCTTCTTGTGAAGAGTTTGTAATGGCAGTGTGGTTGCAGCTAAAGAATAGGATGCTGTTCCTTTTTGTAAATTGAATAAGAATAAGAATTTTCAGTATTTCTGGATGGAAGGTCACTTGAACATACTAAAATGAGAATAACATGGTGTGTAGTTCATGTAGAGTTAATAATGAATATAAATTTTTCTACTCTTGTTTATCTGAAGATTTCAAATTATGCTTTTAAAATATATGCTTCTCATTTGTAAGAATAAGAACTAGCATCTATGAGCCTTTTCCAAATATGCAGAAATCATGATAATAACGCTAAATATAGGAAATCATGGTTATAGTGTGGGCTAGAAACATAGGGCAGATGATAATCAGCTCAAGGGAAATTAGTTCTGCTCTCATGACTCTGTCCAGCAAAGTTAAAAGGTTCTAATTTTTCTGCTGTATTAAGTATGTTTAATTTGCAGACTGTCAAAGCTAGCATATATAGAAGTATTTTTCCATAGCTTACCATGGGGAAAACAGTGCATTAGAAGGCCCAACAAAGATGACTGGCAGCACCTAAGCAGGAATGGGAATATACAGAGGGGAAAGCCAAAAACATGGAAGTTGGCATTCAGTTTGAGTTAGGTTTCTGTGACTCTGCAGGATAAAGTTCTCTCTGCTCTGCCTTGCTGTTTACAAGACAATTTATGAACTAAAGACTGTTGAGAAGGGGGTGTGTGCATGGAGCGTGGTTTCCATCTTCTAATGGGCCACTGGCTCAGTGATGGACTTTCCTTTATACTCTTGGGAATGCCATAACCTGCTGGGTGGTGCATGCCTTCCTTTGCCTGTGGGGAACTTGTCATGTCCAAAGAAGCAGCCATTCATACTGCTTTTTCAGATCAACTGAATCAAGGGAGAAGATACAGAGTTAAAAATATGGATTCACTTAAAACAGCAGTTTTGAAAAAATGGAACAAAAAATGTAAACATTATTTAGCATTTAAGAAAAAGCTCTTTTTCACTTTCATAAATTTAGCTTTGGTTAAATCAGCCTCACATATTTGCTCCAGGCCTGGTATAGAGCTGCTTTCTTCCTCTGTGGTTAAAGATAAATGTTGGTCATTTAATGTAAACTGTTCTCTTTCAAGATCTACAGCACCTTGATTATTGAATTGTCCAGAGATACTGATGGGTTTTTTCCTTATCACTGTTAACACATGTCCGTTCTGGATTAATGGCTGGATGTGATGATCTTAAAGGTCTTTTCCAGCCTAAATGATTCTGTGAGCATTATGTATCCTGTAAAGAACTCTCAGCTTCTCCTCTCATTAGCAATTAACTTTTTGTATATTGTGTTATTGTGTATTATTGCATATTGTGATTATATCATATTTATGGTTCAGAACATAAACTTTTCTTGTTCACATCTACCTTAAAACACATTTGTATAACTTAATCCTGTCACATACAGTGCTAGTGTAGTAAGATTTAAAATGTTTTAAATGGCCAGTTTGCTACATGCTCCACATAGAATGGTATCAATGCAGTAAAAGAGGATGGTGTTGTCAAGACTCTACAGCATCTCAGCTTGCACTTTGCACAAATCATAACTTTTTTTTTGAAACTGTAATAGGGGAATAGATTAAATTGTTTCACTTTGAAATGAGTGCAGTTTATTTAGCCAGGTCTAAACAATGTCATACCTATGATATTTACCTGATGTCCTAAATTTTGTGGGAGTTTCCTGTTGCAAAGTAGATTTATTTTCTTGATGTGTTACTGGAATGTATGTAACCATTATCCACTGTGGTTTCATTTCAGATATTTAACTTGATGAAGTTTGACAGCTATACTCGCTTTCTCAAATCCCCCCTTTACCAAGAATGCATCTTAGCTGAAGTGGAAGGACGTCCTCTTCCTGATCCTCAGCGTGTTCCCAGCAGCCCCACCTCTAAACACAGCGTCAGTTCAGACAAGTCCAACATATCAACACCAAAAAAGGTGACCTTTGCATTGCTGTTATCTCAAAACCGTAGTTTTAAATAATGTTTTTCAAGTTATTTAGAAAATCAAAGATAATATATAAAATAAAATTAGAATGTGTGGTTAGAGATGCTGACAAATACAATTGCAAATTTTTTATGTGGTCAGGAATATACTTATTTTATTATCCTTGCCTTTGAGTCAGTTTTATAGATATTGAATTTCTGCATATAATTTTAATTCTTCATTATTGTTTAACTATATATGTACAAATAAAAAGTAAGGCTTATTTTGTTAATGCACAAATGCAGTTCAGAAGCTTTTTTTGGTTGAATATGGGAATTAAGATGTCATAATTTAACCTTTACTGAGAGGAGACATTTTTTTCAGAAGTTTTGGAGAGGGCATAACCTACACTAACTCATTTTTGCAGAGGGTAGTTTTGATTTCTTAAATCCTACTAAGTTAAGTTAATTCTGTGTTAAATAAGTACAGTTGCTTAAAAATTAGACCACTAGTCTTACTGGCTGATCCCTTGACATTATTTAGGGTTTATTTTTTCTTCTTGTGGATAATACCACCATAGCATTACATAACTGTATGGGTAAATTATAACTTTTCATTTTTCATGTCAATCACTACAGATTACCCCATCTGCCATTATGTATTCTTATGACTAGGAACCTTTAAAAAGTAGCATTTCAAGGAATATTCTAATAATCTAACAAGAATACTAGCTTGTTAAAAGCAAGTTTAGTTTAATATCAAACATTCCTGACATTTGTATTCTTCAACTCTAATAAATACTTGATTATACTTGTAAATGTTAAACAGTACTTTGTAATTGTCTTTGAAAGCTGTTCATGTTAAAGCCTAGCCTAGGAAAAATACCAAGTGAAATTCGGTGTTTTAAAAGCAAGGCAAATGGCCTTTCCACATTAACTTAGGCATTACTGGTGAGCTGGGGACAGTTCTTTCATATTTGCTGGACTCTCCAATGGCTTGTTTCCAGTTACTGTTTTGTACTCCTTACCAAGTAGCACATTTCCATCTCTCTGTTTCTTTTTGTTGCCACTGGTGAGGTTTTTTTGGGTTTTTTTGATTGCTTCTGGGAGGAATGCTGGCACAGAGACTCGTGCGTGGGGTAAAGAAGGCAGCTAACCTGGCCATCACACTCTTGGTTTGGGAAGAAGTGTGGGAAGGTTTATTTTAGAAAATATACTCACAACTGTGATCCAACCAGTGATTTAATTGTGTTTTGGTGATAGCTAAGTGGTAAGTCAAAGTCAGGAAGATCTTTAAATGAAGAGTCAGGAGAGGAGGACACTGAGAAGAAGAAAAGGGGAACATTCTTCTCGTGGTCAAGAAGTAAGAGTTTGGGAAAATCACAGAAGAGAAGAGAAAATGGTGATTATCCAAACGGTGAGTATCACACCCCACTTTGGTTCAAGGTTGTTTCAGCAGTAGATGTGACTAATCTCACCATGATTAGTTCCTAAGTGCATTCTTGAGAGTAACAGAGGAAAAGAGCTGTCAAGTCAGAAGGCCATAGTGTGGCTAGTATTGCTGCAGTTTTGTGGAAGAAGGTGTACAAGTAAATAGATGAAAATATGACAATATTTAAATTTGTTTTTACTGACTTCCACTAGAGTTTTTTTCTACTTTTTGGCACATTCTGCCTTTCTGTGTGCTGGTAATCGCTTTTTCAAGCACATAGCTGCTATATTTATAGAAAGATAATTTCAAATCTTACAGAAAAGTCCAGGAACATAAGAGTAAATAGTGCTATAGTTAGAGCTATTTAAAAATTCCTCCATCTGTGTTATCCTACTTTTCTTTCTTTTATCAGTAACACACAGGTATGTTCACTTTTGAACAGTCACCATCTGTTTTCACCTTCCCTGACTAAAATGAAAAACAGGAGAGTCTGAGGTGTGAAAGCCCTTGTAACCTGCTGTTTTGTTACTTAATTGTGTTTGAGAGTTCAAGGAAGAGTTCCCTTATGAAAGCACCTGTATGTGGTCTCTAGAGGAGACAGAAGTTTTGCAATAAATTATATTGTTGAGTTAAAAATGAAGAAATTCCAGTGAAGCACCACATTTGGTCCATATTTGACACTGTAGTTTTTGCTTCTGATAAATGCCCAGACCCACAAGATACCTTTGATCATATGGATAATTTGAGTGTTCATAGTATATTCATATGTGAAAAGTTGTCAGAGCATTTGCTGAGATCATAGACATAACCTTCTGAAAGTGGCTAGTAATTGTCTTAGATTTTAGTATTCTAACACCATACTTGCACTTTAAAAATTATTTATCTCCCTGGATAATATCTGAAGAGGTAGAATAATTTCTAAGAAATCTCATTAAATCTAATTAACTAAATTAATATTTTTTAAAAAGATATTATTTTTTTTCTTTTTAAATATAAAAACAAGTGGGTTTATTCAGGGGTTCCATAACCCAGAAACGCTTGACCAGAAGTTGCTTTGGTTTCCATGCTTCTGTGCACAGTATGAAGATTTCCTGGTTTCTTTGCTTTTAATAAAAAAAAGAAAAATTTGTGACCCAACAAGCTAATATTTGAAATTATTTTCTGTGTTATAACAAATAATAAAATAACCTCTTTACTGATTGCTGATTCTTTGCACAAACAGATTCTTTTCAGTCCAATGGATTGTCATACAGACGGGAATCACAAGGCTCCATGTCGTCCACTGCTAGTCTCGACTTGGTAATTGTGCCTCTTACTAATGAACCTCTGGGGGAGCAGATAAAACAGTGAATTACTGATTTTCTAAATAGTGTGATGTAGCTTGTTTGATGTAATGCCTTGGGAAAGGGTTTTTAAGTGAAACAGCTGGAGCACAAGATGTAATATTAGGCAATTCTAGAGTGTTAGAAATGCAATGGAGGTTGTATTCATATATTACTTCTAATTCTGTCTTTGGATATGCTTTGCATCTTGTCTGTGTTCACATCAGGCACCAGTGAACTACCAGAATAAAGTTTCCCTTTTAAAGTCTGTAGCTCTTTAAAAACAGTTTATTTTTAAACAAAACATGCAAGAGAGAACCTGATTTGAACAACCACAAGTTAAAGCTTTCCCTCTTCTTGGCCTATGTAATTAAATTGCATTAGGTTGATTTTTGTTGTGCCAGTATCTGTTACACTGCTTCTCTGTTTTTTTTAAGGTTGTGTGTTCTTGTCATTATGACTTGGTCCTAAAAAGCTGAGAAGTTTGTTGCAAGCACTGTGCTAGGAAATTAACCAGTGAAGACACTGTGATTTCTAATCATCAAGTTCTACCCTCACAATGCAAAACTAATAAGCTACAAAATTAAAAGCAGTATTAATAAAACATAGCTTTATTTTATCTATATTGATATGGAGGAAGAATCTAAAAAAAGGAAATTTAAAAGTTTTTTTGATATCCCTCTAATAGACTAGATTTTGTGTAGTTAACCATTAACTGTGTAATTTTATCTATGCTAAAAATATTGATCAGGGAAACAAGCATGGTGAAGTCATGTTTATTTCTGTTGCAGAAAAGTCGTCTTAAAAAATAGAAAATGCAAAGCCTCCCTAAAGCAACTACCCCTCATTTCTCTCCCACTCCCACTTGATTTAAGGCAGAAAGTTACTGTGGTTTGAATGAGAAGCACCAAGTTAAAGAAAAGAGAAAAAGCATGATGAGTACCCTAAAAGGCTGTCAAACCCAGTATTTTTTAGTGTACTTTTAAGTTATAAGTAAGCTTTTTGTTAAATTTTGAAAGATACTTTTGATATTTAGTAGTAGTGTTGCTATTCTACTGTTACTTTAGAATAAAGGTTAGTGCCTAGCCCACAACATTTTAGTTCTAATACACTTTTATAAAAACAATTAATGGTCATGAAGCAAATAATTTTAAAATTTTATTTGCTCTGTGGTGTATTTGTGCATAGAATTCATATTATGTTGAAAGAAGAGGAAATTTTGAGAGGAAATATCGAGGAATCTGATATTTAAAGGCATTCTCTTCACTTAGATGTTGATTCATTGGGTGCCAATGGTAATTTTTACATCAGCAGGACATTATTGAGCACAGACATTTAACTATTTGGATGCTTAATATGATTTTATTTACTTTTATACTTAGGAATTTTTTAGTAAATCTTGTAGCTGTTTTACACACTCGCTGTGTAAAACATCATGTGTTCTTGAAATAAATTTAAATTTTGCAGTACTGTGATCTTTATTTTTTTTCCCCCAGAATTTAAGTTTATCTTGTATTTGTGGTATTTGGAAGGATTTCTAAAGCATGGTAGAAAATATGGTTCTTGGCTTGGATTGATCTATGCAGACTCTAAAAGTTTATACCCAGTCCTAATTTTCCCATTGGGCACTGACCTTTCTTTTTCCTTTCCAGTCTGAAACCTCAAGATTGCCTGCATTTGTACCAGACAAGGACAAATCCCCCAAATACTGCTGTGTAAACCTCCCAGATGGCTCATCGAGCAAAATGGCTGTGAAATCAGGGTTCTCCATCAAAGAGGTGCTCTCTGGGGTCTGTGAGAAACATGGCATCAACATAGCTGCAGTGGACCTGTTTCTAGTTGGAGGTGATAAGGTACTGCATGTTCCTGGGCTTTTTTGGAAGCATTTCCATCCCCATTTTACAAATAAGGAATTCTGTTATCTCCACACTGACACTTATTTCCTGGTTCTGCCCATAGCTTTACATTGGCAGTGCTGGTTAATTGGAGGAGAGTTGAATTATCCACAAAGAAAACAATGTCTGGCAGTAGATGCTACTGCATCAAAGCCCAAAAACATAGTGACATTCAGTAGTTCAAAGATGAATGAGATGCATTAATGCTAGAAATGAGGTACAGGTTTTAATATTGAGGAAAATTTCCAAGATAACAATCTGTGTGGATGTGCAGTGTGTGATGGCTCTTAGGCCAACAGAAGTATCTCCAGTTCAAAGAGAAGCAGTGGACATGAAGTATTTATTCTCTTAAATTCATGCTTTTGATCCATCTAGATAATTACCATGAGAAAAATCAATGTCCATAGTTATGGGCTTTTTCTTTTAAAAGGTCTTAAAGACTGGCTGGCTGTATTTTCTAATGCATTATTCTATTTAATTTATGTAAGTTGAAGAATCTAGGTTTGTTTTAAAAAACCTAGTTCCTGAAAACCTGCTGACTCCCGTGGAAATTGCATTTTGGTCATTGGTCATCATTTCACAGTAGCCAAAAGGAAACATGCTTTAATCATGTTCCATGAAAGGAACAGTCACTAGAATGTGTGCAACCTGTATTAATAATATTCTGTGTTACCTTAAAAAAATGTAACAACACAGTTGCTCTTTTTTACGTAGTTTAAAATGAATTTGCTCTCTCTTCTTTTGCCCCTGACATGCTCTGTAGCCCCTGGTGTTGCACCAGGACAGCAGTATCCTGGAGTCTCGGGACCTGCGCTTAGAAAAACGCACTTTATTTCGGTAAGAGGCAAAAATAATCTCCTCCTGTGGCCTTTTCCACCCCATTTGCCATTTTACTTTTTGTAAGTGCAGTAAAGGATATGTTGCCAGTTACCTGTGCTGTGAAACGGGCTGTGCAGCTGGAGGAGGGGCTTTCTGGATTGCTCTTAGGATACAAATGGGGTTTTGATGGCAGTGTTCCAGTTCAGGGACATTTAAATAAATTTATGATGTCAAAATGCTCAAACTGTGTAAGCATTGGACAGATCTGTGGGTCCAGAAGGACCTTCCAGTTCAGAGAGAGACATGCTTAATAGATTGGAGTAGCACAAGAAAGATATTGATATTGAACTGTGAGTCTCTTAGTGTTAAAATTAAGTGGCCATATTTATTGATGGCATGTTCCCATTCAGTTATATCTGTAATTATATGCCCACCTAGAAAATTATAGTAAGACTAATTGTATAAATAAAATTCATCTGATGAACTCTGAATCTTAAACAAGTCAATTTTAAATTATTAGTATAGATATAATATAATGCATTCTATGTGTAGTTTTATGTAATATGTTTGATAGTGTGTTTTTTTCAAAATAGCATTTGTGGTTTTTTTTTCCAAAATGAATCTAGATTAATGCTTGTCTGGATTCACTCCTGAAATAATTATTTCAGGAAAAAGTATTGGAGTAAAATGTATTACATCACTGACCTGGACTTTTGAAGTGAATAAAGTTTATTTTGTCAGGCATTCCTTATTTTGACTCTATTACTTTTCCTTAGGAAGTGGGCTAGTTTCTATTTAAAGGTACTTCAGGTTAATAAATACTGCATAGCATATTCAATTTTGATATTGAGATTGAGCAGTTCTTTTATTAGGTGTGAGCTTTTTGAGGCTCCAAGTTAAAAAGGAACTTTTAAGTAGGCAGTACCATATGTTATTTATGTGTTAATTAAAATTTAGAAGTGTTCTACGTTATTCCCTTCTCTGGGTAGATGCTATGTAAGCAAATATAGTCAAATATTTGGAATATTTTCAGACAAAGGAGAGATACTCAGACTATAGTTAGTTACCTCAAGGTTTGCCACTTCTGTTTCAATTGCCAGCTAATGATTAAAATGGATCATTTCAATTTAGTAACTGATGAATTCAAAGAAAATATGAAAGACAAGGTTTCGTTTATCCTGGCTTTCTGTGGAAAAGTCAACATGGCTAAACATCTTGTATTTAAGTAATTTTTGTGAGATTAAACATGAGTTTTATATTTAATTGTGACTGACAAAATTACTGGTAATAATAATATCTGATGATGTACATTTCTTCTGATTGTTTTGTTAGTAATAAGCTTGTCCTTGATTTCATACTATAGTACCATTAAAATCAAATGAGGCTTATGGAGGATTCAGGGCACAGATGAGGAGCATTAAAAAGCCAAAACCAAACCAGAGCTAGGCATAGCTATGTGCAGGAAAATAGATGCTAATGAATTACTTGTTTAGGTTTAATTTTGTAAAAAAAAATTTATATTTCATTATTCTTTTGCTATTTTAATAATGCAAAATTATAAACTAGGCTCTGAAGAGAGCTGCCTTTAGCAGTAAATTATAAGTTAATTACTTTTTCAGTTTGATATATAAATTTCTCTTACACCAATATTTCATCATACGGAGCAACCAAGTCTGAAGAAGTAGCATCATCTGAAGTCCACTGTGTTAGTTAGTCTGCTTAAAAATGAAAATACTTGTCCAAATCCATCTCATGTAATTGCATAAGAAGTTGTGAGTCTGTCTTGTGGAACTGAGAAGAAACATTCTTCTTGCATCCAAGTCTATAGTCCAGGCATGGAGTCACTTTGGAAGGACTTCTGGACCAAACTGGTCAGAGTAATCTGCCTGTAAATATGGAAGTGCTGTGGAATGCTTTTCCTTGGTCTGAAATAGACTGGCTCAGGCCTTCACTGAGCTCTGCCAAGTGAAACAGTACAATTTTATTTGTGTTAAATATAAATAATAAATTTAGATTTAATTAAATCTAATAATAAAGAAAAAAAGTCACTTCAATTTAGCAGAAATTCATGCTACTGCAGTTCCAGCTAGTTACTATCTGTAAATTGGTATACCTTTGCCATAGATTGGATTTTACATATTTCTGTTCACTTTATTTACTGGAATATTTCCCACTTAATATTACAATTGCTGTGTTTCAGGCTGGATCTTGTTCCTATCAATCGGTCAGTTGGTCTGAAGGCAAAACCCACCAAACCAGTAACAGAGGTTTTAAGGCCTGTTGTTGCAAAATATGGTCTAAATCTTAATGAACTTGTGGCAAGACTAGTAAGTATTCTTTGATGTAATTCAAGCAGCAATATTTTTCTGTCTGGAGATCATATGATATAGTCCCTGGAATGATTCCTCTCCTGAGAATTAGGCATTTAAACATCTCTAGCTACATTTTGATATAAAATGTATTGTAGTTATAACCATTATGTGTAATAGTAGTTACTCAAATATTTAGTCTTTGTCTGTTTTATATTCTCTTTCAGAATATAAATCCAACATCCTAAATAAGCAAGCCTGAACTTTGCTTCTTCCAGAGCTCAACTCCCATTATTAGCCAGAGAAAGTTGTTTGGATTAAAGCTTTTGTTCCATTATCCTGGGAATCATGAAAATTGCTGCAAATCCCCTTGCAGAAATTTTTTGTGAAAGCAGACCAATTTCAACATCTCTGCAACTGAACTCTTGGCTAGCATGTTCTCTTTTCTATTATGGTGGAATACCTAGGAATTTAAAGTTAATTTTGTGGTATTTCTAGTAGTCTTAGCTGAACCAGTCCAAGTGTTTGAGAAAACTGAAAAGCATGTTGGTATAAAGGTAATTTCATTTAATGTAATTACAAAATTAATGAAATGCAATCAATTTAGAATTTAAAAAAAAATCTTAAATGTCCTCAAAAACCATGATTTGCTGAACATACACCTAATGGTGCTAGAGTATTTGAGCACACTTACAAATTGGATAATTTTTTTTCCTCCATGTGTTTTTTTTCCTGAAATATCATTCTTCTCATAGAACAGGGTTACACTCATTGAAATCGAGGTGGTTTTACATCACTGGTATAAACATTTTTAGAGTGGTAGAAGGATATATTGAAGCTACTTTGAAGCATAAAAATGCTTTGCTTGTTTTCTTTCAAAAGTATCAGACTGCATAAATTTGTTCTGAAAACAGCTTTTTCTCTATTACATACAAACTGTGATCCGACTTTAGAGTGGTGAGCAGGAACCACTTGATCTTGGTGTCCCTATATCTAATCTGGATGGTCAACGGGTTGTTCTAGATGAAAAAGAACCATCAAAGGGTAGAGGTAAGTTTGTATAAAAGCTTTTGTTTATGGTTCCAAGTCAGTTTTCTAAACCCTGACTCTGGTTAGTTTACCTATTGATGTGAAGATGAGGAGGTAAATGTGATTAAATTTATATCTATCACATGTGGCATATATTCTTTTTAGCTAAAAAGCAGTGCAATTTCTGAAGATTGAAGATTAAATTAATTGGTGATAGCAAGAACTTTTACTATTGCTGTAAGAAATTTTGCAGTAGTAATGTTTGAATCTTGTTTGCACTCAGCCACAGATCCACACACTGAATAATACTGAAAATAAAGTGCCAAATATCTTCTGTGCATTTGGCAATTGTTCAGTAAGGAATATTCTGTGTAAGGAAAACAGATGCAGTTTGTACAGCAGCTATATATGCTGCTATCATAATATTCTTAAGCATGAGAAAGTGGCAGAGCCTACTTCTCCAGTTTCTAGTGATGATTTCTGAAAATAACACCAAAAAGGATAAAACTCATGATTACCCTAGGCAATATAATTGGCAAAATAAAAGTTTATCAGCTAAACAGTTGACAATCTCTTGGCACAATTAACACTCTAGATTCATGTAAGCAGCCTTGAGAGCAAAGGTTTGGTTTCATTAGGAGACTTTTTTAGAGGTATTGAACACTGTTTTTGAAACACTAAATTATGTATGGTTAAATTACATAGAGCAGAGATCCTCTTTGAGGAAGAGCAGGGATTATAATGATGGAGGTATTTATTGAGGAGAATCAGATTTGTCATTTTTCTAACCAACAGAACCTATTGTTATTTTGAAAAAAGCTTTCAATCTAAATACTCTCATAGGTAATTAGTTTAAGGATTACAAGTAAAGCCTAATCCTAATACAGCTGACAACAGCTGCAAAAGCCTAAATCATAGAGGATCATTCTGGCAGTGGGTTTATTCTGTGGCAAGGTACCAGTGAAAGAGGGCTAGGATTCTGTGTTCCTATATTTGCTGTAGGCAGATTTAATTTGGTGGAGCCTTTTGGTTACTTAGAAGATGGCAAGAAAGATACAGCAGTGTCTACAAAATAATTGATGCATGAAACAGGATGGAAAAGATTCAACATGGCCTTTCAATGGTCTTTTCTACTGATTTTCTTTTTTACATTATAATTTTTAGAATTGCAAACTGAATTGCCAAAATATTACTATTATTTGATCTAAAGCAACTGAAAATTTAGTACATAAGTGAAACTTCAGCATCTTTTAACTTTGAAAGTAATGCCAGTGTGAGGAAAATCTGAAGATGGGAGGGAGATTCTGGTAGGTTTTTTTTAAAAGTATCAGGGTTATCAACTGTGCTCACTCTTTATTTTCTGAGTACATATTAGAGCAATTTTAAAGTAAAAATCTGTTGTGTCCATCATTGTCCCTTAAATCTTGCTTCTTTGGGGATTTATGAATCTGTAGTTACAGAAGTATATTTATGTTCGATGTTTACAGAGAAACAAAGGGGCGTTTTAGTAAAACAGACTGCAACTGTATCTTCAAGAAGTCAAGGATCTACTGTAAGTCTTCTGCAACGATTTTTCTCCATTAGATCATCTTCTGTTTCCTTCTAGAATTCTATATCAAAGGCTGCATTCACACATGGTTTTGAATTGGCCAAATTATGTAACTAGATTGAATATAGCTGTAATCTGTCTGATATTTTTCCACTGTCAACAGCATTTTTTGTGAAGAACTTTATCTTCATGATGAATCAGTTAACTCACTATGTTGTGTTTGTTGTTTTGTGTCTCATTGGCTTATCTATGTTTGAAAATGATTGAACTACTCTGTAGTTCCAAGGCCCTTTCCATCATGTGAATTATTCAGAGTAAGCAATATTATATTTATTTCTACATTTTTGGAACTGCTATGGCAAATGTTCTTTGCCGTAATCAAGATTAAAGTAAAATATTTGTCATGGTGTTAGAGAAATGTTTTTTCCCAAAAATAATTTTCCTCATTCCTTTAGGCCATATTATGTATAAAATGATAGAGCCTGAATGTAAGTAGTACCTTAACTTTCCTTCTAATGCAGGGAGAGGGAAGAACTCTAGGAAAGTCTAATTCTATCAAAATGAAAGGCGAAAATGGAAAAAATGCTAGGGAAGTCCGGCTGTCAAAGAGAGAAGACTCTATTGCAAAGATTGGGAAAAAAAAATGTCAGAAAATAAATTTGGATGAAGCAGAGGGTATGTGAACTTTCTAGCTTACATATTAACATAAGTAGTCTTAGAAAAATTTTGTGTCTGTGTAGGTACATGTGTTAATATTGTGTTGTGAAAATCATAGTCATGATCATTATATTCTTGTTTGGTGTGTTTGAGTTGTCAAGTTTTCTTAAGTTGAAGGTAAAATTTCAATATCTAAACACCAATATAGGTGCCCAGTGGGATTTTCAAAAGTGAGGGGTACCTAATTCCTGTAAAATAAAAAGGAATTAGTTACCCAGCTGCAGTTGAACATCCCATTTGATACTCTTTGTAAGTAAGCTGTGTCAAAGCTTGGCTTTCTGTTCACCTCTATATAAAGTGTTTGACAGGCCCTGCACAGTAGTGTAGACCCAAATGTACTCAGGTAAGAATTTTTGTAAGTTTTCTGCTGAACTCTGTAACAGCCAGGGCAGTGCAGTCTGTGGAGGAGACGTGGTGGGCAACAGGAAAACTTGCTTTCAGCAAATGCATTGAAAAGGTGTTTAGAAGTAGGAACAAGCAAAGAGGTTATTGGTCATCTTGCATTTCCTGAGTGCTATTTTTACCTTTGTTACATCTTAATACTTCTGATGATATCACTGGAAAAAATCTCATAGTAAAATTTGCTTTCGTATAGAAAGATGTCCATGGGCAAAAGAGAAATAAAAATGATGTAGCACTAGAAATTTTGGCATAACACCCTGTGGCCTAGGACATGAACTGCAGTGATTACCTGTCTGTTAGCCCTACACGCTCCTCCCTATTTTCCCATGTAGACAGAAAACCTCAAAGGACGTATTTGATGCACAGACTAAAATTTACTGCTGAAGTTACCCCATATGCATATCCAAAATATGGGTGTGCACATTTATACAGCAAATGAATGTTTACCTGTGAATGTTCATCTGTGAATAAATGTCCACTGACTAGAACTGAAAAAAAATGCTATGGCTAAAACTTCTACTGCAAAATAGATGTTTTTTAATAGAAGTGTCACTACAAAATATTAGTGCATTTTAAATTATTTTCTGTTGCTTACTCTTTTGTTAACTTGTTTTCCACATTTTAATACTTTCATTTTTTTTCCTAGGACTGAGTAAAACATTAACATAATTTGAAAACTTCAGAATTCGAGGCTTTCAGATTTTATTTTGAGTTTTGTGAAATTTGTCAAAGTTTGGAAAATGCATACCAAATGTTGTAGATTGTGGTGTTTTTTTTTATGCAAAAGCAAACAACTGTTCTATGAACTTTGAAATTTCAGAAGCATTTTTGTATGACACATCTTAGAAATGTTGCATGTTTTAGTATGCCTACCGCCATTTTGCAAAACTTTGGCAATAAGAAGCATTTTGAAGCTTCCATCTTGGCTACATTCAGATTTTATGGCATTTGAAAAAGCATGTTAAAAAGTCATTTTTATTAATACATTGCAAAGCCTGCCGAGTAGAGAATGTAGGAATAAGGTCATACAAGTGCAAGTGTATGACTTTGTATTATACTAAGTTAAAACTGATACTAATGTTCTGTTGCTTTATTTCTATATGGCTTTTGCTTCAAACAGTATTTATAAGCTGGGTTGGAACTATTGATTTTAATTAATCTTGGAGATGGCCTTTTAAAGCATCTTTTAGTATTCTGTAGTTAAAGTGCTTTCTTCTTGAAAAAATAGGACATGCAGAGACTCTATATTAAGAATTACATATTTTTATATGTCTATGTTTTGTACCAAAGAGTTTGTTTATTGTTGCAATGCTTCTTTTTTGAGGAGTGGTATAATTCTTAGTTTACAATAGATAAGTTTCTTGTTGCCAAGTTTTGAAATGTTTTAGAACAGTGTTCATCCAGTATGAGTATTATTTATATATATAAACATATTAAACCATTGGATATCATTAGGGACATGATCAGAAAATCACTTCTAATTGTGTTAAAGCCTCTTTAAAAAGCTGCCCCATTGCTTTTGATAATGGTTCCTTGGATGTCCTTACTGACTACCTGTATGCTACTGATTCATTGCAGCTCCAAGTAAAATGGGGTTACTTAAATCATTATCTGATCATACCCTGTGATGATAACATCCTGGTTTAAAACTACACCATGAATCGAATTTAAGCTGTGATAGAATATAATTACTCTGAGAGAAACTCAATACAACGAGGAAGTTTGCAACATTCTGAATCTTTGAATGTTCAAATGGCATGCTATTTTTGAGTTAAGATGGGTAAAACCCATCCAGAATACAAAAACGTGCACCCATTGTCTGTAAGACTAGAGCCTTGTTTTGTATAAAGAATTAAAAAATGCTGCGTGTGTGTACAGATTTATTAACTGCGTGTAAAATAGAAGACGTGTTCAAGGCTCAGTGGATTGCAGCTGTTCTAAACTGCAAAACTCTTACAATAGCAATGCTGATGGTCTTAATTATAGTGATGCTAGTGAGCATTGCTGCAATTGAAAAAGTTCCTAATTAACATGGGATCTTATTTCAAGGCAGCATTGAAAGAATTGAAGATCTTCATGGAAAATAAATGTGCTGAAAATGTACGTTTTAATGGCATTGCACTTTCTGACAAAAACTTGTCAATTTTGGGTTTTTCCCCAATAGAATTTTTTGAACTCATATCCAAAGCACAAAGTAACAGAGCAGATGACCAACGTGGACTGCTAAGGAAAGAAGACCTTATTCTTCCTGACTTTCTTCGTTTACCACCCACTGGACCAGAACCGTCCTCATCTACTCCCGCAGGTCCTAAAGGCCTCAGCAAGCGAGTTTCAAAAAGCGATGGCAGTGATGGATGTACATCACCCAGTGGAAAACAAGAGCCCGTGCAAAACTTTAATGAAAATTCAGTAAAGAAAATGGGTTACTCAGAAAGCAAACATAAATCTGCTTTGGCAGCACTCCACAGCCAGAAGACTTTCAGTGTTCCTTTTAGTCCTCCGTTGTCTCCGATTCCGCACGCGCAGGAGAACAATGCCACGGTGTGGAAAAGGCAGTCGAGAGAGTTGCAGGCTGAAAGCATTCAGATGGTAGATGATGAGAATGTGGCAGACTTGACTCTTGTGGCTGAAGGAGATATCAGTAGCCCTAACAGCACTTTGCTTCCACCACCACCACCAACGCCACCGTCAGACATCAGTAAACTCACGGAAGCCAACTATCCGCCCCCAACTCCTTTTGCAGGTAATCAGGAAAAATCTGGATATCAAAGATCCAATTCAGGTATTTCTAGATTTTAATAGTCTTTCCTTTTGTGTGAAACTACTTTTCCTTGGCACTGTTAATCAGTATTTGGCACCCATTAAAACAACAAAGAAAATTCTCTCTGCACCTTATTTTTTTTTTTTTTTTAAACCAAAAAAAAGAAGGAAGAAAGATTTTAATTGCCTTAGTCTGTTCTAACTGTAATACTTCTGGTTGCCTTTAACAATGTACTTTTGTTTGGATTTGGCATGTAACCAAAACTGGCCATATGCAGACAAACCTTTGAAATACATCCACGTGCTATAATTATCTCATTCACCCTCAGAGTACAAAACAGGGTATCAGCATTTTGAGCTCCATAGCACTGTTGTGTTCCAGATTTTCTGATCCATTTCTCATAATGAGATACATGATTAGGGTTTGGAAGTTTAAGTACTTTAACAAAAACCCTAATTATGTGTTGAAAATTGCAGTATTGTTGATGATTAAAATTTTAAATGGATAAGCCTCAACTTAAAATATATTTCACTAATAAATTTGATACTTGTGACTAAAAATAAGTTATTTTTTTTAACCCATACTTTGCTACACAGAGAAATAGATTGCATCTATCACACTTTCTCCCAGAATATTCATATATCAAGAAGCTTTCTATTAGATAATTTTAAAGAAAATATGTAACTTTTTTAGGATGTAAGTTTCATGGTCTAGCAATATCGCAGAGCAATATTAGCCCAAGGCTGAAGTTTGGAATTTCTTTATAAACATGGACTCTAATAATAATTGCTATTACCAGAAACAGGAATTTGAAGACAATGGGTGTCATGACATTGGCATTTTACAGTCATTGAACTGTGCATTTTAATGTAAAATATAAGAAGAGGTATCTATGTGCTACATTTATTTTTGATGTTTCACAAACATATGGTGCCATATTTGTATGATCACATTTCTTTGTGATGTGGGAATATACATTTTAATTATTTATCTTTTTACACAGAGTATTTGATACTGTTCTTTATCTGTATGGTTGATGATTTGTAAATACTTCTTTGGTTGTTGGATGCTTATAAATGGCAATGCAAATTATTTCATCCTCTTGGTATTTTAAAAGCCAATTCCTTTATTAGTAGTATCTGAGAAATGTTCTATAAGCTCTAGCACTTAATTTCTGAAACTGAGTATTGGACGGACTTGTAACCAGTGCCTATGAATAACAGAACCACAAAATGTACTTCAGACATGTTGATGTATATATGCATAGATTTGTGTTTGTGTCTTTCTGATAATATGTCAAGTGTACAACATAGGTATCAATTTGCATATTTTTCAGTGAAAACTGTTAAAAAAACCATTTGCACTTAAAAAAAACTTCATGAATTTACAATATTTTAATGCATGCCATAAGTTTCTGTGTAACCACTGAGCTGTAGCTTTCCCTTTTCCCACTTTCTACTTTTTACTTTGTAGAAATCTTTGTGTAGTTTTCACATGTATTTTGTATCCTTGTTCTCTCAGGAGTAATAAATTCTAGCTCTAGTTACGCAAACTGGTTTTAAGCTTTCATTTTCTTCATTATTTTAAAATTTCGGTTCTGGATTAAGAATTCTGATTGAAATTATTTTCTTATAACAAACAGATTAATACATATGAACTACCAATTACCATGAAACAAAGCTGACAAACGTTAGATTTTTAAATAATTTAGACATCAAAGGTCAAATGCTGTCTTGAAATGCTGATGGGTCACATGTGAAATCCATAGCATTGGCATGTGCTCCAGAAGCCAGATAAGACAGGAGATTTCTTTTGAATTAGTCATAACAGGAACTCCTGAAAGGAGAATTTCTTCTGTCTTTGGGTTCTTGGGCTAAACTTTATATTCATTGCTTTCCTTCTTGTTTTAAACTAAAGCAACTCTTCCTGGTCTTTAAGAAGTGAGCTGGTGATCTCAGCTCATTTGGTGTGGAGTAACCAAAGTAACCACCTCTATATTTGGTATCTTGGGTAAGAATGAGGGGTTGGTTGAGTGCTGGAAGACCACACTACTCTTCTCACTATTTGAGATGGGTCCTACATAACAGCACTGTGAAGCCTAATTAAAAAAAAAAAATCTGCAGAGAGGCTTGTTGTGCTGTTAACTAGGTCTCATTGTGTTCTGGGGGCTGAAAATCCAGTTTTTCCAAAAGTCACTGTGTTCCCACATATTTCTGGGTCTCCATGAAAGAAAATAAAGCAATGGGAAGTCCTGTAGCAGTTCCCCTTTTAAAATTACTCAAACTTTTTCACAACAAATAGCTAATACCCTTCATATTGAATTTATTTTTTTAATGGATTTTGATTAGTATATATTTCAATTAGTGTTCTCTACTTTCAGTGGTGATTGTGTCTTATTATTCTGTCATAGTCACCCATGAGAATAAGTAATCAAACTAATTTTGAAAAACTAAAAATCTAAATTTATTTTTGCTTTCTGACAAACCAGATTTTTTTAATAACAAAAAATTTAAAAAATATATAAAACACCTTCCTTTTTGCTACAATCTTAATGCATATATCAGCTGTATTCTACGCTCCTCTCACAACACACTACTATTTAATGGGAACTGTATTCTATTAAAAAACGGTGATTTTATGGAAAAAATGTGGGCTGAAATAAAACTTTTCTATTTCATGATTGGAGTTTGCATGGAAAGGCTGTTTGATGTACATAATTGTAATAAAGACTTCTGGAAACTCTCTCCAGTCAAGAATCGAAATCTCAAAGGACTAAATCATTAATAATGGTTGCTTTTTTAAGTGCTTTAATGGTTCTTCATTCATAACCCCTATCAATGGAAATTGCATTTCTGATTGGTTTATTCAATTAAAGTGTTGGGATATAAAGAAAAATAATGACTACATAATTTGAAGAGGTCTGTAGTCTTGGTTCCAAATTGGCCTGAAGAAAAATGATGTGTGTGCTTGCCCTGCACAAGTTTGGCTTATAAATGCTGGGAAAAGGACTGGGAGGAGGGAAGGGGTCCCTCATGCTCTGTAGAGGGCAATTTGCTGATGTAGTAAAGCCAGGCCAGTGTCCATCCCTCTAATTGGATAACACTTGAGTTTTCTGTCCACTTGATCTAGAAAAGCAAAATATGAACAATGGAAGGCAGCAAAATAAGGTTTGCATCACTTAGAGCTTTTGAGAACACATTTTCAAGCTCAGTTCTTAGTTTCTTAAATAAGTGAAATGTTTTCATACTGTGTTAATGCTTAGCTGTGAGGTAAATAGTAAATCAGTTAGCAACACAGGAGTCATTATGGATTCCAGTTACTCATCAAGAGAAGAAGTCTTTATTTTGAATAAGCCTGCTAGTTCTGGCAAATTTCCCACTTTAAAAATCAGAGGTTCCTGGAATCTGAAGGCATTCTTTCATGTCTCTGCATATAATGGTGGTCCCGTCTGTGGAAGAAATAATTATTGTGTGGTGCGATTGGCTTGAAGCAGTGTATTCATTTTTGAAAATGTTAAAATGCTGATTTCATCTCCTTGGCTTTTTAAAAAATTTATTTGTTTTATTTTTCTTTTTTTAATTGCCTGGTGTAGTCTGGATACTTTGAATGTTGCCCAGTTTTTCCCAAGGGGTTGGGCACATGCATTACCCAAGTGCAAAATAGCTGCCATGGGGAAAGGCAGCCTCCCAAACCTTTAGTCTCCTTAAGAGCTGTGAGTATTAAGCCACAGGCCTTGCACTGGGTTGTTTATTCAGCAATATACTCCACTGGTCTGAGTTGTTCATGATGGTTTTTGCCTCTTCTATGAAGGTAGGTGGGCATTTAGTTATGATAGCAACTGGGCTTGTTCAAGGAATGCCATTTCATCCTAAAGTAGGACAATTTGCAGCAATACAGATTGAGGTGCACAGACTGTAGATTTGAGTCCATCAAATTGTTCTTCCTTCTCTTAAAAAAAAAACCCCTGTTTTTTTGGAGCTTTTTCAGCTAGGATGAGAATGATTCTCAAAATGACACTACATTATCAGTCAGTTGAATTGTCTTCCAAGTACGAAGGTTTTTAGTTTGTGGTTTTTTTTTTTTTTAAGGAGATGTGTAGACTGGATCCAGCAATGCAATTCACAAGTTTATTCTAAACCACCTTTTAACAAGCAGATAATGTCATTGGTTAAGATAAAGAGCCATCTAGGGAAAATAAAAGCCTGGTAAACTCTTGGCAATTATGCTTTAATAAAATGTCTATGGAAAGTTAAAAAATTAATTTAATTAATTAAAATGATATAGCGCTTTTTTTTTTTAAGAAACTGCTTTATTTCTGAAATAGATGTGCAATTGTATCCTCAAAATAAACTTGCTTTCTTTCTTTTAAGAAAGAAATCTTTCAGAAATGGAATAGCTAGTACCAGTGCTAGGATGTTTTTGTTGTGAAAGATAAATTATGCAGAAATAAAATGCAGGGTAGTCTTTCAGAGTCTGGGACAGGCTATTGTTCCCAAAGCCAAAAAAAAAAGAAGAAAAATCCCCAACTGATCCTTTTTTTTTTTTTTTTTTTTTTTTGCTTATTTACAGAGAAGATCCCACAGAAGACTAGAAATCAGATAATAAGAGTAGAGATTGTGGTATTTCTATGACTTTCACTTTTTGGCTACTAAATTTTTCCATTCTATTGGTAATGAATTCCAAGGGCAAAAAAGTTTGTGATAGGGAGATTAAGAGCAATCACGTCTATCTTCAAAATTTGAAAATAAGCCTTTGTTTTTGTAATAAATTACATAATATTTTACATAACTAATATTTTTTATAATCTCTTAATTTGTGTGGCATATTTTAGAGACAGTCCAGTGGTGTTCTCTGTGTAAATCGAGATAACCACACTAATGAAAACGTAAGTAAGACTTAAAGAAAAGAAGGTGATTATGACTTAGAAGATGTAAGAATAATATGAAATCATTATTTGTAACAAAGGCTGTTTTCTTGCAATAACTTACATCCTTTACTGGTTTCTGTGTAAATTTATAGAAGATAATTGGATTCTGCACCAATATAAATAAGTACTCACGAGAATCCAGAAATACTAAGGCTGGGATGTGTTAATCCTCTTTTAATCAGAGCATGATTAAATGGCAGAACTACATGTAGTACATGTTGTGCTCAACAGCAAACACAGGAGGAGAGTTTAGAGTAGGCAAATGGGAAGCATGGAAGACCTGGGGGATGATTATTTGAAATGTAAACTTATTTTGATCAAGCAACAAGATAAACATTTTAGAAAAAATTGCAAATGTTATCACTGATTGGATGAAATGTTAGAAAAATGACAGCTGCACCAAATTCACATGGGCTGAGCTCAGATCTACTCAAACTCATGGCAGCATTTGGATGATGAAATGAACTTTGTTAAATTATTGGTAGAAATGTAACCGGTAGCCCAGCAAAACCACATTTTACATTTGCATAATTAAAAAATAACCTAATGAATGGCAGATAAAATTAAAATGGATTTAAGTAATCCAATCCACTATTTCCCAACATAGGACTCTCTGCAATAATTAAACCTGCTGTTACTGACCACTGATGGAAAAACCAAAATGAAGGTTAACAATAAATGCTGGAAGATCACACTGAGGGCTGAACATGTAGGCTGCTGCAGAATGTTTTATCATGTCTACTGCTTGGAAAGTTTTCAAAAATTGCTTCAGTTTTAGCAGTGGAGAAACAGAAAGCTTGAGCAAATTGGACAGTGTTACTGAGGACATGCATGCCTGGATCAAAATTCAGAACTTTTCATTTAATGTGTTCTTGGGCTGCTCCTGGCTTTTAAATGACCTTGTGTGCAGTTCCCTGCAGCTGCTGCTGTAGCTGTGTCCATGAGGGGTCCCTGCCCTGAGCAAGCACAGGTGCAGTGTTCCCTCTTTTGCATCCACGTGCCACTGGTGAGCTCCCTCTTCCATGTGATATTACAAATTTCTCTTTCTGAATAATGTTTGGTGTTTTGTTCTTCTTGTGAATGCTTTGGAGATGAGTGAAATGAAAAGATTTCCATCTGCCCATTTCTAAACTTAATGCTGCAAATGTATTCCCAAAATTCCCAGGAAAAAGGTAAATAAACTGGTAGTGTAGAATATTGCTGCTTTGTAGAATAACCCATTTCCTGGCTCGATGTCTTCATTTTACTGAGTCAGATTTCAAGGCACTCAGCATATGCTGCAGTTGCTGTTTCATCATGCAAGTGAAATTCAGCATATCAAGTCAAATTTCCTTTGAAAAGATTTAGCATAAACTGTAGGTAGGAATCTTTTATTAAATCTACTTTCTCCTCAGTGCTGTATCAATTAGAGATAAAAAGAAGGAAGCTGCCAAAGAAAATTTAACCTGTGATATTCTAAAACTAAAGTGTAAAGTATCCTTTTTCCCCTTCAGAAGCATAAATCACTTTACTTAAAAAAAAATAAATTTTTTGCAGTAGTAACAGTATGTCAGCTAGTGTGGAAGTCATTCATCCACCACTTAAAAGAATCCATGTGTGGGAGGGCTAAAATGCAGAAGTAGCGTTTCCTAACAGTTTAGGACAGGAAGGGATGTGTCTTTCCCAGAGTGAAGCTGCCAGATTACATCCATGTTAAGGAGAGATTCCTTACACTGATGTATTTCCAGGCCCCTGAAACGAGCACCACTATAGAAGTGACCATCACAGGGTTCCTTTGTTCAGTGTCATGTCAGAAAATGCTCTCAGGCAGTGTGGTACCACCCTGGGACAGGCTGGAACAGTGTCTGCCCGGACTGCCAGGCTACAGCACACCCCAGAGCCTTGCTGCTTTGGAGCTGAGAATGACTGATTGCATTTGGGGGTGGTACATTCTGTAAATCACCAGTTCCAGGAGCTGCCCCTGAACACTTCAGGCTTCTTTTCACAGGAGTTATATTCTAGGTTTTATGAAATACTTCAAACAGATTTTTATCTGCTGTAAGTCAGTACAAAACCATTAATCTGGAGCTCATTCCCTTTAACTGAGATCAGATCCTCTCTGACATTAGAAGTCAAATGCCTGGGATCAATGGTATGAAAATCAGCAGGATATTCTTGTTATCCTTCAGTAGAACTGAGAGCCATCTAAATAGTTAATGGTTTTGAGAAGAGCAGTCAGATTTTAGCAAAGATAGAAGAATGATGAGTGAAACACTCAATTTACGTGAAAGAGATTTTATTAAAAATCGTAACTAAAATTTACCACATTGTCAATAAATGAATTTATTGACTATGGTATAGAAACAATATAATTGCAAGGTGTTGTGAGCAGACCTTTAAATCCCCAAGCATCTGCATTAGACTTAGGGTTGTATGATCCTGTCATCTACATTAGGCAGTTAATGCTGCTCCTGAAATTTCCAGGTTTTTTGTAACCCTGTCTCTGTGTGGATTTGGCCAAATGTTTCCTTATTCCTAAACTACCTGGAAGATAATCTTTTGCTTAGATCTTAAAGTTTGAGGAATATTTTACACAGCAGAAAATTTCCCTTTTTCTCTCTCTATAAAGATAGCTCTCCATAATGATAATGTTAAATTTAGAGTGCTTGAGAATAATGCATAAAATCCAGATATCATAAAAATAGAAATATTGGTAACAGAAATCAGGAGATCAGCCAAAACAGTTCCTGATTGTAGTCACCTTTGGAAAAATGCAGATGGGTGCAGTTAAACCTTTTAAGCAGTTATTTGTGAGTCTGTAACACATCAGATCTCTGGTTTAAGGACAGAAGATGACATGCTTATTCCTATCTTTCAAACCAGCTGGAATGTATTAATGGGATCAGATGCTCAAGAAAATTTCTTGAGAGCTGTGTGGAATGCTTAGCAAGGGAGGAGATTACCAATAGGTGTGAATGTGGTATTCCAGCCTGGAAGTTCACCTGTGTGACTGCTGCCATAAGGAATGTCTTCCTCTCTCTACTGAAGTTAGGTAGGACATCTGAGAGATTAGATTTTGGAAAATGTAATAACATTCCTGTCATGCTTCATACATGGCAAAATATCTGCAGAGCTCTCCATGGAGGTATTATTCATCAATCCAGCCAAGAATGAATGAAGATAAATTTTACCTGTGAAGGCCCTCTGCACCTTAGATGGTGCCCTGCACAGCTAAGTGTCTTCAGGTATTTGTTACTCAAAAAGAAAATGTGAGGAGACCAGTGAAAAAGTGTTACAAACTTCAGTGAAACCTCATTATAAAACACCCCTGAGTACATGCAAATCTTGAGTCGTGTGGGATACATTTATACATAAGCTGGTTTGGCAAATCCTGCCTATTATTTGTGTTAAATAGCCTTGCTCCACAAAAGCTTTTCTTTTAAAAATGAGAGGTAAAAAATTACATTGAAATATTTTTTTCAGTGTAGAGCTACTCTTGAAATAATCTTCCTGTTTGGTGAAGATGAGCTAAGACCTTTTCTATCCTGACAGGAAAAGTGAAATCATCTTCACAGTATCATCCCTTAGTAATTCCATATTCTTTGGAACTGGTATTTTAGACAAGATGTTCTCTATTACTGCCCTGCCTCTAGTAGTAATTTATTTGATGCTACAGAGAAATTGCTCCTGAAAAGGACAGAAAAATGTCTATAATACGGACGTGTTCTTGTTCAGATGAACTTATGTCTTGTGAAGCCTGAGAGCAAACACTGACCTTATTTTTGCTGTGTTCCTATTAGACAACACCCAGTTGCTTTGGATGGTGACTCAGTGACACCATAATTCCAAGCCTTAATGGCATTTCTTATATTTAACTGTAGAAGAACAAATAAATACAGGAATAGTTGCACCTTCCATAGTGTTCCTCAGCAGGAGTTTCCAGCTCTTTCATCTCTTGTACCCTGTTAATGCAGGCTTTGTCTTTGGGCTGTGGAGATTGTTTCAACCTAGTCCAAGTTGACAGATATGAGACCTTCCACCCCAATCAAAGATGTTCCTTTACATGACATTTTACAGGAGGATGTATTCTCAGTGCTAGGACAGCTGGGTGACTCATGCTCTGTCAATGCCATGTATTTGTGGTAATTTGTCATTAGTAGGCATTTCAGCAATTTGTAGCTCTTTTAAAGCAACTTGAAAGGGGAGTCACAGGTCTTCCTCAAAGGGCGTAGAATAGCAGATTAAAGAGATCAAGAGAACAATTCTGTACACTCATGTTAAGATAAGCATTCTAGAACAGAATAATAGCATTTTGCAGCACAGCCATGCAAGCTGCTGTTAAAATTTAGCCTATGTTCAGTTTCAGTAGGGAGATTTAAACACAAAGTGTAATATAGTCCCATTAAATGTTAGCTGTAATTTAGTAGGCTGGAGTCATGCTGGGCTAACAGAGCTGGGAGCATTCTGCCTCTCTCTGCTCAGCTGATTTGTTTGGAGTTTGATCTAATTCCTCAGAAAAAACAGCAAGCATTACTAATGCTAAATACCCACATTATTCATGTGGGGTTTCACTGTAGTTAAAACACTAAGCATTGCACTGCTTAGGATTTTAACTTATTTTTGTTAAATAGAAAGCTTTAAGCCTCAAGAAGACCCTGGAGTGATTTGATTGAAATTGTATGAAAGTGCTTTTTTGTCTTTTTCATTTGCATTTCCTCCATTCTCCTTATCAAAAGTTCTTGATTACAGTGATTACATATGGAAATTTCTTTTCCTTGCATAAATCTGTACCAATCACTTAGTGGAATAAACATAAATAAAATATTTGAAAGACAGCTATGGGATTTAACCACACCAGTTTCATGGGATTTGTGTGGCTAAATGTGCTGGTCAGGCACTTACTTGCATGTACTGTGGCACAGCATTGAGAATGCTTTGGGTAAAGCATAGTGGATAAGATGGTATCTTTTAAAAGATGGATAAGAAGATATATGGAAAAAAAGGAATTAGATATGAAATGGAAGTCTCTACTCAGGTCTGCTTTTCTACCTTGAAAGTTTCTCTTTTTTTTCCTGACTCTCAGTTTGGATCTAATGAAAGCATTTCTCTGTCTCTGAAAATGTTGCCCCTCTTTATATCATTATGAGGGGAGCCTCAGCTACAGAAGCCACATTGTTAACTGTGGTGTGAATCCAAAATCAATTTCTTCATCCTTCCCTTCTTGCTGCTGTTGACGCAGCCAAATCAGCTTCTGTATGTTTGCTTTAAGAAGCTCCTTGTAGTTTGCAGGGTCACACCTAACACAGAACTGGCTTTTGGGAGCTCAAGAGTTTAAACTAGAGCTGTCCTGGGATAGTGATGGCTTTGTGTGTGTAGTGTAGAGAATAGCCTGGATCCTGGCAGCTGTGATTTTAGATGTAACTCAGGTGTTTACTGAGTGTTTAAACCCTCAGACCTGAGAGGGCTGTGCAGCCCTGCAGAGGAGAGAGGGGCAGAGAGGAACCTTCTGAAACTCAGCAAGGGCAAACCCAGGGTCCTGCACCTGGGGAGGAACAAGCCCAGGGACCAGCACAGCCTGGGGCTGCCCTGCTGGAAGGCAGCTCTGCAGAGAAGGGCCTGGCTGTGGACACAAGCTGTCCAGGGGCCAGCAGGGTGTCCGTGTGGCCAGGAAGGGCAGTGGAGTCCTGGGGTGTGTTAGCAGGAACAGTGCCAGCAGGTCAAGGGAGGTGATGCTGCCCCTGTGCTCAGCCCTGGGGAGACACAGCTGGAGTGCTGTGTCCAGGTCTGGGCTCCTCAGGACATCCTAGAGCAGGTCCAGCAAAGAGCTACTGAGTTGGTCAAGGGTCTGGAGAATCTCTCTTAGGAGGAAAGAGTCAGGAAATTGGGTTTGTTCAGCCTTGTGAAGAAACAGCAGAGAGGAGCCCTCAGCAATGTTGGTAAATATCTAAAGGGAGGGTGACAGGGTGGAGTCAGGCTCTGCTCAGTGGTGCTGAGCTATGGAACACGAGGAAAGGGGCAGAAACTGATGCACAGGGAGTTCCACCTGAATATGAGGAAAAGCTGCTTCACTGCTCTGAGCACTGGGACAGGCTGCACAGAGAGAGTGTGGAGTTTCCCCCACTGGAGATATTCAAGAACCATCTGGGCACAGTCCTGTGCCATGTGCCCTGGGCTGACCTTCCTAGAGCAGGGAGGTGGGAGCAGATTCCCACTGGTCCCTTCCAGCCTGACCCATCCTGTGATTCAGTGTTTCTGCAAAGTTATTTTTTTGAATTCTTGTCCTGTAAACTGTGGCCTGTAATTGCTCTGTTGCAGTTCAGGACAGTGAACTGCAACTTCAAATAATCCCTTACTCTGCTAGAGAATTAAGCCCTTGCCAAGTAAAAATACTATCTCAGCAGGGTCTTGAAGACCAGTTCAGCTGAAGGAACATCCATTCTGCCCCAGTGGAAGGTCTATATTCTCCTCCTTCACCTCTGGGTTTTCTGATGTGAGAATTTTTTTGTTCTGTAGGTGTACAAAATTTTGCTAAGTAGTTATTTTTAGTGGAGTCTTTTTAAAAACTCTGAAAAATGCTACATTAAGACAGATACATATTAGTATTTCCCATTTATCTTTAAGAACTAGTGTTTACTTCCCTACATGGAACATCAGTAAGTCTCTTTGGTGGATGAATATCTCAGCTGACTACCATTAGAGCCTCAGAGAAGATTGCAATATTGAAAACTGCTAAAACCAGAAGATACATAACTCTCCTGTTTCGTGTTTTTCTTTTGTTTTAATTCTTCTGTTAGGTGCAAACAGAAAGAAAAATTACTCACAAGGGACTTCAGGAAGCTCGTGTGAGCAGAGCTCTCTCAAAGCAAAGCCCAGCAGAAGCTTTAATCCTGGTGTGAGAGGGACCCCTGGAATGGAGCTGCCTGTAAACAGGATAATTGATGTGGATGGGGTCAAACTGGAGGACTCTGGCACACGCTCCTGTGATGATGCTGAAGGGAACCTCAGCTTTGAAGGTTATATCTCTGAACTGAGATCTTGCCAAGGGAGGATGAGGACTGGAGTTTACAGGACGTCAGATCTCCCATCTCTGATAGCTGTCAAGACTGAGAAGAATAAGGCCACTGAGAATCAGTATAAAGCTACTTTTGTCTGAATCTCTGCTTTTAATTAAATTTTCTGGTATTTTGCTTGGCATCAGCAGCAATGGAGATATGTCTTAGAGACATGTTTCTGCAAGATATAAGTGGTTTTCAATATCTACTTGCCTTCAAAGAGTCTCCTAGAGACTGACACTTCTGATACGAGTTGGAATCCCTAGAATGAAAAAATAGTATTCCAATGAAAGTATTGAGCTATTTGGTTTTTCTTTTTTTCCATTTCTGTATTATTGCCCTGGGATGATTCCATTGAACAGTGCAATTAAAATTATGATTTTGACTCTACCTTTTCTGTCTTTATTCAAGACAAACTTACTTTAAATTTCCCTGTCCAAACTTAATTTAAGATAACTTCAGTTTAGTCTTCTAATGCTTTTCTCTTGTTTTCAGGATTCTCTGTGTTTTAGTAGATTTTGGAAGCATAATTAAAATCAGTTACTGGTGTAAAAAAGATTAGGAATACTTTCTTAATACCTTCCTGTCTGTCTCATAACATCTGGGAAAAGGTCCAAGTGGAATTCAGTCTTGTCTAATGCATTGCCTGGATATATGCAATAAAACCATTGTTATACAAGCAGCAAGAAGCAAAAAAACAATGACAACCACAAACCAACAAAATCCAAACAAACAAACAAAAAACCTACTACCCAACAGCAACAAAAAACCCCAAACAAACCAAATTGTGAATTTGCTGTTCTGGGAATAGTAGCTGCTTTTGGAGCAAACACAGGTGGTGTTTCCACACCAGAGATATGTTTTTAATTACACACTGGTGTGATGGTCACTGTGTCCCTCCTCATCACTGCTCTCAGTGCCTTTTAACTTTGGGAAAAGGAAATTTGGTTATTGCTCTTTTGATAAGGGTTCAGTGCCCCTCATTCTTCTTGTTGTTCATTGTTCATTTTAGTTTCAGTTAATTTTCAAGCCTTAGGTGGAGTTATGAGAAAGAAAAGATATTTAAGACTGCTGAACATGTTGGTTTTGCCACCTGCTCCTTTTCCTCCATCACCATTCCTTCAGGAGAGGTTGAAGCCTGGACATGCAAAAGGGTACACGAAGAATTGAGAGTGTTGGGAATCTGCTCCCCATATTGAGTGGATATAGAGAGACTTCTGGGGGTTCACTGCTTTGAAATTATTGTGAGAATTAAAAAGTCATGCTGCATATCTCCTGGACTGCAGATGCACACAGGCAATAGATCTAAAGCATCAAGGTAAATATTGATTAATTCCTCTTTCTCTGCTCCTAAAGCATACCAAGAATATGCTGAATTTCTGAAAAGCTGAGAGTATACTGGATGCTGTCACTCATTTTCTTAAACTCAAATGTGTAAGGTGAGAAAGAAGGTATGTATGATTTTGTAATCATAAATCAAGATTCCCAAAGCTTAATGTTTAAGTGTTAAATACTCCATGAGATTAAGGGATACAACACTCATTAGCTTTAATACTTTATTTTTTTTTTACTGGTAAGTGATTTTGCTTTGATATTGTGGAAAAATCCTTATTGACATTAGACTCAACTCGAGTGGGCTCGAATGATGGTATATGTTGTGAAAATAGCTGCACTTTTAAAACTTCCAAGCTTTAAACTAATTTTAGAGTCATGATAAAATCGTGGTGATGTAATGATACTTGAGATCTGCAAAACACAGCAGGCAGAACATAGCCTGGTGAAGTGAAAAGACATAAATATTTATATATTTTTAAAGAGTTTCTTTCTTTTTATTTAAAGTATTTTGCTGATAGTTGCCCTTGAGCAGATATTTCTTTGCACAGATAAATGGATAAATGGCCATAATTTTTTCCTATCTTCTGGAAAATTATTAGCTTTGTTCTAATCAAAACTAAAATTACAGCAGTCAAACTCAAGAGAGGGCTTTTTGACCTGGGATATGCTTTGCACTGTTTTCGTGCCTTGGAAAATAAAATCCTAACATCTGACAGATAGAAACTTGAAATTCAAATGCAGTCATTACAGTCTTTATTAATCTCTGATCAATGTTTTAGATGAAAAAAGATTGCTTATCTTAAATTGTGCAAGGGCACTCAAGTGACTCAAGTCAAGCTGTGTGCAGGAAAATGAAGGATGTGAAAGAATGGAGTTTTCTTTAACATAGAGAAAACTCTTGGCATGAAGCCTGGAAATCCTGTAAACAAAGGGACATGGGAAAAGCTGTTTCTCCCCCTGCCAGTTAATGGCAGATTGTCTAAAAGGATGACTTCTTAGCTAGAACTAATATAAATTAATTCCTTAGACTTAGAAATCATTAATAACATTAGCTTTCCTCTCAGTATCTGGCAGAATATAAAAGCTAAACTGGCTGGAATCAGGAGTTAATAAAAAGGAATGTGGGCAGCCTGTCTCTGGCTTATGGTTTCCAGCATTTTACTAGGTCTAGTTTTAATTACTGTGTGACTCCAACATTTTAATTTGAATTTAAGTTGCCTCCTCACACTGTGATTTACACTACTAATCAAATCTGCTTACAGTTAAAAATCAGTCTCATTGAAGCCCTGCTTGATAACTTGATCCTTTATCTTGCCAGCTAGTTCCTAAAGATAATTGAATTCTAGCTGGCTTTATTTCTCTTTTATTTTTCCCAGTTTTTCCCAGTGTGGAAACTCCACTTGTGCAGAATTACTCTTTTGTCTTCCTAATCCCATGATGATAAATAAGAGGGGTCTTTCCATCCCTTTAGGTGGAAGAGGGGGATCTACTGACCTGTGTCAGTACTCTAACCTGAAACTGTAACAACCAGTGATATAAAAAAATTCCAGTCCCAACACTCAGAAAATCCTGCAGCATTCTAAATCTTATTTAATGTAGCAGTTGTCTTATATTTCACTTGTTGTCATGGTATCTGATTTTCAACTGTAGTGGTTCAGCCTCATTGGTTCCACAAGTCACACTTTTGTTGTGGTTTAATTTTAAAGGCTTTGTGAAGAATAGAAAATATACATATAGGCAAACTTGCACAAGACTTCCCCCATAGGATTATTGCAATTTTGTGCCTTGTCAACAAGTCTGTGATATAGCACACATGCAAAAAGTCACTGCACAGTTTAGCTCTGGGGGACTGTGACAAAGAACTAAAGGGTTACAGAGAGCATGAACAGACTTTGCAAAGAGACTTTGTGAGCTTTATTGCTCCGTGGGAAGGAGCCAATACCTGGCTGCACTGTCCTGTCTCATGCCCCTGGAAGTCTTCTGGGACTGTTTAATGTCCTTGAAAGATGCTGTGTCCTCCTGGCACTACTTCTCTGCCTGCAACTTTTGGTTTCTTTGTGCCTTTGCTGTGGCCTGAATTGTATTATTCCTGCTTCTCTTCTGGTGCTGGGATTTAATGTTCTTAACAGAAAACTTCTAGAAGCCGTGCCTCAGCTGGCAGCCTCCTTGTCTCATTGTAGCAGAGATAACCAGGACTTATGAGCATATTTTTCTTTTTTGGAAGTTGCTTGATTTTCACCACAAAACTGAAATCCATGCCAGCAGATGTCTTTCAGCAGTCGTGCTGCTGCTCACCCCAGCCCTCTGCAGCACAGATTCAACTGCAAATTCTGTCATTTACAGTGGTCTCTCCTAAGGTACTTGCTAGCTGGGAGACAGGGAGGGTGTGTGTGGCAGTGTGATGCAAACACCTGGAGGCATCTTTTCACAATTTCTCAAAGATTTTGAAAAGTTTCCAAAGGCTCAGTGAGACAGAGCAGGTCCTTATCCAGGGGTGTGAGAAGCCAAACCAGGTCTGAGGCACCTCCCACCCGCAGCTCTGTGACTTGGGTTTAGAAATGACCCTGATTTCTGCATGGACAGGCAGATTTCCAAGCTTTGTGGGATCGTTGCAAACCTGTGTGACAGCAGAGTTGCTCTGTGGGTACCGTGGGTGTTCACCCTGCAGCAAAACCAGTGGCACATCCAAGTGCTTCTCTCTGTGCTCATGGAAGAGCATCCAAGTTTAGTGTGGTGGGGTGATGAAGAACTGTGAGATTTGTGACCCCACTTTAATCCAGTGCCAATTAAAATACAGGAAAAGCTTTCATTGATCTTACTGAAATATTTCCTTTCTGTAGACCAACTGTCACTTTTAGCCAGGTTACTCTTGACTTTTTTCAGAAACAAAGAAGTGTTGAGAAGTACTGGATGATCACATCTGCAAATCTTGCCTGCATTACTCAAAATATTAGCAAATCCAAGATGTTGCACATGAACCAACATGCTTTCTGAACTATTTGTGTGAAAGATAAGAAAATTGTTTCTATTTTTTGTCCCAATTGATAAATCTGTTATACAGTCTAAAATACTGCTGTACAGAATTTGATTTGTATCCTTCTTTTATTTGTAGTTTTGTCTTTAAATATCTGTATGATCAGTTTCTAATATGAAAATGCACATTGGTTTTCTTTCTCATCCCTTGTCTCCCCAAAGTATTAAAGAAATCCTGTACTGCACAATAATGTTTATAGAATCTTAAGTGTGTCAAACTCATTAAAATGTTAATTGTGTTGTAGGAGTAAGTAAATAATTTATACCACTAGAGTTGATAATGTTTAATTGATATTTAATTTCAATGTAGGGAAAATATGTGAAAAGTATTTTTTCAGTTATTCTGGGACCTGCTGCCATTTAGACATAACAGTTTAAATGGAAGTATGAGACAACATTAAACTCACATGCATTTTATTAGATTCTGCAAAGATATCTTCTTAAACCTAGCCTACATAAAGAAATTCCTTTAAAAGAGGATCGTTAAAAATTCTTGCCAAATATTTATGTGCCTTAAAAATAGCTCATCCTCTGGAATTTAATAATAGTAGGATATGTTTTTAGCCTTTAATTATTTCCTTTTGCTCTATTCTAGTAACACAAAGGGATTGCAAGCCTGAATAGCCAAATGTTTTCCAGGTACAGTGAAACCCTCCTCTGGCTTCTTGTCTGCATAGTCCTGGTGTTGTCTAGCTCTGTGTGGTGGTCTGAGGGGACCAGTGCATCAGAACTGCTCTGATGCTCTATCTACCAGAGGGAGAGAGAGATAGAGAGATGTAGATAGATAGAAAAAGAAAGAAAGAAAGAGAAAGAAAGAAAAAGAAGAGGAGAAAGAAAGAAAAGTTGCAGGGGTCCAATGCCTGTGTAAACTAAGCTGTGTCAGTGACACAATGATGCTTCAATCCTTCAATAGTTCCCTTCTCCTCCACATCCCTCTCTGTGCTTGGAACAATCTGTGCCAGAGCAAATTGATACAGAAGTTTAAGTACCAATAGTGGAAAATAATGACTGATGGGAGTGGGATGAGACCTGTCTTCCAAGTCCATGCCAACACTGCATTGCTGCCTGTGGTAATCTCATCCCAGTTTCCAGTGATAAATGTGAATCCCACCCCTGCAGGTACCCAGAGCTGCAGAGCCACTGGAGCATTTCCATCAGTGCCCACAGCCTGTAGCAAGTGTTGGGTGCTGTAAGGACATTCACCCACCTCCCTGGAGAAGGTCCTGGAGTCCAAGTTTGAGAAGTGTGTCCTTAAATACCTTGTGTCTGCCTTGCCAGGGAGCACCAACCTGTTCCTCACTTGCATTCTTTGCCTGCAAAGATCTGCTCACAGTCTCGAAATAGTCTGGAATTCAGTCATTGTGCAGATTCACACCTCAGTTCCAGAGCAGGCTGATAAACAAATGAAAGGTCAGCTACAAGTTGATCTGAATAAAGCTAATCCCTCTTGGAGTGGCATGTTCTTAGGCCAGGGCACAAAAATTAAATTAATGCTTCTCCCCATTCATGAAAGAGATAACTGGGGTCTTAATGATTTGAGTAATTTCTGGAAAGATGAAACCATGTCGATGAGGAGAAATTTAATTACTATTACTTAAATTACTATTCTCCCTCATTTATAGATTTGCACATGCATCCTTTTGTTGCTCTTTGCCATTATTTACCAGCATACCAGGAACATGAACTCCTTCACCACCAGCAGCTATGTAACCTCAACCTCTTCCACGATTTAACCATTTCCAGAGCCAGTGCTATGGCCAGGATGAAGCAATGCCTGGCTGAGATCAGCCCCCTGTAAGCAGAGCACTTAGCTGAAACGTGTTGCAAGCAGGAGATAACCCGTGGTGGTGGGAGCATATCTCTGATCTTGCCCTTGCTCGTTTGAGTGTTGGCTAAAGTTTGTGTGTTAGAAAATCCAGAGCAGCACATGCTGCAGCTTCATCCCCTGTGCTGTGGAGGGAGGCAGATGTTCCTCTCCTGTGGGAAGGTGCTGGATGGTGAGGCTCTGCTGGTCTTGCACCGCCTCCATCTCCTGGAAAAAGCTGGATCTCCCATAGCATCATCTTGCCTGTTTGTTTTATGCTCTTGTGAGAAAGGACTGACAGATGTGTGAGATTCTGCTGCCATTCACTGCAATGACATCAGCTTGCACCATTAAAACACCCACTCTCTGATGTCATAAGGTAATTTTGCTTGCTAGACACTCTGTAGTTAACAGGATTTGGCCTCCTGTTTGCAAAAGAAAGTCCAGTTTAGCTCAAAGGACACTTAGCAGAGCTGATATGAAAGACATGATTTGTCTTTTAGGAGAACCCCTTTGGGATCTTGCCTAACTTTAGGTGTCTGCTCCAAAGCTGCCTTTGTATCCTAAACATGGGTGTTAGTTACTTCATGTGTTTGTTAGGGATGTAATTAATACTGTCTGTGGATATAAAGCATTGTTTGTTTCATACCTTCCATGTGTATAAAGCATGATTTGTTTCATCCTTTAGCTGAAACATACTTTGGTACAGGTGACTCATACCTTAAATTTAACACTTCTATATTTTCAAGGTCTCCACTGCCTCATCTGTGAGCCTTGATACCACCTCAGATGTAAATACATATGCAGGAGGCCCCTGAAGCTAGGTGGGGTGACTCTCATCTGCCAGTTCCTCCTGATCTGTGAACAATGTAAGTCAATGACAGCTCAGATTGTTTCAGCAGCAATTACACAGAGCAGCAATTACATTTCTGCAGCAATTACAAGGAGTGGCACTGGAAGTACAGGAAAATGAGGGGGGAAAAAGAGAGAGAAGGAAATACAGCAGTGATATTGACCATGTTGTGAAATCTTGAGCCCAAGCCTGTTCTCGAGGATGTGAGCTGCACACAGTCACTTCTGAATCAGGATTTGTGCAGTGGGGAGAGGGCTGCTCCCCAGAAGGAGCCCAGGTTCTTCCTGGGGCATCTCTGCCTATCTTAACCTTATGAGTGCAGGAAAAATGGCCCTGGAGTTTTGCCAGGGACAGAATCCCTATTGATTTGTTGACAAAAGTGTGCACCAGTCCCCAGCAGGATGAGACCATGGACTGGCAAGAGCAGAGGGAGATAACAGAGGCATTGGCAGTGGAGTTTTTATATGCAGTGAGAGGGCAGCTCTGCTAAGGGACATTGCCCTCCTTCCAGGAGGCAGCCTTATCTCTCTGCCTACCTGACACATCACCAGCTCTCCCAAATTCACCCCAGGGCATGGGACTGAGATCCAAGGGTGCTTTTCCTGCATAGGAACAGGACTTTGGCATAAGGGAGACTGAAGGGAGAAGCTTGAAGAGTCCCTTACAGATTTGCCTCTAGATTTGGGATGCAAAAACCCCAGGGAAAGCTGAGGCAAACACTGTGCTAGATCAACAAATGGACAAATCTAGGCTGAGCATCCTTATGATGACATTGAAAAATTCAGTGTCCACGCAGCTCTGCTGGCCCTGCCTCAGTGTCCCTGAGGGATGGAGCACTCCCTGCACAGGTTTAGCAGAGGGCACCTCTTTGTCTGGGTTCCCCTGGTCACCATGGCTAAAGGCTGAGCAGCTGGTGTCAGCTGCCTCTTCAGCCCTTGGCACAGGAGTTACTTGCAGAGCAGAAAAAAACATCTGGTTATACACACACACACATATGTGCACACATACAGACGTATCAAAAACATGCAGAAATGTAGATATATACACAAATATCTAAAGTTTTCCATACAAGGTACTATTAGGCCTGCAGTCAGAATAGTTGGAGCATTATTTGTGAACTCTGTTCTCCATCCTACCATAGGAAATCACCCCAAAGGCAAGGCAGGCTGTGGGGTTGGCATCCTTCCCAGGAGGTTGTCCCTTCCTTGCTAGTGCTCTTTCCCCTTCCAGAGGGAGGACTTCAGCTGCCTTCAGCTGCAGAAGTGGAGCCACTTCCCTCACCCATGCCTGACTTATAGACCATTTTAAAGTATGCCATGGGGGCGTCTAATATGCTAATGAAGAAAGTGGGTGGAATTGCAGGAATCTGAGCACAGCTAAAAATGTACTTGCCTAACAATTGCAAATCAGCCTGTGCTCAAGTTACCTAAATGTGTTGGCATCAGTGGAAGGTGGGTGCTCCACACCTCTTCTTGTCAGTTTTCAGTGAGTACACAGCTAAAAAAAACCCCACACGCCTCTGTATATGGGCCCACTGTTTCAGCCAGGGTTATCAGCAAAGGTTTACACCAAAGTCCTTGAAAAATACACTTACCTACTTTCCACTCTTATTCATACAGTAGGAGGAAGAGTCTCTTCATGCAAACACACCCTAGACTGGTTGCAGGCATAGTATTTTAGATATATCATGACATCTGGGTGTAACAGAGCTAAGTTATCCTGAAATGGACTTCCAAAAGCTTGTTTGGATCTGGGTCTGGGACGTATGAATTAAGATTCTGCATATTGCAGATCGTAGCAGAGCTTTAAATCACTCACAGATTTGTGTGATTAGGAATGTGAAAGCACAGCTCAGTTTTGTTTCTGCAGCTGAAGCCCAGCTCTTCCTGTGCTATATTGATATGGCTTGTTTTTTCAGAACAGAACTATAGTTTCTTAGATGCACCAAAAAACCATCTATAAGCACAGCTGCAGGTTAAGGCATTAAAAAGATGTACCTGCAATATATAGATGCAACTGCAGTGGCTGTATCTGGCCAAAACTGGGATTTCACAGAGAAGTACAGTGAGGCCACTGCAGAAATGGCCCAGGGGCTGGGCTGGGAGGGTGCTGTGCCTGCTGCTGTGGGATGCAGGCAGTGAGGACAGGCTGTGCAGCTCTGGGCTGGGGAGGGAGGTGAGTACAACACCTCTGACTGCAGAGGGGCTCACAGGCTCTGCTGCTTTCAGCTGGGGGTGGCACAGCTCTGAGTGCAGCCCCAGGAATGTGGGAAGAGAAGGTGCACAGCAAGATCAGAGGTGGTGTCTGAGGGGCAGCAGTGAGATAAGAGGGCAGAAGTGTCAGATAAACACCAGGGAGTGGGGTTTGCTGAATGTGATGTTTACAAGAAGGCCAGCTGGAGAAACCACGTGGAGAAAATCCAGGAGCAGATCCACCTCCATGTGGAAAGGATGGAGAGGAGGAGTCTGCAGAGCTGCCAGAGGAGGTGCCAAGCCCTGCAGAAAGCAGGGGAACACCGAGTATCACCTGAGACCATTGTGCACAGAAGGATGACTTTCCCTCTGCTGCTGGCTCCCCGGGGTGTTGGGGGCTGGCAGAGGTCATGGGCCAGGATGGGACATGCACAGCCCACCTCGAGGGGATGAGAGTGAGACTGAGTGAGATGGGGGAGAAATAACATGATGGATCTGAGACCTGCTGCAGTCCCTGGAGAGAAGAGAAAGGAAATCAGTGCAGAAAACCCCAGAGCTGTGAGCTTGTGGGTGAGGGAAGCCAGGAGAGCTGCTTAGAGATTCTGGGGGAGTGTGGGAGGTGAGGAGGAGTGAACATTTGGCTGAAGGCACATCCTTCTGTCCCAGGATTGTCTCTTAGTGCTGCAGCACCCAATCCATGCTTGCTGGATCCCAGCCAGACTCTGGCAGCTGTGCTTTCCCAACCTTGCTGCCTCCAGGAGTGGGGAGGGGGCATTGGTAAAAGTTTATATGGCAGAGATTGTCCCCAGTTTGGGGACAGCAAAGTCTGCTGCAGGAGAGGACAGACTGAGACTCCAGCTCTTTCTGAGAGCCAAAACCATGTCATTTTTTTGTCCCTGGGATTTCTGAAGCTCCCAGGGAAACAAGAGGGATGACACACAGAGATGTTCATGGTTGCACTTAAGCTGGATTTTACACTGTTTAAGGCCCATATAAATAACTTAACTGTCCAGTTTGATTTGAGCCAAAACTTTTCTTTTTTCTTGCTGAAATAAGCAAACAAGCAAAATTATTTCAGCTTTGTATCTTTAGCAAAAGAAACACTTGGCTTTTCTCAAGGCATAACTGTGGGAGACACAAGAGTAGGTGGAGGTTCACTTGTCACCCAGTGGAGAAGATGCTGGTTTTGGGTGTGAGTGACAAGACTGAGGTTGCACCATTTGCTGGGACAGGTGTGACCTTTGCGCCCTGCTGTGTTGGGACAACTGAGGAGTTTGATGAAGAGAAGAGGAAGGTTCCTCATGCACTCACAGTGCTGCTGTGTTGCCTTATTTATTAAAAAAAAGTCACTGTGCTTTTAGCCCATGAGTGCTGACCTCACTTCTGGTGATTTGAATATTCAGTAAGTATCAGAGACTCAAACTCAATTATTATGAGTTTTGGTAATGGCTCCCAGGATGATGGGAATGATATCAAGCAGCAGAGATGAAGGAAATCCCATCTGACAGCGACAAAAGGTCTCCCCAGTGTGGTTTGCAGGTCCCCCAGAGGAAAAAGAAGGGAATTAGTTGGGTTTGTACATCTGTCTCATGTTAGCACTGAGTCCCTTGTAGTACACCAGGAGCAGAATTGCCACATGTGATTGCTTGCATCCTACACATTCCTGAAAGATAAATCAAAAGTTGTATTTTAAACGCCAGAAATCATTCTAATGACTTCCTGTTCACATGTACTCACCAGGTTGGGCAGAGCACACTTGCAGAGATTTTAGACCCTGCTCAAGTTCCTCGTGCCAACAATGCTCCTGCACCTCTCCTTATGTGGGAAGCTGGGTCTGGGTTTTGTAGCAATAGTGTCAACTAAAGCCATGGAATCAGATCATCTCAGGGGCAACACTACCCCATCAGTTTGGGTCACTTTATCACTATTTAAAGCTCAGAAATTTGCAAAAATCCAGGGGGAATCAATCATCACAAAAGTTTATAGATTTTCTTCAGTTTTGCAGTAGCTGAGTGGAAGTTTTCTCAGAAGCATTTGCAATGGTCAGAAAATAATGTAAAAACGGAGAATACATGAACATGAAGTCACCAGACAGCCCTCTCACTACCTTGGTAGCTGGTACAGAGGAATGAATGCAAATGGATGAGAGTGTGTGTGTGTGTGTGTGTGTGTGTGTCTAGACTTGTCTTTTCCACTTATGTCTAGTCAACTAATTGATGAAAAAAACCCTCTGTAATTTTATTATTTTATATTGATGGCTGACTCAGTTAATGTATGTTTTGTTGATATTTAATGATTTAGGGTAGTTTTTAATATTGTTTCATTATTACTAACTAGTTCAAAGGCTGTGCTCAGTCTGAGACTTTATTAATTATTTTTAAATTTAGAGTAGTAAGAAACATTGCAGTGTGGGAACTGAGGAAAAGGAAAATGTATGAGGCAGCATTATCAGTATCTGTTATACAGCCACAGTAAAACTTCTGTGTCTTTCCCTCATTTATTGTGTGTTTATTTGCCTTTTCTTTTTCCCATGATGTCAGTATAAAGAGGAAAATGGCTGCAGAAATGAATGGATTTTAGCCTTTGATAGAAAAGAATTACAGTCTGCAAACATAAAAAATAATTCCTCATCTTATTTTGTAACTTCTCATTCTTTAGTAGTAGCAGAATATGGCTTCAAATACATTTGGGTTCTGTGTTCTGCAGGAAATTTCAGTATTTTATGCAGCAAAATTAACCAGAATGTGCCTTTCTTTAAAAGAAAAATGGAGTTTTCTTTGAAAACAGGAGCTGGACTCTAGCAGGAGTTTCACTGATGGGATGAGTTGTGATGCTCCAGGCCTTAGAGATACCAAATATTCTATAATTTCAAAGCCAGGTTTTCCTCTAGCTCCTTTTCCCAGATATTCTCTCTCTTATTTATATTTATGTATATGTATACACACATATGCATTTAGTATTTTACAGAGCCTCATTTGAAATGGGGACAAAGTGAAGTCTAAAACCTAATATTAGGGAATTTATCTTGAATTCCATATTGATTGTTGCCATATTCTTGTTATTTTTCTTTTTGTTGTTATTAGCTCCATAGACACCTCATTCTTATTTCCTTCTATACAAATTTTCCATCACTTGGCTGGAAATAGTGAGTCACACATAAATAAAAAAACTTGAGAAGGTGCTGGAGAGCAGCTCTGCAGGCTCATCAGCCTGACCCATGGTTTTGGCACAGATCATATTCTTTGCACCCATGAACTCCCAAATGACCAAAGCCCTGTAATGTTTATAAGAATTCAGTATCAAAATTGAGTCTGTAGTTTTCTGATTAGTTTCTTGCCAATGAGATAAAATGTTTCTCAAAAAAAAACCCCCTTTTTAACAATCCTATGAAATGCCTGAAGGAGGTAGACAGAGTTTCTTCTGTTTATAAATAGCTGAAAGATTCACAGATCATTTAACATAATTTACCGAAAAACCACACCTCAAAATCTGCCTTTTTGCTGTGTCTGTAAGACCTGTTCAGACACCTCTCTGCTGAACAAAGGCAGGCAGTGTACATGGAGTACCCGGGGTTTTTAGTGATTCAGATCCATCTGATCCCTGAAATCACTGTTCAGACCTTACCCAGGGCTAATTCCCATTTTATGGTGGGGCTTCTCTGGCAGCTGTTGCAATTCCTGGCTTTGATGTTTTTCCTTTTACTTTGTGCCAGCACTGACCTTTCAGCTGAAGTGGCTCCTGATGTTGGTTTATTCCTTTTTCTCATGTTAAGGGATCAGTTTGAGCTAAAAGCTTGGAGTTGTGGCTCCCCAGAAGGACACACTGCAGCTCTTGGTGGAGATCTACAACATGAACTGCAACTGGGAGTAGACACACTGACAATAGATTGCATCCTTGCTTTTCTTGAACTTTATTTTGGGCATGGAAAATGCTTCCCTACAACACACAATGGTCACCACAGACACACAGTGTTTCTGGCCCTGGAAGTGAATGGTTTTTATTCTAGAAATGGGTGGAAGAGGGTATTTCCACAGCCTTAAAAAGGTATCTTCCTCCTCCCCTCTTTCCTGCTTCTCCCTTTCTGCAAAACTTTTGGGAACTCTTGAGTGGAAAAGCAGGTAATGGCTTTTTGTTCCCCCTTTCTGTGCAAAATTTCAGTAACTTGGATGGTAAGCAGATGTCTACAAGCCATTGAATAGACATTATTGGTTTGAAACCTGATGGCCAGACTGAAGAATGAGGAATCTATGGTGTTCTCAGATCAGGCTGTCTGTACATCTTATTTCCAGATTTAAAATGACTGAAGATAAGACTGATCTATTCCACAAGTCTATTCTGAAGCTTTATTTTCTTCAAGTCTTCTGGCAATAAGCAATGCATAGAGGCAAAAATTTTTCTTCTGCCTGTTTGCTGGATTTTGGGAAGGAAAATTCCAAATTTGCCTGCTTCCTGCTGTTCCAAGCCTTGCTCACAGTAGCAAAGGTTTAGTCCATAAACCTATATAGGCATAGTTGAACTAAAAGGAGTTATTTCTGTGATGAAAGACACAGCAGTGTGTAAATCCTCTGTACATGATAAACCATCATGTCAAAATTGTGCAGGGATAGCTCTGCTTCACCACTGGGCCCTACTGCCATGGCTTTGTTGGGTCAAAAAATTTAAAAAGATCATATCCCTTCCATAGCTGTGCTGGTAAAACTTCAAAGAGCAGCACACAACTTAAACAAGGACTTAAGCAAGCTACTCTTTCTGTTGTTGTGGCTCTGGGGATTTTGGGTGTGAAGAGGTGTGGTCCCTGATTGACAGGACATGGCAAAAGCCTCGAGCACAGACCCCGTTGTACCAGCCAAACCTGTGGATTTTGGTTGTGGGGCAAGGTGGGGCTGAAATAGACTGCTCTGGTGAAATCTCAGTTTTAGCAATACCCTCTGCACCTGTATGAGAAATGATTTGGAGTGCAGCTATCTCAGGCACTTACAAGACAGAGATGGCTTTGCTCAGGTGGTGGCAGAAGGGAGCTTTTGGTACACAAAATGTGTTATCAGAGCAATATGTATTTTATTTCTTTTTAACTTTCCAGTCTGTTGCTGGAAGGCTGCTGTTGCAAGTCACAGCTGGGCAAGTAACCATCTGTTAATGAGTAATCCTTGGTATTGGCATTGATCTGGCCCATATTTTGCAATGTAATGCCATCTCCTGAGTGGGCTTGCTTGGAGCTCCTTGTTGTTGCTATACTGTGCTTTTAATTAGCTCCTGAAGAGAAAGAGGGGGGAAACATCCCGATGATAAATCAGCTCTAGTTACAAACAATATTGGATCAGCTTCTCTGGAGCTGCCCTTCATGTGCTTGCTGATTACACCAGGGACCATCTCCAAGGGTCAGGCACTCTGTAAACTCTTCACTCCTGCTGGTTTAGGGAGAGTCTCTCTCTAGGGCATTCCCTTCTACCCACAAATACATTAATGATTAACATCGATAACAGCTCTGCTTACTTAAAAAAAACTAAAATACCCTAAAGTCAAGTAAATCACAGTTTCTTGTGGAAGCTTCTTCCTGATTCACCCAGCCCTGGAAGTTTTCCTCTGCCAGGCAAAAGCTTCATGAGAGGAGAGAAGATGAGAGTCTGTGCTCCCCTCGCTGTTGTCTTGGCCCTGAGTCTGAGCAGTGACTGTGCAAGGATGGTAAGTGACTCCTCCTGCAGAGTGGTGCTGCAGCTCTGGGATGCCTGGCAGGACCTTGCCTTGGGGATGAGTGAAGCCACTGAACAGACCCAGAGAAAGAGATTCAGGGGGAACACAAAAGGGATGAATTATGCAGATAAAGGCTGACAGCAGTGCTCACTGGGGGGGACTGTGGGGGAGCTGTGCTGTACCTTTCTCTGCTTAAAGCAATTGCTTACATCTGTGCCTTGCTATGGAAGAGGAATGGGAGGGGAGGAAGGACCACGGAAATGGAAATGCTTTAAAGATGTATCTCAGAAATGTGTTGATACAAGCAGTGTGGAGGGAGAGTGCTCCACTGCCAGACATTGCTGCTGTCTGCTAACTGAGCAGGCCAGCTTAGGTGGCTATCTTCTACTTTTCACTCTTCTCCTTGTTTCCATGCCAAGCCCTCCGTGTTTTTGCATCATGTACCTTGTGTCTTTTTGGGGGTATGTCTGCCAAGCACACAAGCACTGCTGAGCAGGTTGTGATGGTTTGAATTTGCTGGTTTGGTTAAACCCCATCACAGCCTGGCATCTACCATGGACTAGCAGGACAGTTAGTCCACTGCTGCCTTTGGTCAGCCTTGTGGCCTTAAGATCAGCCTTATTTCTCTAGCTGGGTTAAAACTAGCTCAGATATCCTTAGATGATGTTATAATCCTAACTATCTCAGAGAATCACAATAGTATGTTCTCAGATATTACATGTGGGAGCAGAGAGGAATGCTCATGTTCTAGGTAAAGATCATCCCTGGCTGCAGCCTTTGCTTGGTGGTGGCAGACTTTTAGAGGGTAAAAACTGTTCTTTCCTCAGAACTGTTCAAGCCCTCTCTATATATCTTAGCAACAGCTTTTTCTTAACCCTCACTTTTTATGTCCCCTGTCCATTTCTATATTCAGGATGTGTGTTTCTTTGACTGCTTTTGTGATTTTTTTTTTTTTTTTTGCTACAGTTCAATTGCCAGCACCTTTGGTGGCAGCAGGATTTTATGTGTATTATCCTTTTTTTATTATTTCCTGTGGCTTAAAATCAGCTCAGCCTAGTGCTCTTTGCCTTGCTGATTGGCAAACCCAAATGCAGTTAGAAGTTGCTTTTGTAACTAATGCCCTTGGGGATACAGCTAAATAGCATGAAAAGGCAAAAGTTGGGATATTATTTGTAACTGTGAACTGGCCCCAGAATGCATGTGTGCTTCCCACTGAGAGAAATAGGAGATGTGTCCCTTGGCAATAGAAAGACAAAGTGGAGCAGAGCTTTGGCCTTTGTTGTGTTGTGCTGGGTTTTCCTGGTTTAGCTGGCACTTTCAAGGGTTAACATGTTATCTACCCTCTTTTACCAGACTGTGCCCCACCAAAAATCACAAGCAAACAAGATTTCTCTCAGAACCATTGGCAGAAACACAATTTCAGGGCACCCTGGAAAGTAGGTTTTTACCAGTAGTAAGGTTCCTAGAGTGAATTTATGTCTCCAATCCACATTCTCTTTTTCTCTTTATAGCACCACAAATCTGGGGCAGGAAGAGGCTCAAATCATGGGTTCACTCGCCCACAAGGTACCAAGTCAAATCCAATAGGATTCATGACAGTAAGAATGCTCTGCCTGTCTGTGTCCCTGCTGTGCAAGTTGGTAGGAAGCTTGTGTTTGTTTCAACATGAATAAGGATTATGGAATGGTCATGCCAATATTAATTTCTGTTTAAAGGGGAATTTGAGATTAGTTCAGGAATCTCAGGTAATTTTCCTTCAGGTGCAGATTAATGGGAAGGTGCTGATGGGATTTAGTTTGCCTGAGCTGGCACAGCTTTATATTATTTCACAAGGCTACTGAAGATGTGCAACAACTTTTAATCAGAGCTTCAGCTGCCCTGTAACTTTCAAGCACATAAACTTTTTGTATGTAGAGGTTCAGTTTCTACTCTGGCCCTCTCTCTCTGTGGGAGGAGGGTTTGAGTTGCATGCAGCTTTCTGGGTTGCATTTGTTCTGGTGGCAACAATGATCAGACATGCTGGCTGTGGGAGAGTGTTGCAGTTTCCATTTTTAAAGCTTTTATTGTCCTGTGCTTTTGTTGTTGAAGATTACTTGTATTGGGCCATTAGTAGTGGCTCTATAGCTTGTAACAGCCTTTGGGATGCAATAGATCTTCTGAATGGGGATTTATTTTCACAACACTGCTGCCTGCTTATGCTGGGAGGTATCAGACAAAGTTGATATCAGAACATTTGCCTAATTAGTTCAGAGAATGGAAACTGGGATTGACAAGGGGGATGGCAGAGGGGATGGCAGTGGCTGTTTCACACTGATGGAGAGGGAGGCAGTTAGGGCTGATGGAGTGACCATAATTCCAGCTAGTGAAGAAGGGGTTGGACCACAGGGATAGGTTATTTTTTCTGTCATGCCAATAAGTGACCTCAGCAGCTCTTTGAGATATCTGGGCTCATGAGAGTTAACAGATATTGTGAGGGTGTGCAGGAGCCCCAGCCATCACGGGAGGGGTAAGCCCAGGACAAGGAGCAGTGGTACACTGTGTCTGAGAAATGGGAATGTGCTGTGCTGCCACTTGGGTTGAGTGCCCCATTGCTCTCTTACAGCAGTGGTTGGCTTCCCATTCAGACCTTGGGGTTTCAAGTCAGATTACTTTTAGTTTAATGGTTAAATAAGCTCTGACAGTTTTTCATTGTCTTTTGTGTCTTCAGCCTCTCTCATTCTCAAGACTCATCTTGCAGGATTTTTTCTAATAGACTCCCACTAGCCTTCCTTAAACTCCCACCATCCTTCCTTAGACTGCCATCACTGATGTGGCAAATATAAAACTTGCCCTTTTTAGACACTGGTCCCATCAGTTTCTCCCCACTTGTAAGGAATTTGCTTATCCCAAAGGGAAGGTGGTATAATCAACATTCTCTCTCTACCCCCAAGCTTTAAAACTTTCTTCCTCCTGACTGTTTCTATTTCAGTTTGTACTGTCTGGTTCCTTAATCATTTTGAACAGATATTACAATGTGATATAGAGCCTGAAAGGATACAACTTCAGAAATTATTTTAATATGCAATTACAATACTACATAATTAGAAATGATAATTGCAATTAATGAATATAATTGGCATTTGCTGTACCAGAAATGGCAGTATATTCTGAACTGAAATGATCTGAGATCTTTGTTCCACTGCAGAGTCCATTAATCTTTGTTGGTTCAGTCATTATGTAGGATTTTAAACTTCTTCTTATGCACTAGACATTGCAGAGACACAGAGTCCAGAGTACAGCTGAAAAACTTGCAGATATCTATCTTCATAATTTCATATAATAGTATGTAATATAATCTGTGGGTTGGTTTTCAGCTGCATTATGAGTATTTTATATTTGTATTTCAGTAACAGAGGATGGGCATTTATGCAAATTTCCTTTCCGGTTTGGTGGAAGGTTTTATCACACGTGTTTATCAAATTCATTTTCCAGAAAGAAATGGTAAGTTGACATTGCTCATAAATGAAAACAGCATTCAAATGAAATGTCATCCTTTTTGTGCTTTAATCTTGCTTGTGGAATAATTAACATGAGCTTGATGTTGTGCCCAAGGAGGCTGGTGCAGTTTGCTGCTGGCACTCATGGCCCTGGGGCCAGGACATGTTCAGGGGGCAAGGAGCCCTGGCTCTGGGTTTCCACGGCCACAGGAGGCTCAGGAACTGCAGAAATGTTTTCTTGCTGCCCTTCCTATTGGAACTGTAACTTACATGGGTGACAGCTTTGTACAGAAAAAGCAGGACCGATGGAATGAGCTGGTAGAAACTGCAGAGGGAGAAGAGAGACAGACACCTGCAAGAGAGGACACTTGGTGAAGGGATTTGTGCTTTACTGCAGCAGAGACCATCTGATTTCTGGGGGAAGCTGTTTTCTCCCCACCCCCATGGCTCTAATTTCTGTCCAGATTGGCACCAGAACCCTTTGGACAGTGCAGTACTAAGAAGAGAGGTATTGCTCCTGTTCGTTGGTTAATGATTTGTTCTACTACTGTGTTTGAGGCCAGATCTCCTTCTTTTGGGCAAAGGTTACTCTTTTACTTTTGCAGAAGCTGTTAGAAGTATTTGTGATCCGTTTTTGGGGTAGGGGAAGTCAGGTGGGACCTCTATTGAAATAAATCCCTGAATAAAAATCATAAACTTTGCAGACAAACTCATATGATAGTCAAAGGGAGCAATGCAGAGAATATGTAGGTACCAATAATGTGCAAATTATGCCCAGATGAGCCATGTGAAAGGCAAACACTTGCCTATTTTCAGGGCAGAGATAATATTTTACAGTTTATTTTACTTGCCCAGGCAGGCCAGAACTCTCATTTTTTATGCTGGACTGTCTAATTTTTTCATGATCTGTTGGCGTCTTTCTGATGGCAACATCTGTTTCAAGTTTAAGTGCTGGTGTAATGTAAACAAAATAACACAAATCTGCTCACACAAATGGACACCAAGCTCCAGGCAAGGAAACCACTTCAGAATTTCCCCAATATCCACCAATACAACCCAGCTAATACAAGCCTCCAGGAAACACGAATTTGAGACTATCTCAACTAAAGAAAAGGGGCTGGAATAATTTACCAGTTTGACTCCTGTCTTTGATGAACTGTAGCCACAAAGAGTTTGACCCTAGTACCCACTTAATTTCATGCAATGCTTAAGAGGGATCCTGTTAATACATGACACTGTGTATTTGTTTTTAGCCAGAGAAATGGAAAAACCTGGGAATGGATGGGGTCCAAGGTTAGAGCACACTATAGAGCTGACCTTGAACCACTCACTCTTATGCTTCTGACTCTTTAAAAGCCATTTACAAGCAGGGAGACAAAGAGGAGGACAGCTGGAGTTATTTGGATTTGACAGACCATTTCACCCTATGGGTGACCTTCTGGCCACTGTTTACTCATCATTCATAAGCTAAAAGCAACTTAATGTGTGACTTCAGGCACAGAGATGCCGGGAAAAGAGCCCTGAGGAGCAGTTGGGAAACCTGCTCTGTGCATTTTTTGTGTGACTTGGCACAGGCCCAGGCTGGACTTACACTGAATATCTGATCCCTGGCAGGCAGCAGGAGAGGGCAAAGCTTGTGCCCTGCCTGGTCCTGCCTCCTGCAAGCTGCTAGTTAGAGATGATGGGAGGCTGGGTCCAAACTGCTGCTGAATTCCAGGAAACCCAACCAGGAGAGCACTGACTTCAGTTCATGCCCTCAGTCCTCAAGTCATACTTTGGGTCACAACTACAGGGAGGACTTTACAGTGCAGGCCTAACCCACTCACATTTGCTTTAGATTTATGTTTTCTGATACCACATATGACACAGATACTGTGTTTTAACATAAATCTGCTCCTGGCCATAGAAAGCTTTCCCTACTTTCTTTGAGAGCAACAAACAAGTTGTATCTTTATAAATAATTATTGAAAATACAGGAAAGAAGACAAAATGATTGCACTATTTAAATAACAGACTACCTTTAACAGCATCCTGTATTTCTTTCCACCTTAATTATAATCTGCTTTCACAGATAAATTCCCATTTAGTGGCCTATTACCAAGTCTTATTATATCTTGCTAAAGATATAGTGTAAATTTTCCTTTTGTGCTGAGGTAAAAAAAAAAAAGAAAAAAAAAAAGCTGGAATTGCTACTAAGTTTCATTGGTACCTCCAGAAAGACAGAGCAGTGTAAGGATAGACAAAATGTGGTGCAGTGAACACTCGTGAGAGCAAAAGGAAGGAGGTGGTTGGAACTGGACCAAGCTGTGGCTGCAGGGAAGCTGCCAGCACCCTGTGCCTGTGTCCCAGGGTGGGCTGGGCTCCTCAGATTCTGCTCAGGGGGAATGGCAGGAGCAGACCTTGCCTGAGATTTTGGCTATAAAGTGGAAGGTGTTGACTCATACCCTGCAGAAGCCTTATCCTGTGCTTGGGTTCTGGATGGGCAAGGGTGAGCTTAGGTCTGTGTGGGAAGAACATGATCTCATCATCTTCCCTGGAAATAACAAGATGGCTTTTGATATGCTGGCCACAGACTGAGAACAGTGCAGAGGACAGCTTTTTGGCCAGCTGGGTTACGGGATGGGGAGTTTATGACAGTCCTGGAAAGGAGAAGCTCCCGTGGGCTGAGCTGGGAGATGTCGAGCATCAGGCTCTGAATTTTCCTGCAGCTGGTAGTGGTTGGTCTGGTGTTGTCAGGCAAAGTCTGGCCATGTCTCATGAGACATAAAGAGGTCTCAGGCAACCTCCAAGTCTCAAACATAGTGACAGCACCAGGTGTGATGGCAAAGCTCCTTCCTTACACCTGTCTGCCTCTGGCCTGGGGCTTTGTTTGTTCTCCAAAACATCCTATTGATACAGCTCCCTATGCCCCTGGTGGGAAAAACAGCCTACTTCCCATTTATCCTGCCAGTTAGGCCTCATCTGTGACACAACCTTTTGTTTATCCATTCCCATGTTATTTATCATGTATGGATTTAAACTATTATTTAAATCAATCCCTTGTAGTGGACTTTTCTGATATAGTTAGTTCAGTATCTCTGTCTTCATGTTTTCACTTTCATGTTAACAATTTTATATGACAAGCTGATGTAAAAATATTTGCTATCCCATAAATTTTGAGTGTGGGCACATTTGTTAATAGCATAAAGAAGTAATAAGGCCTTTGGGTTGGTTTGGCTGCTGGAGGTAACATACCACAAGACTGAAATGTCACCATATTTTTGGTAAGCCTCCAGTCAGGCAAAACATTTTTAAAAGAAAAGGAGGGAGACAAGTGAAATAACTTTGAGGATGAGCTGAGATTCTTACAGAGTGGGATCTGTGGTGGAAAACATAAAAGGATTGTGTCACTGTGCAAAAGCTTGGCACCCATGAGGCAGCTTGGCACAAGGGGAGACCAACCTTGTTATATTCACTGCAAGGCAATAGGGAAGGACTGGCTGTGGAGAACATAGAGAGGGAGGACCATTGGTTTGTGGAGAGCTTGTAGAAGAAACCTCTGTCAGGGTCTTTGATAAAATAAAAAATCTACTTTTAAGATGAAAAAGTTGAGATTCCTCTTTGCTTAGAACTTGGCTGCTGCTGGACAGTGACACAAGCAGGGCTGAGGACACTTTAAACTCATTCCTCATCTTCATTCTGCATACTCCACCACCCTTTAAAGAAAGCACAATCCACTTCCCACCAAAGAATCTTTGAGGAATTTCCATCAACTCCCAGCAGTTGCATCAGCCTTAATTCCTGTGAGTGAACAGCCTCTAAGTATGTGCCATGTTAATGTGCACCAGACTGCCAAGCACCTCTTCTAGAGCACCTAATATAATTGAGGTCACCAAACTTAATATATCTGGCCTATTCAGATGCTCCATAGGGATTATGCATTTTAAATACCACATAGCATCTAATTAAGAAGGCAAATAGGGCAGTTAAAATGTAGACATGGGCTACAATAAAATGTCAATCTAACTTGTGACATCCTAGGGTGAAGAATTTGATCACAGAAGGAATGATAAAACCATGCATAATGAAAATAGATCATCAGGCACATTGAATTAACTCCAGTGTCTTCTAATGTCATGTAGCTGACATCAATTATTCGGCATTATAACTGGCTAGGGAGGATGTTTTAGTGGATGGTGCTCTGGGACAGGACGTGGACCTCCAAGGTTCAGCCTCAGTTCAGCTCTGTGTCCCTGGGGAAGCCTCCAGTGTGCTCCTGCAGAAGAGGAGCAGCAGCTCAGTGCTCCTGGGAGTGCTCTGAGCCTGAGAAAACAGACTGAGATAACAGACCACCAGTGAGGGTGTGCAGGACTCAGTCCCCTGCTCTGAAAAAAGGAGAGGTTTTATCTGTGCCTTTGGAAATCACCACCGTGTCAGTTATTTCCTCTTTCATCTTGCAAGTTCCAGAATAAGAAAGCTTTAAAGGAACTGAGTCTGAAAACAGTGAAATATGTAGTCACTGAAAGGGAAAAGTCCCTTTGTGGACACTCTCCTGCCTCCACAGATTATTACAGTAACTGTCAGGCATCAAAAATGGGCTGGGTCCTGTTCTGCTTGTTTTGTAATAAGTAAAGAAGAAATAATTTATTTGCTTTGGTTTTGTTTTTTATTTCTGTCTTTCATTTTCTAATCCCAGAAACAGAATGAATAGAATGTTGGGTTTTTCTGAAGGATTCATTGAAATCCCAGGTCATGCATTTACATCTTATTTTCAATCTGTTTTTAATTTGAGAGAAGATGAGCAGAGCAACTTTAACAAAAGAAAGCATGTTTTTTCCTCTGCTCTTTAGAGAATTTGAATGAAACTGATGCTAATTAGAAAAAAAACAAGCATGAATTTCCAGGTTGCCAGACTTTGAAAGTCCTGTAGTTTCAGTGCAAACATCCAGGTTGTTAAAGATGCACTAAGCTGCACCTTTGGCTCTTTCCAGGTGTTCAACAACACATAACTTTGACCGGGACAGGAGATGGGGACATTGTGCTCTGTTGCCCAGAGACCACTCAGGTAAGGAAAGCCACTGCTGAGTTGTTCCACATCCCTGGCTCCTACTTTGCCACCCACAGCAAGGAGGGACAGTGCAGCTTTCATTTGTGTATTTATTTTGAAGCAAGCCTTCACATCAGCTGTTTCCATAATCCCTCTGTGATGCTGCACAACCATAGCATTAGACTGTGAATATCACACAGTCTTTAATTCACTCTCTGTTGACTAACTCAAAGCCATGGAGACAAATTATGGTAATGCCAGCATGGAAATCCAAACTCCTGCTGGAGCCAAACACAAAGGTGATCATCTTCTCCTCCCTCATGGCTTGGATGTGCCTTTTAGCTTTCCCTTCATTTACACAGCTGCATCTTCTGTCTGTTTGCCCAGTTCATTTTTTAGAAGGCACAGAAACATTTGACACCCTGTACAACACACAAACATCACTTCCAGCTTTCTTTTCTTGAGATCTCATGGGAAAGAGCAGATCTCAAACCCAGACTTCCTTGAGCTTTGGGCTGTGTCAGAGAAGACAAGAGGCCAGACATGTTCATTGCAGGAGTCCTGAGGGATAATGAAAGGATTACTTAGCTGAGCAGCTCTGTGGCTTCATGTGGTCACCACAGTGCTACAATTACCTCATTGCGAAAGTCTGCCTGAAAGGGGAAGTCAAGTCTGTGGAAAGTCACCTTCATATATAAAAGTCACTTTAATTGACACACTGGGTGAAAGTTCACCTGGGAATATGCATCAGCAGTCCCTCAGTGACTGGCTTTTGCTTATCTCTGTCTCCCTGGCTCCATGCTTCATGAGCTGCATGCTGGGGAATTCCATTTTATAAGGAATATGTATGAATTCTCATTTCATACAGCCACAGACCAGCTTGAAAAATCAGGCATTGCACTGGTTGAACTTGATGCCCCTGAGGCCTTTTTTGGATCTGTGTCTGAATGCTGATCATGTTCCTCTTTTTGCCATCTCACTCTTTTCAAATGAGACACATCTTATTTAGTCTGCAGGATATGACCAATAGCCTTAGATATTCACTTCCCACTTTCAAACGAAGGGCTTTTTCCACCAACCCCGTTCAGGGAGTTCTCCACAGTGTCAGGAGTGTTATTGCCAAGCTGATTGCAATCTGCCAGGGCACTTGAAAGGCCAAGTTAGCTGAATCACCCTGACAGTCTAAAATTAAGCAGTGCACAGCATCACCTTTTAAAATGCAACTACTTTAAATTATTTTCCAGGCTGGCTTTAAAACAGATTAACAGTAGATCAGAGGCCAGTGACCTAGCCCCAAAACAAGCAGCAATGTGTCCAACTTTGTAATGCAAGTGTGCCAGACATGAACATAGACTCTATGGGCAGCTCAGGCTTACAAGAGCCAGGTTATGAGGGCTGCACTTAGTTACTCATCAGTGGCTTCCCAGAGCTTAAAATGTTGGCAGCTGTGACTTGTGACTGCTTTAATCCTCCAGTGAAATGCTCACTGTGATGGTGACAGCTGGATGACTCAAGGAGTCTCTTCCAGGAGCTGAAAGAGCTGTCCAAGCCTAGTGTTACACATCTGGGGGTGCCTTGTGCCACATCTGTCCCTCTGTCTGCCCATCACCACCATCCTGCCAGACATCTGGCTGCCTGCACGCCTTTCTGGGCTTCCTGGCTCGTTTTTGCCTGTTACCCACAACAGGGTTGGATAGGGTGGGTTGGAACAAGAAAGCTGCCCTGTTTGCCTGCCAGGGTGTCTCTGTTGATGTACCCTAACACCAGAGGAGGCTTTTCCTGGCTACTGCTTTTCCTTCAGAAAAAAAAACAAAAAAACGAAAAAAAAAATTAAAAAAAGGAAAAAAAGAAAAAAGGAAAAAAATAAAAAAGAAAAGAAGAAAGAAAGGAAGAAAAAAAAGGAAAAAGAGGGTTATATGTGTGAGAGAGGAAAGGAAAGAGAAAAAGGATAGGGTAGCTGGAAGAGATCACTGCTGGCTGTTGCAAAATAAAAGGCAACTCCTTTATCTCTGGAAGCATTTAGAATTTGAAAAAAATAAATAAAAGTGCTTTGTCTGTTATTTTATTTTTAAATGTAAGTCAACTTAGCTTTTTCTTTTTTTTTTTTTTTAAGCAGCAAGCACTGTATCTGTACTTGGGAAATGTTTAACAAACCATTAACCATAGCTTAAAGAGAACAGGCTTATGACAAGGGTGAAAGGAAAAGCAATATAGTGGATGAAGGGAATTTGAAGCAAAAGAAGGAAAGTTTGCCTGCTGTGGATGAAATAAGCAGTCAAACTGGACAGTACTGATCTTTAAACTGTAGGAAATAATAGTTTGTTTTTTTTTTTTAATCCACTGAAGTATTAAATTTTTGAAAAGCAAGAAAACAATGGAACTTCAGGGAGAGAGTATCCTTTGGCCATGAGAGGTTGGTGAGCAGTGTATCCATTGGCATGGAAGGAGCTTCTTTAGAGCAAAGGTTGAAGCACAAACTTTCTCCAGGAATTCCACATTTATGTGAGAAGTCAACTGCAAAATGTTGGAGATGCTTACAAATCAATGTTAAACAAGTGCTGGAGGCTTTGATCCAGAAAAATACATCTGCCAAATTCAAGGGAAGGTTTAAAAAAGAAGCCTTCAGCTTTAGGATGAAGTGAAGCTTGGGTGGGAAGTTTCTGCTGGAGGAGGTTGTTAGTGCTGTATACACGTGGGCCAGATGGGCTGTGCATTCACAGCTCACATATATGTACAAATATTCATAAGTATGAAATGCCCCTAGAGGTGGGACTTCCAGATTTTGGGCAGTCTCATAGGAATACTCCTCTGAATGTCTAGAAATCTTGGACAAATGGCCAAAACCCCAGAGACAGCCAACCATGGGGGAGAAATTTTCCAGACAGTATTTTTAAGATCTCCCTGGACTGATATGGACAGAAGTAGTGGAGAGGTTTGGGCTGTGCAGGCAAGAGGCTGAGGCATCATCCCAGGAGGAGCTCTGAGGAAGGTGGGTGGCATAAACAGAAAGTTTTTGTTGGGAAATGTGGGCAGAAAGGTGAGACAAGGCTACTGCTCAATGAGCAGAGCCAGAGAAGTGGAGCTGCAATCAAGATGAGAGCTAGCAGGCAGGGAGTGTTTTACCCATGAGGGTGCTTTAGACACTGCTTTAGGCTTGGCACTGCCCAGTTAGTGGAGAGTTAATAGTGGGCAGGATTCCCCACTGGGAACTGAGACTGTCCATCTGCTTATGAACAGAAGTTGTTCCTGGACTCCAGGAAAGATGTGGAGCAGCACAGAACATGCCTGGAAGGTCAGACTGGAGTGGTGGGTGGAATGTAGCTAGGGACAGATTGAGAAAGAAATGAATGAGTGGAAGTGCTTTCTGCAGATTTAACAAGTGCAAAAATTTCCTGAGCACTTGTTACAGTAGAAGATGACTTGGAGATCAGGTCATGGTTTGGATCCAGTGGGAATTGGAAATGCATGATTTTCCTTTGAGGAAATATTGTGGCACTAGAAGTTTCATAACTATCAAAGAGGAAGAGTAGGAATGTCACTGACTACTTGCTTTCCCTTGATATTATCCTGGATTGAAACTCCCAGTGAATACACCCAGACCTGCTAGCTGATAGGAATTACATCACTGTGTTCTGAAGTAAATATTTTGATCCCTGCAGGGGATACCTCAGATTTGCAGTGCTGTAGCAACCTTCAGGTGCACCCTTTGTGCTTCACTTCAGCCCTGTTCATGTGTGCCTGTGCCTCTACATGTCCCATCCCATGCTCAGGACACACTGTCTGGCTGAAGAAGCACCTGGACTGAGTGACCCTGGAGATGGCCTAGCAGAGCTTGAGTAGCAATAAAAGGGAAGATTTGAATGCAGACAAGCTGTTGGGCCAGCTCTGACCAGATGTAAGCATGCTTTGGTTAACTTCAGGGAGATACATCCCTCAGCACTGCCTGAAATCAGAAACACTCCTGACCAGCAAGGCTCTTACTACCTTTACATTTCTCATTGCCAAGTTAAGTTTCTATTGCAGGAGCTGTCCTGGCACCTGCCTCCTCTCCCACCACATTTTCCCATCATTCAGAAAATTCCCTAGTAAATGGAGATATGCTAGGCTGGTCTAGTTTTCATCTTTCTTGGCATGATTTACTTGGATGTTCTTTATGGTTTGCTTTATAATTTTTCCCCTTATTCCAGCTGTCCATTAGTTTCAGACATAACCCAAAATCCCATTGCAAATTTTTCTGTTGAGGGCTGTCCTTTGTGCAGTTTGAAGGAGATGTGTGATCCCGTGGATGTTGCAATGCAAAGGCTGCAGGGCAGGAAGCCGGGCAGGGGCAGCTCTGCAGCCTTCCTCCCTCCCCAGTGGAAAGGCACAGTTCATCTGCTGCAGCCTCCTCTCTCCCCAGTGGAAAGGCACAGCTCATCTGCTGCAGCCTTCCTCCCTCCCCAGTGGAAAGGCACAGTTCATCTGCTGCAGCCTCCTCCCTCCCCAGTGGAAAGGCACAGCTCATCTGCTGCAGCCTCCTCCCTCCCCAGTGAAAAGGCACAGCTCATCTGCTGCAGCCTCCTCCCTCCCCGGTGAAAAGGCACAGCTCATCTGCTGCAGCCTTCCTCCCTCCCCGGTGAAAAGGCACAGCTCCATCTTGTGGGCACCTGTCCCATCTTCTTCCTCACCACAGTGTCAGCTCTGCTGACTTCAGGTGTGCCTGGACCTACCTCCTTCACACAGCTTAGTCTGGGTGGCTGAAGGTTCAGCTCAGTGATTTACCATATGGTTTTTAAAAGCTGGATAAATATGTTTCCAGGTGTTTTACCACTGGAAACAAACCCACTGTCAATTGGTTGGACAAAGTTTGTTTTACATTAATAGATGGTATTAAACCCAATGAGCATAGAACCAAAATGGCACATGGAGCCAAAAGGACAAATCATGACTTATACCATATTTATTAACAGCTCCTTATGTGCCTCTCTAGATCACTGTGCAGACAACCCCTGCCAAAATGGAGGGACCTGTTCTCTCACCCATAGCCATAGTATGTACCACTGTACCTGCCCTGAGGAATTCACAGGAGAGGACTGTCAGCTCAGTAAGTATCTCCTACCATGAGTGTTACACCATGAAATATGAATAGTAAGTAGAGCTCATTAATGTTTGCTTAATGAAAAGGTAATGCTGTTGTGATGGGAGAGACCACTGCAGCATGAATGTTTGTGTGGGTTTGTGTGGTTGTGACAGACAATCCATTCCTGACAGGACAACTGAAAATAGCTTGACTGTACAGTAATAAATGCAAGGATGTGCTGAGCATGGGAAACACAAAAAACTTCTTCCCCTTCCTTTGCTGTTTTTAAGATTTAAATACCCCTTACGTGTTTGGAAATTACTAATATCTAGTAAGCAATGCACAGAGACATGAAAAAGCAGCATGATTTCATGTGATGCCTTATCCCTTCTGTACAAGCACATACTGGGTACAGTGATGCTGTCCTGCTAACAGGGCTTTAGGAGAAAACCATCTCTGTCCTGAGGTTCCTGGAGATTCCTGGAGCTGTTGCTCTACTGGCTTGAGAAGCACTGTCAACAAACATGGATCTGCTCAACAGGAAAAAAGGGATGAGCAGGGAATGGTAACAGAGAATGTGGTGCCATTTCTTGCAAGAAATAACATCTGAAAGCTTGTGTTGTTTGTAAAACTTTGTTTCAGAGAAATGCTTTGACAACAGCCTCTATGAATTCTTTGATGTGGGTGCAAGCTGGTCAAGAGTCCAACAAGGAGTAGTGGAGCAGTGCCTGTGTGTGAACAGCCAGATGGAGTGTAGGCCTGTGGAGCACAAAAGTAAGGCAATATTTTGTACCACAGCTGTAGCTCTGCATGGAATGGGATAAAGGACAGTGAGGGTATCCAAGCCCGAGTGGTATTACACACCCAATGCTGCCCTTGCAGCTCATGTACCTTCTCTAAAAGACAATATTTTACCTTTCCTTTCCAAGAATGAGTGGTTATACTGACCCAGGAAATCTCGTCAGTGTGTCCATCCTTATTTGAGGAAGCAAATATATGCATTAGGATGAGTTTTGGGGATACACCTCAGTGTTTTCTTCAAGAGAAGAAGAAGCCAGCACAGCACCTTTCATTTGGGGGAGAGATGTTGGGAAGCAAACCACGTGCCTCTCCTCTATCTGTGCTCTAGTATGGCTATTCCATTACTCAGTCTGGCAAACTTTTACCCTGCCCACAAGTAAGAAACAGTACAAATAAGTTTCATAAAAGCCCTTTGAAATATGTAAGTGCTCTTATTCCCACCTTATGTAACTGGAAAATAAAGTATGGAGAGTCAGTGGCTTTCTAGGACATTGAGATTCCATGTGAGAGTTGGGAAATTTGATAGGACTTAATACTTCCCAATCACAGATCTTAAATATTTAAAGGAGCTAGATATGTTATTATAGATATATAATTAGATATGTTATATCTATATATGTTATATGTTATATTTGTACAGATATATTAGATATGTTATTATAAATTCTGATAGGGCTCAGTGGCAAGCCTGAAACTGGCAGAACCCTCTGTAGAGAAGGAAGTATTAATGCCATCACCACTAGTAATAATAATCACCACCCCCATTTTACCTATTGTTCATTGATAGTATCTTTCAATAGCTGACATTATCCAACAGCAGTGAAAACAATGAGGCAGACCTTAGTGGGCAGAAATCAGCTGAGTTTCCTTCTCTTTAATTTATCACAAATGTGGGTCTGAGATAAGCAAAAAAGAAAAACTTCCCCCAAATGCATATGCATAGAGGAGATGCACTAGAGCAAGTTAAAATGGACTGATTCTCTTGAATAATTTGTACCTTTGGTTTGATCTTTGGTTGTGTTTTCTTGTAGGTTGTGTTCATGATCCTTGCATGAATGGTGGAGAGTGCAAGATGGTTACATCCACTGGGAAAATAGTATGTGATTGCAAAGAAAATTTTGCAGGGAAGTATTGCAATATTGGTAAGTATAACAACCTGCAGGCAGACAGAATTAGGAGATTTCATCTGGATGTAAGGCTAGGGGTTTGGCTCTGTTGTGTTCTGCATTTGAGGACATTTTTTGCAAAAACTGAGGAATCACACAGAACAAGGGTTTAATGTATTTCTCCAGTATAAAACATAACAAACACTTCACCACTGAGACTCTGGTTCTAAAAATATTTTTAATGCCCTTTACTTTATAGAAGATCAAACATAGAAATTTTAATCAAATTACACATGCCTATGAAATAAGTGCATGCTCCCATTCTGCAGAATCAGTCACAGAGTTGTACTCCAGAGCTACTGCCTCTCTACAGATCCACATACCCCCATAAAACATGGATTTAGCTCTGACAAAATCTAGCAGCCATCCTTTGGTGCACTAAATGATTGTGGGACAAAGAAAATGCTCATCCTTTGGGTTACCTTACATTTTAAGGTAACAGCACATTTAGCCCAGTACAGGTTATACAAAACCCCTTCCTTTCTCTGGTGGGTCAGGGCAGAGAAATCTGCTTTTTGGTATCTATGTGTTAGTCCTGTTTTGCATTTTAGATGCTACATAGTTTTGATACAACTTTCCTCCAGGAGACTTAACATTTATCCCAGCAGGGGTTAAATCTGCTTGCAAAGCTTGCTTGCATGCTATATCTGCAAGTTATGCCAGTGGCTATTTTTTACATAAATGTGCATTTTAGGCATAAATTTTAGCAGACCTTCAGTCCCACCATCCTGTGACCCCATCAATTCACTGGCTGTGTCTTTCTGAGGCCATGAATCCTGGCTCATCAAAACTGAAGATGTGACTCCCAGTAGCTCTGGTGGGCACTTTCTTAACCTGAATGGGCAGTGGGGTAAAAATACCTGTTAATGAACATTGCAATTTCTATCTGGCACTCTTTTTGTTACTCTGATAGTTAACAAATGGTGTAGCCAACTATTCTAGCTGGGGGAAAAAACAAATCCATGAGAGACCAGCAGTACAGCTGGACTAGCAAAGAGCAGGAGTGAAGGGATTAATGGGCAGTGTATGAGCTGGTCCTGAGTGTTCACTCACCAGGTACCTGATGAACCATGCAAATGGGTTTGTGACCCTTTCAAGTCCTTCATAAGGGTTGCTATTTTAGCTCAGTTCTTTTGTCCTTTAGTTACCCTGGGGAGATTGTCCCAGGCTTTGGGAATGCTGCTGCAGGGATCTGGGTGAGGGGCTGCACAGCACACGTGTGAGCTGGAGCTTGGGGCAGGGCTGCACTCTGCTCATGTTCACATTAAGCTGCTTTTCCAATTCCTGTTTCATTCTCAGCTTCCCCTGCCTGAAGCAGCAATGGTGCACAGAGACATCCACCCAGCAGGGCCTGACCATAAATATCAGGGTGGCAGTGTTAAAGCTGTCACACCAGTTCCTACCTGACTAGCTTACAACAAGAAATAAGCAGGTACTCTTTGATTACTTGAAAATAATAAATCAAACATTTGGTTTGCTAAACAAGTGGCTTTAGATGCTTGCAATCCATCTGTGTTCAGCTGCCTAACACCCCTACACAGAACAGGAACTGAAGGATTGTGTTTATGTGTCATGGCCCTGCAGAGAGTCTTAAAAAAGAAAAAACCTATTTGTCAAGATTTAGTCACTCTAAATTAATGCATATAAAAGAGTCTTCAGGTCTATAGATGTGGTAGTATCACCACAGTAGGGAAATTCTGGTGAAAGTGCAACAGGCTTGTATTCTCTCAGCACTCAGAAATTATTTAAAATTTTTTTTTATTAATTTTTTCTTTGATCCTTCAATTTGATGCAGTGAACAGAAATGGCATTTTAAATTGTTTCCTTTTTACTGTCTTGTATAGTTTCCCTTGTCTGGCAGGACATACTTGTGAAGTTACCCTTTAGTTGGAATAGCTGCTGGCTATAATGCTTGAGTCAGAGGAAGTGTTACATTATTTCCTCTCCGAAGTGTACTTTATTCTGAATTACCAGTTAAAGAGGCAACCTTAAAGCCAAGGTGTGATGCAAAAATGTCTTCTTATATTTTGTTGTATTTTAAGCAGTAATCAATCAATTTAATAAGCAGGAAGCCCAGACTCTTGTTGAGCTGTAATGTGTTTGAGGTATCTCTGATGTTCTCTACCCTTGACTTACACAAAGAATAACCAGCCTTCCTATGTGAATAATGGAAAACCAGTGAATTTATCTTAACATTATACTCAACAAGTACTAATAAATGAAGTACCATCCTTCATCCATCAGATCACAACCCTAAATACTACTATGACTCAAGCATTGGTACAGTAGACTGAGGACCAAATCCAACAGGAAAGTACTGAGAAACACTTCTCTTGGTTGAGGATTTACTTAGCAGATGCTTGGATTATCACATCTGTCAGACCTTTACCTGTTTTCCATAAATTTGTCTAAACTCTTTAGTACTCCTTTATGCTTTTCCCTTTCACAGCATTCCATGTCAAGAAGTTCCAGAATTTAAATAGATGTGATGAAAAGAAGTATTTTCTATTGTTAACAAAAAATTCTACTGCCTGATAATTTTATTCTTCCCCTTTGAACAGTGAGTAACAAATCATAACTTTTGTGATTTTAAAGATACCTATTTATCTCTTCATTAGTTTTTGGACTACAGTGTCCCTGTCAGTACTCAAAACTCATCTTTGATCTTAAAATTCCCTTGCAAGCAATCATTATGCATGTGTGTGTGTGTATATATATGTTTCTAGCCCATTATCATAAATGACCACATAACTACTGGAAAATTATGAGCTGACTTAAAGAAAAAAAAAAAGAGATGATAAAAGTAACAGAGGAGATATCCATAACAAAGGAGATTGATATACAAAAGACAGTTTCTAATATAGATTTCTATTCTTTGTGGTAATACATTATTTTCTTCTTAAAGAGGAAATTTTCAGTACTAAAGAAAGAACTGCCATTTAAAAAGTGTTCTGAGACAGTTTATGTGCATAGGATTTCAGTGAAGTTTAATTTTGAAGGAAATTAGATCCATCACCAACAAATCTTGCCCCAAACAGATGCTATTTAAAATTGTTCAAGGACCCGTGTTTAATTAAGTTAAATTTGTAATAACTGCACTTAAACATGCACCTATATTCAGAAATAAGGATTTTGAGCTAAAAGAGTAGCTGCATTCTCTTTGGAAACAGCTCTTGCTGAGACAGCTCTGAATCCAGGCTCTAGGGGAAGATTCAGAATCAATTGTCCAACCATGAGAAGCAATGGTTGTCTCATTGAAAGTTACCAAAAGAGCCCAAATCCAACCACTTTAGCAGTGGTAAATGTGGGCAAGAAGTGAAACCTTAGAGAGATGTGAGTGGAATATTTTATGTCTAGCCCAGGTTGGCACAGGGAATGGAGAGCAAATTTATTTGGTAGATAATTAACTTCAGAAATATTTAGCTTCACTGCAGGTTATAACAGATGACAAACAGTTATAAATATGTAATTGTAAAATTACTTTGACATTTTATGTTTCTTTGAACAGATAGGAGCCATGGTGGAGATGTTGGATGAATGCAAAGGGATACACAGCTAAAGACAGAGGAGGAGTTATATGTCCTTTATAATGTGCATTTATGGAGAAGTTAAAGGGGGTTAAAGGGTAAAGGAAGGAGATGTAGTTTGTTTTTTTTCCAGGGGGATAGTGCCTTTAGGTTTCTGTGGCTGAAAACACAACATTGCATTCAAACTTTTTGCTTTGCTTGGTAATATTTGAATGGAAATTAATATATATTTTGCCAGACTTCCATGTAAAATCACTTTCTTTTTCTTGCCACTGCTTTGTTACTGTTAGTTGGATGTCAGTTGTTAGTAAATTTGGGGTACTTATTTGTATTTTAAGTTTATCTTTTATTTATTCTTTATTTATATTCTGATAGGTTAGTGGGGTATCTCTACTCAGCCAACAAGTCTTTTCCTGAAGCATTTGCCCACTGTGGTTGTGGGTTGCATTAGGTTTGAGCATACTGGGAGCACTGCACAAAGGATTATACATTTTGAGTTTTCTTTGGATTAAAGTTTAGGTAGCCATAATGGTTGTGATAACATTTTGATCATGACAAAATGTGAAGTTGGTGAAGGTATCTTTGAAAACTCTGCTTTGTAGTGTTTGGGGTATTTTCCTCATTAGGCTATGGATAATGGAATTGGAGGGGTACCATAGCTTTAAAGAAAGCATGAGTTGGAATGCTAATTGTGGAAGTCTGATTATGTAAGGAGATGTGGTGCATGCCACAAGTAGGCTGAGAATTTTCAAAAAAGGAAGATGATCAAATAGCTGAATATATAATTACATACAGGAAAAAAAACCCTTCTTGGCCACATCTTTGGGGGTTAAACTGGGGGAGTTTGAGGTAATAGAATTAGCAAAAATGACAGCAAACCCACCTATTTTGTGGTTCTTTTACTGAAATAGTGTGTTGGCAGTTTTCTACTAAAAAAGCTACTTTAGTAAAGGAAATTCAGCTCTGGAGGCTGGAAGGAAAGTTTTAAATATTTTTTTTCTCAAGAAGATAGAAGATAATAAATTTTAACTTTCTGGTTTGTATTTACCCTTTACTAGAATGCTTTTGGATTAGTGTTTAATTTTTTGCTTTCTAGAAATGCAGGGGGAAATAGGGTGAAATATAATAACAAGCTCAGTTGGCTGACAATGATAAATGGGCATTTAACCAGTCAGTCAGTCCCCCACTGAACTTGGACAAATAGGTCTGGAAGGAAGACTTGAAAAGGATTTTTAAGTGGGACTGACAAGATGCTTGTTGCTTGCATGTATGAAGTGCTGGGCTTAGTAATCAAATTAGGCTGAAAAAGAATAAAGTCATCATTTCTCCACAGTTCTGGAAAAATAGATGGAACAGATGACAAAAAAAAGAGCAACATTATGTATTAAAATGGCTTGGAGAGGTGATTATGTTATTGGCAGTGGACAAGATTTATAGGTCACCCTGGAATTTGAATGAGGGGAAGGCATGGGTTAATAATGCAAGGATAATGAAGAGAAAGCCCAGAGCACCACCCAGAGCAGAAATAGTAATGGTGGGTTGGATTTATATCAGATTTTGAATTATCAACAGGATAAAAACTATGCCCAGCAGACTGCAATGATCAATGGTAGGCTTTGGAAGATGAAGAAATGGGTGAGCATGGCATTGTTCACTGACCCCCACCTCTGATTCATTGCACTGAGACACTGCCACTCTAGGGCATGGTGAACAGGAGACCAGGGACAGCTGTGGGTTTGCAGAACAACCATTCCAAGGTGGGAGATGTGAGCAGTGATAAACAGGCTCTTCTTGTCTCCCAGCCTTCTTTATAATTTTAGGGCTATAATAAAGCTTTTGGCTAATATAGAGGAAAACAAAAAATGAAGGAAGTACTGTTTGCATGGAGGTTATGGATTTCTAATTTATGTTTGACACCTTGGCAAATGTGGGCTAAAGAGGAGAGCTAATGAGCTGTGCTGGTGGCAGCATGGCACACAGCAAGGACTTCCTCTGTAAGGATTGAGAGATGAGGCAGATACCAAAGAGGAGGAAAAAATGTCTCAGGTCAGAGATAGGAGTAGGTTCAAGATCCACAGAGGACTTCCTTATTTTTATCTAGACATGCATTTTCCAGATGCTGGTGGGCACTAAGCTTTCTGTGTTTTGCTCTGTATTCCTACATTTCTAGATGACAAGTCTTTGTTGTGATTCTGGTATAAACTAATATGATTAATACTAGCAGCTGCTAATATGAAGCAGCTATTTAGTCCTTACTCTTGTGAGAGTGCCTGACTTGGCAGCAGTGTTACTGGGTGCTGGTTAACTGAAACCCATTAGGGTGTTTTTAATCCTGTTTTTGATTTATTTGAGATGTGACAGTGGTTTCAGTTCATTATGTTTTATAGAGGGGACATCTCTTGAAGAGCAAGGGGACTGGCATCTCTTAATCTGTGCAATCTGTTGTCCTGTCAGTAATTGTCAGTAAGGAAGGTGGTTGAAGGTAAGATGTGATGCATCATCCTTGGATTACTGTATTGTCTTTTTCTCCCATCTCCTGCTTTCTCCTCTCAGCCCACTCTGGATGCTCTGGGGGCTCAAGAGACCCCCACCTCTCATTACAGTCTCTCTGCAGAGCAGCTGCTCACCTGCCATCATTAACTGCTACACAATCTGTTTTCCTGCCCAGGGAGTTGTTTTGGCTCATACTCTAAACACAATATACCTACAGGTATATTCAAAAGAATGAAATCTTTCAGTATAAATTAGGCCCACAGATATCCTTGAAAATCCTGTATGGCAGTCTGTGCAACTGTCAAAGTAATATAGCACTGATATTGGCTTCTGTTGCCAGAATTTCCTTCCCCTAGCTCTTGACAACCTATTTCCTAAATACATTGCTCCTATTAGCTTTATAACCTACCTATTGGATTGCACTTATGACTCTGTAAATCATAATTATTGTACTAGAATTGAAGGTAATAAATAGAAAAATGAAATGGAAAAAGAGCCAGTTCTTCCTCTTATCTAGGATATTACTTTCCTTAGCTATATGAAAATACTGGCAGAGTTTATAGATTTCTGGATTTAAACTTTTATATTAAAGAATTCAACTTATTCAGAAGGTGTAGCTTTGCACATTAGCTTTTATAACAGATATAAATCTATTCAATTTTGCCTCAAATGATCTAAGCATTGGCAAGTGTGAAGTATGAAATGGGCAACTTTGAAGAAGAAACATATTAAAAAATAAGTCTAGTTTCAGTAAATGCAGTGTGCCATCCTTATGCCAGGATGCAACTTTAAGAGATTTTTTTTGTGCATGTAAATCACTTTTTTCCCCACAGACTTAAATCCATCCTTGTTTTACATAGTAATTTTCTGTTAGATTTATTGATTACAAAAATATGCCAATTTTTCCACCTTTCTGCCTAGCTTTTAGCTCAGACAGATCATTTGTGTCATATTCAGGCTGCAGTTTCAGTGGGGATTCATTCCAGTGTTAGGTGCTGTCAGTCCTAAGAGGTTTTACTGCTATTCAACAAACCAACAAGCAGCAAAATTATTTGAATCAATTTTTGAATCAATTATTGGTTATATATATGTGCAATTTGCTGCTCATGACCCCAAATATAAATATTGAAGTCTAGGTAAATATTATAACAGCATGATTGAATTCTATTGAAATATGGGTACATAGGTCCCCTTATATTTCACTTGTGGTATGTGTTCATTAATTTTTAAACTCTGAAAGCCACAGTGGGTGCTGTTACTCCTCACATTCACAGACAGGCTGGAAAATGTGCAGGAATTTGTTTCTAGCCAGGAACAGTCCAGTCCTGGTGCTGCCATGCAATCCTCTGCCCCATACCATCAGACTTCACATTCTCATCACTGAAGAGTGAAAAAAAATGGCAACTGATTTCTTCAGTGGAGTCTGGTGCCCACTCAGGCACCTTCCTAGATATTTACAGAGATTTTCAGTGGCTTAAGGACACACTGGAAGATCAGTCAAATCTTCCTTTGGAAGCAGTACTAGTTCATGTGGATGTCTTTCAAAGTTCTCTTCATGGTTTTTTTTCATTTAACACAGAAATATTTGCCTTACTTCTTTCAGAACACCTGGCAGGGTGTGTGTGTCTGTGTGTGTTGTGTTTCAGTGCATAATTTGATGAAATGAGGTGCCTGTAAGAGCAATCTCCATGAGTAGTAGAGACTCTTTCTCTCACACATTTTTTGCCAGCTCAGAGTAGTGGCTGGCTGCCTGTGCAGCAGGGGAAGTGCAGCTCCCTGAAACCAAAGACTTTCACACCTTTCATCTCTGGGAGCATCTCACAGCTACCCAGGAAAGGAGATCAGGGAACTTCTGGCTGAATGAATAAAAGACAAACCTTTCTGCAGGCATCCAGTGAGTCTGAGCTCATGTAGAAAATAAATTTGGCTTATACCCTTGTAAAGGATGGCTTGAAGAGCATCCTGTAATGCTGAGGCCATGTAAGCAAGACATTTATGCAGTCATAAAATGTCCTTGCTCATTGCTGTTCATCTCGAGGAAACAGCAAGAAGCTGAGTCAGGAAGGGTTGAGGCTTTCCCTCTTTTCCTCTCTCTGTTCCTGCCATCAGCTTGTATAGAGCAACACAGAAAATTAACCTAATATTGTACTTAATAAAATCATTACATGTTGGTTAGGGATAAATCAAAGAATTGCTGAATGAAAGAGTTACTTTAAACCATCCTGTCCCAGAATGAGAACCATTGGTGGAAAAACATATTTTTATAAATAGAATGAAACAGCTTATGTGTATGTGGAAGAAGAATCCATTCCAAAGCTCAAAAATATCAGGAAAATTGATGGTGAGGTGTTTTGGAGAAAAGAAAATGTGAAAGATTCATTGTTTTTTGCAGAGAGACTTTCAAAAGAAACTCCCAAAAATGTTCTGGTATGTAACTACAGGACTTGAAAAAGATCAGGAGACAAAAATTTCACAAAAATTTTTGTGAAATTTAACTTCCTACTTTCAGAAAGTTAGCAGTTAGAACTGGTTGGATAACTGCTATTTCAGGCTGCTGTTAGTTTAAAGACCCAAAACTGTTTTATTGGAAAAGGCAAAGATCTGCTGTTACTTGCTTATAAAATATAAAATCTTAACACATGTGGAATGTTTTGCATGAGCTATTGAAATACCTTGAATTTAAAAAAATAAAATAGAACAAGAAATTATTTTTAATTTTAAATTTAAATAATATTTTTTCTGAAAAGAAGCGAACAGGGACGTTCTGCAGAGTAAGTTGAATCTGCATTTGCATCAAAACTTTCATAATCTGGAAGTTTAGGTCATTTCTACTCTTAGCAGTGATTGGTAGTAGCACAGGGAAGTGAATCAACAAGAAAACACATATTATATCCTCCTTGACTCCACATAAGAAAATAAATATGTTTCAGAGTTGTGAGACATTGTGGAAGCTGTGTGGATTTGAGACTGAACAATTCCCAGACAGAGCAATCCATTAAGCACTGCTGAAAGCAGACCACCTACACACTGTTTCTGACAAAGAGGGAAAAAGAGAGTTTTTCAGTGCTGTAACAGTTCAAAAAAAGAGAATTAGAGGCAAAAGATCTATATGACTGCAATAATTGCAGAGATATTTTTTAAAACTGTTTTTCCTGAATTATAGGTGATAAAATGTATAAAGCTTTGCAGATACTTCTCATGGCCTTAGTGGGTACCATGGTGCTGCTGCCAACCAGTCAGATAAAGGTTTCTGGACTGGAGCACAGACCAATGGAAGCTATTAATGAAATAATTGTTTCACCTCAGAAGCCTCTCCACAAGACAGCAGATTAACTTAAGTTATGCCTGTGTCCAAAATACTCCTTATAAGACCAACAAGAAACAAAAAATTTCTTGCTGTTCCCCTCAACAAGTGCAAGATGTAATCTAAACTTCTTAGCTACAGATGGAGAACGTGAGGGATGATTTAGAAAGTAGCCAAATTCTTCCAGTTAAAATATGCTGGCAGCTTTAGCAATGACTGGGAGACCTGATGAAACAGAGATACATTGGATTTTAAGCCTGACAAGAATAAGCACAACTTGTAAACACCATCTGCAAGATGTCCAAACCATTGGTATTGCAGAATATGGACCCTGAGTCTGTTCTGAAATACAATCTCTTGTTTCATTCTCATAAAAGTAGTCACTCCATTGTTTCTGAATGCAATAAATAGAGTACAAGTAAACACAGCACCTGGCAAAAATGAAAAAAATTAGCATACAGCATGATTGTGGTATTTTCATGACACTGTTTCAGGCAAACAAAGCAGTGTAACTTGCAATTTGCTCAGTAAATAAATGGCAGGTTTGCCAAGACGTGGTTACCCTTGCTAACAATACAAATGCTAGACAAACTATTTTCTGGGAGGCCCTAGATTATGGTTGTTAAAATATGAGTTTGATTTAATGTTATATTCATAGTCATTGAATAAAGAGAATTTGATTCAGGTTGAGGGTGGGAGAAAATGTGGTCTCAGCATGTCAGGAGTGTCTGCCAGGCCAAGCTAGAAAGTGAGTTTAGGTAAGTGTTTCTATGCTAACTAATGTTCTTCCACCAAACTTCTTGACCTTCATCTCCCAAATTTATGCCATATGTTTGCTTGTGGTTTTGGGGTCTGTCACTACACTGATGACTTGGCAGGGTAAGTAACAGCAGCAGTTCAGTACTGTGGTTCATTATTTCAGTCCTGGTTATGTGCCCTGGTTCATGTGTCACCTTATTCTGTCAAAATAAACAGACCTTTGGCAATAGCTGTCTGCACTGTGTGGTGTGATGGATTATCCTCAGAGGGTGTTTTTCAACAGTTGGTCAATGATGTTATATCTTTAACTATGTCTATAAGTTTAGAAGAAGATTCCACCAGTCTTGTGACATGTCAAGGACATGTCACATTGACATGGCTGGGACAAGAAACCCTCTGAGGCTTGGTCACAATTAATCCTCTTTGTGCATTAGATGGTTTTGTGTTTCCTTTGGGATACTCTTAGCTGTGTTTTGAGGTGTAGGCTTTCTGCTCAGTGTAGCTATTTGTATACAACTGCATCCCCATATGTTTTTCAGCCATAATGCTGGTATGTGCTGCTGATAGATCTTGGCAGCTGAGTATACAGGTCATAGAATATGTGTGTCAGACCTATCTGAAGAAACAGCCCATATGCAGGTGACAAAGACGTGGGTTTCAAATAAGAAAAATTCAACCTACTAGTTAGAATTTTGCAAAATTCGATGTATCTGCAACATGTAGCTACATATTTGTAATATACATGAGTACAATATATATATATGTATATGTATGTCAATACATATGAGGCCATTAAAAGCAGTATTTTCAAAAATCAGGCCTTTGAAACACTTGCAGGGCAGGATTATTTTCAGATATTTTCAGTATTTTCAATATCTCTGTTTGATCTGGTTGCCTTAAGCACCCTATATTTTCAATGGAGATTCAGTGAGCAGGAGTGTATGGGGTCCACCTCATCTTTAAAAACGTTACCTCAGACAGGCTGGATCAGTTTGGCACTAGAAATCTCTGTTTCTCTTAATTAACTAAAAAGGGAGCCTCCAGAGATGAGCTCAGTTGTGTCTAAAATTAGACCAGAGGAATCCCAGCCATATTGCTGACTTTGCTGCAGATTGCTGACTGAAATCTTCCCATACACAGTACAAAATTTAGGTCTAATTTTCTGCCATTCTGTCTCTTGCTCCTGTGTAAAATGAGGTTAACTCACTACTGATTTTAAGCAGAGGTTTTAACTTCCTGTGTTCTTTTTTTCCTTATTAAAAAGCCCTTGTTTGGTGCATTCAGGTCCTGTGCAAGGTGAAAGGCACAACAGGGCTGGGCCCTCTGGCTCTCCTTTGGGACCTCAGCTGTGCAGTGAGTATTTAACATGCAATCAGCATTGATTCCTGACCAGTCTCTTCCTCTGCCAGTCCCAAGCCAACGGTGCTACCTTGGCAATGGCACAGATTACAGAGGCACAGCCACGACCACCATTTCTGGACACAGCTGCTTGCCCTGGAACTCAGACCTGCTGTACCAAGAGCTTCATGTTGACAGCATTAGCAAAGCAGTGCAGCTTGGCCTGGGGCCGTTTTCTTACTGCAGGTGAGGAAAGTTCTTGTTTGTCCTGTATTTGTGCATCAAGAGATGCATGTGTTGTGGAAATAAGAAGGGCCAGGGATCTCAAAGCAGATTTTACCCGTCTCAGAAAAACTAGACTGACTTTAGCAATCACTCAGCCTGACAAGAGTGAAGAAAAGGTCTATAGGCTCAATCAATAGCTGAGTCTGCTGAAACTCAGACACAAAATAATTTTGGAAATTCCAGGTCCTTTTTTTATCCTGCGTAATTTTTTTTTTTTTCAAATGAGACCATCATGCAAAACCTTTTGAATAGTTCATTAATGCTTATCCAAAAGGAGAAATCAATGGAGTAGCTAAATTGGAATGCCTAAATTTAATTTCTTATTATTTGCTTGTGAAAGACATACCATAAAGAAATATTTTCAAAAGAGAAAAGTTACTTGAAAATGAAAAATCAAAGCACTGTATTTAATGTATTTATATGGTTGAAATGAGATGTCAAATTTATTTTTTGGATTTCTTGCAAAACAAAACTATTGCCAAAGAAGATTTCCCAGCATTTCAATTTTGATTGCACCACATAGTGATAAACTACATTTCTGAAGTTTTCTATTAAGCTATAATGAAAATAGCTTGTGCTATGTAGGTTTGTGCCTTCTCCTCAGTCATCTTATGTTCCCCCTGTTTCTGAGGTCTCCATGAGCTCAGTGGATATCCACAAATACAGGAAATGTTTCTCTTTAGAGAGAAAATTTCTCATCCTGGAGATGAGCAAATACTAAACCTGCCAAACTGTAGATGGTTCTCCATAAATTACTGATTGATGCCTAAGATTTTCTTTGTTTGCTTGATTACTTATTTTTGTGTGTGGTTTTTGGTTTTTTTTTAATGGAACTTAATAGTTCAGGAAAATCAGAATGTAGTAATTTGTTTGGTGATAAAAAGCATGCACATATGCTGACAGTAGCTTTTCTCTAACACAAACTAACAATAAACAATTCCTACCCCCTCCTTTAAACCCTTGATTTCCAGGGTTTGGTCCTCGTGCAAACACTTCAGTATTTGATTTATGGTGTACCAGTACAGTGTGGCAATTTATCTGGCACATATTTTGTGCTTTGATAAAACTCAAGCCCTTTGATTTGCATCATTTATGCCCAATATTCACTTTCAAATTTGAAATGCAGAGAACAAAATGGTGTAGGAGCTGATGTCTTCGTGTTCTGTAGAGCTGAGAAAAAAGCTTTTCACTCTTTTGTCAGCTTGTTGCAATTTCTGGGGATATCTCTGCTGTACTATATAATCCTGCAGATATCTTCTTCCAATAGTCTAATTTAGAAACATTGTTGGTGGAAGATGACTCAATCTGTGTTGCTTCTTCAGTTCTGAGAATTTGAAAGTGCTCTAATCTTTTTCTGAAGAGCAGTCAGATTGAAAAAGAAAAAAATAATTGAAGAACCTTACAATAACAGATAGTGCTTGTGATAAATCCAACTGAAATTAGAATTACTGTTTATCTGGAGCTCTGAATTACCTTGTCTATTTTTCTTAGTCTAATAAAGATCTTTCTGGTCTTCAAAGTCTCCCTAAATTCTTGGAGGTGTAAACTGGGCAGACTTCTGGTTACTTACAATGCACTGATAAAGACAGGCTGTACCATAGAGAAACCCTAATGGAATCATCCCAAAATCTGTTTAACACTAAGGTAACAAAAGGCTGAACAGTTTCCATCAGTTCTTTTTTTGTATTTTTAACCTTTTTGAGGAATGCAATATTTTCTTGAAACAGTCTTTCATTTCTTCAGACTCTCCAGGGAATGTGAACCTGAGATTTGCAAATTCATTTTTTGCTAGCTATTCTTGTTATTCTATCTGTATTGGAATCTCCTCACCTAAAAAATAACCTAAAACAGGAATCTCTGCCATGGGATTTAGTTCTGAAAATAGCTGAGCTGATACCTGTGAAAGCACTTCAGTGTGGGCTGTAGTTAAAGGCTGTGAACATGCTCATGCATCCAAATACTTGTAGGCAAGTTTTATGGGTGTTCAGTCACATCTGTATTTCAGGTCCTAGAGAACCTTAGTCTTGGTTAGTTTTAAGGTGAAGAATTACATGGAAAGGTTGCTCACATTTGTAGGTGAGCACTTTGTCAGCATTTTCTCAGATGGCTGAAAATCTGAGAGTCCTCTCAGTCCTCTGCATGGTGCAAGAGGAAAAAGCAGAAAAGTTTTGGAAAGCTTGGAACAACACTGTGGTTAATGTTTGTAATTGCCTCTTTCCCTGAATTAATTAGAAATCCAGATGGTGATGACAAGCCCTGGTGTTACATCATGAAGGACAACAGTTTGTCTTGGGCATATTGCGACATTCCAACTTGTGGTATGTAAAGGCTTTCTTAAAATCCACTTTATGAATGAATGAATGAAGATTTATAGATACTACAAGGTTTCACTGTATAATTTTGAATGTTCTACTGTTCCCAGGAGTGTTTAATATTTTACTGTTTCCAGTAAACAATGGGGTTCTTTTACATTTTTTGGAGTTGTGATACAATCTGTGATTCTTGTCCTTAAATAGCAGCAGTGTCATACTTCTGTTTTGGTCACAATCATGCCAATATCCCCAAATTTTCTGCTGGAATGCGCAAGGTGCCAGAAATGACTGATGCTTTGGTAAAAATTGTCATCACCCTAGGAATTACAGGTCCAGAAAAGGGGGTGTGCCTCTGTGAGCAATGAGAGCTCTACATCCCGAAGATGTATGAGACATGGTGTTTAATACCAAAACATAAAGATTCTGGTGGTCTGATGCCATATCCCTTTTTATCTCAGCAAGCAGGGAAAGGAGGCCACTAGTTCCAGACAAAGTAGATAATTCTGCAAGTACCAAAAGACCGTGTGGAAGAAGACATAAAAAAAGAAGTTTTGTGAGACCTAGGATTGTTGGGGGATCTTCATCTCTGCCTGGATCTCACCCCTGGACAGCAGCTATATATATTGGAGACAGTTTCTGTGGTGGAAGCCTGGTTCAGACCTGCTGGGTTGTGTCAGCAGCACACTGCTTTGCTAACAGGTAAACTCACCCCTTAGTGTGACAGGGAGTCCTCAAAACAAACCTAAACTGAAACAAGAAAGAACATGAGATTGTAAAAGACCATTGTGTCAAAAGGAATTTCTGGCAATTTGAATACTCTTCATGACCTAAAAAATGACTTGGACTACTATAATCTCATAAACCCTTATCTTGCTCCTTAAGGAGTCTCAAAGAATCTAAACACCCTGAATAAAGGAATAAGGTTGGGTGAGAATGGGGCATCACCTGTGCAAGAATCTGCAGGGGAATAGTAGTATTAATCTTCTTGCTTACCTTTCTGAATGCATATGCCTGTTTTGAGATATCACAGAGATGAGTATGCTCACTGCTGTGTTTTGTTCAGAAAGGCTGAGGCAGCCAAGCAATCATTTATTGGAGATAAATTACTGTTGGTTGACACAAATAGAGTGGGCTGAGCTTTACAAAAATCCACATGCAAGAACTAAACTGTCAAACTTCTGAGGCTGATTTTCTTGAGAGATTTTTTTTTCTCCTGTGGGACACTGGAGAAAATATTGATTTTAGGATGCTCTTCTTTATTCTAAATACTTAGTTTTCTACACATGTTCAACACTTTCCCTGATTTCAGTTTGATCACATTGAAGGGAAAAATATTACATCATTTGATACCCATTGTTCCTTTGCATAGTAAAGAAGCCAAGAGAAACAGAAAACCTTTTGCCAGAATATAGACACTGATAGCTTGTAGAGCTAATAATACCACTGTGAATGCAGTACTGAAGCATTTGGACCTCAAGCCACAATGCATTTGTTTTTCAAATGTTGTGAAATAGCTACTAACTTTGGCAGCTGTTCAGGACATTTCCACCCACTTCCAGCTGGTCGTTTGGTATGTACAGATTTTCCATAATTACTGCATTGTAATTTGCACTCTTCTGTTTGTTTAGTACCTCTGATAGTCACAATTCCAACTGTTTTCCACTAGGAGACAATAGATACCTGTGCAATTCAATTATTTCTTTTTTCTTTTCTGCAACACCTTTTGTCTTATTTCTTTTCCTGAATGAACCATCTGTAGGTCACAGTAGAACCATTCAGAGCTACTAAAATTATTCTAAACACTGCTCCAGAAAGTGAACTTCCACTGTTCTACAAGCCCAAATTTTGATTTTCAAGGAGGTTGATTTACTACTGCAAAAATACTGAGAAAATCATGCCTTACATATTGATCAAAGATCATTTCTATTCTCTTATTGTATTCCAGTATTCCAGAATATACTTTGCCCTTTCCTTTGTTAACCTTAAGCATAGCTGTAGCAGGGTTGCTGCTGTCTCTCTGCATTGCAATTGCCCAGAATCTCTTTCCTCTGGCCATTGCTCTACACTCAGTACTGGGGAAGGTTCTGTGGTGCTTTCATACCTGATGGGCACAGAAATGAAACCAGGGAAACTGCAGTGATGCAAACCACTCTGCATCTGTGCATGATGTGTGACACCAGATATTTTCTTCTCCTGCCATGGATAACAAAACATAGGACTGCTCCAACGTTGAAGACACATGCTAATTAAATTCATTGTAGACTTATGCAGATTGAATTGGTTTTAGAACAAGAGTGAAATGTGAATTCTGTTGCTTTCAAAGCTAGAGAATATATTGCCTTTCCTAAACACTTCCTGATTATTCCCAAATGTCCCTTACTTTCCAGTTGGTGTACTCATTAATTTTCTTTCCTAGGACACTGGATATCAGAGGATGGTGATCTTCTTAAAGTAAAAAACTGATGGTTGGAAAAGATGGTGTGAATTGCAAATACTGTGTTCTCCTCTGGATGTGAAATTTCCCTTAAATCCATGTGCTTTTGGGACTTCATCAGGTTGCTTTTGATTCTGAAAAAAAGATCCAACACAGATAAGCAAATCTAAGAACTGGTGATATCTTTTAGTGGAAGCTTACCAGATGTTCCTGAATTGTCAATGTGCCACCACCTTTAAATCTTGGCCCGTGCCTGTAATTTTTTTCAGGAGACTGGTTTCCTAGAGAAATGAGATATCCACCACTGACTCATCTTTTGATCCTTCACTTCTTTCTGAGAGTTTTTGTAATCATTGGCAAAGTCGAGTTTAAACTGACTCAGTTAAATTTCTAGAAGAGGTGTTTACACTCTCCCAAAGTTGCTTGTTAGCCAAACAGCAGCTGGGCAGCAGTGCCTGTGCTGGCCTTTTCCTTCTTCCAAGAAGCAGCAGCCTTAAATTAGGCTAATCAGGACCCACAGAGCCAGGGTCTCACTGTAACATCTTTTTCCTTGCCCTTTGCAGGCAGGAATCCTGGGAAACAGATAAAGGCATTATGAGAGGGTAAACAATGGACACGGTGGGAGCCTGAGGTTATAATGGTTCATAGGATACCCAGCCACTGGAAAATCAGCTGCATTTGTCCTGCTAATCACAGAACTGCCTGTCTCTCTTTTTGTTTTACAGTCCACTAAAATCCACTATTAAAGTAGTTCTGGGTCAACAAATATTTAATAAAACGACTGATGTAACACAGACATTTGAAATAGAGAAATACATCTTGCATCCTCAGTATTCTGTGTTCAATCCTATTGACCATGATATTGGTGAGTATTTTTGTTCAGAGAGTTTTATGTTCAGTTTACTTGACCTAGTTTCAAGTTTTGATGGTCTGTTAAAAAATGCCTTTAGTGTGGAAAAATCATAGATACTAGGAGAGGCTTTTGAATGCAGAGGGTTCTTAATTCTACCAGAGTTATAACAGCATCTGAAAGCTAGACAAATTCAGATGAAAAATAAATTGCAAATTTTAAATAATTATGATAATTAGCCTTTGGAGCAATTTACCAAGATGTGTGGCAGATTCATCATCACTTCAAGTCTTTGTGAGATTAGGCATTTTTTCAACTGAACCAGAAACTGTAGGCTTGATGCAGGAATTACTTGGTAAAATTCTATTGTCTGTATTGTATAAAGGATCTGACTAGATGAATGTAATAACCCCATCTGCTCTGAAAATCTGTGGTACTAAGAACCATTTTTTACACTGAGATAGATTTAAAAATCAGCTGTCTTATCAGTCAGAAGTTAAATGCCCTTCTGATTGACCTTATAATGTTAGTCAGAATCATAATGGAGCAGCAACTTATTTCTTATTTTCTGATCTGCTCTTGCAAAAGTTGTCATGTCACCCCAGGGCATCAAGCTGTGAGAGCACTTTGTGAGACTATTTAATAGCCTGACATTGGGAATATTTCAGGTCAGGCATGTACTGCCTTTTTTTTGCTCCCAGATGAGTATTTTCTACTCTATAGCAAAGAGCATTCAAATTCTGTGTTGGTGGGAGCTCTGTCACAAGGAGATAAACTAGATTTGAGGCATTACTCTGTTCTGAAATATCCTGGTGAAAACCACCCATGACACTTAGAGATCTCATAGCTTATTTTAATTACTCTGAAATTAGGTAGGCATGCCTCAACAGCTTGCTATGTCCAAATCTAGGGAGAGCTGAACACGGGAGTGCCTAAGACAAGCCCAATTGCAAAAATAAATGAGAAGGCAAAAATGTGTTTTGGGGGGAAGATGCAGGTGCTTGTTCTGTCCAGTCAGTGATTTCTACTGATGCAACAGAAGAGCTATGCCCTGCTGAAAATACTTTCTAGAGGAAACAACTATCACGTGAGTGTTTGCTAGGAAATTTGAGGGATTCAGAAGCAGGCAGAGTTAGTGGGGAAGGAGGAGCAAGGTGAGGAAGAGCAAGCTCTGAGTGTGGGAGCAAGGTTTGTGTGGGCTTCTCAGGCTGTGAGATACTGCTCCTATGTCCCACTAAGCCCAAAATCTGTAACTAGTAGAGAAATAAGTGAGGTCCCCTGCTTTCCACACAGCTGTGCTCACAAAACTTTGAGCTTCCAGAAGGACTGATGAGAAGGTTTAATGGGTGTGTCCACGTTACCTCAGCTCTGTTCTCTTTGAGTGGTGTGGCCAAACCAACATGCTGCCCTTGTTCCACCCAGTGCAAAGCCCCCTTTGCTGCTTTACAGCCAAACAAAAGCAATTTTCTACGGGGGAAACAATTTTTGAAATCTTTCAGTATCAGTCCCATGATGCTGCACAGCTATGTATTTACACTGCTTCCAGCCCCATGACTGGTTAGTAAAGATTGTGTAGGTTATGTAATACTTTGTGGCTTCAAGAAGCTTGGTTCTGAAATGCCAGGAGGTTTTATTCCTTAATTTTAAAGATCTTGAATTTTGCTGAGCTCAGTGATAACAGGACACAAAATACATCAGATCTCGGAATAATTAATTTTTAATGGATTTGAATTAGGCCAGTGGCCAGGCTTTCAGAAGCACAGTGAATATTTGCACATCCCACTTATTTCAGCTGAAAGTTGGGGATATGTCACTGTTATTTAACTATAAGGTGGGAGGAGACACATGTATTTTCTATCTTCCTCCTTCTCTACAAAGGCAGTGAAGCAAAATCTACTCAGTGAGCATAGCATAAAATAAATATTCCCACAAGGGGAGTAGCTGAATGTTTCAGCCTTCAATTTGCTGTGAAATCAGGTGCTGTTGAGATGAGTCTGTCTGTCTTTGATTGAAATATCTTAATTAAGAGAGGCTTAGGGGATAATTAAATTTGTATCTGAGACCCATTACTGCCAATCCCATTAAAGAAAGGGAACAGTCACTTTCTTCCTCCTGTATTTTCTGTTCTGCAGCTTTGATTAAGCTGAAGAAGAATGGCCAACGTTGTGCTGTCAAATCCCAGTTTGTTCAGCCCATCTGCCTGCCTGAAAGTAACACTGCTTTCTCTGCCCAGGTGAAATGTCAGATTTCTGGATGGGGACACAAGCATGAAAGTGAGTAAAATGAGAGCTGATCTCTGTAGAAAATAGATTATGGTAATAAAAACCAAATTATGGTATGTGTCATACAACTGAGAGTTTGGTAAAATGTTTTGCAAGGGACTTCTGGTGTCATCCTGAACTTCCTTTGCAGGCCTTGGAATTTGGATTGTGGTTCCCTTGACCAAAGGTTTGCACTAATTTCAGGATGGAATGAGTTATGAGCTAGCTAGATCTCAGGAGTGGGAGGGGAGAAAGTAGCTCATTGGAGTGCCAACACCTGGAATTTCAGTAAAATGAATCCTTCCCCTGATTTCTCCAAATAGATATTTTTAACTCCACCATCAGGAAACTTGGAAAATGTCGATAGGAGAAGGTCAGATAGATTTTGGGCTAAGAAATGCTTACACTCAGCTTGAGAAAGGTGGAAAAAATCACCCCATCCTTTCTGGGGAGGAATTTCAGGATTATGAGGCTGGACCACGCTGCTTCAATGTTGAGATAGCAAAGACCTATGTAGGTAGATGAGAAGGATTGAGGAGCTGGCTACCACATTTTGATGAAAGATATAGTATGAGCAAATATCCCAGTCTAAATGTGTAGTCTAAAAGAAGTAATGGAGCCTTTGAAAAATGGATGATTTATTATCACATCTGGAAAGAGGTGAGGACAGGAGTGCTGGGGTACTGCTCCTGAGTCTCTAGAAAATGAGAGAAACCAAAGTGGATTAATAGCTGGACATTGCAATACTGTTATTTTAGGGAGTCCGACTGGAGGGTCAAGAAATTGATCACTATAAGAATTATTTTATTTTAAAGATGTCCATAACATTAATATTACTGAGAGGCATTAAATATGTTTATTATGTGCTAAATGTGTTGTATTGTGCCTTGTGTTTTCCTGTTATGCTCTTGACATTCTATAAAAATGACCTACTTTTCCTCTCTGGGAATTTTTAAAGATATCTCTGGTTATTCAGATGTCCTGCAAGAAACACTAGTTCCACTTATTCCAGAGGAGAAGTGCAGAAGTCCTGAAATTTATGGAAAAGAACTCACAGAAAATATGTTCTGTGCCGGCTACTTCGATAGCAAATCTGATGCTTGTCAGGTAATGCTGGGTGTGATCTCTAGGCAGGGGATGGAAATGTATTTTGGTCAGAAATGTTGCAGTGTTACAATTCTTACATTTGATTTCACAGTGGTCCTAAAGAAAAGAAATGCTCCTTAAAGAAAAGGACCTTATGTGGCTGCTTCCACCTTCATTTTTTATCATGTTCAATGTCAATTAAGCTCTACAGAAGGGCTCCAGGGTATTATATTCCTCCTACCTTCACATAAGGCAGTGGCTGTGCACTGGAGGGTGTGCTGCTCTAGCTGCAGGTAGTGGCAATGGATTTCTGCCCAGCTGGCAGGGATGTGCTGGTGGGAAAACCAGCATGAACCTGTGTGGGGACAAATCCCAGAGCTGCTGCCTCTTGCCTGAGGGAAAATAAGGACACCTGGGTAGGAGGTGAGGAGCAGTGGTGAGGCTTGGAGGAGGGAGCTGAGGTTTCTATAGTGGATGTCACTGAATGGTGTAGAATGTCAGTCAGTTGGAAACTGTGTTATGCAACCTCAGTCTTTCATGGAATGACCTCGTGCTCTCACTGCTTTCAGTTATGTCACACCTCGGCTCTGAATAAGGATGCAGAATTGTTGTGGTGATAGTTGAGACTTCTTAAAATGAAGGATCAGATTACTCCTTACATAAAACTTCAGATTTCATCTACAGTTCATTTTGAGGGAGGAGAGTTTTGCTCTATTAATATAAATTTGTGAAAAGGCAGCACATAGCTAATAGCTGGCAGTGTAAGTGGAGGAAATAATAATATGTATACTGTGTGCTGGAAGGCCCCTAGAGGTCATAAAAATATCCAAAGAAAGGTGTCAGGAGTGAAATGGCAGCAGCCAGCAGTGGCTCAGGCCAGGGCTGAGACTGAGGCTCAGGGCTCAGAGGAGCCAGAGAGAAGGAAACTACCCTGCCTGCCCAGCATTGCAGCTGATTCTCTCTCCCTGCCCTGGAAAAACAGAACTCGGGAATGAGGAGGAGAAAAGAAAGTGGAGGGAAGGAGAAAGGAGTTGCACAAAGACAAGTGGTCTGGAGAGAATGACAAAGTCTGAGAAACAGTGATTTAGAGCCACAGATGTTGCTGAAGAACAGTGCTCATGACATGAAATCATTATTAGTGAAATCAATAATTCATTTTTCCCTGTTATCAGACTTGTAGTGGGGTCTGAGGAGAAATAATATAGACCTCTCAATGCAACAACAGATGTAGCTGATCTCTGGGTTTTCTTAATGCACGTTTAGGATATGAACCTGTAAAGAATCTGTTATAAAAATATTCCAAGACCAAGAAATTTCAGACAATGTGTTGTCCTTGATTATTTTTAAAAGATTTTCTTGGAAACATTTTTTTTTCATTTAATCAGTGCACTGATGCCAAAATTGCAATCAGTTAGACAAACAAGCAAGACTTCATCTGATGTCCCTCACTTAATACAGAAATCTTCAGTATAAAGGCAACACAATTTTCCTATGTGTTTTGCTCTCAATGAATTTTCGTTTGAGATAGGAAAAATGTATTTCTTCTTGGTCTCAAATAACTAGAGTGATGGCTGGTTTCACCAGTACCATTTACTAAGTCACATTTTAATTTCTAACATTTAAAGTTCTCTAGAAAGTCAATCTAAGAGTTACAACAAAGCAGCAGCAACAACAAAACAATAACAACAACAACAACAACAACAATAATAATAACTGCTTTTCTGATTGTTTTCAAGGTTTAAAATAAATAGAAATGTTCAAAATTAACCCTTGCTGTAGTGTAGTTTGGGCTGCTTTTCAGTTTATGGTTTAATGACAAGATATTACTCAGTAGCAAATTCAAACACATTCAAAACCCCATATGCCACATAAAATTACAGCATCCCACAGTCATAAAGTATGGCTGTATGCAACATCTTTCTTTGAAAACTCTCACATTCTCTGAAAGCTGCAATAAACTGCATTGAAAAACTCTCCAAATGCAGTCATGTAACCCCTCCATGCAGTGCTGATATGACAGTGCCAAGCCTCAAAGGCTTGTTCACTTCCATTGAAAACTATCTAAATTAACCATGCTCTTCAGTAGGTGTCTGTATCTAAAAATTTCATATTTTTAAAAAAAATCTGATATTTTGATACTTTTGTTTAATGGGTAATTTTAAAAATCCACCATTATATTTGAGTGTGAATAAAAACACTTTTTTTTTCCGTTTAAATCTCATGTGCAAACATTCCTATTTTACGATTTTCCCAAACTAATCTTCTGACTGCTTTCTATCAAATTAGATAACCTTTGCTTACTTTTAATGCAGGGAGATTCTGGTGGACCTCTGGCTTGTGAGGAAGATGATATCTCTTACCTCTATGGAATTATCAGCTGGGGAGATGGCTGTGGCAGAGTCAACAAACCTGGAGTATACACAAAAGTGACAAACTATGTAAAGTGGATTAATGAGAAAATAGCCCCCCGAAAAACTAGTTGAATAGTTAAATAAACTAACATTTAAAGCAGGGTTCAGGAGTCTTTTGGTTTGATTAAAGTGGCATAAATATTTTATTATAAGGTGGTATAAAAACTGTCATGATAATTCTTAGCAGTTCCAAGCCAGAGCACCAAAAGCAGGCCTGCTCCATCTGATCAGCAGCCTTGATCTAACATTCAAGGGCTGTGGATTGATCAACACACATGACTGCCTTTACTTGTCTTAATAAAAAAACCCAAACATATTGAGACACAAAAATCTACAACTCTCTGTCTGCTTGGTGGATTACATAAAAACTGATTTGATGTGTTTTGCAGTTTCTGGTGGAGCTGTCATCCCCAAAAACAACCTGCAACAATATTGTCCTTGTATTCTCAGCTGAAATAAAAAAAACCCACAAAAACAGGAGAATCAAACTTTAAATTCCCTCTCCCTGAGAAATGATCTCTTGAAGCTCAGGGCAAGAGACACCAAGAAAACAGCTAACTGCAACAGCAGTTCTGGGGAAAGAAACCAGAGGGTTTAGGTTTTGCTTCAACCAAACACGTAAGCATATTTTTATATAAACAAATTCCTATGTTCCACTGATGTGAAATCAGGAACATGCCTCAGAGCTCTGCTGAATCTGCTGTGCAATTTGCCAGCAAGGTTCATGCAACACCTCCTGAGAGCTCAACGTCTTTCACTGAAAAATGTTGGAAGTTGGAGCAGGTGATTTAGGTTGATTGAGCCAGGACCTTTTGCAGACTGTGATCTGCTCCTTGCCCTGAGGATAGCACTGGAAATACTTCACCTTGATGATAAATCCCTAAACGTCTCTTTAATTTGACAGTGTTTTGAAGATGTCTTAGGTTTTGTACTAACAAGTTGTTCAACTATTTAGATAATTCAGAAAGGAGGTTTCTTGTAACAGATTTTTCAACTGGATGGCTGGGGTTCAGCTTGACATTTTCCTCAGGGATTTGGTGATATCATAAACCACAGGCTTTACTGTCATGGTCTATGGAATTATTAAAATATACAGCTGTTTAGAGGCAGTGGGCTCAGCTGTATTAGCAAAAACAGGTAAAAATGATTCAACAGAAAAAGTCTGACAAAGAATGGAAAATTCTTTTTCTTTTTTTTCCCCCTATTACAGGGAACCATTAGCCATGTCAGATGTGTACATTTAAGTATTGATGTGAAATGTATTTCTTCCCTGGCACTGAACATTTATGAACTCTCTAAGCTTTTTCAGGAAAAGTTGTTTTTTAAAGTAATAGAATTTTAAAGTGGTGCCTAGATATTCAGATGTGTGTTTTGTTTTACAGTACTTGCAGTGTCCTCATGGGTTTTTTAGTAATGGTGAACGTTAACTGCAGTTAAAAGAGATTTTTTAAGGAAAAATAACCCAAACCTGCATCTGTGTAAGCACAAACATACAACAATGCTAATCTAGATAAATGATGTAAACTGTTTAATAAAAACATTTACCCTCTGTTTCTTGAAATTAGTCTGTTATGTATAAAGTTACAGTAAGATCTTTGAATTCCTCTGTAAGTTATTCTACAGGTTGAGACCTGGTAGAAAGATGAAATAACACTTTTGCTGGAAGGCATCTGAAAATCTGCCAGGGTCAATTTCAGTGGTGGTGATCCCAGTTTAATGCAAGTGTCATACACATTTCCAGTAGGCAAATGTAATCACCTGGATATGTTTTTCAGCTATTGATACTATGAGTCCCAATATTAAAGCCTTTAGTTTGTTTTTCTGAGGCACTAAACATCAGCTTGAAAAACTGATATTCACCTCTGGGATCTTGATTTCAACCCAAGCTGAAGACTCCTGTGTGCCTCTGCCTCCCTGGCCATTTGCAGTGTGAGTCTGGCTTGCTTAATGCCCTAAAATGAATGTGACCATGGGACAGGACTAACTGTACCTGCTGCTGAGACAGCTACTGCATCAGCAGGAAGGAGCTATTTGCTTTTCTTTGGAAGGGATTCATCAGGAACAGGTTTCCACTCAAAGATGAAGCCATTCTGAATGCCTGTGTCTGTACTGTGACTTCAGTTTCACTTTGAAATGAATATCTATCCAAACTGTGCAGTTTTGATCCTGCAGTTGTATATACTCTCTTGGACTTCTCTTGCAGTAAAGAAAGTGGCTGTTTGATAGGAAAGGTCTTAGACTGCTGTTTCTGACAATTTGTGGAAATTTTTTTAGCTGTCGTGTTTTCAAAATTTATGCTGCTTGTATCAATACACAGCAACACTAGTACAAACAATAACACACTTTTAAAAGATATATTGAATGGTCTGTCTCCTGCCCTCAAAGGTCAAAATGACAAATCTCCAGCTGATACTAACTTATATACTTTGAATGCATTAAAAATAATTTGTGGCTTTCAAGGCAGCCTGTTTATCCACTATGACTGCATTGACATGGTGGAACTAAATGAAAATCGTTTGAGCTTCAGCAGTGAGGTGACTAGCACTGCATTACAAGCACAGAGCAGGGGTGGAAGGAGATGTCCAGGTTATGTGGGATGCCCTGACCTCTCACACCCTGACATCAGCCACGTACCTATGGGGCACTCCAGCATCTGCCTCCTGCCTTTCTGCTGAGCATTACCCCATGGAAACTAATTCTCCATAATTTTCACCCCCTTTAAGTGATTATTGCTTTGGTCAAAATGAAAACCAAAGTCAAATGTACTAGTGAAGTTTTATCTGATATTTTTCCTAACGCTATATTGAAATTGAATTAGAATGCAAAGCCAGTTGAACAAACACTTCCCTAATTCATTACGAAAGACACTTAAAGGATGGTTTTATTAAATTGTATGTTATTCCATGCAAACTGACTGATTTAAAAGGAAGAAATAAATGCAAACATCTAAAAACCCCCCTTCTATTATGCTGCTGAAAGAAAAATGTGTTGTAGTGCTGTTTAAAAAAAGCTGAAGAACTAATTACCATCAAATAAGATGCAGCACGAGTATTTTTGGAATAATGGACTCTAATTAGTCCATTGCTCGTGGAAATAAATCCGAGGACATCATTAACACATCTTATTCTATTAATTGTAAGCTGTTTCGGGTTTGGTGTAAGGGTTGTTATCTCGTGACAGTTGCATTGCAAAGAGGAAAAAAAAAAGTGAGAAGAGTATTTTTATCTGGGGTAGTTGGCAGTGTCTTCTGGGAGCCAAGGAGAGCTGTAATTACACTTTTGAAAAGTGACAATTGGGCATTATAAGGAAGGTGCGGGACGGGGGCGTTTCGGCCGGCCAGAGGCGGGCCCCGTTCCACGCAGCGAATCCACTGCGGGCTTTGCGGCCGCCCGGGCGCGGGGCAGCCCCTGCGGTCAGCGGCAAAGCCCGGAGCCGGATCGCGGCGGGGGTCGCGCCCGGAGCGGGTCCGCGGCTCTCCGGGTGCCCCGGCCCGTGCCTCGCGCTCTGAAAACCTGTGGGAAAAATAATAAAAAAAAATCAAAGACCCCCCAAGCAGAAATAAAACACGTGAACAAAGAATCACAGAGCCGGCCCGCAGACCCCTTTCCCTGCGCAGGCCGGGGGCCGGGCAGTGCCGCGCTGGCCGCCCGCCCGCCCGCGCGGGGCCCTCACGGAGCTATTTTGGAAGTGACCCCTCGGGCGGCCGGAGCGCGGGGCGGGCGCAGCGAGCCGGCGCAGCTGTCCGGAATCATGACTGAAGATGACGGATTCCGTGGTGGTGGAGGGTCACGTCAAGTTGAGAGACGGAAAAAAGGTCCCCGCTCCCGGCGCCCCTTCGGCCCGCGGGGGTCCCCGACCGCCGCCCCCTGCCCGGCGGGGACAGAGCCCGCTCTCCCCTGCCCGGCCCCGGCTAACCCTGTCCCTTTGCTCTCGTTGCAGTGGAAGAGCAGGTGGCTGGTGCTGCGCAAGCCCTCCCCGGTGGCAGGTAAGAGGGCCCGGCGGTGGGCACGGGGCTCGGGCCCGGCGCTTGCCCGGCGGGAGCCCGCAGAGCCGGGGCAGGGCCGGCCCGGAGCCGCGCTCCCGGCTTGTCCGGCCTCGGGCGGGCTGCCGCGCTCACTGACAACAGCGGGAAAAGTCACTTTCCGAGGCACAGCCACTGGATTTGCTGCCCGTTCAACATGCACTTTTTTTTTCCCCCCTAATTTTTTCATGGGGGAGGGTGGGTGGTAACTTATTTCTTCAGGGTGATTGCTGGTGTGGAAAAGGAAAAAAAAGCTGACATTGTAAGCTCCGTAGTTATTTTTGATCAGTGTTTTGACAGAAAATATCACTTCGATTTAAAAATAAAATGACATTTTGAATTAAGGAAGAAAAAAAACCAGGATCCTTTCCATGCTTCTGAGGGGGAAATTGAAAACGTTACACAGAGCTGATGTTTTAATGCTGCAGATGGAAAAGTAAGCTTCAGGTTTCCCCATCTATTCCCTGCAGGGAAAACATTTGGGCCCAAAAGTACATCTTTCCAGGGCTAAATGTTGCCTACACTTAGAAAACGTGAATCTGCATTATGGCAACATTTCTTGGCTCTTGCTAGAAAGACCAAAGGCTTCTTAATAATTCTTTGCTACCTGAGTTGTTACAGTAATATTTTAGTGTTTTAAATAACTGTATCTCATCTAGATATGTGAAACCTCCCTGTGTGAAAGGGCATCTGTTGGTCGTAGAGTGAGTATAGAGACCTGTGAATATGGGCCTGAGTTTCTGATGTGAGCAAGCCAGCTTTGAAGGGGGTAGATGACTGACAATGTAGCTTATTCCTCAAAAATACTGTTTTTATTCTAGCTAAATTAGCCAGGTTTACTAAAAAAGCTTTTGGTGATTTGCTTTTCTTGGTATGTACACCATTGCCATTCTTCAGAGACACAACTGTATTGCAGAATGTTGAAATACCGTGGTTGCAGCTGTTTTTGCTAACAGGTGCACGAAGACAATTGGGGATGCCTGCAAAGCCCTGCATTAGTTAGCAGACAGTTCAGTCTTTCAGTCATTTTTCACCTCTGTGGATGGAGATTTTGCCAGTCCCTTGCCCAGCTGAGAGCTGCAGGGCACCTCAGTGGGGCTGGGAGCATCACCCCCAGTATTTATAAAATTGGTGCATGGGGGTCTTTGTCAGCTTAAGCTGTGGATATTGCAGCTTTGATATTGACATTAATTTCATCTACATCTGAGTGCTGTGTAATAGGAAAGGAATGTGGGGGAAAGAGGGCTTTTGTCATAATGCAAAAGGTGGGAGAGGTCACTCCCCTTTTCTTTTGGATTTGCTTGTGAAGTGCTTGCTTTCCCCTTGGGGCCGTGGCACTTGAACTCATTTCTTCCATTGCATAGTTGCTGTGTAATAAACACTTCTAGGAAGGGGTCAATAACAACTGGTGACCTAAGCAAACACTAGAAAATAAATAAAAGAAGGTGTGGCACATAATGATTTTTAGCAATGGCTGCTGTGTAGCGTTTAACTGGGAAACCTGAGCCGACAGGAACAATCTCGCAGTGCAGTTTGCTTGCCATTTAGTGGTTGGGTAATCTGTGAGCTACTGTAAGAATTTCATTTGTGGTTCAGTATGTTCTAATGAAAATACAGACAACAATAGCCTCTCGGTCTTTAGAGTCTGTAATGCGAACAGCTATCCTAGCATAGCTCCTAATGCTCAGAATTAATGAGTCAGTCCCTGCCAGATTCAGGAGAGGATCTGAAATACCACTGGACTTTGAATAAATAGGGAAGATTTATTACTGACCTCCTTATTTCTGAGCCTGCAGATTACCCTTGAAACACACTTTCAGTGTTTGCATCCTGAAAACAAGGACTATAAACTACCTGTGGGTGGGTTGGGAAAAGAAAGTGGAGTTTGACATTGGCTTGATTGAGCTGATCCTGCAGTTGTCTAAAGCTCCTTTGTATTGCAGCAGAGTGCTGAGAAGTTTGTTATGGGCTGTGCTCTGCATCATCATCTCTGACAGTTTTGCTCCTTTTAGACTGTTTGCTCATGCTGGTGTACAAGGATAAATCTGAACGAGCAAAAGGGCATAAGGAGAGGAGCAGCATGACCTTAGAAGACATCTGTGGCTTGGATCCTGGGCTCTCCTATGAGGGCCTGAATCACACTCTTGCTATCATCTGTCTCTCCCAAGTTGTGATGCTGGGATTTGACAACAAGGAAACAATGTACGCGTGGGATGTACGAATACGCTACAGTCTGGGGGAAGGTAACCTTTGTCTTCTCGCCCTTTTTTTATTTCCCCTCCCCCACAGGGTAAAAAAACCAAGAAAAGTGAAGCTAAAGTGCAAATAAAACAGTAAAGTTCAGGACAAGATTGCCACTCATTTGAGAGTGGAAAAAACTGTTTTCCTCCTTAGATGTTAAAGCAGGTATCCCTTCCAATAGGTTTTGACTGCAGTACCACCCAGTACTGATGGATAGCTGTGACAGATCTTAACTTGGGATTTTGATTTTGACACTGATGGTGTGTAGCTTTGAAGTAAAGTGATCAGACTTAACTTCTGGTCCTACAACTGACTCAGGGATTCTAGCAAGAGGACTCAGAGGGAGCCTGAATTAAGAGTTGCAAAGTCCTGAGCAGCACTTTGCCAGTTCATGCTCAGTTTGCTGAGCAGCCTACCAGGTGTTACATTGGTAATTCTCATTGCTGCTAGTGAGCCATTTCAGAAAGAGACTTTTTGCAATAAAGAGTCATCAGACACATTCTTTCCAGCTAACTTCATCTTTCTCCATACTCCTATTTTATTTTCTTGGTTAGCAGCTCTAAAATGTACCATGGTGAACAAAGAGTGATGATGTTGGTAATCCATAGTATCTGTCTTACGTTTGTTTAGTCATAACTAGGAAAGGAGGGTAGGTGTGTGGGAGACACACATTAGCAATCTTTATCATTTGTTACATATGCTCTGCCATCTGTTGCGTTTGTGGGCTTGTTCCTTTACAGTACATATGTAGAAAGATGGCCTGGGAATTTTACAGTAAAAATATGTAGAACTATCAGAAGTGAGATGTGTGGATGTACCTCTCAGGACTATCAAACATTAAGCCTTGCATAACAGGAAGAGTTAGAGGGGTTGCTGAACAATACAAGCATGAATAGCTGGAGTGGTTGATGCATGCACTTTGATGATACAGCTCTAAAGTCTTCCAGTGCTATTTTTTTTTAAACTAGGTTCAGGATCTATATATAGCATAGACTTGTCCTGAAAGCTGAAGGAATATTTGAATATGACAGAGTAGGTCTGTTTTTTTATGATTTTGCATTGATGTAGTGCTGGAATAATCTCAGTCTGGGTGTGAGAGTTATGGCTGGCATTGGAGGACATGCAAAACCAGTGGAGAGTTTTTTCAAGGAAAGCTGTGAATGAGGTAGGAATAGAGCCTACTGGATTATGGCATGTGCAGGCATGGAGTAGAGCTGAAGTGGGAGAGATTGTGTGTGTGGAAGTGAATAAATGCAGAAGTAAGAAAACAAGTGTAATTGGTTGAACTGGCAATAATTTGTATAAAGTTAATTGCAAAAAAGCTTAGGGGCAGGAGAATAAACCAAAGCATTGAGATTTTTTTCAGAATTTTATCTTTTAGTGCATGTTTGAGTAGGAGAATAAAGTCAAAGTGAGTCTAGTTTGAGTAGACAGAAATAGAAAAGAGAGAAGATGTAGATTAATAGAGGATGGTGACTGGTGTTTTTTCTTAAAGTGTAGTAAGGGTTCCTTTGTGTGCCTTGAAAATAAGGTGGCTGGATGATAAAAATAGGCTAGGGAAGATGACCTCAGAGTCTGGGAAGCAAAAAAAAAAAAAAAAAAGTGAAAGGAGCTGACACTGTTCTTGAATGAGGACCACAGAATGGAGGCGTTCACACTGGAGTTCCCAGTGTTTTCTCTCAGTTTTAAGTAGATGAGATGGATGTGATTCCTGGAATGTGCTTGGGCTCACAACTCATTTTGAGAAGTTAGCATCCTGCAGGTCAGTGCATAGCTGTGAAAAGGAAAAGATGGGCTGAAGACAGTGATGGATTTAAGTAGTACCTTTTGTTCGGGGATATACCCGCCTCTGTCTTCACAGATTTTTTTATAGAGTAGGAGAAGTCAATGTCTGAGGAGAATTTTGAAAAAAAATCCAATTTAGCAAGAAAGCAGGGTATGGAAAAAGTTTAATTTTCAAATATGCTTTTCGTTTTACTTTTGCTTTGTTCAGGTTTTGACAGTGATCTAGAATTTGGGCTGGAGCTCTTTGTTTTTAGCAGCTGTTGCAACTTGTAACTGATCGTGTGAAGAGTGGGCTTCATTCCTCAATTACAAAGCTGAAAGAATCCTGATGCTGCTTCTCCCATGGTTTAATTGCCAGCAAAATACTGGGCAGAGGCCACTGAGCAGAGGAGTGCAAGTGACATTAAAGACTCCTTTCTGAGCGTTACTGGTCACAATGGTTTTGCTGTCTTTTTCAGAGCTTACATTTAAGCAGGTTGCGTAACAACTGCGTGCCCAAAAGGGGACATGGTGTGACTATTGATTTGCTCCCTAGCAGTGCCACTGGCAGAGCTGTAAGCAGAGCTGTGGTTAGATCTATCTCTGTCTCCTTGCACATTTCACTCGAATGACTTTGTGGCTAATTCTGCTGGAGCCTTAGGGAACTTAGCAAATGCATGTCATAGATGAGGAGTTGGCTTACAGCTCAGATCGTGACTAAGAATATAGCAAGTGGTTAGATGAGAAGCAGGACTCAGACCCAGATGAAATTCGTGGTGCTTGAAGGAGCATGGGCAAGAAACAGAGAAGAGTGGATGCAAGAACTGAGAGTACCTGGAAGTTACCCTATAGATTTCATAGGCAAAGAGCTGTTTGTGTGATCTTTGATGCATAACCTAAAGCTAAATCTTTGTGCCTCTTGATAAACACCACCTAAAACGTCCTCCTGGAAATATGAGTCTTGATGCTTCTCTCAACCAAGACAAGCATTTTTAAAAATTTTATTTTATTTTGGTGTGGGGTTTTTGGCTTTTTTGTTAGTGGGGTTGGTTTTTTTTTTTTTTTTTTTTCTGTGTGTCTAATCACGATATGAAGGAAACTATAGCAGTAGTGGATGTCCAAACAATTGTTTGAGAATTATATGCTTGCTCACTTAAATTGCACCCTTTGAAACACTGAGAGTTGAGCCCTTGAAGTGATCCCAATAACTTATTATTCAGAATGCAGTAGCCCTGGAAGAGAAAAGGGGAGAGCAGCCTAGAACAACTACTTTAGCTAAGGATACTGCAATATAGATGATACTGGAATTGGGATTTTAACCTGGATTTTATAAATGTGAATGAGATAGACATTTATTTTTCTTTCTTCACTCTTTCAAAATTCAGGATATGAAATGTGAAAAATTAACTGACATCCCAAAGTGTTTGTTACTTATAAATCACTTAGTTTTCTAGTTATTTTAAATGTCTTGGCATCTACATCACCAACTCATGAAAGAATTGCAAAGGCGGAAAAATGTAATTTTCCTTCTTTTTCTGCTAGGGAGGAAGTGAAGCAGTTTATTAAAGGTTGCAGATGAGTCAGTGAAAGAGAGAGAGACTTGTTTAGTTCTTTGAGCCTTGGCTTTTGGGCTCCTTGAGTACTATTTTATTTTTGTGCATGCATGTGGGAAAGGAGAGACACAGGTTAGAGGGGGAGACAGAAAGCAACCCATGTAATGATGCAAGGGTGGAAGAGGTAAGTGAAGTCTGGGCTGGATGATTGACTAATGTGAGACAGGTATTAGCCTGGAAGATTTAGCATAAATTAATGTAGCATTGCAACTTTAATAATTTTTAGCGTTAGGCCAAGATATGGTGGAATTTTTCCGATCCTAAACTGGCATAATAGGGAGCAATGGTCTTACAGCTACTTATATGTGGCTGTCCAGGCTCCATGTAGATCTTTATGCCAGAGTCTCATGGTGTAGGCAGGGTTTGGCCAAGTACCACAGCTGGACAGAATGACTTACGTAACACTTGTATATTCTGTAATAATTTTCTCTCCCTATTTAATAGTTCATAGATTTCAAGTCTTTGTAGCCCCTGGCACAAAACTAGAGAGTGGGCCTGCTACCCTGCATTTCTGCAATGACATCCTTGTCCTTGTGAAAGACCTTCCTCCCAGTGTCATGGGGCAGTGGAAGCTCTCGGATCTGCGTCGCTATGGAGCTGTCCCAAATGGATTCATCTTCGAAGGGGGTACCAGGTGCGGCTTCTGTAAGTACAACTGGAACCTGTCTTCTAAATGTTGCTTGATGCCTTCTGCAGAGATGTAAATGCACTCTCATGCCAAGTGGAGACTGCAGAACCAGCTGTGCTACTTTATCAAACTGGCAGCCTCTTATCAGAGGGTCTGTTCTGAGTAGATTTCTGCAGGCTTCAACTCTGCTGTTCAGGAGACATGTGACTGTGTGCAGTCCTGGCTGAAAATTGCCCTGTGGCTCTCCAGAAGATGTTTAGTCAAAAGCTGCTATTGAACACAGAGCAAAAATAAGGTAATGAAATGTTATGGCTTGTGTTATGCAAGAGATAAGGTAAAATGGCTTAATGTTCAGATTATTAAATTATGATTAATTTTTTTGTTGTTTGCTGAGGGAGAAGGTGATGTGGAGCTTTGAGGTTACAGGCAGAATCAATGTTTTCACTGTGTCAAATGCTAATTTCTAAATCACATAGAGGACCTTTTGCTCGTAAAATTTAGAACAACTCTTTGGTCCCTTCCCTGTTAGCAGCTTTGTAACCATGGAGCCCTGTGATTTATGGGGTCAAAATAAAAGCAAGCAAGCTGAAGCTAGTTTCTATAGCCTAGTAGCTAAGATATGCCTTTATATGGAGATAAATCTCTTGTTCCATTGGCCAGTTTAGGACTTTTCCAATTCTCACTTCAGATAAAATGTATGCAAGATCTGAAAAGGATAGTTAATTAATGCACAGGAATAATAACACAACATTAGGTTTATATTAATAAGGTTTTAATTTCATAAGCAGAGTTTGAAGCCATGCTGAATTGATGATCTGTGAGCGCAGGTGGGTGTGCAGATTGCCAATTTGGATGTGAAGTTGTTCAACTTGCATACTTTTTTCAGTAAGCAACAGAAGATTTCACAGTTGATCCAAATATATTCTTCCTGGGACTTGCATACTGTTGCTCTGCATGTAAAGTTTGGTTGCTATACTTTTGTGGAGTGGAAACCCAAGTTCCTGACCTCTCTCTGACCAAACAGGAGGGTGTGGCCAGGTAGGGATTGGTCTCTTCTCCCAGGCAACAAGGGCATGATGAGAGGAAGTGGCCTCAGGCTGTGCCAGAGGAGGTTTAGGTTGGACTTTGAGATGAATTTCTACACAGAAAGGGTTGCCAAGCATTAAAATGAGATGCCTGGAAAGGTGGTGAAATCAGCATCCCTGAAGGTGTTTAAGAAATGACTGGACATGGCACTTAGTTGACATACTGGTGCCCAGTCAAAGGTTGGACTCGATCATGTCAGGATCTTTTCCAGCCTTAATGATTCTGTGAAATGAGGAACTGTAGGTGATGGAACCTGAATTATCCCTGGCAGTTTTTCCTTTTTTTCCTCTCCCTTAAGCTTACACTAGTTTCTGGTAAGAAACAGGAGGTCATCAGCTCTCCTATGTGCATTCTTTTAAAAAGATGAAATTATTATTTTTTTTAAGAACAGATTAAAGTGCTTTGGAAAGGATCCCACTATCTTGTGGATTGTTCTTAAGAAATGTGTGTGTTGATAGTTGAGACCTGTCATTTAGCATGAAAGGATATTTTTGCCTTTCCCCTGCATGTATGCATTCAAAGAGAAGAACAGAATAGTCAATTTGGTACAAAATAGCCTGCCACATTTGGAAACTCTTTACAAATTCAAGCTGATCTTGTTAAAGGAGTTGTTGCCCTTGACTAAGCAGTCAAACATATCCACAGGCATAACAACATTTAAATATATGTTTAGTCTAAACACTTGATTTAATATTGCCACTATACGAAAAAGCTTTTTGAAAATAGAACCTTAAAAAAATATAACTCTGATTATTCTTGACGGAACTGTGTTGGTAAAGAGAAAGACCATCTTTCTTCAGATGTCTTTTACCTCAGTCCTCTGGCATTCTTGAGGCAAACAAGTACTGTTCAAGAAAAAAATTGATATGTTATTACAGAAGTTGTTTTAATTCCTAAAGAAAAGCACTCTCCATTACGCTGTCATGTAAGTGTAATGTAATATTATGCACTCTATTACTAATGTTACTTTCCTACAGGTTAAACCATATCTTTGCTCACATTCATTCTGTGGAGCTTTGATTGCAGAGGATTAGTGAATTTAAGGTTTAAATATCACTGTAATCAATACCTAATTAAAAGGAACCAATAATCTTGTGGTTCAATTGCCTCTCCTCTCCCTAATAAAACATGAAGCCCCAAACAGAAGCAGAGCTTTTTGAGTTCATCTGTGGTTGAACTGAGGTCTAAAAGGATATGAATTTGTTTTAGCTTTCTGTTTCTTGCTTCCTCACATATGTTTTTATAAATATAAAGTACTTCAATATGTTCCATTGCTAAGTACAGGTTTATTTCAACTCCAGAGGCTTTGGTAGAGGGAAATCCAGAAAGAGGGAAAGCATATGACATAATGCTGAGATTTCAAGAATTAAATCTAGGTGCATTTTGAACATGGTTCACACAAGTTTATTCATAAATAGGAAGAAGAGCATTTACATTCTGAACTCCTCTTGCCTTAACATCACAATTGTACTGCTAGAGATTAAAAATTTTTCTTTCTACTTCTAAAAGCTGCAAATAAGTGATTTTTCTGGGCCAAAATTTTGTTCTCTCTGTAGCTGAAGCTTAGTCATACACTGTTTGCAAAAAAGCAGGTGTCTTGGCCTAGCAGTCAGTTGAGAGGTTTACATGGAGGAACAGGCTGGATAAAAGGAGCCTCTCACTTTCCCAAGTTCCTAGCTCAATTAGTGTGCACCAGTTAAAATGACCAGTTGCCAGGAAAATCTTCACTTGGAGATCAGTGAAAAAATTCAAGTAAGGGTAATAAAAGGGCACATTAACACTGTGAGAATTCAGGTGTTCAAGTGCTTCAGGATTAGCTGCCAGAGCCTGGTTTAAAGCTGCCTCATATTTTCTGACAGCATCTCCTTGAAGAAAGGGACTTGTAGGACCCTTAGTGCCCTTTTGAAAGAAGAAATGCGAATTGCAGGATAAGCAGGAATATTTCTGTGATTGTTTTGATGTTTTGATAAAATTTAGTACTTCCTTCCTTCTTTCTTTTCTTGTTTCCCCTTCTGCATTTATTTGAAATTTAGAAGTAGTAGGGGTGGTTAAACTGGTGCAAGATCTGGAATTTTTTGAAGAATCCTGGGCTGCATAGATTAAAACTTCTGTTTTCATGCAGATATTCTGTGCTATCTTCTACTTAGGCCTACTGCAGAAAACCAAAATTATCTCTATTTACCTATTTTTAGTTGTCATGCCATATCTTAGTTGGCAACAATAGGAATACTCTGCCATTGCCCCCAGAGAGAAGAGCAGTGTGTGAGACCCTCTGAAGGGAGCTGCTCAAGGCCAGGGTTGGGATGTACAAGCTGATTGCCATGGAGTGAGCTGCTGTGGTTCCTACCTGTCCTGCTTCTAAAAGGCTTCAGGCTCTAGTGTTGTCTGGCATCTGTTAGGAGTAGTAATTAATGTGAAAGAACTGACTCTTCCTCCCTGCTTCCATACACACTAAAGAGATTGAAGTAATTTTTGGCTATTGTCCATTTTGAAAGTGTGTTTGCCTATGGGTTTGCTTTTTTAATATGATGAGTTAAAACCAACATTAGCAAGATTAAGAAGTACATGGAAGTTTTATGAAATTGGCAACTTGTCCTGAATGTTTGAGGGACTGTACAGTGCTTTATTGCTGACTGTCACAGAGAGCTGGCTGAGTGTTTCAGTCTTGTGCAAGTGGTTGGAGGCTGCTTTTCACCAAGTCTCGTAGCCCATGGAGAGAGCTGTGAGCCCTTCAGTCTGGAGAACAGCTGCATGGTATTACAGTGATGCATCCCACACATTCTTTTGCTTCTAAATGCCTGTGCACCAAACCTGTTCTAACACATGACTGAGATCTGTAATTTCCAATAGTGAATTTCACAGTTTTCTCAAGAAAGTAGAAAAGACATGTAATCGCTTGCTTTTATGTATGCTTTAGTTAAGCCCTACCTACTCATTCATCTCCCTTACGTTTTTTGCAAGGACCCTCAGACTTCTTCCTTCCTTTGCAATCTAGTTCTACCTACCAAACCTAGAAAGAAAATGTTTCCTGTGAGAGTCAGACAGCAATTAAGGTGCTCATATGAATAACAGAATCTACAAAGAAATGATTGTATTTTTATGTTTGATTTGTATGCACATGGACATACACTCTTTGCACTGGTTATATAAAGGTCATCATGTTTGGTTTTGGGGTTTCCAAATGGCTGACAGTTATGTGCAGAAAAAGTCCTTTGAGTTAAGCAGCCAGCTCTTATGCACACATTTGCTTTCCTTGTTTCCATTAAAGTCAAAGGCTTGTAGAGCCTCTTAGGAGTTTAATTAACTCTTGAAAAATGTTATAAAAGAGCAAAGTGATCCAGGTGTACTCTTTATGTACAGAAATATTTGAGTAATCTTTTTTTTTTTTTTTTGCCCTGAGTGGCAACAGGGAGGTGTAGGATTCTCCTGAATTATCAAGCCATATTGTATATTATTGTGCTTTGGAACCTGAATGTCCTCTGCTATGTTGTGTCTGTATCCTGCCCTGCTTGCTTATGGTGCATGGAATGCAAAGGTTGTGTTCCAGTAGTCTCTCTGTACTCTGCTCAGGGAGGAAAAGTCAGCTCAAAGAAAAAGCTAAATTTCAAATAATTCCTGAATACATTGCACTCAGAATCTTTTTATCCTAATACAGTGTTCTCTGACTTTGGCATCTCCTGGGGAGGGGAAATGGGGCAAGACTACAAGTGAGTCACCAGCAGAAACCTTCATATCTGTCAGGCTGTGTGATTAGTGTTGCAATCTCCTAGAAGGCCTCTGATCCTGAAGCCAGGGTGTGTTCATGTTCCTTTGGCAGAAGAATTCTTGATAGGTAAGATCTGAAGAGATGCAAATGTGGTGGAGTGACAAATCAAGTTATGAAGATGCCACTAACAATGTTGTCTTGACTAGATTTAGGCAGAAGTGGCAGAGACCTAGATATGACATAAATTGAGAATAACAAAAGTGTCCACCAGAATATGTTTTTCCTAGAGAAGTTAGTTTACAGCTTGCTGATTATACCTAATTTACTCAAATAGGTATTGTGGTTTGTGGTCCACTCTCTATTATCCTTTTTGTTTGAATCCCACAGCCCTTTGTCAAGTTGACAAAAGTGTATCTATTGCTTAAGTGAAATGTGAGTATTCTGTTGGATATGACAGGGTATATGTTTGGAAAGTGTTGGGGATGCAGTCATTCTGGTCAAGATCATCTCTGCTTCTTTGAGTAAAATTGGAAAAAATACATATGCAACTCAGAATTGGCTAGAGACACACAGAAGTCAAGCATATGCCCAGATTAGGGGCCTGAGTCACAAGGAAAGTAATGTGCAAAATCCTGCTGCAGGTCTAAGATTTGGTAGTGGAGTTTTCCAGTATGCTTGGCTCTGGTGAAATGGCAGCACTTCTTCAAGGTCTATACACTAATTTAATTTCCCATTTGTCTGGTATTGAAGTTTTATTTCCCTGAAATTGCTAGTTACTGGGATGATCTTTTGTCTGGTGTTTTAAGATAATATTTTTTTTTCTCTGATGTGATTTATATTTGGACTGACCATTTATAAAATGTTCAGTGGAGCCCTTCTAGTCTTTCCTGTTGTTCATGTAGCCATGTGTCATGGAGCTCATAACTTGTTTGTTTATTTAGTGATTCTCATTCTAATTTTGCTTGGGGCTATTCTTAATGAATGGAAAGCAAATATCAGAACAGAGTAAAGGGTAAAGATCTGATGACAACCTGTGGAGTTGTGTTACATTCTGTTAATAATAGACACATAGGACTTAGTCTAGGAAAAATTTATACTATAATCCTGCAATATAACCAAATTCTAATTTGTTGGTGTATAAAAAGCTCCTCTTGCTTAAAACTGGTTAAAAGTAGAATTAACTTGGTTCATTCTTTTGAAGATGCTTTAAGTATCCCTGACACTTCCTGCATAGTTAAGTTTGATCTACAACATTTTAGGGATAAATAAGAATAAAAGACCTGGACAGCTGTTGAGAAGAAGGTGTCTGTTTTGACATTCAGGGGGGATTGGAACTAGATGATCCTTAAGGGCCCTTCCAACCCAAGCTGTTCTGTGATTCTAGGATACTATTCTAACTGCCTGAATGTCGTAAAACTGTCATAAATTATTAGACAGCTATTTAATGACTTCACATCTAATGAATTTATATGTTTGGTATAGTGTGTGTATGTGTGTGCTGATCTGAACTTTTTATTTCTTTTCCCAAGAGAATATCTTATTGACTTCTTTTCATGGCTTGCACTTAAAACTCTTTTGATTGCTATGTTATGGATAGCTTCAGCTAAATATATTTCTAGTGTTTTTAGATGAAAACCATGCATATTTATGTTGTGCTTTCTTGCAGGGGCTGGTGTTTTCTTCCTCTCTTGCGCTGAAGGGGAGCAGATCAGCTTCCTGTTCGACTGCATCGTGCGCGGCATCTCCCCGACCAAAGGCCCTTTTGGTCTGCGTCCAGTGCTCCCAGGTTAATGCAGGAAGTATAGAGTAACCAAGTGAAGTAGGAACTTGTCATGTCTCACACCCACTGCTGCTGCTGTAAGAACAGCTCACAGACACCGAGGGAGTGCAGAGTGCAAAGTGGTTTTCATTCTGAAATGTCAGCGTCCAGATTTATAAGCTGGATGTACCCAGTTTCCCCCTGCTGCTCTGGCTCATTCATATTTCTGGTCATATTGCTAACTCCAGACCTCTCTTATTTAACAGTACTAAAAGATGGCAATTTGAATTGAAAGGAACCCTAACTTTAGTTTTAAACTTACACATTTAACTTGGATCCACATCTTGCTATTTTGGTAGTTTAATGGAAAATGTAACTTCTGGAGCATTTTGAGCATATCTAAAACACAATGTTCTAAGTATTGTCAGCCTTAGAAAACTTTGTCAGGCCTCACATCACATTTAAGTTTTTCAACTTGGGCTTTTTTCATGATGTGTGAGGATTAAATTCCTTTTCCTATTTCTTGGATAATTCTGCATGTACTGCAATGTTCAAAGAGGAATTTGGATGGCATCATAATAAAGCCTATTGCCTTTTGATTTCAGCAGATGAAATACAGTGTTGAGTCAGAATGACTCTGTCAAACAGGAAAAAAGTGTAGAAATGAGATTACAGAAAATTGTCTGTGATTTGGTTGTGGAATACAGTAGGAATAGGTTGCAAGAATGGCGAAGGATGAGCTGGGATTTGTGGAGTACTTAGAGATTCTGTGTGAGTGTAAGGCAGTTAATAAGTGTTCAGTGGGGTTTTATTGCTGTTATAAGATTAAGATAATTACAGGAAGGAAATGTGATGGAAAATATTAGACCTTTAGATTATTAGATCATTAGAATATGTGAAGCTTGTGAAAATAAATTATAAAAAAATTGGTTATTACTTAAAAATCAGTAAATGCAGTAAACACAAGGCTCAGTTCATGTTGTCTTTCTCATGGTTGTAAGGCAGAAGTAAATTAAATAATCAAGCAGAATAACAGAAAAGTCTTTTTTGTGTGATGATATGTTTGCATTCAATTCACTGGAGTGGTTAAAAAAAAGAAGCAAACAGAAAAAACCCAACAACAGAAACACAAAAATCAGTGTTTATACTTAAAGCTTTGCTATTGAACACATTTTTCTGCCTATCTACAACTATGTGTGTGGTGTGTGTGTGTATATATATATCTGTATGCATATATATATACACACCCCTAAATCTTTCATGTAACAAAAATTTCTGTCCAGAAAAATTAAGCCTACAAACAACTATTCTGTTGTCCGTTTTAAAAAAAAAAATAAAAAAAATTTAATTTTAGCATAATCATTGAAGATTTGTTTTTCAGAAGCAAGTGGGAGTAAATCTGCTTTCACATGTTAGTTATCCCTTCTGGTGTTTGTGGGTTGTTGTGCCACATAGCACAATCTCTTCCCTTCTCCAGGAGCTCTGGCCTCACCGAGGTACATGAAGGGATGTGGAAAGTCCTGGGGAGTATTTGGTGTTTTTGTAAGAGAAGATCTTTTTCCTGAGGTCTTTTAATTTCTCTTCTGTGCTTGATGTACTTGCCATTAAAATCTCATCCACTTGATTTCATCTTGTTTGCCTGGACAGGAGAAGTGTTTTGTAGAATTGTGCTCATGTAATTGCAGATTCCTCTGCTTTATTTATTCAAGCTACCTGGAGCCCTCTAACTTCCATTCTTGTGTATCTTACCCTTGTCTCCTCCAGTTTGTTGTCCCTCCCCATGTACATGTTCCTTGGGAAAAAAAATATTCTTTATGTTCTCCTTTATTTATTATCCCGTGCAGAAGCTTGTACAGATGTTTAAGGCACACACACATGTACAGTTCTAGTGATTCATCCATAAACTAATTTTCCTTATCAAGTATGTTGTTACACAGAATGTACAGTATTGCTTGAAAAGGTCAAGTTTGCCAGCTGCACACCATGTGTCAAGTATTGAAATTCACTCAACCTTTGAAAGCATCAGCTTGTAAACAGATTAATTATCTGCACATTTCAGGTAACTAGATCAAAACTTCCAGATTGAGGATTCTACCAAGAAACCTCTTGTCTAATTCATATTTACTGCAATACAGAATGCTACACAGCCTCAACTGTACTTTATGTATGCAATATTCTGCTTTTAAGCAATTTAAAAGCTTTTAGAGAAACTTTCTCTTCACAGCTTGCTACTTGAATTTGGCATCTTGTTTTTGCCTGTACCTTTCCATCTTAAACATGAAATATGCTTCAAGCACTGTGGTATTTTCAAGCAAGGAAAACACACAAAGGGCAGATGTACAGAGAAAGAACATAATATGGTAAAAACAGTTAGTGACAGTGTTGGACACCAATGCCCACAGCACAAATATAATCTATAGATGTTATGCAACCAATGTAGTCTCTCTTTGTAGAAAAGATGAATGAATGAATGAAGCCAGATGATTCATGTACAAATAGCTCAACAATATGGTTAAAAGGGGTGCTGAAATATTTATGCATATATTTTAGCATGAAATTATAGGAGATGATAGAGAGTGGTTTGAAGAGAACTGAAAAATGACCATTTTTCTTACTTGCCATAGTGATTCTTAAACAAATGTAAAATAGCCAGTATCCAAATATAATTAGTAAACTGGGTATGAAAGGAATGTTTGCTCAAGAACAATATTCACATCTTCTCTTCAGGATTGTAGTTTTAAAAACTCTACCTTATTTACTTAAAATCTTGATGTTCTTATCACATGCATATATGATTGCTGTACATATTTTATGATGTCATCTATAAAATATTCGATGAAAATCCAGTGCAGTGGAACTCGTGAACTTGATTTACCCTTGCAAGGTATCACAATCTGGTCTAGTCTCTCAGTAGGCCAGCTTTGAGCAGCAGGTCAGGCTAGAGAATTCCTGAGATCCCTTCCAACCTGAATTATTCTGTGATGTTTTGGAAACGAATCAAATTACTATTCTCGCAATAAAAAAATCATTTGATTATGTGTACATCCAAATTAAATTGGAAAAGGAAAAGAACATCATCATGGTTACTTGTTGTACTTCTTTTGGGAGCCCATTAATTTTTTAAAATGGTATCAAAATAGTCCTATTGATATCTCCCTTAGCAGATTGGAGGTTTTGATTTGTTGAAAGGTGCTTTATCAGGTCTCATAAAAGCCCCCCCAAAAGACATAGAAGACAGGAATGTGAAGGTCATGTAGGTATAGGTATCTAGATAATTTTAGGAAGTGTAATATTTTAAGTAAAGGACTAATTTGAATTATGGCTTTGGATGACTTGTTTTCCCCAGCTACTAGCTGGAAGACAACTGCTGTAACTGACTACTAGCAAGATCTTTTTTTTTTCCTTGAAGAGATATTTAGAAAATAGTCTAGAGAATTTTGCATTCTGTCTTTACAGAAGTCTAGATATGGACTTAGTAATGAATCACTGATTGCATGGTTTGTAATCTATACTGAATTGCATGCTTCTTATTTGAGAAATGTTTGTTTATCAGGTGTGTGTTGAACTCTTTTTTTTTCACTAGAAAGATTAATGTTGAATGCCAAACCTGAACACAACAAAGGCCCAAGAGCTCATCAGTGATATCTTTGGTCAGTGGGCAGACCAGTACTGTCTATATCTGATTATGTGATAGTCTAGTCCTGTAGTCTGGAAAGACCCCAGGTGTAATGCTGGTAGTCTGGATGCTCTCTTTTAATTTTGGAAGCTTTTTCAGGCTGCTTTGTGACTGACTGGAGAGTGTACAGTGCTGCTGAGGATCCATCTGATGCTCTTTCTTTTTGTTGAAGCTTGATACACCTTTGGCCATTGCAAGACAGCTCTGTGGCTGCCTTCTGCAGTATCTGTACCAAGTGGATCCTTCTCAAAATTTTAGGACATCTTTTCATTCCTCCAGACATCTTACAAGGTGTGGAGATGTTAGCAAGAAGGTGAGGGTCCAGGCCTGATTTACAAATGTGCCTACAATTTCACAGGAAGAAAGAAAAGAGAGATTTTCAGCCTGACTTACTCAATTTAACAAAGTAATTAACCAATGGTGCATTTTAAAGGTGCATATAATCAATTAGGTAGCTGCTGACTGAACTGGATATAATACATTTTTTCCTGACAGGTGCTTATTGAACAACCCTGGAGCTTTGAATTACTGTGACACTTTAGTCCTGTGTTACCAAAGTATTCAAAATCTCCCACGATGAGCAGCTGATGTGGCTTTAATGAATACCCACCAACGTAATGTAAAAATAAAATCTCCAGCAGAGGCATTTTTAGTCCAGCTAAATTTGATGTAATCCTTCCCCTTTGCCCGAAAGCAGTGTTTAAGGAGATTTCAATGATTGCCTCACACAAGAGGTTATTTTCCTCATAGCAAGGGATCTATGTTTGATTGGAAAATGATAAAAATTTTATTAATTTGAAGGACCTGAGTGAATCACAGGACAGGATACATTTGTTAAGAGTTTGGGAAATGAAGGTACTAATTGTTCTTGGAGCTGCTCTCGGATGTTATGTGGGCAGAAGCTGTTGGAACTTCCTTGGACAACTGCCTCAGTACCGGTCATGCTGCTTCTGTCCCCTGAGTTACTGATGTGGTAAATTGCCACACAGTTATTTAGAGGTTGTATGTTGGGCATGCAAAAGGCAGAGGATGATGCCAACAAACCCAACTTGGTAGCTTTGTGGCCTAAGAAATTATTAAGAATAGGTTATTACAGCAGGACTCGTGGGAGGTCATATGTTATGTACTTCAGTAGGGATTGGTCCCTAAAAATTGGCTGCCAGTGACTTCAGTCCATAGTTTGATCCTGGAGGAAAACTTCTTGATTGGAACCAAAAATACTGGTACAAGAATCTGTTACTTCTGGGGAATAGTATTCTGTGTGTTTTCCATAGAAGTCTGGCTTATTAGCAGAGAGATTAAAGGTGAAACAAAGACTTGGGTAAGACTGATATAGAATTACCTAAAACTTAGACTCTATATGTGTTTGTCAGGTTTTGAAGTTACTTCTCTAGCTATTTCATAGAACTTGCTGAGGAAGGTTCTGCTCAATCTTGCACAAAACTGAGAGGTCACAGCATATAACTATGAACACAGTTTTATAGACACATTTTATCCATAGGCAATCCTTAAGGGGAAGTTTAACCAGAAAATTACCAGTTCTGTTGGACAGACAGTATACCTAGAGATTTCATGGTCTTGGGTGAAACCTGGTGTGTTCTGTAGCTGTGCAGCTGACAGGGAATTTGGCTTCTGGAAGCAATTGAACATGTGAAGTGCAAACTTTCTGACTTCCCTCCTATCTCATCTTGTATTTTGTTATAATGCAATTTGACAAGATCAATTGTTTGACCAGTTTTTTTATTTTTTTTAAATTATGTATTTTGCTGTCTGTAAGAGGGACATAATTTACTTATTAGTGTTCTGAAAATCTTCATTTGTCAAGTAGTCATAATCTAAAGAAAAGTGAAAGGACGTTTTCCTACTGACAGTTCCTTGGTGTGGGAAGGGTTAGTGTCTGTTTTCATCTTGGTTTGACCAATTGCTGATCTGTTATGACAACTTTATGCTCAAAGTGCTCATAGAACATCTTTCTTGGACCTTTTTTGGACATAAGGCATTTAACTAGATACAGCAGAGTAACTGGAGCAGAGGGCATTAAAAATAGGCATCAGCTTGTAATGCTGTATGCTACTGAGCAGATCCTTGCATGAACCTGTCTGGGTTGCACCATAGGTGCTGGTGGCCAAATGTTGTGTCTTCCTTTGGCAGAGGGCCATATGGAAGCATTTGAGTAAGCAGTTGCATAGGTTTGAACTAGTCAATGCCCAATGTAAGCTGTCTTGCAGTGTGAATAGGAATGGACACCTAACAAAATAATCCACATCAGACAGTCCTGTTTTCTGTTCTAAATTTGAAGTGTGTCAAGCACTGTCTGAGCTGGGAGACACAGAGGTCACAGACCCTGTCTGTCGTGGGCATTGTTGCCTTGTCCCTGTTAGAACACCCTTGGCTTCCAGTGTATGTTGTTACAGATGGATTGTGTATATCTTGGTTTTTTCTGCTCGTTTTACCCAGATTGCAGACTGCCAAAGATGGAAACCTCCTCGACATGGGAAAGAAAGTTAGAAAGTTCATCACTGTCATTTCTGTACCTTCCTAGGAAAGGTCAGAAAATGTATATGGTTAGGGAGGAGTGATGGGGCAGTTTGTTTCTCAGGGCAGTTGACAATGTAGGGAGTTCCCATGGAGCTTCAGCTGACCTGACAGTGCTCCTTCCCCTGATTATGAGCTTTCTTTGACTGCTGTGTTGACAATATCAAAACCAAGTCTTTTAAAACTAAAAGACCTGGGGTGAAAATGAAACTTTTCTTTTGTCTTTCCAATTGGTTTTGTTTTACTAACTCAATCACAACAATGTATAGCCTTTTTCATCCTTTTCCCCCCTTTTATTAAATGATTCAGTGTTTTTGTGGTATGCTTCTTCTGGACAGTTGATCAGATATACAAGAGCAGCAGTTGTGAGGAAGCTAATCTGTTTTCACTGACATTAATTACTTTCCCTGTGTATTAGTAAGAATTTCTGAAGTTTCTGATGATGATGAAGTTCATATCCTCTGCAACTGCTGAACCTGACACACCCCTCAGTGCTATTTGAAGGAATCCATAAGGTTTCTGTTTGGATAATGGCTATGATTACTTCCAACATCTGGTTTTATTGTTGTGCCTGCTGGAGATAAAATGATGTAGAGAAAACTGGCCTGTTTTTTTTTAATATAATGAGCCCCCTTCAGTGAAATAACCTCAGCTGGAATGGCAAACTCACTAAAATGCATGGGGAAAATCCATGACAGTACATTTCAGAAGTGGTTTATATCATCCTAAGTTGTCTTGTATTAAACATGAAGACAAAGAGCCACCAGGTTGCATATTTTATGTCTGACATCTGAACTTAATGACCTGCTGAACATCCAACTTGTAAGCAAAGTCTTTGTAAATAGACGATCTGGATTGGAAGATGTCAGTTTAATCACTGTGATTCTGATTTTATGATGTGGATTTGTAAATTTCTAGGATTTCTAAATTTGGTCTGTCTGAATGTTAAAATTCCCAGTGAATCTAGTGAAGTCAGGACAGATTTTATGTGGGTCAAATTAGCTTTCAAGTCCTCTAGACTTGTTGGATGCTACTTATTTCTGTAGCTATTGATTTTCGTGCTGGGCTCTTCAGTGTTTTGTCCTTGGTGGTAACTATTACAGACATTGGGTATAATCTCTGAAATCAATCTTTGACACTTTTCATTTTTACTTACTATGTAGCACATGTCCAGGATGTGCATCAAGTCAGATTGTCCCATACATTTTTCCAATCAGCATTTCAAGCATAAGAATATCTTTTTCCCTTTCCTTATTTTTTATTTATTTTCCATGTTGCCACCTTTATTTATTTATTTATTTTCTGTTTCCTTTTAAAGATCCAAGTACAAACCCAGCCTATTCAGAGGAAAGATTGGCTCATGAAGCTTTGCAGTTAGAAAAGCGCTTGAGCTTGCTGTCCCATACGAGTCGCCAAGGCAGTGGAGGTAAGAAATACCTTTAATGAAATAAAAATACATTGTGTTCCTTCCTGCCCAGGCTTTAAAAGTTATATAGCCTGTGTTATAAGATGTGGAGCTTACAAGAAAAATAATAGAGAAATGGTCAAGACATTCGATTTCTTAGGTTTCTTATGAGGCAGTTCTTTAACAGCACTGTGTGAAGTCTTTTGATGTAGATTGGAGGTTTTCAATTCAGCAGCCCAAGTTTTGAATCAATCACTCTTAACCCAGGAGGACCATTTAGGATGCTGAGTCCTACTGAATTTTTGCATGTAAAACTTAAAAGGACTGTCTGCATCAAATTCATAGATGCTTAAGTACTTTAGTCAGTGCAGCCTGTGAGATGGACTCACTTGTAGGGTTCACACATCATGCTTAAAGCAGATTTTTACAGTAAAACATAGGACTCCTGTGCTTTCCTCTGCTATCTGTACATGCCTTTTCTGGGGTTGTTAGTGCATCAAAGTAAAATTGGTGTCTAGCACTGGATTTGTAAATGGGCCTGTGCCCTGAACTGCCATTTGACCTGTTTAATAGCTGAAGTTAGATCATCCAAACATGTGCTTTGCTCTTGACTCTAAAGCCTACAAGACTAAAAAATTTCCCTGTGAAGATTCTCAGGAGCTTAATTATGTGCTTATATATATATCCATGGCTGCTTTGGCCTAGACACTGCTGGGTAATGTGGTTTGTGACTGAATTCCAGTGAGACTTCCTGAGGTTTTTCTTAATTAGCACATAAATACTAAACTTAACTGAATGGATAGAAAACAAATGAGACTTGATAGATAAGCGTGCCTGGTTGTTTTTTTTTTATTCAGTTCCTCTGCTCAGAAATCATTGCCTAACCTCATAAACAGTTACTACCTTTGTTTTCACTTTTGTTTTATAAAGAAAGAAAAAAAATAACATTGTGGACTCTGTGTATGCTAGAAGAAAGTGGTTTTGTATTTGTTTGTGTGATGTTTGAGTTTTGTCCTTGTGCCCTTTCATGCCATTGTTTACCTTTTTTTCATTCATATTCTGTCTTTGATGGCAGGAATTACCTTTTAAAATGCCTTCTTGCAACTATAATTGAGGAAAAAACTTGCAGTATAGGTATAAATGAATCACAGAAGATATTTTTGTATATGGATATGTAAACATTTTTATAACAGTAGTATTCTTACTTTTATTTGTACAGTGATGTATGATTGTATTTTGATACAGCAAACCAATTAACTGTATGAAAGTAAAATATGTTTGAAAAGGGGAGAACTTGGTGCATAAACTTAAAAAATTTAGCCTTGAATGCATTATGTTCCACAGTGAGGTAGGGTTATGGCAAGGTAACATACCATTGCATTTTATTTTTCTCGTGGGGCTATGAGTTATTGCAGGAATTCTGCCTTTCTGACGGCAGTTCCACTTACAAAAAGCAGATGGAATCTCAGGGCAAGTATGTCCTGTTGTACATACTTGCCATGCTTGAGTCTGTTGATTGTGTTTTAAACATAAGTTGATGTGTTTCCTTCTTTTCTAGGAGACGATAGGAGTATTTCTAGCTCATCTTCAGATACCAGCCACTCGGATGTCAGTGTTGGGAGCAGGTTGACAGTGTGGCCTGAGCAGTCTTCAGCCAGCACCTCTCAGGAGAGCCATGGACTGGCAGCTGCAAAGGGCATTCACCTGGGAGAAGAAAAGGCCCTTCCAGAAGGGGCACGTGGCACCACTAAACCCCCTCCGAAGCCCCTGCGATCCAGACAGCTGCAGGAAATAGGTCGTCAGAGTTCTTCTGACAGTGGGATAGCTACTGGCAGTCACTCTTCCTACTCTGGGAGCTTCTCTTCCTATGCTGGGAGCTTAGACATTTGCCATGGTGATGAGTTTGGATCCTTGCTGAGCTTGCCATTGAATTTTCCTTCAGATCAGAGCCTATGTACTTGTCCTCACAGTGAGTCCCAGAGAGGTGTGGGATCGGAGTATCAGGTTCCCAGCTCTCTCAGACACGTTTATGATATACCCAGGAGTGTGTTACAGGCAGCTTCTAAAGAAGTGCAGCTGAAGAGTGCAGATTCCACGCTACCCAAGGACCAGGCCCTGCCTGCTCAAGGTGCCAGTGACCCAAAACTGCTACTACCATACTTGGAGGCACAGAGGGGACCTGAGCACAGCCAGCACAGAGGGAGGCCTTCATCCTTACTCACAGAAAGCAGCAAGGACTCAAGTGATGAGACATATCTGGATTTTGTTTCAAGGTGGTCAGACACCAAACCACAAGGACAGGTGTCAGACTCCAAAAGTAGTGAGCTGTCACCACCTGGTGGGGCCTCAGCTGACCCCTGTGACACATGTAGCCCCCACCTTGGGATGACAAGAGCTCTTTTTTCATCTTGTCCAATCTGTGGTGGACTAAAGGTAAATACCTAACACTGAGCAGATGCTAACAAACCTTAGTTAATATAGCATGATTAATTTCAAGCTATGTAAGTTGTAGGTCATAAGTAATATTGTTTCCTTTATACTCTGAGAGATAATAACTTTTGCTGTTGTTTATACTGAAATGGAGAGGCTTAGCACATGGTTTCCTGAAAATCTGTGCCTAGTCAAGGAAACACTGAACAATATAGACCACAATCATTACTTCTAAATCAGCCAATTTTGGCTTTGGGTACGTGTAAGTGGAAGAGAAGTTTTGCAGGCACTGGATTTGTCATATAATGGCAAGTAAGCATGAAAGACACTGACCTGTCTTGCTGCTGGTATTTACAAAGAAAGAAGGAAAGTCGAATAACGTGTTGCTCATAAGAAGATCTGAGTGCATACTTTTATTTTATTGATATTTTTCTTTGTCACTGTAATTTGAACATTAGACCCATTTCTCACTGGGGACATGATAGTCAAGTCAGCATGCAGTCCAGTACTGTGGCCAATGATAGGTACTTTAGAGCAGGTACACAAAAACTCACTAGCAGTCTACAAACAGGACAGTTTATTTGCAGGAAAATTTATTTGGATCACCAGTCATGTAAAGATTTAACACCTAAACTGGAGAGATTCACTTGTCTTTCCAAACACATTTGCCAGTATCTGTTACTAAGACTTTGGTATTATAAATTCTTTTTGGATCTGCTGTATTCTTGTAATTTTATGGCAGTAGGCTTTTTACATTAATTATACATTGCAGGAAAATGTACCTGATTTTATCCATGCTGGAGAAGAAGTTTTTTCTTTTTTTTTTTTTGTGACTGTGTTTGCTAAACTAGACGGTGGTAAAACTGCTTGTATTAGTGAGCTGTTGAAAGATTGGGAAGGTTAGAGGGAGTGCTTAATTTAGGGAATGTGTGAAGCAAGGATTCAGCAAGAGAGACTTCTGCATGAGGAATTAAACACTGCCATTAAAGTGTGCATTTAATTAAACGTGAGATTACATAAACCACTGCTATGAAAAGGGCTTGTATGCCGAGTAGGTGATGAAAGAAAAATGAAAAGATTCTAAATTTGAGGGATTGTTTACTTCTCATGAGGTGTTTCATGCATTTGCACCGAGTGCCTTCACATATTTGCAAACTAGAAAGCTCTGTCTGCCTGGGCCACTTGCACAGCCCCATCACAGCAGCTTGGATGTTACTGTGCCTGCTGCACTTGGCAGGTGGGGAGGCACTTGTGGGACAAGTTTTCTAAGGCTGTGGTCGGTGGGATCAGTGATCTCCCAAGGCCATCCTTGGGAGCCACCTGCACCTCACAAGCCCAATTCTGGAAGCATGGCTGCAGGCAGTGGGGTCCACAGCCATGTGTCTGCTGTTGCCTTCCTGTGAGTGCTCCCTGTAGTTAGGGAGAGTTTGGGAAAAGTGACCAAGACTGATTTCTGGAAGGGTTCTGCTTTGGGTTTAGAAAGCTCAAAGGTGGCTTTGTTATAGGCAGGGAGGAAAGAAATAATTCAGGTACAATTAGCTCACATGGTCTAAATGTTTCTGGGTGATCTGAATTAGTTTAGATGTGAATTTATCAGATCCTTCCCTGGATATCTGTGGAAGATGGGAAGCTGAAAGTGAGTATTCCATTGGATGTCTTCAAAATCAGTAAAAGCTAAATTATGTCCCCACAATTGTCTGTTGACTTCAGTGACATAAATACCCACATCTTTTATTGCCAAATGCTGTCAGGTTTAACAGTGTTTCTAGCTGCCCTAATAAGATAAATTGGCAAGAATTTCAGATATTGTCTTTAAAAAAAATTCAGTGATAAACACTGGTGCAACTTTCGTACTAACTTTTGTTTTAGCATGAGATATGCACATCTGCTATTTTTTCTTTAAGAACCCATTTATAAGCAGTCACGAAAGAAGTCTCATTAAATTGAATGATTCATAGGTTTGTTTTTACTTTTGAAAGAAAAAATAACCCTTTGATGCACTCTCTTGAACTGTCAAGTGTGAGTTATTTTAGCAGTATTTAATGGACACTGTCTTTGGCGTTTCTCCTAATAAGTACAATGAAAGCACAAATCCATAGGCTGTAACTAAAAAGTAATTATTAGTCCTTCTACTTCGAACAGAATATATTTAAGTTAGGGCTGGGAACAGTTGATTTATGGATTGATGAAAATACCAGGTTTTCATGTTTATTAAAATTTGTGTTCAAAAGACTTTAATATGCTGGTGTTTGGAGTTCCTTTGCAATTTTGAGTTAAGCTGTTAATTAAATTGTGTTAATGGCTTTTAAATGCCTGCTATTTAAAGTGACCCGAGTAGAGGAAAGTCTGCAGCAGTAATTAAGGCTATAAGCATTTCTTTATTGTGTGCCCTGTATGTAAACTTTGGCAAATGGAGGTTAGCTTTGGGCATGTTGTGTGTGCATGTTGAGTTCAGCATGTGAAGAGTTGGAGAGAGGTTGCAGGATGAAGATGTGAATATGTGGAGGGCATGATGGGGGTCCTGACTGGGAATGACTTGTTAAGAACCACCTGCTCTTCTAATGACAAGGATGAGGATGAAAACAGGGAGAACAGACCCTGGGAAAGTGCCTAGGCTCAAACAGAAAACAGGGCAAGGAAGCTTTTCTGTCACTCTGCATGAAAACTAGAACCAGCATGAAAAGAGTTACTAAATATTGCTTCTATGATTTGTATATTGGATTTCATATTAGACACTGGGGACTAAGAAGCAAGCATGCAGGGTGATTTGCTTTCTGTTGTATGTAATTGTGCTGTGCTCAAGATGTCCTCTACAGATTTCCAAGGTGTGCCTTTGCTTTGTAATTTGACCTAGTTGATTTCAGTGCTGTAGATGATTGCAGAGGTGAATTCATTGTCTATTGTAAGTATAATTTAAGCTCAGAATTGATTGTTACAATTTCTGAGTAAGCTGTAGAGATTTATTATTAGACTTATTACGTTTTTAACTACTTAACTAATACTAATTTGATGAATAGAATTTCCTTGTATGTTTGTTGCTCTGTAACTTCCTTTGATGCTATAGTTTGAGAAATGTCAACTTTTTTAATAGGATGTTCCTTTTTTTTTCTTTTTTCTTTTTTTTTTTTTACACCACCATTGTTTGTAAATTTTCTTAGAAGTCTGAAAAATAAAATTATTTTCCAACTGGTTTTGTCCTTTTCCATCTGACAAGTTCTGGGTTTTGTTTTGCTTTGCTTTTTGTCCTCTGACCTCCTTCTTCTTGCAAGTTGAATTAATATGGAGTGTTTATGGCTGTCTCTTCATGCCACTTAGTATTATACTCAAATCACTGTTGACAGCTCCAAATGTGCCTATTAGTAGGAATTACATTTATGTATGTCTAGCTCATGCTAAACTCATATTTATGTCAGTGGGAGTTCTTATTTATGTAGAAATATAGTCATGAGTATTGCTTTTGTAGTTAACTTGCCATGATAGAGGGGAAAAGAAGTTGTCAGTTTGTGTGTGGCTGTTGTCATCAATCTCCACTGGTATTCAGCCACCTATTTAAGTTGATGATTTTAATAAAATACCAAGGCCTCACTGGGGACAATATGGTCACAAGTTAGGAGCTGATCTACCCAAATTATCTGTGAGATGCTTGTAGAATTTCTGCTACCACAGTGACTCTGTGCCTCAAACTTTGAATCTCCCAGCATATCTGCAGTAAGTGGAAATACAGAAATGATGAAGTCTTCATGGATGAAAGAGATTTTGTCAGGCAGAAGGATCCATAGCCCTGAAGGCTGAGACCCCTTCCCATTGCACAATACAGGGAGGACTGGCACTTGCCCTGGGGGCATGTGGATCTCAATTTAGGTGAGGAGTTGGTTTGGCTAGGTGGTAGGATATTTAACTCTTTTATACTGTCCTGTAGAAACAGGTTTATTTTGCATGACAACTCCACAGGAAGACAGGTGCATGCCTTCTGTCATCCTTGAGCTGGCTGTTTCCTGCTGTGTTTGATCGTGCAGCACCACGTCCCCCTTTCAGAGCTGGTTCATCACCTGCAGCCTTGGGTGAGTGCAGAGCCTCTGTGTTCTAGAGACACTGTGAATATCTGTGTATCCCTTGTGCATTGTAGACCAGGGAGAGAGACTAAGCCTAGGAAGAAGCACAGCTGATGTGACTTCAGGCAGAGAAGGGGCTTGAACTCTAGAGCATCCTACACTGAGGTCTCTTGCCGTTTTGCCTGGACTAATTCCACCAGGGTCAGGAGCAGCCTGTCACTGGGTTGGGAATATAGCCTTAGTCTTCCAAATTCTGCACAAACCCCTTAACCTTAGAGTTAGTTGGTGTTTCTCCTTTCATTGTAGATGCTGCTTTTGAAAGTGGTGAGAGAGAAGGCCTGTAAGGTGTTAACTTGTGTAGTGAAATCTGAGAAACGGCAGCTGCATGACTACATGGTCATATCTGTGCAACTGAGAGTGTTTTAATTTTTTTTGGCTTTTAATCAAGTACTTTCCTAATGTAGTACTAAAACAGTTACTAAAGAAATCACAATGTACTGTTATCTATCTAATATAGCTTTTTTTTTATGGGGAGTCATTACCTCTCCCCAGGAGACTGAAAACCTTATGTGTTTATCTTGTACTGTGTTTATTTCCATGCTTTCTCTGAGAGTGTAGGAACATGATTATTTGTAATTGCACATCTTTTACATCTCTTTTCAAAGATTTTTTTACAGTATTGATGTGTGGTGCTGTAACATTTTAATGCTTCCTCCCACCTTTAAAAAAGCTACAAGCTGTCTAAATTCTTAGCTGAGAGGGATGCATTTTTCATCTTCTACAGCATTGTTTCTGCTTGTGTTTCTGCCCTAATCTCAGAGCTCTGGGCCGTTGGGCAGCACACTGTTAGAACTGTAACAGGAACAGTTTGCACCTCAGAGGAACCTGGAAGTCAGTTGTCATTATCGACCTGAATGATGTGTTTGTGAGGTTTCTGTATCTGGGTCTTGCTCACTTTTTGCATGAATTAGAAAACTTGCTTTTGTGCTCTTCTCTTTCAAGATTTAATTCCAGTTGTTTTTCTATGAGTCCTGACTGTGATACATGAACCAGCAGTGATGTGCATCTCCCAGCACGTCACCACTGAATGAGGTGTCTGCACTGGACAATGATTTGGCCATCTGGCATTTTACTTACATCACCATTATTCTAAAAGGCTCTGGAGGCTCTGAAATTTTTACAATAAAGTAGTGTTATTCTTCAGACTTTTCAGAGATTCAAAAACATCTTAAACCCACTAATTTTTTCCCACAGCATCTTTCTGAAATAGAAGAAACCCTTGATAATTGTTACTCTTGACAATGAAATGCAGTAATTTCTGTAGCTGCTTATGGTGACAAAAGCCAGTGCAGGTCAAAGATGAGCAAAAGTTCTCCAGTAGAAGTTGACAGAGAAAAGGGACAGAAAACAGGTAGATGTAGTGTCAGGCTTAGAGCTACATTTGTTTTGTTTTCCTCTTGTAGTTTTGACCAGGAGCCCAAGTCTATTGCAGAGATGATCTCCAGCCTCTTGATCTCATGTCCCATCCAGGTCTGCTTATGCACTGTATAGAGATATTGCTTAATGTCAGCTTGCAGGAAAGGAAGAATTTTTTTCTTCCCAGTTCCCCAATTAACTTGTACAGTATTGCAATGCTTCTTGGCAGCAGCCTTCACTCCAAGTGCTCAAGAAGAGACCCAGCTCCCTTTTCCATTGCTGTTGCTGGTAAGAGCTAATGTAAGTGATCTGGCTCTTCCAAAGGTGTCCATGGAGGAAGTCAAGGGGTAAGAATTTCAATTTGAGATGTCACAGTAACACATGAGACATGCCAGGCCTACCAGGGCAGTGCAGATCTGACTTGCTTTCAGCCCTGTAGGAGGTTACCTTATCTTTTATCTATAAACTATACTCAAGGTACTCTCCATCTATAATGAAAGAATCCTCGCAGCTTTGGTGCAAAGAATAAGGGTTTTAATCTAAATTTGGAATAATAAGAGTTGGCACTTCTAGGGATCTGGCAATAAAGGGAACAGACAGTCTGTGGTCTGTAATGGTGAAAGAAATGCCTGCCACAGAAGCACTGGTAAGTGAAATGGTATCAAGGTCAGGAGAAAGAGCATCTTTCCTTACAAGAGGGAATGCAGACAACATAACTGAACAGAATTAATTCTTCTGAACCAAACACAAGTGTTGCTGGGTTGCTGGATTGCTTTTCTGTCAGAGAGCCTTGGAGATATTGATAAACCACAGTATTGACCTTCTATCCCCATCACAATGAACAAATGGGAAAATTGGCTTCCTCTCCTAAATACAATCAAGCTGGATAATAGCTTTTATTAATATGAATACCAATGCCTACTTCTTCCTCTGTTGGAGCAGTAGGTTTTCTGAAGAGAGAGAAAGAAATGCTTTGAAGGAGGAGTCATTGACAATAAAAGCTGGAAAAAATTATTCCCTTTGGAATGTAGGGTTTGTGGGATTTCTGGTTTTGATCCAGCTGTAAAGGAGACTCTTCAGATTGCTTGGAAAATGGCCAAAATGAGAAGATGGAAGACTTTTTTTTTCCCTTTACCTTCCCCCACCCTTTAAATAGAAATTCATTTATTTCTGGAAAAATTCAAAAATTCCACAGAATCCTACAAAGTGTTAGCACACACTTTCTATCTTCATTTTCTAAAAGGGAGAAAGTAAAATTCACCTTCAGAGGAAGGAAACATAAAAAGATGTAAGGAAAGCATAGATTACATGGAGCTGAACTCAGGAGAAGAGAATAACTTCAGTAGCAGCCCTGGATTAAGATTCTTAAATTTGATTCCCATTTGGTTTATTTCCTTCTGGAAGATCATAAACAAAGTTACTTTCAAAAATACTCAATTCCTTGACTTGGATTTCTAAAAAATGCTTGTAGTGTCTGCCAACATTCTATTTTTAAGGTTGTACATTAAAAAGACTATGCAGGAAATATTTTGTTTTGATTAACAGTCAGTGATATCAAAGTAATTGCATGGCTCAGAAGGAATTGGCGAGTGTCAGTAGGATAGCAATCATTTAGATGGGATGTCTGGAGGGCTGACAGCAGCTCACTGTGAGTAGATGAGAGGACTGAAAATAGATTCTCTGTAGGGGTGTGACCTTTCCAACCAACCTTTTTTGACAGAGCCACTTAAAATTCGAAGTATGGAAATTAGAAGGGTAAAATGTGTTCCAAGAACATTAGAGAAACTGTGCTTAAGCTTGTCCACAACTCACAAGACAGAGGAGTGGAATTAACTTTGATAATTCAAGATTCCCAATATACCTATTACTTCAAGATATCCGTAGAAATATTTTCAGTCTGGCCAATTATATGTCAGCATGAATTGTAATTATTTGTAATCAGATTATATTTGAAGGTATTGGTTGTGTTGTGCTATGGCTAAATCCTTACTGTTTGTCATATTCAACCCCATTCCAAGTTGCATTACTTTTTGTCATAAAGAGCAAATAATTTTTCTGTCTATTACATTTGTGAAATGTAATAATATGGTAGCAACATCTTCAAATGGGTAATGCAATTTTGGCATTTGTTAGCATGAAAATATGTGGCAACAAATCTGCTGAATAGAAAATGGTTTATTACCTGCTCCACTGAACCTGCTCCGTGGTTTCATTATACTGAAACCAATTTGAGGAATGGATCACTAAAATATATGTTCAGAACTGAATGAATGCTTCCCATAGGCAAAGAAGGTAGTAAACATGCATTAGCCATTGTGATACAAAAATGCCTACTGGTTTTCAGGATGGACTGTTTTTAAAGTTCCTTGGGATTTTATGGATTGCTTTATTGTGCAGAATTCTGAATGCTTCTGCTGGAATGCCAGAGAACTTGGCTAGAGGAGAAAGGAGAGGGAATTCTTTAAAAGCCCATAAGGAAGAGAAGACTGTCAAATTTACCTCTCCTGCAATTGTACAGTTCTGACCAAAATGTGCCTCTGAGTTCAGCAGAAGTCTTGCATAGATTTCAGCTCCTTTCCTCTGACACTCCTAGAAGCAAGGCCACTGAAATGAGTTAAAATGTTCACTTCATTAGAGAGTGGGGCTGCAAGCAAGTTAAAATAAGTAAGATGGATCTTTGATATTTAAAACAGGCAGATTCCAAACCCTGTCCCATAGTAGAAGAGTGGAATTGACTGCTCTGGACCTCAGGGAATACAGAAAGAATCCATACTGAAATCTGGTGTTCTTGCTCTGCCTGGCTTAGTGTGGAATGCATTTGTCAAACCTGCCCACCATGCTATCAAGCTGCTTGTCTATAGCAGACAGGCTCCTGGCAGGAGCAAATGATGCTCCTGTGGTGGCAAAGTCTCACTTTATAAAGACAGGTAAGAAGCTTAAGATTTGGACTGATGCAGGGATTTTCTGTTGGGGTTTTCTTGTGACCAGCTTACCTCTCTCTATCTGTGATGTCTGTATTTGCTTCCCAAGGCTGTTGTCTGATGGGATGGTATTTCTACAGGACGCTGGATCTTGAAAATTCTATCCAATTGCTAAAGATTATGTTAAACACAATGATGTCCACATAGCAATGAGAGAGATGAAGTTTGTTTGCCTTCTAAGAGAACTGTGGACAGAAAAGGAAGTCATTAATGAGAGTTGCTAATGGAAAAAATCAACCTGCCAGGATGAAGCAGCAGCTCCACAATTTTTGTTTTAAAATCGTGGCAAATCTATCACTAATTTTTATAACTTCAACAAATAGTTGAAAGCAGTTATCTGTTTAATGAAAGACCACAAAGCAGTGGCACTGAATAAGTTATTTCAAGAGATTTTTTTTTTTGTGTGTGAAATTGAGATTGAAGAATGGTGTCTTTCAAGAACGGCAGTTACCGGAAGAAAGTTGTGAATGTGGGAGCCCTTACAGTCAGTTGATTCAGAAAACCTGAGACTGAAGAGATGGCAGTTGAAGATCAGTTCTTTCTAAGAATGGGATTAGCCTGAGGGCTGAGCATTTTTTTAGCACTTAGAAAGGAGCAAGGTATCAAGAACATGCCTGAACTTCAAGCCAAATTGTAACAACAGAGGGAAGAAAAAAATATATAGGTCTTATGTTTTCTTAATGAAGAATACATTCTTAATGTAATCTTTTCTAAAATCTTTATGGAGAGATGCATTGCATAAACTGTAACTTTGCTATTTTTTTTTTTTTATGCAATGACTTCCCCTCCCCCCTCCCACTTTCTCTATTAGATCAAAAGCCATTTTGCCCGAACAGGGATTAGGTTAAACTGAGCTCTTCCCCCCTAAGATGTGTGAGAGCAGATGACTGCAGGGACCTTCTGGAGCAGTGTTTCTGCTAGCCAGTTGACCCAATTGAGTTCCCTTGGTTATGGCTAAACTTAGCTGTGAAATGTAAGAACTCTGGGTAAGAACCAGGGTGGCACAGTGAAACCTCAGTTATTTCACCTGACCGAGTAAATATTTTTTAAAGTGTGAAAAATGCTCTTGTTACCAGTTGCACACAAACTTCTGTTCCATTCCTAAATGACACTGCTTCCTTCCATTCTGGCCATCCCTGCTAGTGTAACAACATTTTGTGCCTTGAAAAACTATCTTACCTCAGCTGGTAATTCAACCTGTGAGTGTAGGACAGAAGTGTAGGGAAAAATGTTATGTGGAGATACTGTTGTTTTTCTGTCCCCTCTGGTTCAACTCTAGGGACATTTGATGCATCGATATAACAACACAAAATTTGTGTGTGTGTGTGTGTCAAAGTTAGACTGAACTTCCTCGGGGGGATGAGGATGTTAATGTCAAAATATGATAAATGAAAGCCAGGATGGGGTGAGTGAATACCAGTCATATATAGGGCTTCTAGGCTGCAGTAAAATGCCTTTAATGCAAGCTCTGCTTGTATATTTTCCTTGGAGTTATCTTTTATGTCTTTCCACGTTTCTTCCCCCCAAGAACAGGGTAGGTGAAAGAACCTTGGGACTTTCTCTGCAGAAGTTCAACCCCACACAAGTCCTGAAAGTAGATGGAAAAGGGGCTTTAAAGTTGACTTTGCACTCCCAAGTCTTGTCACATGAGGATATTGGGCTATTCACAGGCTAAAGTGCAGCAGCCAGCTGTCAGTCAACTAAAATGACTGTTTCAACAGCTGGGAATCAGTGGGACATGAACTCTGGCTGTGTTCCCTCTCCCCCAGCCACATCCTCTGCAGTAGTCTGGATTCTGTGGAATCCTCTGCTAATTCAATGCTGATTGGAAGCAATTTTGGATGTACTAGAAATTTGAGCCTGGAAAATATTAAGGAAATATAAACCTTTTCCAGATCTGGCTTATTAGAAGGACAGAGAAGTGCTAAGTGGGCTATATCAGGGCTAGTAACTGTATACTTGAATCCCCTGTAACACAAGGAAAACATTTCCAGATGAAGTTTGCCAATTCATCTCATTCCTGGAGACACAAAGTCAAGCAGAACACACGTGCTATAGAGATAACTACTACAGGAGGCTTTGGAAAAAAAAAAACCAAACTAGAGGTATAATTGTGCCTAATAATTTATTGCACTGCTCTCTGATACAGAAGAAGCCTGGGAGCAGCCCCCATGCACAGTTAAGTATCTGTATCCTTTGAAGCTGTGCAGCTTAATTATAGTTTCATTACTTTTGACAAACCATAATTTCAGTGATGGGCCAGGGATGAAGAAAAACACTTGTCTTAATTTTACTATTTTGAGCTTTTCCTCCCTTATTTGTCCTTCTTCTTCCATCCATTTCTGTCTACTGATGATCACTGATTATCTTGTTAATTTTTTTCTAGAAGAAGTTGACTAACTATAGCCCTAAATGTGAGGTTGAAAAAGGAGGCAAATGAATGTGAAGATCATATTGCAAGGCTTTCATTTTTATTCTTCATAGGCCCATAATTAAGCCCACTCTAGTTCTCTCTCTGTGGAACAGGATGCACAGGTTATAACAAGGATTCTTTTCTCTGTGTCTTTATGTGGAATGGGCTGGAAGGAAGGAATCAAGTAACTAGTCTAATGTAAATTGGCATAGCTCCATCAGCTACAAGACAGGCACAAGTGTATTTTTAGTGCCAGCAGAAGCTAAACTCACACTGTGGAACAACAGTCTTTGGGCAAGTAGAGGAAGAAAAAGACTTTTCTCAGGGTTTTCCCCAGATGAATGTTTCAAAATGGTAATTAAAGCTTAACATAAACTTTCTCCATCTCTAAGAATCCACAGGGGCAGGTTTAATTTGTCTCTAAGATCTGAGATTTCACTTTTCCAGCTTTTCAAATGTTTTTGAGTCCTTCTCTATTGACTGTCTGTCACCACAGCTGTAGAGTTGTAGTTCAACTCTTTATTTGCAAAAAAGGGATCCCGTTTCTTCAGGAATAGCTGACTTGGATTTTAAATCTTCTTGTAAGCAGAAAACTTGGGTAAAGGGGATACTTCATGCACTTTTGTGTATTTTCCATTTTCCATAAATTGCTACTTTGCTTACCACAAAAGCAAGGCCACCTGAATCCCTCTGTGAGCACTTGAGTCCAAAGTCCATATGTTAATGAGGGTCCTTGTTTATTTTCAGCCTCTCCAAGCTTCCTGCTCCACAGAACTTTTGTACTGACTTTGGTTATTTTGAAATGGGTTAATGCTCTGACTCAGAACTCTGTGGTTTTTATTGGACTGTGCTGTTCTGAGAAAATGTGCAACAGTATTTCCCATTGGCTGGGTTTTCACAGGTGTTTCTGCAGTACTGAGATGCTCAGTGGGGGCACAGTCAGTCTTGTGAACTTTAAAATGTAAAGGGAGTGGATCATGTGAGATGTTGAATCCTACTGTGAGCACCTTGCCTCTCCTGTTTGTGTTATGTGCTGAGAAAGAAGAATGAACTGGGAACCACACACTGATTATTTGCACAGTAGTCAAGTCTGCTGTTTTTCAAGCCTGCTTGGGTCCATCTGAGTCTCACTTGCTGGAGTCCCTGCCTTATTTGGTTTCCTTGAGTGCAGAATGAGTGGAAATTAACAGATCTGTTGTACAAGGAAGCTCAGACTATCAAATGTGGGGAAACTGAGTGTATTCTAAATAACAAATGTTCTTGCAGAAGTGTAATGCTACCCCCTGTTGGAATTTGGGATATATGAAACATAAACCAGAATACATGGAATTGAAGCCTCTGACTTTGTGTACATTACTTTGTTTCCATTGCACTTGACAAGACTTCAGAAGTGCCAGTTGCTCTAAAAAAAAGATGTTTTTATACATATATAGGAAAGCTTTTTTTCCTTCCAGTTATCAACACCAAATTAAATTTAAAATATTCTTTCCCGGTAAAATACACCTGCAGGCACAGATGTGTGTCATTTTACTGTCTTTCTATAAGAATACAAATGTATAACCTATTAATGTCAAATTTTATTGTTCACAAACATCTCTTCATAAAGGCCTTGCAACTTCTAAAAGAGAGCTGCAGCCTCTCTTTGCATGGTTAAAGCTACAGTGTTTACTGTGATTCAGCTGCAAGCTGAGGAAGAGCACTCATGTTTACCTGTGGAAATGGAACTGGCTGAGGCAATGCTGTGGGTGCACTGTGGGCATTAGGCAGACTGGAAAAGTGTGTTTGGTCTCTTGTGCATGAGCATTGCAGGAGTTTGTCTGTGCCCTAGGAAAGGTGGCTTGACAGGAGCTGAGCTGAGCAAGGCTCTGGGACGGGGAGAAGGGAATGTAATGTTTCTATGAAAACATCTCTGAAAAGCTGACAACACTGTTCTGAACTGGAAAATGTGCTGTGTGTCTTAATGCTTAAATTAAGATTGTTCATTTTCATAAAACTGCAGAGCATCATCTGCTACTGTAAATCAGGACAGCTGAGGAGTTGGGGGGATAATGTAGATGTTTCTAATTACCTGGAAGAATTAGTTGTCTTTAATTTGGCCCTAAGAATATATGACATACTGAACTTCAGATTATATGGGGGTATTTGCCTTAATTCTTAGATCTCACAGTTGGAGAAAAAGCATTTATCATTTCTGAGCTGAGTGTGGTTTATTTTAATGGCAACTGTGTAAGGAATCTTTAATGCCCTGAATGGCAGAATGATTATTGTGGGATACCTGGTGAAAGATAAGGCAGTGAAGGCTGATGTTAATGCATTGTATTGTGTACCTAGCATCAATTCACAGGAGCATTTGTTCAGGGCTCTGTGCACTGAAATCAGGAGGTGCTGTGACCCCACTGTTAAGTTTGAGGAATATATCCTGTGACATTTGCATATGGTGTTTTTATTTTTCATGAATAATCGTTTTTAGTTCCTTTCTTCTAACACCTCTGCCATTCTGGGTGTGTTTATCAAACACATTGGATTAAAATTGGTTTCAGAAGCAATTTACTATGTCTCGTGCAGCCCTTTCCTCTGGCTGGTGAAATTCTTCAGCCTAGTCCTGGCTCTTGCTGTGAAAAGTCCTCCTGTATCATGAACCAGGAGTGTTCTCTGACTGTACTTCAGTGTCTTTGTCCTGTGAGGAGGCTTCAGAATCTTAGATGAGCTCATCTCTTCAGCAGTATTCATAATCATTAGTGTCCATCTGTCCATTTGAGTTTCTTATGCAGCACTCCCTAGAGGGTTTGCTACTGTAGCCTCTCTCTGCAGATTGTCACTATATTTATCCCTACAACATCTCTATGAAATAACAAAGTGCTTCTACTATATAGAAACCAGTGCTTCTGAATTTTACCTGTGGTTAAAGAGGAGAGACCCTCAAATTCACAGAAATATTAAATAATTTTGTTTGATCTGGAGCCATCACACCAGTCTTTAAGGAACCATAAGAAGCTCAAACCTTATTAAATTAGTAAGAAATGGTAAGACAAAGCCAAACCCTCAGTTTGACAGAGGTGGCAGAGTGTATTTTATTTTATTTGTGTATTATAACTTGTAGTTTTGGCCATCTCTGTAATCACAAGCTGTCTAGCTGATACTGGTGTCAGGACAGTTTAGGAGGTTTTGGTGTTGTGTGCCTTCAGAGTTTGCTATTGACTTGGAGTGAGTGCTACTGCTTTGGGCCAGCTGTACATTCTCCTGACTTATATTTTTGTCTAGCAAGTATGCAAGCTTGGCTTGTAGCAATGCCTGGAGACAGACACAAACATCACTGATGTGTTTACACCAGGTATTTTATATGCCTTGGATGGTATTGCATAGCTGCTTCCTGTAGAATTCTGTCTGAATACTTCTGTGCATAATGAGACGTGTGTGATGTAAAAAGGATCTTGTTTAGGTTGAAAAGTCAAGCTCCTCACTGTTCAGGAATTGACAGATTTACCATTGCTCATGCCATCCTGATTGTACCCACACATGTGTCTCTGTCGTGCAGTGAGTGAGACAGCTGTCCCATGGAAAAATTGGTATGTGACCATGTAATTGCATTACAGTCCAGTTCAGCACACTCCTAGTGTGCCTGTCCAGTGTGTAGTAATTCTAGGTCTGCTTTTGAAAAGCAAAAGACAAGAACAAATCATGTGCCTTGTTGCTGTGTCAGTTTCCCCCTGGGCTCATATATTATCAGTAGCAGAGCTTGAAATTTGACCCTTCAGTGTTGCAACTGAGATCCCACCATCTGAATTTTTGCTGCCTGGCAGATGGATCCAGGCTTTTGTGGTAGGGAACTCAGCTCAGCTTTTCTTTCTCTCCCATGAGTGAACAGCTTCAGAGTATGCTATAGGCAAGTTGTGTCATTTTTGGAGGTAATGATGTTAATGGTTGTGTTTCTGGGTTGTGTGACAAGTGGCTCCTGGCTGCAGGCAGGAGCAGGAGGCACCTCTCAACAGAAGCACATGAGAACCACAACTGCAGAAGCCTCTGTAAAAACCATGAGAGAGAGAGAATGTAGCTACACAAATCTGGACTAGAATTAAACAATACTTTTGGTTGTTTCTCACCTCTTGTTTTTTAAACAGGACCTGTAACTTGTAGATGAGTGGAGCCTGATTATGCCCACGGGGGTATATTTTAAGGGGTATATTTTAATGTGGCACAGCCCATAGCTTGCCATTGCCACTGAAATTGCCAGCTTCATGCCTCATAAAATAGCTGATGCTTGGGCTTGGCTGAGCAAGTGGAGATGTTTCTGAACTGACTTCAGCAATCTTTTCTGTAGGGAGGCTTGTGACAGATGAAGCTGGGTAATCAGGAGTTTGTGAAATTGGAGCCCTGCACCTGAAACATGCTATGGGCAGGAGTTTGTTTCATCTGGAGTTGTTAGGAAGGATCATAGAGTTTAAAAATCCTGTATCTTTTGTTCTAAACCTGATCAACTGCTGGGTGAAACAGTCCATCAAGGCAGATGACCTTTAAAGGTTTTCCATGTGTCTGTATTTATTGACCTTTCCTGGGAACTTTGTTTTTCCTTGTGGCAGCCTAATCATTCAAGCTTTAAACTTTACTGTGATTTAGAATAATAGAATAAGTCATAGTCTTTAATCCTTCCATCAAAAGTACTATAACTGTCAGTTTCATTAGGAACTGATTCCTTTTTGCTGAAATATCTGAGTTTTGCAGAACATTGGATATACTTTTTCTCTTCCATTTTTATAAAAAAAGCACTTTCAACTTTGTGACACTGATTTCACTGATCTCTCATTGAGTCTTTTGCTCCTTTGTGAAGTTTCTGATAGTTCAAGTTTGTTGTAATGAACTATATTATGTGACTGTAATCTGCTGCCTCCCTCTCCACACATACTATGTGAAGCAGTCAGAGGGTTGTGATGACATGCCACAGCTACACACAGCAGGCAGGAGAGTTTGTTCCTTGTTGGAGAAGTCTGCTTTGCAGTTCTTGCTTTTCAGGGACTCAGAGATTTTTAGTCATGATTTTCATGGTTTCATCTTGATAAACTGGGTATTTTGCATAGCCTTGTTACTACATAATAGCTTTAAAGTAAGGGAAGGGAGAGGAGAAAAAACAATCTAGATCATCTCCTCTGTGAAAATTAAGGATTTGACCAATGCTGCAATCAAGCCTCTGTTTAAAAGTGCTTTTTTGGTATGTGCAGAATAAAAATCTCACAATGCAAATATTTGCTTTTATTACTGTCAAGTACAAAGTCCTCTTTCATAACAAGAAGAATTTGGGAGCCTCTCATTAATGTTGAGCCTTTCTTCTTCTTTCTGTGAACTCAGATTGAGAAAAAAATTCATATATATTTATGTTTGGATTAAAGCAAAAGAGACCTAAAAAGCATAGAATATTTTGTGCTGGAAGGGACCTTTAAAGGTCACCTAGTTTAATCCCTCTGCAGTGACCAGGGACACTTTCTACTAGGTCAGGTTCCTCAGAGCCCCATATGGCCTAATCTTGAGTGTTTTCAGGGATGGGGCATCCACAACTTCTCTGGGTGACTTGTGCCAGTGTTTCACCACCCTCATAGTAAAAAATTTATTCCTTATATCTAGTCTAAATCTAACCTCTTTTCTTTTAAAACCACTACCCTTTGTTCTATCACAGCACAGTCTGCTGAAAAGTCTGACCCCATCTTTTTTATAATGCCCTGTAAGTACTGAAGGGCTGCTCCAAGGTCTCCTGGAGCCTTCTCTTTTCCAGGCTGCACAACCTCAACTCTCTCAGCCTTTCCTCAAAGGAGAGATGCTCCATGGGGCCCTCCCATCATTTTCTGTCCATTCTTTGGACCTGCTCCAAGAGGTTCATCTTTCCTGTGCTGAGAACTCTAACTCTCAGTAGGAGCAGAATAATGGAGCTATAAAAAGCTGCCAAACTTAGATGAGCTGAAAGAAAAGCTTTATTTCTAAAGATACACAAAGGGAATTACATAAGCTGTGGCTGATGAGGTGTGTCTGAAATGTTGACACAGATATCAGGTGACTGGCATTTCACTCCTCTTGCCAGTGATGATGGAGCCCTGCTCAGAATTCAAACCTACAGAAGCTAGTCTGCCTTTTCTTGGAAGTGTAGGTTACTCCTTTTTAGGAGACAAAATAGGAAACAAAAATATTTTAGCTCTGTGAAAATGCTTGGTTAATATTGATCAGCTATCCATCATAGCCAATAATGGGAAGAATTATTTTTATTTTTTTATTATTTTTAGTATTTTCCTTTTTTTTGTTTTTTGTTTTTTTTGTTTCATCCACCTAACTTGCAAGCTTCTGGGTCCTTTTTATGTCATGGAGTTGATCTTGCAAATATGTTCTGGTGCTTTTTCTCACTATGAATCTGGCAAAACTTCTATAGCCAGGGAACTGTGCAGTACAGTATCTTTGCTCCTTGCTGTGGAGGTTATATTAGATAATCTGGACTTTTTGGGCTGATCTTGGGCCCTAGGACTAAAACTCCCATAAGGAGCACCAGAGCAGGATTAGGTATGTAATCATTGAAAAGTTGTACAGAGATGGATGGGCCTTATCCTCTTCATATGGGACAGTGTTTTTAGCTGCTGATTTTGGTTTTTTTTAATGAGAACTGGTGTGATCAATCACACGTTTCATTAAATTTAGAGTGAAAGTTTGAATATAATAAAATGAAGCTTTAAAAGAAAAAAAACAAAAAATGAGAGAAAGGCAAAGATATTCCAAATATACACAGAAGGGGGAAGAGAAAATCTCATTTTGATTGTGAAAAGGATTATGTGCCATGGTGGTTATTTGTACACATAGAAATAAATGCCAGGCTTAAGTTCTGTTAAGTTTTGTTCTCCTAACATCTATCATTGAACTCTACCCAAGATATTTGGAAGCAGAACATAAAAAATGAATGTCATGTGATAGCAGCTAGATCACTCCCAGGGCTAAAATAGCCCTGGCCATGCTCGTGGTGTGTGACATGGAATGGTGCAGCTCTGCTTGCTGTGGTGCTGGGGTGGTGGGGTGGCTGCAGCCAGGAGCTGTGCATCCCAGAGCCAGCACTGGGCTCTGGCCACAGAGAAAAGATTTTGTGTTTCTGTATGGATATTTAACTTGTATTTATGAGTGATGCTATGAGGCATGCAGGCTGTAGGTAATCATGTTAGTTTTGCAGGCTTAACAAAGGCATATGATTGGAGTGAGGTCACTTACCCTTTTCTCCTCTGATGTAATCATTGGGTGGGTTCAGATCTGCATTACACTCTGTGTTTGAAAACCATGCACTTACATTTGTACATGATGCCATAATAATTTTAAAAGGTTCTCCGACAGGCAAAAGCATGTTTTGCTGTGTTTTGTAGAATTATAAAAGGCAGCTTTTACCTCTCTCTGTTCTTTCTGCTGAATTGCCTTTGCAGTTGCCACTGTGAGAAGCAGCAGGAGGCCTCAGGGTTGCAGAAATAATAGAATATGATGCACTGAAAAGAAAAATAAAGACAATCTTAGAGACTGAAAAAATTAACTTAAAACACTGCTTTTATTTTTTTGTCTCAGGCTCATTTCATTATCTAATCAAAGCTGATTCTTGTCGTTATTTGTTGTCTTTCCTATAATTTCAAAGATACTTTAACTGTGTCCCACATTTGATGTAATTTCACACATCAAACTTCTGTTGGCATTTTTGCATCTTTGTCAAATATAATCTAATATTTCCTGAAATGCTGTGGGATATTTTTTTCTCCTTCAAAAATCTTGGCCACATTTCTGATTTCCTGCCCTCTCTTCTACTTCATATATTATATCAATTTTCTACTTATCATAAAAATTTTCATTCTAAAATTTTCTGTTTTCTTTAGGGAACAGCAGTATTACAGTCTGGAGTCTTACCAGCTATATCAGGTAAGAGCCATTTAGTTATTTGCTTTATTTAACAACAATGTTTCTTTCTCAAATTGTGATAAAAGAAACAGAAGATTTATGGAAGCAGAACTAAATACTGTATTGATATCCTGTTTGTGGTTGTTTTTGCTGCTGCAATTCACGACTGACAGTTATGAAATACATTGTGATCTGTAATAACCTTGCTTGAAAAGATTAATGTATTTGTTTTTCCCTTTCTTTTGTTAATATGAAGAGGTTCAAAGTTGTCTGATTCTTTGAAAAGCTGTTTAGTACCTTTTCTACTTACATATTCAAAGAATGTTCATGAAAATAATATTTTTTTCCTTTTAGACTGTATTAGCACCGAAGGCAAACTTGATTTATGTGTTCAGTGTGTATAGCCAGTTTCCTAAATAACACAAAATCACAGGAATTAATCTTTATGAGAAGCAACTGGAAGATGCTTCTCTCATGTCTGAAACTATTGATTGACCAACAAAATCACCAATGAGAGGACACTGAGTATCTGGTCTGGAAAGATAATTTAGGCAAAGGCACTGTCCACCCTTGCATTGTAAACCTCTCAGTCAGTAGAATGTGTTGGTCACCTGAGTTCCCTGTCTAATGCAGCCAAACTGGTCTGGCACCTTTGAATTATCATTTTACTTCAACGAAAACATTTCATTAGCATTTAGTTTTGTGTGGTTTCTCTCCATCTTAGACCTTGGAGAGATCTGTGCAAAGAATGTGGTTAGTATCTTAAATGCCCTTCCATTCCTTAGTTTACCTGATAATTCATCAGATCCATTAAATTTCATAGGATACCCACCTCTGATAGCATGGAACAGCTCTTTGTGCTTGGGTTTCTTTACTACTTTAAAAACCCTTGGCAAACACATAAAGCAGTGTAACTGATGGATACTTGTGTGAACAAATCCAGTAAGATACTCAGGATCAGGAGGTGTCTCTGGAGAAGGTTAAAAGTAACTTGCTTCCTTTGTCTGTCTCAGCAGGAGAAAATCCAGAAGCATTTAGCAGATCTTGTTACCAGTTATTCCACTCAAGTCAGTGGAATTACTCTTGATTTATAGAGGTGTAAGTAGAAGCCCAAATTGGATCATTAATTTTTTCTTTCCCTCTGGTACTCAAGTGTCTAGTCCTCCACTCAAACCAAGGAAACCAGAACATTTATGATTAAAGTGTGTGTGAATATAGGGAAACTTCTGCTGCATGTGGTGGGCAGAATGTTATTTCTGTACTAATTTCAGTGTCAAGTTAATTTTGGATGCAAACAACATCTGACAAAAAACTTAATCTCAGACTATTCATGCATATGAGGGAGTTAGCTGTTTTGAGAAAACCTATCACGAAGCAAATTGGAACTGCAGAAGTACAGGGCAGATTTTTATATCAACAGAAAGAGTGTACAAGACTGGGGAAGTTTGATTATCTGCTACACTGGGAAAATACAGTTTATGAAAAAACTCTTACAGGAATTAGTATAAATGCTTAAGGCAAACACAGCGTCTAAAACCAGTGACTGAAGTTTTCTTTGTGGGGTTTCACCTCTCAAATGCTCCAATATACCAGTACAATTTTATTCTTTAATACTACAACTATTTTTGTAGTATATAAATATAGAATACAAAAGGAGGTATAGTTTTCTGTGTCTCAAATAAAACTTGCATTTTTATTGTCCTTAGATATTTAATTTTTTAAATTATTATTTAATATTCAAGTTTTGTCTTTTCATATGTGTGAAATGTTAAGTATAATTGAACTTGGCATTGCAAAGCTTTCAAAATAATTCTGTAACATTTGAATATTTAATCTAAGGTATTAACTGAAGGTCCCAGGGTGCTGAGCAGTCATTCTGTTCAGTTGGGCTAAAGGAGCTGCATTAGAACTTGTCTGTGGTTTTGTATTATGAGAGATTATTGTCCATTGTTGAGAATAAAATAAACTCACACTAATATGAGGTAACTACTTTCAAAACCTGCATTGTGCATATACATGGCAAGATACCTCTGCTAAGCATGGATGGCTCTACAATGACCCAATACCCAGACATAAAATTTCCTGATGTAGCAGTTCACTTACTCACAAACACATTTCATTTTTATCATATTTTCATTCAAATGCACTGTAGAATGCAAACCCAGTCCTTCCTGGGCTACAGGTGCCCACATGTTTCTATGCAATACTTTTGCTCCTGAATGTGTCATTTCTGTAGCAAGACATGGAATGAAACAGTCAAGGATCAAATTTTGTGTATTTTTCAATTTTATTGGTAGAGAATGTGGGTATTCTCTTTCTCTTTTTGTTAGATATGCTGAGCAACAGACTCACAACTTTAAAAAATTGTGTTTCATTCTAATGGCAAATAGAAAAGTGTTCTAAATATGGCAACAATTCTAAGTTATATTACTAGATGGAATAAAACAAGTTGGGGTGAATCATTTAATTCTGGTTTAAATAATTTGGTTGCCTTTGTTATAAATAACTTTGTAAATATTGATTAGAAAGAGAGACTGAATTAGATTACTTGAGTTTGTAGGAGGAAAATGTTCCCATTGTTATCATAGCTTAAAGATAAGGGATTCTTTGGAGTTGTATCATGTGTGAATGTCTGCTCTTAAGTTTAATAGACTGCATTTATAGTATGATGGACATGACAGAGGTTCAGGATATAGGACAGAGGCTCAAAAATATGATTCAGATTTCCTGAGATTGCTGGATTCTGGAGATACCTCAGTTTAGTACATTTTGTGTGAGCAGTTCTCAGTACAGAGACTCTTATGACTGCTTAAGAAATCCTGTAGCTTGATCTGCTGGTTGCAGTTTCAGAGGTCTGCATGCAGGTGTTTTTCTCAGAGATGCTTAGGTGCTTTGAGTTAAGGGATTGTGAATAAGATCCCCATTCAGCATTGAGAGGTGAAACAATGGACTGCAGACTCCTTCACAGAATGGTGAGCTGAAAAGCTTGTCATTATCTTCATTATCCTTCTGGTACTATAAACCAAAGTATTGTAGGAAAAATAGGACTGGAAGCAGTTATCTAGAGAGTCTCTGCCCTGAGGTTTGGATGTTCTTCTGTGTATGTCTGACAGATGTTTGTTTAGTTCTGCTGTGAGAATCCATAATCCACCTTGAATAATCCAAAATCCTCTGTTATTCTTACACTTTCAATGTATCTCCTAGCAGTTGTGCTGCTTCTCATTGTAATTTAGGCCTCTTATTCAAATTTTGTACTCCTTTCTATTCCATTGCAACACTTTAGATAAGGAACCTTCAGCTCTTACTCACTGGGGTGAATGGGTTTCCTTCAAAATATTTGTATTTCTCAGTTGAGTAGAAGTCTGTCACAGCAATCTTCTTTTATGAATGATGTTTAAACCATGAGGCTGTTTTGTGTGGAGGGAAAGTGCCACTATTTTTGTCCATAGGGAAATGCCACTATTTCTGTCCTTAGCTGCCAGCCCCTTCCAAAAGAGCTGAGCAGACTGAATCCCAAGTCTCCTATTTAGAGAAGGGGGGCTGGGAGCTGGAAGAGGTTGCAGAAGTGCTTGGGGACACTGCAGTCCCTGGAGAAGGCATTTCATGCCAGCTCTGTGCACCAGATTTCAGAAACTTTCATCCTTTCCCAATTCCCACTGGTTGCCTGGGCATTCCCATGAGCCAGACCCAGCCCTGAGGATTTCAACACTCAAATTTAACTTCCCTGGAGGGAGGTCTGATCTCCCTTACCTCTGTGCCACGAGCTCTGGCTTTGCAGCAGCCTGTAGTTCAATGGGCAAGTAACAAATAAGCTCCCAGGGAAGCAGTGAGCTTTCAATATTGCTTTTTGACTTGTAAATTCTCTCTCTTCTTTTCCATTTCCCCCCTTATTCCATAGGAGCAAATTCATCAGCATTGCAACAGACAGTCTTGTTCTCTGACAGCCTCTGCTTGCAATACCAAACCTACACAATGCTTGATGGGAAATGTTCTGAGGGGATGAATTAAGGAATAAACATAAAACAGTGCTGTGGATTGGAATTCAGCTAAAATATCACCTGATTATGAACACTGTATCTCTATTAAATTTTTCTTTGGTAGACAGGGACTCAAGGCAGGCAGACAGGAAAAAATGAAATTAAGTGTAAAGCAGGTGCTGAAAACCAAGTCAGCTGTCTGACAGATTAGCTTTTCTGATGGAAAACTATGTGCTTTTTTGTGCATTTTAAAACACTTTTATTGCATATCTATGCAGCATGATACTTTTATTCCAAGCTTAGGTGTCAGCTTTTAAGAAATTAATTCTGAACAATGAGAAAGAAGAATCCAGGCCATACTGTGGTGGTTATTATTGCTTAGGCTGAAAACAATTTACAATTGTCACTTTTTTTCAGGATTTGTCTCTGATATTTTTATTGAGCCAGTAAAGGACTGTGTCTACCACAGATATATGTCATACCTTCCAGGGCTAAACACTGTCATAGAAAAGCATCATTCTAATGAGAAACTGATTAATGAAACCCTGCCATAATATGGCATGCTCTTTCTTGGTACTGCTTTATTCCACAGGTCCACTCAAAGTGATTCTTTAGGGGAAGAAATAGAGGAGCTCAGAAAAAGTAAACTGATTAAAATGCATATTGCATTTACAAGCTAAATGTTGGCCTTGGTGACTGTCTGAAGTAAGAGGGGCCTTTTCCCCAGGGGAGAATAAACTGTGGGGAAACCACAGCAGTGAATGATCCCAATGCTGCTGCTTCATCCTCTGGGCTGAGCAGATCCTGCAGGTTCCTGTTCTCTGTACTGGGGGTGACAGAGGGTGGTGAGTCCATGCCACAGTAACCCTCTAGTCCTGTCCTTTATTTATTTGTGATTTGCTTCCCCATGCTTTCTCTGGCACTGAAATCTGGGGAAATTACATATCCCAGCCCTATAGAACACCAAGGTGAGCACCTTATTTACACATATAGTGATGATTTCAAATTTTTTAAAATTTTGGTTTTGTGTGTGATCTTCATCCCTGGCTGGTGTAGATTCCGAGCTTCGCATGTATCAAGATTTTTGAATGAAATGTATGTAAAACATCTTTGAAGGTTTATTTTTTTTAAAAAGATCCCAGACACTGAATTTCCTGGCACAGGAAAATGGTAATAATTCTAGCTTAATGCTTTTACATTTTTAAGGTTAGGAGGCTGGGCTGGAATGGCTCACAGCATGGGAAGATGAATAATAGCTAGACATACTTAGATCCTCTGGTGTTTTTTTTGCACAGACTAAATAGACATCTTTGAGGAGCAATATTTGAACAGGGTGCTTGAATGCATTTCTAATTTTGAGAGATTCTATCACTTTTAAAGTTGTCTGTTAGAGAGACAGGAGGCATTTCTGAATGTGGAGAAATCTGTAGAGCAAGCAAGCATTTTTAAGTATCCCCTTCAGCTTTTGTGTCCTGCAGATAATGCCATTTGTATAGCAGAAAATACATGAAATTACTTTGAAAATTGAAGAGAACAAACAGGGAAGTTTTGTAGGGCAAATATAGAGCAGCAGGAAGTCTCCTTTTACATTAACATGAAACAACCTCCTGGTGTACTTGCAGTGTTTCTCCTGTCAATCAGGAGCTTTAGCCTTTGGATGCTCTTTTGAGCAAGGTATCTCTTTTCAAAGGAGGAGATGGGAATGTTGCTTGGGTAAGGGGTCAAAGTTCTTCATAATAAAGCTAGTTTTAATTCAAACAAGAAGCAGGGTTTTAGCACAGAACATGCTGTTTTCTTCTGTCCTGACTCAGTGTCAGGAGGTTTAATAGCCCAGACCTGAAGAGTCTGTGACCTGCCCCTGGAAGGCAGAGTAGAGGCAGGGCACTGACAAGTGATCACTTGGTAAATGCAGTGCAGGGCTGTGTGTGTCTGCTCACTGGTCATGCAGTGATAGGTCAGAAGATTTGAGAATGTAAACTGTCTAGGCTCAGTTTATAGTTTATGTTCCATCTTCCCTCTGTTTCGTTTTTTTCCATGGCTTTTTCTTGTAAACTTCCTTATTTTTGAAGCATGGGCATAAAGCAATATCTATAAAGTTAGAAAAATATTTCAAATAGTTGTTTTCACTGAACTACAATAAACTTTTGAGTCTAATCAAATGTTGGAATTCAAAATACCCTGTAGATTATTTAAATTTTGTCACATTCTTAAATACTTTCTTCCTCTTGCATATTGAGGAAAGTAGAACAGAAGTAACTCTCTTGATAAGAAGCTCAGTTCTGACAAAGACTTGAGTGAGTGAGCCACACAGAGCTGGATGTCAGGGGGAACTTAAAAAAAATATTCATAACAATCCCTTGTAAAATGAAAAGAATAATTGAAGGGAGTGTCTGTCTCCTGCTGGATACTTTATTTGCTCAGAAATTTATCTTCCTAACTTGCTTTTTCCATTCCTCCAAGTGTTATGCTAGAATTCATGAATAAGAAACAAACCAGTTTATACAGTATCTGAAAAGAAGAAGGAAGAAAATATTTGGGTTGATCTCTGTTGACATGTGTTTATATGATGCAGCTCAAAGCTTCAAAAAAATTCCCTGAGATATTTGACTATGTAAATATTTTTTAGTTGCCAGATTTGAAAATGAGGAAAATGCAACAGGTCAAATCCTGAAACATTAACATGGTTCTTTTAAATAAGCTCTGAATGGGAAAATTTAAACTTGACCATAAATGGATTGGAATATTTTATTGTTTTAAATCTCCTTTCCTGTCCTGGGTGTTCTTCACAAATCCTAAAAATGTTGCATAAAAATCCACAATGCCTCTGGAATAGTTTCTGCTGAATTGCAATAAGTTTTTGAGGGAATAAAAAACCCAACCTCACACAGGGTTTGTGATGAAGCTGGAATTAGCATAAGGCTGTAATCTTCCTTCAAAGTGAGGTGAGGCTTTTGGCTTCATAAAACACATTCTGATGCTTTAATGCAGAGGGAGGATGCATTAATGTAAGAAAAAGGAAGATAAGTTACAGTGAAAATAGAAATAAATCAGCTAGCCTGAGGCTGTCCTATTTTTGCATTGATTTTTATCAGCAGTCATGTTAAAAACAAAATTCCAAATAACATTGTTAGTTGTTAAGTCCTCAGCAGAGTTTTACAATCTGTAAAGGTTCTACAATCTGATCTCATTTGTTAAAATACAGATCTCAGTATGGCATACTTTAACATTGAATTCTGTAGCCTTGAATTACCCTACATATGCTTTCATGTACATAAAGACAACAAACTAAAGGGTTTAGTTCAGTTGTGCCCTTTTGAAATATTTTTTATTATTGTTTTAATTCATTGTCCTCATTAAGTGAAATAAGGAGTGGTTTTTTAGATTTATTTTATAAAACTGTGGGATTAATTTTACAAGCTTGGAAACTCTTAGATTTAGACTTAAAATTGTATGTATACTTTATACAGGAGAAAAAAAAAAAGGAATTGCCATTTTCTTTAGATTCCCAGGCCATGCAGTTTGCTTAGATATTTCAGAATATTTATCTTACAGAATTTCTTCGTGTTGCATAAGAGCTATGGTAATTTTTGGATGCTATTTTAAAAATAATTTGCAGAGCAGTGTCTCACCTGCTCAGAGACTATTCATCAGCTTGGAAGAGTGTTAATTTTCTGTGTGATCCCCAGCAGCACATGGCAGAGCCACCCTGTCACCAGTGGCAGGGTTACTCATTCCCACAGCCTCCCACCCAATTCCTCTTCAGTTCCATCTTTGCACAAGAAGTTCCCTCACAATTGCTCATGCCAGGAAGTAAATGCCACTCAGCTCTGCTGAGGTGTCCACAGTGACAGCAGCAGGGATTCTGGGCTGGATGGGGTGATGTCAGCCTGCACCCAGCATCACCCATCGAGGTGATGCTGCTGAGTTTGCTGGATAAAGAGGAATGTGTGTGTGCAGACATGCACACTGCATGGGTACCACCCTGCAGCTTCTGAGCTGATGGCTCTTGTTTCCTCAGATTGCCCCAACACAGCTTCCTGCTGGCCAGAATCAGGCTGGGGAAGGGAGGCTGGCTGTGCCACCTGCTGTGTCCATGGTAAGGCTTTTCTGGCTGGAGCACTGGGAGGTGTTTCCCAGTGTGCTGTGGCCTGGATTCAATCCCCATGGACCAGATCCCTTGTGCTCCCTTGCCCCTGGCTGGTGTATCCCTGTCTAAACTTGGATGGTGAACTGCAGAAGTGTGGCACTTTTCATTCACTTAGAGAGGTTCTGGATCCAGTCTGGCCAGATTTTAATGAACACTTGAAATTTTTTGTTGCAAAAGCATCTCCCAACTCAGTTCTCATTGCCATTTTACTTCTTAGCTGAAGACAGCTTTCCCTGTGAGGAAGATATTCTCACCACAAACAGGGAGGGACAGCATCCTTAGGCTTTATGGAAGGCATCTTCTCTCTCTAAAGAAAGAAAACAACAAAATTAGATTTTAATGCCACAAACTCAGGATAAACAATTTAGCAAAAATTTTTTTGCAAATTGCCTAAATGAAGAATGCTGACTTGTAATTCTCTGTGGGTTTTTTGATTTTTTTTGTTTTTCTTTTTGTTTTGTTTTTTTTTTTTTTTGGGTTTTTGGGGGTTTTTTTGTGGTTTTTTTTTCTTCTAGATGTGTCAGAAACATCTACTAAAAGATGAAGCAGGTATTTAGATGTAATGTGAATCTCTGTCTTTGTAAACAGGTGGTGCTTCTGTCATGGCAGCTTCTGGGTCTTTGAAAGTGCACAGAGGGCACAGTCTGCAAGCTGGTAGGTAAAAGAAATTATGAGGTATGTGTGTGCATGTAAACTGAAACAAATTTAAACTTAAATTGTTTTAAACTTCAGAAAATATTAAAGGTAATGCATCATTTGATTCCCTATTGTAAGGCTTACCTATTTCTTTGGGTTTTTTGCTTTGAGGAGTTCTTGTCAGAAAGGCTTTGACAGATGGGATAAGTTTAGAAGAGACAGTGACAGATGAGATAAGTGACAGAGTACAAGCAGTAATCTTATTCACAGCAGTAAAATGCTGCCATCACTTTAACAAAGGGCACCCACCAAAAAAAATTCACCTCAGGCCATGAGAAATCCTGTACCCTAACAATGAAATGCTGGGGGAAAACATCCACTACGTTTAAATATATTTCTTTGTGATAATGGAGGAAAAAAGTACTGCCAGCATATAGAACTATGTGTGTTTATCATTCAAAATTAGTTGCAATATGTTCATTCTATGGACACTGCATTTTTGCTTGTCTGGTTTTAACTGGGATGGAGTCTGAGATTGTGAAGAAATGTGGGCATCTCTTCTCAGCTTCATGCTCGGGAAAGACTGATGATGTGCAGACTGACCTCTTTGTAAAGATGATATTTACACTTGGAAAGCAAAGTTGTCTTTGTAAGGGCTAGTTTAAGCATTTTTGATGGTTTTTCAGAAATCAAGGAGCTACCCATCGTGCTGGAGGTGGAATTTTAACAAGAGTCTTCCAGATGCTCCCAAGATCACCCACGCATTGCTCCCTGATTCATGCATGCAAGAAAACTCTGCTCCCACACTGCTGCACAGCAAGATGCACTGCTGTTGGCTTCAGTGGCCTTCAGTGTGAATAGCTGTAAAAGTGTCCTAAATTTTATTTCCTTGCTGTTATGTTCATGGAGAAATGCTGACATCACTTTAGAGAAAAGCCAGCACTAGCCACTGTTTATGCTTTCTGAGATTATTCTGTATGATTTAGTTTCAAAGATTACAAGTCAAAACCAGAAAAGCATAGGCTTTGATTATATTGTACAAATTCCTAAATCCAAAGACATTAACAGTGCTCCTGTGTTCTAGGTCCTAAGGGTGGGTATGAGATGCTAACACTTCCTTCAGAACCTGGAACTCCAACTAGTTCTGAGGAACTTGGTGAGTACAGATTTTTGTGTCAGAGGTCACTAACAGCTCTTGTTTCTTTTTAATTTTCCTTTTTTTAAATTTGAGATTTGAGATTTCTTTGAGATGTCTTCTAAGTGTAATTTTTGAAGTGTTGCCCTTTGAACATGTCAGCTTTACATGCATGCTAACACATTTACCTTTGAGCTGTATTTATAGTGCTGATTTTCTTTCTGTGTGATTTATCATTAATTTCTGAGAACAGTGCCTATATTGGGTAGAAAATATTAATAACTAACACTTGCTGAAAGACTGCAACACCAGTTTCAAATATAACTTTCTTCTTCCCTCCCCAGTTATAGTCTTTTCCCCTCAGTTGAGGACCACTGAATTTTCACTCTTCTCCCATTACTTGCTTGAGTATCTTTTTATATTCCTACAGTTTCCCCCTTTCTCTTCAAGCAATCATGATATTCTACCAGTTCCTTTCAGAGTCTTGTAGCCATGCAGTGTGGTCTGTTTTTCTCTCAAATGCTCCTTTCCCAATATTCTCAAATCCTGGCCCTCTGACCCCTCTTGAAGCACCTCCTGTCTCTGCACCCAGAAGGGGCTGCTGACCGGGCTGTCCATGCTTTCATTAGCAGGAACATTTCACTGTTTTGTGCTTTTTACACAAACCCATCTCTTCAAACAAATAAAAGCCAGTTTTCAGTGCCTAATACTGTTTTGGGGTTGGTTTTTTTTGGCTTGTTTGGGTTTTTTAAGGGAAAAACGAAAACCAAGTATTCCTATGTTTACAAAGAAAGCACAGTTTCTATTGAAACAACACTGGCTGAACAGAAGGCTTTTCCTTCCATTCCAATTTGCCCAACTGTTTTGTTTTTTTATTCTTCTACTTCCTCCTTTGAGAAGAATATTCAACTGTTGCCAGCTTTTGGGTTTTTTTCCCTGTGTGTTTCTTTTGCTTTTCTTGCACAAACCCCTACCAATTCTCCATGTGTAGTTTTTTAGCTATCAGGAAAGTCACTTGGCTTGTTTGCAACAGGTATGATGTTCAGCTTCCTTAAACCTGTTACCTGTTTAGTTCTAAAACCAGTTCTTGCTAGTTTTCATGCTAGCTAACTTTGGGGATGTTTCACTCAACACTTCTGTTACATCACTTCAACAGCATACTGAAAGACTTCAAAACTTATCTTTTCCTTCACGACTGTTCGTGACTCTGTGTTTAATCTTGTCACTTGCTTGCAACTTCTGCAGGTTTTCAATGCTGTGATTTTTATGAGTCCCTTTTTGCTCAATCAGGCCAAATTCCTTTGCAATACTTTGGACACAATAATTGAAAATAATTTTTGAGAATGATGTTTGATGACAATATAAAAAATTTTTTCTGCTTTTGGTTCTGCATTAATTTTGTCATTTTGTTTCTAACATCGTGCTCTGCAACCACAACTTAAAGTCTGACTGACAGAAAAGTATTTGCATACTTTTTGGATTTTCCTATGTTTTTTTAAAGAAAATCTGTGAGAAGTTGGCCAAATTTCCAGTCTTTTCAGTTTTTGGTCTGTAGAGTAGTCTCCTTTGATTTAAACATCTTAAGCCTGGGGAGATTCCATTATCCTATTATTATATACCTATACTGTTGCCTAACACTGTATAAGTTTTCTCTGCTATTATAATAATAGAATAATTTTTAATTATTTATATTATTATTTATATTATTATAATAATATAATATTTCCAAGAAGATGAAAAAGTCTCCCTTAATGGTTATTCACTGTTGCTGTTGTCTGGATATAAGAAGTCATTTTTCCCTGTGCTTTAAAATGCCTTGATATCCTACTGCATCTCCATTCACATCTCCATAGTGTCTACATGGGCAGAATAGAAAAGCAGCAGTTTGGACAAAAAAAGATTTGATATGAGTTTTGATATGTGGGAACAAGGAAGGGCTTAAGAGGAGAACTTAATGAAAAGGAGAACCTCAAAGTGGTATCATCTTCCCTCTGCACTCTCTGTCACAATCTGACTTTAGAAAGTTTTTAAGGCTAAGGACTCCAACTGGACTGAGCAGGCAGACAAGATTAAAGTAATTGAAAGCAGGGCTAGATAAGGTCTTGAGAATTAAACCAGTAGACCAACAAAGTTGTTTTGAAGGAAAAATTGTTTTATAGGAACTGTTCCCTAGTAGGTGTTAGTCTGTCTTTTTTTAGAAATGTCTAGAAAACTCTGTGGGATTTCCTCTAAAGTTCTTGTGATATTTATTATTCAGAAGGATTTTCCCACTATTATTTTTCCTGCAATGAAAGTCCTTTAATACTTTGTCTTTACTCAGCATCATTCCTTTTTCAGTCCTTCACAGGGAAGCTGTCCACGTCTCCTCAAGTTTTGCTCTCCCTTTCCTTGGAACAGTTCTTCAGTCCCTGTTTTTGGGACATGCTTTAAGAACCTCTACTAATTTTGCTTTCTGTCTTGCAGATGATATAGTAGTTCACAACTCCCTAGAACAAATTACTTCATATGAAGCTATACTAACCTAATGTAGAGCTGGAAGCCTTGTGAGATATTTTCAGCAGCACTATCTGCAGAGTGTTTGCCTTCTGCCACAACACAGCAAGATCCCTGTTTGTGTTCTGTGGCCTTCTGCATGGATCCTGACTTGATATTTATTTATTTTCAGGATATTTAAAGTAGAAGCAGTAGTTTTCTCATGTCCCATTTACCACTGAGGAATGTCCAGCTTGGCAAGCAGAGTTACTGCTGCTCAGTGTTTGCTCTCAGTGTGTCTGTGTGAGCTGCAAACAGTGCCTGTTGTAACCTGTTCCTTATTTCAGAAGGGGCAGTGGGTTATTCAGCTGATGTCCCCACACCAGATCGACCCCACAGTGAGACAGCCACCTATGTTAATATTCCTGTCAGCCCTACTTCCAAAAAACAGCTTCACTACATGGAACTGGAGCTTCAAGAATCTAGCACAAGCATAAGAGGTAAGGAAGTCTATGAAACTTTTAAACAGCAAAGAAAATGCACAATGCATGGGGCGTGTGGAATCTTGGTTTCATTTAGGGAGCAGATGAGGGAGCTGGGGGTGTTCAGCCTGGAGAAAAGGAGGCTCAGGGGGAACCTTATCACTCTTACAACTACCTGAAAGGAGGATGTGGCTACACATGTGGCTTCTCAGTGACAGGAGAGGACATGGCCTCAAGCTGCCCAAGGGGAGGTTCAGGTTGGACATCAGGAAGAATTTTCTCACTGACAGGTCAGGCATTGGAACAGGCTTGCAGGGAATTGATGGAGTCATCATTCCTGGAACTGTTCAAGAAATGACTGGATGTGGCACTCAGTGCTGTGGCTTAGCTGATGGTGCTTGGTCAAAGCTTGAACTCCATGATTTGGAGCTCTTTTCCAACCTTAGTGATTCCATGAACTACCTAAAGGTTCTGCTAACAGAGGAGTTGAACTCTGTTATGTTTCTGAGGCAGTTTTTTTAATTGGCATCTCTTCTTAGAAAAGATTTTTTGAATAATGAAGTTCTATAAGATGTTGCATCCCTTTGACAGGTGATTGTGTGTGCACTCCTTCTGAAGTGAACATTTCAAACTCTGGAGTTTGAAAGACAGTAATTTGCTTGTGTTCTCAAGATTTTCATTGCACATTAGGACTACACTTAGCTTATTTTTCCTTTCTTGGCTTCAGAAACAGGGCTGTGGGTGTACAGGGCTTGCTCCTGAAGACACTGGCTCTGCAGCCATGCAGAAAATGATTCAGAACAGAACACAGTGTTCTTCTATCTGCTCTCCATGAGGGCGTGTGAAAGAGCTACAGACAGAATGGAAATTATTTCATTTTTAATGTTTTTGTTGTTTGGTGGTTTTTTTTTTAAATGATTTTGGATTGGATCTTTTCCTTCTAATGCTTACCTTGGGCAATTAGCACATAAAGATGCAACAGATCTGCCATGTGTTGTGATTTAGAGATGCAGTCCTTGCTACAGCAAGCCCCTCATCAGAATCTGGCATTAATTGCTTGCATTTGATATTGATGGGTTTTCCATGTATACTTCTCAGCTATAAAGATTTTAATTTTTATATTTCTAATTTCAGCAATTTTATTAACTTTGAAGTGCTAGCACTTTTCCTGTTGCTTTTTAAATGTTTTTATGGTTTTCATCATGTAATTCTAAGCTTCTCCCAGACCTTAATGTAGTTCTCTCTACAACATCATGTTGAAATGTAAAAGCAATATTTTCTTCTGATTTAAAGACATTAAACCAAGGCATTAAAAATGAAGAGTTAAATGCTATAAATTTTCCTAAATGTCAACTACCCTCCCAGTCTCAAATTGTGTAACTTTAAAGGTGCCTGTAATGACCATAAATATTTTATTTTTTTCATATTTAAGTTTTCCTAGCCTTAGAGAAGTATTTTACTGCTTAACAGACTGAGCAGTTTCTGCCTCCCCCATTGCCAAGAAAAATGAGCTAAAGTGTCATTCTGTGTGAGGCTGAAGGTGGTTGCTCTGGTAAACATTCAGAAGGTGCAAAATCCAGACAAAAAACAGTGCCAGCTGCCACAAGTGTTTTCTGTTCAAATACCAGGTGGTGTTCCCCAGAAGTGGGAAAGCCAAGACAAATTTTGTCACTGACTGGTGTTGGATCCCAGAAATCTGGAATTTTTGAGCTTTCTGTGCTTTCTGGCACTGACCCCCTGGATAACACTGCTTTTGACCTGAGGCCTTGGAGAAGACTTCCAAATTTAAGTGATGGAGTTAGAGTCACAGATGTGTAGTTAAATAGAAGTGTGTAATTTCACATGGGGAAGGGTTTTGAATTTGAAGTTTTTATAATATAGTAATGGGTATGGGACAAGATGGAAGATTTGGAGTGTTGTCTCCTTTTCAGTGTTCTTCTTCCTTCTTCTTCATGCTTCCAGGTAGTAGTTTCTGGTTGGACAGTTAGTGCTGCACTGTGGGTCACAGGAGTTTGGTTACTGGGTCAAAAGTATAAGTAATAAAGGTGTTAGTTTTTTGTTGCACTGTTTAGCTTTAAGAGACCTTGTAGCTATCTGGATTTGCCTCTGTTTTCCTCACCTCTAGCTGGTAGCTGGAAGTGTTGCTGAACTTTCTGTACTTTAGATAAGAATTAACAAACAACCAAGCTCAAACACGAGAAAATTAATCTCCTTTGTGTTTTTTAATTCTGGCTCTGAGTGAAGACAGAAGAAACTTCAGACAAGCCACTAATTAAGTGGTGCAAACACCACCCTGTTACCAACTGGGAGTAATAGGGGTGCAGACTCGAATATGGGGCAGAAATGCAAGTGGTTAATTTGCTTATTTGAGGAAAGTCAGATAACTGGAATATGCAGATAACAAAACTTTCGAGGTGTTTTGTTTTAGAGGTGGTTTTCCCCTTGCTCCCTTTATACAGCTTTCTCTGAGAAAAAGATAACCCAGGGTACTGTGGAGGAAGTTGTGAGGTTAAGACCCTTTGGTGGTCTAGGCACCAACTTTGTTGGGTTATCTTCTTAAATGAATGAAGCAGTTAATAGTTGCTGAAAGGTTATTTATTGCAGGAGCACATCAGTCTCAAAAGGCAAGCAGAAAAGTGATGGCAAAAAGCAAGGGCAAAAGGCAAATGGCAAAAAGCACTAACTCTCCCCAGTACAAACTCTTATATAGAATCTTCCCAACAAGCTAAGACTCAAACACAGACCACCACTCCTTAAGCTGTTAGAAGTCTAGTTTCTTAACACTCCAGGTTACGTATAGACTACACATGTGACCCATCTTGTTTTATCTGGCAAATGTAAGCAATATTCTTACTATAGCTCTATTATGTCTAAGCACTGTCTACAACCATGGTCCTGGAGCCTCTACTGAAAACATTAATATGTTTTTCAACCTTCACTAGAACTCACACTTCTACTTTGGTATCTAAACCTTTTACTTACTAAAAGCATTAGAGCTCATACTGAAACTTACTTGCTTATCCTAAAACTTAAACTTCCACCTCTACCTTATGTGTGAGTGACTTAGTGTGCTTCAGTCCATCCACAGGCTTTGATTCAATCCCTGCACTCTGATTTCTCTGTTAAGAATCCAGAGACCCCCGACTCGCTGACTCCAGCAGCCACCACCCTTGTGGCCCAGGAGCAGGAGCGGGTGTGGTGTTGACAGGGCTGTGTTTGGTGTTTCAGGGGCAGGGTGGTCCCGGTACGCCCAGATCGACATTGCAGCCACCGAGACGGCGCACAAGGTGGGCACGCAGCACGCGCAGGGCCGCCAGGAGCGCCTGCAGCAGCTGGAGCAGAGGAGGAAAGGAGCCCAGCAGTGACCTGCCCAGGACAGAGCTCTGTGCTCACCACAGGTTCATACCATCCACCTTCCAAAAGAGTCACGCTTATTGTAAAAAAAACACTCGCACAAAACTCTGCCATTGCTTCTTGCAGTTACACCAGATTCATTCCGATGTCTTGATTCCTGGTTGGAAAGCTGGTACCATGAGGATGTGTTTGGTCTTTCCTTTTATTTGAATTTGGTTGTAAAGTCCAGATCTTTTGTCATATGCTATGACAGATGTAAGTTAACTTTTTCTGTAATTCTAAAATTGTGGCGAACCTGGAACCAATTTCAGTGTTTATTAAACGGTGGCATTTTCTTTGAAAATAAAGAACTTGAATGTGTGTAGATAAGGGAACGTGAGTGTGTGTGGGAAGTGTGCACATATGTTTGCATATGTCTGTACGTAAGCACACATTGTGATAAAATATCTGTATATATCTGAATGTATAAAATACATAAAACATATATTAATATATTAATGGACTCTTAGAAAAGCAAGAAAATTCAGTGCCTGCTCTTTTTGCAGGTGCAGTTTTTTTTCAATTTATGTGCTTATTTATGGACATGCTCAACTATAGCTATGGGTAATTCAGTTTTATACCTCACCAAGTCCTGCAGCTTTGGCTAAAGTTGCTCAGATGTAAAAGCTGTAGTGTCAGGAATGCACATGTGCATGCAAACTGACAAGAGCACACAAGCAAGTTATTTAATTATTCTCTAAACCACAGTAATGTGAAGGGGCATTTGGGTGCTTCTGTTCTGAAAAAGCCTAGGTCAAACCATGACTTTGATTTTTTAGTTGCTAGGTACCTGTAATTCATAGCAATTTTCTTGGAGCTGAATGTATGTATCACTTTGAAAATCAGGTCTCAGTTTTTTCACACATCATATTTTAAAACCAAAGTATTCAAAAGAAACATTTGCTTTTCACAATTGAGTCCTTTATGTCACAAAAACTATTCCTAATGTAAAGCCAGAATCCACCTTAAATCTAAAGCTTCATTGACTAATTCTCTGCTGTCCTTGAGTAGCATAAAACTATTGCTGTGTAAGATGATGTCTCCAGAATTGATGTCTACAGAATTGAGGCACAACAGGATTTCATCTTGTAAAATAAGCTTAACCACAAGTCTGCCATCTCTTGCTTTTGTATGGTGAGATTTTATGATTCAAAACTTAGCTTCCCATATTATGTTGTCTATGTAATTCTTTTGTTCTTTTTCTTGTCCTCATATAAAATGTTATTTAAATAAAATATTGTATAAAATGTATGTCAGTGACCCTAGACTAACAAAGGAATGTACTTATGAAGAAAACATTTTTTTGTTCTGATAACATATCAGCTTTGGATTCCACAAGCTACTGGGAGTGATATTGTGATATCTCGGGTTTTATGATTTTTTTGGTTGTGTCCTCTTAAGAACCAATATTACAGCCAAGTTCTGTTTTCTAGATATGCATTATAATTTATGTTGGTGGGTGGAGTTTTGTGCCAGTGAGGGTTTCACTAAGTGGCTTAAAATGAGACGTGGGGTTTTGTTTTTGAGGCAGAATTTAACCTATAAATTTATTTGAATGTAGCCTCAATAGTAATGTAAAATATCAGAAGTCTCTCAAATAAAAAAAGTGTTTGAGAGTTGACAATTCCCATTCTTATCTGTCCTGTGTTCAGATGTATTTTTCTGTTGATCCACCCACCTATCATATTTCTGAAGGGAGAAGAGATATTGCAAATGAGATTCTCAGTTTAAAAGATTTTTCTTCAACATGTGGACAGTGGTGATCTGCTTTTTAAATTTCAGTACAACTGGAATGGCCTGGGCTTCCTGGAGCCAGGTTTGTCTGACTGCTGTTCAGTCAAGGATCCTCCACTGGAGGACTTGCAAGGTGAAATCTCTTGATTTGTGACTATTCAATATTTAGGATGAGCACAGCTTGACTGATGCATGGAAATGCATGTTTTCCATGACAATATATAATGAAACTACAGTATTTCTATTGCAAAAATCTGTTTACCAGGAAAATACATTACCCAAGGTCTCTACAAAGGCTGCCTTTCTGAATGTTGCTTGCATTAAATGTGAGACTTGTAGCATGGATAAGGATTTGACACAATAGGGAAGGTTATCAGGTTGCTGCTGGCCTCACAGAGGAATCACAATTTAAAAAAATGTATTTTTCAGGTTGAGCAGGGCTGTGAATCTCTGCATGCACATAGTTCTCTGTGTACATGTGTTTGTGTACGTCATAGTAATTTCTGTTTCTTTTGAAATTATTTTTACTTCACTTGAATAGGACGAACCAAACAGATGACTTTCACTTAGTTTTAAAATTCACTTTATATTCTCATGCACTAAGTTATGTTAGGAGCTGAAGCAGGAGGCCAAACCAATCTGTTGCATCTGTTAAAAGCTCGTTGGTTGTTGTTTTGCAGGTTGTAGGTCCCTGTCAAGTTACAGGCTTGACGTTTCTGTTGAAGAAACCAGGGCTTTCTCACTTGAACAATAGGAGCTGACAGAAATGGAAACCTTTATTCCTAAATAAATAAAATCATGTGCCTTCAATTTCCACTGGTGAGCTGGGGGCCATGGAAATTAAACCATAGTCGTACGAGCAGGCTTGTGCTTGCTGACACACCTTGCATAAAACATGTGCAGGAGTGATCTAAAATACAGTTTATGATTTCTATGGGATGAGTCCAGATTCAGAGCTCTTTAAAAAAAAAAATCATCAAAGTAGCTCTTACACTTTTAAAAGTAAATGCAACTTGTAACTTCTGATGATAATACGAAGGATTTGCTCATTTTTAATTTAGCATTCTATCAGAGTCAGATCTCCTCCTGTTTTTACCAGGAGCACAAAGTGTTAATTACCAGAAGAACAAAACAGTGTGATGTGGCTGGTACTTCTGTAAGGTGTTCTTGAAGAGCTTTAACACAGCAGAAGTGCTCTTGGTGATAAGAAAAAGTTGTCAGCAAGTGCAGAGTTTGGGCATAAGCATTGGTGTGCTGTGTATGTGCCTCTTCCTTCCTGATCTACTGCCAAAATTAACTGCTGCCTCAGTGGGGCTTATGGCATTGTTCATAAGCTGCTATGGAACAGTTTTATATGCAAATATTTGGGTGATGGAATCTTCTCCAAGGTAACATGCTGCAGGATGGAGGGCTAGAGTTTGGAGGGATTTAATTTCCCAACAATGCAAATAGTTGTCTGGGTTTTAACAGCACTCCGGCACCTAATTGTGGAAAATGCCAGTAGGTGTCTTTAGGCATGTAAATGTTTGTGAAAATCTGCCCTGAGAGTTGTTTTTAGCAAACAGCTTGGAAAAAAATCCTCATTTTTCCTCTCTGCTGTAAACAAAACAGTGTTAATTGGTGTAGCTTGGAAAACTATATTTGAATTTGAATTATGAGTGATTACATTTTTTGTGAGCTGCTGAAACATGCAGCCCTTGGTAAGTTTCTCTTCTAGTTTGTCTGGAATAAGACACATCCTAAAATAACCATGGGAGAAAGACACAGTATTTTATGAGTTACTGTTAAAATTATGGGGTTTTTTTAAGATGACAATGCTGTTACATTTTTATGTCACCTTTTCTTTGGGAAGGTCCTGAGCTCTCATTTGACCAATCATACAAACAATATTCTACAATCTAGGCTGAAAGGAAATGTTAATTTAATCTCATAGAACAATTAGAACAAGCAAAGCAGAGTAAAGCTGGGAGAGTTAGAAGTAATTAAAATGAATTCTTTTGTAAGGAGCAGGTCTGCACCAAACACAGCTGGGAAAAAGAGGTGAATGTGTGTTCAGCTTTGGTACAGCCTTATCTCGAGTGCTGTGTGCAGTGCTTGGCCCCACAATTTAAGAAGCAAGGGAAGGTCCCTGAGTGTGTCCAGAGAACAACAAAGCTGGTGAAAGGGCTGGAAGTGCTGTGAGGGGAGGCTGGAGGCCCTGGGTTTGTGCTGTTTGGGGCAAAAGAGGCTGAGGGGTGACCTCGTTGCTCGCTGCAGCTTCCTAAGGGGAAGCAGAGAAGGTGCTGAGCTCTTCTTGCTGGTATCCAGATAGGATGTGCAGGAATGGTTCAAAACTGTGCCACAGAAGGTTAAATCGGACTTTGGGAAGCATTTCTTTACCCAGAGGCTGGTCAAACACTGGAATAGGCTTTCCCAGAGAGCTGGTTCTTGCCCTAGGCCTGTCAGTGCTTAAGAGGCATTTGGAAAATACCCTTAGTAACATGCTTTAACTTTTGGTCAGCCCTGAATTGGTCAGGCAGGGGAATTGGTTGGTTGATACTGCTCCCTCCCAATTTGAAATGATTCCTCTCCTCTCCCTCTCCTCTCCTCTCCTCTCCTCTCCTCTCCTCTCCTCTCCTCTCCTCTCCTCTCTCCTCTCCTCTCCTCTCCTCTCCTCTCCTCTCCTCTCCTCTCCTCTCCTCTCCTCTCCTCTCCTCTCCTCTCCTCTCCTCTCCTCTCCTCTCCTCTCCTCTCCTCTCCTCTCCTCTCCTCTCTCCTCTCCTCTCCTCTCCTCTCCTCTCCTCTCCTCTCCTCTCCTCTCCTCTCCTCTCCTCTCTCTCCTCTCCCTCTCCTCTCCTCTCCTCTCCTCTCCTCTCCTCTCCTCTCCTCTCCTCTCCTCTCCTCTCTCCTCTCCTCTCCTCTCCTCTCCTCTCCTCTCCTCTCCTCTCCTCTCCTCTCCTCTCCTCTCCTCTCCTCTCCTCTCCTCTCTCTCCTCTCCTCTCCTCTCCTCTCTCTCTCCTCTCCTCTCCTCTCTCCCTCTCCTCTCCTCTCTCTCCTCTCCTCTCCTCTCCTCTCCTCTCCTCTCTCCATTCTGTTCCATCCCATGCTATCCCATCCCAAAGATGACAGGATTCAGAGTAGCATCACTGTGAGTGATATCAGTTGGTTATTGATAAATCAGTTATCAATTTTCTCTGAAGGGCTGGGATGTAAGTGACAGGAAAATGCATGTAATCTTTGCCTGGATTCTCATATGAGGAATGGCTTTGTAAGACAGTGAGCAGGTTTAGGAAAGTGCAGCTGACGTGAACTTTGAATTTTTGTAAAAACTTGAGGGTGAGTGAACTTCAGAACTTATATACTTTCAAACATTTTCCTGCATCAGAGCATCTAGAAATAATTGAAATTTATAATCCCACTGTGTACACAGAGGCGTATGTAACATCACCATTTTACTGAAATAATACGTGTCAACTTATTTGAGGAATATGCAGTGGGGAGGGTGGGATAAGAAAGCAGATTTAGCATGACAGTAATTTTTCTCTACATTACATGGTTGTGAAATCCTTAAAAAGAAAAATAAATAAATAAAAAAGCCCTAGCATCTGCTATTGTATAAGTTAAATTTTACTCATCTGTGGGCTGAGCTGGCAATTTATGGATGGTCCATATACAGAAAATAGAGCTTATTATATGTTCAGAATGGAACCTGGTCTTTGGATACTGGAGTTTTATTATATAATGAATCACTGAGATTCATCTTCCCCCATGTCTCTGTCACATTTGGAGGATGTACCCCATGGCCTGCCTTTGTCCTTTTGACTGCCAACAGCCAGCATTTCTGGACACAAACTGGAGCACAGCAAAGAAACCTTCCTGGGAATTTGATGCAGTAGGTAGGTGTCAGCAGAGAGCCAGAAAGCAGCAGCTGTCCTTTGCCAGCACTGGCACAAGGGCACACCAAATGTGTGTGTGTAAAGAGCATGAAGTGCTGTGAAACAGAGCACTGTGACCTGAGAGGAGGGTGCCCCTAATTCTGTGCTCAGCTGCCCTGGTGTCATGTGCAGTGCCTGGGTGTTCGGTAGAGATGGATCAGGTCTGCTGAAAGCTCAGGACTTGATCTTGCATTTGCTGTCTCTGTGCTCTCCATGGTGAATGCATGATAGTAGTGACCATAAGTGATAGTGGGAATGCCTTTCCTGCAGTGACAGCCCCAGGTGTGCTGCTTTGGAGCTCTGCAAATACTCTTCAGCTTGTCTTCCTCTGGCCAAGCTCTCCTTTACAGTGGCAGCATTTAACAAGCTTAGACCCTGTCACTGTTGTTGCTCTGGCTGGGGAATTGCCAAGGTGCAAGTTACAGCCTGCTGTGGATTGTGATGGGAACCCTGTCCCTCTGTCCGTCTGGGCCTTGCCCTGAGCACTGCAGGAAGAGACAGAAAACTGAACACAAAACCTGCAGGCCAAGCAGCAACTGCCAAACTAACTGCACCCTGCTCTGTCTCTGCTGTAAGAGGTCAACAGGGTGAGTTGCTCTGTTCCTAGGTTGGAAGGAGCTGATGAAAATTCATGTTTTTCTCATGGTATGCTTGTGGCCAAACAGGGTCACTCCTGTTCCTTCTGTAATCCCAGACACCTACTGTGGCAGCACTTTGATTTGGAATTCTGACTGTCCTATTTGGTTACATTGGCTGTTTTGTTCTTTAAAAAATTCTAGTACAGCTGTTTGTACATATGGCATTAAAATGAGAAGGAAAACAATTCCTAAGAATACCTCTAGAAAATCGTGTTCTTGTCCTGAATTAATAACCATGAATAAAAACTTTGTTTTGCAGTTCTGCAGAATGAGAATCAGTTTGTGTAAGGCCTGAAACAAGAGATTGGTGGCAAGGGTTTAGTGACACAAACAAACTGAGGCTAATTCAAACATTGTTCAAGACATAACCATTCCAAATATAAATGTGAGACCCAGAACTTGGATCTGAAATGGTTGGAAAAGGGACTGAAGGATCATTTAGTTAATGGTTTTGGTTCAGACGTCTTCTTGAATTTGAATTTTGAGGTTGAACTAATGGGTCCAATGCCAGACATTGTAAATTTGTAAACATGTGAGTTTCCAGTTCTTAGTGTGTTTAATTCTGAAAATTTAAAGTGCCTGGAAAATTACAACTGTAGAACATGAAACAGAGTTTTATTTTAGTAGAAGTCTTATTTCTAAGTGATTCAACACCCAGTTTTGCCTATAGAAATTCGAAGGTTTAAGTTACAGTAGACCAGTTATTGAGAGGCAACCTTTGAGACTGAAATGGTTAGTTTTATAAAAATGGACAGCTTTTGTGATAAATTAATGCATCAGTGAAGGAAACCAAGTTCACATATTAAGCATTAATACCTGTGTATTGTTTCTGATTTATGAGGGTGCTCTTTTGTTGAGTGGTAGGATAATACACTTGAACATTTGGATATGAAAGTGCTTTAAGGGCTATTTATAAAAACAACTGGGTTGCAATTGTTGCTATATCAAATACAGCTCAACTTGAAATATTTACTGTGGAGGAAAACTTAGGAATTTAGTTTGGCTCTACTGGACAGATTGTATGAATGCTTCCATTTTATGCTTGTAGATACTAGTAAAAGAAATCCATGCAGTTTTTTTTTTTCCTGTAGATTACTATCCTGCTTCCCAATAGGTGCTAGGTGAATGGACTGAAATACATGTTAACTGTATGATGTATTTGGAAATGTTGGTTCTGGTGTTTAGAAGCCCTTTGTTAGATAACATAATGCATACAGAAAATGCAAGCACACAGCTCTCCATTGCAAAGGTAGAACTGTTTGTATTGAAAACAATAATCTATTCTATTTATTGAATTAAATTACTTTATTCCTTCTATTGTCATTAAATGCTGTGGGATGAAAAAATATATTTAAAATACATTTTAGAACTTCCTGTGTACTACTTACTGGTAAATGCTCAGCCAAGATCAGTTGTTGAGGCAGCACGTTCTAAGCTAAGGTGGTTTCTCTGTCTCTTGCTTTTTACCTTAATTTGCATTAACCTTGGTTAAGGGAACCCCACAGGGAGAGCTGGACACACAGCAAGCAGGAGCCCAGCCAAGGATCCTGCTCCCACCCCTGAGCACAGGGATCCCTACCTGCAGAAACAGGATCTGAAAAGGCAGATGGCACTACACCTGACAAAATATAAATGATCTCTACTTGGTGAATATAAATACTCCTGCTACTGCCAGATCTATCATTCATCAGGATCCCATGGGAGGGGAGAGGGGAAATTTTTGCAGCAATAAATCTGCTACAGTGCTGTTCCTTATCTGTCTTTGGTAGAATGATACCATCTTAGCTGCTGTACCAGCATGTAGGATGTGCTTTTTTTAAAGAAAGACTTGGTTATTTTTGCTGCATTGAATGCCTTATGTATTTATTTCCCTCACCTTCCACCCCCTTTACAACAAATAAAATCTGTCCTACATGAAGTCACTGACAGGTTTACTTACATTGAGGCTCTTTCCAGGGCAGAATTCAACTGACTATAAAATATGAAATGTTCTGATTTCTTTTCCTAAGAAATGCAGTTCTTTTCTCCTCTTCTTTTGCTCATGTTTTTGTGTTTCAAATTGTTTCTCAGAGTAGTTTAAAAACTTGTTCATTTGAAAAATTACAAAAGGATCAGATAGAACACCTATTAAGGAACAGAAGATTCAACCACAGTATAAAAGTGTTAGTTCTTTCTTTTTCAGATGCCTCTTCCATGCAACCTATAAACTCCATTATTAACCCTCACAGGGTAGAGGAGTGTAAGTAGATCTCATTTATACCTTTTTTCTTGGCCTTGAATTTTTGTTGCTATTTACAGAAACACACGAGTGGTGACTGAAGTTATTTTTTAACCTTTAATGTCTCAAACACTATCCACTCTTGTTGTTTTGACTATATGAACAGTCTTTTAAAACTGCAACAATGAACTGAATTGTACATACATTGATGCATGTGAGGTGCAGACCACAGAAACTAGAATGGATCAGACTTTACACCTCCCTAGCCTGCCACAAATCTTAAAAAAGCAGGGAAAGCCCTGAGGAGCCTTGACAGGAGCAGAGACTATTGCTCATGTTTTCCCTTATGCTGTTGCTCAGCCACAGACAATTTCAGGGGGAAGTTGGGTCCAGGGGCAGCAACAGCCTTTTAATTTTTGTTCTGCTCTAGGTTTGTGTGCCCAGTCTTTGGGCCCTATGACTCATTAACAGCTCTGTTCAGTAACTGAAGTGAGGTGACTCTGCTGACCCCAGTCTCCAACCTTTGCCTCTGATGAGCCGTTCCCAGTTTTAAATTACTGTGACATGTATTTTGTCAGCCTCTTGTACTATGCAGCAGTTGCCAAGCATTCTCTCTGCTTGAGCCCACCTGGCCTTTGAGCCCAATTACTGTCGTGGTGCAGTAGGTAAAGTCACAGCACAGCCAGTGTCTGGTTCAGCCATCACCTCTTTAAAGTCTCTACTGTAGCACCTCTGCACTTGTTCAGTAACTGATCAGACCCTGGTTACTCATTCCATGAATCCAGCACCTTCTGCTTCTTCAGAAATTCTTGGATAAGCATTTTCTACTTCTGGTACACACTGAAGAAGAAACCCAGCTTTGTGCTGTGCCCTTTTGTGTGGAGCTCACAGCTGCTGTGCCTGCCCTCAGTGCAGGCTGAGATACTGCTTTCCTGTGGGCAGCACACCTCTCTCAGCAGCAGAATCTGAACGTGCTCCATGAAAGCTCATCCATTCCCTACAACCCAGCCAGGACTGCTCAGCAGCAGTGGCTCAGTGCTTTGTGCAGCTCCTCTCCTCTGCTGATGCACTTACTGCATGTGTCCAAATTCTTCACTGAGGGGCCATTTCTCTGGGGGACCCTCCACACCCAGGCTACAGTCACCAATCTGACCTGTGGCTCACAGACTTAGTTCTCACCCTGCCAAAGGGGAAATTGAAGGAACATAGTGATGTTGAAGGACACTGCTTTCTAATATAATATAGAATACACTTCTGCTCCATTCACAGGGAATTGATGAAGACAGACTCATAAGATAATACAGCTATTGCTCTGACACAGAAGCTGAACAGCCCTTAAAGTCATGGTCTGGGTAAGAAATAGTCTGTAGCATTTGAAAAAAAAAACAAAGCAGTTTTCTCAAAAAGGGCTTGTAGCTATTTTTGGATTTACTTCTTTTATCTTGCCAACCGAAGGTATACCATAAAATACATGAACAGAACTGTCTCTAAGGAGACTGCTAATATTAGTGGTGGCTTTTTATTGTGATGGACAGCGATCCTCTGGAATATAAACAACTCTTAGCTTACATTAAATTAAAAAAGTAAAAAAAGATTCCATCTTCAAAGAAAATCTCAAAGTCAGATTGCTACCACAGTTTTGATTCAGATCACTTGCAAATGAAGATACAGGTTTTTAGTAAAGAATCATGTTAGTTCTAACTCATGATGACCCAGGCCTATTCTGCCTGAATGGGCGTCCAGTATTTCTCATGGAACAGGCAGGGAGAGCAAGGCTTGGGGACAGGAGCCTGATCCAGCACACCTCAGCACTGCCATCTGTGAGGGACAGAGCTCCTCAACCAAGCAGCTGTAATCATTCACCCATGCTGGACCTTGGTCTTGGCCTTGTTCCTGGAACAGTTTCATTTGAAACTTTAATTTGAAATAAAGGGTCAACATTGTTATTATGGATAATTTCAACCCAGGTGTCTGATGTCTGCCAAAGTTTTGACCAGAAAAATCTGGTCTTGAAAGGGAGAAGTGAAAATCTTTACTGGAGATTGTACTGGAATATATGCTCAGAGATAAGCTGTTTCAGAAATCCTTCTGTCTACTCAGAATACAGAAACATCCTTGTGGTGCACAGAGGCTACCCCTCCTCTCTTAAAAACTAATTTGTGAATGAACATTACAGGAATTAGCAACATGCTCAAAAAACAGGTCTGGTTACTTCTCATTATATGAAAGGGAAGGTGAAAAAAAACACAAAAACGTCAGTAGTACCTTGTTTTGATTTTTTTAATGACCAAGTGTAGCAAAACCAAAGCAACCATGAACAAGATAATTGTACACACGTGTTAGTCAATAACTAAACTGTGCAAATTGACCTCAGGACTTGTTCCCTCCTTACTCTTCCTCCCCCTCTCACATGAGATTCACATAGAGTGCAGCAGTGCAGCTCTGAGCCCACTGCTCAAAGTCAGTAAAAATACTTTTGTTACCTTAAGTAGGAAATGTAACAGGCCAAGCATTGAAATAAAGACTTTTCTGGCCTCTGTTTAACCTTCCTGTACCTCAGTGTTTGCTTTCATTCATCAGAATACCTTACCTGACTATAAGATTAGAAATTTTTTACTAGCAGGAATCCTTTGAGAGTTCACATATTTTTTTTCCTTTTGACAAAACTGATTATTTCAAAGGCTGTGCTTGATTCAGATGTAAGATTTATATGATCCAAGATGTGCAATCTAAATATTTAATCTAATCATTTAATTTTGCAGTGCAAAAACAAAATTGGTAATTAAGTAGACAAAAAAAAAATTCTTACAGGACACATCTGTTCAATCCTCACTATTTCAGAAGGACTCCTTGGTAAGTCCCGTTCAAAAATCCACATTAACTGCTTTGTGTTAATAGACTGATCCCATGAAGCAGAACAAATTTTTATAGTTCATTGTGTTGAAGACCTTGAGAGATTCTGCTGGATAAGTCTTGCAAGTGCTTCTTTACCTACCAGGAAAACAAAACACACGAAACAAATTTCAGGATGACAATAAAATTATCAATATAGCAATATATTCAGATTTTGCTACGAGTATTTGTAACAACAGAAAGAGTAGAAAGCAGGAAGATTTCAGGCCTTTTAGAATTAGGTCTATAAAAAACAACTATGTGTATGCTGTACTAAACATGGAGAACAGATGTGCCTTGAAACTCCCCTTCTGGAAGTCATTCAGCTTGCATGAAAAATCAGCACTGGATAATCTACTTCCCCTCTGCTACTGAGTTAAACTTTCAACATCTATGTAACACTGGATTTATACAGACCTTATATCCTAGTTCTTTTGTCTTTTCTTGCAGCATGGCATATTTCTCTTTGTTTCTGTTCAGATGATCCTTGTCTCCAGTTCCCTCTACGTGCTTCAGTTTCTCATGTGAAATCTCTAATTGTTTCTGGTAATGATGGTGCTTTTCAATTTTTGCTTCAAAATGTTTCAGCTCCTCCTAAGACAACAAATACACACAGCTTCAGAGGGGTTTTCTTCCAAGCCTTCCCTTCTCTTGCCAAGACACTCCTAATGATGCTTTACTAAGTCAGGCACAGAAAGCTTTTTCAGCTCCCTCTTTCTTAAGAATGTTTGGACAATCCACTACCATCACCACCAGACTAATGATTTTGAAAGCAAGTGCTGAAAACGACCCACTGCAGAGTCCTCAAGAGGAGACTGTGGGTGGCTGTGAGATGAGACCAATGAACATCAAGTAAGAATTTAGGCATAAGAACAGTAGACTGAGGGGAGAGAGACAAATTTTTAAAAAAGTCTATTTTAAAAATCTGATTAACAGGCAGAGTCAGATAAAAAAGAAATCAAATCTTTTCTCTATACAACTTGAAAAAAAGCAGTATGAACTCATAGGAATGAATTTCTATATTATTTTCTTGAAAAACACTCTTTATCACAGTAGTTTTGTGTCAGCTCAACACAGCTCCAACATGGGAAGTTAACAGTACAAGAGATGGGCATGAGAGGAACTTGCTGGGTACACAGATAACAGTGCTTCCCAAGGACATTAATTAAGACATTGTGTAAGAGGGGTAGATCTGGTCCACTGGCAACAAAGAAGCAAGGCCTGATCTTTCAAAGATTCAAAATATGCAACACTTGTTTTGAGAGGATTCAGAATTTTCATTCTGCTGATTATAACAGAACCAGCATATGATTAGTTACATATATGTCTATATATTTGAAGTATTAAACAGGCAGTATGACTTTTTTTTTATGGTGTCTGGAGGGTAATGCAGAAGCAGCTGCAATCACAGTAACATTGAGTGTTTCTTTATGTGGCAAAAAAACTTTCTGCAAGAGAAGTCAATGGAATTCTACTTACCCGAAAAGATTCAAGTTCTTTCTCAGTGAAATTAGCTGACTTGGCCATGTCCCACAAATCAATCACTCTTGGTTCTTCAAATTCTAAACAAACACATATAATGAAATGAAAATCTGGACATAATACTTTTAATGCCCAACTTCTACAAAAGATGAAGAGATGCTTTCTCTCATACACATAGATATTTAGAACAGAGACATTAAGCACTGGATTTCTAATACATCTATATAGATGAAAAGGGAGAAGTATCCAAGTACAGGATAAAACTAGACACTATTACTAGGTAAGACAAGTAGTTTTTTGAAAGCAAAAAAAAAACCAAACCCAAGGAACTGGATAAAGGCATTGCTTGCCCTGCATGTTGTCTCATTTACTTGCACTCCTAGAGCAATATCCCTTCTCAAGGGGGCATGGAAGACAGAACTATCCTCTTAACACACTGGCTGTATCCTTCCATCAGGCTTCCAGGGTTTGGTTCTAAATAGGACTGGCTGGCTGCATCTCTTCAACCCACTGTGGTACATGACACAGTGTGATACTGTGATTTATAGCCTTTTACTTTCCCACTGATTTTAATTTTTTAAAAACAAAATGAATCCCCAATAAGCAAACCCCACTGTATCATACCACTGGTTGTGTCATATCCCTGGTGACTGACTTTCCGCAAACGCTCAAACCCCTGATTGATGCTTCTCAACTTCTCCTTGAGCTCTCTGTGTTTGTTGTGCAAGATTTCCTCTTTCACCAGGGTTCTCCTCAGACGGATTGATAACATTTTTGTGGATATCTGTTGAAGAACAATAAGTGTTATTGACTGTGGGCCAAATCTTGATAGGTCAAAAACTCCAGAAATCCCCCAAATCAGAGGTGAATAAAAGATGCTAAGTGCTTAGGATTTAAGATGAGTGCAAATAAAGCATCAAAACCAGACTTTTAAGAAGTAATTCCTTTGCAGGTCAGAATTCAGATCAATGTTCCTTGGTGCTCTGGAGGATGGTGTCACAGAAATGCCTTATAACCCCTACTAGCCAGCTGATTATAGTAGGGAAAGGCTCTTATTTTCCCAGGTCAGCAATATCCCAAGTAAATGGGATAAGGATGTTTAATGAGTTCTTCCCTGGCCATTTCACAAACCAAGACATCTGATGGTGAAATGATTTTCAGCAGCTTCCAGATTGGACTATGTAACACAAACATCAAACTGTCAGCTTTAGAATTCTTCAGGTCTACAATTTTAGCTCAGATTAGTATAGCAAGCTGGGTTCAGATCCTTGATGCTCTAATAAACTTGAGGCTAGGTGCCTAAGATATTCAATATCTCCTCTTGGGCTCCCTGCTGGTGAGATAAAACGTGCATGTTCTGCAGACTTCAGAACCCCATTTTGTAGGATTTATGCTTGCTGCCAATTTCCTGTAAACTACGACGGCCATCATTAATCTGATGAAATGCAGGCAGAATCAGAAAACTGAAATGGCAACATTTTCATTAGCTGGCAAGAATTTTGGCAGCTAATATGGAACAAAACCCAGGAAGTATCTGAAAATGCCAGCATCTGCAAGCGATTCTGACAGAAATGTCAAGAACTTCAAAGAAATTTGGAAGTGATGGAAACAATGGGCAGAGAAAAGAATCATCAGAGAAATGTTCAGGCACCTTCTGTCCTGCTCACAGTCTCCAGCAGAATATTGTATTCACGAATCTTTTCTTTGTGATGCTTAAATTCTCGCCAAAGCTTGTCCAACTCCTCATCAGAGAACTTCCCAGAGGTCTTGGCCTGAAAGAAACATGAGCTCATTATGCTTTCCAGGCCAAGTGCTTTCAAGTGCCCTCAACTGCCAGAACGTCTTCCCACTTCTCAGCACATTTAGAAAATTATCTTAACAATAAGCTTTTCTTTAGATATTTTTAAAAATTCTCTTAGTATTTGTATGTGGTTAGGATTTAGATGTTGATGGATAAGATGCCTTTTATCATGTCAAAAGAAGTTTGCTTATGGACTACCCAGTGAAAGGTGTCTGGCATTTCTATTCCATGGGAAACAATTTAATACAGAAATAAGGGCCATGGAGCTCCACGGACAACTGGGAACATTTGCATGAGGGATGCAGCCTGATATTAATTAAATTAAATAAAGTCTTTACTGCACCTTACTCTACTGGCATATGAAGATTTTATCACTGCACTTGCTCTCTAACTATTAAGGAAGCACTGCTCACACAGCTGAGGGACTATCCACAAATGTGGTGGCATACTTACTGCAATGCCTGATCAAAAGCGAGTTTTTGAAACCTATTCAGACCCCTTTCTTTTTGCTTAGGGAATATTTTTCCTATTGCACTTTACTGTTCCCCAAAGCATAGGACATCATGTTCTTTGCCAGAGGTGTATCTAGCTACAGTAACATTTTAAAATCCAGCAAATTTTTTTTTCTGCTTTACTACCCCTGCATTAGACTCATGGGAGAATTCTTTAGATTTACCTGACAAGTTGCTACTTAAAATTTGAATTATTTAATTTCTGAAGATTACGACTTTGTCAGTTTTAACTGCCCAAATCTGACAGTACATCTTCCACTTTTTATGCATGAATGCAAATCCTGGAAATTTTCAGTTGAATATCAGTTTGAGAAAGTCCTTATTTAAAACCCTTCTCCACAATACACTTCACTTTCAGACAGTCTATTTTAAATGCATCTTATTAAAAACATACATAAACAACAATAAGAAAACTGGCAAAAACACCATAGATATACTACCACACTGTGTGACAATCACACTAAGGGAAGTCATAAGTTCAGGGAAATGTGAGGAAATACTCTGTTTGACCTCAGGGGACCCAGGCTATACCCTTCAGACTAATGTGGGTGTTTTATTTGCCCAAGACAACCTCCACAGCTGGATGGTCTGAATGCAGGTGGAATACCCTCAGGGGACAAAGATGTGAGCTACAGAGCAAGGCAGCTCGGTCAGTACTTAACCAAAGAGTAGTAAAGCTATTTCCAAGTCTGATTGCTCTCAGAAGACACAGCTAAGAGTTCAGTGAAGAAAATACTGATTTCCTACACTCCAGTTCCTAGAAGTCTTACTCACCTTGCTCCATAATTTTTCCAGTCTTGGATCATCTAGTGTGTCACTTTCTGTGCCATCTTTAATATAGTTGGTATCAAGCAGTTGAGAGTCCTTCTTCCCATTCATTCCATATTTAGTCATAATGACTGCAAGGGAATAGAAGATATAGAAACATGAGAACTAACTATGGATGTATGGAAGGTGAGAGATGGGCTACATCTGTGACTGGCAGAGCTGGACTTTGCAGCTCATGGAAGAAAGTTAACAGCTCAAGACACAGTGGTCTCGGGTTCAATGACCTCTTCTGAAATTATTGGGAGCAAAGGACTCTGTTAGGCTCCTGCAGCTTCCTGATGACCTCCAAAGAACTTCTTGTGTGCTCAGTACCCAGAAGGACAACCTGTTATTTAATAGTTTAAACACATGTGTCTATCCATGCATGTGTCTGATGCAAAGTTTAAAGCCTTTCTTTCCAAGACAGACCTTACCATTTAAGTTACGTCTGAGCTTGGCTTCCTTCTCTCCATCTTCATCCAGCCCTTCAGCCTTCAGTTTTTTCCAGCTTAGCTCATCCTTTTCTTGTATTTTTAGATCACTGTGCAACTCTGCCAGTTTCACAGCAGAGAGATGGAGCTAATAAGAACAGAGAAAGGTTTATAATTAGTTATGTGAAGTCCCCTTTTGCTTCAGAGCTACCTCAGGAACCAGTACAGATATGTAACAACCACTATGGCACAGCAACTCTTCTCAAACATCATGCCATTGCCACCACATGTGCTTTCTTGTGGACCATCTTCCAACTATATAGTTATAGTGAGTTGAAAAAACTTTATTGGTTGGTACAGTTTTTCAGTCTACCAGATCACTGAGGATGGCCTTGAAGTCAAAGAGCCACTTCATCAGCAATTTTTACTGTGATCAAAATGAAAAAAAATTCTCAGGTAATTTCTTAACATGGTTTATGTGCATCAAGACATACAAAACCTAGAGGTATTCCCATCTGACATACTAGGGAAAAAAGGTAAGACACTGAGGCTGAAGACAGGAAAAAAAAGCCCCAAACATTCATTTAAATGACTGCTAGGTCAGCTTGGAATTTTGTGAGCTACAGAGAAAACAGGAACAATGACTAATAGGTGGTTGGCTAAGCAGCACTGCTGTGAATCTGAACTTCCAGATTTTAGACACTTTAGTTATTCAGTTTAAAACAATGAAATGTAACAAACTATCTTAATACTGCAGAACTACTTTTGTCTGTGTCTACATGCACATCAGCAAGCAGAAGGTGAGGTGAGGAGAAGCCCAGAGAAGAGAGGTGATAAAACCCCTCCTGTGCACAACCTCTCTGTGCCCAGCTCCTGGGAGCTCAGATCCAGCTTGAAACCAGTCCTAGGACAAGCCCATCTACTGGAGGATTTTTTTAATCATTAAAACCAGCTTAGAGATTATAAAAATTCTCATTTTCAGTAGCATGTTTAATGAACACAGACTCAGCACTCAGTATTGTTTTTAAACACCAGAATGATACTGAAAAGATTCAGCCGTTCCTTTGTGTGTCAGTAGGTTATTTTTAAGTAACTAGGAAAAGTGTCATTACTTTGAGTTAATGCACTTCCTATTGACAGGAATTCAGGAAGCTATCCACATTATTATTTATACTTCCATCATAGGCTGTCCTATTATCTAATCTTGTGCCACTGCATATCATTATTTTTATTTTTAAACTGTTTTTTTCTCTGCATTTTGCACTTGGCTTACTGATATTACTAAAATCAAGAGTAGTTAGAGTCACAGGTAAATAGAATACTTATAGAACACACTAAAACTCCTGATCCCTCTAATACTAAAGCAAAGGACTGTCCCTGTTTTCTTCTTTACCATCTGCTTCTGGGGAGCTGCTTTACAGAAACAAAGCACTTAGAAGGAACCACTTTATTTATGGTTCTTAGTATGTGCTAAAGTAAAAGAAAAACCTTAATCACGTACAGGGATGCCCTACCTCCAATTCAATAGCTCAGGCTATTCAGGATGCAAAAGATCCAAAATGAATACTAACTATATTTCTTTGCCTGAAAGAACTGAACCTTTGCCAGTCATGACCCTAATTCCCATGGTCCACAATATTCAGGGATATGTGCATTCTTCTCCTCCTGTTGGAGCTGATCTTTTCAGTTCTAAGTAAATATTTCACTATAATGAAATAATTTGATTGTATTTTCACTTTAATCAAATATTTCTGTAGTCCATTGTGAGAGAAACTCAAGTATCACTGTCAAAATTAAGGCTTTCATTTGGGAACGGTGACACCCATTTGCCGGTCCTCTTGCATTTGTATACATGGCTTGATGTGAATGTAGGCGACACAAGCACCAGGATGGAGGGTTCCCTCTTCTCCTGCAGTGAATTTCTGCTCTGCACAGCAGGAGCCCAGAGCGCCACGGTCCCGAGCACGGCTAAAGCATTCCACCAGCGAGCTCTGCAGCCAGCAGATCCTCCGGGGCACCGAGGGGCTTCCCTCTCTCTCCCACTTCCTGGGCATGTGGTTTAGCTGCTGTATTTAAACGCGGACAGGTGTATTTAAACTCCCCGCAGGACTCGGCACACATCCCCGTCCGGGAGAAGGGACCGCCGCCGGCGGGGCTGGGGCGGCGCTCGCTGCTGACGGCCGGGGACAGCCGTGCCCGAGAACACACCACCACCGAGCCGGGCCGGACAGCTGCGGCCTCTTCTCTCACACAGGCTCCCGCTCCTCCCCACCTCCCTGACGGGCAATGCGTGCCTGAAGCGGCCGGGCCCGACCTGGCAGCCCCCTCCGAGCACCGCCATGGCTCCGCGCCGCCCACTCACCCGCTGCGCCTTCTCCCAGACCTGGTTCAGCCTCACCACACGGAACTCCCCGGCCTCCCGCCTCTTGCCGCCGCCGGCCGCCAGCCCCTCGTTGGCCTCCCGGGAGTACTTGCTGGCCTGGCCGGCGGCGGCCAGGAGCAGCGCGGCGGCGAGGGCCGGCAGCGCCCGCAGAGCCGCCATGTCGCGCCGCGCGGGGAACTACAACTCCCGAGATGCCGTGCGGGCCGGAGGGCGGGCCGGAGGGCGGGGAGGGTCGAAATCCAGAGTCTGGTTTGGGGTCTGGGGAGCTGGGAAGGGCTCGGTTTGAGCTGTGCCATTGTCCTCGGTGCTTGCTTCACAAAATATGCTGAACGTGGCACGTTTGATGAGTAGTTTTCCCCTCAAAACTCGGCGTTGATGTCAGCTGTGCGAGAACAAGGGGCTGCAGTGGGTTCACAGTGCTTTCATCAAAGTTTTCAGATCTTAACACAATGTCCAAGAATACAGAGAAAGAAAAGCAGCTCGGGGAGGACGGGAAGGCAGGAATGGGGAGCAGTTCACTGTGCTCCCTGGGCAGAGGCAGAGAGGGACACCTGTACCGGGATGGCGGCGAGGCGCGGGTGGGGTGAGGGCAGCGGGGCTGTGAGGAATGAAGGGACACAGGCTGGGCTGTTGTTGGGGATGAGGTGTGGGAATGGCTCTGGGATCATGGTGAGGGCAGCAGGGCTGTGAGGAATGAAGGGACACAGGCTGGGCTGTTATTGGGGATGAGGTGTGGGAATGGCTCTGGGATCGTGGTGAGGGCAGCAGGGCTGTGAGGAATGAAGGGACACAGGCTGGGCTGTTATTGGGGGTGAGGTGTGGGAATGGCTCTGGGATCGTGGTGAGGGCAGCAGGGCTGTGAGAAAGGCAGGGACACTGAGGGTGGGTTCTCGGGGATGAGGTGTGGGAATGGCTCTGGGATCGTGGTGAGGGCAGCAGGGCTGTGAGGAATGAAGGTTCACAGGATGGGCTGTTACTGAGGGGTGAGGTGTGGAATGGCTCTGGGATCATGGTGAGGGCAGCAGGGCTGTGAGAAAGGCAGGGACACTGAGGGTGGGTTCTCGGGGATGAGGTGTGGGAATGGCTCTGGGATCATGGTGAAGGCAGCAGAGCTGTAAGGAATGAAGGGACACAGGCTGGGTTGTTGTTGGGGGGTGAGGTGTGGAATGGCTCTGGGATCATGGTGAGGGCAGCAAGGCTGTGAGAAAGGCAGGGACACTGAGGTTGGGTTGTTATTGAGGGGTGAGGTGTGGGAATGGCTCTGTGCTCAGTGGTGTGTGCTCAGAGTGCAGCTCTTGTGTAAAAGAGTTAAAACTACACCACTTAATTAGAGGCTTGTCTTCATTTTCATCTGTCTTCACTCAGAGTCAGGATTAAAAACACAAAGGAGATGAATTTTGGACTTGGTTATTTCTTAAATCTTATCTAAAGTACAAAAAGTTCTGCAACACTTCAAACTACCAGCTAGAAGCCAGCAAAATGGATGCAAATCTAGCTAGTTACAAGGTCTCCTAAATCTAAACAGTTTAATAAAGAACTAACACCTTTATTATTTGTACTTAACAAACTCCTGTGACCCACAGTGCAGCACTAACTATCCAACCAAAAACTACTGAAAGCATGAAGAAGAAGGAAGAAGAAGACAGAAAGAGACAACACCCAAACCCCTCCATCTTGTCCCATGCCTATTACTATATTCTAAAACCTTCAAATTCAAAACCCTTCACCATGTGAAATCACACACTGCTATTCCAACTACACACCCGTGACTAACTCCATCACTCAAATTTGGAAGTCTTCTCTCAAGTCAAAAGCAGTTCTCCTGGGGGTCAGGGTCAGAAAGCACAGAAAGCTCAAAACTCCCAGGTTTCTGGGTTCCAACACTCTTGGGCAGGAGAGCCAGTCCTGGTGGTTCCAACCTCCTATCTCAGTGTGCTCTCCTCAAGGAGCCAGCCAAAGAGTGGTCAACAGGTGGTTTTGGGAGGGGATTAAGTCAAACTGTGTTAAGAAAAAAACTCCACGATGCTGTGAAAATGCACAGTATTTAATCCAGGGTTGGTGTATATATAAGAACAAACAGATTACCTAATCTATAATGAGATTTGTGAAAACAGTGTTCCAGGGAGGATTTTTACTGGACTATTATTTTTGCCTTGTAAGTAATAGAAAAGTCTTGTGTTTTCTCTTTCACATTTTTCCTAAGTCAGAGATTTTCAGTGTTATTAACCTAGAAGCTGTTGCTAAAAGGCTGAATTACAGAAGTGGGCAAAAGCATTGCACTGTGCATCACATTGAAGAGTAGTTGAAGTGAGCTTTGCAGTACACATTGAAGTACAGCAAACTGGAAAGAAGCCCACCAGTTTTAGGATTTAGATCTTCTATTAATCTCATTATTGCAGTGTATATATGTATTCCTGAGTCATTTTGGAATAGGTGGTTTTATCTTGTCTGTAATTTGATTGAGTTTTCAGTCTCTCTGCAAATAAATTCAACTTCTATGCTCTATAAACTCTAACAGATTCCCAGTCTTCTTCTAGTATTGTGTACTTGTGCACAGCTTTATGCATTTGTTTGCCTGAGTTTTTGAGCTACACTAAACATTTTTAGAAATAGAGAGGGGCTGCAACACCATTAGTTTGCTTAGTTTGGCTTGTTGGATGTCATTCTCCTGTGCCCTTACTTCTGTGAGCTCAAGTGACCAGTTTTTGGGATAGTTCTGTGTGTCCTGGCCCAAGCAGAAGTGGTGCAGGGCAGAGTGTGGCCCAAGGGCAGAGCTGGTGTCACCTGCAGAGGTGTCCCACTCGTGTCCCCAGCGCTGGGCTGAGGACAGAGGTGGTGCCAGTGGTGGGGACAGTGCTGCCTGCTCCTGCCTGCTGCCCTGGCAGCACTGTGGCACAGTGTGTGTGTGGGGACAGCAGCACCCAGGGCACTGGGACCTCAGCTCCACTGCAGAGGGCTGTAAGGTAGGAGGCAGCTAGGAGTGGGGATGTCAGGTAGCCAAAGAGTGCCCCAATCCTCTAGTCCTTGGGGAAAATATGTCAAAGAGCTGGTCCCAGATGCCCAGCAGGGCTGCCTGGCCCTGGGGTTTGTTACTGGGCTCCACATGTGCTGTATGGGGAGGGCCCCAATAAATGGTTGAGATGTGTCACATCACTGGTATGTCTGGGTATGCAGGAGCTGAGTCCAGGCTGGGGAGAGGGAAGTGCTGTGGGAGCTGTGGAGCTACTCTGCACAGTGGGTAGCAGTGAAACCATGGGGAGGGCAAGAGGGTCCCCACGGGTCCTTTCTGTCATGTTGGGGCTCCAGCAGGGATTTCAGAGACACCCAAAGGGTTTGACAAGCCAAACAGTTTATTCAAGCATTTAGGCAAGCAAAATTTAGTAAAACAAGTGTATGGCAGTTGTAATAGATTTTCCCTTTGAAGAAGGATGCAGCTCAAGCACTCTTATTGCATGTCTCGTGCTGGGGGCTGAGCCCACTGCCCAGGTACAGTAGCAGGGAAGATCAGTATTCCAGAAGCATAAAGTCCTGCAGGTATTTCTTCACCCAGGGAGCCTTGGGGTCTGCACACACCTTCCTCCCCTTCCTGGTGACCAGGCTGTTGGGGAAAAAAACAATGTTGAAGCACTCAGCCAGGGCACCAGGTTGCCTGCTCTAGGTCCTGCTGGTAGCACCCTGGTTGTCTCTGTCTGTTGCTGTTGAGGCAGACACGACATACAAATAGACACACTGCATTTCAGTAGGCTAATATCCTGTTTATTACAACACCTAGCTGTCTTTTATACACTCTGCAAAATTTACTCATTGGTTACAGTAAATCAACATAATTCATTGGTGTAAAACCATCACCACCACTATTTTTCACAAAACTTTTCAAAAAATACTTTTCCCAGCTGCAGCTTTTCTTTCCTGCTTATCTCCTTCCCTCTTGGTCTCCAGGCCAAGATTCCTTTCAGAAATAACCCTCGTTCATTAACCCTCTCTGGCTCACAGGCCAGCTGTAAGCCTCTCCACACCTGTCCATGCCCTTCCCCATCCTTGGGCGCCCTTGGGGCGTGCTGCCCTGGCTGGTGCTCCCTGGACCCTGGCGATGCTGGGTACTTACACCACGGCTGGCACTGAGCAGATGCTGCTGCTCCTGTAGGCAGAGACGATCACGCTGCGTGGAATGGGGAGTGAAATGTACGAGAGGCAGCAGGAGATGGGTGTGGTTTCTGTGAGGGCAGAGAGATGGGCTCAGTGAGACCCCACACGGTGACAGAGGCTCTGCCTGTGGCTCCCAGAGGATTTGCCATCACCTGTGCTGTGTCCTCTAGGAACACCCCCTGCAAACCTCCATCTCTGAGGCTTAGTCCCTGCACTGGCGATGGCCATCTGCTCCCAGCCTTCTCCATGGCCATGAAGGTCTAATCAGTGGGGATGGGGCTCTCTGCTGGGGAAGGAAAGCCTACCTGGAGCATTCCTGGAGCCTCTGTGATCAACCTCAGCCTGGGAGCAGATGGCCACAAGGAGCAGAACAGCCAGGGAGGCTGCAAGGACCCTCATGATGCTGGGAGGGCTGAGGGAGCCACGAGCCAGGCTGGAGCACGGCTGTCTGTAGGGCTCTCCCGTGCACCACAGCCCCTGCTGCTGCTGATCTCCTTTTATACCCCCACCACTGGGTGGGCACGGGGTTTCAAGAAAGTAAATGAGTCTATCATACCAGGAAAATTATGTAAGGCAAAAGAAACTGCAGAAAGGGAAGTGCCAGCCGCAGGGCTGAGATTTTCAGATTCAAGAGAGAGCAAGTCTTACAAGGTGCAGCTGAAGGAGCTGGGTTTGTTTGATGGTAGAAGAGGAGGCCCCCCTGAGAGGGAACCTTACTACTCTCTGCAACTTCTTGAAAGGAGGGCTGTAGTGAGGTGGAGGTTGCTCTCTTCTCCCAGGTAACAAGCGACAGGATGAGATGAAATGGCATCACATTGAACCAGGGCATGCTATGGGAACGTTCTTCTCTGAAAGTGTTGTCAAGCACTGGAAGAGGCTGTCTGGGGAAGTGGTGGAGTCACCATTCCTAAAGACACTTAAAGACATGTAAACGTGGTGCTTAGGAACATAGTTTAGTGGTGGACTTGTAGTGCTGGGTTAATGACTTGATGGTCTTTACTTGGTTAAGTCCAGCTTGATGGTTGGACTTGGTGATCTTAAAGGTCCTTTCCAACATAAATGATCCTACAATTTGTTTCTGTGAGCTCCATGGTGCTGCAGGGGCTGAGGGAACACAAGCAGGGCTGGAGCTGGGGTGGCTGCAGGATTTTTCTCTACACAATGCTCAGTCCCTGCTGCTACTTCTCTCCAGAGTTTCAAGGAGAGAAAATGAGTGCATCATGACAGGGGAGTTATGCCAGGATTTCCCTGTTTTGATGAGCTGGAGAGATCAAGGAAACCACAGGAGGGGAAGTGCTGGCCACAGATCTGCAACTTTCAGATTCCCTTTGAATGTCTGGTGGGAATGGCCAGAGCCCAAGCCCCCGTGACATGAGCCCTGCTACTGCTGCAATGACCTGTTGGCTGAGAGCCAGGCTGGGACATGAAGTTTACTGACCAGAGCTCTGAGGAAAACCAGAACAAGGCCAGACAGAGGAAAAGAAAGAGGAAGTAGCAAGTTTTGTAGCTTGCTTTCTGAGTGTACACTGTTGTCTGTAGGAATTGATTTTATCCTACCTTTGTCAAGCAAGAATTCTGCTGTAGTGTTGTGTCCAAGGTGCAGCCCCTGAGGGGATGGCACAGAGGCAGCTGGTGTCAGTGCCACACTGCCCTGGGGAGCCTGGTTACCCCTTGCCCAGCACTGCTAGTGGGCTGCCTGGCTAGTGAGAGCCACTAGCCACAGGAACCACTGATAAAATCATGTGCCCTCTCAGAATACCTAATTTCTGCAGAAATGAGCCTTTTGGGTAAATGAGGGTCTGGTGGGTGGTTTACAGCTGGCTACCAGAGCATCCCTGGGGGTTGTTAGCCTGTGCACTGCCAGACATGGGGCATGAACACCCCTAACCTCACCTTCTGTGCCAACTGTGCCAGCTCCTGCTGGTTACCAGGGGAAAAGTTGTAGAATCCCTCTTCATTGGTCCCTGTCTGGCTCAGCTTGCTGGCCTGGTACTCAGGAGGGGGAAAGAGGGATGTGCCAGGGACTGTTGGAGGTGTGGGGCTAGGGGCCATGGAGTGTCAGGTCTGGGCACTCTCCAATCCATTCCTGTGAACGCTGAGCTTGTCCTGCTGGCACAGTGACCTTGCTGTCAGCTCACTGGCACAGCCTGAACAGTGCTGGGAGACAGCACCAGTGTCACCCCCAGAACCCTGCTGGGATGCCAGGGGGGTTAATACCAAGAACTGGAGGAGGGAGAAGCCAGAGCACCTTCACACAGTTCAAGGGCCTCTGCTTGCACAGCTGGGCACCAGCTAAAATCTGCTCTGGCAGGTGCTCAGGGGGATGTTCTGCACTCACCTTTCTCCTTGGGGACCTGATGCTTCATTTTTGTGGGGGAGAGTGCCCAGGAGTATCCCACTGTGTGATGTGGCCAGAAATGTGTATTCTATTGCCGTCTGTTGAAGCTGGGTGGGGCAGTGACACTTATCTCCGTGGCACATACCATCTGCTAATGGGCCAGCTTTAAGACTAGGTGGGACAATCATCTTTATCTTTTCCACAACCCATCCTCCCTCCAGAAAGATATCATCTGCTGATGGGCCATTGAGTCCCACTGCATGACTGATAAAATTACATCATCCCATTGGGAAATGCTCCAGCCAAGAGGAGGACCCAAGCCTTTCCTACCCAGATAAAAACTGAGATTTTGGACAGCAAGTTACTTTCTTTCCACTGGATTCCAGAGGAAAGCTGGACCTTTCCACATCATCCCTGGACCTTCAGAGGAAAACTGCATCTTCTACAGGAGCACTGCTCCAGCTGAACCACATCTGCCACTGCAGGGGTACTGTCGCCACGATTTAATGGGACTGCTACCAACACCCTGACTGACTGATGGGTGTCAGCTTGGATTCTGACTCTGTCAGTATTTTGGGATTGTTTTTGTAATACTGTATTTCTATTTTAATTTTCCTAGTAAAGAACTGTTATTCCTAATTCCCATATCTTTGCCTGAGAGCCCCTTAATTTCAAAATTATAATAATTTGGAGGGAGGGCGTTTACATCCTCCATTTCAAAGAGAAGCTTCTGCCTTTATTGGCAGACACCTGTCCTTCAAACCAGGACACACTGCCAGCTCTCCACGTGGACTTTGGGGTCTCATCAATGGGCATGGGGCAGTCTTCTGGGAAAGGGAGAGCATACCTGGCTTCTGGGAGACTCAGCAATGCTGGGATCACATAGATGGGTCTCAGATGGGGAAACTATAAGAAAATAAGAGCATATTGGGGAAATGGAAAGAAAACGAGTGCATCATAACAAGGACATTGTCAGGGGCAGCCAGATTTGCTGAGCTGGTGAAGGCAAGGAAACCACAGAAGGGGAAGCACCAGCCACTGTGTTGTGACTTTCAGATTCCATTGGGCCCCTGGCATGGACTGGCCAGGACCTAAACCTGCCAAGAGCCAGGCTGGCACATGCAGCTCCATAATGAGAGCCCTGAGGAAAATCAGGGCAAAACTAGCAAAAGGAAAAAAAATGGAGGGAGTAGCAATTTTATCACTACACTCCCTGATTGAGAGTCCCTCTCCAGCTCTCTTGCAGGGTCTCTCTGGGCACTGGAAGCTGCTCTGAGGTTCCCCAAAAGCCTTTTCTTCTCCAGGCTGAACAAATTGAACTCACTCAGTGGTGAGCTACAGCCTGGTCTTGTGGAGAGCCACAAAAGTACCTTAACACTGTGTGAAATCCTGCTGGCTCTACTTGCACCTGCAGGGATTTTTCTTATATTTTGGATTAGGTATTAATATTTTGAAGGCTTTTTGGCCCTGTACAGATCCAGGTTCATTCTTGACAAACTCTCCTGGGTTAATGTTAGGAATTAATAGTACAGGAGCTTTACAAATCAAGATGGCTTTGGAGATGCCTGGTTGTCTTTACTTGGTGACACAAAACATTCTCTGTCCTGGCATCCATCTCTCAGTATGGTTTTGTAAACAAGGAGGGAACCTATTTCTTCTTTTAGTAATAAGAGATAAAGAATTTTTGTGGATCTTATACATTGCGTTTTTTTTTTTAGAGAGATATGTAGTTCCTTGTACTCTAATTCACCTTAAATTAAAGAGAATTTATTTAGATGTGCTTTAAGTTTTCCAGGAGGTATCTGCACTAATGGAGCTGAGTCCTCTCATGGAAGACACAATCCTGTTTTTCAAGGGATTAAACCTGTTCTTTCACTGTGTGCTGTTCTGCAAATCTCAGACCAAGGTCAGAATCAGCTTTTAGACATCAATTTTGACTACTTCAGCAGGTCTAAAAGGACCTGGATTCCTCTGATATTTCCTTAAGGCATCTGCAATAGCTCACTGGGATGGAAACTCACAGTTGTCTTAAAAGCACTTTGCACACCCATCCCTCAGTGGCCCAGAGGCTGACAGCTGTACCTGAGACATTGCCTTCTTTGGGAAAACTCCATTTTCAGCTCCCAGAAGAGCAGGCTGCATCACAGCTCCTGTCTCCATGATTCTCTGCATGGGTCACTCTCACTTTCTGTCCAAGCAAACCCAGAGAACGTGTCTTTTCCAGCATCAGCAGTTTTGTGTCTGCTTTGTTCCAGGTCTGAATTGTAGAAAAACCACTCTGTTGTAGTGTCAATGAGACATTTTTTGTGCATTTAAATTAAGTTAATCTATGTAACTGTTTTCTTTTTCTGAAACAGCTTCTTTATTTTCCTTGGATTTAATTCTGTGCACTCAAGCAGAAAGTCAAACAATGTCAGACTGAAATAAATGAATTGCATAACATGCCGAAAAGATGAACTGGGGAAATGCTTGTTTTTACATTCCCTTCTTACCTATGTCTTTAATGTGAATTACTGGAACATCAAAGAGAACTAACCAGTTTGGAATTTATTTTAAAAGATGTATTCTCATAAAGTGGATAATATCCTCTATGCACCTAATTTTAGTGGAAGAAAAAAGCAAGTGTTGGTATTATATTGTTACATTATATTTTGACAAAGACATCCCTCTAGAGCAGTTAATTTACAGAAGTTATAACAGCTTACTATTGCTGTTTTCCTTCTGAAATTACTTCCTCAGCTAAATTGTTTAGGGCTGATGCTGAAGATAAGTGTATGAAAACCAACTTACCAATCTGCCCTTTCAGAAATGATCTTTGCAGCTGATTAGAGTGAACCATGACTTGTTTTGAGAAGAAACAAAGAACTCAGTGGCATTCTTGGCTCTTTGTTTCAGTGCTCCTGGCTGCAGCTTTAAATGACTTTTGGCTTCAGCAGTGAATCCATCTTTCCTTTCTATCCAATTCTCAACACATACTTTTAAAGGCTCTTTTTTTTTCCCCCCCAGTTTTTTATTTCCTGTAAGTATGCAGGGAATAAGGATTTTTTTAGGTGGAATCTTGACTTGTTTCAATGAGTTAGAGTTTAGGTACTGAATATGTTCAGGGTTTGAAATGAGAGATGGTTTCTCAAAAACTCAGAATCCCAGAAAGCATCTCTGGTGCTAATGTGTTATAATCCATGAAGTATACTGTTGTGAGACTACTTGCATTTTTAATGTAAGTATATAGATAAATTTTTAATAGAATTTGGGCTGTAGATTATTAGTATGAAATAAAAAAATGCATGTAAAATAAACAAACAAATTGCTGACAGGTATCTCACCTGCTTGTAAAATCTGCTCCTCTCTGAGATGAAGCCCATCACTGGAATTCATGGTTGAGTCTAGTTCAATTAAAAAAAATGCAAGAGCTGTTCAGTAGAATAGAACATGAAATAACAAAAAGTATTCTGAAGAGTGCCAAGTGCCATCTCCTTAAAAACCATATACATAAGTGCTGTATTTTTCTCTCATCATCCTATTATAGATAATTGATTGTAACTCCATTCCTCCTGAATCATTCTTTCTGGAATTTGGCAGTGCAGTATAGAAACAAACCTGGCAGATATGCTCCTTTACATCAGTTTTCTGTCAGAGTCAGAGCAGCTGTGTCCTTTTTGTCAGGAATTTAGTTAAGGGCTCCTTCCAGGTATGGTTGCAGTTTCACTTGACCCCCATTTCTCCTCAGAAATGTAGGACAGCAATGCCAGTGGCTTCTGCAGTGCTGGTTTTTATGTGAGCTGTGACAGTAGGAGGACTCCAGCAGGTGTACCTGAGTGTCCTGCTGCCTTGAATAATTTCTGCCTCTTGCTTCTCTGCCTTTGCTTCCTTTCATCTTCTTCCTTTTCCTGTCTCCCTTAGGTCATGCTATTCCTTGTTTACATACCTTCATGAGCTCCCTTCATTTTTCCCCTTTAGTGTTGACATCATGGCTTTCTAAGTTTGTATTCATAATTGGTACATTATTTTTCTCTCATTCCTTTTCCATTGTGTATATAGTTTCAAACTTTACCAAACAGCTGTACCTTTCAAAACTCCTGGCTCTCATTTCCTAGATGTGCAAGGAAGAGTTGTATGCTGCAGTTTGCATTATTCAGGTGTAGCTCAGTATCTTTTTTTTATATCTGTTGAGATATAGAGAAGCATCCCTATTTGCTGGCATCAGAAAATTTGTTATCAGAACTCGTGAAGAGAAACAGCAATATTTTTCAAGTGACTGTTATACGGGGAATGTAATGTCTGGTGAGCAACCTTCAGCAGTGGCTTGGCATTTTGGAGTATTGCAAGCTCTGGCATTAACTCCTGAGAATGTTAAAAGGAGTAGTTTTCATTCTCATTACATTTAATTCTCATTACTGTTCCTGAATTTTCAGCTATTTAGGCAGAAGAAGGGTCATGGGAACTGTAGCAAATGGAGCAAATAAGCAGATGGATTCTTCCAGTCTGGCTGAAGTAACTACTCTTCCTATTGAAGGTTCAAAGGGAGGATTTCAGAGCTAGGAAAAAATCTACATCCCTTGCTATATCTGAGATCTTAGTGCTTCCTAGTGGGCATCACAGAGAATTCCTCAAGGAGAGAGAGACTGCAGTTGAGTTAGAAGGACTTCACCAACCAAACACTGATTTCAGGGTATTTTGTTATCCTTATTGGCTATGAGGCATTCACCTGTGCAAAGCCTGAGCAGCAGTGGCTGAACATCTGGTCAAGAGGAATGAACCCAGAAGGACAATAATTGTAGAGGGAGATGAGGTCACACCATTCTCAGGAATGGGAGCAATTCTCATAGATTTTTAAGTTCCTGAAAAACTTGGGAGCCAGAAGAAGAGATTTGTTCCTTGCCTGAAGTACACACTGTCGAGGCAGAGATATACTGCAGGGAGAGCAGGTAAGGTTTTACAGCACAGCAAGGAGCACTGAGCTTACAAAGAGAAGAGAAATGGGGAGTGTGTGCTGTGGGAGGGATGATGACCTGGCTTTCTTTGCCATAGCCTGAGTCAGAAACCAAGAGGAAGGAAAGCCTGCACTAGTTGGTGGCATCCTGTTATCCTCACTTTTTCAGTTGAATTCTGTTGCTTCTGCAAGATGGGCTATCATTAGAAAAGAAATCAGGGTAATTGTCAAGAAAATTGTTTTCTAGGGATAAGTGGTTAAATGAAAAGAATGATTCTGGAAAGTGTTACATGTGACATAACTAATATTGAGCTCTAAAGATGACAAATCCAGCAGCCAAAAAGTAAAAAAATAAATGGGAATCTAAATATAAGCCACTTACTAATTTTTATTTGTCTTTCTAGATAGCATCCAAAATAAAAACCGATCAGAAAATAGGAAAAATTAAAGTGAATAATCAAAAATTTAATGCACTTAGGAGTCAGTAGCAACATCCAAATGTGGCTCATTGCCATAGGGTTAGGAAGAAGGTAGACAAAAGGAAATGGAAGATGTCTCCAGGGTTCCTAGAAGAAATCTGATGTCCTTCCCCTGTCCTACAGGACACATCACTGAAAGGTGCTGCAAGACTGCAGTGGAGCTTTGAGCTGGAAAAATGCTGTTATTTTTTTGTACCTCCATCCAGAAGACTGTTGCTTTGCCCAATTAAGCCAAATGCTAGCAAGCCTGTGACTCTTAACATTGATTACACAGAATTCATGAGCAAGTGAGCTGTGCACGCTGTCATCTTGTAGATAAAATATTTTCAAATATTCTCCTTCCTTCCAGACTACAGTTCTATATGCTTGGTCTGTACAAAATGTTCTTGGAAGGGAAGCATAGGTAAAAAACCTTTTCAGATATTTGCAGGAGATTGAGAATTATTCCTTATCCTGCCCTCCCTGCCTCTATGTACTCAGCTGGGTATGAAGTCCTCATTTGTATCATCTTCGACAGACTCTTCTGGAGCCTAATGCTAAGCAGATGCTGTTTCTCTTGAAATGATCATTAAAATTAATTGTTCATAAATTAGGCAGCAAGTAAAAATTTGCTGTTAGTAATTACCTGAAGGTAAGTGGGTAAGAAGGGTTTTTTTTATTTTAACCAGAACAAAATTTTGTTTTTGAGTGGGCATTGTTAGCTGCAATCCAGAGCATTGAAAATCTATGGCTGTGTCTAAGGAACTTTGTTGTGGCCCAGGATTCCTATTTGTCCCCTGTTTTGGGCTGTTTGTTTTCCAGAAATGACCTGCAGTATTTTTGCATATTTTGAGCACAGATGTATTCCCAAACTTTCTCTGTCTATATGGATTATTTGTGACTGGTTTCTTTAATTTGAATGGAGCAACACAAAAGTCCAGTATAGAAGATACTGGAACATATGTATAAATTGAAATCAGACTCGATTAAAAACACAGATATCTTGTGAAAAGGAAAGGTAAGTCATTCTTGTACTGCATAGATGGCAATCACAAAAGGAAGATGGAGCTGCTTATCCTTATTTCTTCAGCCTTTGACAGCTGGGTAGAAAAGCTGAGTCATATTAACTGACTGTTGGCAGGTAAAATAGATTGGGCCAAGCCCATTCCATGAAATATGTAAAGTGAAATTAAACTCCACAGAAACTGTATCTTGGTTTTCAACACTTTGACATGACGGTGAAGAATTTAGACTGCTTTAAGCTACATTTTTCCTGTCATTTATGTAAATGATTTATTGCAACAGTGTTTTCTCAGGTGTGTGACTGATCAATATTCAAGTTTTTATTACCTCCAAGTATTTAATGCAAGAAAAAGTTGTAATTTTGTTGTTTAAGCTATACTTTTGTTGGCTAAGTTATGGGGATTTCAGAGAGAACTTTGTGTATTCAAGGATGGGATGATGCCATCTGCTTTGCATGTCAATTCTGTAGCCTGGGGACTTGGGTGTTGCCATGGGAAGCTGTGTGTCAGTCTCGTTGTAGTCTCTGTTTCTGCTGTGTGTGTCTGCAGCTCTTACGTTGTGTTTGCTAAGTCACTCAGGACCTGTTCTGAAAGGCTTTTAAATCAGAGAAAATATTTTTTTTACATGAGTTTGGGGACTGTCTATGCTTGCTCCCAGTGGAGAAATAGATTGTCTCTTAGTCTGAAAATGGGCACATTCTACTTTTGGATTATTAAAAAGGCAGTAAATATAAGATAGAAGTAAATATAAGGTAAAATAATGTGCACAGAAAGAAATGCTGTCACTATCAAACATCACCAGTGCAGATGAATATGAATGATAATTTCTGATGTGAAGAGCATCATCAGGAGAAATGTAAGGAGCCAGAGGGACTGGGGTGATGTCTACTGCTTACTTTTCTCTTCAGCTTCTATGCCTTGACATGCCCAAAGCAGCATCTAGGTTTTGGAGAGGCTGAGTCTCCCAGTTGTCAGTTCCTTTCAGAAAGGTGGGTAGCCGGCTGTGCTCGAGAAATAAATAAGTAAATAAATAAATAAATAAATAAATAAATAAATAAATAAATAAATAAATAAATGCAGAGAAACCCTCATAAGATTCCCTTCTTTGGAACAGTCTTTGGCCACAGGAGGGCAATACTGTTCTATAATAAATTTGGCAAGCTTTATTCCCTGAAAGTCTGGTTTGTCAGCAGGTACCTGGGGGGAAATGGGATTGATCATAGTTAACAAAATCATCAAAGTTGTATTGATCAGGAAGTGGTTTTATGCCTTTAGCTATGTTTGCAGGGGCTGAGCAGTTGGTTCTCCCAATCCTCCTTTCCAGAAAAGCAAATTGCAGCACAGAATCTAAAAGCTGAGATGACATGTGATGCTCCTGCATCCCTGGTTCAGGTTGGTGCTGGTTTGTGCTGTGCCCCCTTCCACCATCTCAGCTGGAGCCCAGAACCAGGAGCTGGCAATCCAACAGTGACTGTGGCAGCCCCATGGTGCTGGTGAAGGGCTCTTTGCCCTTTGTCTCTCAGCTGTTTCAGACTGAAATAAGGAGAATTTAAACTGATTATGGTGAGAATCTCAGGGTGTGTGACTCTCACTAACACTGGTAGGAGTATTCACCTGGGAAAGGTGGATTTTATTTTTCTTTTTTCCTTCAGAAACTTTTTTCATGTTTTCCCCAGAGGCTGAGGGCATGTTCTTCTTTACTAGAATCCAGGCACAGGAGCAGGACTCCTAACTTATTAGGCTATTGATTTATGCCCTTGCTCTTTTTTGATTTATGCCCTTGCTCTTAGCTGGTCAGATAAATCTCATTAGTTAGAAGATTCACCAGAGAGGTGAGTGTTTTGGGTTTTAATTCCCCAAAGGAGATGATTGAGTTGAGTGTGCATTTTGTGGCTCTTAGAAGAATAGGAGATATCATTGCCTGGTCTTGTGAGAGAAAATTAAAGCTCCACTGTGTTCTTTGTGAAGATTAATCTGCTAGGAGTGCTTTGAGACCAGTGGATTTAAGTTTTAAAGGGAGGTGAATACTTGGTTTGCAAAGACTAAGAGTTTAGTTTGAGGATGGTGTTTGGCAGAGTCAGACATGTGAGTACATCTGAAGTACTTAATACATCACCTAACATACTTCAAGTACTTAAACAAGAATATGAAAGTAGTTTTGTGCAGTCTGGGTATCTCTTTATTTTGGTGACAGCTGTAGTCCCCAGACTAACAGAGAAGAACAGGGAGCTTACTAAGGGCCAGCTCTGTCATCACTGTTACTAGTATGACAGGAATAGTCTTCAAGAAAAATTAAAGTAATATTAAAAGTTAAAAAGGCATATTTATGAGGGATAGATTGCTAGGTTCTAAGCTAACCTTTTAGGTCATCTGGAAATGGAAATGTTTCAGAGAATTAATGCTATTGAGCTGCTGCCCTTTTAGCTTCTGTTTCTAAATAAAGACTCAAAGAAGTCCCCTTCTAAAAGACAATTCTTCTGAGTGATGTTTTCCAGTTTGTAGTTTGCACACTGCCTCTAGTGAATCTGTGAATGCTGAAACTCTGTCTATAGCTTTTCTTTAGAAGGTGCTAAACTTCCACTGAATGTGTCTAAGGGAAGAAAGAGCATTTATGTCAGGTTTGTCTTAAATGTCAATTTATTTATATTATGCATTATGTTTCCAAGTGTGTTTTAAGTATCATAATCAATAACAAAATGTTTTGTTTTGCAGGAATAAATTTTAAGGCTTTTATTTTTAAATTTGTCTGAGGTGAACTGAAACAAATCTGACACTTTCAAGTTGACTTGGCAAAGAGGCCCAGGAACCCAAGGAAAATGGCAAGTCCTTTGCAGGGCTTGTGGCCCAAACTGGCAGTTAGCATCTTCCAAACTACTGAGTAATTTTGGGAGCTGGTATCCTCACATGCTCTCAAAAAGAGAGGAATTCCTTCAGCCAATGTCTTTTTGGCAAAGGGTGGGCAATCATGATACAAACCATGATGTGATGAAGTTTTTCCTGTTTTTTCTTAGTTTTTTTCCCTAGGGGAATGTACATTCTGCATTTAGGCACTTAGGTAAGATTAACTTTGTTTCATTTTACCTATCACTTAATTTGTGTGTACAGTGAGGATAAAACAAGTGGAGCCAGTCACCCAAGTCTGTTGTGTACTTTTCAATGTAATCCCTTTGTTACTTCAGTCCATAGTCACTTTTTATGCTCAAACCACTACTTTAAAAATCCCATTATTGACTTTACTGTCTTAAGTATTGAAGAAGAGTTGGAGTAGTGCTTTTGTCAGTCTTTGTGTTTTTGAACACTTAAAACATGTGCAAATGGTCATGGCAAAGTTCATTCTAATGTTGCTTCCACCTGAAATCTTTTCCTGCTCTCTACCACACCTAGTGTATTCCTAGGTAGAGTTGCACGTATTTTCTGCCACTTCAGGAGAGATCATGAGTAGTCAAATGTCAACTGAATGTCAGAGAAATGGCTCTTATAATGAAATCTATTAAGGTGTCCAATAGCCCCTGCAGAAGAGAAGATAATCTTGCTTTGTGACCTTTATGACAAATCAAACAAAACAATAAAACACACAGAAAGAAAGGCCCTTGCTGGGGCTGAAGTAGATGGCCAAGTGTTGGTAGAAGATTTTGGCTTTATTGTTATTTATGTTTTTCTTTTGCTTTTTAAATAATTTACAATGATTATTTCTTCAACTGTCTATTTTTGTCACACTTCTGAATGTTAGTAGGCAAAGCCAACTTTTTCATTCTTTTGATCCTTTGTTTTTATTATGATCAACCTATTTTTTATGACTAGTCATAGATATATTTGCTGTTTCTTTATTTGCTGATTTAGAGGCTAGCAGATACCATGAGGAGTGCCTCATCTGACCTCCTGTATAAGCCAGACCAGGATACTGAACTCCATAATTCCAGCATAGATTCTTATTGAGACAAGAAACACAGCTTTTAAAATGACATTACATTTTGTTCCAAGACTTCCAGTGACAAAAACTCACATATTAACTAGCAAGTCTTTGAAATCCCTAATTACCTTTGCTTATGAATTGCATCTTCTGTCTATCCTGGATGTAATTAGTGTCAGGTGGCTGCTGTGGCATCTGGATACATCTGTTTTATGCTCATGAGAGAATACTTGAGAAGAATGACAAAGAAAAACTTGTCTTGTTCTTCCTGGGCCTTAATGCCTTTGGCAGTCCAGCTGAATAATCCACAAATATTTTTGGTTTAAACTCGGAAAACTATCCACACCAGGGTTTTAATGGTCTGTGTTTTGAAGGTAGGTGGGACAGGAGAATTAGCATTCACAAAGTTTAACTTTATCCAAAAGACTGAATGTTCCTCTCTCAGCAACAAAACAGAATTGTATCTCCAAATACCTAAGTTAGAATATTTGAAGTTAGGCTTCTGATTATCCAGGACCCAGGAAGATGCTCTATAAATATTCCATAGTGTCCACAATATACTCTTCTAAGAGGTTAAATTTTGTTCATTTTTCCTTTAGTAGTCTTTTGGCTACCTGTGGGTGTACTTCCAAAAAGAGTGGATTGACTTTCACTGAAGAACCTATCAATAAATAAAAAATTACTTATACCTGAAATAAAGGCAGTTTTCTTACCTCTGCCAGACAAATTCTTAGCTGGAGAGTGATAGGTGCCTGTTTAGGCTTTTAGATGAGGGAATAGTTTTATTCATGTAGGTCAAGGACATTTAAAGTCTCTAGTAATCAATCACACAAACTTAAATCACCTCTGACCTCAGTCTGCAGATGCTCTGTACCATTTGTTTAGGCTATTGTGCTTAGTGAATAGTTTTATATTTTTTCAGAGATTTTGTTGTTTTGGCTTTTTTAATGCTTTCATCTCATTTGGTGATGAGCAAGCACACTGTGTGGGTTTGTTTCTGAGCTCTAGAAATATGGTAGTGCTTTGTCACTTTACACTTACACAAGGCCACAATGACATTCAAGCTGGAGGAAATTTCCTAAACATTGGGGCACATGAGTCACAGATATTTAATGTTAAAAAGAACAGTACACTTTAGTGACCCAGCTGTTCAACACAACCCATCAGCTTAAGAGGCCAGAGAGGTTGTCAGCAGCATGGCCACCACGTGCTGGAGGGGCATGATATTTTTTTTCTGTGAGCTTTCCCAGAACTGCTGGTATATTCCAGTAAAAGCCTCTCATGACTTCTATTCAGTGTTATGAAATCTCATGTAGCAGCTAAAAGTTCCTGAGCAGTGCTGGCTTTGGCTGTCTAATGGCTTGCTTCTGATTCACTTCTCCTTTTGGATCATGCAGAGAACTATGCTGGCTGACAACTGCTGTCATCATAGCTAACAAAAAGAATCCATGTAATCCAAATTAGAGGAAAATCTTTTTGGCTGTTTTACAGATTTTTCAGGGATATCATGAGAATATTAAAATAATAGATATTTCAAACAGAGTTGGAATTAAGGAGAAATAAATGAATCGACCACTTAAAAGATGCATGTTCTGTCCCAGCCCTGGCAGTGATCTGCTTGTTACCTTTAGAAAGGCTTTTTCATCATTTTCCTCTTGCATGCTGTTGGTTAAAAGGGTGAGCCTTTTGGGATTGGAACCCTCTCAATGTTCTGCTGTTTGATCACACCCACTCTTTTCCTTTTGTGGCTTCTATGTTCTTCTAGTAAGCAAATGCTAGCAAGAAGCTCCAAGGCTGTAGAGACACACCAGTCTGTACTCTTTTGCAACTGATTTTTTTTCAGGTGTTATTATCATCACAAGACTTGGCCAATGGATCCAAAGCCGTGTTGAAGGCTGATCCTTGGTGACATACTGCAATAAGAGGTGCTTTGTTTCTATTTGCTTGTTAGCTATTCCAGGGAAAAAAACCCCAAAGCTGCTTAAGTTTATAAACCTATTATGTGGTATTCCAAAAGGTCAAGTTGCTGTTCTTTTAAAATACAATTTAATTGAAAATGGACAGTAGCCTGGATCTTCTTGAGGCGTAATGAAGTAGACTATTGATATGCACCATGTGCTCCTGATTAAACTCAAAGGCTGGGAATGTTCAGCCAATTATGCAATTTGTGAGACACTGCCCAATTAGGACCATGCAGAAGCAGGTACACAGAAAGATACTTTGTGTGTTCCCTGTAAGCAAAAAAGCCAAACTACAAAGTGCTGAATTATGTACAGGCTAATAAAGGCAATTAATTATTTGGACTCTCTTATTGCATTTTATTTATCTCCTAGAAAGACTTATGTATAGTAGAAATTTACAGTATAGCATGGTAATTTGCAGTTAAGGGTAACAGTAAGATATTACATGTAACAACATGTAATAAACGTAACAACAGATATTAATACAAAGAACAGGAACCAAGGATACAGTTTAACATCAGGAAAAGTGCTCTTTTTTTATAGTGAATGTAGCAGTTTCTGCCTGCCTTATTTTACAAATCCACCGAAGAGCAGGAGGTTTGTGTTCTCAAATTCTCTAGTTAAAAGAATAGCATTTAAAGAAGTACAGGTGTAGTATTCATAATTAATGAAATTTTGGATCATCTTAAGCAGGAAAATATTCACTGTGGAGGATGGTTAAACCAGAGAAATATAACTCCATGTATTTCAAGTTTCAGCTTTTGTCTTTATGGTTTGTCAGCTTGTACAGACCCCTATAAAGTACAAAGACACATCTGGTCATGTAATATTTTGCAAGAATGTGCCTGAGCATGCATCTATCAAAAAATACAGAAAAATCTCTCAGTGTGTTTAAAACATCAGAATTATCTTTTTTAATAAATGCTTTTTTATTATAGAAAAAAGGAATGTTTAATTATCTCTAGCCTTGGAGTCACACAGGGGATGTTCAGCAGATTTGTGCAATTTGTTAGAGGAGCAGTTGTTTCTTAACCGAAGGAAATATTGACACTGGCAAGTAAAGATGGGATAGCAAGGAATTCAGTCTCCCCCATGGAAGAGAAACACCACATTGCAGAGGCTTTAACTGGAAATTAAAGCTTTGTGTAGTTTGCTTAGCTGGTTAAAAAATGTGCTTCAGAGCCCCAGAGTGTCTGCAAAACAGGTTGATTTAATCATGGACTCAGGGGCTTTATTCACATGAGCAGGAGAATTAAAGTTCAGCTACTTTGTTGTGGGCTAATCGTTAATCCCAGGGTGGCTGGGACCAGGGGCTCTGAGATAGGACTCAGGGTGATGAAGGGTGTTGGCAGCCTGCTGCCTGTTCATTGTGTCTGTGCTGAGCAAGGAAGCAACAGGAACAAAAAAACCAAAAAACCCAATCATGAATCCTTCAGGGAGTTTATCAGGTCAGAATTAAAGGAGTTTGTTTCTTTGGCCAGCCCAGAAGTTTTGGTGGAAACTGATGCTTGTAAGGAGTGCAGCAGTTGCACAGGGGAATCACCTGTGGGATATTTGTGTTGCTACTAGGGGCAAGCAAACATTTGCCTCTGTCCCAGTCCTGTCTCTAAAGAAATGTTAAGCTCCTCTGAAGAAAATTTAAGTGAAATGTGTGTTAAAGATACCTTCATACAGGAGTGGGTAAGCAAGACAAATACAATATAATTTAGGTGGGTACTCTGGCAGACCAGTGTGTTAACAGAGGTTACATCCTTCTGTGGCTGAGTTTATCTTCACTAAAAACTACCTGGTAACCCCAGTCTCTGGTTTGGGTAGTCACTTCTGCAACTTTGAAAGGTGTCTGGATGCTTAGAAAGTATTCAGGTATTAACTTGGCTCGTTAATTTTGGTGTTTTCTGGGCTGTAAAAGCTGATACTGACCCTTTCTGTCCATCCTTTTCACTTACAAAACCAAGATATACATTAAACTGTTCCTTTAATTGGTTCCTCTCTATCAGATATCAGAATATACTTTACAAAACCCTTTTTCTTAGCTTTGTACCATTTACAACTAAAAATCATTAAAATAAATCCCACAGCATCATATAATTTATAGTAGCTATGAGGTCCTTATACAAGCACTAGAAGTCAGCAGTGCAAATATCAGATTAGATAACAGAAATTTTAGGTATTCTCCTACCCTCCTTGCCATATTTTGTTTCCAGGGCCACGTGGGAAGAAAAGAAGAGCCCCAGGCAGGGCTGTAACTTTCAATATTTAGGAGAAAGCAGCATGTAAAGCAGGTAGACACACAGAATCCACATAGGCACAGCAGTGAAATGTTGATATATGACACACATTTCTCAGTCTGCTGTTACTGTTTCCCTGGAATGCACTGAAACATTGAATTTCCCCCTTCCAAGTAAGGAACAAAGCATAATTTCCTAAATGCTTCACAGCCAAATGCTTCACAGGTCTATCCATTTCATCAGGAACAAGCACCAGCACTCACCTCTTGGTGGCAATTTTGTGTGACTGATACACTGATTTTGTAGTTCTTCTTGTGTTTTAACATATTGACCATATCTTCTGCAAAATGAGAGATGTTTCTCCAGGATTGAAGAACACCTTAGGTCCTCTGGTAGCAAGTGCTATATAAAGTTTTTCCTGCAGCTGGAGATTTTATGAGGTCTTTCTGCCTTGAAGATTTTCTGTGTGAGATCTTTGAGAAGTTCTGTTCTCTTTTTGGCCATCTTTTTTTTTTTTTTTTTATGACAGTAAGAGCATAATCATCTTTGAAATGTCAACTCTTCTTTCTTCTTGGACAGAAAAATTACTAATAGTGCTACAGTTTACTAGGAAAGACATGATATTATTGTCTGTTTTATTTCCAGAGAAAATAAGTAAAAAAATAGATATGAACTGTGACTATGAATGCTGAAGTTACCATTTCCTGTTACAAAAACTAGATCAAAACATTAATCATTGAGTGTGTTTAAGGCTGTTACTGCTTCAGAGCATAAATTTATTAAATTATATCAATAATAATTACTAGAATATTAAAACCTGATTTTACTCCCACAAGTACCTGCCAAGTACATATCCTAGCTAGTTTCAGACTGTCAATTTATTTTTATATTGTTTGCAGCTCAGAAAATTTTGCAAATTTTTCTCACTGCCCACTAAAATTGTACTTGGTGAACTGAAATTTTGTATTTGGTGTGAAATTTGTATTTTGCTTGTTTCCTCAAAGTCTCACTGTTCTTCACATCTGATGTACTCATATATTCTCTCTAAATTTTATGTCACCAGGAAATTTCATTGACGTAATTTTCTTTTGGTTGATGTAATTATTAAAAACATTAGCTAACATCAGCTCCAAGACTGATTCTTTAAAACTCTGAAAAGTAGAATCCTGCCATCCCTGTCAACACTCCAATTCCTTATTTATGTTGGAAAATTTGTGTTGATTTCTGAATCTCACTTTTAAGGCAGTATTAAAGGTTTTATACCATATTCAGTGCTTTACTGAAAGATTAGATCTATTTTCTATCTTGTTGCAAAATTCCTGGGTCTTAGCTCTCACCCCCACATCATCTTTATTCTTTAAAAGACACCTGCCATTTGCCAAGTGCTTTATGCTTTACTTTGATTGTAGTAATAAGCTTAAAAAGTGCACCTGTGATTATTTACCAAACTTAAAATGTAATTCAAAGGAGAAATTGCAACTCTTCTAGAAACTCTAAGTTCAATCTACCACATAATCATGTATTTAGGGTTGTGATAAAAGATGCATAGTGTCTATGAGTCACACATATTTGTTTTATGTCAGATCCAAAATTATAGCTCTCTTTTGATAATTTGCACTCCAGAGTCTTGCCACCAGAGGGAAAAGGTGAAGAGCATCTGAGAATTAAATACCATGTGGAGAACATGACAACTCTCCTTTCCTGCATTGGAATTAGAGTTTAATTACAATCAGAAAAACTTTCAACCTAAATTGCAATTGCAGATTTTATGGCCACATCTGAAGGTTCATGCCTTGTAAGTAGTTTCATAGAATGATTTACATCTGTTTATATTCAGTTTGCTGATAGTACTTCTCTAAGAGCCCCAGCAGAGATGATGGGCAATGCTTTTGAAATCTCCAGGTCTTCACTAGTTCTGAATTTGTTTCTCCTTCAGTTTTCAGATCTGATATTGTCCCACAGCTGTGCACCCCTGATAACAGAAGTCTGCTTTTTACTTCAGCCCTGACTGGAAAATTCTGAAGCTGTAGTTCTAATGAATTGTCATAGCAAATGGTGCAGTTTATCTGGTCAAGAAGGTCACCAGATATGCATATTCAGTCTGTAAGAAACCTGCATTATTCATCTTTGGACAAAATGATAGTGTTCTGTAGCAATAAAGGCTTTACACTGATACCATCCTCCACCTACATCAATATCTTATAGTTTAATTTTTTGTGATGAGAGAGTTGGTTAGAATACATTATTTACTTTGAGCTGCTTGGCCAACTATAAGTGTTTCAGATTTTGATTTGGGGTTTTAACACAAATTGTGTACAGAAGGAAATGACTTTTCTTTGAGAAAAGCTAAACTCCTTTCTGTATAGCAACAGAAAAGGAGAGAATGTACAAGCAGGCTCAGGTAGCATTTGCAATAAAAAACAAGAATAGTGAGCATTGCAGGTTGGTTTCCTGTAGATAAAACCAGATTTTTCAGCCTAACATACAAAGGAAAAGCTAATTTTTGTTTGCATGTATTATATAATGAATTGTAGCTGATTTTGCACAGCTAATTTGAGAATCCTTTTCTCTGAAATTAGAGGGGAGAAATCCAGGCCTGAATATTTCATTGTTTCCACTGTGCTCTTGATTTTGTCATCTTGTTGGCTTGCATAGCAACATCGATGGAGAGCCATCCTGCTTGCATGAAGGGCATTGTGTTCCTGTTAAACTCATTTCACACCAGTATTAGTGAACTATAAACCAAGCCTAACCTTTGTCTTTTCCTCATCTTCAAAACTGGCCTAATCCTGAGTTATTTTCATAAGGGTTGATGAGTAATAACTCATGAGCACTTAGATGTAGCACTTCTGGATCTTCACAAAGAATGCCTAAAATAAGGTTACCCCCTAAGCTGCATTTAAATTTCCTCTGTAGTTTAAAAATCTTAAAGCTTTTTATAAATATTATCAGTGAGGGCTCAGAACATGGGGGAATATAGCCTGTTTTTTTCTAAAGGCTATTTCAAGGGAGAGCTCATGTACCCAGCAGCTTATTCTCTCCAAGCAGGGAAGATACTGAGGTCTAAATCCTAGCTGTACTTCCCATCCCATGGTGTTTGTCCCACATGCTTTCATTGCAGGTGTGCTTAGTTGTCCCCCTCATCAATTTTAAATTCAAAAGGAATACATTTGCTTAGCTGCTTCTTTCAACAAAGATCTCCAAAAAGATTAGTATCACCAAGATCACCCTAAATGACTCCCAGCTGATGAGCACAAACATAATATGATTTGGAAGCTTCAATTTTAAGATTGCTTTAATACCTCCAAGCTGATCACAGCTTTTCACAACTACTTGTATGCCAATTGTACATCTAAGTGCTGTCCTATTTCTTCTCCCACCTGTTTATGAGAATGCCTCTTTACAGCAATCTTTTTTTATACAAAAGTATCCTGTTTCAGCACCTTTATTTAAAAGTGAATGCTGCCAGGGGAAATGCACCAGTGCAAATACTTAGATTGTTGTGGAAATGCTGGAATAAGGAGTTTGACTGAAAGCCATTAAACAATTCTGCTTACTGAGAATTATTTTTTTTAATCTCCTTGCAGACCATGTATTCTCTTAAATTTACATCAGACTGGGCTGTTTATTAAATGGCATGACATCAGAGTGGTCAGCACACCAAAGTGATTGTTCTCTGTGTGCCATGGAATTTGGGGATTTTTAAGATCTGAATGGTGGCAACAGCAGCAGTTTTGAGAGAAGGGTGGTTTCTTAATCAAGCACAGCATATCCAACCAAAATCTTCCTTTTCTCTAAGCACATAACTTGCCTGAATTTAGTGGGGAGGGGGAGAAAACATACTGATATAATGAAAATGTATAGGGAGGCTTTCTTCAAGAAGAAAGAAATGCTACAAAGACAGCTTTGAGAATGAGATATTGATAAGGATTTGACTGTGTTGAAAATGAGATGTGTAAATGTATTGCTTTTCCTTTGATGCTTCAAAAATACTGTTTTCAACCTCTTGACTGGGACATACCTGAAATCATTCTGCTTCTTGTCAGACCTCTGTCAGATGTTCTTTAAAAAGGCTATTTGGCAGATGTATGAAACAACATATAAAAAAGGCCCTAAAGGTTTCAGGATAGTGTCTGATAGCTGTGTGAACTACTGACCAAATGGACAATTGCAAACATTTTGTGGCACATTTTCCTCTCTGCTGTTGTATCACCTCTGTCTTTCCATGTCTGAAACAAGACCCTTGAGGGAGGACTTGGGGGTGTGTGTCAGTATCTCCTGTTCTTAAAAGAAGTTTCAACAGCATGGCTGAATCTACTCCCATAAAGGGTTTCAGAGAAAAAAATATGTGGCAAAAATAGGTTGCTGACACTTTATATGCATTGAGTTTATAGGCATTAATTTTACAAAAATATTAGGCATGCCCATTGATCTGTTATGAGCAATTGCCTTTCTGGTAATTCATCTATTCTACCATTCATTACATTCTGTCCCAGCCAAATTACCAGCATTTCAAATGTGCCAAAACAATGTGCCAAAAATCAGCTGAGGCAGTAGTTTACAACTGACAGAAAAGGGGCCTATTAAATTCAGAAGAGCTTTGGAGACCAACCTATGCAAGTCTGAGTACATTACAATTTCAGAGAGGCAACAAGAATTACAATTTTTTTATTGGTATTTAACCAGTCAATAAATAAGGTCTCTGGAATATTTGAACTCTTCATAAGGCTTTAGACTGTACTGTCTTGTAGATAACCAGCTTTACTGAAGAGCAATGTGAAACCAAATGTACTCATGATTTATGCTAAAGACTTTGACCTCTGGAGAATATTTAAAGATTGCAAAAGAGAAAACTCAGAATGTTGGCACATTAGATCACTATAGCTCTTTTGCATCGAGTTTAAGGTTACTTTTATGGTTGAAATGTTAAATATAATCTTCAGTAATATGCTTTAATGCATGTACATTGTTTTATGGTTGCTTTTAGCCAATTTAAAAATTGCAGAGTTCTTATGTCTGTCCATTAATTATGCAAATGTGATAGTTTAAAATAATGTAATTTATTTCTTCTAATTTGGTACCACAAAGACAAAAATTGTTGCTATGTAGAAGGGAAAAGTCAAATGAGTGAGGCTCAAACTCAACAACAGACATTTCATGACATAATGCTGTCAAGTAATATAGTTGTCAATTCTGACAAGCTGGGTTAAAAAACCTAGAAAATCTCTGTTCAATACACAATTCTTCACCCCTGTCAATAGTTACTAATATAAATATGTTTGCTCTTTCTTCTAGGCTTTTGAGACTGACTTATGTTTGCTGGTCTTTCTATCTTGAGGCTTAGTCAATAATTTCTCAGTGAGCATTTCTATACTGTTAATGTATTTAATTATCAGATATTTGTTATTTCCTTATCCTAAAGGGATGTCTTAAAACAGTACATTTCTTTTCTGGGATGAGTGTATAGATTTTGGATTCTACTGGATTACACAGTGCTTTTAGAGGACATATACAATTTAGAGCAGTTACAAAGCTCCTACTGTTTTGGCACATGTTCCTATACTAAGAGCAGGCATATATTTTGACTCTCATATCTCAGTCCTTTAGTTCTTCTGCCTGTGTAACAAGCAAAGAGAAGAGCATGCCTGTGCAAGTGGCAAAACCATTTATTGCCACGAGACCTCTGTGCTTCTGGCCATGTGTGCTGGGTTCTGGCACTAGAGGTGGACAAAGAGAGGATTTTTTTCCTCTGATGTGACTCTATCCTCTCAATATGCTCTAGGTCCACAGCACAGAATTTGTCCCTTCCCATTAATTTTGCCTTTCAGAAGGCAGCAGGGGTGCCAGGGACCCCTGTTCTGAAGGTCACTGCTGCTCTGCAGAGCCTTGTGCTGATTCCACAGCTCTGCTGCACACCCCAGACTGAGCCAGGGCTCCCTTCTCCAGCAGGGAAGTTACAGTCCCAGACCGGAGGCTGGAGGTTTGGATGGAATTCCATTTAGGTTAGATATGAGGATCATTGCTGCATTTTCAGTGAGAATCTGTTTGTTTTTTACTAAAACAAATGAGCACAACTAGTCAAGAGAGCAATTTATGAAGTGTTTGATGGAGTGATCACTGGCAATTGTAAGAGAATGCAGTTTTTCTAAAGCACCTTGTGTCAGGCATGACTGAAACCAGAGAATGTTGTCAGCCTGCCTTATGCAGAAATTAGTAGTTGATTTCCCAAAGGTCCTTTCTGGTGTTTCTGAGGAGGAACACCTTTTTCTTGTCATTAAATAAAAGCCATTTCTGCATCGATGATGAACTAATTGTTTATAATTGTTAATTGTTTTGCCTTAGTGTCTGATAAAATTCTGCCACTTCCAAAGTTAATACTGATTTTTCACTTGTAACATTTTGTAACAATATGGAACAACATCATCCAGGATTATTATTGATCTTTTTTTCTCTATCCTGCAAACATCCTTATGTGTTGGTGACTTCATTAACCATATTTTGGATGTTTTTAATCACTTTGATAAAGACAACAATAATTTGTAGGTAATGCCAAAATTTTAAAATCAGAATGAATGGCATTGAGTGAAATGCTTTGCAGAAATCTCAACATATTATGTCAACACAATTACATTTATGAGGGAGATTAAAATCTTGTCAGGGACTCTGCCTTCTGTTAGATTCACAACTTCCAGCTTTAGTGAAGGGGAAAAAATCAGGATAGCTTTTCACTTTAGTGGTTGAAGTGAGCTGAAGGATTAACCTGTCTTTCCCAAAAAGCAGGCATTCTTCTGCATAACTATATCCATGGCATGTTCATTTTCAGGAGCATAGACCTTTTTTATGCTGCTTCAGTAACTGACAGACGAACTGGAAGGCAGGTTTCATTTCACACACTTTAATTGTATCACAGCTCTTGGACCATCCAGCTTGCTTGCTGAAGCAGTGGAACATTGCAGATTTTCATTAATACCTGTCAGAAGTTTTAATTTACCAAAAAAAAAAAAAGTACTGATTCAGAAACAGACTGCTGGATCCTCGCAGTTTTAGAACATGCACTTGTCCAAAATCTTCTGAAAGCTGATGGAAGTGGGTTTGTTTCAGAGTAATAAATTTTCTGCATCTGTGAGCAATTTCTGCTTTGATAAAGGGAGACAGCACAATACATAAAGATTGTGCTCAGGCAATGTTCTAGAGTAGCACTTTGGCTTTTTCAAGTTGTCAGAGCTTGATTGACTTCAGTGGCATTGTTCCAGTTTTCACAGTCTGAATATTTGACTCTGCTTCTGCACTTTTTTTTCTGCCTTTCTCATCTGAACTTCTCATCTCAAAGATCTACCTCACCCCTGAAACTGCAGGTGTTCAAATGCAGGTGTTGCAATTCCCAACTGTTTGCTTCCTTGCACTGAATCCCAATCTCTGAAGGGAGGTGCTCTGCTCTGTTTGGCTTATGGCAATGTCTAAAATTTACAGCTATTTTTTTTACTCATCATTATCACATAAGCATACAGATATCCAGGTTGAGTGTCTTCATTTGTCTGGGATATTCAAAACAGAAATAATTGTGTTTTCCTGTCTTTGTACTGACAAGTGCTTGGGAGGTACAGAGGTTTTCAGTCCCTGTGTAGTTAGCATTCAGCAGGATCTGTGTTTTCCATTTGGCACCACGTCACGTCACACACCCCACAAAGGCACAGATATCCTTTCTCTCTGCTTCCCCACACCACAGAAGCTACTGATCAATAAAAAAAAGGCTACCTTCTTTCTTAAGGGGAATTTAAGCTCTAGAGTTCAAGCAGAATGAGAAAAGTAACAGAAACACCTCTACAAAACAGTCCCCTACAATTCCCTTCTGACTCAGAATAAGGGGTGTAAAACATTTTCTTCCTTAGCCCCAAACACCACAAATGATGAAATATTCCTGTGTTTCCATCACAGGTAAAATGAGTTGCCTATTTGGACATTATTAGTGAAAAAATGGTTAATTCCTGTGTAGCTGAAGGTAAAGTCTGGTTTAGGTATCTGTCAAAGCAAGAGAGAAGTCCAGCATGTGAAGACTCTGAGTACCTGCATGTTATTTGTATCTAGTAAGAGTTGAAGAAGTTCAGCCCTTCTGAAAACCAGATGATGTTCACAGGTGGCCTAAACCTTTCTCTTCAGCATGGAAATTTGAATGCTTCTGTCATATTTCCTCTCTGGCAAGATGATGAGTTCAGACAAACCTGCTTACTCAACCCCACTCCATCCACTGCCCTAAGCTGAGATGAAAAACACAGCTGCAATATTTCCTAGCAGATACTTGTGCTTTCTTTAAAGAATCCTGAGTAGTGTCAAGCCTAGTTTTCCTGAAAGCCTTTTCAGATTTTTAATTATCCTGGATAATTAAACATTTTCTTCTTTGCAGCAATTTGTGCTCATTAGTCCCTATCCTATTCTGAATAATGGTTTGTTACCTTTGTTTTTGTTCCAATCTTTCACAAGCTGGAAGACCATTAGGTTTTCTCACTCTTGTCTTCTCTATGCACAGTCAGCACAGTCCTTTCATGTTTTCTGTTTCATACATGATATACAACACTCCTCTCTGGTATTTTTAAGGGCATGTTTGCCTATATGGTGGAAGTAGGCAAAACAAAGCCAAGTGAATGGGATTACTAGGGGAAATCTTGCCTTTTGATATTATCAGCATATTAAAACCCATAGTCAAAGCAAACTTTGTCCTTGATGCATTTCCACCAGATTGCTGCTGGGGATTTTTTTCATGTCACCTGTACAAGGACATGACCATTACAAAGTGTGCACAGGTAGTAGTTTATTCATGGTAGTAACAGTGACATCTGTCTAGGAGATGTGGGGAAAGAGGTCTGAGTGATCAGATAGGACTCAGATAGGATTCAGGGTAGATGAATTGATGCCTGTAGGAAAAGGTTGTGAGAACTTCCCCTGATGGGTCCCAAATTGGTGTCACCAGCTGGTGGGAAGGTCAGGGTTTGGCATGGTCACATTCAGGGATCAGAAACATGAAACAGCTTCCATACAAGGAAGAGTTGTATGACTGGTGAATCTTCTGGCTGGAAGAGAGCCTTGGGGTGAGAGCCACAAAATAACAGCAAGCTTGGAGAAAAGACAGGGACTTTATATAAGTTAAGAAGTAGGACTATTGAATGGAAATAATGGGAACCAGTTCAGACAGGAGGAAGCAGTACATTGCAAGTTTGATTCTAGACTTGTGAACAACCTTGCCCAGAACATTGTGGCTGCTTGCATTCAAGGGAGTTTGTCATGGACTCAGAGAGAGACAGGACAATTTCATGGAAAAGGGCTTAGAGTAACAAATAGGCAGAAAAGATCAATACAGCCCAGGAATCTCCTGAAGAGGACAATGCTAGATGACAGAAAGTCAGGATAAAGAATTCTAGTACTGAAATTTGGTGATAATGTTTTCTGGAGAATATCAGGTGACATGGATCTTATTGGTCACCCAATACCACCTTGATTCCTAAAGTCAGACCAGTGCACTGAATTTTTGCCAGGTGCAACCAATATTTTTTCTCCCAAGGAGATAAAAATGAAATTCTGGGCTTGTTAAAACCAATAACTTTCTCACTCACATCAGCAGATAAGCACTGCATTCCAGGTACTGCATCTAGATTGTCATGGAAGCAAGCACTGGAACTGAAAGACCTTCCATGAAGTTGATATTTCTGAGAAAATAGTGCAAAATTCAAGGTGCAGCATAATATTAACTATCCCGAATGCACAGAACAAATATTCCAGATGGCAACTGTCAGAGACAAACTTAACCAGAGAAATATTTTGACGTATTACATTTAAACTTTGAGATGTTATACTTTCTTGCAAGAGCTCAAAAACGTTATTTTAGAAAAAATATTTTTCTGAAACTAATATTACTGTGGCCATAACAAGGTAAAACTGTTTCATTCCTGTTTTGAATTAGAGCGATTGAGAAACTCGCAAGATTCTACTCAAAAATGGAAGTGTCAGGGCAGAAAATGGGTTTGATTCTAGAAAATGTTTTTGTAGAGTCAGCACTGCTGCCCTGTTAATGGCTTTTTTGTAGGAGATAGATAAGGTGCTACGTCTATGTTATGATAGATAAGGAGGAACTTAATTGGAAGTTTAACTTTTTCCTGATCTAAAAGTGTTTTCTCTGTGCCTGAGGTGTGACAACCTCACGTGTTTGCTCTGATTGTGACACTGCAGTTTCAGCTCTGTTCCCCTGCAGAGCTGTAACCAAGTTTTTCTCTCAAAGGAAGCTGCAAAATTTTTGTACAAGCCAATGGCACAAACACTGCCTCTCCTCTCCCCTGTGTGTGCTTTTAGGGACCAGATACGGTGTGAAGTGTCACAAGTGGTGTGGAATACAAGGAAGTGCTGGATCACTTAACAGCAATTTTGCTGCTTTATAAGATCTCTAAAGCTTTATGGAATCGTAATGAGATTGCATCAGTTCCCAGAAGGGGCTTGGACACCAAAAGAAAATGCATGAGTGTTTTAGTGCCCAGAATAGGATTTCAATTTTCCAGTTAATCCTCTCTCTACAACAACCATAAAACCATGCTTTATATAGTTAGGTATATAAAGTGAAAACATGTACAGAGATATGTGAATTAAGCTGCTGTTCTTATTTATTGCTTATTCTATAATAATTGATAATAGTATAATAATATAGTAATCCAGTTCAGGGCAGAGCCTGATGTATGAGAAACACTGAATACACAAGTATCAGGGAAGTTCCCTAGTTGAAAAAGTAATTTTTTTATATCTATAAATCTGTATTTTATATCTATAAATTTATAAACTTAAAATTAGATGGAAACATCACTTAAAAAAATTTCATTTATTTCCAGCTGAACAGTTTTGAAAGGAATGGAAATCCTGCTAAAAAGGAAAAGCCATCTTTAAATGGTTTAGCAATGTTTTTCTGATGAGGCTTCTGAATTCTACTTCCACTATAGACAGCTTACATTTGGTATGGCTTTCATTTCCTCACAGAGGTTCTCATTCCAGATTTTAGTTTTTGACAAAGTGACCAAGGGCAACGTTAGTTTGGATGAACATCACTCAAATGAATGTGAATCCACGTGAAAGTGCACAAACCTGAATACTATTATGTAATCTTTTGGACCCAAAACACTCTTTCTGTTGATGTCAGAGAGAGGTGAATCAGGGTCCAATGTGGCACACTGATGTTTATTTCCAATAAAGGTGTGCTTTGTGTAGTAGCTTGGAGAAGTGGTGTGCTGCATGGTTCTGTGGGTGCTGAGGAATCAAGATGTCCCTTTCCTGTGGTGTGCTCTATGCACAGAGGTGACACAGACTGACATCCCTGGGGCTTTTCCTCCAGGTGCTTCTCAACATTTGGTTTGATCACACCCTTATCAAGCAAGGATTTTGCTGCAATGGTGTGCCAGCATTTTATGGAGGAGCAAGGGCCCATCAGCCTGAGTCAGGAAATAAGTTAGAGCCAGCTTTATTGGGAATGGGACAGAAAAGAGCTCTGCAGCCACAGCCACATCAGTGAGCAGGGACTGTGCATGTCACACTGCAAATGGTACAGGAATTGTGATGAAAGGATCAGCTGCTCTCTCCTTATAGAACCTCTCAATAGCGATCCTCAGAAATCACCTTTCCCTTTCCTACAGGGTGGTTGGGCACTGGAACAGCTCCCCAGGGCAGTGCTCCCAGCACCAAGCCCGAGTTCAGGGAGCATTTGGACAATGCTCTCAGGCTCAGGGTGTGACTCTTGGGGTGCCCTGAGCAGGGTCAGGGGTTGAACTTTGATCACCCTTGTGGGTCCTGTCCAGCTCAGGGTTTCCCATGATTTTCTAATTCTAACTCACCTTGTCCCTGCACAGTACATTGATTGACAACAGCTGACTGTGAAAGGACACAAAAGTTAAGACTCCTCTTTTTATCCAGAAAGCTAAAGCCTTAACTAGCATGAACAGTGCTCCAATTGTAGGTAGCTCTTCAATCTTGCAGAGAAAAGTATAGCAAGATCCAGGCTGAAACCAGAGGGTTTCTAGCAAGCAAGAAAGTATATTTTTTATTAGTTTATCTTTGTTTATTTTAAGCAGTGAACAAACTGGGTCCTAGAACAATTTATCTAAGTAAAAGTATTTTCTTTAGCATTAAAATTGTTGGCTTTGATACTTAGGTCAGGTAGCCAGATTAAGTCACCATTGTCTTCTTGGATTTAATTCTAGGTGTTTTTTGTACTATAAAATATATTACAACAAAATTAAAATCTGTCACAATGTCATGTCAGTACTTAATTCTTCTTATTTAGTTTTGCCAGCACATTCTCCATCCTTAGCTATTTGTTTTTTGATATTAATTTTGAAATGTACATACAGCTGCCAAGTAGAGATGCTGGTAAGCATGCTCTGGGGTTTGGATAAATAAGATAGAAGCCATAGAACACAGTTCTTTTTGAGTAAATATATACTTGAGAGGGTGAAGTGGCTTTAATTAGAAAACTGCTCAAAGGACATTTGGAGAGATAATACTAGGTATATCATCAGGGTATAATATCTAGGTATATCATGCTGTAGATATATTCTAGTATTTAATCTGAAGGCTCTGAAATTATCTCCTTTCAGACCAGTGATGCTGGAAAAGATTGACTAATAGTCTGGCAGTTTCTAAATTCTCCTTTTTAAAATTCTTTTGCAATAAATGTTTTCTACCCAACACTCACCTAGATTAGATTTTTATCCGATTGAAATGCAGACTGAAGTGTCCCATTATCTAATAAGTAAATTTGCTAATATTGCAGGAAAATCATATTTGAGTGCAATGTATTTTCTGTTTCATGGCTGTGAAGAAGTGCACATTCTTTACTCTGTTTTAGAATGGCAGTGTCTCACAGCCTGCCACCCCCAGAAAGAAGTGCTGAGACTCACAAGATTCCTACTTCTCCAAAGTTATTTATCCAAACTGACACGTAGGCTTTAAACGAAATGTTAGAGCTGGGATGGTTAAAATTGTGTGAGCTTCGTATAATTCCCTTTTCACAAGAGGCACAAAGCTCTTTGTTATGCAGATGTGTGTCTGTGCCTGTGATGTACTGTGAATCTCGTGCTGCTGTTCCTTCCTACCTTCAGTCCTACGTTCAGAGCAGCTGCCTAACGTGGGAGCAGCAATCTGCAGGTGGGATCTCTAATGTGTATTAAGGTGGGGGTAAGCAACTGAAGGCATGCTCAGGGTTTAAAGTCATGGCTGCTGAGCTTAGGCCACATTTGTACTCAGCCTCAGGCAGCTAATTGAAAATAATAGCAAGGACACTTATTTTATTCAGTGCTTTTTTGAGTGCAAAGCACTTCACAAAGGTGGTTAGAAAAGCTGTAACAGGAACTGCAGCCACTCTGCCTCAGTGACTTGTCCACCCAGGAAACCACTAATGGTGCAGCTCTGCTCTATGAGCTACTCCTGTCCTTTGAGGTCACTCCCTGCAGGAAAGTGGCTGCATTTCATTGGAATAAAACTTTGGGTAGGAGATGAATGAGGTATGGAAGATAAGAGAGCTGAAGTAGTTAATGGCAACTGATTCATGTAGATTTCCAAGGGCAGCCTTGCTGAGCAGAACCATTTATGTAATGGTTTGAGCAAATGCCACATGTAGGTACCATGGAACAGTTATGCAGGTGGTGGGAGAGGTGTTATTCTGCTGTTCAAAGTGGAGGCAAGATTCGGGTATTTCTGAGGGGAGGTGCTTGTCCCTGAGCACAAAAAATATTAACTATAACTATGACAATAAATGTTAGCTGTTTGTTGTTAGCAACAGGTAACAAGTGCCAGGGTACTTGGGAAATTCAGATATGGTTGGAGTGGAGGTGGTTCATAATTTACCAGATCTTGCTGGGAAAAGGATGTATCAGCTTTAGGAAAGCCTCCACTCCTGTCTGGACAAGTCAGGACATCTAATCAGTTATTTTGATCTGGTGTCCTTTGATTGTCCAGACAAGTAATTGCAGGCATGGAGTTAGCATCCCACTAGAGATCACTTCAGCCCAGAGACAGAAAAGCAACTGCTAATGAATAATGCACAGGCAGATGCAATGTGCACCTCCAAACCAGCGCCCTGCCCTTCCCTTCCCTTCCCTTCCCTTCCCTTCCCTTCCCTTCCCTTCCCTTCCCTTCCCTTCCCTTCCCTTCCCTTCCCTTCCCTTCCCTTCCCTTCCCTTCCCTTCCCTTCCCTTCCCTTCCCTTCCCTTCCCTTCCCTTCCCTTCCCTTCCCTTCCCTTCCCTTCCCTTCCCTTCCCTTCCCTTCCCTTCCCTTCCCTTCCCTTCCCTTCCCTTCCCTTCCCTTCCCTTCCCTTCCCTTCCCTTCCCTTCCCTTCCCTTCCCTTCCCTTCCCTTCCCTTCCCTTCCCTTCCCTTCCCTTCCCTTCCCTTCCCTTCCCTTCCCTTCCCTTCCCTTCCCTTCCCTTCCCTTCCCTTCCCTTCCCTTCCCTTCCGTCTCAAATGTCAAGAGTTTCAACTCCTAACACTGCAGGTACTTAAAATAGTCACACTCCATGCTGTGGGACCTTTTCACCAGGAGAAAGCTTTCACCAACGTGACAGAGAAAACATTTCAGAAGCTAAATTTTTCCTGGTTGGCTTTTTTATTATAATTATTTTTCTGCTTTTATTTTGCAAATTATACTCCCCACTGCTTTTCTCCTAGATAAAACATTGCAAGATTAAAATATATTTGCATGCATGCTCTGTGATACCTTTTTATTCCTATTTTAGTTGACATAAGATTTCTTTTGCATTGTCATTCAGTGCTTCCAGCAGTCTCAGAGGCAGTGCAGAGTCACTGATTCTTCATGTCTTTTCTGAGACTTCCAATGATGATAAAATTTCATTATAGGTGAAGCATAATTTTTTTAGTAGTTTTTGCTTCCAGATGTTAAATTACTCTCCTATTTCATGATTTTTATCTACATTATTTCAAGGTGAGTGTTAACAAGGGTAACCCTTCCTTTGGTCCTGGTGTGCAAAGGGATGCAGTCAGCAGTGTCTGTGCCATAGGCTGGGGGAGGAAGGGCAGTGAACAGTGCTCAGCATCCTTCCCTGTGGTCTGGAAAATCCTCTCCAACACAATTGCACTGTGGCAATCATCAGAGAGAAGGAGTCTCCACGACCTCACTGTCAAGTTTCTTTTCAGGTGCCTTCACTGTTGCACAAAATTTCATACAAAGCAATAACTTGTTTTATGAGAGAGGATCAGAGGGAGCCAGGGAAGGGGGAGGGACTGTGTAGGACTTTGTTCCTCTTCTAGAGACTGGGAAGCTGCTGCTGTGAGTGCTTAAGTCAATGAAGCATCGAATTTGCCATCTCCCTGGGCTGGGATCATTAGCTGCAGTGTTATTATAGGTGGGCAGGTTAATCTAGGCCTGTTCCAATTCTCTGGGCAATTGAAACATGGGAGAAAAGCCCCAGCCACCAACAACTTCTTCCTTGAGCAGTTACTTTCCTTTGGGCACCAGGGACTGTTTTCCCTGGAGCATTTTATTGTCCTGTTCCTAAGAACACAAATATTCTCAGAAAGGGCAGACTTTACACAGCAGAGATTTTGGAAAGTGTTGAGCAGAACTTGATAACATGCAAAATTTGGTACTTTTTTTTTTTTTTTTTTTTTTTTTAATAAACTTGCTACTGGGCATGATTGATTTTATTTCTTTTTAATGTTTGCATCCAGAATTAAAATGATGGCTGGGGGGCTTGGATATGATGATAAAGATGACTCATCTGAAGTAGGATCACAGTTTAGGGAAAAAGATCTGCAAAGAAGAGGAAAGCTGCAAAAACAACAACAGAGTGTATGTACATAAGACATAATTTCTGGGGAAGGAGGGGTAGATACAGCAAACAATAAAGCAGAATTCTTTCCTAATTACAGTAGGAAAGTGCTGTAGTCCTGGTTCTCCACAGCTGTAAATAGGTTTAGTTCCAAGAGGTAAACAAAAGCCTCATGAAGCCTGTCTTTGGTTAGCAATAGTAACCTATTCCAAGAAAGTCTAGCTAAAAATTCACTTCAAATAAGGTGTTTCAAGAATAGGCTTGTTGTGTTCAACATGGCCATGGCTTGTCATTTGCATGGGAGATATTGTACATTATGATCTAAATATACAGTGAATGAGCCTGGCTGTCTTTTTTATGATCAGCATTAGTGCTAATAAAAATAATCTTGAAATACAGAAATCAGGAACTGGAAACAATAGAGTTAAGTCTGCTGCTACCTGATTGTTGGAACTAATCACTAGTGGAACAAAACAGCATTTGTTTTTCACAGGTCAGTTCTGAAACAATTAGTAGACATAAGCATAAAATGGTATCAAGTATAGAAAGTCATATAATATAGATGACAAATATATTTCTCAGCAGGAAAACTGGCAAATGTAACAGGGAGATCATCAAGGCTATTAGAAGAGGGTTGGGAGATTCTAGTACTGATAACTTAGAATATTTTACATGCTATAGCAAAAAACTTGTTAGGTGATGCCATTAGATTATGATATTATTTAGACAAAATTCAGTTCAAAATTGTTTATAGCAGCTGTATTTTTCTCTTATTTATGTTCATATAATCTAGGACAAGGGTTGGCACAGAACATCTTAGAGCAATTCTTTTAATGAAACCTCATGATCTTGTCTTTGGGTTTTTTCCAGCATTGATTTGGAATCCTCTGTATACTCATCTAACATGGACACTCATCTTCTTCATGAGCCTTGTGTTCTTCCCAATTAATTATTTCCAGGACTCAAATTAAGTTATGATGTTGCCAGTGAGATTTTAAGACACTAAAATAATATAGTGGCTGGTGAGTGGTGCTGAAGCATGTACCATGTATCTAAGATATATTATTTCTATATACAACTGTTCCACAAACTGTGGGCCCCTGGAAATATGTAATAATGCATGTGTGCCTTTTACTATGGAGATTAACTAGGTTGCAAATGCAAACACAGATCAAAACTTCATCCCTCAATTACACAGGGGGACGAGAGTGGAAATGTTAACCTGCTTTTTCTTACCAGCTGAGAAAATTGCTTTTTGTATTTGGGAACATATTTCCCACAATTGCTATCCCTGCTCTGGAAGGCAGAGATGCATCTGCTGACTGTGTGTTACCACAGGAGTTTTGAAGTCCTACAGTCAGTGGAGGAACATGTGACACTCAAAATGACCTTCAACCACCATGTGGGCTGGTTGGAGAAAAACAGTGAAATACCAGATTCCAGGATCTCTTAACTTTCTTATTAATCTGTATTTTTTAAATCTTCTCTTTTCACAAGGGAATGTTATGACACATATTTTTTCTTCAAGTTCATAATCACAATGTGGTGAATTATTTTTCTGCTTCAGCAAGAGGATCTTAAGTTGGAAATGCCTGACCTGATGGGCCAGAAGTGTCAGTATCAACATGTGAACTTGCTCTTGCCATGGGAATTTAATGTGAGTCATATTGGACAAAATAAAATCTGGAGACTTAAAGCTCTTCACTGGCCAGGTCAAATCACTGTATAAAGATTTATTTCCCTAAATAAGCCATAGTAAGCAGGAACTCATTTTCTGTTTATGGATTGAAGAAGAACATATCATTGGCCTTGATTTCAATACCAAATGGTTTGTTGGGTATTCCACTCTCCCCAGAGGCAGCTAGTAAGTTGTTTCTGACTTTCTTACTGCATGTTTGAGATTATCTACAATATCTCAATCTTTTTCTCCCCTATTCCTAATTAAAAGAAATACAAATTTTAACATAAAAGTTTACTTTCTCTTGAGCCTACAAAACCATAGACTCAAAGTTCACTTTTTTCAGTACTAACTTCATTTCTCAGTCTCAGAATAGCTAGAATATTTGGGGCAGATAAACACAGAAACAGGCATCCAGAAAGATTTCATTTAGTGCCTCATGGCAAGGCTGCTAAAGGAAATGGCAGTCTTTTATATCCACCTTGGTCAGGAACTTATTTCTGTAGCATTCATTTAGCTCTGCAATTTCTGTTTCAGATTAATAAACAGGTCCAGAGGGACAGAATTCCCACAGCACCCACAAAACATCTCATTCAGCTGTTTCTAGAAGTTGCTGCATACATAGCATTTGCTTTCAGCTTTGTTGTTGAATTTGAGGTATTTTAAAATGTCATTACCTTCTGTAGCACTAAGAATTTTGCAGTAAGCAAAATGTCAGTAGATATATGAATTCCCCCATATTCTTGCTTTCATGCCACTGATGTAGGTGAGTTTGCTCTTTCTGAGTGAACCGTATTTTTTCTTTCAATTAGCAAAATTTTTGCCTGTTAAAGCATGTAACCTCTAAACTTATTTTCATGTGGCTCATTGCCTCTCTTATCTGCTAGTTAATACGATTAAGCAATTCTTTGTTGATGAAATGTGGCCACAGCATTTCCTTCTGCCATTTCAGAGAAGTGCCCATAAATTAATTTATAATTTATATCATAGCCTACAAACTTATTTCTTGCCAGCAAACAAAACCTTACGATCCTTCCTGGACTTTGGAAAATAATTTGTGGTTAACAACTGTGTGGCAAAATCCTTGCTTTGGTTTGTCCATCCCATATGCAAGTTTTCATATTAAGCTACTCTCAGCTCTATTTGCAGAAGCCTTAATGATTTTTTCACATAGAGGCAAAAATTTTTCTTATCCATATAAAACTTTTTTGCAAAGGATTGTCATGTGCTTGCTCTCCCAGTAGTTTTCTCAGATGTGTTTCCAACATGGTCTTTAATTCATCACTTGTAATTTATACCTCTCCTAATTAGGTGATTCCTAGGGAAGATTCATGAATACCCCTCAACTATTTATTCCTGAAACCCATTGGAGTTGGGACTGCTGGCAGACAGGAGCTGCCATCTCTCCTGATGACCCTGTTGGTTCCACCCATCTGTACCAGAGGTGCTTGTCTCTCATTTCTTTATCTGACACTTCAGCTCTATTTTGCTGCAGCTGTGACCAGCTTTCCCTTTTTCATTGAGAACCTAGAAAAGAAGAATCCCAACACATCACCACAGCTACCAAGCTACCAGGTGTAAGATGATTTACTGCAAATATTAATCAATTGGATAGTGACATATACATGCCAGTTCAGAAACAAAATTATTTATATTAAATATAACAGCTTTCATCAATTTTCCAATCAATTCAGATTATTCTACAGTTGTCTTAATGCATTGTTCACTGATAGGCACTTGTTAAATAATGTGAAAAAATTTCTGAATTGAATCAAATAAATAATAGACAAAGAAAGAGCCATAATGGAACAGAATTGTTTCAATTAGCATTTATCTTGTTCAGACAAGAATGTGTTAATAACACAAATGTGGCTGGGAAGTTAAAGTGCTGGTTTGGGAAGGCAGGGTCAGTGGGGTCCCCAAGGGCTGCTCTTGCTGTCATTCCTGTTCCCAGCAGGAGCAGAACTTAGTCCAGAAAATGCCCAGGAGTTTTCACTCACCAGGCCCATAATCCTTATCAAAGTGCCCTTTTTAAAGGGGCTCCAGTTTCTGTCCTCCCTGTTCCCTCTCTTTCAGAAGACCTGGATAAACCCAGCCTTGGCATCAGCTGTGCAATACCTTGGTTGTGCCAAGACTGGGAATTGGTTGCCCCATCCTACAGCCATGGGAGCTGCAGGGGCTCCTGACAGGTCAGAGGGTGTCAGGTTTGCAGGGAGACAGCCCTGGTTTCTAGAAAGTCTCTTTTTGGTCTACCCAAGGAGTGCAGGGAGCCAGCTGCAGCTCTGGGTTTTGTGTGGCTTGGTACCAGCCCGTGTAGCATTTGCAGTCAAGGTTCCAGAGCTCTGCAGATGCACAGCATATGGTACAAGGACATTGTAATTTGTGTTGTATTTTATTACACCCCTCTATAATACTCTATTATTTAATCAAAATACTTCTATTCTACAGGGGAAGATATGTTAGATACACTTTTTCTGTTTTTCCTTTGTGATATTTTGCTCTGGCTTTAAAATTCATGGCATGAAACCAGAAGGCAAAACAAAACTCATGGGCAATGCAATCCCAGTAAAAAAGACAAAGCTCTCTTCTTAGGAAGTCTCTCTTAAAAAGCTACTTTGGCCATATGGAGAAGTTTTGTTTCTCCCTAAGCATAGAAATAACAAGACACAATTGTTAACTGGAATGACAAATTCTTTCTATTTAGTATTAGAGATTCTGCATTGACAGTATCTCCCGTTAATGGCTGTGCCATTAAAATGGAGCAGGAAATAAGGAAACCAAAGTGATAGAGAGAAGTAGTGCTCATTATGGAGGCCCCAAATGTTTTGTAGAACCAAGCATTAATCCACTTGACTTCAGGGAGCACAGCATTGCATTGGCCAGTGGAAAGGTTGCTGTGCACTTGATTATCAAGTTTATAAAGAGGTCTATGACCTTTTAAAATTACTACAAAATTGCAGCAGATTAGCAAAATGCCTTACGACTTAGAGTGGAAAAGAATTTTAAATATTTTATGTTCCCTGAATAACAGCAGAAAATACATATTTATTTCATGTTGTAGCAAACTTTAACTTTGTTTTCTAGAAGCAGCCTGCATCCAAGAAGCTATGCTTTTAATGGAATTCTTAAGCAAAAACCTGTAAAAGTTATTAAAGCTTTATGAGAATGGCTAAAAAGAACATTCCTGAATTCCTTTTTATTTGTCTTCATTCAAAGATGATATTGTAGCAATAATAGATGTAAGGCAATAATGGATATAAGCCCAGTAGAAATATTCATAAAACCAAAGAGATCATAAATCTAATAATGGTGAGAAAAATATGAGTTTGATTCTGACTTTTTTTATATTGCTGGACAAAAATCAAGGAGTGTCTCCTTGGCTACCAGTAGAGACACCTATGAGGAAGTGATAGAAAACACAGTCCTTGTGCCTTGTAGGAGGAATAAAAACCTGTAAAATATTGCATGTGTTAGTTCAGATGTGAACAGAATAATAAAATTATACTGCAAAATGGGGAAAGGTGTTAAAAGGAGCACATTGTATAAGCGAGAGCTAAACCACATTTGAAGTATCTCAGAGGGCTTCACAAACTGGGGATGTTTTACCAAGTTATCTCTGGCTCATTCCTACTTCCTGTACTTGTCACTGTGATAGGTAGGGGAATATTGTTCTTTTAAATGAACATTTCAAAATTAGTCTTTATTTTACTGAACTGAAAAACTCATTTGTGAAACAAGAGGGGATCTTCACAGCTGATACAAACAAATGAAATGTTTTCTGAACAGGTGTTACACAACACCAACAGTGTGCATGCCTGACAGCTTAGGAGAGGGACAGCACACACAGGGTCCTGGCCTCTTGGCCATGCTGAATATTTTAAATTATGATGGTGTGTCACCAACCAAAGATTTTCTTTATTGTTTTGTAATTCTAATGAACAGCTTTAGTGATTGGTTAAATCACTTGAGCCTTTTCAATCAGATCACAGCAGCTGTTTAATTTACAACACAGTTAGGATCATCCTCTAAACCTGTGGGTTTTTGAGCACAATAATCAAGAGAGAATGATTTCTCTCTTTGAGATTCCATTCAGTAAGTGTTGTTGTATTCCAGCTTTCAGGCCTTGGATTAGTAATGTGCATTTAAGTAAAGCAGTTGATAGGGATATGTCAGAATATCTATCTGCTCTGACAGGGCACAAGGCTTCTTCTCTCAAGACATTAATACCAAAATGAGCAGTGCAGCTTGGCAGGTGCACTGTGTTCTGGCAAGGCAGTGACATTAGTGATTAACTGCTTTGGGTCATTGCTTTGATGTGCCCATTCACAGACAGTCCTGTGAGATGTAGGAGAGGCCAGCTGAGGCTTGTTTTACATTGTGTCCTTCAAACGATTAATTGGTGGATAAAGATCTTATTTGTTTATTTATTTCAATTACAGTCACTCTAGGATTGTACCATCCACAGGTGTAATCCCTGTTGATTTACTGTACTGGAGAGCTGAACTAGTGCAAAAATCTCTTCTCTTGTGTAACCATCAGCTGGGGAAGTGCTAGAAATGTGTGACTCAGCTTGGGGAGTTATCAGTTCCTGAGGTCTGACTTTGTGTCTGAAACCCACTGGAGAACAAACTGTTGCTACTTATTCCACAAATGTTGGCTGCATATTTGAAGGTGAAAAAGTGAGGTTTGTATTTCCAAATTGCCTGGAGACCCACAGCATCAGGAGTGCTGAGGGGATAATATGGGATTTGGATACAACCTAAACCCATGGTTTGGTCTTTTGGTAATGTAGAAGTGAGTTTCAAAATGTTAGCTTACATTTTACATCTATCAGTTTACATATATGAATGTACAATTTTTTAATGAATGAATTGCCAGAACAATTGGTGTGTTGAGGTATTGCTCCATATGTAGAAATTGGTGATTAATATGCTAATGTAGATTAGTATTTATGAAGACAGAAAGGTCTGAAGCGAAAATTGTGTTCAAATGAGGACTGCAAAAGGTGATACAGTTCTAATTTCCTCTAAGTCAAGGAGGCCTTCCCTCTGATAAGCAATAGAGTATTATTTCCCTAACCCTGGTGTTCACCTTACTTGTGTTGTAGACAGTGCACCATGAATAAATAACTAAATAATCTCTTTGGCATTGTCTTCCAGGAACAAAACCCTCTGGAAACTCTGAAATGCAGATATTACATAACCCACCATGTATAGGCACAGTATTTTGGTATTGTTTTTTGGAATTATTGTTCAGAAATATTAAGCTACTTTTTGCAAAATAGGGCAATAGCATTCTTTCACTAGAGGATCATTCCTGATGGTCATGTGTGACATATACAGAAAAAATTATGGCAGGCAGCAGTGATGTTGCTAAATATCTGATATACAATAATGCAAAGCTGCCATCTACAAGTAATCCATGTAATTTCCTATAATTTCTTTTTCTAGGAGATTCAGATATGCTGTCTAAATGCACTCAGTTCAATTTTTCATTTAAAGTGATGTCACTGATTTCATACCTGGCAAACAAAAAGTAAACAAGAATTTAATGATGTGATCTCCTGTTCTTGTGTCCATGGAGATGTAACAGTTTAATTATTTTTCTGGTCTTTAGGTCTAATATAATCTGAGCACAGCTGCATTTGCTCCTTCAGAAAGAATTTTACTGCTCTGTAGCACACGAGCACCCTGGCAACCTTCCTAAGCCTGTGTGGAGATGGATGTGGAAGCTATTTTGGTCAAGATAACCTTTCCCCTATGTTGCTGTAAGTCTTGAAAAGTATGGACCTTTCATAGGCAGTGCCTTAGCAGAGACTCTAGCTGTGCTTTTATAATCAGTGTTTTCAGTTTCTTCTGTTTTGACTAATATGAAGGAAATCTGTTTCTCTTTGTCAATTCTTTATTTAAAAATATACTATTGAAGAAAATTATTCCTGCAAGACGTGCTGTGTTCCCCAACCTTATTCCACTTTTGCTGCCTCATTCAATTGCAAAGGGTCAGAGATACCCCAAAACTCTACAAATTACAACTTCAGTCCTTTCACTGTCAGTTTTTGAGGAGATTTGTAATTGATTTATTCTTTTATTAAGACAAAAATACTGAAATATGAAGAAGTTTTATATACATGGAGTAAATACAGAAAATAGCCTTTACTGTCTGACAGATATCTATAAAGGAAATTACTGGCTTGATTTGAATAAAGAAATGAAAAGAATTTCAAGATGGCAAAGAAAAGCATAGAAATATAGGACATTCCAGAATTCCAACAACAAATACAAGTTTAGTTTGCCCAATGCATGTGTATTTTTGTCGTACCTTTTTATTGCTGTACTCATATTTTTTTTCCCCTTAAGTCATCTGTCACACTTAGGGGATGTATTGGCCAAGAGGTTTGCTGTTGGCTTTTGACATGATTGTGGGGTGACTCACAATTAGAGATGTCTCTCCCTTTTTGGGGTGCTGTGGTTCAGAAATACCAAGTTCTGAAAAGGTTGGACTTTTTTTCTTGCAGGTGTTTTTTCTTTCCTTTCCAAGTACCTCCTGGTCCAGGCTTTTTGCTGCCATGGGTGGTGTGGTGGAGGATGAAAGTTCTGCTTTTCTGTTCAGCCCAGCAGCTGTGGGGTGCTGCTTGAGGTGTGTCATTGCCTCTGCTGCTGACAGAGCCACAGGATGGGTGGGTGCATGGATACCTCCATGGGGAGGGCAGAAAGGCAGCTGGCCTCAGTGATGCTCAGCTTCTCTCCAATAACCTGGATTTTAGCAAGCTCCCTTTGTTTACATCCCTGCTAACTGGGCATTCAATTCTGAAGTGGCAAAGGCTTGTCTGATAATTTAAAATAATATATTCTAGGGGACAGTAGACTGCCAGAGCTCTGTGCCTCTGGTGACTTCTCAGATCTCATTTTCTCTTGATATTAAACCAAGACATTTCAGATCCTCTGTGGCATTTCAAGTGAGTTTTGGTTTGGGAAATCAGACTGTAGAGGAAAAACATCTATCATGATCGTTATACAAAGTTCACATTCTGCTTGGAGCAATTTTTGGAAAAATATTTCACAGTGTGTTAGGGTATGTTAGTCTGAAAGGATCTCTTGAAATAATTTCTAATTCCTCTATATCTAAACTAATTGATTCACCTTTAACATCATTCAAATTGAGGAACTTCTGATGCTGCTGTGAGATACTGGATCATTAATATTGCCCTGGCACAGCAGAGTAGCAGTGTGTTCATTGCCTGAATTGGTGGTTTTACTTGTGTAGTTTCCAGGTTAATATCTCTTTCTGTAGAGTTATTACAGAACCAAGCTTGTTGAATTTTAACCTGCAATCCTTTGGTCCCAGAGATGATAAGTGGGAAATAAGGCAGCCCCCAGTTAGCCACAGTAATGTGGGATACCAGGTTTGCAAACCAGGAGAAAGAAAGGCTCATTTCTCAGGTACTGCCACAATCTTGTTTAGCATTTGATAGGGGTGTAGAATAAAAGAAACCTCAAGATAAAATATTCTTTTTCTAAGCTGCTTGGAATGGGAACGTATATGATGGAAAAATGATGGGAACAGAAGGGTGAGCACAGAAAATAATTTTACTCCTGACCACTCAAGGAGAATAGACCAATATTGCTTTTTGATTTCTCAAGAGAAATCAAAGATCCTGGTCATTTCATCCCATATCGTTGGAGGCTATAATGTCTGATGTACTTCAGAGCAAAATGCAGCATGGCTCTATAACTGAAGAAAATCATTGGTTGTGAACACAAGAAATTTAAAATTATTTATTTATAGTCCTAATGGAGCCAGAGTGATATTATTTTGTGTGTGAAATACATTCAGTTAAAAACTGAGCTATGGCTGAAGAACCAAACTGTTTTCAGTTTACAACTGGAAATAGTTGAGGCTGCAAAGTGTGGAGGAAAATATTCAAGTATCTGAATACAACATTTAAGTGAATTTGGAGTTTACTTTGGCTTTGTTTCAAAATAGCACTTTTCTATTAAAAAATGAACCTAAATTAATTGTGCAGATCTACATCCATACTCTTGTCATCTTTTGACTGAACAAAACAATCTAAGCTTTCCCCCTACTTTGCTGCAGCTAGACAGAAAAACATAATTATTTTTCAAGAGGGAAGCCACTTTTTCTCACAGTACTGTGGCCATTATTCAATCATCTTTCAATCAGCCTAAGTGGCCATACTCACTATATCTCCCTGGTTTGTTTGCATCTAAAATATGTCAATATCTCTTTCTAATAAAGTGAAATATGACTATTGCAGCAGTGTATTCACATTTCAGATTTGCTTTTAATGGAACTAAGTAATTATCTTTAAAGCACCTATAAATTAGAAAATACATGTCCAGAACTGTACTAAGTAAGTGGATTCATAATTACAGGTAAGCTGTACAGAGAATCTCATGCTGACAAAACCCCAAGTCCCTGCAGAGATACTGTGAGGTCAAAAGACACCTGACATAGAGGTGCTGAAGTGACAGTTCCTTTAAATCTGCTCCCACTATGGGAACTGATGACCTTTCTGGGACTAGAAGGTAAATATGGAACGAGTTCATGCCCTGTGGTCTTGCTCTGAATATAATTATGTTCAAGCTGCAAATGAGCCAAGATGTGAATGACAGTGAGGGACAAAAGGATTATTGGGGTGTGCATGAGGAACCAAACATCAATAGATGCCTCAAGTGTGTTTTCACCTTGGCAGAGTGTGTGATGGGAATTAGCATTCCAACTCCTTCATGGCTCTGGAACTGTGAAGTGTAATTTGGCACGTGCTTGAATAGGTAGGATTGTGCAAGTCTGAGGTATGGATAGCATCTCCTGGAAACAAGGAGTTGTTATCCTGCTACTGAAACACTCTTCTGTGGACCACAGAGATGAGAGGACAGAGACAAGACCAAGAGCAGAACTTTTCTGTTCCTGATCTGGGCAGCTGTCTGGAGCTGGTGAGCCAGGGATGGGTTAAAATTGAGATGGAAGGCCAGCATCTTAATTTTCCATCTGGAGGAAGAGGCAACGGTGTGTTACCTGGGGAGGAAGTCCTGACTGTATAGTACAGGAGGAGCAAATGCCCAGTTCAGGATTTTATCATCTTGCAAGTCTTACAGGGAATGAAAATGCATTGTGCACTCACTAGGTATCACTGAAACAGCAAAGAATGATCACACTACAGAAACTATTCAAGGAATAGCTTTGAATCAAGCTTTTGTTGAATTCAGAGTTACAGACTATTATAGCCCTGATCTGTGTACAGATTTTCACTTCATTTTGAGGTTGGATAGAACCTTAAAGATCATCTAGTTCCAACCCTAGATAATTTATATGGATATGGAAGAAGCACACTTTCCCTATCATGTGAATAAATAATTTATAGAATCTTTTTTGCTGCCCTGAGAGGCAGCTGGCTTGGAATAATCAAAATTTGACTCAATGTTAAGGAAATACAAATTCAGACCTGTTGCTAGTCAAGGAAAATACACATATAGTGAAATTCTTCAAGTAATTTTAGTAGAACTTGGTAACCAGACTGTGTAAGTAAAGAAAAGCCTGTCTCCCATCCAGCTAGAGCAGTTCAAATTAGTAGTTACCTGTGCAACCATGTGTGTCTCTATCTGGGCATTTCCCCATCTCTCCTTCTGCCCTGTGCTGTTCTTTGGATCCTGAGGGCCCTGCTTTAACAGCCTACTTCAGTGTCAGGTCATCAGTGTCTTAGTATAGAAGTGTCCCAGCTGCTATTCTGTTACAGTTCCAACATTTTCTGTTCTGGCCAATTTTTTTTTTGTCCGTATTTCTTCTTTTAATTCACACTGCAGTTAGAATTTTCCTGTACAGTCACGAATAACCTGTCCTTATGAGGATGTCCTTGTTCCATTATTTTCTACTGTCTGTTAGCTCATTTGTGCTGGAGCCATCTCAGTAATCTTGCAGTCAAGGTGCCCACAAGCCTCTGCAGTCGTTTCAATGTTAAGGGCAGACTGCCTTCAGCACTTTCATTTTGCTTCTTCAAAATAATTTCTCTAAGTATTTGTTCATTATGAGGCTGGCAGTGCCCTGGGACTGCACCTTAGAAGCAATAAAAGTATTGCACTGGTGTGCACTGCTCAGAGAATCCCAGAATCCCAGGAGGGAGTACTGTCAAAACCTTGCTGCAGTGAAGGTAAACAGCAGCCACTGCTCTTCCTTCACCCTGCCATGCCATCACAGAAAGCTGCCAGGTTGGCCAAGTATGATTTCCCTTTGCTGACTACTCCCAAAGACCTTCTTTTCCTTTGCAGGTTTGATGACCTCCAGAATGTTATCTTCCATCACCTTTCTAGGGATGGAGCTGAGGCTGACTGCCCAGTAATTTTCCTGTGTCCTCCTTCTTGCCCATTTTGAAGATGGGTGTAACATTTGCTTTCATCCAGTCAAAAGGTGGCTCTTTTCTGATACCAGATCCCTGGGGTCAACAGAAGCAAGCAGGTTATTGCATCCAGCTGGTGCTTCTGTGCATCTGGTGATCCATAGCTACATCCAGGCAAAAATCCCCAAACATCTTTTCCACCACATTTGACTGGATCCTGTCATGCAGTCTGTGCTATTTTCAAGTTTAGTCTTACCCTAGAGTGTGCTCACCCCAAACTCCCCTTGCTCTTCCTTCATGGGCAACCTTTTAAAGCACAGACATTTAAATGCTGACTCTCTTTATCTTGCCCACCAGGGCCAGTTGCCTTAGGGAGTTATTAGTGCAGTGGGATGACAGGGGAAAGGGATAAACTTCTACTCCAAGAGTAGGAAATGTGCAACTCCTGTTTTACTGTGAAATCAAGGATTTGGAGAGTGTTAGAACACAGTAATGTGAGGTTGTGGTCCCCATTTTCATGCAAAATGATGCAGGCCTGGTTAAACCTTGTATTAAAGCATTCTGGGGAGTACATTTATCATCGACATCCCTTGACAAAAAAGGGTAAATTACAAATTTGTGGTACCTTGATGCCTGAGTTTCCTAGCAACAGTGGTTCCTCTGAAGATGACCCCTGTCATTTCAGAGTGCCTGAACCTGGACATTTTAGATAGCCTTCTGTGGATGTAATGAACTTTAAACAAGCCTTTCTTTTATGAAAGCCTCATTTCCCAGTAAGCAGATTTTATTTCCAAATCTCATGATAGTTTAATGATAAAATATTGTAATAGTTCTGCTTATTGTGAATAGAATCACAAAGCAGGTAAGTGGTTTCTTATTCATAAGTGCACCTGAATTGATGTTTAATAACTAGCTGTTTTTTAAAACTTGTCTTTGAGGTTGAAAAAGCAGCTCTTGTTTACTGAATTAAGGGTTTAGGGCTTTGCACCCAATATCTATTATTATTTGTATACCTGGTGATCCTATTGCATGACTGCTAAGTAATGTATTTAACTTTCATATTTCTAAATTTCAAATTTTATTCCAGATTTTTCTCCAACTCCATTTTCAAAACTCAGGCTTTTTCTTTTCTCTGTGAAATAGAAAATTTTAATGAAAAGACCTCTAAGGGCTTCAAAACTAACTGGAGGCTTCAGAGAGGTAGATATGAGTTGTGCACTGAGTGGTGCATGGCTGTGCCATGAGGGACCTTCAGAGGTCTCTCCTGGCTGCAGTGCTGTTTGGTAATTTTATTAATGCAGTGAATGATGGTATGGAAGTGATGCTTGCTCACTTTGCAGATTCTCTGGGTGAATGAGTATCTGGATAATTGGGTATTTAAGCTGATCTTGATGTATGAAGGAACGGGATGCAATCTGATGGGGATGCAGCTCTGCACACACTCAGGAATAGTCATTATCACCATCCATGGAGGTATTTAAAAGTTGTGTAGATGTGGCACACAGGGACATGGTTTAGTGGAGGACTTGGCAGTGCTGGATTTGGCTAGTGGTTGGAGTTGATGATTTTAATGTTATTTTCCAAACAATTCGATTTTACAGAAAAATATTAAGAAAAACAGATGCAGATAAACTTGTCAATGTTCTGTGTTATTTAGGTTTCAGATACCTATATAATGAGATATTGAAGCCTATATTTAGCATTTGACAAGATATAGATTTATTTTCCCAGGTATGAAATTAGAGGTGCAGCCAGCTCCAGAGGCTGATAACCTGATAATGAATCTAGTGTGCTTATTAATGGTATATGCATTCTGCACTGCAGTCATTGGTTGCATTTTATTGGCTGAATATATTGACAAAAATGAATAGAGGGATCCTCTTCCCCATACCTTATTAATGGATTTCCATTTTTTCCCCTCAACATTTATTAGTGTGCTGGACAAGGCTGATTTCTGAATTGGCATCAGGATGTTAAAAGATGAGAGTGAAGTAGAAACGTGGCTGTGAAAAACAATAACTCTCAGCCAGATATCTTATTCTCTGTCTTGCTTGGAAATATTAATCTTAAAGCCTTTCAGAAGATGCTGAGAGCCCATGGAATTGCAAACTCACTCTCTTGAATCCCTGTTTGGGAGCTGTAAAAAGCAAAGGCAGTTCTCCAGCCTCTGCTTCTTATACTTAAATCCCTCTGGAAGTAAGCTCTGTTTTGTGTTCCTCATGAACAGCACTTATGTTTTCATGCAAGATTTTTCACAGGGATTTCTACAGCCTCTTTATCTCTAGGCAGTGCATAGACATTGCCTAATCCCAGGTGTGTTTATGGTTAATATCTAAATTAAACTGTGAGCAGCTAGAACAGCTCAGGATATTCTGCTTCTCATAATAGATGAATGTTTGGATTTCCTGCCAAAAGACTGTGGCTCAGATGAAGCGGCCCCAATAGAAGAAGTAAATAAGTTAGGAACTTAATTACTGCCTTGCAGGATATGTATTCAGAAGTTTCTGTGCATAGCAAAACAAGTTCAGGGGATTGCAGTAATTTCCCTTGCCACTTTATTTGATTGTGTGGTGATGGAGAGGGAATAAGGTAACTTAATTTGCATTAAAATTATTATGATTCCTGTTTTTCAAAACCAAATAGTCACTGAGAACAGGAATAAGAATAAAACAGCCCATTTAGGTGTTTTATTCACAGTCTTATTTTGCATCAGTGATAAATTACAGTGATTTTATATTCCCTCAACGGTATATTAAAATGTCTTGTAATAAGCAGATGTTAAAGAAACACTCCTAAAAATATTGTATGGGCCATTTTTACAGTGGAATTAGTCAAGAGTTGTACGACCAGGAAAACCTTAGGGTGAGGAGAACTGGGGCTCCTGCTAGAAATCTGTTTGGAAAATGAAGCATTTACAGTCACATGCTTACAAAAGTAATTAAGTCAGAGGCCAAAGGTGGTTCCAGAGCAGATTATAAATCATGAGGTTTTAAAGCAGATCACCTCTGAGATTTTCCTGATTTGTTTTTCTGATTTGGAAACCCTTAGGCTGTACATATTTCCTCTTATCTTCTTAAGCCACAGAAACTTGGAAACTTAGTTTTTGTTCCCCAGATGAAAGCTGAGATTATTATGTAGACATGAGTTAGGAGCTTGGACTCCAAGAAAGAACACCAAATGAATATCAAATCTATTGCTGAGAGTTTAAAACCCAGCTTTCTTTCTTGTTTTGATTTTTCTTTTCCACATAACTGAAGTACAGGTTCAAAAGGCATAGACTGGATGAATCTGAATAAATGAAGGTTTGGCTGAGCATTTACTGATGATGAAATGAGTCCAACACTGAGGGCTCTCCATCAGACACTTAAAATCCCAGATTCCTGGACAATTTTGTGTCTTTTGACAGCAGCTGTTCTGGTTCTAAGATTAATAACACCCCCTTTCCCTTTTTTTGAATTACAGATGTGTCAGGAAACAATTCAGCAAGTTTTGCATGCTGTCATATTTTCTTTGAGATGCTGTTGGACTGATTTCTTCTGTGAGCCTCTGTATGTGTGGAGAAACACTGCAGGTGACACAGGGACATCATCTTGGACAAGCAGCTGCAAGAAAAGCCTTTCTAGTCCAAATTAATACAATTCACATGGACTGAGAATAGAAGTCCTGCTTGTCAATGCATCCCCAGCCTGCACACCCTCACCAAGCAGCCCTTGTGGAAACAGGGACTGCTCTGTAAGAGCAGGAGCCTTGTCCCTCTGGAGCCCTTCTCTGAAAATGTATTTATTCCTGTCTTCTTTAATTTGATGAGATTGAGTTACAACACTCCTTTGGGTTAATCCCAGTATGGGAACCCAAGGAAGAGAAGGATTCTGAATATTTTCCCTCATCCTAACCTTTTTATCTTTTTTTTCTCCATATTTTTTTTCTTTTTTTTCCCCTCTGACTATCAGTATGCAGAATGATATGCATTTTAAAGATGGCTGAATTTTTTTTCCCTAACTTACTTCTCCAGATGTTAAAATTGCAACAGGCCTGATGGCTCCTGCAGTTACTCAGCAAGAGTTTCAGTTTCAAAGAGAAGTAGACACTAAATCATGACAGAAAAAGAGAGAAAACAGTAAAAACTCCCTCTGGTGTATAGGGTTTGAAGCTTAAATTAGACTTTGTGTAAGTGAGATCTGAGTTGGCAAAGCTGAGGAATGAGCTTTTCAGGGAACACATTCTACTCAAGGAATCTGCTTGGCTTCCTGAGCAGCTAATTTTAGACTTCTTTTTCAACTTGCCTTTTTTAGCTAATCGTGTTGGGGTTAGAAACAACCTCTTCTTCCCCATGTGTAGCTGTTGGTGTTCTTGGCAAAAAAAGATTCACGATTTTTTCTGGACTTCTTGAGCATTACTGTAAAAATACAAATACTGATACATTCCTACATTATCTTATTAGAACTTCTTGCATGTGTTTTCCCTATTATAAACAAAGAAAAGCGTTAATCTACACTCTTTTTTTTTGTTTTTGATTTTTTTCAGAGGTAACAAGACCGTTACACTAGAAAATACATTTTTAGTTCAAAATTTTGGTTTGGTTTATTTTTGGTTTTTATGTATATACCATTGTAGTCTGGAATTACTACTGTAAGGAATACTGGATTTATGTTACCGAAACTGAGTGCAGGACATAGCTTTCCAAATGTTGTAAGAATTCATAAAATTCTTGGAATAAAAAATAAAGATTCTAGGTGACATTTTGAATCAGACTGCCTTTAGTGTGCCTCCATGTGTGAAAAAACAGAAGCCTTGCTGACAAGCAGAGAACAATGAGCTGAAATAAATAAATATTGAAATGTGGAAGTGCTGGAAGTGAAACAGAAAGGGGAAAATTAATTGGGGCATAATGTGGATGAAAAAAGAAAGAGTTCACTGAAGAGAACACCTGAATCAAAGACTTAAAAATGCAAAATTCTAATTGAGATAATGAATAGAATTCAGAGAACTTTCTGCAGGTAGTGTGTCAGCTTCAGGGGAAATTTTTGAGCAGGGAAGAAAAGGAGGTGGAGACAGTGTCCCAGATGTAAATAAAGCCATTAACTTCTAGAAGTACATCACACTTCGAGGGAAAGACAAAATCTAAGTGTAAAGTGGGACTGGTATTCCTTTATCGAGGTGGGCTGAGGGAGAATTTATTTCCTTACAGTTCTGTATCAGCCCAGACATCTGGGACATGGCTTCCACATTTAGAAGAATATTTTAAGGCAGCTAAATCTGTATTTAGGGATCTGAATAAATGGGTTATCTCAAGGGCTTAGCCCCAGCACTCTCCTTTCTCAGACAAATAGCAGGTGTATGTGGTTACTTGTGGACAGAGACAAAACAGGTGACCAACCTTGTCATGCTGAAATATCTGGATTACATGTGCAGATAATCATCAGTCTTACTAGGATAAATGTTATCTTTTTGGTTCCAATTGATAAGACTTGTACTACTCAGCATTTGGCTTAGACCACTGCAGTTTTCTAATACAGAAAGAAACCTTTCAGTGACTACACCTCATGTTTCCTTTGGTGAAAACAACTATTGCTGTATAATTTCTTCTTTTCTAGTATAACTGTATGGTAAAAAAAATAGATAGAAAAAAGGTTTGTTCCTTTTATTTATCCAGGTCTTCACATTACTACTTGATAATAAAAATGAAATTTAGAAAAAAAATAGCAGGAACATAATTTGGTTCATAAAATTTTGGTAAACTGTAAAATTCTTGAAGAACTAAAATAAGATAACAGGAGGGCTTTCAGATTTGGAGAGTAGGTATGTGCAGAAACAGAGAAATAGAAACTGCTCACCTAGAGCTGGAATATCCAGCTCTGAGATGCACAGTAAGCTTTTCCTTATCTAATTATGTTTTTCTTATGCAAGATTGTTCCCATTATCTGAAGAAAGCTTTGTGCATGGTGAGGGGCAAATACAAATTTTGCCAGGGCTTTTCTCATGGGTGAGAGGGAGCTGCTTCAGCTGCCTCCAGGGAGCTGCCAGGCTGCAGCCCACACTCGATCTGGACATAACTAAAGTTTATTCAACAGCATGATGGAAACCATTCCACTGGGAAATGGCTGCAGGGAAGCCCCAGCCCTGGAGCCAGTTCGTCAGCTGGGAACCTGCTGGGGTCCCGCTTGCACTGGTTTCACCAGCCCACCCCTAAATAATTGCAGTTAGATATGCCAAGGACCTGCAGTGCTACAGACACACTGCAGAGACCTCACCACCATCTACTGTGGCACAGTGCTGGAGCTGTGCTTGCCACTCAGCAGGTTGTTTACTTAGGAATATACTGCTAAATAAGCCCTGAGTTCTCTCAGGTTATTTATTTATGTCATTGTAGTTGCAGATGAAATAGTCAAGAAAACAAAATTCAGGTGAGAGGTGGATGAATTGATGTTTTAAGTTGGGTGTTTGGTTAGATTACAGTCATTGCTTTCATCCTTTGAAATTTTGTCTTAATGAACATGGTAACCTCTTAGTGTCAGGCAACCTTTGAGAGATGCAAACTCTTAAACTATAGCTTTAAATGATGTTTTCTTTCCATGGGAATTTCAAAAAACCTGTCAACATAAATGCATATAAATCTGCCAAACATGCACAGCACTTTCTGAGAAAATATTTTTTTATGACAAACTCTGCATGAGGATAATGGATTGCAACAGCTATTTCTTTCTTTCTTTTTTTTCAGAAGTGAAATAATTTTTCAAGCACTTTTCAGGACCAATGGTCAGCACTGCCCATTAAACACAGGTGAGAAAACTTAATATCATAATGCAAAGCATAATACCACAACATAATCCCAAAGCATGTACTATGGGTATATGTTGCCCCTTCTGAAAAATCAAAACCACTCCATTACTGAAATGAAATTAAAAAATTGAAATTAAGCTTTCCTTTCATTAACAGAACTGCAATGTGCCCCATCAGGCACAAACTTCCATTATTTGGGAATACCATGGTGGAGGAATGCTTTCTGTGTTTTAGCACTGTGAGACCTTGTCATCTCCTCAGCAGCAAGACAGGGGAGCAGTGAGATACTAACACAGACCCAGCAGTTGGCAGTGACAAAACAGCTTTTCTTGAGCTCTGCTGCACATTAAGAGCAACTCCTCTACACTGCATGTGGGGAAGACTTGCCAGAGCAAGGGCACATGTAGTGAGAGCTGCAAAATCAGTGAGTAAAATAATCTTAGGGAAAGGGCTCTTGAAAGTACTGAAATAGTACATTTTCCTTCTTCTTTATACTTTTTAAAAGATATTTTCTCTTTTCCTCTCTTCAGGAATGTGCTGTAATGATATTAATGAGCTCTTGAGTTCCCTGATCCAGGAATCTCATTGTAGGGTAAAGTAATAGTATGAAAGCCTAAAAATTAAGAAATATAATTGTTTTAATTATGCAATGGCATGGGGAGCTTGAGAGTGTGCACCATAAGCACTCAGACTCTGCATTAAGGAGGAGGGTAGCTGGAGTTCTCTAAGGGCTGACAAAGGCATGCACAGCACACCTGTGGTGATCTGTTGAGGAGCATGTGCAGCTTGGGCTAAATCTGACTTTACAGCTCTGTGACTTGGGTTGACTCAACTCCATGGTTCAATTTGTCTGGCTTAAAACTTCTTAAAAATTGCATCCCTGAAGTGCTTACACTTCACCCTTAAAGAATTCATCACTATGGCAAGTGGTGGTGCGTGTGCAGGAAGATGATTCCTCACTGATGAACACTTGCTACAGTGTTCATGTAAGAAGCTGATTAAGACTTTATTGCTAATTTCTGTTGTACTGAAGTAGCTTAATGATAAAACACTGCCAAGGGCTGTGTGCTTGCCAGGGCACATCCTTCAGACCCCTGAACTACCACATGAGAAGTGTGGCAGTGAGTTGGGCTGTACAGCTGGGAAAGCCTCAATCAGCCTCATCTTTGAGTAAGACTGGAAAACAAACTCTTGAAGGAGCACCTGCAGTCAGGGGTGAGCAGCTGTTTGGAGAGCCAGGGAAGATCAGAGTCCTCAGAGCTTCTGATGAACCAGGGGCCCTGGGGCGAGAGGTGGATTTGATAGGGCAGAGCAGTGGATGAGAATGTGCACCACATCACATGCAAATGATGCTCTTTATGACTTCCTGGCTCTTCTCACTCTTCAGCAAGGGTAGTAGGCAGTCTTTGGCTCTATTTCAATAAAACTTGGTGAAGGAGATGGGGCAGATGGTGCCAGCTGAGCGCTTTCTTTGGTGTCACAAAGAACTGGAGATTATTCAGAGACAATGCAGCTTTGCTGCAGGGTTTTATTTTCATTTCAACATTTTTGTGTACAAAATTAGTCTAACCTTCACATTTTTATGTCTGTACATACAGTCCAGTGCTATTTAAAAAAGTGAGTGCTTTTCAAGTGGTCCTAGCACCAGCTATTTTTTTTCCTTCTTTATATGTATTCCTCTTCAGAACTGACAAATGTCATGTTGCCATGCCCTGACAATCACATTGAGAAGTTACTTAGCACCTGCCATGCTTTCCAGCTTACTGCAAGATTAGAGCTAATATCAATACCTAAACACCATGCAGAGTGCTATGATTAGTTGTTGATTTATGTTTGGTACAGAACATGAAGTGGGAAATCACTGCCATCCTCATGAGCAAGGTCTTGCCTGTGTTTTTAGAAGCTTACAGCTCACTTCTGTTTGCTTGTAAAATAAAAAAAGCATCTTAAAACGAAGCATGGACATATAACAGGACTGTAACAGGAACACAACTTCAGTGAAAGGATTAAAAAAGTCTCTCCTGTCAGAGTGTCTTTAGTCCAACAGAACCACGTGCTTTTTTTTCCTCCAGGTATCTTTTGTATCAGCACCAAAAACATTTAATAAAGTAAAAGAAGAAAAAACCAGACAGATTGAAAAAACTCTGATTGCTCTTTCTTGACAACAGTAGGTTTTGACAAACTGCACTGGCTCAAAATAAATTGAAATTGTGGTAAGTTAAGCATGGTCTCCTGGGCAATGTCATAGAACATACCTGGGCTTTCTATATGGGGTAAAGAGCAGTGAAATATCTGCAGTGAATAGATGATATGTTTTCGAGTCTACAGGCACTGTTTCAGGTGTCTGTAGGATTTTTCTCTCAGATAAGTGTAGCTCTGCTTTGAAAATTAACAGTAAGGAGAAGAAAACACTGGGTTTTATAGAGTCTTTTCCACCTTTTTCTACTCACACCTCTCCTGCTGGGAAACCTCACTGCAGCCAGGGAATGGCTACAGACAGTAAACTGTAGTAGACTACAGAAGGTGGGGAAATTGCTAACAGACTACTGAAGATGGGGAAATAAAGTTCTTTGGTTCTAGAGTTCAGCTCTAACACAGTACACAGGCTGCATCCTGGGGAGCCAAAGGAGTGGGACCTGCCCTCTTCCATCCATAGCTGTGCTCCACTATGTGCTCAGGGCAGCCCCTCTCTCTCTGATTCCTGGAGCACACTGGGGCTGTGCAGGAGGGAGGCTGCAGTGCTCTGGCAGTGCTGCACTTGCTCCTTGAGCAGGGTGATGTCAGAGCTGCTACTCAGAGCAGCAGTCCCTGCCTCACACCTGCACAGTGATCAGTGCATTGAGCTGTGCTGGCCCCCACATCACCCAGCCTGTTCCCTCTGTGCTGGAAAACACCCAGTGCTCACGAGAGGAGCCACTCAACAGGCAGCAGATTAGTGAGGAGGGAATTAAGGAGCAGCTGGGTGTGAATGTCACTCCCCACCCAGGTCACCCCCCATGTTCACATCTTTCTGGTCTCTGGCCTCGCTGAGGGTAGGCAGCAGGTTTTCTTGTAAAATACTCATTAAAGGAAGAACATTTCCATGTATTTCACCAGTATGACAGTCAAGTGGGAAGTTACTTATTTTTTGGGTGCCACATACTGCAAAGAGATTAAAGTCAGTTGTCTTGTGGAAGGTGTTACTGTATAAATCACACAGGTATTGTTACTAAGGAAAAATTAACACTGAAGGAGCTTTACTATCCATCCAGCATGACATCCAGACCGGAGGGAAAGGATGAGACATGCACTTCCCATTAACCACAGCAGTTACAGATCTTCAAAGTTTTAACTGATTTCAGCATTAAGGAAATGAAATCTAGTGTTGCTATGGGAGACAACAGATAAAACCAAAGTATTTGAATGTAAAGTGAGCACAGAGTTGAAAAAGGTTGATGTGGAGTGATCAAAGGGAATCCTTTATTCTTCACAGAAGATGGAAAGAAGAAATGCAGCTGAGGAAAAAGCTTTCAGTCACATTAAAAAGAGTGAAAGAGACATTTCTATACACCATTTTCTTTATGCAAATTGCAGAACTGATACATTTTCAGAAGTCTTGGTAAGAGTGGAATATATACACAAATGAACAGAACTAGAGAGAAACCATCAAAAAAATCAAAGAAAAAGCAAAGAATCTTCATCCCAGCAACTTTGGCCTTACCAATATTTTAAGAACTTGTTTTAATTCCTTACTTCTCTCATGTGCTTCATATCTGATGGCAAAAAGTTCAGCAGACTGGATTTGACTCAGCTCATTGGGCAATTCATCTACATATCCAGCTTTCCTTTCCTGAAGAATATAATATTACCTCACTGTGAATAATTGCAGTCCCCTTCTGTATCAGAGAATTGCACCTGCTTTAAAATCCATGCAATTTGTTGGAATTCCATCCATTTGCATTTTTCAACAAATAAATTATCTGCTACTTCTGGCATGCATTAAAAATTGTGAAGTTCTTTTCTCCCTAAACACATGAAAGTATTGGTTTGCTAAAAATGACATTTGGCAGTTTGATGACAACAGCCTTTAAAGTAGAGACGTTTGAACTGCAGCTGTCTTCTATCTTTAAGGCAGTAACAGTGAACTTTATCATTCTTACAAAGAAATATGACCAAGATGCCTTACTCTGGTACATTTGATTTTTCCTAATTGCAGTTTTCTCTGAATCTCTTTCCTACACCTTGTCAGCTTCACATCTCTTGGATCCTCATTCTGACAATTTTAGTTATATTCTATTTTCTCCTTCATTTACTCTTTTCACAAAGCAGACTAATCACTTCTTCACACTGATGAGTTCACTAAAGTCTCATTTCTAAGCTTTTTTTCTAGTCACCTATGTTCTATTTCCAAGTTTTCTTTACTGGCCCTATGACTTTTGACTTCTACAGCATAGTTTCCTGCATTTGATTGTTTTACTTGAACATTTAATTGCTTCTCATTCCTGCAGACATTACTTGCCTGACATTTTATAACAAGACTTAATCAGGACATTTACACTCATTTTTTCTGGCAATAAGTTGAAACCAAAAGTGGCTGTGGGAGGAGACCCATTTTGTGAATTTTTATAGATAAACATCTAAAAAGTTTTGAAAGTATTGGATTTTTATTAGCATTTTGAAAAGATTTCTATTTTACAGCTAAAAACCTCTTGAAAAATATTAAAATATTAAAATACTTATTTACATTAATTTTAAGGTACCACCATGGGCTGTAGAGGGACCCTAAGGAAAAGTGGTTGTTTTGAGACATATCAAGATATTGAGCTGTGAAAGGCTGCTGGGGAACTGGGGGGGAGAGAGGAGGTAAAAGACAGGACACATTTGGGCTCTGTAAGGCTGTACCAAATATTTTCCATCAAAACCCCCTGAGCAGCAGCTGTTGTCAATCAGGTTTTGGCTTACACATCCCCCTTACATCCTATTTTGGCACCCAAACTTCCATTTGCAGGGTGATGTGGCAGAAGGGTAACACCTTTTCTGATAAAGATGTTTTTCAGGCAGGCTCTGGTCTTCTCTCTGGTTAGAATTTCCCTCTTTTTTTTTTCCCCCTCTGTTTTTTTTTTTACAGTGCTCTCCACATTTCGTAGTGCTCCTGAGATATTTGCCATCTAATTGTTTGTAACACATCTTGGCTGCTCTGGGGGTACCTTACAGGTGCCCTGCTGAGGAGAGTTCAGCAAAGCATGATTCAGAAAAGAATTTAGAAATGTGGCTTATTATTCAACACAGCAAAAAGCAATACAGGAAGACCAATCCATTGGTGTAAAAAACCCAAAACCTGTGGTGGAGGTGCTCTTATAATTGGATAAAGTTTTCCATGCTAAGCTGGGCTAAGACCAAGAGCATTTTTAGTACCAGAGGGTCACCACAGCAGCACAAGCTACACCAGCCTGCCTCAGAGCTGGCAAGAAATGCTCACTCAGATTGGGGCTCAGTTCAGCTCAATTTGTTGTCAATAAAAGGCGTAGGCAGTGTAGATACATATCTGTATTTGTTTTTGAATCTGCAGCTTGCTGACAAATACCACATCAGTGATTATATTTACATTCCAGCACAAATCATTCAAAGGAACATGATCAGACAGTGAAACTACCAATTGAGAGTTCATGTTTTCTTAATGATGGAGGTTTGAAAATACAGACAGGCTGGAAGCTCTGTTTAGAAAACTATTGAGTAAGTGCAAAACTGACAGAGTGAATTTAGTTGATTTAATCCAGATGTTCGCATTTTAAGTAAGGGAGAAGACACATCAATGAAAATTTATAAGGGTAGTGAGAAGATGCATAATGAGACACTGGAGAGAAGAATGTAAACCAGAAGTGTCAGTGAGGATTAGGAGTATGAGTGTTTTGCTCCATTAGTATGTATTAGTGCAGCCAGCCATGTTTGAATTTCAATTTGACATAATTTGGAAATGCATTCTATTGTAATGCTTTGTTAAATTGTGTACTGGGGATTTCAAGAGAATTTAAAGAAACCAGGCACTCTGGTGGCACCAAAATTCAGTGAGCCAGTTGTGGTCCTTCACAAATTGTGGTGGTTGCACATCTTTATCAAAACTAATGACTTCAGCGTGGGCAATACCCATTCCACTAGGGCTGTACCTGATTTTGTTTTTTCTGAAATGGCAGCCAAAAAAAGGATTGGCAAAGTACTGCCCTTAGCTTTCCTCACTGTGAAACCAGCTATTAAATGCCAGCGTATTCCAGTGTTGCAGCTTTGCCCGTGTGCCCGCAAACATTAATCGCGGTGCCAGCTCTCCCCGCAGCACTGACGGTACCAACGCGTCGGCTTCACCTGTGGGGGAGTGGGCGGGACTCTCCCATCTCTGGAGCGTCCCCTGTGGGCTGTTGGCACCAATCAGAGAGCTGACTTGGTGATGGACAGCTCGGGAAGCCAATGAAAAGTTATCCCGCTTTCACAACTCACAGTGGATCGGGCTGGCTGTGGGGTCATTCGGGTTCCGGCTGCCGGGGGGTGCGGTGGCCTCGGGCGGGGGCACCGGCTTTGGCTCGGCTCGGCTCAGCTCGGCTCGGCTCACCTCTCCACGAGGCAGAAAAGGCCTCCAGCAGCCCCTGTTGTTTTCCTCACGATCTGGATACAATTGTAACTTCTTAATGCCTGGATGAGATTCTCGATTTCCTGAGCTCCCCTGAATAAGAAGAAATGAAGCATGGAGACTACAGAGGTCAGCGGAATGAAGATAAAGTTTCTGGTGGGAAGAGATTGAAAAGGTGCAAGTAGCTGAAAACCTTTTTTGTGGGCTGTGGGGATTGTGACTACACTAAAATTCCTTTAAACTGTGAAATATACTTGGGGAGGTTTGGATGCTTGAGAAGAAGACTTTTTGCCTCGGGGAAATTGAGCTCTCTCTGTTCTGGAACTGGAATATGAACAGAGACATTTGATAGATAAGGAAATGAAGAAAATTTTGTTTTTCGGCAGCCTGCCTTTAAAAGTAGTACCCCAAATGTGTAACATAACCCATAGCAGAGCTCTGGAAGGACTGTGAAAATGGGAGGAAGTCATAATCTGCAATGTATTCCCGGCGGATGTAGATTGTGAAGGTGAAGACACCTCCTAAGCCATAACTAAAAAAGGAACTTTTCTCTCTTAAGTGAACTGAACTGATTATTTGGGTGGATAACTGACTGAAGTGTTCTCTGTATGTTGTTGGTAAGAAATGTGGAATGAAGGGAGAGGGAACAATCTAGGAATCTTTATTCTGAATTTTTTTTGTGTTATTAATAAATTTCTTCTTGTACCTTTTTTAAGTTTTGAGCCTGCCTTGTCTCTATTCCTAAATCCCATCTCTAAAAAAAATTAAATATATTAAAATTGGCAAAACCCAAGTCACACCGTGACACAACACTGCATCAATGTCAAATTCAGACTTTGACTGGAATTCAGGGATTGTGATTAACACTGTCATCACTTGAGATTATATATTTCTTCCCTGGGTCCCTATTTTTGGTAGGACCAAACACAATTCAGATGCTTTCAAGTTCCTTGCAGCATCTCAGTCCTGTTTCATGACTTTATTTTAATATGAAAGTACCACTTACCAGAATGCACTGTTTATTATATTTTTGAGTATTTTTCAGCTTTCAAACCTGGTACACTTAGCCTTGAGCAGACTTAAAAACATATACAAAAATGTCTCTATATTATCTTTCAGTAAAGCTTTCTTTTGCTTTTTATCCATATAAAGTATGGCAATGGCCAGTGCCATGACAGGGATATTTGATTTGAGCTATGAAGAGATTTCTCTTTTACTTTTTCCTTTTTCCAGTCTTTGTGCCTTTTGTATTCTTAGTTGCCTGATTGACCAATAATAAAAAGGAAGTTTTTCCCACCTAGAACATGTTACAGCCTGTCTGGTGACTAAACTTACAGTATTGGCAAAAGACAATGCAGATTTGAGGAGTGGGTGGGTAAACAAGAAAAATCTGAGAACTTAAACCACTATTAGCTTAGAAACATGAGAAAGAAAAACTTCCAAAGAAAATTGGATATAAACTTATGAAGCTGAATTGGTTTTGGTGTCTTTAAGCAAAACATGGCATTTAACATCAATCCCACATTTTAAAATAAGTATTTTTTTAGGAAATAGATATGAAAAATGAAAATGAACAAAGTTCCCAGGTGTCCCCCACCCTGGCACTGCAGGGAGTTCTTCATGCTCCTGAGTGCTGGGCCCTTGTGAAGGTTTACCCAAGGTTTCAACCAGAGTCTGGTTTGGATTGAAGCATCCTTGAGTTTGTTTGCCTCTGTGATCTCCCTCAGCTACTTAAAAACCACCTGAAAGAGAGAAATATACCTTCATCTCAGTGCCAGCCTGCTTCCTTGCAAAGGCTTTGAGGAGATTGATTGAGGGAGGAGGGAATCTGTCTATATTTTGCCTATACCTTCCTTCTGCTTCAGCAAGAGAAATTCATCATGTGTCAAATAAATAGGTAATTTTTTCCTGATAACTATGAGAAAATTATACTCTCTTCTTTATGTCTGATAATGAGAAAATTATACTCTTCTTTATGTCTGGAACGTGTAACACGCCCTGCAGAACATGCTTACAGCAGTGCTCCTGTTAAGAGTGTGTTGTAGTTTAAATCATTACTTCTGAGTTTCTTTTTTGACTTCCCATCATTAATTCCACTATGATGTTGAACATGAAGAACAACTGCTGAAGTTCATATTCTGGAGAGACTCTCATTAATTTAAATGGAGTGGCAGGAACTGACCCTGAGTTAGTCAGGACACTTGGCTTTGTGTGTGCATTTGTTTTAGGCAATGAAAACATGGTTTGAGAGCACTAATAACATCTGCCTTAGATAAAAAACATATGAGCAATTGCCTGGAGAAGCACTGAGCTGCTCACCTGGAAAACATGGTGTTTAAAGCACATTTTCACACCCATATATGTCTTTTTAGAACAAAGAATTTGAGACATTCAGTCCCCAAGAACTAGAGCAATGATTTCAGGTTTTCATTTTACTGAGACAGCCTGTGAAGATGATTGAGCTAAAGTAATTTTTTTACATCTCTTGTCACAATTTTCATGACAAAATGCAACTTCTAGACCTACTTTAGTTCTAACTAGCAATTATTGGGTTGTTTACTCTTTTAACACTTGACACTTCTAAGTACATCAAAGGAAAGTGCAGTTATGCTACTCTACAGCCAGATCTTGTCATTATTCTTCAGGAAGTCGACATATTTCTGGAAAAGAAAGCTTGTTAGCCACTCAATATTGCAATGAAATGTTGCTAATTTTATGTCAGTGTGGCAGAGGCTGGCCATGGTTAGCAAGCAATTAAAAAGAGAGGTTGGTAATTATAGTCAGAGAAGGCCATGATACTAAAGAATTTTCAAAGGCATTTGCCTTTCAGTTTGCATGCCAAATTTGCCTACAGCACTATCAAAATTCTTCCCTATTATAGTCTTAGATCTGTTTGCTTACACACTATATGAATGATATCAGGGAAATATGATTTCAGAGATCATAAATTTGTAAGTACTTCCCTATTTGCAGACAGTGCTGTATTTTGTCTGGCATCATTGGTATTTATAAAGGGGATACTTCTAATTGCTATTTTTATTCTGTGATATGCCATACTTCATATAACATCACTGTGAAATGTGAATTGCAATTTTACTGGTTTTTTTTAAGTCAGTACTACGTGTATTTTGCAACTGTGGGTAAACAGTGACATTTATTCTGCTCTCTGTGTATCTGTTTTATAAGTATACAGATGGTCATGCTGCATTAGACCTGTAATGATGTCTGGTTCCAATTTTGACAGGAGGGAAAAGCAAGTAAATGGGCATTAGTATGGAAGAAGATATAATAAAAAATCTCCCAAGGCCTCTTTTCTGTTGCCATTGTCTTTGGAGTATACTTGGTATCTTTAGAGAGAAGTATACACAACGTTTGCTAATGGTTTCAGCATATGTTTTGATGGCTAATTTTTTCTCAGCATTGTTTAGCTTTAAGTGGGTGGCTGAGAAATGAAAAAACTGCAAGTTAAAAACAAAATATGCTCAAAAATTTTCTGAGCCTTTTCTGCTTTGTAGATGAAGTTTGTACGTGAATGTAAAATTGTGGTTTGAACATTCTCTCCTCCCAAACCTGTGCTGATGTCTCTTTTAGGAGATGTTTTCCCTAACTATATCTTCCTGCTGGGTCAGAGTGACCTTACACAGTGCTTGATTGAAAAGGGAAGAAAAGACATTCAAATTCTAAGTGGTGGCAAAGTTTTGAACATGCTTTCCATGCCAACAAGGTGCACTGCCCAGCATGCTGGTTTGGTGGGAGAACAGGTAAAAAATGATGTTTCTTTCTTTGCTATTCACCAGTATTTTCATCCTAGACAAGTGAAAACCATTCTGTCAAATAGATATCTGAAAATATATTTTGTCTTTCAACCAGCAGCCATTCTCCAATTAAAAAAAAATGTTGTTATAAAAAATGCCACACCAGGTTTTACTTTTTTTGTTGAGATCTTGGGACAATTGATTCTTTGAATTTGAGTAAATGCATTGCTGCATGTTATAGTTGAATGTTCTTTAGCTCTTGTTTTGTCAGGAGACATAAATGGGATTTCATTCACTGGTTGCTGTTAATTACCTCCTTCCTTACTGAAACAAAACATACAGTTTTCATAAATTTTTGTAATGTTAGTTACTATGTTTTATTCTTCTATCTTCAGTTGTTATCTGAAGTCAAACTAGGTCATCTTTAAATCCCAAATTCTTTGAAACTTCTTTTAAAGGAGCCTAGAATTGGCCTCTTTTTGATGCTTCAGCAGGAGATTTTAAGTGAATGCTGTCAAACCACTTGATTCTGATGTTGGCTCCCAGTCCCATGTGTATACTCTGTATTCTTTGTAACTTCGTGTCCTTCAATTTCTGAGTTTAAAGTGCCCAAGATAGAACAATAAGTGACATTAGTCCTTTTAGGCTCAATGACAGATTTATCATAAAGCACTCATGACTGGAGGAGAAAGAGGATGCAGATCAAAGCTCAGTGCTGAGATTCACAGAAGTATTTGGATGTGTAGGAACAAATCCACCAAGAGACCAGGATATATCATTGCCACTGAAGCCAGGGGTCATGAGCCACTGGATCCTCAGATCCCTTGCTCAGATCTTGTTCCCTGGCCCAAGAGATGCTGACATGTCTGTCAGCTGGTGCTCAAAATGCCCTTGGTTCAGTAGCCTGAGGGTCTGACTTGCACAGGAGGTTTTCAAAGCAGACTTGCAGACATTCAAGTCTCAGCTGAGGTCAGGATGTGCTCACCCTGGTGCCCACAGCCCCAGGACTTGAAGCCCTGGGATTTCCTCTGACCTCTGGGTTGGGTTCTGTCCCTAGCACAACCCAACTACATATCACAGGTTTTAGGAAAATCCTGTGCAAAGTCATATCTGGTTTTAAGACACCCAGATCAGCTCTTGTGAAACAGCCCTGATATGAGAATCCTGCCAGAGCTGAGCAGCAGAGGGGAGGGAGGGCACTGCCTGATCACCTGCACAAGTGCAGGATGCAAACAGCTCCCATTCAGCACCATATCAAATTTAAACTCCTCTGCATGCATAAATAATTTTTCCTTCTTCCTCATCTTATCTAGTCTAATCCCATTAGTTACTCCAGCCCTCACAGCTTTTATTCCAGGCATTTCCTGTAGCTGCAATACTCTACCTGCTGTGGACCTACATTTTTAAATTCAGGCCCCAAGTGTCACATGTATATATGAGATGTCCCAATGCAGTCATCAAGCTAAACCCTCTAAGTGTGGGATTCTGATGAAGGCCAGGGAAAAAGCAGGCTTGGATTTTCTCAAGCTGCTCAAGGAAAACATGAGAGAAAGAATTATAACAGTGATTAAGCACCTGCTGGATGTGTGACAGACGGGATGCTTTTGTGAAAGCAAGTTTACCAGGGGTGTCATCTTCCTTGCACCAAAGAAATCACTTCCATCCTTAGTTCCACAATCTACTCTATATAAGTGTGGTTTGTTTTTTAATAATGAGCTTTTTGCTTCTCTTCTGCATGAAGGAAGTATTGTTGCTACATCCTTTTTGCCACTCTCCTATCCCAAGAGCAACATCTAATGATGCAAATTTTCACAGCATCATTGCTGGCAAAAGACTATGACAGTCTCTGTCATCTGAAGGCTGTAACTCTAGAAGCCCTGCTCTTAGGCATCTGTGCATTAGGAACTCTGTCATGAGAATTCAGCATTCTTTGAACTGTCCCTGCACTATCATTCATTAACTCATAACTACTCACTGAGTGCCATTTGGATAATGGGCCTAAAAGCTGATATTTATGCTCTATTGTGTATTCCAGTTATACTCATCATTAAAGAAAGCTCAGCCTTCCTGGGTACACAGTTTCTTTTCCCATCCCCTGTCATTTTAGGTTTGTCACTTCAAAGACCTCTTTGAACCTGGATTTGTGTTAGCTAATGACACAGAACCTCTCTGCATACAGCTTGGCAAGAATAAAGCATATTAACAAGTAGACAGGGTAGAACAGGTTTGCTCTCAGCAGGAGGTTTGTTTGCATGTTCTGCTTTCAGTGGTATAGAAAGGTTTCCCTCCTTTCTCAGGGATGGTGCTGTTGTTACTTTCTCCAATTCATATTTCTGTCAAGTGAGGGTATCACACAGATGGCACCCAGTCTGATACAACCATGTAAAACTACCAAATTATCTGGAAGAATAAATCCTTCAGTGACTATGTGTGTGTGCAATCACAGAAGTATTTAGTGGAACAACTTAAAGTACTTTAATGCATTTTTTGTTTTAAAGTATTTATGAATACTTGTACATTGGGCAGTTTAATAAAATAATGTCTGAACATTTTTAACACTAATGGTCAAGTTAATTTAATTTTAAAATTCATGAAGTCCTTTTGCTGAGCTGCTCTTTTTCTTTCTCAAGTAAGCTGTTGCAGTTTCTGAGTTATTTATTGAAATATGATTACTGGACATCAAACCAGAAGCAGCAGCCTTGCTTTTTCCTCTTACAGCTTTATGAGGACCAGTTTTTCAGGCATGTAGACCTTTGGGAAGGCAGAAAAACGGTTCTTCTGCATCTTGACTGCTTTTCTTCTCACCTTGAGATGCAGTGGGGGACAAGCTGCAAAGGAACCAGTGGAAATGTGCTGTGGTAGTTATCATTAGACAGTCTGGCTGCAGGGGCCAGCAGGGCAGTGAAAGGAAAAATTATCTTCAGAAATCATGGGCAGAAAGTGTCTTGCCAATGGGGTAAGACAGGTGTAAAACCATGTTGAAAAGAGAATCCCTTGTTGGATGTGTAAATCAGATGTGAAGTGCCCATCAGCCAGGATGTAGCTAATGTAGGGGATGAGTACAGTCATAGCACTGGAAAGGGCAAAAAAGAAACACATCTTACATGTAAAGCCAATGATTTGCTGTTAGTTTAATTAAAGCCTTAATAGTTTTATCCAGAAGTGTTTATCATCAAATTTTAATTACTACAGAAGAAAGAAAAAAAAAAAGAAAATGGAAATTAATGCTTCCATGGAGAAAAAGCCTCAGTAGTAATAATACAGTTAAGATTGTGATACACACACTTCCTTGCAGGTACCCTTTTCCCTGGTTATTTCACCCACTGGTCCCAAGGCTGGTGACTTCATCCTGCTGCATATGTGGGGAAAGATGAACTATCAGCATCATGAGAAGATGATGAGAGAATATGAAAACATCAAGTTAAATGGGTTTCTTCATTTTTGTTCTCAGATCCATTTAGAGTAATTTTTATTACAGCTTTTACACCTTGCTTATGCAAAGTACCTTTTATTTTATTTTATTTTATTTTATTTTAAATTTATTTTATTTTATTTTATTCCCCCCTAAATCCACTGTCAGTAACACCCAGTTGACTATACTTCGGTGTTCTTCTTCCTGAAGAGAAATTAATTTCTAATTTTTAACATCTTCCTTGAGAACGTTGGTATCTGTGATAATTGTATTTGTTAGTCACTCATACATTTGCTTCTCATCCTCTCAAGTATACTTCTCGTGGTGTCTCATCCATCAAGGGTATGATTAAATTTACATTTCTTTGTCTAGAGGGAAAATACAGTACATGACCTCTCCTCTAAGCTAAATTGTTTTTAAATTCCCCAGTAGCATTATTTGGGTATATTCAGGTATGAAGAAATTAAAGCTTCCTACATCATTCACTGATTAATGACACTTCAGAATACTGACACAGAAAAACAGACATCAGAGCTCAAATCCAAATCCTGTGGGAGAATGCTCTTTCCAATCTTTTGCTGTTTTCCAAATCCTTTTTACATTTCTGAAAGTGAAGCACACATGGTTACTGTGAAGCCCTAAAGTAGAGCCCTAGAGAATTTCATATCATGTGGTACAAAATACTCTGAAGTTGCAAAGTAGAACTTGAGGTGGTCAGAAGTCTGATTTTTTTCATATCTAGTCATTCCAAGGAGAAATTGTTGCTTCCCAGACATGATGTCACCAGAATTTTTGGGATTTCCACACAAGGTAAATTTGTAATAATGGGGGGGAGGAGGGGGCATGAAAATCCTTTAAAAAATCCTAAAACCGAAGAAAACCAAAATCCCAACGCCAAGAAAAAGATATTTTATGGCTTTATTGCACATGCAATGATGAAAAAGACATGTTACTCCATGAATTTAATATTGTGGTGGTGAAATCCTGTCACAAAAATACTACAATTAAAGTTTTCACTTTTCCATCAGGCTGTGACAACATTGTTCATCCATTGGTTTCAATAAACTATTCTTCCATGTCTCTTGGTATGGCTGCTCTGCTCCCCAAAAGGCAAGGATGTATTTATTATATGTTACCCATTTTGCTGTTCATACTTCCAGGCATTCTATTAGCTTGTTGGTATACTCAGTGATTTTTCCAGTAACACAGCTAGTATGACAGGAGGAAGGGGGAAGAAGGAACTTTGAGGAATTGGGCTGCAGATAGAGATGTTTTGGAATAAATTATGGTTATTTAGGTCCTAATCCAGTATGAGACTGTTTGACAACAGTAAAAGCAGCCCAAATTGTGATAGTTGTGTGCTGGCTGATGTCATGGCTGTTTGGGGTTATAAAAATGTCTTGGATGAAAAAGACAATAAGATGCTGCTATATTGCTGTTTTTCTCTGTTCTAGTGAGTGAACATGTTTTGCCATTTGTATTCACTTAACAGGGACAGACAGAGACAGAAAAAAACAATTTAAGTGAGGAAATAATCACCGTGACTCAGTGCATGTACTGCAGTATGAAACTTCAGTGGGAGCACGAAGGCACAGACTGTTGAAGGAGTCAAAGCAGACAGGGCAAGGGCTCGCCTGCAAACTGGTGATTTGTTGGTAGTTCAGAAACCAGGAGCATTGTTCCTGTGACAACATCAGAACTCTGTGTTGTAATTAATGAAACCCTTTCAATCAGAGAACTGGATGTATGAGTCTTAGGAGAGGCACAGTTACTGTACAGAATTGTGTTTTGTTTCTTGGGTGGTTTTCTTTGCTTGTTTTATTTTGTTTTGTTTGTTTTTTCTTTTTTCTTTTTTTTCCCCCTTTTTTTCCCCTAGTAAAGCTGGAACTAATGGCCCTGATTTGCACAGTGATTGGAGAAAATTAGAAAACACACATGAGATTTTAGGCTAGTTTCCAGTCATTTAGACCTCTAGCTTCCAATTGAGCATGTGAAGTAAAAATGTAACTAAAGGCATCCCACAAAGAAATACTGTGAAAGTATTTTAGAATTTTCTTAGGAAGGTGTTGCCATTTCTGTTCTACCAGGATGAGGAATTTTCCTGTGCCAGGAGCATGCAAGACTTGTGGTTCCCACGCTGATTGTGCTGCTTTCTTGCTGTTTCAGTTTGATGCTCCACCTCCAAGAAAACCGTGCCCTCCACAGCAGAGCATATTCTGGTTGCAGATTCTGCCAGTGAAAGATGAATTTTCACCATGGGAGCCAGGTGTTGCCTCTACCACTCCCTGTAATCTTCATTTTGTTATTAAAAACACACTGATCTTCAACCTCTTATTTCTTTCTCAGACATTGATGGATGACCTGTCAAAGGTCTCAGATGCTAGAAAAGACAAAGAGAAAATCCCTTTCAGCCACAATGCAGTTGGGTAGGACATGGATTCCTTTTCTTCACATACAAAAGGAGGTAATGCAATCCTCTGAGAGATGAGAAACTTGACTTCAAGTTAGCACTATCCTTCGTTTGGACAGGCATATGAAACAATTTTGGAGACACTGAACAAGCTAGAAGTGTGCTTTGGTGGGGCTTTCCCAGTGTGTTCTGGAGAAGTCTCATTATAAATGATGGGAATGGCCACTAGCAGAGGGGTAGGATCCTGCTATCCCCAGAGAAACAAGCTTACCAAAATAATATAGTGTTATTCTTCCTCCATGAATTTGAAGATTATAAAATTAGGAAGATGCTGATTGTTGCATTTCTGGAGCGTCTGAAAACTGCAGCCTGGCATCTTGTGGCTTTACTTTTCTGACTGTTTCCTTTGAACATCACTGCAATTATATCTAATTTAGGAGGAATATCTCAAGAAGTACACAGACGTAAGACATCTGTCTTCAGACCAGGCTTATTACTGTTATTGTTCTTGCCATGTGTTTGTTATGAATTGACAGAGGAATTAAGCAGCAAAAATTAACTGACTGAATCATTTTACAGAGGAAGATGTCAGAGGATGCATCTTCTCAGCAGCATTGTAGTACACTTTGCTTAGTACAGGCTCTTCCTCTGATCACCAACAGGTTGAAAAAGTCCCTTCTTTGTGATTTTTTTATAATAAAGTGAAGATGAAAAACAGAAGTCAAGACTGCAAGAAATGCTGGCTTATTCAGATTCAGACAAGCTGGCAAGGTGGATTCCTTCTTGCCTTCTACGTTAGAAATGATTGGAAATCCTCTTCAAGCACTTAATGAATAACAAAGCACTGGACTGCAAAGGGACAAAGACCAGGAGGGGATGAGAAATCCTACATGGTTAGGCTTCCTCTTAAGTGGTGATCACTGAAATCAAAGTTAGGGGTAAATTTACACACCTTTGGCTGATTCTGTAGCAATTCTTCCCCCACATTGATCAGGCTTCTCCCATAACCTCCCCAGCCTCTGCCCTGGCTGTCCTCAGTCTCTGTGGGTAGTGCCTGTCCTTGTTTGCCACCTTCCCATTTCTTCCACTGGCCTGTTTATGCTTTTCTTAAACAAAACAATTCAGCTGAACCCAACCTCTTTTTATCTCATCTTCTGCCATAGTTTACCCAGGATGTAATTTCCAGGAGATGTAACATAATATTCCAGGAGATTCTGGGTTGCCAAGCATTTAGGGACAGTTACCACTGTCTTGTTTATTTCTTTCTCTACTGTTGTCAAGTCTTTCAGGATTTTCAATTTGGCTCCAATATAAGGTATCTATTTTGTTATCCTTCACCCTATTATAGGTGTGTATTTTCACTCTTTATAATATTTTCAATCTATCTCGTACATTTAGGTCTTAATTAAGCACTCAGAATTGCTGTATTTCACACTTCAGATCTTTATTTAAGACAGTTTCTATACTAAGGAGACCTACATTCTTTATTTTTCTTATGTAAAACAGGAATTTTAAATTACTCCCCTTTTGGATTATATTGGGTCAGCTTCAGTAAATTCTCTGTGTCATGAAAATACAAAGACTTTGATAACCAAATATTTTTGAATTCTTTTCCTCTTACTCTAGTACATACTGCCTTTCTTTCATTTCACCCTTCACCCAGAGGTGAGTGTATTCATTATGATAATAATGTCATACAACACAGTATCTAAATTATCTCCACAATGCAACTCATCCAGAAAAAAAAAATAGTTATAGAGTTTATTATGCCATTTCTGCTGCACAGAATGGATTGTGACATATGTTTGACTTTTTCACAGCTCAGGTTTGTAAACCCTTTATGGCCTCAGCCAAAACATATTGTAGCCAAGAGGTTTGTTTGCACTGAATTAAAATAGGACTGATTTACCAGGCATTTAAAATTTTCCATCATTCACTGCCATTTTAAATCTTCTATCTTTGCATGAATAGAAAAGGCTGTTATGTTGCCAGCATTCTTGATGCTCTGGTAATATCAGAGATATAGCAATTAAAATATTTTTTCTGGATGGGTGAATATATTTGTCTTCATTAAATCTTCATTTCAAAGCATAACCCGGAGGGAGTTTGTAAATTAACCCAGATATGAGCTTTTATAAAGCAAACACAGGTATATTCTTTGAATAAAAATTACATTTCAGTGAATTTGTTTCCACTCTCAAGGAGAGAAAACATATTACTGAAAGGCCAAATGAGGGGCTAGTCACACCAGGGTAGTTTGCTTTGGCAGTATCAAGCAACACTCAGCATTACTCTCCCATGCTGAGTAACTCTACTGACATCCTACTTGATTTTTAGTGTAACAAATCTGGGTAATATTTTTTCCATGAGGAAATGAGCTGAACTATGGACAGTGTGATGGTTTGGCTACAGAAAATTTACCTCTAAGGAAGTTTTGTAAATGTTTTACTCACTGCAAAACATCTGTTTCTATATTATACCAGAATGCCCCTAAGTTGTTTTGTGTTTTTTCTGTCTTGTTTAAATCTATTCTCTAAGGACCCGTATTCAAGGAACTTTGATACAATATCTATTATGCTTTCACATCTAAGCATGTTTTCTTCTCGATCACAGCTGGGCTATTACATCCTTTGAAGCAAAATTCACTTCACAGCATTTCAGCCCAGTGCTTTGCCTTTGAGCGCATTTGCTGCACAGCTAACTTGCACAAATTAGATATTTTTGAGGCTCAGTTGATATAAGAAAAAATTTAAAAAATTCCAAAACTAGTTGATAAAGGTTTTCAGTGTTTTGTGCTCTGAATTCTCTGAGTAGGTAACTTGTCAGATTAAAATAATAACAGCTTACAAAACCCTTCACAACTCTAAGTCTGTGAAAGACAATTTTCCCTGATATTTATGAGTCTAAGCCTAGAGATAAATAAAGAAAACCTGAATTCCCAAGTGTTCATTTCCCCCCTCTGCTATTCCTAGCAGTTCCTCCTTGCCTGTAGCTCACTGTTTCTTCGGGCTCTTTTAATCAACTGACTGAATACTTTTACTTTGCCTTCAGTGCAAATACTGAATGTGCTGATCCCTGGCTCCTAAAGAGCCTTGTGACTACCGAGCCAAGAATTCAAAGATTGTGTTCTATGTCACACTACAAAGCAGGAGAAACTGTTCCTTCACTGAAACTCAGGCATATCATGTCTCATGAAAATGACTTTTTCCTATGTGTGTGCTATATAATGAAAAATATTGTCACTTTTGTTCTATTCATGCAGGCACATAACTAATGCTGAAATATTTCCATATCTTTAGTCCTGTCATATGCTAGAAAGTTGAGAAGAGGGCAACACTGTTATTCCATCTAGGTTTTAAAAAAACCTGTTAAATGCAGTGGATGGGCTTTGTAAAAACAACATAACAACAACCAAAAACAAACAGACCTCCCCATCCAAAACCCCCAAGAAATCCCAAAACATCAAACCAAAAAAAGAACTGTTCAATATCTTTATTTCATAAAGCACTTTATTCTTCAGTGGTTAAGTGAATCAGAGGTTGTGTTTTAGTGTGTAACATGGCCTTTCATTAGAGATTTCTGTTTCTGTGCATCAATAGAAATAATTCTTTCCTACCTAGAAAGAATTACTTAGAATAAATGTTTTCTGGTTTTCCAAAAGTACCAAGCATCTGGTGTGCACAGGTCACTGATGGCTGTGGATGTACCCATTACCACACAGGAGGGACAGCCCATGGCCCCAAAACCAACCACACCTTCTTCATCTGCAGCTGTGAAGGGATGAGGGCTGCAAGAACACCTGTCCCTGTGTGCAAAGGAGCAAATCCTGCTTGCTCTCAGTGGGATACGAGCATCACCTGCTCAAAACCAGTTTAACCTGGGTCAGGGTGTGCAGAGGAAAAGCCCCAAGTTTTACCAGGGTTTGTGAATCAAGAGAGGTGTGTTCACACTGAGCCAGTGAAACAAACATTTGTGGTGGGTGTGTGAGGCTGGAGCCATGTCCAGTGCCTTCTGCAAGGGATCATTGTGGCCTGGCTATTCAAATAGAGCACTGCCTTCCCTCAGCCCCCTGCAGCCAACATAAACCTCATTAACAGTTTCAGCCTGAGGTAATGAAAACTGTAAATCTGTGATACTCCCCTGCCCAAAAAGGAACTGCACTGGCTGAACAAAATTAATCAGCTCACTGCACTGAGAAATAGTTTAATCCTCCTGCAGTGGGGAAGGAGGGGGGAATGTACAAATATCTTCAGGGAGCAGGGCTGGCTTGTAGCTCATGAGTAAAAAAGAATGGCTTTTAAAGGAATTTAATTTCCAGCCGTTGTAAGGAAGAACACCCAACGCACCTATTTAACACTTTGTTTAATATTGTTTCTTCTGTCAGTGAGAAAACCAATCTGCTGTCTACAGACAGATTCTCTGCAGCTGCCCATTCTCACAAACCCCTGTACCTGCTGAGAGGCAAGAGCAGCTGTGCCACATCTGGCATCTGCAGCAGAGGAGCAGCAGGGCTCAGCAGAGTGGGCTCTCACTGCAGAGGACACGGGGTCAGAGAGCCCAGTTGTGATTCTGAGAAAGCCTCACACTCCAGAGGGTACAGGCAGTGGCAGAAAATAATTTGTGGAAAGTTTCCCCTCCATTCCAAAGCTGCAGAAGGCAGAATACTTACAGGTTTACAAAGTAAATCATTATGTAGAAGGTCTATTTTTGATCTACCTACATGATCACTATTGGTTGTGATCTGTCATAACCCCACCCAGATGGCAGAGAAACAAAATTCAGTGAATTCAGAACTGATCTACAGTCACTTGCCTGCTAAGTGCACATTTCTCTATGAACCTTGCTATCAACCACTTCTGTATTCTGAAGAAATCACTGTACAGATGTAATTTCAAGAGATTATTTGTGAATGAGCTGGCAATTATTCTGAATTTAAGAAAGTTTCCTGGTTTTACTCTTTACCAGTCCTCTTTGCATTGATGAGAGTGAAAGAACCTTAATGGCTTGCAAACATTATGAATAAAATGAGCAATAAACAGGCTGAGGAAGCTGTGAAGCTCACTTTCTAAACTATGTTAAAATTTTCAGTATAACACAGGAAACCTACAGGGCTCTCAAAAGTTGTTGTGATAAACTATATCTAAGATTGAAGATGGAGATTCACTTTTTAATTTTTTGAGTTATATAAAAATTATGAAAAAGACATCTACATGAGAAACAAGGAACAGGAATTTGCAAGGGAAACCACTGTTTCATTTAATGGAAATAATTTCCAGCAAGGCACAGTGAGGAGAAAAAATTTTCACTGAGATCTCTGAACCAAATTGCATTTAAATTGCACTTAGGCTGAGTTATTGCTGGTGACATACATTGAGGTTATACATCAAACTAGTAACTCAAATATTTATTGGTGATTCAAATATCAGTCATAATAATACTGTCTATTTAATCTATCAACTATTTAGTCTACTTAGTTTTATATTCTGTCCTCTTAATACTCAGTGTCTAATAGCAAGTTAGAATATTTTTAAAGGGTTCATATAAGAAAAATGCCTTTTGAATTGGGTTATTTAAGAATTACAACAGCAACTGACAAGTTATTCCAGAGAAATAATTTGAACTCATCTCAATGTAAATTAATTTTCAGGAAATGTGAAATGAATTTTCAGGTAATGTCATACAGTACTTCACCAGTGCAAGGTTGTGCAAGATTAATGATAAGGAATTAATAAAAAGTTGAGAGGAGTAGGAAGTAAAATTGTCACCATTTTTTGCTTCCCATAGGATAGAATGGATTAAAAAAAATATATATATACTTTTTATTGAATATTTATTTTATCTTTCACTTCATGGATCAAACCCTTTCAGTACACTGTTTTTGAAGAGGGGCTGGGAATGTTTTCAGTGCCCTACTGTGTTAGCAAACCTCAGGCTGGGGCTGGCCAGCAAAGTCATTTTCCTTTAGTCCAAATCCATTTGCTCAGAACAAGTTCAATGATGACTCCAGGATGACTCTCCTAAGTTTTATTCCAATGAAGAGGATATCCTGAATTTGTTTTTTCCTGCATCTAGCAGACACTACAGCAAGAGTGATTTTGTAGTTGCAGGGTTTGGACTTTCCAGATATCCAAACTCCAACAGTAGCCCCAAAACAATGCCTATGGTGTATGGAGATGTCTCTCTCTCTTTCTCTCTCTGTCTTACTGGATTTTCTTTTTATTTTTTTTTTCAAATCATTGTGACCTTTATCTTTTCTATAAACTTCTCCAAACCTAGTAAGAGATGATGTTATATTATTATTTATTTATTATTATTATTTACATTATATTTTGGCTGATTCAGCCAAACTTGAGTCTGTTTTCCCAGTTGAGGCCAAGATCCTTCTAGCACAATTCACCTCCATTTTTGGCTTTAAACTTGTAGTTGTCCTGACAGCCCCACTCTGTATGAATGGTCTTCTACATCTATATCCACATTTCCTGAGCTAGAAAGCAAGATAACTTAGACACTGTGAATGTGCACGTTTAACAAAGCACAGCTTATAAAGAATGACATATTTGTGGGGAAAAAAACCCCAGTGGTGAGGATTCGGAATTTTAGAAAGGCTCTGTTTGGTACAAAATCATTCTCTCTTTTTGTTCTGGTGCATCAGGGAAACCTTGCAGATGTGTATTGGAATTTAAAACATGAGTGGAGGAAAAGCAGTGACTACTGGGGTTTGGGATAATTTTGCTGCTGTGATGTTCATCACCTCACATCCCTTACTTTGTCCTTGGCCAAAGTCATCAAAGTATTGAGGATCTAGGCAATAAATTGAAAAACATAAATGCACAGAAAAACAGTTCAACTCCACAGAGCTAAAAAATACAAGGATTTCTTTTTATACCACAAACACATATTTCTGAGTCACTCCTGTCTGAAATTTTCATATTTAGCTATCCCTCTTCCCTCTTGCTTTTCTTCATCTGGTGTTAGTTATACCTGCTGGCAAGGAAAACAAGATTGTTTCTTGTTTTCTTGGTACTACAAAACTGCTCTTTGGAGGATTCTACCTCACAGTGTTTTTCACCATTTTCAGTGTCAGAAGTCATTTTGCCATCTGTAGCAGCATTGCTGGGATATCTGTACTTGACTTTACCACACAGCTCATACTCCTTTTGTAACTGTAACAGACTCTTACTACAAGGGAATTTTAAAATTCCATGGTTTTTTCAGTTTTTATATGACAAAAAACATAGAGTCCTTCTTATCACTCTAGAGAGCATGGATTACAAGGATGTCAAGAATAAAGGTGAAGGACATTCAGACCTTCTTTAGGATATGCAGTCTACTTATACAAGAAGCACTAGTTTTTATTACATTTATATATTTTTCCCATCTTTTTTTTTTTATTGTTTTCCCTCCCTTATAAAGTTTTAAACTGTATGATGTTTCAAACCAAGGCATTATTGTAGATTTTGATCTGAACTCTCCCCTTCTTGTTATTGGTTTTGTATGACTTCAGAGCAAAAATAAATGAAAGAGAAAGGAAACCTCTGGTTTCCAAGAAAGCTATAAACTTAGAATCATTTTGCTACCAGTGTAGATAATGGAGATTAAGTATTTTTATTCACTAGTAGTAACTGTTAAGATGAGTGTAGCCTGTATAGAGCAATCAGTAACAATGCAACTTCCTGAATACCTAAAAGTTTTTTAAGCTGAAATACAGAAGGATTGTGTCTAGGATCTTCTCTCAAGACTACATCCAGCTCTGACATGTTTGTCTCCATTATACCAGAGCTTCTTACTTTCATCTTCATGGTGCAGCTGCAGGCTCTGCCTTCCAGAGATGTGTAATGAGGTGCTCTGTAATTCTCAGGCCAAAAAGTTGTGGAAAATCAGGTTTATTGCCATCCTACCCCAGTTATAGAGGTGAGATGCAGTTATCTTAGAGCTCAAAGTGGGGAAATGAGGGACACTGGACACCAAAGGATAATGGTAAGATATGGAAATGAGACTACTGACAGAAACACATGTAATAAGAATAATAAGAAACACTAGCTCTGACATTGGTTTGACAGAAATGGGAAAAGTAGCAGGTTAGTAACTATACAGACCATAAAGATGGAATCAATAACTGTTTCTTGCCTCTGTCTGATGTATTAGAGAGTATATTGGAAGGTATTTATTTTTCTCCTCAGTTACTACTGGAATTGAAAGCAGCTACAATTAAAACAAATAATTTAAAAAAATCTGAACTTGAATGCAGGAGTTTTTAAACTGTCACCCAAGGAATTATCTTCAATAAGATAATTAATAACTGTAAGGAAGTTTCAGAAGATTGGCAGAGTATTAATGTTTGATCAATATTGAAAAATTATGTACAGGAGGCTGATAAAATTTCAGGCCTAAGAAACAGCCTAACAGCCTATATAAGTTAAATAATATGATGCATAACTCAATTAGTAATGAATTATAAGGTAAAGAACTGAACAGCAATCAACACTGGTCTCTGAGAAATGGGACTGATAATTGCAATGAGATATAATGAATTCCTTATGACTTCTGCCTTCTTAGTGTGACTGGAAAATCAAATTTAGAGCTTAACATTGTCTTTGTAGTGTTACTTCCACTGCAAAAAAATTCAGCAAATGCTGCTGTGATTCTACTTCTGAAACCCTTGAGAAGCAAGGGGAGGTCACAGTCATCTCCTTTAGCCTTTAGAACATGCATTGGTGCTAAAAACAGCTTGGTGTGAAGGCTATGGGCCATAATTTTGTTTTCAGAGCAGGAGGAGAATAAAAATTACTCAGAGAAAAGCCATTGGAAAAAAACCTCATCAAAACAAGAAAAGAAAATTATACATTTGTTACACATATGACAGATCAGCCTCTGAATCTGGGATTTTTTTGTGCTGATAGCAATGCATATAATCAATTGTAATGTATAAACAGCCTGGAAAAAATGGATCAAATGCATCTCTAATTTGCACTGGAGAAAGAAAGAGCTTTATCCCAATCATTAAGCTACAGGTAACCTCAGTATTGTTAATATCAGAAAATGCTATGAGCAAAAACAGGTGGACACTTTCTCGTTGGAGGTGGAATTTTCTTCCACAGATTCACCAAAATCATGATGAAACTTTTGTCTTTGGTGTGTAGCAATCAGTTTCAGTGTTTATTTAAGTGTTTTGCTGTTTGCAACCAATCTCCTAGAAAAGAAATTCAATATAGAGCATGTATATTTCTTTCAGTTACTTTTCTTTAAGTGGCTATGTTTGGTTGAAACATTTTTAGTAGAGCCTGTTCAATTTATGAATAAACAAAATGTAAAATGAAAACGAAAAATTCACTAGTCCTGACTTTTCCCCTGCTTATCAGCTGATGCTACCTAGTGATTATTAGAGCAGGTAAAGTTAGCAAAATCCAATGGTTTCAGATCTAATTAATAAAGAAAAGCCAAATAAAATATTTCCCTAAATATATGTATGTGCAGCAATTTATTTTGTATATATTGCAAAGGCTGAATCTTGATTTTTTTTCTTAAAAGTTTATTCAAAGTGAGGAAATAACAGACAATGCTGAAGTAGGTAAAAGAGATTATGAGAGCTGTGAAAAGGAGAAATGAAAGCCAAGATAAGCCAGTTTGACAAAAGACTGAGAGAGATAAGATAATATAATACAAAGGCCAAGTCACAGTTGGGGCTTTTCTGAACTTGGCAAATGTTTGGCCAAGAAAATCAACTCAGAGAAGGAAACCATTAATTTGAGACTGCCAATATAGCTGCTAGCTGGCCTCTTCAAGCCCTTGGAGGAGCAAGGGGAGTTGGAAATTTTGACCTGGTGTTCTATAATGTACCAAAGCATAAGTTTTTCCACAGCCATTAGAAGGGACTTGAGAGCTCTCTGCCTCTTGCTGCTTCTTTGCTTGGGCAGGTTATGTGGCAGTTGTATAATTAAGTAGCACTTCTGTGCACTTTTCAGCTGTAGACTGGGTTGAATTTGAGCCAGCCTGCAGAAAGCTGTGCCTTGTTTCACAAAGACCTTTAGTGGCTTGTCTGGCTAAGGGAAAATATCATTAAAATGCTGCATTGCAGGCAATGCAACCAGGCCCAAGCCTGGTTTGTAAACTAGGTCCAGGCAGTGGCTTGCTTTCCATGTGGTTTGTTTTTCTATATCTATAGTGATACCAATCTTGCTGTGTCCTAAATCTAGGACTCAGATTTTGTACCTCCCAGGCAGGTGCCTGTGGCTTGTTCTCCTGCCTCATGCTCACCTGTTTAGACTGCAGGGTTGAAGTTCCAGCCTCTCCTTCCTTCTTGTAATCTACAAAACATCTGCTGACACTAATAAACCAAGGCAGCAGAGCTCAGGAGCGAGGAAAAAAAATTACATTTGCTAAGCCTGGGATAAGATTTTGTGATTAATGGAATTACAAGTGGGATAGATATGAGACAGCTGTTGTTATTAAATAATCCTGCTTATTTGCTCAGAAAAATGAACTGCATGCAGCACTGAGCTCTAGGGACTGCCTGACCATAGGGGGATGAAAGGTCAATTGTGAGGTTTGCATTTGTTTGGTGGGCAACCAACACCAGAATTGTTTTAACTGGACCTGCCCATAAAATCTAAATTGTCTAACTAGAAGATTTTTCTGAGGTCCTCAAGTATAAAGAAAACAGAAGAAAAACCTCACAAGTAAAATTTAATCAATTTATGTTTTTATGTTATTTTTTCTTTATTGCCACACTGTTCACAGAAGATCTGGTTCATGCCTCCAGACCAGACTTTGCCTTTGTGGTTGTATTTTCCTCACATAAATACACAAATACCTCTCATAAATATACAAATACCTCACATAAATACACAAATACCTCACATAAATACACAAATGCACTTCTCTCAAATGCAGCAGCAGGTCCTGTAGGTTGTCTCCTGTCAATGCAGAGAAAAGGGGTTTGTTAGAGGAAAACAGAGATTTTCAAGTGCCATGGCAAGTTCCAGGCTCAGAATTTCCTAGTTACTCGTTCCTTCCTCCTGCTGTTGTAGAGCTCCTTGTAGCCTCCAGGAAAGGTATGACAGCATTTTAATAGAGATTTTGAAAGAAATAAATTAGCAAGAGAACTATGACTGGCATTTCTATGCTGAGATGCCATGAGCTCTAACCTCCCACAGGCAAAAAAATTCAGCTGAAGTCAATTTTGATTTTTGTTTTAAAATAGCTTAGAAACCTTATTTACATTTCCAATGTACACTTACTGATGATCAATTTAGGCTTATGTGTTTTTACCATAATTATCTTTAAAATGACATGATCTTTTTTTCTCATCTCTTCTTTGCTTCTCTGATGTATTTATAGCAATATAGCATTTTAGCCCTTTCAGCTGTAATTTTATAAGGTTAAAAAAAATCTGTTGATTTCTCTCAGAAAATAACTTCTTCTTACTCTGAACCTATTAATATCTATTTTTCTGCCTTATACTGATTTCAGTTCATCTCTTTTCAGGATTACATATGGTGCAACAAAGGATGTTTAATTAGTGCCTTGTAAAATGGCATTAAGAACTCCTTGTCTCTATGGAAAATACTTTCCCTGATAAGGAATTACAATCATCTTTTCCATGTCTGCATCACATTGATGGCTTGTAGTCATATGATTGACTGATGCACCAACTTCCTTCTCATTCATTGTCACTTACAGACTGGAAGCCTTGTCTGTGGCAAGAAAGTGCTTGTTTCTGTTCCCTGTGGACATGGCCATAGGATTTTTAGAATTACACACCTTTTCAAGGTCATACAGTACAGTACATGTGCTTCTGTACATTAATCCATTTCTATACCATGTTAACTACACTTCCCACCTTGTGCCCTTAGTAAATGACAAAGATTATTGTTTTTTGTGGTGCAGAAAATGCAAATTTTTAAAAAAAGCAGGCTTCATTCCTCTGAGTGAAAAAATATCTTGAAAGCTAAACCTACCTGAAATATAAATGGGACATATCTTTTTACATGCCAAGTTTAGTAATAAAGACTAAGTTCTACAGTTCTGCACTATAAATCTTAAAAATTTAATTTTCAACTGTTTGTAGTTCATGAAAAAGAGTGTCATAAAAAGCTATGGGAAGCATTACTGCAACAGGTGCTTGATATTAATTACAGCTTCATTATTACAATGAAGAACCTTACCTCTTTTAAGGTTACTTAAATCTCAGCTGTGAATGACAACCCCAGATTATCAGACATCAGCCTAGACTTTTTCTATATGGTGATAAAAAATTAAATCAAATTAACACACCTAATTATTTCTAATGAGAATTGAGACCTAGATAACTCCATGCTGCATAATTGGTGTTTTAATTGTTTGCCTAGGTTGAGCTAGGAGGTAATGGGGTTCACATAGCTCAGTACTGGGTTCTATCTCTACAGTAGTTTTGATAATGACATACCATTTTTAGCTCTGTGATAAAATATTTTCTACAATTTTCATTTAATTATGCAGTAAAAAACACTAAACCTCCTTTGCATTGACATGTTTCAAAGATGCAGAAGTGATTTTAGAAAGCTTATGTCCAGAACAAATCCAGTGAGGGTTTCTGGCTGTCCTTGGAAAACCCTTTTGCTTGTTGAGAGACTTTTTCCCCTTGTTTCTCCTTCCTAGGGTTACTTTTTTTATTTTCCTTGAGCGAAAAATTAGGTTTTACCAGGCACTGTCTTTCAGCTCATGCCTAGAACAGAGCAAGGATGGGATGCAGAGCAGATGTGCTGCAGTTGGAGCAGTAGTACTGCAAGAGCTGATGGTTTTATAGGGTTATCCTGGCCCAGCTTCCTGCATCTGGAACTTGCTCACCACTGCACTGAGGGTGGGCTGCCTGCAGGTCCTTCAGGAAATCTGGATCAGAGCCATCTGTGCCAAACCCTTCACCATCTGTTACCAAGTCATCACCCTGGCTGCTTGCTGCCAGGCCTGGACTTGCTCATTTGTCTCAATTAGCTGCACATATTGATTGGATTTGCTCTGTTCTGTAGGGGAAGATGTTCTGTGGCTTGTTGGTAGGAGCTTTGTTTCCTGTGGTGAGGGGCTTGATGTTGCATGAGTTGATGAGGAGATGTCTGATGGAGATGAGATTAGGCTCAGTTTATTGGAGGAACAAAAAAGCTTTGCCTACTGGCAGTGAGAGGGTAAAATCCACTGGGATTAAAAATAAACCTGTTGTTTCCCTCAGAGGAAGGGGCAATGGGCTGCCCAGGCTGGCAGCACTCTGCCTCAAAGAGGTGTACACAGAATAGTTTTCCATCTCCTGTCTCCTACATAATAAAAATACTTTATGTAAGGAGTCATTCAACTACAAATCTGTTTTGCTGTGTGCCCTGGTATCTGCACTCTACCCAAGGTCATTGCTCCTCTTACTTAGGCAGTTCTGTATTTCCAACAATTGCCAGTGCAAGAGGGAGAGCTTGGAGCTAAGATCTAATATTTCTTGTACTGTTCTCCTGAATGTGTTTTCTTAACTCTTACTTTTTTTAACCTAAGTGACAAATTAATGCTATGACAAACTACAATATTAAAAATAACATTTAGGAAGAAGACACCACAATACTGGCAATGGAGGTAGATGTAAAAAGAACAAACCCCAAAGACCCAAATGATAAATGTGAAAAATGTGTTAAAATTTTTTTCTTGGTTCTGGAAAAGCACAGTCTTCTCTAGAACTTTTTCCTAGTTTTAACGACTGTGTTTGAACTTTTGCTCTTGTGTCTTTAATAGTGACCTCTGGTTTCATGGAAATAATCATGCACAATGAAGAAAGGGAGCACAATAAAACACATTTCCCCTACTTTGTGGGCAAGGACATAAAGCTTCCAAAACAAGCTGCTGCTGTGAGTGCATGTGCAGAAGGGGCAGGTTCCTGGGGTGCTAATTTCTCGAGGGTTCAGGGGTGGAGGAGCAAGAGTGGCAGCCTGAGGCAACCCTGTGGCCACTGAGGCTTCCCCATCACATCCCACAGTGTGAGGGGTGAGGTTAAAACTTGGCCATGGGCTGCAGAGGCATTTACCAGTAGGAGAGAAAGAGATGAACTCTCACATCCCAGGTGTATCCTCTGGTCACTGCAGCCTCTTCTCTCTGCTCCTCTCTCTTAGCCTCTGATAAGGTTAGGTCCTGTTTTCCTTACATATCTTGTCCTTGTCTATTCTCCCTTAAATTTTTCTTGTCCCAGTCTTTTTCCCAGTCACTCTTAGTATCCCCACAAATGGGAATTCTATCTAAGTACTGTCTGTTCCTGCTCTTCATTCAAAATTACAGGCACTATTGCAGTTTTCTGAAATACCTTGTACAAGCAATCTTCTCTTTTTCTAGGCACAGAATTCATCTTTTGCTAGGCTCACTAGATGTAGAGAAGACCAAACTAGACACTTCAATCATCTCTGGAGGCTGAAACTTGGTGCAAGAGGCTCATTCTCAACACTGAGTTGTCAATAAAGTTTCACACTGGATTAATAACTGCTTTGTTTCACAAGGCAAAAAGACAGAATTCCTCCTTTGATCTCATGAGGAAGATAGACCTGGGTATAGAGCAGAGTTAGCTTGTGAAAAGTACAAAATATTTTTGGAATGCCCCACAGATGAGATTTGGATGACATTTAAAAGTCTCTGCTGTTGAGATTAATTGGCCAATGCCCCTGGAAGGTTGTCTCTGGCACCTTTGTTTTCAGTCCAGCGTTGTACTACAAAATAAATTTTAATAACCTGGGCTGCAGCAAGCAACTCCTCCTTGAATTAGCCAATATTGAATAGAGCAATGAACTTTGCAAGAAGGCCCTGAGCCTTTGTATATGTTTAATGGCATTCTAATACCTGTCAGCTGCTTAATTTCCAAAGGAAGGAGTGCTCTCCCCAGCTCAGACTCAAAATCATCATTCTACACGCTGTACTCCAAACAAAAGCACTCTGCTTGTCACACTCTGACATCTAATGAGAATGATTGCCCTCCTACCAAAGGAGAAGAATTGCTAAGCAGCACCCAGGCAGCAATTACAGAAATAAAAGCAGACATTTCCCAGCTGGTGCTGTGAGAAGGTGGCAGTGGGTTTGTAAGGAACGGGACTCAACCCTGGGCAGGTGAGGTGCAGGCTGATCATTCTGTATTTGCTGGAAACTTCCTGGAGGATTTATGTTTTATCTCTTCTACACCCAATCTTCTTCTGACCTGATTTTGCTTTTCCTTAATTTCTGGCCCCTGCAGGTGGGACAGTGTGGATTTTGCTGTGTTGACACTAAGGGAAGGTGTCTGTTGTGACAGTGGGACAGACTGATCTGACAGGCAGTGGAAAAGGCTTTTAAAGACTTAACTCAGCTAAAGTCTTGTGTCCTGGACAGACACTGCCCTAACTGAAGTGTTAGAGGAGGTGCACTCAAAGAAATAATTGGGGAAAAAAAGGCTAATACATACTGCTGTAAGGGCATATAGATTTTCATCTGAAATGGCCAGAGCATGCCCTGGCCCGAGCTTCAGCCTGTTCTGGTTGAACAAACTGGGCCTTGTTATTTTTGGCTTGTTTTTACTGAAGAAATTGTCAAGGTGTGATGGACCTGTGCATGAACATGTCTATAACCGTGAAAAAGAGAGACCAAAATGGAAATGCTAAAACAGTAAAAATTAGTGGCTTAAGGATCCAAAGGGAAAAGTATCACACGAGGAGGTGTAGAAACCTAAGGCAGAGATGCAGAAGATGTGAATTCAGTGGAATGCAGATGAGCAATAAAAGCTGCAATGGAGTGTGATCACCCTCTCTGCCTGGCCAGCAGTGATTCATGGGGGATTCATCAGGATGGGAAGTCTGGTAAAGCTCAGCCTCATAACACCTCACTTCTAGATGCTTGTTCTGCTTATGAGGCAGGAAATAACTGCTTTTCACTCCAAAGTTGAGTTCATTTTCCCTGAAGAATATCTTTATATGGAAAAAAAGATGCTCCTTCTCCCCTAAATGTGACTCATGGCTGTTTAACAAAAGGAGTTTTAGCAGAATCTGGACTAAAAAGAAATGCAAGTATTTTCTATAGACTGCAGTATTATGGAACCTGGACTTTTTATTTTTACTTTCTGTTGGAAATTTTAGGGTGCAAGGATACAAATGTAATTCAGCCCGAAGTCAGAACAATATCCAACCTCTTGTGCAGCTTAGAATTTAGGTGACACTTTAGGTGACAAAGGTGACACTTTGCTGCTCACAGCACATGGACAGGCCTGGCATCCCCAGAGAAAGGTGCTTCATCCACACATCACAGGGGATTTAGCTTTGTCCAGCAGGTGCAGGGTGTGATATGTCTGATAACAGAGGCCTGTCCTTGTTCTGACACTGATAATATCCATATCCCTCTCTAATCCCAAGAAATATGCTCTAGTGCCTCCGTGGGGCTTTTTTTTTTTCTTTCTGAAATCTTTTTTGTAATTCCATTACTTTTTTTGGCAGTTTTTAGAGGAAGGGAATCATGATGACCAGTTTAGCAGTTTTATAAATAAATGGAAACTCCAGTTTCAGAGTTATACTTTACTGTTTAAAATAGAATGTGAGACAGTGAGAGCAGATTTGAAATTTGCAATTTTCCTGGAGGTGGAAATAAATAACTGTATCCATGGTGCATAACTTCTACTAAGAAATTGATGTTTCAACCACAAAAAAAGTAATAAAGTGTGCTAGCAAAAGGATATGCCATGTCACATATAACTAATTCACATACTACAACAGCAATGCTAATGATACATCATTTCCACACCCCATTTATGTGGATGTGGGCATACTTAGGAGTATATAGGCCTGTGTGCTTGGATAAGGCAGTGATTTTCTTCATTCAAGTTTTTTTCACCCAAATTTTGAGTGTTAAGAAGTAGAGAAAATGTAAGTTTGTTCTTCCTTGTCTGCAAGGAAGGATATAACAGATGCAGGCTTGTACAGAGTACAACATTAATGGGAATATTGTCCTCAGAGAGGCTCCTTCACTAGGATGGTCAGAAGAAGACTAAGAAAATAAAATAAAAAAAATAAAAAGCCCTAAAGCCTAGTTGAAAGTTCAGTAATGCAGTTCCAGGCATAATGAAAATATAGCAGAACATTGCTTGCATTTCTAGATAAAACAGATAGAACCATTTATGTGAATAGATAGAACTACATGCCTAAATTATGTGTAAGGACTGACACTACTTTCTTACTTTAGAATTGAGCTCTGATAGGTGTAGGAAGAATGTTTTAGAATTTAAAAGTTTGAAGTGTTTTTAGATGATTGGATGATTTTTGAGCCAAATCTGCTGTATTGGGAGGAGGAGAAGAAGAAGGAGAAGGAGAAGGAGGAGAAGGAGAAGGAGAAGGAGAAGGAGAAGGAGAAGGAGAAGGAGAAGGAGAAGGAGAAGGAGAAAGAAGGAGGAGAAGAAGAAGAAGAAGAAGAAGAAGAAGAAGAAGAAGAAGAAGAAGAAGAAGAAGAAGAAGAAGAAGAAGAAATTCCAGGCAGCTGCTGTTGCTACTGCTGCTTCTCCCGTGGGACTCTATGCCAGGAAGTTTTTAACATGGATTTTAATACTCTGAACTCTTTGCATTCCAGACTGATGTATTCATGCAATACACAACTTTACAGCAACCAAAAACTGCTCTTGTCTCTTTGAAGACCCAGACCCTTGGTTCTGTATTTTTTATTCTCTGTCCTTTTTCTTTGGTTCACCAGATGTTGAGATGGTTACCTTGGGCTTCCCCCACTCTTGAAGCAACAGAGTGTTGAAATGCAATGGAGCTGCTGGCACTATTTCAATCCAGATACATGCACACTATTAAGAAACACCTAAGTACTAGCCAAAGACAAAGATCCCAGCTTTGTGCTAGTCATATTTTCACTACTGTCTGTTGAGTATTCTGTTAACTGAAAAGGCAATGATCCTGCTCAGGGCAGCTTTGTCACTTGTACAGAAATACAGGAGAGAAAACTCTTGCAACTTTGAGCAGTTTTTTTCCTATCAATTAGTTAACTCTTAGGAAGTCATACCTGCTAAGGAGATATTAATAGCAGTGATCAAAGAGAGAGATCACAAATGTCAAAATTTCCAGCTGAAGACATAATTACCCTAAAAAGCCTTTTATGTAACTTTTTGCAGCATCTGCTGGAATTTATGAATCACAAAAGAGAAAGAAATCATCCTGAGAAAGAAATTAAAATGCATAGGTCTTTCTATTTTTTATGCAAACAGAAGATTTGCTATGTTTGGCTTAAATAGAGTTTATTATTTTTTAAATTAAGTAGTTTGTAAAATTGGTGGAACTAAAGTATTCAGGGGACAAACATGCAGCTTCTCAGAAAAGAAGTGGTGACCAACTAATGGCTTGCCTACAAGCAAGTTGCCATAGAAACAACATCACCTTCCTTCTAAATGGATGGTGCTGAATATTCAATATTTGTAAGACTTCCTTGATATTACAAGTAATAAAGTTAGAATTTCAGAAGGGGCCTTTATCTGGGTGCTGAATTTTTTCTAATATGCCCCCTATTCAACCTTTAACTCATATCTATCTGAAGTATATTCTCCAGAACAGCACACAGTATTGACCTGAAAAATGTGTGCCTACTATCTTGTCTGAATTTAAGCCTTGTCTGAGTTTAGTCAGGAGTTCTTGCTGTGCATTTCTCTCCTAGATTAGATATCTCCCAATATCTTATCTGCTGTGGTCAAGAAACCTTCCAAACTTCTCTTTCTTAAACCTTATCTTCTGCAGTGAGATGTTTAATCTTTTAATAATTTCTATGGATTGCTTCCAATCTCGAAGAAATACAGGCTAGACGTGGAGATTAAGAAATAAGTCTTTCCCCTGGCTTTGTGTGCAAGCTGAAAGAGGGGAAAGCCCCAAAAGTCAGCTGGGTTCCACGTTGCACTGTTTCCCCACAGAAGAGCAGTGGCTGATTATGTGACAAATGCAGTAAGAAATGATGTAGGATTTGGGGCCACCTCAGCTGAGTGTGCTTTCAGAGGAGCTGCAATTACAATTGTCCCAAAGCTGCTCAGTGAGTCCTCATCCCTCCAGCTCCTGACCTGACAACCAGCACAATGCTCAGTCCCTTCAAGCTCCTCTTCCTCCCGTCATGGGTCTCCAAAATGCAGGATCAGTGCCCTGGAGGGGCTCCACCAGGGGATCCCTATCTGCAGCTGAGCCTCAGCTATCACAGTTTATGGCTAAAAGTGGCTGCACCAAGCAAGTAGATTTGTGATCAGTTTGCCTGTAGCTCCTCTAAAAGCCTCTGTGACCTGGATTTCCCCTCTGTGTCTGCTGCTCCAGCTTCAGAATCTCAGTATTACAGTGTGCATTAGTATTTGTCCCAAGTGTTTAATATGTCTAAAGTTAATATAGCAAATGTGTGAATTAGTGGAAAATTTATCTACAAGAAAAGATTTTAAAATCCAAGGATTTCAATGTTTTAGGCAAAATGTCTTCAGCATTGGATATTTCTTTCTTTTTAGAAAAAAGAAGCATTATAAAATATTTTAGGCTAAAATTTTTAGTTTTACATTTTGAGAAAAATGTGAAGATAAAATTACAGATTTCACCTCCCACATTTTTTTAAAAAATTCACATCCAGTTAAAAATGTATTGTTTATAGAATTTTCAGTATTGGTTTCAGTTCTGTTGAATTTAATACCATAGCCCCATTTTTGCTCATCCAATCATAGAGACCAAACTAGGCTGGATTGCAGCCAAAATATGTCCATTTCTTTCATGCAATTTTTATGCCTTGAGAAACAATCATACACTTTAATTGAACTGCAATTTCCTAATTTAATCAGAACAAGCAATACAAACAACAACAACAACAACAACCAACAAAAAATTACCACCACACATAACAGGAAAATTGCCATGTTAACCCAGAGTAACTGTTCTAAAAACTGTATTTAACAAATTAATTTCTTCTGTTCCATGGCAGCTCACATGGCACCCAAGAAAGTTCTAGATTTTGTTCTACCCTCTCTACCCTCCATGTTTGTTCCCTGCTTAACAAGGGCAGGGAAGAAAAATTAGCAATGGGGTGTTTTGGAAGAATGTCCATCTACTCATCTTTCCAAGCATGAGGAAATGGCAGCAGCATCTTTTTCACCAGGAAGGGTGAAGCTTTTCCACAGGAGTACACTCATGTGCTTGCCATGAACTTTTGGAAATGAATTCTCATTGGCTTGGGAGAAAAGAACAAATTAATATGTTGCTATGTCCCCTTCTGTCTTGCAAGCTCATGTTTACTTTCACACAGCTTTTCTTGCTGCATTAGGGAAAAAAATATGCATTTCAGTCCTTTCTTCAAATATGAGATTTTTCCAGTGACTACAGAGAGCTGTGAGGATATCAGCACACTAGCTAATTAAGTTTATTTTGCATTCTTAACATTTAGCTATGCATAGGGGAGCTATACAGGGAATTTGAAGAATCAGGTATTTTGGAGGAGATTAGGCCTTAAGAACATCAGAAATTAAAAGCTTTAAGTCTTTTTGCAAGCATGCATATCTCAAGGATATTGTGAGGAGCTGCTGTCCTCAGAGGTAGCTATATCCTCATACCCCCTGGATGCTGCTGCCTAAATGGAGAAGTCTAAAGCTTTAACTCTACATCACTTAATGAACTGCACTCATGGAGCTTAGAAGGGAATTTGAATTTCAGCAATTATAGCTATTATTATTATTTTATGCTCACATGCCTTCTCAGGCAAGGATCTTGCTTTTTAGCTTGAAGCTTTCCTCAGTCCCATTATAAAGTGAAATACCAAACCCACTTAAATAATCATTCACTAATTTAAGGTGTTCTGCTCTCCTGTATCTACAGTCGTTGGAAAAGAAGCTGGCAAAAGACAAAAAAGAAAAGAAAGTTGCACATGCTATAAGAGGGGATTCCATCCCATCCCTGCAGCAAATCACAGCATGTCAGACCATCAGGCTCAGCTGCTGTTTCTGTGGAATTATGCTGTTTAAATTTGTCCTCACCTTCAAAAGGTGTTCAAACAAGTCAGTTCTCTGTGACCCAGAGCGTGTTTAGTGGCTGCTGCATCTCTGCCAGTGTAAGTAATTGCCATTCTTTCTTCAGCAAACCCAAATTGCTCTCCATGCTCTGGCCCTTTGCTGTGCAATATGGACTCATTTTCTGCAATGCAAGGATAGAATTCTCCAAGCTGGCAGCAGTGTGATTGCTCTGTTAATTATGTACAATCAGTCCTACTGTCAATCTACCATAAAAATACAGACCTCAGTGTGCTCCTGAGTGGTGTAATTCAAGGGAGTGGAAATTATTTGCTCTATACAAAGTGTGAATGCATGTATCATAGAAAGTAGCTAAATAAATATGTGTATGTAATGGTATGCAAACTCATATAAGGGTAGGTATACACACTCACATAGAAATAATTTCTGTTTATCTAGAACTAATGTGACAAAAACTGCAGCAAATCATACCCTGCAGATTTAAAATTCATTCATTTTGCTGTGCTCCACGGTATCTCAATTAACTGCAGATTCAGAGGTAATTCATTCTTCTATTTACAGTGTTACCAGAGACATGTCTCAGAGCCATCTCACTGCCTAATAAATTCTATTGCTCTTAACTATAAGCATTGACTGGTCTGGACAATCTGTAAAATTAATATTTCTTTTGTGGTTGCCCTAAGAGATGAAGGAATTCTTTAGGAAACCAATGAAAGAATAATTTTCCTGATGTTTTCAAGCAAATAATAATTAAAATGCTGATGTTTAATCTGTCTGAAATTGAAGAAAAAGCTAAAATCTCAGAAATGGTTTTCAAACAGAAATCCAAATGAAAAATTAATTGGTCTTGTGAAAACACAGAAATTTAATATTTAAAAATCTCTTAATTATGTGCTTTGATTCAATTTAGTTTTAAAATATTGTTTTAAAGAAGAGATTAATTTAGAAAACGTGAACGGTGTACTTCCAAAATATTAAAATTTGTTGAAACTGATTATAGGCTACAAGAATTTCCTGCTATAAAAACAGATCACTTGGCAGTGGAAAGAAATAGTTTTTCTTCAGTTACTATATTTTTTTAGAAAGGCCTTCCTGAAAAAAAAAAAAAAAAATTCCTGGCTCACAGTCTGAGTCTCCTCTGGATTCAGCACCAACATATAACTTGTAATCTGTGCTCCAAACTTGCTCCTCTATCTTCCATGTGGAGGACTCTTCTTCTGTTCTGCTTTATTTTAGAACATGTAGAGGAGGAAGAAATCATGCTGCCTGTACCAATACCTTTGGGACAGAGAGGAAATGACACAGGGGTAAGCTGAGATCAGCTCCATGTTTTTCTACATTTTCCATATCTTGACACAAACCATGGGAGAGAGAGGGGCTGTGTGTCTGCTGTGCCCAGGGCAGAAAGGGACGGGAGATCTGTGGGGTCACAGGTGGAAAGCACCAGGAATCTCTTGTAGAAAGCCCCAGGCTGTGGAGCAGGAATCTCTTGTAGAAAGCACCAGGCTGTGGAGGAGGAATCTCCTGTAGAAAGCCCCAGGCTGTGGAGCAGCAATCTCTTCTGTCTGACTCCCTGGAATCTGCTCATCCTCCCTCCCATCCCGTGGAGCATCAGGTCAGCAGTGCATCCTTCAGCCTCTGTGCTCTCCTCCCAGCTCCACAAATACTTCCTGCATCTAAGCTGTTCTTCTGCTTACTGTCATAACAAATGATTATAGGAATGTATAATGTTTTCTTTAGCCCCTGAGCTGTGATTGCCTATGCATCAGTGGTGTAACTGAGTGGTTAGCAAAGGCTGCCTTTGCCAAGCTGTGTGCACTGTGCTCCTGGGTAAGGCTCAGTCATCACCACTCACTGCTCACATCCCACAGCTAAGTGAGGAGGAATCTTCTGATTCTCAGAGAGGTGAACTTCCATTATAACCCTGATACCCTAATGCAACACTTCATCTAGCAGCCAGCACTTAGCAGCCAAGGGAGGGCTGGGGAAAGCAGATGTGAAGGATTTCACATTCTGTGTCATCACTGTCAGGCTGTTTATCACAATTTTTGCATGAAATTCTTGTTTGGCAGCAATCCTGCCCTTCCCCCAAACTGACAATAGCTGCATGAGTAAATGGATGAGACAAGGTAATTTAGAATATCACTTTTAATGTTAATTCTTTCATTAAGGTGTCAACTCTGGGAAAATCTTAATGAACAAGGTGAGTTAAGGTGTGTGTGCTGTATTCCTCACGATAACAGAAACATGAGGACAGATTTTTTTAGCAGGACTTTTGGACTGGGACAAGGCATAGTGGTTTTAAACTAAAAGATGGCCCATTTTTTATTAGATGTAGGGAAGAATTTCTTTGCAATGAGCATGAGGAAACACTGAAACAGGTTGCCCAGAGAGGTGACTGTGGCCCATCCCTGAGAACTTTCAAGGTCAGGTTGGATAGGGCTCTGAGCAGCCTGATCTAGGCAGGGGGTTGGATTATATTATTTCTGAAGGTCCTTTGCAACCCAAACTCTTCTATGAGTCTATGAGAAACTCTCTCATGCTGGTCACACCCTGCTCAGTAGCAGGAATGTGCCTGTGGTAAAGCTCCAGCTGAAGCTGAATGTCAAAACCTTTGAGCAGCAGGCAGGATGAAGCAGCCCAGCCTCAAATTTATTCAGAAATGAACATTGTATGAGCTGCCTGGCTGAAGGACAACAAAAGTAAGAAAAGAGCTTTGGAGAGGAAAAGGTGCAAGCAGCAGCAGGATTCAAAATTGTACAAGGCTGAGAAGAATGATCCATCATTACTAAAACCATAGGATTTGTGTTTTTAGTTTCAGTGATGATGGTCAAGAACCAGCTCCTGGGTAGAGCTTGAAGGCAACTTCTTTGGGTTCTAGGATGGCCTAGAGTTTAAGTCTGAAACCAACACATCCAAAGCATATTACATTTTTAAAAACCAGTGGTGCAAACAGACATACATTTAAAAAATTGTTATTCTAATGCTGCCACTAACGCTTGGTTAGTTGTCTTGGTTTCAGCTGGGATAGATTAATTTTCTTCCCAGTAGCAGGTACAGTGCTGTGTTTTGGGTTCACTATGAGAATAATGTTGATAACACTCTGCTGTTTTGGCTGTTACTAAGCAGTGCTTATTCTAAGGGAAGGCATTTTCATCTTCCCATCCTCTGACAGTGAGGAGACGCACAAGAATCCATAACGGGGCATGACCTGGGCATGAACATCACTTGTTCTTCTTGGGGTTAATTCCTCTTTCTTTGTTGTTTTCCTTTTCATTACATTATTGTAATTATTATTTTATTTTATTCCAATTCTATTATTAAACTTTTCTTGTCTCAACCATGGGTTTTACCTTTTTTTCTGATTTTCCTCTCCAACTCACCAAGCTGGAGCAAGCAGCTGTATGCTACTTCATTATTGTCTGGAGTTAAAACACAACTTTAGAATCTGGAGAAATGAAGGGAGCTGCTGTATGTCCATATGCTATTTCACATTTAGCAGTTGGAATTCTTTTCATATTGTCATAAAAATATTGTCATATCTTTTCTATGTTTATACATTCCTCTCATAATTCCTCACTCAAATGTTTGAACACACCTCAAATAGTTTCTCAGTTATATTTTATTTGCTTTCTGTGCCCATGCCTTTCCCTGAATGACTCCTTATAAAAGTTGTGGACTGAGCTCCACATGGAGTAAAAAGCCTGATTTCTTCCTAACACCCACTCATTACTCATCTGAGGAGGTGCTGAATGGCTGAGATGACAATTATATCTGACCATGACCAAATGGCCAGAAAGGTAATGTACCATGCTCTGGGATTTGGTTACTGAGCTGAAAGGGCAAAAGATGATGTCCTCCAAATTTAATATAAAAAGAAATAGAAAACCACAAAGAACCCCCCCTCCCCCCCCCCCCAAATAAACCAACCAACCAAACAATAAAGGCCCCAGACTTCCCCTTCCTGACTTTCTAATATGAAGAGAACTGAGCAAGGAAACATAAAACTGCCCCTATAAAAGAAACATGTAAAATAACTTATCTGGCAGTATTTACACAGGACTCTTTCACAGCTGAGTTCAATACACCTAGAGTAAAATAGTCATTTCCTCCTCCTCTGGCCAGCCTCAGGTCTTCCCTCTGCTTCCCCAGCTGCCATTGTGAACCTTCAGATCAGAACATTTATTTATCCCAAACAGAAAAGACATCCCTAACCAGTGAGCTCAAACTCTGTCATTACTCCCACTTCCAATTGCCCAGTTTATGTTTCAGAGCTGATTTATGGTACTTGCCTGCCTCGCTGCCTGAATGCCCCAAGCAATTTATTCCATAATGCCCTCTTGTGAAGAAATTACACCTGAATTGCTCACAGGTTAGTTCTTCCATGGCATTCCATGCTCTGGTACTTTTCTCTCATTCTCCATTTCAAACAACTCAAAGGCAAACTGTGATATGGGATTTTGATTATAATGTTCAGTCTTTGTATAGTTAAACTGGAGAGGGAGAAAAAGCACACTGCAAGTCTCTTTTGGGATATTAAATGAATTTCAGCTGTGCAATATTTCTGTGAAACCCACATAAGTCCAAAGGATTGCTTGGGGTTTAAACAGTGTAAAGAGCTGAATTTGACAACTTGTCTCAAGCTAGGAGAAAAAGGGAGATAAAGTGCTGCTTTCCTCAGGGAACCTTATAGATGCACTGCTTATGGCTGTCTCTGTTTGGGGGAAACTAAATCAGTAATAATTCTGCTTTGGTTTGCTCATCCTAGTTATATTTTCTCAAACAAATGGTAGTATCCAGGGTTATATTTTATTCTTGTTCCTTTACTATTAATTAATTCCGTGTAACTCTTGCATGGTGATTGGCACTTTAACATTTAATAGGATGTGGATCTTGAAGAAATTGACTAAGACAAATGTGAGTTTTACACTCATCAAGTTACAAAGACTGGGAAGCTGCTTCTGTGGTGGAACTCTGTTATGGCCCTTTAGAAAGCAGATGGAAACCCATATTCTCTTCAGAACATAGTCTGCCACTTTCATTTTTACCTATATATTTTAGTTTGTGTGACTCAGACATAATTTAAATGGAAGTACAACTATGGCCTAACCCAGCTGAAAAAGGGATATGCAAAGGAGAAGACCTTGATAACATTATCCTTAATTTTATCTTATTCCATAGATAGTATACATTAGTGTTATTGGTATTATTAATGGTATTCAAAAATAAATAAAAAAAAATTAGGGTGTGTCTTACAAAAATTTAGAATGAAAAGAGTTACTGTTTAAGACATAAAGGATGAAAATAAATTAATCTCTACAGAAAATAATTTTTTTAAAAAGTCCCGAATAATGAGGGTAGTCAATTACAGCAAAACCTTACTCTTGCAGGTATGCACTGCTGTTCAGCTGCATAATTATTTTCTTCCCAGTAATATCTCTCGACTGGTGTTTTCACAGTATTGTAAGGCTTGCTGCAAAATCAGCCCTAAAGGAAAATGCAGAGTTGGAGGCAGATCTGAGAAATCAGACACAGAATAGGAAGTGCCAGGAAAGCACAGGGTGCAGGTTTCTCTGTCCTGATCTAGGAAATTGTGCACAGCAATACTGATACCCTGAGAACCAAGAAATCCAGGACAGGACTGGAAATCTGCTGATCACCAGGACAAACAAGGTGGGAATCACAGCTTAGTTCATTCCTGGTGTCTGCCTCATTCCAGCAAAACTCAAACTGGAATTGTGGAACCTTGTGTGGCATCCTGGAGGGTGTGAGGGGTGGCAAAGTGCCCATGCACACAGAGGTGTGGCTGGGACCAGCTTGGCAGCTGGGCTCCCAGGGGGTCCATCTTATAAAAAATGGATCAAGGCACAGGAATTGGGGATATCTGGGAGGTTTACTAAATCCTCCTGGTCTGAGGTAAAACCAGACAGGTGCAGGTGCACCCTAAAGGACAATCCACCCAGGGAAAGATGGGCACACACTTGTGTACCTGCAGGGCTCAGACAAAACCCTCTGCACTGCAAATACAAGTGTGGGATTTAGAATAAATATTTTCACCACAAAATTATTCAGCTCTGGGTGAATTAAAAGTTTTCAAAGTATCAGCATGTGTGATTTCTAAACCACATAACTTGTGGAACCTCATTAACTTGCTACACATGTGCCAGGGGCCTCAGTGCAAGGCAGGTAGCAGCAGACAGGTTCTCTGTTTGTGCTGGATAGTCTGGAGGAAACAGAGGTCTCCAGGAACATCAGAAAGATCTTTAAAGAGAAAAAGTTTCAAAAAAATTCACGGGAAAGAAATTTTTCAAGAAAGCTTTTAAGGACCAAGTGACTCTGAAGTGCTACAAAATCATCATATATATGTTCTTATGTGGTGTCTTTTGGGTTTCCTGGGATTTGGAAAGGATTTCTGTGCTTTGCTGAAATATAGCTGAAGTACACTTAGCCAGCACTAACAATGTGCATTCAGACCATTGGAAAAATAATAACAATAAAAAAAAAAATACAGAGAAAGTAAGGGCCAGGAAGGAGCCAGAGTGGAGCCACAGTGCAACCACCATGTCACTGTTAAAAGAGCACTCCTGGACTTTAATCTGAGCTCCTTTCCTCCACTTTTCCAGGCAGGTTGGAAAGCTGTGGCAGACACAGTTTCCAAGAGAGGAACAGGCAGTTTTGAAAGCCCCACTGCCTCTTGCTTTGTCTGCACAAAGAAAAGCCTTTCACTGCTGTGATACAGATTAAAGCACCCTTTGGGTTAAGTTTATGAACCTGTTGGAGGCTGCTCCTGGATCACATGCACACCCATCTTTCCTGACCTCTGCTTGCCTGTTTGCTTCTTTGGCCATCTAAAAAAAAAGCCCATCTAAAGTTTCTTTTCTTTTCTTGTACAAAGTTTACTTCCTGCTTTTCAGAGGTTCATTGCTATGACGCCTTTCATTTTCCCTGATGACTTTTAAAACTTTCTCTTTTTTACCTGTACCTCTCCATCTTCTCTGGGAGAAGACAACTTCTCATAACTCCATCATTTCCTTCGGAGAGATAAGAAAAACATTCGTTCTTTAGGTGTCTGTCAGGCTCTTCAGCATACTGTTTGTCAAAGAGCAATCATTAAAATGCACAGTGACTGCAGAGAAATAGCTGTAATGGCCTGAGATAAAAGTGTTCCCTCTGTCTCTACTGCTGGCCCCTGAGCAGGTGGTTACTGCCTTGCAGTTCACTGAAGGACAGTGTTTTTCTCAAAACCTGCTTTAGTGCCCAGCTGGCTTCATGAGCTTCTTGACTGTTAATTACATCAGCCCCATGTAAGGGGAAGCCAAAATGGTCTAAGTTCACAGACTGGCCCACTCTCCTTCCTAGTTTATTAATTCTTTTAATCTCCTCCTCAGCCCTGCTAATGGAATTAGCTTGAATCCCAAGACTAAGTCAGTAATTTTACAAGAGTTTAATTATATTTTCACTAAAAAATTGCCACCTCTCCATCATGTTGCCTTCCACAAGGTCAGTTATTTACAATATAGGCATCAGTGGCCTGGGCAAAGATCTCACATACCACTTTTGACCCTCAGCATCATCTCTGTTATTTCAGTTTATTTGGTTTAATTGCCCTGAACATAAAATGCAATGCTATTGATGAGGTACAGGAAAAAAAATCAGATTTTCTTTGAAATATTTATTTTCTCTCAGGTTTCCTGACAAATGAAAATATGTAGGAAAATTTGACATTATTTTTTACTCTGTAGTCCAGGTCTAAGCAAACTCAGCCTCACAGATTGCCTGTGCCCAAGTGTGGAAAGCCTTTAAGAGACCTCTAAATATTACATTAAGACTGACAGAGATAGAATTGACCCTTATTATAGTAATTTAATTCCCAGATCATGAAAAGGTGACACTTTTTTACACATGTATTACAGGGTAACGAGGGCAAGGACTGTGCTGAAGGGCAGGTAGATTAATTTGACCCTCAGAAAGAAATATTTGTGAGATGTCAGTTTTGATTCATTTTGTCTCCTGCCAAGACTGGCAATTTTGAGAAGATGCAGTGCCTGGGAGTGTTGTACTGGGCTTGCTCTGACAGCACTGCCTGATTGTCCCTGCTGCTGCTGCTAACTTCTTCCCTACCCCTGCCCCTTCTTGAGACACTTAATCTGGCTGCAGGATTTATTGGAGTCACTAGAGTTTGTTTGCTGGACTCAGATCTGAGCTCAACCCAAGAAAGGGAACTACTGTATTTATTTATGTGCCCAGATATCCCAGCTGGAATCATCCTCATTTCTCTGCAGAATACTGAAGACACAATGCTGGCAGCTGTGCTCTAAGTGAAGAAAGAGGGGGAAAAGCAGGTGGTAGAGGGGGAGATTGGAAGTTATGGTGTAAGCTTTAGAAATCTATAATATTAGGGTGCTGCCACAACTATAAGGACCTGTGCTTTGACTGCTCCACAATGGATAACAAAAGGTTCAGAAAAATCAGGGAATCAATAAGGCATTCAGAGCTCTTTCCTGCTACTAAGTGTTTCATGTTTGCTCTGTGTATGTCTCTACTTCACAGTATTTCAGTAAAGCAGGAAAATGGCCAGTCTTAAAGTTGAACAATGCAACTTACCCTTCAGGCATTGCACACTACTGCCTCAGAGATTTAGTACACGCCTAGACAGGGATCAATTTTTAAATTAAAAATTACAGCACTGTATTAGAGTTATTACTGTGTATGCTAATGGTCATAAGGATCAGCATCCCTCTGTTCACTGAACTTTGGACCAGTTTCAGGATTTGACACTGTCTTTACAGAGACAGGGAAAATGCAGTTTGTTAGTGTGTGTGAATAGCATCCTCTAGGCTTTTATGTCATTATCTGAGCAATTTACATATCAAAGAACAGCCCCCCTCTGCCCTCCCGACTCCTAAACTTAGAGATATCCTTTCAAATGCATAAAGGTTTAATGTCAAAGGTGTTCTGTGAGCTCCTCATCTTTGAAAATGCTAGTTAGGACAATTTTTATAGCGAGTCAAATAATTAGATAAAAGTGCTTCATACCTTTTAGTGTGGAGCAAGATTGAGGTGGTAAAGGGAAAGGAAAAGTGAGATAAGAGTCTTGAATTCAAATTAATATTAGTAGAATGTCCCTGCACATATATCAAATGAGGATATTTTTGAGTTGATGAAAGCAGATGCTGAGCAGCCAGTAAGCCATCAGCTTCTTCCTACCCGAATTCATCTTTATCTTGTGGCTTCTAAATATTCAAGAAACACAGTGTCATACTTTTCAAACCACACTAGAAGTCCTGGTGAGCATACTCAGTGTGCTTCAGTAGCAAAGATAAGCACTCCTCACAAGACACAAATCTTTGACTTTGTAAAGGAAAGGAATTGGAGGAAATGGATTGACCCTTCTACAGGTGGTACCAAAGTCCCACCCTTTTGTTTGCTGTGAAATTGTGCTGGTGTATGCAGACACACACCTGGATGGGTGACCTGTCTCTTTCCTTGCTCATACTGAGGGCAGCCCTCCTCTCCTGTAGCTTGCTCAGCAGGGAAATGGCCTGCTCTGCTTTGGCAGGAGCAGTCTCTTTTGGGTGACACCTTTCCCATCTTTCATAACAAACTAATGTACAGTCTGCCTGTGGGGTCCTGCGCTGATAGGAAAAGAGAAAATACTTTGAAAATAAGTACAGGGACAGAATTCCCACTTTACTTCAACTGATAGACTTCTCAAGATCTCAGCTCTATTTCCAGGGAGGCTGAACAGATGGAGGCTGTCTCCCCCAACATGTGGTTGCTAAGGCAGTCTCTAGCTGAGGGTTCCTGGGACTCCCAGAGTCTGCAGAGGTGGGGCAGGAGGGGATGTGCAGCTTTTCTCTCCTGCCATCTGTAAGCAGCAAGGCTTTAGCTTCCCTCACTCAGCCAGAGGGTTCCTGAGTGACTGAGGCAGGGGAGATCTCTGACTTGACAGGCACTCTCAGCAGGAAAGTTCTCAGAGAAGCAGCAAACCCTCCTGTAAGCAGTGACACTAGGGAGAGTTAAGGGACTTGCATGTGGTTAAAAACAGCTAGCACAGGGAAAGAGTAACCAAGAGAAAGGGAACACATGTGATGGTGTTAGTGCATCTGGCCCAGATTTCTCCTCAAGGTTTGGAGCAGGCCTTTTCTGCATCTTTTATGGTTGATTGTACCATGTTACCTGCATTGACACTGCACTATTATTTGCATTAACAAAACTAGGGTCTTCACAGGTAACACAAAAAGAGGTTTTGTTTTGGATGAGCTGCTCATATGTACCTTATATACACAAATATTTGTGTGAGCCCTGAGTGAGATCTACAGCTGTAAGTGTGTGATTTAAACTTTTCTAAGAGGTGGGGAAGCACCAGAAGAATTAGACAGGGAATATGATTTAAAAGGCAGAGAATAAGAGGAAATAAGATGCTCTGTTTTATTGTTAATTTTTAAGCTGGGAATAGGCACTGAAACACTGGGAAGCTTTTATGATCTATACTGCTGGACTTGCATTCATAAATAGAGATACTTTACTGACAAATGTACCCAAATACATCAAGGAAAGAGTTAATCAGAAATGGGCCATGGGAGTGAGATGTAATTTGTAGTGACTTGCTCTCAAGTTTAGATAGATCAAAACTGTAAACTCACTCTAGAGCCAAGCATTTTTCCCTTACCTTAAGTCAAATTCATTTTCAACCATAAAATGAATATTCCAAATAACTCTGGTGTGTCAGCAGTTGAAAGCTTCTCTGGCATGATGGAGCTTTTCAGTGAAATATAATATTTCTCAGCTACAAGGTTTCTGTAAATGCTTAGGTTAGGAATGGTCCAGCAGCCTCTGAGTTTTTATGGCCTTCAGTGGATTAAATGAATGGATTTTAATGTGGATATCTGCTTTGACTTGTGAAAACTGAAGAATTTACAGAGATATAACATTGTATTTAGATATAACAGTTCCAGTCTTATGCATGGCAAATATTATGCACTTCACTGCAGAACACCAAAGAGCTGAATGTTATAGGTTTTCTCTTCTCTATTTTTTTACAATGTGCCACATAATACTGAACCACTGTTTTCTAAATACCTTATTTTTCACAGTCTTGTTCATTTTGGGAGGAGTTTGAAAGGGATTGGTTGGTGGGGCAATCTGAAATCTACAGCATCTCCCAGGATGATACTACAAGAACTCATTATGGCTCATGAAATGCTCGCAGATTATGGTTTTCAATGTTACAGAAATAACTGCAAGGGGAAAACACACAGAAAAAGGAATGTTGCTTTGAAGGCATAAGAAAAAAAAAAAAAGAGCCCTCCCTTTTGCTGAAGCATTTATATATTCTGTATTAAATGAGGTGGGTATCCAAAGGAGGAAGGGAATTTATCATCATTTAAAGAAGGTGTGCCTTATAGAACGGATGCACAGACAGAATAAATTTCAGGCAGCAGAATAAGTAAGGTGCCAGAGAAAACATGGGAAAAGTCCTCTATTTTCTCAGGAATGTTGTTGCATAATGTCCTGGGGTGACTTTATGGTGCTTCTATGCCCAATTGTCTGTTCTGTTTAGGCTGAACAATATATCTGGAGCTATAAATAAAAGAGTAAAATAGTTTCTAACCTTAATTAAAAACTTAATTCTATATCTAGTAAAAAACTATTTTTATAACAAAAGGAGCCATTGGGACAGGAATGCCTTGGATGACTAAACTGTTGTCTTCAGCAATTGCACTGATTTGCTCCCCTTCTCTTTAGTCTCAGATTTTAGTTGGGATGGAGCTGGCACTCTGGTGCCAGTGAATTTTCTATAACTACACACACTTTTTTTTCTCTCAGTTCCCACCTTTATCAATAGTTTAGGCTTTAGCTAGATATGCTTGGTATCACCAGTTGCAAAGAGAGAAGAGAAACCAAGTACATTTGATTTGATAATAGTCTTAAGTGTAATTTCAGACAAAAGCAGTCTCATACACAACATCTCTGTTTATTCAGTTTCCCTCCAAATCTTCCATTTTTAGTTACTATATTTCTGATGTCTCCCATGCTGATATAGCTGGAGGAAAGGTCATAATTACAAAGATATTGTTCTGAAGATTATCTAGAACTTTTAGGCTGGGATAAAAATTCACAAAGAATCCGGCAAAGCAATGACGAGCAAAGGACGTCTATAGACAGTATGAAATTATTTTAGTTTGTAAACACAAAAATTAGCTGTGAGAAGTTGCAAGAGAATCTAATGAGGCTGAAAAATCTGTAATACACTTGCAGATGAAATTTGCTGTTGATTTGTGCAAAGTAATGGGAGAAAGAGGGAGAAGAGAGGGAATCAACCCTAACTAAACCAAAGAAAATTGGTCTGTAAATTACTTATTACCATTCAGGAAATATATCTGGGCATTTTTGTGGCTCGTTCAAAAAAGTGTCAACTCAATGTTCAGCAGTGGTCAAAAACACAGATGGTGTATTAAGCAATTAGTGGGAGGACTTCAGTGGAATAATCATAAAGTATCCCTATGTCACTCCAAATTCACTGTGTATTCACATTTTGTGTATCTTTGGTTTTATCTAAAGAAGGTTGCAAATGATAAAAAACACCAGAGTTGCTAAAGAGAGGTTGAACAGAAAGAGATACATAAAACCATAAACACAATACAGAAAGTGAGGAAGGAACAATTGTGTTATTTCTCACAGGAGGAGACCTGTAGGGCAGCAATAGAAATGATCACACAAGGTTTATAGAAGATACAAGAAAGGAAATTGTTACCCAGCAGAAGCACCACACTGCTACCACATCATGTGGACCTTGAAAGCTAAAAAAGGCCCAAAGATATATGCATGAAAAAAAGAAGAATCATTAAAAAGAAGGATGCAGATACAAACCTTGGTTTAGGAAGTCTCTGAATTGTGTTTTGCCAGAAGGTGGAAGTATGCAGTGGGGAAAACTTCACAGTGCTATTCCCTGCTCCTTTCTTGTCTTCTCTAAGCCTCTGCTGTTGGCTCCTGTCAGAAACCTCTAACTGGGCAAGAGATTTTTCTGATCATCCTGTGATTTTGAAAGGGCTGAAAGAAAACTATGAGGCAATTTCAATTGACATTTTTGAGTGCCTTGGCTTCCTGTTCTCCCAGGAACCTGGAGGTGCTCCTTGCTGTTGTTTCCTGCTTGCTCAGGGACTCCAGTTTCACCGGGAAGGAGACTCAGAGCAGGAGATGAGGTCAGTAGCCCTCTCTGATCTCTGCTCAGTGCCTGTTCTAGAGATGGCTGTGTGGTTTAAATAAAACAGAAGCAAATGGTGTTACTGGGGCCCATGCACCTCCTTCAGATTAAAGTGAGGATGCTCTGCTGCTCCAGGCCAGGGGATGAGTTAGAAATGTAAAGCCAGAAGCAGTGACAGTGGGACCTAAGTGCAGCAGGGTGGGGGCAGAGGTGCATTGGGAGCCAGCTCAGGGTGGAGAAATTAGCTTCAGGTCAGGAACAAACATTGCTCTCTGATTGCTGCAGTCACTTTTCATAGTTTCCTTTGGAAAAGGTGAGCTCTTACCCAGGAATGTTTTCAGGTGCAAAACAACAACTGTGAATATTATTTTCTGGTTAAGAGTGGGAGAGAGCAGCTAATGGGCTAAGATGAGGCATGGGAGTGGATTATATGCAGCACTGCTTTGCTGCATCAAAAGGATATCAAAATTGCTGTCTTCAAGGCCAGTGAGAAAAACAGAATTATTAAAACATGAAAAAGATGAGGAAAGTGTAAGGATTTCCTGAGAGATAAGTAGGATCTCATGAGGATGAGTATCTCATAGGATGTTCCCCACAGGGGAATAATAAACCTGAAATTCCTGCTCATGTTAATTTAAAAATACGTGCTAAAACTGGCATCATGATTTCTTTGCACAGAAAATATCGAAGAGGTATTTAAGGATAAACTTATAAATAAGTAGCACCGAAAAAAAAAAAATCAGTAGTTTTATTTCATTAAGAACTTAAACCCAAAGGCAGTCCTGTCACTGAGTTTTGCTGATATTCTCTACATTTGTTTTGCAATTAATGAAAATATTTTCTGTTTCATTTATGAATTTTTATAATTGAAGATTAGTTTACCAGACCCAGCCAGATGCACTTAGTGCTTAGTTCATAAAAAAAAGCTGAAATAATTGCTAAGACATTAAGAGATTTTACTGTGCTTATTTGTTTACTATGAAGTCTTGGAACAGCAACACAGATGTTGGAACAAATAGTTCCTATTACAGCTCTGCCTCTCTCACACTGAGTTTCAACTCATCATTGAATAGATTAGCTCAGCATTTAAAGTTTTTTGAAACAACTTCTCAATTCTTTGAATACTAAGAATTCATAATCTCTAGTCATCAGCAGATTCATGACCCACTAATTAATCAAAAGACCCATTGCTATTTTATCAATATTCCTCATCAAAGAAGTATTTCCATTAAGAGGAGCCCTAAAGGCTGATTTGAATATTTGTTCCCTAGAAGAAATGCCACTAACTCTGCTTGCTTTGCTCTGGACCAATTCTATTCAGCCATGAATTATCACCAGTTGTAAATCCCTGGGAGTTAAACCTCAAAGAGTGAAATAGAATACACTGATTCAATCATATTTACATGAAAGATCAAAGACATCCTCTTCAGAATGGAGCCCACTGAGCTTTTATGAGCCATGGGGAACTTGACCTCATGGTTTGTCAAACTTCTTTCAATTTTGGTAATTTTTCATGTAAATGGTAAGTGCATATTTTTTGCAAGTATGTTTTGTTTGTTTGTTGGTTTGTTTGTATTTTGCCTTTAAAATCCCCTCAGGGAGAACAGGATCTCCAGCTGCAGAGTACTGCAGTCAGTAACAATGCAGCCTCCACCATTTAATACTCTGCACACAGATTTTATAGCATTCCTGATTTTTCAACAGCAATAGCCTCCAAAGGAGGAGAAGCTTTGGCATCACCTATTTATTCATTCATTTCATTGCTGATGCTGCCAGAGGCATTTGTTTTTATTGGCACTTTAGCTAATTGTTTCCAGTCTGTTCATGTGTCCACTTGCAACCATGGCATGACCATCAAACCCCTTGTAGCCACAGGCAGGTAAAATTTGGTGAGCATTGAGAGCTACAGAGTTAAAAATTGCATTCAAATATGGTGAAAGAAACATGTGATGAAAGAAACACCATTTTCAGAGGTGGCCAGTGACAATGAAGATAAACAGAAGTGAGTTTTGTGTTAAGCAAAAAAAAATTGGTGTAATTTCCATTATTTTGTTAAGATTTAGACTTAAAGCCTAACAAGGAATTCTTAGACCTATATATGGAGACAAATTCATTAAAAGCATGCTACCAAAATAGGTAGATAATTATCACATAGTGATTTCTGAAAATGATCACCATTTAACTAATCAAGCAATATTTTAGATATCACAATGGACGTCAGCTCTGTTGCTGGGTGAAAGTAACCAATTTCTTTCACAGAGTGGAATAATTGTCACTAAGAGCAGAGGAGGTGCTTCCTTAATCCAAGAGAATATGATGTTAAAGCATTATAATTATATGGGGGTTGTTATGTATAGGGTAAAAGAATGATTAAGAAAGATGCTCTGTACAGAACAAAAGTGATTAAGAAAGCAATAAAGCCCTAATGTACTGTTCTGTTTCAAAGGAGATTTAATTCCAGGTTTATGATTTGTCTCATTTGTGCTTACTTTGGAGAGCCAAGAGAATCCCATTATTTTCCTGTAGCCACCTAGTACCCAGCTCATACTGTGAGGTGTAGTACAGCACCATAATTGTGCTAAATTATTTGACAAGGGTGATCATTCAATATCTGCTTTCTAGTACCCATATTTTGAAAGCTACAGGGAGCAGCTGATGATTCCTCCTCTGCCAGCAGGTACCAGAGGCAGGAGTGCTGCCAGCCAGTGTTCAGGGCTCAGTGCAGGTCAGGGCACGGACGGTGTCTGATCCCCTCCAGGGTGGAGGATTGCACTGCCTTTGCTCTCTGTGCTTTACTTTCCACTAATGTGGCATTGCTGTCACAAACTGAGGTTGGGGTCTGAAGAGTAATTGTCACAGCACCTCTTATTTTGTGTGAAGATCACTCTTCTTGTTTTTCAGTTCCCCCTTTTCTGGGTCTGCATGACTAGATCAAATATAACTTTAAGGGGAATGTACATAATTCATCAAAGCAAAAAATGTTTTAATATTGATTTCATATATTATATTTTATGTATAATAATAAAGAATGTGAGCATTTTAGTTGATTTTTTCATGTCAAAACTCTGTTTTCAGAGTTAAGACAATCCACTGGAAGAAGACAATGTCGTTAAATTTTGATTTCTGTACATCTCTCTGCTTTAATATGTTGGCATTTCACTGTGTCTCGCTTCAGTAATCCCTTAATCAAGGTATATGTAGTGATTTTAATAGTTTGTATAAGACCATTTTGGTATCCATGGCACCATTTCTCTGCTCTTTTCCAGAATCCTTCCAACTGCTTTTTGTTCCAGGTGATGTAGTTCCCACAAGTCTGCCCTATATTTTCTGTGCTGCTGCACTGGAGAACTGCTAGCATCCAATTTCATGATGTTTAACTTGTGTGTGGATGCTAAAATTGCATCTTCTGCACTCATCTCAAGCTGAAAATTCAGAGCACCTCACCTGTGAGCATGAGGAATATCGAGCAGTTTTATCTTTCCTTTTGGTTATTCTCCCACGATATGCATGAGATGTTAATCAATTTTATCTCATTTCATAATCTTCCATCTACATTTCTGACTTTAGTAGGTTGTCCTGCATTATTTAGCTGGTGCTTGCAACACTGGATTGCTTCTCAAGCATGATTTTATGTCTTTTTGAATATTTTCACCTGATACAGAACTGATGAGAAGCTGAAACTTTCATGTTCTTGGCTGTAAGTATTTTGCAAATACTCTGACAGAACAGGTAAAAATGTTGTCACCTAGCAACTAATAGCATTTTCCCCCATATATATATATATGATTTTTTTTTCTTCTGGAATTGACTATATGATTTCTCCCTTTTATTTTCACTTGCATTTTTTGTAAGAAAATGAGAACGTGTTCTTAAGATTTTTAGAAACGAAAATTCATCTGGCTGTTAAATTATAGTGCTAAGAAATATCCTGTGGTTATTAGAGTCAATAAATCAACATCTGTATTCTCCTGGTATCTTTGAAAATGATGACTGTGAAAAAATTCTAGTAAACATGCACTTTTCCTATGCAATATGTGGGGCTGTGAGGGAACTGAGTTCCCCTTCTTTTGCACCAGGGAACAATTTTAGGGGCAGAGTATTGTCCAGCACAGGATCAGTATGTTTATTATTGTTCTGGAAACAGCAGGGAATAAAAATTAGGTAGAAAAAAGCTTTCCCAAAACCTTAATTGCTTATATTATTCTCTAAGAAGATCCAGCAGAATATGCACTATTTTTCTTCGTCATTAAAGTCAAAGAATTTTATGTCAATTCCCAATTACCCAGTTTAGGAGCACAGACAGAAAGAGCAGACACCACCCCAGGGGAAACCTGTCACTCTGCTCTCACATTCTTGAAGCAGTCAGATTCTTCAGAGGAAGGCACTAGAAATCCTGTCTGGCCAATTTTTAATTAAATACTTATTTTAAAATGTTTTTTTCCCCAGTCCTAAATGATGCACTTCTCCGTATATCTAAATCTTTGTTTCGTTTGTTTGTTTGTTTTTTCTCTCTTAACTAGGCCACTGCTGTCTTTGTTCTAATCCAACTTGTTTTTTGAGTTGTGGTAGTGATCTGCATAGGATTAGTCTGATTTTAAAAATAATTTCTTTCAATTCCCCAGATTAACTACATTTTCAGTTACTTTTTAATAAGTTAGGAGACATGAGTGTCTGCTTTAAAAATTGGAAGTATCTGATTCCCCTTTTGACTGTAACCTTTATTGCTTTTCTCTGACAAGTGTCTTTTTAATGTCTTCTATAGAGACCATTTTTATACATATTTTTCACCACTTCCACTGAAACTTTTATTAGATACTAAGTGATTAGAGCAGGACACATGGTTATGAATGAAGCCATATGAAGGGTTTAAATCAAGCCATGGTTAAGGAGTATGTTATCCATAGGTGTGTGCATACAGGTAGGTATTACCCACATCACCCAATACCTGTTAATGATGTGGTTCACTGGCTTTTCACAAGGATGCTTTGTTGTTCTTGAGACCATTTGAGTCTGTTTGGACTCATCCTAGGACTTTGCATCATTCCTCTCCATATAGATTACTGGGCATTTTATGTGCATTACATTTGTTATTTTGGGCTGAGGAAGGAACCCTTCTGTTTCCTTCTTTGGCCCACACTGAGCTAAATGATTTTCAGCTGAGGAAAAATTTTCCATTTAATTTTTTCCCTTTATCTTGATCAATAATGAACACATTAGTGGGATTAATTTACTATTAAAATCGTTCTCCTGTTATGGGAAGCAGTGCCTTTTTCTTACTGTTTTTTATAACTTCTAACTGATTTTTAGTCTGTGATAGGAGATGAGAAAATGAGAGATTTTTTGTTTGCTTACAGGATTTTAATTTTTTTATTTTTTTTCTGGTGTACAGTTTTATTTAAGCCTTTAATTTCCTTCTCTAGCAATTTTTTTCTCCAAAAAGCATTAAGAGAAAAAATCCAAACAGAGCAACAGGGCTGCAGCAGTGAATGTGTTCAAGGTTTTCCTTGCCTTTGGCCTTTTAAAGTGTTTGAAGTCTGGTCTGTGCTGGGTTGCATTATCTGGATATTCCCATGAATTATCCCCAGATCTGACCAGCTCTGCAGGCAGCACAGGAGTTACAGGGCAGGACTGCAGAGGGTCCTGTTGGACAGAGATGCAGATGTTGAATGGAGATGCAGATGTGTTCTCCCCATATGCAGAAGGCAGAGATCTGCAGTGTTTGTTTGCAGTCATCAGTAGCTGCAGTTTGTAGGTGCTGCTCTTTGCCAGTCCCACCTGTAGTCTCGTACTCTGCCTTCTGGAAGGAGAGATATTCATCATTATGTTCTTTTCCTAGCTTAACTTTCAGAGCCCTAAACATGCCAGAGTTCCAGGTTAAATATGTGTGAACTTTTAAAAGAAATTCAGTATGCAAATAAACAGCAGGATATGGCTCATTAGTAAATGTTTGTGAGGCAAAGCAACTCTTTTAGACTCCTTTTTTAGAGGAAATTGTTGCAGCATACAGATGGGTATTAAATCAATTTGATAGACCCTTATATAATCCCTGACTAGACTAGTGCTGTATGGCTAGACTTGTTTTCTGATGCACATCACTGGGCAGTTGAGGCTATTTGTTCAGCTTTACTCCTTCTAATGTGGGTCAAAGTTAGTCCAAAGTCAAACCCTGGCTGCTGTTTTGTGTTTGTTTTAGCCCCCCACCCGTGCTACTGCAGGCTGTAACATCCCCTTTTCAGACTATTTTAGATCAATCTGCAGCTAGCACAGCTTGTCTCTCTGGCTGAACAGATGTGTTTCAATAGGATGGAGCTCTGCAGAATGATCCCAAAATTCTAGGTTTTGTGTAGCTCTTGTCACTGCTGGCTTTTCACTGCACCATCTGCATTGCCATCGTGCAGGAGTCGCTGGGGCGTTGGGAACTTGCTGATGCTGCTCTTTCTGGCTGGAGCAGAAACAGAGCTGCCACTTTGCTCTGCATTTTGCTGACTTTGTCACCCTTACTCAGAGCAACAATACGGATTTCTGGGACAGTTTTTGGAGCCAGTAGATGCACGGGGGGAACTGTGTGTGTGCACCCAGGAAAAGGAGGGAACTTGTGCTGATGATCTTAGAATTAAGCAGCAGCTCTAAGTCTGCTCTGCCCCTTCTGATCCCAGTGCTTTCCCTTCTGCAAGGTGGAGTAAGAAACTGCAGCTGTGCTCCCAGCTGCTTTAGAGAGCAGGATTTTACTTAATTTTTACTCCATATCTCCTAACTGTTAATAACATAAGCAAACATTCTCCCCAGCCCCAACAGTCCCTAACAAACCAATGGGCAAAAGTCCAAACACCCTCTCACATCTCTGAAAAAGAAGAGACCAGGATCAACTTTTGAGGCATTGCTTTAGAATTCAGCCTCATGAAAGTTTGACTCGAGTTCATGCATTTGCCTTTTGAAGTGTTTGCCTCCTTCACACAGTGGGGTGGAAGGATCACGGTCCTGAGAGTGGCACAATCCCTCTGTAATGGGCTGAAATGCTGTTGCTAAGCAGTGATGCTTCCTTTTCCCCTGTCTGCCCTGCTAAAGTGAGTTAGGAAGATGCAGCCTTGCTGTTTTCAGCTGGTATTAACAGACTGGTAGAGAGTCCTGCCTGAGCCTCACTTCTTTCTGTGCCAGTTAGTTCAACCCAAAAGTCCACATCCCTCTTGCTTGCCCATGCTGAGACCCTGTTGGCCCTGTCTTAAAAACTGACAGAAATGAACAGAGTAGCAAACTCTGCTCCATTGTTTCAGATGCTTCAGGTCAACCCCAGAAATGTGTGACTGCAAGACAGTGCAAAATTTAATTTAATGGCTTGGAGACACTCACTGGAGCGTTGTTGCCTTTTCCTGGATTTATCTCATTCCTGTGCACACATCCAAGTACTGCACTTCTGTCTTTTCATTGCTGCCTGAAACCAATGAAACAATCTGTCCTTGAAGATAATAAAATACCACTTGGAAGTAAAAAAAAAGAAAAATAAAAAATCACCCAATGTCAGTTGTGTATGTTGCTGATTCATAGCAGAGTTGTGATACCATAAGAATGTGTGCCAGGTGGAACCACACTGGTAACTCAGGGAAAATAACACCATGGGCACTGGTGAAGCTGAGGCTCCACATGCAATTCACAAAAAAGCAAATAGAGCAAACCTAGTGGTCCTTTTTGACCTCATTTCTATAATTTGTGGAGTGGTATTTGGAGTTGGACTTGGATTCTTGTGGGTCCCTCTCAAGTCAGAATATTCTGTGATGTCTGATATATTTGATTTTGTTGGAGCTGCAGGAGACTACATGCTTCTGCTGCTTTCAGTTTCACAACTCTCTCAGTGATAGAGATGCTTATTGAGGTATTGATTGTTCTGGTACATTTTACATTAAAAGATAATATATCAAATTCATTCTAAAAAATACAGAATACAAAGTGAATAGTTTACTTTCACCAGGGTTGCCAAGAAAAGATTAATATTCTTTGCAACATGTTGATTTGTTTGAAACATATAATTGTTTGACAAAATATGCTGTATCAACCTTTGTTTTAAAATTCAGGGTTGGCTCTGATTTAAGACATCTCTTAAATGATTGTTATTATAAGAGAATTTCTCCTCTACAAGGAACCTTAGATATTCTGTAGGCTGAGCTATGTTGTTGTGTTAAATAACTCTCAACATCCCACAGGTGGTGTGGCAGATGTTAAGACTTTAACATATTTCATTTACTTTTAATCTAAGCAAAAAATAAAAGTGTTATTTAACATATCTTTTAAATTAAGTGCATTTTATAAGTTCTGGAATACAGCACAGTTGGAAGTGCCATTTTAGTGTAACTTGTGGACAGCTGAACAGTACAGATTGTGATGAATTGATCCTGCACAGAACTGCCCTTTCCTGGAAAGGAAATAATCTATAAATCTCAGTGAAGGCCAAATCCCATTTGGGCTGTCTGGGGATTATATCAGCCTGTGGTCATCTGAGCTGGAGAGGATTCTGCTCAGGTGAGCTGGAGGTGATAGCAGTGTGACCTGCTTATGATATTATCAACCATCCTGACTCTTGCACAATCTAAAATCCCAGATTTAGGAACTGGGAATATATCAATGTATTTTCATTCCTGTAGAACATCTGAAGAAATAAGTGAAAGTAAACACAGACATTAAATTAACATGATTTTGTTGCTAAGGTAGCAAATTTCAGATCTCTGTGGGAATACTGCTCCACATGCAGCACAATTCACAAGTATTAAAGAAATCCTTTTATGCAGTCATTTAGCGACATGAGCATTACATGGAGTTGAGATGAGTGAGTGGTTTAGCAAGAAATTCACATTCAGCATGAAGACACTGACAGCTCTGTGACAGCTGGAATTTAGAGGGAATCATATTCATGAGCTGAGCTATGCACTGGGGAGGCACGACAGCAGAAGACACAGCTTCTCTTTATTTGTTCCTCTCTTCCATCCTGGTTTTCTCACCTTCTGCCATATCATTCAACACTTGTCAGGGCTTTATTATAATCATAAAATATGCTTAGCACTGATGACTTTTAACAAACAAATGGTGCATATCATTGAATGTGATGCCTTGGCCAGGAGAGTGGACTTGGGAAAGATGTTTTGATATTTGCATGGCAACTGCACAAGGGAAAGTGGCTGATATTTCAGGGTGTTGCTTTTTTAAAAACAGAATTCATATGTCATTCTATGTACTTACTCTAATTGGAGAGAATTCTGCAAAGACTAAATTTCACAGAATTTGGGAGGAAGAAGCAGGAGAAAAAAAATATAGAGATGGCCTTAATGATCCCAACCAAAGCAGAAAATACACGTTGTGCCTCTGACCAGAGGTGAAGAATTGGATGGGGATTGTTAATGTGTTTTCTGGAAGTAAACAAGTCCAGTGTACCTTGGTCAGGCATATTTTATCTTCTTATTTTTATAGCTTGGGTGCAGACATTTAGTGGTTTGTCTCCAGATGCAGGAAGAAACTCTGTCAAACTGAGGAAGGGGCCAGGATTGGAAGCAAGATTTCACATTATATCAGTTTGATGTTTCCATGTTGAAACATCATTTAAACCATCATATTGGGGTTTAAAGTCACCCTGAGGTTACATGTACTTATTCAGTTTATCTGATTGTGAAAACTTCCAGGATGAAATTACAGCAGTACTAGGAAAGGTCTGTTTTTATTCAGAGATGGAGGACAATGGATCCTGAAAAGTTGATGGCAACATCTGGGCAAAGCAAATCTTCTGAACAGTCTCTGAGTTGCTACACCCCAGGTGATACCTGGTAGAAATACCATCTATTTATTCACTGAATTATAGCAAATTTTTGACTCCAGAAAAAATTCTTTCCTTTTTGCCTGAGCGTTTTCTTCCATAAAATGACCTGGACATTATCAACTAATGCCATTATTTTCATTATTGCTTCCATAGATGAATGTCATATGACTTCTACATCTCATTAACAAATGTGACATTTGCAAGGCAGAAGAGGACAGGCAGAAAGGGACATTGTGAAGATCAGCATTTGATGAGAAGGATCTCATTTTAATGGTCTCCTTTTTGTTACTCTTGTATTATTGTCTGTAACAGCTCAGCAGACATCACTGTTGGGTAAATGCTATAATTCAGCCTGATGTGGTTCTATCTGTGAGTGTTTCTTCCCTGCCATTCTCCTTAGCACAGTAGTTTTTGTTTCTTAGGTTACAATAAAACTCTGGAACTAAAATTGCACACAAACTTAGCAGAACAGATTGCTTTCTACTTGCTAATTTACAGTCTTGAAATGATGGTAGGTAGAGCTTAGCACAGATGTGGTGCAACTGTGGAGAATAAATGGAATATGAATAGAAGGTAGGGCCTGCTTTTGATTAGATTTGTACTTCCATAGATCCAGAACATTTCCTCTCTTTTGTCTGGAGGAACACTAAAATCTGCCTGGTATGGTGTTCTTTAATCAGGTGTTCCAGCCAGGTAATTGGACACTTTCTTGACAGGCACAGTGGCCAGACTTCTTATTTGCATGCTGAGACTATTTCTTAAAACACTATTTATCAAAATAAAAAAATATGGCAAATAAGGCACTGAGGAGGATGAGGACTAGCCAGGCACCTAAAGAATATAATATCTATTTAGATGATATCATGTGGATTATTAGACAAGAATATTTGGAGAATTGGGAAATTATTTAGAAGACTTTGTCTCCCACTAGTAGCAGACAGTAGAAGACAGACAGAAAACTGCTGAATCAAAAATGGCATTCTGCCATTTCCTTACAGGATAACCAGGTTGCCTACGTTATAAATGTCATTACTAATTGACTTTGAGCTCTCAGAATGTACATTATTGTAACATGATTTCACCAGGCTATGGTCTATCAAAATCAAGCCCTTTTATACATGAGTATTTAAAAGAGAGGTTGGTATATATTATGTGGGGGAAAGCTTTGAGAAAAACACATCTGTTTTTTGTTGTCTTACAGATGTCTATTAAAACACTCATTCCATCTCAATTTCATCTTTAAATTTATAAATTATTGCTAATCTCACTTAAATAAACTCCCTTAACTGGGTTTTCACTGTGTGCCAGAAGCAAGGGTCCAGAAGCCATCCACACTGAGATCAGGTGGGAGGAGTGAGGTTGTCAAAGGTTCTCAAGAGTCAGCCTTTGTGGGGGAGTTTTAAGCCAAATCCTCTGCTTTTGTATCTCTGATTATACCACTGGGATTGTTTTCAATTCGTGTCTATGTACTCTCTCTGGGAAACTACATAAAAATTAGCAGAGATCTCTGTATTACAGAATAAACCTATTAGGCTTCTTCCTACTAAATATGACTATCATGTCTAATCCCTCCCAGGAGGTCAAGGATTAAAGAGTTCCTTCATTTTAAAGGTGTATTTGCTCAGGCTAGTTGGGTAGAGGAGTGCAGTATCATCACTTCAAAAGGGTTTGGGCAAACACAGCAGGCAAAGCTGTCTTGGTTGCATCTTCTTGTGTTGTTACCAGACTAGGAAAGCAGTGAAAAGGATGTAGCCACAATACTTCCCTCAGGCAGAAGAGAAGCAAAAAGCCCTTTATTAAAGAATCAAACTACACTTTTAAAGATTTGAGTCTGAGAACAGACTCAATTCCATTGGTGCAAGGAAGGTGACATCCCTGGTAAACTTGCTTTCACAAAAGCATCAGGTCTCTCACCATCCAGCAGGTGCTTAATCAGTGTTGTAATTCTTTCTCTCATGTTTGCCTTGAGCAGGTTGAGGAAATCCAAGCCTGCTTTTTCCCTGGTGTTCACCAGAATCCCACATTCTTGTTCTGGTAAACTGAGGATGCAAATTGATAGCTTAACAGTATAGAAAAATTTTTGCTGTTACCCCCTCATTGGTATTTATATCTCTCTCCTACACAGGGATCTCTCTTCCCCTTTGGACAGGTGACACCATGGAAAACACTCACCAGGCCTGGATCAATAGGTGTGTACTAAGCTTTGGATTTATACTGTGCTTCCTGACTGGATTTGTTTGGATGGTCTGGGAATCAGGGAGCTTTCCTCTGTTAATAACCTGGGTTTAACACATCTCTCTATAGTCTGGTGTGCTCAGCACAGCCTGGGCTCACAGGCAGCTGCAGTGGTGCTCTGGTCACACCAGCTCCCAGTCCTTCCACCATCAGTCAGGATGGAGCACTTACAGGGCACAGAGAGAAGATGAGCTTCTGATAAACCTGTCAAGACCTGAAAAACTAAGGAATGAAGGGATCAAATCTGAAATTATATTTTCTTGGGACCTGGAGGATTCAGGGAGTTCATCACTCCCACCTTCCTGATTTTAATTAATACATTGTCATGTCAAATTTGTGTAGCAGTGTTGGCACTGGAGAGAAGGCTTTGGGGTGATCTCACTGAGACCTTCTAGTGCCTGAAGGGACATGAAGATGGAGAAAGACTATTTTCAAGGAAAGATAGTGACATGACAAGGGGAAATGGGTTTAAATGGAAAGAGGCCAGGTTTAAGTTAGATATTAGGGGAAAAATCCTTTAAAGGTGAAACACAGGCTTCCCAGGGACATTGTGGATGTCCCATCCCTGGAAGTCTTCAAGGTGAGGCTGGGTGGGCTTCGAGCAACTGGGTCCATTGAAGGTGTTCCTACCCACAGCAGGGAGAATGGAATTAGGTGACTTTCAAGGTCCTCTTCCCACCCAAATTATTCTTTGATTCTGATTCTATGAAAGCACCCTGGCAGGTGCTTAGCAGGTCACTATGAAAGGTAAGGATTGATCTACAGAGAAGATCTACCCAGGGTTTTGATCAGCATTTTAAACAGTCTTGTTTTTCAGATGCTGAATCCCTTCTCTAATTATAAGTCATGTGAGAAATCCTCAGCTGGGAAGATTGTGAAGAGCCTGTCAGCTTGTTAGCTGAACCATCCAGGGCAATTCCCTTAAGCCTGACCTAAGTCATCAGCAACTTATTTCCACTTAATTATGTATGTCTGTGTCTTCACAATCTTCTTTTTTCTTGAATTGCCTTCTTTTGAATTTAGATTTTCCTTGTTTCATAACCTATCTCGAGTTAAAGGCAATTTCAGATAACTTCCACAGATCTGACATTACCTAAAATGTCAACATTAGAAAATATTAGCAAGGGCTCAAATCCCCAGATTATTGCAAATATTCAAAATATGTGAACCTGTGTAAGTAGCAGGTCCTTAGAGTTCTCCAGTGGTTGCTGCTAGTAAGAGATTTATTTGACAGACTGCAGAATAAGGTGCTATTTCTCATGTTCTCCTTCAGCAGTGGCAGGATATGTTCACCAAAATGTGAGCTGCTGATTTTGGGAAGCCTGAGCTGCAGCTGAACCTTGCATGGGATGACCCTGTCCTGTGCAGTGGCACCACCACCATGGATGAATTGTGTCTGGTGGCCCCAAAAAATCCTTGTCACAGCCATCACTGTCACAGACAGACTGCATGCATGCAAACTTCAAAGTATGAAACTCCTATTTGTTTCCTCTTTTGAGGACAGGGAGGGATTGCCCAGACAAGGGAGGACTTGAGACACTCTCTCTAGATTTTATGTCTCCTATTAATTATATGGATTTCTGCTGTTGTTTAATATGAAAAAGCAAATTGAGCCATGAAAAGATGTGGAGAGGGGATTTAAAAACTGCACCAGGAAGGAAAATGTTTCCCTTTTCTGTTTTGTGCCTGTCTGTCTAACAAATCTCCTTCCCAAGCAACTCCACATAAAGCAAGTTGCACGTACTACCCATGGCTCAGCAAGGCACTTCTGCAGCTGTTGGTATTTAGTAGGCAGCTGCTTGATTTTATAATTTCCAGCAGCCTGCTTCAGAGAGACTTGCTGCAGAAAGAGATATGGGAAGTCATTAGCCAGCTCTTATTCTTCGAAGTACAATGCAGAGGACAGAGTTGGCTGGGATTGTAATGATAGCAGTTACATGTGTTACAGACCTGTAGTAACATCAGCTCTAAAAGTTATGATACATTATAAAAAAGATATCTCTGGCTTTAAGAAGAAAAAGTGAAAAAAAAATTCTTTTAAACTTCTAGATTTTAAAGCTACTGCCATACTCATGACCCCAAAACAGAGGCTCAGTTATCAGCAACAAGTGCTTTTTGATCATTTGTTGTTCTCTTGTGTGTTCTTATCTCAAATGAGATGAAAACTCCAGGCTCTAAAGTGCAGGGAACTGCCTTGCTTGTGTAGTACCTACAGGCATGCTTCCACCTCTTCCCTCCTGTATCTTGTAGGGGTGTGTCCCTCAAAACCAGATCCTGTACATCTCAAATCCCTCCTCAGTGTGGATGGTGTGTTGCTGGATTTGCCTTCCTGCAGTCAGAGCACACTAACACAAGCAGGCAGACAGACAGCAAGCAACCTGCTGTGCCTTGGGGCACCTCAGGCTTTGACAGAAACCACTGTTTCAGAACGTTCTAGGGTTTTGGTCAAAGGCTGAACTTGGATAATCTGGATAAATTTTCAACCTTAGTGATTCTGTGGTTCTATAATTCCATAACTCCACAAGTTTGTGGTCTCTGAAGAAAGGTGTCAGAATCTCTGATGTCCAGCTGGTGATTTGAGGTATTGGGATGCAAGAAGCACATGCAGGTGATACAAAAGGCAGCTATAGTCTTAGGAGGAGAGAGAGGAAATGTAAGATTTGGGTAGTGATGGGCTGTCACTGCCAGTTTCCTACTCATGCTCTGGTTACAGACATCTTTCCCCTAAAAAGTCATTTTTAGGGAGAGATGAAAGAAGCAAAACCTATGGTAGAAGCTAAAGGAGTGTCAGGAACACTGACTGCCAAAATGCTTTGGGAAAGAACAAATTTCAAACCCAAAACTCAGTCTACTAACCCCACCTGAGCAAGGCATTTGCTCACAGAGTGGAGAAGCCAGAACTGTCTGAGGTGAAAGAAAGGAGTTACTGGACAAAATGGGATTGAAGTAAATCAAAGCTTTGGGGGGAATATGGGTAACCTCTTGCTCTCAGCTGCCTACAGCTGCTCAGACAGGAAATTCATGTGAGTTAATGAGTCTTGCACCATCTCCATTCCCTTTATATTCAGGGTTGAAAGGAAAAATAATCTGAGATTAGAGAATTTTGCCAATTTTTAAACTGAACTGATACTGTGACTGTGCTCAGAAAGAAAGAAATTTTATATAATGTCTATGGTGAAAATTACCAGTCTTACTCAAGGAGGAAACCATCCTTTGGCACTGTGCTAATTAATGCCTTAAAAAGAATAAATGCAAGAAGGAAGCCCCAAATCTAAATCTCTCCCTTCTGAACTTGAGTACTCCTGCCCTGAATCCTGAGCAGATTCATCTGTTTTCTCAGAAGGAAGACTAGAATGTGGAGAAGTTTTTTTTTAAATTTTTCAGTTTATCACTTATTTACATCAGTTGAAATTGAAAATATCTGTGGGGATAATTTTAGATGTTTGAAGTTTCATATACACAATTTTATGTAAGCGTTTTTTTAAGATAACTGATGAAAGAGTAACATATAAATGCTGCTTAATGCTTGGATTCTTTAATGTTTTGCTGAAAAATGAATTAGGAAGTAAAAAAATCCTAGTATGTCCTGTGGCAGAAGAGAATTGTGGCTGCCTTCTTAGAGGTTTCTTCAATTTCTTACCTGTGCATTATAATCTGATGTGGTGGTGTAGAGTAGTACTTTTTACACTGTAATGTTGTAATTTTACAGAGAAAAAAAGGCTTGAACAAATACTCCACTACAATATCTGATAGATCCTGCATAGTTCAAAGACCACAGCTGGAACTACTCATTGTGGACATAATTGATATTTGATGTAATTATTGATTAATTATGTTGAACCATCATAATAAAGTGGGAAAATATTATAAAATATTATGGGAAGGGAACATTTTGACTGTATGAAAAATGATTCCAATGCTAAAAATAGCAAGTTATTTTTAGAAGCAGAGACAGACTTAGAGAAGATTAAATCAGAACAACAAACACAATATATTATCAAAATTCCAAATTAACAATCACCTTAGAAACAGAAGAATGCCTGGTAGCAGATGAAGAAAGTGGCTAAAGTCTGTGATAAAAACCCCTAACTGTGGTATAATCTTACTTACCTAGCCACCTGCAGGTGCATTGCTGTGCAGTAGGGCAGGAGGCTCGACCTCTGCTCTGTGTGGGCACCTGAGAGGGTCATGCCCTTTGTGTTCATGGGGACAGTCTGGGTGGTTTCAGCAATATTTAAGTGCAAAGTCAACCGGCTCTGCCTTGATGAGGAACACTGACTACAATTTTCAGTGTAATAGATCATGGCAGATTATAGGGCAGCAGAGGGACAGAGGGAGAAGAGCAAGGATGCATAAGGCAGCTGCTGGGAGTATAGGAAGCAGACATCACTGGCAGCTGCTTAATTACCTTCTGCCAGTTTTCACTATAAACCCCATCACTTCCCTCTTTTCCAGATGATTGTTAAGGGGCTGAGGGGCCTGAAGGTATTTTTATGAAGAATTGGAAGAAAGGAGGAGAGAAGAGGGGACTGAAGGCAGCACAGAGGAGCTGCCTGGGCTGGGGCAGGGCTTGCCAACAACGGGGCTCAAGCAGGGTCTGTGGGTGCCCACAAGGCTGGAGGTGGGACATGTGAGAAACCTTAAGTCTGGGCTGGTTCTCTGAGTAATCAGGAGGGAAAGAAAGGCAAGTTGAATGCGAGGCTCTTGATGTTTCCATAGTGGGAAGTAGTTCCTGCTGTCCTTGAGGACCCTGCAGCTTGTTTTTTCTCCCTGGTGAAAACATGTGTCATTGCTGGTCAAAAGTTTTAAGGTTGTTCTTTTGAGGCTCTGATTTTGGGGGAGGAAATAGTTATCAGAAATGTCTGAATTTTCTGTGTCAGTCTGCCTCCTGTTAAAATCTGTTAGTCTCTGGCTATGTATCCTGGGGTTGCTGCTCAGAACACAGAATAGGAGGCATCACCTCACCTTTATAACGTGGCTGTAATAATCATAAAAAGCCCCTCTCAACTGATAATGTGCATTACAGTTTAAAAAAACCCCTCACTTTTGTAGTTTGCTGTGTTCTCCTCCCTGTTACTGAATTCACAACTCTGTGTGTGGATATAACAGGGGATATAATCCCCATACAATTTTAGAGCTAATGGTGAATATTAGCTGAATATAATAAAAGCATAAAATCTAAATTACTACAATTTTAATTTCAGTATCTGGAGAGAGACCTTCCTATTACCCTAGTCAAGAAAACTAAACCTACCCTTTATTAGATAATTTGTATTTTCATGCTTGCATTTCTTCTCAGAAAGGAGGCAGAGTAAAATGACCTAATCCATTTTATTTGAGCAAAAGAAGAGTGCAAAGCACTATAAAGAAAAATTTGGGAAATTGTTTTGTTTTATAAAGGAAGCAACTGTAATTCACAAGAACAGCACACTTTCCCTAGAAAGCTTAGAAAAACAATTGCATTGTGTAGAAGGCAGCTGTATCATGAATTGAGAGGACTTACTGCATTCACAGACTGAGAACTGACACTTCCTAACCTGAACAGGATCACACTCTGCAGACTGCACTTTAGAGTAAATAAAAGCAAGGGAAGAGATTGAGTTGCTGAGAGACAGTTGGACTTGGGGAACAGGAAACTTAAGGGTGAAAAGAGCTGAGCAGAGCCTACTAAACCCCCTTAGAATGAAGCTCAAATAACCTACAGAAACTGTCAGGGCAGCCTGTGATCTGTGTATATGTGCCAAATTGGATGAACTGCATGCTGTAAAAATGAAACAGAAGGTGTTTAAGCTTCCTAAGCCTCACAGAAAAAAAAAGAAATCTGTTAAGGCATAACACACTGGCAGCATCTCATCCCTCAGAGTCATGTGCTTGCCTAGAGCTGTGTGGGACTGGAGCAGCTACCTGGGCAGCATGAGACTCTGAGAGGTGCCAGCAAAGTGAATTGCTGATCCTGACTCTGTGAAGGGGTTTTTGGAAGCTGTCACAAGCATGAGCTGCCAACAAGGCAGCAGGGCACGGCAGCACAGTTTAGGAGTGTCAGCACAAAGTGGTACCTTGTGTGGTGTTTCAGGGTACAGAGTGATTCTCAGCTGTGCTGCACTCAGATGGAGTCTCAAAGGAATATAAAGGACAAAGCCTATGCTTCATGAATTAAAAAAATATAAAGTCTTGATAAAGCTTGCTAAAAAGGTCTGAGTCTTCTGATAAATATGAGAAACTGTGCCATGACCTCAATTTACTCTTGCATTAGCATCAGGGCAAATGAGCCTTACCCAGTCGATGCTAAGGCAAGAGGAGGACTGCAGTTCATCATGGCAGCAACAGACAGCCCTAAATGACAAGTATCCCACCCCAGGGCTAAAGGCAGCTGCTCTCCATCTCCCACTTTCTGACTGCCTCTGTCACTGCCTTGGTGATGCTGACAATGAGAGTGCCTGCAAAGAGACACAGCTGGTGCTTTGCCTTTGCAGCACTGACTGCAATCCAGATGACATGGCTGAGTTTTCAGGCACCTCAGTGCATCTCTGTCACAACACTCCCACTATGCTGTGTTGTCATTCTCAGTCAGGAGCCAACAGTATGCACCTCACTTATGATTAATTATCATATCAGAAGAATTTACCCCTCCAAGTTTAGCTCCATCATCCTTCATAGCCTCTCTAAGGACAGGCAGCCTCCCACCCAGCCTGTCCTGAGCTGACAGGTGTCTCCTCTGTTGCTCATCTTTTCAGATAAATTTGGTAAGTTAGACATTAGGATTTTAGGTGGAAGGGTTCAGAGGTCTGCAGGCAGAATTGGCCAGATGGGAAGAAAACTGGTTAATGGTTGAATAGCATATGCTGCAGCCTCAGGGCTTGACTTACTGGTATCTGCTCAGAACAGTTCAATAATCACACCTCCTGGAGAGGGACAGAAATCCTTTCCTCTTTGTAACCTGGGAACTGATGATGATGCTCTTAATCTTGTAAGAAATGCCTTCAGTAATACCATTGAGGAGGCCTGGGTTGTTTCCTGCTACAGAGCTGTTCTTTGCCTTACCCTGTGCTCAGTTGCACAGCTGTTCCCAAGGTAAGCTGGGCTGTATTCACCCAGCAGGTACCTTTCCTTTCCTTTTTTTTAAAAAAAAGCAGTTTTAGCAGGTGAGAGTGTGAAAGCCAGTCTATCTACTTTGCAAGAGAAAATACTAATTCAATACTCAGATTGAGAATTGGGCCATTTGAAATGGCCTCAATTTGCACCAGGGATGGTTTAGATTGAATATTAGGAATTATTTTTCATGGCAAGGGTGGCCAAACATTGGAACAGGCTTCCAGGGAGGTGGTGGAGTGACCATCCTTAGAAGTGTTCAATAAACATGTGGATATGGCACTTGAGGTCATGATTTAATGGTGATCGTGGTGAACCATGGCTGGTGGTTGGACCTGATGATCTGAAAAGTCTGTTCCAACTTTAACTATTCTATGATTGAAGAAAACTGTAAATATGTCAGGAGCCATAAGTAGGGTAAATAACTAGCCTAAGGAAGTGCTGTGTCTGAGGATTGTTTCATGATCCCATTCATTTCCTGTTGAAAGGTGAGATTTATGATGGCTGTCTCCCAGTCTTGCAGGTCAAGGCATGAAGAGCTTCACTATCCTTGCAATCAGAAGTGATTGAATTTTCTTCAAACCTTACCTAGCAGGGACCTAGACAATGCTTGTGCTACAGCACTGCTGCAGTGCCCCCTTCTGAGTTTTCTTACATCTAAACAGCCCCAATTCGTAACTGAAGAATTTTTTTTTTCGCATTTTTTCTTTCTTATTTCTTTCTTGTTACTGTCCTCTGGACTGCAGAGGGTTTTGCCCCATCACTTGTTTCAGGCTGAGCAGTGTGACAGATTAATGCCTTTTCTATGCAAGTTAGGGTTCTGGTTTTACTTTTCACTACCATGTCTGATGTTGCTGACTTGTCTATCATGAGCCTGTGAACTCTTAATGCAGTTGGAATGATGTGGCTTGACATGGCTGTAATTAACTGGCAATCTGACAGAAGCCACATGGTTATCAAAACTGGGGCTTCAAACAATATACATAGAATCAAAATATAGGAAGGTTTTTAAAATGTCTGCTAGATCTTTTAAAGAAAATTTGAATTAACAACCCATCCTTTCAGCTGGAAGGAAGAGCAGAACTGAGAAGACAATGCCTTACTTAATTTACATTGCAGAAAAGAGATCATGACAATTTTTTTTTCACTTGAGAAGGCAGAGGTGGATAAAAAAAGTAGATTGAAAAATGCCTGAAGAAGCTTGGGAGTATTTGACACATCTTTCTTTTTAATTTCAGTTCACTCTATCATTAATATACTATATTCCTTTGGATAAAGACACAGATTAAAATGGGGAGTTGCAAAGATGGGTCCTTTGAAACCCCTTTTAGATAACATTCATTCATATGTTGCCTCTGTATATGAAGATCCTAGTTCTGTAAAGGGATACCTACATTTGAGGCTGCCTTAGGAATGAGATTTTCTGCTGCAATGGTTGAATAGATATCCCTAGAGGGGGCTCTTCAAAGTGCTGTTCTGGCTCAGAGCTCTTCAGTTTTTGAACTGAATATCAAGAAGCATTCAGCAGATGGGCAGCCAAAGCACAGATCAAGCAGTGATCAATCCCTTTTCACCCAGACACCACCTATGTAGAGAGCAATAATGAGCCATGAATCAGAACTGTGGGGAACACTCCCCCACTCTACAATACACACAGGAGTAGCACAGGTGAAGAGGGCAGCCTGGCAAAGGTTTATATCAGTTTAGTGATAACACAGCCTAGTCCAGGATTATGTTAAGTGTTGTGGCTTCCCAGAACAAAAACATGGATTGGTGCAGGCCAGAGTGAGGAAAAATCTGACATAAACTTGATGGAACAGCACATGAAGGTTCACAGTGCCAGCTCCTGCCATAGCTCTCTTTCAAAGGGCATAAATCAGGAAAAGGAAAAGGAAAAGGAAAAGGAAAATCCAGTGTATGGTTCCCCCCCAGCCCTCACTCAATGTCAGGCCCATGCTGAACTTGTGTAAGAGGTGGGCTGCACATGATGAGTGAGACTGTGTGTTCAAACTTGTGGTTTGGTATCAGTCATCAACATTTACTTCCCTTTGTGCTTTTGCACCTCTCTACAAACTTCTTAAATTCCTTAAAGCTATTTATAAAGCATGCTTTAGGTGTGAAGTGATTTTGAAATAGCAGAGTGAGAACACAGAACACGTGATTTGGCTATGGAAAAGCCCCAGGAATGATGGAGAAGAATGGAGCAGCATAACTTCTCTTAGGAATTGAGACCTTCTGTAGCATCTCTTCAGAATACAAAAAGGGAATGCTTTATACTAGTGTGCAGTGGAATACAAACTGTAGCTACAGAGCTGGTGTTATGTGAAAAAGCTGAGTTCATAATGCTAACTCTAAAAAAGGTGATATTTCACTAAGTTCCTGCAAACGTGTCCTGCTTTTAAGCTCCTTGGTTGAAGGATTATCTTTGCTCAAAGATCATCCTTGTTTTTATTGTGGCCAACCCACATCATGAAAAAAAAGCATTAAGTAAGAAGCAATAACTGAGATAACATTCAGTTTAGTCTGTGATCTCTAAAAATAATATGATAGGCAATTACAACAGCTATAATGGGGAATTTAGGAGTGATACAGGATAGAAAATTTTCTACTCTGACGCCACAGTTATATAACTAAAAAGTATCTAATGTACATCAGTTGTCACAACAGTGCGGTGTTTTACACTGTGGAGAGAATTTCCTACTCAGTTACTTTTATGCAGCTCTATTGCAATAAGGGTGAAGTCCCTATTATGAGAAAAATGTACAGAGTAGCTAATTATACTGGTCTGAGCCATGCTGCAGCTGTTTTACATTGGTTTCTAGAGTCCAACTAACATTTAAAAAATGTATGCATGTCTCATTATTCCAGCAAATCTGTTTTAAAGTCAGCCTTTCTTTTCTGGGCACAGACCACAGCTGGTTTCACAGGGTCTTAGTTCCAAACCCAACTCATGCCTCCACCCCCAAGCTGAACTTCTTCACCATGCCAAAGAAAAGGGCCAATACAATTCCTGTGTCAGAGGTTGCTGGTTCTCTGCCAGGCTGCCCTGCCAGAAGCCATCCATCCACTGTCTTCACCCTTGCCACTCTTTGTTCTTCATGCACTGCACACCCCCCTTCTCACAGCCTTTTTCTCTCTCTGGCACCGTGTATTCTGCCTTCTCATCAGTTACAGATGTGGCTTCGTTTACTTCTGTGGATAATTTTTATATTCCAGCCTTCATTTTATAACCACGTCGTGACACAATCCCACACTCATTTTCATGTGCCAGCATCACTCTGCTCTAGCTGAACATTACCAGATCACATCATATGCCTACTGAAAAATGCTTAGTCCAGTAAAATATTTGAACATTCCCATGAACAGTGTGAATATAAAATAAATATTATATTTTAAAATATTTATTATTAGATATTTTGAAAATATAGGGGATATTTTGAATATTATAGAATTTAAAATTATATTTAAATAAGTTTATATAAATTCTATATAGAATATAAATTTTACTCCAAGTTTCAGCATGAATTTGTTGAAGACTCAATTTCAGTATTCTGTCACAGAAAAGGAATATAAACTATAACATCATATTTTTTGGATCAAGTAACAGAACTAAGATTAAATAAAAAAATAAACTCTCCAAAGTGCTCTCTCTGGAAAACACACAGTTGAGCTGTTGAACAGCTATTGCCCAGTACTCATTTAAAAACTTTTAGTGGTTTAAATGGCTTTGTTTATTGTCATCTTAATTGCTTCTCATTCCTCTTTATGCCATGCACATGGAGTTATAACAATGGAATTTTCAAATCAAATTGCATCATTTCTGCCTATGACAAAGCAGATTATTTGGCAATACTAGGAAGCAAAGCTGAAAAGTGAAGTAGTTGGAATATCTCAGTCCTCAGCTTTTCTTAAGACAATACAATAAGAAAGTTGTGGAGAACTTGAAATGCTTTAGGACAGAGCCCGAGAAGAGATATTAGCAAGTTGCCATTTCTTGACATCAATCTGGAAAGTGCAGTGAGAATTTTTTGTGCAATTAAAACAGTGATTAGTGACTATTTCATCCCTCCATTTATTGTTTCTCTGTTAATAAAGGGATGATATCAGTACCATAAAACGACAGTTTTCCAGCCACAGCATGAACCCTGAAATGCTGGAATGTCTTAAAAAGCAGGAGGCTGTGGCCTTGTAACAAGTTTCCCTTGTCAATAAATATGCTTCTCCTGAGAAAACCAGCTGTTACTTTTCTGCTGAAGTAGGTTGACTTGCCAGGTCATTTTTCCTGAAAGGAAGGAGGAAGCTCTCCATTCCCACTGTTCACAGTTATGGGACAAAAATAAAGAGCTTATTTTTCTCAGGAACTTCTTGGGATTGTTTACAGCAGACATTATGAAAGCTTTTCTAATGATAAGGCTGTGCAAGAGAGGAATAGACTCTGTTGGGAGAAGTGATGTCTTCTTCCTATTACTGGGAGTTAGTTACACAAGGACCTTTCAAAAATTCTACTTCATTCTTTCTTGGATCAAGCATCAGACATGGATTATTAAGATGCAAATGGCAAATAGATCATCATTCAAGAATTTTTCTGGTACTGTTATTTTTTATTTATTTTTGTGCAGCAATCTCCCCCACTTTCCCCTGTTTTTTATCGTGTGAATTTGCATCTGCCTTTTTTGTACAAATATTTACCCATGTAGAAATACCTGTAAGAACACAAAAAAATTTCTAACAGTCATGACTCATTAAATTATGAATAGATTTTTAGAAATCCGACTCCTTACTGTGTGATATTAAGGACTCACAAAAATTTTTATTCAAGTTGCACCTTTAAAGATAAATATGCTTATCACTAATCTGCTTTTTGCCTCCAAGAAGCATCTTCACTGTTTACATGACACAGGCTCATCTTTTAGCAACGTGGTTGTCCAACAGGAATTCCAAGATGTAAGTAAATAACTCATTTAGGTAAAAAGAAACTTAACATCACTGAGTCCAAGTGTAAACCTAACACTGCCAAAGCCAACACCAAGCCATGTCTGAGTGTCACATCTACACAGTCTTTTGAATAGCTCCAGGGGTGGTGGCTCAACCTGGACAGACTGTTCTAATTCTTGACAACCTTTCCTCTGAAGAAATTTTTCCTAATATCCAATGCAAGCATCAACTGGTACAAATTGAGGCCATTTCCTCTTGTCTGTCACTTGTTACCTGGGGAAGAGCCCAAACCCCACCTGGCTGCACCCTCCTTTCTGGGAGTTGAGGGAGTTAAAGGTCCTCCCTCAGCCTCTTTTTCTCCAGGCTAAATAAACAGCCCCAGCTCCCTCAGCTGCTCCTCACAAGACCTGTGCTCCAGGCACTACACCAGCTCTTTGGATGTGAATTTACTATCCCATTCTAAACAATTTCCTTACTTAATATCCCCACTAAATTTAGTGGTTGGTCAGGTCTTAAACATGACCACAATATTTGTCCTGCAACTTTTTAATAAAATTTTATTTACACAGTGCTATATGTACACCAGGACACTTTACTTGAGTGCAAAAACCATACCATGATTGTACTGATTGTACTTGGAGCCTTGTAAATCTCTGCATATGCCACCAGCAGTAGAATGGGCTGATGTGGCTCCCCAAATCCCTCACCCTGAGTGGCAGAAGGGTTTGAAACTATACTATGAACAGCCTGAGAGAAAGAGCAGAGACCTGAATGTCCCAAAATCTGGTCCTACCTGCCCATACCTGTCTGGCAGTGTTCCTTGACTAAGCAAGAGCAGTTGCCTGCCCTGTGGTTTGGCTGGGGCAGGTGACCTGACCTTTTCTGGGCATGCCAGAACCAGCCCAGCAGGACTTTCCTTCCTGGAATTTTGGGGTTGTTCTCAAACAGCTGTAGCTTGTGAGCAGAGTCAGTGGCAGCCCACAGGGGATGTTCTGGTGGCACAAAGATGGCTCAAAAAATGCAATTAAAGGAAAAAAAGTTATGAGGAATAATATTTAAGACAGGATTACTGGTTTATTTACTTATGAAGATGAATACTTCCTTCTATTTGGACTCTTTTACATGTACATATGGTTGTATATATGCATGTATGCATATACACATATATAAAATATATATATATAAGTTCACTCAAAAACTGAAAAAGAATGTAAAATCCCTGTAAGCAGATTTTTATTTATGAGATTTCTAGTTGTGACAGATTACCATTCACTCTAAAAAGGAAATTATGCTTCTATGAAAATACAACTCAATATTAAGGGGTCTATTATTAAAGGGACTATTACTGTAATCGTCTTTTCTTTCTTTGTATGCTGGTTATGTGCTTATTCAGGTCTTTTATTCATCAGATCTCTGGCTGGTCAGAAAAATAGAGAGAATCCTTAAGATACAAAACTCAGCATGTATTCAACGAAGAAGGATCCACACTTTTTTAAAACATATTTTCATTGATATTATCAATATTGTTGAGTATGCTTTTCAATCCTGTAAAAATGTATCTGGAGAGACAGAAATGTGTATATATATATATATGAATATTTACATTGGATGATACTAATGTAAAATATTGAGTTTATTCCAATTGTGTACTCACAGGAAGAAGCAGAACTTACTTTATGAACTGTTTTCCACAAACACACCATAATAATTTTTCACTCTGGATATGTTTAGCAAGACTCCTTGACTTTGATAGAAATGTCACTTGATAAATAATATAATTATCTTGTCCACCTCTGTATGCCCCATTTGCAACAGAGCAGATCATTTGTCAGCACATCATTAGCCATGTGTCTGAAGTGAGTAAAGGAATATACTTTAGAATGTAAATATTAAAAGAGAGGATTTTTTCATGAGTTCAAATAATGCATTAGGCATAGGGCACATGCCTGACTTAAAATCTGCACAAAGAACAGGGTCATGTCTGCCTCTCTATTAACTGCTGTCGTGAGTCACATTATCTGCTGCAAATAACATATGTTGCAAATATAGTCTGTCTATGTGTCTGCAACATCATTTTATGAATCGACCTTGAATGGCAGGATGATTGAAAAATATTCACTTTGAAGACAGGAGGAATAATTTTCAGTCTATGCTGTTTCCTGAAGCTTCTTGATTTGGGGGAAAATTATTTCTGCTTTATATGAAGTCACTACAGTCCCATCCTATCATTCTACTGTCTGGTTGGATAAAATTATTTTCAGTGGCAGGGGGCAGGGGAGAGGGGAAAGAATATGATATGAAAGCAAAAGGAATTACAAAATAATTACAATGTTATGACAACACATATTGTTTGAATGACAACACTTTATTGTTTGAATCAGTCTCTTTTTATTTGTAGATGCCAATCATGTATAAGTCAGTATAAAGAAAATCACAGATTTCAAGAAGTCCAAAAGAAGGACACTGCTCTTGCAATGGAGTTACTGCATGAAACTTTATAAAGGTCTTTGTGGCTTTTTATCACCAATACAGATGCTCAAGCTACTCCTTGAAAAATGTTGGCTTCCATCTGCAACCTGTTGTTTTAAAGGTGAGCAGCAGCAGAAGGAAATACAAGCTAAAGCTGAGTCTCAGGGTGGTTACTTTCAATAAATGAAAGTTTTCTTAGAATTTCCTCATTGTGAGATGCAAGGAAACGCCTTAATGGTGCTCTGATTTCATCTCTCATATATTATACATATATTGTGTAGATTTGTGCTCAATGGTAAAGGAGCAAATTTCCTAGACTCAAGGGAGTCCTTTAGTTTGACCTGAAGGTGTTTTGTATTTCATGGGTTAACTGCAGCAAACAGTTTGAATTTCTCTGCTACCTGCCTCACTCTAAAATATCTACTTAGAATTATGCAGCTGTGGCCTGGACAAGATCTCCAGAGGTGTTCAGTCCAACAATTCACTCCAAAAAAGACCATTGGTCAGTCCTGGCTTTGTCTTGCTGAGTCTTGGAAACCTTCATGGCTTGACCCTCCAGCACCTCTCAATTCCCTGTCCTGCTGGATCTGCACCTCCTCTGCTTGAGCCCTTCTACTTTTTGGAGTTATCATGAATTGATTAAATACTATTCCATATGCTGATTTTTCTTTCTCCCTTGTGTTTTGGAGTTAGATGAGTAAAATATCCTTCAAGGTTCTCTTCAGTATTGTCACTGCTGTGGCCTTGAGTGGATGGCATGGGTAGAGATCTATTGGGCAGGATGCCTTGGCTGCTTCCTTTTCAAACACAGCATATCCTTGATACCCAGATATCAGATTTCTGAACTCATAACTATGAACTGAACTATAGAACTTAGGTGCCTGAAGAACAAAACTTACTGAGTCTTCTCTAAGACTATTTATTTTTAAATTTGTGCTGGTCCAGTGTAAAACTATCAGGGTTTTGGTTCTGCAAACTCAGTTTTGCTCCCTCTCAAATTAGTGCTAATACTGGTAGTTACTTTGTGCTTTCCTCCCATCATATATCACAACATTTCAATAATGTGTGCATATCTGACTTACTGATTCATAATGTCATGTCACTTTCCATCATGACACAATGAAATTTTCCATTCACTATTATTTATATGCCATTGAAAATTAATATATTCCAGAAAAGATGCAGTTACCTCTGCCTACCTTTGAAATGCAAAAAAGAATTGATAGACACTTGACTTCAAGTGTTTTTGTTGAGTGTGTTGTCATATCAATGCAAGCAACCTCCCTTGCTGCTTCTTAAATATAAGTATTACTTATGCATTTTTGTCAGCATATATTTGATGGCATTGAAAGAAAATTGTAATTTTTCATAAAAAGGAACTTCTCCTGAACTGTGTTAAAAAAATCTTCAGATTTCTGTGCTACCTGGAATGAATACAGAGAATTCTTGAAGAACAAGTTTCAAATTGCAGACTCTTCATCTGGAAATATCTGTTTATAGACACCTAAATCTTGACATCTGAACCTGGAATACATCTCCCTCTCAGGCCATGTGTGTGTTCTAGTTCCTGTGCTACCTCTGCCAGTCCTGTTGATATAACTCAGCTCTTTGTCCACTCAAATACCAGAGAGTGCCAAATTTCTAGATTAATATGGAAAGTGAATGAGACCATGGAATGATACCCTCTACTCCTTTCGATGCCTTTTAACAGTCAAATCTGTACCTGATATGAACTGGAATGTAAATAACAAGAAAATTTGGTTGAACATGAGCAAACCTGTTTAGTTGTCTCCATCCTGTCACTAGTTGAGGCCATAGAAGTTCCTGGACTCTCCTTTCAGCCAGCTGCTAGTGTGAGAGGTTTTCTTCAGCTGATGCAGGAATGGCAGTAAATCAGATATGTGCATGGGTGTTAGATTCAAACTCAGAGCAAAACCCACAGAGAATTATAAAGGAGGGCATGTAGATCATAAATAGAGTCCTCTAATCTGTCAGGTTACTTGTGCCAAAGGTTTCTTGTTTTGAATACAGGAATCATAGCTCAAAATCAGCCCTGTCTGATAGGGCTGTCTGATAGGGATTCAGTGTTTCAGAGGCAGCTGCTAGAAGACAGCTGAGCAATTACACTGAGACCTGGCAATTACATTGCTCAACTTGGATTAATTACACAGTCTCAGAGTTGTGTCCCTCTTCAGCTATTCTGTGGGAATGGGACTTCTTAGACAGCTTTAATGAAACTGGGTGCCTTAAATCAGCTTCCAACTGAAATTGTCTCAACAGGATTCTTTTATTTTTGTTAAAATAAATCTGTATATAATACATTTAATGGTCTCAGGTCTTTTCATGTCTCTTAAAAATTATCTGTATATTACCCCCATGGTATCTTCAAGATGACTCAGAAATTTCAATTGTAAATAAATCTTCCAAGTGTACAGATTACATTATCAAAATCAGAAACTGAATAGTTATTTCAGACTTTCATTTCAGTGGAAAATATGTTGTTTATTGTTCTGTTTCTCCTCACTATCAAATAATAACTATATCTTTCCAACCACAATTTAGCATAGCCTTAATATCATTGGTTTGATGCAAACTACATTTTGAACAGTCATGTACCCACAGGGGCCATATCTTGACACTAATTAAAAGTTTAATCTGTTAGAGTCATTTTTATGGTCACATCTGTGTGTATAGTATTACCCTGACTTTAAGTCTTACTTCCCACATAGCAGGAATTGCACAGCCCCTTCAGGTACATTCTGCAAGAACATAGGCTAACAGGAACTAAAGGGCTAAAGGACAGAAGACCCATCTAGCATGCACTTTGGAAAGCTGTTTTCCTCCTCTCAGCCCTTGTTCCATTGCCCACTGTCTCTGCTTATACAATGTCAATTGCCTTTGACTTCACCCTGTTCCATGACACTGCTCACAAACTCTGGGTTAAAACCCAGTCTGAGTTGTAGGCTGGCATTTGGGATTTGCTGGCAGCTCAGGAACACAGATACTCCTCGAACTTAAGTGCCTTCTCTCCTGAAATTTCACTGCAGGACCTTGTGCTTTGTTTGCTGAAGTACTTTATTTGTCTTTGCAATGCAAATTGAAGATCAGCAAAGAGACTGAACTGGCAGAATTTCAGCTGATGAGGTAGTATTCTGACCAAAAATATCTTGCTGAACTCAAACAGGCAACCTAAATTTGACAAGAAATTAGTCTCTATAGTCTGGAAATGGGACTGTGACAATCATAAGGTGAACCTTTATTAGAGTGACTTAAAGATGACAGTGCACATAAACTGGTGTTAATTACATTTTGTCTTTAAAAAGAGTTAGAAAATGACAGAAAATAACTAGTGATTTACTAGTTTTCCTGGAAATATTTTAAGGCATGGATGTGTTAAGATTATGTTTTTCAATGTTTCTATCCAAACACTTTAATTTCCTAGAGGAACAGCTTCCACACTGCAGAAATCTGCTATAAATAATCACTACAGTAAACAGAGCTTTGAAATTATCAAAATAGGTATTTGGGAACTGTAGAGTCATTTAACACCATTCATGCTTAGCAAACTCCCTATCCTTCTTTCTTATGCTGAAAATGTCAAAACAAGATATTTAAACACTGTCAAAGAGCTTTCCCCACTGTTTTCAAAACACATTTTTGTCTAAATTGATACCCTGCTTTTTAAAACTTTGATATAATAGTACTCTAATAGTAAATTGCTTTGAGAAAATTTGATCAGCACATTATGGAGGTTTTGAGGAGATGTTTAAGCTGGTATCAACAGTTATACTGAACTTAGTTGTTCAGATTGACATTGCAGTCCTGAACCTGTGTAATGAGACCCAGCAGCACTGTGAATTGCAGGTCTTAATCACAAATATAAAATTATTTCAAAGGTGAAGCAACCTCTGGCAGAATGACATTCATTAAAACAGGTATTTCAGTGTGAATACAGGTTTGACCTCACAAAGAGAAATGATGAAAAATCTGTTACTAACCTAACTTTTGATGCTTTTTTACCCAGTTTTTACCCAGCTGAACTTTACCCTACTTGAACTGTTTTGATATTGTAGAAACCTCTATTTTTTCCAATATGCCAGCCCTTTGAGGAAGGGCCTTCTTCCTAGTATAATAAATAAATTAATGGCACCTACACTGGGCAAGTGAAGAGAAATTTTTCAGGTGTTTTACTTACTGTTCTGTAAATCATGTTTGCAGTCACAGGAATATAGCTCTGAAATAGTGTAGCTGTTTGCTGTTAATAGATAGAAGTTTTAAATTTAACATCCTTTATTTGTTGTATAAATATTTTTTCAGACTTATTCATATTTTGGTATGAAGATTTTTTGGAACAGCATATTATTAAGTATCAAATATCAGGTATTTCAAAGTCTCAGATACCCGGAGTTCAGAATTCTGGTTATTCATTGGGCTGGAGGAGTCAGTTATGATTCTCTGCCTTGTGCAGTGATTTATGTGTTTGCAGCAGGGCCTTATATTTAATCTCAGGTTTATATATCTGTGCAAGATGAACAGCTAATTCAGTAAATCATCTAAATGTCTGGGCACTGGGAACATGCTTACCATCTGGCAATTTTAAATGGATGCTGCATTGTGATTAATAAAAATGTTACTGCAGAGGTATGTTGAAAGGGAAGCAGGAGAAATGCTGGGACAGTTTTCCTCAATCCTCATCTCTATGCCATGAAACTTGTGAGCAACATTCATAAAATCATCTGAACTTTGGGATTTTTTCAAAGACTTGCAAAACTTTCAGTTTCAAAGGCTTTCATCTGAGACAGACTGTGTGCAAGCCTTTGTTGTGATGAACACTTCACCTGGCCTTACCCAGCTGGAAGAAGGGATGGCTGCAGTCAGGTCTCAATCTCATTGAGAGCTCAGTTGTCCTTCAGAAACAGTTTTGCAGGAGGCTCCTTAAGTGGGCAGCAGCCTGTTCCTGTCCCAAGCTGAGCACAGTGGAATGTGGATGGTCACTCCTGTGGGTTTTGAAGCTCTGGGAGTGTTGTATTTTGGCTAGAGGAGAGTGGTGAAAAGGATAGTGCAACGTAGTTCATCATGTCATGGAGAAGCAAGAGATTTAGTTAAAGAAACACTACAGTTATATATAGAGTAGCTCATGCAAAACAGAATAAAAAAGAAGACAACACCTCTTTGAAAACATGCTTTCTGCAAAACATCACATCTCTCATGTATCCTGCAGGTGTTTAATCATTGCTATAATTTCTTGTCCTTGAGCAGTCTCAGAAACCAAAGGTTTCAAGGCTGTTTCTCCTCTGGCTCCCAGCAATATCCAATGACAGTGGGAGGATATTTTTGCATCAGTAAATTTCTGGGAAACTGATCCTCACCTGAACTGTAGCATCTGCTGCCCACCATCCATATATGGCTTTATGGAAGCACTCTTGATGCATTTTGACTCATGTGGTGGCATTGTTTGGTAGCTTTAAGAGCTGGGGTTGCTATTGGCTGCTTTGGGGCTTCTAATGGCACATCATCAAGGATGACAGACCATTTAATAAACTGCTACAATGTTCACACAAGGTTTTCTTTTTATCAGTATTTGACTCTCTGCCCAGAGGTGGAGTGACATCCTCATCTTTAGAGCTGTAGTTTTAAGCCTTTGCAAAAGAACTGGAATTTTTTCTCATGCACAACTTGCTGCTGACCTTCTGGTTTTGGGGTTTTTTTGCCTACCCTTTATATCTGAAGACAGAAAGCTTTGCTTGAGCTTGTGTTTGGTTATTTGGCAAGGAATTGGCTTCCCTGCTAATTTCATGCTACACATAACACATCTTTAGAGTATTCATTTTCATCAAAAGACTCCAGATATTTCCATGGGGTAAAACCAACCATCCACCTTTGCTATGATGTTGCACACCATGTCCCTTGTCCCTGAGTCATTTGCATTGGGTTACTTTTTGCCAGAGCAGCAATAGGCTGGATTTGTCTTGCCTTTTGGCATATGCAATTTTAAATGGTTCTATTTACTCTCTGAGTAGCTGTGACTCACTTATCTGAATCCTCCTGACTGAGGCCTAGACCAACCACCTGTATCCTGCATGGGTGATGTAATTCTGACATCATGAACACTACATTGTGCTGCAATGATGCTCTTAACAACACTGTAGATCTTGGCCTGCAGCTGCATCATCTTGTACTTGCAGATTTGGTTGCCAGCTGGCCTCAGCAAAAGGTTAGAAATGAGAAACCAGCTCCCTCTTGATGAAGCCTCCCTAATAGGATGAGTTTGTCTTTCTGTGTGATGAGCTTGTTGTACTCTTGAGATCCAATATTCTTTGGTCTCAGCAGGCATTGTACCTCATGACTAGGCACTAGCAATTATTAAAGACAATTATTTGCAATATTATCAGTCAGCTGGAAACAAGTTAGGGTCCCTGACTCCTGTTGTGAAGAACACATTCACTCCCTAGCTCTGAGCATTTGTGCTCTCAGCTGACAATCCCTTAGCCAACTCCTGTTTCCTCCAACTGCATTTTCCAGATATGAAAATTTGCTTCTGGGTAAATTCATTGATTGTGTTTTGCCTTTCCCAGCATGAAGGCATTTTCCTCGTTTGAGGAAGAAAAGACCCCACTTTTGAGATGTTTTCATGCTGAAGCGCTGTTCGCCGCTGGAGCTACATTGAGGTGTATCAGAGTCATAGCCAAAGGCTCAAACAAATACTACAAAGAGAAAGCAGAGTGGGAACTCTAGTTTCCAAGCAGGAATACCTTTTAAATCAGACTATAATAAGTTTTCTCCATTCCCACTGAGACTAGGACAAGAAATAAAGAATTTAATGTATGGATATGATGGTTTAAATTAGATCATTTTCTAATATCTATTTCTACAATATTATTTTTGTGACACTTGGGGCTTGTTTGGATTACTGTGCTGAACCCTTTTCTGCAGTCATTCATGGGAAGACTAAGAGCTGACTGTCATGAGCAGCATTGAGCCCCTTGATTTAGATGAGATCTTCCTAGAAGCTGCTGTGTAGGGAGGGGATGGTGCCTCACCTAGAGGTGTTAAAAGTCAACATGAGTCAACAAAGACCAGTTGTAAGAAAATCTTTGTGGAATTAACCCACAGATGGAGAAGGTGCTGCAGAGTAAGCAGGCAGGAAGCATCCCTGGGCACAGTGCTCAGCAGTGCTTGGAACTCAACCAAGGTACAGTGGTATGAAAGCACATGGATTTAGTGAAACACACTTTTTATGCTGAAATTGCACAGGTAGTCAGCTCTGAGTGCCCCTGGCAGGCTGGGTCAATGCTGAAATAAAGAGTTTAGGTGTTTATATTCTGCTTATGTGGCTGGGATGGGTATTGTTTGCCCCAAATGGCTGGGTTTTTCTCTGCAACAACCCAATTCATCAATAATTTTCAAAGCATTAGCTGCATTTTCGGTTCTGAACACAACAAAGAAAGAGCTTCTCTTTAAAAATCTTACAGGCTCAGAAAAGGTCAAGATAAAAATGTTTTTCTCATTAAGACATGTTTTCAGCACCTTCAGCTTGGAATTGTGTATTTTATTCAAATGGAGCTCTGGGAAATAAAACAAAAAATATATTTTTGCTTTCAAATTGACCCAAAATAGTATTTAGACCATAAAATAGACGTGATAGGAAACATTGCTGATGCTTCTTATCTAAATCTGCAAGCACATTAGCAATGTTTGCATTTACTCTCAGAAGTGCACCTGCTGATTTATTCTGCTTGGAAACCACCACTTAAGTTAGTCAGTGCTTTTAAATCAAATTATGTCCACCTAGTATAAAATCACTAATCTGTTAACATTATAGTTTCTGTGTCCTCCTGCAGCAGTGACAATTAATAAACTGATTTCTATCTCAGATTAATTTTCAGTGAATTCAACAAAAGATATTGTCTAATTTGTAAAATCTCCTGCTAACTGAAGGAAAAAGATCAAGTCTTTATTGCAGCTATGAATTATATATTGAAGCTGAAAATTAAAGCTATTTAGTATTTGGAATATATGAAAAACAAGATCATGTTTGAACTGACATAAACATTGTCAGATCTCACAGTAAATCTGATAAAGACGGGATCTATCCAAATGGAGACAAGATTATCTTGGTTTTGTAAGGAAAATATTAAACAACATGGTAACAATCCTCCAAACAAAGGTATTCAAAGTATTGAAAACTTTATAGAATAAAGACAAGAACTCATCCATGAAGGATATATAATTGACCAATAAAAGCTCTTCAATATGCAGGGATACTGACCCCAGCTAGTAGAATAGCCAAACTTAGTGTTGGAGTCATTAAGCATTAACATATCTATAGAGAAATTAAAATCTGATTTTCATTAATGGTTGAATGGAAACATTTTGGGGCTCCAAGCATCCTCTAGTTAAGACCCTCCCTCCTTGTTTGCAGAAGGATGTATAACATAAGGCTATAATTTCATTCAGTGGCCAATCAATAGTAGGGCAATCAATAAGAGAGACAAGGATTCTTCTAGGATTCTGAATGCTTTGTTTTCTAGATATTCTCATGATTTATGTTAGTACTGCATGTAGGATAACTTGTACGGTGTAAATATTCATGATGGCAATTGATTGGAATAATTTATATCAAAGACCTTAAGTGGATTTTAATATACATATATAAGCCTCAAATTTGGAATTGTATTACTAGGATTTGGTAGCAAATTACACTACTGGGGGTTGGTCATCAGCTGTGATAGGTTTTTAAGAAGCAGAAATTAAAATATTTAATGTTTGGTGCTCCCTGGTTCAGTGTTCTTTTTCGGAAGGCAAAGGCAGATTGGCAAGCTCAGCAAAAGACAAAGCTGTGTTTGCTGAAAAAACTGTGCTAAGGCTCTGCAGTCTTTTTAAGCCCTTAAAAAAATTTCTCCCTTTTATTCCTCAAGGAAAGTAAATTATTACAAGTGGGTAAGCAGTATAACAGGATCTGACATGCGTGTTGAGCAGAGGAGAATAAGCTTTTGCTCTTTAAGGTATTAGTGCTATTATTTTGTTCTTTTATGTATTAGTGCTATTAGTGTATTAAGTCTGCTCTTTAATGTGTTAGTGACAGACATCATTAGTAGACTCGTAATTGACCAAAAGATGATGAGCTCTGTGGATGGAAACATGGGACATTGCAGACTATGCAGCTGGGACAGGGTAGTTAAACTGGGTTGTCAGAATTTTACAACATTAACATAAATTTATCTTTGCTATTTTTTAAAAAATTAAGTCCTGAATATATCTGAGCAAGCTGTCTGGGCCCTAATCTTTTACCTGCAAAACAACAGAATTTCAGTATCCACAGATGTAAATATTATTTTGAAGTCTGTTTTTAAAACTTTACTTCCAGACTGCCCTGTGGTTACCCCTGCTAATAAACCTAGTGTTTGACATTGCTACAACTCGTACCCAGCCATGGCTGTCAGAGAGTTTTGTACAAAACACTGAATACTTGATGGGTTGATACCATGGTGACTCTCTGAAATATCATTTCTATTCTGCTTCTTCCAGTTGAGAAGACTGAGCAGAAAGAACTTGCCATGGCTTGTAGAAGGTCCAGGATTTAGATCCCAGCTTTATTGTGAAGTATAATTTACATGAAAATCTTGAGGCATTAAACATCAGAAAAATGAATTATTACTGATATGTGAGATGCAGACATGAAAAATGTTCTATGAAGGGTTATTACAGGGGCTGCAGAAAGTTACTGTGCTGAACAAACTACAAGCAAAATAATTTCATTTCATTTCATTAAATATTTGTGAGGGTTTTATGTATGTAGCCACTCTAGAGTGAAGTGGATTTCTCTCCTGCTGCATCTTTGTTCTCAGCACAAAACAGTAAAGCAAATCTGTAGCAAAAATGCTGGCAATACAATTGTCAGTTCCTGTTATATATCAGAACCAAATTCTTTTCACCCTTTTGAAAAGGAGTCACTAAGGATATGTTCCAAAAATGTGGAACATTATGTAAACATATTGGAGCTTGCTTTGACTCTCACATTGTTGTCTCATATGTCTCCTTAACCAATGGATGGCCTCACAATTTTCTAATGTAGGCCAGCCTGAGGAGTGCCAAATTACCCAGGTGCTTCCATCTGCTCCCCGTGGCATGTTCAACATGTGCAGGCATTCATCCAACCTCATCATCTTCACTTTTCACTGGTAACACATCAACAAGCTGCCAAAGTTCAGCATCAGAGGCTACAGCAGTGACTCTCAATTTAACACAAGGTTATGAGATGCAAACAGCAGTATGCATAAGTAAACATGCACCAAAAGTTCACAAACTCTACAATGCCCCTAATTAAAGGTTATTGTTCTGAATAAGTGGATGGTTGTCAAAAATAAGTTTCGAGCTGACTATATAAGGGTTCCCAATCATGGACCTGTTCAGTCAGTCATTTAGAAAAGTGCTGTACATGATGGTTTTCATTGTTTCTTATGACACATGAGAATAGTCCAAATTTTCAGGATTGCTTCTGATGACAATTTTAGTAGTGTATATCTGGAAACAAGGTTAATTATACTCAGAATTGGTGCTGTAGGGTACAATCATGAAACTGAGATAAGCTCCATTTAGTCAACAAATACATTTAGTTATATCCTTCTTCCCCTTAAAGGAAACAAAAGTGATTCAAGTCAGAGGCAGCATGGTTTCATCCACTTGGCAAAACTCCATCTTATCTCTGCATTGGCAGGTCTGTGACTGAATACAAAGCAGGATAATTTAATGGTGCTGACTTATCAGTGCTGCATTGACACCAGAGAAAAATCTCCTGCCCCTAGAGTTTGCAGTCAGAAGTTGCTGAAATTCTTGCCTTACACTTGAAACAAGACTATTAGCTTGCCTCTTCCTTTTCCTCTGCAGTCTGGAACTAATTTGATATTATTTTAACTTAGGAGGACATACAGAAAAGTGACATTTGCTGCCTTATTGCATCCCTGTTTTAAATCTTACTTCCTTCTCTGTTTGTGTTTTGTATATGTTACTAGACCAACAGCATTAAGCATAATTCTTCCACTAACACAATCTTTCACTCAGCACAGGTCAGAACTTCACACCAACCATCCACAACAGATTAAACAAACAGTGCAGTCAGTTGGAAGCTGGTAACCCACAATATTTTGGCAATTAAGATGAATCTGAGATGCACAAATAAAAATATTTTATTAGAGGAAAAGAGGCTGAGGGGAGACCTTATCACTCTCTACATCTGAAAGAAGATTGTAGCTGCCAGCTGGGGCCAGGCTCTTCTTCCAAGCAACAAAAGATAGAACGAGAGGAAATGGCCTCAAGTTGAGTCAGGAGGGGTTTAAACTGGATATTAGGAAACATTTCCTCACAGGAAGCTGTGTAACAAAGTGGTGGAGTCACCAGCTCTGGAGATTTTTTAAAAATATGTGGTTATGGCTCTTGAGGCCATGGTTTAGTGGTGAATATGGTCACAGTGCTTAAGATGATGTTTGGAATTGATGATCCTGAGAGAGGCCTTTCCCAGCCTGAATGATTCGAGCATTCTGTGATTCCCATTAGTAAAAAATTTAGATTGCAAACATCCACTTTTCTGCAGGGATTTCTTGTTTTCCAAACTTTGTAGAGTGCTTTTTGGTTTTCATTTTTCAAGCTACCTCTTTGGATATGTTGCTTAAAACAGGATACAATTCCATTGCTGATTCTCTTCCACTTCTTATGCAGACTCTTGCTGAAGACCAAGCATACCCCACTAATTTTTACTCACTTTGTGACCCAATATCACCTCCTCAAGCTCTTTTCCAACCAAGAAGCAGCCCAAGTTTTTTCTCCAGTTTTTCATGCAGCTCCTGGATTTCTGTTTCCTGGACAAATGCTTATCACAACTGATTATTTTAGATTTTAAAACATTTTATCAAGTTATCATATTTACATTAAACAAAAGCTCTATCTCCCACTTGTTCACAGCAGCCCTATTTAAGAAGACAATAAAGAGTATGAGCACATCTGTATTTCATCACCCAGCTTCTTAACAGAAACATTAAACTCAAGTGGGTGCAAATATCCACCAAATGGGACAGGAAAAAAAAAAAGAAAAAAAGATTTGGCCTTATTTTGTTTGCTGAACCTGCTTATTTCTTTAATTGTTTACCAAACAGTAATGAGCCCTAAAACTCGCTGATGTTGCTGTTTTGTCACTGAAGGCTCCACGTGTGTCTGGACCTACCAGGTGTTTTCTCTCCAATGACCTAAATTCACTAATGCACCTGTCAACAGATGCAGGTAGCTTTGGAGATTGCTGCTTTTACTTCCACCCTGCAGAGCACCTTCTACCTCAGCTGTGTTTGTAGCTGTCCCAGTTGGCCTCTGGAAACCTGTAACCACTCTCCACAAACCTGGTCTGTTTGCATTCTTAGATCAATCTGGCTTGGCCAACACTGGAGTGCTCCTGGGAGATTTTAACCACTTTTTTTTTTTTTTTTTTTTGCATGATCCCCTGAAATAGGTCTGCTCAAAAACTGGAGAGAAAATTTTGCTGCTGAGAAATGTCATTTAGCAAATTCAGAAAAGACAGCTTTTGCAACTGAAAAGCTCCATATGAGCGTATCCGTTTTGATTAAATTCTGTATAAAAGACAATAGAAAGGATTCTTTCCAGCTCATTTCATCCTTTGGCAAAATATCTATTTCCTACTTTGTTCCTTCAAGTTATCATTTTAACTTCCATTTTCTGTGGTTTTAGTTTATTGAAACAAAGTTTTTTCTAGTCGTGAATCATTCTTTCTCTGTGTATTTTAATTTTAAGCTTTTTGCAAATTTTTTTTCTCCTCAAATTAAGAACAAACACCATTTGACATTTTAAAATTTCCAATGGGATACAAATTTCTGCTTCCAATCCCTCTTACTGCAACCACTGATTAGTTCCATATTTCCTTTTTTATGCCCAGAACAGTCCAGGCATCTTGGTTTCTTCTCCATGAGTAAAACTTTATCAGTGAGAACATCTCAGATTGTCAGCAGAGGAGACACAATTCCAGAGATAAAAAGCCATTCCTTTACTGACACATCTTGGACTGAAAATGGAGGAATAATACAACCTGCAGATATAGCATTGCTTTATAGAGATACTGGAGCAATATCATCATTGATATTTTACTGGGCTAGACAACAAGGTCCAAAGACATCTCAGTTAGTGTGGAGGCTGTAGATGTGATTGTATTTTGGCTCTGTGATAACAGGACAAATAGACAGACCTCTAAGAACTAATCCTAGTGCAACATCACTGATGTTTAGGAACAAAAAACCCCTGTTTTTTCCTCATTCTTCGTTAATAATAATTCTCTGCCCAATGACATCTAATCAAACAGGAGTAAGAACAGTCATTATAAAATAACTGCTTTAAAAGTCCCTCTCCTCTTTTAAATTTTTCCCCTACTTATTGTACTATAACTACAGTGCTGATGATGGAAGTGGGAATTAATTTCCCCCTTTTCCCACATCTTTTACATGCCTGCAGTGCAGATATTCAAAGTAGTAAAAGAAAGAAATACAGACAAAATCAGGTATTTTAACCAAATTGCCACAGGCATGCTGGAAGTGTCCATTTCTTTTCTGGCAGCATAGGGGCTGCCAGAACTCCAACCAAGTTGTAAAAAAACCACTTTGGAGACAGGAATCCACCCTCAATAAGAGAAAAATGAGTGGTAGCTGGTGGAAACACCGAGTCTGACACATAACTCTGAGCCCTTTCTCACCTTGTATGACACACCCAACAGAGCCAGAGCCCATAACTCAGCACAGCCCTGGAGGAACCTCGTCCCCAGGTCCCTTCAGGGGTGGCTGTCCCACGGCTGCATGTGTGGGGCTGTGTCCTCCTGCTCAGCCCTGGCGTGTTTTTGGAACAGCAGAGCCCTGCTACAAACTGAGTGAGAGTCCTCCCCTTCTGTGTGGGCAAGGAGACCAAGATGTCCCTAAGTGACAAATAACAGCCAGCTCTGGAATGGACAGGGGTCAAAGTTGGATTTTGGAACAAAAGGAAAGCTGCATGACAGGGGATGGGTTTGCTGGTGATTGTGGTGTCTGTGCAGGGTGGAGCATGCCCTGAGAGCAGAAAACTGCTCTGAAAATGCTGTGCCAACCTTTGATCTCTGAAGGAAGAAATACATCAAAACTGCAGGAGTACCTCAAATTTATCTTAACATGGGCTAGTTGTACTTTGAAATAAGAATTGTTATGAAGATTGCTACAAATACTTCGCTGAGCTGATGACTGAGGCCAATGATTTCTGTCTCAGTTTCTGCTAGAGAGAGTTTTTGCTTGAATCTATGTTGGTATTATTATTTAGTCTGTCATGCTCTTCCTGTAGGGAACAATAAAAACATCTTTATTGTTTTAAAATTTTAGTTGTCTTTGAAATAGCTGGTGATATTATCATCCAAATGCAGGCACTTCTGTTTCTCTGAGGTTTTATGGGAACAGTAATCAGAGATAAAGCTATTAAGCTGCCAGCCAGGGATCATTTGATGGCATATTTGTGAGTAAGTATGATTATGAATGTTACAAATAATTCCTTCTGAATTATTTGTCAGATTTGTGCTGCTGTGTAATGTATAGAGGGAAGGCTACTGCAGGCAGCTGTCTGTTATCATAAATTAATTTAGCATGACACATAAAAGAGGCATTGACCTGACAAGGGAACAGAGTCCTTAATTCATGGCCTTTCCTCTGCACAGTTGCTCATGCTGTAGCTTTGATGGGAAGAGTTGTGGAGTGATTTCTTCAAAGGTGAAGGTAGCACACTAAGGAGTGAACTTGCAGGTGTTTTCCTTTCCTTTGGCCCTGCAAATTGAATACTGAAGTGTGGTGGTTTGGTGGGCAGCATCCAGCTTCTCTGCAAAGAGGGAGAAATATTCCTGCCAGGATAGCTATGACATGGGGACTGGGTTAAATTAGAAAGACTTTAATCCTAATTTTGGAAAGCTTTTATGGGTCTACATTAGGGCAGCCAAGAGGTCAAGCCAAGGGTTGTAAGTATATGACATGGACAATATCACAAGAGTGAAAATACTGATGGTTATGGTTAATGACAGGAATTGCATGCCCAGGGTGGGAAAAATTCATGTCCTTTCATATTATTTAAATTGAAGTTGGAGGCAAAACTCTCAGTAGGAATCACAATTTCTTATTTTTACTCTCTCTTTCTCAAGAAAATTCCAAATCTTCCAGAGGTTCTACTAATGCTCCTGTTTTTCCTTCCAGTCCCTCCTTTGTCTGGCTGCAGCACAACATTGCTGAAGTGCCCCTCTGGGAAGCACCTGGGCTTTGGTACTTCAGAGACAGCCAGAAAAGGCTTAGCCAAGAGATCAGCCCACCTTAGGGACGAGCTGGAAAACTGCTGCAGAACCCAGAACCCAATGAAAACCAGGGGAGGAGGGGAAAAGGAGGTCCTGCAACAGCAGGAGCTGGAAAAGGGAAGAGCAGCAGCTCCAAGTGCACAGGTGAGCCCCTGTCAGAGCTCCCTCTGGCCAGGTGAGGAGGGAGGAGGTGATGTGCCAGGACCTTCCTCCTGGGCAGCCTGCCTCCCATTTCTGCTCCCTGCCCTCTCCATCTGGCTCCCACCCCAGGGTTTCACGAATTTCTGCCTTGGGTACCTATGGCCAGAAATGCTGGAGCATGGATTGTCCTGCTGGGCTGCCTTTGGTTTATGTTGTTAGTTTAATGGGTGGTTGTCCCTGACAGATCCCTTCAGATTACCAAATTTTACTATGTTTAGAGATTTTGTGCTGCCCAGCTATTTGAAGAGATTGAATGGTCTCCTAATTCCTTGGAAACCGTCTCATCACTTGTGGAAAGAAATCTTTCTTCAAACAGCTTCATGCTGGAATCATTCCATTTTTTAAAAAAAATATCAAGGCTTCTGAGATCTCTCTTGGGAGGCAAGGATTGTAGATTTCAGCCTTTTGAGCTTTGGAGGCAGAAAATTAATTTAGATGACGTACATCCTGAGAGTTATTGAAAGTCATCTGATGACTCCTCCTCCAGCAGTTTAAGGATACTCTTGACTGTTTTTATTAAAAAGCTCAAAAAATAAGAAAAAAAATAAAGAAGAGCAGATTTATTTGAGGTTAACAAAACTTTTTTCACTGTCAAAAGCAAACAGTCTTAATTTTGGGCAGGAAAAACCAAATTGGTAAATTGATAAATGATCAAGGCATGTTTCCTAATTTTGCATTCTCTTGATTGCTGTTCTCTCTGTTCTCTGATGGTATTTCAGCTGTCTTTTAACTTTGAACTTTAAGGATATAAAATTCTACTTTTCTCTCTACAGACATTGCCTCCTACTCCTTGTTTAATCTTAAGTGCTACTTTTATTTTTCTCTCTACACCCACACCCAAGAATAATTTCCCTATCTGCAAATGTGGTGGGTTTTTTAAATTTTTTTTTCCGCCCAACTGAAACTTTCAATAAAGAAAGACAGCATAACTTGTGTCTTTAATAAGAAATTAGTTTCATTGTCTTGAATGATTCTCTTGGTGAAAAATGTGATGAAAAGGTTTAGTTCCCTCCTTCACACATTTTCACAGTGTCTTCACTGTTGCTCATTCCATAAATGCTAAGTAACAGAAGTTCAGCATGCCTGCTCCATATGCTTAGACTTCTGCCTTGAAATGCAGCTGAGAACATGTTCTTAATCTCCAGTGACCATCTGTGATTCTGCAAAGACTTATTTGCACTTATTTTACTTCATGCTTCTCCAATGGTCCAATTAATTCAGGCAGAGTCTTTGCAGGACTTGGACCCATGAGGTTGATTTCTTGGAGTGCTATTTTGGGGGTGATCTTATGACATCCAGTAATAACTTTACCACTAAGAATAGGACTCATGTGAACTAGGTGCTGTTCAAACTCAAGGTGACCCCTGCCTGATTCCCAGCATTTACATCTAATCAGAGATTAAATATAGCAAATGTGGAAAATAGAAAAGAGGAGGAGGGATGAAGGAGTGGAAGCCTTGCAGAGCTCTAGTATTGCATGGAAGCCTGAATCACCAAGGTACTTCTTAATGATGGTTTTAAAGGCCAGTTAATTATGAGCCCAGTTTCCATTTAATCCCTTTTCTTTTCCATGGGTTTATTCTACTTATTTTTCCCACTTCCATACCAATAATCTGTAATTACCCATTACCAAAGAGTCATTACAGAAATAAGTGTTCAAAAGACACACTTTTATCTACAGAAGATTTCATGAGTTCCTGATGCATTCCAGCACATAAATGACAGTCTCATTGAAAAACTCTTCTGAATAGACCTAGATAAAGAAAAATATTTGTAAAAGCCTTTCTACACTTTCCAGATGAATGTAAAGACACAGAGCAAACAGAAAAATATTACATCTCTTCAATTCTTCATATTCCTTCTACAAATTCTGACAGTTGCCAAAAAGTGAAGACAAGATAATGACAGAGAAATCAAAATGTAAATGTTTAATAATGAACATATTGTGTGTGGAGTACAACATGATACTTCAGGCAGAAAATGAATTCTCTCTTGAAAATTTTTACTTACACTAATACATATATTCTTATACATCCATATCAGACTACCTCCAAAGAAGTTTGCAATATTTCTTTCAGAGCATTGGAAGTTTTTTGCAGAGCCTGAAACACAGGTCATTTACCCCAAGTTTCAGAAGTGAGAGGAAGCCCATAGCTCAAACAACCGGATATACAAAAAAATTCTTGTCATCTCTTGTTCTGAATAGCAAATTGACTCAAACAAAGTAAATATACTGTTTTTCTACCACAGAATATTCCTTTTAATGAATTTTGCTCAATGCACAACACTAACTTTGCTAAACTTTCCCCATTATGACTGTTAAAATGTGTCATTTATTTAGAGTGGATAGAATCAAACAAAGTCTTAATTAGCTGAAAACAAGACAGAATGTAGTAGATCTCACTTATTTTTACAGTAATAGATTGGCTCAATTAACTCAGAAATTGCCCTACAAATGTGTAGTAACAGCTGTACTAAGAACATAAGAGAACAAGTGTAGGGAGATTTAACAGGTTTTAATTAAGCAGCCTGATGCTGATATAAAAAGCTTTCTGGCACAAGTACTTTCATAGTATGTGACAAAAGCAACAAACTCAATGCTAACCAAAAGTTAAAGACAACTGCTCATATTTTAATTTAACTGTACTAATACAGTAGATGACAAGAGAGAAAAAAGGAGTAATTAGCTCTTTTGGAGCTGGCAGATAGGAGGTGACAGGCTCAGTTGTGGGGGAGCAGCAAGAGAAGTCATTTGCATGGGAGGAACAGAAGGATCAAGCAGGACAGACAGGGAGCAATACCATAGTGGTTTATAAAACTGGTGTGTTCTGACTTTTTCAAATAAATACAATCTTCTTCCAGTCCAAGTTACACTGATCTGGACACACATCATAAGTTTTTACAAACTTTTGTAGAATTCATGCCAGTTTCTCTATTTCATTAATATGGCAGTTTTGATTGTGACTTTTGCTAAGTTAATATTGATATAGAAGGATGGTAGAATGGTGTTGACATTGTAATTAAATTTCTGGTAGAAATCAAGGCTTTTGATTCAGACCTGGGATGTGGCACCCCTGGATGTGTGAACAGATTGGGGAATTGAGGGGCTGGAGGGCAATGCCATGGAAACAGATCCTGGTCGATGGCAAGTTGGATATGAGCCAGCAGTGCCCTGGCAGCCAGGAGGGACATCCCTGTCCTGGGGGACACCAGGGACAGCCAGGCAAGGGAGGGATTGTCTTCACCTCAGTGCAGGATATAAAAGCTACAAGAGAGTGCCCAAAGGGGAGGGTAACAAAGGTGATGAAGGGCCTTGAGGGGAAGTTGTGTGGGGAGTGCTGAGGTCACTTGGTCTGCTCAGCCTGGAGAAGAGAACAAGGAGAGACCCCATTGCAGTTACAACTTCCTCATGAGGATGCCCTGCAGTGGACTGGCAATGAGATTTACATTAGGATAATCAGTTCTAAGGAAAAACCATTTTATTTCATTGTAACAAGTATAATTTCTGTAGCATATCCTTCTCAGCTTGTGAAGTTGCTCCCTTCGCTTTGTTCTCATTTAGTTTCCAAAACAGGGGTATTATGGTCTCTTTTGTCCAGATGATGAAGTTACTGTAAACTGATTTTTGAGTTGCCATGAGCAGCTTGTACTCACCACACTTGCATCCTGAGCAGTATGCAGTCTCTTAAGATGCCTAAAAATTGAGGAGGATTTCAGTCTTTTCATCTCTCAATGCCAAATGCTCATGATTTTTGCTAGTCACTAGTTTCTACTCTGATCCCAACAAACTTACAGGTTGTATTTTTTTTGTCTGTGTCTAAAAATATATATATGTTTATATATTTCTTTTTTCATTTAATGAACAGGGTCATGTGTAACTCTTTGTAATACAATTTAATGTAAAAGACTTTATTATCAGATTCCATTTTGCAAAACTAGTGAGTTTCTTGGCAAAACAGATATAAATAGCTACAAAATGCAGTCTAAAACTGCCATTATTGTATGAGATTGATCTCATATAGATTGATCAATAGAGATTGATCTATGTTTATTGGAATAAATATATATATCTTTAGAAACAGTTAAAAAAGCCTTATTAAATCATTACAAGAAATTTAAAGGTAAGAGATCTTGTAAATTTTTTTAACTAGAGACAGCAAAGTTAATATTTTATTCAGGAGAAAAAAAGTATAGACTTGAGACAGGATGAGTAAGATGGGCTAATGTATTTCTTTTGCCATGCAAGACCACTTTTGACAAGCATAAAGAAATTATATATATCTGAACCATCTACTAGGAATATAAGTAACTGATCAGAAGAATAAACAGATGCATAGAAAAGAGAGCATGAAAGTATTTCATAACTGATATTAATTTAGTGTCCCTTCCTAGCACTCTGCCTTACACCCTGTGGATAAACAGAAACTCAGATAAGTGCCAAATCCTTCCATGTTTTGGGAAGTTTCTTTGAAACATCAGCACTTACTGGTTGTGTTATGCTTTGAAGCAGGAGCTTTGCTATCCCATCTGGACCTAATGCAGAAGTCTGAAATTATTTTTCTTGCTCTCTGGACTGAAATTGAAACTGTAAGCAACTACAATCTGTGAAAAGAGGTTACTCATAAACTGTTCAGTTCATATATTTTAAAACCCTCTCTTGATCAAACCATAATAGCAACTTTACTGCATGTGAGAAATTTGCATTGCAAATGCATAGAACTGTAAGGCTCAGAGCCAGACCTCCTACCCTGCCCTATTCCTCCTCACCACACATTTGGCTTGTTCTTTAGATCTAATGAAATGTGCAAAATGGGCATGACACCTCTGCCCTTCGTTGATCTCCAGATTTTCATAAGCTTGAAAGGTCTCCAGGGCAGGAATGGTTTTTAAACAGCCTCTAAGCTTTTTTCTGAATACATATAATTAGGTTTGCAAAATTTCTTGTGTTTTAAAGTCAGACCAGAATTTGTAAGCTGATCTCCATTCAACTTTTACAAAATATTTCAGGTTTTGCATAGAGGAAAGCATAAAACCCTATGAGATCAAAATGAAATAGAGTATTAAAAGCTACTAAAAATTTATTAAAATGGAACTTTGCCTCTGCTGTGACCAATAGCTGCTGTCTATTTATCAGTGAGTTGGCTCAGCATGTGCATGCAGTTTATATGCTCATTTAAAGATATTTCATAGAAGCTGTTGGACAGTCTAAGCAGTGATTTCCAGCCATCTCCTGATGTTCATCTTTGCTCCATTCCTGGCTAGTCCTCATCCTCTGGCTCTAGGTCGTGGCCTTGCTTTCCTCTGTTTTCCACCTTGTTTTGACTATACCAACCACCTCCTTGCTAAGAGCAAAGTGTTTGTGATAACCCGAAAAACTTTTTAAATGTGGGCTCTGATCTGCACAGCTTCCCCCAGGGCTGGGTGGGCACAGGGTTTGTCTCCATGAGGAGGTTCAGAGGAGCTTTGGATCCTCTTGGCTCAGCCTGGCTGTCCATGTGGTGCCTCTGGGGGCTGTGCTGATGTGTTAGTGCCTCACCTGGAGCCAGCCAGCACAGCGCAGTGTGGGATGGAATGTTTCTCTGTGCATGACCTGGGCTGGCTGTGCAGGGCCCTGCTTATGCCCACACAGCTTGTGGAACCAAACAGGGGAAATCCAGGCTCTGTTTTCATCCATGCATGTAACATTTGCCACCTAAAGGAGATAGTCTATAAATGTCTTCAGATCTCGAGCGTCACTTTTTAGAGCTGTTATGTTGGTCCCCTTTCTGAAGGCTAAGCTTTGGCAAAGGAAACATACTGCTTTCTGATGAAGTGGGAGGCAGTTTCCTTCAAATCATAACTTTAGCTTAATTGCTGCTGAAAAATGACACAATGTGTTGTTATATCTTGCAAGATATTAAATGATGTGGAAAATCCATTAGAGGTCCTGCTGAGATGTGGATAACATCCGAGGACCAAGTAAGCAGTTCTGTGTTTGCTAATTTCCAAACTTTGAGGCATAAGCCTTAAAAGCATTTGCATGTGTGGTATATCAGATAGCACTGCATTTTTATAAATAAATAAAGCAGGCTGAGACCTTTGGGCCAAAGAGTCGTTCAAAACAAAATGAAAATGCTTCTCTGTTCCTTCATCTGTTATCTGTATTTGGGTAATTTAAACTTGCAGACAAAGAGATTATTGTGTATGCCCAGGCAGTATAAAATCAAGCTGAGGATACAAAGGAAAAAATCTTCCAATATGTGAGTTTCCACCTGCTTTCTTCCCTTCTGGTAGAAGATGGTTTCTGGCAAGCACTAAGCTCCAGATCTGAGGGAAATGCCAGCTGTTGACTGATAAAGCTTTTGACTTGCAGAAACAGGTATGGATGAATGACTTAAAATGACAACAAAAGCAAGAAAATAACTTTGCATTGACAAACTTGCCTGACTTCATCAAAGGTTGCTTAGAGTATCTGGAGGCAAAATGTGCTTCTCAGACCAAGGCAAGACCAAGCAGCATCTCATTTGAGTGCTGTGACAATTTAGTTTTGGCCTGGCTCCTGTGATCTTGCAAAGCTGGTACAGCACCAGCTGAAAAAGGATCTCTATACCCACAGAGCAAGGCTCCTGCAGATGTGTAAGCATGATTGAAAATTCAGGGTTGGGGACTGAGCTGCTAGAGATGACTGGGGTACTGGGATGTCTTCTCTTTTCCCCATTCTTCTGTACTTCTATTTTTTTGGGAGGGAGATGAGCCAAGGGCATTTGCCAGGATAAAGACTAGGTAGTCTAAATCTCTGCTTTTTAAGTTGCTTGTTTTTGTTTGTTTGAGGTATTTTTTCCTTTTTATTCTTTTCCCCACTGCACTTTGCCTCCTGCTTTCCATGGCAATTGTTCCACGTGCATCCACCAAAACATCCCTCAAATTGTGCCTTGGGAATCCATGCTAGATGGGAGTACTAAAAAATAAAAAGATCTGTGGGGAGAAAGGAGGGAAGTAATGCTCTGGAGGAAAATCTTAAAGTGTATAATATGCATTTAGAATTTCGGAAGTATTAATGAAGAAAGGAGTCAGTTGGAATTATGATGCTGAAAAAACTTAAAATTATTTTTCACAAAGAAAGGGATAAGATAAAGCAAGACAAACTAAATGTGTAATTTAGCAGCAGTTCTGTCCTATCCGTGTCCTCAGCACTTGTTAACTTTGTCCCTGATCCAGCAGGTAAAGACATAATGAGAAGATATTATAAGAAAAGTCACTATTAAGATGTCAACCATGAGTTTGGAGCTGTCTCCAGCTTTTTTTCCCATTGTTAATTCTCACAGAAAGGCTGATCAACCTCTGCAGGCTATAGACTCAAAAGAAAGTGAATTAGCCTCTCAGTTCTGAGGGTTGCCCGGGAAGAAGTTTCATTAGAATAGGGAAACACTGATAAAAAGTGTCACTGCACAGGCACAATGAACTTCTGAGTAGGTCTCAGCTTGCTTTGAAGCAGTGGAAATTTATCTGATCGCCTCAGCCTTGAGCACTGCATATTAATTTCCTCAATTAGTTTTCCTTCCTGCAGTAATGCTGCATATGAAGGAGTCATCACACACCCAGTTCCCAGGCAGCTCTTTGAGAAACTGCTCTGTAAGCAATAATTCCTAGTGGTGAAAACACAGGATCCAATTTCAAAAGAAAATAAATTTGTTTTGTTTACAAACCCCCTGTTTATCTTTCCATTATGCATGTTAGTGTAATCATTTTTACTCAAATAGTTATTAACTTCCAAATGAGAGATCCCCTTAGGCAACAAAGTATTGTTTTATGTCCTCTCTTTTATCTTAGTCTTTGGTGATAGAGAAAAAACTCAGGCTATTCAAAATTTTTAATTTTTCACCGTATGAAATTTTGAACAGTTTGTTCAGACACAGAGTTTGTCTTGCTTCTGGCAGGACAACACACCCCAGGGGAATTAATGGGAAATATGCCTAGGAAGAATCAGAGATCTCTTGTTTCAGGCTTGGAGGCCCCAAAAACTGTAAATGTGTTTTAGGGTGGTCGCAGATAGGAATTCTGAGGTGAATGCTGAATTGGTGTGACAGTCAGGCTTCTGCTTCCAACACCTGCTGATTTTGTATTCGCTTTCTGTTCCAACCTTATGATTTTTAGTCCTTGAGCAGTTGTGTTTTAAAACATTGTTCAGAAAATAATTTCTACTCAGTATAAAATAATAGTACTAATTTCGAAAATGATAAAAAACAAATACCAATCTCCCTATGCCAGAGAATGCAGTTACTACAACTGCCAAGAAAGAAAGAATAAATGAAGATACAATCATAGTATTTTCAGTTTGTATTCTTTCTTCCAGGCACAAGCAGGATCACTAGCTCAGTGTATGACCTTCATGCCCATTAAAATTTAATGAAAAACAGGATGCTCAGTTATTTCTAAAATCCTAGCTGCTTTCTCTCGCTCTCTCTCTTTTTACTTATTATTTTTTATTTTTTTCTATTTTTTGTTTGTTTTGTTCTCTGGGTCTTGTGAAGTTGTTACCTCCTGGCAACTTCGTGCCTGGCTGCTGTGATCAGCTGTGATCAGCACTGTGATATTTCCAGATTATTCTGATCACAGAGGCAAGCAGAGCCCACGGGAAGATGTGGGGCACAGGGATGAGGAGCAGGGTCTGGTCTTGAGAGAGAAAGGACCAAAGACATTTAAAAGGGGTTGTGCCTGTTGCTCTTCTGAATAATGGAAAAAAGCAAAGCCTGCCAGCTGTGACAGGCTGCCTGCTAGAGGCAGGAGCTGAGGGAACAGATACAGAGGGACCCATGTAAAAGCATCATGTACAAGCAGGAGCATGTCACAGGGAGTGGCTGGTAATGGCATGTCAGGCTGAGAGATGCCTTTTCACCAGGGCAGTTCTAACGGGGCTGGCTAACTGGTAAATGAAGGTGCTAATTGGTTTTCCAGAGCCAGCTGGGAAGCCACAGAGCAGCAAATGTGGCATTGAGAGTTCTTCACAGGTCTCCCACCAGAAGCCATGTGTGTACCTGTCACTCCATGAAGGCTGCATTTGCCAAATTCTCCCTTGAGTGGATATTTTCTCTTCTCAAATTTGATTAGGGAAGTTTGGCACCTTCATCCCTGGGTTTTATGGCAGGTTGGGTGATGCCTGACATCATCTTTCTGGGTTGACAGGGCAGTCTGGGCTGTGTTTTAATCCTGGTTCCACCCCACCTTTAACTCCATCAAAACCACTGCCCAGCTGAGAACAGACAATTTTAAGATAAAGACACAGACATTAGGAAAGGCAAAGAATCCCTTAGTGATATTTCCTGTTTGGAGAGGAGAAGCTGTCACATGGATCATGATCAATTAGCCATGAAGAGAAACATTTCAAGCCCTGAGATAACAGCAGTGTTCTGAACTGGGGAGTAGGCTGGTTCAACACTGCTCTGTATTTAATGACAGTGAATTTATTCTGCACAACTTTCTCCAGAGATTATAAAACAGATGTTCAGCCATAAATATCAGAAACAAACATCCTCAGAAATGAACAAAACAAGTACAATTCTTGAAGGGATAGTTAAAAATACTGTAGACTCCATCAAATATGTGCATTGTTTCTGCAGCTCCTTTCTTCCTGGCATTTCAATGGCTGCAGTGACTAGCAAGCAGAGTGGCAGAAGGCAGCAACCACATCAGGCTTCTGTCTTGGTGTCATGGATAATAAAGCAGTGTTTGACACTGGGAAATTCAGCCTGAGTGAAAAACCTCTCCCTGCATCACCCTTCTCTTCCTTGCATTTTTGTTTCTGAGGATTTGTAACATGTCAAGCTTCTTTAAAGAAGTAATATTTTTTTTTCTTAAGGCAGGAAACTCTTTTGATTATTTGCATATGGGACTTTCTGCTATAGCTGTTTAGTAGACATGTTTCTAATCCTTCTTGATGTAAAAAGTGCTTTTGACAATTTTTCAGTGTTCCTGTATTGTTCTATAGAGATTACACTTTAGGATGGGCTCTCTCCTTCTTAGTTTCTGAGAAGTTGATTATTTCTTCCACCCGAACCCCATCAGAACCAAAATGCTCTATGAAATTCTGTGATGCTGTGTTCTCCAAGAAAAGCCTTAGTTGTTTTTATACAGTGAAAAAAAGGCAATATAAACAAACTTATTTTTACATTCCTACTTGTTACGGATCCTAACAACACCACTCAGACTTGATATTTCTCTGCTTCTATGAAAGGTTTTCTCCATCAACAGATCTGTTTTATTATCAAAAATGCAGGTAGGTCCATAAAAATGGAACAAGAGACACTAGAAGAAAATAATATCATCTTCATGTTGAAGAATTTGTCCCTTTGTTACCAGACACGTTCAAAAACTCTGTACTTTCAGTAAGGTATTTTGAGCAAAAGGTGTGAGAGACTGTATGTCAGGATTTAGTGTTTCCCTGGGTGTATATGCCATTCTTCTGAAATAGGCTTCATGCAGGCAGGGCAGTGAAAAGAGTCTAGTGAACTTTTGCCATAAAAATCCACCCAATACAGAAGGGCAATCAGGAAGAATCACGATATCACAGGTACTACACAGTAAGGCAGAAAGCACATATGGTACTGAACAAATCAAATTAACCCTGGGTCTGACACCAGGAAAATCACTGCATCCAGTTTTGGAGGTGTTTTCAGTACCATTCCTTCCATACTTGGATACTGCTGCAATTTTCTTACTTTTTGAGTGGACTCCAAACCTTATTTGGACACTGCCTGGTTAGTTCTGTCACAATCAAGAGCTGTTATCTTAATTTCTTAGATCTTGCAAATTTAGGTGATGCTTTCAGAAAGCACATGAAGTGTGAATATTTCCAAAATTGCTCTTTTTAATTTATGAAAATGGTATCATTCTTAAAACCCATGTGAGTTTCAGTTGTGTTCACAGCTAAAATCTGTACAGGTGGCACATCTAGTGCTTAAAGGGAGCCAGGATATGCTGGCAGACAGGGATGGGCCTTGAGGGTTTCCAGCATTTTCCAGAGAGGAAGCAGAACAGGAAGGAGTGCAGGAGGATGCCAAACTTTCCCTATTAGTCCTTTGGAATGCTTGTACCCCACTTCAGAGTTTCAGTTTCAACACTAGAAGCACATGCTTGGAGGCTTCACAGTCCTTGCAATTCAGTGTTGTAGGTAAAATCACACATTGCAGACATACAAAACCCCCTGTGTGCAAGCCAATATTAACAGCTTTTGCATGGACCACAATTGGCTTACAAGTACAGAAAAAAAAAATAAGGCAAAGCTGTGTACAAAGCCCCTCTGTACCTGTGTAAGGGCATGATGATTTTCACAAGGCTCAATTCTCAGCTCCTACAAGACACAAAATCTTCTCTCCAGGACACTCCTGCTAAGTACAAATCCCAGTTAAAACCAGAGCACAAAGCCCCAGAACAGTGCCCCACAGTGGGGTGTGCTGAGGTTGCTGTAATGACCCCAAATAAGCTTTGCCTCCTGGCAGCACAGACAGCAAACTTGTTCTGGGATCTGCAGAAGCCAGGTATGAAGTGTTAAAGGAGGCTCTATCTTCAGAATTCCCAATTAGAATAATAATAATGTCATTAAAGAAGTCATTTCTCTGAGCCATGCAGAGCACCAGCAGATGACACAGGGAAACAAAATGAGTAATGGGCCCTGCCATGTGCTATAAAACAGAGGGGACTGAACACTGATGTTGGGTTACCCAAGGCTTGGGTGTCATGTGTCCTTTAGTCTTAGGACATTTATATGAAGCTATAAGATGTAAAAGAATTTTAGCAATATTTGGAACTTAGATTTGGTGCTGTCATGGCACGTTTGTATCTCCATAAACTGAACTTTTCTATCTCCCTGTGTGTGCACAAATACACTATTGCTCTAGAATCTCTGTTTCCTATGTGTTAACCAGTCCTGGCTGTGGTCAGAGAAGATAAAAGAATCAGTTATAGAGAGAAATAACCTAATATTCAGTGCTATGCTTTGAAGAAGTGGGACCTTCTTAGGTCGAGGCTGTGCTTTCCCCAGGAAAATGAAAAATCTAATACAGTTTGAGGGGATTTGCTAAGAGTTTAAACTGTGCTCTTGAATGAACAAGGGAATTTGAGAGAAGCAGAGGTCAGTTCTTGTGGAGCAAATGGGATTGCTAGTGAGGGAAGGACTGATGCAGCTGTCAGCCTCTAAGAGACAGAAGGGGACAGAAGCACTTACTGCCAGGGAAGCAGCAAGGAATTTTCTCAGTGTGGTTATTGTAGCCACATAAACAAAATCTTCCTTGAATTAAGGAGAGTTGTTAATTTAACTCTTGGTTTTATCTCTTGAAGACCCTAGCTGTTCAATTTAAAAGCAGCTCCTCTGCCTCCTGTCCTAGCCCAGCATGTTTCTTTGTGTTTTACCTTCACCATTACAGTTTGATGCTTGCTATATAACCTCAGCTCTATTAAAGTTTGCTTTCTATAGTTCCCATTCCTTGAGGGAAACACAGGATTGGTATCACAAACTACAAACAGCTTCTGATTTTAGATATCTGACCCCCACTTCCTGCACTGCAGCAGCCTGGGGGGGTCTCTGGGGATCTGCTGGGGCTGCCTGGGTTCTCTGTGCCTGCAGTATCCAATATCCAATACCCAATATCCAATATCCAATATCCAATATCCAATATCCAATGTCCAATATCTTCTCTACTGTTGCTGCCCAACTTGGCTGGATTTAAGGTAGCACAAGAGTGCTTGCCTGGGCTGTTTTTACACTTGAATTTGTAATGAAAACAGGCTGTGGGCAACAAAACACCTGCATGGGCCAACTCCTTCTCTTCCCTCCTGCAGGAACCTGTGACCACATCCCCCCATCCACTGGGATGCATGTTCTACAATTCCTTCAAGCTGGGGCACCATTTTCCTCCAGAACTCCTCTTGGCACCTCTAAGGTTAAGACTTCTCTATAGAGAAGTCAAACTTCTGACTCTTCTTCAGATTGAGTCACTATTTATTTCCATATGCTTTTTCATCATGCTGCTGGGATATTACTATTTCAGTTTTTAGGTCTCTGAAAAGCATTCTCATGGAGGCAGTCATAATAAGAGGAAATAGTGAAAAATGGACTCTCTTGTCTTGCTCTTCAATGATCTGAACATTTTCAGAGACAGATTTGCTGTCACCTCTGAAAACCTTTTAAGTGTTGTCAATTAGTGACCTCAATTCCCCCCCTTGAAGAGAATCTTCCCTTTCAGGAGGTAACTGAGCTGTGTCTCAGTTACTTTTATTTTCAAAGCTTTCAAGACACTTTTTAGAGTGTCTTTTCTTACTCTAATTACCTTAGAGGAATCCTAGAGGATTTGCCTCTTTCCCAAGAGGCTGCTGGAAAGTTCTGATGAAGAATTTCAAATGCTATTTTTTAATAGACAGAATGGCAGCATTTGAGTGAACATCAGTTAATAAAATGAATTAAATATGTGCTGGTTCATCCAAAGCAATAAGAAATTAAAGATAAGCAAAGGATGAATCAAACTAATAAAACAAATACTTCACTCCTATTCCTTAAATTCAAAGAAAAAACCGTACTTTTCAGAATTACCTATCCAAGATCCTATACTGCTAAACAGGGATAAATGCATAAACAAGAACATGGAAATTTTTCCCACAATTTTTCATATCAAATAATAAAGGGTGGGGTCATGAATGTGGCTCTTAGATGAAGATAACAAATTTTCATAATTCATAGACCTTAACTATATACTGCAGATTGGTAATCTTGTTACTGCTGCTGATGTACACACCTTTTCCTTTGCTTTAAGGGATATATTTTTAATTTAATGATCTAGAATGATGTGGAAAATAGATATGATTTAAAACTTGAAAATTTATATTGCAATAAACTTAATGGAGGTTTTGAAGGAGCTTCGAAGCAGGAGTGTGAAATAATAAAATACTGATTAATTCCTTGAGGCTTTGCTCCTGTGAAGGAAGTGCCTGCAATGAAAGTGTGTCATAAAAAACCAGATGCAGACAGGTTTGTATGAGAGAGTCTGTACAAATGGGAGAATAGCTTGTAAAGAAAATAAGTCTTAGTAATTAATTAAAAATTTTTTAAGGATTTATTAAAGATCATCAAAGTCTTCTGAGGGTGGGACATGATGAACTCACCCAGAGCCTCCTTAGTAGTGCAATTACAAAATAATTATCAACTAATGCAACAGTCCTAAAATTGGTTTAAGACAAAGGCTGTAAGGAACACATATCTGAGATGAAGTGACCATAGCAAGCAATCTTGCTATCTAAGTCTATGTAAGAAAAAGCAGCAGTAAAATGGAACATAGGTTGCTTCCCATGGCAAAATAAGAATCCTATTTTATTTCTAATAAACAATGCAGAAGCTTGAAGAATTGGATACACAAAATGGATAAAAAAGTGAAAAGTAAGATACATAACAAACAAAGTGACACAGATTTAATTTTCAGATTTTTTGAATTAAGAACTTGAAAGTGAGAAGGCAGAGGCAGAAGAGGCTGTCAGCAGAGACATCCCCAGGATGAGACTGAGCAGCAAAGCCCAACAATGCAGCTGATGCTGGGGCTCTGCCACTGCCATATCCAGGTTCCATGTAGGGAAGACTGGTATGAATTAAAAACTGGCAGGACCATCTGTATTTGAAAAAAAGCCTGATGAATTGTGGCCTTCATAAAATAAAGTGAGAATGTTCACTTCAGACTTATTATTTTTAATTAATTTTTATTACTGTTTATTATTACTGTTCCCATGCTCAAGGCTTTCTGAACTAATTTTTATTGTAGTTGTGGGGCTGCTTTTAGTGTTAAGATCAAGGGATATAAACAAAACAAGAAGAGGTCATATTTTTCATTAGACTAACTGATATTGTTGGAAAAAATACACCAGTGCTCAGGCACATGAATCCCCTCTCTGGCCTGAAGTAGAGAAAATCATTCCCAAAGGTAACTACAAGTGGTTGCATCACCTGAAATAAACAGAGTCTGGAATCATGACAAATTTTATGGGAATTCAAAGTAATTAAGAAGGAAAATAGCAATTTCATTAGAAAATTAATGGCTACCAAATATACTTACAGCTGATAAAAAAGGAAACTTGGGTCAATAGAGACACACCATATTAATTGTTTTTATGTGAATTGTCTTAAAAATTTTTACCTGAGTTTTTTTTTCCCTAAAAAATAGATTTTCTGTCTCCCTGGTACTTCAGTCTTATTCTTACTTATCAAGGTGAGGGGAGTTCTTTGGTCCTTTGCTAAAGATGACTCCAGCAACTGTGTGAGGGAAATTATCATTAAATAAGCTTGAATTTCACAAAAAGTGATGACCATCATGTGTCTTCTCCATACTGCACTGGCTATCAGGTGAGTAATGCCATAACATTTTGGATTTCCTAAGGATACTTTATAAAACACCCCTCCAGTCTTGTCCTAACTTCCCACCACCTGCAGTCGTGGCTCCATCTGTGTATGACAGTGACTCAAGCTCAGTTTTAGCTGGAAAAGGTAAGCAAGGAGCAAGGAGATCTCCAGCTAACAAAATGCAGATAAGGCAAAGACAAGCAGATTTCTGGCTGGCAAATCAGTTTACTCCAAATGCTACCCAAAATGTATGTGGTCCCAGCCATGTGTACTGCAATGTATGCAGAAGGCAGTGGATGAAGAGGAACTGGTTCTGTTTGCTTGGCTAAGGGTTTTGGAGAGTGATAGGTTTTCTTTTCTACCTTTAATCTTGGTTCAAATGATGTGTAACTGGTGTCACTCCACGGATGTCACTGGAGTTACTCCCACTCCTTAAGGCTGTGTCTCAAGGCAGAAACATGACTGTGTAAACCTGCAGTCTGATGCAGCTGCTATCGTACATGACTCACACAGACTGGGTTTTGCTGTTGTTAAGAACAGTAAAGTAGAAGGATGTTAAAGTATTAGACCCTGCTAATGGGAATTCAAATAATTGATTGCCCCTGTATTTCTTTCTAACACTAACTGTTTGTTTCTAACATGAGCTGACATTATTGTGTGTTTTGTGTGTGTGCATGAGCAGGGGATAGCATTTCATGGATGTGTCTAGGTTAACAATTTAGAGCTCTAGGTGAGTTCTTTTTGGTTGCAAGTTTGGTTTTCATCCCTACTTGGCATCTGGTTTTTCCCATCTGGACCTGATTTCCCTTCTGGATGTGGGAGTGGGTGAAGAGCATCTCTAAGAGTGACTTCCTACACAGTGCAAGGTGGTGCAGAGGTGAGCTCTGGATGGGCAATGGGTACAAACCTCACTGTCACCTCAACAGCTCTGTGAGCTCCTTGTCTGAGCAGCACCCAACCAAGCCCTGCTCTTTCTACCTTTGATCCCCCCAGCAGATAATGCAATTGTCCCTCTTCCCCATGAATGCTGGTAACCTTAGAGATTAGCACATGGAAAATTTACTGAGCCCCGAGGTTTTTGTTTTCTCCTGCCAGTCTGAAGTTGATATATTCAGAGGTTTTAGTATCCTGATTTATTCCACTGTCAATAGAAGGTGTATCTTACCTGAATTTTTATTTTTAATATCTCCAAAAATGGGATTCTCCTGTTTTTTCCCCATCTTATTTTTTAGTCATTTACTTAATGAAAGATTGTAAAAAGCATCTTGTACCACATCATTAATAAGAAGTCTCAAATCTAGCTCTGAGGCAACATTAAACTTCACAGATTTTCTAGAGTTGTTGGAGTAATTCCACCAAATGCTACATTTAACCTACTTATTTGACATTTCTCTTTTGGACTGTGTTAATCTCCATTAAGTTCTTGTCTCTTTGTGCTATTTATTTCTAATTTCATTTTTATAATATATGGAATTAAATCAGATGATCATCACTTTAAATCAAATATAGTTAGTTTTCAGTATCAGTCAAGGCCGTTTCCAAGAACACATTTAAATGCAGAGGGAATTCAGCTATTCATAACATGTTTGCTTCCACAAGCAAATCCTGCCAAGCTGAAGAAATGTGAGTTAAGCCATATGGTTTTCATAAAACATGGTGACTTGAAATTTATTTCCACTTTACACAACAAAAGTTCATGCCAAAGCACTGTGTGTGCAAAATTCAGCATCAGGGAAAGGCTGAGTGTAGGAATGCTGGTCTCACACTGCTTGGGTTCAGCATTTCTGAGGCTCAAGGTGAAGCTTTACAAAGTGCTAGTGGCAAGAAGAGAGAAGTCAACAGCATAAAAGCTCCAAAAGAAAATTTTCTAACATGATTAGTGAATGCAGGTAAACACTCTTGATAGTTTAAATGTGAGATGTGTTAAATGATTCTCAAAAAGCAGGTTTAAACCTTTTTGAAACCATCAATTTTTTAGGGCCCCAAATAATGGTATATTTTTTATGTGCCTTAACTCAAAGAACGAGACCAGAAAATGATGCTTCAGTGAGCAACAAAGCAACCCAGCCAAAGGTGTGAAATGTTGTTTTTAGCATGAGTATAAGTATAAAAGGAAGCAATTTCTGTGTGTGACAGGCTTGAAGGCATCTATTATAATGGACAGTTAGGAGTCCTGTATTGTCCTCTCTATTCAGGTGCTGCAATTGGATTTAGAATTCTCACTTTCAGTTGTCTGAATTATGAGCCTCTCTAAGACTTCATATTTGAAATTTATTATTCTTTAATGTTCCACCTTTGAAGACAGAGTTTAAAGTCTAGGAAGGGAAATATTACTAATATTTTGGTTTGGCTGTTTGTATTTAAGGCTGCTTCCTCCAGGCTTCTTTCTGCAGTGCAGTCAGAAACTGAAATCATTCTTATAAGACCTAAAATATTGGTAACATGTTTTTATTTCATAAGGAATGATGAAAGCCAGCAATTCCTCCCTATTGTTTTGGCCTCTTGCAACGCTTGGCAATTTTTGCTTTGTTATAGTAATCCTACTTGCAAAGCACTTACAAAGACTGTTCCCTTTCTACATAACTAACAAGAAAAAAAGTGTTACATTTTAGATTTCTTGAGGAAAATAAGTAAATACCACATTTATGCAGAAGCTGATTGTAAAAGTTGTGTTTCTGGAAGTAATCTGGGAGTAATGTCTTATGTTTCATAGTGCACTGCCCCTGTGAGGAGTTGAGCCTATACCTGAGGTTGACACTGTTGGGGATCAGGACAGTGGGTCAGAAACATGCTGATCCAAAAGCAATCTTCTTGGGAATTTGGTCTGTAAAACAGACTGTCTAATCTATGCATACTGTTGAAAAATTAAATTATAGAAGCACCTCTGATGGCCTTAATGAGAAAAAACGATCAGTAAATCTCCTCTAGGAAGGGTTACAGCCTCTGTAAATGGGGTGGGGTTCCAACATAGCAGTAAATTTTTGTATTCTTTGTCAGCCCCCTACATGCAAAATTTAAGTAAGATTTGAAATATCTAGTGTCTCATAAGGCAATCAGACAATATAAGAATGAAAACTGTAGAAAATGTCACAGGAACATTAATAATTCTCAATGCAAAGGGTGTTTAAGTAATAATTATTAACAACAGACCAAGCACGAGGCACCCTGTGGGCAATGAGAACAAACCATAAGGGCAGAGAGCTGCTTGCCACCAGGTTCCATCCCTCCACCCAGCTTTGTAAACAAGCCTTGTAGGCCCCAGAAGGGAAGATAAAAGAAACAAAGCAAATTTATACCAATCAAATCAGTGTTTTTCAGGGAATTCCTGATTTTCCTGTGCACTGCAGTTTCAGGGGTGTGTGTGGTGAGGAGCTGTGTGCACGGCTCAGTGTGCCAGTGCCCTTCATTCCTGTGGTACAGTAAAACTGATATTTTTGTTGCTGAGCCATTGATCAAGTTGAGACATTCTTAATGCATGAGTGCATCTGTGAAGGATTTTTTCTTTTTATTTTTTCTTTTTTTCTTTTTTTTTTTTTTTTTTTTACATTGTGTTTTCAGGCTATTTTGAATGTTTAAGTTAATAGGAGTTGAAATCAACTCTAAAGTGACTAATGGCAGAAAATGTCAGCAGGGAAACTGCTGAATTGAAAATTATCTATGCTCTCTTCAACCCCTTCCCTTGCCAAACTCATAATATTAACAGGGAGTTTAGCCCTGGATCTGGTACTAGGCTGGCAGATGAACAAGGTGTTTATCTCTAAGAATTAGACTTGGTATTGGGCAAATTTTACCCAAGTATTTGGTAAAACTTTCTTCAAAAGTATTCAAAAGTGGAAGCATGAATTATTTATCTGTACCACAAAAACATAAACTCCCTTGGCAATATTTTGTATTTGATAACTTCAACTTTTAGACTTTAAAGCTTCTTATATTTTGAACCAGAATTTCTGACTTTGCCATAAAAAAAAAGGTTAAATTTTTTTAATACCTAGGGGCAATGTTTTCTGTCAGCACTTTTTAGGAACTACAATTCCATGATAGTATTGCTGTTAATTTTTATAGTTTTCACTCTTACCCCCAGGTTTATCTTCTTGCAGTTTATTGGGTTTTGGATCTATATATATATTTTTAAAATACCAAACATTTATATGCATCTTTTGCATTGACTATATAGATTTCTGATTGCTCACATGCAGGCATCACATTCTGCTTGACTGTAACTGGTATGCTTCTTTGGACCTGCAAATTGTAAAATTGTGAATACAAAGCTGGTATTTCCTTTTGTAGAGCAGCCTGAACTGGAATTGGAAGGCTGATTACCTCAATGTCATTTTGCATCCTTCCTTTCCTGAATAGAGGAGAAGTTATTTTTTTTCCTTTGCTGTCTCAACAATTTGTTACCAAAAGGAAGATGAACTGCAACTTGATGCCACCTTGTTAGAAGGTTTCTGCTCCTTAAGAGAAACTGGCTTTCCTCCAGTATGCATTATCTATGTATAGATTACACTGGAGAGTAAACTTCAAACTACAGTTTTCTGCTGCTTCACAGGAAGGAACTCTCTACAAAACAATTCACTATCTGCAGAAGAGTGTCCTTAGGTCACTAAAGTAATCTGGGGACTTTAAAGCAGCCTGCAATGCACAGCAAACAAGAGCAAAGGTATGTTACCCAAAGTGAAGCTGGAAAGATCAGCTGTTATTTATGCATTTCTAGAGATAAACTTGCTCCTCTTTTCACAGCCAAGTGAGCTCAGAGGAAATGGGTGAGCTCAGAGGAGAGGACTGCTTCTCTGAGGGCATGTCTGACACTTGAATTAGCAGGGACAGAGAAAAGCAGATACAAGAGGGGCCTTTTGCCCATTTTTTTCCCTTTCTAGAGGGTCCTGCCAGCTGAGCAGAAGGATGCTCTTCACACAAGCCATAACCAAACAGGAGCCAAGCCAGAAAGAGCCGATGCTCAGGGCTTTGGCTGGAGTCCCCTGAAACAGGTGTTTCTGCAGAGGAGGCTGCTGGCTGTTGCTCTTTGGTGTGGATCAGTCGTGGCTCTGTTTTCACTGTCCTTGGGCACATTGCTCTGAAGCTCAGTGCTCCTGGTACCACATGAGTAAAGCAAACACCACACTGCATGCTGGCTTGTGTGGGCTCTGCGTGGCAGCAAGCACCAGTGGTGCAAAGATCCAGTTCTGTCCAAACCATAAAGAAATGGAGCTTCAGGGACAATGCACTGGTGAATGAGTTTATGCATCCACATCCCAGTGGGACCTGTGACTAGCTCTTTAATTTGCTGGCCAATATTAACTGTAGAGGACAAGAGATCTAAAATACATGAAATTCCTAAGAGTTATGTAAAGGTCAGCCTTTGTGGAGGAAAGCATACCAATGCTTATGCTGATGAGAACACTGCTGAATGTTTTCAGCCCCCATTAGACAGGGAAACACCTAACTTTATCTTCCACATCCAAACCCAAGTAAAATTAACCTTCACACTGTTTACAGAGTGCCTAAGCAAAATTTATATTTTTTAATCAATCCCAGTAAATTTTAACCTTTCAGCTGGTACTAAAATATTAGGAATATTTGGCTTGTCCTCCTCTTTCACAGATATGTGGAGTCTGTGTGTGTATGCAGCCCCAAAGGGCGTGGAGCTCTGTCTGTGGCAGCCTGGGGTGTGCAGGGATGCTGTGCTGTGCAGAGCTCTGTGTGTGAATCAGTGGGCACCCACACATGGGGGGAAGCTCTCTGCTGCTGCACTGCCTGTGATTCAGCTGCACAGTCTGCTCCATCCTTTATGCACCTCCTGTCAATTGAAATCCTTTGCAGCACTGAGGACTTCTAATCCCATTATTTGTGATTCAGCCTTGCTACGAAGACAAACATTCCAAGTCCCTAAGAGCTAACTGTGATAAAAGCCTAAATACTGTGAAACAAGAAGACATTATTAAATTTGTTGATTTTTTTTTATAAAGGAATCACATTCTGTATAATCCCTGTGTGTGGTGTTTTTCATGTTGTGTGGAAAGAAAATAATTCAGTATGCATTTAGGTAATTTCAAACACAGTTCTTCTCCCCTGTATGTAATGATTATTTTTCATTCTACCCCATGCAGTTTTGCATCTGCTCCTGGTATGGGACAACCAGTCTAGACTGGCCGAATTAATCCTGGCAGAGGATAAACTTGTAGAAATTACTTGCTTGCCTCAAAGAAAGATAATGAAAAAAAACTTCAAGAAGTGCTTGTTACCTGTCGCTCCTCCACTGGATAAGACATATTAGAAATGTTGCAAAACAAGTTACTCCTTTTGTGAGGAGGAGAATTAATGAAGCTTAGTGTCCTAAACACTCAGGTGACAAATCCTTTTCCCTGCTAAGACTAACCTCTTTCACTATGGAAATACCCAACACTTTAGAACCTGATGGTTATAAAGTGCTTTCCACACTTCCACATCCCCTCTCAGGTGCCTGAAAGTGTTTTCCAGATGCTTCTTGAGCTCTGTCAGGCTCGGTGCTGTGATCACTGCCCTGGGGAGCTGTTCCAGGGCCCAGCCACCCTCTGAAGGGATGAAGAACCTTTTCCTGATATCCAACCTAAACCTCCCCTGACACAGCTTCAGGCCATTCCCTGAGCCCTGTCACTGTCACCAGAGCAGAGATCAGAGCCTGCCCCTCCTCTTCCCCCCAAGAGGATGCTGTAGCTGCAGTGAGGTTCCCCCTCAGTGTCCTCCAGGCTGAGCAGACCAAGTGACCTCAGCCACTGCTCACACAGCTTCCCCTCAAGGCCCTTCACCACCTTTGTTCCCCTCCTTTGGATGCTCTCTAATGGCTGAATGTCTTTTCTATATTGCAGAGCCCAAAACTCAGGGCTCAGAGCAGAGCAGGGCAGGGCAGGGCAATCCTCTCACTTACCTGGCTGGTGATGCTGTGCCTGGTGGGCTGTCACACTTTGGAGATTCCACCATCACACACAGAAAATGAGAATATCTCCCACTACTCAGGAGAGCTACAAATGTTGGGGTGCATATTGAAGGAGTGGGTGCCCCAGGACTTCAGGAGCCAAGAAGAGGCAGAAATCTGTGTTTCCACATTTCCTGACTGAGTGCCAGAGCTGCTGGCAGGGCTGCAGCTGGAACGGGGACTCGTGTGCCTCAGTGCCCGTGGGGATGGCAGCAGAGGTGACAGTGAAGTGCCTCTCCACCCTTCTCCCTCTTCCCACTGATAATTTGAATCTCAATAGGAGATTGCTGAAGCTGTGTGTATAATCTGAACTTCCTGCACGTTGAGATATAGAGACAGATATTTTTCACATAGGAAGGAGGTTCAGCCTCATCGATTTCATGTGGCTACATCAATTTACTCCAGCCAAAAATCTAATCTCCTTTCAGCTGTTTAAAATAAAGAATTTCTAACTTTTCATGTTGCATAAATGAAAGAATTATAGTGAAGAAATCTCAGAGTCAAAACACTTTTTACTCAATTAATTCTGCCAGAAAACACCTTGTTCAGAAATCTGAGGTATATGGTATTCCAAATATTTGAAGAAATAGCTATTCCACTGTTACTTGCAGAAAAGCCTCATGAAGATCCAGGGCAATTTTGATTATAGAGCCACAACATTTAATGATACTCATCAAAGAGTTATTTTTTTAATCCACTCCAGGAACTACGGGAGACTTTTTATACTTCCATGTGAAAGCCATTCTCTCTCTACTACAAATTTATTTAATTGCAGCTCACACTACAAGATGTTTTGTCCTGCTGTTTTTGTTCTGCTCTGGTGCCTGGCAATCTCCTTTATATTTAGGGGCCTCTGGGACAGCTAGATTTGCAGGAAAAATCTGTTCCTATGTGCATTTGGATCTGAAACACTGCTCATGATCCTCTCTAGTCTATTGAATAGGTCAAAAGAGCTTCAAAAGGTGCCAAAAAATGCAAATTTGGATAATCTGCATCTACACAATTTTCAACAGGATCACTTCCAGTGATCTTTTTTCTTTGAGGAATTCAAAATTGTTTTAATATTTCTAAACCACTATAAAAAAAATCATCACAGTCATTAGTATAAATCTTTTGAATATTCTTCAGAATAACTTCTGATCAGTTAGCCTGGTCTCTTCATTGTTTAGTATCTCTCTCATGAAGTAGCCTATGCAAGTCTTAGCAGTGATGAGTTAATATTTTCTTCTAAATTGTTCATTTGAAAAATTAAGACAAAACACAGTCCATTAAAGAGCTTACAAGTATTGCCCACTCGATTTTCTCTTTGTAGTTGTGTTTCAAAATAAATACATTAGCAGGCAGGTGTGCAATTTATTTTATATCTCTCCTTTCTAGAGAAAACAGTTTTTTTTCCAGAGTACTACTGATATTTTGTTGAATTATTTTAGTAAGACACAATAAGTATTAGTGTTTCAGTAAAGTGCATAACAACTACAAAAGCTCATTTAAATTATCAACAAAAACATTGAAGCAAATCATATTAGACAGGCTGATAATTATAGCATAGCCACAAAGAATTTAATTAGAATTTCAGCATTTGATAGTTAACTACTAGGATATGAGCAGAGGATGGTCTAATTTGACTTTGTTTTACCTTGGAAATTCTTTATCTGCAGACAGCACTTTCCCAAAATAATCAGTGTATTTTAAAAGTTTCTCATTTTGTATTCAAAGTAGAGAAGTGAACTGAGTTCTGCTAAGATACATGAACATAAATAATACTGTAAGTTACAAAGAAATTCAGATTTTCCACTGACGGGCAAACACACATTTTTATGCGTACATGCACAAGGAAAAGATCTGTTTATTGGATTAAATGTTGGTTTGAATATTTCTGAATATAGTTTGTGTCTCATAGGGCAGCTGCACAAGGCATACCACAGATCAGCTTTCCCCTGTGTTATCCATTTTTTATAAATGATGTGACCAAGTGTGATTGAAAGTGATGTCATGGTAAAAAAGAAAAACTACAGAAAAGTGCAAAAGTGCAAAGTGGTTTATACTGACACAGCTGTATCCATGCAGTTGTTCAGTTGTTCATTCCACTGCACAGATATACAAGTTATACCTTTTTCAAGTTATAAAGCTGAAGAAGCTGAAAACTCTTCTAATTTCCTCATATGCAGGAGCTTCAGTAGAGTTCTTAATATTACAGACTCAAACCCTAATACAAGAAACCACATGGTGATTTGAAGCAGTTTTAAATTGAAATTTTTATGGTTTAATCATGGATTGTCTTCTGTCTTAAACCTGTTACATCCTGGGACTGAAGTAAGAAATACAGCTGATTTTACACTCTGGTTCTGCAAGAATCATTCTATCTTTGGATCTGAAAGCCAGGAAATGTTTGTAAATATCCATATTCTCTGTCTTCTTATATCATTCCTGAAGTATAAAGACAATGCCTTCCTAAACTTTCTGATTCTACTTCATTCCTGAAAGACCACTCAATTTATTTAAAATTTGTAACTTTAAAACAACCTATTTATGCAGTTCTGGAAGTAGCAAAATCTGCTTTCCTAGCAAAAGGCTAAAATCCACCATTATTAATGTCAGAGTCCCTCATGGACGCAGTTTAGTTGAAATTGATGGAACCATGAGAGGAAAGAAGATGCTGCCATTAACAAGAGAAAGAGTATTTGTACACTGTCTTTTTTTTTAACAGACAATGCCCACCTTTCTCACCAAAACTGAGTCCATGTCTACAGATACCTTCTGTAAAAGGAATGGGATATCTGGGGTTATTTCAGGAGTGCCCACCTGTGCAATGTAATAAAAATAATGGCACATTTCAATCAGAGTGAAAAATGCTTCTGGCAGTTTACAGTACATGAAGTACTAAGTAGTAAAACTTTGCCTTGGTGTGTGATCCTTGCTAAAGCTGGACTTGAGTGAGGATTGTATTCAATAATTTCAATGGACAGCTTTAAGAAGCTTTTGATGCAAGATGGATATGAACATAGGGATTTATATACTACTGTTCATGTTACAGTGTAGAAGAAAAATTCTCTGCCAAAATAGGGCCATTCACAAGGATTTTTATTTTCAGAAACAGAATAAACAAAAATGAAATGACAAATCATAAATCTGGGCCGCTGCATTTTGTTCTTCCAGGGTGTTTGTTATTTTACCTTGTTTACTCCCCTTTTCATATACTAATCTTGTCTCAAGTCAAGCAATATCTTTGATCTTGTGCTGTGTACACAAATCTTCTGTCTTGTTGGAAGGCTACATATTATTAAAATTGCAGCAAACTCAGTGGCCACACACAGACTAGGTGTTATTGTAGACATTCTCTACTGCCATTATTGGCCAAAAAGTGTTGGACACAGAGATTCCAAAAGAATCATGCCATATGATGGGTTCAAAAGCAGAAGCTCCAAGGGTCTGTGTGACATCCATCTGTGGATATCCAGATATCTGTGTGGCTCCAGGTGGACTGCAGTATTTTGGTATTTTGCCACAGGATAGGTTAAGCTGTCTCCATGCAGGATGAACTGGGAACCTGGAATGTATTCTAAATGTTTGAGGCCTGATTAACCCAGTGCCAGAAGATTCACACAAGTAAATATTGTTATTTAGTAGAACTGGCATTTGAAGTGTTTTCTATAGGTACATGACTTTTATTTCCTCTTGAGGTTCCAAGTATAAATTTAATGTTATTTTGCTGTCTCTTGTTTGTGACGACAATTCCTACGGATACACATATTTTTTTTTCCATTATTTTTCATTCTTGCAAGTGTAATAAAGCAAGAAATACAGAATGTAAGACAAATAGATGTAATTTAAAGGAATTTGATTTTTTTCCATCTTGTTTAGTCAACAGATTACTGAAGGCAAAATACATTAGGGAGGCAAAGGCAGGAGGATGATAAACCCACAGAGTTTGGCTTCAGATTGCCTGTCAAGCAGTGTATCTGGACTGCCTGCCAGGTTTTTGATTAAGGTGGACTCTAATGTCTTATTCTCGTCTCAGAGGGGGCAATTTGCAGAAAGAACTAGTAATCTTTGCCTTCTCTGTCACTTACCAAGCACACTTCACAGGTTTTTAACACTCTGAAATTCTATTGTTTAAAGCGTAGGACAGACAATTGTTTAGCTTGCAGTAGCTGGAGTTTCAACATACAACGGTGAATATCTGTACAAAATAACTAACTGCAGTCATTGTTGTCAATGTCCTTGTCTCTGGGCTGTTCAAGGCTCCAAACACAAACTGCAGTTTGTCATGGCAAAGTGCCTCAGCAGCATCCTTCCCAGGATGAAAACCAGTTTAGCCTGTATTGTAAGATGCATATTTACACACATTGAGCATGACTGCTGGTCCCTGCACACTGTGAGGCTCTTGCCAAAACACAGATTTCACCTTGTGAGGTGAGGATCTGAGCCTCTTTGGAGGTGAATGAGGACCTCAGAAACACAGAGAGTATTAGGAGTGAGGGACGGGTGTGCCTGGGCATGCCTTCAATTAGTTAAAGTACATGAAAAAATCCTTAAGTGGCCTGGTAGGAGTTCCAGATGCTCCTGTACACTATCTCCAAAAAGGGCATTAGGTGTTTAAGGAGACTGTCAGAGCCTGCCCTTTATTGACAGACCAAGCTTTCCAAGCTCCCAGCACTCAGGATTAGGAGAGTTGAAAGGGTGCATCCTTATTTATTCCCTTAGGCATTAGACTGTGAGTTTGCCTAATCCCCCTCGGAGCTGCTGATGCTGTCTGTCACCAAGCCTTGTCCTGCAAAATGCTCCATGTTCCTTACCTCCTGTGTAAACAGCACTTTTAGCACCATATGTGCTTTAAGTGGACATACAACTAGCTTTAATTGGTGTTCCCTTACTCTACTTTTCAGAGAGTTGATTTTATCAATTAATCACTTTATCAATTGGTTGGTAAATCAATCACTTTCAGGGTTTTGTAAATCTCAGCAATATGTGCTTATCCTTTTCATCTGAAACTGGAAATCCCAGACTTTTTAGCTGTTCCTTGTGGTTGATTCTACATTGCTTTGACCATTTTGCTCGCTCTCCTATGTGCTCATTTGATCATCACTAGTCCAACTTGTGGTAGGATAACCAAAAATACATGGATTACTCATGATGTAATTACACCAAAACTTCATCTCAATACCCAACATTTTAGAGTCATTTATCCACTGCTGCACTATGACTCCATGGTTTCAGAGAGCTGCCAGTGGTGATATCATAATAATAAATAGGAAAAGTCAGATAGAGTGTGTACTGTACAGCAAAACATACACTCTTTGGCACCTTGCCTTCAAGGTGGTTTGACTTCATTCACTAGCTGTAGAGATTTATTTTTCCCATTTTGATCATTTACTAGGTCACATTGGCCAATTATTTGGGATGAAATAAATTTATCAAGAAAGTGGAATATTCCTTTGAAGGGGCATGATCTGATTCACCAAGTTCTCCTGGGGGAGAGAAGGGGGAATTGTTTTCCATTTCATTCTGTTCATTCTTTCATGAAACTCCAGATTACTGCTTTCCTTTTCTTCCTGTCCACCAAGAGCAGGATATGTAAATTTATTCCACAGTAAATCAGTGAAGGGCTGCCTGATTTGTTGGCAGCATGAAAGAGGATTGATGGTGTGGGGCAAACGAAATGGAAGGAAAAGGGAACTTTCCTGATCCCTAACAAAACCTATTTTAAATTAATGGTGTGAGGAACAGTAAAGGCTTGTAAGAAATGTTAAGCCAAAAGCAAGGAGATATTTAGTGCATTGATACAACTGAAGGAGGTTTCTCCTGGTGCTGGTCTGTAGGGAAGCTGCACTTCTGCTCCTGCTATTTGCACCCTCCAGACTTGACTGGTTGTGCTCTGCAGGGACTGGAGAGTGACTCACCCCACTGCATGTTTTGAAGTCAGCCCGTTATGCCACCCTGATTCCTCAGTGCTCAGAAAACCCAGATGCAATTCAAGCAATTTTTAACATCAAACAAAGATCAGAGCAGCAGGAAGAAAGAGAGTAGAGCTGACTTTGTCAAGCACAGGGGTAGCATTACAATCAAAGTAAAAGCATTTACCATTGGTCAAGAGTGTGCTCATTACAGCTGTTACACTGCTCCTGAAAACAAGTTTGCTGTTACCTTACTTTTAGTTATTTATTTGTCAAAAAGCATGGTTAAACAAGAGTTATAAAGAGTAACAAAAAGTAAAGTAAAAAGCAAAAACTGAACATTTTATACATGTAAGCCAAAAGTCATTTGGTAACATTCCAGCTTTTCAAACTTTTTCTCTATATACTTACTTGTAAGTTAGATATTTTCCACCTCTTGCTAATTCTGTGCTAGTACAAATGCATTAAGTTAAACATATTGCAAGATTTTGCCTTATAGGATCTGGTAATGCAAACCATAATTTCAGATTGAACACCTGATACTAGATTTCCAAAGCTGCATGTTGAATAGTGTGCTATTTGGGGTACATTTTATAAAAAGAAGGCAAATGGAATTAACTGTCATTGAAGGCAAGTAAAAGTAAATTAACTGTCATCATGAAAAAGAGCAAAGAATTAAGATTTTACCATGAGAAGAGAAAGACTGTGGTCCTTCCCACTTACCTCTAAGCACATAAGTGATACACCTACACCCTCAGGCTGATCTCTTTAGGCTCCCCCATAGATCAAGGTACTTTAAAGGGTCAGTTTAGGTGTCAGGTGGGATGCATCAATCCCTAGTAGTGACTAAGCTCCTAATTTGGGCCTAATTCATCTGGGCTTTTGCAAAGAGGAGTACTTGTGAGAGCAGAAAAAAACCTTTGAGTTCCTAAGCAGATCATGAAAATCATGATGACAACACACATTGTGCTGTCAAAAAAAATGAGGCATTAATCTAGTTAGGTGATAGACTGAAAAATATCTCTCTTTTGAAACACATTGTGAAAAGCAGGGGTTTCAGAGCCTAAGAAACTGGGAAGAGTTTTAGGCATGTGATGATCCTAATAGCAGCACAGAAATTTATGTTATTGAGAAGCACATCTTACATGAAAATAAGGTAGTCTTGAACAGAAAAATATTCATATGAGGGACAGAAATCTTCCAAGGGAGAAATGCAACTCGTTCCCTGCACAGTCTCAAGTTTGACATCATGGAGGGCAGGGCAGAGCCCTCAATCTGAGTCAGAGATCTGCTTCACTTGCTGAGTGTCTGGGTGAATAAGGCCCTGGATATAACTGCAGCATGTGGATTTCTACAGTCTGTCTAGAAAAGGAGAGAAAGAAAGCATATCAGTCTGTCCCAGAGCTACAGGCACAGTGTACCACTGTAATTATTAACTTGTATCTTCAATGCACTTTCCTGGTTGCTGTGGGTTACCACCTGTCAGTTGGCTATTTTATCAGCCAGGGAATAGAAACAGAGCCCCAAGCTTCCATTATTTTAGCATTTTCTTCTCTTCAGGTCTTGCTTTTATTATCCACTGGATGACCATAAACAGCTGACAACACTGAAATGGCTCTGCTGGCAGTTTTGTGGCTTTTTAGCATAAGGAAAACATCCTATTCTCTGCTTCTCCTGTTCCCTGTGTGTGACCAGGCAGATCCTGGTAATTTTGGCCATGTTGTAGCTCCCACCTTTGCCCCATTGCCTTGCTGAATCTGCAAGCTCCCAGCTTTATCCAAGCAAGTACAGTCCATGTCCCTATTTCCCATAGCCTTTGATGAATGTTTGACAAAAACATCTCCAACCCAAGTCCTCTTGCAGGTGGATCAGGTTTCCAGCTCACAATGCAAAAGCCAAGGTGACAAACTCTACAGAAAGTGGAGCCCTTGCACAATAACTTTTGTGTGCTTTTATGTCTTTTTTCCTGGTTTTGCTGCCTTTTTGGCTGATTTTTAATTGCACTTTACTGAGTTTCAGCTCACCCCTGACATTGTGATTTGCTTTGCTGTTTCATTTGACACTTGAGCAAGATGCAGCTTGTTGTTACTGCCCTTCTCATTTCCATACTCTATGAGCAATCACAGCATCTCTTTGATAATGTTGCCCAGCTGCTCAGAGGTTCATTTTAGATCACTTGAAATTTTTCCCTGTTTTTTTTTTTTTCTGGCTGCTCAGTGCTATCTGTCCCAGTTCTTTCTATCACACAGAAAAATTCGACTTGGCAAATTTTGCTCAGATGTTTGGGATGGTGAAATGAAAGTGAGTGGAGATAAAGGGGCTTTCCCCATTGGTAATGAGACCTGGGGCTCTGAATGTCTCTGAAGGAGAGACACAAAAGTGTTTGCACAATGCCAATATCAGAATCTTAACTCAATGTGTTGTCCTGCCACAGAAAGATTGGGAAATTCTCAGTGTAGATGTAAGTATAGATCATTCTCTCTTCCCTTCTACACTGTTCCCACACTGATCTACCAAGAAACTAAAGAAGGACCCAGAAGATAGCATTCCTCTTCCTTAGGACTGCAGTTTGCTCTGTGCTGACGTAGATGATGCAAATAATAGATGTGCTAATTGATAACAAAAAATTTCCATCTTTGTGTGCAACTGTCTTTGTGCAGCCCTCCATTACCCTGAAGCAATTTTATTCAGCAGGAAATTTACAATTACCTGTAATTGCAGGAAGCATCTTAAGTTTTCAATGTGAGAGTGAGAACCAGCTGCAATTCCTGACTGCAGTTACAAATATTCAACCTTTTCACCTGGGTAACAGCTTCAAATAAAAACTCTTAACAGTGCTCTGATTTAAGCATTTCTTTAAATACTTTGAATTCCATTACAATTTTTTCAAGAATCACAATTTATACTATAAAAAAAATGGAGAAGATAGTTTTTAAATGCCTGATGTGAATCAAACTCAGCTCCATAAGCACAGACCAGCCACTGTAAAAACATGCAGCATAAAAATACCAGATACAAGAGAAAAGGAAGGACTGAGGCGCTCCTGTAGCCTGTAGTAGATGTAGTTTAATTTTGTAAATTCATATTTTCCTAAACCACAATTTCTCATAACTTCTGTCATGTCTTTCATTGGAGCTCAGCTTTCTATTCCACATTTCAGGATGCCATCTGGGATCAGAAATATTGTGCTGTGAGCCAAGGGAAACCAACTATTTGGGTGTACAGGTAATCAAACTGCAGTCACCTGAACCTCTCTCTGCATCTCAGTCCCTGAGAGCTCCTCTTTCACCCTGCAGATGTGCAGACAGACCAAGGAACTCCTTGATGCAGAATCAGAGGATCATGAAGTAGGAAAAGATCTCTAAGATCCTGGAGTCCAGCCATTAACAAAGCATCACCACGTTCACCACTAAGCCCCAAGTCATGTTATAGAGATTCACAAATGTCACTGTGTGAGTGGCACAGAGGGAGCTCTGGCTCCCCTTGTCTCCACAGAAACATCCCCATCTTCATTTCCAAGGCTGTTCCTCAAGGAGCACAGTGGAAGGAGCTCTGTCACAGCAGCTCCTGAATTCTCCCAGGCTGTCTGAGATGAGCTAATTAAGCATCAACAAAGCACAATACACAGGGAGCTGGTGGGGGATGCTCGAGGAGGAGACATCTGTATTCACCAGAGGCGTGAAATGAGTGTGAAAAAGGTTTCTAATGCAGCCTCAGTCATTCAGTTTGTATAAAGTAAATTGATTAAACATTTGAATGCAGAGATAGTTGGTAGCAAAGCTGATAGACATGGTCTTGCCATTAATCTGGTTACAGCATTTCACTGACACCAAGGCTGTATGTGACGGTGGGAGAGCATTTTAGAAGTGTGTGGAACTGTACCTGGTCCTCCTCTACCTGCTCAACTGATTTGGGAAGAATGTAATTCCTAATCCATAATTCCATTTTAAATTTTCTTTTAACAAAAGCAAGTAGCCAATGAGCTGCTGTTTGGGGTGTTCTCTGAGGGTCAAGGCTAATAAGAAGCATGACTTGAGAGAGCAGCACTATTCAGCACCTTTCATGCATTGGCTTTCCCTCATTCTAATACAGGCAGAAGTCTCCATTCCACAAGTCCTTTTTGGTGGCACTAGTACAGTTTGAATCACACTTTGTTTCCAACAAATGGTTTTAAAACTGAATTTTTGTTAAAATATCATTTGTGTGGATCTCAATAAAAAAATCTTATGATACAGGCTATAAAATGCCTTTATTAATTCTGATGATTGTCAAAAAAAAGCTTCATCCCGTATTATCATTACCAGTGACAGATTTGTGTTGACAATGGTGCAGGCTGTGAGCAGCTGCACTTCCTTCTAATATACATGATCAGAGACTGACAAGTTAATGTACATCTTTTAAATAATATGTACAATTTATCATAATATAAGATCTACGACTTGCTATTCATATTGTCTCACAGAAATTGTTTATTCTGTAAATAAAACTACATTCTTCAACCAGAGGGAAATCCTTAAGAATGCTTTGAATGGTTACATTTTGTGTTTTCAGAACAATACTGTAGCAATGCTATGGAGGAATCGATTGAGCTTTTAGAAACGTTGGTGTTGGTGAGGGGTACAGTCTGACCTGCTGAATTTGCTCACTTTGTAGAGGATGTTCCTTTCCTAGGGTACCTCATGTCTGGCAGAAAAAGCATTGTATGTGCTTGGTCCAACTTTTTTTGGCTTTTGAAATCCTGATGAATGAGAAGCTACACTTCTGCTTTTTTCACCTAAACTCTGAAAGGCTTTCCCTGATGGTGTGCTTAGCTGTCTCTGCCTCTATGGTACATCCCTGATCTTTTTGAGTCTTCTCCTTTTCCATACCTGCTCTGAGGGGGTTGGTTCAGGTGATGTGCCTTGAATGAGAGAACTCTTAGAAAATGATCAGAAGATGCAGAATAACTGGTGAGAGAACCCAGCAGGAGAGACAAGGGTTCAGACATTAGGAAGTTTTAGGTGTTCCTGAGCTCTGGTGGGGGAGCCCTGCCCTGCTGTCACAGGGGCTGGCTTGCACCCTGTTATCCAAGTTTCAGTCTGTCTGTGCCCCTTTTACCTTTTCTCCCTGGAAAAGTCCTCTTAATCAACCCTCCCTTATTTTTCCCTAAGTTAATTACCTTCTTAAACCCCTTTGCATTCCCTTTCTCTGCCTGCTCCTCCCCAAAATCCTGATCAGATGTAATATTACTTGACTGTGCTTGCAGATAGCTGTTCTCCTATTTTCCATTTTTGTCTTAAATGAAAATTCTCTGGGGCAGTGACCTCCTTCAATTTGTGTCAATAAAGCACTCTGGGGACCTATTCTTGAATAACATAAAACACAACAATGATAAATCTGACTGCTAATGATATAAGCTAAGGAGCAGGTTTGCTTTACTGCTGGAAGGCAGATCACAGACAGTTCACTCTTTTGCTATTGGTATTGCTGCCACAATCCCATTTACTATTGCAAAACACAGAACTAAAGATTGAAATTACAAATTGAGTCTGGAGTCCTTTTTATATCAGGAAAGCTAAACCCTTTAGGGGAAAGTTGTGTCAGGGAAATTGCCCCAGCAAAGAGTAATAATAGAGTAATAGAATAATGATGTCAATGTACTAAACAGATTTGTGAAGGAATTAAACAGTATGTGCTGATTTTTGTTCAGATATGTGTGTCTCTGTCTTGCTCTTGCAAATTAGACAGAGCTGTGCTTTAACATCTGAGGGCAGATTTGGGAAACTCAATTATACAGAAATCAAACTATTATGCAGCTTTTTTCATCAGTTTCATACTGCATTTCCTGTTGCTAAGATGGGATAACTTGCCAATGCAGCAGAGAAATTAGTACTGTTCTAGAGCATAAAGTTCTGGAAATGTAGAGAGGTTATTACTCCCTAAATAATATCAAATGGATCTGCCAACATATATGCCCATTTCTTCTGAACTAAAAGGCTAAACCTTCTGATCATGTTCTTCCTTAAATGTATTTAGAAACCCAAGAGAAACTCTTCAGTAGTTCACCATGTTCCCTATGGATTAGCACAAATAGTTTGCTAGAAACTTCTAACTTTAATGTCAGCTGTTTACTGTCACATAGTCGTGTATTTATCATAAAAATCAGGCTTAAGAAAGAAAAATTATAAGCAAAAGAAAGACAGAACTTGTTTAAAATGTTTTTTCTTTTTCTTCAGCACTAGTTAGAATCTCCCAATTGCTTACTTATTTTAAATGAAATAGATGAGATCTGATTTGTCAAACCATAGAAATGAAACTTTCAGAACTATATTCCAGATCCTTGAATAATAATGGTGTCACATCAACTTAGAAAAAACAAAACTAATTCTTTTCTATTGTACACATATGTGGCAAAGTATCAGCCTGATTTTGTTTTTAAATTCTGGGTGCTTTGAAGTATGTGCTTTCACTGAATATTATTTTCCCTATTTTTCTTCTCTCTTTGCATAGTTCATCAGTGACAAATGTCATTGAAAACAAGTTAGAAGACATCATTCTATGCTACAAGCTAGGGTCTTTTTACAAGTAGCTGTTGAACCTTAACACCTCTGGTTTGTGCAGCAAATTGAGAGTTAGATTACATTTCTTTCAGTTAAAAAAAAAAAGTAGTTTTGTTGCTTCTTTCACTGTTGAAGATTATTGTAGGAGGGAAATTAACCTCCCACCACACCTCCATTTCTTATTTTCTTAAGCTTTCCAGGCCTGATTCACTGCTGTATGACTGCAGTTTTAAGAGCTGTTACAATGGGAGTGCACAGGAAGGAGTGCAGCTGGAGTAGCACCGTGGAGAGTCAGACCTATTATCTTGGCAAGTGACTAATCCCATGCTCCACAGCACAGCCTTTAAAACATCAAACTTCTTATCCAGGAAATAACTTTCTGCTCAGCAGAAGGGCTACTCACCTGAGCCTTCTGCTCTTTGTTTTCTGAGACAGCTATACTGAGGTTTACTTAAATAAGGCAGAAATACATAAATTCCAGAGGTAAATACATAAATTCCAGACGGGCTGGCTCCTCACTGTGGTGCCTCACAGAAGGATGACAGACAATGGGATTGAGGAAAAAAAGAGACATTCAGACTGGGTAAAAGTAAAAGCCTTGTCTCTGTGAGGATAGTGCAGCAAGGGGACAGACTCCAGGGGAGATTGTGCAGTCTCCATCCCTGGAGATTTTCAAGCTCAAACTGAACAAAGCTCTAAGCAGCCTGAGCTGCCTTCACCTCTGATTCAACTTTGACTGGGAGGTTGGACCAGAGACCTCCTGAAGTCCCTGCACCCCTAAAGGACATGTTCTTGATCCTACAGAAGCAACAGTGGTGAAGAGTAAAGAAGTGTCATATAGATAGCTTCAGAACTGTTGGGATACCAGATCCTGTATAAGGGTAAAATAACATCCTATTTGAACACAAAAATATTGTTAAACTTCCCTCTTCCCTACACAGTACTAAGCTGTTCAGTGAATTTTGTGTCTATAACAGTGTTTAGGCCATATGGCCATTCACGCTGAAGGCTGAAATATTTGAGTATCACCAGTATCACAGGACAGAATCAATGCATGGGTCAGTACCCTATTTCTGATTCATCACCCTATTGAATGATTGCCATTTTACAGTGCTTCAGGAAAGAATGTCAAAGCTTCCAAATTCCACCACGTAAGCAAATCTCTTTCTGTTTTATAAATTTATGCATGAGTTTATGAATTTTCTCTATCCAGATGGATTTTTCACTTGCTTGCACACATAAAAGGGGTGGAAACAAAAAAACCCCATGATTCCAAATGTACTGACAAAGGTATTCCAAACTATATTGGGAAAAACCACCTGCTTTTTTCCATAAGGAACAAATAACCTAACTTGTAGGGCAAGAATCAATGTCACAAATGGCTTTCTTTTTCATGTTTATATGATGAAATAGTTTCAGTTTTTAACAAAACAAAATTGTGTAAAACCAGCTAGATTCCTTCTTACATTTATATAAAAAAGTTGTAGTTTTATGGAGTATACAGCTGTAAAAATACTGATAGAACTCCGGATGGAATTTATTTATTTCCCCTGGCCTTTCCCAAATGAGACTCCTTTTCTCTTCTCCTAGTTAAATAAATAGAGACTCAGGAGAGGGAAAGAGCACATTACTGCATCCACTGTGGAGGTTTGGGCACAGCCCTGGGGCTGAAGCCCTTCCCATGCCACCTGCACCAGTGTTCACCTTTGGATAAACTGGGGGGTCATGGAAACTGGGGGGCAACTGGTGTCAGTGCTACTAATTTTTAAAAGCTTTGCTCCTCATGGATTTATTGCTCAGGAGAGGGATAAGAAGGACTGGTTGTAACTCTTTATAATCCCTACTGATTCCTACCAGTTCCTGGACAGACAGTGGAAGGGAACAATGATTGTTTCAGGGAGACTGATACTGCTGCTCCTGACATTCAGAGATATCCTAGCTATGCTTTCCATTCCACAGGGAATTTAAGATCTTTTTTCAGAGAGAGTAGGTTAAGCCTTTACTTCTTTCCCTTCATCCACCTCCAAGGTTAGTTCAGCACTTTAGGAAACTCTAGATCTCACCAATGCTGCTTTTATTTAAAAAACAACACTTTATGGCATTCTGGAGTCTTGTTTAGAACATTTTTGTGATAGGATTTTCTAATTGTTACCTCAAAATGTTACTGAAAGAGAATCAGGAGCTGTCAGCTTTGACATTATGTCCTTAAGCCTTTGCTGAGCATCCACCCAAGGGAGTATCAGAAGCTGTTGGCTTAGCAGAGGAAAGCTTTAATAAAAGGTCAAACAAAATCAAGGTGGGATCATGAATATGTTTTCAAGGGGATGCTTAAGACAGGCCCTTCCCTGGACAAAGGGACAATAAAGAGGACTTAGGAACAAAGAGCCTTTGTTGTATATTTATTCTATTGAGCTCTAAACTTTGAGCTTTTTATTCTATTGGGTTTTGAACAGACAAACATTTAACTTGACCTAGAGAAATGCTAGGGAGCATTGAGCATCCCAGGTCAAACAGCACTCTCTGTGCCTCTTGGTGTATGAAGCAAAAATGCATAATGGAAAAAGAAAAGCACGACAAAAAAACTGCCTCCAAAAATTATCAAAGTAGATTTACTTATAGGGCATCATGCTTTTAGAGAAGTCACAAACGTTGAAATTGAGAAGGGCAAGTTCAGACTTCAAAACTCTGCTCATGAGGCAATTCTGAAAAGACCTTAAGATTACTGGCAGATAAGCTCAATATGTTCTTCCAGTGAGGTGTTGAACAGTAAAAGTAGCAAAAAATGCTATGAATAACAAAAAAGGACAATTCCTTGATATCAATAATACACCAAAGAACAGAATAATTCTTTGAAGACTCAAGCCCAGACCTGGAAACAATTTTGTAGCCTTGCCCAAGGAGCAAACTGAGGCAAAATCTGGAGACTTCTAGAGAAGAGTACCTTCAAAAGAAAAGGAAAGTTAAAGCAAGCCACATGAAAAGCAAATTGAAATATCCTCTCAACTAAGAGATGCTACACAGCTGCAGCCTAGTAGGATTCAGCATCTCCATCATACAAATGAGGGTTGCATTTTGCTGTTTATAAAGGAAATATTAAAAAACTTCCTGTAAATCTGATTTCAATCCAATAGTCAAACGCTAAAGCACCAAAAATGCAAAGTGCAATATTTTTCTCTTCATGCCAAATTAACCAATTAAATACTTGCTAATGGAGTTTGTAAACTCACCATAAATTGAATCTCCTGCTTGATTCAATTCCTTTCAAAATATATTCTAGGAATTGCATAAAGAAGTCTTTGCTGTGGAAATTATCAGTGGCATTCAATGGTCTGTTTTATGTAGAAGGTCAGTTAAATTACCATTTTTGCCTCCCTGATTCTAAATTACAAAAAATCAAGACCTATAACGTTTAAGAGTTAGACTACACACTTTAAAATGTGAATGCTATTTAAGATAGAAGATATTTCAAATTCCTGTTTTATCTTGCACTTGAATGAATTTAGCTCTCAGAAGTAACTGTAATTGAAGCAATCATTTAAAAATTGCTTATTTTTCTATGCAAATATGCCCTCTGTTTCCTAACACTGCTGCAGTAGTAGTAGGACTGAGAGGCTGTGGTTATTGTTTGTTCAGCAATCTGTACCTTCAGGACCAAACTGACAACTGGGATTGCAAGCAGGATTGGCTCCATGTGGAGCAATGCATATTGTATTATTTACCTTTAAATTAAAATCATATTTGTAACCTAACTGCCAAAGTGGGAAGGCAACTACAGGCTCCTGTTTATTTCCAGCAATAAATATAATGGCTTCTCTTTAAAACAGCAACAACCTATAAAACTTGAAATCAGAAAGCCAAATGAGGATAATATCCCATTCCATTAAATTTATCAAAGGTTTTATAGCTCTAATCAGTGGCCAAAATAGAAAGGCTGGTAAAAGCTTACTTGCCATGTGAGCACTTCAAATAGTTACTTTGGCCTTTCAGCAGAGAATTGGAACAGAGATCTACCATAACTTTCATATTGTAATTTGGGTACTTCTCCATACCCAAATCCTTCCTCTTCTGACCATTAGCACAGAAACAAGCATTATTTGGTAATTTTTCTACAGCATTTGACTGTGAACAGAATTATTTAATGCTAACAAGAATGGCAGAAGCTGAACTGTAATATGTTAAAAACAGATGCTAAGACTCAGAGCTAATTTTTTGGTCCTAATTGTCACTGATTTCAGAGAAACTATTCCCACCTTGTGATTCGGGTCAGAAGTTTTCTCTTTCTTCTTGACAGCAGCCACATTTTAGCCTTATGTTTGCAATAGAACTCCTAACATCTGCCTCAGGTTATAAACCTTGGACTTCACAAGGTTTAGCAAAATCTGAGTTTTTGCAGCTGAAATCCATACCATGTGATGGATTTTGTGCAATGGATTTCACATCTGATGGATGTAAAAGCATGCTGGCTCTAATTACATTACATGAAAGGGTTTTAACCTTTTTGTCTAAATGTACTTTAATATAACATTGGTCAATGCAGAGACAATGAAGGATATTTCAGGGAATGTCATTAATTGATCCAAGACTGACGAGAAAAACAGCAATCATCAATAAAATATAAAAAGAGTAAAACTTACAACAATTTCTGAGTGCATAGTGTTTTATAATGATTAGTGGCATTTAATGAAAATTCAATAAAATGCCATTAGAGATGTGAAATATTTTTAGCAATGAGGGTGAGCACACATTGGGAGAATTTACTAGGTGCATACTGGACTCAATCCCCTCAGAGCCTTTAATCAAGGGCAGATGTCTCTCCTGAAGGGTTTGGGGCTTGATAAAGATGCTTGTGACTGTGATTCTGTGGCCTGTAAGACAAAGGAGATTGGAGTGGAGCACTGTGCTGATCTCAGCTGTTCCTAAAATATCTTCAGCTCTTCCACATCTAAGTTACCTTCAGTATTATAAAATTAGAAAATTATACATTTCCCGGAGCTATGGCAACATGGAGTTATTTTGCAAACTTACTTAAGAGAGAAATGTATTCTGTGCAGAAAGCTTAGGGAAATCTTAGGCATGGAAGAATATTTTCCACTCGCATCCTCAGCTCTTTTTAGAAAGTTACATACTGATAAAATGGCAGAACATAAGTGAGAGAGGAAAAGATACCAGGATCATACCAAGTGCTTTTGATTTAACAGATAAACTATGATGAAAACTAGAAAAACCTCAATTGAGAGGCTCAGATTAGAGCCAAAAACAGATTCCTTTTTTCCCATATGTTCACAGAGAGCATCAATTGAGGAAGCACAAATAGAAGTTTTATGAATACTGCACATCCCCTGTCAGATGCCATGTAGACCATGAACTCTAGGAACTCCGAGGATCCAGAATACCCTAGGAATCAGCTAGACAGTGCATCAGGCTCTTTTTCAAAGGAAGTGTGAATAACAGCTAGGTCTATTTAATTGTATTGCAGGAAGAGCACAAGGAAGCCTTTTTGCTGAAAAATGAACTCAGGTGTGGCTGTGAGAGGCAAGGAGGAGCTGACTGGGTCAGCTGCATCTAGACTGCAGCAAAGGAGTGTTTTAGGACACTCCTAACCACCTCTCCCCCCAGTCATCCCAGCTGAACCTCTTTCAGCTCCGGGGCCATCCCAGTTCCTGTCCCTAGGGCTGGATGTGCCAGACTCATCCTGGTGCTGGACCTCTGGGAACACTCTGGGAGACAGGAGACAGAGATACTGGTTTAATAGACAACAGACAGTAATTTGAGATATGCACCCCAAGTAGCTCTAAAGTTTAGGGTTATTTTGCAAACAAAGTAGATGCTGGGGAAGAGGAGGTGGGAACAGGCACAAGCAGTTTGTTTTCCTGGCCAGGTTTTCACACCATGCCTTTGAGGGGAGCCTGCACTCCTTCTGAAGCCAGAAACAAAGGCAACAAATAACCCCAGCGTGGCTATTCTTTCCAGGAAAACACCAACACTGACCTATGCCAGAGAGTGGCTTTTTCCTGAATTCCAACAGCTTTGATTTCTGTTGTTGTATCACACTTCAATAACTGAGCACCAACCTAAGTGGGGGACAAGCAATCAAAGGATGGAAACATTCATTACCAGTATCACCTTTATAAACACTCTTCTCTGTTGACCTTTCAGTTCTGGGAATTCCTAATTCTACTGAGTACTGAAGCCATGTACCTTAGAAATTTAGTGATTTCTCGGAATATTAGTATTAATATGACTTTCTCTCACTAGCTTTTCAGTGTTCTGTAACTAATAAATTTATTCTCCTTTTATTCTCCAAAGAAAACTGGCCTTTCACCTCTTCTTTTACTTTATAGATACCAATAACATTTTATTTCATCTAGTCAGACTGATTAACACTCCTAATTAAATTCAGAGCAGTTGTTCTCAGTCTGAATTTACATTTGAACATTCCAACCTGTTTTGGATGCAAAAAAAGACTTTATACACAAAAGCCTGTGGTTTTTTTCCCACCTGCAGAGATTGATCTAATGAAAGATATGAGCTCTCCATAAAATTTTTATTTTAATTTGCTTGTGCTGTAAATTCACAGTATAAAGTTTATCCTGCAACTGGAGCCCCTGGTTTTAACAAGGGAGATTGTATTGTTAGATCTCAAGCCTGAGACTACTCATTTGCATTATTAGGAGACAAATAATCATTTTTTCTGCACTGAAATACATCAATTGCTACAATGACAGCAAGTACTTGATAAAATAAACACAATTTATGGCTGAGTAACTGCTGGGTTTCTGACACACAAATGGACTTCCTCAAAAAGATCTGAAGTTACCAACATATTTTATGTTGCTCTTGCTGTCAATTCTATTACAATTAGTGCTACTCCTAAAACATGCTCTGTGTACTGCAGAAAAACTGACATGAGGTTATATATCTTTCTTTTTTATACAAAAATGTTTTGTGGTTTAAATGTCTTGGGTGAAAATAGAGAGGATTTTAGGCTTGGAAATCATATACTTGAGAAAAGCTATTTTCTCTAGATATGTAATATCTTACAGCTCAAAAGGAAGTCACTGAAATCACTAGTAACATTTATGTCATAAGGACTGATTGTGGGAGTAAATACATTGTAATTTACATACCGTAGATATGTAACAATGTGCCTATATCTCCCTGATTTTTTATTTTCCATTTGAATAGAGTTATTCAGACTTGGGGCACAGGGCTTCTGTTTTTCTGGCAGCATTTTCTTCTGTACTGACAAATCACCATTTTCCCTCATTCCCCGTTATAGGTATGGCTGAGAACAGCAACAAAGGCAAAGTCATTCTTAAAACAAACAGGAACATTTTTGGCACTTCAGAATGAAAGAGCTTTTGTTTTAAAGTAAGGCTGCAAATTTGACAAATTTTGTAGATCTCAGTCTTTAGGCAAGGTTTGTGAGAACTTTTAATGTATTAATACAGAAGTACAAGGCTGGAATAGAGAGGGTGAGGAAAACATTTTCAGCTTCAACTTCTACACACAGTTAATAATTTTGAATTTAAAATTAAAAATAATTTTAAGTAAGCAAGAGCTGTATAACTAAGTGGTCTTTGGAATGAATTGATGGCCATTAGTGCAAACTTTATTGCAGTCTGCATAGTACAGGAGAGAGGCAGCAATGCTTTACAAAAAATATTAATTCTGACTTGATAGACTCCAACCTTTTTGTAGTTCATCTGCACTGTGTATTTTTCACAGTCTACATTTTTAAACTAACCTAAATTTTAAGAATGATTTTCTGATTAAGATCCATTTCCTCCAGCTGCTTTCAGAACCTACAAGTCCTTTTTGGAATTTCAGAGCTTGCAGACCTCTGATCTCTGACTACATTTGTCAGCAAGCTGGGTGCTCCTGTGTGCTCCTCATGAGTTACAATGCACAAGCTGATGTTATGGGGACTCCTTGTTGAAAAGAATGATGCTTAACAGGTATTACCTTTTTGGGTAGCCTGGAGTGCAAAGAAAACCCAAACCTCCCTATATTGCCAGGGTAACCTCATGAGCACATAGGCTATAATGAACAGTAAAACCATAATTTCCCCTCATATTAATTTAGAAGTTTCTTTCTAATACTTAAAATGTCCTTGGGGTAATTTTCACATTTAATTGAGTGTATGATATAGATGAATCATTTTTTTTGCATGATTAATTGCAGGTTTTTAAAATATTATAACTTGCTTCCCATTGGACAGATTTCTACATGCACAGTGACTTTTTCTGGTGGAAGGGTTTAAGACTGACATTAGCTGGGTTCCTACCATTGTGACCCTTTCTAAATCAACAATATGTATCAGCTAGAAATGCAAGAAAATGAGCAATCACAGTTTTACATCTTCTGTGATTAACATTTATCTTATTGCAGGGAGTATAACCTCACTCATCTGCCCTGACACAATGTGTTGCCTTGTTTCTCCAGTTTGTTTCATGGTGGATTGAATTAATGCCACTCTCTGGACTGAATTATGATGTTTATTAAAGAGGAAACAAATTATTTGCATTCTATCACCTCTCAGCTTTAGCTTACTTCTCCCCTTAAACTACACTCATGGACAACAAGATTTAAAGTAAGACAAACATCCTCTTCTACTCTGGAGATCTGTTTTTAGTCTAAATAATTAATTGCAACACAGATTCTATTTCACAGCTGCTGCCACCAATCTTTTTTTTACTTTTCACATAACAAATGGTATTTTTGAGAAATGGTTTACATAATGGATAGTCACTCCCAAATTTCTTCAGCCGAGCAGTATGAATTATGCATAAATAAATGGAGAATGCACATACTTTAAAAGGAGTCAGGACTTCCCACAATAATGCTCCTCCTCAGCAGAAGACAATTCCTGTATCTCCTAGAGAGCAGACCTTTCCCCCTTTGCTTTTTCCTTTTCTTCTGGCATAGCACCAGCCAAACTTGCAATCTCCCTGAAGAAGGCAAAGCAACTGCTGCTCTCACCTGGAAAAATGTGAGGGGTGATGGTGACAGCAGGAGCCCTGCTGACAGCCTTGAAAACAGCTCAGGAGGTCTGTGCAACAAGCACAAGTGTTCTGCACAGCAGAAATGCACATGTGAGAGAAGGCATAAGATTTGTTAATGGTGTAATGAGCATAATTAACCCTGCAACACATTAATATACAGAGTTTGAAATGCTTGCTGACTAGATAACAACAACGTTTTGGCATTGAGTGTCCTTCAAGGCAGATTATGTTTTTTAAGGTAGTTAGAAAAACTGATGTTTCATAACTCTGTGACAGCTGACACTGTGACAGTGGAGTGATGTAAATTCAGTCTTAACAAGCACTCAATATTTTGAAAAAGATCTAATTTGCAATTATCACTTACAGGAGTACATGTACATCAGACAGGTTAAGGGTAACCACGTGCTTTGAGATGTAACTGCAGGAGCTGTTCCCACAGGTGAGGTCTCTGTGATCTATCTCTTGGTTTATTGTGTACAAGCCAGAGGAACTGAGTGTATTTTGTTTAGAAGCTTACTTGATTTTAGTGAGAAAAAGCACTTAATATGAATCAGGTTGTTCCTACAGTGAATACAGACAGCATTTCATTTCATTTCATAATTTCCATGTGACTGGTCAGTAGGGTGAGTCCAGGTGTCCCTTTGTCCAGAGTGTCTTTAGCTCCCAGTCATGTCAGTCAACCCTGGAATCACACAGGAGAGGAGCTGTAAGAGCATTGAGCCCAAACACTAACCCAGCACCGACAGCTTCACCCCTGAACTGTCCCTGAGCACCCATCATTTCTGTGATTCTGTGACTCTGTTTCTGCATGGTTTTGAACTCTTCAAGGGACAGTAATTCTACCATTTTCTGTTCCAGTATCTGACCAGCCCTTCAGTGAAGAATCTTTTACTAAAACCCAATCCAAACCCCTGGTACTACTTGGGGTGATTTCCTCTTGTTCTATCACTGGTTGCCTGGAAGAAGAGACCAATCTCCATCTGGCTTCCTTTCAGGTAGCTCCCTAACAATTATGTTGCCTGGTGGGCAGGAATTTCAGAATCTTCTGAATTAATTTCAGATAAATAAAAGCTGAGACTGTGAAAATGACTTGTGCCCAGTCTCCAGAAAGTCTGAACCTGGTACACACATATCTAGGTCCATCTACACAAACTGAAGCTGATAAATCAATTTCCATGAAAGCCAATACGCAGTTACCATGCTGAAGGAAAACCACATTTCATCTTGATGAATTATGTGCCAACAAACCAATATCTGCAAAACTGTATTAATACAGATGAAAACCAGGGTTAACCAGGAACAGCAATAAATTAAAGAAAAATTTATGCAAATATATTTGAATGGGCTTGACTGTACCTGCATGTTTTTCCTGAAGTTATAACACTAAAATATTGAACTTCCAGTTTCCATAGCAATGTGTCAGTGGTGCTCACAGAAAGTAAAAAAAGACCATCCTTTTCTCTCAGTAAAACAAATTCCCAAGGAAATAAGAACAGATGGAGGAAAACAGAAACATCTTGAAAATATTCTTATTATTTAGGGATGGAAGAACTTCACAAGTTTTAGGGGATTGGTTTGAATAAACACTTTAACATCTGAAGTCTCATTTGTGTCTTATGCAAACCAACACAGCTCTCACAGGTTTCCATCATCCAGGTTATTGTTCCTAACAGTATCCCAGTCTGGATAATTTTTTTTGCATGGGCTCTCCCATGCAAGGGAGGGATAAAGAAGTCAAATGAATCCAGCAGATGGTGTCTGAGACTTTTGGAGAGTTTGGGCACATGATGTGTGGGGAGAGATGGGGCTCTGGGATTGTCCATCCTGGAGAAGGGAAGGCTGAGGGGAGCAGTGGGGGAATGTAGAACCTCATTGATGAGGGGCTCTAAGGTGGTGCACAATGAACAGGTGCTACAGCAGGAAATTCTTGTGGATATATGAGAAAAAAATCCAGATCACCCTTGAATGTGTGCCTGAGAGTCTGTGGAACTGCCGGGTACTCAGGGTGGCCCTTGATCTAACTTTGAGCTGAGCAGGATGGGGAGGTCCTTTCCAACCTAAGCTGCTCTGTAACACTCTGTAACTGAATTCCTGAGGTGATCTAACAGATACTTCCATCCTCACCCTTCTGTCACAAGGCTCAGTGGCAAGACCCAGCAATGGAAAGATGACCAGAGCCCCCCTGCACAGCAGGGGACAGGACAGTGACCTGGCTTAGATGAGCTGATTGGCACCTTGTCCTTCTCACCTGGCCCCGTGCAGTTCTTGCTACAGGGATATTCTCCAGGTTCTTTGCCTTCTTTAAAACCCCACCACCTCTTGTGGATGACACCCACAGAAGTTAAGGTCCCTAACACCATTGCACCATGAGCAAAGACTCTAGCTGAGTTAACTCTGAAGATGTCACTGCAAAACCTGAGACTTCCTCCTGCCTCTCAAGTCCTCCTTTAGTGCATAAATCAGATGAGACCCTTTTTCAAGAGAGAGGCTTTTTCTTTGTAGGGCCAGTGCCTGGGCACATGCAGGGCTGTGCTATCAAGGAGTGAATGCATTAATGAACTCAAATGATTAATCTCACTGCAGGTGTTGGATTGTCTGGCTGCTACAGACATTGTGACACTCAGTGTCTGAACACAGCTAAAAGATCATCTTACAGGAGATGGGACAAACAGCAAACAGAGGGCCTCTCATTGGCCATTTTCTGGCTTTCCAATTGCATATTTACAGTGCAGTTATTTGGTTGATAGGCACTGTAATGACCAAATATTTTTTTTTCTGGTGGGACCTACTACAAGGATGCTCATTCAACACTTGAAATCTGTTATTTCAGCTCCATTATACATCACTGGTTTAAATAAAAAGAATGCTAAAAACCAGGAAAAAAAATCCACATATTATCTTCATTGTCCTGAGCTAAAATTATGTATTATCTTTTGAAACTTGCAGGTCAAACATAACTGAAGTTTCACTGTTACTGAAGTATGTATTCTGGCTTGGGAAAGATAAGGAATTACTGAGAGCATTTCCCCAATCTGAGGATAGTAGGAACAGCCCTTGATCCAACCACACATGTAAGGATCACTCAACATGCTGCTGCAGTTTGCAATAGGTGTCTTTTTAAGTCTTTGATTTTTTTTTCCCAGAACAGTATATTTGCTACAGGTGCAGGTGACCTGAAGAAATGTAAACATTTGCCTATATTTTCCAGCAGTGCCAGTTGCTTCAGAAAGAGTTTCTGCCTCTTCCTGTGGGGAATCCAGGTGTCATTATAACATGAATATCACCAAATTATTCTCTTCAATGAGGATCATGAAATTCTGGCTTTTATGTGTATGATCAGATAAAACAGTAATTATCTAAGCTTGCTTATCAATGTGGGATTTCTTCATACCTGAAAGCAAAACTATGCAGAACTGGGTATGAACCTCAGAACATTTTTATAGAGTTAACTTGTTCCTCTCTTGGAAAGAGAAGCTGGTCCCTGAGGCTCAAAAGTAAGATAACACTTACAGAAGTGCTTTGCAAAAGGAGAGCCAGCCCTTGCACTAAAGGAAGATAATCCAGCCACAACCATTCTGTGAAATGCACCCTTTGGTAGGGTATCTGTCAGGGTTTCTGCAAAATATTTATAATAAACTGAACTTAGAAAATTAAATGAACTCTTCAGAACAAATTTGCTAAATCTAAACAAGCAAACACCTGACAGCCAAATTAACTCCCAAGTGCAGAAGAACAGACAAAGTTGCCTTGATAAAATGAGCTTCCTGAATAATCTTTTATTTTTAAGAGGCCTTATTGGTTTCAGTGTGATGACTCCTGGAGTGCCCACAATAAAGGTGCTGGAATCTGGCCCTCTCCAAGAGGAGTTTGGGAAGTGGTCAAACTGATAGGGGAAAATCCTCTACAGGACACAAAGAAAATTTAAAGTGGGTGAAAAAAGAAGTAAGATCACTCCTTGAGGAGCTGCAGTAGCAGCTGTATGGGTGAGTACCACAGACTTAACATGAGCTGCAACAAGCCCTGGTAAGTGTCTGAGAATTAACACCAGTACCCCATGCTGGATGTGTGATTAAGATGTGAGTAGAAGAGGACTCACTTTCTGTGAGTAAAAAGTTATGGGGGGAAGGAAGAACATGAAAGAAAAATAAAAGCTGAAAACCACAAGAGAAGCAAGACAGAGAGAGAGAAGCAAGGGGAAAAATGTTGATATGGAGAGAACATATGAACAATGGCAGAATTCTCTTTTCCTTTGTGGTTTACATCTTACCTGAAAATGTGCTTTTTGATTTGCTTTATTAACTCTTCTCCTGGAAGAGCATAATCTCCACCCATGTCCACCAAAAAAGGTTTTGGACCAGAACCTTCAATGGCAAAGATCAGACATTTCAACAGTCATTCATTTAGAGCTGTCCAAATAAACTGAAAGAGAGCAGGATTTAACTGCCAGTGCATGACACTTTTTAACACTGATTGGTATAGAGTCAGGATCTGGGCCCAGAGTTAAAATTCTCCTTGCTGGGCACAGGGCACCTGTGGCTGCATCCTGACTGCGTGTGGTGCAGCAAGCAGTGCCCTTTTTCTTCACTGTAACTTGAATAATATTACATTTTTCTAAAACAAAAAACCCAGGAAGAGATCAATTATGTATTTATTTCAATAATAAAATTGCAATCCAGATAATTTTATTTTGTCTAATTTGCAGTGGCATATTAAACAGTGACAGTGATCATTAGGAAAAAGAATCCACTTGATGTCAAATTCAAAATAAAAAATTTGCTTACTAATCTCTGCACCTGCATCTCAAATTTCATTCACACTCATCTGAAAGTGTTCAGTCATTATGATGTTTATAAAGGATGAACTGTTCTTGAATGGTATCTCTAATACATTCACTTCAAAAAGGTTTGTTCAGCACAAAATACACAAATACACAAAATGCCTGAAAGATGGAAAACACCACTGCTCCAGGCTCCAGGCAGTGGGGCAAGCACTTGCCTTCATGTTTGTGGCTTGGTGACATCAAATATATCTGTCCTGTAAAGTGATGCTCTGCTGAATTTGGGCTGGGTACAGGGTACTCCTCTTACCTTGCTCATTCAGCAGATTTTAACACTTTTATTTCTAAAGCCTTTCATGTTGGAAGGCTAACACAAGGAGGTGAAGTGGGTTCACACCTGCAGCCTGGTCTCTGGGGGGCTGTGTGGACCTTGTCAGCAGCTCCTCATATCTCACCAGGCTGAGGGCAGCAGGAGCCCCAGCACGGGCATGGGGAGGAGCAGAGGTAAAGGGATCAGCTCCACGGGAATAATGCAAATCCATGGCTGTGACACTGACCAGATCCACGGGAATAATGCAAATCACATGGCTGTGACACTGACCACATCCATGGGAATAATGCAAATCACATGGCTGTGGCACTGACCACATCCATGGGAATAATGCAAATCACATGGCTGTGACACTGACCACATCCATGGGAATAATGCAAATCACATGGCTGTGGCACTGACCACATCCATGGGAATAATGCAAATCCATGGCTGTGACCCTGACCACATCCATGGGAATAATGCAAATCACATGGCTGTGGCACTGACCAGATCCATGGGAATAATGCAAATCCATGGCTGTGACACTGACCACATCCATGGGAATAATGCAAATCACATGGCTGTGACACTGACCACATCCATGGGAATAATGCAAATCACATGGCTGTGGCACTGACCACATCCATGGGAATAATGCAAATCCATGGCTGTGACACTGACCACATCCATGGGAATAATGCAAATCCATGGCTGTGGCACTGGCCAGATCTATGGGAACAATGCAAATCACATGGCTGTGACACTGATGCACAATAGGTAAATTCTAAGCTGAATGTCCTGCTTATTGTGACAACTGGAAACAGTTATTGCACACTGAATCCAGCACAACCCTTTACTACTCTGGCTGTCAATGGGCTTTATTGATCATATAAATGTAAAAGAGTGCATAGAAGTCATTAGCATAGGAGGAAGGAGAGGCTGCCTGAGAGTGGCTGCCTGTCTGAACTCCAAAGCCAGTCCTCTTTGACCAGCTGATTGCACAGGAGAGAAGGGATGAAGGTGTCCCATAAATGGGGAAAGCAAGAGAGGGCATAGCTGACTCATGTGATAAAAGTTAAAATCTGAATTATTACACAGCCCAAAGGACAACTTACAAAACTGCTAAGTAACTAGATATAATTCAATTTTTTAGCTTCTTTGCAGCTCTCTTTTCCCCTCATGTTTTTTTTGTTCAAGTTCATCAAGCCAGGTGTAAAGAAAAGGGGCTGGTGACGAGTAGACTATATTTAAGCACCACAAGAACTTCAGTGCTGCTGTGGGTACCCAGCACCTCTGTCCCAGTCTCCCTCATTTGTTCTCCTTCCTCCCTTCCCAGGTATGGCCCCAACAATGTGTGCAAATATGGGAGTTTTTGATCTTGGGCATGTATGAAGAAGAGAAGACATGGCTCTTTGTTCCCAAAACCAGTTGTTTGCAGCAAGGAACAGGATCAGGATCAGGTGTTGAACATGTGCCTTTGGCACAAGACTCTGCCATAAAAACCAAGCAGGAAAGACTGGAGACTCATTTCTGTTCAATTGGTGCAGGCAGGCAGGAATCTGACTTTAAGACAGGATTCTTCAGTTGACAAACCTCTGTTTCAAAGCTATTTTTTGCATCTCCCTTTGCTGCACTGGTGGAGTGGGCTGCAAAGTGGGTGCTGTGCCCTGGGGCTGAGGCACTCAGTCCTCAGCACAGACTCCCCAGCTCTGTCATTTTCCTTGTACACAGGACATTAGAGTTCTGTGTAAAAAGGTGCTGAAGTTTGGCTCTCTTTGCCTTTCAAAGCCTTCAGACTTGTTTGTTTGTCTCAAAACCTTGTGCTTCTCAAACAAGAGCTGTGCTAAACCTTTACCACTTATTAGCCTTGCCTAACCATTTTGCAAACTGCTCTGTAGATTGTATCTATTGCAGTGAATTACATTCCTCAATTATTAATTTCTGCCATCAATCACACTTTATCTTTTCCACAGCTGAAGAAGTATCTTGTCACTTCTTGTATGGAATAGTACACCAATTAAATTTGATATACTGTTATACATTACATTCAGTTAAATTTAATTTAATACACAGGGTATAATTTTCACTGTTCAAAGCTTTAGGGATAAAATCAGATACAATTTCATTGGTAAATGGTAGGTTAACAGAACCTCCACAACACTAGGTGTAAAAAAAAGCAGACATCATGATTCCTCTCACTGGTTTGTGACAGCCAAGATTCTGAAGTGTGGAGATACTGTTGGGTAATTTTCATGATAATTTAAAATTATTGCACATTATACTCTCACTTTATCACTCACCACAATGACTGCACTAGAATAAAGTACAACTTTCTTTTCACTGTAAAAGAGAAGACCTTTTTTTAGAATTTGAGTTGGGATTATACTGCATTCCTTTATACCCTTTTCTCCTTCTCTGCTAAAGATAACACCTGCACCTAAATCTCCATGTTTATATTTTTCCTTCTTCCTGAGATTTCCTACTGAGGGAACATACAACCTTTTTAAAGTCTATGTCTGGACACAGAGAATAAGAAATTTCCATTAATATCAATCTCATGTTCAGTCTACCATTAAGAATTCTGTCAGCTTCTCCAGCTACCCAGCCCTTGGGTCTGAGCACAGAAAGCAAAATGTGAATACAGAAGAAAGACAACAAATATAGCTCAATGATACAAACTGCTATAAGGTAATATAGCAAATCTTGAAAATGAATGGCTAGAATAGAATATTTTAGAACAAAAGGGAGCTGCAATGAGAATCACAGAGCTGAGATGAGAATCTTGGCATATCTGTAATTCTCTCTTTGTCAAGATATTGCTGACTGGTGCAAAACAGAAGCAGAACATGGGCATTAACACCATCATAGATTTCCATATGTACTGATCACTGCCTAGAAGCATTTTTGCTTTGAAACAGGGGTGCAGATTTTGATTCTGGAAAAAAAGGTTTCTTCCTTTATTTTAGATTACTTTCCTGAAGGCAAGAAAGCAGTTTGATACCATCCTCAGATACCACATATTAAGAAAGAAAACATAATTTCTTGGAACTCTGTGTTTTTTTTTAAATTGTCTCTGGGAAGTGTTGTATTCAGTTGGTGTATCTTGTGCATAAGCACAACTCTGCTGGTTCCTTGAATCCCATGGGCCTGTGCCAGGACACACCCGAGACTTTCAATTCCTTTGCCACTTTCCCTGAGCCCTTTCAGATGTGGTTTTGCTGAGGCTTCCCCAGGGAGCTAAGCCATGACATCACTGCAGTGTCTAGGTCTGCATCCTCCTTGAAAAACCATTTAAGATCTTTAGAATAAATGTGTTATTTGGATGTGCCTTTTTAATGGTTATACTTCCAACTTCTGTTTTCTCTCATTATGGCATTTATGCAAGATCAGAAAAACCTTTGCAAATTATTATCTAGAGTGGTGAAGAGGCAATCCCCTAAAGTCCAATGCAGACAAGTTGCAGGTGGTAATAGAACTGAGGAGTGGGAAAAAAGCACAATTTTATGTGGCAAAATGAGTTGCAGTAAAATCCTCCTTCCCCTTCCAAAATCCTTAATAGGGGAAAAAATCACAAGGCCCTGAAATAGCTGGCAGAAAATTCTGCCAGTGAATATGGTACAGAGGAATAAAGTAAACTGTTAATATGAGTGATCACTGACACCATTTGTAGAGGTGCCCAGGATAAAGGTTTTCACTGAGGCAACACAGAAACAGAGAAGTTGTATGGAGTGAAAGAAAGTGTGACATGGTTACAAAAGTACTGTGAATCCTGTGACCCATTTAAAACTAAATCACCTAATGAAAAGACATGACAAAAAATGGATAAACAAACAGCAAGAGGGGATTTTAAACAACACACTGCCAGATCTAGGTTAAACAACATATGGTGTCTGTCAGGCAGCTGCTTATTGAAGCAGGATTATAATAGGATGATCAATCATATAGATCCAAAAAGAATTACTACAGTGAAAAACTACAAGTGCAATCAAAATGTGCATTGAAAGGCTCAAGTGAGCCTGATACAAATGAATTATTTCAAAAAAGGTCTTAGATAGAGTTAGAAATTTTGTTATTTCCATCTAAAAGATGGTTTAGGATAAAAATAACAAAGTCACCTCCTGAACACACAACCTAGTCAGATGAGATTGACACTATCTACATTTTAAAACCATAATCTTACAAAAGAAAAATGTAAGCCTTTTACAGTGTCTCATAAGCCCCAGCAACCTCTAGAGAAATCCAAAACAAGCTTTGTACTCATATGCAACTCTCAAAATCCAGTAATATCATGTTTCCATAGTACAGGCGAGCAAAGAAACAAAAGTATGTGGGAAGGGGTCTCTGTGCCTGAATCACAAATTAAGAGGAACATCTGGGAGCATCCATGAGCTCTTGGAGAATCATCAGAATTCACTGTCTAAGTGACTAATGCTGACCCCAGAAGGAGGGAATACAAGCAGTACATCTCTCTAACCTTTGTTTCTTGGAAAGTGAATTTCTTGGAAGGTGAGGTATCAGATTTCAGTATGTACCTCATGACATGTTCTATTGATTCCTGTTCCCAATTTTGATTTAATTTGCAATATTGCACGACCTGTAAAAATTCAGGTTTTAACTTGATGACTTAATACCGAGATCACTGGGAATTACCTATTAATTGATTTTGCAAACTAGGAGTGAATCTGTTCCTCTTAGCTGTTCAGCAATAATTTATGTAAAGAAAAAAAAAGTTCCATAAACTTTTTCCAAAAGCCATTTTTTCTATGCATACTGGTGCTTCAATTCACTGACTAACTCACTTAGAAAATTGCTACATTGGAAGAAAAATTATCCTTATCTTCTGTGGACCAAAACGTACATGAGTGGAACAGCCAGACTCTGGAAGGCAATAAAGTCTCATGCATCTCAGTTTCCAGGTTTATTTAACTGTGAGAAACTTTTGAGAGGTTGCAATATCTCATTTTTATTATTGCAAGTGCTTCTGTTTATAGTCTGTATATATATGTGTGTTTATATATACATGAATATGTATTTTTTAGCCCTCTCAAATAACTTTACTATGCTTTTTTCTGCTTTTTATTACAGCTGAACTTTTAAGACATGAGTTGCAGATCAGGGGCATTTTCAATGTGAATACATAACTGATTGTAGAAAACCTGCATGTCTATTTTCCCCTCAAAAAAGAAATATTTGTGGAAGTTTCCTTCTGATATAATTTTATAACCATGGAGAATCAGTGGCTTCCAACATATAGTCTAATTTCTTGCCATGAGGGCAGCTGAAACATAGATATCTTGAGTGTGGAATTACATCAGTTTGGGCTATTAAACTAGCTTAAATATAATTAATTCAAGAAATGTAACCAGTTTAATTTGGAAGCAAATAATTTAATCGCTTTGGTGAAGATTAGGGCAGATGTGGCTCTGTGACCACACCAAAGGAATCAAAAAGAGACGCTGAGCTGAGACAAGCAGAGAAGAGTGGATTCAGTCAAGACCCTGAGGCTGCCACAGCAGCACAATGACCAGCAGGGCAGGATGAGCAGGGTGAGCACAGAGTGCTGAGCTGTGAAGTGTCAGCAAGGAATTAGGTTTTTATAGAAGGCAAATGGGGATCACTGGAGCCCATTTTGAAAATATGAGAAGAGAAGCAGCTCCTGGTAGCTGTTCATCAGGGTTCAGTCATGGCTTTATCTGGATACTTAAACCTTTGTGAGTTAAAACCCCTGTTCTTGGATTCTGCTTTGCTGATGGAAACTGTCTTAAATGTAGTATTTATTAAACAACTACTGAGATTCATAGATTATATTAAAATTTTGTACAAAATTCTGTTACAAAAATGGGCATCAGACCTTAACTCATCATGAGTTAAATTAGACAATTACATTTCTTTCGTTCTTAAACCTATGAAAGTTTTAAAGTCTAAGAAATTATACTCTTAAGAACATTAAATCCTGGAGTTCAGTTACTGATCTAACAGTAAAATGACAAAAATCTAATCTAAGTAATTGAAAATTTTCCCCAAACATGTAAATGCATCTATTTATTTTGAACAATCCAGTGTAATTTTTAGTCAGCTCATACATTTATTTTTGTGGGGGTTTTTTTTGAAATTTGTTATTTTGATTGAAAATTATTTCAGATTTGTAAAATCTGGGTGGCCCAATTAATGAAGATCAACAAAAAACATTTTGACTTTCACTTCTTCCAGGGAAGAGTAACATCAGCCTTGTGACTAAAGCTATCTGTAAGCAGAACCACAACGAATATGACCCAGTAGAGAGAAGCCCTAACAGAGAAATGAATGGGACCTGTATTTTATGACCAAAAAAAGATGCATCATGCTTGATGGAACACTTCCACTGAGCAGTTTGCTATGAAATCATTCCCTAAGTTTTAATTCACCAAAATAATCAGTATTGATGCCCATCATAACATCTAGTTATTAAGAGTTGTAGAACTGAGCCCTGTAGCTTCTGGAAGCATGATATCTTTTGCCACTAACCTATTCTGTTACAAAGCACACAGATTATTTGGAATCTAAATCTTTGATACTTCAAGGTCTTTTGAGTAAGTTCTGTTTTATAAAATCAAAATTAAAATGCTGATAATATAACAAAGTCCTTCTCTTTTTATATCTTTTCTGTTTCTTTTTTGTCCTGAGGTAGGTGCTTGTGAGGGCATAGATTAGTGTCAAGCTCAATGTTTTTGGTATATCTCAGGCTGCAGGTCAGATCCACTGGCCTTTTTCTCTCTAAACCTCCTTGCATTTTCAAGAGCTTCCTCTCAGACATGGATCAGTGAAATGTCAGAATCCCTCATGAGAGAGAATTATTTTCACCTGCATTCCTCATTTTTTTGCAGCTGTCTGAATGAGTGGATTGATTTCCCAGCTGTGCTGCTCCCAGCAGTGCTGCACACCACTGAGGTGTGCAGTGTCACTGCTATTGAAATCCTGACATTTTCTTCAGGTGTGGATTTATATGCCCATTTCCAAGAACTTTTTTTTTCTCATGTGTTCAACTGCCATCCATATGCAACATCAGGAGCTAAGGAAAGCTTTCTTGTTGGGAAAGCAGAAAACAGTAATGGAGCCAAAATTTCAGGAAAAGGTAACCTGAAAATGTGAAACACTTACAAAATGAGCTTGTGTTCCAGAGTCAGAGATTCCTCACCAAAGCCCAAATCACAGTGAGAAATGGCAGGTGCCCCCTCTGAGGGACTCTGCTGGAGCAGAATTTTGAAGGAAACTGAAAGAGAGTCCATATGCAGCAGTCACTGCATTCGTGTCCTAAAGCTCACAGAATTACTCTTTAGTGGTGGCAACAAAATTCTGTCAACTAAGAAAAGATTCAGCTGAAAAATTGTCATAAATCTTTCCTTTTTAAGGGTGCTGGAGACATGCTGAGGTGATGAGCTCAGGAACAGGCCTCCTGGGGTGATATTTTTTTAAATGCAAATGCCTCACAGGCATTCCTATTTAATAATCAAATGGAAGCAGCACCTCATTTATTCTCTTTGTTTGAAACTTTGGACTGGCTTTTGTATAATTAATTAAGAAAATATAGTAAAGTTTAATTGAGCTGGTATTCCTTTTCAAGGTAGACTTGTGTTTTTATTTCCTTCCAGAAGATTTTCTTTCCACTCCATATTCATACTTTGTTAAATCTCAGGAGGGGATGCACAAATGCATAAATGGAAATACATAAGCATGAACAAATCAGAAATGTTCAGATCTGAGGCATCTCAAATTAAAATAATCCTTATTCAGCTGCCAGAATTTTTGTTCCCTTAAGGATATTTCTGCTGCCTAGACCTACCAGTAAAGTCTCAGAAGAGCTACTGTAATTGCTGCCTTCTGAATCCTGTGGGTTTTAGAGGCAGTGTGACATCTATTATTATTACAATATGACATCAAATATTACTACCATTGCTCTGTGGTAAAAGAAACAGCAGGCTTGGCTTGGTTTTGAATAGCTAGATTAAGAATTTTTCATAGCAAAATCTCAGAGATTAGAAGGAAGGCAAGAGCTCTGATATGCTTTTCAAGTACGTCTTCAGGCTTTTCCAGCTTTGGAAGAGAAAGTATATGTTCAAGGAATTGGTGATTCCTTGAAGCTAGAGCTTGGACAGTGATTGAATTCCCAGTGCAGGAGCTGTTTAACATGGACAGGTGTGCAGAGTGACCTCTGCACAGTCTCTCCTACAGGAGCAAGAACATTTCTTAGCTTGGCTTAGCACAGAACTTGCAGGCCTGTCTATCATTTGGCTCACCAGACCAGTGCCAAGGTTTTTGCAAAAGCCAGTTTTCGTGTCTGCAAACTCCCCTTGGCTTTCTCCTCTTCCTAATTATTTGCTGTTCATAAATGTTTGCTTTCATTTCCCTCCAGCTTTCCTGCACATTTCAGATAGGCTGTCAGTTGGAAAGAACAATACTGATTTGCTCTTGCCTTACAGGGACTCAGCTGGATCCACCTATGGAAGACATTGAGTTGGTTTGGTTTATCCCTGCCAGTTCTGCTCAGAGCATGTGCTGCTGTTTCAGGCCTCCACACAGGACTCCTGCTGATCCTTTTATTTACCTTTGAGCCACATTGGCATAGAAGTGGCTCATAAGCATGTGGTGGGACAGGTAGGTGGCTTTTACCAGTGCGACTTTGCCTCTCTCAGCAAGCCTGTCATCTCTTGACAGCTCTTGCTTGGACCCAGAGGTCACTGTCAGTTTGACAACATGTCATCTTCAATCAGCTGTAAGCTCAATTTAAGGATGGGCTAAAAGAAAACCTTGGTTCAAAGACACAGCTTAAATCCCTGAACACCTCCATGATTGCAAGACAGAGTCTCTGTTGATGGATGGCTGAGTGCCCTTGTCTGTGTCACTTGATTAGAGCAGGTTTCTCTCAAAGCTCATGCAGAATTTCTTTCTTTTTAGCTTTTGGGAGACACAAGAGTAAGTTGGACTCCATGCTGTTATATTACCATTTTTAACAGTGTATGATGACCAGTCCTGTGAGGTGTTTATAACGACTGAAGCCAACTGAAGTTGTCCTGAAACCTTGTTTTCCAGAGTTTCTGAGGTGTTGGTGAACTTACTTTGATGTGAAGACTTGTGCCTTGTGTTTGTTGTTACTTTAGCTATTGGATACAGAGAAATCTTGGAAAACCTGATGTGAAACTTCTATAAAGATTTGAAAGAAAACCAGCAAGTACATCAGCTGGAGTAGCTGATGGTATGCCAAATTAAAACTATTCCTCTTACATTTAGGTACTGCCATTTATTAACTGCTTTTATTGAACCTATATTTGAAGAAGAATTTAAGCTATATTAAATTTCTGTTAACTCCATGTGGATTTTAGCAGTGTCCAAAATACTGTGATGACAGCAACTCTGGCTGTGATTTCAGTCTATTATTTACTTATCATTAATAAAAATCTATCCAAATACTGTCCTTTATGTGAGAAAAATAAGAGGTGACTGTGGCAAAGCCCATTTGAAATGGCTCTTCTGCACATTATTTTGAGTTAGTTTTGTTTGGAATGGCTTTTTAAAAGAATATTCGTATGCAAGAAAAAAAAAAGCATGCTATCAACTTGGTCATTCCAAGTCAATATCTTTCTGAGCACAGATTTCAACAATATAAGATAGTTAAATGTAGTTAGTTCATCTGAGGTCATAAGTAATATCTGAAATAAATACTCTGGCATTCTTTGGGGAAATTAATTTCTATAAGTAGTGTAATTCTAAGAATACATCACTGCCAAATTGTCCAGTAATGTTCTGAAAGCATCCTCTGTTCTCTCTCAATTTTCTGTTGTATCAGACCTATATATGTCTCTTCAATTATTTAAGAACTAATCGAGGAAAATCCTCAGTGTCAGCTCTACAATGCGGCTCAAGAATCCACTACAACTGCAGAAAATATTCTGGTGACTTCTTTGAATTTCAGAGTGACAACTAATTTAACAATATGATAGATATCCAACCTCTAATCAATTAGCTTGGGAAATGCTAGCCAGACAGTTTCAGTGGTTTTCCAGGTCAGAAATGCCACTCTGACTGCACAGCCTGAACTCAGAACGCACACTATAAACCTGCATTCAATGGCTTCTTTTTACAACATGTAAAATGTTTTGCTCAAATTTTCTTTTTGGAAACATCCAGGTCTTTTGATAGTTTGAAATTTTAAAACTCATGTAAAGACTGGGAGGAAAGGCAGATGGAAGAAAAGTGCTGAACTTTAAAACTTACATCTGCATGTGTACATATACATACAGAAACAGCTTTATGTAGAGTGAAGTATAAATGTGTGTCTTTGTGTAAATATCATGTTGGTGTGAAGGGAAACACCACCAGGATCCATGTTCACATCCACTGAAGGCACAAATCACCCTCCTCTACTACAAGCTCCTGATATTCTCTTCAGATTTTTAGTCTTTTTCTACCATATTTCTGCATTTTATTTGCACCTTGCTATTTGCAGAAGCTCCTTATTACAGCTGGTTTGAAAGAAAAGATTCCTAGAGAAAACATTCCTCATTGAAGTTTGATGATTTACCCAAGCTGTCATGTTTGATGCAGATCTACTGAGATAAATTCTGGTGGTGGGGATGTTTTTGTCAGCTTCTCCTCCTGGCACCCTGACAGTCACTTTGTGGCTTGCCAGAAGTCCTGGCAAGACCCAAGGCAGGCAACACAACACCCCCAGACTTCTACAGGAGGAAAATCTTGATTGTTTTGGATCTGTGACCTCACATCTTCTAATGAAAAATTTCAAACCTAAACTTTTCAGTTATGAGCTGGAAGTTGGCCAACACATGAGGAATCATGACTCTGGAGTGAGTGACAGCTTTTTCTGTGTTGTTTTGTTCCTCATGTGATAGATCTGTCAGGTTAGAAGCTGGGTCTGAATATAATCTGGATACCTACCAAACTTCTCTGGCTCCTTTCTCCTAAACTTCAAATTAAAAGTTTGGTTTTAGTATTTCATCTTAAGCTTTCATTTTCTTCTTCTTTCCACTAGATGAATTAAGATTTCTTAAATGATATTTTGTTTAACTTAGTATTCCAACTAATGTTCAGAAAAGCAAAGAACAAGGCAATCAAAACCTGGATGAAATAAGGAATGTTTTAAGTAATCTATCATCAGAACAAAGCAAAAAAACCCAAAGACAACAATAAAAGTCACCACACCAAAACCAACCATGAAAATGCTGGAGGCCAAGAGAGTATTGATTTCAAATCACAAATTTGTAAAGGCTTGTCACAACTTCATGTTTATTTAGGAAAATATTTAGATCTGCTGCTGTTTATACCTGCATGACACTACAGTTCAAGTTCCCTGCAAAAAACATGATATCTATTAAAAAGAGTAAAAAGACAGCATAAACCAAATAAATATTACAATATGCTGTGGAAAACATTATCCTTTCAAAACCACTAAATAAAAGAATTTCCATTTCTCCCACTCAGTTGACATATCCCACATTTCATCTAAGACGAAAGAACACTTATCTTTGTAGAATAAAATAAACATTGCTAAATGAAAGCTTCCAAGAGTAAATTCCCCTGTGTTCCAGTAAGCTAGGATCTGAGTTTCATAGCTTGTTTCACAAAAATCTGCTCAAAAATCACTTAAGACATTCTGTAATTTTTTAGTGCAACGTGTTCTCCTTGGTATAAAATGTAAAGCAGCAATGACAGTTTCTCCTGCAACAAAAGTGAAGAAGGTAAAAACAGAAGGCACTCGAAACTGAAGATAAACTGACAGCCTCCTATTAGATTACTGGGAATACTGAGTCTCACTGAGCTGGAACTCAGCTCTTAACATCATAGGGGAAATATTTGATGGATCTGATCATTTTTTCATTAATTTCAATAAGAATTTGGTAGGAGCAGTGTTGTTAGATAAGTTAAAAAGATTAGAATACAAAAGTTTTTGTTGTCCTAAATAGAGAATGGCTTTGGATTGCCACAGAGGTTTTAACTTTGGCAGTAGTTCCTTTTATTTGAAAATTAATTTTTGGAGTTAGCCTTTCATGCCTGTCAGTTTTCTGTGTTGAGAGGAAAAATCAAGGCATTTTCCTCTTGCAGTTCTTAATGAGACAGCCTTGACATCTGGAAATTGGAGAAGACCTTTAATGGTTGTGAACCACTAATGACCAGGAAAGTGTTACTGGAATAACCTGACTTCCTTTGCAAATGGCATCTTGGTTTAATGAAGCAGCACCAACTGTTCATTCTTTTTGGTGTTTAAAGTAAAATTCTTTACCAGGATTTTACTGAATGTAAAATAAGCACTACTTCTTTCTCTACTTTGTATTGCAATTCACAAATATGTGGCTGTTCTAAAAAGAAAGGTTCAAGGAAGACACTGAGTCTTGGCTATGATGAGTAAGTCAGCTATGTGAAAAAAATAAATTTAAACACATGGACAGATGTAGATCTGTGCTGTCTGGGAAGAACATAAATGAGGAAAATAAATCATGCTCTTCTATACTTTTATATATATATGTGTGTGTGTGTGTGTGTGTGCCTGTGCATTTATTTAATTTTTTTAAAAATTTCATTAAAAAGCTTAGTATCTGAAAAAGACACCCAAGACACAGAGATACCCATGAATACTGAAAAATTCACTGCAAAAAAATGCAAGGTGAAAAAACTGGAGGTATTAACTTCCAGACTGTAGTTTTGCAGGTGCCTGAAAATATATGTAAAGGAGATTAAAGGATATAACTGTTTATCTCAGAACAACTTTGCTTAATATATAATAACTTCACAGTTAATTGTGAAGGAGAAATTTTATCTGCTTATTTTTTATACCACATCCACCACAGGTACCTTGTGATATCATAGAGGAAAGTGCCTCAGAGTGGCAAGAGATATTTACCTGAGGTCAAAGGAAAGCAAATTATCCAGTATATCCATGTCTGGAACAGTACTTTTGTTGTACCTAAGGCAACAGGTGATTTTCTAGGCCACCCTTGCCTGATGACACGAGTGAGGGAATGACTGAGTGGCTGGTCCACTGCTGAGAATGGAAGGAGCATTGGGGGAAGGTCACTGATGAAGCACCATTGGGCAAATGAGCAGCCAGGTAAATCCAAAGAATAAAAAAGTCCATGGCAAAACATGTCTTGATGCCAGCAGGTCTTGAATGGTCTTTGATGGACCTGAGAAGAGGTAAGATTAAGGTGAGCCTTCCTGAAGAGAAATGTGGCAAAATTGGGCTGCTTTTGTAAAGGGCTTATTTTTTCATTTAATAAAGATGATTTTTACCTAAATCTCAGCATCTATGCAGCATCCTCAAAACCCAGTTGAGGGGTGATCTGTGCACTCCCTTGCCTCATGGTGCACTGGCATGCTGATCCTTCCTGGGGACACTTCAGCCTCTTGTCACCTCTCTCCTGCTGCTCTTAATTTCTGCACAGAAACGAAGGATTTATTGTACTGGAGCTGAAGACCACAGGGCAGCACAATTTCTTCTTAGGTCCAGTTATTCCCATGAACATCTGGAACCATTTCATACCAATTCTGTTCAATGTGGTAAATTAAACTCTGAAAGTGCTGTCAAACTTCAATGGGAATCTAAACCCCACATTTTTGCACTGGAAGCATCCATGACAATCTGCAAAAGGCAGGAGCTAAGAGGCAAAAGCAAAAGGAGGATTTTGTATGAAATGCAGTGACTTCTGTCCAATTCACAGATGTAGCAAAGAAATTTTTAAAAAAGGGTAGATGATACTGAGAGAGGTTATTAAAGAGCTGAATCTCATTAGGATCCCCTGCAGGTTCAGAGATCATTTCTTGTTCTTGTCAGCTCTCAGAAGCTCAGATGCTTCTGCAGACTCAGAGTATACAACGTGCAGGGTTTTGACAATTAGAGTCAGAAACAACAGCCTGTCTTCTCAATTTCCAGTGCTTCTTGCTTTTGTCATGCTGAAACATCAGCTTCTCTTATGTTCCTCCAATTTGTGAATGCTCTCCTGATGAAAGACTGAAATGTGACAGGTTTAATTCAGTTCAAAAATTTAGGGTGTGACTTTGAATTCGAACTAAATTTTTATACTTAAAAGATTGCACACAATCATCTGGCAAACTTCCCCCCTAGTCTGTGTGAAAGGAGATTATTTGAGACATTTTTTCACTTTTCTTCTGCAGTTCTTTACTTGGAAAACTTGTGGAAAACGTGTAAATGGTTCTCAAAAAGAAGAAAGGCCTGTGAGCTGAAAGGCAAATACAGGTGTTGATGAGACAGTGTGGAGAAAACAACAAGAGCAGAAAGAGGGTCAAATATAGAATGTCAGATATAACCTGTCCTTAAGTAGTAGGGGATGGCCTGGCTGTCAAGTTTAAAAGGAAATGACAAGATAAAGATGATTTCTGGTGAGACATTTGCCCCATCTGTGGAATTTCAATAATTGTAGTAAAGCCAAATGAATGAAATTGCTTACTATGATAAATCCTAAAAATGAGGAGACATTAGAATTTTAAAAAATTGTGAGACACTGGAAAACAGGAAGAATTTGCCACTTGAAGAGCTGACCCTTTAACAATCAAAGTGCCCATCTCTTCTGAAGAGCTTGGACTAGGTTTTAGAAAATTCTGTTCCTAGAAAAATGTAAGGACCCTTTTTTGTATCTTGTATTAATTGGTCAATAGTAAAATGGTTTAACACATATTTCCTGCATTTTCCTCATGATTTTAAGGTTCCTTTCCTAGTATGTAATTAAAATTATAATTTGTGTAACACTAGAATACACAGAAATGAATAGTGAGAGGTTTCAGAAAATTAGCACATAAGTCAAATGCTATTAGGGACAAATCCTTTGCTACCTACTTAATCAGATATCTTTGTTAAAGTCTTATTTTGTTTCAGAAAGTCTCAGCCCCTTAAGCGTAAACATACTCCAAGAAAAATATTTCTCCCTGGAGATCATGGGGGTTTGATGCAAATCTATTAGAACCAAAACTGTGTGGTAGGAATGTATCTGTTCCAGTAAAAATTTGGGAAAAATATCTCAGCTCAAGGACAAAATCTCAGCTTAGTATAAAAGAATGACACTTTTGTCACTGTCACCCTCTTTTGAATTTTAAGCAAGAAATGTTTTGGGTTTGTGTTTTTATAGAAAAAAAAATATGGAAAAGTTACCAGTTTTGTAGGAGCTTCATTTTTATACAGCCTGCACTGTGAATTTATATATTATCAGGAGTAAGAGGTCAGCTGTAGAGGCGAGAGTTGAGTTATGTCTGAAGTTTAAACACACACACAGGAACTATGCATACATGCACACAGGAACTATGATGTATAGGCAAGCCTTATAAAAATAATAATTTACATATATTATGTGTGTTGTGGGTGGATGTGTGAGAGTGTGTTTTGCTGTACACACACCAAAGTACAATTAACAAATATCACCAGATTATTCAAAGTCATGATTTGGGAGCCTCTGAAGCCAGGCCTGTACATCCACATACAAATTTTAATCAAAACACAATTGTTGCAATAATGTTCCTGCTACTTTAGGGACCAAGTGCTGTAAAAAAAAATCCAGTCTACAGTCTTGTTCTTTGCTGTGATTTATTGCAGTGTTTGAATATTCAGGATGTTTTGCTAAGGGCAGAGCCCCCTGACAAATGAACAACACAGCACAAGGCGCTGACAGCTACTGAAATATTTGTCCATCTGCTGACCCAGGGACACACTTGAGTTTAGAAGGCTGGCAGTCTTGACTGATTAAAATTATGCTGACTTCTTTGAATTGGGCTCACTCGTTTCCACTCAAAATTGTACACATGGCTGGAAAGGTGACAAGTCACTGTTGTATCTTGAGTGATTAAGTCCCAGTCAAGGATAGCTACAGTAATAACGGGCTGACAAGAGAATCTCCCACATAAATAACAGTAGTAAAATCAACAGTGCTGTCAGCCTGCTTGCACAGCTCCCTGCATGGAAATTTCAGAGCCTAAGATGAGCAGAAGGGAAATAAAAAGCCATCATCTTTACTACCCCTGTCCCATATTAAACATCTGCTCTACAATGGCATTGTTTGTCTGCTATTGATTTACTCAATCGTGTAGCAATTACTTGGGCATTGCTCCTCTGAAGAATTGCTACCCAACATCCTCAAGACCAAGAGCATAATGGGTTTAGAAAGAGGCAAGAAGCTTGTATGAGTAGTAAGATACTATCAAGCCATATACATAAGCCACACATATGAGAAATATTTATCCACATGTTTCCAGGCACAAATGAAATGTCAGATTACAGCAGCCAGAAAATTACTTCTAGATTTATACACTGCTGTTTTTCAAGTACATCCCTAAATTTGATGCTGACCCATGTCAGAGATAAATGGCATAACTGAATTTTTCTGTGCTTCAATGTGGCAATTTGTGTGCTTCTCTCATAGTTTTTTATCACCAGAAATGTGATAATTACCACTGAAGTCTCGGTTCTGTATCTATTTTATGTCAAAGAAGGGAGCACTGGCACATGGTATAGGTCAAATCCAAGTGTTTCCTTGGAGGTAGAAAAGAATCTGGCATTTTGAAGAATTCAAGGAGTTTGGTAGTAGGTTTATAAACATGTGTAAATATAAATTATTCCTTTTTACCAATGCCATCAGAAAAAGATAAGTGGGGAGGGATTTTTGGGCTAACAGGTAACATAGTCTGCATGTGGAAGCACCTGCTTGTGGAGTGCATTACTACTTTTCCACAGTCACCAAATGACTGATTGCTTGTTTCCAGATATTTGAGCCATTCACATTACCTTTACTCAGGACACTGGAGTGAAAATTTGTGAGTTCTGATGAAATTTAACACTATTTGTAGCCTCATATACAGGCAGGACCGAAATATGACAGTGACAGCAAGGTGTTATAAAAATCATCATAAAAAATTACAGTTACCAAGAGGCTCAGCTGATTTTGTAAGGATTTAAAAGCAGACACCAGAGATGGGAGTGTAAGATCCTTGGTCCCTCCTAGCAGCAATGAGGCACAGAGAGAAGTGACCATGTTGGGACTGAGCTCCTTCTCTGCTCCCAGGCCACTGTGAGGCTGCATTTCAGTGACACAGTATTACAAACTTCATAGAATTACAAATATCTCCTCTTGATATCTTAGTTCCTTGGCATCCCAAATGCTCTGGGCTGATTGTGTGTTCTTCCAGTTAATGGTATTTGGACTCAAGGACAATTTGTAGCTGACTGAGAAAAGTGTCAATGGATGTCAGTGAGTGGAAGAAATTCTTATAATGCCAATTGTCAGGCCCACATCAAAATTTTCTCCATGGTTTGTTGCAGAATAGATCTTGCATGTGGCTCTGGTGTTACCAATATTTAGAAGAGAGATTTATTTTGGAGTCTAACTGCAAATGGGCCAGTAATGAGCTGTAGCTATAAACATCAATAGAATTTATCTGTATATAAGATAATTTCCTCAAAATTTCAAAGCAATTTTCCACTGGAAAACAAATCCACAGAGTACTGGTTGGTAGTACTGACATTCTTCATTAATCTCAACTGAATGGTTATGAAGGTAACATGCTGTTGGTCTTTTCCAGGTGAGTTTTTTTTGGATGCACTGTAGAACAGCTCTCTATTTTCAGTTTGCTTCCAGTAGCATTGCACCACTCATTCTTGAGAAGGAGAAGAGATTAAAACAGGAGGGGGAAAAAGAAAGAGAGAATGTGTCAAACAATGACAAAGATAAAATACCTACTTTGAGATCCTAAGGAACCTGGTTGCAAGAAAGTCCCCTCCTTTATTAACATATTGAGCTTTCAGATGAGACACTGAGGAGATGATATGAGACCACAGTGTCAAAGTGGATTCTAAAACTTCATTTTCCTAGGGTTGAAGCTGACCAGAAATCAGATGCTGAAATGAAGCTGGGTTAGGGATTTGAGAGGAGTTAAAATTCCAGCACCATAGGAGACACTTTCTCTGTATTTTCCATCCCAGTTGCACTTCCAAGATAAGGCAAACACTTACAGATGAATGACTGCATGTATAACATAAGTACTCTCAAATTTTAAATTATCTATCCATGGATAGAACTCATTTTAGCTTTGCACAGGAGAACATTTCCCTCTAATATTCAGATGCATAAGGAAGCCACACTTAGGCATGTGTGTCTAAATCATCAGTCTTTTTGCAAATAATCAAAATACAGAAGGAATGAGTGAGATAAGCACCAGAAAAAAATCCACAGCAACTGTTACTTTTCTCCCTTTTTCCATGGAATCTGGATTGCTGGATTTGGCCAGCAGTGTGTTAGTTACATTTTTCCTAATTGGCAGCCAATCAAAATTATTACTACACTTTTGAAGAGAGGGGAAAAAAGAAAATACCTGATGTTTATTATTTTTCAAGCACAGGTCATTGTTAACAAGTGTTCTCAAGAGCAAGCAGCTTTGCTTAACCACAGAACCCTTGTACTTCATTAGATTGTACAAATAAGTGGCTCACACTCTCCATTTGCTCTCTCTGGCAGCCAAGAATTGCAATGATCAGATTCACAGAATTGCAATGGCTTCAAATGTAATACAATCAAGTGCAGATTCTTTCCACCACTCAATTTTTTTTGTGATCTGTTTATTCTTTATTTCTTCTTTGGCCTTTAGCTGCCTATACTGTGTGTGAAAAAACAGACTCATTAGTCTTGTTTGGTTTTCTTTCAGTAATTGTTTGGGCATTTTATTTTCAACACTTCTGCTAACTCTCAATATTACTGGTGTATAATCACTGCTAGAGTGCTAGTACTGACTTTTTTTTTTTCCTAAACATTTACATCTGTTCTTTTTCAAAGTCTCCATTACATTTCAGTTGAAAAATGTTTTATGTGTCTGAAAGCCACTTATCACAGCAGAATTTGTATCTGCCTATCCTTTTGTGCAGCCTCTTCTGAAGTGAATGCCTGGCTCAAGGTAATCAGTAGTTTTATACTTCATGTTGTTGGGCTCAAAACTTAGCTCTCCATCTTGTTTCTCTTAAGATTCTATCTCTATCAGTTCTATCTCTATCCAGAATAACATAGAGTAACAAGTTCTGTTGGTCATTTTTCATTGAGGGAATGATGTGCTTCTAAGAAGAAGAAATTCAGTGAATGTATTTTAAAATTCTAATTTGTCTTTTAAACTTATTCCCATTAGATCTTTTTCTTCTCTGCACTTTTCCTCATTAAATTCAGCTGCAGAAGCAGATTCATTTTCCCTACTACTTGTTATTTGCATGGATTTTCTTTATGGGCTGAAATGTATTAATAATGAATGTGTGTATTTACTATAACAAATAACTTCATCAGTAATATCACAAGTTCTGAATATTCTGCTTTTTTACACAGGCATCAAAACCAAATATCAGAAACTACTCATAAAATTTTTGTTTTTTTAGATGATATTTGAATACGGATCAGGGATGGCTGCACTTCCAATTCAACTTTGATTTCCATATGGGTGTTCTTCTGAACAGCCTTCTCAAAAGGATGGGATCAAAAGCTAATTTGATCTATTTTACCATTTTCCCCAATGTTCAGCATTATACTTTTTTTTTACCTTGAGCACATAAAAAACTTAGAGGTACAATAATAACAGGAAGGAGATAGATAGATAGATAGATAGATAGATAGATAGATAGATAGATAGATAGATAGATAGATAGATGATAGATAGATAGATAGATAGAACAAATATTTTAAAATATTTGGCTCTCAAAAAGGTCTCTCAAAAAGATTTCTGAGGACAGTCTATTTGTTTATTTTTATGTTGCTCCCTCAACTGGTGTATTCTCCCATTCCAGTGGCAGTCTGGAATGTTGTTCACAAAGCCACCAGCAGAGCTTTCTGCCATGGAAGTGCTGGCAGCAGAAAAAAAATAAACTTTCAACTTTCTCTGCTGGGTTTCTTAAGAAGGGGGCTAGTGGCACAAAATTCATTTACATTTAAATGTTTTCAATTTTACAGTTGAACTGGCATTAGACACTGGGGTTAGAAAGGATGAAAATGGAAACACCCAGAATCAAGGCAGGTGAGAATATTTTTGTGATGTTGATAATGAATATCTAACAAATTAAAAACACTCTGAAGATGGAAAAAAACATCGTGCTGCAGGAAACACTGATCAAGAGCTTACAAAAATTATATTGGTGCTGCCATGGCCACTATACTGTGAAAGAAGAGATAAAAAATGAGGCTTTAAAGCTTCAGGTTTGTGTAAGGCTCAAACTGGCTCTCACACAGTGAGAGAAGCAGTACTTTGAGCTGTGCTGCCCTTGCTAGGAAACCCTTCAGAGGTTCCAAGCAATTCCCCTTTTTACAAGGGTGTGATTTTGGGAAACTCCAGCGGATATACACAGGTTTGTGGAGTGTGTAGTAGGTGCAAGTGGAACAAAGACATTGAGAAAGTACAAAAGTCTTTCAAAGAGATGATCAGGTTGGAGTCCAAGGCAGTCAGAAGCACATGAGGGAACCTGGTTCTAGCACTGAAAATCACTGATGTGATGACAAACCCTTGTTGTTACAGTGACTAGCTGGCTCTTAGGGGATTCGATAGGGACACTGCTTATACCAAAGGTGGTAGGCTGGCTTCTGGTTACTAGTCTTCAAAAGTTAGTGATGGGATGAACTCTAAAGAATTTTGTTTGGTTTTGTTGTTTGTTTTTATTTTCCCCAGCAGAATTGTATCTGTCCTCTATCTAAACCATAGAAAAACTTGCATTTTTATGACTTATCAGCAGAGTGTTTGCTATCTCTGTATTTTTTCATGGACCAGAAACAAATGCTATATAATCAATGAATATCCAATTTATTAAGAGAAAAGAAATACCTGTCATGTATCCTGGAAGGTGCAAAGTGCCAACAGGATCAAGAATGAATATTTCAAAGATAAATTTTTCAATGTGTTACTTCACACTTCATTTAAAAAAACCTCTGAATAAATGGCAGAAAAAGAATTTCAGAAATACAAAGGAAAGCAGAAAGAACAAATTACATTGGCTATGAACTATTTTTATCTTGAAGATGACTAGAGCACTGGATACTATATACAACACAGAATAAGTTTCTGCCTAGAGGAACAGGTGTTTTAAGAAATTTCTAGGTGTTGATTTTCGGATTTGCACAATATTTACCTTGAGATGAGCAGAGCAGTGAGAATAAAGAGAGAGCTAGGTGGCCAGCAAAGCCTGAGGGGCTCTCTGTCCTGTCCAGGGTCTGCTCCTGCCACAGGTGCATCCACTCAGCTTTTTGGAAGCCTGCACTGACCCCCCAGTGGAGCCCGAGGCTGCTCCACCCTCAAGGTCTCAACCTCTAGTGACCAGCATAGGGCTTGTTTCTGCAAGAAATCCTATCTGCTTTCCCATCTCACATCCCCAGCAGAAACAGGCTTTGGGTCGTCCTGGGCTCCCCAAAACAATCGTTCCCAAGTCAAGGGAAGAAAGCATGGATGGCATCCAGGACTGGGGAGGGGTGCTTGACACAGCTCTGTGCAGAAGGAACTGCCAAGGAATTCTGCACCTGCCAAAAGCTCTGCTCTATCTTCCCCTGCCAAGGCTGCCAGTGTCTGCTGTCCTGGGAGGCAGAATCTGCCTAGTTAAAAGCAGGGTGGGAAACTGGGAAACTCTTTCTAGCTATAGCAGGCTTTACAGTCTTCCCAGGCTCTGTATTACTATGGTATTTCAACCTCAGCATACTGTGGAATAGCAATATACTCCAAAGTATTTATTTAACCAATCACACAAAGAAATAATGCTCTTCTATCCCCAGGAAAGATTTCCATCATTTTTTGCACCTTCTTACAAGCACTGACTAATTACAACTTTGGCATGCACTGACCTAAGTCTAAATAACTGAAATTCCACAGGATGGACAGGCTGTCATTTTTCAGAAGCCTGAGAAAGTGAAGCAAAATGTCTGTATCTTCTTCCTCAAACTGCCTACAACATGTAAAGCCTAAGGTAAAACCACAGGATTATACTCCCTTTGAATATCCATTGGTTTAGCACACACATAAGACTTCAAGTAGAAAACATTTAAAATATGTGATAACTCTGATTAAGAGCAGAATTTCAGTAAAGAAATTTCAGTACTTTTTAAAGTTCTCTTAATTTATTTCATATGAACATGTAAAAGGGATTATACTCTCATAAAAATGTTTGATCAAATTGCTTCCTTGGCAAAGAAGGAGCCCTATCTAGCCTTTTTCACTGTAATACTTAAAAAAATTATAAGTGTCTTATTTAACTAAGCTATCTTCTTCTAAAAACCTTCAAGTATGTAGGAGAGACATCTTATGTAACTTTATTAGGAAATGGAGTGTCTAATATTCAGAATAAATCAACTTCTGTGGATTTAACCATGAAAACAAAAGATGTATTTATGTCAAACACATTTCAAACATGAATGCCTGATTTGTTCTGTGTATTTTATTTAATTGCATGGGTTTGGAGACAGCACAATAAATTGGCATTGGGTCCAGATTCAGTTGCTGTAACAATTGTTTTCCATTATTACTGATCTTGCCTGTTCCCTTGCAGATCATGTTTCCAACCCATGATTTACTGTGCCCAGGTCTCCCAGCGCAGCAGCCAAAGGTTAACTGGGTTTACTGGGTTCCAGCTCTTGATGCTGCTGCCTGGCAGGAAGCCTTCATGGGGGAGTGCAGGGTACCAGGGGCAGCTGAGCAAGCAGAACCAGAGCAAGCAGCAGCCCTGGCTGGGAGTGCAGGTGGTGCCAGGTGAGGTGTGAGGGCTGCTCTGCTGCAAAGTTCAAGCCTTCATATTCCCCTGGAAAAACTGCTCCTTCAAAGCCACCAAGGCTTTGGAAAAACCTGCTTCCACACATCAGCAGTGAGCATTTGGAGGTTCAGTGTGCCAAGGACCTGCTGTGCATTTAGCTAATCCTGTGCTTGCTGCAGCACCTGAGGGGTGACACAGATGAGACACTGAGCATGGGTTTCATTTTCTGTGACACCCAGTTGGAGGATCACCCCACTGAAAGCAGGCAAAGAGAGGAAGACCTGAGAATAAGGCACAGGATATTTTTGGAGTTTGATACTGTCTGGAGGAGACCTGTCCATGGGGAGTGGTGAAGAATTGGAGCCCAAAAACTGTGTAGATGAGATCTGAGGAGAGGAGAGCTCTGTGGGGGGAACATAAAGAAAGAGAAACTATGAATTGGACAAAGAAACAGGCCTTGGAGTGGCAGGGCAGAGCTGGGGCAGGGACTAGCAAGGCACAAGAGCAGAAGCCATCAGGGTTAGAGGGGCCAGGGGAATAAAGGCCCTGGTGAATGGAAGATTCTCACCTGGAGTTAAACCTGAGAAATGAACAAAAGACACCTGCATTTTGCTGCTGGTAAATGAAGTGGGGCAGTGTGAAGGTGAAATCTCCTATGATGGTGAGCTGCTGTGAAACCTCCAGGGCTTGGCTTTTGACCTTGCACATTTCTGGAGCTCCTTTGCTCACCTGGTTTGGAGGGGTGAGAAGGAGCCAGGACTGACCCCTGCACACATGGAGAAGGGTTCAAATTTCTTTCCTGCTGGAGAACCACAGGACACCATGGAGTGTTATGCCAACAACAAAATTAAACAAGCTCATATCTGGCATTTTAAAAGTTTAGGGATCTGCACGACAAAAGGTCTCCCCAGAATCTGTGCTGTGTTAGCTGCACCAGCCAAAAATGAGGAGCTGTCAGAATCAAATGCACATCCCTTCAGAATCAGCAATCCTTTCTGCAAGGCTCTAATGGACTAGGATTTTGGGGCAGATCAGAGGTTTTGGGGGCAGAAAATGTCCAAGTATCCAACTTTGCCCCACTTTGAAATGGTTTCACTTGTGGCAAGAGCTTAGGAAGAGGTGAAGGACTGAAGGAGGGAATGCAGGAGTGGGAAGGATGGTCTCACCCTGAAATCTTCAACTCCTAAGAGAAACCAGATCTGTGGTCCAGAGTTGTTGTTGCCTTACCTGGGAATTTAGACTCTCAATGAGCTTTTGAATCCAGGGTGGTCCAAGAGACTGTAACATTTCTTGTTGGATCTGGCCCATTTGTAACTACCATAACAACCAAAATAATCAGCAAGAAACCTTCAGAATATTGTCATGAGGACAAAGGTCCAAAGAAATAAAAGATGACTCTGTTTTGCAGGTTGAGCAATTCAAGGTTTGGAGCATGAAGAATATCTGACATCTATAAACTGCCATGACAACCTGAACCTATGTAAGGGACAATCTGTTCCAAATGTTGTCTGCAGAAGACAAAGCTCACACTAATGATATTTATTGTTAGAACTGTGCATGAAAAAAAGGAACAAACAAAACAAAACAAAAGGCTTCATGGTTCTCCAAGCAAGTAAGGTAGAAGCAGATATTTGATTATTTCAGATATATTTAAGCTGTAATATGTCCCTGCAATATCATCTCCACAGGAGCAGAGAAAAAAATAATGATAGAAAAATGTCCAAGAAAGTGGGAACATGATCAATTATGAAGAATATATAAGGCAAATATGAGAGGCAAGGTGTCATGGATAATGGAGCAGTCTGCCCCATCCGAGAACTTTGTGTTTTATGATTGAAAAGAATTTCTCTTAAATGGCAAAAAATGTCAGCCCAAACCTAGCATTTTTCCTATTTTGTATTTCATCACAAAATGGCATTTTTAGGTCATCCAATGGAACTAGTAGGAAATATATGAGTATGCAGTTTGAGAAGAATTTAAGAAAATATGGAAAGGCAAAGCCTTCCAAGAATATTCAGAAGTAATATTGCTTATTGCTTTGCAGTAGATCTAGAAGCAGCTATTCAGCTCTTCTCAGCACAGCACTGCACTACAGCAACTACATCACCAAATGAGCTTTTGAATCAAAAGTGAAAGCTTTACTGAAGACAACAAAGAGAGGGGAAACTTCACTGGTGATTTTATATCCTGGTTTTGGTTTTTTTCCAAAAAGTTTATTAAAGTAGTTAATATACCATGGCAGTATCTTGAATCTCCCATCTGGATGGATTTTGTTGTATGGGTTTTCTCAGAACTAGTCATTTAACTCTGCCACAGCAGTGCTGTGCATATGTTTTGCTGACAGGAAATCTCCATTACTGTTTTTAGAGGATAACCAGGAATGACCCCAAAGTCTCACTTCTGTGTGATAATAGTGTTTGCATATCTGCTATTAAACACAGAGAGATAGAGTTCTTGTTCTTTCATTTGGATTAATTTCCATTTATCCACCGTGAATATCATCTGATCTTCAACTAGTCATTCAGCACTGTGAATTTTCTGCATCTCTGCAGGAATTCAACTTCAGAATTAGCTATCCTGAATAATTTCAAAAATTCTGCAAAATTGGTTCCCTACTGTTTACCTTTTTTGTTATAATTTGTGAATATCCTGATAATGACAGGTCCTACTACATAGGTTTTGATACTATCAATAATATAAAATGTTCATTTACTATAACAGGACAGGTCAACAATTATTTTGGTTAATTGAAGGAAAATTTCTTTGGTAGTTTTTACTGAAAGCCCTTGTTGGCCTATTTTATTAATCCCACATATACTGGATTGACAGGTCCACCTATCCAGTAAACTGCCATCTTCACAGAACACTTACAGCTTCACAAGCCATTCCTGTGACTCATCCCAAATCTATAATTTCATCCATATTTGTTAATTCCATTCCTCATTACAGTTCCTTGCCAATCTGGCTGGTGCTAAAGCCAAAAGAACTGGTTGGTCTTTCCCAAGACGACCTGACTCAACCTTTAAGATACTTATGGAACCATATTAACCATTTCCTTTATTCCCCTGATTCTGGGTCAAGCAGCAGGTAGATTATTTGCTTTATAGTTTGTTAAGTCTGTGATTCTACAGAGTTCACAGATCTGATTTTTTTTTAAAAAACAGGAGCTTTGCATTTAGTTTATCGATTTCTGAAATGCTTGCTGTTGATAATTATGGCTTACACAAATTTCCATGCTCTTGGTCTCTGCTCCTCTGCAAGCTGATAAATTTCCTACCTTTCTTTGCAATAAATAAGGATCAAAGCTTTTCCTCTTCATTTCCTATTTGTTCTACTGACTCTGACAAACTCCCTCTTTCTGATATGTTTGAAAAAGTTTTGATTACTGGCATTTATGTCCTTTTCTTTTCTTTTTCCCAGCTGCTTTGCTGTTCATTGGTATTTCATTTGCCATATCTTTTTATCAAGTGAATACCACTGCCACTTTTACCAGTCTGGGTTTTTTTCATTTTGCTCTTCTGTTCAGATATACCAGCTTTAAGGTGTGGGAATAGTCCTTTTAGGCCCTAAGTTTCTACTATAATGTATTTTAATAACATTTTACCTCATTGTCTGCTAACATTAAATGTCTCTTTAAAAAGCTTACTCATTTTAGGGTAGTTCTTTTCTTTTCCAGCATTTCAATCTACTGTGAGGGATATCCATTGTTTCCCTCTCAGTACCACCATTAAATCCATGTATCTTCTGGTCACTGACATTGGGTGGTTCTTCCATATGTCCATCCTCAGCCTCCAGCCCTGGGAGCTCCTCAGAGCTGATGGGTGCCTGTCCTGCTGTGGGTCTGTGCACTGTTTGCCATAAAAGCAGGCATTAATGGGGTGACTGCATCTTTAAATTAAATTTAGCCAGGGTATATGAGATAAGTGATATCTCCCAATGCTGTTCTCTGTTTTCTGCCCTGATTTGCCTCCTTCCAAAATGATTTTCAGCACAGCTCTCAGAGCTCACTCCCACTGACAAGCCTGCAGGAGGAAGACAAACTGTTTAGAGACATTTCTCTTGCTGAGCTCTCTACCAATCGTCTCCACAAAGGGAGAAACACTGCAGAGTGGAAGGCAGATGATACAAACAGTCTTTACCTCTTTCCTGCCCACCAGAAAACACCTCCCTTTCTGTGCTTCCAAGTGCACATCACTCCTTCTACTCACTGATGCTCAAGAACAGCCACAAAAACTCTCACAGGAAAAGATACACAGCTCTCATAGTTTAAACCAATTCAGGACTGAAGAGGTTTATCCATCAAGGAACATATAATCAACTGGCACCTCAGGATGAATCCTTGTCACACCCTATAACCCACTGATCCCCATCCCTGAGAGAAAGCCCACCCCAGGTTGCAAACACTTGGTGAGGTGAGGTGAGGTGAGGTGAGGTGAGGTGAGGTGAGGTGAGGTGAGGTGAGGTGAGGTGAGGTGAGGTGAGGTGAGGTGAGGTGAGGTGAGGTGAGGTGAGGTGCTCACCTGCTGCACTCTGCAATTCTCTTCCCAGCTGAATACAGCTCACAGCATCTGACAGGGTGCTCCATCCCACTGAACAAAGGTAGAGAGGACTTCAGGGCAGGTTTTGAGTCCTGCTGTTTCCACTCAAATATCTCTGGTGTTATTAAAAATGTTCAGGCTTCTTTTATACTTCTTTTTAGTCTTTTCATTCATTTCTAAAGCTTTGCAATTTCATATTCACCCTTTGATCTGGCCATCTTCCTCTTTAATTTGATGGCTTTGGGGACAATGTCTCCCAGCTAGTCTTATGTATTTGATACATCCATAAACTGTTCACACTGTGCTCTTATCTTACAAACTGTGGTCAAACAGGCCACTTGCCAAGAGTATGCCATGCAGGCACCTCCCAAAAAGTGCAAGTCAAAGATCTCTGACTCTCAATCCACAAAAGGAAAAAGAGACAGTGAGACATTACTCCACTTATTTTATTGAGGGCAGAGGTGAATTGGTCCAAGTGAGCATAGGAAAGGTGTCTGATTTTTCTTTTTTTTTACATCTCTCTGGATTATTCTGATAGCTGTCTCAAGTAGTAAGGCTTTTTCTTTTGTGTCCTACAGGAACCCAGTGCTCTTCCCCTGATGCTGAATAAGACTCTTCTGCAGGTAGGTTGTATTTGGTGTCTGGAAGTGAAGACCATTAACCATAAACATACAGAGACAAGGTTTTTTTTAGATTTTCTTTCACTTCTTTTATCCATAATGCAGAAATTCAAGATGATAAGTGGCTGAAAAAGTCATAAGGATGTTGTGACACGGAAAACAATGAAATCAGTTTTTATCATAAACCTTGTCTTGGCCCATGGAGGAAAGTAAGAGATTACTGAAACAAAATGGTCAGTAAGCTGAAAATGATTTTAAAGTACATTAGCTGATCCACATTTAAATCTGGCACAGGGTAGCTTGTTCCAAAGCCTCCTCACATTTCTGTGAGCACTGAAACAGAGAAAAGCCTACGAATTTTCCTTTAGAGACTCCTAACTTCCTTAAGAGTCCAGAAGAAAAAGGCAAGGACTGAAAAGGATTGGCTGCAAGAGATGGCAGAAATAGTTAACATTGAAATAAAAAGAAAGTTTTAAGCAGAACCAAGACACTCAAGTGTCAGCTTGTCCAACTAATAGTATTAGTAAACAAGATAAATTGTAGAAATGGGAGATAAACATTTTTTTAAATCAAATTTTCTCTTCAGTACTATAAAATAATCAGATTGATGAAATTGAAGGGGACATTTTTCACCCTTCTTTACAAGATGTTGTGTGAAGTTCTGTGTCCTGCCAATTAGCATTGATCTACTTCAATTGATGTTTCCATTCTAACAATGAAGTAATAGAAACTGAAACATAATTTGCTGAAATAATTTTTTCATTAGACTGCTCCAGACCTAGTCAATACCTTGAGAGAGTTGGCAGTTCATAGTTTGCAATGGTATCTAATGGTGCAATGTTACCACATGGCTTTAGATTTCCATTTAAGATCTTCATAAAAATAAGCTAGTCTGCAAAATAAAACATGCTTTTAGAGAAGATTTTGGTGTTCAAGTTGGTGCAGAGTTAAGTGACATATAGATAGAGGTAAATGCTAGATGATAAATTGCTTTAAAACAATGATGATATTGGCTCTGGCTTTGAATTGTTGTTTTTTTTGAAGCAGAAGTGAGATGCATCTGCTTCCAGCGACAAGCTAAGTCACATTTATATCAAATCCAAGAAAATAGAGTAGGCAAGCTAGAAAATAACATTCTTTTTTTTTGACCTGTGCTTCTTCAAGGAAACATTTTCCATGGCTGTAGTTCTACAACATTTCAGAAAATTATCTCACCAAATCCTTGGTTTGATCTTTCAAACTAAAGATCAAAACTGGACCTATGAACAAATACAAATAGCTTTCCATGATGTAATTTCTTTCTTTCTGGTTTCAGGTATTTCATTTATATCTCCCCATTCCTTTAACACTTGTCTGCTTGTAATTCTGCTTTTGTTTTACAGTCAGCTTGTAAGCTCCTAAGGGACAGAAATCCTCCTTTGTAGTGACTCAGAAGGGTCTAGGTCTGGAGGCACGAGTTGCATGGTGCAAAGCCACCAGACCTTCCAGGACTCTTCCCTGCAGATTTTCTCAAGCACTTCAGGGGTGACTGGCACAGTTTTGGTTGAGATAACTGTCCTGGTTTGAAGGATAGATGTCTGCCAGTAAAAGCAGGAGCTTCTCTTTGAAATGGAGAATGTAAACCCCCTCTGTCCAAATTATTTTTGTAATTTTGAAATTAAGAGGCTTTCAGGCAAAGGTATGGGAATTAGGAATAACAGATCTTTACTAGGATAATTAAACTAAAAATACAGTATTGCAAAGAACAATCCCAAAAACCACTGACAGAGTCAGAATATAACCTGACACCCTGTCAGTCAGTCAGGGTGTTGGCAGCAGTCCCATTAAATGGTGGCTGCATCCCTCCTGCAGTGGCAGATGTTCAGCTGGAGCAGTGCTCCTGTAGAAGGTGCAGTTTTCCTCTGAAGATCCAAAGATGATGTGGAAAGGTCCAGCTTTCCTCTGGAATCCAGTGGAAAGAAGGTATCTTGGTGTCCAAAATCTCAGTTTTTATCTGGGTAGGAAAGGCTTGGCTCCTCCCCTGGCTGGAGCATCTCCAGTGGGATGATGTAATTTTATCAGTCACACAGTGGGACTGAATGGGCCATTAGCAGATGATATCTCCTGGAGGGACGATGGGTTGTGGAAAAGATAAAGATGATTGCCCCACCTGTTTTTAAGAATGGCCCATTAGCAGATGGTATGTGCCAGGGAGATAAGGGTCACTGCCCCACCCAGCTTCAACAGATGGTGATAGAATACACATTTCTGGCCACATCCTGCATTGCAACCCAAGACAATAACTCAAACAGGGCTGGCCTGCTTTGCTTTTTGACCTCTGAGATGGCCAACAAGGCTTCCACTGCAGTCACATTCTGACTGGGGACACTGTTGGGATCTGATTCGTGCTGGTATCTGGTTTTGAGTTTTGTGAATTGTTTCCTGGCTGCTGCTGCCCTTATCACCTTAATTTAAAGTGACTATGCAGAGGAATTCTAGACAGGTTTAATGTGTGTAGACATGGGTCCATGCAGACACCTAGGACTGTAGGTCCTGACACTCAGCTGAGTAAATGTCACACTGAATGTCTTAACCTCTGTCTGCAAATGCAGACAATTCCCTTTCCTTAATTTTGAACCTGCAAGATTAGTGAGAGTCCATTTGTTTTGTTCCACTATCCCAAATGAATGAGGAAAGGCCCAATATAAGAAAGATCTTATCTTGGAAGGACCTGCTGGGGTGGGTCTGGAGGAGGCCACAAAGGTGATCAGAGGATTGGATCACCTCTGCTGTGGAGACAGGCTCAGACATTTGGAGAGGCAAAAAAGGTATCTCAGCTTTTCCTCCTTGGTGACAATATTTCCCTCCCAAAATAAAAGATGGGAGATTTTCTTCAGCCCTCCTTTTGCTGTTAATGTATTTATAAAAACACTCTCTGTTGTCTTTTACAGCAGTGGCCTCACAGAATTTGTGTGTTTTTCAATGCTAGCTAACACAAATGCATAAATAAGTAGATGTTAAAAGTCAATCAAGAGTCAGACAGGTTCTTGAACATGAAAACATATAGATGTAGATGTGAAGTGTGTTGAATAAAGATTTCCCAAAAAAGATCAAAAGCAAAATAAAAGCAGCCTCAGTAAACACTTTGTCACTGAGATACAAATGGATTTCTAAAAGCTTCTAAGCAAAATGAAGTTTATAATTCTTTCTGAATGAAACCAAAGGAAAATTACAGACCACACCAAGCCACTAATAACCTCACAAAAGCATGAGAAAATCTATACACAGAAAACCATTAGGGGAGTCTTCTGAGTAAGAAACACCAAGTATAGAGTAAAAAAAAACCCTCTAAATATATGCTTGCACAGGAATCTGTGAAAATTAAAATAGAAAGTCAGCTCTAGAGGAGGGTTAGTAACACAAAGTTTAGTGTTTTCCATTTTATTCTGTACTTTCTTCTCAATAACAGAACTCTGTCCTCTTCTTCTAATACTACTCCTGTGTTCACCAAGTTGTTTTCATCACAGATAAGCAGACATTCTGATCAGTTCTGTGCAGATTTATTACTTTTTCCCCTCTAAAGTAAAACTATCCCTTTCGAAATTCAATGCTAATAAAGGAATTAAATTAACTGTTATTAAGTGAATTCAAGCAGCATGAAGCTCAAGAGCAGCCTTCCAGAGCAATTGTTTTTCTTTTGGGTATTCAATTGTACTTATATCATCCAAAGCACTGCCAAAAGCCACAGGATTTATCTTCAATTTTTGCTTTGACTCTTTAACTCTTGAAATAGTTTATGGGAAGGTTTCAACAGGTAACCACACCATCCCAATGATATTAAATGGCTGAGGTCTTAAGTAGTGCTAATGACAGTCAGAAAAAAAAATAAAGTAAGAATCTTCATTAAAAAGCAAAAAACATAGAGGCTTCTTCACATCTTCAAATAAAACAGCAGTCACTATTGGAATAGCAAAAATGCAGACTTAATTTTGGATCTTGAAAAAATAAAAATCTAAATTTATAGAATAATGTAACCCAAACAACACACCCACTTACTGGCAATTTTCCTTCAGCTAAAAGAAATTAGACCTTTTATGGGAAGTCTCCTAACTTTGAGTCAGACCAGCCATGAGAAATTAATGTTTCTGATTCTGTTAAATATATTAAGTTTGTAGCAAACTAGCTTTCAATCAGAGATGGTCAGGCAAAAGGCATCATTACAGAATGAATGGAAAGGGAAAATTAGTGCAATATTATTTAAGTCTGCACATAATTGTAAGCCATAGATTCTAAATGTTCCTTTTATTCCAAAGGAAATGTGAACAAATAATTCATCAAGTCATTTTAAAATATATACAAACCCAAAGATTGTCAGAATCTTTTGCTGAAGTAGATCTGTTGAATGTTGTGAATGCCTGGTTTCAGATGCTTAAACAATCACCATCAAAGCTACTGGTAAAAAATCAGGTTTTAATATCAATTTGTGTAAGAGCAAATTTAACAGAATTTCATGACAAGTTTCACTGTGTTACTTACCACGTAGGTGAGGCATGTATAGGAAAATTGGATTAGAATAAATTTAGAATTATTTACACAAAGACCAGGGTTGCAAAAGGATAAAGGGTGCAAAGGATATAAAAGGGTTTAGCAACACTAAAGTTGAATAATGATGGTACCATTCCACTCAGGCTACAATTCAGGTAAACTATTTTTCAAGGCTAAAGAGGAGAGCTGCAACTTTTTCCCCCACCTTGGCTGGGAAGAGGATGCTCCACTTGCCACCTTTTTTTATGCAGGAGCTCCTGGTGTGGTCAGGGATGCTTCACCACCACTGTGCAAAACTCTTAATGGAAATGGACCCAAAAAAGTGTCTCTGGATGAAATTTCTGGGAAAACTGGCAGAGAAAGAACAAACAGAAAAAGCAAAAGAGAAAAGAGAGAAAAGAGAAGCCTGATAGGAGAAGCAGTCAACAAGTAAATAACCCTGCTGCAGGGTTGATTAAACAGAAATTTCTTATTAAAAGCAAGAAAATTCTTATTATGTAATCTAAAACTGATTACTATAATTTCAACACTACTTACTAGACCTAAAAGCCTTTACTGCATTAGTTTTATGTAGTCTATTGCATAATATTTGTAATTACGTGCTTCTTTTGAACTTCTTAAACCTCTATGGAAACTATTAAAGCAAGTCAAGTGAAAGAAATTGTTGACACTGGACCTTTGTACACTTGTCATGGCACAATATGTACCAATGCAGTCATTCTGAAGAAACAAGGATACGGACTCAGCTTGTTCAGGAACCAAAGATAATCATGGGTAATTTCAATGTTAAATTTACATGTAAAATCAGTAAATTATTTATATACAGTCATTGGGAGATGCTCATAAGAAGAAACTTCAGTAAAGTCAAAAAGAGTGAGCAGAAATCTCACCATATGAAGAAAAGAGAGATTAAAGACAGCTGCCTCAGGACATCTTGACCATAAATCAAGAAATACAGTGTATTGCTCTGAAAAAAACCCTAGCATTTGCATAATCCTTCATATCAACATTAATATAATTTTCAAATGCATGGAATAAAAAGAAATATGTTCTTGCAACTGGAAATGTCCAGGAAAAAAATATTCCACCCATAAACACAACCTGGCATTCCATTTTTATGAGCTTTTTTTTTTCCTTTTTTCACAGATTTTTGACTTTGTTCTCTTTTTTTGATGGGTTCTATATTACTCTTGCAAAACACTAAAGAGTACCCATTATGCCTCTGTATAAAACAGAAAGAAGTCTTTAAACTATAAATTCATTGCAAAATATATGTCCTTGTTTTCTTAACTGGTTTTAATCTCTCTTTGTTATAAGAGCATAAGGTTATTATAAGATATATTATTTTAATCTAGCTTTATTATAAGATAATACTTATGTAGTAGATTACTTTTAAACGTTCAGTTTAGCTAGAAAAACTTGGCATGAATAACAAAGATGTTGTTTCTCAAAGCCTGTGTTTTCATTTAATTAATGTATCACTGTAATTTTCTAGATGAGGCATAGACAGCATGATAACAAATTGTTTTACTCCTAAAATTACTAAGAAACACTCACCTGTTTTTCTAATGCCAAGAAATTGAAACTCTGAAGGCTCTCTCCACCAGGTTAGTCAGTATCCTGAATGAGATACAGCTTCAGATGCTGACTCCAGGTAGTCTATTAGACTGCTCCAGGTGAAATTGAGATGTCTGTGAGTAAATGTTTAAAGTTTCCATTGTAACTGCTAGAGTCTAAAAGTTTCAGTCTAAGCAAATGGATAGATGCCTCTTGTGAGCAGGATCCCACACAAAAGTTATTTAGGAATATGTTCCTTCATTCCTTTCCAATTGAAATACAAACAGGATAAAGTCACATTTTGATATATTTTTTTCATTCATGCCCTGTAGTTTTATTCTTTGGTGAGGGACAGCACTTCAAGAAGCTATCTACATAGTCATGCTCAAAGGGAGAGGTGCAGACATTCACAAACTTCCCTGCCTAGAGGAAAGTAAGAATAAAAGGGCAGCTTCTGTAGCCTTGTCAGACACTCTTTGCTGGTCTCAAATTAAAGCTACAAGGTCCAGATTTGAGGCTGACACTGGCACCTGCTCAGTGGTTTCAGGGACTTTTGTGTCTCCAGAGGGATGCTGCATTTAGCCTGCACTCATTGTTTGGGGAAGTTTCTGAGCCCTCTTGATTACTGGGATTTGTAATAAACTCAGGAGCAGTCCCCAGCAAGTCACCCAGCTGGAAAGTTTCTGCTTTTCTGACCCTCCTGCAGTGACCCAGACACTGGCCAAAACCAGAGCCCTGGGTGGCTGTGAGGACCCTGTTTATGCAATGCTGTAAGAGATGCTTGCCAGAGCAGTGGTTTTCAACAAGCTGTGCAAGCATCTTCCTGGAATTCAGCACATTAATCACGCTGCATTTTGTTCCTAGGGCAGCACGCTACAGGGGTGGTTATGGAATCAATTTTGACAAAGGGGAGAAAGTTCAGGCTCAGGAACTCCAGCATTTTAGCATTTCCCAAGAACATTAGATTAGGCATTTTTTTCCTTATGCTCCAAAACATGGATGTTTCGTGAAACAAATCTCAAAATAAACTTCATTAGATCAATATACTACATTAATGAACTCCATTTAAGCAGAACTTGAAACTCGTAGCCTTAAAATTAATATTTTTAACAGGGCCCAGACACTTCTTTCAGCAGACAGAATGAACATATAAAATAACAAAGGCCAAGACCCCCTGACTTGGTGGGGAACAGGTTCAAACTCTGCATAACTCTGCCCCTAGCTGTTATGCACAGTAGCATACCTAAGGCTCACAGTATTGTAAGTTCCTCCCATCTCTGTTGACACTGCAAATTTTGATAACTTTCAGCACCTGAAACAGAAATGGAATTTCTAAAGCAGCACAATTAATAATATTCTCAAAGAAAACTTCATGAGGCTTTAAAAAACCCTAATTTAAAATGTTCTTTTGTAATCACAAATTTTGCAGAGGACATTCTGTAGTACAGAATTTATTCATTCACTTAAAATGCCCAAGATCTGCCAAACTATGAATTAATAATGATAGCTAGTCTTTTATGTCAAATCAATCTTACCACTCTCCCTCCTGGGGGGAAGTTCGTGATATTTTGTTATTTGCTTCAAGTGATTTCAGGGGGCTTCAAGCACGCAAGCTCAGCAGTGACATTTTGAACCCTGCACTGCCTTTCTCAGCAAGGTGGAGGGAGGTAAGTGGAGATAGTGGCATCTCTTTGTTTGTGGGGATCTCTGGTTGTTACTGTGTCCCTAGTGGGAGCAATTCCAGTAACTTCAATGAAAGCAGGATCAGGGAATTAAATGGGGGGAAAGCCTATGGCTTTGGGCACAAGACAAACTGTATGTTTATAGGCTGCAAAATGGAGCAAGGGGATAAAGATGAGGTTAGTCCATCTTCCAGGGCTGCATTTCAAAGACCGACCTATCCAAAGGGAGGGAGAAAGAGAACGTGTTTTCATTAACACAAACACAGTCTGCACAGAACGAGAGATACTTCTGTGTCTTCCCTTTGATAAATGAATGGCAAAGGTTCAAACACACAAAACAAGTTTGGGACAGTAAATCCCACACTGTAATCCTACTCCCCATCTCCATTCACCCAAAAATGACTGCTGGACTCTGTTTAAGGACAGGATTTGGGGATTCAGGATTTCTGACCAGAGTACTCACTATTTTTATTTCTTCCCCTTGCAGTCCATATAACATAAAGTGTGGGCATAGTTGAGGTAACAAAGGCTGGGAAGGTCCCAAAAGTCTAGCTCATTCACAGGTTTCTGCCAAAGAAAAGAGGTTCAGCAAAGGGAGGTATAGACACAGCCCCCAGCCAGGGCTGCCTACAGACTTTTTCCTTAGCACATTATTTAGAGGCAATGTTTGTGCCTGAGACAGGAGGCAGCTGAGCTCAACCCAAAACCCCAGTGTCCCTCACCAGCACAACACACCTGCTTACAGCCCCCTGCAGCCACACTTCCTTCACCACCACCCTAGAAAGCACCTGGGACCCTCCCCAACTCTGCATCCCAGGGAGTGACCTGATGCTTCCCCTGCTGCTCTCACACCCCACCAGTGCAGCCATTTATCCCTGAGAGAACAGGAGGAGCAGCCTTAAAACACAACACTGCAGCCAAGCAAAAAAATCTGGGCTTTTTTTACAGCATATTCTAGATCTGGAAGGACATGCTTTTTGCTTATCTGCCTTCCAAATAACCTATTGCCTGTTCCTCATTAGAGCACATTAACACAAGCTGGGGAGACAACCTGCCATTACAAAGGATACTGAGGGATTATGAGCTTCTGTGGTTTGTAAAATGTAAATTTGCATTTGAGGGCAGGCAGGGGACATCAGATATCTCTGTTTCCCCTGCAGGGATTTTTGGAAATTGCTCCATATCAGATCATGCAGTGGAAAATGCTTTCAGGTCTGGAGCATGAGGTAAGGAGTCAACTGAGCAACACAGAACACAAAGACAACAGACTTCTGAAAGGCTGGATGGAGCCTGACTCACCACAAGAGGGTTTTTTAAAATCACATTGGGTGTTTTATTGATGGCACTCTCATACTCACAGTTGAAGTCGGTGGCCTGGTAAACATTTGATTTATTGTGAGTTTCACCACTGATAAAGAGCTGCTCACCACTCAGCTCTGGTGGATGTAGCCAAAGCTTCAGCAAGGCTTGACTGCAGGCTGCCTTCAGGTACAGATGGCTCAGATGTTACCCAGTGCTGTTTGCTGAGCAGATAGGCAGGAATCCTCTAAGAGCCCTGACTGCAGGACAGAAGTTTTGCCTGTCCTGAGCTGAGACACTCAGTTGGGTTTTTCCTCTATCCAATAATCTGTGGCAGGGCTCAGCAAATGGAATCTTGGACAGGTTATGTGAAGAGCTTCCTGCCTCACTACAAGTAGATCATGGCAAGAGGTCCTGCTTTTACCTTCCTACCTATGTATGCAGATGAAGGATGAGTCTACCAGCAGCATGAATGCATAAATCCAGCCCATCTGACTACTTTTATTCTCAATGCTCAGATACATAACAAAAATATTTGAGTTTTGGCACAAAGCTATTTTACTGTGGTCTAAGATATTATGTATTTCTTTGCATTTGATAGGGGCTGAGCGTGTACTGCTTAGCTGTAGCTGATTTTGTGGGATCTCTAAGTAGCAGTGGCAATAAAAGCTGTGGAATTAGGGTTGCATGGCCCATCTGAAATGTTGTGCTCAGAGCACAGACATCTCCAGTCCCAAGGGGTTTGGTTCTTGGTGCTCAGCCAGTAATGAATCCCATCATATCCTCATGACCACACAAGGTGGTGAAGACACCAGCTGTGCTGCAGGGTCACTGCTCACCAGGTTAGGTGGGTACCACCCCCTCCAGCTTTGGCTGCACGGGGATCTAAGCCACACTGGTTGACACAAAAACCTTCTGCACACCTAATTCTTAGTACATCCAGAACTTTTGTTTCTTTTTCATTTAGTGAGAGGAAAAGAAATACGATTTAGCTGTTTGTCTGAGCTCAAGTAGCACAAATCACTGGTTGATGGCCATGGTGAGAAATGAGCATCTTGCTCTGTCAGAAGCAAACTGTGGGGAGTGACAGGTAGAGCTGAGCTTGATTCACAACAGGGAGCCTCTGAAAGTCCTTTCTCTCTGCTTCCCTGTGAGGCTATGCTGCTTTGAGGAAACATTTCTGAGGAAAGCTGTGAGTAGTGAGAAAGCACAGGCTGTACTTTACAATGCTGAATAATTCACACATCAGTATATAGACCAGAAAGCTGTAAATTTTCTCATGCTTAAATGAAAGATAAACAATCTTATTATAGGAAATTAACTGATATAGGCTCACTTATCTCCTGGACTCCATGTATGAACGTAGCCTGAAGAGATGGATACATAATTCCCATGTGAAACAACAGCATTGCTATTGATCTAAAAGTATGTCAAGAGAAGACACCCTTGTAACCCGAAAACATACATAATTTACTGTTATACTTCTCTATCATATTGTTATTTTTTACAGAAAGTCAGATTTACACAACAGCATTTAATAAATACAGCTCTTGGCATTACCAAGATTGTCATATATATTTTGGAAGACTTTCAGGCCTCACTTAACTTAGTTTTACAGTTGCTGCAATACACAGAAGTACCATGGAGTCAGAATTCATCTAATCTCCTGAGACAAAACAAATGCCACAGGTAGCAGCAGGTCCTTCTCCTCTGAAATGCCTCCACCATACGTCAGTGCCAGGAACCAGTGCTGACCTATGCTGATGCATTTTGACTTCTGCTTGATGTTGCAATCATATTCCCAGCACTCTTGTTAAAATCATGGGCTCAGCTCAGCTCCTGAGCACTTCTGTCCTCTACTAGAACCTGCTGTGGTCTCTGCTATGGTTCACTAAATTCACAAATCTGATTTCAAGGTCTGTTAGAAATTTTTCAGAATTTCAAGTGGAAAACTTTGTGACAACTGGCACAGTCTGGATATAGCTGGGAGTAAGGACTCAAGACCCAGACTGAGGAATTAACCTGAAAGTATCCAAATCCATGGGTGTGTGCTATGAGTCCCTCTCCCTAATGCTGTCTGGTGGATCAGCTCTGTACAGGAACAAAGGAGAACTCTGACCCATGAAGGAAATAACAACATATAAAGGGAGAATTTATACCTCTACAAATCACTCCATTAAAAAGGTGAATAGATTTGGTCCTATCTCCACAAATACATGGAATATTGTACAGAAACATAAGACTAGACAGGAATTCTTCCATTCTCATGCCTAGTTTCCCAGGCACAATTTAATCTGCTGCTGATTTGTCTCCTTCTGGCTTTTCAGCTGACAAATCTGACTGTCTGGTTCTCATACCATGATCTCCCTCTTACCACACAGAGGCAATTAACAGCACAGAAGGGTGCTTGGAAAGAGGTAACACAACTTCTTTCTGTGCTGTCTGGGGAGCTTTCCCTGTAAGTGGGTGCACTCTACCCAGTGAGGACTCCTCCTGCAAAACCCAGAGACAATAATACCACCCTAGTTGACATATCCAGATATCTTTATCTTCTAGGAAGTTCCTGAGAAGGATCATCTCTGTAGATGTGTTTATGGTTATAGTCCATCCTTATGTAACATTATACACTGTAGCCATTGCTAATATCAACAGCTATTTCACTACCAATTCTTGATTTGCAAAGCTGCAAATTATCCTTGATTTGTTTGCATCAACAAACCTCCCAAAACACAAGCCAACATGTCCATCTTATTTTTCACTGCAGCCTATTTTTAATTCAGCATTTTTGAAACACTAATTTGCTTATTGCTGTCTTTGCATAGAATAATGTTCCATTATCATAGTATTTATATCAGAAAATACCAAAGGCTAAATTTGTAAAAACAAAGTTGAGTAACTTTGGATTGATTTGAATACACTTTGATTAGCAACCATAAAATGTGGCTTATAAAATCGAATGACCTGGAACTGCAACTTCCCATTTCCTGATATCACAGATGTCCTGTTATTGTGTCTCATCAACAGATCTGCCAACAAGGCAGCTACCAGACTTTATAAACTTTCTCCTAAGTCTGCATTGCCAGCTATTCTGACTGTGGTATGGACTACCACAATTACTTCCACCAACAAATGCAGTAATTTTTAAGAGGTAGGAACCTGTCGGATATAAGCCAATATCCTTGTATTGGTAAAATATTAATAATAAAATAATAATAATAATAAAAAATATTAATAACTTAGCATGAAGGAAAGTCCAAAAATACCTATCACTATGCCAGGTGGAAAGAGAGAAATTATCATTCAGACTTATCTCTTTAAATTAGCATTTACAGACCAGGAAAGACTGGGTCCAGTCTAAGGATCACCAACACACATTTCAGTCTGGAACTCAGCAGTCAGGCATTATTGACCCGACTGAAACTCAAATTTGATCATCTTTGTCAGTTTTAAAAAGGAGGCAAATGACTAAAAGATGTGACTGGAACCCCCACTTCTTGTCTGCCCTTACTCTTGCCATGAGACCTATGTTTACTACTGGTTGGCTGAAGGCTAAAGTCTCTACAAAATACCTGTTTTGCCTATTTCTACTGTCACTTTTGTAGAGTTCCCCTGTTTCTCTGTGTAATCAGATGCTGTGTGTTTATTAACCACCAGCACAGATCACTCCAGGAAAGAGACACTGCAGTACTCACATGAAACAGGACTCAATAGGACGAGGTTTTGGTTCTACCAGATGGCCAATATAAAAATAAAAAAAACCCCATCACTGTGTTTGCCAGCAGTTCCAGCAGGATAACATCCCCAGAATCTGAATGAAGTAGTGTCTCCATGCCCACATGGTCCCTCTTGGTGCTGCTGTGGCTCACGAGTCACTGGGAGGCTGCTGCACTGTGCTCCACTGCCTTAGGCTGGAGCAGCCTCCAGGCACACTCCAGTTCCAGAGGGCAGGATGCTCTGCTTGTTCAGAACCAAAAATCACTGATGAAGAGGCATGAAAATACTGCTTGGTTCTTATTTGTGCCATATCTCGCTTGTAATTAAATAGAGAATTCAGGTTTTCAGCTTGGTCAGTCCAGTTTTGCCATAAACAATATATTCATTTTAACCTGTAGTCCCCCAAAGTGAATTATTAAAATAAACACATAACACTAGTTTCTTCCAAGCTATGCATTTACCTCATTTAGTCGTTTCACAGCCACATTTCCTTCTCCTTCCTCCAAAAGCCAATCTTGCTGCTAGAGATTGATTTTATTCTGTTATTTCCTAATGTTCTGGGTAGTCAAAACCAAAGTGTTTTCTACTTGGCTTGATTCTTCTTTTCTTGAATTAATGCAATCTTTTCCAGAGGTAAACATCATGACTATTTAATAAAAATTACATCTATATTGAAGGGCAAAGCCAGGCATTGTGACAACAAAGCTGGTACCTCAGGACACAGTATAACAAATGAAATTATTTAACCACAAGAATTTGTTGTGGGATCTTGCAGAGAATGTGAATAGGGGCTTGAAGATCATTTCACTCATTTCCCATTGGAGACAGATCTCAACTTAATAAAATTGTTCTTAACAAAAAGAGAATAACAAATGAGGTTTTACTGACAGACTGAGAAAATGCTGCTTGTAATTTATTTTTGACACAGATTCAAAAGTAAAAGGCAAAAGAACATTTCCTTTGTTTATGAATACAAGCCTCACTTTATTGAGATTCTGGTGTTTTTAATAGATAGGTCAAACCAAGTTTAAATGATTCCCTGTATTTTTTATGGTGCATTGTTTTGCATTTGAAATTGGGCAGGAAAATCATCCCAAAGAGAATGGCAAGGCAAGTTGTTTGCCTCTGGCACAGGGAGAATTTTGTGGTCTGACAAGAGTCTGTGTGCACATCCCCTAAGTGATGTGGGGCACATCCATTGGTATCACCAGCACCCACTGCTTTCAGCCACTGGCATGAACTTCAATGAGGGAAAAATTACTAAATAAAAGTATAATATTTAATAATTACTTTTCAAGTATGTTGGATTATGATAGTAAAAATTCTAGGAACAACTAGGATCAGCTAAACTATCTTCTGTCTTAAAATCCCTTAGGTGATCCTAAGACAGGGCATCCATCAACATGGAGAGAAAAATGGAAGTGGAACATAAGAACAGAGAGAATAATTTGACAGAATGATGTGTTTGCAAAATATAATAATTGTAGATGTATTATAGGCAAAAAGTATTTTCTACAGCTAAATTATGACAATTGTCAATGTATCTAAACCTGAATGAAGGTACAAAAAAAAGACACTTTAAGTTACATGATAAACACACTCCTGAAATGTCCTTTTCTTTCATTTTTTTCTTCTTTTCTTATGTGAATTTGCTTACACAGATACATAATTTCATAAATTGGAATTCATAAATTGTCATAAGATGTCAGTTTGGAAATATTCAGTCTACAATGAAGTTCCATTCACTAACACTGAAATAGTTAGATAGATTATAAATATATTAATAGAATAACATTTACATTACTATAATATAGAACTGAAAAGTCAGAATTCTCACATGAAATCAACCTGCAGATATAATCAAATTTAAATTAATTACATTGTCTCAAATATTTTTCCATGGGCTACAACAAACATAGGGCCAGGGTGGATCCCTGACAGAATTAGGCAATAAGCTACAGTTGATGGTGCTTTACATGATTAATGTCAAAATCTGAGTGACCAGAACCCAAACTCAGTTTCTGCCTAGCCTCTCAGTGCACTGAGAGCTGTTTTCAGCAGCAGCATTTCTCATGGGCCTCAGCCTCTCTCAGCATGGATGTGACTTCCATCTGAGCTCTCCTAGGATACAGGAAGGATTTCCCATACACTGCTTCAGAGTCCTGACGAGAGTTGAGGTGTTCTCAGAAACAGACATAAACTTTGAATTACCAATATGTTGCTAATCACTTGCTGTCAACCACAGTTTAGCATACAGCAACTTCCTGTGATTGGGGAGTCTGTAATCCCAAACTGCCTTCTGCCTGAAGGCAATCAAATTTATGTTTTCTATGTGAGTCCCCTCATCACTAAGCTAAAAATTGTTTTAGGAAGGGGCCAGACTGAACCAGAGAGACTGAGGGAATTCTCAAACCAGGCTTAGGTTACAGCATCACTAAAGCCTGGGATTCTCCTGAGAGGAGGTGGCTCTCCTTGAGAAGCAGAGCAATCTGCACTGCAGCTCTTGGCTACTTTATTTTGCACCAGGGAGTTACTTGGCTGTGGCAGGAGACAGAAGGGACAAGGTGCCATGGCAGTCATGCTTCACCCTCCTGCTTACTCCCTCTCCTTCTGGTCAAATGAATATTCCAGTGGTTGATATAAAGTTAAAGGATTTCAGATAGACTCAGCTGCAGAAAACAGAAATGTTTCACACAGCTGCATTGGTGTCCCCTCAGCTGGAACACAAAAAACCCTGTTGGTGATCAGTCCTGCCCTTATCCAATGTGAAGAGTAAACCCAAAGTTCCCAATCACTTTTATGGATGTTTTAGGAGGAGCATTCCCCATCAGAGGAGTCATTGTATCTGCTGTGTTCAGAGGGGTCAGGGACAGAGGGAAGACAGAGAGCAGCGTTACCTCATGCAGGAATGAGAGGAGAGTTCAGGAGGCACTCACAGGAACGTTTGTGAAGCCCAGAGGGGGCTGAAGTGTCTGTGCTGTGGTATGAATTAAAGCTAACACACTGTGATGTCTAGCTCTTTACCCAAGGCACTGTCCAGAGCAAAAGATTTACCCTCAAGAAAATGTAAGATAAAGATTTTTGAATATTTCACAGCTGCAGAGTATCACAGACATTCCATGTTTTCTGGACACATTTGAAATGTTCATTTGAAATTTATGAGTCAATCAGCTTGATAGCCACTGTATTAAAATAATTAAGTATACTGGACAAAATATAAAATAAAAATATCAGAGGAACAGGTTCCTGGCCATATTTAAGCACAGCAGGTAGAAGTAGGATGAAGTGCTGTTCCTTTGGTAAATGGGGGTTTCAACTTCACTGGTTTATAGTAACAGGCACTCAATAACTTGAAAAATTAATTTCAAAGCCATACTAGAAGCTGAAAGGGAGAGTAAGAAAGCACAGTCTGAAGAAGAATTGTACATTGGGTACAATTTGATGCACTACTAAATTTCACCAGTTATCACCTGGAAGGGGAAAATATATTTATTAATAGATCAAATCAAAGAATAGATGAATGTCTTGGGTCCAATATATTGACTGCCAGATTGCAGAGAGCAGCTTTGATTTCAGCAGCTCACCAAGATGACTTTTGTTAAGTGGCATCAGAAAAACATGGTTTTACAGACAAAATATCTTCCCTGTTCCAGCTCCCCAGAGAAACATGTACAGAGAGTTCATAATTGCCCTACATGACCCCCTTAATGCAGGCTGGGAAGGAGCTCTGGAAGCAAGGCACGCTCCGGGCAGGCTACTGCATCATTCCTTTTAGGAATGATCTCATCATCTAGTCAAAAAGAAATGTAGCCTCAGTGTTTCTGGAAATTGAAATTCTCTCAGTGGAGAAGGGTTGTTTGCTATGGGGATTAGAACATTACCTCTCTGAGGAATTTTTACAGAAAAAAAATACGAATACAATTCTATACTTGAACAGGACCAGGGGGTGTTTAAACCCCAAAGGAAGGCCAGGAGTGAAGTATGTTGGCCAACTTCAGATATAAATACAGAAATGAAAAGGCAATGTTGAGTAAAACCCTGTAACATGTTAAAAATGACATCATAGCCTCCAGGAAAGCTCATGGAAGTCCCACCAATTTGAAGCAGAAAGCAACACAAAACAGGTGCATGCCATCATTTCTGTCAGCTGACATTGATGGCTGCTACTCATGGTCAGAAATAGTGCATTTGACAAATTTCTGCTGTGTACACTTGATATAATCCAGAATATACTTGTCACCAATATGATGCCTGAAATTGAGAACTCATGAATATACAAGTTTAATTTATGATTAAAGATGCTAGCAACATGACAGCTTAAGTAGTATTTTTGTGAGGTTTTTTTCCTAAAGGTGTCTAAAAAGCAAAGCAAAGAAGCTCTATTAGTAACAACTTTTGGAAAGAAGGCAACACAAACGTTTTATTTACTCAGTGTCTGGAACTGTGAACTAAAGGTTATGTCACTCCCCAGTTTGGTGAGACATAATTTTTTTTCATTATATCAGATTGACATCAGCTGTAAATTGGGTCCTCCAGATTCATGTTGATGTTAAAATATAAGAAAGTTAGGGTAGTGGTTTTAGCTTTCCATGGATTCTTGAAAGACAAGGATGCATCATTCCTTCCATCCAAACCAAAAGGCTCCAGTAGCAGTGCTGTACCCCAGAATTGGTTGAGAGTGGTAAATCCTAATATTCTTCTCATAGTGTGATACTTGATGTCTAAGACCCAGAAAAGGGCAAGATTTTAGATTCATGTCATATGCCTACTTAGATGTATGGTGAGTTGGTTCCTAATTTTGGTAACAACTCCCAAGTCTAGTAATTCAACAGTGGAGTGATGGATTCTACTTCAGTGTCAAGTTCATTATCTCAAGACATTTCTGATGACAACTGTATCCTTGATAAAATTTAATCAGTCTGCTCCCATTAAATCCCTGGAACAGCATTACTTATACATATGGCACATGTTTAATTTCCTATGATTAAGTGACTCCCAAAAAAGTGAAGAGATATCTATATGAAGAAGAGTTGAAGGATCATTATTCTTCTAGCAGGGTGACAGGTCTCTCACATCTCCTGATTTTTTTCACATGGCAGTGCTGAGTGGTGGTGTTTGGCTTGTCTTAGATTTCTCTCTGGGCTACAGATGGGGAATTGGGCTCTGACTCAGCAGAAGGAGCCAGTTGGTTCATTTTGATGCCATCAGACTGTAGTCTCTAAACCCTCAGTCTACTCTTCTCTGAAACATCTGCTCCTCAAAGGAAAGGGGACAAGAAAAAAAAACAAACACAAAAACGAGGATCCAAGCATTTCACAAGAAAACTTGAGAAGCAGACGAGATATTTTTCTTCCAGACAGCACTCTACATCTCATATGCTATAGACAGAGATGGGTCAGGGAGTGTGAGTGGACAGATCAGGTTTTATTTCTTCTTGAAATATACACATATGAAAACCAAAGCAAACAGGCAAAGCACTCAGGCACTGCCAGGTTAAGAGATTAAGAGGTTAAAGTTAATTAAGAAAAACTACACAAGTTTCCTTGGCAGAGCAATATGGTTGTAAAGAGACAAGTACCCCACGTTTGGCTGCTATTTGATGCAACTTTGAAGCACTCTAAGGTTGCATCATGAACGCACAGACTGCAGATGACTCTCAAAGAGTTGAAATGTTGAGCATGCAGGGACCACATCCAGGAACTGTCTTTTGCTGTTCTCTGAAAGAAGTGTGTAAGGCTGTGGAAGTGAACTGCTGGGGAAAAAAAAGGGAGTTAAACAGAGGATTTTTGTGCAAGACTAATCAATTTTAGAGGAAAGTTACTTCTAGTGCAACCTGCAACTCACTGCTTAAGGGAGCAGAGGAGGATAATTCAGAGGGTATTCAATTGTTAAAAGAGAAGAGGACAAATAAACACTAATTCTGACCACATTTTCATTAGAAATATAAGTACTACAACATTTTAAAAGAGCACATTATTTGTGTGGTTTTAAACCTTAATTGGAAACTGAATGGGAGGATATCTAAATATAGCTGGCCAATGAGCATGATACTATTTAGCATTTTGCTTAAAAACTTCCAGAGCAGATTGACAGGTGAGATGAAACTGTGGGTTTCATAAGCTGTGAAGATGATCCCCTACAGCAAGTCTGACATTAAAACCCAAGGAAGTTGAACATAGGCCATGTTCACCATGGCTGAAGATGACATGGAGGCCACAGCAGACAGAGACATGAAGAAGAGTGATTGCTGTGATTGTTCTATGATGTTTCCAAGTATTTCCTCTCATTGGAAAACCTGAACTGTTAAAAACTACAGGTGAATTTTACAAGGAGAATTGCACTAGTGGGTGTCTTGGGTTGCAGTGCAGGATGTAACCAAGGGTGTGTTTTCTATCATCATCTGTTGAAACTGGGTGGGGCAGTGCTCTTTATCTTTCCCTCAACCCATCCTTCCTCCAGGACATATCTTCTGTTAATGGGTCATAGAGCCCCACTGCATGACTGATAAAATTACATCATCCCATTCGGAGATGCTCAAGCCAGGGGGAGGAGACAAAAATTTCCTACCTAGATAAAAACAGATTTGGAACATCAGGGCAGCCTTTTTCCACTGGATTCCAGAGGAAAACCAGACCCTTCTACATCATCACTGGATCTTCAGAGGAAAACTTCACCTTCTACAGGAGCACTGCTTCAACTGAACCACGTCTGTCACTGCAGGAGGATGCAGCCACCATTTAGTGAGATTGCTACCAACACCCTGACTGACAGAGTGTCAGGTTGTATTCTGACTCTGTCAGTGTTTTGTGTTTTGTATTACTGTATGTTTATTTTAATTTTCCTAGTAAAAACCGGTTATTCCTATTCCCGTATCTTTGCCTGAGAGCTCCTTAATTTAAAATTTATAATAATTTGGAGGGAGTGGGTTTACATTTTCCATTTCAAGAGAGACTCCTGCCTTCCTTAGCAGGCACCTGTCTTACAAACCAGGACACCATGGATGTGAAAATAAGTAATTTCTTTCAAGAAGGATTTTGTTAAAGGGCAGACAGTATGGAGAAGGAACATGGGAAGGATGAAAAGATAGAAAATTTTTCTTTATACTGATACAATCAAAGAGCTCTGCTGGCTTAGATTTATGCAGAGAAGATTAAGGGGATGACTTCATGTAGATTTGTAAGTACTGACATAAGAACAAAAACCTCCTAATAAAGTGTGTCCTTCAGTACAGCAGTCTGAGACATAATAATAAGTGTTGGGTGGAAGCTCAGGTGAGAAGGATCAGATGAGACAAAAAAAAATATGTTAAAGATACTTTTGCAGGAGTTTAAATTAAATGTTTAAGTTAAATCCGTTTTACAGGGAACAGGGCAGAGAGGGCTGAGCCCACCCTGAGCACATGCCAAGAGAGCTCCAGCCCTGTTCCTCACGGAGCTGAGCATTGGGCAGCCACTCTGCAAGCTCAGCTGGTCACCAGGGAGTGACCTAACTTGGGTCCAGTGGAAAGCATACCAGATAGAAAACAGGAGAGCTACAGCTTTGGTCTCTGGTCCTGGGTCCTCATTTTTGCCTTTCCCACAAGAAATCAATTCAGGAATACTCCATTTTTATTTTTTTTTCCCATTCACTCACTTTCTAAAGGAGCTGGTGAAACAGAGTCTGGATTAGGCTACAACATCTACCAATTATGACTAAGCCCAGCCCAGTCACAACTAATGGTAAAACAGGGAAAAAGTGGACAGACTGAACACAACTGTCTTAGGAGGAAAAAATATTATAAAAACAATTCTAAAGAATAAAATCCATCTTCAAGTTAGCGTTAATTTTCCCCACACAGGCAAAAGTCTTTTCAAACTCTTCCTGGAGAATGAAAGCAAATGGGAGGTTAAAAATATGGAGATATGTTTCCCTGATGCAGGAATGTCTCACATTAGCATTAATATAAATTACCCACATGCTTCAGAGTCTGAGCAGGCTCAGTGTTTAAATTGACTCCACGGGAGCTGTTAGGAGCAGAGCAAACTGCACAAGAGGCTCCTGGAATACCTAATGCCACAGGCTAGTAAGAGCTTCCCATATTTTCTCAGGACCCCCATGAAGGTAAATATGTACCTTGGAATAGGAATCTAAACATTATTATCCACACACACTGGAGGCAAAACTCATTTTTTTTAAGGATGGAGACCATATGTAAAACTTACTGAAAATGGGAAATAAAGATATATTTTAAAAATTGCTATTTTAGCTGTGAGATATCTTTTTTAGATATATCAGTTATTGTCCAAAGCCTAAAGTGATGTTTTTTCTCTCTTCTAGGTCTTTGTTTTGTGGATTTTTTTAGTTCAAATATAGTGAAGATCTACTCAAAAGCATGACAACCTTTGGAGGAAGATTTCCATGCTACTGTAGACAAATTATCTCATGCAGCAGATTTCTAGATTGGTAAAACTCTCTTACATGTTTCTGTCTTAAAAACTTGTACTGATTCAAATTCATGTATTCTGTTTATAAAATTAAATCAGTTGCTTCTCAATAGAAATATGCTGTTTCACTTTTTTTTGGAACAGCTGTATGGAAAAAAGTAAATAAGTGAACTGACATATTTTAATTTTTGTTTAGTTATTCAACCAATAAATGTTCATTGCTTGACTGTTCCTGAATGAATACATTTTAATTGTAATACTCCCCAAGATATTAATATCATCAGTGTGCTAGAGCAATAAACTTCATAGACAGATCTACTATCCATTATTTTTGCATAATATTTTAGTTAATTTTTTAACATACTAATGAATGCAAATGAACAAAATTATTTTTTTGTAACTTCCATCACCTACACAGTGTCAGGAAAACATATTTCATCCAATAAACTTTAGGGCAAATTGATTTGTGCTGGAAGAAAATATGAGCCAAGATCTGTAAACATTTAATGTAGATATCTTACTATTTTTTATTCCCATAAGGCAGCTGGAGTGTGAGCTTGGTGAAATCTTCCTGGCTTCACAAGCTCCTGTGCTGGCAGCAGTGGACTGAACTTAATATTTTTATTTGAATTTGAATCAAAGCCACAAGTGTAAATTAATCTTGGTTTTGCAAAAATTCATCCATTGATTCCCCCTTCTCAACTGTCCTTGCTGTGAGTCACAGGCTTTGGTTTTCTTCCTCTGAACTAGGAATACTGACTCTTACTGATGCTACTGTGAGTGCTACTGAACACCCTGAGCACTGGAACAAATCCATATATATCTTAATTTTAAAATTACTTCTTCATCTGAGCCTTTTTACATCCTTGAATATTTCTGTAGAATTTAGCATAAAACCAGTCTTGCATAGTCTCATGTGTATTTGCAGGATTGGGGCCGTAGAGAATAACCCAAATCAGAGCATTATTTTTAATTACACTCTACTATATGAATAAGCCCTCAGTAGTCATTATTAATTTTAGATGAAGCAAAACATTAGTTCAAGTAAAAATCTCAACTGCCCTTGCTGCACTGGAGTAGTTTTTCAATTAAGGAAATATTTGATCCATTAAAGTGAATGCTAAATATTATATAGATATCATAAACACACAGTACTACACTGAAAAATACTTGCAGAAAATGAAAGCTCCCTCTTTCAACTCCAAGGATGTAAAAGATTTATTAGCTGTTTAGAAAGCTCTTATTTGAAATTGATTACAAATTTCCTTCAAATTTGAGTAAGCTGTTTTATCTTCTGTTGTGAAAATTCAAATATGTGTTGCAGGTGCAGACAGTGTGTGTGATCCCCTCTAAAAATAAAGCTAAGCTCATTCCTTTGATAAAGTTCTTTTTCTCTGTCCAACCACCACCCCCAAATGTACATGCATGTAATAGAGTGACAGCACTGCCTTCCATACCCAAATCTGTTCCTGTGTGAGGGACAGGCATTTTCACACAAGACAGATACACCTCTGCAAGCTGTGCTGCTGCAAACCATTTAAATATATTCTTTAGACTAATGTGTCTATTACCCTAAATTTCTCTATTGAACTCTTTTTGTTGAGGGCAAAACTGACAGACCTGCAGAAAACTGTCTTCAGTTGGAAATTTATCCTCCATTTAGGAAGCCCAAGGCAGTTAAAGGGAATCTTGCAGTATGCTTGGCAATTCAACTCATGTTGCTTCATATTTCCTCACAGCTTGCTGAGAATCTTCTTTTTTTAAACTGATCAAGCTACTACCAGAATCAAAATCTTTGTCCAGATCCTTAAATACAAAGACATACAAAGGACAGATTTGAAACCTACCAGGTTTTAGCCTTACAAACTACAGATTAGTATCAGTTGGAAGGAGTTTCTGGATACTAATTAGTTCAACCTCCTGCTCAGAGCAAGGCCATATTCAAAGGTGGATCACCTTGTCCAGCTAAGTTTTTAATGTCTCTAATGATGAAGATTTCACCTGGCAATTAAGGTTATGAATACAAGGTTTTAGAGAAAAATATTATATTTTATTAGACCGAGCAGATATAGCTGAAATAAACAGAAAAACTCTCAAACTCTTGGGAATTATGTGGATAAACTGGTCATTTTGAGTCAATCCAGCATGGTTGTTTACATCAAAGCCATCATTAGCAACAGCATGAACTTTCAAACTGCTGCCTTGAGATGAAAATTAGCATTTCAAGGGTCAAAGCAAGGTTTTGGATCATGCTCAGACCTTGCCAACCTTGGTGTAGCACTGCAAGAAGGATCATGAAAGGCTTTGGAAATCTGGATTTTTGGTGGTAGGACTCATGTTCCTGTACTGAAGAACTGCTGTCTCTTGTTCCCCAGCAGTTTCCCCATGGTAGCAGAGGACAGTAACTTGTCAGAACCCCTCCTGGGCACTGCCTTGTGTCAGTAAAGACAATCCCTCAGCTGCCACCACATGGAGGGTTTTATTGGGCAAAGGGAAACTCTATAAAACTTACTGAATAATGTTGTATTACACGAGATTCCTGTGTCATTCAGATTCTATACTCACTGCAGCAATCTGAATTGCCTTGATCATTGGCATTCGAGTGGTGTTCCCTAATTGTGCCACTTTAATGCACTGTTCTGCAGAATTACTGCAATGCCATAATGAGGTATCTAAGAACCTGTGGAATGCAGACTGCACTAAGTAGTGCAGGGCCCTGCAGCATGGGATCAGACTTTTGGAACTCCCCTGAAGCCTCTGGTCTAGCTAGCATTTCTTACTGAGAGTGCTAAAATGCTAAAGTGCAAGTATAAATATCCCTCAAATGCTGTGATTTCTAAACTGTGTGTTTACTTTTCTGGAAAGGGAAGTTGCTGATTCACAGAAGAGGGATTTGGAAAATTTAATCCCTCAAAATTAAACCTTCTCCAAAGTACATATTCATATGTTCAAGGCAGTTTAATCAGGAATGAAACAGTCAGAAGGTGTTTCTTAGAATGTGAATGCTGGGAAATTACTCAGTTAGGGAGTCAGACTGATACAAGGTGGGGCCTCTCATCCTGGCTTAAAGCTGCCCTGCAGAGGCCATGGGATGGCTGGTGTGTGATGCTCTGGCTACCCAATGTCTCAGAGTGAGCTGTAATGTGAGATCCCATGCTGAAAGGAGCATGAGCAACCCAGAACATCAGCTTGTTTAACTTCTAGCACTGAAGGATAGGAAAACTGTCTTTTCCTCGTGCTTCATTAAACTTTTTGATTTATCTATCAGACTGTGTATACAGGGGCCAGCTGGATGAGGGCTGTGGACTCCTGAGGGGTTTTGCATCCATGTGTAGTTCCATGTGCCCAGATAAGAGCTTAGTCTCAGACATGACCTGTAAAAGGTGGCTTCAGCTGATGAACTGTTGATATCTGTGGCCTTTCAAGCAGTCCTGGGATCTTATTTCAGTCAATGAGCAGCATTTGTTCTTCAGATATCAATTATCCTAAGATAGACACCTATATTTGTCAGATAAATTTCCTTCCATTCGGAATGAAATTGGATTTTAGGATGATACTGACATAAGTGTCTATGTAACAAATGTCTTAAGAGAAGTGAGTCCCCCAAGCATTCATGTTGTTATACACCTGCTAATACAAATGATACCCAGTTTGGATCCTAATTTAACATCTGTATCAGGGCTACAAGCCAATGGTATTGTCCCAGTGTAGAATAATTATAAGAGTAAATTTAGGCTGGTTCAGGCTTACCTCTTATCTGAGGTAAGATACTTAGGAAAGACTGAAAAAAAAAGAGCTGACACATGCCTCTAAAACCATATCTTGGTCCATATTTCAATAAGAAAAAAATTACTTTAATCCTGTCCCATCCAGTGGATGAAACCCCTGTGAAGATTGAACACAATGGGTTATTTGCTTTGTGTTTAATAATTTTGATTCAAGCTATCAGTGTTAAAAATGTTCACTGATACTACTTTCTGTCAGAAACATAAAGTTCCAGAAGGAATTCATATTAAAGACTTGAATCTGGAACTTCCAATTAAGTCCCCTGATCCTGGGGCTCTCCCTAATATGTGACAAATCTTTCTTGTTTGATCAGAAGAAGCTTTGAAACACTTGGAAAAGAATTTTTAAAAAATTTGAAACCTGAATATTTCTGTTAAAATGAAGTACCTTTCTCTGCTTTCTCCAGTTCAAAATTCTTACATTTATTATAATTATTCCTTATGAATTACCCAACTACAGAGACTGATGTCATAAAGAGCTGGAGTTCTGTGATGCTCATCTGAGAATCAGACAGATTTATTTAAATGAAGATATTACTGCAAAACAGAGGATGTCTTTCAGATAATAACTTTTCTCAGATCCTGCACAGAGATAGAATTTTCTAATCCATTTAAATGATACTGGTCTGGTTTCAGGCATGGTCCATATGGCACTTGCTACTGTAAATACTGCTTTGATTTTTTTTTCCTGTTTACAATTTTAATCTCATGGCTTGGTATTTAAAGATTTTTCACCTGCCTTCTCTACCTGGTATCAGTTCCATTACCAGTAGTAATGATTATGAGCCAGCATTTTGTGTACTTTCATCAAGGTTTACCATAAATTATAAAAGTGATTTTCAAAGGAATCCCCCCAATATAATTTTCTCTTGCAGTTCAGGTTTGCAGTCTCTGGTGACAGATTCTAAACCCTGTGGAAGCCACTGGCTCCACCAGCCTCAGGAGAGGGCAGTGGGCATTGAGTGTTTATTTCCCACCAAACACTGGCTCAGTGTGCACCACAGCTGCAATGATGATGATCAATAAAGTAATATATGTGCTTTAATAACTGAAATTAATGTAATGTAATCCACTGGGACTAGATAGTATACTCACAAAAAAACCAACAAAAAAACCCCAACAAAAACAAACAAACAAAAAAAGGCAGATCATGCCCCAATGGGTCTATAACCTTACAGCAAATCAAAAGATTGCAAATAGATATTAACAGGTAGGAAAAACTTTGAGTGCCTCCAGTGCATCAACAGTCTAACTGCTCCCAAATTATTTTTATTCTTGTTATGAAATTCAGGTGAAAATCATAGGAAATCAAGGTCAAATATCAGCCTGCAGAGTTCACCTAGTCTATCCCCTGCCAAAGGTAGAAACCCATATTTATGCCATTCCTACCTTCACCCAGACATATACACTATGCTGCATGTATTACAGCTGAGCATCCAATAACAGAGTTTTATTAACTTCATTACTACATGCTTTCTCCTGGTGTTTAATATGAGCTTTGCATGCCAGAATTCATCATAGAGATGAGAAATAGAAATATTCTTGACAGTAACCTTTTCCAAATAGAGGCTTGAGTTGGAGGGGACCTTAAAGGTTACCTAGTTTCAACTTCCCCACCATGAGCAGAGACACCTTCCACTAGACCAGGCTGCTCAAAACCCCTTCCAGCTTGGTCATGAACACTCCCAGGGCTGGGGCAGCCACAACTTCTCTGGGCAGCCTGTGCAAGTGCCTCATCACCCTCAGAGCAAAGAGTTTCTGCCTAACATCTAATCTAAACCTGCCCTCTGTCAGTTTAAAGCCATTCCCTCTTGTCCTATCACCCTGTGCCCTTGCCAAAAATCTCTCTCTACCTTCCTTACAGGCCCTCTTAGGCACTGGAGGTGCTCTTAGGTCCCCCTGAGCTTCTCTCTTGAGGCTGGGTTCCCTCAAACAGAGGTTCTCTGAGCATCTTCATGGGCTCCTCTGAACCCACTCCATGTCCTCCTTTACTTGGGGGTCCCAGAGCAGGGTGCAGTATTACAGTGGGACACATTTGCTAAATGACCAGAGTCATCCAGCATCAGTGCAGCTAATGCACCATTTGTCATAGTCACAAAGATGTAAAGTACTTTCACACATCTGTTTTAATTTGGCAGCTGAATACTTTCAGAAGTCATTCTCAGAAGGAAAGGTAAGACCCCAAAGGAACCCCAAACGTTTGGAATTACATAATTGAGTAAAGCTTTCATCACCTCCCTTGCTGTGTTAGTGCAACAGGGGTAAGCTGTCTTACTAGAGCACATTTATCCTTTGAATCTGGATAAAATATGAGAGATGTCTCTATCATGCATTATGATCAGGAAACCAAACTTCCTGGAGTTATCTTAAAATATACCTATGCATCTTCATCAATCTTACTTTGGAAGTGTTATACCATTTTTCAAGATTTCTGAGCTTTGGTTTGCGTATCAGTTAGGTCTAGAATCTCATCCATTTTCTCTGTAAGCAAATTATTGTGACCAATGGCAAATTCTGCACTAGAGACACGTGAAAAAGTATTTTGGGCTTTATTAGAAATGACTGAGTCCATGGCCAGCACAAGTGTTAGAGTGTTAAAGGACAAAAAAAAAGTGAATTTTTAGAATATCCCGAGCACACCCAGCCATGTCTAAAATCTGCGTGCGTGGAAGAGTGAAGAGACCAGGAATAATGTGCTTAAAACAGAATCAGGAATCCAGAGAAATTAACAAAACATCTTCCATTAATTTATGTGAGTTGTTCATAAGTATTCAGAGCATTAGATCTGCAAGCACTGAACAGAGTTTTACCAGCACTTTGTTCATGGACATAAAACTACAGCTGTTTCCTTCGAGCAAAGACCTTTATTCCCTGCACGAGGCAGTGAGTGCTGGCTCTGCCCCAGCCCAGCCTGTGCTGTGCACTGCTGCCTGCACTGCTCTCCTCTCCCCATTTCACCACTGCTCAGCACACCTGTCTGGAGCAGAACTAAAGTGTTTGCTCTCCAAATGAACCCAGAGGAGTGAAAGGGCCAGCAGGACTCCACTCTGAGCAGTGGCTGTGCAGTGCTCCAGGCTGCTTTGTCTTATTTTCTCCCATAACTTCTATAATAAATTTATTTGGTTTTAACTTCCCAAAGAGCTGGGGGTGGGGCAGTATGATCTGTGGGTGTTCACTTGTGATGGAGGAAGTTGCATAGAAAATACTTATTTAAGATTAAATTCCTTCACTTCAGAACACTGATTTCCATTTATCATCCATTTCTCCTCCTCTCAGCTTCTTTCACTGGGGTTTTCCTTCCAGTCTCCCAATCTCCCAGACTATCTTTGGCTCATGGCTAAATCCTAAAACATATTTTCTCATCTTATTTTCCCTGTTTCACTCCTCTGTCCTCTGAATGGTGGGTTCAAAGAAATACTGTAATCCAAAAAAAAAGTTATTTTAACTTTTTGGAAACAATCTGTCTTCTTGTTCACACACCTCCTTGCAATTCCTGTCTTCCTTCTGCTCTGCCTGTACTGGATGTACCACCACATATCGTTGATTCCTTGGACCCTTCAGAAGAGTTTGTTTATTTAGGCTATTTTGTTGCAGCTGAATTCATTTATCACACACAAATGCTAACCCATAGATTAACATTTGTTAAGAATTTCCTGGGCCTGACTGATAAAAATGATTAAGGAAAAGAAAAGATATTTCATGATGCTACAGAAAATGCATATGTTAATTTTAGCAGATCTAAGATCTAAAGCTGAAATGAAATAACATTTTAAATGGCCAAATTGAATGAACTGAAAAATGCACCATCCGGAAAACATTCCATCTGACTCCCAATTGACATCTTAACTAAATAATTTTAGTAAACAAATAAGAGACAGAGCTGAAAAGAAACAGATTGAAAGGGAATGAAAGTATTTGTATGAAAGCTGAACCCCATATTTTTATGAGTTACAGCTGATATCAGAGAAAAGCCAAATCTCTCATACTCATCAAATGACTGGAAGATCTGGCAGAACAGCCCCTGATATTCCCCAAGTAGCTTCCACATTGCCATAGAAGGTGGATATTTTCCATGCTCAGGCTATTATGTAGTTATTTCATTGCCACTCTGATTTCTCTAATCCTCTGATAAACAAAGTACTTTGCAAACATTGTGATTTCAAAATCCTTTACAGTTAAAGAAACAAAAAGAAGATCGACTTTGAGATCCCAATGAAACTTTCTGTGATTGCATTGAATTCTTGAGAAACCCTCTCTGAGTGTCCTCATTTCCCAGTGCCAGAACAATGTCAATGTGCAAGCCATGGGTGTCTGTGCTCCCTTACAGCAGGGTCACCCACTGCATGCAGTGGTTTGATCGTGCAGTCTGTGCTCATGGAATAATTTTATTCAATTTTCCACTACCTAAAGCAATTTTCTGTAACTTCAAGCTTTGTTTCATTATCTGAAAAATTATGTGCTATCAACTACAGGCTGGCAGATAACCTGTTGACATTTTTAGCTGCCTTTTTCGTGAAACTGGCAACATCTTAATCTGTTGAGGCTGAGATTCCTTACTATTCAAAAGTTTTCCTCAGAGGGGAAAATGGACCTTTCCCTCTGTTTCTAAACTGCTCATCTCTGCCCTGACAATTCATATTCCCTTTACACACAGATAGATAGATGATATAGATATAGATGATTATATAGATATAGATGATAATATAGATATAGATATAGATTATATTAATATATGATATAGATGATGATAGATATAGATATAGATATAGATATAGATATAGATATAGATATAGATATAGATATAGATATAGATATAGATAGATAGATAGATGATGATAGATATAGATATAGATATAGATATAGATATAGATATAGATATAGATAGATATAGATGATGATATGGATATAGATATAGATATAGATGATATAGATATAGATATAGATATAGATTAGATATAGATATAGATATAGATATAGATATAGATATAGATATAGATATAGATATAGATATAGATATAGATAAGATATAGTTATAGATATGGATATAGATTAGATATAGATATATATAGATATAGATACAGAGAGATAGATAGAGATAGAGATAGAGATAGAGATAGAGATAGAGATAGAGATAGAGATAGAGATAGAGATAGAGATAGAGATAGAGATAGAGATAGAGATATATATAGAGAGAGATAGATTAGATAGATAGATAGATAGATAGATAGATAGATAGATAGATAGACAGATAGATAGATAGATAGATAGATAGATAGATAGATAGATAGATAGATAGATAGATAGATAGATAGATAGATAGAGGTAAAAGGCAATGCTTGATGAAGAGACTGAATAATTGTTAGTTTGTCATGATGGTTAGTGTTATGTACCTGGTTTCCATCTGGGATAATGCATACCATTTAGGGAGTTTTCTTTCCTGAATTTAATGGATGCAGTTGAGTCACTTCATATTAATTTATTTCTAGTTCACTTGTAAACAATTTAGAGCAAAGCAAGCTCTGTATGCTGGAGTTTGTCCTAAGATCCCCAAGGCTTGATCTGCTGGTACTGAAATGGAAGTTTCACAGCCTTCCACAGCCATGCCTACAGCATCACAGCCCAGGGAAGCTCCCCTAAAAGCTTTTATCAAGCAGAGTACTTTTTCTCTGAGAAAAATTCCAGTCAGGCCTTCTGGGAGCAGAGCCCAGCCCTGCATCTCACGGGCAGAGCAAGAGTGATGGAGTGCAGGTGGCCCAGCAGGAGAGCCTGCACCCACCCCACCCCAGGGCTGCACAGCTGGGTCCTTCTGCCCTGGAGCTGCTCCCTCTGTGTGAGGCCCATTCCTGCTGGGAATGCAGCCAGGGCTGCTGCTAGGCACTGCAGCCACACGGAGCACTGCTCCAGAGGGAGAGAGCTCAGGAGGAATAAAGAGCAGCTCTTCAGCAGGAAGGATTTGGCTGCTCCCTTCAACATCAACCCAGATGCAATGTGTTCTGCTCTCAGCTGCTTTCCTACCCCAGTCCATCAAACCTACCAACCTTTGCTTTCACTGGAGCTCTCTGCTAGAATTATTCTGTTTAATTACATTTTTGATGCTTGACCACTGAGAAGGATGAAAAGAACAAGTTCACTGTCTCTCACTACCTTCCTCAATGAAGTCAAGGAAGATTTTTTCCATTTTTATGGCTTAAAAATTACTTAATAAATCTTTATAGACTGAGGAACAGTAAAAGCTCTAGTTCTCTTTTAGGCAGCAAAAAGCCCCACATAGATGAGGATAAATTATTGAGTTTAATATATCACCCTTCTCACTAAATAATGTTAGCACACTATTCAGAGAAATATTGGAATAAAAATGAATGGAGGCCCATTACAATATTACATACAATTTGTCAGACATATTTAATCATCTTTATGCCTTCCACAGGATGAAATAAAAAGTACTTTCAGGGAAGAATCTTGATAACAGTAGTACAGGTGAGTGGTAGGTCAAAACCATGGTTCTACCCTGAGATTTTGGTCAACAGATTTAGTGCAAACACATACTTCTTCCAATTTATCCTGTGCATAGCAAAGAGATTTTTAAAATAAGATATTAAGGTGAAAATGTACCAAGGAAGTTACAATTCTTTGTAGTGACTTCTGCAGCTTTAAAAGGTTGACTGCAATATGCTTTGCTAGAAGATCATAGATAAAAATCTAATATTCACAAAAATTTTACAATAATTTATGTCTGGATTTAGTGAACATCCTTCCATTTTAGGTGCAAAGACAAAATCATTATATTTTCCAGTGTAATAGCTGCTGAAATAGCCATGGTTTCTGAGATTCTTAACATATGTGGTCTTATTTTGATGTTTAATAACTAATTTTTAAGTGTTTTTAAAGTCCTCAGTGTTTTTTGACAGGCTTTTTCAATAGGTGTTTGCAAACAAGATAAAGTAAAAACTGCCTCTTTGCTTTTTCAGGCACTTGCAACTTCAATGAGAATCAGAAAAATACTCACTCCTTTACTGATGACACCATTCCTGCTTCTTCCTGAGAGAACATGTGCAATTACACATTCACATCCAATTGCACACAGACTATTTTGGATTTGGTTGTTTTTTTTCCTTCTCTGGAAAGAAAAGGAGGCAGGGAATTCTCTGCTCATCCCTTGCCAGACAAACTTCTACCTGAACAAGGAGAGGAAGGTGATTTTCAGATCCCTGGCAGGAAGGCTTTGCTTGAGAGCAGAAGGCTTAGCCAGGGGACTAAAGGCAACGAGGCAAATCTTTCTGAGCAACATTTGGGGAGGGCAGAGGAGAAGATGTGTTACATTAGGATCACTGCATTAAAAAATCCATCAAAATTCTTTGAGGCAGGGAACAGAACTCAAAATAGCACCTTATTCTCCAGCTGACAGGTGACAAAATGGTTACTGGTCTGACAGAAAATTATTTACCTAAGAGAGACCTCTGCCAGAGAATCAGAGTACCAGGTACCTCAAAACCTCAAAGTGAAAGCTAGAAATAAATTGGCAATCATCGATTTTAACTAATGAAATCCATATTCTATCTACACTCTACCATCCTTTACAGGTAAGCAGATTTAGACAAATATTCCTGATAAAAAAATCAGCAACTCTACTGTGGTCTGCAGGAAAATGTTTCCACAACCTTCTGAAGGAAATCATTGAAACAAAATTTCTTTATGCAACCAAAACAAATATGTTTGAACATGCCAAGGAATCATATATTTTGGACTTGAGGCTTGATTTATTTGCCTAAATTTTGGCAACAAAGCCCTGATCATAGTGCTTGTGTAGTACCTGCAGGTAAAGCAGGATTTGCTCTGGCATCAGCACTGGCACTAAATATCTAGGATTAGACAACTGAACTGAGCCCTTTGTCTTGTCCTATTTGAAGATGAAAACAACAACTGAAAAATCTCAAAATATCTTAGAAAATTTAAATTCAAAATTTTAACTCAGCAGTAGAAAATAAGGACTTTTTACTGTAGTCAGCTGAGTTCCACAGTATTGAAAGATACAGATTAACCATAACCATATGCTTTGATTAAGATATTTGGACAGCAAGGACCAGACTAAATACACAGTTTTACAGTAGGAAAATCTCTCTTATTATCAAACATTCTATAAAGACATTGCATGAACACATCTAAGTGTAATTGTCCTGTCTGCCATGCTTTTCTTTCTCCTGAAGCAAAATAAACTATCCAGATTATTTTAAAGAAATTTTTTCTTTTAGTGACTCCAAGCTTAAAGCATCATTTTTCAGTAAATGCAGCTATCAAGGAATTTACTATAGATTGCAGGGGACATTAAAATGTCAATAATTAAACACTGCAAGAAGAGGAATTTTGAATGAAAATGGCTCATAAAGCATGCTACTCTTTATCTTCAAAATATTTTCCAATTATTTTCCAATAAATTCAGAGGAGTTATTGTTTTATTTTTCATTTTTTAATATGAATGCAGGGGATCCATAAAAGGATTATGGTTTCATCAAAAGAAACACCAGAGTTCCAGGAATAATTTATTTGTGCTTATTTATAGCTATTACCAATGCTGAGATTCTTTGTTTTTTGATAACTCGACAAATTCATATTGATGAGTGTAGGATTCCTCTGCAACATTGATTATATTTACTCACATTAGAAATACTTTGCTTTCTTTGTTGGTCAGTATTCATTCTCCTGAATCTTCAGATTTTATTATTTGATGAATTCTCCAAGCACCTTAATATTTTCAAACCCAGGAATATTGAAAACTCATTAAAAAAATATTTGCATCACCTTGTGTTGTCAGGATCAAATACTGAAGATACTTGAACACCATTCTATTCTCTTCAAGGTATTGAAATAATAAAGTAAAGTACAGCCTGCTGGCATTTTCACTGGCCTGTTACTCAGTGTCTTCCTTGTGCCTTTTGAAATATGACAGAGTGGGACATAGTTGAAACTCCCTATCAGCTTCTTGAGCCATCCATAGTAATGCACTTAACTGGCTTGTCATGACTACTCTAAAATATTTCTCTTTATTGCTTTTAATGGTAGATATAGATCTTTCTTCACTGGTCACCAATGAGAAGCACTTGAAGTACACTACTTTAAGCCAGTATGTCAAGAATATTGGAATAAACCTGCAATAAAAAGATATGTTGGGAAATAAAAGGAGATATGGCAATAAAAACGACAATCTCATTCTTGCTTTTAGCAGTGAATGTAAAATATGGGTAAGGGTTCTTCATTTCAACAGCAATCAATTCATAAATACATGAATACATGGCATGAATCATTGCATTTGCAAAAAACATTGCCTCTTTTCCAGGAGCTGAGAACCTCAAGTGCAGTGAATGATGCTTTTCACATTCCAAATCAATACATTATTTATTTTTTTTTGTATTTGCTTCCAAAATCAATTGGGACTCCAATGCCATTAATATTATTACAATGGTGCATGCTCAGTCACACAATCTGATACTCTTGAAGTAGTTTCTTCAAGTCTCAAAGCTGAAAGAGAAGGTAACAATCCAATATAAATTTTATCAGTAATGGAATGGTCACAAGGCTGTGTAGAGGAAGTCACAGCAGAAGCCTTTTTATTTTTCTTATACGTCTGGCCCATTAAATATTCTTAGCAATGACTGACTCTAATTGGAAAGCCTGAATTAAAAAAACCTTCTGTTGTAACCAGCAAGCATTAGGGGATGATCTCAACACCAGACAAGCCAGTGCACACCCCTGTTCCCTCTGGGAATTACAAAATGAACTACAGCCAGCTGACCCTCCCACTCTTCTGCCTCTTCAGTGTTCTTGTGTCTTTTAAAATGTGTGTCTCACATTCAACCAAAATCTAGTGGTATTTAGGTTTTGCAAGTACAGCCTCCACCACTGACTCCAGCATTACACTAAGGAGTAATGTTTCTGCTTTGTTACTCAGCCATGAATTCTGCCCAGAGAGCAAAAGCTTCCACCCTCACCCACTAAGCACACAAAGGGCTCTTCTCTCCTGTCACTTACTCCACTATAAATCAGGAGGAACCCTGTTGAACATTGCTAATTTAGGCTAATATTAACCTTGAACAAATGCCTATATCAAGCCTCTATGTATACTGAGAGACAGGGCTTTGTTGTTGTAATTACATTTTTTTAAAGATGTGAGTTGCATAAATCTCATAATCATTTCCTCTGCCTATAACAGCTGTAATCTGCAGTTCAAGAAGATTCCTAATTAATATTAATTCCCACCCTGTGCACAGTGTGTTTTGGCAAGTAATTAGGTCTGAAGGGATGGCCAAACACACTGATCTTCAAATTCTGAACAATTTAATTACAGGCTTGTTTTCTGCATGGAGCTGCACAAGACATGAGTTTAGAAGAGAGCATGAGTGAGGTGCTGCTCCAGGGGCTGGCTCTGGAGCCAGAGCAGAGAGGGCTCTGCAGGAGGGGAGCAGGGCAGGCTGATAAAGCCTTTTGCCCAAAACCACTGGATTCCAATGGAAGCCAAACCATCAGCTCACATGGGTCACCTGGAGGATGCTCAGTCAGACTGAGTTTACTGCAAGTGCCTCCCTGAGAGAAGTGACTAACAACTGAAACCAGAAATTAGCCACTCAAAAGGAAGAATGCATTGCATTTTAAAGGGGTTCAACAACAAAGAAGGGCCTTTGTCATGGATTTGCAGAATAATTTTGCATGACTGCACATGAGAAACTACCTTCTTTACTCTTAAAGAAATCAAGTTCTTTCTTAGATATTTCCAATATTTTATTAGCATTTTTCACTCATTAAGCTAATGCTGAGGTCACTTGTAAGCACAAGTTAGTGTTGTAAACGAGGAGGAGAGTTCCCCTTTTCCAACCTACCACTCATTAGCAGTTTCTTTGATGCCAGATAATGGGATCTTCACTGATAGGGGGAGCTCTGAACACTCCACCCGTTCTCTCCAACACATTCTAATGAAATCATGAAAATTAACACCTGTGAAGTCATGTTACATGTGTCACTCAAATTATCAGAGATGAAAGAAAATCCAAATTGCTTCTGCCCAGTCAGGGGTGCCAAAAAAGTGCTCCAAGTGCCAGAACAGAATTGCTAATTTCTCAATTATATAAGTGATAAAGAGTGATAATACAGGCAAATACTTAAATGTGTAATTATTAGTAACAAATGCTTTATAAATTGTTAAATGTGTTTGCACAGATGCTTTAGGAAGGTCTTACTTGTAAACTTTTTACTTATAAGCTGAGAGTAATTGTGGTGGATTTTAGCCAAGATTCGCACCTGCTGGAATTGCTAAATATAAACAACATGAATCAGAACATCTGACTAGGATCATAATAATTACAGATCAAGAGAGAAAAAAAAGAATAAAGTAATATTCCCATGATGCATTGGTATTTCCTCACAGGATACTACCTGCATGGTCAAGCATGCTCACAGATTTGATGGCAAAGTCAGAGTTACATGAAACTTATACATCTATCAAAAGTAGAACACAAATAAAGCACTTTTAATGTGCTAAACTGGCTTCCATTTCCAATAGCTGCAGTAACTTAAGTTACCAGGACAAGTAGCAGCTACCAGAGGTTTCTGATTGATTATGGTCTTCCTGCTGCTAAACAATGATTTCAATGAGTTATACCTTTTAAATCTCCTGAACTTTCTGTGAACTTGAAATCAACATTTGCTTTACATGACAGAAAAATAGCAGGCTACAGTATTGCTGCCAGTCTTGCTGTGCATTTTTTTTTAGTTAAACTGTTCTTATTTGGAAAAGCCTGAGTACCCCACATTCAGTAGATAATTTGTTCCTAAAGGTACACTGCAATTTTTGACATAATACCCTTGATGATTTCCATTAGCCTAGATAAAATAGAGCATAAAGTACCACACACTGGAGATGTTGAAAAAAAAATATATGATCAGAAAAAGCACAGCACATGAGTACATACTCCCCAGATGTTTTGTGAAAAAAAGAGTGGCTTCATCCCTCCTTCCTCTCCTGTCTCTCTCCTTTCTTCCCTTCATTTCTTCCTTGCTTGAACTTTCTTACTGGCAAATGTAAGTAAGAATGAGTTACAGGAGTTAAGAATTAATTTTATGACACCTTTTCTGCTTTGTAAGATGCTTCTAATGAGTCATTTTCACTTAAAAACTTTGCTGAATCTTAGTTATTTACTGATATTTACTGATTTGCCATTTCTAAATATAAGGCCCCATTCATCAAAACACAGAAAGAGATGCATAATTTTAATTAAACAGTGGAATTCACATCCAAAGCAGACAGTAAAATGTCAGAGGCATCTCTTTGGCTTGTGTTCTCCAGTGGATTGCACAAAGTGTACTGAGAGATAATTCAAGAACAGGGAGGTAACACATTCTAGAATTCACTGCTCCCAACTCAGTCCAAATTTTGGGCTCCTTTATGGGCTATACAATTGTTACAGAGGTTAGAAATAGTCTTGAGTCATAAAAGAACAATTATAACACAGACAGAATATCAGCATTCTTGGCAATATTTTAAGTGCAAGTGTGAAAATTATTACCATTTAACATCAAGCTGGAACAAATGAATATGTTCAGGAAAAGAGTAATATTTTTACTAGTCCTTACCAGCAAGGTGACATCAATGATATGTTGACTGGCAAATACAGATACTGTGTACAGATACTGTCAAGGCTCACTTGACTGTAGTGAAAAGTCTTTTTGATTGAACAGTCCTTTTCTGGAAGGACACTTTCCCCTCAAAATTAAATAAGTGAAGAAGTGCTGGATCTCCTCTGATAGCATTACTAGAAATCACGTACCTCTCTTCTGTAAATGAAGAATATTACAGACACTGAATGCATACAAACATCAATTATACACAACCAACATGAAAATGAAAATTCAGAAAAATATTAATAGCTTTAAAATGAAGGATGAATACATAAGGAAAAACTTTCAATTGTAACATTCAATTAAGCTTCCTGATATGGCAGAAACTGTACCTGACATTATGCAAAAAGAATGGGAAGCCAATTGTAAATTTTATATTAATACAGCAGAGATCATTTTTTATTGAAATCAGGAAGAGTGGAAAAGAAATATCACATGGGATGCTGTTACAGGAAAAAAAAAAAAGGCAGGATAGGTTAAACCTACTAAATACATTAAGGCCAGAACAGTAAACAAAGAAAAAAAGAAATATATGAAGAAAGATGAAGCAGTACAAGATCATCAAAAGAAGATAAAAATAAAAAAGATAAAGGAGACTTTGTTGATAGGCACTGAAAGCAGAAACAGCAGCACTGAAGGAAGACATGAGAACATTTTATCAAACTCTTTAAAAATACAAGTAAACTGCAATGAGGAGCAATGTCTGGAAAAAAATAAATCTCACCTTATTTTAAAGACAGACAGAAAACCTCTCAAACATTACAAAAAAACCCCACCTTATTTTTCCAATGAAAGAAGATAGAACTTGACACCTGTTTTGTAGCAGCCAAATCTTAATGAGCTTAAAGTGGTTGTTGAAATATGAAGCAAGTTAAATTAACAAAAGCAATTCAAATCACTGCAGCACATGAGGAAATTAAATGGACAGCATGGTATTTGGAGACATCCCTATGGTTCAATGGAAAGCAGAAAGAACACAACCTGCTCTTGTCTCCATGGAAAGCCTTCAGTGCAGCCAACTCTGCTGTTTTGAAGTTGCCACTCGAGCCAGACACAGGAAACATGGCAAACATTTGCTCTAATTGATCCTGTGCAGGCAAGACCTTCCTTCTGCCCAGCAACAGAGCAGAGAACAAGATGGTAGATGCCTCTTCCCTGCACTCTGTGGGACTTGATTTACTGGTGGAGTACCATGGCAAGCACCTTTGAAATCTCTTGGATGGTGATTCTGTGAAAGAATGAAGAATGTGCCATGGAGTAGATGCAGCTGGGAGGGGATGAATCTTGGTGACAAAGACTGCACCTTCTTCTTCCCCACCCTCCTTTGAAATGGTTTCTGTTACTGGATCATTACTGTGGAAATGCTTATTTGAGGAGATGGAAGGGTTTGCAGCCAAATGATGTCTCGTTGTGAAAGGGCTGTCTGTCTTCTACTTATGCCAAACAGGCCCAACAAATGGTAAATTGGAGACAGGCAATGCCACAGATGATAAATCATCTGCACAGAATTCTCTCTACTTAAGAGCTGAAGCTTTAACAAATTTGCATAACCCCATTCATAAAGCAAAATAAATGCATTCTTTATATAAGTTAAAACCAGCAAACTATTTCCCATACATATTGCTGTGCAGAAGGACTTCATAATTAAAAAACCCACCGAAATCAAGTGCAAGAGTCCTCAAATACAGTGCAGAGTCCTAGAAAAATAATGCACTCAGCCTGTGCAAATGGCACAGCTATCAGAACAGGTGTCTGTGAAGACTATTTAAAGTATTGACTTAATAAATTAGAAATGAAGAAGCCTTAAAATGAGTACAGATAATGGAAACAGTACAAACTGAATTAAGGCAGAGAAGGGACACGGATCTATTTTTCATGATTCTCCAATAGCAGGAGAATCAAACCAAAACTTTTGTGGAAGTCCCAGGTTTGGCTTCAAAGGGCTGAACCCATGGCACTCTGCAACACAGTCATGGTTGGTGGGATCCTGTTCTGAGAAACAGAACAGAAACCAGCCAGACAGGATATGGCTGACTCACATGGTTAGACTTCTGTTTTATGGGCTCACCAGCACAGTGACAACGCTCACTGGGAGCATGAAAAAGGGTTACAAACCTATGGCAGAAGAAAAATTGCATGGGAGCTGAACCAATAACCTTCTTCATTCTATTTTAGCTCAAGCACAATAGCTACTTCAAGTGTTTAGTAACACTTTTTAAGTTAATTAGAATTTTACCTTGACTTCTTCCAGGATTTCACAGGTTAATATCCATTTAACACTACAGAATTTCACAATCCTTCCCTTGGTAACAATATTCAAGTTTTGAATGCCCTCAACTCCCCTCCAAAGTAACTTCTGTTCTCTTTATATTTAGTTCCTTTCATTCAAAATCCAAGGCAGTATATTTATTCTACAGCTCTTAGCCTATTTTTCCATCACATTGTTTGTACTGCAGGTTATCTCTCCAACTACTCACAGAGATTTTGGCTAACTTGTTCTATTTGTTCATGGCATCTTGAGCAGATTTGTAACACAGATTTTGTCTCAGAAAGTATATATATGGACAATGTTTTGACAGCAGTCAGTTTCTTGTATGGTTGATAAGACTGTAAAATTTTGTCTAGTGATGTAAAGCTTAGAGAGACTAGAGAACACTTCCAGATGTTTAGTAAATCAGGATGTTCTATAAACCTCTCTGTTTATCTGAGACACATTTTCAAAGTCACAAGGGGGAAGTAAGGAACCCAGTTCCCACTGAAAACCAAATACCATCCTCTTTATTGAGAAAGCTGAGATATTTCCCCTATACATGATGACATTTCTTCTGTGGGTGGAGGAATTATTTTATAAAAAAGTGCACAGAAGAGCATTTCATAGCATGGTTAAAATTGTGATGTCTTGAAGACAGAAAATACAATGAGAGAGGTTTTTAGGGGGCATTATTTTCCACTAACCCATTGATACACTAAAGAGGAAAAAATTGACAAGCTTTCAGGCCCACAGATCTTAAACAGAAAGGCAAAACATGTTTGGAAGTGCAAACCAGCAGTGACACCTCTGTGTCCTAAGCACAGTGCCATTGTGACAGCATTATTGAAGTCCAATATTCTTGAATGACCTGGAAGAAGTCTAGGTTTGGGTGTCAGCAGGAATCTTCCCACCAATTTTAGTGGCTAGGTTGATGTCACCTTTGGCAATTGTACCTGAATTTGGCCCTGAGTTGAGGGCAGCACTGGCCAGTTTCCCAGGGACAGCTTTAGGATTTCCCAAGACTAAAACTCAGGTGCAGATCACGGCTCTCTTCTGCCAGTGAGATCTGGTAGCTCAAACCGAAATAAAGGTCAGTCCAACTTGAGAACCCAAGCAAAAACCAGTAAAATTTTGGGACATAAATCAATCAAGTATTCTGCTCCAGTGGAATCTTCTCAACCTGCTGGGATAGGAGGTTTGTAGTTAGATGCTGGATGAGAGAAGCAGAGCAGACCTGACAGTGCACAGATGGATGGGTATGGCACAATATCTCCTGAATTACTTCAGGAAGAGCAGGCTTGTATCAATTTCAGCCAAGTCCAGTTTAATGTCTAGAAGTGCCTCATCCAGCCTCTAAACTGCACTTTTTTTTATGAGAGCCTGTTAACAGCTACCAGGCATAAGCTGAAATAAAGGGCAATGGTTATGAGCTGATAACTATAGGGAGGCCAGATGTGAGAATGTAAAAGTAAGTGCAGGGGTTTGGAAGGAAAAAAGACACTAATGTGTGTACATAATTTGCCAAGTTTCTGTGAAAAAAAAAATAAAATTCAAAAGCACAACTACACTTGATTTATTCACTGTTGTTCACCTTGCTCCTACCTTTGCCTCTCAGCAGACTAAGCAGATTTTCATGAGATTTCTTGTGTCTATGCCCACGCTTCATTCACATCTATATACATGAGCTGGAGTGGCATATGGCTCTTTAGGCAAACTGGGTATCAGTTACACATAAAACCCAAATGTTATTTCCCTGGCTCCAGTGGAGTTATACACTGAATTGTTTCAGCAGCACAACACAAGTTTAGTGCTAAAGAAACCACAACAACACATGCATATTTTGCTCCCAGTTTATTTTTTCCCTATATCTCAGTTGGCATCTTCTCATTAGAAATGCCAAATAATTGCTCAGACATTTGTTTTTATCATTCCTTTTGTTATGAAACTTCTGTATTGACTTATTCTGATCCAAGTTTTGAAAAGCTCCAATTCTTCTTATCTGGATCTCCAAATCATTAGCTGAAAGTTTATTTTGAGTTCCAGTTCACATGACTTCAAGATATCTTTGCTCATGACTTTGCAATTGCCTTAGTAATTTAACTGAATATCTTGAGGTTTTATATCTCACTTTTTTGACAGATCCTGAATCCCAAATGTTCATGTGATTTTATAGCTTGTATTTACTAAATTTTAAACCCATATTGAACCAGTTAGATCACAGATTCTTTCTCCCTAATCCCAGTCACATCAAGCTTAGACTTCAAGTTCCTGCATCTTGCACTCTCAGATCTTAGATACCACTATGAAACTTCCAAATATGAGGAACTGACCACAAATATTAGAAAGCTGCTTCAGAGATTATTATGGTTTCATGTCAAAAACGTACAATTTCTTCCCCTTTGAACTTTAAAAACTCCAGCTTCCACTCATTTAATCTTCTTGAGGCTTTGCCAGCTTTCCTAAAGAGTCCTCTTTATCAAGCTGCTGTCAGTTGAGAGGGCATCCGATTTCTGTTTGATTTTGTTCCATATACTACACTTTATGTGATTACTGCTTCCACATTTCAGTCTTTAATTAGAATTTGTTACCTGACAGAACTTAGTTTCAACACCATGACCTTTCTCTTTAACATGCAGTCACACGTTTGCAAATTACTCTTCAGGTGAAAAAACAAACAAACAAAACCAAACCAAACAAAAAAAAATCTTCAGAGAGCAGATTGCTTACAGAATAGTATCCTATTGTGTAAGGATATTCTATAGGACCATAATATTCAGAGGAATTTTCCTTCCTATCAGAACTAAGCATATTCACTTCCAAGCTTTCATAGTCCAATCCACGAAGTTAGCAGAGAGACGGAGAACAGCAGAGCCAGAGCTGGTTGCGCCACAAAGGTGACTGGGAACAGAGCATCCCTTAAATTCCCTAAAGCCCGGGCTACTCTGTTACAACTTTTGGATCGTAACAAGCATTTTATTATTTCAAAAGCTCGACAGTGAAAGAGACGCTGCCTTGTGTGTACGTGCCCTCACTGCGCACAGGCGTGCACTATGCAGAATATGATCGGGGCACGAGGAGCGAACGCGTACCAGGCTGCAGCTCCCTTGGGGTCAGCGCGTCCGGGGGCCGGGCGGGCACAGGAGAGGGGCACGGGCAGCGCTCGGACTGCGCTGCGGGCCCGTGATGGGGATGAAGGAGCGGAGGCAGCTCCGGGCTCAGGAGCACCGATCCCGTTCCCCGATCCCGAGTCCCGGAGCCGCCGGACGGTCCCGCCCGGCCAAGGGCGCCCCCCAGCGCGCACGGCGGGCGCTGCAGGCAGCGACCACCGGGGAGCCGCGCTCCGGGGAGCGCAACCGGCACAGCCGCTCCCCGCCCCGGGGCCTGCCACCCCACGGCACCGCGCCCTGCCACCCCGGCACGGCGGCCGCCGCGCCCGAGCCGAGCCGCACCGCGCCCGGCAGGAACACCTGTCCGGCCGCCGAGCGGCAGCGAGCGCCGCAGCAGCGCGCCCGCCGCTCCTCCCGATCCCGCCGCGGGAGTGTCTCCGGTCCGGCCGCAGGGCTCGGAGCGCTCGGGGCTCGGAGCGCGGGGCTCGGAGCGCTCGAGGATCGGGGCGCTCGGGGCTCGGAGCTCGGAGCGCTCGGGGATCGGGGCGCTCGGGGATCGGGGCTCGGAGCGCTCGGGGCTCGGAGCGCTCCCGCTCCCGCTCCTGGCGGCGGCTCCGCGGGGCTCGGGGCTTGGGGCTCGGAGCTCTCGGGGCGCTCCCGCTCCCGCTCCCGCACCCGGCGGCTCCGCGGGGTTCGGGGCGCTCCCGCTCCCGCTCCCGGCGGCGGCTCCGCGGGGCGGGCGCGGCGGCCGCACCTGCGGGCACTGAGCATGCGCGCGGCGCGGGGCGCGCCGCGATTGGGAGCGCGGAGCCGGAGTGGGACGGGGCCGGGGCCGCGGGGCCGCTCCACGGGAGTTGATGCCGCCGCTGCCGCCGCCTCGCTCCCCGCGCCCTGCGAGGATCCAGCTCCCGCCGGGGACTCCTCCGGAGCCGCGGGCTGCCCGCTGCCGGGCATGACCGGGCGGGCGGCGGGGGCCGGCCGAGCCCCGCTGCCCCCTCGCCGGGGGCCGGGCGGAGGCGGCGCCGCCGCGCTCCCCGCCGCGCCGCGGGCGCTCCGCCCGGCCGTGCCCTGAGGAGCGGCGGGGGGACGCGGGCGGCTCCGGGACCGGCGGCGCGGGGCGCGATGAGGGCGGCGGGGCGGCGGCGGCGGGGCGGCGGGGCGGGGCGGGGGCTCCGCCGGGCTCTCTAGGACGCCGGCGCCCCGCACACCCACCATGGATCTGCCGCCGTTGGCCAACACGAGCCTGGGCTCCGCCAACGAGTCCCTGGCGCTGCCCCCCGCCTCGCCGTCCTCCTCGGCCCTCCTGCAGCCGCCCTCCCCCTACTCGCCGGCGGCCGTGGCCAGCCTCGCGGCGGTGGTGGGCTTCCTCATCGTCTTCACCATCGTGGGCAACGTGCTGGTGGTGATAGCCGTGCTCACCAGCCGGGCGCTGAGAGCCCCCCAGAACCTCTTCCTGGTGTCCCTGGCCAGCGCGGACATCCTGGTGGCTACCCTGGTCATGCCTTTCTCCTTAGCCAACGAGCTTATGAATTACTGGTACTTCGGCAAGGCTTGGTGCAACATTTACCTGGCGCTGGACGTGCTGTTCTGTACCTCGTCCATCGTCCACCTGTGCGCCATCAGCCTCGACAGGTATTGGTCAGTCACACAGGCGGTGGAGTACAACCTCAAGCGGACCCCGCGGCGGATCAAGGCCATCATCCTCACCGTGTGGCTCATTTCAGCCATCATCTCCTTCCCGCCATTGATCTCCGTGTACCGGGACCCTGAAGGAGATGTCTTTCCCCAGTGCAAGCTCAATGACGAGACATGGTACATCCTTTCTTCTTGCATTGGCTCTTTCTTTGCCCCCTGCCTCATCATGGTGTTGGTCTATATCCGCATCTACCGTGTGGCCAAGCTAAGGACCAGGACCCTCTCTGAGAAGCGGACGATGCCAGAGGGATCCTCCCAGACTGAGAACGGCTTGAGCCGCGCCGCTGGCGGCTGCACATCCCTGAGGATGCAGCTGGGAGAGAACGGACATTATTCGGCGCACCACTGGCGCAAAGCCTCTGAGCTGGAGGACATTGAGCTGGAGGAGAGCAGCACCTCAGAGAGCAGGCGGAGGCGGAGCCGGGAGGAGCATCGCCGCAAAAGCAAGAGCCAGTCCTTCTCCTACTCGTACTCCTCCAAGCACTCCAGCAGCCGCCTGTCCCGTGCGAGCAATCGCTCCATGCAGTTCTTCTCCTATCGCCGTCGCCGGAAGCGTAGCAGCATCTGCCGTAAGAAAGTTGCCCAGGCCCGGGAGAAACGCTTCACTTTTGTGCTGGCTGTGGTCATGGGGGTCTTTGTAGTTTGCTGGTTCCCTTTTTTCTTCACCTACAGCCTCTATGGTATTTGCCGGGAGGCATGTGAGGTCCCCGAGACTCTCTTCAAGTTCTTCTTCTGGATTGGGTATTGCAATAGCTCCCTCAACCCAGTCATCTACACCATCTTCAACCAGGACTTCCGCAGGTCCTTTAAACACATTCTTTTTAAGAAGAAGAAGAAGAACTTCCGGCATTGAGCTGGAGGGATGGATTTGCCTTGAGCAGGAATAGAGTTAAAAGAGAAGGCTCAATGCTGGAAGAGAAGGGAGGGACGAGAACACGGAGCTTGGGCTTAGGGAGCAGGAGGAGGGCTCGCCCCTCGGGCAGCAGGGTGATGCTGTGGGGAGCAGGGATGGTGTTGGGAGGCTGAGGGCTCTCACCATGTGCAGAATGGTGACATGGTGCTGGGGGAGCAGGGATGGTGTCAGGAGGCTGAGGGTACTCACCATGGTGCAGAATGGTGACATGGTGCTGGGGGAGCAGGGATGGAGTGTGGAGGCTGAGGGCACTCACCATGTGCAGAATGGTGACATGGTGCTGGGGGAGCAGGGATGGTGTTGGGAGGCTGAGGGCACTCACCACGTGCAGAATGGTGACATGGTGCTGGGGGAGCAGGGATGGAGTGTGGAGGCTGAGGGCTCTCACCATGTGCAGAATGGTGACATGGTGCTGGGGGAGCAGGGATGGTGTTGGGAGGCTGAGGGCACTCACCACGTGCAGAATGGTGACATGGTGCTGGGGGAGCAGGGATGGAGTGTGGAGGCTGAGGGCTCTCACCATGTGCAGAATGGTGACATGGTGCTGTGGGGAGCAGGGATGGAGTGTGGAGGCTGAGGGCTCTCACCATGTGCAGAATGGTGACATGGTGCTGTGGGGGAGCAGGGATGGAGTGTGGAGGCTGAGGGCTCTCACCATGTGCAGAATGGTGACATGGTGCTGTGGGGGAGCAGGGATGGAGTGTGGAGGCTGAGGGCTCTCACCATGTGCAGAATGGTGACATGGTGCTGGGGGAGCAGGGATGGTGTCAGGGAGGCTGAGGGCTCTCACCATGTGCAGAATGGTGACATGGTGCTGAGGGGAGCAGGGATGGTGACATGGTGCTGGGGGAGCAGGGATGGTGTCAGGAGGCTGAGGGCACTCACCACGTGCAGAATGGTGACATGGTGCTGTGGGGGAGCAGGGATGGTGACATGGTGCTGAGGGAGCAGGGATGGAGTGTGGAGGGTAAAGAGGGAGGGAGTGACTGTCTTTGAATCCCACAGAGGAAAGGCTGATACACTGAGTTTGGGAGGCAGTGAGCTTTCATGGGCTCTTGAATTTTGTGGGAAAGCAAAAAAAGACATCAAAAGGAAAGGGTTAAGTGACAGTGGTGGTGGAGATTTGAGTACTTATAAACAGGGCAGCTGGGGGCCTATGGTGGATTTGTCCCAGAAAGAAATTAGCTTTTACTGCTTATGTGGGAAAGGAGAGTGCAAAGTACCAGGCACTGACAGTGTTTTGAGTTATGAAAGGATTTTAATGTTTGCCAAAAAAACCCTAAAGAACAATCCAAACTCTTTTCTAAATAAACCTTTGTACTGTTAAAACCTTCTGAATCATGATTTTGCACAAGGGATGAAGTCAAACAAAGCATGGGGTGTTCTTTTCCTTTGGAGGGGTCTTTGCCTATGGATCTGGATGGGAAATATTTTTCCTATCTTCCCATAGTTTTTGATTAGTCAGTGGGACAAACCTGGGAGCTGTGCATTTTTTCATGGAATATGCAAAAGAGCACATATACCCCATGACCTCATTTCCTCCTGCTGGATCACCAGGCAGTAAATTCCTGCTCCATCCTTCTCAGAGCAGTGACCTAAGGACCTTGCTGTTCTAGAGCAGATAGTGTGGAAAAAAAAAAATTCTAGTGAACTCCCTATTTTTTGAGATAAAATAGAATAAAAAAAAAGTTTCCACTTCTATGTGCCCGGGGGAACTTTTCCTCCCCTTTTTATTCAGTCTCCCTTCAAAGGCTAATCTCAGGGCTGGATGTGTGCTTCTCATTCTCAGACAGGCAGTTGAAGGCATTCTGATATGCAAGTTTTCAGAGGAAGAGCAATCACCCCACTACTAAGGTCTTTAAATCCTTCATATTTACAGTCTTAGAGCAACTAAATAATTTATGTTTATTTTTTCATGAGAAATATACATTGCAGACTGTCAGCGGTGTATGTGAACAAATCTCAATAGGAGGTGCAGTTGTTCCAAATCTTTGGTGTTAATGTTGCTTGATTTCCCTTCTGTTTGCATTTCTAGTTTATGATTTTAGAGGATTTTCTTGGGAAGAGGGATAGAAGAGGGGAGAATACTTTGGAAAGTTATTAAAGCAAACCATATTTCCCATGGGTTTATAAAATGTCATAAACTGCAATGATGAAAATGAGAGACAGGGACTGGTCTGTACATTCATCACTGAATGCATTCCAAGTGCAAGAGTGAGCTCATTTGCATCCCTCCTTCAGCTGTGCTGCTGCAAGGTGTCTGTTCTGTTTGTGGAGAAAATGCTGCTCCTTTCTATGTTTATCACTCCTTCCATAGCAGCAGGGTTTGGCATCTGCCTCAAGTGTACCTTTCCACAGCAAACTGTTCTTGGAAAAAAAAGAAAAGAGTGAAATCTAATGACATGTAACAGGCTTCTTAAAACAGCTGAACTGTACCTATATTGAAGAATCGTCTGCTATCCCCTTCCTAACTCCCTCTGTTCTGTCTGAAAGGTGTCTGTCTGTAGCCTCTTCTCTTGAAATCTCTGTAGCATGAGGAAAAAGGATAGAGCAGTCACTTTGTTTCATCAGTTTTTCATAATAAGCATTTGGTTCACTTAACTCTGGAAAAGGAAACTGTCAGTGGCTGAGGTTCTGCTTGTTCCTTCAATAGGCAGTTTAACTCAAATTCAAGTGGGACTTCTGCTGAAGCAGGGATTAGATGATTGCACAAAATGCATTAGAAGTTTTGCTAAGTAAACAACTGAGATATTTTCAAAGTCCTAAATCTGTATCTTATTGGATGCTTTCCTGAAATAAGGCTCAAAGTGTGAAAAGATTTGAGCTTTGTTTAAATAACAAACGGTTTGGTACAAATGCATACCTGAGACAGATAAAGGCGGGATAAAAATAGCAGCTGGGAGGAGGAAACTACAAGCCATTTCTCTCTTGCAAAATGGAGCTTCTAATTAAAGTTACATCAGGAAGAGCTGAAACAAGCTTGTATTATTTGTAGGTAGCAATGTAGCCATAAAGTTCAGGTTTGTTTACTCCGAAGAAACAATATAATCATCAGAGGAACCAAAGCAGCATATGGTGCCTGGCTGCTGCCTCTGAGCTCCGGGCAGCTCCGTTAGCGGCGCCGCTCCTGCCCAGCCGGGGTCTGCTCCTGTCCCTGCTCCCGTGGAGGGCTTTCCCAGCCTGCAGCCTCACGGGGCTTCACTGGGCACTGCTCTTGAAAGGAGCTCTGTGGCCTGAAAACACTCCCCTCCTTTTTTTTTTTTTTCTTGCAGAATTCAAGTAGTCTATGGAAATGAAATTTAATTGCCAGTCAGGTTTTAGTGGACATAAAATATACATGGAATGACTGATGTGCCTTAAAAGTAAGTTCTTTGCAGTAAAAATATTCTGTGGTCATTATAAACATTAAAGAAATAATGCTTCTTTATTTTATTTTTTTCCCTCTCCGTTTCCAAACGTTTAAAAAGGATTGATGCTGATACTGAATATCTATGAGCAGCAACATAGTTAAAGCCAGGGTACTTCTATGGTTTTAATTTTTCTCCTCAGAGTGGGTCTTATTTCTTCTGAGCTAAATAAAAGGTAATATTCATTAATAAAGATGAGCAATTTACACCCCTTTTAAGTGCATTTCCCTCTAAATTAGTGAATACAGAGGATTTATATAAAAATTGTTTTTAATGTAACTACTGAATATGCTTCAAGTAAAATGGGGCTGATTTGCTTTTTTAAAATACAGAGGTTTTTTATTATTTGTAATAGTCAAGACTGGAATTTGTAACATATTGTGTGGTGTTAACTTTTCATAAAAAAAGTTTTCAGCTCTGCTACTCCCACTGTGGTTGTGCTTCAACATAGCATATACAGGAGAAAAATAGTCTATGCAGCTTTTGCTCAAGAAAAAGGGAGAAGATATGTGTAAAATGTGCTGAGAGTTGTTTATTTGATCAAATATTATAAATTGCTTGAAACTCTAACTCTCTAGTGTGGTGGAAAAAACGAAATGTTGCTACTAAGCCATATCGATTTTAACAAATACCTGATCTTTAACTCTTCATCTGCTCATTTCACCATGAAGAAAAATTTCTGCCAGTCTTAAGTGAGAAGCTGGTGTTTCATTTTCAGTTTTCTGAATGGTGCTGTTGTTGGTTGGGCATTGAAACATTGAGCAGTGTAACTCAGCTGGGACGGGAACTCAGCGCTGCTGTCCTTCAGCCACCTCTGTGGGAGTTTTGCGTGAGACAGAGATGCAGAATTAGCCTCTTCAGGGCTCGAGGCAGATGGAAGGGCCCTTATAAATAGGAGATTTGACAGGATCACAGCTTTAAATCATTGTCTGAAATAAGAATCAGACCCTTGGTCTGTGAGATCTCTGTTCACAGAGTCACTTTGCTGCAAGAGCACTGGTGATTTCTCACTGGCAGCTCTGAGGTGAAAGTCTACAGGCAGCTTTGCACACATTGGTGTGTATCACCCTCTGTGAGTAATCCCAGAAAACTTGAGTGGAATTTACTTGTGAGTCCGGGAGATACTCACTGTGGGCAAGGACTTTAGGAGCTTCCTTAAATGTTGCCTCTTTTTCAGTAAACATGCCAGAGGAATTCAAGCAAACATTTGTGCGTAAATGTAGGAGAGCTGAAGGAATGCAGTCCTGTGCTTAGCTCTTGACCACTGCTCAAACCCACAGAAGATGTGCATGAAGGGTTTTTTTGACTATATAACTAGAGGAACAAACCTTACTGTGTATTTCCAGTGTTAGCTGTGTGAAGAGCACTATGTGATTGCTTCTGTTTTTCAGAGAAGAAAACTGTTGGTCTGTGAGGGTTGGTATTGGCTAGAACTGCATCTGAGAATTGTAAGGATTTTGTAGGAACTGTTGGTAATGAAATCCTTTTCAGGAGAGTGTTCTGACCTTAAACTATGACTGCTCTCAAGAAGGAGAGAATATCTACAAGCTGTGCAAAAGGAAGACCAGATGCTATCTGTGAGTTTGTTTTTATGGTTGCTCATTATGACCTTGTTGGTGAGCAAAAAGCAACTAGATGCTTCAGAGAAAAAGCTCTAATTTGAAGGGAGAACAGTGCATGAGGAAATGGCTACCTACAGCCCTGAGGGAATTAATATTTGCATGCCTTCTTTCAGTAGAAAGAACAGGTACAGTGGAGAAAGCTGCCTTTTTCATTGTGCAATAGGAAATGTTAATTTTTGTTCCAGATCTGTGGGTCACCTGGGCTGTACAAAAGGTCACACAGGAGAAAGCAGAGAGAGGATTGCTCACTTCAGTGTTCAACACCAAGCTTAAATTTGTCCTTTGTCCTTGAAATTAAGCCAAAAATACAGTTTGGCACTTGGACCCAAAGGCTATGTAGCATCAATAATGCTACACTGAATAAAGTCTGGTTTTAGCAAAAAGCATCAGTTCATGTTTTACATCCTGCACATCTCTGTTTCAGGGCAGAAGCAGGAGAGTCTGACACTTAAGTCATGTGAGAAAGGAATAATCAGCAGTTTGAAGAGTCACAGGTATATTGAAAAACATACCTAGATCCTATTCTGATAACAGAGCTGGCTTCAAATTTTGAGAGTCCCCATCACTTTGAACTTGTAAGAAAGAACTGGGAAGGTAGGAAACATGGAAACAGTAGAACTACTTCTTCTTGAGGAAGCAAAAAGTGGCAAATTGCTCAGAGTCATGTTTGGATCTTTATGCCAACCCTACTGATAACTGTTACTGGGTTTTGTGGGAAAGGCTGAGGTGCCCTCAACCCACAGTGACTATCACACTTGATCTGACCCAAGGAAACACCTGCACTTGGTACATTGCCTTTGTTTGAAGTGGCAGCCCTTCGAGTGCCACAGGAGACATTTTAAGAGTTTATCTCTCCTCTGGCACATGTTCTTCACTATCCCAAACATTTTTGAATTCAATTGCACAACAGCTGATAAGGTAGAGAAAGACTGTCAATATCCTACAGAAAAAAAAGACAAAGAGGCATGGAAAATAGTAGGTAATAAAGCCTGGTGTCTTAGTCCTGACATAACATCTTACCATAATACCAGTCTTTTTTGCCCTCACTCCCCTTTTTTTCTTTTTGAAAACATAAAATTCATGCAAAATTGCAGAAGCTTATTTTAAATAGACTGCACCAATCATACTGTTTACACTAGGAAAAAAGAGCTTTTCTGTCAGTAAGTAGTCTTCTGCTGTAAAACAATTTTCTTTACTACACTTGTCTGAAAAATCTAATGAAAAGTAGACCAGCACTTAAATCAATTTGTCTATATGTACTTGTCTTAACAAAAATGCTTTATTAAAGGTCCTGAATGTAAAGGATACAAATGAAATGTAGCTGCCTGCTACATCAAAATCAATTAGTTGTGTTCCAGCATTTTTGTGAGCAGCAGTCATTCATTTTGCATGATGCTCTTTCCTGATAGTTCTCTGCTGACAGAGATAGCTGTTCACCCTGTTGACAACAGGAATAAAATGAGGATTCATATTTGCCTCCATTAACTCTGTTAAGCCTCCTCTAATACATTAAAAGGCAGGCTGCTAGAAGTGGGTCTTTTGGTGTGATGTCTAGTAAGTGACATGGATCAGAGAATTAATAACCTGATGGCTTCCAAGATGTACAGCACAGTTAATTGAGAGGCTCACCCTAGGCTGCAGGGACATGCTTCGCTCTGCCTTTGACCTAACATTGCAAATTATTTGCTCTGTAGCGGAACTTTTCAGCAAACCATCCCTTTCAACCTCATCTGCTGGAGTAAGAAATTAATACTGAGGTCTCCCACTTCCTCACTGAGTGCTTTGGCCAATAGACTATTTATATAGGTGATGCAGCTAAAATGCCTTTCCTTTTGGCACATAAATGTTTTATTTGATCGAGCTTTTTATCTTTCAGTAGACTAACACTCTTGTTCCACAAGGACATTCTCTATCTGCAAAGCAAATATGTCAAATACTTGGGGGAATAATAGAAATCCTGAAAAACCCCAGCCACTCTAGGTAAATTTTAAAAGAAAACACCACAGCTGAACTATGAAAAGGTTTAATCTTGTCTCTGGTGGGGATGCCCTATCTGAGACCACCTATTGCTCTGCTGTGCCTCAGCAGATTTGGTGCAGTGTGTGGGTCCCTGCAGCTGTATTGAAAGGAGCAATTTCAAGTTTCCAGCAAAGATTAGAGAAGTTAAACACCTGCTTATTGAATCATTTCACATCATAGCAGACTCTCACTTTGGCTTCCTGTTCTCTTTTTGCACTCTTTACATTACCCTTGCTTTCAATCAGACTGCCATACACAGTCTGTGCTGGCAGTGCCTTTCCATGGAAGACCTCAGTGCCTGAGTGCAAAGGGTTGATGCCACCCTCCTCCTCTCAGCTGTGCTGGAAGGTTCTCCAGAAGACTCCCTGTGAGGGGCTTCTTTGTGGTCTGTGCTATATATGAGCACCTGGAGTAACAGGAGTTACTGCAAGTTCTTGGCTGGTTGCAGGCTGCACTGTTTTATCACCAATAAATGCTTGTGTGCAGAGTTTCAAAGTGTCTATAAATGTGCATTCCCTAAGGTTGGCACTGATTTGTTTACATCAACAGCAATTTCTGTAGGTAATTAAAGGGAGACTTTTAGTCAATCCATCAGATACTGCTTTGGATTTGCCACATGGTACATCAGAGAAACACGATGTGTTGTTTTAACAACACAATTAGCAATAGAAGTGATTAAAGATTCCTGGGTGGCATGTTTTTCTGTAAAAAAAAAGATTGCAGTTCGATGAAATCTGATTGTTCTTTAAAGAATGTGTCTGTTTTACCCAGGGTATAATGGAGACCAGGAGACCTTCAATCAGCTTCTGGGGCCTGGCTGCGTGCTGGCTTGGCTCCTGGTCCTGGGCAGATGCTGGGTGAGGTGCCAGAGAGCCCAGACTTCCAGGCTCCTGCACCCTGGCAGCTCAGGCCCCTGGGTTTATGGACACTCAGCTGAGCTCCATTATCACAGCATCTAAATGCTTCATAACTTTTGTTATACTTAGTCTGTCAATGCCTTCGTGCATTAAGGAGTGACTGCCGTGCCCTTTTTTCTGATGAGAAACTAAAAGATTAATGGCAGTTAGGTAAAAACTTTCTGTCTTATGTGGATCTTTCTAGTTGCAAGCTCACTGTTGGTTGTCAGGCCCCTGCTAAGCTCCAATGTATGAAGTCCCACCTGTGCTTTAAAGTTCTGCTTCTGCCTCTATGATTGCCATAGGCCCACTGAACTTGCACACAAGTCCCACCAGGATAAACAAACTTCTGAAGTCATGTACTACATGACTTCTACCCCAAAGGAGTGGACTTTTTCTGTACTCCTGGCAAAGCACAGAAATCACAAATGCTGCCAAAAAAAAAAAAATTACCAAAGATCCCCCCAAAACTAGTCCATTGATATCGCCAATCTCATTTATGGGTTAAGGCTCAAATTCAGGAAAATTTGAAAAAAAAAAGAAAGAAAACAACTATATGCCCAGGGATCTTTCACATTTCCCATTTCTTTTATCTCTCAGGATACAGTCTGGATCTCTAGATCCTACTTTTCTCAGACTTTGAAGGTCATCTCCCTTGAGGTTACTGAACCTATGCCTTCAATAATGCAGAAATTTCCTGGAAACTCTATAAATGTTTAAGAGTCAAGAAATAACACACATGAGTCCAACACTAGGTAGGACGAACTCCCTATCTGGCAATACATTTGGGAACAAAAACAATATACCCTCTGTATATTTCTCAGTCAAAATGATGACTATAGAGAGATCTTGAGTTCTGAGTGAGTGTTTTGTACAGAGGAGGCTTCCTGACAGTGTTTACCACCTTCACAAGTGTCAGTCAATGTCTATCGAACTCATACTTTTCATAAGGAATGGGATTGTCCCCAGATATATTCTTAGAGGGAAAAAAAATTGTAAAAGTAATTTTTAAAAATGTAGTCATGCATAAAAAATGTGCAAGGAAAAGGAACTTGTCTGTTGCTGAAGAGTTCAGCAGCAATTCATTCTTACCTAATGCTGCCACGTCCAGCTAGGGATAACTGATGGTCACATAGGTTGAGGCTGCCCTCGGGTTACAATGATTTCAAAAAGTGTCATAACATTTCATGTGTTAAGCAGATTTCTGCCGTGGTAACAGCTACTATTAATTAGTGACAGAAATTGTGCTCTTTTTTCCTCCTCCTTCAGAGAAGATACAAACAGAAGGTATTTTACAGAATTACAAAAATAGCTGTTCCTTTTCTACTTTGGTAAGGAAAACAAAAACCCCAAAAAAAGGCCAGGAACAAAGATATTAAAGAGACATTAGGAATTTAGGATGCAGATTAACTATTTCATTGTCTTAGTCATCAAGAACAACTCAATAATTACCTCAATCACTGAGGTTTTATGTGTATGTAATGACATGCCTTGCTTGCCCAGAAAGGCTGTGCTGTCTGTCCTCAGGGATTTTCAAGGTCCCAGTGGATAATGCCCTGAGTAACCTGGTCTGGCCTCACAGGTGACCCTGCTTTGAGCCTGAGACAGGACTAGAGGTATTCTGAGGTCCCTTCCAACTGAATTAACCTATGATTCTGAAACCTGTTTCTTTTAAACAAACTAAAAGTTGTAATATTTGGGTAGCATCAAAATTATATTCCATAGAAAGATGCACATATACTGCTATAGGTGGGCAAATGCTTAGGCCATTTGAATCTTTAGATCTCTAGTACTTTTATATCTGCTGTGGGCACATTCTGCCCAGCACACATTTGGCTGGATCCAGGGCACAAGCCTTTTCTTTGCTTAGAATTAATTTAGTAAGTAAAGAGCATGTTCCCTACCCCTGCTAAGTCCCACTCCCCCACAGCTCTTAGCACTTTAGAGGCACATAAACATACAAATATTTTACAAGCATTTTCTTTAGAACTCCAGACAAAATATTGCTTTCTGGTTTGTTTGTGTGTTTTTCCCAAGTAAAACAAACTACACTTCTGGTTAAATTGTGTCTTTCTGACCTACTGGCTCTGAAATGGTGAAGAATGTGGTTCATAAAGCACCAAGTCACACCATAGCTGCAGTGGGTGGGATGAGAGCAACAAGGAAATGATTATATTTCCATAACAGCTGAAGGCTTTGGTTAAAGCCTGAGCAACTGGAAACCTCTGGCACAATACATGTTTTTTCATTCCTCATTCATATTTGCATGAAAGGTGTCTGACCTTTCTGTAGAAGTGGCATGACCAGCAGTTTTATTTAACCTTTGATAAAGGTGTAAGGTAAAAGTGTTCCCGTTTCCAAAACTTTTAGCACTGTTTGATAAGAAGTTAACAGCAAATGGAGAAAGCATCAAGCCTTGGACAAGGATTTGTATTTAGTTCCATTGCTGGTCTCTAGCCCAGAGTGATAAATGCTTTGAGCTTTTGAATCTTTAATACATAGGATATGCACAATATTGCTTCATTCATAAATACTTTTGAAAATTATGAACCAAAAAGTGCTACAGAAGTCCTAGATCATTATATAATAAAGATCCTAGATGATTATATAATAAGGACTGAGTTACCACACACTAAAGGAATTTATCTGTCCTCTGGCTTTGCTTCAAATGACTTGAAGTGGTGAGGGTTGCAGTATGCATCATCAATGTTTACTTTTATATTTAACTTCACTGAAAGTACCTCTTAAAACTTTGAGTTTGCTCTTTGATGTGCCTACAGAATATATTACAGGATTTTTCAGTGGACGTGTCAGTCTCTTTTCCCAGGTAACAAGGGAAAGGACAAGAGATGTCCCCAGGTTGCACCAGGGGAGGTTTAGTCTCACTATTTGGAAAAATTCCTTCACCTAAAGGGTTACCAAGCATTGGAACAGCCTGCCCAGGGAAGTGGTTGAGTCACCTCCCCGGAGGAATTTGAAAGATGCATAGATGTGGCACTTAGGGAAATGGTTTAGTGCTGGACTTGGCAGTGCTGAGTTAATGGTTGGACTCAAGGCTCTTTTCCAACCTGAACGATTCTATGATTTTAGCTAAAGGCCAGAACAATTTTTAGAGGAAATCTTTTGCCTTGTATTTTGCTTGTTTACCTTAAGTTGCTGTTATTTGTAAACTTTCAGTGCAGAAACCCCTCACTGTCTGTGGTAGAGTGTGGGAAGGAGGTATTAACCTCTGCAGGAGCTGGGATTCTGGGAAAAGTGCTTGCATTGACACTTTGACATTTCTAAAACAGGTCCTGGTTTGGGTTTTTTAGTGTGCAATGCTTAGAAGCCTGACTCCTGCTCAGGATGCAAATAATGACAAATTGTCTGAATGTGAAAAAAGCTCTGGAATTATAGATGCCAACATTTTGTCTACATATATCCAGAGAACTGCACTCATGAGGCCTCTAAATCAGCATGCTCTGTTTCTGTTCTTTGAAGTTATTTTTATAACTATTTCCCAAGCAATTGCAAATCCTACAATGAGAACCACATATGTCCCAAGATTAAAATATCAGAAATAAGCCATTTTTAAACTTTTGATGGTCAAAACAAATGATGAGTTCTTTCTTTATATGCTAGCTGAAATTTCAACTCATACATTGTGGAAAAATAAAGTACAGTTCAGGATTAGCAAAATGTTTTTATTTGGTATTGTTAAAACTGTAAATTGTCCCCTTAGATTGATTTCATGTATACATAAACTTATCATGCCATTTTAAAAGTTTGGTGTTTTGTTTAGGTTCTATTTTTATTCTTTTTTAAGGAGCAAGCACTCACACAGAGTCAGGTAAATATTTCCATGAATAGCCTCAGGGTCCCTTGGCAAGAGTATAATTGCCTGTGCACTCTCTGTAACTGAATTGCCTTCCTTAATGATGGGATATTGGGTTTATAGGCCCCTGACTGCTTCTCTTTAATACCCATTAATTTTCATTTTACTTTTTTTAGTGAATGCCCCTTTCTCTTTTTCTTCCTTCATGCTCCTTGCCTGTTTCACAAACTCCCTGTGAAAGTGCAGTGAGTGCAAGGAAATAAAGCAGCAAAATGACTGCAAGCTGGGATTTACAGACTGCTGTTCATTTCAAATAGATGAGTCCTGCATGAAAATTGAATTAACTGATCTGAGAGCTCAGGAGCACAAGCAGGCTCACTCCTATCCCTCACAACTGCACCTTCCTGAAGTACAAGAGGCACTGCTGCCTTATTATCGTTTAGATTCAGAGACCCACAACACTGTAAAACACTTCTTTCTTTGGGTAAGTATATCTGGAGATGAATTTGGGTAATACATAAAAAAACCCACAGAGAATATCAGTCCTTCAGTGTTTATCAGCTACAGCTGGCTGCTAGTCCATCAACCTCACCTTCCAAATGGGGCCTAGGAGAAACCAGCCCATAAAATATACACCACTTAATCATGATGGAATTATCCAGGGCAGATTATTTGGATACTCCTCCATTTTTTTAGACAAGCTTCAGTTCTGTGCAGGAAAACAGTATGTGACATTTCAGCTCCCAGGGTGTTGAGAAAATTAGTGTTTAGGTCAACTGGGCTTTTAAAGCTGTAGCTATGGTTTTGCTGAAGCTATGAGTGCAATAGTCTAGTAGAAATAGAGAGATTCACCATATGCAACCCCAAAGCACAGTCCTTATATTATTGTTTCTTTCAAAATCAGTAGAGAAATACTGAAGAACTTACAGCTCCAGTCTTCTTTTGCTGCAACACAACCTTATGGTATTGATTAGTAAATCCTGTTCAGACCCTGTAGGACAGAAAGTACCATACATTCATGAAATGGAGATGTGCTGTCAAAGAGAATTCATTTTGCATGAGCCAGCTATTGATGGTTCCTCCAGTCCTGATCCATCATTTCAGTCGAATTCTGGGGCTCGGAGAAGAGAAAGGCAAAGAGCTCTCACCTTATAAAGGTGGAGTTTATTTTTACACACCGACTGTGCTCAGCTGCCTCGATTGCTGCTGCCTCCTCTGCTCTGAGAGCTGTGGCAGAGCTGACAGGGTTTTGTGGAAGAGAGCACACAGGTTTGTGTGGCAGGGAGCAAGAACTCTGAAGGGCAGCAGCTGAACCGAGTGGGCTGCCCACTTGGATCCAACTAAAACTCTGGCAGGACAAAGCAAGGAAATCCCTTGGGAGGGGAGACAGACTTCCCCTGAAACCCTGGATATTGCAAGCAGCTTTGAGAGGTGGGTGGAGGTGTTACTAGAAGGATCAGGATGGTGAGGAAGGAAATGAGCTATCACTAAAGTCACTGAAGATGGGAGTCCTTCACTCCTGTCTTTTGTGAGATTTTTATGCTCTGTCTCCCCTGGTTATGATGTGTTTATTCTTGTAGCAGTGTTTCATTTACATTTGTCTATAGTGCTAGAAAATGGGGAAGATTTTCCTCCATGCCACCCCACAGATTATAGTCAGTTTTCAAAGACATTTTGATGAAAACAACTAATTAACAGGCGTGGAACTGTATTTTGTACCACTGGCTGGCTAGCAGGGTAACTGGAGCTAGTTTTCTGCTATTTTCCCAATTTCACAATTTTTTTTACTGTCTTAGTATTTCCTTTTTTTTTTTTTTTTTTTTTGCCAGAAGGAAAACAAAAAATTATATTGAAGAAAAACTCACGCAAACCACATGACTGAAAGCTCCTTTCTCTATATTTTATTCCTTTGGACTTCCCTCCCCACTTTTATGTTTTTTTCCTATTTGACTACAGAAGTATGGAGAAAAAAAGATTCAAAAGTTTCATACCTGAAAAAAATTAAGAAGTTAACAATTTTTTTTCTTGAAAAAAAAATTTTTTAAAATCCAAACAAGAAAAACAGTAGGAAGAGTGGAATGAAAGACTTTTGATGGCTAAATAAGTCACTTGTTTGTCAGAGATTTTTTTTGTAATGAGATATCAGGGTTTCTAGACTAGAAACTCTCATTTTCCATTTGAGCTCAGAGGTGATAAAGTACCTGTTAGGCATTTTTCTGCCCTTGGTTTCAGTATTGACTAAATTTTGTAATGTTTTGGTTGGAATCTCTATGTCCCCAAGGTAAACTTGACAAAAATCAGAACTCTCACAGGGCTTACCACCCAAGCACAGGGACACAGCACGGCAGCTGCTGGCTCAGACAATGAGCACTGTTACTTTTAGGTGTAACTTGGGGTTTTGAGAATCTTGCATCAGATCCCAAGCAAAAAGCACTATGTTAAATCTCTTTGCCTGGATCATAACCAATTTCTATTGTTATGGTTTAGCAGCCTTTGAAAATCATTTAAAAAATGGAAATCTTTTGTTATAAAACAATACCTTTTTTATTCAGTCCCTGCCATCAATACTTTATGTTTTCTTAATGTGTCCAACCAATAAAACATTTACTATCATTCAATCAGAATAAAATGTTCAGGATCATGTGCTGTATGTTGCTTGATGAAAAATTTGTGACAGCTGAAAAGCCAACTGATCAGCAAGATGATTTTTTAATCATATGCACTGGTGAAAGTATTTTACTAAAAAGGAGACATAAAAATTAAGTAGACTCATTACTGAAGCACAGATTGCTTTATATTTTTGTATTCTAAAATGCAGCTGAGAAGATAATTATTAAGAAGAGAATGTCATTTTTCAAAAGAATTTGTGGCAGTAACATCTAGTGAGGTGTTTTTTATTAACTTCAAGAGGGAATGCCTGTTACATAATGCTACATCAGTTGTTTCAGGGCACAAATTCAGAGCTAGATGATGAAGAGAAAACGTTCAAGAGGGCATATGTTCAGAAAGTTGGTTTAGAAACTGCTACAGAATTGGCATTAGAGATTTTTCTGTGTTCTGTATAGTGAATAAGAGTGAGTAATTTTGCTCAGATAAAGTGTATACTTTTAGTACATGATAGAAGTACTTTTATCTCACTCCTGATAGATATGGGAGCTGTTTCTTGGGATATATGAGATTTCAAGCTGTAATGATAGTGTATTAGCTATGGGAGAGAAGTCCAAAAGGAAAAACAGAGTTTTCTTCTCAGGGTGGGATGTGTAGAACAGAATTTATTCCAGAACTGAGGAGGAAAAGTTAAATTTAATTTATAATTGTGAATGCATGTTTCAGGCTCAGCTATTGAATTTTATCTACTACTCTGCCACTGGCCATGACACTTTTATTTCTTTTTATTTCACCTTCTCCCACAGTAGGCTTCACTTATTGGCACAGATGAATTCCCATATCAAAGGCAATTTCCAGTTGACTTTAGGACAGTTATTATTTAATTGGCCTCTTTAACTGTCTTTGTCACTAAAAGCTTCTGAAAACTCTTGTGTTTGAAAAAGGCTTTGGGGCAAATTCCCTGCTGATGTAATTCTGTGGAGCTACACTGGTTACAAATTGTACCTCAGAAATTCCACTCTCACTGCAGTATGCTAAATTAATTTTTCTCTAATAGCTTGCAAAAACTTAATGAAAATAACCAACACTAATGCCCTGGCCAAACACCAGTAACAACCTCACAAGCCACAGCATCCATCTTCTCCCCTAAACTTCTGAGGAGGGTTACTTGAAAGAGGTTAGAGGCCTGGGCTCATATAGCAAAGACTTTAGAAGGAGACAGGCTCCTTATCCTGGCTGAAAAAGGACAAGTTGCTTTGCATAATCTAGCACAAGGATTTACTTAAGAAAAAATGCCCCCATCCCAGCAAGTGGATAAAACCTGCTTTAGTTTTCTGAGGGTTGAGAGGGCATGAAGAGGGTTCAGGGTAAATTTAGACATAGTGTGTTTCATGATTTCTCTGTGTACCATAGTTGTTGAGGACCTGTTGATTGACAGGAGAGCAGTGTGTGCATTTGTGCTTCAGTGTACATAGGTGAGCTGTCCACTGAAATATTGTTCATGCAGCTGGAAAGCTGCAGGGATAATTGGGCTTGACTCAAAAGGAAATAGAAACTAGAACAGGAGAGATAATTTTGGGATATTGTATTAACTATAATAGCAAAAGGAGGTCATTTTTCTGAGTATATTTTCACACACAGCAACCTAAATCTGACAAGCCATCACAAATGTCAGGCACAAAAATATTTGCATTTCTAAACACACCAAGAGCTTAGAAGCAAATTCTTTTTCTCTGTAAGATCATGGGACCTTTGTGAACAAAGCCAATGCCAGGAGCTGCCTGTAGAAAACATCCCCTTTAGGAGCTTTATTCTGAACCTTTTTGCATCAGAGCTTTATTTACATCATGTGCCCTTGCACACATGTTCCCTGGGAGTTCAGGAGGGCATAATCCCACATAAGAAGTATTCCCAGGACACTAAGCAAGACTCAGTCAAGGATACATTTCTGGTATGTCTAAAATGGCTCTATAATAATATTTTTATGCTGACATATATGTCATATCAGTAAATCCTTCAATCAAACTCTAGATGGAAGGCTGTAAGCAAAATACAATATGGACAAACAGATGTATGGATTGGAACTAGAAAACAAGAAACTTTTATATGCTACAGTGGCAACACTCACAGATATAGCCAGGTGGCCTCACACATATACAGCCACTTTCTGAACAGAGTTGCCTATCACAGATTTATTCTCTGTGCTGAGCTCTAGTGATTCACAAACTCACAAATTAAACCATTTTGCTCCCCTATACATTACATTATGTGAGGGCAGAAAGCTCATGCAGGGTGAGTGGAATTGGGAGTCTGAATGAGCATCTGCAACAAAATGCATGCTAACCACAATGCCACTGGATAAATCTTGGTGGGATGGATGGGGTAGGAACATATATTCTCCAGGTGTTGGGTACCTAATCGAGCTTCAGGAGGATACCTGTGTCTCCTTGGTATTTACAGGAAAGGTAAATTTGGACAGAATTTATGCCTTTTTTTTACCTGTTACTCAAGTTGTATGAAGAAGAAATTTGAAACATTTCTCAGGGCTTTCCTTTAACTACAATCTTCAGGATAATCTGACAGGAGAGAGCCACTCTTGTTCTTCCTCCATACAGAGAAAAATTTAAGTTTCATTTTTCCCAGAGTAAAGTGTAAGAGAGGAACTTAAGACTTACAGCATTCACTGATAAAAGGGAAGATGTGAGCTTCAGGCATGGATTCTCTAACACTCAGCCTGAAGCAGGAAAAACATCACAGTTTCAGTGACCCAGCAAATGAGGAATTATATTTGGTGGGCAGCAGTTTTGACTAAACTGAGCTAGAGGCACACACAGGCACAGAGCTCACAGCACAGCTGTCTGCCCAGGCAACAGCTCACCTTGAGAACTGGAAGGGAAACATTCCACAGCCCCAAAAAGCAGAGAAGGGAGATATCAATCTATTCCCATATGCTTTTGTGTAGTTATGGCTGTGGCCCCAGTTTTGGCTGAATTTAATTTGCTATAAAGCAAGAATGAGGAATGACCACTCTGTGAGTTCCAGCAAGTCACCCCTGTGCCTCAGCCCAGGTTGGAGCAGACAACAAAAAGAAGCACAGTTGCTTGAGGAACTTTCATGTGGAAATCTTGCAAGGAGGATAAAGAAAAAAAACTCACAATATATTAATTCCTGCATATATGAGGTGAGATCACACAAGGGCACATCTGCTGAGGAGCTTCAGCCTCACATTGCTTTCTCTTACAGGCAGAGGAGATGAAACCTGACATCTGCAAACGCTTGTGGCAGAGCCTCCACAAGCAAAGCTTGTTTGTCCAAACAGATTGTGCACACACAGGATTTCACCAATACCTGATGGCATGTCCAAGAGGCTCTTTGTGAAGGATTTGTTCCACTACTGCTTTAATAATGTTCCCTCTCTATCACAGGGATTATTAACCTCTAATACCAGTTCCATCCCTTTATTTTTCTCTCTCCCTCCAGAACAGGCTTAGTTGTGAATATTTAAAGAATCCTTACTAAATAATAAAAATAAAAATTTTTCATTCTTTATACTCCTACTGTTAGTTTTCATCAATTGAATGAAGTAAGGGAATAAGGAAATTAAATGCACTTTGGTTTTGAGATTGTTAGTGAAATTATGCAGACAGATCATTTTCCAAACTTAAATCTAAATAATTCAGTTGCCATAGGATCAAAGTATGCATTAAGCTGCCCTCAGTTTTCCATGTGTTGAATCATCCCTATTTCCTTCAGCTCATTTTCCCTTAGATTAGATAATGCTCATAAAGGCAGTTGGCACTGGGTATGGTTGGCATCCAGAGTGCTCATTGTTCTAAGCCTTATGTTCTTGTAACCATTTACACTCTGAGAAGTGAAACCTTTCCTTGTGTGCACGTCTGGGTGAGCACTCAGGACTAAGTCAGGTCTCGTGCATTCATACTGCAGCACACAAAAGCAAATACTGCAAAATGGCCAATTTTTTATTGTTCCAAACTGAAATTCATGAAGGAAATACACAACATTCAAACCAAATTCAGTCACTAATGATACTTATGCTCACCTTCCTCTGATATATCAAAGCAGATGCATTCTGACAGAAGGAGGGTCTGATTTATTGGCTGTGTTTGAGAATCAGTGGAGTTAAACATCTGATAAACTCAGGTGTTACAAGCCCAGGACCTTTTCTTCCCCACTGCATCTTTCACACAGCATTACTCTACAGAAGCCTGCAAAGCTGCCCCTTGTTAGCAGGGGGATGAGTCAGCCCTCAGCTGTGGTCTCCAGTTATTTGCTAGCAGAGAGTCAAGTATTCCTCATGTCATTCCATAAACCTGGCTTTTAGAGGCTGCCCTTTTACAGACAGTCCCACATGGAGAGACATGTTCAGACACCTGAAATGCCTTTTCTGATAATGCAAAAGCCTCTTTGTGTTGAAATATGTCAGATACCTTACTCTATCCTTATGTTTGTGAATGCATACTCTTAAATCTCTTTTTTTTTCCTCAGCAAAAAATTATTTTTTACTTATACCAAGATTAACAATGAGGGCCAAATTATATGGAAGCCTCTTGTTTCTATGACATTGAACATAAATAGCAATAAAACCTTTTCCTGTGTCTAGTTCACACAGTTCTAAAATTAATGTAATCCACTTTAACAAACATTTATGGCTATCATATTTTAGATTTTAAAGGTTTTCAAAGTATACTTTTTTTGCTACTAGTTTCAAAACTTATCCTTGTTAGAAAGAGAAAAGTTTCTAATTCATATTTGTGCAGAACCTTACAACCTTTTCTAATTCAGCTTCTCTTACAGTCTGCTTAAAATTGCTCCAGGAGAAAGAATAGAGAAACAAATTTTTTATCAGAACAAAATACATTTAAGTTTACAGCTCTATTTTTAGCTCCCACACTTGGTTTTGTTTGATTAACAAGATTGGTTTGAAAATTGCCAGATCAGCTTGGAAGAAAAAATTGTCAGGTTTCCTTGATTATACACATCAGTTGGCTTTGCAACTCAATTGTCTTGTTTTATCAATTAGTTAAATAGATGTTTTGAAGTCATCTGAAAGAAAATCCTATTACAGAGAGATGTAGGGGACAGAGGCACATCACTGGCATTGCCACAATAGGTGCAGCTAGATGGAAATTCCAAGTGTAATGATTTTGAAGGTTTGTAACACTGAAATTCAGATCCTGGGGTCAGGCAAAAAAGTGCTGCAAGCAGGACTGAAAAAAAATTAGGACATTGCAGAGGAGGAGGAAAAAAGATAAACCTGCAGCTCCACATGCAACCTGGTATCACAGCACCAGGCACCATCACAAGCATTTTTGTCTAACAAGCAGCCCTGAGAGTCTGACACACTGTAAAGAGGCTCCTCCTTTAGATCTGTGTAAAGAATAGCCTTTCTCAGCTCAAAAGTCACAGAGCTAGTTCAGGATAAATGAGAGCCCAGACCGAATTGCTCATCAAAATCAGTGCTGTTCTTTCCTTGAGCAGGTTTTGGTTTGGGTGGATTTTGTTGTGTTTTTTCTTCTCTGAAATATTCAACCAGGGGGAAAAGAATCTTTCTGTGGACTTCAAAATTAAACACTATTTGTTTATGGTTTGCACATGGAGTAAACCATAAAACCAAAGACAAAAACTACAAAAGAGTGCTGGGGGCACATCCCTGCTCTGGTGTCACAGTCCTGCAGCTGCTGCCCAGCCTCTTCTTCAAAGCCCTCAATGACACATTGTCCTGAGCTGGGCTCTTGCTCCCCCATCAGCTGCAAAGTTTTCCTAACATTCAGGCAGAAACTCCTCTCTTCCAAATTAAACCAATTTCTCTTTGTTCCTCCCAGCAGGCAAGCGAAGCAGTGATCTCTGTTGTCCTTCTGTTCAAACAACGAGGTCTGGTAAACATTTCACATAAACACATAGGCTCATCTAAGAAACGTGTCTGATTCATTGTTTCTCTTTTGGGTTGGAAGCTGGCCTGATGATTTGGAATCCTTGCAAGAGTTACAATCTAGTCTAATATGTAAATAAGATTTCAAAGTTATAAAAAACCCAACACCAAAACAAAAAACCCCAGAAGAATCCAGGATTGAAAGCAGGTATCCCACTTCAGGGATCTGCCCTTCTGCATGTTAAAACAAAACCTGCAATGACATAAACAGTGAAATAAAGCCACTGTGCTGCAGCTATTGCACCCCTCAGAATATACCACACTCTGCACATGTGCTCTGCAAAGCCTGCACAATGCAACCTTGCATCTCTCTGCAGCATCCCCTGCATCTCTTTAACCTCGTTAATCAGGTCATCTCAGGGGTGAAGGTCAATGCCACCAGTGAGAGAAAAAATAGAAGTGGGTGAGCTGGGATGTGATGATTTATTCAAGCCACATCACAGGGAGGACTAAGCAAATGTTTGGAGGCATCTGGTAGACATTTTTATTCCTTTTGTTGAGCCTTTGAATATGTTCACTGAGACAGATGATCTGTGAGTAAAAGTGATTCACATTGAAATGGAATTTGACTACAAAATTCCAATGATCACATGTAGATCCTCTGCATTGCTTTGTAATTCTCATAATGTAAAGTTCACCTTCAAACAAATAGGTTGCTTTTTCGGGCTTAGATTCTGAAATTATCAAATCCCTCCCCATGTTCAACCCTATACATCAGAGCATAAAGGGCCTGATGAACACAGAAACAAGGAATCTCTGGATTTCCATACAAATTTCTCCACTAGCATAAGTCATATCTTTCTTCCAAGACTAAAGACCCCATGCAGTTTGAGAATGGCCACTTCTGCATCCAGTTTTATAGGTGATGGAAGACAGGCAGACAGAGGATATCCATGCCAGGAGAGAGCACAGGCATCGTGTTTAAGATGCTCCAGGGATGCAACAGCTCATGATGAAGTCACTCACTTTTTGAATTTTTATACTCAAGCACCATAAACATAGCAAAATCCTTTATTTCTTGATGAGAGCCCTTTCAGTTCCTGGCAGAGCTGCCCCAAACCGGGAGCACTGGGTGTCTGCAGTGGGGTGCTGGCAGTGGGGAGCTGCAGGGCTGGTGTGTGCTGAGCATGGGCAGCTCCAGCCTGGCCCCAAGAACTGCTGCAGGCACACCTGAGCTGTGAGCCAAGCTGCTGCTGCCGCTGGGAAAATGTGTTTAAGGCAGGACAAGCAGCCACAGGAGTGAAGTGAGGAAAGAAACGTGAGAAGCAGCTCTGCAAACAGCCAGGTCAGTGGAGGAGGAGGGAGAGCAGGTGCTCCAGGACCCGGAGCAGAGACTCCTGTGCAGCACCCACGCCAGAGCAGATATCCACACTGCAGCCCATGGAGAGCCCCACAGCAGGGCAGGTGAACACCACTGAAGGAAGCTGCTGTCTCTGGAAACTGCAAATGGAGCAGGTGAAAAATGTGTGCAGGAAGGAGCTGTAGAGAGGAGCTACTATGGACTGATGACAAATCCCCAATCCCCATTTGCCCATTCTTGCAGTAGAGGAATTAGGGAAGTCAGGAATGAAGGAGTGAACCTGACCCTGGGAAAAAGGAGGGATGGGGAGAAATTTTCTTTCATTTTGTCTTTACTTCTCATTGCCCAAATCTATTTAGATTATATTACTTTTTCTCAAGTCTAATCTTTTTTCCCCATTATGGTAATTGGTGACTGATTCTTTTTCCTGAGGAGGGAGAATGAGAGAGTGGCTAGGTGGGTGTCTGGCAGCTGTCCAAGGCATACCCATCACACAATCATTGTGCTAATGCTTCTAAAAGATTTTTTTTCAGTGTTTTTGGAGCTGAGACAAACTACAGGAGTCACTATGCCTTTTTGATTCCGAAGATTTGTTCCCAGCATTTGTGCAACCTATTGAATTGTAGATTGTTTTACTTGCCATCAATTCTACAACCAGCTTTCTGAATTTCAAGGCACTTTATCTGTGAAGAACCCACATTCGTTTTTTAGATCTCTAGTAGATTTTTTCCCTTTGATCATATTACAAGTAGGGTTGGTAGCACCATCTTTTTGAGCTTTCCCAACATCTTGGGTTAGAAATTCCTGGTTTCAGTTGCTGATGAGCCTTCATCTTCTGGAATACATGATTTCTATAGTGCTTTTATACTGAAATAATTTTTATTTAGAAAGTACAAAGCAATGTATTTTAATCATTTTGGAAAATTAGGTAGTGTGAAAATATTCTTTTGTCCATCATAAACCCACAGAAGTAATCAGAAGTAGCCATCCTGAAAATGGTTTACTATTGAACAAAAGAGGTGGTTCTGCTTTGTCACTATCCCCAGCCTCTCTGAATCCACTCTTCCTTGTTGATGGACTCATTCCACGACCTCATATCTAACTCCTAGGCAAAGTAATATTTTCTTTTGTTTAAATGGAAACCAAGAGTTCTCTGTTCATTGCTTGTCACTTCATCAGAACCATTAAAGTGATAACTGCATCTCCATACCCTGCACTTATTTCAAAACAGCAATTTCCTTCTCCCTATCTTTTGTCTAACCTGCCAATTGTCTCAGGGCTGAAACACCATTTGTGTGTTTGTGGAATGTTTATCCCATCAAGGCTGTGCCTCAAGTTGATAACTTTTGGTGTCATAAACACAATCTGGGAAAATGACAATGGTCTGGGAAGTCTGGAGAGCTGAAGAGAGGAATATGGAGGCAGGTGCACTGGAGCTTATCTGAGCTGCATCAGGAAATTCCTGCAGGTGACCTGAAGGGGTGGCTACCACTAGTGTAGGTTTATCTCTCTGCTTCCCCTGTAACACCCTGGGATCTGGTAGGAATATCTTTCCATCTCTCATCATGTTGTTAAACTGCCCCACAGCTACCAAATGTGAGTGTGGGGGCCTCACAACACCATGGGATAAACGTGATGCCCTTCAAACTGGCATCATTAAAAGGGATAGTAAACTAATAATGCATCAGCTTATCTTCTAGGTAATCTTTAAGTTCTGTAGCTGAGGAAGACACAAGAACCTGGGGCTTTTACCAAAAAGACAATGTTCTAATTGCCAAATGAATGAGAAATTTTATATATTGCAGTTCCACAAACGGGTAAAAATCCTAATATTAAAAAGCTATAAAAGGCTTAAAAATGTTTGATACAGGACTTTGATCTGGATGAGATCTCTGGGGTTAGTTTGAACATAACCTGCATTAGGATATGGAGCACAAGGGGACAGAAAAGGAAATCCTGGTCATCATCAGCATTTCACTGTGAGCACAGGACATTGTAGCATCAGAGCAGCTTGAAAATTAAGTTCCTTCATAGAATAACAAAATTATATGCTTTGTAAATTGATTGTAACCTACTTTATGAAATGTAGATTAAAGATCAAGCTATCATGCATTTATATCCTATATACATGCACTGGAATGACCAATACACAACTACAGAGCACCATATTCATTAATTTTCCTTGATGTTAGAAACATTGGATGTCTGAAGGACAAATTCACCAGAGTTAATACACAGGGTTAATCACATCAGTTATTTCTAACCTTAAATTCACTTTGTTTAATATAAACTTGTGTATAGGCTGTTGGACATTAGGGCAGAGGTGGAAGAAAACTACCCAAAGTTCTGGTAGTTGATCTCTTGGCTAAAGTAATTGGTTCAGTGTTTATCCATGCTAATATGCCTTAGGGTTGAAGGACACCAGTGCTCTTACCAGTTTGCTTCTTGAGCTGAGTGTAGTGATTGATTTTTGTTGGAATGGTGACTTTTAATATGACCATTGCTGGAAAATCATCCTCTTGTCTTGGGTCAGGAGTTCAAAGAAAAGGCAAAGAGAAAAGAGCTTGAATGATCTAAGGTCTGAAAAATAGGTTTTAATAAGAGGGCATAATGAATAACAGTCTATTTAGCCTATTCAAAAGGAGGTTAAAAGATTAGGATCACAATCAAATAGAACTTAATTGTGGAAGAATTGTGGCTCTACAGAGCAGAATATAGAGATTGAAATTTTAAAGCCGGGATCTTGATGTACTTGGATACACAAATTTTAAAAGAGGATAACAAGCTGTTAGCACAACTTATTAGGGGGTGTGATAGCTCTTCTAATCAAGTTAGAGTGCTTTTTTAGAAGATAGATTGCAGCCTCATGTTGCAGCTGTGATGCAGAAATGATTGGTGAAGGTCTTTGGTCTGTGCTGTGCAGAGTCAGACTAGATTATCATAATGGCCTCTGCTGTCCACAGTAATCTGTGTGTGTAAGATTCATCATGGCTGAGGGCAGAAGTGGGTGGCATAATCAAATTATTCCTCCTTTAGAGCCTTTGTGTGAGAGACTTTTCCCTGCTTCTCCCAGGGGAGCTGTGGGAATACTGTTCTTCACATTATAGATTTAAGAAGAAACAAAGCAATCATTAAAATTTCCTTTTGTAAATGTCTTGGAACATTTCACAAAAGAGGTTAAAAATATAAAAATTGAAACTGTTTAAATTAGTTAGAACTGCTGAGTGTTCAGAAATTAAACTGTCTCTCTCCTCAGGGAGGCTTTAGTTTGTTCCTCGATCAGAGTTCAGCTACAACTTTCTCTAATTTACCTGAGGAGCAATCTTTAAGTCACCTAAGGTAAGGAAGGCATCTTAAAGAACACACCCACTACATTCCTCAGCCTAAAGGAAAAATCATTATGAACCATCTCTAACTGTTTTTTTTCTAGCATAGGCTTCACAGCAGACTTTATTATTTTTCTAAATCATTAGCAATGTGATAAAAGTAATCTTTTTTCTAATACTAATTACACCAAATCCATAAAAAATGGGAATTAAACCAAAGTGATGGCACGTACATATAATAAAAGTGGAGGCAAAGAAGAAATATTATAAAGTAGTTTTCTTTTGATCTTGACTGGAGATTTGTTATAATCGGCCCCATGACCATCTACCATATTTAGATTCTAGTTTTTCTGTCCTCTTCACTTTATAGAAAAAATCTCAGAGTTCACTTTCTGTTGCACATCCCATACAAATACACTGGGGGGAAAAATATCCAACAAGAACAGATTGAAAAATATATCTGGCTTTGGGATGAGCTTGCCTTGGATTTTTAAAGCTTTCCAAAGCAAGTGAAGTGGTTGGAATTTCTGAGTAGAAATTACCATACTGAACTGTATATGTAAAAGTCTAAGTGTGCCCATTGCTTAGAAAAAAAGTTTAGATAATAAATTAATTATTTTTGGAAAACAGAGATATAAATGTTTTCTATCATGTCTTCCTTGTGACCTTTTATGTCAAACACATAACTGCAGGGGGCTGCTAAGAGCGAGTTTCACTTAAGCCTTCACAGTCATTCACCCACATGACAGCTTGAAGGAAAAACATAAACAAGCAGTGGCTTCTGTAGGATAAAATGGCTCTGAACACATTCTACTAGCGAGGAATGCAAGTGTGTATGAAGAGAGGAAATCCAAATTGAGCATATTGTGAAAAGAGAGAAAGGGACAGTGCATAAAGAACACCTTTTCTCCACAAGAGGAGATTTCAACAAACATCACCAGGAGCTGCAGCTAGGCTTGAGCAGCAGGGGTGAAAGGGAGCAATGGTTTGATCACAAGCCTCCTGATGAATTCTCTTTCATATGTTTTCTCATCACTCTTTTACCTGCTCTGTAATTTTCTCATCTAATAGGAAATATCTGCTTTCTGCTTTAGGTATTCCTCTGATTATATAGAGGAAAAATTTTCTTTCTACAGACTTTTCTCACTGCTACACAGCCAAGGTTTAGACCCCTATTAAGAGACAAAAGACCATTAAGCCAGAATCTCATCCTGTAACATTGAGAATTTTGTTCTAACACTCAAGGCTTGGAAAACTATTCAAATTATCTTAATCACACTTGAGATTGGAACTGGGAGGCTTTACACAGCAGGGTTGAAAACCTGGCAATCTCCTTCCCGAGAGGGTCTGAAATCAGATTGTAGATTATAGGCTTTGGTCTGCCACAAGGGAAAATAAATGCATCTGCTCAGGAAGAGGTTGAGTGTTTAACCTACCCAGGATGACTAATGAGGTCCCCACAGTATTTAAAAGCACAAGGTAAAGGTCTGTGTGATGCTTCTGACATTTCTGAAAGACCAAAATCTGAAAGTCAGAGTGTAATTTGAAATTAAACTTTCCTTTTATCATCTTTTAGGTTTCCATCACAATCTCATTCCTTTCATCCCATGGCTCTAGCAATGTGTAACTGAGATGATTTGGTTTAGATAGCATCTGAAATCTTTAAATGGCACAAGATATTCAATCTTTTGGGGAGAGTCAGGAAGATACCAAGCAATTTGCCACCTTCATTTATAGTGATAATGTTTCCTTTAAAACCTAAGTGCTGGGTGAGATCACACAGTTGGATAATTTGACTTCAGGAACTAGAAGACACTAAGGACACCTTCAACAGCACTTCACTGTATGGGCAAGCATAAAAAGGCCCTGGAAGCACCCCTTGGAAGGATAATGCTGCTTATGTTTATGTCCTAATAGAATCAAATGAACCTTTCAGTCCTCACTGAAGAGTGCAGGCCTTGCTTTCAAAGAATTTAGGGACATGATTTTCTGAGTAGCTTGGCCAGCCTGGTAACGTGCTTAACCAAGCCCTAGGAGATTGAGCTTTTGTATAGATTGTGACTTTCTTTCTGTGAAGTCATTTTTATTTTAGTGGTACAAAACCAGCGTGATGGGAGTGGTTAATTGAATCTTTAATTTGCAGTGCAGCCTTCAGAGAAAGCCTTTAGTCCTCAGGTAACCAAATTTAATTTAGGGTTTCTGGTATGGGAACAAATTTTCGTGATTCCTGCCATTCATTTTGTATTGTGCTGGCTGCTCCTTCATAATGTGTGAGGAAGCTGAGAGTTTAAAGTTTCAGTTTATTTTACTTACAGGCTTTTTAATTTGGAGGGAATCAGTGAAGGGAAGGAAAGTAGCCAAGGGAAAAAAAAAGACTAAGGGAGGGAACACTCCCACCAGATCATTGCACTGAACAACCAGAATGAAGATGATGATTATGTGGTGATTGTGAAAAACCTGATCCTTTTCCTATTAAGATTGGTGAAATTTTGAATTAAGTTTGCTGAAGGTAGAAATGGAGAAATTTCTTTGTCACACTGAAAGCCTGGTGTTACAAAGGGGCCTGCCACTGTTCAGAGGGAAACAGAACCCAAGAAGAAATAAAATGTCAGATGATCCACAAATCCAGAAACTGGAAGGGGCAGACCCAACTACTTTTAAGCTGGTTCGGTTGTTTTCATTTAATAAATCTGAAAGTTGTTTTTTGCCTTTCCACACCTTCTGCATTGAAATCTTTCCATTACATATCTCTGGCTTCATCCCAACCTATTTTATCTTTCGGTTTTTGTTTTGCTGTTTTAGGTTTTTGTTGTTGTTTTTTAATTTCAGATCTATTCAGGAATGAGTTACCTTCATCAGCTTTATGAAAAAATCTATGAACATATCTATTGTCACTTTGTTAAATATGAGGTTTTCATATCAGGATTGAATTTTCATTCAGTAGTTTCCTGGTGGGAAAGCCATCACTACAATACCTCCAAAACAAACTGTGTTTAATCTTTGTCTATAAATTTGGCATTGATTTCTCATCCTGACACACGCCTAAGAATTATAAACATCCTATTTTTGTTAATGAATGGTTCTGAAGTCAAGAAGCAAGCCAGCATCATTCAAAATTTTTTTTATTATAACTATACAAAAGATTTATGTTCCAAATACCTGCATTTTGGCTTAGTTTTATTATTAAATTATTAATGTCATACTGTGCCACTGTGATTAGACAAGATAAATATTTTAATTTTTATACATAACTAGCAAAAGGCTCTTGATTTATCACCTCTATATAATTTTATTCTCTGCCGTTAGAGTTGAATTTATTTTTTTTTCAAGTTTTGTTCATTGAGAGCATTTAGCATTTCACTGGAATCGATGCAAGGGGAAATAAATTTCCACCTCAATATCAGAGTAAATAGTGTAAAATGTTTTAAGGATTATTTTTCCTAGAATTGGAGGCCAGCTTCCCATTATATTTTGCCTGTCTGTTTCAAATTGCATCATTTGACTCTTGCAGAATAGAACCCAGCAGGCATGGAAGATAACAGGGAAAACTAGTTTTCAATTTATGGTCTATAACATTTTGAAAGAGAGGCTGAGAAAAGCAAACTTAATTTCAATTTACCATCAGTGTACCTGCAGCAGAGTTACAAATTTTAGTAGGCATTTAGGATCTCCAAGAAGAAAAACTAAGTAACCCTAGATGCCAAAAAGTCTGGCTGAAAACCCTCAAAAACTCACCTTAGGTTACTTTAATTGAGTTTTACCATTCCATTTCACAGGACCAATATCTTGGCTTGAAATTATTAGTTTATCCTTAAAAATGAGCCCCAAACCAACATATGAAAGGAAGTAAAGGAAGTGAAAATTCAGGTCTTTTGCAGTGTGTCTGGTGCTCAGTAAGATAAAGTCAGGTTGATAACTTCAACTTATTTCTGAGAATGGCAAGGACGAATCCTTAGAGATGCTCAGTGCACCACTTTGCCAACAGAGCTTCATATTCTTTGTTAAAAAAGTCAAACGTGTCCTGTACCTGATGAGAAACCAAAGTGCTTGCAACTCAAGCACCAATTTTTCAGCCTGATTTGACAAGGTGGCAATTAATCAGCTGGTGAGTATCAAATGCCCTCTATTTTTCATATGAGAAGCTTAGAAAACCATCAAGTCAGGCCTTGTGGAGAAGACTGAATGTTTTTTATTTTCCTCCCATTGGAATGAAAACATCAGGTAGTTAAGAGGGGTGAAAGTGTCAGTATATTATTTCCCAGCAGATGTAACAATCCCTTGGGTTCACAGAATTTCAGACTGGTTTCTCAACAAATAAATAAAAAAAAATTAATATCAGGAAAAGCTGAAAGCTGGATAGGGATATTCTCTTCTGAAAACAAGTTCCTCCTCTTCCTACCAAAAGTAGGCCAGGTAGGACAGGGACTTAAGTAACTTCATCTCATGGTTGATGTGCCTGCCCATAACAGGGTTGCTGGAACTAGATGGTCTTTAAGATGCCTTCCAATACAAACCATTACAGAACTCTACTATTTCAGATTTTATGGAGAAAACCAAGACAAAACACCTCATCTTTCTGCCTCTGATGCCACTCTTTTTCTACCTGTCTCTCAAAAAACAGGAAATCTGAGGGGAAGGAAAGCCAGCAAAATGGCAAAATAAGGGATAAATAATTTTCTCTGACATTGAGGTTGCAGCTGGATAAATCCACAGACCTCACTTTTGTTTCAGCTTCACCCAGGGTGAATCTGTCATTTAACAGGTTAAATGTGAACACACAGGTCTGTTTCCTACTTCAGGTAGAGTAACCAAGGGCTCACCTTTGCCAGATTTAATTCCTTCATCTTGGCAGTGTAATGTATTCCAGAAAACCCCTCACTGCTATGACAAACCAGGTTATACCTCAGGGTCAGCTCCAAGCCTCTGAGTAGGCAGAATTCCAATAAAATCAATGATCCTGCATCTATTTGCTAAAGCTTAGTGCAACAAGAGATTATTCTTTACCCATTTAGCTCAGGAAAAAAATAACCACAGTGTGAGGGAACTTTACTGTTTCAGGCCATTTTTAATCTAAAGTTAGAGCAGAATCCTAGAAAGCCAATTGATTGCTCCAAAGCAGTAAGAGCTACTTTATTCAAGCAATCAGCCCTGCAATAAATGTGTTCAGTTTTTAAGAGCTTGTAATTTAGCCTTACCAAGGGCAGAAAAACAAACATCTCTGATTTCTGTGAGAGTTTCCAGGACTTTTCACAGGCAGACCATTCATTAATGCTTCACAAATGCTATCAAATGAAATATTGTTCCACATGCTGTAGCAAGATATCTCGAGAAGAGATGCTAAAAATGGGAAGTGTGGCTCCCAAAAGGATGAGCAGAAGGAGGATTACTGTCACAGCCAGGCTGTGGTCAGGGCATGGATCTTCAAAGCTGCAGTGAAGGTTCTGGAGGGCATGTGATGGGTAGGGAGGAGAGGGACTGTGACCCTTCCTTTGGGACAAGGTTGTTAAAGGGCCTGATATAAAGCCTCTCTGATATCAAAAGCATGAGGAGATCAGCTGAAAATGATCTAAAACAGGATCTGCAGAGGAATAGAGCCAAATGCAAGCACAGCCAGGGATGGAGGTGGCAGATGTCAAAGGTCCCCATCCCCTGTGCCATGCACAGAACAACTCCTCTAGTGAGCCAGGAGAGAGGGCAGTGCACACACACCTGTTTGATCTTTCCATTCTCTTGCACACATTTTAGAGTTCAGCCACTTCCCTAGAAAGCTTAAAAAAATCAGGGGTAATTTCTACCCATCCAAACAGATAATTACATGTCATGGTTTTCAAGCCAATGTTACAATTGTTTTTCTCTTTGTAAGGGAGACTAGGATATGACTCATTTTGTTTGAACTTGTGGAGCCTGCAACACTCTGAAAGCCACTGTACAAAACTGAAGAGATAACTGCATCTTCTGTCTGGTAAATTGCTCATAAACACATACTTTTTGAAGGAAGGTTTTGCAAGAAACATCATTGTTATTCAATTAAATTTTGAAGAAAAAGAATCATTTATCACAGGTATTTATGACCTATAAATTCAAGCTTGGTTTCAACCTATGCAGTGCAGAAATCAAGATTATACTCTTTCTTTTCCAATAGGCCTGATCTGAGCATCTGGACAGCCAATTTCTTTTTATGGTGTTCTGTGTGATAAAGCAGGAAATCTTCAGGATTCCTTTTAGCCATAATATGTTGACCTGTTTTTTTAAAATGTGGCATTTTTTTCTTTGCTTATTATTCACTGAAGAAAAAATGGTTCACTAATCTAAAATAATCTAAAACTAATCTTGTAACAGGCACTGTTGCACTTATCTCAGGGTTCAACATCATGAACTTTTTCAGAAATCTATGCTAAAATTATTAATCATAACATATTTGAAGCAAATTTTGGTATAGCAAGTGTTTGGGTTTTTTTAAGATAATACTACTTCCTGAAAGTCCTAAATAATTTTAGAAGCAATGCTGAGCCTATTTTGCACTGTTTGTTATGCACTGTTATTCTTTCATGGTAATCTCCAAGTACAATCTGGATGTCACCTGATGTGCTTCAGTTCCAAGGCCAGGTGAATAAAAGGCAGCCCTTGGTTCAACTCCCTTCTCTGACTGTTTTAGAGAAGAGTTGGCTGAATGTTTCCCAGACAAGTGCCCTAATCTCTGGGCTGTGGGTCCACTCCCATTCTGCTCTTCCCCAGCCAATTTAATTGTTGATTGTTGACAAAATGCCATTATTATGTGCATCCAGGACATGAGGGAATACTACCCCAGATGAAGTGTTAGCCTTCTGACTAGAGTATTCCCAGTGGGGGTGTGGGTTCACTTCCCCCAGGCAGGGGAGGAAACTGAGCAAAGGCTTCATTTCAGCCAAAATTATTCAGAGAATTCCACCCACATTTGCAAATACAGGATTCAACAAAATCATTTCACTCCTTTCTGCTCCATTACCACAAGGTGCTGTGAGAACATCTTTTCAAACCCCTTGTCGTCCCACACTGCACACCAGGAGTTGAGTAATGCCACTCCAGATGAGTGTCATGCAGGCAGAGCACCTTTCTTTCCCTGCTGATGCTGCCTCTGGTGACAAGACATCACTCAATAGTGTGATGGGCAGCTGCAGCCAAGAGGTCTTCTTAAAAAATTAGTTTCTAATCAGTGATATAGCTACCATAAGCATTGGGAGGGCATCTCTGAGAGAATAATAAATTGATTAAATTTACCTGGGCATTAAGCAGTGATGGACAATCTATTTTTTATTTTTAAGAAACATAAACATAACAGAAATATGTAATTAAATTCAGTCACTACTCTCACAGATTTGTCAGTCTTAATGGTAATGTATTAAATAATTATTTACATCTTCGTTGTAAGCTCTTAAATCCCCAAATTACTGCATTCATTTGTTTGCACAGCAGTGTTTTGCTGTTGAGGCAAGCAATACTGCTAAGAAGTTTCTGGAGCCACAACTGATGTCAGTGTGAATAAGATAACTTTATACTGGAAAACATTTACCTGATAGATATAGCGTCACATCCATGTTCTCATTCTGTTTTTCACAGAAACTCTCAGGAAAATTGTCAGTGTTAATATAAAATATTCCTCCAACTGGCATAATAAAGCTTCTAATTATACCATGCTAAGCTTCTGCAATTACTTCTTGCTGGTATAAGGGATAGTCCACATAACTTAGAGTAATGAAAAACTGCTTCCCCAAAGACACTGTGGTTACAAGCTCTGCTCAGGGGGTTCATGTTGCAGTGGTTAATAGGTGGGCACACTGTTGCACAGCAGTGCATGTGGAATATCTCCACCCCCAGCAGTGCAGGTGTTTATCTGCAGAACTGTTTATAACATAAAATGGGACTAGGTTGATCAGGTAAATAACAGCACTTCCCAACAGTAAGAGAACTTGCAGACCCCTCTAAGCTGAGTGCTTCTTTAATTTTCCTTTCCTCAGATAATGCAAAATATTACAACCAACAGAAATCAGTAAACCAACAACTAATTTTGAAATTATTGCCATTTATGCTTTTCTGTAATCAGCAAATACAGCACACTAGAAAAACAGTTTCCTTTGATCCCTCAGCATCTCTATCAGCACAAGCAGCTATAAAAAATCACAATTGAGATCTACTCAAGGTTCCTTTCTCGAGTCCAGCTTGACCAAATATCTCTAAAGATGGTATCTAGTTGGCAATCACTCAGTTTGAGCCAGTCTACCTGGGCTGCAGTGAGCATCAGCACTGACACTGACTTTTAACTGTGGTCTCTCCCTTACTTAAGTGAAAGCAAGGTATGGCTTTAAAAACATGAAATATTATATGGCAAGTACTCTTGTCTGTCAAAGTGGTTGCAGTTATAGTTGTTTTCTGTTCTGTGCCTGTATTGTATATTAGATGGGATCATAGTACAGGGTGGCATGAGCAGCTTTTAAGCTTGCTGGTTTTTTATTTTCTAGGCTTTTTTTTTTAAAGGAGAAAACATAAGAAAATTCCTTTTTTCATTCAGTCTTTTTTCTCCTCAGAAAAATGTCAGCAGAGACAGCTGTCATTTCACCCAGTGAACACACTGTATCAGCTAGGAGGCTGTCTAAGGGAGGACAAACTGGCCCCAGGGTAAAGAGAGTCTTTACTCATTGCCCCTTCTCAGGTCTAGGCAAAATTTTGGGAAGAGAGTAAGTTGCTGTGCCTGGACACTTTGAGGGGTATTTCTTGCCCACAAAAGGGTCTCAGAGTGGTATGAACCACTATAGTACACACTGCAAATAAAATTCAGTATTGCAGCAAAATACTGAGCACCTGTAACTGGAGCATATTCTAGAAAATATTAAAGACCCATTATTAAAACAGCAGGTGTGATTATAGTTCAAATAGAAAGGTTCTGATGAACCCAGTATAGGTTGGGAACATCTTTACAAGAAGTGTAGAGGGCCATAGAGGTATCCTTTCCAGATTATTATATGTCAATCCTCAGAGGGAATCTCTTGCTCTCAGCATTGCCATATTCAAAAACCATAAACTTAGTCACTGCACAGAATACAAAAAAGTTCTGAATATTCTATATGCTCAGTAAACCATGCCTCTGCTATCAAAAGCAAAAACTGAAATAAAACAAAGTGGTATCTTACTCCAGATCCAATAAAATACATTTAAAATAAAGCTCAGTGACACCTTTCCTAATTACAGCCGGTCAGGACCTTAAAATTGTCTGAATCTAAGAACTGCATATAAAATATTGAAAAGCTGCACATTATCCTGCTTTTCTCCTAATCTTAAATGGCACTGATGCCATAAAAAATAAAAATGCTCCCTGATCTTATTCATTTATTCCTTTCAAAAGTATGCTTTAATGATTACATAATTTTGCAACATATTTAGATGTATTTATGCATTGCTCTCATAGCAAGGTGTGGAGTTGATGTAAATGCAAGATCCAAAAGACCTCTGTCTAATACTCATGAACATCACTGAATTATTTGAATGAAAAATAAACGTATCTAAGTGATATTTGCACCACGGTGAAGTCCTACAGCTTCTTTGCTGTAGGAGTAACAAATTAAATGCAGAAAAGACAAAACTGATGAAGAGCCTGTTGCATTCCATGTTCATGAATGTTAACAAACATAGTGTGTAGGAGATGAGGAGCAGACTGCAAAAAACCTGCTCTATTCACTAAACTCAAAAAAAAAAAGGAAAGAAAGCACACTTTTCAGAAACTCTATCAATTAATAGCAAGCAAATGGGATCTGCTTGAAATATTCTTTGTGTGGACTTATGTGATTGTTACAGAGGGCTTGGACCAGATGACCTCCAAAAGGTCCCTTCCAACCCAAGCTATTCTATAATTATCACACAGAAGTAGGGTCTGCTAGTTAAGCACTCCTTCTTTCCCCCTATGAAGAAAAGATAATACAAAATGGGGAAGTCTGGTTCAGATAAAGCCCAGCTCCACGCATCACAAGGTTTGTGCTCTGTGAAGACGTGTGAGCGCTGCTCTCCCCGCAGCTCCTGCCGCACCACGACGCCCCAGCGCTTCCTTAGGCCCTGCCGTGTCCCAGGAGCTCCACAGCAGCGTCCCTGCTCCCAGCTCTGCAGCACTCCATGCTCCAGTGACCTGTGCCGTGAGGCTCCCACTCGGTGAGTGGGTGGACTCCAGCACCGAGCAGAGAAAGTCGTGCGCGTCGGGAAAGTTTCGGCGCTCCCGCGAGCCCGTCCTGCGAGGAAGCGCCTCCTGTCCAAACATCAGACAGTAATAGCAGGGAGGTGTTCCCTGAGCAAAATGCCACCAGAAGTCAAGATCTATTTTGGACTGGAGAAATTATGGGTTGTCGTCAGCAGGTAGACAGAGACAAATTCGTACAGCTCCACTCAGCCCAAAACACGCATTAAGAAATTAAAACTATATTGTCTTGGAAAGCAGCTCGATACTGACTTTGAAAAGGTTTTGCCACTCAGATAATGCTGAGCCACTCAGGTTTGGAGAAGGAGATAAGTTAATGCAAAACTAAATAAGGAATAAAATAAGTCTTGCTCTCTGTTCAATAAAACTTAAGTGGCAGCATATTCTCCAAGTTTTCTGCATTAAAAAGTCAAAGCTGATATTATTGCTGCTGATATTAAAGCTACCTGAATGCAAATGAGGAACAACATAATTTTATGTCATTTTTTTATGTTTTTATCTTGGGAGAAAATACCTACTTTGAATACAATTTCACAGTTAATCTCTTCTGTAAACACAGCTCGTCAGAAATAGATTAAATACATTACACAAATATTTTCAGACCGTTCCTGCTTTCCAGGTTATGGTTTAGCAGCTCCTTGCACATCCTCCAGGAGCCAGAGGCTGACATGCACCATCTCTGGTTTTCCCAGGGTCTCTAGGTGAGTGCAGGAAAAGGTGGTTCCAGCTGCCCTCTGAGGATGCAGATTACTGTGTAATAATTCTCTCCAACAGAGCTAAACAATCTCCATTGACTTCTAGATTTCTCTTTCTTGCCAGGTTATGTCTGAAGTTCATGTGTTTCTCAAAGACCCAAATAAAGGACAACCAGTATTTTTAGGCTGAGTATCAAACCCCAAACCAATTAGTTGTATAAACAGACTAGTTTAGCTTTATTTCATGAAGCAGAATAGTAAAAATTTAAATATATTTCCTGTCATAAAAAAGGACCTTTTAGATTGCAATGCTGCTTTGTGAACACACTGTGAGAGATTGAACAAGACAGTACAATTATTTATATGTCAACTTTTTTACTTACAACTTCAATATTAAAACATGAATGCAGATACTTTGGCCTGCATTTAAAATAATTTACTCTGGGGCTTTGGTGACTCTAACTGCAAATTTAAGTCAATCACAATATGTGGGTTTTAGATGAATTAGGAAAATCATTATGTTACAAACTGGTGTAGGATAACACATTCCTTGTCATGAGCTTTAGCACTCTCTGTGCTCACCACCTCCCAGGACACACAAAATCCTCACACATCGTTAATCCTGACTGATCCATACTTCCATGCAAGTGATATCTGTGCTGCAGGGAGCTCTGGGGAGTACTACAGCTCACCCTGCCTGCTGCATGCATGCAGAATGAATCCATGGATTTTGCAAAAGCACGCAGTGAGTTCAGCACAAGAAAGCCAAGTTACAAATGTCACACTTTAGAGTCACTTTCACCACACCAAGGCAAATTGTTAAAGAGTCAATGATGAAAGTAATACCTGATCAATACTCAATAGGGAAACCTTGTTATGGCAATTTTTATAGATCTGGGCAAATTTTCTTTGACAATTCTCTTTGTATGTATCCTGTAATGCTTCTTGGTTCGAAAACTCCTTTTTAGGAATACAAAGGAAGAGATCAATCATTTTCAAAGTATCTCAGAACTATTCCCAGCAGCATGATAGATTTTTCTCCCATGTGCTCAGGATCCAATTACATCTCCACCAGTTGACATCAGCACTTTGGATATACATACATGACATGCTATGCTGCAAAGATTTTGAGGGCTGGTTTTGAACAATGAAGTGTTTTACAGTATATTGCTTAGAACTGAGATTATTTTGATGGATGTTTACATGAATGTAAGGAGATAATTGGAAAGAATCCAGCTGAAACAAATAAATATGAGGTTCTTCAAATGTGTAGCTCCAAATCCAGTTTGAAGACTGAGATGTTTCTGAAACATGTGCTCACACCCACTCACCCTCACAGCGACGTTAATAAGCGCCTCTATCCCAGCTGACAGCAGCCAAACAGTCTCAATTGCAAACCACCCCCAATTATATTAACAGAAACATGAGTAATCCATACCAAGGAATGAATATGAGTCAGTAATGATGTGAAATTATACAGTACCTCCCTAAAATAGTGACCTTTAGTTCACAAACTAAGTTTGCTATCACCATTATAATTTTGTTTTAAATCCACAGAGCTGTTGCTATAGTTTAACCTTGTCATCCAAGACAGTGCCTGACTATCTCAGTGCTACAAAAGCCAAAGCCAGCAGATCTCTATTTTTATCCAGAGGATTGGATCTTACTCGGCACTAAATTTTTTTATTTGGCGATCACAGATTGGGACACAGCAGTGTATAAAGATCTGAAAGCAGCACCTTCTCTTCTGCAATTCTCACTCACGTTAATTGATTTTACTCTCACACACAAACACCATTAACCATAGCCAAGGCTGGAGAAAATCAGGGTGGAGGTATCTAACTAACTGCTCTATATTTTGAGAATGCTCTTGAGTCAATACCTACAATGTGCCATGCTAGACCTAGAGTCATAACATCTAATCCCATCAAATTCCATTTTAAAATACTAAAGGATTATTCTTTTGCTACAATGCTACAAAAATTGAAAGAAACTTTCCTGTTTATCCATGGCACATTTGTACTTTTTTCTTCTTGAAATGACATCTGGAAAATACATATGGGTCTATTCCATGGTAGTTATTGCAATCTACAGAACTAATCTGTAGGATAAATGTCTCAGAATGAAACCTGGAATTCTGATTTTCTCTTCAGTGTTCCAGATCTCACAGGGAGATAATTTTTTTCTGTATTATTTTTTCTTCTCTTGTTTTCTTCTTTTTCAATTGTCTACTGATTGATAAAACCTCAATTTTTGTTACCACGATATTTTGCCAGTGCACACCTAGAATTTTAGTGAAAATATCAAATGAGCTACTTCATATTTCCTGCATCCTTCCATTAACTGCCATTTCCCTTTTCAGTCTCTTCCTTTCCAATTCAATACCCCATTCATCAAGTCTCCAAAATATCTAGTGAAAGATTCTAAACTTGTTGCTCTAATCTGTTTTATATAATCATATCAAAAAGGTGTAAGTAGCAAATTTGTAACATCTGCAGAAGAAAATGAGTTAGGACAAATTTCAAGCAACACTGAGTTGGAGAAACACAATAATTCATGCAAACATCCCATGAATGAACAAATTTGCAATCCTAGCAGCAGAATTGCTCTGAAACACTGGATATTAAAATATCATCATGAAAGCTGTTGAAGACTTCTATGATCCCTACCAATTGACAACCATACCATGTGCCTACACACAAACACCCCCATGTACAAATAAAACAATGGAAAGCTTTGGGTAATGGAGAAAAAGAAATGCCAGACCCTGTGAGTGGTGTATATGGATTATAGTACTAGGATTTAAGGCATCACTCAGACTCTCTTTGTAAAATACACTGGTTTACTCACACTGCATGTAAGCCACGAGTCCCTGCTCTCCCCCCATCCTGCTCCTGACGTGGGTCTGGCTCAGTGGCTGCCTTTAGAAACACACTCTGGCTGCTCCTACCCATTCTCCTTTGGAGCTTCCAGGCATCACCCTGCTGAGCTGGGCTGCAAGGCCATGAGGAAGAAGAGAAAGCAGAAGTTTTAGTGATGCAGAATTTGCTGCAAAATGACTAATTCAGATTACAAGATGTATAATAACAAAAATACTTTCAAAAATAGCCTGCCATGCTGAGAGATGTCTTTACTGCACTATTGCTGCAATAATTCACAGGTTTTATACTGCATCTTCTGTCCCAGTATCTGAAGTTCTGCCTCCAGAAAGCTGGCAAAGTAAATACTCCTAAAATCATCCCAGTTTTTTATATTCTGCAGATGGAAAACTAAAATCACTTCTGAAAAATCTGAAAAAGACACTTCATTTTGCTAAGAAATTATTCTATTAAATTCCTTTATAGATATTATACACGTATATCATTTTTATGACCAGAAACTATAATATATTACCATTTCTCTCAATAAAATGATCATTACTCTATAATAGGAATTCTTGCATATGACTGGATGAAGGTTTTTTATTAAGAGGATTTTTAACAGCTGACTCAATCAACATATTAATGAAATTTAAATGGCAGTCATTTCATCCAAGGCCAACATATAATTATGTGTTAATTGGAATGAGAGGTTTCATTTTCCTTTTTCATTAAGGGTCCTTAATTCTCAATTAAAACTTAGGTCAAGTTGGATACAACAATGCCTTTTCAGTTTGAAAACTTACTAGTTTTAAAGGTATCAATGTAAAGCATGAAGCATTTTGATACTTATAAGTACCTGTGTCCCCTCTATTTCTTAATTTTGAGGTATGTTTTTTCCTAATATTACATTAATTCAGGTAAGAGTCTACAGATTGGCTTGGGTATAAGAGTCACATTCCTGAGTATGAGTGCCATTGAATTTTGGAGCAAACTTACCACAAACTGAGAACAAAGAATTAAAAATTTCTACTTCTATCCTAGAGGCTGAATTAAGTTTCTAGGTGTTATTTGGCAGAGAACACTGTGGAAGGAGATAGAAAAAGAACAAGTTCTCCTTTCAAAAGTTACAGTTTATGGCTTGGATCCCACAAAGTTTAATTGCAATTTACTGAGTACTTTTTATTGGATTTATTTAGACTCTGTGAAGGACAAGGACTACAAAGCCTTTCCAGCTCTACAAGCCCTCATGAGTGTCTTGCTCAGTGTAGGTAAATACCTAAATTCTTTTTCTTACAGTGTATTCATCCATCTGAAGAGCCAAACCACACAGAGGTCTGCTTTTTTTACCATATTACACTAAGTTTCTCTTTCTGAATTCAGTGCCTATCAGAAAGCATTTACTGGGAAACAAATATTTTTCCTGTTTTGACTCCTTTGTTCAGAAGAACATCATAAGCAGAAGATGACTCTCTGATGACTCTGTTTTTGAGAAAAGGGAGACTTTGGCTATTTTTGGGGCTCCTTCCTTCTCCAGAGCATAGAGAAATTCTGCTTGTTCACAGTGCTGGAGGTTCTCCCAGGCTTGATTCTGGTCCTCACTCTGGTCCCCAGGAGTGGAAGAGGAGGGCAAAATGGTGCCACCTCCTGATCGAGCTACTTCTGCTCTTAAGCCACCTCTACTCCTGCCTAAAGTTAAAACCAGCCCTTGTCCTGACACCAGACAGCAGAATACTGCTTGAAATGAGAGCAGGAAACATTACAACACACTCAGTACTTCTCCCAAATTATACACCACACTGATTGTGCCAACCACATTTTTAATGAGAGGGGGAAAAAATATCAGAGTAACTTACAGCCTCCTTGAAAACCAAGGACCAGGTAGGAGATAGAGCCAGGAGGAAGAGTGTGTGGAACTGCATGGATGTTTCTACCTTTTGTAATGGGGTACTAGAAAAAGAGGGAAGAAGGAAGATTAAATCAATATTTTTCTTTTATGAGATTTAGATAATTCTTCCTTCTTTTGTCTTCCTTCCCAAGTCTTCTAGATATCATGAATCAAGATCTCCATCAGAAGAGGTCTTCTTTGGAGATCAGAAAAAATAATTTCTCACAAAACAGGTCATGCAGGTTTTAAGCAAGCAGAGCAATAGAGTTTTGCAATAGGAGCTGTAGGAGCACACCAGAGTTCAGAACGCCCTGGGGAATTGTCTCTCTCACTTTTGAAAAGGCCTGTAAACTGTGTGAGGGTTTTGCTGACAAAGGTCAGAGAAATGGCCTGTGAATACTCGTGTGAATCTTGCACAGAAAAAGCACAGTGAGGTCGGTGCAGACCTGACCTGACCTGAACTCAGGAGCTGTCGCTGCTAAAGCAGGCCAGAACACATAAAACTTTTAATTGACTCCCAATGGCTTGTTGAAAGTGCTGTGTGTGACCTGGCAATATTGCACTTCAGAAGGCAATCACAGATAGTCTGCTGCAGCTCTTGGGACTGTCTCCAATAAATATGAAAATCCATCCTGTAAAACAGACCTTCTCTTCAGAAAAATTATATTTGTGAAATAAATCTTAGTAAAAATGCTGCCTTTAGTGGATCTGCTGAGCAGAAGGCGTTACTGAAATTCACAAGTTTTAAGAAAAAATGAATGAAACCTGGAAAAATGCAGGAGAGGGCCAATAATAAAGCTAAAGAAATTTAAAGAGAATATTCTCAGCTTGGCTTGTCAGGGTAATTATACTGATTTAATGGCTTCTCATTCTATGTGAGGACCTGTATGAACACAACAGAGGAAAGCCTTTCTGCCCAGAGCAGACAGTAATTTCATAAAGCAAAAATCAGAAAAGATGAGGGATAAGAGAGGAACTTTAATGGTTCTCTTTTATAGCAACAGCAAAGTTTACAAGCACAGGGTATCAAAGGACCTGCAGCAAAGCCAGAAGTTGAATCCTGATCACAAAAATCCTTCCAGCAAGCAAGGACAATATGAGCCAGGATGAAAAACTGTCTCTTTAAACTGTAAGAGAAAAAAAACCAGAAGTACTCAAAGCCCAAAAGCATCCCTTTGACCTGGGATAAAAATGGAAGGATGGAGGGAATACCTCCAAAGGCATGGCAAATCCACAAAAATATGTACAAAAATTGTAAAGCATCACACTTTAACTAAGTAAACACAAGGCCATGAAGTTAAATGGAGAAGTGGGACAGGAGATGATGGGAAAATAGTAGAGGTGTCAGTGGCTTAGCTAGGAACTTTACAAATATCTGTGTCAAGAAAAGGAACTTAGAAATACAGAGCACACCCACAGCACCTGTTCCAAAGAGCAGGCAAATGTGCCTGTGGAGAAGTTATGCTTTCCCACTTCCTAATGTCAGAGTGAGTCCACAGCTGGGTAGGTGAGCAGAGAGAGTGAAGACCCAAGTGTGAGAGGAGCTGAAGACACTGCTCAGTTAAAGAGTCTAAGGAAAAATGCCTCCAGTTTCAAGAGCTCTGTAAAAATCCCAGAAAATGGCATTAATTAGCCCAGTTGAGTTGAGGGACCTAATGCAGCCACCAGCCCTCAACTGTTTGAGCTTATTTACCTGGAAATGCTCCATGCTTGCATTCAAAGAGCAACTCCACACTTGGTTCTCATCAGCCCTTCAATAACTTTATCACAGACTTTAAGAAAATAAGAATTTTAGCTTGGGTACTTTATTACAAGTGCAACCACAGTCTTACATTATGTGATAACTACTGATTAATTTATGCAGAAAGTCTTGCAGAGCTAGTATTCTAGCAGTATCTTAGTACAGTTTTTTTAAATGATCTCAGGTCTACTTAGAACCCACTGCAGCTCTGACAGAAATTGAGAGCTATTTTAAGCCAGAGATAATGTTTCCAAAGGAATATTGAGCCCACTGCACTTTCAAAAGCATGAAGGGGCACAAAGATGCAGCTTGATCCCTGTTGGGAGTTTTGGTGCTAATGCAGATGAGGAGCCCAGCAATTGCTTTTGCATCACAGGCTGCAAAGTTGTGACCAGCTACTGAGATTTGTGTATTCAGCAAGAGGAGATAAGTAGTTTTGAGTTCCACATGTCAGAAATGTTGAAAGCCTTCCCAAGAGCTGTGGGATGTACCACAGAGCTTCACTTCCTGACATGTGGAGGTGGATTTCATTAGACAGAGATGTGGAAGCACATGACTCCACCTGTACCCAGGAAGGCCAGCTGAAAGCTGCTGAAATCCAGTTTCCTTGTCTGTTACTGCACATTTTTAAATTAACTCATGGGTGTAACCATTTCATGTTCCCAGCCCTTGGAGAGACTTTCTGTTATTGTGATAAGAAAAATCAAGTGACAGTGCACTTTGCCTAGCAAATTTTCTTAGGAAAACATATCCAAAGAAACCTTTTTATTACTATTTATATTTTTTTCTGGTGGTTTATTTATCACTAAAATGTGCACTTTCTATGACACTCACTACTTTTCTTTGTTTTAATTAAGAGTCTGTAAGAAATAGAGATTCAAAAGGCCACATCTTTATACTTCATGTTCTGTATTGTTGGGCACAGCAACCAGGACCACCAAAGGTCCCTGTTAGTCATGCAAACACCCTCAGTTCACACACAGAGCTGTGGCTCTGCCTGCAGCTGCCTCTCCTCAAGGAGCCCAGGCAGCATGACCGCTGAAGCACTGCCCTCCAAGTTCCTTCAGCACAGAATTCCTAACACAGCAACTGATTTAGCTTCAGCCTTTAGCCCTGGAGAAATTCATTAACCCTTTCGCCCCTGCATAAAGTCAGTACTTGAGTGGTGATTGCTAAGAGGCACATTTCCAGGTGAAGAACAATTTATACCAGTATAGGTAGATAAATTTACCACCTCAGAAAATATAAAAGGTCTCCAAGCAGCTTTCAAGTGACATTCTCTTGTATCTGGCCAAACAGTGTAATAAACATGCATTTGCATTTCCCTTTACAGGATTTTCACTAATATGAAAAATCTTAATGACTTCAGTTTTCTGAGGTGATCCACAGACTCCAGCACAAGAATTATATCCTGTTTCAAAAAGGATCTGATTAAACTATATCAGGTAGTTCAGTAAACCAACAAAATTAAAATGCAATTAAGAGAATTATCATTAACGTCATTTGGGTTTTTCCAGAAACTTAGAAGCTTATCACTTTTCAAACTTGTTTTTAAGTGAAGATTACCAGCTGGAAAACAATTCAGCAGTACAGGGCAATGAATTAATCAAATAGCAATTTTTATATCCCTTTATAGAGTAGGACATAAAAGAACATTTCTTCTAAGTCTTGTCTTTTTATTCCTTTTCCCAAGCTCTCCTTTTATCTATAATCTCCTTACTTAGAATTTTAAGAGACAGCCATCTTTAACCATTTTTTCCCAGCTGCATTTAAGCTGACTTTAAAGCTTTTACAGAATGATTTTGCCCAAATTAAACCTGAATGGCCATTCTGCCCACAATCCTATCACTTTCCTTTTCAGCTTGCAGAAACCTCTAAAATCATCAGGACTCAACACCCTCTACAAATTCTTATGCACCTTGCAGGATAAAATAAAAGTACTACTATGTTAGGCTCACTACTGCATTTTTACTTGTCCCCTAAATATCTTCCTTTCTAATTTTTCCTCTAAAGAAATTTACAGCAACTCTTTTCAAACTCTTTTCAAAGTTCCCAACAGGGCACAAGACATTTCTTTTCCCACCACAGGGCAAATCAGGGACATACTGGTCTCTAGTCAGTGGTGACATTAAAGACTGAAACCATCAAAAGTGTTTTTTCCTAATCAGTTTGTTTTTTACCTCAAAACACCTACTTCTCCTGATTGGTATGTCAAAAGCCAGACCCTCCCATACCTTCTCTTGAAGGAATTCTTTGAAGGAATGCAACTTTCAGAGGTTGATTGCAGTGAAAATTGTGGGTACTTAGTACTTTTCAGCATTCTACCTTTCTATTGGGAATGTCAGAAGACTTTTTACTCAGCAGGAAAAGCCAATGCCACAAATCTGCAATTCTTTTCCTGTTCCTAGAGTTGCTTTGGTTAGAGCTGTCTTCAAAATTTAAGCATCTAGAAATTTGTGGGCAAAAGCCAAGTATGCCTTTGTTTTATAAAAAGCTTTTCTGGAGTTCATGGCTGTGAAGTTCCATGTGACTGTACCCTTGCACAACACCAGTCCTGAAGAGCTGCCTGCAGAGCCCCTGGCTGGCCTTGGTTTGGTTTACCCCAGATGCTTTCAATTGCAGCCAGGACTGGCTCTTGCCCAGTTTCCCTGCTCCCCACAGGGGTACAGTGAGTAGAGACACACTGCAAACTGCTGCTTTGCTTCATATTCCAGTGGTTTAACGTCTGGCTCTGTCTGAGGGTTTTCTTGGCATGAAGTCCACCCTGAGCTGTATGAGGTATGTGAGCACATACAAAAGGACATAGAATGAGCCATTTCCTCAGTGATTAAGTGACTTGCTATGAGACTAGATCTGGGTATAAGAAAGCAAAAAAAACCCTCACCCAAGTAAAAGGTTCCATAATGTGATCCATAATAGAGCAGTTACTCTCCTAAACCCATCACAAGCTGCTGCTTGCAGAGCTTATATCCTCCACACCTATCATTTCAAACACAAGAGACAGCTCTCTGTTGGAGTCTATATGGTTCCAACATTTGCCATTGACTGATGCAGAAATCCCTGCTGGCATTGACAAAGGCTGCTGCCCAAAAATGATGGCATTGTACAGCTCCAACACTTTTTAATCCAGAACATCATTAGACACCCATTAAACCATAAGCATCCTCCTGAGTGCTTTCCTGGAAATAAGCCACATACAGGCCCCTATAATCAGCCTGGAAGGGTCCCATCAATACTGACTTGAGTAACTAAAGTCTGAGCACCAAGAAGAACTGTATTTCCTTAAATTTTTCTATAATTAAGCTTAACTGTGTTAACGTGGAAATATTTATTGATGAGCTCATATTGATTATGTGGACTCACTTGACAAAACAAGTGCAACAAAATCAAGCCTGCACAACAGGTTTTGTCCTTTGAGGGTTACCTGGTAGAATATTCCTTTATAACAGATTGGAACTAAATAAGGACACCAATACCCTGCAAAATTTATTTACATTTTTCTATTTGGAAAGATAAAGCATGAAAGAAAAATGAGAGCTCCCTTGTCTGAAACAGGAGGAGAGCTGACAGAATGCTTCTGAGATGAATAATGTGATTACCTTATTAATCACATTTAGCTTAATATTATTATTTCACTTCATCTACTTGACAAAAAAAGCCCAGGCAAGAGACAGGGATGCTTCTCTTAGCAACATGAGTGCTTATCTTCTCGATGTTGCAGACCCTGGGGAAGTCTGCACATTGGCAGCTGCCTTCTCAAATTGGTCAGGGTTGGTATGAGTAAGCTGGGAGAATATAAATGAACTCTCATAGGAATGGGATATAAGAGAGAAGGAAAAAACATCAGAAAGCATTCAGAAATTTTTCCCATAGTAGGGATCAGAGATTAAGTTAAACAAACTTGCTGATGCAATTTTCAAGCAATGGTGGTTAAGCTGTGATCTCCATATCTGTTATGAGTAGTCATGAAATATGAACACCTGAAAGGTAACTTTTATTCAAAGTGCAATGAAATAAGAGATTGAAAAATACCAATCTGTTTGAACTGGATGAGATTCACTCCTGACTTAGTCTGTAGTTTGGCTTTATGAGATGTGAAAACCTCCTGAGTTTTGGGCTTGAATGACTCTCCCTTGAGCTTACTTCCAAATTAAATAATATAATAGGGGGGGAAAAGGAAATTTAATCAAAAGTTAAAGAAAATGGCAACTATAGTAAGACAACATCATTGTAAGTTGCACATTCATATCCAATTTAATTCTTTATGGGAAAGATAGCCCAGTTTGGTTTAAGTTGCTCAGAATATATTGGGTGTTGCAAGGCCATTGTGCCTGCCTTCTTCTTGACAGCATTATTTTTTGAGACATCTGACAACATTATGCTGACATCCACTTTGGCTACTGAAAGGTTTCCCTCACTTTGGAAAATCCTGAGCTGGTGGGTGTCCAGGACATTGGAGGAAATGTGAAGTGAAACCCTTGTATCCTGTAGGCACATATTTTCCTGCTCAGTGGGAGACACAAGTACAAAACTTGTCTGACAAGCAGCACTGCATCAACTGCTCCTTTTCCCCTCAGATTTCCAGATTCCTCTGCTGTAGGGTGTTTCAGCTCATAATGCAGGTAAATTAAAGCACTTTCTTCCCTGTACACACTCTGCAGCAATCTAAACCTACACTGACATCCTGCAGATTTTTTCATAGTTTTGTTCTTCCAAGGCCACAGAAAGAGCCCAGAGGATGTGAATGTTAAAGGCCCAAAAGTTGAGTAAGAGGATGTAAATATTTTCTCTTACATGCTGCTAATAAAGATAAAAACTTTGACCAATCTATATACAAAAGTGGCCTATAATCTAAAGAATCTGTTTTCTTCCACCCACAAATAAGGAGCAGGAAAAGGGAGGAGAGGAGGAAAAGAGAGACAAAAAGCTGTTTCAACACCCGTGAGAACTATTTGCATACCATTGTTACAGGTACAATACATGGACTGGAATAAGAAATCATCAGTGTATGTAACTTGAGTCTGATCTTCCTGTTGACCAAATAATTATATAGAAACATTCCCTTTCAAAACAGGAGAAAATTGCCCCACTCTGTTGAAATCTAAAGAAGGTGGCATGATTTAATTGCTGTTGGACAGACTCCAGATCTTGGCTAAATTGCAAAGAAAATCAAGTCTAGTCTCTGCTTATGAGTGCATGTGCATGATTTCCAATACCACACAGGAAAGTGAGAACATTATTTAAAATGTTTCCCTTGCAAGGCAGAGACCAAGTGACCCCAGAGTCAATTTATAATCACTAGCTGACTGCAGCTGAGATGTGCTGATGATGTGGCTGATTAATTGAGAAAAATGAATGCTACTTTGGTTATAATAAGGAAGTCAAATTGATCTTGTGTTACTAAGATGCATCCATTTTACTGTGTGGCAATCAGCATTTCATTAGCACAGTGAAAAATCTATTACACAGGATGAAAACCCTGCCACCACATTCACAGTCAGGATTGGTTTTCATTCCCCCAAGTCAGAGCAGTTGAGCCCACGGGAGTTTTTCTCTGGAGAGTTGTATTTAACAAATTCCTGTAACTGCCAAACACAGAGCACCAGGAAAGTGCTTAGTCTTTCTAAAAGTCTTTTCAAAGTGTACTTTAGGGTCAGCCTACTCTTTCAGTTGTGGTTCTTGAACTGTTTTGTTGATTGCATCTGAAGCATATTTTCCAAGAATGTGAAAAGCATTTTTTGTATGACTGCTGCAATTATAGAAAGGGCTTTTTAATATTCCACACCCTTCCAGTCTTGTGCTTTAGATAACCTGCTAATGGAAATAATGCATCCTTAGCCTGTCAATAGATGAGGTGTATGTGCTCACTGCCTTTAACAGTGCTGCTTTTAACAGAGTGGCTTCAGCAGAGTTGACAGACAGATTGTAACAGAAATCTTGTCTCACACTGCATATCACTATTTTACTTTCCTCCCCTGTCTTGTTTTTCATTTGATCATTTCTTGAACTGGTGTCTGGTTCTTCTGCCATGAATACAGCTACATTGACATTCCATTAAGAAATTGCCTAGAACTTCTCTAATTTAAATTTTTCTAGAGTGGGAATACATCTTCTGCCCACACACATTCCTTTTTGTTTGTTTGTACATTCACACCTTACATTTTAGCTCTTTATGGCAGCTCAAGACTTTAAAACCTCTGAAGTGTTGAATTACCATGAGGAAATTTTCTGGTTTCAGTTACAGCTAAATAAATCCAAAATAATTCCAGTGAAGCCCCATGTGGCCAAAAGCATAAATGAACCCATCATAACCATACTTCAAATGAGTCTGTACTCATGGCTTACCGACAGAACTGCATTGCAATTTTACTGGAGGGAGGTCCTGGCAGGGCAGGTCCCCTCCCAGCATGGGGAAGGGCACCAGCATCTCCTGACAGAGCAGTGCAGGAGCTGCCCAGAGCCAGGCACCTCCCCTTGGCTCTCCAGAGGCAGGAGGAATCACACAGGAGGATGGCCTCTCATGTCTGAGGCAGACAAACACAGCCACCTATGGCTGGTGGTTTGGTCTTAGAGATTACCTTGATTAGGATATTAAGAGGTTTCCCAAGATTATTTTATTATTTACCTGTAACTGTCCAAATCAGAAGTATCCCTGCAGAAGCCTTTAATTAATTTACAGGGATAACATCAAAGTTAGATCCATTGACTCAAAAAGCCTTGTCCCCAAAATAAAACAATCCCAAACCCAGTGATCTTAAATATAGAAATAGAATTTATAATCTGAAACAATGGAAGCTCAATTTCTTTCTAAAACCCCATGTGGGTTTTAAAAAATGTGTTCAAAATTTAGTTTATGACTCTACATCTATTAGGTCCTCTTGGGCTGAAGAAATGGAGACATCAAATTTCTTTCTCATGACTCCATTTCATTATTAGTATAAAGGTCAAGTCAAGTGAATTTTATATTTCAGTCTTAAAGGGGTTATATTTGGGATAAATTTCAGCTTATTTAGAAAGGAAACAGGAATACTCTGCCAAGAGATTTGTTTTCAGGAGTTACCACTTGTAGTCCTGAGCTGATAGCAGTTAAATCATCAGTTCTGAAATGAACCTGGTCACCAGGGAACAATGGGAAAATTGTTTTCTTGAGAAATAATGTTTGTTTAAAATTACTTCTCTGCTTGATGACCTCATAGGGTTTTGTAATGAATGCCTCAGAACCCTGAAAAATTTCCAGATATCCCTTGATATTATTCTGTGTCTGTCAATTTCTACATTCCTGGAAAAACTTCACCCACTGAGCTCAGTCCTCCTCATAATGCTTCAACACATACCATGCTGGTATGTGGAACATAATAACATTATCATCAATCACATTATCTTTTTGTTATTATACACTACTGGTTCTTTGCAACAGGAACACTGATGGCCTCATTAGAGCTGCTTGTACATGGCACCTGAGAACATGGTTTTAAATATGCACAGCAATATAAATTCATTATTACTGATATTATAGACCCATCACTTAGAATGTTTCTATTTATGAGTCTTTTATGCAAATCACTGATATTACACTCTTCCTGCTATGATACTGTATGTTGCATGGTAACATCTTCACTTTTTTTAATGCTCTTCCAGTGAAAGAACAAACTAATTTAGAAACAATGTCTACCAGAATTTTGTGCAACAGCAACAGTTTAAAAGATGCATATTTAAATGCATAAAACAATTATATGGCTCTTTAATAATACAAGTGATGGGGAGTGAGTAATTGGTCCACTTTACTATTCTTGTTGCTAAGGTTAAATTCTTCCTCAGAGATTTTCTTTGATTGATGTCAAATAACCTTAGTGGAACATGTGTATATAATAAATCACTGATTTATTTTCATAAATCAACAGGGTTTTCCACCAGAATTGCAAGCTAACTCAGTAAACTATTCCTGGGATGGAGGAGAGAGATATTGAAACACCTCCTTCCTTAGAAGACACAAAGCTAGAACTGCACTATGAGAACTATCCTAAGAGATCAAAGACCTAATAATCCAAAACCTTGAGGCTTCAATAAAAAGCTTGACAAAATGGCATTTAGGAGCACACTTTGTCAAGGAGCTCATTTAATATAAATTTCTAATGCTTTAGCTTGAAGACACAAGATGTTTAAAGCAGCTGCTGTTTAATGGTGAGAAGCACTTACATGTGCTGTTCAGCTGGCCCTTTGCAGTGCATCCTCTCTCAAGTTAATAAATTAAAAGCTGAATTCTACTTCAGCTGCTGATTAGGGGTTTTGCATTAGATTGAAATTTGGCCTCCAGTGCCCGATGGCAACATTACTTGCAGTATAACTACAGAAAGCAGACACTGCAGGGAAACTCTGTGGGGAGGAGTTGCTTTGTTGAATCAGAGTATGATGATTTTTTACTGGGACTCATCAGGTCATTGAAGCTATTTTAGATAGCTTAGTATACCTCTACCCAGGCTTCAGAACAAAGAGGGATTTTCCCTAATTGTTAGGATTATGCTTTGGATGGGAGGAGTAGACTGAGAAGGGCCATACTAGACAGTGTTGGAACAGTATTGGAACATCTATTTAATTCTCAAAGTAAAGAAATTTCTAAAGAGAGAAAAAGTAGCATCCCAATTTTTAGAATTCATTTGAAGATTAAAAATAAAAAACCCACAAAACAGGATTAGAGCATGCCAGGCCTCTGTCAGCTTTATGAATTCATTCACTGTGCAATGTAACTCCAAGCCTTTTAGCTTTGTCTGTTGCCTGTGAGATGACCTTGAACAGGTTATTCAGCTACTTTGCCTTCACAGTGGCTGTCTGTATTATTCTTCTCAAAGAGGATCTCCTCGTGTATTCAGGCCTTACAGATAAAGATAAAAGACAATTTTTCTTCCCTTGTTTCTTTCCAATCAGTTATACTTCAGCACATTCAGTTGCACAAGCTCTGCTCTTCTAGGTATCTAAGTGAATTCACAGTATGCTAGCTGTTCACAAAACAGGGATAATGAACAAAACCCCAGAGTTCTGCTGCTTGGAAGTTTTGGATTTTGTATTCTTCTTCTCTTCCTCCCACTCCCTCCTGTCTATCTCTCTCTTAAACACCTCTTGTGTTAATTTTGCTATGAGTTCTTTTTCTGTGTTTTCCTTTATCTTTTTCTTCACCTTTCTGGTTTTGTTTTTAATTTATTCCCTACCTTTCTCTTGACAAGGCCTCATTCAGTAGAGTCCCAGGCTGCCATTGATAAACTGCTGCCTATTTCAGGACACCCATGACTTTTTTCCAGCTCCTCATCACCTTTTCTTTACTTGTTTACACAAGTCACATATTGTATGTCTCTCCCTTTGCTTTTGTGTCCCCCAGCTCTGCATTTTCTCTGTGTACACAGCTCTCTCCTCAGCCAGGGTCGTAGATTGACTTTGCCAGCCAACCTCTACACAAAACAAGCCAAAACCTCCCTGATTAAGAATGCAAGATTATCTTTCCAAACTATTTTAAAGGCTAGGTCATTTTTACCCCCACTCCAGAGCTAACATCACATGCTGAGAGCTATCAGAACTGTGTCAGTCCATTGCAGCTGTCTTGGATAATAAGTGAGCTTTAACAAAGATAAGAGCACAGCTATGTAGCTTAGATGTATATGTACACACACACAATATGTAATTATTTTCAGACTGAAAATGTGGACACTATTTTTAGAAGTCTAATCTAATCACAGGCTCATGGCATTCATACACATCCTTCCCATAGCATGGATAAAGAGGAGCAGTGCTCCAAGCACCAAAACAAGTAGGTCAGACTTCTGTCCTCTCGTTCATCTTTTTCTCATCTTCAATGTCATTGGCTACTTGCTTTTCCCCAAGATGACAGTCTTCAGTTCACTTTTGTATTGAGTAGGGGAGGGAGGAAAAAATACATTATCTTTCCTACATTCAACAGAAGTGGTTCTTGTGCTGTTTGTTACGTAGCATCTACTCTAACAGAGTTAGAAAGGAACTTCATCAGTAGGTTTAAATTTTGGTTTTGTGGGCATCATTTTAGTCCCACTTACAAAGAAAATGCTGTCCACTGCTAACCTGAAAAGACTTCACAGGATGTGTCAGCCCAGGACCATGACTCTTCAATCCAGTGCCAGTTTTCTGTTTTCTGGTTTAGCCAGAAAAATAAATCTTTATTTCTTTGCCTTGCCCCACCTGGAGTACTACAGATCTGGATTCAGAATCAGGAGTGGTAAAATCTGTACTGCTCCATCAGTGTCTGGCAGAACCTGTCAGCCAGTTCACTTTCATGCTCCAGAGACTCCCTGCATTGCCTGCACTGCCAAATGCCCCATATGTGAGAAAAGCAAGTTGGTTTTTTACCGTTGTTACACACTGGAAGCAATATCCTGCACATCTACCCTTAGCAGTTGTGACAGTCTCAATAGCTGGGTTTTCAGAAAAACTGGGTTCTCGGTTTTCAGAAAACTGTTTTCTGATTTGTGATGCTCTGCACAGCAGAAGGGCTGCCACACTCCCACAGCTGCTGCTGCAGAAATGCCACGTGCAGCACTGACATATTGAATGGGGAGGATGGGTAGAACAAGAATGAAGGAGTTAAGGAATGTTGAGGGCCTCCTCTAAATGATTATACACTAACATGGTTTTCTGAAGAAGATGATGAAACTGCACAAGGAGGAGGAAAAGACTAGTCTTGGATTTTCAAAGGAAAATACTGTCCTTAATCCCAAGGGGTTCTGAAAGAATAGCAAATCAAGAAGAGGGGAAAAAAATCCTTTTGCTTCTTTCTGGCTCTCTTGATCTGGTGTGGAATGGGTTATCAAAAAGCTTGTTTCACCCATTCCTAAAGGATTAAACCTGTAACAGTTAAAACAGCTTTTTCTCTAGTATGGAGCAGACAGGAGGGCATGCATGGGAAAGTGGAATACCTTGGGAGCCTGGGGCATTTGTTCTTGTGTGTAAAGAAACCACAGTGTAGCTGTGTGTGAGTGGCAGTAAACACAGCCTGTGCCGAGGAACTGCACACAGGCTCAGAAGCCTGCTCAGTCCAACAGGAAACTTGAAGCAAGAAAGGTCAGAGATTCAGTGCTGAACATGGGAATGCAGCACGTTTCCTGCAGACAGGGCTCAAGCCCAACACTCTTCTGAGTTTGGGATAAGGATGTTCCTGTAGCAAGGCTCAAAATAGCAGCTGCAACAAATCTGCATCTTCACGAGGTGTGCAAGCAGAATATTCTTCCCACAACTTTTATGTGTTCACTGCCCTCATAATCTACAAGGCTCCTTTCCTAAAGTGGTTTTAGATGGAATATTAAGAGATAGGCAAAAAATAAAATAATACCAAGGCTGTGATAGAAAATAAGATAATAATATCTGGGTTGAGGGCAGAGGAAGGTAAACAGCACAGTTAAGGAGGATGTTTGTTGTAATGGCAAATGTTACTGAGATGGAGCATATGTGTTTCAGATTGTTCTTACACATTTGATTACTTGAACTTTGATACAATTATCTAATTACTTATCCGTATCTAGCATGGAGTTGAAACAAGTCTGAGGAAATAATAAAATCATTCAAGCAAATATTTCCTCTAAGTTTATGTTCAGAGAAGCAAAATGTACTTGCTGGCCTTTTACTACAATTGATAAAGATGCTGAGAAGATAAATTTTACTAACCTCACTGAAAAAAAATGGCCAAAGGACACTTGTGAATAAGATATTGCAAAAATGAAATTAATAAATAAATGTATATGTCCAGGACAGTATAACATACGAATGGATGTTCTATTTAATAATTAATGTTGTCTTTAGTAAGAAAAGGTTTGTATGGGGGGGTTGTCCCTACAATATAGGAAGCAAAAATAAATAATTTCTCAACCTGGAAAAAGAAACTCTGCTCTGCTCCCTGAAGGCTTGATTCTGCCCTGTCTCATGGAGCTGCTCACTTGGGAGCAGTTTGGCTGCAGTCAGTCAACTCCATTGACAGCGATTGAAACTTGGGGTTTTGCCAGTATCCAACACAATTCCAGCAACTGGAATTAGTAACTGCAGAGACTGTGTTTCCCAAGGAAAGGAGAATATTTGCATCACAGATTGGGCTTGTGTGCCTGTCTCTCACTGTCCTTATTCCAGGGGAGGGCGGGGAGTTCACCTGTTGCAACCTTTGAGTAAACTTGTCTCAACTTCCCGAATCCCCAGCGCCCTCTGGGAGAGTTTCCCCTTCTGCACTTAAATTGCAGGGTGAAAATTACCTTTGTGTAAAGGAGCCATGGATTCCACAAAAACTGCATTTAACTCACATTAGAACTGAACTGAAAGTTATCCTGGTTTTGCTCTGGCTGTATCCTGCCTTGAGAAAATACAGCAACAAGCCTGAGCCACCTGTCAGAGCTCTTCTGCTCACTGACCTACCTGGGACACGTGGCAGCAGGAGGAAACCTTCTCACCAGCACCCACAGGCACCAGGCCAATAACTAAAGATAAACAGACGTGTTTTAATAATTTCTTCTGGAAAGCGAAGTTATCTGAGTTCCTTAAAGTCAAAATATGAGATTTTATACGACCCTGCTGGCTTCAAAGGATGAAATGCAAGCACAGGCAGTGACAGGTAATGCCTGGAGGCATTGCCCAGCTGCCCTCCTGAAATGGCTCACAAACCATACCAATTTTATCCAATACTTCTCCAGTGGGAAATGCCAACATATTTAAATAAAAGAGTTCATTAGGGTGTTGTCTGTTGAACAGGATAACACAGACTAAAATCCTCTGTGTGACAAATTCACGTGAAAAATTACAAAAAAGCCCAACTAGAAAACATTAATCCAAACCAGAGGTACATTCTATCTGTAACAAAACAGACAGAAAGTATGAACTTAGTACATTTTATGGTCTGAAAACATACATAAGAATAAAATTCAGTTTCTTATATCATTGTTTTACTTTTTCTGCCATTAGATTAAAAATAAGGATGGACATTTTTAGGCATTTTTCACAAAGAGGTACGACATATACAATGATTTTCAGAATCAAACCTTTGCCAAATTAAGATCTACAAAGCATGGCATAAATTTATATAAATAAATTTGATACCATAAGTCCTCTGTTTATAATTTAGGATTTTTTAGACTTTGTTATTCTGTAATTCAGAAGTTCTAGTCACACTCACTGAAGAGTTTGTGTCAATAACACGCCACAAATAGCCCAGTTCAATAATTTACAAAGTACCCATAGTCTGTAATTAGTTCGCTTGGACTGCTCTGTGAGTTGCTGATGAATAATGAATGTATCTGGAAAACAAAAAAAAAAGTCTAATGTATCTGTCTGTCTATAATTCACCTAGCACTAAAACATGAAAGTGTTCTTAAATAGATCACATACAAGAGAAAAGTATTTTATAGATGAAAATGTAACAACTTGCTTCCACCTGCAAATAATTATTATAGGTTATTAAATTAAAGACAAAATTCAGTGCAAATGTGTTTTAAGATCACTGAAGTACTTCAACCAAACTCTTTAAAATTGATGCACAAGTAGAATATTATGGGCTAGTGAAAGGATCTTGTTCAGATGAAAATAAGATTTGATCAAGTAATATCTAACTTACCCTGTGGGAGCTGAGAATCCCATTGCACAAAATCAACATTCTGCAGAGCCCTGCACTGATAGGAAAAACACATGTCTGGGAAACACAGTGAGCAGTGACCAGCCACAACTGACCAGGCTCTTTCTGCTGGGAATATAAGGGAGCTGAGCTTTGTATCAAGTATGTGGATATGCATCCATGGCTTGAGATATCAGAGAAGATCTTTTGGGAAAATACAGGATTTTAGGGGTCTGGATGTTTGGCTGTTTGTGGATTTGGGGGTTGGTTTTGGTGGGTTTTTTCTAGGGAAAGAGAATGAAAATGGGAGCTCCTAGCTCACTGTAATGCCAAGCAATTACATCTGCCACATGTCTCAGCCTGGATCCAGATACAAAAAGACACAGAAATAACAGACTTGTTTAGGGAAAGCTCTTTTTAAATGAATCAAATGCTTAGAGGAAGTGCCAGAATGACAGTAAGTGAAGTGACTTGTTTTTCTCCTAAGACAGATGTATGACAACCCATGCAGAGTGCAAGTTTATTCCCACCACCCTCTCAGGGCATTTGGGGTGGTGATGAGAAAGCTGTTACTAGTAAAAAAGCCAGTAACCCCCCAAATTCTCATGCTTGAGATCCCTTCTGGAGCCAGTGTTCAGCTGTACAAACAACCTCAGCTTAAATTTAGTTGTTGAGACTGTGAAGCATTTGGCTCATTCCCCACTCACATGTACATGCAGGCACAGAGATCTGACAGAGACCCTGTTACTTGAAGCAGGAGAGTAAAAGGCTTCTCCACTGTCACATCAAACCATAGCTCTGAGGAGCTGTGAGCACCTTTCCTCTTCAGATATAAAACCTAACTTTTGGAAAAAAAAATAAATTAAATGCTTCAGATAAATATCCAAAACCTGAAAGCTTATTCCAACCCATTTTGAATCTGAGCTGATATGGAAGTAGGACAGTCTCCATGTTGATTCACATCTTTTGCATTCTGATGCTCCATGGCAAAAAAAACTAGAGTTGACTGTAGTTGCAAGCTTTATTTTGAAGGGGAAAGTAAAGAGATTTGAGTACAAATTCATTTTAAGTAGTCTTTGATGACAGAAGTTTAACTGCCTGCAGAGACTGAAGATGATCCTCCTAATTCTGGAGTAATTTACAGTGTCAGATGCATTTTTTCTGTCCCCAAGTACAGAGGAATAAACCACCTTGACACCACCATGACCAGCAAAGTGATGTAGTGCCACTCTGAAAGAGATGGAGAGCTTGGGAGAATGTTTCTCCACACTAAATAGGTACATGAATAGATTTGCTTTTGCTGTCTTCTCAGTCTGTTTATCAGTCTAACATATCATTTCAAAAATGACAGGTTCAGATAGGATATTGCACAACACATCAGATATCTGCCTTGGTGAACACGATTCTGCACAAATATGCAGCTTTTATGTCTGTATTAGTAGCATCATTGACTATTATTCTCCTAGATGGCAGGCATGCTGTTATTAAAGTATAATATCTAGGAAGGAAACAGCTCACTTAGGGTTTTCAGAAGGTATTTAATTTAACTCCTCTTCATAATTCCCACATCGCATTTGCTGAAGTAAGAAAAAAAGGTTGTGAGTGTTATTTCAGGATGCTTAACCTGTAATTATGCTCCTGTTTCAATGGCATTGCTTCTAAGGAGGCCTCACTAGCTGCTGAGCAAACCTCTTTCTTATGGAGATTTCACTCCTCTCCCTCCCTATGACTGACTCTAATTCACAGGATTTCCTCCCATCCAGCCCATGTTCCTCTCCTTCCCTCAAAGAAAACAGGTGACTAGGAACAAACATATGATTACTGGACTCCAGTTTTGATGGGGGAAGAGAGGTTGTTTTGATTTGGCTTCATTCTTTTAGTCTACAATGATGTTTCTGTTTGCAGCATGGAGAATAATCTGCTACAGCAAAGACTGCTGGATTCATGAGAGCTGTAGCAGCCTCTAATTACTGAAGAACAGAAGTAAGAATGAACATGCAGGCTGAGCAGCTCTCTTCTGGCTGCCCTGTGCTTTACTCCTCGGAGACCTGCCAAAAACAGGCAGAAGTCACCATCCATGTGGGTATGCACAGTCTGGGACTGGGAGCTTGTTCCAGTTTGGATCCCAGCCTGTCTTGCACACTCACGTTCCAATGTGTGCTCTTATATCAGCGTGCTTCCCAGCCTAAATTCCATCTCTCCTGCTAAGCTTCTCTTTCCTCTCTTACCTCTCATTATTAAAACACCTTTTCACTCTCCAACCTACTAAGTGGTTCCAGGAAAAAAAAAAAACAACCCCCAAAAACCAACCAGCCAACCAACTAACCAAAGTAACCCCCTACACCTTAATTTTTTCAAGTATTTGTTCTCAATCCCTTGATGGGTTTCCAAAGAGTCACAAATAACGATTGCCATTAATGTAATGTAACTGAGTAACTGAGTGTTTGCCTTCTGAAAAAAATCTAGTCTAAGTTTGGTTCTTACTCTCTCCAAAAATTCACCAGGCTTATAGACAGTCACAACGGTGACAGAATCACAGCATGGGTCAGGATGGGAGAGACCAGAGTGGATCATCTGATCCATGTTCCCTGCTCAAGCAGGGCCATCCCAGAGCACTGTGCAAGGATTGCATCCAGGTTCTTGGCTATTTCCAGTGAGGGAGACTCCACAGCCTCTCTGGGAAGCCAGTCCCAGTGCTCAATGAAGAAATTCTTCCTCATGTTCAGAGCATCCTGTGCTGCAATTTCTGCCCACTGCCTCTGGCCCTATCCCCTGGCACCACTGAGCAGAGGCTGGTCCATCCCCTGGGTGCCTTCCTTTCAGACACTGTTAGACATTGATGAGCTCCCCTCTCAGTCATTCTTCTTGGGGCTGGACAGGCCCAACTCTCTCAGCCTTTCCTTGTAAGAGACATGCATTTTCTCTCAGCCTAACAAACTGCACCACCTCTGCTGAACACAATTGCTCTAAAGTGCTGCAGATAAAGCCCAAGCCAGAAAAGAAAAATCCTAAGAGCAATTCTTCATGTGTGAGGAGAACAGGTTTATCACCAGGCAATTTGGAAGCAAAAGTGTGACAAGTGCAGAGCACAGCCATGCTGTGTCAGGCAATAGGCTCATCCAGGTTGGCACCTGGTTTTCAGCACTGTTTAAGATGACAGGTAAGCAATTCTAGCAATTATCATCTCAACTACTAAGCTCTGTACTGCTATTAGATCTATTTCTTTATCTCCCTTTATAACCCAATTTTACTTGCATCCAAAAGTTCAGGAGGAAAAAAAATAAAAGAAAGTAAATCCATATTTTCTGTTGACTAAAATGACTTTTCAATGACTCCTTTAAAATGTGGTCCATCCTCTCAACCAAGAATTCACGAGACTTCACTGAGAAGAAGTATGTATTTGTTAATTATAAACACTGAATTTTTTCAGCCTCACAAAGTATACAGAAATGCATGCCCTAAATACTTTTGTGACCAAGCAAGCCATATCCTTCCCTGCTGTTGACTCACACCCATCCTGTGCTCCTCTGGAAGTTGCAAATTTTGCTGTAGAAAGAGCATGATGAGGACAACAAAGCTCAGATAAAGCTTCAGTTTACCCTCCTGGAAAATCAGCACATCTATGCTTATTGGAAAACTGTTAGGGCTTTGCCTCTGAGAATATCTTTAACATATTACATTGATGCTGTACATCACCAGAGAACTAATAAGTCAGTGCAGTATGAGAAGAAAAAGGCAAACAAGAAAGCATAACAAAAACTTTGGAGTGTGTCAATAAAAGGATTGAGAGACTCCTACAGCACACCAAAATATCCTAAATAGTAGGAAGTCAGATCAGTTTTTTGATGATGATAGACACAGCAATAGAAAAAAAAATTATGAGCATTACCTGTGAAAAAGAGCACTGAATGAGTACATTGCAAAAATGTGCTGTTTGATCTGGATTTTTGTTAAACATATGGCATTGTTCACTGCTGGATTTGGCATCACTACCTGACCTAGAAAATATATTAGTGATGGAAAAAATAATGAAAGCATTTCTAACTTGGATTACTTTCCCCAGCCAGAACCATAGTAGCTAATACTGACAGAGCCAGTGCTCCATTTTGCTCATTTTTATGATAAATGCAGAAAATCTATCAAGTACACGTACTACACAATAAACAATAATTTTAATTAGGTTAAAAGAGTTCTTGCTTTCTCAGATTTCAAAACCATTCTAGCATCTGCTTTAACTCAGAGTGGAACATGGTGAGGGTCAATCTTTGCAGAAATTGCAGGAAGAAAATCTTAACAGTGCAGACAGAAGGAGCCAACCCAGGCCGGGCACCTGAAGAGCAGGTAGAAAGAGAAAGGAAAAGGGAGATTTGAAGGGAAAAAAAAATCCCACAAACCAAAACCCCCACCCAAACGTTAAGACATCTTAATATTATTTTGAATTGTTTTTCTCCATCTTCTGATTATAGCAGTCATTTGAAAATTGATTTGGGGCCAGTGGGCACCTAAGACATCTGCTTGTCCCTCCTGCTAATAGATAAGTATATTCCAAAAGTCTACAATAGCTGAATACTTTGAAAAGTACTTGTGATATCCATTGCCTCCACTTAAAGTCTTCCTTTCACCAAAACAGGGTCAAAAAACCCATACAATGGATGAGAACTGATCTTCAGTAGAGTCATTTAGCAGCTAATATTTTTAAAGCACTTCAAGATTAAAATAGTATGTAAGTGACTGGGTTACTGCTGTTATCCCATAATGTATGTCCTAGTGGTAGTTCATCTTTGAGAGGTTTTTTTTCCTTCCATTCCTAATTAAAAGATGGTCCCCTAGCTGGGAAATGCATCCTTGTTGGTGTCAACTTATTACTCTTGAAGGGCAAGCCATATGACAAGGAAGTAGAGTCAATTATATCAGCTTGACATCATGCACCATGAAACTGATTTGTGAAAATGCAAACATTTGAGCACTCTGAATTTTTATTCTTGTCAGTTTAGAAGTGTTGAACACCCTCTGGCATAAAAAGGGATTACAAATTGCTCAGACTCATCTCAGTTTTGAACATTCAGGGGACCTGCAAATGCATTTGTGGGCTCTGGATTATGCATTTAAATCCCAAATAAAATTAAAATCTTCAAAGTGCTGCAAAAGGCAGGAAGAAAAACTGCAGATAAAATATGGGAGTCTACTGCAGATCCATTAAAACTAGAAAAAAATGGCAAAGCACACAGCCATCACATCTTTTAAAAGCCAATGAGAGCTCATTGAGATCACTAAAAGCCAAGGCTACTCAGGTGTATTTTTGACTTTTCTGTGTCATGACATCCTACAAAGCCTGTTAAGCACTACCAGAACATTTAAAGCATCTGCAGGGCTTGAATGTGCCCTGCTTGATTTTCTGCTTCCCACAATCTGTACAATTTCACCCTTGATTTTTCTATATGCTTCAAAGTCTAAAAATAGTTTTAAAAAAAGCAAAACAAAACCCCCACAAACTAGGGATGTTTGTTTCCTCACAAAGGAAGAATTCAGCTGAAGAAAACTGATATAAGAATGATGAAGTTAGCCTGACAAAGAGGGAGTCAGAATTCGAGTTGCTATGTGGAAGTGCACTGATAAATCAGAGTACACTGGGAAGAGGGATGTTCCTCTTTTGGTGGAACCTAGTGCTGAGCACAAACCATGCCAAGTGAGGAAGTGAAGGTGGGAGAGTAACTCATCAGTGTCACAGCTGCTCCCAGGCTTGGTGAGAGGGAACTCAAAATCCCACCTATTCTGCAATGAGGACAGCCAAAACTTTTCCCTTACAAAGGAAATAAATCAGAGACTTGAGAGACACATTCCCAGCTGCCTTTAAAGACCTGGTTCATGAAACCCAAGCAACTGGGTCAAGGGAAAGAAGAAAAGAGAATGGTAGTATGCTATTTCTCTGCTCTCCAACCCATTATTTCCCACACCAGCCTCTGCTCTCTGGTCACTGGGACAGCAGCAGTGGCTCTCTGGTGAGACCCCCACAGTGGGAGAGATTATTTACAATAATCTTCCTGTGCTGAGTGCCTGCATGGCTGCACATGTAGATAGCTCCCACCCCTGCACCCTTCTCATCCAAATTCACAAGGAGCAAAAGCTGGGATGAGCATGCACAGGGATGGGAGGATGCTGCAGCAGTGGTGTCAGGAGCAGCACTATCAGGGTTCTTCTCATGCTGGGTGTGTATAATACAATGAGTATACATGCAATAAGGCTTAGAAGTTACATTTCTTCCTTTTCTTCTTATGGTCCAGGCCTGTGAGATTATGAAGTTTTTGTATTTCAGAGCTGAGCAGTTCAGGTCAGTAACTCAGAATGTAGGAAACTGATGGAATAACTACATATGCTAAAATAATCAGAGGGGTTAAAATTGGAAACACAAACACATGTCCCTCTGCAGTCCTCCATCCACCCCACCCTGCTGCCCTTTTTTCTGTGGATGTTTCAGTTGGAGTAAATACATTTTCTCATTTCAAGAAATCAAATGCCTGACCAGATTTGAAACAGCAGTAATAGCTCTCAACACTTTATTTATTTTAAGTTTCACACGGGCACCTTTCCTTTGTCTTTCCAAGACAAAGGGAGACATTTGTGAAACAGCTTGTAAAGGCAGAGCACTGCAGGACCGCAGGAGGTGTGGCAAAGGGCAGGCAGCTGTCTGCAGGCAGGTAATGCCAGCTGAGACCTGAGGCAGCCTCCCCTGCACAGCCCCTGCCCCGGGGCTCTGGACAGGCACAGACCACTAAGGCTGCTGCTTGGCAGGCAGAAACTCTTCTGTGTCTGCTCCCAAGTGCAGTGGTGATGTTTGGGTGGATTTTCTACTTCTTCGTGCTGAACACAACCATTACCTCCTGTGTTTACACAGCCAACGTTGTGGGGGAAAATAAGGGTATTTTTGTTCTGTCTTGTGGACAGCACAGTACACTTGGGACTGGGTCAGTTTTTATTTCTTAGCAACCTTTCAGAAAGGGCCTCTGACAACATGCTTATTTTCCAGTGTGCTCTAAAGAAAGAGAAAAGTGAGTAATGGAACATTTTTTATATTTCATTTGAAGTTTGAGTCTCGTAGTCTACAAAGAAGCAGATAGTAGATTGTAATAAATAAACTTTATTTCCTTACAATGAGAATAGATTTTCTTTCATTTCATTAAAACATCTCATAAGTCCTGCAGATCCTCTTCTTTCATGAATTAGGAAGGAGGTTGGTTTCCCACGTTTCTCTGAAGCACAGAGTACCTGTGTACCAGCACTCAGCTCCCAAAGCTGCTGCTGACTCTGGAGTCAATGCTGCTACTTCCCCATTGTCTCAGCTGCAGCAATCTAATGCCATAAGAGAGAAAAAATTCACAGGAGGGGAAAAAAGTGCTGCTGTTCAAACCACCAACATTGCCAGGGGTGATAAATATAAACAAACAAACAAAGTCACACTTTCAAATACATTGGTTTTCTTCTTCAGGCCTAAATCAGCAGTTATCCTGCTAAAGAAAAACTGAAAACTTCTGCATAAAGCTTCTGTTTATAGTGGATAATGGAACTTCTCAAGGGAGGAAGGGATTGAGTTAACATGAAGTTCTGGAGTGTTGAGGAAACTTAGTGATCTGGAGCAATGACCAGGTCAAACAAGTTGAGCTAATCAACCCTTTGGCCTTTGAGGATGTAAAATGTGAGAGAGAATTCCAGAAGAAAAAGCTGATTTTTGGTTACCATGAAAAGAAATAAAAAAGAAAAAAATAAAAGAAAAAAAAAGAAACTTAATTTATAAAAGCTCAAAAAGACAAAAAGCAGTTTTTTTCCCTCCTCCGTGTTGTCATAGGAGAGATTGATAGCACCATTATAGCAAGCCTCAGGATTTTTAACTTAGATGTAGAAAAAACAGACACATTTCTGGGCATGATTCAAGATCTAAGGAAGAATATAGGCTGAGATAGCCTCACATTACCCTTACTTTTTATAGAGGGGAGGGGGAAAGAAAAAAATATGGGTTTTGCACATCATTTTCTTGTTGGAATGAATATTCTGAAGATTTACAATCTTACTCATCCTAAGTCATGTGCAGAACTGATGAGGGAATAGGACCAGAAAATTTGACAAGATGTCCAACATCAGAACTTAACTTCAAGGAAAAAGAAAAGAAAATTATGTTTTCATACTGAGTTTTATTTGCAGCCAGCAAAGACTGAATTCTGGTAACAGCAACATATATTTCAACTAAGAGCCAAGGCTTTTGTATAGATGGGATTTGCAAGGATGTAGCTTTACAGAAAGAAAAGTGTGAATTTACAAAGACCTTTGGTTTCTGCTTTAGTACTCAATGAAGGTAGGTTTAACACAAACTAGGAATAACACAAAACAAGGTAGCTCACCTTGCTTTGAAAATAGGGTGAGTGCAGAATAAATGCAAAGTCACCAGAACTTTTATCTTGTACAGATGAACCTGCTGCAAAATCTGTGCCCTAACTCTTGTCTGCCCTCAATGTCTAAGAATGCAAGGATGAGACAATGGAAAAGAGGTAGTGCCTTGGAGTTATGACTTTCTTTGGCCTTGTGGACACCTGGGTCAAACTTTTCACTCCTTCACCAAGAAGAAAGTCTCTATATGCATCATCAGGGGCTCAAGATGCTCAAAAACCCTTGTCCTGTATCAGACCTCTCAGGAAAAAAATAGCTGGGGATAGTTCCATGAAAGAGCAAGTTCCTCAAGGAAACAAGCAGCCCATGAGAGCACCCAAGTGCAAACACATCTGTATTTTCAGGTAGGTGTGTGTCCCATGGCTGCATGGCTCAGGTACTCTCTTGGGACTGTTTCAGGACACTCTGCCACAGGTTTCTCCATCTTTCATCCCAAGGACTTTGGCAAATGTTCTGCTAGTAAGTTTAAATCATCTAAGGAATATGTGTGTCTTCCCCCTGAAGGCATGATCCCAAATGTATTTTGGTGAATAAATTCCATCTTTTCCAGACATTCAAAGCCATATCTCTCACTGAAGGCACCCTGAAGACTGTAGCCGAATTGTCTCTCTCCTCCCCTTAGTAAATTTACTGCAGCTAAAAAACAGTCAAACCACCACTCCTCATGATCAGAACATAGACAGCCTTGGTAAAAAGTTGGGATTACAAAATAAGCATAGGAATCCCTACCTTTCTGTACAAAAATATTCAGCATCAGCATCAAGACAAATTTGCTCTTGCTCAGCCCTTGAGCATGTTTTGAAAGCTACAGGAATCTAAATACCAAAGTGCAAAACCCTCCCATAAAAGGTGGGATGCAAGAGGCAATGTAGTCCAAGACATAACCAACAAGAAATACTGAGGACAGGAAACTTGGAAACCTTATGTTGGCAAGTGGGTGTGCTGTGTTGCAGTTGCCATTAACACCACTAAATCAAAGCCTTTTTCTAGTGTGACAGCAAACAAAATGTGATATGAAACCATGATTTTTTTTAAAATAAGCTTGTTAAGAGTATTTTGACAGGAAGGCTGCCACTACAGAATTACCATGTCAGGGTCAGCAGTAGGTCATGCTCTCCTACTGTCAGTGTGAGGCCAGCTCTGTGGTCTGGCCAATTGGACAATCAGCTGTGCACCCAAACAGTAGAATAAGAGACTCATAGGACAACTCAGGGTAGAAGGGACCTTGGGATGTCCCCAACCAGTCTCTCAGCCTGCTCACCAATGTGATCAGAAGAGGCTGTGCAGTGTCATATCCAGGTAGGGCACAAACACTTTCTAGGATGGAAATTGTACAACTTTACTGGGCAGGATGCAGGCTGAGCACAGCTCCACCCTCTGAGCCCAAATCTCCAATAAGTTACCAACACACCTGGTGATGCAAACATCCAAATTTGATATTCCAGCTTGGACACAAAAACATTGTGGGAGACACTGCTGTCATTGCTCAAGTCTGAGTAAGTGACATGCACTGCTCTCCCCTCATCTCAAACCTGTCATTTTATCACAGAGAGCAGTCTGGTCAAGCATGGCTTGCCCTTGGTAAATCCATTTCAGCAGTGCCAAATGCCATCATCTTCTCCCAGGCACTCACAGCAGTGAGGCACAGATCTGTCTGTACCCACTGCAGAACTGCAAGAACAGCTCTCTGCTCAGGATGCTGAACTCATTCCCACCCTGAGAAGGCTACCTGTCTTTTATCATTTGAAAGAAATCCAATCTGATTCAGGGCTGTGAGCCTGCTGTGTGGGTTGCCTCTGGCTGTGTGGGTCAGCTTGTCTCCCTGTGCTTTAGTTATTCATCCCACAGCACTTCAAACCAGCTCACAAAGACAGGCATGCACTCAGAGCTTCATGCTGTCTGTGGAACAGTAGCAGCAGCACAAGCACAGCAAAATCTTGCTTCTCTCCCCCTTCTCTGACTGTATATGAAGAAAATGGTAAAATATTTAAGTCCATTCCAAGTTTTAATCCATCCACTTTCTGCTATGGTCCTTATGCTCATAACTGGCTCTGCTTACCTTAGAGACTGTGTTTGTTTGCCACTGTCACCCGTCCACACAAGCCCTGAACACTGACCTACACAAACCAAAACCACCTGCACACTTTTCCTTTCCAACTCTTTTAAATTACTAACTGCTCTTCCACATATCACTGGATTTTATAAATTAAGTTTGTTTTTACCATGGACCAATCTTCAATTCCGTAATATAGTAGCCAAAAACATTAGATGACCTTCTGAACTAAAGGGCAAAAGATTGTTAAAACATTTTGTTTAAGAAGACAGAAAACAGAACATAACATTGTAACAGTACTTACTGTCTCTGTATTTTGGATAATGCTTGAGAATTGCTAATGCATCACTTTACTCAGGAAACACAAATTAAATCAAAGGTTAAAAGTGTAAGTTGGAAAATAGGAACCCAAAATGTTTGGGAATTCCACCCCAAGCACAGGATGCAGCAAAAGGCCAAATCTTAGAACTGGCAGAGGAGAAGAATGAAGATGTTGGAGACAGGCCAGAAATAGGCAGTCCATGTTTTTATAGGAGCTGCAGTGAACAGGAATGACACTATTCCAGAGCAGAGGGGTTTTAATGTTCCTGTTACAGTTTAAGGCACAATTTTATGTATAGGCATAAAAAACTCCTGCACACACAGGCACACGGGTACATCATGAAGGCCTGGAAGTAACAAAGTTATAGCAAAGAAATAAAGGCAACAAAAGATCAAATAAGTTGCTGATTCAAAGTATGTTGTAAAAAAAAAAAGGGAATATGTTGACAAGCAAACAAAAAAAAAAGCCATTGTGATAGTTCAAATAAGGCATGCACTGAGAAAAAATATGGCCTTTATTAAATATGGCTGTGGCATAAATATGCCAACAAACTCCTTTCTCAATTAAAAAAAAACCAAAAACATTTTTTTTCTGCTTATAAATTTGGCCTTCAGCTGCAGGAGAGACAAGAAGAGAGAAAAGCCAACAACATTTCAGAAGCACTGCTAGGAGCCTGGCTAGAGCAGGATCTTTATAATAGTAAAATTGCAACCACACATCTTTTGCAGCTAACTGTGCAATCCTATTTTTTTTTATCCACTCAAGTGGCATTAAAATAAAGAAGTTGTAAAAGCACTGCTTCAAAGATATTGGGAAGAAGTCACACTCTTGCTCAGATTATGCCCTAGAGCCACTGTGAATTTTAGCTTGTGTTAGGCAGCTAAAATTCTTCAGTTTTAATATTTTGAAAACTGGGAGGGGTGGGAGCCAAGAGAAATTTCATAATATCTTTTTTTTAAAGTACAGTGGAAAAATAGTAAAATTATCATGGCTCCCTTGTCTAGAGAAGCACCAAGGGACATGTTCCAAAGGACAGCTGGACTATCATTTCCAGCATGTGAAGCAGCAAACCCTGGACCTCTCACATGGCACGGGGCAGGTCTGCAATAAACGGGCAGATCCTCTGGCCCAGAGCAGTCAGCAGAGCCCAGCTGTCTGAAAGGCCCAGGATACAAGAGGCAGCAATGGCAAGAGAGGGACAGGCCAAGGAACATAACTTCAGGGCAAAGACCAGAGAACAAAACTTTAGGGAGAAAGTGTTGCAGAGGCTAATTTTCTGAGGCTGATCACTCCAGATGCATAAAGTACTCAGTGAGAGGAGACTTGTCCCTCTGAGGTATTCCTGAGCACTGAAATTAGTCATTGTTTTGCCAAATAACCTCCTGGAACAGGCTCCCCTCTCCAGTGACTTTTGTGAGCTAAGGAAGATGAGAGTTCACACTCTAATGCTTGAGTCTGCTGACTGCCCTTACTGGGGGCTGTCCCCCAGTACAAGACAGCACAGTTCATCACCCTCAAAAATAGGAGTCAAGAGCTATTTCTGACTTTTGTCCCCTTATCTTTCTGTTTTTCTCTTTCCACCTTGTCAGTCATGCTCAGTCATAACTTAACCTGACATCTCTGGCAGCTGCTGGAAGCCTCTGTGAGCAGATTCAGCCCAGCAGCCCAGCAGAAAAACCCAGACTGTGTTTCTGCAGGTTTGGGGGGTAAAGGCACAGGGCAAGGTGTGACAGTCTCTCTGACCTCTGGGAAGAAGGTGGTAGCACCCCATAGCTTGGAGCAGGGGAAACCAAAGCAAGCAGTGGCAAACAGATCAGTGACATGGTTTCCACCTTGCCCTTTCTCACAGTGCACTTTGGAAACTTCTTTCCAGGTAGGGAGCAATTTTGGTGTACATTTATCTATTTTATAGTCAACCATGAACAGCCCTGAAAAATCAAGGGGTTAGAGCAAGCCTTGTTTTGTACATCAATGTAGAATTATGAAGTTATTACTCAGAAGCAAGATAAGTATAACTCAAATTTTAGGATACAAATTAATTATCATCTTGCAGTCTAAAAGAGTGTTTTCAGATTTCTTTTAAGAAACAAAACCACACTTGCTGATGTGCAAAAAGTAACCAAATTTAAATGGAAAAGTACACTTTGTTCATCTTTTTTTCCTACTGAACTATGGCAAAAATTGTCAGACTAAAATGACAGAAAATGCAGATAGATAAAAACAAACCTTTCTCTGTGATCTCACCTATCTTTCATTTTAAAAATATGGCCTAGTCATAATTTAACCCCTTCACATAAAAGGAAACAGCTAAAAAATATCATGGCCCTCTTATTTTTCCATTCATCATGCTCTATCACCACAGGCACTATAAACCCAGGCTCTCAGAAAATCCTATCCCTGGAGAGTTATAAACTTGGGAGCAGCACTACTTGAGTCAACATGCAGAGGGAATTGGAGAGCAGCATCCCATAGCCTCCCAATTTGAATTCACCACCAAAGCCAGGAAAATAAGTGTGCACAGGGCCAATTCCAAGGCTGTAGCTCAGGTGGACACTCACCCCCTGCTATTTCCTACTCTTTAAGCCATATACAGGATTTACAGAAAGAGTTTGTCTCTTTTCTGTGTGTACAGAAAGACATATTTTGTGTCTTTCTTAATGAGCTCTGCATCCTCCAGCTTAGAAAATAAAAGATGCAGAAAGGCTTTTATTAATCTTCAATTTTTTTAGAAGCAAAGTTCATTTACTCAAAGTCTCACACAAAGCAAATTATTTCAGACATGTTCCCCCCTTCAACGGGCACACTGAGCTGTACAGCACTTTTCCTTCAGGCCTGAAAGGAATTTATCCCTGGCAGTTATAGTGATAGAACTGATGACTTTGTGGAAACAAAAAATGCTCTTTGATTTCTGAAGTTTTAGATAGGAGATCTTTTTATCTTCGCAGTACAATATAACAATTCTATTTCTTCATCCTAAAGTGCAGCTATGATAAGTTTTATGTTTTCAAAGCCAGAAAGGACCAAACAACAATGAGAAAATGGGTGATGAAAGAATGATCCAGTATTTTCAGTGGCAGAAATTCTTTTGCACCAGGTATTTGATGGATAAGATTTATTCCTACCACAACACACAAATACAATTGTTGCACCAAAACCAGCTCAAGGACAGAGGGAGCAGGAGAATGCAAAGCATCCTGTGGCCTTACTCTTCTCTTCAGGAATAATATTAAACAATAATTGGAGGGTTCAGAGCTTGAGGTTTCTGCCAAGACCTGAAGAGAATTTATAGCCTGAGATCCTATTGAAAAAACAACGAACATAGCAGAGAGGGAGATGGTTTCTTGTATGTGTTAGCTGCTGACTTTATTTACACAAAGAACTAAACAAAAGGAAAAAATAGACATTAAACAGCACAAACATTTCCTGGGGAAAAGAATTGATATCTATATTATAGCTACTTGTTCTTTTTTTTGTAACACAAATAAATAGCTCAACAAATTCTTAATGAAACCTAAATCAAATTCCTTGAAACTCTGTTTCTGTACAGGAAACAGAACTGGGAAAACAGACAAAAACATAGCTATTTCTATAACCTCCATTCTCCAGCACTCAAAAAAAATGTGGAAATTCTTTAATTTCTGGTTATATATCAAAAAGATAAGCATACTTTAAAACTTATGCAATATTTTTTTTAGTGGATATCAGCAGTTGGTCATATATGTGTTTGCACTTGTCATACAAGTTTTTTTTAAGGTAAGTGCTGAAGTGCCTTCCTCCATGCAGGCAATTTTATCTTTCCTACTGAAAAAATAATAAATAAAAAAATACATCTAGGACATGAGACGCCACCTCTGCATCCTTTTGAAGCTAAACCAAGGGGAGAGGGAATGAAATAAGATTGACTGGTCCAGCAAGCAAAATTGCTCAGCTTCTTATTCTGGTAATTTAGAATATTCTAGTAAGTGGGATACAAATCTGAATATAAGCAACTACAATAAAATAGACAGACACATAAACTTTCAGTAAGTAATAGATTCAAATAATTCTGTTCCTTGAAACTTTGTCTACTGTTACCTCTGTGTTGTTCATGAATTCCTCACTTTTTCATCACATCCTCATCCTCAAGTCTTCCATCAAATACCCAGTTTCAAATGATTTTTCAGATATCTGGTGACTGCTAAAAATATTTACATTTTTGTGAGAATGTCTTAGATCTGACGACGTTTGATGGAGAAATTGGAAGAGATTCTGCTTTCATTTATATTGTGATTTGAACCACTTGGAATGTTTCTGATGAAAATATTTTACTATCACTTGCTAAAGCTGAAATCAGCAACAAGTTTTCACAAAACCAGAGTCCATTTCTTCCAGGCAACCTACACGAGTCACTACTGAGCTCAGAACCTCTAAATTTCAGCTCAAGGGAAGACTGTGAAACATTCATCAGGGCACAAAGACTAATCTAGAGCTCAGGACTACCTGTGCAGCACATTGAAATGGGCTGGGAGTTCCTGAGGAAACATTACACAGGCAGTCATGGGCAGAGTGTTTGTTTAAAAAATCCAACCAGCCTCCAGGGGTCTTGGCAAGGGATAAAACCAATGACTGGAATCAAACTCTTGAACAGGGCATCTGGCTGCTGTCCAGATGGCAACAGGCAGCTCTTGCAAGAATCTTTGGCTGGATTTTGAGGGACTCCCTGAGCCACTGTTTTCCTGAGTTCTTGTAACCCATGGTCCTACAGGATCACTCCAGCCCGTGCTGGACCCATTGCTACAGGCAAAGCCAGTTTATTCTCCTTGACCATTTTGGCATCTGTAAGAGTTTCTACTGACAATATATGACAATTTACCTGTATATGTGCTTAATTTTGCAACAGGAGCCTCTGGTGTAGCCTGTGGGAGGAAAGCACAGCTGGCCACTGGAGATGTTAAAAGGTTCAAGCACTGGAATTGACCCAGGAACAGCAGGAGCTGCCTGGAAGGACTCTGCAGGTCATTCTGACTTTCCCACCTAGGGCAGAGTTCTTGCACCAATTAATCAAATATTTTTCTGAAAAAGTGTCTATCTCTTCCAAGTAGCATCCTTGTCTCAAATCAGAAATTATCTCTTCTGTGCTTATGAGGAGCCCCAGAGTCCTTGAGCCAGCCAAGGAGTTCATGACTGAAATGTGCTGGTCATGCACACAGCTACAGAATTGATATTCAACTGCTCCTTTGTTATAACTAAAAGACAAACCTTGGTTTCACACTTAAAAGTTTGATAGTTTTTACAACAAAAAAAAAATTCCATTTTCTTATCATTTTTTTGATTTCATACTTCAGTTTTTACAGTTTCTATGCCCTAAATGGGCTATACAGGTCAAAAGGCTTTGCAACTACTTCTTCTACTATTCACAAAAAAACCCCAAAAGACCCAACAAACTTATATTCATGGCTGACAATTTAACTCTACAACTTTCTAAACAACCCATGATCCACATATCCAATCAAGCATCTCTCTTGCTGCATTCAAATTGGTTTAAAAAGGGATTGGAGACAACAAGGGCTGGAGGACATAGCAGTTCATCTCAGAAATGCTCTGAATTTTGCCTAGTATTCCTTTTCCTGCTTGCAATAAGAAAAAAATAAATAGGAGGTGAAAATTTAAGAAAAATATTAGCAACATGGAAGTAATTGAAACTGTTATCTCTGTCATTCATGCCCAACCAATTTATGTATTTACTATACCCTAGAAATATTTTTTTCAAAGTGTATATATACTTGCTACACTGAGCAGTAGCTTAAAACATACCAGAAATGACACTATTTCACAAGGTAGGTAAAGACAGTTATTTTAGGTCTTTTATATTAAACATCTATTTGACTGTGCTCCATGTACTGAACATAGTTTGATGAATTCCATGAAACTCCTCCTGGATGGCAAGAGCTACTTTGACTCTGACAGCCTGCTGTAATTTTTTCTTGTCAGTATAGGAAGGTCAGAAGTAGGTTCATGTTCTTTACCTCCTGTAAAACACAGTGGTGATGTGGAGCAGCAAGATCTCAGCAGATGCTGCTCTTTCCTCCCGTTTGCTCTCCTGCTGCTGGCCCAAAGCAGCCTCATGTTTGGAACTGTGTCATTTACACAGGACTTACAAGAAGGATTAGCAGAGCTGTCAGAAGATGAGCTGGAGCATGGGCTTGACATGGTGACTGGGATGCTCTGAGACAGGGATCCTTGCCCAGAAAGACCTTTGGCCTGACCCAGTGACACAGAATTTAAATCATTTCTTCCCAGCCCTGCTCTCCCCTGCCCATCTCTCCCTACAAGTTCCCTCAGAAGCCAGAGCTCTGCCTGAGGATTTACTCAAGATCTGCCCAAAGAGAGAGTTCCTGCCACTCCTGCCTTCCAAGATACTTCCATAAATGTTTGGGTAGAGACTCTGTGTAGTTCCCACACAGCTGAGATTACACTAGTACAGAGACAGTTAATCAATTTGGATCCAAAGGAATGCCAGCTACAACCACTCTAAGGCAGTAAAGCAGGGAAGAGATATGGATGACTTCTATTCACTACTCCAGACACCAGAGAAAAATAATGTAATCACCAGTTTCAAAGTTCATCCTATTTTATTTCTGAAAGGAAAGGTTTGGCTGCTTTCTTGGGGCCATGAATTACAAGTGGAGGCACAGACAAATTAGGGACACAGCTGCAGACATATCCCTGCCTTTAGCATTTCCCATTGCCTGGCCAGGATGCCCCTGTCTGCTCTGTGACACCCAGCTACACCATCTACTACACAGGGAGTAAAAGCATCTGCTGGCCTTCCCCAAATGCCAAGAGTCTCCATGAGCCAAGGGACATACTACCAAAATCCACCAGCTGCAGAATTGTGCAAGACAACTCAGTCATTCGCAAGTTTTTACAGCTTTATAAAACTCTCTTGAGATATACACCCCATGGCAAGGTGGGGCATCAGAGATCACTTTTTTACAGTCCCTCTAATTTTAGCTGTGGCCCCCAAAACACCAGGTACCTCTGCAGGGCTGTGGAGGCATTTGACTGCTCTCAGGTAGCAATCTGTACCCTGGCAAGGCAGTCCTGCTCCAAACCTCCCTGTAAACCCAGACCTCCACGTTTCAGCAGCAGCTGCTGCTGGAGAAAAAGAAGTGGAAATTGTGTATTTCTCAGCTCTAGGACTTTAAAGTCAGAGCTGCAGGACACAGCAAGGGAAGAGCAGTCCTGCTGCTCGTGATCAAAGAGCATTTAATCTTTTCTCCAGCTGACTGCATGCTCTCCCTTCTCCCCCCGTCCCTTTGACTAATCTCATTCCCAAACCCAAAAGAGAATCTGAAATAGAAATATTTATGTATTTACACTGGGCATGCTCACATGGCTATCTCTCTCAAACATTTAAGGGAACATATAAAAAAAATCCTGTCTTTTAGGAATATTCACAGCAAGAAGAAGAGAAAAGAAAGAAAACCCAGCAGAACAAAAAGTAAATAGCAGTGCTAATCTTACTGCAATACCTCTGTGACATTCTTTATTCACCCAGCAGTCCACAGGACTCACATATTCAAACTCACATATCACCCTTAAGTCATAGGAGCTAAATAAACATCAGTTCAGTTGGGACAGACCTTCATTTCCCACACTTTACATACATTAATAAGCATTTCCAGATTGTGATGGGATTCCCATGTAGCTGAAGATGGGCCAAAATTACAAAATTACATTGTCACTGCCTGCTCAGTTGCACTTCCTGTAGTGTTCTGCAGTGTTCCTTGAGATAGCAAGCAATCACCAGTCACATTAAAATGAAGGCAAATTTATTAGTAGCTCTAACAGACATTTTATTCATGTGCAAATGACAGGATAATAGAACTGTTGTTTGACAGCTTTCTGAGAAAATTGTAGCTTTCATCACCTTAGATGATAAATTTTTCCTAAAATAAAATGAATACTCATGGAAGAAATTGGAATTAAGGTTTAGACAGAGAAAAGAATATGACAACTATTCTACTTAAATGAATAAATTTCTGTGATCTCACAAGAGGCAAAAATACTTCAGTTCAGAACAAGCCAAATTCAGATATCACTTAGGAAATTAAACACTTGAAGGGGACAAAATATTTGCAGAATTTAAAAGGAAAAGTGGTAAACTCCCTTTCAGATTATTAAAACACATTAGTTTACTGAAAACAAGCAATTTAATACTTTTTTATTGTCCTCACATTTCAGAAGTCTCACACAAATGTGATTTTTTTGGCAGCTTGATTGCAAAAGCCTATTGAATCTGCTTAGCAACATCTAGTATTTGTTACAGGATTTTGAGTCTTGGATCTGAGAAAGAATAATTTTCTTTTGTAAAAACCCCAGTTATATAGGTGGATTTAAATATTTTAATAGAGAGAACAAGGAAATTCCAAGACTTCCAGAGGATTTGATAAACAGAGTGCTAATCAACATTGGGAGAACAGGTTTCTCTTTGTGCAAAGAACATTACTGGAAAGTTTTCTTTTCATATCTCAGTCTTGGCATGGGGGAATAGAAAACATAAGCATTCTTACAGCTGGTCAAAAATGAATTTAAGGTTGTTCCGTTCATAGAAAAATTAAAAAAAAAATTAAAGGATTAGTTTGACCTTAAGTAAATAATTCCATTCCAAGAAAAATTGTTATTTTTAATTAAAAATTAATAAACTGTGAAAAATAATAGTTTCTGTAAGTACTCCACATCAATCTACCCAACTTTCCAATTTGCAAAGGAAAGAAAAATAAGGCACTTTCCTAAAAGTAACTCAGAATCCTAAAAAAAACCCAAAAAAACCCAAAAATCCAACACCAAACAAACAAGAAACCAAACTATCCATATGCTCATGTCAACAAAATTACAACATTTTCTTTTCCAGTCTTTACCCCCAAATGCTAATCTCTGGGAAAATGCAAAATTAAGACATTTCCAAAATTTATCAGAAATCTAGAACTTCTTTGAGCCTCCTTAGGTCACTTCTGTAATTAGCAAACAATCCAAAGGAGATCACTAAGGAATATTTTACTTTAGAATATTTTTTTAATCTGTTACAATTAAGCAACAGGTGTTGATATATAAAATTAGTATTTCTTAAAAGGTCAGGCCAAGTCTAGGACCCCCAAGCCCATATTCTGTGTTAGTCTTCTCTTTGTGACTCCCTCAGTTCTCCCAGAAATTACATTTTGTCTTGGACCCTGCTCTGATCCAGGACCCAGGGCATCACTCTAACATACCTACACAAAGATAACCTGACCCTCCAGACAACTCAGCCACTGCTCTTTTGCTTTAAAACACAAATAGGAGGCACTTGCTGCTACTTTCAGTAGTCTGGCAGAGTCCAAATGGCATTTGGACCCATTTCATCTCAATGAGATGAAGTTTCCATCATTATGCTCTCCTCATTTAACATCTGGACAAGAGTCAAATGCTACCAAAAGACAGAAGTCAGCTGAAACAACACCTCTGTGAGATTCTGCATCTGTTGCTGAATTTAAAATTTTTCATATTGCAACAGAATTGTAAAGCTGAAATTTCAGGTTCCCACAGAAGAATTCTCAGAATGCTGAATGAGAAATGATGCAGACCTTTCTTAGTGAGTGATTTTACATCTACTTCCACTGTTTTTCTACACTAGGAAAGCAGTTAGCAATCCAGAAAAGAAAAATATAAATTTAAAATGGGGGGAGGAGAAAAAAACAAAGACAAAACAGACTTTAAGAAAAGTGTGATACTGAACAAATGAGTCAATTCAGGCACAGTGAATTGATGGAACCATTTTCACAAAAAGCAAATAGTATTGTCTTTTTCCCTGTTGGCTTTGCTATCCAAGAATGCTCCCCATTTCAAGCAATAGATATTTCTTTAACTTTTTAATGATTTCTGACTTACAGATAGTCTATTACAGAAGCCAATCTCAACAACTGCTAATGTTGAAAATCCAGTGCCACAACAGATGTTGTTCAGCACACCAGGGGACACAGTGGAATGCTGAATATCTTTGTTTGTTTACTTTAGATACTAAAACCCCACCCAGCTGTCACCAAAAATCTGCCTTTAAGCTGAGGTGTTTCAAATTTTAGGGCATCTCAGTCACTGTTAAGTCTCATTCAAGGATGTGAGAGAGTGAACTTGCTTCTACTTGCCTTAGATTTGACACTCCAGTTGAAGGCAGCCCTAATGAAAGCAAGGCTGCAGCTACAGGTTTAACTCAGGATTACTGCCCTGTGCAATGACCAGCCTGCAGGTACAAGGTCAGTCCTCTCCTCCTCCTCGAGCAGGCAGGAGCCTTCCCCTTGGATCAAGCTGAGAGCTGTCAGTTCTGGTGCCAGGTGACAACACAGCACTGCCAGCAGCAGCACAGCAGCACTTTGAGAATGCTCTGTTTTGGAAAACAGTGAAGAGCTTCCATCTTTGGAGGGTGAGCAGCTCTACACACAAGGGGAAGGCAGCAGCTGGAGGCTGTGGCTGTCCCTGGCTGTAATCTTACCCAGGCACTGACTGGGGCTCAGCCCAGACCAGAGGCACTCATGTGCAGAACAACTTCTCCAGGTGTCATGGCATATCACCCTTGAATTGTCCCCTTCCCTGCTGTGCTGAATCTCACTGTGTGAATCTTCTTTAAAAGTAAGATTGGAAGTGCAAGCAACCAACTGGGGACGTGCTTGAAAGCACAACACACATTTACATTCTGCCAAGGCAAATGATAAATGATTCTCAACAGTAAATGTTATTTCAAGTAGGCCACTGTTCAAAAAACCCTATTCAAATCAACAAGACACAGCTCCAAAAATACTTAACCTCAAAAACTCATAAACAAGTTAGCTCAATTACAATTTATATTCTTCAAACAGAAATTGGGCAAGAGTTTAGGAAAGACGTATACAGATAATGCTGAAATAAAGGTTGCAACCTCTTTGATTTAGCAATAGATAGAAGTATTAGATCAAGCCAAATTCCACTTTAATTTGAGTCATTTTTGGTTCAAAAAAATGTTTGTCTCAGAAACCCTCATTAAGAACTGAAGAGAAGAAAGCAATCCATGTAGCAACTGTGGCATTTAAAGGAGGAGGGAAGGAAGATGAAAAAATTCTACTCATAAGTTTGAAACAACACTTTTATAATGGAATTTAATTTCAAAGTGAGATATGAAGCTACAACTGGCTAAGACTTTAAAAATTAATTAACTCACATGATAAGTAGCTCCATTTCAAAAAGCAGAGAAATAAAGTAGAAAGAGATATTAAGCAGTTTAAAAAGTGCCTTGTGTCCTTTACCAGAATATTTACTGGGACATAACAAATACCAGAAGTTGAAGAACATTATGCTTCCCTCTGACAGCTCTCTGAAGAACTATTTCCTCATAACCATGGCTGATTCTTCAGGGCATTAAAAGGACCTCTCTCACTCCCAGCTCTTTCCATGGCTGCACTTATGGCCAATGGAGGTGATTATTTGAGTGGCTAGTTTCTGCCAGTCCAGTTCTCTGATCACAGAAAGTTGTCTTCTGGTGCAAAAACATGGTTCCCTTTGCTTTCTAGCTATCCACAAAGGCTACTTAAACAAAAATAGCACCACAATTAAGAATGTGAAGAGACAGCACTGGCACAATTGCTGGATAAAATGTGGACAAAACAATAGCAGTCGTGTGAGGGAGCTGCTTGATTTGGTACAGCTCTTCACTATAGGACAAATTGCATTTCTTTTGGTTCAAATCTTTCTCCCTTCTTTCCCCTAGGAGAATGAGATATTTGGTTTGATTTCATGTTGTTCAAAAATAGTGGCTGAACTTATCACACTAAATTCATTTGGGGCTGACATTTCAGAGTCTTTCGTTAGGGGTCTATCAAATTTAAAACAGACTTGCTTTTTGTTACTAGAGGCAATAAATGTTAATATTCACTTAGAAAATAAAAATAGATTCACACTTTTATTCACCTGCCTCTAAATTAACTAGTACAAAGTATTTTAAGTATTTTTAATTTTCATGGAACTTACTATTATATGGTTGAATTATGCAAGGTATATGAGATATGTTACAACTGACTCTCAAAAATAAATCAGTGAATACCACAGAGGTGGGTTATCCTAAAAGGATGTCACAGGCATTCAGTACTCCTTCAGTTAGGATATACCATTTCTTCCTACACTTGCAGTACACCCGTAGAAAGCTGGTGCTCAGTAATGTTTATCACCTAGAAAGCCTTTCATGTGGGCCAAGCAAATAACTCATGAAAAACAAGCATCCAATATTCCAGTTGCATAGGTCAGATAACTCCAAACCCCCTTGAACATTCCTGTGTTCTCCTAACAGGCCACTTATGCTGCTGTCTCATTTTTACATATCTGAGAGTGGCTGCATTTTGCTACAGGCAAGTTCATCTGTCTCTCAGAGTCAGTGTGCCACTTCCCTGATACGTGGGTAGCAGCAGAAAACCAACAGTGTCTGAAGTTTTCTTGCTGAGTCCCACATATGCCAAATGCTGTTTGATAAGAGTTATCAAGGAGGGGATGGAAAACAAGACAGCCATACACTTACTTCCTTTATTTCAGACAGAAACAACCAGACTCTTAAAATATTCACAAAAGAAGGAAGGTATGTTTCCTTGTTAGTTAAACATTCACAGCCCTGGCAAACTAGAGGCATGATCCTGGAGCTCACAAAGTTTGTATTCTGTTTCAGTCAGGGCTTTACACTGGGCCTAAATTCCTCTCTCCTGAAAGCTGCTGCAATATCCAGGTATCAGATATATTAGCAGCCACATCCTTGTAAGATCTATTCTCTACATAAAGCCCACATTTCACCTAATAAATCACCTCCATTCTCTCTTTTGCAGCATACTTCTGGATAATGCAAGAGTCTGAATATCACTTCAATCCCTAAATGAATTAATATAAGGTCACAGTGGATATTTGTTAATGAGGGTAAGAATTGTGTCTCTGAACATAAAAAGGTAAAAGACAATTCAGCAGAATTTTTCTGAGCAACACTTCCAAGGTTGAATGATCCAGATTGCAGAGAATCCCTGAGGCACAAGCAGATGAAACTTCTGTAACTTCCTGCTGCACTGCACGTCTATCAGATAAGAGCAAGAACTGCTGCATCAACATTTCCAGGGCTTCCCTGCCTTGTCCTGCAAAAGTTGAGGCTGATTCACCACATGGAGCAAGCCTTATTTCAGAGACAAGACAATTCTTTAGGTTGAACTAACTTGGCTAACTCAAGTGTTTAGAGGTAGGTGCCCTTGAGAGTGGGAGGAATTCAGAACCCCCAACTTCCTAAGCACTCAACATGTCCCTGGTCTTCTGGGGAAGTGTCTTCCTCTTCCTCATCCTCGGCTCTGGGAGGCAACTCCAGAAGTCAATGACCAACATTGCTTGCCTTAAATATCCTAGGCTGGATGCATTTTTCCTTCTTTTGGATGCAGTGGATCTAGAGATCCTCTTTAGAAGCCTAAATCCATGGAAAACACTATTCAAATGTCTAAAAGCATTTTCCATGCATATAAAGCTAATTCTGGGCACAACTATTTTAAAAAAATGTGGAGGGGAAAGCAGGATAACTGGATAGAAAATTATGTCCTGTTGTGCACTAGGAACTGGTTAAAAGCCAGAAGAAAAAAAAACCCAAAAATTTTTTCATGGGAAAATACTGCCAGTAAACATAGCTGTGAATAGACATTCAGATCAACATTGGTCTTGTTCAGTTCTGTGAAGTAAACAGAGGAGATACACGAGGCAGGGAAAAAATATACCATCCTGATGACAGGGGTCACAGCAGGGTTATGGAGACAGCCAAAATAAACATGGCAGTGAAAACTGAGTACAAGGCAGTAAGGAGTGGTAAGGAGGAGAAAACAGGCCACATACAGATAATTTCTGATCAGCATTTCACATTTCACTTGAAAGACTTGCATGCTGTCACTCTGTGGCTCACTAAGGGAGCCTGCTTAGTGCATAGCAGTCAAAAATAGGCTTCATTAAGAAGGGGAAAAAGATGTGAAAAGGCAATGTCATTTACATAAAATCATGATACTCAACACTACTTGAATATTGTATTCAGTTTGTTACTTCAAGTCAAAGAAAATGATTAAAACAGGTTCTAGTGAAAGGGAGGACTTGGCACCACTGACTGGCAGGTCCAGGGTTCCTGCTGGAACACTCTCATTCACAGGAGGCCCATACCAATAAACACTGTATTTTCCAATAAAGGCATTCATTAGCATCCTCCACTCACCTTCTTCTTGTCTATCAAAATGTTAGGATCTTCTAAATGCAACAGGAATGTAGCAAACAATGGAACCAGTCAAAGCAGCAGAGTAAACCAAAGAAAGACAGTATTTCTGTCTGAACTGGACAAATATTTCAGTATGTTTATTCATAAAAGAGGAAATTAAAATTGCTTTGGCTGACTTTGTAGCCACTTTCATTGCATGTTCAGGCACATCAATGTATGGATACTAATGTTTATAGACTGAATTATTTCAAATAATTTAAGCACTTGAAAAGGGAAAAATATTCACAAACATTTTGAGTTCAGAAACACGAAAAGGACAGGACCTACTCTGAGGATTCTGTCCATTTGAAAAAAACATTGATTAAAGACAAAAATAAGCATCACTAACTGAAAATTCCTTTATCCAGTATCTGGGCACTAGGTGAATATTTTAGTTCTGAAATTCCTCTCTCAACACTTTTTTTTCATAAATTACTCTTTATATTTGGGAGAAGCAGGGGGAGAGTGGGGAAAACACTTCAGGAGCCTCACTTTACTCAGTCATTTGTCACATCTGGGGAGGGAAAAAATAATACAAACAAACAAAACCCACCGCAGAAAAAAACAACAAAACCCAATCCCTTGTATTATAGTTAAGTTTGCTTACTCTTGTGGCTAGATATTCTTCTGCCAGTGGGATTCTGGAATCTACTGAACTGCCCAGTTGTGTTTATTGTATCACACACTTGCTTTAATTTCTGTCTACAAACTCCTGAGCATTGTTGCTGGTGGACGTGACAGAGCAGGCTCCATCCTACCCCAACTCATTTGATTTCTCAGCTGTGTTGAGAGTAGGAGGGGAAGAACAAGTACAAATGTTGGTATTGACCTGGCAGAAGACAGCTTGGTCTCAACAATTGCCATTCCAGGAGACAGGGAGCACAGGTTCATGCATCCTTCAACAGAACATGGAATGAACTCCATGGCCAAGAGGAATAAAACTTGTTTCCTCCTTATTTCCTCTGTCTCCCATTTAGCATCTTTAGCATTTCATAAAGCTCTATCTCACTTCTAAAATGGTTTAGTTTAATCCTAAGCATGAATTTCATATTTAGGAAACAGGAGGGGAAAATATCTCTAAATCAGTATTACTTGTTTTCTTTGTTTTGTCAGATTAATGGCTCAGCACAGCCATTTCAGAGCCCTTCTAATCACTGGCTGGTTTGTGGCTCCCATTGCTGGCTTCAAACAAGCCTCGTTAACTCCTAATTAATTTCAGATAACAGAATCCCTTCCATTTTTTCCTGGATTTCAGCAGGGCCCAATTGTCAGTCAAGCACCAGCACCTCTGAAAAGCAAGGGGAGATGGATGGGCTGTGCCAGGGGGCTGACACAGGCCAGCACTGCCCAAGAGCTGAGCCTGGACACGGGGCTGATGAAGCCTTGAGGGCAAGGGGGACTGAACTGTGACCACGAACATATCTGAGCAATGTAATAATACCCAAGGCTGTTAAACTTTCAGTATGGGAAACAGCTACTGTCCCTATTTTCTAGCCAGGAAGGGGAGTTTAGGAGAACATGCAGATACTCCAGAGACCCTGAAGAGCAGCTGGCTCTGCTCTGAAAGGAAAGCTAAGCACATGTCTTGGCAGATTTAAAGTGACTTCCAGCTGACAAGGAAGAGCACATCCACTGGGTTCTTGTGGCAAGCAGTGACTTGAGGAGGTCACTCACAGAGAAGCTCTCCAGATTAAAAAAGCTCTTAAAGGGACAGAGGTGCTGCTGCTGCTTGATTAGGAGGTGAGCAGCAGTCATTTTCTTTCTCATTGCTGATGTGTAGATAGACTCTCCTGTTACTTTGCTTACAAATGAGAAACAAACATGAAATTTTTCAGTAATGTGGCACTCACTGGAAAGCCTCATCAGCCTGCAGTGAGAAGCAAAGTCAGCCCATGAAGAGCACCAAGTTCTCATGATACCCTTGAGCAGCTTTGCATAAACTTCCACTGGGCACAGTTATCTCTGAGCTGGTCTTAGCTCTAACCAGCCTAAAATCTTTGACTATGAAGCAAAATATAAGTAACCAAAATAAACAATTTTTTTTAAATTGAAGACAATATATTTTCTAACACTGTGGCAGCACCACAAGTGATGCATGTGTTTTCAAACCCCAAAGGACAAACGTATGCTTGTAATGATTTTGAAAAGGATTCTGCTGAAGGCAGCACCTCACTGTCCCCAGTGACAGCATCCCTTACCTTTTCAACTAAACCTTGAGCTGCAAGATGAGAAATCTAAAACAAATTGTGAAGCTCGCTCATGGCAAAGAGTTAAATCTAATTTTCTGATAGTACCTGATCCATTGGATTAGGTTAAAAAACCCTCCAAATTACATTTGCCACTAAAGATCTGAAGGCCTGGAATAGGTGGAACATGTGTGTCAATACTTACTAGTGATATGAAGTCCTCAGCTCTCCTATATTATCTACAATTTTATAATCCATTCTGATGCCAAATCCATCTTAGAACACTTTAAAAATAAAAGCAACAATATGAATGTATGTCTAATTAATTGAATTTTAGTTGATTTTGAATTATGCAGTGAAACACCTTTAGGAAAAACTTATTATTATGATTAACTTTCTTCCTTCTTGAGCTAGGGGCACACAAAACTAGAGCAAAGGCTGTGTAAAATCCCTGCTGTTCTTCTAAATGCAGATGTATACCTACAAAAAAGCTTCAAGGCAGTGGATCACTTGTACTGAGCACAACAAGAGAGCAGCCAGATGTTCATCCTGACTGTGATGGGGTTTTTTGTATCAGGTGAGAGAAACCTGAAGTGCCATGCTGTAAGTAAAATTTCAGTTAGAAAAGCTGCTCACTTTCTCCCAGAAATTACATATTTGTTTGTAGCAGGAGTTAAAGCATTCTCCTCTCTGCCACTACTACAACAATAAAAAAAAATTAAAAAGAATCTTAAAAAGTTTAACAAAAATAGAAGAAAACTGAGCTTTCCTGTCTAGTAAAAAGGTTTTTAGTTTTACAGATAAGCTACAAGCATCTATAAAATAATAAGTGCCTGAGATATGGTGGAATAAAGAGCCTCCCACTTCAAAGTTATAAACAAAAAAAACCCCAAAGAACAAAGAATCCAGTCTCAGTGCTGTATAGTGATGTTTAAATGAATCAAGTATTTTAAATAGAAATATACAGAGAAAGCCCTTTAAGGTAGCCTTGAAATTTTTCCAGCCTTTCATCTGAGTTCCTCCCATGTCAAAATGCACAGCTCTAACCATTCAACTCCTGAGATGTTTGGTATGTGCTAGAATCATATAATCATGGAACAGTTTGGGTTGGAAGGGACCTGCAATGAGCAGGGAGTCACACAAATACAAGCCATGCTTTTTAAAGCCAGAACCAATTACTCTGCAGAACTAAAACACTAAAACTTTTCATAAAACCAAAGCTATGGCACATAAGAACCTCAGGCACTCAGCCTCCTACTTTGTGAACCTCACCAAAAACTAGTAATAGAGTCTACAAGCAACTTCAGAGCTCCAGAAAACAGCACGAGCCAAGTTTCCCACAGAAAACCCACACACACCCAGGTACTTGCACCCCGTGGAAGCTCAGCACAGATTCCTGTACAAACATCACCTAACTCACTGCTCTGAGGCAATAAACAAAGGCTCATGTTCCAGCAAACAGTCTCACTGGTTACTCCACAACACACACTTATGTATGACTCCTACAGACAGAGAGGCTGGCTGTTTTTAATACAAGCATCCTTGCCCTGAAGCTGCAAAGCTGGGACTTTTCAGGAGGCTTTTAGTGTAAACTTAGCTCTGCAGATCTGTGCATTAAACTGCTCATGTGGAGACTAGAAACTGGTCAAAACATATAAGCTGGATAGTATGTCATGCAAAATATAGGACATGATGCAGCACACTGATATTGTCTCTCAAAAAGAATTTAATCGTGCTGTGATCTGAAGGACCTGACCACAGACCCAAAAAATAGGCAGTAATGAGGTTATGCTCTGTAGAGGCAAATAGCAGCAGCAGGAGTGACACCACACCACAAACTATTATGAAGGTTTGTGATTCTGACATTTAAAACTGATAGACACCCTGCCAGGACAGAAGAGTTTGAAAGCTCCTGCACTCTGCAAGCCCTTACTGGGGAGCAGAGACGTGGGAATTCTACTTAAATCTCCAGGTTTTACTTGAACACACTCTGATGTAGCTCTCTTCCTCTCCTAAAGTGCCTCTCTTTCTTTTTTCCAGCTGTTTTTAAACTCCTCTTACCTACACAATTCAGCCTGGGGTGGTTCTGTTTCTGCTCCCCAAGGAAGGCAGACAGGGTGGGGAAAACAGAGACCTTTACACACATGGGGAGGCTTTTTGAAGTGTACCAATTTGTCCCTGTGCACTTTGCTTGGCCACTCTCTTCCTAATAAACTCTGACCTCTGAAGGTCTTTAGCTGCTTATGAACTGAGACAAGCTTTAAAGAGCTCCAGCTATGCACTAGGTAAAAGCTGCTGAATGCTCTACACCCACTCCTCTGTTCTGGTGCCAAGTGATGGCATTAACAGAGATTAATAATTATATGCCTGCTTGCACCCCAGTCTCAGCCTGGGCTCTGCAGTCAGGCCAGCTCACAACAGCTGCATGGGAATGAGGAGATGTGCTCAGCTGGAGGCAGTGGCTATAAAAGCTCCTGCTCCTCAGTGACCTGCACAAACTGTTCTGCCTTCCCCAAGCAGGGCAGGGCAGGGGCAGGGTGAAGCCTGGTAACTTGGCCATGCTTCAACAGACTTTTATTGGGAAGAAAAAAAGAGGTTCCTTGTTGCAGCATCCCCAGAACTTTAAATTATTCCTGCACCAAATCATGGAAGGACCACATCATCCCAAAGATCATATCAATATTTGTGGGAGACCATATGAGCAGTGGGGAGCATTACAGCACACCAAACAAATACCACAGACTTGGGTAAGGGCTGGATGACCCTTTTTTGGGTGGGCTGTCACACTAGTGTGGAAAAAATCCTAACTCAGTGCATAGTCTAGAAATGGTTGTACATAATCTACATGCCTACTCCAGAGCAGGATGGACTTGTCAGGCATGGCACATATTATCTATTTCTCTAAAATTCATGGTGACAACCAGCCAGGCCTGTGCTTTCAGCAAAAGGAAGACATGGAAGTGTCTCTGAAGCATTCACCACCTCTTGAAAATACAAGCCCACAGAGAAAATGTTCTCATCTCCCAGTGTAGCCTTGTCACCAGCCAGGGAAAACAGCAGCTGGATTGCAGTGGGAGTCTGAGCTGCTGATCTGCAAACCCAGCTTGCAAAAGGTTTGTATCACCAGTATATCCTGTATTTCCTTCAGGTATCAGCTGCTCTGAGGCCAAGGGCTCTGTTGCACTGCACAGGTGCTCCTTATTTTGCTCCTCCCATAAGTGATGCAGCTCTATACAGAGTCAGAGAGTGTAAGTTCAGTAATATCTGGAGTTCAGTAATATCTGGAACTGTTTTGTCAGCAGGTAAGGTGGTAAATAGCATGAGGCAGGCTGGAGTGCTAGAATTTCCAATGCTTTCTCCTCTTTTCTAAGGTACAAGCATGGTCTCAAACTTGGGATTCTCCCATTTCATTTGCTTCTCTCTGGCTTTCCCTACCGAGATTAAAATTCAGCCAGGAAGACTCCTGATATCTTGACAAGAAACATTACTTAATATTTTAGGCTTTTGGCCCTTATATAACCTAAACAGTGTTACAATGAAAATTGTTAGATAACCAGTTCTTCATGAAACAGAAAAAATACCTAAGCTCAAAGCTTCTGTGGGGTCTTCAAAGCAAAGGTGCCCCAGACTTTTCCAACAATCCATCACAGTGCTTCACACAGTTTTCCCAGTTGGCTTAAGAAAGGAAATGAAAATACACAAGGACCTTCCTTTCTATGATTCTAAACCATTGCAAAAGTTATCATCCTGTGTGTCACAGGCTTGTTGAACAACAGATTTTTTAAACAGTTTTGTTTAAGACCTGTTGCATTCAGCCTTTTTTTCAGTTCTAAAGCAGCTGATCACTCCAGCCCTCCTTTGTCAGAAATCCCTAGGAGGTCCATATTCCTCTGGACAGTACTGGACATATCACTTCAGCTAAGGCCTCAATAATGTTGAGCAGACTGGGAGTACATTCTGTATTTTGCTGGCAATACAAATATTTATTGATACAACATTTGCTTCCTTCTCATGCCAGATGAAACCAGCATTGTGCTTCTGAGTCATATACCATCTTAAGTCCCATGATTCCCCATCTCATCTTGCAAGAAGCTTTCAGAACCACTCATCACATATTTGCTCTCAAAAGAATTTAACACCTCACCCCTCCCTGTTTAAAATGCAAGGTGCTGTTCCTGTGTCAGGGCAGCTCCTGGTATCAACACAGCTGGTGGGAGAAGCAATTGAGGGGAGCCCTGCTGAGAAGGACTCAGGCTGCAAGAGATGGACCTGGCCCAGAAATATCACTCACAGCCCAGAAAGCCAAACCTGGCCTGAGCTGCATCCAAAGCAGTGAGGGGGGGTTCTGCCCCTCTGCTCACTCTGGTGGGCCCCAGCTGCAGTGCTGCATCCAGCTCTGGGGAACCCAGCACAAGAAAGGCATGGACCTGCTGGAGAGTGTCCAGAGGAGGGCCACAAAAATGACCAGAGCTGCAGGAGAAGCACATGGACAATGCTCCCAGGAACATGGTGTGACCCTGCTGTGGTCCTGTGCAGCCAGGAGCTGCCCTTCTGTGATGCTGGTGGGTCCTTTCCAACTCAGGATATTCTGTGATTCTATGACAGGCATAAGGAAGAAATTTTTATGGCAAGGCTGGTGAGGCATTGGAACGGGGTCCCCAGAGAAGTTGCATGTGCCTGATCTCTGGAAACATTCCAGGCTGGGTTAGGTGGGGCTTTGAGCAACCTGATCCAGTTGAGGATGTGCCTGCTTGTTGCAGGAGGTTTGGACTTGATGACTTTTAAAGGTCCTTTCCAACCCAAATAATTTTGTGATTCTAGATCCTGTCCTTATTTCTGATTATATTCTTTATCAAGACTGGAGGTCTAGCTTAGCACTAAAGCCAGTCTGCTTGCTTCTAGCTAGTTGTTACAACTATAAGAAGTAGGCCAACTCCTTATTCCATTCAAAAGACCCTGTGAAAATTCATTTGATATTTCTGTAGGTCAGATACCAGATCAATTTTCTGAGCATGATTATCCAAGTCATTTGGCTTTTCACCACGCAATTTAATTTATGTGTGTATTTGCAAAAGTGTGATGCAAGGGAGTAGCAAAAGCTCTACTAATCTCAAAGTGTGACATCTAATGTGCCTCCTTTATCCACTGGCAATTGCTCAGTCACAGAAGGGAACTGGGTTGAGCAAATGGACCATGTTGGCAGCTACTCAGCTCTTTGATGTTTTTCCAAGATGTTACAGATGGTTTGATTTTTTCCATTCCAGAATTTTTGTCTTAATTGATGTTAAACTGACAAGTTAATAATTTCAAGAATTCCCTTTCCTTATTACTGGCTCTTTTCAAATTCTTTTACACTCCACAACTTTTGGACACTTGCTCAAAGACATGAAGTTACAGCTCTGAGAACAGAAACTTAGAGATCTAGCTGAGTAGATAAAAAGCTGAGAGACAGCTCACTAAGCCTTGACAAATTGATGAAAAGAAGGCTAAGGACCTTTGGGCTCCAAGGCCAAATAGCACAGGCATTCATATCCACTGAGTCAGCTGAAAGCCACTCCTGAACACAGCCATTACATCCAAGTTACAAGTTGTTGGTAGCCAGCCCTGGCTCAAATTCTGACATGCTTTGGCCCCTTATTAATCCCCACAACCCCAGTGGTGGTCACACTCCAGAAGCAGGCAGCAGGGTATGAAACCTTCCAGTACACCTTGTTCTATGCTTGCAGGCTGGAAATCTGTGCTGGGCACCAGGTGTGACAACATCCTGCTCTCTGCCATGGATAATCTCCCTATCCCAGCATTTTCTCCATATGCTTATCAGAAAAATATCCATGCTGCATACAGCCCATCTGTACTCCTGCCTCACTCTTCAGGCTGAAGCCAGGCAAGCTGTCCTCAGTTAGGGGTTCTGTGGCAGATTAATTTCTAGTTTGGGACAGCAGCAGTGCTCCTAAAATGTGCCTTTCCTGCCTGGAATCAGAGGCAGTTTCTGGGAACACTCTCTATATCCCATAACATACAAAATGCTGCTTTCCCCCTGGACCTTTGGTCACAGGCCCAGTTTCCAATGGCCACCCGTGGAGTGTGTGTCCAGCTGGTTGACCACAAGGTGTTGGACACTGAGAGACATCCTAGAAATCCACACCAACAGTGCTGATGGTGCCATTTCCTGCAACCCAAATGGCTGAGGATCATCCTGGTGCCAGACGGAGGGATCCCAGCAGGGCTCAGCCCTCAGCTCCACACACACTGCTGGCCCCGCAGGCACAGATGGCCCCACACACTCGTCTGCCTCTTCTCATTTCAGAGCTGAAGGTGGCAATTTGGATAATGCAGATTTCCATCAAAGCCTTCACAAACACTTAGCAGCACTCACCCCCTCCCTCCCTCAATGCAGCCTCTTTGCCTGTGCCTGGCAAAAGTCACCCCAGGACACCTTCCCACAGTGCTGTAAGCATGGGATAAATCATGTGCATGCTGACAGTCCATTCTGTTAACTCTTTCTTTTGCATGAGTCATGTTGTCCACTGCTAGCACTGAGGGTCTATATTCTTATCCTCTCTATTCTTGTATGAACTTCTACCCCGTCTCTACTCATGCTACCCCTGCACAATCACCTGCCAGCATCCCAGCAGGAATAATCTCTGACACTCTCCAGCTGAAGGGCTGTGGCTCAGCTTTTAACAACTTCTCTTTGCAAAATAAATTTTTGAAGATCTATTTTATCATCACAAAGGAGGCAGAAACAAAAACATATGTCACAGCTACAATTTGAATAGATGTCATCCAGTTGTTCAGGTAAGTAGAAAGAAGGTTTCCTTGCTTCCCAGTTTCTGTTTCAACAGCCTGGAGCTTCAATCCCACATGGTCAAGTGCATCCACACTGCCCAGCTGGGCAAGGTGCTTGTGTCTCAGGAGATGCCAACACCCACATCCCTCACCAAAGTGCTCTGTCTCCCAGAAGAGCCAGTTCTCTCTGAGCAGGACCTGGTCACATCACAAAGGTGGTTTGTGTCAGTATGAGCAGTGCTTTCTCCATGCTTCCCTGGGAGCTGCTCCAGGAATGGAGCCAGGAACTTCTTCCCTCCTATTAATCCCTGGAGATTCTTTCAGTCAGGGAGAGCAAGCACAGAAACCACATGTCATGGCTCTGCTCAGGATTCTGCTGCCATGCTAGGTGGTAGGGTCATGTCTGGTGACAGGGACAACCCAATGCAGCATTGCCTTTCTGCTTGTCCATCTTTCAAATATTTTGGTAGGTAATTCTGGGATCCAAAATGTTTTCCTCTCTGGAGTTCCTAGCCTCACAGAAAAGGGAAATCCACACAAGTATTCTTCAGGCCAAGCAGTAGCAAATAGTGAACTCAACAGAAGTTGTAGAAGGCAGCAGATATCAGCAAAATCAGCAACTATCTTCCCACATGTCCAGGTACATCACAGAGCTGTACATTGTAATCCTGGTCCCAAGAGGCCCACCAGCTGTATGCCAGATGGGGAGGCACTGGCAGAGAAAATGGCACTGACTCCTGGGTCATGAAAGCTGTAGTGCCTCAGTTGCACTGTCACCCATCCATTTCTCATATTTGAAACTATCAGTGAAAGAGATTTCCATGTGGAAGTTTTTCGGGCCTGTTGTAGGTCCCAGAGGTGCTCTGGGATGACCCAGCTCGAGCAGGGAGGTTGGACCAGGTCACCCCCTGTGGTCCTTTCCAACCTGACCCATCCTGTGATGCTGTGAGTGGTGATGATGCCTGTGACCCAATGCTCACACCTGTGTTGTGTTGGCATTGCCTTTGTCTAACTTGCTGCTCAACAAGACAGTACACCAAGCAATAAGATGTCAATTAAATGCAGACCCAGTCTTTCTGGCAGAAAAGACTTCATTCCAGAAGCCATGAATTATCTCTTGTGGAAAAAAAACTTAAACTGAGGCTTAGAAAATGCACGTGGAATTCTGGAAATTGAACCAGATATATTAATTTAACTGCTGCACAATTTAGATAGGGCATTTATATAATCATCTAAACAGAGATAATTTCCAAAGCAACACAAGATGTTTTCTTACAGAAAAGAAATTATAAAGCTGGAATGACTCCTATTGAAAAACTTGAAGCCAACAAGTATGTTAGACCACTAACACAAATACTCAGGTAGACTCTAATGGAAAAAATAACTTTTAAGAGTCCATGGTGTAAGTAGAAAGAGCAAATAATGAAAATACTAACAATTAGCCTATTTTTTGGCTTTTAATCTGACAAAAAATTTTAATTGCCACACCATGATAATGACAGTAATTGAATACTAGTTTGGAAAGCTAGATTCTAAGCAGTTCAAGTGTTTCTCATACACATTTGGTCCTCTGAGTCCAGGTCTCCTACAGAAGAGAAAATTCTTTGCATTGTTATTCCTCACAGGATGCACAATCACTGGGTAAGTAAAACCAGACAAACAGAAAAAACCCCTCTGAAGTCCATTACTGCAGCACAGATTCTGTGGCTCAGAGGCAGAATCTCACTCTGACCCTAGCTGAGCTAATTAAACTGTCATAAGTTGAGTTACAGGTAATACATAGGTTTTGATTATTAATCCTGTGTCAGTAGCATAGAAATTTTATACATATCAACTACAGATATGGGTCAGATTCAGGATTTTTTCACTTTTCCTTTGTTATTATGCTATGACTTGAGAGCTGCCACTGCATCCAACTATTGCCCAATACCACCTATATGGGCTTGTGTATTGTTGTTGCTGCTTCTATACTAAAATTGATTATTTTAGTCACAGAAATTAAGGATGGTGTTCGAAATCCAGGAACCTTCCCACCTGGTATCCTTTGCAAAGAATGGTAACAGCAGTCATTTCAGCCCTTGGCATAAACCATCACAGAGCAGGTGTGATATGCCCCATGTGCTGTCAGACACACAAAGTGCTGAGTCTCCCCTGCCAAAATTTTATCCAATATCACCTTTAGCTCAGGGTGCACATTCCAGGCACAACTGATCCCACAGAATGCTGAGATGTTGTGATATCTTTGTCAGCTGCTGAATGAATTAAAAACTTCATCAGAGAACTACTTTCACCACGGAGTGAAGCACTTACTATCACTTCCATTAGAGACCTCATCACCCATGTGTTCCCCTAGAATGTACCTTTCATTGAACTGAGGCTGAAATGTGGTTTTTGCCAAAAATTTGCACAGAAAATTCTAACTAATGTGTTGTTTTAACCCTATTGTTTTAACCCACAGCTGAACCACACAGCTTGCAAGCTCCTGTCTCTGGTGAGCACCCTGCCCCCTGCAATCAAGTGTTTAGGATATCTAGAACCATGTGAACTTTTTTTTTCCATCAGGATGTGCAAGCTACATGACTACAAACTTCAAAAGAATTAAACTTCTGCCTTATAAGACAAAAAAGTAGCCCCTTCATTCTACTAAAATACCTTAACACATCTGGGTGGATGAAAAAGGTCCTCAAATATGTCTTTCAGAACTGGCTTCTGTTTCAAGTGTGAAAAGTGGTGTGGCAGGAGACAAAGTCCATTCAGATATTTATCCATTTTGGTTTCATTTATAATTTTCTTATTAATGTAAGCCTTACAGTCTTTCAGGATGCCAGACTCAGTAAAAACCAAACACTAGAGTTAAAATAAGTTACTCATTTATCTCTTCTAATGTTTATTATTTTTGCCCTTGGAATAATCTTAACCATTTTGGAGAGAGAAGAGGGTAATAGACTGTTCTTTTTGTTTAGACATGCCAGTCTTGCCTTGGATCTGTTCCCCAGCACAAGTTCTGATTAAAGTTTTGCTGTACTGAAGAAAAGCTTTAGCTCCAGGTGTATTCCCTCCATAAAGGCAGCTATGCTGGGTTGTCTCCCAAGACTGGTATTAACCAGAAACAGCTCCCCAGTATTCCCCAGGAGGTCACTTTTCCTCATCACTGAATATTTTCATGGTTCCTTTCTGATCTACTGAAAGTTCTGACATGCTTACAGAGCAGCAAGACCCACTGAGTTCATGAATTACTACTACTTTCTACTCCACAAGTGCATCTTGGCAGCATTTGAGCACTCATCCTTTCCTTTTTGCTTCAATTCCTAAAGTCAAGGCCAGCACAGACAATTACAGTAGGAGTTTTAAAGAACATTCTTTACCTTTTGATCTGCCATTTTTTCTCCAGAGGGACACTTTTTCAGCTGAGGCACCCATAACATTTAAGAAGTTTCACCCAATGTTGCAAAGCTTATAGACAGCATGAACAGAACTGGCATCTCTTGAGCAGCATTGCACATTTGCAGTTACAAATGGATATGGGACATATTCCTATATTTCAGGACCACTTAAGGTACAAACAAATAGTCTCCTTCTCAGTTTCTTATATAGTATGTAAGAAATGTAAATTCCTACAGCCAGTTTCCATTGAGGAAAGTAGCAGCTTTTTAGCCTCATCTTGTAATTACTGCTCAGGCTTCAATATTTCCAAGAAAAACAAAGAAAAAATCTTCTGTGTAATCCAGGGCACCACCCCACCTCAGACACCAACAGTGTCTCCTCTCCAAAAGAAGTGTATTATTTTTCTTCTCTTGCCTGACACTTCCAAAAACTTGTACAAGCTGGGTCAAAGAAGGCCCTCCTGGAAGCCAAGTTTATTGCCAGGCTTGAGAGCCACATTAGAGTGAGGTAAATTTGTTGTGAATAAAAGTGCTTTAGTAGAAGAGGAAAATACTTACAGCAGTTTTAAAATACCTAAATACTTGAATCACTATTATGGAAATACCAAAAAAAGCAAATGTGCAAATTTCTTCCACTTGATAAATAATACCAATACTTTAGTCATTGAAAAGAGAAAAGGACTCTAAAATTAATGTTAAAAGAGGATTAAGACACACTTTCAATGGCACTGCAGAAGTAATAGTCCACTAAAGGAAGTTTGAACATTAAATGGTTTTAAGGATGATTTGAAAGATCTAAGGACAGTTGTTTGTTTAAATGATAAGGTCTTACATTTCTTGGTAGTATTAGAGCTAGAAAGGAGAATAGTTTGATAAGTTTTATTCCAATTGACTTGAATTCCTTCAGTGTTCCTTTGCACTGTGAAATTATAAATGAGTATTCCCATTTCATTAAGGTGAAGAAAGACCATTCCCTGAAATGAGCAGGCTGCTGTGAAAGCAGATCACATCCTGCTCTTCATAATTTTCAATTTAATTTCAGAGTTGTTGGAAAGCAAAGTTAAAGCAAATGAAGAAAATCCTTGGATAATGGCAAGCTATGATAGATAATTGAAATGGATTGGATTTAAATTCTAATTCTCCTTCATTATTTTCTGCATACACCTATTTTATGTAAACTTAAGACACTTATCCTTCCTTCACTTCTTCTAGCAAATCGATGTAGACAGCTGCTCTTTATATTCCTCTGAGCAGCATCAGACATAGCAAATCTGCAGAGCAAGCATTTTGGAGCTTCACAAGGTCAATACATTCTGGCTTTTGCAATGTGATGCTGAATCATAGCAACAGGCATTAGATTAAGGAAGATGTAGTGAGTATGCCTCTTATATTTTGGGTTGATTTTGGATGTGTTCATTCAGATAAATAATGAAACCCAGGCAGCATTTCTTGACTTGCTCTCAGATGCTACAGCTGGACACTTCTTTTGCCTATTAAAGTTCTTAAATCAGGTAGACTACAAGACTTAATGATCAAAGCCAACACAGAGTCACACACTGCAGCTTAAACATTTATTAGCTTTGCCATTGGAGCTGTTCAGAGTTCTGACTGTTTTTCAAACAGAAACATACAATAATTGCCCACACATCATTTATATTTGAAGTGATTACCATACTGGTTAGACAGACAGGACATCAATATAAAGCCTAATTGAACAAGACAAATTGCATGTCAGACCTGCTGACCTTTTCAGAATTACCTTTGTAATCTAATGTTCCTACTGGCATTTTCATCTTCATAAATACTAAAAACATACCAAAACTAATGAAAGAAAAATCCTGCAAACCAAGGAAATCTGCCTTCTGATCTGATGGCATTCAGTTTTGAGACAAAATAGCACAGCATGTAAAAAAATATATGAAAAGAAGAATTACTAATAATTTCGTGGTTTTACAGACCTCATTGACATCCACATCTTCATGTTTACATCTCCACTTCTGATTAATGGGCTCAAGCTATTTAAGAAATCACAACAGCACAACAATGGAAACCTGTCAAGAAATGTGTGCTTAACTTCATTCCTGTAAAAATTCCAAAGAGTCTTTAATAAATCATTATGGAAAATCCTAGAGGATTACATCTCTTCTCCCTCCATCCCATCTGTCTTCCAGCCAAATCAATACTCAGATATGCCTTTTGACATGAAGTTATATTCTAATTACAAAACTAAACCAACAAATTTCTTGATTCTTAGCAAAATACCAAGTACACCATCCTGGCCTATACTTTACCCATCTAATTTGAGACCTTTTGTTTAGCTTTTTCCCAAATGAAAATGAAAGGGATTGGACTTCATCAGCTGTGGTTAAAATGACATTCTTAAATTGAAGTGCAGAGAAAAAAAGGAATACAATGCTACTTTCATTTGTTTTGTGGAGGATTATAAATCCCTCTGCACATTCTTCCTTTTCTTTCAAACCCTCTTGGGCTTTACTGCAATAAGTTACCAAGCAGGAAGCAACTTAACCAGTTTTGTAGAGCAGTGTCCCCTTACACAAGAGGTATCTTCTTCTCACTTTTTATTCAGACATCAAGAAAATTTATAGACACTTTAATACTGTTGTATTTTTCATACTGTCCAGTTCTCTTCCATAATTTCTTCTCTTTTCCATTGCCTTGTCAGTTTACATTCTGCAGCCTGTGCCAGCACCTCAATTTTTTATTCCAGGAAAGTTAGGAAGATGCAGAAGTTCATATTATGTTTATTTCTACTGTGCTAAGTCCAGAAATCCCATTTCCATTTTTATTCAGTGATTCCATCAGCTCCTTGAGGGCTTCTACAGCACCTCAACTTTTCTAAAAACAGCACCTTGAGTTCCCAAAGATGTTTAGGAATTGGTCGCTGGGGAGTGAGAATCAGATCAACCTATTGAATTAAACACATTGTCTTCTGCTTATAAGATCCCTTGAAAAGGTTAGAGCATTTTCCCCTTGAGGCACACAGATATGTGTTTTACATTAAGGGTTAATTTACTCCTTACCTTTAGCAGTTTGCTACATTTACTCTGAAGTTTTGCTATCTAATGAAAAAAATCAACAAAAATAAACAGGCAAACAAAAAAATCTAATCATTGGATGGCCTAAGTAGTGCTTACCCTTGTAATATATTCAAGTCACTAAAGCATAAATTATTAGACACTTAAAACATAAAAGTGAGCACTGTTTTATTTCCTGGAATGATGCATTTAAAGCAACTCAGTGTATTGAGGTTAATAAAAACCCCTTCTTTTCAGCTGTGGTTTTTTCTTTTGGCCTCATATTATTCCTCTGCTAATTAAAACCAAATGGCAATTTAGCAACTAAATCCTTGAGTGATTAATCTAAACATGAGTAAGTCTTAGTATTGCTTTGGCATTGCCTGATGGCATTTGATGCTGCTTCCATCTCCACCTGAATTGTTGTGCTGAACCTCCTGGGAGCACCTCTCTGTAAAAGAACCCACTGGCTGCTACCTCCCCTTCTCCTCCAGAGTGCAGTCCCTGGAACAGGAGGAGCACTTTGATGAGTACAACCTGGTTTTGGGAAGAAACAGGAGACAGGACCCATTGTTCTGCATTTTTTTCAAGAGAAACAAACACAGCTACTCCCACCAACACTTATGACATCCTAGCTGGTCATTCAGTGTTTTAAAGGAGAAATCTCAAGAGGCAGTAGCACTGTTTGGATAGTAGAGACTGTACTTGGGCTAATTTACCTGTTGTTTTAAATATGAAGTACTTTACTTAGATCAGATCAAGGGTCCTTTGTTCTAAATATGCTCCTTTTCACCTGAAGCCACTCTTGAACACCTAGGGAAGAGCAAGAACATTGTATTTCCTCAGAAATTCCACTTTCCTCCTACTTTCATCTCAGCAACTTCCCAGCTTAGACATCTCTGTGCATTTATTCCACCTTTATGGATTTCTTTGCCATTAACTGGACCAATTTCCTTTCATGCCCTGAGAATACTCCTGGCCTCTACTCCATCCTGTGGCAAATGAGGTCCTGCAATGAGTCAGATAAACAGGGATGAACATCCACAGTTTGCAACACATTCATTAGTTTCAGACACCCCTACCATCCACATTAGAAACAGACTTTTTGTCATTCATCTTCCTCAGAGACACCAGGGATGAGCTGAAAGGGGTGGCATACCTGTGCACTCCTACAAGTGCACCTGGTCAGAAATGCCACCAGGAATGTTCATTTGCAGCAATTCAGTCCTGGCAGTGGTGTTAAAGCAAAGTTATTCCAGTTTTCAATCTGTGAATGGAAAGCCACAGGGCAAAATAAACAAGAAAGCAAACAAACCAAAAAAACCTGCATGCCATACAGAAAAATAAGAGTTTTAGGAAGGGAGTACACACCTCTACTGCACTACTAATGCCATGGGGACAGGGGAAAACCATCATGCACAGAATCCTTCACAAATGCATTATTTGGATGATCACAATACAATAAGATGAAACTGAGCCAATGTACTCCTAGATGAAAGGCAAGTGTTGTGATTAGTATTTCTACAGGCATAAACTCAAATACATATGCAGTCAGCTCCTTATTTCCCTGCCCATCACTCCAGATGTACTACACAAAGTTCTGGCCCACAGTGTTTGCTCCAAGAACTTTTCCAGGTTTCCAGAAATGCGTGTCGAAAAAAGGAAGACAAAGTTACAGAACAATATTAAAGTAAAGAAGAATCCTGAAGTCCTTTGATGGTGATTCAGTCACAAGGAGTAATGATATGAAGAAAAGATTATAGAAAAAAACTCAAACCAACAATCAACTGAAACACTGAAAACAGAAGACCCCACTCCTTAATAACATTTGTTTCAAAGATTAACTAACAAATGTAAGGAAGTCATTATCCTACAAGAACAAAGTCTACCTTTTTCTTCATTTTTCTAAGAAATTTCCTTTATCTCCCTAAATATAATAAAACATGAAAAAAAAAAGGAAAAAGAAAAACCACAAAAATGAGCCATTCTGGAGTACACAACAGGCCCTCTTTTGAAATAATATACATTCTTATGCAGCATTAATTGTTAGAAAGAGTAACAGCTTTACAGAGAATAGTTACTCATTAGAAGTGAACTGATAACAAACATCCAAGTTCTCATTACCTACTCATAATTTCCACATGCATTTTCACATTTTAATTGACACATGATACCTAAGCATCTCCACCAGTCCATGTGAAGATGAGTGGGATAGCAGGAGTTGCCTCAGATGGATTGCTTAGTCACTGCACTGTAATTTTGGGGCCCTTCTCTCCTCCCACAGCTGACTTCTGTAGCGTGGCTTCCACCTTCTGGTGGTGGCTGCCCCTTGCCATGTTCACTCCCAAGTGCTCTCCCACACACTGGGGTGGGTCTTCCCAGAAAGCAAGAAGGCAGCAAGAGGAGTTGGGCATACCTGCCTCATTTGTTGCATTTTTCATTTAGGTGCTGTTGTTCATTTTTAAAATTATCACTTTATTTATGCTGTTCCTTTCCCATTGACTGAAGTGGTCTCAGGTGTTTTATTCCCTTGCTGGCAGGACTCAGCTCCTCATCTTCTGTCTGTGTACTTCAATTAACTTGGAGGGTTACCATGCACCTGACTTACCAAAAGAGTGAAAGGTTTCGTGTCCCTGAAAAGCTGCAATTATTATTGCAAATAACTTAGTTTATTTTCTTCAATAGATTTTTGTTCAAAAACTCTTCCTTCCCATCTCCTTTCACCTATGTACTATTCCTTTCAATTCTGGTTTTGTTAGTACCCATAAAGTTTCTGCTCTCTTAGCATAAACAAGTTAAAAACTAGTGTATTGTCTTCTTAACAACAAGTTATAGCACAACCACTTTAAAGTCACAGGGCAACAATAATCACAAAGATTCATCTTTACATTAAAATATTGAAGGAGACTGCCTGGGTGGTTATTTCTTTGCTTTTGGAAAATTTAATTTACAAAAGACCAAGAGCTGAAAATACAGGACTCAGAAGTCATCCTGTTATTCTCCCACCTCATACAACTCCTATCACAATTCTTTTTTACCTCTGGTTTCTTCCCTCACAATGGGAATGGGGCAATATCCTGGAATTAAAAACTCCAAAGTCCTCCCGTATTTCGTCCTGGCATCTGCTGAGGGTTTCAGGCACACAGAGCAGCTAAACCAAGATACTCACCAGGAGGGGCTCCTATTCAGGAAAGGAAGCCAGACAATACCCACACACAAATAAACTAAAGCTATTATACCATTGATCTCAACTACAAGTCTTTTCACAAAAGAAATTACACTGTTATCAAGTATGTTCATGCATTAAATGGATTTTTTTGTCTGGTTGTCTATTATTCATAATGGTATTTGACCTGGAATCTACCTGCAGGTCCAAGGTGGAGACTGGATCTATTCACACAGCTGAGGGATAAAGAAGGAAAGAGGGGTTAAAGGAGCAAGGAAATGGGATCAGAGAAACTTGGTTTCAGAACAGCTGCAGAACAGCACCTCTAAACACGTTGGTTCACATAAATTTCCCTCCCACACACCCCCTCATTCTATAGAAGGTAAGGAGTCACAAAACTCAGTCCAGTCCATTAGCAAGACAGAAAAAAGTGAAGCTCTTGGAGCTTTACTCTTCTATCAGAGATTCATCAACCAAATCAGGGAAGAAAACAGCAAATTAGTAAATCCTTTCATATCAATCACAGAACTCTGAAATGGTTCAGGCAGGCAAGACGAGACAGGAGAGAGAGGAGGCTGTCCTGTGGGCAGAAGACCTGAGTTCATTTCTTCCCACAGGAGTGCAGTTTGTGCTTGGGCAGGTCAATAAGTACTTTGATTCCTCGACTGAAGGACAGCGATTATCCTGCATCACTAAACCCCAAGAAGGAGAGTGAATTCAACCGTGAGCTCCCCATATGTTAGCAGGAAGAATTTAAGGATATTTTTACAGAGTAATTTCACACAAATGCATTGTCTTATTGCTCCAGTCAGCCAGCAAGTCTTTGCTCCCTCTTCCTCTCCCTGGGCTGGAGGCAACAGCTCAGAGCTGCCTGTGCTGGTCAATGTTGCTGGAACTGGGCAATGTCCAAGAGAAGCTGCCCAGCTGGAACGGCTCCACCCTCAGCTAGCAACAACAGGAGTCCAATTACACTTTCTCAGGGTTGATTTTAACATTCACAGATATGACCTGCTGTGTTTCTTTATTTCCCTTGTTAGCTGGATTCTTGGAAAATAGCTAATGTTCCAAGTAGGAGCCTTTGCAACAGATCATTCTCTTTTCACCAAGAATTGTTCTTTGTAATTTCTGCAGTTAGTCATTTGTCTTTTTCTATTCTTCTCTTAGAGAAAAACCCCTGGATATAGGACTACACTGTCTCCTGTGAGAGCACATCTTACCACAAATGCAAATTCAGTCACGGGGCTCTGCACTGAAGACTTCTTAACCAGGTCTCAGAATGATACTTGGAACTGAGAGGAGAAACTGCACACGAGCCACGCTCCATGAGCACACAAGAAACTCGATTGTGCAAAATCCAAGCTGTACAGAGATCCCAGCTGTAGTTCCAGTTTGATTAAGTCCTCAAACCATGATAAAACAGCCCTTGTCAGGTCCACCTGCTGCCTTGTATTTGTACAAGTGCAACCTAGCTCAGTCCATACAAATGGTCTCAGAAACTCTTACATCTTTGTGACCCAGCCTCATATGTCTCTGGTTCTCAGCAGCTTCCTTACTTCATTGAAACTCGGGAAGAATGAGAGCTGAGGACTGTAAGACCTTCCCTCTGGATATAAACATGTCAAATGTTTAAAGTGTTTGGTCCATCTAATAAATCATGGCCCACAAGGTTGCAATAAAGTCTGGGAGGCGAGACTGTTGCTGAAAACTCTGTTGTCTTGTGGACTAAACAGTTTTCCAGAGATCCCAGCTTAAATGGTGAAGTTCCACATCCCCTTTTTTAATTATCCAAAGATAGCTGGATCAGCCAAAGAGCCTCCACTTTTAGATTCACTGCACAGTGGAAGTGCTGAGCACCAGGGACCACCCAGCGACAATTCCACCAGCAATATTCACAAGAAAAACAAGGTGATGATATTGTTCTACAAAACCACAGAATATCCATTAAAGTGAAAAACAACTTTTCAAATGTTCTTTGAATTAGCCAAGCGACTCTTTATTTGGGGCTGCATTTCATCCCAAAGCTTATATCAGCTGCTGCTAATTCATATCTCTGATTGCCTATTCCAAGTTCTCTGCTTACAGTGAAATAACAACAGAACCTGGCTGTATTTATTTTATATTAGCCAACATTCTTAGATCTGCATCCTTTCAGATACTGTGTATCCTTCTACAAGACATTGGTCCTGTTAAAAGCAAGTAACATAATGGTAGTATATAATATTAATGATAATGGAACTTTGGTTTAAGTTGTTATGCTCATCAACACTATCATCTCAATGCTACTGTGCTGAAACACAGGTAACCTCTGAAATTACTTATGTGTCCTCCTGAAGCAGGGAGTCTATTATTTTTTGCATGGCCTCTAGTAGAAGTCTTACCTTGAAGTAAAAAATGCACACAGAGTTGCTAGGAGGCTCAAAGGAAAAAGCATGATTCAGGAACAAGACATCCACAGAGCTTCTTGCAGGACCTGGAAGAACTATTGACAGTCCTTCTGCCTGTACAAGGTATATACTTTCATGCAATGCACCTTTTTGAGCAGGACTTGTGGAGAAGGATATCAGAATATTCAGAATAATTCCTATAAGGAGTCAAAGGGCTGGATTAGGACTGATGCAGAAGAGAAGCAACTTGCGAAGTGTCAACCACTACAAAGACCAAACATGAGCTTCTCCCAAGATTAAAGTAGGCCACTAAGCTTTTTTGACTCTGCAGCAACTTGTGGTTCAGCAGCTACATTTCTATTCACCAGAAACAGTGCAGAGCAACATCTGTCACCACTGGACAGGCTGAGACCAGTATGTCAAACATCACCTATGAGCTATTTATTTGCATTTATAAATTCCTCCTGTATTGTACACTGGCAATGCAAAACAAAACTTCACTCCTTCCCATGATCCCATGTGCAACTCCAGACCAGCTGCAGCAGACAGGATTCTGGGGACAGCAGGTGGGAAAGGAGCAGCATCACCCCCGTGCCAGAGATCTGCCCCACCTGCAGCAGCACTTCTGCACAGCAAGGTGCCCCTCAGAGCACACTAAGGCATCTGCAATCTGGGGAGATAATCCCCTGAAACAGCCTCTTTTTCACATGGTCTGGGACCACTCAGCTCCATATCCTTTATTATTTCTGAAAAAAAACCACAAACAGAAAAGGCAAACAGGGCTAAGCATACTCACTCTCTTGAACCCTTGAGTCACTGGCAAAAGCTGAAGAATTACAGTGATGTTGCTCCCATGAGCCATCAAGACACACTTTTCCCCTTCTCCAGGTTCTTGAGTCAAATCATATCTTGATCTTTTTCATGATGGGGAGGAAAAAAATTTCGGCTTTCATTAAATAAAGAGTTTTTCACCAAAAAGTCATGGTAGTTATAGATGTTCTTTTTTTAGGGTGGTCTTATTTTGATTGGTTCTGGGGGGCATGAATGGGGATTTGGGGAAACAACTTTTCTAGTTTTGTTGTTTCAGGGGGGTTTGGTTTTATTTTTTTAAAAGTTTGCTGTTGTCTCACGAAGAAGATCTCACAACAGAAATCTCTGTCATCTTGGCAGAGGGTCTTGGAGCAATGGAATCTATTAGTCACACAGTGCTGAATAGTTCAGATAGCTTTCAGCACATATTGCTGGGATTTACTCTTTAAAAGGCAGGCTTTTTATAGATGGAATTAAGGTTTTTTTACCCAGGGCTTGTGACACACAGTCCTAGGCAGCATTGAAGTCCCATATTGAAGTGGCTTTCTGCAACACCAAGTCAGTAGCTTTGGACATGACTCTGTGTTCTTTAGTCTACTCAGAAGAAATCAAATAATTTACTGCTTGTGCAGAGGTTCCGAGAAGCACAGTGTATTCCCAGAAGGCACAGTCATTGCACCAAAAAAATAAAAAATTTAAAAAAAAAAAAAAAAAGGAAGTAAATCCTGTCTACTTGTTTTAACTGTTTTTGGATCAATATTCACTACACCAGGCCTGCAGAGAAGAACTTCCAGAAACAAACTAAAAAAATGCCATACTGTATAAATAATTTGAATACCATGAGCCAGATGTCTGGGAGGTGACAATATCTTCACTTGTCTGTTCCTGACATCTCAAGAATAACAATACTGAAAACAATTTTCATTAGAGATCTTTACCTGTAAGAAAAATCTATCAATGTTACAGAAGCCACAGCTGGCTTAGCCTCCTTTTATTTGGTTAGTGAAGAAATAATGTCTCCAGACCCTTAACCTTACAAAGGTGAACTTGGTTCATATGGTAGTCAATAGCTTTGAAGCCATAGCAAATCTAGATACGTGCTCAAGTGCTTACATGTTCAAGGCCTAGATTAAGACAAAAAGTACATAAGGTCTCAACTAAACTACAGTAGAGTGGAACTAACCATTTGTTTTACGTTTGCTGCCACAGAGAAAGGAGAATTGGAGAATTAAAGGACATTCTGTTACTGTGAATTTCACTTCTTGTTCTTTATCCTTGAAAATCTGAGTAATAGAAAATAACAACCTGCAGCTATAATGGACAACATTTCTGAAAGTCATGCTAATCCATACACAGATTTAAAGGGCAGAAAGAGAGGTGCTTCAAAAGGCACATCTTGGTTTGTATCAGAAATTTTGTGACCAGCAGGGCCAGAGCAGTGATTGTCCCCTGTAGCTGGCACTGGTGAGGCCACACCTCAAGTGTTGTGTCCTGTTTTGGGCTCCACACAACAGCAAAGACTTTGAGGTGCTGGATTGTGTCCAGAGAAGGGCACTGGAGCTGGAGAAGGGTCTGGAGCACAAGAATGATGAGGAGCAGCTGAGGGAGCTGGGGGTGTTTAGCCTGGAGGAGAGGAGCTCAGGAGGGACCTACTGCACCTACCTGAGAGGAGGCTGTGGCCAGGTGGGGCTTGGCCTCTTGTCCCAGGTAACAAGCCAGAGGATGTGAGGAAACAGTTCCTAGTTGCACCAGGGGAGGTTTGGGTACCATATTGGGAATATGTCTTCACTGCAAGTGTGGTCAGCATTGGAGCAGGCTCCCCATGAAAGTGGTGAGATGATTGCCCCTGGAAGAACCCAAAACCACGCAGATGTGGTGCTTGGGGAGGTGGCTTAGTGGTGGGTTAAAGTCAATGATCTTAAAGGTCTTTTCCAGCATTAATAATTCTATGATTTTATTCTCCACATCATCATAAGAACTGGTGGACTCACCCTGGAAATCCTCCCTTCTCCTAACACAGGTGTGACTCTTCACCCTTTCACTGATAGGATCTCTACTTCATCATGGTTTCCAAATAAGCAGGATGTGGATCTGCCCTTCTTTCCCAGCACTGCCATAATCCAAGTAGGCCTTTACCCACACTCAGTAAAGGGGAATAGAAAAGTATTTATTCTGCTTTATCACTTAACACACACTGATGCACATTTAACACACAATTCCTTAGGTGGGGCAGAGGCATCAGGAATCATGTGGGAGCTGCCTCAGCAGCCAGAGCTCAAAGCACTAAGCCCTCTATCAAATGAGATGTGAGTCACCACAGTCAAAAGAGATAATCAGGTTAGCAGATTTTATTCTGAATACATTTGATATAATTTTAAAGTTTCTCTTCTAAAACTTTGGTTCCCTAGAGAATGATCATTTAAGTGGTTAAGAGATATGATTAAAATCATGAAACAGTTGACATATGCTAAAACACAAACTTTAATATTCAAGGAAAACAAGAAAAGTATTTCTTAAAGCATACTCAAACTACTGTGTTAATATATTTGTTTCATTGTTTTAGCTCACTTCTTTCGTGGTGCTGTCTCCCACCTGCTCCACAATAACTGAATCCTACTAGGCATTAAAAGGCTAAATAGAAAAAGCCAAGTACTAAACACAGCTACCTTAATAATTTACCAGTTTGTCTTTCATATCAGAAGCCAACACATGCAACAATCCCTGTATCAGACTATCCATTTTAAATGCAAAACACTTCAAATGGATGAAACACTCTTGAGGCTGAGTTTACTCATCTCAGAAACCCACAATATGAGGATCCAAGTTTGCTCCTAAAATAATGAAAGAGAAAGATTAAATTACAATTTTTACAGATACCCTGATAAAAGCTATGTCTGTTACAAGTTAAGGTATCAAAACCTCATTAGAAAGACTTCCAGCCTCTTTATAAGCCTGTAATCCACATAAATCAGGAACTTTAGATCAAATTCCCTAATGAAATAATTGCTTTATACATTTTCCTTACCTTAATACAGCTAAAGTAAAACACATGCTTGTTCAGACAACTATTCACTTGTGCTTCTCCACTCCAGAGAGAACACTTTGTGCTGATCTTCCTTTAGTTTAAGGGAATGGCTTTTGCTAGGTGCTGCTGCACTTGATTGTTTCTGCTGATGTAACCAGGACATTCCATCACCTCCTGGGACCTGACTCTCCCATCTGCAGCTAAGAAGGGCCTTTTCCTCATGTTTAGTTTTTAAATACTCCTACTTCAGCAGCACTACAACTACAGGAGTTGCTTTCTGTTTTTTATGCAGCATTGATTAAATGCTTTGCCTTTCAACAGGTCTCTGATCTTTGCTTCTCTGTGGGTAAGGAGCCATAGCTAGCAGCTGTTGCCTCTGCTGGATTTGGGTGTTGTGTCACTGCTACAGACCTGTATTTCAGTGGTGGCAGAGCTGAGACCCTGCTGCTCACACACATCCACGTGCTGTGTCTCCCAAATGCTGGCTTCCTTCTTTCTCTGTGTGTTATTCAGCCCTTGGGGGTTTGCCCCTTAAAGCTCCATTCAAATTTGTTTTCTGTTCCTATTCACTGTTTAAAGACTTGATTTCCAAGTATCTTTCTTATTGTTCCTATGTTGTTTTGCCAGGAATAACTTTATGGGTTGCTGTCCATTTTGTCTAGAATTTACATTGTTTTCTTGCATGTTCATCAGGCTAACAAAAAGTGTCGGATCTCTGGGCCTGCTGAAGGATGTATCCCTTCCCTCTAACAGTGCAGAAAGAGCAACCAGAATAAAGCCTGTTAAAAAAAAAAAACCTTTGCCTTTCTTTTGACTTGATTCAAGCAATATAGCAAAATTTTTAGAGAGGGCTGAGTTTGGAGTCTATTTTATAAAATTACTTTTAGAATAAAGTAAGAATAAAACCATCTTCTATGCTTGTCATGGATTGAAGAGGGAACAATAAACCAAGCTGTGCAATGTATTTCCTTGGGGATATCCTGTCAGAGTGTCTTCAGCATTCTCAACATCAGAGAGTTTGCAACAGATTGTTAAAACTGCTGTTAAACAACTGGCAAATCCGAGTAACAATCCATGGTGTGTTAGTGGTATCAGCAGAGACAAAATCGAGCAGTGTGCCTGGTTTGGGGTTTGTGCAGGACCATGACATGAGAATAAGAAATCCTTCCACATAAGTGATGTGAGCCTTTCTAAGATGCCTTTCAGGAGGTTATAACTGAAGAGATAAATACAAGTCATTAAAATTCCAAAAGAAAGAAGAAAAAAAATCATCTGCAGCATATAGGAGTACTTAGATTTGTTGTTTTGTTCTCTCTAAGCTGCTGTTCAAATACATTTGGATCTACTATTTTCTATGTTCTGATCTTTAATTCTGTGTTACTGTCATAAAAACAATCAATATAAAGATAGAAGCTTAAGCAATAGGAATGAGTAAGCACACACCTTCCAGGAGAGGCTTTTCATTACATTAAGGTGCCTAAATAAATCTAAAATCTGCTTCTTCACTGTCTATCTTACAGATAGGTTTGGTGAGAGAAAAGATGGGCTATAAATAACTGAGCAGAGAGCTTGCCTTGTATAGCTTTATTCTTGTTTTAAAACACACAGTACAGTCTCCACTGTTATTTTTTGTACATATGTATATTTTTTTATTTCTGTCCCTTTGAGTATAAAATGAACCTCTTAAGTCTTTCTATGCTGTGCATTTTCTTCTGTTCTGATGGATAAATTCAAACTTTTTGCATGAGCAGGTAACACTTTTCCTGAGCTGTGGTGAAATCAAACTTCAATTTTATAAAGAGGCAGAGGACAAAGCAGCAGTAGAAAAATATCAAATTATTAATGCAATGTTGTCCCAAAAAAATACAATTCAGTAAAGAGGTATACTTACTTCATTGGAAGGGTTTCTTTAGTTTGTTCTTTTCAAACAATTTCTACTATCTCCAGGTAAGACAAAAACAGAAAAAGCAGTTTTCCAGGTATGTTGGTTATATTCATGAAACCTCCATCTACAGAAGTTCAATATCTCTTAAATATAAATTTATTTCCCTATGAAAAAATAATTCTTGTTCTGTAAAATTCTTTATAAAAGCTTCCCCCTCACCCCCTTCCCAAGAAAACGAGTTTTCTACCTTCCAAAATGTGGCATTTCTATCCCCCACCCCCTAGAAAATGAGTTTGGGATATTTTGGTTAAACATGCTGTCTAATTTCCACAGATATTGACTGACTGCTAAAGGATTCAAAAGTTTTCATTTTCTCCAATTTTCTTTGAGTAGACAAGTAGTTGGATAGAAAAGAAAAAAAAATAGCAAACTCAACTTATAATTTCTAGTGGTGAGAGAATACATCAGAAACTCCTTCCCTCATATACATCAAAGAGGAAGTATTTGGGATTTTTCAGCTGCAGGGAAAATCTTCAATTTGTATTACATTGGATATTGAGAATCCAAGCCCAGGAACTCCACTTCAAACCAAGTTTTAGTTATTATATTTTTTTATAGAACTCTTGTGTAAAATGTTTCCTCCTGCCCAACATAAGACCTCAGGGACAGACAGCCTGGGGTGTAGCCAGTGGCAGAGAAATTGCAATTTAAGCAGCTGCTGAAGTTGAGCTGGAGATGGGATCTTGTGTGGAGGCTGAGAGGTCTGAGCAGGGAGGGATTTCTCATCAGAGTCCAAAAAGGCTGCAAAAATACTAATATTTCCCAAAACTGAATATAAAATAAAAAACTCCTCCCATCCTTTGTTCCAGTTTCATGAATCTGTGCTCAAAGCAAAGCAGGCACTTTATCAAGCTGAAATTTCATTAAGCAGAGATTTAGGGTGTTGGGAAGTGCTCTGCTGACTTGGAGCTTTTGTATTTCATCAGCTGATGTAACACAACACTGAGGAACTTGCTGTGTTAACAGTGGGCATTTGTAAATCACATATTTCTCTTCTAGATTTTTGAATCTAAGAAATACAATCATTGCTACACTTTGTTTAAGATAATCTCTAAAATCTATGGAACTCCTGCGTTTTGGAATGAATTTGCTGCCCTCTGTTGATCAATTGTATGAAATGTGGCACATGAAACAAATATTTCAATCTTCAGAAACTTTGCTAGGGACACGTATGTCTGTCTGGATATTTATTTCTTAAGCTCTGAACTTTTATAATGCAATCCTTAAAATTACATAAGGGTTTTTTTTAATTTCAGAAACCTCAGATAAGATGATACAGCTGCTGTTACTGTGAAAAAAGTTGGTGAATTACATTATTTGTATTTGTTACCTTCTCTGTAGAAAACAATAAAATGAGTGAAAGCATTTGGAATTATATGTAATTTCATTCATTACACGTGTAATATTTCACATAACAAATCACTTTTCATACAGGGGCTTGTGCAATTTGGATGGTAAATTGTATTGTTTTGAACTCACACTGCAGTTTTGTTGTATTGAAAAGTCTGAGTGAATGCCCTCACCACTGCACTGAGCTGGCAAGCAAAAATAAAAAAATAAAAAAAAAAAAAAAAAAAAAAAAAAAAAAAAAAAAAGCATAGAGCTTTTTAACAAAGAATTAAATAAGTAATACACTGCCTCTGGGAGCCAGAAAACCTCCTGCTGAAATCTCAGAAACACAAACAAGAAACCTACAGCAACTTTGCAGCTGTCAAGGCAGAGACTTGCTTTCCTCACCCTTTCTGTGAGTGTCAGCAATCTGTCTTGGAAGATACACAGGACTAGTTGTTTACAACATTGAATTGCAAACTGCTGTTTGGCAGAAATATCTTCTGGTTAAAGCCTCTGTCAAAGCAAGAATATATCCTGGCACGGTAAAGAGCTGAACAATTAGCAAGGACTGCATTTAACAGATGGATTTTGTATTTATGTAGCTCCTGCAGGGAAACACAGAGGCATTGCTGAGACTGCAGCATGTGTGAGTTACTGAAAAAGAGTAGTGGTTAAAGAACTGTCTTTTTGTTTTATATAACAAGTCCTGAAATCCGGGAAGAGCTTCCTTAAACACCCACCCACAGTTGTTCATTAAGCCAAAGGTTTTGCAGCCATTTCACAGTTAACCTGCTGAAACCTTTGACCTTGATGGGCTGTGGATTTTGTCTGAAAAAGGGGTTGTGTAGGGCTACAACAGCAGGTTCTGCACTCTCACGAAGATTCCAGAGTTTTCCTTTAGGCACAAGTCAGTTTTGAGCAGGATCTGAGCAGGTCTGAATGATTAAAGCTGACACTAGCTTCGATGCCAAGGTGAAAAAATACTTTTTAGGAAATTACTCTATGCTTATCCTTGTTCCTCCCTTAAAAGAGCATTTCAGGGGTGATAGTGATTGCCAGTTTGATAGCAACAGCACAGGATTAAACATTCAGTATTTAGGTGCTTATCTGCACCTTATCTTCTTGGAGATAAGGTTCTGATGCAAAGGTTGGAAATCCATGTAAATATTATTGTAGCTTTCAGCATTCAAACCCTTCTCAAATACTTTCTAGAATGGTTTGACAGACCATGCTTGAGTAGAAAATAGGTTTGTTCTTTTGCTGTTAACAGGGTTGTATATACTGCTTTCTCCTTAAGGAAGAAGCAGAGGGTCATTTATAGAGCAGCTTATGTAAACCTAAAGATACTAAGTTTTCTGGCCTACTGTTCATTTTACTCCCTGGAAACTATGTATAATCTTTAAACAATCTCTTGGACTCTAGAATTTTTAAAGTGAATAGAGATGATCCTTAATTAAATGGAAATGCTCCTGTTTGGGCGGGTCAAACTTACTTTTTTAATTGCTCAGAAGAAATTAATTTGACTCCTGTTAAAAAAAAAAAAAATGTCATGTCACCAACTTAATTGCTTTCTTCACTGAAAGTCTTTAAGTAGGTGTCAGTGAAATCTTTCCCACTCACAAGACTAATTCTACAGGGAGAAAAAGACTAGAAATTACTGGAGTTTAGCATATTCCAAACTGATTTAAAAACACAAGAGAAAAAACAAAGAAATCTAAAACCAATGTTAAACCAAATGCTCTGTCTGCTTATTAAGGCCATATGTATTTTCAGTAAGAAAACTCAAACTGTGATTTGTCTGAGGTCCAGTTCATCTAGCTGGGTCCAGCATTGATCAGTGCTGCTTAAAGAAACGATAATCCACCAAATGCACTGTGCAAAACTGTGCACAGCTCCCTCTGTTCTTCATCCTCTGCACTCCCCAAGCACTGTGCAGGCCTAGAAAGGACACCCAGGGGTGCCTGGTGGCACTGTGCAGGACACTGGAGGCTCCTTGCTCAGGTGCAGAAGTGATTCCCTGCTCTGTGGTGGCTGCTCAGGAGCAGACCAGGCTCATGTGGGTGCCAGGCCCTGTGCTGCTCTGGGTGCTGCAGTGGGTGATGCTGCAGACACCTCACCAGAGCTTGCTTTGCTGTCACTCTGTTCATAGAGCCCCAGCATGGTTTGGGCTGGAAGGAATGGCAGACATGATTTAGTTCAACCTGCCCTGCCATGGACAGGGACACTTCCACCAGACCAGATTAATCCAGGGCCCTCCAGCCTCTCCTTGATATTCCAGGGATGGGCATCCACAGCTGCCCTGGGAAGCCTGTGCCAGTGCCTCCTTGCCCTCAATAAAGAATATCCCCTTAACATTTAGCCTAAGCCTCCCCTCTTTCCATTTACAGCCATTCCCCACATCTTGCCACCTCGTGCTCTTGTCAAAAGTCCCTCCCCAGCTCACTGTAGGCCCTTCAGGTACTGAAAAGCTGCTGTAAGGTGTCCCCAGAGTCTTTTCTTCTCTAGGCTGAGCAACCTCAATTCTCTTGGCCTTTATTCATAAGAGAGGTGCTTCAGGCCCCCTGAGTATCTCTGTGTCCCTCCCCTGGACACTCTCCAGCAGGTCCATGTCCTTCTAACACTGTAGTCTCCAGAGCTGAACACTGTGCTCCTGTATTTGTCCTTGACTAGAGCTTATTAATTTACTTTTCCTTGGAATAGCCAGATTTCTTGTATTACCTTCTCAATTTAAAAGCAGTTTACCCTTCCTTGGCCCATTATGAAGATGCTTATGGCAGTACAGAGAGAAGAAATTCTGGGTTTCAGATTCTGGATTTTTATTTTTCATGTGGATAATAACTTCTTTGTCATGGTAAACTAAATGTGTTCAGAGCCATCTGCTGTTCTAAAAGTGTCATCTAGTTGAATATGGAAAACCTTGCCTCTTACCACTTTTCTTCACCTTCTGTCACAGTTTTACTCCAGACAGCAGCCAAGCATCAGACAGCCACTTTCTCATTCCACACCCTCAGTGGGGTGGGGTGGAGGATCAGAAAAAGGTGAAACTCGTGGGCTGAGATACATTTTAATAATTGAAATAAGGTAAAAAATGGTAATGATAATAATAGTATTATTTTTATAGTTAATCAAAACCACAGCACTGCACCTGCTACTAGAAAGAAAATTAACTATCCCAGCTGGAATGAGGACACCTTCCTAATCACTTCTTGCTACTTCTGTTGTCAGCTGCACGCTGGATTGTAACTTCAGTTGTGTTGTAAGCTTGTATAATTTAATGATAGACCTCAATTACCTCAAAGATCTTTTCCAACCTGAACAATTCTATGATTCTGGAATTCCCCTTGATCAAAGTCTCACCATTTCTATGTAAAACCAGCCCTCATCAGTTCAGTTAGTCACAAAGATTTTAAGCAATTTAAAGTAAAAGCAACGTGAAGGATTAATTTTTTTTGTCAGCTTCTTGTGTTTATGTATATATATATGTAGATTGCAATGTTCCATACATTCAACAATAACATTTCAAAGGGTTCTGTTAGCTTAAACCATTTTCTGCTGGTTCATTTATACAAAGTAGACTGAACTTGCCCCACCACGTTACTGCAGCTGCTGCAGAAGACTCCCAGCACTTTTTGCAATTCTAATGTGCCCTGTCTGCCTGATGGATTAAGGTCCTTATAGTCTCCATCCATAAGTTAATTGAGCTGAGTCAGTCTGGGCTCTGAAACCCTTCCTGATAATGAACTCTTATTAAGGGTAAATACTCAGTAAAGTGTAAGTATAGTACAAATAACCAGAAAGTGCAGCAGCTGAACTCTGGAGATGGAGCTAGGAATATAGATAGAAATAAATATCCATCCCTTTGTCACCCAGGTGTAGGGATGAGTTATATGGGAATCTTCACTGTGCAATATTCTAGACATATCTGCTGTTATTTTTTTATGTGATTTCAAGAGTTGGCTACCACACTAAGAGCTTTGGGTATGGCTTCCTAAATACTCCTTAACTCACATCATTTGAGTCTTAATATATTCTGTATAAGCAATTATTTGGGAAAAAATGCTTAATAACTCTATTTGCTTTGCTTTAATGGCAGAACAGCAAGACTTATGGATAGAAAGGCAGCAGATGTGATATCTTCTGACTGTAGTGAACTTCAGTGGGAGGACTTCATTATGTTTTTCTAAAAAAAGCAAAGGAAACTTTTGCCTTGACAGAGCTTCCATAGGTAGATATGAAACTTCTCAGGAAAAATATTTGACTAGCTCTCAGCAGCTTAGTATTAAAATGTAAGAGGTACAAGCAACTTGTCTCCAGTTTGGCTCAACAAACCTGTCTCTGACAGATGGCTCAAAATCTGCAGTCCCTGAGAATGTTGGTGGCCAGGGCTAGAGCTCAGGGTGACCCCAGCAAAGCAGAGAGGGATTGGTTGGTAACACTGGCTGGAAAAGAGTGAGAGATGATGATGCCACACAGGGCAAAGCTGATTTAACATCCTGCTGTATCAACACATCAAGGTATGTAAATCATCTAGGCTGAAATATCGGGGCTGTTCTTCTCTATTCCCTGCTGGAATATTCTTTTTGGCTGTCAGTGCTGAATGGGAACTACTTGAAAGCAGACTTGGTGAGAGTGGTAAGAATTCACTCAGAATCATGAAAACAGACTCAGAAAGGTTGGAGGAATCCCAGCCAAAGCCAGGACAGGAGCTGAGATTAGAAAGCCTGGAGAAAATAAAGAATGATGAGGAGAACTCATGAGACATAAGAGATATGAGACACATATGGAGACAAATACAGAAAAGTCTATTGAAGGAGAAAAGGGAATAACCCATTCTCTGGGTCTGTGGCTAACAGGACAAGTAATAGGAAAACAAAAACCCAAAATAATTAGGATTAATCATATGCAAAACTGAAATCAATCTATAACCCTAAATTCTCTTTCTCAATAGATTAGTCATCCTCCAGAAGTTGTTTCCAACTGTAGTGTGTTCCACTTATACTAACAGAAACTGCAGGACCACCAGAGTGTTGAATCTCCTTGCTCTACAAGACTCCTTTTAAAATACAATAATGAGGTGCAGTTGTACAGAACTGGACTAGACTACTTCAACTTTAATTTCTCTTTTGCCTGGGGCTCATTTTGTCTGATCACTTTTTTCTCTTTTTTTACCTCTTGTCTAAAAATAATATAATTTCCTACTCATAAATTTGTTGAGAAATTTTAAAATGTTATCCTCATAATTTTATTAGAGAACTGGTTGAAGTTGCTGCCAATAAACGCATTTTGAAGAGCTAGGAGCAGGAGATGGAGAAACATTAAATGTACAAATCTAGCTAAAAGGGGAACTGGAGCACGACTTGCTCCTGGCCAGAGACCCCAGAGAACTCTACTGCTGCATATTTAACTGCTGTGGAGAGATGCTGATGCTGGCTGTTTAGAACCAGCAGCACTTCCAGTCTAAAATTCCCTTTTTACACCTTATCCAGGGGCATATAATTTGAGGAACTTGCTCTGAACATTTAAGTCATGCTGGGAAGGCTCAGAGCAATTCCATTTCAGCAGTTTGCAAGTTGTACATGAGCTAATGATGACAGATGATCTTAATGTTCCACTCTTTTACTTTGAACACAATTTATTAGGGGTAGTACATGAACCAGTGAAGCTAGAGAATTATTGTCCTCCTTCAGTCATCAATTAGGTCAGTGACCATTTCTGGGCTGGGCACATGAAATGATCCTATCAGCCTTCCAGGGTTTAAGATCAAACAGCAGCTCTTGAATCTCTTCTAGGAACTCTGTTAAATCTATATATTAAGATCACATTTCTTTTTTCCTTTCTGCGTATATGTGTTCTAGAAGATGTTCTAAAATAAAATGGTTTTGAATCTCATCTGTTGTTCTCAGTGTGGTCTTGAGGAATACATTCTGGCTATTCAACAGAGCTGGTACCTATAATAGCAAAACAAAGCAAGCCAAAATAGCTGTTTGAATCCCTGTTAGTTTCAGCCAAGTCCAGATGAAACTAAGGTTTCCTAGTTCATGGAAAAATATGATATTCTGAAGTTTCTTTCATCCCAACTGAAAATTTAAAGTCTACATTTTCTAACAGGTTGTAATTTAAAAAATGAGGAGGGATCCCTTTCCCCTTTAGTGCTGCAACATTTAGAAATTATATAATATATAAGGTTTTTAAAATTATATTGAGGTCAAAACTGAATGAAAGTTATTCACTTGCAGACAAAGCAATAGACCCAAGAGACCCTAATCAGCAAACTTTGAGCCAGTATGGCTTTGTGCCTTTGAGGGATTACCCACTTTATTTTCCTCCCTCTCACAGTTTTATTTATGACTCTTGTGCCTGTGACTGAAGCAAGGATGGGGCAAGAGAGAGGCTGCCCGATGAAGGGCACTGTGTCCAAGCTCAGGATGCCTGGTGCCCCTTGGATGGGGCAGATGAGGTGCAGGGCAGCCCCTGGGAAGGCTGAATCCCCCTGGATCCTGGGGGTCAGCCTTGCCCTGCTGCCAGGGCTCCCCACACCTCCTGCCCCTGGCTCTGCTCCTGCTGTAACAGCAAGGACATCCACTGGCAGGGGTGGGGAAATTATTTCCATGGTGCCACTCAGAAAGGAGGCAGAAAGGTGTTCAGATGGAACAGCAAACAAATTACACGGGCTCTGGTTCTAACTTCTATTCACAGTAGAAGAGCAAAGGGCCTTAGAGCAAGCCACTGGCCCTGATATGGGCCCTCCATCTCTGCTTATCACAGCATCACACTTGAGTCACTGCCCAGCACTGTCAGAGGCAGAAGAGGTGCTTGGCAGTATCAGTAGAATAACTCTAAGTGAAGCAGACATCTCTCCTGCAATTAGCTGCTGTTTCCCCTTCCTTTTCTCTTTTCCCTGCCTCCTTCCCCTCGGAGCTCCTACAGAAGATTTGGAAAATCTCCTCAGTGAGAAGTGTTTGGTTTCAGCTGAGAGCTGACAGGCCCCATGATAGCCTAGGGTTAAGATGTTTCTAAAACACGGGATTTGTATACAATAGATTCAGGGGGTGGAAAGAAAGGGTCTGGCAGGCCTGGGAAAGGGCCTGCACCTGTGTAATTAACATATAATAAATAATACGATTGTTAAATAAAATGATTGTTTGGTGATTGAATATAATTATTGTTTAATCGTAATAAGAATCATGAGAAGCAATGTAATCGTAACAAGAATCACAAGGAAGGATATTTGGGGGGTCCTGATGGAAATTACAAGAATACATGATTGGATAAGGTCCATGTGTACAATAGAGCAATATGGGTTTAATAATTAATATACAGTTATATAAAGAAAAGGGTAAAAAACATGTCCATGTCGGGGTCAGATTTGGGTTTGTTCCCCTGATTCCCAGAGCTCTTCAATAAAAGCACCTGCCTGAAATCATCCCATGATTATGTGTTTCTATGCTAACACTCACTTCTTCTTCTCCTGTTCTTGTAGGGACCGAGTTGTTCCTCAGAAAGAGTTTGATCAGCAGGAGTTTGTACACTTGGTTGTGAACGAGGGCCCTGCTCTGTCCTGAGCTCTCTGTGTGGTGTTTCAGCTTCAGAGCTGATGAGTTCTTTGGTATTATCATCCTCCAAATAGAGCACGCTGTGAAATTCCAATGGGAACTGCAGCTCTGGGAGAGTCAGGCCAGGCTGGGATGAGAAAGAACTGGGACAGCTTTCCTTAGCCCTGGAAGGGTTACCTGCTATATTTGGTGGAAACAAAATATATATATATACACATCTGCTCACACCCCCTCCATCCTCCTCCCCAGCTTTTATTTCACATTTCTGCTGTAGCTGGGTGAGGGGCCTGAGCTGCCGCTAGATGTCAATAGAATTCCAGGAAAGGGGAAAGGGAAAAGGGAAAAGGGGATCAGCCAACAAGCCCCGACACCACCGCAGGGCGCCCGGAACCGGGAATTCGGCATTCCTGATATTTTCATCCTCGAGGCCGGGATCTGAGCAGCTGGGCGGAAACCGCGATGAAATCACAAAAACACGTGAGCATCCTATAAGAGTTTTTATTATTTTCATCATCATTCACTAAGACAAATGCAAATACAACAGTGAAAGTGAAGAGCAAGACTTCTCTAATGGATTTGCTATTTTTTTTAGCTGTTAGCTAACGTTAAACACATGGAATATTTTCAGATTGATTCCACCGTGGTTTTTATTTACATTATAACCATCATCTAGTACAAGCAAGTACAGACACACATACATAAGTAGCACATTATTTGTTAGTTCAGAAATTTTTAAAATGTGGGTAAATCATCCATCAACAAAAAGGAAGTTTTGATTTCTCTTTTTAGAGTGGTAGCAGTGTTTTGGAATTGCACTGCCAGCAGTGATTTACAGAAAAAAGTGAAAACACATATTTTCATCCCTGTTAGTGCTGACAATCAGTTTCATTTGAGTTTTAATAAATATTAACCTCTTTTTTATTTCCCCTTAATTAAGCCACAGAGTACAATGTGTTTCATGCCATTCCACAAGAAATACTGAGCCTGATCCCTTTCTGCTGCTTTCCTAAACTTTGATTAAAGTAAGGCTGGTCATCAGCACTGTGCTAAAATTTGTGGAAGTCTGGTTTTATAAGGAAAATTGAACGGTCTTCAGTGTTTATTAGTGGAAATTGAAGATATTGAAGGGTCTTTTTTTCCCCACAAACACACACACTGACCGGCCAGGAATCAGTTTCTGTTTCCTGGGAAATAATGCAGCTACATCAGAGCAATGACACACACAGGGGAACCTCACTGGTTTCCTCCCAAGCTCACAAAGTACCTGGATCTGTGTGGGAGAAAAACACCTTGGGATTAGGAAACTAACTCAGCATGCAATGTCTCTCTTCAAATGATTATATGATCATAAATCCACAAATCCATAAATCCTCTGCAAATTTATAGGAGTTTTCTGGCTCATCAAAATTATACTGTACTTCTGCTTAGGAGAATGGTGGAAGCAAAGTGGATTAAATTTGTGTTTCAGTATGCAAACCTGATTAAATGAACTGAAAATAAAATCCCCATTGTAAAAAGTGTTAAAAAGAAATGAGAAAGAAATACAGAGAGAGGAAAACAAGCACACTGTTTTTCATCCTGTAGTTTTAGTCAATAAAAATTCTGAAACTATTTGGGGAAAAAAATAAATTATTCACAGGAAAAAAACATTGTCTTTCTTGAACTATAAGAAACCTATTGTGGAGCAAATACAAGTTAAAGAGAGAGACATTTGGCAAGCATCAATTCACACTAGTCAGGAGGCTGCAGATGACTCAGGAGTTCAGCTATAACAGATTGGTCACAGCTAAATATGCCCTTAATCCATCTCTAAGAGTCCCTGGAATGCAGCAAGGTCAAGATCTATTAAAAAAAAAAAAAAAAAAAAAAAAAAGTTAAGACTTTTAGGGCAAGATTTGGAGAGGAGCAGACATCCAGGAACTTCATACCTTCTGCCTTTACCATTCTTTAGGCTTAATCAGTATTGTCTGCCCTAGTCTAAAAAACTGCAGATCATTCAAGGGTGTTTCTATTTCTACTGGTGGCTCACCACTTTAAAATCAGACTGTTCAGTTGTCAATATTAAGCTTTGTTTATGTCTCTGTGTATTTCTGTCTTTTTTTTTCTCTATTTTTTCCAGCTTACTTCCCCATTTACTGTGGAGGAGCTGAGTGTTGAGCTGGTTCTGCTTTTCTAGAATTGTGCAAAAAGAAATCTTCCATAGCACACAAACAGACTGATGCTAACACCAGTGCATGTGCAGTAGTTTCAGGGATTTGAATACAGTTAGAAATCAGATCTCCACTAATTACTATAAAATTTGAGGTGGCATTTCCAGTATTCTGCCACAATCTGTATTTTACAGGTGTCAAATTGAAATTAAGCCACACTTGCAAAGCAGAAGGGGCTTTTTATGAGGAACATCTGAGTCCTTTTGTTCCCCAGAAGATTACTCATGACAAAACATTATAGAAACTCTGTCTCTAGATTAGGAAAGGCGATGAACAAAGATCTGTTTTTACACATGGGATTCTATGTTTTTGTGCTGCGTTGAATGAAAGCCCTACTGATCTAAGCAGAGCCATCAAGACACCATTATCTACCCCAGATATCTACATGTTTTTCTACCCAATTGCCTGTGTGCACACATCTTACAGCACGGTGGGGAATGCAGTACCAGTTCAGGGAGCCCCACAGCCACAAGGGCATTTTCCTGTCTCTCCCCACAGCACACTGCCCTGGATTACACTGCAAGCTTAGTCTGAGTCAATCTTTTCAAGCACTATTACTTTCTTTTCCTTGGCAAAAATATCACATTGCCTCTTCCATTCCTCTCCTCAGCTCTTCAGGCCCTTGCTCACTTTTGTTCTTGCTTTGGATCTCCCCTGTCTCTGTCATCGATCAATTCACTGCGAGGTAAATCCACCCAGCATGTGACTCATTCTGCTCAGAGAGCAACTGTGAAGTGCTGACACTTTGAGACTCCCCATGTTTTGTAGCAACTGTTGAGACTTCACCACATGTGTGAAGTACCAGCTAGATTCCCTCCCTTTAGGTTTTGGGATTAAGACACGAACATCTGCAGTTATGGATTTTGTATTTCCTCTGAGTAGGATTTATTGGATGGCAATAAAAGTCCTGCTACTAGTTATAAAACTTCTCTTCCCTCTGTCAGCATCCTCACCTCATTCCCTCATGTCACCTTTCCCTGCATTAAGTCATAATGCTCTGCAAAGCTCTGCCTACACGGGCTATTGTGAACTTCGTGAGTTGGATGACATGAAGTAATTTTCCCCGCTTCAGTGCTCCATGGGAAAAGGTCAGTCATTCAGGCTTGGAGGGCAGAGGCAAAAATCTGCATAGGTTGTTATGAGAGAAATGATATTTCAGTTCCTGAGGAAACCAAGTAGAATTTAGGTGATGGTAAATGACGGTGGCTGCTTCTGAAATCTGGGTCACAACCCTTTGATATTAATATCCATTACTGCAAATATATCCTGATTCTATATTACAAAGTATAATACTGTCTTATCAGATCATTATGCTCAGCATGGTTAGTAAAACTACAGAACAGTATAGAAAGAGACCTTGAAAGCTGTTAAAAGCTGTCTCTTAGATTAAACCTTTAAAGCATACATGTAAAGAGACACTCTTGCATGTACTTTAAGATCAGGAGAGAAATAATACATTTGACAGTGTCACCTTCCGTGGTCTGCAACCATTTGCACACTTGCAAAATGTAGAGGTTGTCCATCTGCACTGGAGTGACAGAAGTAGAGAGCAAAATGGGAATGGTGCAGCAGGCAGACGTGCCTCTCCACCAGGTCCCAGCGGGATCCCCCATCTGGCTGGGTTGTACACTCTGGGCCACAGTGCCTCAGATAAAACTGCAGGTTATTCTGTTCTTCTGTTTGCTTAACTCCTATCCTAAGTGTGGAGTTTCTGGATGTAACCTTGAATATTGCTTCCTAATAAGTCAAAGAAAACGTTTAAGGGGGAAAAAAATCCTTTACCTGAATGTCTGGTTATACATAGACAGGAGTTTTAGGAAAAGTTCATCTAAGAGATGCATGGGATTTGATTTTGGTATATACAATTCCATAATGCAGAGACTACAAAGCCAGGATGTTCTGCTGCTTTTATTTTCATATGATAGTGAAGCACTGTAAATCCAAGGGCCAGATTTCAACAGGAGTCTGGCAAGAAAATTCACAGAAATGAATGACTGATATGTTTCTTTATAACAGTAAAGTTTCAGGTATGAGTTCTGTTTGAGTAGCATATTAATGATGAGAATTTCATTTTAAAAAAATTGCAATTAATAAGTTCACTTACTGTAAGTATAGAAATAAAATGGCAGATATGCAGATACAAGTATAACTCAAGTGTACAGCTCCTAAATTCTACAGAGACCTCACTCTTAACATCCAAGTCCCTAAACATCTGAGCTTCTGTATCCATGTACCCATCTCAGCCTTCACAGGACGTTCATCTTATTCCAAAACTGTAAAAGAGTCATTCCTCAGCCTATTCAGCTCAAAAAGGGTTTCATCTAGTAAGAATCAGCAGAACACAAGATGTAACATACACACACCAGCAATTAACAGGGATCAAGGCTCTCATGCTGGAAGAAAGAGATCCATATCCCATTCCTTCAACTGCTTGAGGAAATCCAAACCACATTTCTTCCCTTGCATGTGGATTCCTAACCATAAGCTGTAGGCTCTTCCCAGCACCAGAGGAAAATTACAGAATGGGTCAATACAAAAAATTGTGACAAATCTCCAGGATAGGGAGCATTCCCCAAGAAGTCCCTAACAAATGTAGATTTGAAATTTCTAAATAAGTTATTAAAATGAGCCTCATGATCAGAAGAAGTGAGAGAGATTTGTGTGACACCTGGTTTTTAAAGGATCTGTTCCATGTCTGGAGAACCAGAGGTTAGCATGTCTGACTTCTGTCTCAAGCATTGGTAGAAATAGAGTTGAAATGGCTTTCATAGAGAGAAGTTATGTCTCCTAGTGCAATAAAGTTCTTCAAAGCAGAAAATATGCCTGTGGACAAAGGTCACATATTTGGTGTAATGTTCTTAGATTTCTAAAAATCTTTTGATGAGGTTAGTTATCAGATTCATTTAAAGTAGATAGGATTTAATGGGATAAGAGGGAAGATCCTTCTTTGGATTAATAACTGCTCAAAAGATTTGTAACAAAAAGTAGTGATAAATGGTAGAAGGTAATTGCTGATGAAATCCTGCAGGCATCCAGATGTTCAACATATTTGTGAATGGTCTGGAAAAAGGTGAGTAGTGAGGTAGTGGAGTTTTTAATGATACAAAATTGTCTGGAGCAGTCAGAATTAAAACCATCTATGAATGCTTTCAGGATTATCTTTTGATACAAAATAGACAAAAGACAGCAAACTCAAAACTGGAGAATAAAAGCCAGTTGCACATAGCCAATAATGAAAGTCTACTTGTATATATACATGTATAAATAAAGGAGTTATCTACATGAACATGTCCACAGTGCTGGATTCTCACCCAGCTATCAGCATCTACTAAAGGAACCATGAGCCACTTTGCATGAATCTTTAAAAGAGTCTTTTCAGTATTCTGTTGTAGTCAAGAAGAAAAATAGGGTGTTAGAAAGGAAAAGGAATCAATATACATGCCAGGAAGGAAAAGGAACCAATAAACAAAATTATGTCATTTAATAAAATAAAAATTTAAAATACACACTACCTGAATAATACCTTGCCTCAGAAAAGATTTACTCAACAAGACACATGAAAGTTCAAGACAGACCTTTGCATATCCAGGACTACTCTCATATGAGGACAGAATAGAGAACCAGAATCTCCTGGTCCCTTCATTTCACAAACTCAAGTATACTTGCTGATCCAAATACAAGCATATTTCAGAAAGTACCTTGGACATACTGCAAGTAGTTTACAAGCAGAAGATTACAATGTCCACTGAGAGACACCCTGGGTGAGCACTGGGTGAGATGAAGACAGCTGGAGATGTTGTACAGCAGAGTTGCATCACCCAGCTTACAGCTCTGAGCTGCAATTTTTAGTTTTGAGACTTTGTCAGCAAGGATGGTGCTAGATCAGGAAGAATTCCTTACAGTCTCATCTGTAGTCTTTAGAGCTGCAAATTAACAGTGGGAAGAAAAACCTTAGGCAATAAAATTAAGGATGTGCTTAACAATAAAGCAGAAGTACCTCTGAAAATATGTTCAGGAGCCATGTTTCACATATTTATTTAAAAACAAAGAGAAGTGTCACATTACTATAAGAGAAAAACATTTAGTGGATCCCAGTTTGTTTCTAGTACCTAATAACCATCTTGTGTCGACCTTCTGCAGATTAAAATGTCAGATTTTCATGTGCAGAGAGGTCACAGATTGCCATAGAGAGGGAGGGCAGCCTGTAGAGGCACCTTGCAGCTACAGCTCCATCCCTGCAGCTGGCCAGGCTCAAACCCAAGGGCAGCAGCGTGGGATATTCTCCTGGCCAGGAGACAAGGTAGGAGGCATGACATGTTCTGACTCATCAGTGGATGCTCCTGGTTGTGAGAGAGGATTACAGCAATAGTAGCAAAACTCCTAAAAATCTCTCAGTGTTATTGAAATTCCTCTTGTCAGCTGGATTCAGTTGCTGTGACTACAGGGCAGACTGGTAGATCAAAAGAAGGAGCCTCAACAAATCTGGTGAAAAAAGAAAGTACCATCTCTCTAAAAAAAATATGAAAAAAAAAATTAAAAGGGGAAAAAAAGTGGATTTATCACTTATGCCCAATCAGTGAGTACAAATTACAAGTCCAAATTCAAACAACTCTGTGTAAATAAAATTCTAATGACCATGTAATCTGCAGAGCATAACTGTTCCCTTCCTATTCACTCACACACACACATGTATATTCCATTTTTTTTCGCTATACATGAAAAAAAAATAGCAAAAGACAATGAAAATTTCTTTTAAAAAAAGGTTTAAATTCACCTAGAACTTTTAAAAACTGTATTTGGTTGTGTTTTCACAGAAAAAGAAGAGTCTTGAAAGTAACTAGCACGATCAGTGCATTAAATGCATCACACACAGAGTAACCATCTGAAACTATAAATAGTAACACACAGGGAAGGATTAAATCCTGCCTTCATAAAGCAATAGCAATTTTTTTTTTAAACTGGAAATATTTCCTCAAATTAAGAACCTTTTCTTATTGATGTGTTTGGCCAATCTATATTGCTCCAAATTTTACAGTAGAATTTCAAAGTTATCTAAAGAAGTTAAGACAGATATTGCATATAAATGGGATCTAAATCCCTTTACACACTTTGTTCCCTTACAAAACTTCAACCTACAATTACATTTTGGTAATTAAAAAAAGAGAATTATTTTGTTCCTCAGAAAGTTTCCAGGATAATATTTTTGCACATTTTCTTGTCTTACCTGTTGAATGTTTTTCAGTGTGTGACAGCTCCTGACTGTTGCCAGTCAGGTGCAAACACAGAGGTCCTAGTAGGGTTGCTAGTGATAGTTTTGTAATAATTTTGTAAATTATTCTTGTGTTTGCAATTATTGTAGCTGTAATCTCTGGAATATCTCTGGGAGCTGCATCACAACTGCAGGATCTGTGGAGAAGATGTAGTTACTTGGCTGCAGCAATCATTTGCAGTAATCCTCACACTTTAACAATATCCAACACATTCTCTTTTCCTTGCCAAAAATATTTCTTTCCCTTTGTGTCAAGTAAGATTCAGCCCAAAGTTCTGAGCATCGGGTCACAGCAGTGTCTAAAAATGGGAAATGTCAGGCAAACTTAATCTCCATATCCATTCTGCCTGGGGTTCCTCCTTCTCACAGCATCTGCACAGCAGCCTAGCTCAGCCTCCCTTCTGTCCCAGCTAGTCCCACCAGCACCTAACCCTGGCCTAATGTGCCTGTGATGCTGTCTAGGGTTGACTTTGCTAAATATCAAAAGCCAATCCTGAGAACTGCCAGCCCAGCTCTGTGTTCTCTCCGTGTGATATGAGTGGTGAGCCTGTGTGTGCTGGGGCTTTCCTCAGACCATCCTGCTGGCACTGCTGAAAGGCTCGAAGGCAAAGGGCAGCCCACGTGAAGGATGTCAAAATCCAGATTTCCATGAATTCCCTAAGCAAGAGAACAGCTCATATCGAAGCAAATTAATGTCACTTTCCTTCTGGGCAGAGCTCTGAATGGGGCTGGTGTTTCCAGGTGGAGTTTGGTTCTGGCACCCTGCTTGGCCCAGGCAGCTGAGTGATGCTCGCTGGAGGGAGGCTGCAAAGTGGCTGCTGCTCAGAGACTCTGGGCTGGAATTTGCTCCATGGGGCTTGCTGGCCTCTCAGCTACTCAGTACCAGGCATAACAGCCTGAAAAATGCAGGGCAGGATCAGGCCCTGAGCAGTTGTTTAATCCTATCTTATAGGTCTCAGTGAGGAAAATCCATATTATCTTGTTGCCTAATACTGTTCATGGGATACAAGAAATCAGCTTAACAAAAAAGTCCTTTGTAGGATAAGTGCAATATATTCCTTTTGCTTTCAGTTTAAAAAAAAATCCACTGTGAGTTAAATTGTAGAGGGAAGAAAGGAATTTCCACCTAAAAATTAATAGAATGTTATGATTTTTAGCTGGTTAGCATACTAGATCCTAATCTGTTAATTAGAAAAATTCTTGTCTGAAAGTTGGAATTTATTTTACTTTTTTTTTTTTTTACAAAGATAAATGCTCATATGAAAATAGTGTGCTTGGTACTGTGTTATATTCTGCTGCAGGTTCATTACAAGTGGTTGGTACTTCTTCAGCAACAAGATCACAAGCAGAGCCATCAGCAAAATCCTGGCTTCAGTGCAGTGTGCAGATTTTATTGTGGCTCTCACCAGCAAGATTTTACACCAGTAGCTGTGTTTTTAAGCAAGCAAGATGCTTTGAAACTCATAAAGTGTTTTTTCCGCAGTGCAATGTTGGACTGTGGATGTTGGTTTTATGCTTCCCTGGACAGTCAGCAAATCTGAGATAAAACCTTTCTGGCAGCCCTAACACCAAAAACACTTTACTGAGTCAGTCTGTGCAAAAATATTCCCTCTCAAAATACATGCAAGGGATTGGGCAGAGCCCTGCAGATGTAAATGTGAGCAGTTAGAAACCAGCTCTGACCATAATCAGCTCTGGCTTAACACATTAATATAGCAGGTTACAGCTGTGGTACCTGCAGTCATCCCACTGTGTCAGCCTCTGGCTTTGAGCAGTTCTGGGTTTTTTTGTTTGGTTGCTTTTGTTTTTTTTTTGACCATATGAATGCAAGAAAAAAGTTTTTGAGGGGAAGAAACCCTGGAGATAGAGGAACAGGAGTCTGGAGCCCTGAATTTGGACTTGCTTCTTTGCACATCAGTTTCAAAGTTTGGGGGTGTCCTAAATAAGGCAGAAAAAGGTAAGCCACAAAATATGACCCCACAGAGCCACAGTCAGCCTGTGCAAGCTTCATTTCTGCCTGGCTGAACCTGAGGCAAAATATTTCTCCCCATGTTCCGGCAGGGAAATGGGGTCTTAACAGAATGAGAAGCCAGGCTGGCTCTATGATGAGCGCTCATTTATGAAATGTGACTTTGGGAGAGATGATAGAGCTAAACAGCAGGGGACTGACTTGCTTACCCCTCCCTGGGCTGGGAGTGCGGCTCTCCCAGGCACCTCAGACTGACCTGAGCCCCTGACCATATGGTGGCATGAGCAGGGCACAGGGCATTCCCTCCCAGGCCTGCTGGAGACCATCCTATCAATCTGTGCCTTTCACTCGGTGCTCCCAGTGACAGCTGCGGCTGCTTGCCTTGGATCCTTGGGAGATGTCCTCAAAGCTGAGGCTCAGAGGCATGTGTCTCCTTCTCCTCCAGGCAGACTATGATAAACCCACTCAGTGTCCCATGAAAACCCACTCCAGGACTGCAGGTTTGCAAGGCAGGATCCAGCACCGGGTCCTGAGCACCGCGCTGGGCTGAGAGCCTGATAAAAATGTCCTGATCCAGTTCATTGAGGTCCATGGCAAAGCGCCCGTCCATCCTGGGGAGAACAAAAGTGTTGGGCTTGGCAAATCATTTCCGTTAATGTAGGAGACAATTACTGATGCCTCTTTGCAAATTGCTCTTCTTTGACATTTTTATAACTCAGTAATTTCCAGTTGTGTTCCCATGTTTGCCTCTTTTGTGTATAGTTTTCCTATTTTTGAGTGCATGGTTCACAACATTTAAACAAACACTAACAACAAATTACCTGCTCAACTGGGTTCTGTGAAAAGGGCCCCTGAAACTTATTTACAAATTAAGCAGACTCGGGCAAGGAGGGAATAGTCATCGGGAGTGATTTGCGGGTGCCCTGCAAATCACGCGTGGTTCTCTGGCCAGAAAAGTCCTGCATTTGGGGAGGGGTGACAACCCGGCGGTGGAACTCTGTATTTCGCCCAAGACCTTCTCTTACGGGGAACAAAAATCAACCTGATTTTTTTTTATTTTTTTCCTGTTGATAACTGTCTGGTGAAAAGTTCCATTAGAGAAGTAAAACAATATATGAACAACCCCACACCCGGCTTCACTTGTCCCCACTTATTTTCCCGTTTAAAAAAAAATACTCTGTTTTGTATTCATTTATTTAGTTCTCTCCGACTGTAGTAAAATAAAGATTGTATGTTTACTTCCTCCCAAAAAAACCCAAAAAACAAAACAAAACAAAAAAAAAAACCCCAAAAAAAACCCCCACGTTTGATTTTAAATCACATTTAAAGACACAAATTTCTCCACAACTTTCTGAAAAAAGTTTTTTGACACGGAATTGATCGCTCCGAATGCAATCTCTCCTCACTTAAAACTCATAATTGTTAAGATGGGAAGTAACTGTATACTTTGGTTTTTATTGTATTTTTAATCCTATAAATCTCTGCAGTATTTCGTTGCACAGCAGTTTTTATGTATTTCGCCTCGGGCCGATGTTAAATCTGCATCCCAGCATCTTTGGCTAGTTCTGTTCTCCCATTTCGATAGCTTGATTTAGTTACAGTTATAAATAAAATTCAAGATGCCTTTTACACCTTATTTTAGAGAAAAAAAAAAAAACAGAGTGAGGGCTATTTTTAAAGCTGCCTATCTCTTACAGTGGCTGTGTGCTGCCGCACTTTAAAATTCAGCTGCGGCATCCGTTTCCACGAGTTATTTCCATGCCCTGAAAACTATTTATGTCTGGGGTTTGCGCAGATCGGGATTTTCAGCTCTTTGCGTTGGTCTCCGCATTTTGTTTTTCTCTGATTTCCCAGAAGATAAAGAGGGACCTACCAATATTTACAATCGGATTTTGTTGTCTCCATTCATCGCTGTATTTCGAGATACCTTTAATGTGGCTCCAAACATCTTTAACGTTTAAAAGCTCCTGTTGAACAGAAAAGCACAGACATTCTTGCCCTGAAAGAAGCAATTTTAAATTGGAGTAGGTCTCCGCTCTTTTTGTTTGCTTGTGAGGTTTTACCATCATTATCGTTACTTTTTGCGCTGAAACACAAGGTTTAGACTGTGTTTGAGCGCTGTCTGCATCGCAGGTGGAGCGCAGGGATCGGGACCCTCTCTGCCTTCCTTTCCCCTGTGTTTTTGAGGCGGGGGCCGGCAGAGCCGGGGGTCCCCTGTTCCCACCTGGGAGCGCCGGGCGCGGTGGCGGATCCCGGCGTCCCGAGGCAGCGGCAGCGCCGGCGCTGCTGCCAGAGCTCTGTGCGGGCAGACACCTCCTGCCAGGGGCTTTATCGGCCCGGAAACACCCCAGGTCTGACCCTTCCTTCCACCTCTGCGTCCCATCACCTGGCCGAGGTTTCCCCGCTTGTCGGAGGCGGGCAGGGCCGGGCTGCGCTCCGGGCCGGGCGCGCTTCTCCACGCGCCCCGGGGAAGCTCTAGGTAAAAAGAAGGGAAAAAGGAATCCTTTTTGGTGTCGTCGGAAGAAGCGGCTCCGGGGCAGGATGGGCAGAAAGGCCCCGGGGAAGGCGGCGAGGAGCTTGCGTGACACAGGGGAGGAAGGCGGAGGGGAGCTGTCCTCGGGCGCTAGAGTTGAGCAAGCCTCTTTCATCTTTTCTGTCGCTCTGGCTTAATTTACCTCTGCCCTCCAACGCCCTGTGAGTTTAATCACATCAGATCTCCTTCAAGCCAGAGCCAAAGACTGGAAAGAACGAAAGAATGAGCAAGAGGATAAAAGAGTGGAAGGGAGAGAGGAAGGAAAGACGAGAGAAACAAAAAGGAAGAAAGGAAGAAAGAAGGAAACTGAAAAACTGAGGACTTGAGAGAAAGAATAAAAGTAAAAGTACGAAACAAATACTCCCTTTATCTTAGGAAAAAAAAAACAAATAGGCAGGTGGTCACGGGGCTTCTGGTGACATTTGACACAGCAGCAGAGATGCTGTTGCCCTTCCCTGGGCACACAAGCGCAACCCGCGGCTCGCTGAAGCTCCTCCGTGGGGCCGAGCGGGACTTCGCCAGCTTCTCCTCACATACGTGTGTGTGAAACCATTTGTAGCACTGACATACAACACAATCATGCCTCCGTGAGAGCCCGCTCGTCCCTGGGCACCTTTGAAATCTAGGTCTGGTTGGGGTGTTGTTTTGCTTTGGTTTGGGGCGAGTTTGTTGGTGGAGTTGGGAATTTATTTTTTTTTTTCTGGGGGAGGAGATGCAATTCTCGGCATGACACCTTCAAACGAACATTGGGGAGGTTTGCATTGTTGGTTTAGTACCGTCATGCTGGTTGGCAATCTTTTATGCGCATTAGCTCTGCTGTTTGGATGTGAAAGGTGAAGCAGGACGATTCACACCGCTTCCTGGAAGCCTTGGCTAATGGGCACGGATCGATTAGTTGTCAGATCTGCGCCTTCCCCAGGTCACGGCAAGAACCGGGGGTTCCCGGCGGCTCCGCAGCATCCCTCGCTCCTGCATCGCTCCCGGAGCTGCGGCCTGCGGGGAGCTGGGGTCCGGTCAGCAGCCCCACCCGAGCCCTGGGGCGCCTTCTTGTGTGTTTGCCTGTCTTTGGCCCAGTGTCCGCGCCGCTGCCCCGTCCCCTCTCAGCTCCCGGCACGGGCAGCGCAGCGCAAAGCCGCGGAGCGCTCGGCGAGAGGCCGGGCTCCCCTGCTTGCCTCTCCCCTGCTCGCCTCTCCCCTGCCCGCCTCGCCCCTGCCCGCAGAGCCCGAGCTGCTCCGGTCCTGGAGCCCTGCCGAGCCGCCCCCGCCCCAGCCGGGGTCACCTGCGGGAATCCCTGGATGAACTCGGGGCTGGGGGACCCCCCTCCTCCCCCCAGTGGAGCAGAGGGCTTGGATCAACTGGTTGACAGACTTCTGTCACGTTTGAAGCTTTTTTAATGAGCAAATGTGTTCCCTTCCAGCCCCCCTTTCTGCCCCATCTACTCTGTTCAGCCTCAAGCGGGGGCTCGGAGGGAGGGATGGGGCAGAGGGGCGGCTTCTCTCGCTGCCGGGGGGAAGGGGAAGGGGAGCTGCTGCCCAGCCCTGCCCCTCGGCGCTTCCCTTCGCAACCTGGCTGACCCAGCGTCCCCGGCTGTCTTCCAGGGATGAAACCATGTCGCTCCCCTCTTTCCCTCGGTCACTGAAAAGGGGCCATCCCTTCGGTCGGCGCTCACCGAGAGCACCCAGGCAGGCGAGCAGCAGACGTTCAGGCCGAGCCGTGTCCCTTCCCAGGGGACAGGACGGGGAACCCGCTGGCCTTCACGGTCAGGGCAGTCCTACCAGACCTGTGGGAGTCCCGTCTAGGAAGCCCTGAGCCTCGCTGCTGTTTGTAGGTGGGCAAAAAAGGACTTTTTTTTAGGGTCACCCAGCCCCGTTGATGCAGCAAATCTCCCGCAGGGTTTGGGGAATGCCGCTCGGATGTTCAAAGAAGATAAAAAGTAAAACCAAGCCAACACCACACACACACACCCATCCCAGTGAAGGCGGAGGATAAGAGCTAAAGGCAAAGAGGTCAGAAAGACAATTGTCGTTTATTTTTTTTTTCTTTTTTTAAATCTTCATGATTACTTCACTTTCCAAATAACATTCAGGTGTGCTGTTGGCAGCGGTGAGTCCTATGCCATAACCTTCCTGAAATTTTTCTACAGGTCGGTGCAATACAAACACTCTTTCTTCTTAAAAGAGAGGGGGGTGGAAAAAAAAAAAAAAAAAAAAAAGTAAAAAAGGGGGCAAAGAAAAATCGCCTCTAAATGCGCGGAATTAAGGTTCTACCAGGATTTACACTTCCAAATAACCATCGGGCAGCATCCCGGCACCCAGAAGTTCCGCCGCAGGGAGTGCTAATTTTTCCTAAGGACACCTTTCCCCTTTTGGGGAAAGCGGGCTAATAACTTAAGTTTGTGAAGTCACATGTAGCTTTAAATAGGCATCAACATTAACAATCAGAACCCCGCGCTAATAGCTCCTAAATACCTCGCTAATAGCCCCCACGTGGAAAGAAATCCCCAAGTGTTATAAATTCATTTTAACGACCAGAAAACCTCCTGGGTAGCGGCGAAATAAGTAAAGTCCCTTCTCCGAGTTCCCTGTCTTTGATTTATTTTTAACTACAGGCTCATGGGAACGCGGCGCTGGAAAATCACGTCCAGATGTACCTAAAGAGGCGCTTTCTCTGCTGAAACCCTCTCTCCTAAAGGGAGTGAAAAAAAATATCTTTGAAATAGTTTGAATTTTGGTTTTAGCATGGATATAATTGTAAAAAGAAGGGGCACAGCGGCGGCTGCTTTCTGCGCAGAGACGCGCAGCGAGGAGGGAGCGGCTCTGAAAATAGAGCGCAGAGGAGCTGGGCTGCTCCGGGCAGCCTGCGCCGGGAGCAGAGGAGGCAGCCCAGAGCCCGGGGCTGCCCGTCTCTTTTTCCATGCATTAGGAAGGCACCCAGGCTCGTCCGGCCCCGGGCGGGCTGTGCCCAGGGCCGCATCTCTGTGCGCCGGGCTGCGCGCCCAGCTCCTGCCCTTTCGGTGAAGTACCGAAGAATTGGCTGTGACAGTGGTTTTGCAGGAGGAGGGAAGATAATCAGCCCTAAAAAATAAAGGGGCTTTTCCCAGGTAAGAAATATTTTGCCTAAATCTTAGCAGGGACTTTTGGTGCCTTAAAATGTTTCAACGAAAAACACCTATTTCAGATAACTTTCACAGAGTTCATGAGATTTGTGGTTCGATAATTTTTGATTTTTTTTTTCTTCTGAGAATTACATCCGAAATGGAATTGGGAAAGGGAAATAAACATGGCTGTGCTTGCTGCTTGCTCTCATTTAATCTATTCCGTCTAATATTCCATATAATGACAGGATCATTCATCCCCTTTCACCTGTACAATGACGAATTATTCTGGTACAGTAATTTGGGGCTGGATGTACCTGTATAGTTTTATTTTAAGATTTTGCGTCCCGATGAGAGATTCACAAATCGCCTGAGCAGCTGCGTGTATGGAGAGCACAAAGCTGTCTGTCCTCGCCTTAGTACCGGGTATTATAATTCAAATCCAATCCTTTTCACCTCGTATTATTGGAAAAGGTTGTAGGGAGCTGGCCTTTGTTGCAGGAAATCCCGTTTTAAAAATTGCTTTATAGGCCATTTACTGCAATCCTCGACATTGATCTCATTACAGCTCCCTCTCACTGCTGTTTATAAATCCTGGTACTTGCCAGCCCTTGGCAGCCATGCCTGGTGGCATTGCTTGCTGGGGGCTGTCACTGGGAGGAGGATAAGAAGTGGAGGTTAGGTGCCACTTTCTGGATGGTTTTGTCTGGAGAAAAAGCATTATTATTTATTGGAATGGTCAGCCAGAAGTAAATCTGACTCATCCAGTATAATCTCTTAAACCTCTGGGCTGTCTGTTTGCAGAGGACGTGGATTTCTGTGCTGGAGCCTTCCCACACAATGGCCTAATTCAGCCAGGAGGGGAGAAACACCCCTCTGGGTGGTGGGAAAATGGAAAGATTTAATAGTCTGGAGAGAAATGAAGAGGTAAATTAATACAATTAATCTCAGTTCTGAACTGGCTCCAGAAGCTTTGAAAGGGATGCTCTTCTGGAAGACATCTCTGGGCAGGACTGTGTGCTTGGAAGTGTGGCTACATTGCTGATAAGTTGCAGCATCTTCTGGGTACTAGCAAGTGTACAGATAAAGGGGGAGTTAGGCCTTAAAGCTTGACTTTTTCTTGAAATGGGAAGCTGCAAAACATTTGGATGGAAATTAAACAAAATAAAGTGATGAGTGTACTTTTTCTTTCTGCACTACCAGGTAAAACCACAAATCAAAAACAGGCTGAAAGTCCATCTAAGAGCCCTAGTTGTTTTTTTTTTTTTTTAATTTCAGCTGGATCTAGAACTAAGGAAATATGTGGTCATATTTGAATTCTGAAATAGCATGAAGATTTTAATCCAATTCCTGATTCATAGTAAAAATAGGATTATCCCAATGGCTATGTTTAAAAACTTTTTAAAATTCTTGTGAGAACAGAATTGTTATTTAGAATAATGTGGTTTTTTTCTCCCTAGGGAGTATCTGTACCTGATGCCTAGATCCCTCAGTGGGATTTGCCTGTTGCAGTACTGCCAAGTTGGTTTGAGGTTAGCTGTCCTCAGAAGCAGAGTCTCAAGTTCCCCAGCCAGCACACTGGAGAGAAAAAAAACCAAACAAAAAATCCCCACCTCAAACTTGTGGGAAGATCAGCAAAATGAGCAGGCAGATGCTTCCATCTTCTATTTACAAGATTTCAGGAGAATGCCCAGCCTGACAATCCATACCATGCAGAATATCTCTAGAAGCTGTGTCTTGTCTGACACAGCTGGTTTAGCTCACTGAGTCCTCAACAGTTAAACTGCTCTCTTAAGTTCTGAAAGACCAATTCCCATGTTTGAATTGAGGCACAGACCCAGAGTGAGGGCTCTTGCACTCCTTGCTAACTAGGGGGTAGTCTAGGGTGAGGAATTCTCCTTAAAGCTTTTCCACTTAAAGTGGCTAATTAAAGGCAGAAAATGAAACAAGACTGGAGCCAAGATCTCTTGAGTGTGAAATCTGTCATTGTGTTCTAGAGATTTTCTCTCCATTTTCAGTTTGTCTGTTTTGTTGCATTTCTTTTCCTCATGATTGTTTATTACACTGGTTTCTAGTTCGTGCTAACGAAGCTCCCTATCAGATTAGTTGTTCCTGTATTATTATGAGTCTCTCTGGTGCACTCTCCTGCTCAAAATGATCAGAACAAGTTGCTCAATAATTAAATGGATTTTTCTGTAGTTAGTTTTTGCCCACTTTGTCCTTTCACTGGACATCACTGAGTGCAGCTCCATCTTCTTTATTCTCTTTCCTCACAGGAGTGCTGTTTACACATATTGATGAGATTTCCTGGAGCCTTCTCCAGGCTGAACAGTTCCAGATCTCTCAGCTTCTCAAAGAATCATCAAAACTGGAAGAGATCTTTAAGATAATCCAGTCCAACTGCCAACCCAGCATTGTCCTGTAATCCCTAAACCACTGAACCCCATCACCCACTGCCAGAACCAGACATCTCTTAAACACCTCCAGGCTTTATGACAGCTATTTCAGTCCCTTAATTGTCTTTGTGGCCCTTCACAGGCTCACTCCAGTAAGGCCATGTCTCATCCTGGGGAGCCAGAACTGGGCCCAGCGCTCCAGATGTGTCCTGCCATTGTTGGGCTGAGGGGAACAATCACCTCCTTTGACCTGCTGGCAAGTTTCAATTTTGGGATTGCACTCCTGCATGCTCAGAGTCTCTAAATTCCTCCTAGGTCATCTGTCCTGGCTTCTTTTTTAACTTCTTCATGAGCTCCTTGTTCATCCATGCATGTCTCCTGTAGCTGTTATTTAATTTTCCACACATTGAGTTGGACTGCTCTTAAGGCTGAAGGAGACTGAAAATCAGTCAACTCTCCTGGGACTCTTAATTTTTACTTATTTTTCTCCTCTCTCTAGGAAAATATCCCATGGGGATTCTGCCAAGTAGGTACCTGAAAGAGCCAGAGCCTGCTGGGTTGTGATCCTGACAGTTGTTCTTTTCCTTCCCAGGAGGACCTTCAGCTTCACAATTTCATGGTTGGTGCAACCAAGACTGCCTTCAGCCCTCTCATCCCTGAGCAGCCCTTCCTCATTTGCAAGGATGAGAACTCACCTTCACCAAGAGGGTGCCAAGAAGTTATTAATGCATCTTAAAAGCAGCCAGGATCCCTTGTACCCTGTTGTGTTGCCCTTTTGGCAGTAATTGTAGTAGTTAAACCCTACTATGAGCACTTTATAATAACAAATTATTAAATAAATCTATTGTAAGAATAAATTATTTTTAAAAACTAAAGAGAAAAAATGTGGTTCCTATTCAAAGTGATTCTAAGGGTAATGAGCTACTCAATGGAAAGTTACCTTGTCTTTTGTGGTGAAAAAAATAAACCAAATTCAGAGGAAAACTGTACCTCCTACAAAATACTGTGTCCTAGGGAGATGTGATATAAAATTGTTATATTACAGAGGATTTTCCAGTTAGGGACCCAGCTGAGGGTACCTGGATTAAAACTGGAAGATCTGTGCTAGTTCACTCTGCCTGGCAGGTGAGCCCTAATCCAACTTCTTTCCTCATTCCCCCTCAGTAGGATGGGCGCAAGAATTGAAAGGACAAAAAGTAAGAAAACTTATAGGTTGAGAGAAAGACACTTCAATAAGTGAAATAAAAATTTAAAAAGTGAGTGATTACATTTACATCAGTATCAGCAGACCAATACTTGTGATGCTCATCAAATAACAACTTCTTTGGAAAAAACACTCTGCAGTTTTATTGCCAAGTGTGACATTGCAATGTCTGGAATCTCTCTTTGTTGGTCAGCTGTCCATATGTGTCCTCTCTCAAAGCCCCTGTTCTCCTGCCTGCCAGTCCCCTTCAGGGGCAGAGGGAGAAGCAGAGGAAGGCTTTATGCTGTGAATCTGACTAATGGTCTGTGAATCTGATGGATGCTGGGTATTGGTCAGTAATGGGTAAAGCACTGGTGTGATATCTGTGCTGTCTGGGGCACAAATGCACAACACAGCATCACAGGCTGCTGTGAAGAAAACCTATCTCCCCTCAGCCAGACCCCAGTACAAGGCTTTATGCTGTTGTTTGGGGGAAAAAAAAATTAAAAGCTGGCCTGATCATCATAACTGTTGTGAGTTTGGGTGGGGTTTTTTGGTTTGTTTGTTTTTTTTTTTTTTTTTGTAAGGGATATGATGACATTTCTGAATCGTTTATTCATGAAAAATTCAATGACAGATGAGAGTAATAATATTGGAGAGAAATAGTAATACAGCTTGACTTCAGTAGCACCTTCTGGCTAGTTGGGAACTTGGGAAGTAGGGCTCAAGATGAGCAGCAGAAATCATCCTGCTCCTGGCACAGGATCCCTCTGTGGGCATTTGGGTGGGTTGGCATGTCAGTGTTAGGAATCATATGGGAGGAGTCCAAGGCAGGTCAGTTTGGTAAGACATGAATTACTAATTTAAATACTTCTTTCTAAACACAGCAAGTAAGAGATTCAGGTAAGAGTGGCTTTTGTCCCTTATTTAAAAGCTTTATTTTGCTTAATTATCTGTCTCTAATGCCTTGTATTTCTAGAGAGCATCCCTCTCCCTCTGAGCTGCTGCTTTGTTCAGCTTTTTGTTCATTGGTACACTCAGAAAAAATCCTCTGCTTCGTACAGCCCTTCACATAAAGAGTCTCACAAGAGTCACACACAAAATATTTTATGAAGATACTGGCTGTGAATTCACAGCTAGCAGCTCAAATAGTCTCCATACCATTTAAAAACTCAGAATGACCTTATTTCTGTGCTGTTAGTATTGTTTTATATCCTTTGTCATCTTAGAACACCTCTCACCATTCAGAAACTTAATATTATTATATTTCAGAGTCACAAGCTCAGTGACAATACCAGAGCTTCATCACATATTGACATGATGGTGAAAGAGATCTGAAAAACTTGTGTTTTAATTGCATGAAAATTATGTAATTTGCACCTTCATTTTGGAGTATTTCACATGAGAATTACTTTTTTTGAGAATTAATTTTATTCAAAGGTTAAATGAATTCTCAGACTGTAAGTGAAGTTACATGATGGTTAAAAAGTGGTGGTTTTTGATTGAAAATTAGCTCTTTTTTGTACAAATCATGGTATGAATATGAAGATTTGGGGAATATTTTGGTTTTTGTTTGAGTTTCTTAGAAGGGAGATGGCATCCATTGATATCTTATGTTGAAGAGATTAAAATGTGTTGCAGATAGCTTTTACCTTTTAATGGGGGTATTTATTAGTCTTGTTGAGTGGGATGAAGCAAGCTGAGCTAACACAATAGTTTTTACTGAAAGATATTTAAATGGGTTTTTTAATTTGATATTTTTCAAAATACTTTTAACATCTCTCCAAACACAAAACAAAAACACAATTTACTCCCTCAACAATTCAAAATTTAAGTAATTCCAAAATTCTCAGCAGAACTTGAAACCTCTGGAGCCTTTCTAGCTGCTGACTGGATGGTGGGTGTTTCAGCTCTGGTCCTGTGTGTGATGCCCTTCAGCTTATCAGTAAGGTCATTACTGCCAAACAGCAGCACTGCTTTTAGAAGCAATACTCCAGGAACCTCACAGAAGCCCACGGTCCATAGGGGCACAGCCCAGCTGTCTGCAGCAGGTGCTGGCCCCACAGGTGCCACCCCTCAGCTGCCTGGTGACTGACCTGCTGGCCCTGTGGCTTGCAGAAAGAGGTCTGAAGGCTTTCCCAGGGTTGTTGACAGAAAGTAGATTTTAGGAAGAGGGAGAACACAGTTATTGCTCTACCAAAGTAAAAATCAGGGTTTGTAGCTTCCAGAGAGTGCCTGCCCCCCGGGCTGCAGTCTGGCTCACCAAGTCAGGCTCTTTTGTCCCAGCTGGCACGTGTGTGTCTGTGGCTCCAAGCAGGTGCTGCTCTAGGGGCAGACACAGCAGATCACCTGGGAGAGGCATACCAAGAACAATGTGAGATAACGATGCTGATGGTTGGAGGTCTTCTGCCTTCTGCCCTCTGCTGCTGGACATCCTCCCAAGTCTGGCTGGATCTCCCTTGTGCATGGTGAGAGCCACACAAGGCATTTCCCAAGGGCTGTGTGCTGCTTGCAGCCTGAATGCCAGAGGGTCTTGCTCAGTTCAGCAGGATTCACACCTAATTTATCTCGAGCCCCTCCAGATACTGAACAGTTTTACCATGAGGGTGGGGTTTCTTCATCACTGCATGCAACAGGCTGCTCTCCTCATGGGGCATCCCTCCTCTCTGCTCTCCCTGGAGCTGCCTGTCCTCTCTGGGACACAGAAACACAATGTATTTTTCACTTACTACCCGTACTGATTTAAAAAACAGAGGAAAATTTGGAAAACACAGCTACTTCCAGTCCACAACTGAGCACACCCCCAACAAAGCAGGCTTTTATTTGTGTGAAATATTGACAATCTGTCCTGGACCAACTGAGCATTTCTCTGAAATTTAGGCAAATCTGAGGATCATCTTACCTGCTTTATGATGTTTCCCCATGTATCACCTATCAATGAGCCCCTCTTTTTGCTGGCTGGTGGCACAGTTGTCCCCAAGGAACTGATGAGGGTTTGGGGTTGGGGTTAGTGCCCTGTCAGCCTGCCCACAGCAGCTGTGAGCTCTGCCCAGGCCTAAAGGAGATGCTGTTTTGGGAGGCACCATGACCCAGCCTGGATGGGAAAACATCTGTTTTAGGAGGCAAGCAACCTTCAAATGCTGTGTCCTTACATGTGCAATAAACATGTGCATGAATCACTTAGAGGAAAATAAAGACTATTTTGGCAAGTTTACATACTGCATAATTAAAAACAACAATACAGTGTTAGCAACAACAGATCAAAGAGCTAGTGCCAGTGTAAATGGTAAGGAATGTCCATTCTGAGATTTTCCAAGAATTAATACAAGAATAATACATTCAGCATTATTTCTTAAGTTTATTGACAGTACACTATAGTAGATATTATATAGTCACTGACCTGGTAATGCATGTAAGAAAAAGATGGGTGGGATTTTTTAATGCATCAGAGAAAGAAAAATGCCTACTTTGCTAACCTCATATGTGGGCAATCCACTGAGCACTCAGTGTGTTTCTTCCTTCACTTCACATGCAGCAAAGTAATGCTCTGTTAGAGGGACATTACTGCACAAGGATGTAAACTCAGTTCTTTGGGAGGGGGGGAATTTTTTGCAGATTTTATAATTTTAAATCACCGAGTTCAGGATTTTTGAATCATTGTAAATGTGATTTTACGATCACCAGGCTCCTAAAAGGAACATTGACATAATACTTACATCTTTCCTTACAGAAAGCCACTGGCACCAGGGCTGGGTAAACATGGATCCAGCCAGGGCTAGATGAGGCAAAGTGTAGAGAAATGCTTCTATACCATCCCATGTGTGGATGCCATGAGAATTTAGCAGATAGTTTATTTTCTACTAGCAATCTTTCTATTGAAGAAAGATACCAAGGCAGGAAGACAAAACTGGCCCTGGATTCAGGGATTTTTCTTGATTCCAGTGGATGCTGTTGACAGCATTCTTGGCTTTGTGCTGTGTCCACCAAACTCTGTAGCTTTTATGAGATTTCAGTCTTTCTTGATGGCATTGTATTAAAAAAGATTCAAATAATATTTCTTAGATTTCTGTGCATAATATTTTACTTCAGTCAAAATCAAGTTGTTGATAAAAAGGGAGTCATAGAAGCAGAAGGTTTGGTTTATTTCGAAAGACTTGCCTCAATTTGCTGTCCAAAATGTATTGGAAGACTCAAGGGCCAGATTTGTGTCCACAGTTTTCTCAAGCAGGTGGGCTCTGTGCTCCACACTAGGGAGAGCTGGGGCTTGATCAGGGGCACTAGTGCAGCTGATTGCCCTGAAAGAAAACCCTCCTGTTTATCAACTGACTTTTGTCAAGGAAGTGCTAAAAGGAATTTTCCAGCTGTTGCTCCTGAATGCCAAAACTCCCTGAGCTGCATTTATTCATCTACCTGACTATATGTGAGAGCAAAACCAATCTGTCATGTCTGATCTTGCCTTTGCATATGATCCACACATTAGGACCATGGGTCAGGGAGAGAAAAGCCAAATGAGCAACATTTTTCTGAGCCAGTTTCCCTGCTGATAAAGTTGGATGAGAATGATGCCTTAGGCAGGCTACCTACTTCTCTGGGTGAGCAGCTGAAAATTGCATTTGGGGTCCCTCACCTTTGTTCTGCATTTGTTCCTTCACTGCCTGGTGCTAAGCAGGGGACCCAGGGGCTGGTGCCCTCTTTAAAATGCAGCTGATTTCTGACAAGCCTATAATGGAGCTGTCAGCTTCCTCCTGTGACCAAACTAAGTGGTTTCTCATCAGAGAAGTTTATATACTCCTGTAGTCTTCAACTTGTGATGAATCAGTGATAGGTGTTTGGGAAGTGTTTGGGAAAAATCTAAAAGAAATTGGAAGACAGCTTCAGTGCTGACATAAAGCTCAAACTCAATCTTCTCAAACTGTGCATCAAGAAAAAAAAACAACTCAGAGTGCTTACAAAGAAAGCACAACGTGTTGCTAAGACCAGTAGCAATATATCTGACTATGTTATTTATCCAGCAAGGTGCTCTTGCTGGATAAAAACGCTGCAAGACAATGCAGTACTCACCTCTAGGTAAAGTGCTCAGAATCCAAAGACAAAATTCTCTCCTAAATTGGTAGCATAATTCTTTGGCTTTAACGGGAGCAGGTGAGACTCGCTGTATTTTCCTTTTAAAGAACCCCAAATGCTACAATGGTCACTTTATGGCAACAACAAAATGAGTCACTTGTCTCAGTCTATCAGTCAAGTTCCTAATGGACACGTGTCCACATATAAAAAAAAAAATCCCAATTAGTGTTAATTGGCATCCTTGCCTGCAGTTTTTGTGGAGAATTCAGTAATAGGCATGGGAGCAGAACTCCCTCCATTTCACCCCAAGAAAGGTCTCCCCAGCAGACCAAAAGGCTCTTGGTGTTGGCACTAGGAAGCTTCGTTACCATTACAGGGGCCATGTACAGGACCTTGGCTCTTTGGGCTGGCACTGGGGTCCCCTGAGAATGAAAAACCCCTTGTGCTGCTGGCTGTTCACAGGCTGGTGTTTCCAGTTGGCCCTGGAGAGTGGGGACGTCTGGGGACAGTGCTGGAGGTAGCTGTCTGGGGCATGGCATGCTGCCCTGGAACAACCTATGGCAGGAGAAAGGTTCTTCCCTGGAATAGGGAGGCGAAGAGCAGAGCAAGAATTAGCTGGTCTGGAGATCTCTGCCTGCCTGCCCTTCACCAGGTATTGTCCCATAGGAGTCAAAAAGATTGTTACTGCTAACAATCACACAGTGCTTTTTAAAGCATTTTGGCTGTTTGCTTCCTTTCCAAGGTGGCTGTCCTCTTGACAGGGACAAGTTTAAGACCATGGTTTGCACACCATGCAGTGTTACACACTCTGACTTAGCAGGAGAGCAGGCTTTAAAGCATCTTCCTCTGGGAAAAAGGCTGTAGAGCAACAGTCAGCCCATGCCCACTGCTGAAAAGCCATTTTCTTGATTGTCACAGGGACTGGAGGATGCCTTAAATAACTTCTGAAAGTCAAGAGAAATGGTGCTCTTCCATCATTTGGATAGCTTTAGATTTTCACAAGCTTTATAAAACAGTAGAGCAGAGAAAACCTCAATGGATAATTTTCCATGGAGTCAAACACCACTGTTTTTAGCTACTTTCCAGGCCAGATTTAAGGCCAGGTTGGATGGGGCTCTGAGCAACCTGTTCCAGTAGCAGGTGTCCCTGTCCACAGCAGGGGCTTGGAACAAGATGATCTTTAAGGTCCCTTCCAGCCCAAACCATTCCATGATTCATTAACCACTTAACTTTAAGCACACAATTAAGTGAAATAATGGGTGAGACCTAGAAGCAGAGCCTCACATCACACCTGCTGCTCCCCCTTTGCATTGTGGCTGCCAATTTACCCTGATCCCCCCATACTCAGAAGCCAGCAGTGACTCAGAAAGGGAAGTTGAAAGAAGTGATTTCCCCTTCCTGGCTTTGACTGCCTCCTGATAACAGCCATGGTCTTTGCTTTTCTCATGCTTTTATTTTTTCTTTTTTTGGTTGGTTTTTGGGTCTGTTTGTTTTGGTTTTTTAACTCCCAGGTGTTACAAGTTTTGGGGGGTTTTGGTATGGTTTAGTTTGGGGTTTTTTTTGTGAGTTGTTACCTTTCAATCTTGCTCATTCAGCTGTCACTGGCTCCTGTCTGTCAGTGGCACTGCTGGTGCAGAGCAGCCACACAAGCTGAACTGGCACACATGTGGCAGGACTGGACTGTCCAGTCAGGTTATTGGGTTGGACTCTTTTATCCAGCTGTGGCTGATGAGGAAAAGACCAATTAGAGGCAGAAACTGAAATTTTATTCAGTTTCCTTCATCTTGGTACTTGCATTTGCTTGTCTTACATGAAACAGAAATCTGGTTTCAGTAGCAACATAAGGTCTCAGGCAGAGTTTTCTTCTTCCTGCCCATGAATGGGAGCTAATGTTGATTTAATGGGACAGCAGCAATCTGTCAAACTGGACCAAAGAGGATAAGATTAGCATAAATATCACTTAAATTTTAAGTGATTTTTTTTTCCTGGTTTTATTTGTACTTCCTGAAAAAGACCATCTTACACTGCCTTATTTGCCACAGTGAAATTTATACAGTTTTATCTTTCCTCCTGCTTTAAGAAGACAATAGTTTTGAAGTGCCAGTTAAATGCAGTTTGTTGTAATGTGTTTGTAAGCACCTTGTTGTACATTGATATATTTACAGCTATACCATAAATAACTACTACCCAAATACACAAATTAACACATATAAAGCACAATGCAAGTGGAAGACATTTATAATTAATTCAGTAAAAAAGAAAATAATTTACATCAGTGATTATAAAAATAAATTGCTACATTAAAATAATTTAGGAATAACCATAATTCACCTTTGGTTTTCTGAACTTCTGTGAGTCAAAGTGGGAATTCCAGCAGGCTTGTGGCTTTCCTGTCCTCTGGGTTGCAGCTGGGATATGCTGGTGTTTCTGACAGCTTTTTTCCAAAGCAATGGTTGGTAACAGCATCACAATATCTCGACATTCTCTACTGATTTGCTTCTTGTTTGCAGGAAGCCTCTGCCCCATGGCTCTGCAAAAGAAGCAGGAAAATCCATTTGGTCCTTGGGCTATTGTGTCACATCACCAGACTGAAGGTTCAGCGAGGCATTCTGTGGAATATGATCTTCGTAACAAAACACACTTTAATGCTTTTTGTCTGAGGCCAGGAGTAGTGTCTCTCATAATCAGTGTTGTCTGTGAACATACTGATTCATTAATTCTTATCTCTTGTTGAAGTACTTACAGTGGTAAAAGTGAGATTAAATTTGGGCTCAGAAAATATTCCATTAATGCAGCTGCAATCAATGCCATAGCAGTGGCAATAATAAGAAACATACAAAACTCATAGTGTTTATTTATACTATAAATACTGAACAAATGTGTATTTAAAATAGAATTCCAGAGGCAGAAATATGAATTTAAAAGCACGAATCTCATCTAACTAGATCTAGTTCAAAAACTGTTGGTAGTATTCCTTCTTATGAGAATTTTAAAGTTTCTGAAAAATGACTTTGACCTAAATGACAACATATAAATGTTATTTTTTTAACAGAAATCTTCCCAAACCAGTCTAGGTTGAAGAAAATATTTTTCGAGTAGTTTAGAACAATATAATTATTTACTTTTACTATTTAAAATAAAAATCTGATACTAACTGAAGTATGAAAACAAAAATTAATTCATAAGAAAACCTCAAACTTTTTTCTATGCTGTGCAGAGAAAACTGGAAATTCTCCTGCATAAAAAATATTTTGTTAAATTCACGGTTTTGACTGATTAAGTTTTTCATTAAGTAACTTGGACAGCTTTGGCTGAGAATTAATCAGATTAAGACATGCTAAAAAATTAAAGTTCTTGATTTATGTAACAGAGACTAAGATGTGTTCAGATGTACTTTGAATTCTGAATTACTGGATGAATTCTTTGTGTGTAGAAAGGATTACAGTAACAGCCTTTCTGTCTTTAAAATTTATTGACCACATCACTTCATATAAAATAATTTTGTACTTTCTATGCTGAATTGTGATAGATAGAAGGCTCCAGCTCCAAACCAAACACTTGAATAAATACCTGAAAGTGCTCAGAAGGTTTTATTTATTCACAGAGGGAGCACTGAGCAATCAGGATTTTTAAGAAACTTCAGAAAATTGGTGAAAGAAGCTAAATGCATTGGAACAAATCTGATCCTGCAGATTTCCCCTGGTTTACCCGTAAGGGGGGAACTCCCAGGGGTAGCTCAGCATCCCAGCATGTGGTGGGTGCACCCACCAACATCCACGTGTCTCAAGTAGATTTTCACTATATTCCTGCATCATCACTGTGCTCTTTTTCCTTGGCTTCCTCTCAGGCTTTATCTCTACTGCTCTTTCCCAAAACTTCTCATTTTTTGATCAAGGCTCATGTCCTTTTTTTTCATTTGCTGGTTGAGGCACACACCTGCATTTACTGAGATTTTAAATGTTGCAGTCACTGTATCTGGCTAAAAAAGAGAAGAAATATGTAATGTTCAGCAACAAAAGAGGAGACAACATTTATCTTCCTCAGTTTTTTCACCAGTGTACAGCAGTGTGCAACATCTGTAAATTTTTCAAGGTTATGTCCGTTTTGGGGCATATATTAATATTGCCCACAAGGATATTTTTTTCCACATTCTGGAATTTAAACAGATCTAAGCAGATTTACATTCACCTCAGCTGGTTCAGGAGCCACAGGTAGTCTCTTCCACAAAAGCAGATCCTCTTTCTCCATTTTCTTTCCTGAAATTCTCTTTCCCTGTGTGTTCTTCCTCTCAGCATTTCGTGATTTGTTTTTTCCTTAGCTTTTCTGACCTTGAAATTCCAATCCCCACTGACAAACTTACCTTTTGCTAGTGAGGAACACCACAGTCCCTAAATGCTCCTCTTTGTGTGAGTGTTTAGCAGTCTTCTGCTGCTCCTGGTCACAGACATATGCAGTACAGGTCTGCCAACATCTGCTGGGTCTCAGTTATGCAAGAATGTTATGAGTACTCGTAATAAAGCAGATTCAGAAATTCCCTGAATGAGAATTCATAAATCAGACATTGATTACTTAAATTTTAGTGTAATCTTTTTTCCTTGGGAAGCAGTACATAGGAGGTTGTCAGAGTGTTTGTCTTGGGTCTTAATCATTGAGAAAAAGGAAAAAAATTAAAGGAATTTACCCAGTTTAAAAGTTCTGATGTTGTAGCAGATGGTCCTGGAAGCCCCTTTTAATCTGGTGTTCTATATCTTCTTTCTCTTCAACTAATTGTCATTGTATCAAAAACCCTCAAAGCAAATTCTTCCCTTTGTCCTTCCTGAAGCATGGGGAAGTCTTCTCTAGGACTTGTAATATCCAATGTCTGACAGATGTACTACCATAGTGATAGGAGAGGGTATATACAATATTCCTTCCTCTGCTAGCTTCCCCTTGTAGTCCTTACAAAGCAGGGTAGAATCCCACTCTCTCCAGTGTGTCTCTTAAGGTTTTTCTTTCATTTACAGCCTAAGAACCATGAGAGTGTTTTCTAAACTGGAAATCAGGAAAATGAGTGGGGTATATTGTTAGGAAATTCTGCTCATAAAGTGTTGCAGAATTGCAAAGTGTTCCTGACCCCACACAGTGCCAGGCACAGAAATAAAATTTTCACTGACTTCCTCTGCTGTTAACTAGACCAAAACTTCTCCAGTGGAAACATGCACATAATTCATGAAAATATTGTTTGTCTTTGCTTTGTTGTATAGCCATGCTCATGTTCTTTTCTTTTTCAGGGATATCAGAGATGACAGATGCAAACAAACTGACAGCCACTCTGCAACTCTCTGCTGGCTTCACTGTCTCCAATTCGGGCAGATTCAGTACAGAGGTAGAGGTAACAAACACATAGGCAATCACTGTACGGGTCACAATGCAGTAAAAATGTAAGATTTTCTTTTCTGTTGCTGTCATTTCAGTCTGAGAGATGAACTAGAGGCTGGTAGCAAACTGTAGTCAGATTTTCTGAAAAGAGATAGTTGCTATATTACAATATCAATCCTACTCAAATGCATGAGAGAGGTATTATCCCTTTTCACCAAGGAGCAGGGAATAAAAATCAGTGTGTGTTTTGTCTCTGAATATAGGATGCTGAAATCTTTGTTCAGAGTTGGATTTTACATTTTAAAGATTTCTGAAAAAGAGGCAGTAGGAAACAGAGGGATTGGAAAAAATTGTGAAAAGAATAATTTAGAAGCGAGGGGGAAAGGCAACAGAGAATTAAGCCAGACAAACCCAAATTGCAAAGAAAACAGGTTTTAACCACCATGGTTATTCAGCAGGGGAATGTCCTACCAAAGTCAGCCATGTGAGATCCATCTTTCACATCCTGATGGAAGACAGCCTGCTTTTCTACAGGGGGCAGTTCTGCCCCATAGAAATAGTGCCTCAGCCCAGCTCAAGCTAATCAGTCCAGCAGGGCAGAAAGCAAACAAGTGCATTTGCAGAGGTTAGACCAAGCAGAGCCCCTGGCCCAAACCTCCTTGTATTTCTCCATTTAAAAGCTAACAGAAACCACCACCCACCTCCAACTGGAAAAAAAATAAATCACAGTTATCCTTGGCTGTTGGTCACTGCTGGCAAACGGGGTAGATTTCCCTGTACAGAAATTCCAGTCTCTACTGGTCTCATCCAAGAGTTTTCCTGTTCTGGCAGAATAACGTGTCTTACTTTGAATGAGTTTTTGCCACTTAGATCAATAGAGAATAGTCTTTGGATCTTAAGGCAAGGGAAAAAAAAAAAAAAGGAAAATAAACAGTTCTTTTTATTCATGGAAACCAAGGAGCAAAGTTGCTCTTGTAAAACGGAGGACCAGAGACTGCAATAACTGTGTATTTTTCAAGAGCACTTGGCAGGTTAGCTGGTGCTGAATAGTGATGACAAAATGTTCAACAAACCAAAAATATTCCATCTGTTCACTAAAAGATGGGATTCTGTGAAGCAAGACAAATAACAGGAAATCCAGAATTCTTTCCCTCCTCGAGACATTTCGACACTAGCATCCCAACCCACTCACTTAACTAGTATTAAAAAGCATTAAACCCGGTCTTTGAAGCCGGTTACATCTCGGGGCGGTCTGAGCGGGGCGGGGAGGGCAGGACGGCCGGAGTGGGTTTGGCAGGAGCCCGGGGGATGCTGAGCCGCGCCCGGCGGGGAGCGCCGCTCCCACAGGCGCTGAGAGCGCGGCTGGCTCGGATGCTCGCAGCATCCCCGCGGGATCCCGGCGCTGCTGCGGGGCATCCGCAGCCCCGGCAGGCCAGGCAGCTCCGCTTGTGAGGAAACTCCAGCTGCTGGGGTTTCGAACCGGCTGTGTGGGCTCTGCAGAGCTTTTCCTCCCCGCGCTGGCTCAGCCAGCCCTGCAGAGGGACAGTGTACAACAGGGCAGGAAATGGGCTGTTTACTCAACAATACCATTTCGTGGCTGCTTTTGACAGCAACACTTTCAAAAGCTGTGAAAAATTCTCTCCAGGGAATCAGTCTCGGACTCCCTTGAAGAAAAGTTGGGTAAAACAGATCTTTCTGAGATGCCTGTCACCTCCAGCCCTGTGAGCTCCTGACATGTCAAAACTGGGGACAAGTCTTAGCTGTCTTTCTGGCAGAAATGCCCAGACTTTGAGCTGTTTGTACTGCTAGATTATTTTACCAGGCAAATGTTTCACAAGCCTAGTTTGGATAAATTAAGTGACTTTTTTTGGAGAACACTGCTTTTGGAACACAATGTGTGTCCCCGAGGAGAAGGGCCAAGGACTCCAGTCAATGTTTCTTAATGTTTCTGTCCCCTCGTCCCTTTTTTTTTTTTCTTTTTTAACCCCCTCAGGTAGGCTTTACTCTGCTTGTTTTCTCATCTTTCAAGCCTTTCAGCTGCTCCTGGACCAGACAGGCAGACATCTTTCTGGTTTATCCTTACTCTGCCTCTCCCTGTATGGGTTTTTGGACATGAGTTTAGGCTATTTCAAAGTAAAGCTGATGAGGATTATCTCCTCTAAGCAGTGCAGGACAGCACTGCTTCATGTCACTATATCTGCATATTCATTACAAATACATATAAAATTTGCACTGTTTGATTAGCATTCCTGTAAATCTAACTAGAAAACTGATTTATAGAAATAGAACATCAGGAAACAGTCTTCCCTGCTTTGATTTCGCATATCTGCTTGTGCTTCTGCTTCTCTGGTAGTAAAGCAAGCACATGCAAATACTCATGGTGAAGTCCTTCCAAAACCTCCCTTGCCTCTAGCCCTGATCCCATCTCATCCTGCTTCTCAGCAAAGACAGTTCCAATTTATACCCGTTTCCAGCCATTTCAAACTGACACTTTTAATTCATCTCACTGTAGTTACCAAGGGCTTAGCACAGAGGAAAGAAAAAAGGAAGTAAAGGAATGGATACTGCAGTCTCCAAATTAAAATCTTGTGACTGCTTTGAGCTGTGTAACCTCACCACGGCATTGCTTGTATTTCTAGGTAAATTGATTTCCTTTCTCCCAGGAAAGAGAAAAAAAGTGTGAAGATTCATTTTCTGGAGTACTTGAGAATTTATTTTATTGTAGAAACCAAATGCAGCCCATTTACAGTGATAGCAGAGGGGACCCAACCAAGGAAGGCAGAGCCATAGTGGTTCCTGGTGTCCAGGTTTGCTGATGGTGGGATCAGCTGTATCCTGACACTGCACACTACACAGCTCCACCCAGCAAAATTGGTAGATCACTGAAAAAAAAACAGGTTTGGACATTAAGGCTTCGAAAGATGTATAGAGATGTTAAAATTGAGTGACTTAATGATTTAAGGATAAAACTGTGATTGTAGCAATTGACCCTATCCCTCTGGTAGGTACTGTTTTTCCTTGGAGAGGGACACCAAATCTCTCCTGAGCCGTTTGCACCCAGCTTCAGGACCATGAAAACTTGTGCCTAAGTAGGACATCATCTCCCAGGTGCTGCATCACCCCTCAGCAGGATGTGATGATGTCAGACTTACATCCTGTTAGCCAGAGCTCTCCAGGTAGCAAGACCTGGTTCAAAATCACAACCGGGTTCCTTTTTATTTATCTTTTTTTTTGTTTCATTTTAGACTCACAAAGGAGTGCCAAAAAAGGAAATTGTGGGGGAAACTCAACCTCTCTCTGAATGGAAATTAGACTGAAGTTTATGTGAAATCATTAGAAGATAATTCTATGATGTTACCAATTATTTGTTCACATTGTGAATCACTCAGAAAAACACACTGAGATGCTGCATGCAGACAAAACCAGAATTTTAGCTAGAATAAATGTCTTTCTTTCAATGAAACCATGCTATTTTTTTTCTTGACAAAACATAATGTATTTTTAAGGAGAGATTATTGTTTAAGCAGGGTACTTTTCCCTAACATCTGCGTAGAGGTGTCTCTTTTGGGATAAGATCTTGTTTATAAATGGGGCAGGCATTCTTAGCAGTCAGGAACAAAGAAAAGCGTTTTTATTAGCAGCAGGAACCACATGAACAGCTTTGACCTCAATTTAGGATTTAGCTTATCATTTCACACAGAGGCTTGCATCAAGAATTTGACACTGGTGCCCTTTTCTAATTTGTAAAGCAAACTAAAGGGAAAATAATGGAGTACGGATAAGTGCTGTTCATGAACCACTGAGCAGGCTCTATTCCATTCTGTCCGAATTACTCCACAATCAGTCAGAAATCTCACGACAGACTAGGTTGTCTTTTTGTTGTTTTTATTCCTCTAGGAAAAAAAAAAAAAAAAAAAAAAAAAAAAAAGGCAAATTAAAGGGCCAGGGCTGTCTGTGCCCATCCCGCTGGAGTGCTGTGGAGCCGGCATTCCTGGCACTCTGCGAGGGAAGCGCTGCCGGGGCACGGGAGCTGTGCGAGCCGCGCATCCCGGGCTGGTCCGAAGCGTGCGCAGCCCCGACAGCTTTGCTCCAATTGGCTCCATGACATTCCCTGCTCCGCCGTGATCCTAATGGCTTGAGACTGCCCGAATTCTCCCAGCCCCAGCAATTAGTTTTCGTTTTCTGGAGCTCGGCTCGCCCGAGCGTTCTCCGCTTGCAGGGGCGTGCCGCAGCCGGGCTCGGCCAGCGCTGCGTGAATCGCCCCCCGGCCGAGCCCCGCTGCCCGCGCCCCCGTGCTGACTCAGCCGGGCTTTTGTGCCTGGCGGCAGCACAAAAACCCTTCACAAATTTCGTTAGGTTTTCCTGATCAAAAGAGCCGTGTAATAACAAAATTGTACAAATTGTCTTAGCAGATATGTCATGTGTTGGCACCTCAGCCAGAGAGAGTTTGTCTTTCTCTTCCCTTATCTAAAACCCAGCACAAGGCAAGCTCTGTGTTATCTGATTCCCCCACCCAGACATTATACCACCCATTTACACACCAAGACCCAGTTCCAAGGTGCCAGAGCAGCATCACAAATTAAAATTTCTTTCCAGTCACATTTACATGGGCAGCACTTCCCCAGTCCTGTGCTCTTCTGGCACTGGCAGCTGAAATAAGGATGATTTTTCTAAACACAGACATACATCTGCATTGCTCAAAGTAATATATATATACATAAAATATGGGAACTGCTGAGTGGCTTTTCCTCACACTACTGAGAAGCACGTATTTCCTCCATATATTTCCTAACACCAGGCATATGGCCCCAATCCAGTGAGTTATAGAAGGTTTTGCTATGTGTGATTTTATGGAGAACAGCAGGAGTAAAGGCTCCTCAGGAGCTTTTCTTTCTCTCTGTGTTTCCCTGGTAGGAGGGAAGAGCAAAGGGTGCACAACATATCTCTTTGAATCAATTTGTGCATGTATGAAAAACACATGAGAACACACAAACCACCATCTGTTGACATTGTTTTGTATCATCCCTGAGAAGAGGAAGCATAAGGAGAGAGGTTTAGGCTGAGACTGTTATTAGGGAAAGCTGGCTATAGGACAGAAGGAGAAAGTGAAGATGAAGAAAAAAGCCAAGGCAGAGTAGGGCACAGACCTAGAGGAAAGAGAAACATAAATGTGCTAAAAAGGAGAAAATTTAATTTATCACTGTTTCCTGGCTGTGTCTGCCTCAGTTTCCTGTCAAGCTCTGTTGGGCTACTTGGTGCTCAACACCCCTGTAGATCTTAAACTTCCCTGTCCTGCTGCCTTGGAAAGGATCTGGAAACACGAGTGCAGCACACTCTTCATGCTGTGCCTCACCTTCATCTTCACCTGTGCAGGTCAGCTCTCTCTGGCCACAAACATGGTTTGACTGTTGATTTTTCAAGGTAGTTATCCTCTCTTTGTTCTACTTGTGATACACAACATCTTGGGAGTGATGTTGTCTGTGATAACTCATCATAAACACTACTTTTGAAGGGCATTTTGGAGCATAAGGGAGAATAAGGAAGAATAAGGTTCTGATTAAACTGAGATGGTGCCACTGGCAACAGCTTAAAGTGCATTTTGAAGGCAAATCAACACACTCTAAATTAAATCACATAGTGTTAAAACTAGCCTTTGTCCTTGGCTGAACATGAACTTTAGGAAAGTTTTCTTTGGGAATTCTTCACAAGCTAGAGATCAGTGAGACAGGAGAATAAGGAATAATTTGCAGGGAATCCTTAGCTCACAGACAGCATCCATGAGTGCAGGAACAGAAAGTATGATCAGAGAGTGATCAAAATGTGACAATTTCAAAAAGCCTTCTTCCTAATTTAGTAGGCAAGCAGCACACAGGAGATACTTAAAAGAAACATGGTTTCCGCAGGTGCAGCATCCATGCCCTGAGGAATACTGTGCAATGGGAGCCAGGGATGGTAGGACGAGCTGAGTCCTTGGCTCCAGGCAGGTCTCACAGCAGTGAGTGTTTGCATGGCAGGTGCTGCCAGGCTGTGAGGAGAGGTTTGTCTGCAGTGATACTTGACCCGTCTGTCTCCCATCCTCATCAGCTGGAACACCATTTGTGTTTCCAGGCCTTTCACAGCCCTTCCTCAAGGTTAGCTCAAACACACTCAGCAAAGACAGCTCAGCCTGCAGTTGGGGAAGGATCAGAAATGCTTCCAGCCATTTTGGTGTGTCCGTGAAATGACCCTCTTGATCTGATTGCTCTTGACTCATCGCTTTCCTGCCATCGTCCCTGTCGACCAGCTCTGAGTCTCACTGCAGAAAAACAGGAGAAAAACCATGGCTCAGCAAGTTTGGTCTGGAACGGCAAAATCAAGTTGTAATTTAATTCATTGCAAGCAATGCAAGCCTGTGCTTAGCAAATTGCCCCTTCCTCAAGTCAGAAAACTCCTTGTGCCTGTGCTTTCTCCTCCAACACTACTGCTGATGGAGAGAGAGGTGATTCTCCTGTGTGATAGTTCTTTCCCAGTGACTCCCCAGATTTAATCTCCCTTCTGCAGCAGGTAGAAGTTAATTTTACAATTGGCCAAGACAGTTAAAACAACAGAGTTAATTTCTGATATCTGAATTGGGAATGGAGGAGTGGGGAATCAGATCTGCCTCAGCTCCATGTCTGCAGCCTGAAGCCAGGACAGGGAAATTTGGAGAGTAGAGGGGGCATCACCTGGGGCATGATGTCAAGAAGATACATTTTCTAGTCTGTAGAATGAGGCATTTCCAGAAGATAACTGAGTACCACTGCCTGGAGGGTCTTGAATCCTGCTGTCTACCCAAGGGGAGACTTACTTGCAATACAGAGACCTAAATATAAAACCCAGACATAGCACAAATACCCCTCTTTATCACCCTTAGATCTGAATGTTTTTAATAATTTTTAACAGAAAACAAAACAGAACAATCTCATTTTTATTTTTGAAAATACACAGTGTTTTTATTTGTATTTCTTTGAGGTGATGATAGCTACCCAAATGTTCCCAAAAGAATATATGTCAGGAAAAATGCAGCAATATCCTGGCAAAATGGAGGTTGTAAGCAGTTATCTTTTTAAAATAGGTAAATATCTTTCTCACTTTTTTTCTGTGCAATCCCACTCTTGAATTCCTGGTGCAGTTGCAAATAACAGTGGTTCTCTAAATCCTTATTCCTGTTATAAGCAAAGAAATTCTAAAAAAAATTTTTGCTGCGACAATTCAGGACTATGTGAGACTAGGAGTGATTCTTCATAGAGGGCACTTCCCATTCCACTCTGACCTTGATAGGCTACAGAAACACCTGAGCAGCATCTTTTCTGGCTCAGCACATTTTTTAAAAAACATCAGCTGTGCTTTCTTTTAAAAGTCTGCATTAGCTTTAAAAACCTTACTGGATGGCCTAGTTTCCTGTGGAATTATAAAAAAACCAAAATTGCGCCTTGGGCAGGATGACCTCATTCTTTGCATTCTTATTCCCTGCAGCTCTTCCTTATGCTTTTTGCTGCTGGGATGTGTTGGGTTGTGCTGTGCATCAGTCAGTGGATAAAGCAAGGCACGGAGTGTGAAAGCAGTAACCATGTGAGACACTAAACCTTTCCAAGACATAAGCCCCCATCAGTGGGCACAAGGTCTGTGCCTCCCATCACACTTGATCTGTTTGACTTTCTCACCAGCTTGAGCAGAAGCAGGACCCTGTGCAGCTGCAGTCTGCTGGGATGTGCAGGTTCTGTCTGACCCTTCCCCTGCCTAGGTGACTACTTTAAATCTTTAGGCACATACATCAAGGGTGGCCATCAATACCATCAGCTGTAAAATGAATTATGTAGGTGGGTACATGTTATGGATGGGAAAGGTGAGAAGACAGAGCCTGCCTCCCACCATCTCTGACTCTGCTAGAGGAAAACACCCAGTCAACACTGCCCCCTCTCCAACATACTGGGGGCTTTTGTCCATGGGAGTCAAACTCTGGTGGAGAAAGATGGGCCATGGAGCTACAGAGTTTTTGTGAGGTGCCTGCCTTTCACTCCCTCCCACTGGAGCTGCTTCACTTTGTACAGCTGATTAAATATTCATTGGGCCAGGGAGAGAGGAGCAAGAGATTGAGTCTATTGCCCAGTTGTTCCAGCGTTCACCTGGGATGAGAGAGATGCAGGGTCAAGTCCTTGCTCCAAAGATGATTTAATTATTCATACAAAGTGGAACAGCTCCAGCAAGAAGGACACACATGCCAGCAAGACTGACAGCTCTCTCCTGCTCTGCACAAAACCTCTTCCCTTTTAACTCTGGGGTTGCTTCATGCATGTTTTCTTCTGGCCAAGAAAATGTTTCCTGTTTTTACTGTAGTTTGCTAGTTCATTGACGCTGCTCCCCAAAGCAGGGCTGGCATGGGCACCGTGGTCCGTGGCAGGATTCACAGTGGAGGCACAACCCCTTGCCCACCAGTGACTTGTTTGTCATCAGGGTCAAGAATTAGCCTTTTTCTGTGCCTTACTCCCTGGAACCTCAGCTGTCTTCCACACCTGTGCAGAGGAGAGCCCAGCAGCTGCAGTGAGGGCCAGGATCCAGGAGACAGTAGGGAACATGAATTTCTGGGTTTTCAAGGGCTCACAGGATCTGCTATGAGGAGCAGGCAGTGAAAATAAGGAACTTCCTCTGCAAGAAGGAAATCTGTAGCCTTTCATCCTGTTTGTTTCTCCTGATGTATTTCAATGTGGATATTTTACACCTCCTAGGTCAGTGCTACTACAGTTATTTTTTCTCCTATTATCTAAAATTCACTGAGATGGAAAGCTAAAATTTTCCCCTACAAGGGCAAGTGGGAATGGTCTGTGTTGTGTTATCCTCAAAACACAAGCAGTCTTAATTTCAGCAGCATCTCACAAACTTTAAAAGTATCAGGATTAAGAAAGAGATTAAATAGCTTAGTCTGTTTTGCAAGGAGGATCTTTATTTAAGCACTTGGCCACTAACACAGCTGGATTTCCATGGGACCCCTAAATCAAGTTATGCCACCCTCAGCATACTGGGTTGTGTCTATTGCAATGAATGTCATTAGGTAAAAACACAAAATACCAGTGTGGTGTTTAAATTTACACACACAGTTGTAACAGAAATGTGAAGTTATCCAATTCATTTAATACATTTGGTTTGTTCTGCTATTTGTTCAGTATTCATAAAGGAAAAGTTACTGAGCACAATAAAACACAATTCTGTACAATTATTATTTCTTTTAAAATCAAAGCCAAACAAAACAAGACTTAAAAAATAGCTATATAAAATATTTTGTTCTTATACTTGCTATCAAAATCTGGTTCTGTTGATTTTGACTAATGACTTACACACTCAACAGAGATGGCATTGTTTACTTTCTTACCCAAGTTTACATTTATTATTACTGCTAAGTTTTGTGTTAGCACATGCTGTTTTAAATTAAATGAATATCCAAATTCTGTTTTGAAGTTGCTAATGGCACCATATGTACTGCATTTTCTTGCATGCTATTTAAAGAAAAACTCTTAATTGTACTACCATCGCCCGAGGATATTTTTGTGGTAAGCAATTAAGATTCATTTTCCTGTTCATGTAGAAAATCACTTCATGAAAACACTGGAATATAATAACTTTTGTCCAATTTATGCATTCTTGCTTTGATAATTTGTATTAAGGGAAAAGAGAACTATTGTTTAAAATCTGAGAATCTCAATAAGCTTTTAACTGTTATTTCCATCTGAACAGTTCCTTCCCTATCCATAAAACAAGCAATGTAACAAAATGTAAATATTTACGTCTAAACTTAACCAGTGAATCTATGTGTCCTCTGGTTTCACTGCTGAAGGTGTAAAACAGGCAATAGGAACCCAAAAGTTGGTCAAAGGATTCAACATCAGGAAATAAAATGAACAATCCCCATAGTTCATCCAATATTCAGAACCAGCTGGAGGCAGAGCCCGTGCTGTTAGAGGAGGTGAGAAGCTGCCTGGCAGTGCCACATCTGTGCCCGCAGCACAGACCCCAGCCCTCCTTCCCGGGGGTCCCAGCTGCTGCTCCAGCTGCGGGCACAGAAAGGGTCCCTGCTCCTCCCCAGGGCTGCCATGGACAGCAGAGGAGGCTGCGAGCAGCTCCGTCAGCCCCACGCTCCAACTTGGCTTGCGAGTGATTTGTTCTTCATGACAGGGTCAAGCTGCTGTGAAAAGGTTAAACAAACGGGCTTTGTAAGCTCCTTTTAGGGGAAAGCTGGTCAGAAGGCCCCTTTAATCAGCGATCCCCTTTAGCCCTGGGAACAGGCACCAGCCAGACTCACTCGCACGGCTGGGGGAGCCGGGGTGAGCCCGGGGCGAGGGTTCCTACCCTCCTGCAGCTGCCTTTGGCTGCAGAGACCGGAATCCTGCCAGGGAAGGGATAGACTGGAAGTGCTCCTGTGCCTCCCCTGTGCTGAGGTGCTGCCGCAGAGGAGGAGGAGGAGGAGGAGGACATTCCTCTGGGGCCAGTGTGTAGCCCAGCATCCCTAATGCTGTCTGCACCCATCCTGTCAGGAGGGTAATGAGGGGAAGTTCCCAGACTGAAATTAAAAGCACCTCGGTCTTCAGAGGAGGTTTGTAACAGCAGCCTTCGGCTCCCCTCTGCTGGGAGAGGATCCCTCGTGGGTTAATCCCTGCAGATGGGCAGGTTGTAGTTCAGCTTCTCCTGACCCATTTCGAGGTGGATACCCAGTGCAGTACACATCTGAGCTGCAACTTCTTGGAGATGCCCTAGGGCAGGGATGGCTCCTCCTGACCCTTTATTCATAGGGCAGGTTAATAATAGCGCTGGCTCCGCCACCCTGCCAGGGAGAGCAGCGGCCAGGGGTGGCTCCGCTCCTGCAGCTGAGAGTGGTGGAGGCAGGAGGAGGTGGCACTGGGGCTCCTCGGCCCCGTGTGTTACGTGGGAAGGGTGGGGAGGTGAGTGGCAGGAGCTGAGCGGGCGGCAAGGGTGTTGTGACACTGCTCTCTGTCCTCAGGGCTCCCCTGCCCGTCACAGCTGAGTCATTCCTTAGCTTGGGCCCTTGTCTCCTTCCTGCTTATCCCCACTGAGCATCTTCTTCCCCACCCTCCATCCCCAGGGCTCAGCTGGGCAGTGCCCAAAATCCACACACAGGCATGGGCTGTGACTCCTGGAGCAGCACCTGCAGGAAAGCCCAGGGGCTGTTGTGAGCAAACCCTGCCACGTTCCCTGTGCCAATTCCAGCCGTGCCCATGCCAGTCCACGTCTCTGCCTGCTTCCTCTCTTGCTTAGATCCTTGCATCCCTCACCTTGTTCTCTTCAGCTACTTGGTACTTACCACGAGATAATACAGAAGTGATTTTCCACAATGACTCCAAGCCTATTTGATTCCTGCACTTCATCCTGCCATTGTTTCATCCTTCTCTCCTTATTATATCTAACATCCATTTTCTTTTCCTCTCTCTGCCTCACCATCTTCTCTGCTTTGTGTACATTACCCCCTTACACTGCAGACAAATATGAAAACAGAAAAAGTTACCACCTCCCTCCTGTTTATTGGCATGCCCCATCAGAGGTACCAGAATTGCCTCTATGAGTACCCCAATCTATTGCAGAACATAATAAAACAAATAAATGCAGTCAAATAGTGAAGCTGATCCCCCCATTCTGTTTCCATAAAAGGATCTCTGTGACCAGAATTTAGAAAAACAGTACTGTGGTTCCTACTTTGAGTTCTTCTCCCAGTAATTCTGTTAATTCAAAAAACCCCTCAGATCTCCTTCTTATTTGTTGGTCCATTTTGTATCATTTCTGCTCCACTGAGACCATTTCCTAGGCAGTAATTTCAATATCCAAAACCTGGGTAACAATTAATTAAAATGAAACAACAAAGAGGAGACTAAAAAGCTTCATACTTTTATTTAATAACCTAGTGAACTTAAGAGGTTAATCACTTTCTGTGCCACTCTGATCTCTGACTGCCATACAGCTCTTGGTGAAATAGCCACAGTATTTCACAGAGATGGAATGGATTTGGTAAGAGGCCAATCTTGTGATACTTCTTCAAAACACAGCAAAATGGACATGTTAGTGCCTGCCAGATAAGAACTTGGTACTGAGCTACTGAAGCCAGCAGCGGTTTGGATGTGAATTAAGAGCCTGAATTCCACAAGAATCAACATATTTCCACCACCATAGTCAACCTTCAGCTGAGTTTAATCTCCATCCTGCATCAGCTGTCAGCCAGCTGAAGAGTTGCCTTGCCTCCAGGGTGAGAGAGCTTTGCAGCAATGAAGCACTGAAAGAGAAACCAGGAAGTCACCCAGTCACCCAGGCCACTCTCCCACCATCCCACCCTCTGCAGCAAAGTTAGGTAAAACACTTTACATATTCTCTTGTAGATATTTTTTCTGATTTGCATTTCTGTGCCACGAGTCCTGGGATTTCTGTCACACCCTTTTCTTGGATATCCTCTTAAAGGACAGACTCTGTTTTGAATTTTTATCCTAGTTTTCTTTGCTGCAAATTTAAGTGATTTATCATTCTTCTTCAGTTGCTCATAAGTGATTGCCAGCAACTTTGTACCCACATTTTACATATAGAACGCTGCTGTCCCCTGTCTTCCTACTCTTTTTTTTTTTTCTTTTCTTTTTGCAGTTTAAACAAAGACACATCTTTCACCCCTCATGTTTTCCAGATTTCCTTTATCCTGTAGTCTCTTTCCTGTTGATCATTATGAGGGCAGCCAAGCTTCCCAACTCTGCGAGCAGCATGTCAGAATGCCATTAGGCTGGGGGCTGTGAGGCACGTACCTTGGAAAGATGAGCAGGGAGGGAAATGAGATGCAGCACTAAAGGATGTGGCTCCTGTGAACAACGCTTATGAGAAAAAAAAATGGACTCCCTACATAAACTTGAAAATCTGGGGCAGCTATTCCCCAGAGTGACTCAGTGAGTGTGATCACACCACAGCTCAAGACACCTTGTTTTCTCTATATTGGAAATTTGGATTATTCAGCAGCCCCTGGGCAAGTAAAGACTGATGTGATATGGCTGAGGTAGGAGAGAGGCACTTGGACTGCTTGACAGCAAGTGTGTGGCCAACCCTGCTTAGCATCTGCATGCCAAATCTCTTAAAAGAGGGAGAAAGTCTCTTAAAAGACAGAGAAATTATTTCATTACCAGAAATTATGTTGCCACTCACGTAATGCAGATACTTTCATCCAGATGAGTGATACAAATGTTTTTACATTACGCTTAATTTTCTTTTCCTCATCAAAATGATGCAGATACCACAAACATACAGTTCTACCAGTGGGGCATGGAATTGGTCCTGTAAATTATCCATAACTGCATGTAGGATCAGATCTGAATTAACTCAGCTTGATGTTCAGACCTAGACCCTGAAGACATGTGGTTTGTGTTTCAGAGAACCAAAGTCTGGGCAATGACTTTCAGTATTCTCTAATTTTTTCATGTGTTCTTAATACTAATTGCTTGTAGGTCTAACTTTCCCAAAACATGATCATAGAGAACAAATTTGCAAAGTTAGTTCCAGCATTTCCTCATGCTGAAGAACTTTTTAGGTAAGATTTCACAGTGACATCAATGAGTTCCCAAGCAACCAAAATTGATTTCAGAGGCTTAAATATCTTACAGAACCAGAAAAGCTCTGAAAAGCAAAACCTTCAAGATGTTCACTCTGTGAACAGATCTGCTTCTCCCCGGTATTAAGGTCCATTAACAACCTATCACACTGCCAGGAAACAGCCAGAGGTTACAGGCTACCTGAAAAGTGACCTTTGGTATGTATCTCACAAAGTTGCACAAGTACAAGCAATGTTAATCTTTGGCAATAATTATATTCTAGACTTGGAACAGAAGAGTCAAATTAACATCTCTGTTGTTGCAGAAATTATAGTTAGGTTCTTGTTTTCTGTGAAGCAGGAAATTCTGTCAGCAATATATTGATACTCTGTGTGATCAAAGCCAACTCAGAATTACATCTTACCGAATTCAGAAGACTCCAAAAACGACAAAAGACACTCTACCTTCAAGAATGGAAGGATCTGGTGTATGTTTTATTCTGGTTATTCTTTACACATTTTATTTAAACCTATCTCTTTTAAAACTCTTGTTTCTGTTGGCAATATTATGTGAAAGAGCAGAGTTCAGACACAGACACCATCTCTTCTAGGTATGAAGAAAACAAAAATTCAGAGGAGTGATATGAAGGGCAGTAACAGCAAAGTAAATCAGGTAAATCCAAAATGTGGGATAGTAACAAACATGCTTAGCTGGAGAAGTGCTCTGCACAGTCCCATTGATGAGGAAAAGAGAAAGGTGTAAGTGCAGAAGTAAGAGGAGAAAACCTGCTGCAAACGGTGTGCAGCACTTCAGCTGTGATTGGCATTTCGTGGAGAGCTCAGTGCCCAGGTGCTGTCCCATGGCTCACAGGGAGCTCCTCTGTGGGGTTTTTATCAGAGAAATATACTTGTTCTGCTATTGATTTTTGACACAATAACAACAGCAACAATGAAAGCAGAGAGAAGTTTCTTGGATCTGAGCAAGGCTCTAAAACAGAGAAATGACAGAGGATGTGCATACTAGAGAAGGGTCAAAACTTACTTTAAAATATCTTTACGTTTGTAATGGCAAACCTGGAAAAGAGTAGGGAACAACTGGGTGCAAGGCCTTCCTACACCTATCTAGATGGGAATTTATCCTTCATCTTGGGTAGCCATCTCTTTTTTTTCTGACTTAATTTAAGACTAATGTGTGTTTGGTCCTGTCCCAGGGAATGTTAGAAAAAAAAATATTCGAACAAAATGGAATACTGTGGAAATTTTCTGAACAGCCACTAAAGACAGAGACACCCCTAAAAATAACTTTAAAGAAAAAAAAAAAAAGTGAACAAATAAACAAACGAACAAAAAAAAGCCCAAAAATCACCTCTGCTTTGGGATAAAGCTTAAGGAGGGAAGAAGACGCATTCCCGAAGAAAAATTATTCCTTCCTTCAGGAGGGCTCTGTGAGGATGGCCTCACCCCGCATCTGTGCTCTCGTGCAAGGATGACCATTCCTGGGGCGAGGGCAGGCGATGGAGCGATGAGCCCCGGCCGGGACGCGCTCGCCCCAGCCCGGCCCTGCGGCTGCGGCTCCGCTCCCTGACGGACCGAGCTCACCCCCAGGGCCAGGGGAAGCTGCTGTGCCCCGACAGAAACTTAGCCCCGGTGTTCCACCCCTCCTCGCCTGTCCCCGGCTGCGCGGGCTCCGCTCCGCAATCGCCGGGACGTGCGAGCTCACTGCGCCCCACGGAACCTGGGCTCAGAGAGGTCTGACAGGACGAAACCAGCTTGAAAAATATGTTTATCTCAAAAAGTAAAATAATCAGAGTCAAGAAGAGACAAAACCAGATTTAAAAAAATGGGCTAAAATAGGAAAGGAAAGGAAAGGAAAGGAAAGGAAAGGAAAGGAAAGGAAAGGAAAGGAAAGGAAAGGAAAGGAAAGGAAAGGAAAGGAAAGGAAAGGAAAGGAAAGGAAAGGAAAGGAAAGGAAAGGAAAGGAAAGGAAAGGAAAGGAAAGGAAAGGAAAGGAAAGGAAAGGAAAGGAAAGGAAAGGAAAGGAAAGGAAAGGAAAGGAAAGGAAGTGAAAAAGAAAAAGAAAAAGGAAAAGAAAAAGAAAAAGAAAAAGAAAAAGAAAAAGAAAAAGAAAAAGAAAAAGAAAAAGAAAAAGAAAAAGAAAAAGAAAAAGAAAAAAAAAAGGAAACGGGAAAAAAATAAAAAGGAAAATGGAAAAGAGGAAAAGAAAAAGGAAAAGGAAAAGGAAAAGGAAAAATAAAAGGAGAAAAATCCATCCAATGTCCGGATCGGCACACCCACCGCCCCTTGCGCACCCCGGGGCAGCCCCGGCACACGCTCTCTCTCCTTTCATTGAGCTGCCTGCTGCAGCATCTCCTGCACACGCCGTGCAGAGGTTCACTGTAATTACCATGTGAAACTTCGACAAAATTATCTCTCACGGTACAACTGAAAATTAGCAAATCCAGCAGTTTTAATGCTGAGGGATTTTCTTTCCCAAATAAAGGCTAACGAAAACATCAAGTGTCACCAGGTTGCTGGTCTATATCTAATGAAACAAAGGCAGGAGAACTTGTGCTTTCTCTGTCAGTGCTGCAAGACACAGTACCCACATTGGAGAGATGCCACAGAACTGGGGGAAATTCAGGGAGGCAATGCTGGATGTGAACACCCTCCTGGAAGTTAAGCACTATCCTTCTCTTGGCAAGGAGAGGGCAGGAAGGAGGGACTGCATGTCCCTGTCATGTGTTAGATGTCAAGCAAAGGGCAGAAGCACTTACTGTGTTTCTTAGAGGCCAAACATTGCCATAAAGAACTACATAAATCGTTTGCAATTGGTCTTGCACAGGGACCATGGGTGGGCAAAACAAACCATGCAAATGACATTTTGCAGGGGGAAATAACAGTGGGTGGTTATGATGACATTATACATGTACTGAGTATCTTTCATTGCATGCTCCTGTGGTTTTAATGCTCACCAAGACTTATTTTGTTTATATATGAAATAAACATAATTGCTAGAGCCTAATAACTCATGTATTTCCTTTGACTTAACTGGATTTTACTAGTGTTAAAAATTTATGTTCAAGACAAGTAGATAACAAAGAAGAGTCGATCTAGAAATCTCTTTGTCTCTTTCAAGGATGAAAACAGAAAGAGGAAATGCATGTTTCATCTCTTTGTCTCTTTCAAGGATAAAAACAGAAAGAGAAAATACATGTTTCAACATACCAATGAAAATAGATTTGGTCTTTCCACAGAGGAGACCAGGGAAAAAATCACAGTAAATTATAGAAATAAACAGTATAAAACAGGTATAATGGCAAAACTCTTTAAAGAAAATTTAAGTGCTCATCTGAGAAAAGATTCCATCATACAGACAAAACGGGTGCAACCGGAAGGGGCTTGGTAGTCTCATCTTGGGGTGATAGAATAATTTTGACAAGTGTCAAGACTCAAAGACAATGCCCAGGGAAAAGCCAGGAGGAGGAAATGTGCAATTTCAGCACCAGAAAAAGAGCATTCCCAGTACGAGGAACAGCTAGGTCACTGCTGGGTAATGGACAGGTTTTAAGTGTGCCTGAAGATGGTGCTGTTTAGATGGCAGAAGGAAGGGCTGGGACAGTTGCAGTAAAGAGATATAATGTGAAACAAATAAATAAATAATACATTGTTCACCTAAATTTCTGTAACTCTCCAGCAGATTATTCCAGCAATAATTCCAAAATCTAAGCAGGGGAGATTCATTGAGAAAAGGCTTAACAACCAACTTAGATCTTGAATAATTTCATTGTGATAAAAGTTTCTGGTGAGTGAAATTTCAGCCCCTGATGCCTGTCAGCAGATGCCACTCCCTCACTCCAGCACAGCCAAGGTCCTTCTGCTCCCCTTGCAGCACCCCACCCTGAGTATGGCCTTTAAAAACTTGTGTCTGTGCATTGACCACTCTAAATAAAGGAGAAATGGAAGGGAAATACTCATGGCTGACTTTTAAGCAACAGATGGTGAAGGAATTTAAAGTGGAATTTCCCACCATGTAAAAGCTTTAATGTTATTAAACTTTATTTTAATGTGACTGCAAAGTGATCTGCTACAGTTTATGTCACTGCCAGCCTGGAAACCAGATTTTTTTTTCTGATGATTTTTATAAGGTAATTTTTTAAAGAGCACCAGGATCTGGACTAGCACATTCAAAAAGAAACTCACTGACACATGTAAGACACTTCTATGCAATTAGCAATAAATAATCTGAGGGGAAAGCAAGTTTTCTGGCAAAATGCAGCTCTAGCAAAATTTATGCTTTCCCTTCAATTGCACAACAATTTTTAACACCATATGCCAATCTGGGAATCTCAAGCCCAGTAATTAGCTCCGAGTTTTTGGAACACTCCATGAGGCCTGGATTAATCCCAACTGTATTATCTGGTGTCAGTTACTCTGAGTTGGAGACAGCATAGGAGTTACCAGCCAGTGAATTGTGCAATAATGACCAGATGCCAAATGCTATTCCTGTATGTATATTTTACCTATAACCCTAGGTGTTAGATCCAATCAAGGGAAAATCCACTTTCCTCGTGGTGCAAGGCAGAGCACGCTGCATTTTTGCATAAAACAATGTTTCCCATTTGTCAAGCTTTAAGTCAATCCCCTGCTGAGCCATTGTACTGAAATGCATGTTGTTTTAAAAAAAAATTTACTTCTTTCCAACAAAAATATTATTCCAGAACTATCTAATGACCTTAGCATCTTGCAAGATCAAGTCTTGAGTGGAAGCACAGCCTTGGCATGGATCAAGGCATAGGAAGCCTTTCCTACAGTGGGTTGCTCTCTCTTGTGTCCCCTCTGCAGCAGCTTCAGCTTGTCCCTCCCATCAGAGTGTCTGGTCTGTGCTGCCTTGCAAGAAGTGCCCAGAGCTGGGTCAGCAGTCTGCATTACTGCAGTGAAATCTCCATGTCAGAGGTGTCAACAGCACCCCATTGTCTTCTGCTAATTTCATCATCTTTTTTACTTGTGCCCCAAAAGTTGAAGGCAGCCTAAGTGTCACTGGAGGGACAGTTAATGCAACTGAGTTTCTCTATGATAGTTGTCTTTTTCTTGCTCCATAGCAGAACTATCTCTCCTCCAAGGGATCTTCTGACTGTAGGGCTTACATCCAGCAGGACAAATAAAATCCAGTGGGAAGAGTTGCCTATGGTTTGGCAAATCACTTTGCTTGTTTCAGTGTGTCCTCTGGGGGAAAAAACCAAAACAACACAAGAAACCCACAAATATAGTCATTAATAATATCATTTGTCTCATGGTCTTTGCAGGTGGGAGTCAGTGGCCAGAGAGATGTGTCTGGTATCACTCAATCCAGTAGCATTAAATGGTCCTGCCCCAGCACCTTGTCTCCCAAAAGTCCTGGGTCATAATTGAAGTCCTATATAAATATCGTGGATGACTTTGGGAATATCAAAACACACTAACAATGTTCTGGACATGCCATGAACTCTCCTGACAGTCATTAGGCACTACTAGGGCACAGTGTTTCTGATAAATGTGTCCTGTGGATGAGACAGTGTGCTATACTCATAAGTTTCTGTGCATATTAGGGTGTCTAGGTTAGCTGTAAATGACTAAATTATAAATTATTTCCACTACAAATAACCCAGGTTCTCTTTTTCTGTTTTATGTAACAATGAAAGTGGAAGTGATGCTGGTGGACCCAGAACATCTGTGTTTCTCATTCTTCAAAAGCTTCACAGATTGTGGTTGGGAAGAAGAAAATAGCTTTTCCAAAAAAGTCATGAAAAAGCTTCCTAGGAATGAGATGATATTTCTAAGGCATTAAAATCGGGGGGAAAAACCAAAACTAAAAATTTAAAAAAGCCACAACAACAACAAAAAGAACCCCAAAAGCCCCTAAGGAACAACACAAAAATCTTTCAAAAAAAGAACCTTGACAAGATTGTCTTTATAGAGTAGCTTGTTCTGTGTTGTGTGGGGCTCTATTTCAGTCCCAAGGCTAAGTGCCTAGCAAGACCAAGCCCCATATCAGAAAGATGGGACCTAAATTAAGACAACAGTAAAAGAGGGAAACACATGAGGCAGTTTTCAGGCAGTGAAGGAACAAGGCAAGCTAAATATTTATTAGTCTGAGGTCAGAGGTTGTCCTAGGATCAGGATTGAACACAGGATTGCCCTGTGCTGTTCTGATTTTACAAATAACTTGTCTCCATCTTTGTAGAGGATTTGGCAATTTACTGTGCAGGGTATTTTTTCAGCTAGATGTGAAATTTGAGGCAAGCTTTAATGGTAATTCTGTAAGGTTTTCCTTGTTTGTTTGGGATTCTTTTTGTTAGTGTTCTTTCTACTTTTTTCCCCTTCTTTTTCCTTCTTTTTTCAATTTTTTTAAAGTAGACAAAAAGTCTGTGTGGCTCATGAAAAAAAAAATCAACACTTGGAAACTGCTCTTTGAGCTCAGTTATTAACTGCTAAATGATTTTCAAAGAAGGTCTGCTTCCTATTTTTTCCATTTCCAAATATAAAATGTGTCACTATTTTGTCTTGTGTGTTTAGATGTTAGATCAATATCTGAATAATTAAATGCAGCAGGACAATGAACAGTTTAATTAGCCTTGAGGTTTTCAGAGTATTAGCTATTAAAACTAAGTAGGAAAATTGGCTTGCTCTGAAGCCTTTTATTTATAAATTGCAACTTGGCAGAAGTACAGATCTAAGTTTAGTGTACATTTGTGCTGTGCAATACAGAACTGCTAGAAGAAAATCTTAATCCACCTGGACCTCAGCAGTGGTTTTAGTCTGAGCTGTGTTACCTGCACTATGCTCTCACAACACCTGTGAGCATCCCAAGGGGTCCTGCAGCACCAGAACCATCCTGGAGTCGTTTTACACCACAGATCTCACCTGTGCTCACTTTCAATAAACTTTTGGTGAGAAATGAGGAAAGCACACCCATCAGGCTGTGTTGAGAGCACTTTGCAGAGGTTTGTGCTTGGTCAGGGGAGGGATGTAGCCTCGAGGGGCACTGTGAAAAAGTCCATTTTGTCTTCAGTTACAGAAAACCCTGTCCTGGTGTTTAAGCCATTAAAAGGTTCCTACACATCATGTCTCCAGTCAAGGATTAGCAAAGATGTTCCTCTGTGTCTTCTTATTTCCACCTATGTTTTGCTTTCATTAATTGAAGATTCAGGTAAATACAGGCACACATTTTGAAAGATTAGAAGAAAGATTAGTGAAGCAGTGGGGAGAGAAATATTTTATAAACTTTTAAAATTAGTGCAGAACGACCAGACACTTTTCTTATTGACCTAATTTACACATGGAAAAGATGCAAAATGCTGGTTCCTGCTAGCAAAAAATCTTTCCCATGCATTGCCTCACAAGTGTAGTGTTTCATACCAAGGAAGGCTGGTTAAATGTGCACATGGAAGAAACATCAGATAAGAAATGCAGAATAGAAATAAGTCCAAAACAAAGACCATGTGGCCTATGGTCAAAATTACTACCTTGTAATAGGTCAGATCCAGAAGATCCCAGCTGGAGGAAAGGCACAGTGTTATAATTTCTCTCCTCAGATTTCATTCAGATCCAAGCTACTCTTGTTAAATGTAAGCCATATAAACTTACATACCAGGTAAAAATTTCCCCAAATTCAGACTCTGTGAAAAACAGCCTTGAGATTTTTATGATTCTTTTCTTAATCATGCTGATTGTGGTAGAATTTTAAATAATCTGCATCTACTTATCCTGATTAATATCTGATTAGGTACAGATACAATAATTGGCATTTATTACTGGTTGCAAAATTTGCAAAATAGCAAACTAATTTGGAATATTAATCTGAATTTAAATTTAAACTAAAAAATCTAAAAGCCCTTAATAGGTACCAGAAGAGTTCCCAAAACTCTCTAAACACTGAGTGTTACTTAGAATCAACAAGATGTAAGTACTGCTAAAATCCTCATTAATCCTTCCAGTCCACCATTAGATTTGGTCCTTATAGAAAGAAGAAATTCAGATTCCTCAGACTCATATTTCTCAAGTATAGCCTGCACTTTAATTTATACCTCATAAGGCTAAGATATCTCTTCTTTGGGTCAGATCTCAGTAGATTTGTGTTTTTGCTTTGTTTTTAAACTGGCATTAGTAGATCTATGAAAAGAGAAAACTTGTTGGTAGAACACTTGGAATTTCAGCACAAGATATAAAGCAACAATCCAGCATCAGGCAAAAAGGTGCTTGCTCTTCTTGACTCTGAATCATAGTTCCTTTTTAATTCTCTGTTGGTCTCAGAGGTGGGTGCCCACAAGACTTCCTGGATCAGCACAAAAAAAAGTCCAAGGAAATATTTCATTGCCACACCATTTAGTTTTTCTGAATTGAACACATAACCAAATGTACTTAACTCAGAATAGTATAATTGTTGCACTTAATAAAAAAAATTTAAATTATGGTTGAAATTAAGAGTTCCAAATTAATCAGTTGCTTTTATCCCTGTGGACTAAAAGAACAGCAAATCTAAACAAATTTAATCTAAACTGTGTTTTAAAATCTAACTTCGGTTTTATCCTCAACTGAACTTTACTTTGACTTCACTGTACCATGTAATAATTTGGTCAAAATCACACAAAACTTGCCTTTTATGCAAGGGAATGGCTGCCATGCAGCTTTGTGGCATAGTTTTGAGGCTATGTGCATACATTTTTAAGGATAAGCTAAAGATGGAGTGATGAGTCAGGTCCTTGGTCTGCTTCTGCTGTTCTTCCCACTAAAAAGCACAAATGGAGGAAGGGGAAAGGGTTATTCTGGACAAACAATTTAAAAACATCCAGAAAATTGAGAAGTAAAGGTGGGCTTCTTTTCAACCTCCATCAAACAGCTAAAATCTAGGTCTTTGGTTTAATGCCAATGTCCTGTACAGCGATTTTGGCAGCACTTGCCATCATCCCTGCCAAGCAGGGATGCAGAGAGTGGAAAGAGATGACTCTCTACAGGTATCCCTCTTGTCTTTCTGCACAGTAAGTCAAGATAATCCATCAGACTTGGCATCTGGCTTCTGCCTGGCTCCTACCCCAGTGGGGACCAGAGGCACTGCAGGGATGTGCTTGCTGCTGTGGAGACCCACCTCGCTCAACACACACATCCTGCATCCCAGGGAAGCTGTGGAGCCCTGGCGTGGACACCTGGAGGTGTTCAGGATTTGGCCTGACAGCCAAAAGGGACTCGTAGGATCTCACTCAGTCTGACTATCATGGCTGTCACTGTTCAGCTGTGGAGCCAAAATCTGTGCTTAGTGTCTTAGCAATTGCAAGCAGCTGGTGGGGTTTTCCTCTTGCTAAATGTGAGAGGACAGCTCCTCGGGGCTGACCAAGCCTGGGTGACCCACTGGGGCTGCCCAGGGGACTGAATCTGCCCCAGCCTAAGCAAGGAGCAAGGCAGGGTCAGGAGAGCTCTGCCAAAGGTGGAGACGGAGCACATGGAGTTTCAGCAGCTCTGAGAAGCACAGCAGAGCGTTTTCCCTGCTGACAGCTCCACAGAAGATGGATGCAGCAAGACCCCAAGCTCCTGCTGCAGAGGGCTGCCAAAAGCCCCCAGTGCTGGCATCACCCCAGCTGCTTCCCCTCTGCTCTGCTCCCTGCTGACCTGTGCAGGCAGCGAGAAGGTGGATGGGAAGGAGGGAAAGACTCCTCAGCTCAGCTGGTTCCCCCTTGGACAAGGCAGACATTTTCCACACGTTTTCTGCTTGGGTCATTCAGATCTGTGAGGAAGCACCGTTTCAGATCACCCGGTATAAGCTTCTGAAAAGTTCCTCCTGTGCCCCTCAAAAGCACAACTGCTGTGAACCTGAAAAGTGGATATTTGAAAAAAGTGGCTCTGGGATACAAGGGATGTAAATGTCAACCCTTCAACCCCAACTTGTCAAATGTTGTTCTCCTTTATTGTGTGGAAGCTTCACTTAAGCACAAGCTTGTTTGCTTATTTATTAAGTACATATGTTTTATGGAGTCTATGATCTGCAGAAAACATTCCAGCTTTGGGACCCAAGGGCAAAATCCTTCTTTCCAATCTGTACAGATGATCTTTATGCTGATATTTTGCTCTTCCTAAGGGATTTCCGTGTATTGAGGGAAAGAGAAATATCAGAGCTCAAATCCACCAGGTGTGTCTGAAAGGAAAAACCTGCTTTGTTGTCCTCCTCATTACCTCCCTTGGCAAAAGTGGAAATGCAAAATGGAAAATGCAGTAGAAAATATGATGATTGATAGCGCTAGTATTTAATAAACTGACTGTTCTTTACTAAATCTGGTGGCTTTTTGCAATGAAATGATAGTTCCATTAGGATTAACAGGAATTCATAGCTCAAAAAAGGAATGGAGATACTTCTCAAACACTTATCTTAAGCATTTTCTGTGAGAAAGCAACATTTGAAAAGGTTTCATTTCCACTCTTTAGATGTGTGTGATCTTGGATCACCCCTCTAGTTTCTATTCCTTTTTTTTCACCAAGTGTAGTCATTTCCAATAAGGTTCATGAAGGGTTTCTGCTTTTGAAGGTCCCAAATGGCTTAAATCACTCCTAGCACAAATGCACTCTCTATTGTGGAAACTGAAACCTGCCACACCATAAGGTGATCTGTATATTAGAACCAGATATCCCTCCACATCTGTATTTCCAAGCAGCAAAGCAGTATGTTTTGAGTTAACCTACTTTTAGAGTGGCTCATCAGCTAGAGATACAGCTATAAATACTGCTAAAGGGCTGGTGTTTGCCAGACTTTTGCAAGGATGCTGGCAGGGGAGAGGAGGCAATGTAGGCAAAGAAGTACTCCCCTCTGCAAAGTACTTATCCCCAACAAACTACCACAACTGCACTGTGATGGAAGGACACCTCTTCTTCCCACTAAGGGAGCTGTGGTCCCTTGCCAGATGCACTACAGGGGTTTGGGGGCTGCAGGCTGGGCCCTGCTGGCTCCATCCTCTAGTCCTAAGTGCAAGTGGTGTGATATGGCTTGGTTCTTGCCTACCAAAAAAAATGGTCTGATACCCAGCAGGAGCAGCCTATGGGCTTTATCAGCCTCTAAATGCCCTGACACAGACTGAGAGGGGACTGATATGCCAAAAACCTGCAGGGAGTAAGTTTACAGTGAAGGCTGTGACAAACACATGCCCAGCCTGTGCCATGATCCTTTTTAGCCTGCCCATGCACACTCAGACAGGAAAGCCAAGGCATACGAGCACTGGAGCAGGACAAGGCAAGACCAAGCCACCTGTGACCTGGAGTGGAGAGAGCACACCACCACAGTGTGCTGGCTGGAGAGAGCAGTCTCCCACCTCCAGCCGAGTCCCTCCCCTCAGGAAATTCGGCTGACTGCATCTTCCCTGCAGGGCTGCCCTTCCTGCCTCTGCACCACGGTGTGTGTTGTCATGGGGCACCAAGAAATCTTCCCCAAGAGAGACAGATGGAAGGGACCATGCAAAGAGATCCACCTGACTTCTCCTGTATGATGGTCTCCCCTAAACATGTGGAAAATATTGGCTAGATATGCTCTATATCTACCAGGAACACAGGATGACAAGGTTAAACATAGAAGTTTCCTCTTAGTTTGGATAGTCCTCTCCAGCAGACGTGGGGGGAGAATTTTGCATGAGAGAAGGGACATAGAAGGGACACTGGCACCTCTTCCCACTTAGCATGGCAGACAACTAAGCTGCACCTCCAGCTCTCCTCACCCACTTCTCCAGTGCTGTCTTCATTTAAATAGAACTTTAGCTTCCTCTGGGCAAGACATGCATTTACAAAGCCTAATATGGAAATTTTCCTGCAGCAAGGCCACTTATTGCTCCAATTTCAGTTAACTGCAGTGTAGATTTTATTATTCATAGCCAGGGGCTTGTGTAAATTTCTGGGTTGACTTCTCATGTCCTGGCAAGGGCAGAATGTGAGCTGAGGTGCTCAGGTTTCATAAGGAATTACTGTGGGAACTGGCTCGAGCCATCCTAACACAACTCCAGGAGCTTGGCAAGTCCAAGGGGAATCCTGTGAGAAGGAGCTGATATGGTTGGGTTTCCTGCCCAGCCCCACTGAGATCCTGGGGAAGATAGCACAAACAGAGCTTTACCACTGAGTTCACTCCGTGCTTGACCCAGCCTTCCTACTGCTTCAGGGTTTTCTAGGACTAATCAGAATTGATAACAAAATAATTCAGAACAAGAAAGTGAATGCATTTGGGGTTTCCACGGATTTACATTAGGATCTGACTTCATTGCAATATTAATTTTGACTAGGTTCAATCCTTTCTGAAAGCATTTCAACACTATTTTCATGCTGTATGAAAATGTAATTTTTGTATACCATAATAAATATATTCATATGTATGTAACTGAATATATCTCCAGATATGTATCTCCACACATGCTGGAGCATTGCAAAACCATTTATAATCTATTACAGAACCATTTGAAAATTACATTCATCCCCAGATTTTAATGACTCACATAAACTCTAACTACTCATGGATTTCAAAAAAGATTATTTTTGAACTTACTCAAAAACTTATGGCTTCACATTTGCATGTATATCATTGGTGAAAGAGTTTTTGTTTGGAGGGGCAGGATGTATGCTCTAGTCAGATATGATTTAAAGAAGCATAATTTTCACATGACAAGAGAAAACTCTTTCCTTCATCTAACTACAGTTTTAAAGGTTGAATAGTTGTCCTATATGAGGAACCACTCAAAAGTCAGTGGAAAGGAGATGTTTTCTGTTTTTTATCTATGCAGAGCATACTTTCATCTTATTAATATAAATCAAAAATAGACATGATTTTTAAATATTATAAAGTTTCATGTAATTTTCATCAGTTTTCTTGAACATTAGAATATCTCCATAGTATATACATGGTTTGAAATATTTTACTATCAAAGTAGAAAAGCTAGTATGAATTTTACTCCACTGTTAATAATATTTGGGAGCTAACTTTGATCCATGCTTCAATTTTCTTTTTACACAACTGTAGAAGTACAAAGGATGTTTTGTACTGTAAGTTCTTAATACTTTCTTTGATTGAAACTGGCTCTGTCCTGGAATTAATCTAAAACTCCTGAGTCAATCAGATTTAAGAAGGTATGAATTTTTACAAAATTCACTAAGCTCCAACAGTTTTTGAAGTTTGATCTGAGAATCCAATCTATCAACACATGTGGACGTTCATTACAGTCCTTGACAAAGTTTAGTGCTCTGCTGAAATAATTCAAGACTGGATAAAGGAAGAGAAACAGCATTTTAATTTTTACTTTAGAATCCTAAGCTTCAAGTTTTGGCAGTAAATTTTCAGATTCAAACAGTGGATACGTACAAACTAAAGACTATCTTGTTATTAAAAAATAATTTGATTTTTTTTCTTATGTTGCATTACACAAAAATCAAATGTGAAATGTTATTTCAAAATTGAGAGTTATATTCTCTTGTGACAGTACAAGATTTAATTTTTAGTTCCCTAGCTCTTTGATTTTGGTAAAATAATGAGCTGTGTGCAGTGTTTCATTTCGGGAAAATCTTAATTTTCTGGGGGAAAATAATTCCAAAAATCTTACTTGATAGTAGGTTAATGTTCTGAAAAGCTTTGAAAAGTCAGGGCTGCTTTTTTTTTTTTTTTTTTTTTTTTTTTCAGTGTCTCTGTATTTTCCAACGTGATTGTTAACAGAACAAAATATCCATGGTTAGGTCTGGTAAGGATCTCTTTCCATAATGCTCTTTTGTCTGTATAACAATAATAAAAGCTTTATTGGCACCTATTTCACATGACCTCCATAATTCTCCTGTGGCTGACCCTAACCAGTACCAATAAAACCATGCATTTTCTCACTGTACATAAAAAAAGAAAAAAAAAAAAAAAGTTAAAATTGTATAAGGAAATCCATGCCAAAGACCTTTCTAGAAAAACCTCTTTAAAACTGGATTGTATTATAATTGTTATTTCATTTTCTGCAGGGACTACTCTTTTATTTTAATATCTCATATAACTTGCTGATGGTTTATTTTCTCCCTATCTCCCCATCTCCAGTCTAATAATTAAATATTTCTATAAGAGCTCTGGAATTTTAAGACAAGGGAATAGATATTCCCCAAAATCATTCCCAAACTCTTTTCGTAGTTGATATATTCAGGTACGCAAGGACATTCTCCAGTTGGATAATTTATCATGGGTTAAAATAGCCCTCACTTAGCAAGAAGCCAGCTCTTAAGCGCTGCTATTCATGCTGCGAGTTGTATGGCATCTCTAACGAGCAATAAATAGGCATCGCGGACAGTCAGGACGTGCCACAGGCTGGAAGTTTCCATCCAAAGCACTTGGTGACTATCTGTGAATAATGAACACATTCATGGACGCAGCATGGGTTGTGCAGCGTCCTTGAAAGGGGAAAAGTTCTCTTCCAGTATCACTGATGGTGAAGAATTCAGCTGGGCTGGGTTTGTAGAGATCATACACTGGAAAGAAAAATAATTTGCTCTGTTTCCCCATCTTCAGGGACCCGTTAAAATTTACTGTAAATTCAGGAAGGAATCCTCAAAGTGTTGCTACACTCAAGTATTATTTGAGAGGCTTTAGGGTTTTCTACCTCCAAGAAAAAACTTTCCCACTGCTGTGTCCGTGGTTCTTTTCGTGTTCCCTGCGGCAAAGGCCACCCAAAAAAGGTTATCCCCGTGAGATGCGCACGGGACCTCCATCCAGGAGTAGGGACCGGTAGGGACACCCCTCTGAAAAGTCCCCTCTGCTTGTCCCTGCGAGCCTCAGCGGGGCGCAACCCACCACCCCTGGGTGCTGCTCCGCGCCCGCCGCTTTTTGGGGACAGCAGAGCCGGAGCAGGGACCCGGCAAACTCTGCCGGGGCGAGGGATGCCCGGGAGGGAAAGTTTGGGTGGCTCCCCCGCAAGGTGAGCGGGCCCCCGCCTCTCCAAAAAAGCTGCGGGAGAGGAAGGTGCCACACAGAAGTTTACAGGCGGTGCAGTCATCTTCTGGTTGATTTTATGGGCGTTGTTTGTTTGTTTGTTGGTTTGTTTGTTGTTTTATTATTGCTTCTAAGTAGGTATCCCAACCATCCCCCCACCTCTGCTCCTCTGAAGGAGTTTTGGGCACGAAAAAGCAACACTGCTTTCCAGGAACTGGTTTTGCGTTTTGCTGGCTCACGACTGAAGATGCTAATACAGCCTTTATTTGTTTTGCTTTTATACCTAAACATCCGAGAAGAACATGGCTGAAACACTATTTTTTAAGCACACACACACATACATATGTATATACACGTGGGTTTATGTGTATAGTTATAAATTAGAAATATGTCTAATATATTTATATATATATATATGTAACATCAACCAGACGCAAATATTGGCCAAGAATTCCCTTACCCCCAGCGATGACGTCTGATCTCTTAGGAAGGCGTCGAGAGCTGAGCGATCTGTTCAGCACCGCTGTTTTTGACCGGAGAAGGGAGCACGGTGCCGTGATGCCCCTGCCCAAAGCCGCCTCTGTCCGCAGCGCTGGGGGTCAGCATCCCCCGCAAAGATCCGGCCTCCAAAAATCGCGGCCCTTTAAAGCAAGGAGGAGCAGAGGTTAGGGGTGCGAGCGATAAAGCCTGCCTTTCATTTCGCTTCTATTTTACGACACATCGAGGCAGTGAAGGGAGGGCGAGGGGAGACATCAAACACCGGGGGATAATTGCATTCACATTGCAGGAAGCGGCTCCCCGCGGGAGCAACACGGTGACTCCCTGGGCACTCTTGTCACACTCACACACGCGTTTTCGGCCCCAAATCCAGCCCTCCGCCTGCTGATCCCCCGCGGAGCCCGGCCCCAAATCCCCACTTCTGTCAGCCGCTGTCGAGCAAAGGCTGAGGGGGGCTCAGGAGCCGTCGGGGGATGGTGACGGGGGATGTCCCGCGAGCATCCCCACGCCGTACGGCCGGCGGGCATCCCGGGCCAGCGGCGGGCACGGCTGGGAGCCGGGACTGCAGCGGGGCCGGGGCCACAGCCCGCAGCCGGCCCGCACCTCGCGGAGCAGCGCCGGAGCGGACACCTCGGAGAAAAACGTACCTGGGAAAGAAACACAGCCAAGGATGCCAAACAATCAGAGGCCACACCACCTCTAGTCTAAACCCGGTCTCAAAGCCAACTCTGTAGAAAACACATGTTTTTTTTCTCCTTCCTGACCCATCAGGACCTGCCCAGGGAAAGTATCTCCATTCTCCCGCCTGCAAAAAATAAAGATTTACCGTGCCGCAAAGAGACGGCCGTGCAAGAGAAGGCAGTGGGGGAAGGAGAAGCTTCGCTTGGCTTCGCCGCGGCCACGCTGAACCCCGAGGAGGCGGCCCGGGAGCTGCGGCCCCTGCCCGGTGCGGGCAGCCCGGGGGGATGGCAAAGCCCTCGGCACAAGGGACTCCAAAAGGCCCAAGGGCAGCGGCCAAGGATGTCTTCCTAACATTAAATTTAGAAAATACCGGCATTGGGTGCTTTTTCTGATGGATCGCTACAGGAGATGCACACCTTTTTTTATTCTCGTCATCAAAATAAAGCACTAAGTATAGGAAGCCTGAAATATTAATAATGTCACTATAACAATGCAAAAAGTGTGTAAACACATCTACGAGCTTAAAAAATCCCCAATAAACATGGGCATGCATGTACAAGTGTTGTATTTGCAGATATAGAATTATGATCATCCTGATTTTGTGTTTCAGAAATGCCGGAGTACATCTGAGTATATATGATTTTTCTCGAGCACGTTTCAGCATATTGCACACCAAACAGTTATACGCTATACTAAAGAAATACGGGGGAGGGTGGGAGCAGGAGCAAATTTAACAGTGGTGATTTTATTAAACTATTTAAATGGGGACAACGGAAAATATTACAAAAGTTGCATGATCACACTGCAGGAGCTTTTTATAAAATATGGGTATGGGACACAAGCATGTCTTTTATAGATATGCAGATTGTATATGCGATGTATAGAAGCAATCAGGGGCCACGTTTTTCCCTTTATTCCGGAAAACACACATGTATTTTCTGAGTCTGGCAGTCAAATAGAGCTGATCGTTTATGAATGCATAAGAACTGTCGGCCAAACTCGTATTTCCTATACAGGAGCAAGCAAAATGTGCAGAGCATAAAAGTCATATTTGTTAACGCCACTTCTGTGCAACAAGTGACAAATGCTCTGTCACTCAGTTTACAATTCGCTAGACTGCCCACGGTCTCTGCCCAAGTAAGAGAAAGCCGAATGTGCCGCAGCATATTCCCACTTTTCCAGAGCCCATTTCAGAGCTCCGGCTCTCTGCATCTTTCTGGAGCCTTTGGAAGTGAAATTATTCCCTTATCTTTTTTTAAGTGTTCTCTCACAAATAGGCCGTGACCTCAAAGGTCCCCACTGCCACTCCGGGAAAGGGTCGAGGCCGCTCCGTGGCGGGGAGGCCGGCTCGGTTCCCGGCTGTCCCCGGCCCCGCCGGACACTCCCGCTGGGCAGCAAGCGGTGTCCCCGCTCCGCAGCGGGAGGGGAGGCGGGGCTTGGGGAGGGGGTGCTTGTCCAGGAGTACCGCAAACGGGGGCAGGGAGGGATCCTCGGCAGTGGAGGAGGAGATGCTTGACCAGCAGAGCATCGCAGGGACATCTCTGTACTCACCCAAACCTCCACGGGTCTCCGACGTGCACTCTGGACCGAGCTGCCCCTCCACAAACCTGGCTCGCCTGGTCCCAGCAGCGAGGAGAACTTTTGCGGGTTTGCTGGGGTCCATGTCCTAAGGCTGGCTCCAGAGGCTCGGAAAAAGGGGGCGCGACTCGGAAAAAGGGAGGACGACTTTGGAGCTTCCCACGAAATTGTATTACAGTGAGATGATGATAAAAAAGTTGGGCTGAAGAGGGACAACGCCAGGAACGAAGGGCCGGGTCCTGGAAGGGGCAGCGCATCCCTCTCCCTCCCCGCCTGGGGCGGCGGGAGTCAGGGAGTCCCGATGAGGGGTCTGTTTGCCTTCCTAAACAAACTACACAGACACCGAATGTACATCTATACAACATGTCTGTGTAGGTATGCACACACGTACAAGGTAAACAAAACGGACCTCGGGACACCCCTTAGGGGAGAGTCCTCTTCCCCAGCAGGCACCCTCCCCTCCACCGGCAGGACTCCCACTGCCTGCTCCCGGGGAGTCACCCCTCCGTCCCTCTCCCAAAACCGACTCAAACACCTCAGTCAGGGGCTCCGGGCCGAGGACAGCCTCACCGCTCCGCCGGCAGCCCGCGGGCCGGAGCCGGCTCTCCGGGCGGCGGAGGGCGCATCTCCTCCGTCCATCGCCGCCGCAACATGAAAGCGCTCGGCGGGGGGTGAGCGGGGGTGATTATTATTAATGATATTAATGATATTAATATAAGCGCGATGTCCGCGGCGCCGATTGGCCGCCGGGGCTGCCCGCTGAGCCCGCTGCGGCCAATGGAAGGGCCGGGACGGGAGCGGCCAAGCCCCCCGGCCGGGCCCGTGAGCCGCGGCCGCCGCCGCCGCCCCCCCGCGCCGGGATTTGCTCCCTAATTGACCTAAATAAGGAGCTCGTGAACGGCGGCCCCGGGGCGGCGCGCACACGCACGGACACACAGACACACACACGGACACACAGACACGCACACACGCACCCGGCAGCGCCCGCCGCTCTCCCCGGCAGCTCCCATTCGGCGCCGCGCTCCGCCCACCGCAGGATCCCCCGCTCCTGCCCGCCGTTTAACTCGCATGACATTTTTATTTCGTTATTAGCGTTTTCGCGCAGAATCTGGCGCCTCCGATGGGTTGTCGGGCTGGCTTTTTTTTTTCCTTCCCCGTTCCCTTCTTCTCCTCCCCCTCCCCCCTCCCCTCCTAGCTTGCAGGAAATGATGGCAAACCGCGATCTGAAATGATTACTCCGGAAAAAAACGCTTTTATACCAGGAGAGCATCCACGGGGCTAGGCAGAGGCGAGAGGCGGCCGCGGGGCAGCGGGGAGCCGAGCAGCCAGCCGCCGGCGGAGCCGGGACCCGCTCCCGCAGTTCTCTGCGACGATGCCGGACGAAGCCACGGAAAACGCCGGCTCCACCTCCGCCCGCGTCTCGTCCTTCTTCATCGAGGACCTGCTGGGCAGCGAGGGCACGGCGGGCGGCGGGGCGCGGCGGGCGGCGGGCGGCGGGCGCGGCGCTCCGCGCTGCGGGCCGCGCTCCCCGCTGCGCCTGGGCGCGCCGGGCTGCCCGCTCCGCGACGCCGCCGTGGGCTGGTACCGCCGGGCGCACGCCGCCTTCCTGGGCTGCGCCAGCCCCGACAGTAAGTGCCTTTCCCTGCGCACCCTTCACGGCCGCGGCCGGGCTGGGCTGGGGTGTCCCTGCCGCCCCGGGGGGGTCCGGGTCCCGCCGCGGCGCCCCGGAGCAGGCCGGAGCGGGATGCGCCCCCGCAGCCCCCGCCCTGCCGCCCCGTTTTCGGCCGCTCGGGGCAAACCTCCGGAAATGCTCCCTATGTGTCAGGCACCTGGAGCCTCCGCCCCGCCGCCCAAAGTGTAAACAGGGACTCTTGGCTTGCTTGGGTTTTTTTTTTTTGCTTGCCCTTTTCCCCCCTCCCCCATCTCTTTTTTTTTCTCTATTTTCTCTCTCCTTTTATTTTAATTTTTTTAAGAGGCAGGTCTAGTTTTCTTCCTATTTTTTTTTCTTTTACTTTTTTCTTTTTATTTTGTTTTTGACTCCCCGTCAAGCCGGAAAGCTGGGACAAGCGGCCCCCAGCAGCGCAGTGGAGAGTTTGGGAAGCCAGGGAAGCGGCTGGGCTCGGTCCCAGCTGCCCCTGCCGCCGCTTCCTGCAGAGCCAGCCCCGCTGCCCTCCGCCCGCCGCGCGGCCTCTCGCTGCACGGATCCCCATGGAGAGGGTCCTGGAGCAGAAGCCGGGGTTCGGGGCAGAAATTAACATATGATAGAGTGAATGGGCTGCCATCAGTGGTTATTTTCTACCTACTAATAGAAAAAACACTGTGCCTCGGCGCATCTCTGTGACCCTATAGGAGCCTGCAGAGACCTCACGATTGCTTAATAAGGAAAAGAGGCATGATTTGTAATTCAAATAGTTTATTTTTGCAGTAATGGGTTTATTAATATTTTTAATTTCTCTCAAAAGTACATATAGAAAAAGGAAGGTACTCTATAAACAACTGCGCTTTTTTAAAATTTCTTTTTTTTATTATTTTTTATTTCTAGTTTTCTTCTATTCTATAAAGAGTAGGAAATATTTTTTCCCCCTTTAAAATTGCAATTGGATTGCAGTGTTGGAAACTCCATGGAGATATGTCACGATACCAGAATAGTTATCCCCATCCACTAGCTTTTTGAAGTCCCGAATAATGTGGATTATTTCTTTTTTGCCCCTCTTTATATACACATGGAGCACTATTATGCTTACCCCTCTGACACAATATACTTACTCACAAATATACTTTTACATATGTATGGGTGCATGCTTCTGAAAATACAGACGTGTGTATATAAATGAGAGGTCACACGTATTCCTGTGTGTAAATATATATATATATAAAGTATATACATATTTCTGTGTGTATACATACACTGGTGCGTTTTATGATTTGAAAGCAGCCCATGTGTGTGTTATATACATAAACAGGAATGCATTTAGCAGATCCACGAGCATGCCCACAGATCAATATGTTTGTGTGTATATATATATATATATATATATATATATATATATAAAATACAGGGCTTGTGTTTCCATATAAGCGTGTGCGTACACACTGAATATTCGGGAGTCTCTCGCGGGAGGCAGAGAAGCGGGGGAGCCTTTGCTCGGCCCCTCGCTCCCCGGCCTTGCGCAGGGCTTTTCCCCTCGCGGCGAGCGGGCGGTGCGGTGCTCCCCGGTCCCTGCAGCAGCCCTGTGCCTCTCTTCGCAGCCAGCGACCGGGACTCGCCCGAGCCGCCCGAGGAGCCGGCGGAGCGGGCGGGCGGCGGGCGGGCGGCGGCCGGCGGCGCGGCGGGCGGGCGGCCGGGCCCGGGCGGCCGCGAGGAGGAGGAGGAGCGCGGCGAGGAGCCGGGCGAGCCCGAGCAGCGCGCCGCCGGCCGCAAGAAGAAGACGCGCACCGTGTTCAGCCGCAGCCAAGTGTTCCAGCTGGAGTCCACCTTCGACGTGAAGCGCTACCTGAGCAGCTCCGAGCGGGCCGGGCTGGCCGCCTCGCTGCACCTCACCGAGACCCAGGTGAAGATCTGGTTCCAGAACCGCCGCAACAAGTGGAAGCGGCAGCTGGCCGCAGACCTGGAAGCGGCCAACCTCTCCCACGCCGCCCAAAGGATAGTGCGGGTCCCTATTTTGTACCACGAGAACTCGCCGGCGAGCGCCTTGGGCTTCACCCTGCCGCACATGTCACCGCCCTTGGTGGGCTTCTCCAGCGGCGTCAGCTACCCCCTGGGCACCTTCCCCGCCGCCTCCCTCCCTTTCCTACGGTCGCAGATGACAGGACTCGTCTGAGCGCCCACCTCGGCCGGGACCGCGGCCCCTTCGCCCCCTCCCTCGGCTTGCAGCTCCACCCCCCTTCCTCCACGGACTTTTTATTTTCAACTTACACGTTTCTTGATTTTCTGCTTTTTGACTTTTTGATTTTATTTTTTTTTTTAAACGTGCAATAAACTAACTCTTGGGGTTAACTCGGAGCGACGTGCGGCAGCCGGAGGGAGCCGAAAGGACTCGAAAGACCCCAGCCATGCACCGGGATCAGGCTGGCGGGGCTCCCACTGCCGCGCATCCAAAGAAAACCCAGCCCCGTGGCAGCGGCAAGCCCCTCACCGCCCCGGCCCCGGGGTGACACAGACCGGCGATTTCCGGGGGGACAGACTCCCCAGCCCCTTCCTCCTGCAGCCCGCGGAGCTGCCGAGCGAGACACGAATGTACGGAGCAGCCGGCGCTTCCCGGCCGGGGAGCCTCGGGGCCCCGCCGCGACCGAGAGACCTTTCCCGGCGCCTCCGGTGCCCCGGGCCAGCGCTCCTACCGGGGAAACCTTCGCGTTTCCCCGCTGCCCCAGCGGCTTTCCGTGCAGAGCGGGGGACCCTGCTGATCCCGGCCTCCAGCAGCTTACCCAGGGCCCTTTGTTTTAGCTACTTAATCCGTACATATCCCCCTCCCATCGTTACTCTCATTTCCATACTACCGATACCCAAGCATGTGCTGGTGCCCCCTGGTCCTTCTCGATGCAGAAGTTTTGATTTGAAACAACTTGAAGGCAAATTGTTGGAAAGAATTCGCCCTGCTGAAATCCGAGCTGTGAGGATTTGGTTTCTTTGTTTTCGTTTTATTTCCCTGGCAAATTATCGGCTAAAATACACGGGTTTATATATACACATATATATGTAATTCTACATTCTGTATTTTGCAAGTGGATTTGCCACTTTTTTTTTGGTCTCCTGAAGAGGCTGAGGAAAGCGCACCTCGACTTGTCCGTCTCTTACGGGATCGGTTTGTGTAATGGATTAATAATTCACTGGCAATTAAAAAGGAAGGAAAGAAAAATAATCAGATGGGAACAGACTGGGGAGCTGTATGGCTGGTTATGCAAGCGAACCTGTAACATGATATTATATGAAGTATTATGCATGCAAATTTATTGTTTTTCTTTAATAACTGTTTTGCTCCCGCCCCCCCACCCATTCTTAAAATGAATTTCTGGTCTATCATTATTTCTAAAAGTTTGAATTTCTTTTTCCTAATGTTAAGGGGGAAATGACCTTATAAAACTCGGCCTTGGTGGAAAGTCAAGCTTTGATCGTATATTCTAGGGCGTAATCAGCTGCCATTGAACCAACCAGCTCGGAGCACTCGGGTGTCCCTGCAGGGAAGGCCAGGTCCTGGATCTGTTGGGGAATTGCATGCGGACCTGTCACCTGTGAAGGAAGGGCGATCTAGTTCTTACTCTTTCCTACGCTTTTCATTGTAATTGGAGCAATCTTATTTTTTCTGGTTATGAAATCGATCAGCCAGATGTGGTGGAGCTTCAGCTTTGATACAAAACCCGAGAAGAGGAGTCAGGGGTGGATTATAACCTCGACATAATTTTGGGCTTTCTTCTCCTTTTTCAATTTTCCTTTTTTTTTCTCTCTTTTTTTTTTCTTTTTTTCTTTTTTCCTATTTTTTTCCCTCTGCTTTAGCCTGAAATACGGCTTTGAGCACTAGCCTGCTCAATTGAAGTCAGGACGTTGCAAGCCTCAAAACCACTCGAGAATTGCATATATATGTATACATATATATCTGTATATATTTATAGGTCCCTGAGAAAAGTATTAAATTGCCGGGCTACTGGTTTCGCCATAAGCCTCGTTTCTGGAAGCTATTGTCTTTTGAAGTTTTTTTATTTCTCTTTTCCTCTCTTTTTTTTTTTCTTTTTTTTTTTTTTTTTTTTCCTTCCCAACTGCTGCTGATCTCCCCCCGAAATCTCCAGACATATTCGCCAGCCGTTTTCTTGGCATATCCGTCAAACACCCGAATTTGAGATGAAAACTTTCAGAGCCTGGTGGCCGAGCGGTGTAGCAGGACCGGGGGATGTCGGTGCCCCGGACGGGACTCGCCGGCCTCGGGGAAAGCGGCTGGGCTGGGCTGGGCTTCAGCCTTTTCGTGCCAGAGGTGACTTGGGGCCGTGTTTCTTCCTCAGGGCGCAAGCACTTGATTTTGATGCCGTTCAAAGCCTGGCTGCCCCTGGAAGAGAGCGGCTAGACCGTTTTTCTCGTCATATCCAGCTCCCCAGATCTCCCAGTGTTACCCACTGGAGTAAAACCCTGACTCACTACAGTCATATCAGAGTAGATTGTAATCCAACGAGAAATATAACATGCCTGCCACTCTCCACATGCCTTTTCTTTGGAGTAACATATGAGATTATTATACTTCTGATTCTACTAAATATTCTTTCCTTGAAGTTAAGGAACTGGCAGGGCTAAATGATCAATCGGATTTTTAAAATGTGTTTTGACATTAGTATGTTTGTTTTTTAAAGATGTGCTGATTATATCAATAAACAGATTTTTTTCATACACTGTATTTGTAACTTATGATCATGGTAAAATATTAAAAGGTGCAAGACGTGAAATCATCTAAGAAATAGTGCTTACTTATGCCTTATTCTGTACCTGCAGAAAATGATTTATAGTGGCTTATTAAAAATGTGTGCTGAAAGTAGGAACATATATACCTCAGAATTCTTTACCTCGTAGCTTTTGTAATGATACTTTTCCCTGTATCTGATGGCAAGAAATTTCTGCAGGATGCAGAGAGACATCTAGCACCAGATGACAGTCCCTGAGGTATGTGCATTGACTATTTCAAAATAGGTAAAATCCCCCAGACCCAAACACCCAAGCCCATCCCTCAAATCAGGACAGTAAATTCCTCAGAGTTTTCTTCCTTGTGTATATTTTTTATTAAACAAATATAAAGTCCAGAGTCACACGCTTTGTGCTGCTCCTACAAACAGAAAGCTTTAAGAAAAATGTTGATGGACTGTAAAGCTCGAAGTACTTTTGCCAAGGCTGTTTATAACATATAGAGACATACGTTGCTGCTTTATAGATCAAAGCAACCTCAGAATAGCTTTAAAATAAATCCAGTTATACTACAGCTGTAATATTATTATGCAGCATAGATCCTTGTCTGTTGACATTTATTTAATGAATGTTGCTACAACAGCTTAGCTAGATGGCACTCCAGAGGCGAGGCAAAGGAGAACCTTGCCAGATTACTCACAAAGACAACTTGTGTTTATTGGACGCTAATAAAATAATCAGTGAAAAGATTTTTTTTTTTTTTAGCAAAGCAAACGACATTCAAAAGAGTCTGAACTGCCCTTCTGAAATAAATTCCTAGTGTAGCTGCAGTAAGACATTATTAATTACACTTTAAATGAAAATGATCGATATTCTGGAAAGCACCTTGTTAAATGGCTCCTTTGCAAATGGTACATTGTTCACCAGTTTAAGATGGCCCATAACTTTTCTTGTAGGCACGAGTCTAAAATATTCATGCAAATCAATACTTGACAAATCTCATAGGTGCGTGCTGGCTCCACTGTTCAACAATATATTTGGATCGATTATTTTTTTCTTTTCCACTGCATTATCTTGGAATAGTCTGTCTGTGCCCGCTGCCAATGTGTCCCGCGCCCACCATCGATCCGAGAGAGGCTCGCCCCAGACTCCAGCGGCCTCGCAGGGCTTAGTGCTACCAGCCTCAAATCACATCCAGGCAATATTCCTGCATTTCCCTTCCCATTCCAGATTAATGTGACTTTATGGTGGATGTCTTAATGCTTCCTTTAACTACCCTGAGTTTTCTCAACTCTGCTTATGATGTAATTTCTATGTAGTGAGATACATGAAGGTCTATTCAAAAAGATATAAATGAGAATTTAGATGTGCACCTAACATTTAAAGTTTTCTTTCCCTTTCCCTTTCCCTTTCCCTTTCCCTTTCCCTTTCCCTTTCCCTTTCCCTTTCCCTTTCCCTTTCCCTTTCCCTTTCCCTTTCCCGTTCCCATTCCCTTTCTACTAAACGGTTGGATATTACTGGCTTTATTCGTAATTCCCCTCCAGATTCTTCCGCAGGTAGTGTCTGGAGGAAGGCGATTTAGCAGAGGACTGTGAACTGACCTAAGAGAGAAGCAGAATTTCAGGAAGGGATGCTCTGTCCCTGGGGCACAGCATGGCCCGCTCTGCCCGTGCCCCGACACCGCTCTGAGCGTGCTCAGCTTCCCAGAAAAGCCTGTGGCTGTATGACGCTCGTAGCTGCCTTCCCGGAGAGCTCCTGGGAGAGGTGCTTTCCCCCCAGTGATAGAGACCATTTTCTCTGCCCTCCCTTCCCCGCTCGCTCCCCGGGATGCCCGGCGCAGGCGAGGGATGTCCCCGCTGCCCCGAACCTCTGCCTGCTCCAGGGGGAGGCAGCGGGGCCCTGCCAGGGTGATGGAAAACCACAACAGCAACCGGCAATTCATGTCCAGCCACTGATGAACCGCTAAAGATGGTTTTATTCGGGAACCAGCAGCGCCAAAGTGCCCAAACCCGCCTAGCAATTTTAATGAGCTTTTCGGACAGCGCTTCTGTTCAAGAACCCCTCTCCAGGGCTGTGTCCCGGGAGAGCACCGGAGAAGGTTTAAAGAGTTCTGCGAGGTGCTGCTGTGTCCGCAGTCACCAGAGTCTTACTTGCTAGGGGATGTGAAATCCAGGGAGGGACTTTTACCCTCGAGTACCTCGGGGGATAAATCAAGCTCGATTCCGTAAAACAAGCAAAACCAGACTCTTCGGCGTTTCTGTACCATCTAATCAGATTTCATTTCCATCAGGTTTAGAGTAAGAGACTTCTTGTGCTCTGAGCTAAAATGGAAATATAGATATGTATGACGAGTGATTTCTGGTAAAAAGCTTTCCCAGGTGAAAGGTCTCCACTCGGCACTATAGGATTTTATTTTTATTATTAAAAGGAAAAGGTTGGCGCTTCCTGCCCTGCCGCTGTGGGGTACCGGCCTCTGTGTCCTCGCACGTCCTAGACAACGAGGTTCTTCACAAATAAAATGCAAATGAAGCGTGAGCTGAAAGGGTACCAGCTTCGGAAAATCGCTGCCTATTGCAGGAAAAGCTGTCGCTTGTACCCGCAGCCCTTCGGAGCCCGGGAGGGAACCGCGGAGCTGAGGGGCGGTGCTGGGGGGGATGGCGGTGAGGGACCCACTCTCTGGTCTCTGACCCTAGATCCTCTTTGCTGGCCCTGATCCTCGCAGAACGCCAAGACTGCGCCCAAGTTCGCCGCTGCCCACGGCCACTGCCACATGAATCTCTTCCCGGGGCTGCTCCAGGTGTCCCAGGAACCATTCACTGAATTTTGGGAAAGGCTCTCGCCCGCCCGATCGAACACTGTTCCCCACATTAACTCTGGGTCAAGTGTGGGGCGGGGGCTCGGACTGTGCTGCCGGGGGTCCGCAGTGGGCCCGGGGGGTTCTGCTGCCTTCCCCCGCCGCAGCCCCGCTCCCTCCGCAGGAGAACTTTTCTCTGGTGGTTGTTCGGGCTGCGCAGGACCCGCTGTACCTGTTGGTCTTTACTTTCCCCGGGAGGTGAGTGACCTAGCAGAGGGCGTGAGCAGCCCGGTACGGACTGGCTCGTAGAACTCGCTGTTCTGACCCTGAACTCCCCGGGCCCCGCATCCTCTTGTGGCCAGTGAATCGATTCCAACTTGTCCGAGGGGCTGAAGAGATCCAGCTCTGTAGAGCGCTTCCCCTGCACGAAGTTTATCGGGGAACAACAAATAAAACCAAAACCAAAACCAAACTAAACTAAATCAAACAAAAACCAAAACAACAGCAACAACAAAAAAACCCCCACAAACAAAAAAAAACCCACCATCAAGCAAACAAAAAAACCCCAACCAACCAACCAACCAACCAGCCAAAAAATCCCCCAAAAACCTCAAACCAAACCAAACCAAAAACCAAAAAACCACGATTTTGAAAAGTAGCCAAATGGGGCTGGGAAAAGATGACAGACCTTTCCCAGCAGGGTATTACCGGACCGTGTCTGCCAGGGCTGGGCTTGGACTGCTGGGGGAGTGGAGAGGGCTGCTGTGAAAAAAAAAGATAGGATGGTAAAACTTTGGTCTCCTTCACTTAACTTCCGATTTCTCTTTTTCAACTTTTACTTTTTATTCCAAGAAAATGTCTTTCTAGGAAAGTACACTGACTCAAGGAATTAGCCTTGTAGGACACCTTTTTTTTTCTTTTTTCTTTTTTTTTTTTTTTCTTTTTGGCTACTAGAAGAGAAATGGTTTGCAGCAAGAACAGATGTGAGCACCTGGGACGTGCTTCACTCACAGACAGCGCCAAGGGAGGCCGAGACAGGAGTGCAGAGAGCGACTTGACCTGGCATCCAAATCTCCCATGCTCCTACTTTTACCATATCAGACCAATTTTCTTAAATTGTACTTTCAACTGCTTCTTCGCATTTTGTAACTCTCTTATCCGGGTCGTTCCCTTGGCCCTTCCCTCGCTCTCTCTTAAATGGATATTTTGCTCTGATAAAGCTCTCAGTTCATATAGGAGACTGCAAGACAAATGCAACAAGTTCGGATATTTGACGAATAATCATGTTGATGGAAGATGGGTATATTTATTTTTTTCGGCTGGTGGAAAATGTGCAGCTCTCCAGCAGAAAGCTTGCATTAAAATTTGAGCGTGTTAATAAAGCGGGAAAAAAAAATCATTCTAAAGAGCTGAAACCTGCTCTCTCAAGTACCAATGCGTTAAAGATTATCACAGTCCAAAGCCTTAAGAAGTCCCTGATTTTAGCTCCTGGACTCTCTAGCTTCACAATATTTTAAAGCCTGTCGGCACTTCTATTGTCAACTATATTGTCAAGGACTTCTCGCTTTCTCTCTGCAGTTTTCGTGGTGGAAACCTCGAGACTAGCGCTAGAAGCCCTCTTAAAAGCCGGTTGGAAGTCGCAGAGAGGGACGGGTTTCGCTGTGATGCACAACGGATGGAGGCTCTAAAATCGCTGGACGTCCTGCCTCGAGTAGTGCAATCGGGTTTTAAAACGCTGCAGTGCTGGGAGGTGTGGGAAGCAAAAGTTCTCAAGATAGTGCAGAAAAACATCGATCCTTCCCCAAGTTCCACAGCTCAGGTGAACACTTCCCCGTCTCCCAAAGGCACACCTTGGAGGAGTCACACACCCCGCGCACTTTCTCATTTGAAAGCTACAGAAGAGCTCTGCTGACCCGTGGAGGGAGCAGGGGATGTAGAGGGGATGATGAAGTGGGGGGGAATGTGTGGATTTTGGGGTGCTCTGACACCATGGGGCTCCTTGGGACGAAAAAGGGATCCCTTTTGCCCCACGGGTATTCAATCTAAGAGTCTGCAGGTGAAAGACCACAGGGAAGAGACTCTGTCTGTATGAATTACTCTTCCACAATCTACCCCACTGCCGAACAGCAGCAGGGACAATCTGCAGCGAATGCCCTCCGCAGACTGCCTGGGGTCGTACCAGGTGCTGCACAAACACCGGGAAGGGGTTCGCGGCTCCAGCTTCCCCTTTCCTTCCTTCCTTTCCTCTCTGACTGCAATTCCTGCCTTTCCTCTCCGGACTCCGCCTCATTCCCCTGATCTTATTTCCAATTTTCTCCGTCCATTCTTTTCCTTCAATTCCAGAGATCTCCATCCTGCCATCCCACCTCCTCTTCCCCTTTGTCGTGGGCTCTGGCTCTGCCTTCCCTCCGCCCACTTACAGTGAAGGGTCTGGGCAGGAGGGCAGCCTCTCGGGACACCTCGGCGTGCTCCCCGCCCCTACCTTCCTCCCCGCTCCCCTCTAGCCCCTGCTCCTTTTCCTTCTCCCTCTCCTCTCTGCAGCCTTCCCTCCCCTGCCCTGCTCCCCCCGTCCTCAGTCCTTTGGCTCCCTCTAGCTCCATCCCCTCCCTCCGTCACCCGACCCCTCCTCCTCCGCGGACCCATCCTTCATCCTTCATCCTTCCCTCCGCCCCGGCTGCCGCCACCCTCCCGCCGCCTCCGCCAGTCCCGCGGCTCGGCTCGGCTCCGCGGGCTCGGCCCGGACTCGCCGCGCCATGGTGCAGCTCGGGGGCGGCCGCCGAGCCCCCCCGGCCCCGGCCGCGCCGCCGGCCTTCAGCATCGACAGCATCCTGCAGCCCGAACCGCGCCGCCCGGCCCCGGAGCAGGGCAGAGCCCGCTGCGCGCTGCCGGAGGAGGAGGAGGAGGAGGAAGAGGAGGGAGAGGGGCCTGAGCAGCAAGACCCCAGTAAAGGCTCCAGCGACTCGGGTACGGAGCCAGCAGCCGCCTCAGGCTGTCCCGCACGGCGGGTCGCGGTCCGGCCCCCACCCAGCGGTACCGGGGCACCCCAGCACCGCCGGGCCGGGCCCGCGCACACCGGCACGCCAATACAGACACGCACACGCCAATACAGACACGCACACGCAAATACGGACACGCACACGCAAATACGGACACGCGAGCACAGTCACAGACACACGCAGGTGCGGGTACGGACAGACACACGCGGACACAGACACGCACGCACACGCAGGAGAAGGGGAGGCTCCGCGGGCGGACGCGGGGAGATGCCGCACACGCACCAACCTGCTTCCAGGGTGTTCTGCCCCCCTCCCGCGTCCTCCTGGGGCTGCGTGTGCCGTGCCCAGGAGCCCCTTGAATTCCTGTCATATAGCTGGCAGAGGGATTTCCGTGGATCCTTATGGAAGCGCCTCACCCTTCTTCTCCCCTCTGGAGGGTGTGGGACCGCGGCCAGCCCTCGGCAGCCCCCTCCCCATCCTGTCGCCCACCCTCTCCGTGCGCTCCGCCGGGCCGTGCGTGCATGCGGGGCGGGGGCGCGGGCTGCGGGGAGACTGATCTGTGCTTTGCCTTGCAGGCAGCGAGCCCCGCCGGCTCCGGGCAGAGGGGACGAGCCTCGGCCCCCGCCCCGAGGCCGGCGATGCGGGGTCCCCGCTCCCCACGGAGGGGCCACGCGGTCCCCGGCAGCCGCCGAGGGAGGCCGGCGGCTCCGGCGCGGAGAGCGGCAGATCATCGGCGGCGGGCGGCAGGAAGAAGACGCGGACCATCTTCTCCAAGAGCCAGGTGTTCCAGCTGGAGTCCACCTTCGACGTGAAGCGCTACCTGAGCAGCTCCGAGCGGGCCGGGCTGGCCGCCGCGCTGCACCTCACCGAGACCCAGGTGAAGATCTGGTTCCAGAACCGCCGCAACAAGCTCAAGAGACAAATGTCCTCGGAGCCCGAGGGCCAGGGGCCGGCCGAGCCCTCCGGGGAGCCGCAGCCCCCCGCTGCCGCCTCGGCCCTCTCCTTCCCGTCCCTCTACAAGGACAGCCCCCTGCTCAGCCGCTGCCTGCTGCCGCTGCCTTTCCCCCTGCTCTGCCCGGGCAGCGCCATCCCCTACCTGTGCCTCCCCGGGCCGGGCAAACACTTCAGCCTGCTGGACGGGGACGTATAGCCTCTCCCCTGGCCCCCGACCTTCCCTTGCCGGGGGCCGTCCCGATTTTATTTATGACCCCGCCGTGCCGCTGGAGTGCCCGTCTTCGCCACAGCCGCCCCCCGGCCCACGGAGGGGCCGCCCGGGCTCCCCCCACGCGTGTCCGGGGGCTGCCGACCCGTCAGTAAAGCTCGCTGAAGGAAGGGCGCTGCCAGCCCGCTCTCCCTCTTCCAGCGCCTTTTCTGTGCTCGGGACGGAGGAGACAGCGCGGAGTCACCAAAGAAACGGGGACGTGCTCTGCTCGGCTCCCTTCCAAATCACCCGCTCCCGGTGCGAGGAGGGCCGATGCTCTGCTCAGTCCGTGGGGACTGTGTCCCCGCCTCTGTCCCCAGCGCCGTGGCGGTCGCTTTGCCCCGAACCGAGCCACGTTTAACCCAGATTGGTAATGGCGAAGGCCGCTCTGTGCTTCTCTAGCTCAAACTCTCCGCCTCTAATATCCCTCAGAGCAGCTTCTCCCCATCTTTTACATTACCAAAATTTAGACACCTTTCATCAGATCTGGTTTTTAAACTGTTACTTCCCTGCTTTTTCCTCCCTTCGGAAGAAACACCCCAAGAACTCACAAGTTTTGTGATAACAGGTTCTCAGACTAGGGCTCGTGTGATGTTTCTACAGAACAAGACAAGCTGTTTCTTGCGCTGATCCCGCCCCCGAAATCTCATGGGACGGTTTTACCTGCTGTCCTTGGGTAATGAAGTGGGGTTTAAATTTTTTTTATATTTATCTACATATAAATTTGAAAACGCTTTTGTCATCCTTCGTTTTTTAAGTTCATATGCTTTATATCCCGAGGTTGGAAATAAACTTTTTCAGAAAGTGGAAACTTCTCCATTTTCAATAGTCACTACTAGGTAGTATCAAAGGAAAGATATTTGCTAGAGTGCATCGATGGTTTTTATTTTACAAATAAAGACTACAATTTAAAAACAAAAACACACTCGTAGCATTACAAAATTCACCCTTGCACGCGCGAATGGCAACTCATCGATTTTCCCGGGGGGGAAAAAAGCACGATGGTTGTCTCTGCTAGATAGGAAGGGCTTTTCTTTCCCTCTCCCACCCTGCCGTTTGATTTCAGGGGCAGTTGATGCAGACGGACAGTGGCCCCAGCCCAGCCTGGCGGGTCCCGCGGCGCGGGCGCGCTGCGGGCGGTGCCGAGCCGGAGCTCCGCGGGTCCTGCGGGAGCCCAGCCTCCAGCCCAGCCCGGGAAACTCTCAGCTTTCCTCGGCTCTCTCGAGTTTTCTCGCCGCTGCGGTGATCTAGGAGTGTTGTTTGACCTCTCCTCTCTCTTTTTAATCCGTTCGGAATCAGTGTCAAGTAGCAAGAGGCGTCTCACAGGGTCCCCTCGCTGTGGAAAAAAAAAAAAAAAAAAAGTCTCGGCTGTGGTGAGGGTGGTGTAAGCAAGTGGACAGGCTTAAGGAGACCTGCCGAGTGCACTTCATAGCTCAGGTTTCCCCAAATTGCCACTCCCGGGAAGGTGCAGGCGAGGACTGACGTTCTGGACCGCAGGACTCACGCTTCTTTTCTCGTCCGAATTTATAATAATAGTTAAATAAAATAAAATAAAATAAAATAAAATAAAATAAAATAAAATAAAATCCTCTGAGTCTGCGAGTTGCTCTGTGGCTAAAAAACATACTTTCCAGAGTGATGTCCTATGGTTCCTGTTTGTCTATATTTCATAACCGATGATCTGTACCGGAATTTACCTTTGATAGGTTGTTCCAAAATTTTCCATATCCATACTTCCTTACTTGACTACTGTCACCAGACTAATTAACACAAATAGGAGCAAATCCACCTTTTCCCAAATCCCTACCAATGGAAGTTTAATCAGATGCAACAGCTACACTCTAGTGCCCCTTTATTTATTTCTTTAACATGGAACTAAAACTTTATTTAAAGACACCGTCCTTCCACATGACTGCAGCCTCGGATGTCTCCGTGGTGAAAAATGACCATATTAGAAATCGTTATTCTGCAATTGATCTGCATTTCACTACATTTATCAAACCATTTTCAGTCTTCTCCCTGTTCTATCATTTTTCCTTTTAAACTGCTGCTGGAATTACAGAAACCACTGAAGGAAAATACGAACCCACGAAAACGGGAGGAGGGTTTTTTATTTCAACAGAAACAACGGGAAGGGTAGCTCTGCAGGCAAGAGTAGTTAGCACGAGGTCAGGTTTCACAACTTGCCGGCGAACCCCAAAACTACGATGGTTACGAGTTTGGAGAACAACGAACACCTAAAAACACCCGTGTAGCTAGGATGAAGTAAGTAACTACCCCAAAATATTCGTTTCCCGTCAAGATAAAAGTGGGGATTCTGAGAGTTTTGGCCAAAAGCATCATCCAAACTGCTGCTGCTCAGGGTAACACGGCCAGTGGCAGGGGGGCTTTCTCTGAAGAAAACCAAGTTCGGGATGCGTCGGGATTCCCAGCCGAGCAGACAATGCTGATCACGCTGAATATTACTGACATTTCTTTTACAGCCCAAAACAATTGTGTTTGCCGTTCGTAATTGCTCCTTACTACAACAGGAGATTGCTACAAGCTGCTGTATGGCTAACCTGTTGATGAGAGATTTCAAGGGGTGAAACAGACCACAACAGAACTAAATAAGAAAACAGGCAAACAAACCCTAAACAACCCCTCCCCAAACCAGCCAATCAACCAAAAAACTCTAAAGCTCACCCCAAAAAAAGCCAAAAAACCCCCAAACCTTTAAAATCCCCAAAATCTCTGACAGAGCTAGCAAGCACTTAAAAAAAAAAAAAAAAAAAAAAAAAGAAAAAACTCCAACCAACCAACCAACCAACCAGCCAAACCAAGCCAAACCAAACCAAGGCAAACAAGCCAAATAACCAATCCCAACTTCAAACAGCTGATTAGCTGCTGGAACTGAGATTTTAAAACGTGCTGTAATGGTTTCATGCAATGAAAAGAGGTAGTGCAACTGCTTGAGAAGAGTGTGGAAGAGAGTGTTCTTCCATACTGTCTATCAAAAGCTCATATAAAGTGATTATTTTTCTTTTTCTTTTTTTTTAAATGATTATTAGAATAACTAGAAACTCTCCCTGTGCTGGGAGACCTGCTGTGTTAGGCATGGCACATATTTACCAACAGGTTCCCTCAGAACTCTCTATAAACTGAATAGGAAAGAAAGATATGGGTAAGACCTGGTACCTGAATCTTAAAAAAAAAACAACAAAAGAGTAATAAATATGACATGTATCAACAGAAAAATATATTTTAAACGCAGCTGGATACATACACAAATGTGTTGTATACAAACACAAATGCATTGCTCATTGAAAGAGTATAATCAAAGGGCTTAAAAAATCCTTTAAATCTCTCTCTCCTCCACCTGTTCATAAAAGCCCCACAAGGCTTATTCAAAGTGCAGCAGCTTCAGAAAACTTGATTTTCATATCACCTTCTATGCTGTAAAATTCCTGGAGTTTATGATGATCAATTACGCTACTTTTCTTGTAAGGTAGTGTGCTGAGAATTAGAAAACATTACCAGACTTTCTAGAAAAAAAAACCTCAAAAAACAAAAACCAAAAAAACCAAAAACCACCAAACACAAAAACACTAAAGGAATGTCCAGTGTGAACGCAGCATTCCCAGCTGTGTCATCAAAATCAAGTTACTTAGTACAATTAGCAATTGAGAATATACTAGCAGAGAAAGTCTGCAAGATCAGAAAATCTGCAGTTAATTAGAAGGAGCATGAGAGGAAGCCATGGACATGCCTGAAGGTGGCTCCAAGGAGGGCAGAAGCTCAGCAGCAGGAAAGAGATTTTCAAGCAAAATTTTGCTGTGCTCAGCTGTGAGACTTTCAGGCCCTAGTGGGAAATGGGGGCTGATTTCATGGGCAGCTCTGTGATCAGAGTGTCAAGAGCTGTATCTGGAGTCAGGAGCCCAATAAACCACTTAAAAATCATGAGTCTACCAGGACAATTGAGTATTGTGACAGACCAGAAATAACGTGGGACTTTGAGGACAAGTGTGGTGGCAGAACACTGTGAAAAACCTCATTGCACACACCCACCTTTGAATTTTGGTTGCTCAGCCTGCTGCAGTCATGTGTGTCCTTTGGGACAGTGATTTCTGAGCTGCTCTGGTTGGAGCAGAGGCCACCCTAGTCTGCCTTAAGGTTTTTCATCAGTTTGTGAATTGTTACACAAAAAGAAGTGACTCTTTAACAACAGATCCTCTCCCACAGTTTTGATTTTTTTATTAATTCACACTTAGATTTAGAGATCAGAAGTATAACCTTTGTAGAGGATACATCATATGAGAAATCATCTAGGAAGTTGTTTTTCATGGCTGTCTTCTATTTTGAATTATATTATTGAATCAGGATTGCTCTTATCAAGTGGGGATGTAATTTAATAATTGATGAATATCAACACTTGATTGAATCTGAATTACCTTTCATCATGGCTGTTCTCCCCAAATCTACCGTGTCCAGCCCCTCATTTCTTTTAACAACCAGCTGCAAGAGCCTCTGTTCTGCCTATAGATTTTATCTGGGAACACTCAAAGTTTTATTTGTGACCACTAATGAGAAAAGCAAAATTACACACAGAGCCAACATGACTGTGAGATTGGTGTAAACTCTTAGTTCACAAAACCTTTTATTCAATCCCTGCACTCTAATTTCTCTGAAAAATTCAGAGAAACCCCTAACTCACTAAATCCAACATTTCTAAACGTCATGAAGAAAAATATTTTACTAAAAATAATCGCTATATGCAGTTATTATATCTTTCTAAATAACACTGATGCTCAGATCAGAAAGGAAATTTGTCTGCCAGTTAATCAGAATGTTGTCTGCATTCCAGTCCTCTGGGAGATGTAGATCAGCCTACACATGTATAGACTATATTCTCTGAGACATATACACTTCCTTAAGTTACCCCCGACAATGGAAATATTCCCTTTTTCTCATTTTTGTAAATAAATGATATGTTTAGATCTATTTTGCAAATAAATAGCTGGGACCTATGGATAAATGTCTTTTTCCTTGCAATGTCTACTGAATCTTTCACTGTCTTACTGAGTTTTAGTGAATCCTTTGTGTGGACAGATAAAGATCTGAACATCCCCACATTTTTTCATGCAAACACATTTATAATATCTTTAAACTCATTCCAGTTATCAGCTGAGTAACTACCTGGTGCTCGTGTATTTTCAGGTATGTTTGTATGTGCTTTAGCATATAATTAAAAATTGAAAAACTCTACATGGTTAAAAAAGTTTTTTTTTTAGCAGTCTCCCATGGTTTGTATGTGTAGGATTGTTTGATGACCTCTGTGTCCCATACAGTGACATTACTCTGCCTCTCTGTGCAGCACAAGGGAAGCAGTCTGGAGCTGTTATGGTATATTCCTGTGTAATTTCAATGTTTGCTTAGAGAGACATTAATGGGAAATTACAAATGCAAAGAACCCTAATTACTCTGTAGGAAATATTATGTGGTAGGACGTGCATGTGTTCTTAAAACACGCTGCAATTTGTGGATTTGTAACTAAATATCTGCATTCAATTTCCATTATTAAATAATTACTTCCCATATGTGTTTGCTTCCCTACACTACCAAACCTGACATTTAAGTGGGTAAGGAAAACGGCACTAGTTTGTGTATCCTTGTGTTAACAAGCTTGTAATAACCATGTGGTAAAGTTGTAAAATTGGGATGCAGGCAAAATAGATGAAAAGATAACAGCTAAATCAAAAAAGAAGTATGCTTAGCATTTCAGACTTACAGATTGCAACATAAAACCTGTGAAAACCTATCTGGAAAACTCAGTTATATTTTCATATTAAAACTGAAAACACATAAAACAACAGGTTGTTTTCAGGCTGTTTCTTAGCATTTCCATGGTGTTATTCTGTTAGCTGAATATTGCAATAAAATAATAATATTAAAAAAAGTGATTTAGAAAAGCAAAATATTTTGAAAACAGGTATTAAAACTAGCAACTCACATATTAAGACAAATGTCACCTTTAATGAAACTCAATCTCTCAGTCATTTGCCTGTCTCAAGGGAGACAGAAGTCTACAAGCACTGCTATCAGAAATAGCAGATGACTGATACAGTTAAGGCATCAGTCCCCTTTGTCATGTCACTGGACTCTGATCTAAATCAATGGGGAAATGTCCCCTAATATGCCTGCTTGTCCCTTTATTGAAAAATCTTTTGGCCTGGGTCGGATGCCAGGATCAATGAATCCTCGTGTTTTCTGTCGAATTCTCTGAGTTCACATGTGGGAGGGGTTACTTGGGATGGTGACAGCCCTTGAACTGAAAGCACCTTCCACAGTAAATCTGCCTGGGGATTGCTGTAAGCACACCCAGAAACGTTTTGAGTGAAGGCAATTTGGACTTTGGCACCTTCTGACAGGCATGCATATGTAAACACGAGGCTTTTCACTCCACAGCTGCATTTTGAATAAGTGCTATTGTCAGGTTAGACTTGGTTACTCTGATCCTCATAGACCTGCTTGGGGGCTGAGTGACACATCCAGTAAACTCATTGGGGTATTGATACCAAAGTAAGTAAAATGGCTTTGAAAGACTGTTTTTTAATTCTTTTTTAAAATGTTTTTGTTTTGTTTTATTTTGTTTTGTTTTGTTTTGTCCCTGAAAATAACGTGAATCCTTCTCAATAAAAGTGCTGAGAAACCCATGGTTTAATTTGCTGGGTGCAGGACCTGAGATGTGTTCTAAGAAATGGCTAAAGAAAAGGAGAAGCCCTTGCATCTTGTGGAAGGTTGTGTGTGCTAATTTTCCAGTGCTGTTTCTGCTTTCTGCTACAAGGATCAAAGGAACACACAAGTTATATTTTCAGATTGTTTTATATATTCAGATTATTCCAAGCCATCTTTTATAAATATAAAAAACCACAATGAAATGTCAGATTCACAGATCAAACATAACACACTTCCAACATGAAGGAAATGAAGGAGCAGAGCCATCTTCAATAGACTTTGCAGGTCAAATTTTTTTCCAGTGTCACACAGCATCAGCTTTGCAAAAATTAAAATTAACACAGTAATATCTAGGTCTGTGAAATGGGGTTGAGTTTCATTCCTAAATAGATTATGTATGGCTTTTGGCTGTATTTGAGAGTGTGTACATTCCAGTTTAGTTTTAATAAAGTGAATATTTGCACCTGCCACCACTCTTTTCTAGTGGCGGTGGAACAGATCTATAATTGCAATTATTCTCCTCCTGGGTGATTTAGTTCAACTCCCTGTGCCATGCAGGATATTCCCCTACATTATTTCTCCTACTTATCTAATCTATTATTGAATAGTTGTGGTGATGGTGCCTCAATTACCTCCATTACCTCTCTCCCAGTGCTTAACGCTCTGTCTGATATGATTCCCTCCCACCCCACAATGAACAGCTTGGGTTGTGTGACATAGTTTTAGGCTATATTTCTTGGTTTGATCACTTTCACATTCTCAGAATCTCCCAATTTGAAAAGGTTTACAGTGTCATCAGGACTTGTGTAGTTTCTTCCATCCTCAGGCTTATGAACTGGGATTCTGTCCAATCCTTCTACCACTGATGTGGCTCTTCTTTACCCCTTCCTGAAGTATTTCCTGTGTGTGTTCTGCCTTTTTGTCTTCTCAAATGCACAGACAGAAGTCCCCATACTGCAGTGAAGTAATATCTAAGCTGGTGATGCACAAAGTTTAAAAAAAGTTTCCTATATCCCCTTCACTTCATATTTCAGTGACACAGTACACTGAAATATGATGACAATTCTATTATTTTTGTTCAAATTCTGTGTTTCACTATGTTGCTTGGATTTATGAATAGAATAGAATAGAATAGAATAGAATAGAATAGAATAGAATAGAATAGAATAGAATAGAATAGAATAAAATAGCATAGATCTTTTTATCAACCCACCTCTTCACCTACCCCTACACTCATCCACCTTGTCTCCCTGTCAATTCTCTCACTCACTCCTGCTGTGCAGTCTCTCCATAGTACATCAATATCACCACAGATTTTGCCCACAAAAGCAGATCTATGGCTCCTAGCCTTAATTTCAAGTAAGCAGCACTTCTCTCAAGAGCATCTCCCAGTGACACCACTACCTGAAATATTAAGTCAAAGGGAAAATGCTAAAGAAGAAATATGGTTTATTATGTGTTTAGCCTAGCAAAACGGGACCCATCTTGGCTATGACCTTAGTGCTGACAAACACAAACGTATCACACATCAGTGGTGATGCTGATGGTGTGGTTAGGGATCCTCTGCTGAGAAAGCATGGAAGAACTGGAAGTCTACTCCAGTTTTCTCACTGTTTGTGATGGAGAACAAAGCCCAGTTAGGGAGCTCCTGGATGGCACCACACACAGATATGCAAACCAGAGCCTTCTTCTATCCATGAAGATTTCCAAGATTTCCATGTTTACATACATAATCTCTATCACATCTGCATGTAATACCCTCCTGAGCATTTTGCTGTGCTTCTTGGTTACCTGTGAGCAGATGGGAATGACAGCAAGAGCAGCATCATTCCTTAGGGCAGAAGGTGGAAGGTGGATGTGAGGGGAGCACTCACACCCAGTGGGGCTGGCTGATCTCTGGGAGAGGTGAGGTGTGGACACAGATTTGTGTCACTGCTGTGGGAGAAAAGGGCTGTCAAATCTAAAGTTCATAACCTGCTCACCACTCAGGGCTGGTGCCCTCCTACTGCTACTGACCAGCACATCTAATTCTGCCACGATGCCAGGGCACTTCAGGGGTTAATTTGGCGTTTTGTTATATATATATATATATATATATATCCATGCACTTAGTAGGCAGTATTTAACCAGTGATGAAAAAAGCAAAGAGGGAAGAATTAAAGAAGAGGGATAACTTGCCAAGCTGCTCAGGGTTATGTGGGAAGCCTGTGACATGGTGAAGATGAGATCCCAGACCTACAGAAATTTGATATCCTGAAAGGTGGAAGACAATTTCCAGAATATCAAAGTTCATGTTTCCTTTTTATTATTTCCCCTAAGACAAGGAATAATGGCTATAGATCTGGTGAGAATTCTTTCAGCAAAATATTTCTTTAATGTAAATGTTGATTAGTCTGAAATCCATCGTGGGAAAGGAAGTATTTGGCTGAAATGATTGGCTCTTGGTCATTCTGGAAACACTGCAAAATCATCAGAGTTTTTGGATGCAAGATTTTCAAAATGACACGTGTTAATTTTGATATTTGAAACAAATCTCTTTTTTTTTTTTTTCTGGAACAAGAACAGACAATTACAGATCAACTGAATGGAATTTCAAATATCTGAAGTAGAAACAAAATCTTGAAAAATTAGAGAAACTAATTTTCAAATATTTGTGATTATTTTTCCTTTTTCTGACCGATGTATTTGGAAGACAAATATTTTAAAAATCACTATTTTTGTGCACATATAAAATGACTTAGTTAACAAATTAAATAAATCTGTAAGGATTAAAGAGGAGCAAAATCCTTCTGAGCATTTTTCTCTAATTTCACCATTCAAAACTGTGTTTGGTTCTTGGATTTAAGGCTGTCTCCTTGTCATGATAGGGGCTGACCTAACCCAAAGTCATGCTTTGTGTTCTCAAGTTATCTTGATACCCACAAAATCCAGACCCCAGAGCCACATTTTGCTGCACAAGTAAATGCATGAGGACTGTTCAAGCAGTATTTCCAATGTTGATTTTAATTATGCTTTGGAGGTACTCCATGGATTAGCTCACAAGAAGAAAATTGAGGAGGAGTTCAACATTAAGTGTACAAGTGTAAGAAATGGAGTCTGACACAACCAGCAAGAAATATCTCTGCACAGCCCAGCTTTTTGCACTTTGAAAGACCTTCATGACCACCCTATGGAGCATGAAATAAAGGTCTTAAGTGTGACTGCAACTCTGTTAAGTGTTCATGTTTCACCATGCTTTGGTTACTGTTCCCTGGAGAGAGTGAGAAATCATGCCCTTTCTCCATGACTTAAGCAACCCTGCTGAAGAAGTAGCACACACTCACATTTCCAATGAACAGTTGAAATAATGTAAACTCTAGAGACCTCAGACTGCAGAAACTAAATAGAGCAGTTTTCATGCTCCTGGGGAGGAGACTGAAACCTGTTTCAAAATATTTTAAAATCTATAAATATTAGATTTAGTGTCATCAAAATTCAAATTGTAAATCCCAAGAAGACAACACATTGTCATTGGAAACCATATTCCTTTAATAGTTAAGGGCTCAATTCTGCAAGCACTCCAGATGGAAAAAACTCCTGTTGGAGTAATTCTGAGAAAAATCTTCCAGAATTGGGACCCCACTCGCCTGTAAAGCAAAATGAGTACCAATGGCATGAAAATTATCTACCAATAGTGAAGCAGTTATTATGCCAGGAACCAAATAAATGAGTCCTGAAAAAAAAGTCAATAATTTACAGTTTTAATTGGCTCTGTATGAATGGAAAGAGAACTCAAGAGGAGGAAAGGGAACAGCACATTCTTACAACATTTGGAGAAAGGTTTAGTGAAAGTTACCAGTTTGCATAACTACCAGTGACATTTCTTTCCTGTTAGATTAAAATGTGTTTTATTTACATGTGTTAGATATTACCAACAGTGATATTCTGGTTTTAAATTAATGTGGTCAAAATAAGTTCATTAAACCATCAAAATAGATGTTTGTGTAGAAAATATAGAGCAGGTCAAACTGGCTGAAAATGTGTGATGTGGATTAAAGCTGATCTCAGTGTAGTGGATGGCCACTCATGATCAGGTGCAAGGATTTCAAGCTGTGGTAACTTTAGTTAAGCAATGTGTCTGTTCCTGAGTTATGACAGAAGGATTCACACCACAGTCTGGCATTGCAGAGGATTCAAACTTCATTTCTTCAGGCTTCATGAACAAATGACAGAGCTATGAACTAGATCCTATGTAAATAATTAAGCTTTAGTGATTAGAACATTTGTGACATCAGTTATAGATAATTTAGCATCTATAATCTAATCTGATTTACTAATGAACTCTTGATTTAACATCTCTTGTTATCTGACACGCCTGGCTGAGTATTTTTAAGATTTCTGCTGAATGAGAGACCAATAAAATTCACAGTTGTTCATACTTATGTGCTTGATTTACAGACTAAGATTGATATAATCAACCACTATATTCAGTTTGTTTTTTTCTGTAGAGAAGAGACCTTAAAGGTAGTTTCATTGTCTGTCTGAAGACTTTCTGGTGGAAGAAGATGTGGTCTGACCTTGCCATCCAACATGCTCTACCTGTTTGAAATCTGAACTCAATAGGAAAACAATCTTGAGGCTGCTCTAAGTAACAGTGCTGGAGAACTGGTCCTTGGTCACATCTTGACCCAGTGAGGACATAAGATTCACTAACAAAGGTTCTGTTCTGTGCAGGACATGTCCAAAAATCCAGTTCTGTGAAAATATATCTAGTAAGATTCCTAGCTGAACATAGCATTTGCCCAAATTATTCATAAATCAACCAAGGAATCCACATATTCTTCTAATCTATCCTTATAAAAGTGTTCAGTAAGTACTTACAGGGAAGAAAACCCTGCTGAGCCAGTTAATCATTATTTTGAGAGCAAAGAAAAAGGAGAGCTAAACTATAATTATAACCTTGGTGATAATGTATGTAGGAATCTTTCTTAATCCAGGCTAATCTTGTTCCATGTTCTTGCCTACTATAAAAATCTGAACGATTTTTGACAAGATCCAAAGTTTTGTCAGTTGTTAAGAATTAATTGAAAAAATTACTAGAGCACAGCAGCCATTTCAAAGGGACTGACCCAGAACCAATTAGAATTTTGTAACAATTGACCATTCACCACAAAACAGTTATCATGAGCTTTGGCCTCTGAAGTGTGGTGTTGGGGGTGGGGGAGAATCAGATTAAAGAAACTTTAATTTTTCCCCCTTTAACTAAAATATCGTTAGTAGCAGCTTTCTCAACACAACTATCAATCAACTTATCTGGGTTTTAAAGGCTGTGCTCAGCTTGCAGGAACAGCAGTACAGAGTATAATGGATGCTTATCCCCTGGCTTTAGATGATACACAATATAGGTTACTATCTTGAAAAAACAGGTCAGACATAGGAACATTCTTTATCAAATTGCTGTTGACAGCCCAAACAAGAGATTGAAGAACACCACAAAAAGGTTCTTTCATCTAAAGACAACAGAGTTTATAATTGGTCATTCTTTCGTCCTTCATCCTCTCCTCAGCAGGAAAAAGAAAATTCCTACTGCAGTTTCTTGAACATGGTCAGCACGAGGGTAGGCTGGTGTACACTGAGAAATAGGTTCAGTGTTCAGTCTTTTCTCTTAATGTTCCAGCTACTGGTTGGGCAGGGAAAGCCAACAGTGGTCTTAAATTTTAATAAGTAATGAGAAGAGTTTGTGCAGGATACTCAATATTTTGGGACAACAAATATGTAGTTGCTTTGAAACAGGAAATAAAAGCAAAGGCATAAGTATTTGCCAGATTATTCTATAGTATGTGTAATATTCTGTCTCCTGCCTTCAGTCCAAAGAAAACACATGTAGTAGGCATGCAACATAGAAATATGTTGTATACATGAATAGAAATTGAATACATTGAAATATGTCTGTGATCACATCATATGTTTTACTATATACTGCATATGTGTACATATATAAGCATAAAAACATACAAAAAATTAGACAGATTGAAAAGGATGCTAGAGTCTAATATTTAACATTAAAGACCTTTTCCAGAGGATCACTACATTTAAGATGAGTAAGAATTTTTTTTCTGATTTTCTGTCTGTTCCAGGGTCTTAAATTTCTCCCAGTTAACTCTCACTAAATTTTCCTTGGACTGGTGATACATGTTTCCAGGAGATATTTGCAAACTTAAATTGAAAATGCTGAAGACTGAAACTCTACTGTCCCGTTTAGTGTTTCCCTCTAACAGTCAATCCTTCATGAAGAACAGCTAAAAAAAAAAATTGAGATCAGAGCAATTAAATCACTGTCCCACAAACACTTACACTTTTGCTTACCCTGACACATGTGAGTAGCTCCACTGAACTCAATATAAAGAGAAATCAATAGAGAACTGGTCATGTGTAACAAGTTAAATATATGAATAAGTGGGTTTAGATTTAAAGCCTGACACCAGCTTGGGAAAGTCTACAATATTTTTATATATCTTATAAATGAAATTAATCTTGAAGGAAATTAATCCAAGAGATTCATAGAGTGCATGAGTAGATCCAGCCATTACCCTATGAAAAAGCTCAGCTCTGACCATGTTTCTTTAGCTCTGATCAGTGCTCGGACTGGCAATAGCAAAAAAAGCCCAAACTGCACAAGACAAAGATCCATAGGGATCTGCAAGCATGCTCCCCAAAAGGAGCACCAACCATAATGGCTAAATGCCTGCTAGAAAGGCAAAGCCCCTCAGTTTGGTTATACACCCACATAAAGCACCTGTCCAGGAACTGAACTTCATTTGTAGCAGACATAGAATAAAAACACTTATGAGATTTAGAGAGGGGAAAAGGCTGCTGTGTGCTTTTAAAGAACATATAAAGGCCTTTGCTGACAAGGGGAACTCTGTAGGGAGATTTCCTGGGTTGGAAGCACAAGACTGCACAGCCTCCTTGTTTTTGAAGGGAAGCAAACCAAGACCTGAATGATGGGAAGTTTACTGACGGAGACTCTATTTTAGGGTGACTTATAGTATGAGGTCCTCCCATCTTTCAACTGGAGGATGGTATTAGTAGTTGCTACATGGGAATAGCTAAAGAGAGAGAAAGTTTGTGACAAATCAAAGAATCTAAAGGTGCTTTACTTATTTGGGTTTCTTGCAAAATTTGGAAAAATTGGAAAGCTTGGAAAATTTTCATACTGTGTTCTATACTTTTTACCATACATGGTTTTGAGCAAAATCATTCTAAGACGGTAATGAATCCTGTCATCTCTTTCCTATGAAATTCAGGGTGTTTAAAAGCAGGAGAGGGGATGAAATTTCATTGGAAGTAAAGCCTTGACCGTTCTTAGTGGCACAGGGCTGCCCAAACACCCTGGTGGAGCAGGGGAAAAGGAGATCTGCAGAACAAGGACCTCTTGGCTTCCTGGCTCATGCAAAGAAACAATGTGGGAGTCTCACTCGAGCTTGGTTTCTAGATGAGCACTATTCCAGACACTCCAGTGGATTTATTTCCAAGTCATTTAACGTCATTGTGAAGAGAAACAGACACAAAGTTTGCTTTGGCACTGCACGTTGTGTTGCGTCACTGTCTAGCGAGTTTCCCATTGCACGTTTTTCCAAAAGGATGCATCTGCCAGCCCAACACAAACAAAAATAACTTGCATGTGTCTTATGTTAAAGCTGAATGAGAAACATGATGCCACATCAGTGTTGTCCATTCAGGAGTTAAAGCTCTGTTGCCTCATAAAAGATATCAGAGACACTGTATGCATATTTTTCCCTTTCTGTATTGAACCACAATGTTGGGATCAGATCCTAAAAACTTCCATTCAGATAATTTTTATTTTTGTCTGGCATCGAGATCCTTTTGTGCCATTATGCTATACTTCTCTGCACAGCATAATCAGTCCTGGAATAGTTTCTGGCCTTATTTTAATGGTGATAACTTGGTGGTAGTTAATTTTACAAATCATGAAAATCTCAGTTTGCATGCAGTCTGGAAAATCCATGATGCTGCAGAGATTGTGCAGACTCCCTAGAGTTTTTCTACGACTTAAATGTTTATTTCCCCTTCTTTTTCTTTCTATCTGATCTGCTTCACACATTTATCTAGTAAATCTTTGGGTTTGCATGGTTCTACTCATTCTTAAGTTTTAAAGCCATTGGATGCTCTCAATCAAGCTTTCTAGAAAAAAGTTCTGTTGTATTCCTGTGCTGGGAGCAGAGTGCAGTTTGCAGGATTCCCTGATTTTGCTCTCAGACTATTCAGTGCAGCCTTGTTAGTCCTGCCTTGAGCTCACCCTCCCTCTGTGTGAACTGGACTGTGAGCTCTGAGACAGGCCAGTAGTTGCTTCCATGCAAGTGTTTCAACTGGAAAATTGATTCAAAACTCAACCTGCCACAACAAAGTGTGTTTTGTTTGGCTAATTTGTCATCTGTGAGGATATCAATGAAGTGGTAGCTTGGTGGTATTCTAAAACAGATTTTACTGTTCATCACTGTTGATCTGAATAAGTGAGACAAATAGTATGCTTTCCTTAATGTGTAAAGGGATGGGAAACAAAGCAAATTTCTACCAAAACTGAGGGCTGAAACAAGCCCACTAAACAAGTTTTGTCTTAATTCCCAGCCCACCCTCATCCTTACAACTCTCACTTGTAGGTAACTTGTTGCTTTTCATGACTGCAGGAATAGACTCTTAATTTGGATTCCCATCTGGTCTTATCTCCCTTTTTCTGTGATTTATTATTCATCAGAAAGCTGAGAGGCTGTGAGGGCCAAGCACTCCATAACAGGCTGATGCTGTTGTAACTTCATGTCAGAGAGCAGATAAGAGCACGAGGAAACATGGAACAAACAAACAAACAAACACCACCAAATAAAACCCTCCAAAACAAAAACAACCTCCCCAAACCATGAAATAATTTATCCATTACTCAAAAGCTGCAGTCTATGTTTTATACTCTGATTTCCTTACCCACCTAGCAGCTTTCCTTATTTCTAGTTTCTTCTCGTTTTTGCCAGCCAAAACCTTCATCAGGTTCTCTCAATGACAGACCTTCCCATCTGTAATGATGACTGTAATGGCAATAGCAGCAGTGAGTGGAACATATATTCCTTATTCTGTTATTCTAAGGAAGGGATAAAATAGACAGGGCTTGTGGGTTGATGCAAATTGTGAATGCCATTGTTGTCTTTCCTCTTATTCCCTTTTATTGTGATTAATACCAAGTATATATTTTTTAGCAGTGCATGATAGAAATTTTTTCCCATCTGACTGTTTCTGCAGGTTTGAATTATGGGATGGAGTTGTAATGTACATTTACTACAATGTCTTCTTTATGTACTTCCAGTTGTACAGAGAGCAACTCACAAACAACTTGTGAGTTTGCCATCTCTTTTCTAGAAGAGGAATTACTAGAAAGAGACCATGGTTGCCCCAATATTCATTGTGAGAAATGAGCTATTCCCATGTAAATAAACAGCATTTGGGGGTTTTCAGTTAGTGCATTGTATTCAGCCCACACACACACAAGAATTCTCCACACAAGAACTCTCCACACAAGAATTCTCCATGGGAGTTGTTATCAGTGGTATTTGCCCAGGTAAATAATATATTATTGAGCCCATGGCTGTGTATGCCAGAGAAGATTTATGAATGCAAACAGGGAATGTGGCTCCTGTGAGCTCTCGTGGTGAGTCTCAGCATTTGTTTTTTTTCCAGAGTGTCTCTGCTTATGAAACCTGAGGACACAGATCACTTCTGAAATATCTGGATATAAACACATATGAATTTCCTACAGTACAAGTGAATCAGTGCAGTGACTGGAGCCACAGCACAGCAATGAAGGCTCACCTTGGATGGTCAGCTGCAGGGGAAACATTGCTGCTGGAGAGATGATAACTAGACAAAAATCTTGATCATACTCTGAACTTAAGGCTTGCTCAGAACCAAAGGAAACAGCAGTAGAAAAAATGCTGAAATGTCATCACAAAGGAAAAGAAATATAAAATTAAGCAGAAGGGAAGCTAACAGATCAACACACTCTTACCCAGAATATGAAACATTCTGCAAATAACTGTAAAACTGTGGTAAGAAACATGGATGCTGCTGAGAATAATTTGAAATATCTGAAGGTGGAAATTAAAAATGAGAATGTTAAATTTTGCAGCCTGCTAAGACCCCAGCCGAGGTGCTGAGCACTTTTAGCTCAACTTACTCAAGCTGTCCTAGGGGTATTTACAGTTTCACTGCCTCAGATTCCCACAGAGCCCATACTCAACTCATTGTCAGGTCTGTAGTAGAAGTGTAGAAGGTATAGACAGCAGAACAAATAGCAAGTTTGGATGTAAGGAGTTTTCCTTCCAGTCGATTTTTTTATCCATGCTAAATACAAACACAGAATACTCTGAAGATTTTCTCTGCCACTGGGAAGGTATGATTGGCAGATGTCAGAGACCTCTGGAGGTGGGATCTGTGTTTGCTGCTGACTCTCTGCTGCTGTGGGGAAAGAGGATGAATTGCTCAGGTCCTCACCTGCCTGTCCACAGGTGAAGAGGCTCCCCATGGCAGATGTACCCCTCAGGCACTGAGGACAAGCCTTCTAAAGAACTTGGACCTCTGCCCACCCTGGCTTCAGTCTGAATGCCTGGCATGAAATACATGCATTATGGCTGGACTGCAATAGCAAAATGTATCAAAAAGTAAATATGTTTGCCTCAAATTGCCTTTAATCCAAATTTAAATTGGAGGCCATGATGGCAAACAGATTAGAGAGATGGACCAAAAATGCAGCTTTGAACAGCTAAGATAGAGCAAATGTTTCTTATTTTGGTTGCTTGGAGCACAAACAGCAGCAGACTGTTTGTCCCTGAGTGTAGGATGAGGTAACAGCTCACCCCAGAGCTCAGCTGTGTCTCCATGGCCACCCACACAAACACATTCAGGACATGGGTGCAGCTATGGAGCTGCATGGGAGAAGAAAAGGCAGGAGCACATAACCTGGAGGTTAGAAAGTGAGGTCACAGTGTTGAATGGAGAAGATAGCAATAGATTCTCTTCAATGACATGGTGCTTTCCAGGTGAAAACATTAGTTTGAAACTGTTGTTCCTTGTATTTTCCCCACAAAAAAGTGAATTTTCTGCATTATAAATATGAGGAGAGAGATCTGTATCTCCCTTTTAATTTTGATCCAAGTAAAATGAGGAAGTTTGGGTTGAATAAGAACAAGAAAAGTATTTTTCCATTCAGACTGGATATCTGCAGAAAGAAAATTTAAATAAGATAGCACTTTTTTTGAGAAATGTTTCAGTCAAAAAATTGAGATCAAAAATTTGGTGCATCACTGACATAAACCAAGAAATCTTTGTCTTAGAAGATGACTCAGCTGTATTTTCCTCATACAAATTAAAATCTGTTGCACCTGGGTTTATTCCTTTACTTGGCACAAAAGGCATAGCTGTAAGCACTTTGACAATATAAATGAAATGAATTATGGATTTGTCATGTCAGAGTTAGGAAATCTACTTATAGGCACACTCGGGTCACTTGGCATCGAGTCTGGGCTGAAGGGTTTGATGAGAATTAGGAGGCTCTTTAAAAGGTTCAGTCACCTTGGATGATGCATCAGTTTAAGAAAGCAAAACTCTTTTGTCAATATTGTAAGAAAAAAAATAAAGAAGTTGATCCTTCAGCAATTCTTTTTGGCATAAAGGAGAAAAGAATATGAGTACTTGTGTAGCTGCAGTTCTGCCTGTCCTTGGGGCAGCTCTCCAAGGGGATGTGGTGGTGGCAACGACTCTCACACCCTCTGTTTTAAAAAGAACAGCTCAAACAAACATGTTGGGTGTCTGCCTTGCACTCAAGTGTTGCACAATTATAACTATCTTTGAGGTGCTTCTATGAGTCCTTTGGATTTGTGCCTTTCTGGAAGGGACCTGTCCCCCCTGAAAGGGCCAGGACTGCTCCAGGGGAGTGCCCATTGCTGCTCTGCTTCCTTCAACAGTCCTAGAAAAATCATTTGGGATCTTCTGGGATTAAAGAAGTCCTTCTCACTACTTTCTCTGGTTTCTCCTTCAGCAGGAATATGTTAAAAGGCATTCATGGAGAATAACGTGGAAAAAGCCCCTGAAGAAACACAACTGCCTGCTAGGAACATTTTTACAGAACATGAACTGAACTTGTACATTTTTGAGTGGTCTGGTCAGCACATGGATGGCAAAAAATGCAAACTTGCTCCCATATTTTCTCACTGTGTCTTAACCAGGCAACATAATTTACTCAAGTGAAGTTTCCCATCACTTCCTCAGCTCTGTGTTATCTGCTGCTTTTTCCTTTTATGTGTTTTTTTTCTGTTTAGCTGGTATATGGTCAAGCTGGATGTGTTCAAGCATAGGAGAAGGCAATGTAAAACACCCAGTTATATGGTTGCATGATATTACCAGTTGCCAGATTTCTTGAATGTGTCACAGCTATGAAGTGTTTGAACCCTAAAACTACTCTGCCAGTGGGTACCAAATGAGAGGCTTCAGGAAGCAATAGCTCCCTTCTATACTTATATATATATAAGTATACATATATATATGGTTTGAACTAACATCCCTATATACTGGATTTATCCTTATTTTCTCAATAAAATAGTTTAAATTCAATAAAATTTAATGTAAACTTTAAAAAAAATAAAAATTCAGATACATTTTTCATGTGGATGAAGTATTTGGGTTCTTCATGTTAGGAAAATAGCTGATTAAGGCAAGCTGCTTCCCCTTTTACCTTAATTAGCTCAATGTGCACAAAAAGTCATCTGATACTCGAATCTGCCAACTTTGGCTGTTATTTAATTTTCTGGTGGAATTAGTGGGCACCTCAGAGATCTGAGAAAGGATTCAGTGAAATCAGCAGAATTAAATATCCTCTGGTATTTTAATCTAGCTGTGGTGACCACTCTGTGGATTTCAAGCTCCATATTCTGCTTCTTGGAGGCAACTGAGTTAAGTACATCTTGTCTGAACCAGGGGGAGAATCTGGTCCTGGTGCACTCTCACCTTTCAAAGAGAATCCTTCCCATCACCCTCATTCCTGCTCAAACTTGCAAAGCAGGTGAGTATTCATTCATTACCTATTTCTTATATTCCTGCTGTTCCCAAAGGGAAGGGGAAAAGAGTTCTGGCTGTGCCTTATTTTCTTCCTTCTCTCTTGCTGAAGTCCTGAGCCAGCAGTCTTCCCTGTAATTTCCAGGGGAAACTCTCTCCATAAAGCTGCACAGCCTGAAATGCCAGCTGTGAGCCCAGAGAAATGCTTGGAGGTGAAAGGAGACAAAGATGGTGCCTTTCCTAATGAGCTTCCATTAATGGATAATTTATAGTGTGGATAATGAAAATATTGATTTGGGCTCTTTAACTCTGAAATGTTACATTTAGCTTGAGGCAATAAAGACTGCTTGTTATAGTGAAGATAATGACACTGTGGAAGCAGCAATGCTTCCTCTCATCTGTGGGTTTCCACACAAAATAGGGGAAAAGTCTTTTCAAAAGTCATGAAGCTATGAAGGGCAAGGGATTGATTTTTATGAGACAGAGATGATGGTATTTCTAGAGAAATCCCTTACTCAATGACATTTAAGGATAGGAATAGTGTCTCAGACACATGGAAGTCCTGAGCACCAAGGCCATAGGGGGTGGTACAGATATCCTCTGGTGGAGTCTGGCCTCTCATTTGGAAGAATCATTTCCATTTATAGATATCCTGATTTGGAAATGAACATTAGAAACTGAAGATTCTCCAGGGTCTCAGCCTTGTGCCTACAAGCTGACAGAGGGTTTTGCCAGGCACTTCAGTGTCTGACTGTACAAAAATGGGATGTGCCATAAGCTCAAATGCAAAAATGGAAAAATGGATCCTTCTGCTTCTGCAAGCCAAAGAGCTGAGATTGTGTCTCTGATTTATCTCAAAAGGCTGCTGGGAAAGAGCATCCAGTGGTGTTTGTAAAATGATATTTCTGAATTGACACAGCTACAGTTTGCATTGAAGAGAAATGTTTCTATTAAACTTACTGGTATTTTCAGAAGATGAATCTGAGTTCTCAGCATTTTCTCTACATGATATGTAACTTGCTGATCAGTCTTTTCCTGCTGTTTCCAAAGAATTCAACAGCTTGCCATGGCCTGTGTGTGAAGTGCTGCAGCATCTGACACTGCTTTGGTCCCACACTGGTGGGGAATGCTGAAGCAGACTGTACACTGATAGAAATAGTGCTGGCTATTAAATGGGAATAGCTAGATCTATTTCCATCATTCAGTCTCCTAAAGTTTTGACAGCTTGATCAAACTAATGAACACAAAAGTGACAGACTTATTGGTTCACTAATATTAGGTTACCAATCTTTGCCTTAAGCCCCCATTAACGCTTCTTCCCTTGCCTGCTAATGCGAGGATAACAGACAGCAGCCAGACTTTCTGGCTCTGCCCACGTGCAAAACTTCCAAACATTGGGCCATTTTTGTCTCCCACTGCACTTTGCTATAAAACCACAAGGTTAACACGACCTTCTGGCCCATTCCACTTTGTGTCTTGTTTTGAGTCGAGCTTTGTTAGGGACAAAAATCTATGTTATATTCCATCTGATCAAAGTACTTCATGCCATCTGTATTCATTTAGCAATATCTAAGACTAGAGAGCATTACAGTGGTATTTTGTACATAGTATTGATTGCCTTCATTTGTAGCTCTTACAGACACCAGACACTATTCAGTTTTAAAGTTGAGCATCAGATTTCCCATCTGCAATTCCAGGTGCTTTCTTTCCCACCCTCCTCCTTACACAGAAGCTTTCCAAGACACTGAACTATCTCCCTTTAAAATTATTTAAATACTGTTGCATATTATACTTTGCAGTTATCTTTTCATAATTTCATCTGTTATAGTAGTTAGTTTCCCAACGTCCACAGTGATGAAATGTGTTTAAATCTCTGATTTTGTTTATGTCTCCAGATGCATGTCTTCGTGCTTGGTTGCTATTTTTACCAGTAGCTGTACATTTTGCACCACTGGAGAGTGTTATTATGAAGGAGATTCCTATCAGTTTAGCACTGTATTTTTGTTCTGTGTGAGTTCAGCTCCTGCTTCAGAGGTGACAGACCTGTCTAGTTGTATCTTGGTATGAGTAGGTGCTCAGAGCCAGCCTAACTGACAACTAATTAGATGAGTTCTGGCCATGGAAATGCATGTCAGTGGTAAAGGAAAAGATTACTGAAGCATGGGGTATTTTCAGCAAACATGGATTTTGCACTTCAAGGTACCAGGTGAAAATGTAAAGTGTTTTCCTGGTTAAGCCTAAGAAGATGAAACCTACTGGTTTTGTTAGAAATAGTTCAAAAGGAAAAAAAAGGTAATAAAATTGAAAATATATTAATTAACACTATTGTTTCTGCCTGCTGCCATTTAGCAGAAACTTCTGCAAGGGTTAATCAGATTGTGGCTCAGCAAAGCATTTAAGCATAAAATCAGGTTTAGACCTGCAGATAGATGCATTTATCTTCTGAAAAGCAGGCCATCACTCACACCAAGAGAAAACATGTTTGATCCATTAATATCTGTCTAAACTTACAAAATATCCTGATAAATCTGTCATGAAAGCTTGGAATGGCAGCATCCAAGTAATCATAGACAGGATTTCTATCACTAACACTGGGGGTGATTTTCTGAGCCAGCAATGACTTGGAAAGTGCTATTGTGAGATCTACTGTGCAAAACCAGGGGAAAACAAACAACTCCCAATAGGAACAGGAACAAGTGGATGTCCTCAAAGTGCTTCAGGATATTAATAGCTCTGTCCTTCCAAAACTGAAAGGAAAACACTTTGGGGTAGTAGCTTTTTATACACAGAATCATATCACAGAGCCATAGAAAAGCTTGGGTTAGAAGGGACATTGAGGATAGTCCAGTCCCAACGTCCCTGCCATGGACAGGATGCCATCCTCCAGAGCAGTTTGCTCAAGGCCCCATCCAGCCTGGCCTTGAACATTTTCAGGGGTGGAGAACCCACAACTTTTCTGGGAAATGTGCTTGAGTGCCTCACCACGCCCTGAATAGAGAATTTCTCTCTGACATCTAGTATAAAACTCTCCTCTTTTAATTTTAAACCATGTCCTCTTGTAGTGCTGGTGTACCTGCATGCACCTTGGCAGCTGCAGTGCTCTGTCTCTGGGGTGAGAGCAGAAATGGAAGGTGCCTGTTCTCTCTGTGTGTTTGGCAGATGTGACAGAGTAAACAAGTCTGTAAATATGCTGCCTCTGATGTGACTCTGGGGAGTCCCTTCTGGAGTATCTGTAGAAGACCCCATCCAAAAATGAACCAAGAATGTTGTGCAGAGAGCCTGCTCCTGTCCCTGGCTCCTCGCTGCCATTCATGGCAGATTAAAAACCTGCTGGAGTACGAAGCAGAAATGGCTAGATCTCTCTTTTTAATGGCTTGAATGAACTTCAGACTTAAACAGCTCAATTTTCAGAAAAAGATGAAAAATCAACTGAAAGACTTAGTGAAGATTTGATTTGTTAATTATCAGACACCTGGCCTGTAAAATGAAATGTAGTGCAGGCAGCACTCAGCTGGATGAACTGCTTGGGTAAAAGCTGTATCTGGATAAGAGCAGAGTTGTTTTCATTGCTGTTCCTTAAAGGATTTTGGATGATAGAAGAGCAACTTTGCAGAAATTAGTCATTGCTACCGGTACGTGTTTTAATAACCTTTAATATAATAATGACAAACCCAGGAAACAGATCTTCAAATGCCAATGAAAGATTGATTATTTCCATAGGTGTGCTGCATCATTTTGTAAAGAATAAAAACGCATAGGAAAGATTTGGAAGAGACTATTCCCTGCAAACAGACAAAATTTATCAAGGAATGTCTAATGATAATCAAGCAACTATTTTGATATAACTGATTTCAATAAAAAGTAAGTCATTGCAGAAATGTAAATGTCTTCCCTTTTATTCCCTGTCTGTTCCCAAATAAATGAGTCCACATTTCCCTAATAAAACCCTTCACAACCACAGTTCCCATATGTAGGGCAGTACTGAAATAGTGACAAGATTGCTCATCACTTGGACTGCTCACACTTCCCCTCTGCTGAACACCAGGAATAGACTACTCTAAAAAGCATAAAAAACAAATGGCTGCCCCACTTCTAGGGCAGGTTCATTCAGTGAAAGAGAGGCATTGAACATGTTAAGAAAGTTATTTGCAGAAAAGAATGCTCTAAACCATCCCATAACTATTGCTGCTTTGCTGAACATAAGTCTTTGGCTTAGAATCAGCATCCCTGGAAGTATTCAAGAAATGACTGGATGTGGCACTTAGTGCTATGGTCTAGCTGACAAGGGGGTGATGAGTCAAAGGATGGACTTTCCAACCCCTAAAGATTCTGTGACATTGCAACAGAATTGCTCAGTTTTATCCTAAGAAGGGTGCACTGGTTGGCTCATCCATGAGAAGCAAGATCTGGGCAGTGTCATGGGCAAGAGAATTAAATGAATCCTCAGTTCTGCAAGTGTGACAACAAAACAAAGTGTCTGTGCTCACCTGACAACTTCCACAATACCAGGCTGTCTGTTAAAGGACTTTGTGGCTGCTGGAAAATATGAAAGATAACATTACAATTTTTTTTTTAATGGAAATATTAAGGTGAAAATTAGGAAGTATCTTGTGAACAACTTGCAAAATGTTAAAAATACAGGTGTTACATGGGAAAGCTTCCCGTGGAACAATTTGTATGCACTTCTAGGACTCTGTGATAGAACAAAGTTCAGTTTGTGGTCAGGAGTGAAGAAATGTGTCTGTGCCAGGGAATTTTGGAGAAAGAATGCATGCCTTGGTCCACAGCTTTAAGCAGCAGATTTGCTCAGTAATTTTGCATTCCTCAGACCTCATATTGAAAGGGATGACTGAGATCAAGAATTTCTCATCAGCTTTCCAGAGGCCTTCCAGTGTAGTGTCACAGTAGTTGAAATGTCCAGAAGAGATGTTTGAAATGTGGACCCAAGACATCTCCAGACATGGGATGTGCATTTGAAAAGCTTAAAGCACAGGGAACTGGCCTTGGGAATGTTTCCACAGTGTAATAAAATGCCAAAAAATAATGTCTGAAGTAGATATATTATCTATTTTGTGACTATAATATATGTGGTATTAAAAAGGCACCTGAAAGAATTAGAGGAAAAGAAAACTGCCATAAATTGTGTAGCTATATTAAAATCTAGAGCTATTCTATACAATTCCATAATTCTATCATTACCAGCTGAGGGTCTTGGCCTTGGCCAAGTCTTCTGGTACTTGATGGCAAAACCTAATGGCCCTGTTAACACTGGATTTTACATTGGTCTCAACAGAGATAGAATGGTGCCTCCAGTGCCTCATCTATCATGGTAGTTATATTGCTATGGTAAGATGTGGTATTTTTGCTTTTCTGCAGTGAGAGGTGTGTGTGAGCAGACATTAAAAGTGCCAGAAAAATATCAAGTCTCTGTTTCCCAGAGTTCCTGTATGCATGTGTAAAACATTTGTGGACAGTGTGAAGGACAATGCAGAAGAGATCCTGAACTTTTAGAATTTTATTGCCTCTTGGAACACAAAAAAAAATAAAAAGAGGGAGAATAGTTTTTGTCTTTACATTCCTTGATTCTGAGTCTTATATTCATCGTTGTCTAGTTCCCACAACAAAACTTCAGTGCTATGATTACAATCACTCCACATTGACATTAATGTCAAATTAGGGAGAAATTCTTTGTGGTGTGCCCCGAACTGAACATCATGATTGCATGCTTGATCATCCAGGCTACGAGAGGGAGTGGCACATTTAAAAATATGGGCAGATGAAATGGATGGAAATGACAGTAACTCTGGAAAGAAAATGGGGGTACAGGCTAAAGGTAACCTCTGAATTAAACAAGTTGGTTCCATGTAATTGTGCCAAGCATTAGAAAAACAAAAGAAACCACCAAAGAAAATAGCATTCATCTGCCATCTAATATTTTTGGGACATGGAAAGAGGTCATCTGCTTTCACTTCACTATTATTTGTCTGTAATCATTGAGGGATTTTTAAGGATCTGGCTGAGAGCCAGTTTTCCAACAAAATGAGAAATGAGGGCAATTAAAAAATGGAAGCAGATGATTGCCTGTATATTAAAAATCAAAGGAAATTGAGAACCTTGTCTTTGAACAATAAGAAATATTTTGGCCCAGAGTGTGGTATTTAGCTTGGTGGAGACAAAAAGCCACTTCATCAATATTAGCTCAGTGCACTGCTTTTGGCAAAGACCTAACGAGTTATCAGCTGCTATCCTCTGTGGAGCTGGGGGGAAGGAGACATTTCTCTCAGGATACAAATTCATTCCTGCATTGCCATAATACAAGTCCTCTGTTTCTGATCTGTTTTCCATCGTTTCTCCTATTGACTGGTTAGAAATTGAGATGTGTGTAATAGGATAAAACATGGCATTGGACTTCAGGCCTTTTCACCAGTTGCTTCAACTATTTGGATTCTGAGTCTGGTTCTTAGAGGCACATTTTTGTGCTGACACATGTATATAAATGACCCTTAGCACTGGAGGGAAGGGGGTTACAAACAGTGCTCTTTAAAAATCTGGCCAGACACTCATTATATTCACTGTACTTGGCATCATGTCACTTGTGATCTAGTGGGCTCCATTCAACTTCCATCCTAAGGCCTCTGCATAAAGAGTCACTGTGATTGTTTTTAATGCTGTGGCAGGAACAGATGGCAAACATATTTTAAAGTGCTAAAAATATGGAAGAGCAGTAGAAATCTACATGGCAGACATCTATTAAGCATCCACAGCTGTGAACAATTTTTAAAAAATAATAATAATAGATATAATATATGCAAGCCCAGACCCTAAAAGGAAAATCTCCCTTGAAATCAGTTGACATTTTGGATTTGCCTGGGTTACAGCAAAGGACAGGATAAACTCCCACTTGTAGTTTCCAGTTTGTCTCAGCCATGCTAATGAAAAGGAACAAGTGGGTGTGGGGAGGGACAGCTGAACCCCGAGCCACTGTGGCAGAGCAGCGTGCAGAGGGCAGCACTGTAGATCACTGTCTCACAGGCACCGTGCCTCATCACTCTGCTATCACAGATTTTTACAGCCTTTGCAGATGTTTCAAGTTTGTGTCTGTCTGTCACACTCTGGGAGGATGGTTTCTCAGCAGATGCCCTGTGGCCCAAGCAGCAAGGAGCACACGTGGCTGTCAGGCTGAAAAGGCTAACGCCCATCCGCCCTGTCACACGCTGTCATCTTACAAGTGCCAGGACAGAAACACACACAAAATGCAGCGTGCTTCTTAATGAGTGCTTGTCACAGCCTAATGACAGCTGGAGGAGGGGCCTCAAGGCCTGAGTTTGGTTCTCAAATCTTGCTGAGGAGCTATTTTCTAGGAGCCTAAGGAAGGACATTTAGAAAGAGGAGCACTGTAAAGGTTATTCTCAGCAAAGAGTGTGCAGGGGGTGCTGTTCCTGCTCTCCCCAACGCTGCAGCTGGTGGCTGGTGACTCATTTCTGAGTGAAATCAGCACCCAGGCGAGCCCATCTATTCTCCCTGTGGCCTTTCTGCCAGGGCAGTGATGCTGTGCAAAGCAGAACAGCCTGGGACATGGGGCAGGTCAGCCCACGGGGCTGTGGGCTAGGCAGGCTGCTTCCCACAGGGGTTAGGAGGCAGGTATTGACTCTTAGCAATCTTAATCCTGATGAGCTGGGAGCTCTCACTGCTCCACAGCACACACAATGCTCCTCTTGGCTTGCTCAGCCCTAAAAAGTCATCCCAGAGCTATATTCCCACAGCAGGGATTACTCCTGCCTGTGTAGCAGACGACATCAAGAGGAGATCTGGCCATGGCTTCCTACCAGCAGCTCATAGCACTCTGGTTATTTGGGTGTTTGAGGAATGGGTATATCCAAATTCTATCCTCCCAAAGCAGGGCAGAGGGTCCTGCATCCAAATTCTGTCCTCCCAAAGAAGACCCCCTGGGAAATTTCATTGAAGGAGGAGTTGTACTTCTGTAAGTTTATAGGGCCTAATGCATGTTTGATGCAGGTCTGATATGGTCTAATGCACCTGTGTCCTCAGAGAGGCCTGTGCTGGAGAAGGTTTTGGAAATGATCCTGTGGACACCTTTGATTTGATGTGTACTGTCACCCAGGTCAGCCCCACACTGTGACTGCCCCACGAGCAGGGTTGGTGATTAAAACCCCACTGTGCTGAAGGCCTCACCTGGGAAGAGGTGGGAGATGTGGACCCATCTGTGCTCCCCCAGGGGCACTCAGGACACTGCTGCAGGCTGCACCATACCTGCCCCAGATGTGCCATGGCTGTCTGAGAGTTTGGATGCTCCTCAAAGTAAAACTCCTCATTTTTTATGGGCCATACTGGATGTGTTTGTGTTAGTACTCTTAATAACTGAGGCATCAAAAAACTTTTGATATTCTGGCCCTTTTGGTCTTTAATGTCACATTCAGAGTTTCCTTCATGTTACTTATTCTTCATGGGGAACCAACAGACATTTTCAATTAATTTTCCTCTAGGAAATCAAGTCAGGAACACTTTTTTTTCTCTGCACAAGAAGTAAAGAGGACAGGATAAAAAGAGGAGGGAGACTTCGAGGGGAAGCTGATCTGAGCTTGGTGTGCCAGACTGGAGCTTTCAGCTGCAGCTGCCTGTTGCTTACAGACACACACACACACACACACACACACATGCATATGGCTCAGGCTTGATTCATCTTGGCTCAGCCAGTAGATCCCAACACGTACTTGAGGAACCCTCCCCAAACAAAAACATGCTCTTATCAAAGCAGAATGCCTAGCCCAGGAAAACTGTACAGCTATTAACAAGTTATTTATAAGCAGCCTGAGCTAACAGCTAACATGTGGCTGGCTGTGGCCCAGGGATGCTTGCTGGTCTTGGGCAAGGAATAGCATGAGCTAGACCTCACCATCCTCCACGTCTGGAGGCAGGAGGCTCCCTGTGCCTGGAGACAGCAGGTGATGTGGGCAGGACAGGCTGGCTGCTGGTGCTCTGTGTGGGATGGCTGGAAGGTCAGTGGAAGCTGCAGGGCTGTGACTCCCAGCAGGGCCAACATGAGCCACACTCAGAAACACAGAGGAGTGAAGTGATGTAATTGATAGGTGTGCTACCCCAAGTCTTCAAGCATAATTATTATGGGTGCTAGTCTAAGTCTTCGGTGGTATAACGTTAAAATGAAAAAGTAATGATAATAGAGATGCACTAATCTAGCCAAAGGCAAAATATAAACAATTTATGCTACAGCTATTTCCAGTACAAGATTTTCTTCTACCTTTAGGCTCTGTTCTGCAAACACTTGACATAACTATTTAATTTTACATAGATGTATAGGTCCACTGAATTTTGGGAGGTGTTTAAAATGAACAAGTAAGACATTGACTACACTAAGAATGCCTTGCTGTACAGGAACATAAAATCTTGGGCAGGCAGTGCTCCCTTTCTGCTGATAGAGCTGTGGTAGAATAAAGCATTTAGCATCAAAATACCAATAGGGTAAATACACCCCTGAAAGCCAGACAAGCTCAGTCACAAATGCAACTATTGCTGGCAGAAGTTTATCCAAGCTACAGGGAAAGTCTTAGATATTCTAGTGCCCATTGTTTTGTCCTTTTGCTTGAAAGTTTAAAGGCAGCAAGATGGGGATGTTATCCACTTCTTCACTTGCCCCCTAGCTATGGCCCTGACTATGATATTTCAGTACTTGCTCCTACAGCTCTGACCACACAGCAAAGCAGTCTGGAATCTGAAATCTTGGCTTTGTATAGGTATAGATGATAGCTTCATCTCACTACACAAAGAAAACAAAAGAATGTGGAGACAATTTTATCTGTAGAGCCTTTACTGAAATTTGAGATAGTCACTCTCTGGTTTCAGCTTATCTTTTTCACAGATTTTTAGGGTGGAAATTTTTGCATCTGATTCTGATCTGTGTAGTCCATAGTGTGAATGAACCTTGTAGATTTCTGCTGTGCAGTCCCACCAGGACTCTTTACATTCAGAGTGCCATGAAACCCCCATGCAGCATCTTAGCATGAGCTTGGTTTCGGTGCCGATGGATTGCGTGCCACTTATCATTCAACAATGAAATGGCTTCTGCATCTTAGAAATTCCAAAACTGAACTCGGACATATTCTTCAGATTGTGGTACTGCCCCTCCTTCAGCTGCAATATTGAGCATTTCCACAGCTCTGTTTTGTTCCTGCCAGTGAACCCATTGGGAAGCAGCATGTGGGTAGCGTAGCCAAGACAGTGCTCAGAGACTTTGAACAGCATGGCTGGAGTCCAGGCCCTGCTGAAGAAATGGCAGCACTCCCACTGGCTTCAGCAGAATCAGGATTTCACGGCTCTTGTGCGAAAAAGTTTTCCCAACACTCTGTATCTACAGATCTAATTTACTGTACAGCTTGAAAAAAGGCATAAAAATATTGGGATCCTCGGAGTCTTGGCTCAGATAAGGTGCTTAAAAATAAACTTAATTGAAGACAAGATGAATCTCGCTTGTCTCTTCATTCAGGGTCAAAAGGCATGAATTTCATTCACTAAATTATCAACACTTAAAACTTTTTCTGCATGATTAGTCTATTACTAAGAGTCAGGACAGCAGAGATCCTCCCACTGCATTGACCTGTGAACTTTGTTAAATCTTTTGACAGGGGTCATTGTCTATACCATGATAGTGAATGACTTTCCAAAATGGAGCCATTCTTTCAGTTGTAACATGAAGCTGGTGTTCTTTTCTTATGTCTTGAAAATGTTAATTTACATTGATGACATTTCTTGTCAATTTATGTGCCATCTGAATTTGCTGATTAGTCACAAATGATGATGTGCTGCTTGCAGACTGCTGTTATTGCACCTTTACAAAAAACTTCAGATGCTTCGAAATACTTTCAGTATTAGGAATAACTCCTTTTCTTCTGCAAAATCTGTGTGAGATTTTAATCAGAAACTAATACTTAAAGAATGTGTTTACCAAAAAAATTCTCTGCAGGGTCTGAGTAAGTGGGAAGTAAGTGGAGAGTAAATTCTAGAAAGAGCCTGTTTATTCCTTTCCTCAGTAGAGGTGCTCCACCTTTCCAAATGTCTTGCTATAGCCACATCTGTTGTATACTTCCTTAATGGACCCTTAGTTCTTCAGAATTTCCATGTTATAGTCTCCAAGCCCTTTAATCTGAGCTGACAATTTTTAAGACATGTCCTCATCCTCAGTGTCTTTCCCCATTCCCATTTTCCTTTCTCCTGTGGTGTAGATTTCTAATTTCCTGAAAGCATCTTGCAACTCTGAGGGTGATCACACATGAAACTGAACTTTGGGATTCAAGGGTCCTTCAGGAAATTTGCCCAGTTACTCTCCTTCATATCAAACTTCATTTTGAAGTTTTTTCTGGTGATTCATAGGAGATAAAAACTGGCACTGATTAGATGACTGATATGCTGTGGGGCCATTTCTTCCCATGATCTTTCATGATGGTTTCTTTTGTCACTTGTGCCTCGCTTTGCACACTGAAGATACTCGTGTTCTTCAAGCATGAATATAAAACCAATGTGCTTCTAGCATTCATCTCAGCTCTCTGATGATTTAAATGTGTTGTTCTCACAAGCTGAGCCTCTAAGGCAATCTTAGTAAGCCAAATTCTGCTTTTATATATATATATATGATATGTGAGAAACTCTAGCACTTTCCCAAGGTGTGAAGGCTGTTCTAGAGTACCAGCAACTCTCCCCTCAAACAAAAGGATGGGTTACATCCAACCACACTTTTTGGATAATTTAGTGAATGTTCATGCTGGTTGCTTATCCAGGGATTCCTGGCAGATTTGTAATGAATTACTATGGTCTCTTTCTTTGACAGTTCAGCTGTACACAGGACTTACCAGTACTATTTTGTAGATAGCCTAATTTAAATTATGAATGATTGCTATGTATAATTGAAGACTTCTCTGTCTTATGTTGCTATTGCTGACACAAGTAATAACTGAGAATTTTTCTGATTAATGACATCAGGGAAAAGAGGTTGTGGCTGGACTGCACGTGGCCTGCTAACAGTTTGCAGCAACCTGTGTGCCAGAATATATAAAGTGACCCAAACTAAATCAGCTTGGGAGGCTGAGGGTTTGCTCCTGCCCTCCAAGTCCTCACACTTTTGTGGAAACAAGGACTGGGGAGGTAGAAATTTCTTCCCTCTGGTGCACACAGAGGCCCAACATGACCAGTGGGTACTAACACAGCTTTGCTGGATAACTCAGACCCCTGATAAGGCAGCCAGGGGACACAGCAGTGCCTCAGCTCTGCTGCACCCTGTGGTGACAATCAGTCTGCCCTGGATCTCTGACCTGCAGGGTGTGTGTTTTATGAAAATATGAGTAGCTTTGGTGACAGGGTTTTACTCCTAGGGGAGTAAGAACCTGCAGAGATAAAGTCCCTCTTATGATAAGCTAAATATGGGGAAAACTTTCCCTCAGATACCCTGTAAAAGAGGTTCATGCTTGTGAAACACTCTGCAGTTTTAGCATTAGTAAACCTATGAATTATAAGGTAGTGGTCCTGTGTCTTAGCTGTATTTAGCAAAAGCTAAATAGGCATCTCTTTAGGGATAGCCATCTGGGCTCCAAAATGCACATTTTGGCTAGTGAGTTGTTAAAATGGTCCATTCTTCTCCTTGGGTGCATCCTCTCAGTGCCAGTGTACTGGTACATAATATATATTTTTAATTAGGATGATTCCTGCAGCTTTCAGCCCTGGGTACAGGCAGACACTGAGGTGTAGGAGAGAGCCCCAAATTTCCCATCAACATTTCCTGTATCCATCTGGGACTGCTGGGTTACCCTGCACATCCAGCTCCAAGTCCTTTAGCTGTGATTCTGAGTAGTGGATAGGGATTTTTTTCTTCCTGTAGGCACCTGCACTTTCCAGCTCTGCTTGAATTGGTATCTTGTCATAGAATGACTTGATACCTCAAAATTAAGAGTAATTTAAGAGTTTCTGGCGAGGCCAGCAGTGAGCCTGTAGTGAAGGGAGCAATCACAATTTCCTGGAGAACCAAGGATTGTGGCTGAAGCATTTCGGTTCAAGGCCAGAAGTGGGCAAGCAAAAACCAAGAGCATCTTGGCTGAAAGTGATGGAAATTACACCTTCTAGGGAACACATGCTCCACCAATCTGTACTGAACAATGCTTTCAAATCTTGATGGTTTTGGATGTGGTTAATAAACTTAATGCCAAAATCAAAACCGATGAAATCCAGACCAATCCAATGTTATTTCTCCTTTCTTTTCAATTTCCTTTGTTGTTTCTTAAGTTATTTTTTTGACTTTTGGACTCAAATAAAGCTCCAAATATGTTTCTTAGTTAAAATTCTCTAGTGTCTTTAGGGAAGCTCTGAGAAAGAAACATTTTTACATGGCTTTAATGTACAATCATTAGTCAGATTAACTTCGTTCAGAAGTGAATTTATTGTTGTCCAAATTTCCATGTCCTTATCAGTAACATTTCTGCCAAAGTTGTTCTGAAAATTAGACAAATATTATTTCTCAGAATTTAACAGAGACAATGCCAGGCAGGAGTGAAAAGTTGATGGATAACTAGAATGGATGAATAGATGTGGAGATTATTTTATTCCAGCTATGAAAACTATCTCAGTAAATACACATCAGTAAAAACAATTTATATTCCAGAATATAGAGGGGACTGGAATATTAAATAACAGATCCAATAATAGGCACACTAAATGAATCTACCAATGGGATAACAGGAATGCACAAAAACAAAGTTTTAAAAAAGGCAAATTTTGTGTGATTTTGGAAGGCATTTTGGATAAGTGCAGAAGTGAGAAACCAAATGGAAGGTGATTGAGATGCAACATGAGTTTGCAAGATTAGTTGGGTAAATTGAGAGGCAAGTTAATTTTTAGACAAGATTAGATCTATCTACTTAAAATAACACAATGGTTATGCACAAAATGATGCAAATTGGAGGCAAGCTGACTCTAAAGAAAAAAAAAGAGAGAAAAAACTCCTAAACTTGTTAAAACAACTGTTTATAGATAGTCCTATTTTGGCCATAGTTTTTCTTAAAGAATGGTCTTCATGCAGTCATTTAGCTTAGTTTATTTAGTTAAACTTGTTTAATTAACTAAATGAAAAATTTTTGCAACCATAATTTTGGAGTTCTTAGCAAAGCCAAAGGAGAACAGAATGAATGGAATAAGAACTGTAGAAATAAAAATAAGATTAAATATAATAACACAAATTATGTAGTCTTAAGTGTTTATGAAATTGATTTCTCTATCAGACAGGCACTCACCATCTGAAAATGGCAGACATGGAGGAAGATTTTCCTTCATTAGCTGAATAGAGAGTGACCTACCAACAAGCAATGGGATGGGCTAAGGAAAAGACAAATGTGATTTCTAGCAGAAACAAAGACATTTTACAATATTATTGCAAAGTTTTGTTTGAATACTTCATCTGTCTTGCCGTGCAGTTAGCTCTTCCCTCTTTTCCTCCTCACCACTTTCACAGAGGGGCACTGCTCGTGGGAGAGAGCCCAGCTTGCTCCTCATGTGCAGCACAGCCTGACAGGGGATGTGCTGGTTCTGAGCAAACAGACAAGGAGGGGCAGAGCAACCACTGCAGAGCAGCCTTGGCACCAGAAGAAATGGGTAAAAAATGACTGTGAGCAAGTTCTAGCTGGAGCAGGAGAGGGTTTCTAAGGCCTGGAGGGGTGTGCTGCAGGGTTGCTCTCCAGGAGAAGAGCTGCAGCCAAGGCTGATTCATTTCAGTGCACAACTTCTTGCATCTATTTTCTGTACTATGTAATTTCCTTTAGCAGCAGGGATGAAATTCATGGTGCAGGGTGCTTTTTTTAGTATTCCTTTTGCACTAAGAGTATATGAGATGCTTCCATTAGAGTATTATTTTAGTCTAAAATTTACTTTAATTCTAATTATTTTAAATATTGCCATTTGACAAGGGACCAAATTCTGGTATTTGGAAAAAGATAATTTCAGCACATATACATTTAGCTTCCAATGCTAATTATCATGCTCCAAAGCAGGTGTTAGATCTCTTCAAAGAAGAGGTCATTCAAATATTTTGAAGAAGGACAAATGCTAATTTTGCTGATACCTCTTTTCCCTTAATCTCCTTCTTACAGATATCTTAGTTTCCTTCTTACAGATATCTGAACTGCTTTGGTTACTTTTTTTTTTCCTCAAAATTTTCAGGTTTCTTATGACATCTGACATGGGAAATATTTGCTTTAGGCATTGAAACCTGTTCAAGACATAAAGAAATAAAAACAGTCTTGGAATAGGTGACATTGATAAGATATGGTATTTTCCAAATCCTTCCTTTAATGCATTTATCTATGGCTATGGATGTAAGTGATGATATTTTTAGAGATATTCTTTATATAAAAATACCAAGAATCCTTGACCAGTGTTCACATAAAGAGAAACACATTAACTACAGGAATATTTTTCAGAATTGGAAAGTTTTAAAACCACTTTATATGCTAAAGCTCCTGAAAAGACTTTACAAAGGACTGAGAGTTCACTGGATGATAGATAGATTTTCTTAGAAATAGCTAAATTTAAATAATAAACCATATCCAGAATTTACTTTTAAAAGAACAAATAAAATAAAAAAAAGAGTGTGTTTTAGCTTGCTCAGACTTTTTTTTCCAGATCAATATATTCGTTGGTTATGTCTGGACTGCGGCCAGGAATTTGTAAAAATGTTGGCAAAACATGGTGTTGCACAAACTTCAAAGTTCATGTGAGATCTCATAAGCAAGCAGAGCATGTGAGAAAACTGCTATCGATTTCCCAGTGACTAAACTCTGAAAGTGAGCTGGGGAAAATTAATATAGAGACCATTCTTTCTCCAAAGTGTACAAATAACCTTCATTTGAAAACGTGAAGCAGTTCTTAATGCTTTATTTTCATTGTCTTCCTACTGTAGAATTTATTTATGAAGCTGTGACTACAGCATGTGTCTCCTGGACAATCCCAGCTGTGGATACTGGAGCACATGGGCAGATTAGCTGTTTGAAGAATGAAAAAGTAGGGAAAATGAGCAGACCTTTACTCCCAATGCATAATCTTTAAAGCTCAGATATTGCATGGAAACTCTTCAGTAAATGTCCTGCTTTAGACAATGCTTTAGCACTTGTAAAGAGCTGAACTGTCTGACCAGCTCTGCTGTTAAAATGAGCAGTTTGACTTTTGAAATCCCAGAAAATTAACTTCTGCTTAGATGTGGATACTCATTTGTGTGAACTGGTTGTTTCCCTGGTGCTGTGCTTATCTACCTCACTGGAGGGCCTAGAATATGGTTTTTCTCATAAAGTTGTTACCATAGATAATATGGCATTATTAAAATGTATTTTAAAGAGAATGGCATTAGGCATGTTTTATTTTCAATGTTTGTTTTTTGCCTTGTAGATAAGAAATAGATTTTTGAGCACAGCTCTCACAGACACACATGCCCAGATTCTTAAGTGAGCTCATTATTAATAACAGCAACACAAAAATCAAGTTCTGGAGTGATATGTGAAGCCCATTTTGATGCTGGGCAGTAAGCAGTATCTTCATCTTACTCTTTCTTTCTCAATATAGAAAAAGAAATTGGCAAATTTATTTTATTCTTGTACATCTTTAAACAATAATAACTTTAAAAGGTTTTTGTTATATATTTACTCCTTTTGTGTTAGGTATTTTTATTTAATTATTATTAGAATTATATGGAAATACATGAACTACTGTACAACATACAGGAAAACTTTAACATTATGTGAGTTAGTCCAACAAAGCATCAGATTGCTTAATTGGCATGTAGGACATTCTGCCTAGATTTCTGAGATACCAAAGTATTTAAACAAAAGTTGTCCCCAAATTTCTTTATAATTTTCTGTGTATATGTGCTCTTAACTAGTGAAGTCAGATGAAGAATGAACATACTTAATTAGATAAATAAATACAAAACCAACTCATTATACTTAATTCAATCTGCATAATGAAAAAATATATTTGTGTTGACTGTAATTAGGATTTTAATTAACTGCAACTTGCAAGTTGTCTAGGAAATTATCAGAGGTTTTGATTTTGCTGTGGTTCTGGTTCAAATGTCTGGATGGTTGCACCTTTCCTACAGGTGGAATAGATGCTTTGCCAGCATAGCTGGTGTGACAGTGGTGGGATGATTTTGTAGCACGAGGTGACAGGCTGGACTGGTTCAAGTCCTGATTGACAGCTTTCCTGTGTGACTGAATAAATCATTTAATCGGCCATGGTCCCCCCACTGTGCAGTAAGTCAGCCACACCTCTCACCACACTCTGTGTGTCCACCAGACCTACTAAAAACACGTATTCCTATTTATGGAGAGAATAAAAGGCATCCTCATGTCTGGGGCCTCCAAATGAAACCCAAAGCATGGGATTAAAGGAAGATTAATCATTATGGTTTTCCATAGGAAAAACCTCTTTAATTCAGGTGAGCAATCATTACACAGACAAACACCCTGCTGAAAATAATGGCCATGTATAGATTAATTTAATTTTATAGCTCAGTTGTCTATAGTTAGGCTGCTCAGGTGAGTTAGGATTTTTCATATAGATAAACATCTGCCCCCCAGTCCCTCAGTTACACCCTTAGCACAATAATGATATAAAGACAACCTTTCCAGGACGTGTGAATGCCTCCTGTCAAATGAATCTTAAACACCATAATGATGCCCCTTATCTGGAAATGAAAACTAATAATAAAGAGCAGCGAGTATTTCAAGAATGCACATTCCACATTACAACTTTGTTTCAATCATACTTTAGGAGAAAGTTTTACCAATAGTAAAACAGGGAAAAGCACACAGAGTAGAATTACTCTTACCTGTGTCAAAAATAACAACTGAAAAGTTAATTAGAAAAAGCATTCAGCCTTATTCATTAGAAAAAAAAACAATTCTTAAGAATGATTAGAAGATCAGTTGCTAACTTTTAGTAGAAATAACTAAAAGCAGCTATTTTATGAAAAGTTAATCAATTCCAAACTTTCATATGAGGTCTATGAAAATGTGAGCATGACCATCTTTATTCCAAATTTCTATTTCTCATTATTGTATCTGACAAGTTTTGGAAACACATCTCGTGCATTCTCTCACATTTAATGTAAAGCAATCACTGCCCTATTTTTCTGTCAGATTCCTTTTTTCATTCCTAATAGCTCATGCACTTATGGGCTTTTCTGACAGCTATTTTTTTTCAGTAGAGCTGCTCTCTCCTCTGACCACTGACATTAATTAATCAATTGATCAATAAGTCATTTGAGCCCCCCTTGGGAATGCTGAAATAGCCGTTGTCCCTCTCAGATTGCTGAACTAAATGATTGTGTTGTTGTTGTGTTGTAGTGGGGAGTGTTATGGAGCTCTCCTTACAATCAGAGTATGAAATCTAAAGCACACTGGAGGGCTATCAGTCGCCTTCCTCCTGATGCAGAAAAGGTGATTTGTTCTTGAGAATCTGCTCCTTCTTGCAAACACGTTGTATGAGCTTAACTCAAGCATACCAACAGCTCAAGAGACCTCAGAGGGTGTGACACTCACCTGTGGAGATGTAGGCACGTGAAAAAATGTTTTTAAGGCCAGCCCCAGAATGAAGCTATGCATTTATTCTGTTTCTCCTGGTCCAGCCTTTATGATCTAAAAAGCCCATGAATGGGCTGCTCAAGGAAAAGCAGGCTGGGCTGTTTTTTACTTTGGAGTTTTGTTATGAGAGTTGCTTCTGTGTATAAATTGATATAGCTTCACTGAGTTTCTTGCTCATCCTGAAATGAATAATTTTTCCCTTATATTTTCTGAAGTACAATGCATATTCATTTTCCATTTAAGCAAAAATTGTACTTCCTATACAGAGAAAACATAGTAGCTATTTTCCTGCAAGAAGTGATGGGTGAGAGATAAGTTCATGCTGTAAAGATCCAAACACAAGCAAGGATATATTTGTGGTAGAAGCTCCAACAGGGACACAGAAACTTTGGAGATTCCAGATCAGAAATTAAATTCAAGCATTATTTGGAATGGTGCTGTGCTACTCTTATGTTTTGAAATGTGGTGAAATTAAATTTTTTACTTTTTCCTTCTAAGAACAAACTGTTAGATCTCCAAGCAGGCACAGAGCAGAACAGCTCTGTCTGGTTTGCTTCAGAAGTCTGGTGTGGATTATGTGTGAATGGAGAAAAGGCACATTTGAGAGTCTCTGTTTTGTTCCTGGGGCACTTCAGAAATTCATGATCTTGTGGCATTGTGCCACCAAGTGCCACTACTGGCTTTGGCAGTATCATAAAGAGCAGAACACTGAATATGGCAGTGTCTGGAATATCAACAGATCCAGAGAAGTCTGATCTTGCACTCAGTGACAGCTTCCTGCTGCTTTTAAAGGGAATAGAGATGGAACTGCAGGAAATTTAAAGAAACATTTTCCCATCAACCTACAGATGAAACTGGGCCATGGATAGAAGAGGCTCATGTGGATTAGAGGGACTAGGAGGTGTGAAAAGCCACTTGTCCTTGGGTAGCTGATCCCCAGTAAATAACAAGAGATTGAGAAACTGTGTCCTGGGACCGTGCAACAGCAACTCTAAAATAAGGGGAAATGAGCACTACAAAAAAAGTAGGAGGAAGAAACCAGTAGTAGGCACTCCTTAAGGAGATCTGGAGTCTCCAAGTAGCAAATCTGAGCCAGGTAACACCACAAAAACTCTAACACCACTTACTCCAAGTGGCAGAGGTCTCTAGAAGCTGAGATACTAAATATTGGTGAGAAATTTCTTGTCTCCCCATTAGGAAGATCTTAGACAGAGAGGTTGTATACCAGGAACAATAAAAACCAGCATGTTCTACCTAAAGGGTAAAAAATGAGCAAATGGAGGTGAAAGTTTCTTAACATCCAGAGAACTTGGCTTTGAATTCTCCCTCCTGGGAACAGTGCAATTACAGCATTGGTATTTCAGTCAAAGGTAAAATCCACCTCTACTGCCTGGTTTCCCATCTGACTAAAAAAGAAAGAAAAAGAAAAAAGGGTGGGCAGGGTTTATCTTAGTCATGCAAAAGCTTCTTTTTTTTTTTGGTTTTTTTTTTTTTTTTTTTTTTGTTTTTTTTTTTGTTTTTTGTTTTTGTTTTTGTTTTTTTGTTTTGTTTTGTCTGTATGCTTTAAACATAAAATATGTGCAGGTCTGTGAGGGCTGAAACACAGACTCTTGCTTTGCTTCCACTAATTTCTGTGTGCCAATTAAGAGTGTTCTGTGTTCCCACAAAGCACAGGCAGCTGAGATGTGTGGCAATGACCTCAGAAGAAGCTCAGCCTGAAGAAAAATATTTCTGGACTTGCAGTTCTTCTATTTGGACACGTCTTGTAAAAATACCCCCACAAATGAACCCTTAAAAATTCAGACTGCAAGGACACCTAGTGATCCTTCACTTATGACAAGTACTGCTTCCACTTGCAAAAAATAATCTTTGCCAGGACAGATAATAAATTTCATCAGGAAGCAATGTCTGGACCTCTTGCAGAAATCACATTTGTGTCCTCTGCTGACCTTTGCAAATACATGTGAGCAAATTGACTGTATGTATTCTTTAAAATCAATAGTACTAACTGATAATACAGAAATGTGAGACTAATGGATGAAGAATTAAAATGTCAAACCAAAGGGTTAAAATTCATATTAATATGGACAGCTAAGGCCAAGTCATACTGCAGAGCTGAGGGCAGCAGGTCACTTTGACAGCTTGTCCATACTTAATGGAAGTTTATTGACCCAACTGTGTGAAACCACAGTGAATATTGCATACCACTTTGTCACATGGAAAAGCCACATTTATGGATTTCTGTGTCATCAGCAGGAGTGAAAAATCTTTATTCCATCCCTTCTTTTTCATTTTTTCAGATGAATGTGGCCCCTTCATAAATTTATGCTGCAAGCATATCAGTTTATTTTCTAGTCTTAGACATCTGGAGTTATTCTCATTTTAAAGATCATGAGACCCTCTCTGCAGGACCTTGCAGAAATAAAATCAGCAAGGAGTTGAGTCAGTGCAATACAAAATGCTGCTCCAAGCACTGCTCAGGTAAACTTTCCACTGTCCTATTTCACACCACCAATATATTATTTGGCTGCATTTAGTGCTTGTGCACACAATAGTTTATAATTTTTCTGTGCATTAGCACCCTTGTGCTTGGTGATACAGTAACACTAATGGTGGATCATCTCTGCTGGTGAATTTTCATTGTAAATCGAGAACAGGAACAGGTGACACACAGTGGTTTTATGTAAATATCACAATCAGCTTCTATACTTAGTGTCTGTGTTACATGGTGTCTGTAATTTCATATATTGCATGAATATAGCATAGGAAAAAATTCTTTTATATCAATAATTATGAAAAACCAGACAGGATTACTTTGACTTTCTGTACAATTTGGATCAAGGTTAGTCTATTTTACACATTGTTACAGAATCAGTCTAAAGTATAGGAACTTATATTTTAACTCTACCAACTTATCTCCTGATTCACTGAAAACAGTTGAAAATCTGGAATTACTGATGTGATCTTCTTTTAACATTTTCAGCTATTAGACCAGCCAAAGGAACAAAATTTCAATAGCTGTAAGGTCTTTCTAAATATCAAGAGAATGAATGAAGATACTTAAGTGTTTAATTTAAGTTTTACAGCCCACAAATTTAGTTTAAATTATTTTGAAATATCTATTTTGAGTAACTTATTTTTTTGATGTATTATAATTCAGAAAGACAGTGAAATGCATCCACTTTTCCCTATTCAAAATTGGATTACATTCCTGAAAATAAAGTCAAATAAAACCCCTTATTTTTGGTAAAGAACTCTCCCACAGAACATTTTTGCCTCTCTTCATTTGCAAGTATTTATAAAATGTTATAAATTCCCACGTTTGGTCAGCAAAGGCTACACTTGTGGGGGTGCATGGAACAGAAGCAGTTTTTAATTTAGGGGAATTAGCCTCAGTAGGACAAGGCTCTGCTCACTTCGACAGCTGCAAATACTGGCACACACTGAGGTAAACATGTTTAAATTACATAATTTCCAGACCACTGATTTTTTTGCAACTAACTCCAGGGCAGTTCCCTTGAAAGAAAAACTCAAGGACAGATTTGTGATGCAACATTATTGTATCCATTTAAAAATTCCAGAAACGTTCTGCTCTGGCTCTGTATTAAACATATTGTCCTAATATGTGATTCATGCAAGTCTTCTGCTCCCTCCAACTGGACCAAATGGCAGCAGGCACTAATAGCCTGGACTAACAATAGATGCATTTTCTTTGAATTTCACATGTTTGTTTGTGGCATTTTTTGTCTACCAGAAATTATCTGATCTTTTCTGGGTGGTTTATTTCTCTTTCATTCTCTGGCCTGACACAGAATAAAACTCATGAGTCAGTGCAGAATCCATTAATCTGCTGCATTAACAGGCTCACAAAGTGGCAAAGGAGTTAAAGATTTTTATCAACTTACACATAAAGTCAAATCCTGACATTTCCATGTTTTAAAAGCTGTGTTGATCTACACACGTGCTCTCCTTGCTTCCTTCCCAGCTGTCTCCTCAAAATGGGTGAAGCAGCTGATGAACAAAGGAGGATTATCTCAAGGCCAGCTCCCAGCAGTCTCAGTTTTCTTGGAAGGCATCTTCCTTTTGGGTAGTCCTACAGAAACAAGTCATGTTGATTGAAGAGGAAGCAATATCCTAATTGAGTGAAGGTGTTGGGCTGGTGAGGTATTTGCAAAGAATGCTTCTCAGCTAATTGTTTAGAAGAGTCAATGTAGACGAAATGTTGGTGGTCAGTGAGGTGGAAAACAGGATAGGAAAGGACAAAAGGATTTTTAAATTCGAAATTTAGGCAGTACAGAAAGACACATTCTCAGGTTGATAGCTGGCATTACTATTTCCATTGTACCATAGGTTTCTTAAAAAAATAAAAAAGAAATCTAGCACAGAAACCTCTTCCAAAACTGTGACCCCTAACCCCTATCCCTGAAGATGTTCATATATGAAATGAGAGTTGTGGATAGGTTTGTCTTTGATTACTTGTGATATTTTGAAGTTTAAGTGATAGCTCTGCGTGTAAAAGACATATATTGATGTGCCACAAAAGTGTCAGATCAAAGGGAGGAGAAACACATTAGGTTTCCTTAGGTGGTTAAATCTACTTCCTAGTTCAAGTATAGAAACCCAAACAATTTTGGAGTTTATTTCACCTGGAGCATTTTCAGAACATGGCATGGTAGCTTACTCTCCTTCCACAATACTCCACTTTGCCATGGAATACCATGTACTCATCTTTTAAAAGCATGGATCAGTTCCAGTCTCCTGATTGAAACAGGAATAACTCAGAGGCTGGTGCTGGTGCTAGGCTTACCAATGAACATCCAGAAAGGAGAAGGGATGGGGCCTCTCCCTCCTGTGCTGGGTCACTGGACAATCTTCTCATGAAAGAGACATTTCAGGAGGCAGCAAGGCAGGAGCATTTTGGGGCAAGAACAACAATCCAGGGCTCTGCCTGTCCTCCATAACTTCATGTGTGAGTGGAGCCAGCATTAGCTCAAGCTGATATAAGATTGAGAGGTTTTATAAGGCAATTAATTCTCTAACATGTAGAGAGGGTGTTCTCCTGTGACTCACCAGTGCTTCTTTTAGTGCTTGGCTGCAGCAGAAACACCCATGAGATAACAAAAAAGAATTGAAGCAATTGCACCTCTTGCCCTCTAAGAAATTCTTCTCATCTGCTGGGAGATCATATTTGCTGCAGAAGGTGTGTACCACAATGAACCTACACTCAGTGACACAACATTATGGGACTCCTTTAAGCAAGGAACTTTTATTTTCACACTTCTGGCATTTTACCAGAAACCAGTTTATCTTATTTAAAGAAATATTTAGCAAAAAAAAATCAGGAAGCACTTCTCAGGGCCACAGAAGAAATGGGGAATAATGGAAAAATTTTGGAGTCCTGAATGAAGTGAAACACTAATTCCAGTATTTTTTTTTTTCTCCTATCGTCTCTGTTACTGCTGAAGAGGAAAACACCAATGGCAATAGTTAGACAAAAGCTGCCCTTGTGGAGGCTTATGTTGTCTAATGTTTCTTGCCAAGAGGACATTTCCAGGCCCATTTTCAGATTGTAGAGCCTGTCAAAACAGTCTGAATAATTCCCCAAAGTCTCATCATTTTCCTGTAAATGTCATGACAGCTTTGATAGATGCCTTCATTTCCATATAATAGTCAAAAAGGCAAGAACACTTTTTATTTCTTCTCAATAAGAATAAGATTTTTAAAAGTCTTTGGTGTTCTGAAACTGCTCCAATTAAATTCAATATGTTTTCTGACTAGCTTAAAAGGGAAAAAGAAGTTAAGGCCATGTAGAGCATTTCAGAAAATCCTACACTTCTTTTTCATGTATTATTCAATCCCTTTATGTGCTTATGCAAGCTCAAAGGGTGCAATACAAAATGGTCATATCCACACCCTTGTCAAAGAGTACTTAACAGCTAACAGCCCTCTGCCAAAAAAATCTGAACTATGGCTTAATTTAAGAACCATGCAATTTTGTCATATTTCCTTATGGTAATTTTTAACAAAAGTGAATCACTACTGACAAACACCCCTTTAACAATGGTATATTAATTGAATTAAGATGGAGAATAAAGGAGGCATTACAGGCAGTTAAGTGTGAGAAAGCATGTTCTACACTGAATAATTAATTTTCATTCCAAGATAAAAATGTTGCCCATTGATTTACAACCCCTTCTGGCTATAAAGCCTTTTGGTGGAAACCTGATTCTTAATTATTGTCACAGGAATGCTAAGCTTGTCAAAAAGCTATTTCCATCATGATGATCAGCCTTAACTGCTTGGAGCAATTTTTGTGCCATACTTAACAGCTGCTTCATCATTTGTTATCTTTTCAATTAAGCACTCTATTCCTGCACAGCTCATAATCTCCACAGAAGAAAGAAACACACATGCAAACACACACGTGCTTACATACAAGTACATGCTCTCCTAAGCACAAATCCTCAGCAGCCTGTCTCTGCTTTTCTATATTAAGCAGAGAGTTCAAATATTTCTATGAAATCCTAGTGGGATATTTGGACTGTGGCATGCACAGATACTATCCAAATAACACAGAAGGCTTCAAAGGATCACATCAGCATTTTCAGTTTACATAGTTCTATTTTCCACTGTATTTTTTTGCCTGCTAAATTTAGTCCTTTCAGTGATAGAACTGAAAAAAAGACTGATTACTCCATTAAAAAAGTAAGCAGAAGCATGCCTTCCCTTAAAAACACCATAGTCATGCATTTATTATACTGAAACTAGATGTTCCTTCCTTGATATAGAGTTTATATTCCTTAAGTTGCTATTTCATGTGGATATTTTGTAAGATTGAATGCTTTTAGGCTGGATGAGTTTAGCAGAAAGTAAAGAGGGAGGGATGTCAGGTACTTCTCCCTCCTACAAAATGAGAAGGGAAAACAAATGAGGAAATTGGTCTTCCTCATGCAATGCCCCTAATTGCCAGTGTGACAGTATCTCCTGCAAGTATTTTAGTTCTGCACACGGAAATGCACACAAGAAAATTTGCTGGTTCATTGGTTTACGATGTAAATCAATTCAAACTTAATTTGAGATACTTCATTTAGGCTCCGTGTTTGAGCCAGTGATCTGTGGCAAATCTTGTTTGTGCAAAAGCAGAAACACAAGTTGATAGATATAGAGTGCCAAATTATGTTGCCAGACCAACCACTTGAACAAAGTTTTTACCTGCAGGTTTGACTAGTAAACAAGAATATTTGTAGAAAGTTATCTTGACATGGTATGTAAATATTATTTGCTGTCAAGTGAAAACATGAATGTGTCTCTGTAAATTTGCTTAAGTATGAGTTGGGTGCATTTGTGAAATAACTGCTATCCAAGTGCAATTTGGAAGTTTTTCAGGGGATATTTATTTATTACCAGCAGAAAATGGCATTTTATGATAAGATAACATAAACATAACATAACAACTGTTCTTCATTAGAAACCTGATCTATCAATGAAGCACATGCTTGGCTCTATTGCTGGAATTATTCAGTTATGTGTTGGTTTGGAATTTAAATGTTTTTTTTAGGAAGGATTTTATATTGTACACGTGCTTTTTAAGGTTAAAATACAGACATCAGGTTTGTTTAGGCAAGGTAAGAAGGAATGGAAGAGGAAAATTCAAGTGCTTTTGCATATATTGTATATCTGAAGCTCCTTCTTTACTATTATAATGATGATAGACTAACCACAATAGCATTTTCATTGTATTTCCAGGTTTTCAGAGATCCAGATGGAAAAAATGAGCCTTTTGAGCTAGGCAGTTAAAAACACAGAGCTTCACCAAAATCTGAACTCTACTTTTAACCATGTAGGCACCCTTGTTAATTTTTACTTTAACATCAGCCTGTACACAGAAAGAAACATATTTTCTCCAGCCCTTCTGGTGATTCACTGTACAGGGATACCAGCTGTGCCTAAGAGCTCTGAGTTTCTCCACTACAAATCCAAACCAGACATATCTGAAGAATTTTCCTTCAGCTTACTTAACCTAAATAATTAATCAGGGACCACTCTGACTCTGGGACAAGCTAACCAGGTTGCTCTCAGTTCTGTCTGGGCATATTCTCTGTTCTGCCCTGCCAGTTTGCTGCTCTTCAGGCACGCTTTTCTTCTTGCTAAACAGAAGAGCTTTCCTCATTCTTTAGGATAACTGACAAGAGGTGTCTCAAACTGTGCACTTGGTACTCTGGCCAGAAGGAAATTTTTCCATTGTGGTTCCTTTTTTGGTGATTTTATACTAATCTCCAGCTCTGAAACTGATTGTTATGATCACCTGTAGCCCTGACCTCAACTTTCAATCTGTTTCTGATTCTTTCAGTATTGGTTCCAAAATGCACCTTTCTTTAAAGAGTTTAGTATTTTTATCCTGCAAAAAATAGCAAGTTGCATGTAAATTATTTACAGAAATAGAACATGGGCATAAAAAACATTATTCCTGTTTTTTTTCAAAGATGAGTCTATTCATCTTTGGGCCACAGAGGACTCAATCATATAAAGTATTTGTATGTGTGACATGGGCTGCTGTAAGCAATTAAAAAAAAAAATAAAAAAGGAAAAGAAAATGTTTTGTTTGGAGGGCTCATCTGACTTAAAGTGTTTCTGTCATCCTTTAAAATGCTGAACCTGAGGCTCATGTGCTGAGTCCAGCTGAGGGTCTGGCCCATCATTTGGCATCTGTGGGAGAGAGCAGGAAAAGCAGTGAGTGAGAGTCTCCAGCTCTTGGGTGCCCTGGTCAGACACTGCTGTCAGCTATCCCACGTGGAACATACTGAAATACATGGATTGACTTGCTAGCCCCAGAGAAGGACAGAGGCATTCAAGTGTTGCTGCAGACAGGCAGAATGCACAGCCCACACTCTTAGATGTGTGTGTAACCACATCAGTGTACTCTGCTTTGTACTCTGCTTTTCTCCACAATGCACAGAAAAGTATTTTTCACTTAATATGAAAGCAAAATATAAAATAAAATTTTAGAATACATATAATTTCTACCCAATGACATATGAAAAAAAGCTCAAAATAGATTCTTTCTTTAACAATATCTCCTTCCATATTATTTCACAGTCTCTGAAAAATTAGATTAAGGGCACAAAAAAACATTAAAAAAAATCAAGGAATTCAAACATGAAGTCCTGCAGTGTCAGAACAACAGATGTGCTAAAATAATTTATATCTGTGGAATGATCATGTAGATGGATTTACCTTGCCTTGAGACATTTAGCATGGAAATATGGATAGAAGATATTGCCTGGTACATTACTTTCTGCCAACATACATGCACGTATTCACTTGGGGCCAGTTGTAGAGGCAGAGATAAAGAGAGAGGATAAGTAGCTGTGACCTCTCTTTATTAGGATTCATAATAAGATACTAAACAAAAAGATCAGGAGGATGGGGCTCTTTAGAAAATATCTCTCAGATTTATCCCAAATAGGAAGAAGGTAGGAAGAAAGGATTTAAACTGTGTAGATACCTGCCAGGGGAATAATGTGTCAGGATGCATTGAACGTCTGCCAGGTTCTTGGAAAGCATTCTGTCAATATTTTGATAAGGCAACCAAAGATATGTGAGGAACAGAGAAAAGGCTAATGAAAAGGGAGAGACTTTAAAATTGCAAAGATAACAAGTTGTAGTAAAGGAACATGACATCAAAAATCAGGAAAAAAAGTGTTTCAAGGGGGAAATGTTAGTGTCACAGAGAATTGGAAGGCTGGCTAAAAAAAAAAATCAAAATCTGAAAAACATTTTTGAGAAGATAAATACAAATCATCTCCTAGTAGAGGAAAAGCAATGAATTTAGTGAGAGGATGAGTGCATTAGCATGCTGCCTATGAGGCATTTTGGAGGGATATCCCTAAGGAAAATATCTCAGCTGTGGAGGGAGTAAGAAAACTGAAACCATTTCTGAGACTTTTAAAGGTAGAATGCAGTGTTCTTTGTCTAGACTCTAACCCTGGAAAATAAATAATTGATATAAAATCTTAGATTATGTAATAGGAAAATTTTTGGCTGAAGATTATGGCTTCTCCTCATAGAGCTTCTTCTCTTGACTGACTCAAGCTGACATTGCCCTTGACATCAAAGACTATTACTTACTGCATCACTTTCAGATCTGTCCCCAGGCCACCTTCTTTATCTGATTTTCTCTAATACAAGTACAGAACCACTTAGTTCTACCCCATAATGTGTTCCTTTTCTACCTGAAGCAGAAAGGTATTTTATAAGTCTGGCTAAGGCTGGAAATGCCTGTGAGCTGCCATCCTGCTGTGTCACCCCCATGAAGGCAGCCTGGGCTGGAAATTACCATGGAGGAGCACAAGGCTGAGCCCTGCAGCACCCAAGCAGAGTTTTGTCACTGTGTAGGATGACCAGGCATCATTCCATTCCAGGCTGCTCATTCCTTTCTTTCTGCTGGAAATATGAGGCAGCATTTCCCTAAAGCTTACCAAACTGAGCACTAGAGTGTGCCTGTTTTTCCCTTGAGGACAGAATGAGGAGCACTCATGAAAGTCTTGGTTCACTATCTAATATGCTCTTGGAAGGTGCTTCTGTACTGCAGCAAAGAAGAAATCAGAATTGCTATTTCTCAGGACTGTATCACATCCTTACTTATTAATTCTTGTTTTGACTTTTTATCAGGGCTCAATTTGTCTCCCTTTTTTCCCCCTCAGAATCTGTTGTCTCTCCTTTTCTGTTCTAATTGTTAAGATCTTCATGCAGCTGAGCTGTTTCTTTGGAGAGCCTTTGATGTGATGTAACCTGAGAGCTCAGCCACCACGTTCAGCAGTAAGGAATGTTTTGCAGCAAAGGTGCCAAGCCATTGCTTCTTTTGGATTTCTCTCTTTCATTTCTTTATTAATTGCATTGTGAAGGACCATACTCACAGAAATGTAAATAAAAGACTCCCCGTTGTATGTAGCTTGATTATGTGTCTTTGTCTGCACTAGAGAGTGTGTCATCTGCTAATACAAAGGCTGATTTTGCCTCAGTGAAAGGAATGGGATCCCAACTCAGTTTGCTGCTGTCTTTTGGCTCCCATCCAGGGGAGCATTAAGGGATATGCTTAATTGTAATCATGTGAACAAATGAGAAGTCCTATTGATTTGCTTATGGTTTGGGTTTTGCCTGGGAGCTGAGTTTGGACAGTGCTTCATATCTACTTTTTAAAAGCACAGCTTCTCCTTTCTGCCAGGTATTAGACACAACAGAGAAAATCCTCAGAACAAAACAAACATTTGCTGGCCAGGACAGCCCTGGGGAGAAGTGATGGGTGCTGAATAGGTCTGGCAGGAAGAACTAGAGCAACAGAAAGGAGAAAATGATGAAAAAATACAGTGAAGAGCAACAGGGAGTTAGGGAGGTCAGTGAGGAGGGAGATGGAGTCATGAGCAGTCACCTACTGCCTTGCTCTGCACAAATACTCCACCAGGTCTCATTGCAGGGGAATTAGTGATCATGTATGGCCTGGAAGCCCCTGTGAGCAAGAGCAATGAAAGGCATTGGCATCCTCTGGAAATGGTCAGCTGTTTTTAATGTTCACCTTATCTACGAGCTGCCACAAGGCTGCCTTAAGTACCAGATGTTGGAAGAATTACTAAAATTTTTTTTTCATTATTAAAAAAACCTTGATAATTTGGAAATGTTGGAATAAAAGGCTTACAACAGGCATGTTTTCGCAATTTGAACATATTTGAACATATTTTGGGGTCCTAAAAGGGGTTTCCTGTACCAGAAGGAGGTGAAGCAAGCCTCTAAACAGACAGTGATGAGCTGTCCATGCCATAAGATCCCATGCAGTTCTGCCCACAGTGGTGTGTACCTCAAAGGGTTATGAGACATTTTGAGAAGATAAATCCAGAGCATCTAAACCAACAGTGAATACTCATAATTACTGTGTTCTAATTTGGATTGTCCCTCACAAAGCTGAATCAGCCAAGGTTTAGGTGCACAATGTTACTATGGACTACACAGAATAAGCTATTTTGCATGATTGCATTGAGCCTTTAGATAAGCCAGTGTGTAAAGCTGATAATCAAGATGCTAGGCATGTTAAAATGGAATAAACAGGGAATTAGAACCAAAGCAAGTAATTTTCATATGCAAACCTCACAGGAGATTTCCTCTCCATGTCTCACTTCTGTTTCTTTACAAGTCAAACCCAGTTACTCCAGCTTTTCAAAAGGCAGTGACATCTTGCAATCTTCCAAGGCTTTTCCCCTGCCCCAAAACAAATTATGTGGGGAATATTGATCACTGCTGGGTATTTAGTAGCATTCAACATTAGTCTCAGGGAAAACAGTGAAAATGCTGATGTAAAATGTGATCAATTAATGAATAAAGGAAAGAAGCATTTTCAAACTTAGTCTACACTTCTGTGGAAATAGGTGTTGAGTGATGCACCATTTTGCCACATTTAAATATGTGAGATCAACGTCTGTTAGAATGTGTATAATTCTTAAAGGTATTTGCTCGTCTAATTCAAGACTAATACTCTACAGAAATTATGAATTATGAACTAAATGTTCTGTGAAATAATAGGTAAAAAAAAAGTCAATTAAAAATGAGATACAAGAAGACCAAGTCTCTAAAATTAGAAGAAATTTTGACTTGGTCTAACATTTCTTCAGGGTAAATATAGATATAGAATGATTGTTGAAATTTTCTGTGGGTCATGAAAGGCTTGACAAAATGGAAAATAAATTAATTAAGATAGAGAAATATTGCCTGATAATTTGCCCTGCACTATTCAGCAAAACATTTCATACAAAAAAAAATCTTCAAATAAAGTGAAGAGAACTGGAATGGAAAAGACAGAACAAAAGACTGAGTCCTAGAAAGTCACAACAATTGAAATTACAGAGAAAAGTTAGTCTGAATCCAGAGGTAAGATCCAAAAGTCTTGAGCTGTGTGATTCCAGTATGACTAGTTCTAGTGAAAAATCACATCTTGCTCCGTGACCTTCACTTTAAAGAAGATACTGAAAAATTTGGGTATAATTATTTTTTTAAAAATGAACAGAAAATTTATTTTAGAGTTGAAAAGATTGTTACAATGAAAAGTTTACAAAATATTGTCAAAATGAAAATTTAGGAGTGATCTCTCTGCAATTTCCAAGAAGTGACATGAATTGATATTGTTGTTTGTTAAGAGACTTTCTTATTTGGTAACAAGATCAGAAGTAGAGAAAACTAAGGAACTATTTTTAACACTAAAGGAAAACAAACCATGTTGTAAACTGATAATGGAAAGCAATGACTGTAGCAAGAAGATGGAATCCACAGCTCTGGATATTCAAGTGGAGATCTGTCTGAAAATGCTCTGTTCTTAATCAAATGCAAATAACTGGGTAAATAATTGCAAATTAGGTAACTAAATGCAAACAATTGCAGTGAATCAAGTGGTTTATTGGTCATGCATGGTCCAAAATATGTCCTTTTGCTCTCAGTCCTAGTGCAATGGTGCTGTTTTGCTTGAATGTGACCATAGGTGTCACTTAGATTAAAAAAGGTAATAGGTTTAGAAGGGAATTTAGAAAAATACTATTTTCCATTTTCAATGAAATTGAAACCACTTTGGAACATTTGAAAAATATCCTATTTCAATATTTATTCTTAACATCAACTTTTCAACTCTTCTCTTATCTAACATTGATAATGTTATTGATATTTATGCTATTTCATTTATAGTTGGGCACTTCAGGCTTTGCATCTGGATTCTTTTGGGTAATATTGCTTTAAGAAGAAATACTTTCCCTGGCAGTGACTTCCTTTCAACAGAGTAATCTCTTAAGCAGAGAGACAGACCCCTCTTAAATTAGAGCATCTGCTTTGCAGGGTGAAGTTCCTGCTGTCTGTGGAAGATATGGCAAGTGATCAGTAGCTCTGTAACTGGCCTGGAGATACAGCTAATACAATCATTTGCCTTTCTTTGGGCTTTTAAATGAGACCTTAATGCTAGCACAGGCACCACAGACACATCCTCTGGGCTTGTGAATACTAGAGGAGTTTCAAAAACCAGATATCTTTCATTCTGAAGAGCTATCAAAGTCTGTTTGCCCAGCTGAAGATTTTGCTTCTTTTATCAGAAGGATAAATCTTGTGTCAGTGTAATGGACTGTGTCAAATATGGTCTGGCACACACTAAGTAAGGAATAATACTCTTCAGGGTTTGCCTCCAGCACCTGAGAAACAGGATATATTGTAGGAGGCATACCCTGAAGTATAGGATTTTAACCACAGACAAAAAATAAATTTTCTGGATGAAAATAAAAGTGAATGAAATGGTTTTTAAAATCCTTCTTTGGCATAAATGAAACATCTTTCATTCTTTTCATGACAGAGGCATATTTAGTTAAGACTCAGTTTAGCTTCACTTAAATCAGTAAGACTACTGGTTTTCACCCATGATATCCTTGATTGCCTTTTTATTTGATTAAATTTGGTTTCACTTAGGAATGGAGGCAAACTGGTAACAGAAGCTGGGTTGAGAGGCTCATGAGACATTGGAACAGGTTGTCCAGAGAAGAAGCTGTGGATAATGCAAGCCTGGAAGTCTTCAAGGTTATTCTGGATGAGCCTTTGAGCAACCTGATCTAGTGGAAGGTGTCCCTGCCCATGGCATGGGGGCTGGAACTAAATTATCTTTAAGGTCCCTTCCAATCTAAAAAACTCTAGGATTCTCTGAAAAGGGTATTTATCAACAGACATACTCAGCATTTTTCATTTTTATGTTGTTTACAACTTTAAATCAAAATAAAAAAGTGCAATTCAACAGTTAGGGGCTGAGAATATATCTTTAGGGAATAAAGTTTTAACTGTACTTTAAGACTTTGATGGACACTGGAGTCTCATGAGATTTGGCCACTTATTCATTCTTCACTACAAATCTTTACTGCAGAACAAAAGTATTAAATAATTTTATGCTTAATTAGGGAACTGCAAGCTGGTTGCAATCACAACTCATCTCACCTGCAGAATACAGGTGAAGGAATACCAGTTTAAAATCTCAATATCACATATTGCTAAAGATACCCTCAAATACTAATTTTGATTGTAACCTTCCTCATAAAATATAAACATCCTTTATTTCCTATTATGCCTAGAAAAGAAAAAACCCTTTTCTTCCTGTATAAACTCCTGCTTCATAGCTTGTAGCCATTTATATTAAATCAGCCAAGGACTATTGTACTTTGATTGGTGTTAATTTACATTGGGGCTATATCAGGTTACAGCTATTAGTACAGATGTATTAGTACATCATGCTGCATGTGCTTTCCTTGGAGATGCCTTTGATGAGGATGGGAATTGCAGGTTTGGGCATGAAGTTGGATTTTCTCTCAGAGATATTGATTTCTTTGCTGCAAAACCTTTTAAACTGCTAAATACTAAGTGCCCATGGCCACTGAGCCACAAGTAAACCCATTTTTCTACCTGTTGATATGGTCATACCTGCTCCTATGAACCTGAAGTTGTTCACAATTGGTGGTCATTGCCCTCATTGTGAAAGTGAGTGTATGGTGTGCACTTGGAGAGAAGCTGCTTCCTTGCACAGCAGCAAAGATGTGGTCACCCAGAGGGAGTACCACAGAGGCATTCAGGACTCCAGGAGTGCCAGAGCTGCTCTCAGATGGCACCAGGAGAGCAGCTCTGTGGGCTGGGGTCAGGTCAGTGGTCTGCTCAGCCCAGGAGAAAGGCTAAGGAGTATTAGGGACTCTCACCAGCAGGCAGAAAATGGGATCTTAGAAATGGAGGGGAGGGGAAAGGAATTCTGTTTGGGGTGGCAGGAGAATCCCCTCCCAACCTATCCCACCTCCCCAGGTGCCCTTATCCAGTAGGATTGCCCTGGAATCCAAGGCTCAAGGAAATGAGGATAAAGGAAATGAGAATGTGGATGGAGGTTCTTGTGGGATGGAGGTGCTGCCTAGGCCAGGGCAGCCTATCCACTGCATCATGACTTCCTCAGCTAAATAAAACATCCATCTTAGGTGCACAGCCAGCACAGGAGGGGCCAGTTTTGGAGATAATAAGGCTCTTTCCATCTTAGTTTTTCCTTGGATGGTGTTATAGAATTTCCACACCAATTTAAAAAAATGCTCCCCAAATGATATCATAAAGAATTCAAAATGAGCCGTATGTATCATTTGCATTCAGGAAAATCTCTAGTGAAAATTGCCTACAGCTTTCTCTCTCTTTGAGCAGCACACTGACATGATCCAAAAGGAGTGTCTTAATTATGGTAATTACAGGATTTAAAATTCATTAAATAAAATATTGAGGCTATTCAAACTCAGATTTTTGAAGGATTATAGTGTTTGACAACACTATGAAAGGTTTAAGTGCGTAGTTTAACTGCCAGAATTGGTTTGTGTTTAGCCCTTATTACTCAGCACAAAAAACATGTTTTAAGTGGAATCTGCAGCCCACTTTCAACTGTCAGTCTAAATATGTCTATTCACAAGCTGAGAAATTAGCACAGTGCATGATGCTCTGGTGACACCCATCAAGCAAGAATAACTCATCGTTTCACTCCATCTCACATCCAAGTCATGAATTTCTACACTTTGTTAAAAAAAAAAAAGAAAGAAAAAAACCATCCCTGTTCTAAAAGGTTGACAGGGGCTTAAAACGGCTAAAGTAAGTCTGAAGTAAAAGATAATTCCTGGCTTTCAGTCTGCCTTTGTGGACATTGATAGTGTTACAGTGGAGTAGGACTGGTAGGAGGCAGGTAAGACTTTTCCTCTCCTGTACCCTCATAGGCTCTAGCCAGTACAATGGCACTGTGTTTGCACAGTTCCCTGTGTTAGGCAAAACTGGGGGAAAGACAGAATGGCACAAATCCCTCTGTGGTGAAGTAATTTCCCAGAACTGTCTCTGTTCATGGAGGACAAATCCCTAGAGATGAGTCATATGGTCCCAGAGGCTCAGCCCAGCACTGAGGATTGGGTTATCCTTAATGCCACAGGTGTCCATGTCACTGCTCTCCTGCCCCTCCTGGACAGCAAAGCAGCTCTTCATGCCTTGTACCAACTACATGCTTCTGTCTTTATGTTTCAGCATCTTCCCTCCCCTCAGTGCTGCTTTTCCTTGCCTTGGCTCTGACTTGCTGTAAAATAGCCATGGTCACCTTGCAAAGGGAAAGTGTGTCTCTGTTGGCACTGCTATTCAATGCCTAAGAAACTTTTCAGTTATTCCTGCCACTCTGTGCCATGTTTCAGTGAAGTGTGCCCATGTACAGTGACTAACTCCATTGATGTAAATGAAACCACACTGCTATAAAACCAGTGCACATAAGACCAGAATCAGGATCCTAACTGCCAAAAATAGAATATTAAAATTATATTCAGGTTACTAAGACAGCTCCAATTCAGAAGGGTGTCCACCCATCACAATGTCTTTGTTTCAGACTGGCCCTAGCTCTGAGCTCAGGACCAGAGGATTTTGTATGCTGCATGGCTATAAAAAGTATCAGGTTTGAAATCTGCAGCAAAACCTCTGCTGATGACAGCATCCCCATGAAAGCCACTCCTGGGAACCAAACACCTGTAAACAGTGCATGGCAGCAGTTGCATGGGTGTGGCACAGCTGTGAACATACAAACTGAGCATCATGGAAAATGCAAGTTCTCACAAGAACAAGCTTGGCATGTTGACAGAGACAAAGCAGGGCATTGGCTAGAAAATAAGGAAGAGAGGCATTCAGATTTTTAGCTAAGTATACTCTCACACTTATTGAACAATAAATGATTTCTTATAGAAAAATCCAAGAGAATAATGAATTTCAATAGGGATAGGCAGAAACAGTTCTTCAAAGTGAAAGCTGCCTTACCATTTTGGTAGGTTCATGAGCTTTCCTTAAATCATCTGTCAGGTATATAGTGCTGTGCTTATTTCTGGGAAAAAAAGTTGCTCATTGGGGTATTATCTCAGCAATTTTCCAAAGATGAGTGCACACAGGAAAGAAAGCAGAGGTTCTGTCCATTGTGGTCTGTGCCTATGGTGCTCCCACAGGTGGCAGGAGAGCAGGAGCTCACATTTGGAGCTCTGTGGGGCTGGGTGTATGTGTGCCCATCCACTCTGTTGGTGGCATTTGGGTTACTTCCCTGTTCTGAGTGCTGTGTAGCAGATTTACTCCCACCCTGATCAAGCCAGCATGAAGGTGCTGTGAGGGTTCAGGGAGTGTGACAGTGGTGTGAGCTCAGCCTTGGAGATGCCACAAGAACCAGGAGGCATGGAAGAGCTGGGAAATAATTTTCTCCAACCAGGAGAGGGCAGAAACTTCACTGTGCAGTAGTATGAAACCATTTCCATGGGCAAAAGTCATCCCTGATTTCCTGAAAACGTTAATATTTACTGCATGTAAGAAATGGAGGACCCTTTTCCTGGTAATCCTCACAGTCAATGGAACACTTTCCTGAAAGACTGCAACCAGAGATTCACTCTCTGCTCTTCATTTTCACATCCTTTCCGTGCCAGGTACCTTTTATAATCCATCTGCTTCTCACCAGATCAGTAATTTTGTTTTCTTTTCTGGCAGACAGGTCCTCAGAAGCCTTGCCAAAAATATCCTAAGTCCAAAGTTATTTTTAAAAGGTGCGAAAGTCAAGAAAAATCCAAGTGAATCCAAGGTAAGTAGTTTGTATTCCTTTCTACTTTCAAATTCTGTAAGAGCTAATAGTAGGCTAAAAATATTGGAAGCTAAAGAGATTTCAGAGCAGATATTTTCCTTTTGAAAAGAAATAGAAGCAAGGAACTTTGCCTCATTTCAGGAAAGATCTGAAGGCCAAGCTTCATTCCAAAATATCAAGGACAGTCCTTCAGTGTGATGGCATCTGGAGAATAGAGTGCATGAGCTTTTGTGACTGGTTTTGAAACACTTGTTTTGGCTTAAAGCTGCCATGCTGAACTCAAACCCAGCTGAATTGCTGCTAATGGGTGAACTGACAGTCTCTTCAGTTTGCAGTAGACAGATGTCAACACTGCAGCTGGAGCTAATCATGAGTTGTCATCATGACTGGAAGTAAGTGAAACTTTTCTTGAATGTAGATAGCTAGGACTGAGCAGACATGAACACTAATTCATCCTCTCACACATAATATCTCATTGCTTCAAGCAAAGGACAAAGGGGGCAGAAGTTCCATTTCACAGGACATTGGGCAATTTTGACATTTGTCTCCATGTGGATTACAAACAGATCTTGAAAATGTCAACATTTTTGGTGTAAACAAAATAATTCTTTTTCTCTCTATTGAAAGGCTTTATTTTGGCAAAAACTAAACCTTCAGGTTATTCACTCCTTCTCAGTTATGCAGGAAAGGCATTGGGGTGCAGTATCATTCATATGTTTCATCCTGATGATGAAAGCCAGAACTGTTTCCTTCTAAGGATACTGAAAAATGAAATTTCTCCCCCTTGCTACCCCTTTGAATAAACCTCTGCTGAGGTTAATGCAGCTTCAGGGGGTGCTTTGACTTAACCAAATAGAATTCCCTTATTAGAGAGAATGCCTGTATCAATATTTTCCAGACTGGAACTCATCTCTGAGGAACTTTAGCAGTGCTCCATGGGCAGGTAAGTAAGGATGTAATTTACAGGATAATTTTGGTTACTTTGAGACGTGTGGGTAGGACACCACTTTGGTTCCCAGACCTCATCAATGAAAGGACAGCTCAAACACATTGAAGAATCATTCTGAAAAAATCATAGTTTTGGACTCAGCCAAAAAACCAATGTGGTGATTTATTTTGAATTTTGCTTACCTTTAATATGCTTGGAGTACTTTGGGTAGTACTTTGGTGCACCCTTCATGCTCCACCTGCTCACCTTTTACAGGCATGGACTATGCTCCTGCCTTTCAGGGTTTTTTACTTTTAAAGATTCCCCCTTGAAAAAAATTAAAGCTTTAGAAAACAATTGAAACTTTTTGCTCACACTGGAAAAGAAAGTAAATTTTATGAGTATTGAAAACATTGGACATGCAAATAACAAAGACTGAATCAAATTACAGTGAGGAGAAATTTCAAACTCACTCAAACTAACTTTAAGACCTGGTTAAGCAGCTTCAAGTAGACAGAGTAATTCTTGTCCAATTATCAAACATGATCACATGATTTTGGTGGTGTATCTATTAGAGTTCATATCATGATGGCATATTAGCCATGGTGGTCTAAAGACATTAATAAGAAAAATTACCTAAGGAAAAATCACATTTTCATTAGTCTATTTGCTATTGCTGGGAAAACAGGGTTTATTGGAACTGAAGGGGGAAGCAGCTACTCAGATGAAAATGAGAGCAAATTTTGATTTAAGAAATAATTTGTGGTGGTGATCATATCATTATATCACCCTTGGCACCAACAAATATGAGTTCCTTATTTGAAAGCATGCAGCAGAATAAAAAGTTAATGAGAAATTTTTCTTTTGTCTTTTGTATGTCTCTTATTCTGTGCAGTAGCTTGGGGAGCTCTGCAGAAAGATTGTAAATGAAAGTTTGATTTTATTAGAGGAGTGAGAGATTTGTGACACACCTCGTTGAGGATAAAATGGCATCTTATTTAAAAGGTAATTAATTTTTTGTCTGTGAAATTAATATTTTTTTCCTGGGACTTTAAAATCTACTTTTACCTACCCAAGTTTCAGTCCAGACAACATTAATACAAGTCTAAATATTGTCTAGAGTCTTCAAATTTAACTTCTCCAATGTCTCCTCTCAGTTAAATGCCTTTCAATATATGGCATTTTTACCCCTTTACCAAGCTAACCAATGTGGAGAGGGTCTACAGATACATATAAATATTGTGAACTTGCCAGGTAGCTTGATTTTGCTATTTTTAGGTACATAGTACATCCCTAGTAAATTCCTGTATGTAGCTGGTGTGGAAAAATACAATTAATTTTGGTAATGATGTCAGGATTTGGCCTGGAATCTGCCCAGGGACTACACATACAGTGCTTTCACGAGTCTGGGCTTTTTCTTTCAGTCTCACACCATTTCTTTGTATCTCTTTCAATGACAAAGAAAGAGGCAGAAATGTCAGAGAGCTCTCTATGAGTGGTTTTCTGTGATTTCCACAGCCTCAGTCTCTTCTCCCTCCGTATGAAGCAAGTTAAATATGAAATTTAAAAGCAAAAGCAAAAAGGAGCACTTAAAAATTCCCTGTTAAGGCTCAGTCTAGTTTTTCTCCTCTCTCTCATCTGCCTTTCCCAGAATGATTCCTGAGGGGGAAAAAGCACTTAAAATACACTCTTGATCCTGACCTGAGTCCCACTGCTTCCTTATTCCTCTGATGATAAAACAAAAACCACTTAAATGGGCTCTTTGGGACAATTCACACATCTCCTTTCCCTCATCTACCTTTATGCTCCAGGAGGCAAAGGTGCTTGAAAAGAAAGGTTTTGTTGCTATTCAGCTCAGTTTCCCTCTCTCTGCCCTGCCTGTGTTTGCAGCTCATTGGGTTCCTCAAGTCTCCTCCTCCCTGACAAAGCAAATCTCACAGCAAATGATATCATGCTGGAGATCTTGAACTGAATGTTCCCGTATGGCTCCCCTGGCACTAACGATTGCTGCACGGGGGATTTTGCAATGACCCAGTAAAATAGCTGGCATGTCCTTCTCTGTTTCCTCTTCAGAGCAAAGATATATCAAGATATTAAAAATATTTACATTTGCTCTTCGCTATGCGCTGAACCGTTGGCCAGCAGCAAATTCAGATTTCTGGAACGATATTAAAGCCAAAATTTTATAAGCTCAGCTGTAGAGATGGTGAAAGGTGAGGCAAACAGCACAATGCAGAGGCTGATCACGGGGCTCTGGGGCTTCCTTCAGTTGCCATCAGGCATCTGCTACTGATGAAGTGCCTTCAGGTATTTTTCATCCCCTCCAGCTGCCAGTCCAGCAGAGCTCAGGACCCTGTGGGTCTGCATCCCATCTGCTGGCACATTGGTGTCCCAGATGCTCTTGGGGCATTCAGGGGGTGAGATGTTTGGGCAGCCTCGCTGAGCTCCCCTGCTTCCATCTCTCTGTGGAGCCTCTAACTCCTTTTTCACAAAGGAGAGCTGAGATAAGTATGGCTAAGAAGGAAGAAGAAATCTCACTTTCTCCTGCTTACAGTTTCATAAGACAAAGAGGAGAAGAAATTAGGGAATATCACTGATGAAATATTTTTTAATTGGATTGTCAGCCATTGAAGGCAGAATGAGGAAGAAAAGAAAATACGTTACATCAGTTTTGTCCTTTTCATCACATTTTTTAAGCAACAATGAACTTTGTTTGGAGTGAGACTTGAAGAGTTGTGAGTCCTTTCTTTGATATGTTCAGTGTGCCACTGCCATCAGCACAGGGCCAGGGTGGTTCCACATCTACCTGTCCTCCCTTATGGCTTCAGTTAAGGCACTGACATTGTTTTTTGAGTGAAAGGTAGGTATTTATTCTCAGTGTAGAGAAGCTCTAACAGAACACAGGACAGCTTGCTAGAGCACCACAGTCATGTACTCCTGTTATTATTGGTCCCCAGAGCAACCTCTGGGACATATGCCCACGTAAAGTATCCTCACTGCACAGCACAGCCACTGCATCCCAGTTTTCTGTTGCTGTGACAGGCAGAACAAAACAGCTCCCCCTGGTTTTAACAGAGCCATTTGGGATCCTAATGAGTACAGCTAACACAGCAGCTCTGGCTCTGTCCCAGCAACGTGAATGTTAAAAATTATGCATATGTGAAGGAGGATAGTTTGTCATATATTTCTGGAAAGTAGTTTAAAAGCTTGGCTTTAATAATGGGCATGTTGACAGCAACTGGGCTTTGATGGCCAAGTCCCTCGGATATCAACCACTCTAGCATCAGAACTATTTTGACGTCAAAACAAAACAGGCTATTTACTTTTTGAAGTTAAATTAAATCCAGAGAGTATGATGCTGTTACAGAGCTGGAGTCCTAGGCCATTTCATCCAAATGAGCCAAGCAAGGTATAACTTATGAACAACTCCATAAAACACAGGGGCCAGGTTTCATTCCAGCAATATCAGTTACAAAACTTGTATCAGGCCAGGCTAGAGAAGAACAGCACCAGTGAATCTACAGTGCATAATCCATTTCAAACTTACTCCCTTCTCACTCCCTATCATTGCTAATGGGATGGTTGGCAAATAGTTGATTCTTCTGATATTGGTGAATAATAAAAGATGATTCTTTACAGTGGATTAGATCAGTTAAACAATGCTTATCCAAGTTTAGGTGGGGAGACTTTCCTGTCGTGTAGGGATCCCCAAGTAATCCTGGCACATGGACCTCTGCTGGACTGCCAGACAGGGCTCTTGGCTTCCCTGAGGTCTGTTCTTGCTAGAAAAACACCCATGACCTCCACAGGGTCATTGTTGGGCAGGCTGATATAGGCAGCTGGTGTGCAGGGGCTGACCACATCATCTGACCATATCCACTCCAGGGGCCCATGAGGATGGAACCAGAGCAGTTCTGGACCCCAGCTGGCTCCAGGAGTGTGTCTTTTGTTCCACTGCTACTCCACTTAGAGAAAATTCCCTCAAACAGCTCCTGGGATCAGCTTCTCATCCTTCCTATGGACAGGAATTTCTCAGCTGGACTTGCTCCCTCTTGAGTTGGGAAAAACTTCCTCAGAGAGCATCTTGTATCAGCTGCCCTGGGAAAGAGAGCTCTTTTTCCTTGGTGACAATGAGGAAGAGCATCACCAGCCAGTGAGGAAGGATCACTCTGGTGTCCCCACAACACTGGGCAGACACAGTCAGTGGGGGTTTATTATTCTGGATTTGGCTGCCCAGAATGTGTCTGCAAAGCTGTTTCTAACACAGATAATTTGGGAATTAGTATATGCTAAATAGCTATCAATTTAGACAATAGAAGAGGCTGGTTATGGCATCAAATAATTAAATGTAGGATAAATTATTAACTTTATGCCTTTCAGAAAGACAAAAATAAGTAATTTTACAATTGCTAGAAATGAATCTCTGTGTCTTTTAGCTCTACAGAGCCACTGCAATTCCCAATGTTAGGTTCCTTTACATGGAGCATGCTTGTGTTAGCTGATAAGAAAAAATACAGGGGGAAAGTGGTGAAATGAACAGGTGGATCAAACCCAGCCTGTGTGCTCTGTGTCACCAAAGATTCACATTGCAACAGCTGCTGGGAAAACCTTCTTCCATCTGCAGGTATCCTGGAGCCCACAGTAATTTTTGCTTTTCAGATCTCAAGCTTGGCTACTGCAGCACAAGCAAGACCTTTGGGAGAAGCACTGCTCAGACAGACTGACAAATTCTCGTGTGAAGTTGTCCTAACTCAGAAAGATTCGTGACTTCAAGACTCCCTCCAGACCAAAATATTGTCTCCATAGCAGTTTGCAAAGGCAGTTTGGGATATTTTTACTTATAGAAGAGTTTTTTCTTTTCTGCTAAAGTAATGGAATTCAATCAGACTATTCAGCCAAGGCTCCTTTAGAAGAGTCTCCTCAGGACTGAAAACACTAGAATAAACCTTCCTAAATGTGTGCTTTTGGAGAGAGACAAAAATAACATGGGAGGGAAAATAAAGAAGCTGCCCTGACTTCATAGAAGTGCTTATGCACCATCCAGCACCAAGCAGCGTGAGCACTGGCTTTATATATTTCATACAGTGTCTGCATCACTGTGGTGGCCATTGTGGAGCTGCTGCACAGTGACAGGCAAATGAAATGTTGCTTGTCTGGAATTTGTGACAAATGCCACCAGGCTGAGGATGCAGGACAGAGCAGCAGTGTCTCCACTTTGGGGGGCTACCAGTGGCCTCTGCTGCCCCATCTGCCCTGTGCACAATGGGGATTCTCAGACTTGCTTCGTGTTTCTGCCCTGAAATTATCAATCTTACCTGGGATTGCTAAATACTAGTAATAATGGAAATTTCCAGTTGAGGAATAGAGTCCTGATTTCTTTAAGACATGGACATGGCTGCCTGCAAGCACAGAAGATCTGGTGGAACCAGTTGTGGACATAAAAGTTCTTGGCTGGTAACTGAAGCAAGAATAGGTCCTGTGGCTTTTTCATTAGTCCTCTCATCTACTCTGTAAAGGTTCCAGCGAACTTTATGTGCTGTATTTTTTAAACTCTCACAGAGTTTCAACTTAAGGAAGCCCAGACTCTTATTCTTGTGATAAATAAACGTTAATTCTCTCTGTAAACACAAGAGAAAACAGCACATGCCAGTATTTTTTAAACATGCCATGAAAAGCTCTTTGTAGCTTAGAGCAAAGAAGTTAAATTTCACAATATTCAGTTCCAATTCCAGAATAACAAAGGATGATAGTTGAACAAGAATGCTATTGTATCACTGGGAAGCAATTAGGCTGGTGATGGCAGGTCTCAAGTGAGAATACAGCTCCTCAGTGAGCTGTGAGTACCTGCTATTTGCCAAAACTGCCATTATTATAAGAACACTGTCATGATTGAAAACCCTAATTACCTGGGATTTGGTGGTTTGTGGAAACTGTTGTGCTTTTAAAGGGCTGACTGCACTATTAATACAGGTTTTAAATTGGAACTAGGCTGAAACATCCCACAAGTTTTATATAATGTTGTATTACCATTGCTTAAGATGTGAAGTGTTGGGTTTTTTTTATCAAGTCTTGATCATAATGGAATAATTTTTCTGGCTGAATTGGACACACATTGCACTGTTTTCTTTCTCTTCTCTTTCTCTTCCAAGGGCCGTATGCTTTCACACTGAGAACAAATTTCTCCCTTTATATGGGACTGATCATAAATAAAAATGAAGTGCTGGAGAAAGAAAAAGAAATGTGGCTATGATTACACCATGTTTATGTCCACAGTGGACAGATGAAAGCAATAACACAAAGCTGTTATTTTAGTAATTATAAAACCAGAATTTATAATGATTTAAAGGCTAACTTAATAAGAAATATAAGGGCAACGTGCTCTGGAAAGGGTTTCAATGAAAGATTGAAAACTGAGATTGACATTTAGTTTCTTGGAATTTTTTGAAAGGAGGCTTTTATTTTGTGACATTCAGAAACCTAGAACTGTGGTTATTATGAATAGTTGTCACACTCACAGCTCTGGCACTTGAACACAGCTCAGTGATTTGAATTCCACTCCCTGTGAAGCCTTCCCTGTGAAGGAAATTGTTGTGTTACTTACACACTTAGGGATGGAGGATTCAAGGGTGCTAAACTATCCTGAATATAAAATAAATAATGTATGCATAACCTGTCAGAGTGCAATGGTAAAACAGGCAGTTAGGTAGGCACAATAAAAAAGGTCTGAAGAGGTGAATGGTATGTTTCAAAAAGTACCAAAAACTTTTAGCAGCTCTTTACCAGCTTTAATACAAAGAAAGAAGGTAATTTATGTAAGCAAAGAAACATCTTTCCTCTTAAGTGGCTTATAAAGAGACATTTTATTTTTCTTTATTTGGGAAGACCTATAAGGGGTGAAAATGTAGTTTTTTTGGAATAAGCTCCTTATTTCTTAACTTACCAACCATGACAGAAAATTAGCATACAAATCCTTGTTGTGAGAGTTGCCCTGGAGATCTCTGCAGGTTGATTGAAATTTAATGACAAGGCTGAGCGAAGAGGAGACACAGGAAGTGGAATGAGTGGGAAATGAGAGGAAAGTTTGCCACAGCAGTGATGGCAGTGTTGTGGATGGATTTGTGAAGGTTTACATAGTGAGGAGGAGGCTGGAGCCATTTGAATGGACTCAGACTCTCCTCTCTTGTACTAGGATCTCAATGGATTTGTACTCCTGAAGTTCAATTGGAGACAAAACCAGGCTCTTTGAAGTGGGGGTTTGAAAATCACTAGCACAATTTTATCAGGCTCATGGTGAAGACCTCACTAGCAGAGATTTCTCAATCGAAACTGAATGCCTTTTCTGAAATGAGGCATTGGTTTGGTGAGGAGTTCCTGAGTTCAGTGCATGGTTCAGAAGATGGGATGCCATAGTTTGTGTTATGGAAAGGACTAGACTGGATTATCACAGACTTTCCTTCTGGCTTTATACTTCCACTGCTGAATGTGAGAAAGCTGCCAGCTCCTGTGTCTGAAGTTCACTATTTGTATATTCACAGAATGAACGAGTAAAAACTATTTGCAATAATTAAAAATACAAACTGAAGAGCTGAAAAAGTAAATAATGATAAGTCAAAATGAAATTATTCTAGGATTTTGAATTTTGTTTGCTTTCACAGTTGTACTGAGGGAATAACATAAGTGTTGCTATATATCTTCTGATAAAATTAACTAAGAATCATCTCCACCACCAGACAGCACTCTAAAAATCTCTAACATTAGCTACCAGAAAGTATAAAATCAAACAGTCACTACAAGAAAGTATACAACCAGTTTTCTCCTGTGGATTTATATCTGTGTACCTTTGAATATGCAGTTTGGTCCATATTCAGTTCTAAACCCACTGGACATTATAGATGGAAGATCAAAACTCTGTTTTAATAATTTACACTAAACCACTTCCTCAGCCATCAGCTTTACCTCCCAATTTTAGTAATTAATTGTTCATTAATAACACATTATAATCATATTAACTTTTTATTATGTTGCTTAGTAGTTGAATGATTAAAGATTGATATCGTTATTCAAGATTTTATTTATTAAATTTTAATTATTATTTTTAAAATATTTTTGAGTGCAACCAGGAATAATGTTTCCTTAGGCTGAAGGCTCTGAAGCAATTGATCTTCTCATGGGCTCCAGTAACCAAAAGAATCCCCTTTTCTGCCACAGGGAGAAACGTCTTTTCTGTGGCAGTTAGATTAGATTAGATTAGATTAGATTAGATTAGATTAGATTAGACTGGGGATATTTTTTTGGCGAATGACTGGACACACAGGTATGCATGTGTACAAAAATGGGTCTTTTGTGAGTAGCACAGAGGAGAACACAGTGAGTTTTAGATCTGAAAATTGAAACCTTCACAGGGGAAGATTGTAAAAATTGGGAATTTTATTATTTTTATGCTAGTCAGCAGAAGTCATGGAGTAAAAACAGAACTACTGAGCATAAGAGTTGTATTTCCTTCCTACAAGATAAACCCTTGCTTCAAAGGAAGGATCATTAGTAAGTCTAGTATTTTTTGAGATGGTGTGGACTATGGACCTGAAAAGAAAATATAGTAATAGACTAGTGTACAAATATGTGTGAACATCCATATTGCACAACAGAGATTTAAGAGAAAGATACCAGATGAAGTAAGAACAGTGCAGGCCAATAACTTTAAACACAGGAAAGGGAACATTTATTTTCATACCAGAAAGAAGAAAGAAATGGCCATTACTTTGTAAAGGACAGTCTAGTTTTCTCCTGCATGTTCTCTTTGCACTCAGCCTGTGCTGTCCACTGCCAGCTCCTGCCACCTTGGCACTGTGCCCCCACTGAGCTCTGTGGGGAGGATGGGTGACAGAAACAGCTCTGAAACGCATTTTTGTGGTACCAAAAAGTACCCCAAGCAAACAGCTCTCAAGGAAAATTTTTCTATGCTGTCTTGACTGTCACTGGATGCCTTTGCTGTGTTTCCTGCTGTGCTGGTGGTCTGTATCAAGACAGAGCACCAAAGATGTGTTTTAGTGAGGTTCAGAAGGGCTCAGCAGAGATGTGCCTCACTGCTGCCAAGGTAAAGCAAATTTCTCTTCTTCTCTAGCCATCAGTAAAACTGATTCCTGACAGAATGCCTAGCAGAATGGTGGAGAAAGCACCAAAATCCCTGCACAGAACTGGCTCAGAGAATGACAGCCTACAGCAGTTCAAACTGGGTTTGAAATGCAGAAAAAAGATATGTATTGGGAGCACCTGGCCCACCTTAGGAATGTCTCCAAAGGGCTTTTTCACAGCTGGGGGAGTTGGAAACGTTTGCAGTGATAAAAACGTGACTATTCAGAGGTCACTGGCCCCAAAATCCCACCCAGCAGCCATGATATTGAACCAGTCCCTTGGCTTCTGCTGAGCTGGGCTGGGGAATTTTTCACAAAGACATACTCTGAATTGTAATGAAGCCATGGAAGTAGCCATGATCAGGGAAAAAAGCTTTAATTTTAGACAATAGTGTTATTTCAATAAGGCCATGAATGTGCTCTTTTTATTTTTTTTTAATTTTACTTTTCTGTTAGCTAACAACTTCCATATAACAAATACTGCCATAGAAATGAAATTAAATGGAGTCATGACCAAAAAGAATGAGGGATTTCCTGAACTAAGCAGAAACAGGCTAAAATAATGCCAAATGTGTTTTCTTAGGAATTTTTCACTGTGTTATGCTGAGAACTGTCTACAAGTAATGTCAAGTGATCTGTTTTCCTGGCAAGTAATATGCTGGACTGGAACCATGGGTTTGATAATTGCTTGTACCTCTTGATGATGAAATATCTTGTCTTTCTTTGGAAAGAAATATGTCTTTCTGCTGTGTGGAGAGAAACAGAGGTTTCTGAACTTCAGTGTCTGGGCAGAAACCTTGGAATATTAAAAACTTGTCTGAGAGCCTCAGTCACTCCTGATTGTCTCCCACTTCTGCCCGGGGGAGAGTGGCAGCTCGGGAAAACCAGGGAAAAAACTGCTGGAAAATATCTTCCATGTGCCAGTGATGGAGAAAAGAAAGATGGGGAAATGACTGATCACTGTGGTCAAAAGGAGCCAAGTTGAGCTCCTACAAGGTGGTGTAACTGAGGCATTACACAACTGACACTCTGGCAGTCCCAGAAGGACTCTACCCCTTTGCCCTGTGGTTGGCACTTTGTTGTTTGGTGTGATGAAGTCTTGGAAGGTGGCACTTGAGCAATAAAAAAAGAAAAAAAAAGAAAAAAAAATACCCTTATTATCTTAAAAAATGAGAGCAAATCCCATTGTCATTCATTTTAGGATAAAGTGGTTGTAGCTAGTCAAATTTGGCCAACAGGATAAAAGTGCTAATAACACTTCAAGTGTCAAACAGCCTTTGAGAGAGCAGCACAATTTTCAGTAAGTCTCTGTTCAGTGACTGTGTTCAGTACATGTGGCCCAGCAAAATGGTGAGGTTTTATTAACCAGTACTTAACTAATGCTAAATAACAATGACATTCACAGGACTACATCATGAATTTATAATGATATGGGCTATTACAGAGAATGCAAAATGAAACAGTAATGAAGGGACATACAACCCTTTATTCTAATTTTTTGACATGCATAAATATTTTTTTTTTTTTTCTGGAGAGCAGCTTCTGCATGGCAGAACAATGTGTTGGCTGGCTGAATCTCTGTTAAAAGAACCCTTGAAAAACAGATGACAAGCAATTGTCCCCTGAGCAGTGCACACATTTATGTTTGAGTTTCAGAAACAAGCTGAGGGATTTTCTTATTTTCTGCTTATAAATGACAGATGTATGCAGAATAGCCCAGGCAGCATGATGAGTTTATATAATGTCCTGGAAATGCAAGATCTCCACAATTGCATCATACAGGGAATTTGGTGGTTTCTATTTTAAAAACTAAAAAACACCAGCTTGATGTAGGGTGTGATCTGCACCTCACAAGAGTCATGTGCTCCCTTTCTGTCCACACAAGGAACTTCAGATTAGGCCAGTTATACAGAGGTGGAAAGCAGATCCAAAGGGGCAGCTTTGGGATTTCTGTACTTGGCAGTAGGTGTTCAGCTCTAGTTAGATTATTATTAGATTATAATAGATTGATAGGATAGATTATTATTATTACCTGCACAGAGGTCCCTCACAGAGCAGATCCTGGCCTGGGACCTCCTCACAAGCTGGGCTGACATGGCAGGAGCCAGCTCAGTGGGAGCAGAACAGGCAAGTTTTCTGTTGTGGCTTCCCTGGGCACCACACAGCAGAGTAGCCATGGATGAGGGGGGAAGAGAAGCAGTTTAAATTAAATTATGGGAAATTTCACAGCTTTGCTTCATTCAGAACCCAGTGATGTAGTAGTAAAGAAATAAGGAGAAACTTCAGGATCTGGATGCACTGTGTTTCACTCTACTCTGGGGAAATCCCAAGGTGATATGAGACTACTCAAAATTTATTGTGTTTTCAGTATTTCTACTTAAAGACAAAAACAGTCTCTAAGTATGTTCAACTTCTCAGTTGCTTAAAAAAAGAAATGAAATCCCAAACCAAAATACAATCAGTAGAGTTATAGTAAGTAGAGTGAACTGTCTTTTTTCCATTTGTTTTATCAGCTAATCAAAAAGACAAAGGTAGCAGAAATAGATTAGCTTAAAAGCATAACACTTTGCCCAAATAGCAACTGTGTGACAACTGACAGAGAGAAGTGAAAACCTCTGAGAGCAAGAGGAGCAAAATTCTCTCCAGGCTAGAGTAAATGGGAGATGAGAAAAGTATCAGTGCAACCAAACTTTAGATCTGCTGAAGGTGATACTAGAAAGACAAAGGAAATCATTAAAATAAGAAACATATTTGATAACTAAAGAACAGATGTGGTCATCATCTTCAAAGACCATAAAATTCAAGGAAAAAAAAAAGAAGAGGGAAGAATTTGAATTTGGAATTAATGCATAAAAGACGACAGGCATGTTATGTGGGATGGATGAAGGAAGGTTAGCAATGAATGGAGAGATGGAAATAAAAACAATATGAATATCTATAAATATTTCTTTCCCAGTTCATCCATCACGGCTGTCAGTGATCACCCTGCCTTGACAGGCAGCAGATTAGGCTCTGCTACAGGAAGAAAAGAAGAAAATCCTTTAGTTAAATGCTCTTCTTGCTGCTGCTATAGCTAGAGACCCATTTATGCTAACTCAGAAAATGTTTTGTCTTCTCACAAGGATGAAAATATACTCCTGTGATCCAGTTACTGGGAACTTTAGGGTGATCAGCCCCCTAAGAATATAAGATTGAGCAGACCATAAAAATGTCAGGTGATCTTTGAGTTAGGTACTGTGAAACAAATACACAATATGCCTCCTTTGGTCTTTGAAATTTGCTCTCCAAGTACAGTCCTGGGAGAAAAACTCCTTAATGCAGACTTCAAGCAGTAGGGACAGTCACCAAGCAGATTTCCAGAGGCAAACATAGCCTCAAGCTCTTGCTCACTACTCCAGGAACTGCATTTATAACAAAAGCCTCACATTGTAAATGTGTGCAACAAATGGGAGAGGAGCACTGATCAAGGATCAGATGCAGGTGCCTAGGGATTTACAGGTGCCCAGAACTGCTGAGTTAAGGCTCTGGTAAATGCCAGTCACTTACCTGACCAGCACAGGTAGGACAGTATCCATTTATATCCTACTTGGTGATGTGTGGATTGTTCTACTGAATAGACCTGACAGGGTAAGAACACTGCATTAAGCTTTTTTTCATTAATACACAGCACAAACACAAAACCTATTTTTTTTTTCTTGCACCCCCTTAAAACAAAAGCCTCAACATGAATTGGTGGCTGCTTAGGTGAAAAATAAAATGGCAGGAATGGAAGGCTTGCAAAGTGCTGTGACATTTCCTGACCGCTTTATTAATTCCAAGTTAAGCACACGCTTAAGTGCTTCACAGAAGTGGGGTCAATGGCACTGACAATTTGCAACACTGAACCCTGTGGCAGTGATGCAGAAAGGTTGAGGCACAAGAATTTTTTCCCCCTTAAGCTGCATGCTGGCAGTGCTTTCCTCCTGGCAGTCCTTCCTCCCTCAGTGTTTCTGCTTAGTGGTAAGGATCAATGTTCTGCAGGATGTGTTGTTTTTTGGATTACTTGCAAAACAGAGGTCATGGCCATGTCTGGTCATTAAGAATCCCCAGGCACTCTCTGCTAGCAGAGCGACAACTTTAGTACCCTGGCTGAGGACCAAGAAAGGATATAAATTCTACCTAGTCTACCTTAAATCCCCCTAGTATTTCTGTTAGACACTCCACTCCTCGCTTCTCAGCTCAGAACGAGATTTAGAATTGCTGTTACAAAATGGCCACACCAGAAAAGTCTCCTCTGTGGCTCCAGGCTTTGCAGAGCCTTCTGGGGTGACTGCAGTGCACTGCCAGCAGGCTTTGCTGAATTAATTGATTATTTGGCTTATTACTGCGTGCTCATTTTCGTCACTCTTCACACTTTCTGGTGGATGTTGAGTGATTTCCCTTGTTTGTTTCTGAGGGTTTTGTTAAAATACACTCAAAAATATGCCACCAAGGAGAGAGGGAGGGAAGAGATCCTCCCCAGCTATAAGCTATTCTGACTGGTACCAATGTAGCATATAATTGAATGTTATTTCCATACAGTCCAGCCAAATGTAGCCATCTACAAGAAATAAGAACATCTCTTAAGACTTTAGATTTTTCTTGAATGTAAAAGAATTTATTTCTCATAGATAGTTTTCAAACTGGGAGCAATATTATTTCTAAATTATATTTTAATAGCTAGTTTGTTGTTTCTGTTTCTGAAGCCATCATAAAGCATCCATAAAGTGGTATTTCTCTTGCATTTTACATGACTCCAGGGCTTGCTGTTCTCGCCTGTCAGGTCTTTTCAAATCACTTAACGTTTACTGGAACAATTCTACACTGCAAGATTTGCTGCTCATCCAGCGTGGTGTTTGTATCACAGCTGCTACACCATTGCCATCTCAATAAAAGGAAGCATTTCTCACCACTTCGCTAGTATATAGCAGCATGAAAATAATAATTTCCTCTGAAAAAAAATCCACAAACCTTTCATCTGGAAAAAATCAAGCAAAGAGTAATCTTGGTCGTATTTAGAAATGTTTGTGGTTGTTAAGGTAAACTTACAACCCACAGTTAATTTAATAAAAATGTGACATAATTGTCCTGGGCTCTGATATAGTATTTTTTTTTTTTTCTTCAAGAGCAGATTAGAATATTCAGACATACTGAATAATGAAAGAGTTGAGTATTAAGGACATATAATGGAAAATTTTCAGTGTCATGCCTGGCAGAGCATTAACCAACTCTTTATAAATAGTGAAAAAAATATTTATAGAATGTTGTGAATTATCATTCAGTCATAAAAGTAATTCTGGCTTGTTGACATATCATTTATTTTGCTTTTAATAGTTCATTTGTAGACACCAGAATATGCAAAAATGAGACCAAAAGACAATGTTTCACTTGTGTCTTACAAGAAAACAGTTTAAGGGCAGTCACATTTTCTGACTTTGTAGTTGAAGGTGGTATTTTATTCATTAGCTTCTTCATTGGAGGATAATTGTTCTAACAATCCTCACAAGTCAACCATCTTTGCTCATGGAGAGCAGCATTTCACTCACAGACACACCTCTTAATTCAGTGAAGAAAGTTCAGATTATTTTCTTCTTCACGTTGCACTGCTAATAAATATCTTCCTTTAGTATTATGATTGGAGAGAACATATAGTGACAATGTCTTAAATATTACAGCAATAAATTCTTCCAGCTGTATTTTACTGGATTTGCAGAATTTTCTTTATTTGCCTGGAGATCTACACAGGGAAAACATTGAAAACCATAATCCTGGTAGCACCTGAAAGCCATATTCCTCCCTGGTGCTTTTCACTGCAACTCCCAGGATGGAACATAATAAGGAAGGTGTTCAATAAGATGTGTGTTAATGTCACAGTCAGAGGAGATAAAATGAATGTGGGTAAACCTTGACCAAGTTCCCCTCCTCATTCCAGTTATATTCACCTCACTGTATATTTAATTTGAAGTGCAGATCTAATTAAAAGTTAATGCATCATTAAAATTATTTGTAATAAGTATATTCAACTCCATGTGAGCATGATATGCTCATTATCAGGTCCAGACTATAACTGGGATCCTTCACAATGAAGAAAATCATTATTCATAACAAATATCTTTCTGGTGACATTCATTCCATATATAAATGTGGTATAAATGTTTTATCTTTTAAATAAGTTTAACATGTATGAAGACCTGCTGCTGAATAATTTTTTTCTTGGATGGTATCTGTTGTTAAGAGGAGTATTCCTTTAAATGGGTTCGACTGTGTTTTTTCAAGAGAAGAAAATAAGCCTTCTACAGAATTAATGAAGCTGGCTTTTTAGCCTAGGGTAAAAAGCTGGCTAATGAAGTAATTCGTAGTGACAGCCCATGATCTGAATTATATGAATTATTGCTTATTAATGGGATTAATTGCTTCTCATGCTATAATGCAAAAATTTATGCACTTGTCCAAAATCTAGGTCTATAATCTGAAACAGAAAGAGGGAAGAAAGGCTGTATTAATTGTGTGTCCATATCTCTGAATGTCCATACTGCAACAGAGACTGAATGTAGGTAATTTTATTAAGAAATGACATGAAGTGAAAACTATCAAATAGGGATAAGAAAGATAATGGTGAGCTCTGTTCAGCTGAGGCACTGTATCAGATTGCATTGCTTTGCTGAGGACTTCCATTATCTGTATGCTCTCTTTCAATATAAAATAAAATTTATCTCTTTACATATATCATAATTCTGTACTGAGTACAGAAGTACCCTGAGGAATAGAAAAAGAAAACTTTTAAGATCACAGAAAAACAAGCTCAAAATAAAATCATTCTACATAGAGAGGTTCATTTATTAAACATACAGTTTTCTTTGTATTATTGTTATTATTTGCATGGCACATGTGGACTGAGCATTTCATCTGGAACTAGAAGTCTGACTGCATTGTGCCTTGACCAGGCATAACAGAATGCTCAGATTTCTTGTTATGGGGAGGAGGAGTGAAGAAAAGATGAGTTTTCATCATTCAGAAATGTCACGTCAGCTGATTCTGTGTCTATGGGGTCTTACTTGCCATGGCATCTGTGAGTTCTGTTTAAAGGTATTTGAAGATCTGATCCTATATCAGGTCAAATCCAGGTCTCTCAGTTATCAGGAAATTACCAATCAGCTAAAATGCCAAGCCTTTAGGCAGAAAATTGGGAAATCTATTCAGGCTGAAGGAGCAACTAAACCTAACCGTCTCTCTCACCTCCTGGCTCAGTGCTCTCACCATTGTTTTCACAGGAGTTCCCTACAAATCAAAGCACTGCTGCAAAATAGGATATTGCTTTTTTTGCTAAAAGGAGCTTGACAACGTTGGTGTTATAGAATCATAGTTTGGGTTGGAAATTACCTTAAAAATCCTCTTGTTCCAGCCCCCCTGCTGTGATCAGGGACCTCTTCCACTAGACCCCATCCTTGAGCACCTCCAGTGTTGGCTTGGATGCTGATGCACACAGGGCAATCCAGAACACTGAGACCTTTCTAACATTGCTCCAGAGATGCTGGGACCAGCAATTCCAGTGGAATTTCTCTAATTCCACTCCTAGGAGCTGTTGTTTGGGGAACACACCAGTGGTGCCAATTGTAATGATGGTTTGGATATGATTCTGATCCCTTAATGAAAATAACATTTGTGCTTGTATTACAACCCAGCTTCAAAACAAACACCCTGGGGATTGTGATTTACTAAATTTACTTTTTTTTTCCTTCCCTGATTTTGAAGGCAGTGGGCAGTCCTGGCCACAGAGATCCCAGAGAGAGAGAGGTGATGATGGCCTTACAGCTTCCCAGGTGCACATCTTAGTTCAGAATAGATCAGTTCTGTCATGATCAGGCTTCTCATTCCGTCCCCCCATCCCCTTTTTTTGTGTGTGAGGTGTGTTTTGTTTTGTTTTGTTTTGTTTTGGTTTGGTTTGGTTTTTTGGTGGTTTCTTTTTTCTTTGATTGGGGTTTTTCTATCTTGTATTTATTTTTTAAATTTCTTAAAAAAATTACCAATGTTGAAGATTCACTTGGCTTGGCATTACAAATAAAATTAATAAACCATTTTAATTTCCAAAGTATTTTATACATAAGCAGAACAGACATACAGAATCCAAGCATGAACAGTAACATACAGGAGCAGTGGTCTACATGCATCTTAACAGCTTTGAAAAGGTATTTCCCTTGTTTGTAAACCAGTGGATATCTTCATAACTTGGGTTTGGCAAGTGTATTTATAATGGTCTTTATGTTTTTAATTTGCTTTTTTGGGGATTGAGGTTTGGGATACCATGCTATACTTGTGATTAAAGGGGAAAGTTTTTTACTCTGCATTTTATATTCTCTATTTACATTGCAGATCCCATAGAAAGGTGTCAAATGGGAACTATACATATTCAGATTTTAATGTACTAGTAGAATTTTGAAAGAAGTACCTTTCCATTTAAAATTTTAGAAAGATTTTTTAAGGAATAAATGAGTTGTTTTTTTGGTATCAAAGTTATTTTCTGAGGCATCAAAGTTCTAACTTTTTCTTCCTTTCTTATTGAATATTGAAATATTCAAGCAACTGAAAAAGTTAACTACAGCACAGGGCTATGTATATGTGAATTATTAGATGCATCTGCTCTTTATTTTGTATATATAGCCATGCTATGTATATATTAGAAATTTATTACTATTATATATATAGATATTCTAGATTTCTGCTCAGGTTCTTGTGACTGTTCCAAGCATCCTTTGGCCTGTGTAGCTAACTGGCCAAGCCCATTAAAGGGCAGTCTTTAACCACCCTTCACTTAATTTCCTCTCTGTCAGACTCCTCTTTTTCAGCCCTCCCTGCTGCTGCTGTGTGTGGCACTGGGGCCTCACTGGCACCAGGGCTCTCCCCAGCAGCCAGGGGCTGGCAGGAGGAAGGCACTGCCCTGGCTGAGGTGCCCAGCAAGGCTCAGGGCTTGGCTCTAGGGCTCTGCAGCTCTGCTCTATTGCTTACAGGTGAATAAATATTTCTGGGAAATACCTTTTGAGCACAGTAAAGTAGTCAGAGAGTAGGGAGGGGTAAAAAAGTGTCATAGTCATTGATTGTAATTAACAATATAATTGACTCTGCACTGAAGATATTTAGTTCATATTTCATGTTCTATTTTCACTTTTTACTTTTCCTGCTTCCCTTGTTGCCTGGTATTAAGCATAAGAAAAAAAAATATGCTCTTGGGATTAGGCACACTTTATATACCTACCTGCCTTGAAAAATCAACATTTGACATAATAAAAAGCTTCATACAGATAATATGTACATTTCAAAATAGAAACACTTTTCATTTTTATTAGTCAAAACTAATTAGTTTCAAATCTTAGACCACTGTGAAAATCCTCTGTTGATTACACTACCACTATTTCCATGAAACAGTTTCATTGCTAGCACAGAGTTTTCATTGTCTGGGCAGAGGTGACTGTGGAAAACACCACTGTGACACAGCCCAGTGCTGTGGAGACCAAAGTCAATACAGGCAAGCAGCCTTCTTTCCACAAACTGGTTTAGATTCCCATCAAAACTAGTTTTTAGGGACTAGAGCAATTTAGATCAACTTTCTTGGCCCCATAAACTTCACACCAAATATCTTCATGTTGCAGTCAGCTGGGCAAATGCAACATTTGCAAACTGCACTGAGAGGAAAGGTTGAGAGAAGATTGGTGTTTTCATCAATGTCCAGTCTCCACTGGAAAACAGAATGGAACTGGCCCCAAAAGTTCCAGCACAAACCATTGCTGCTGCCAGCAGCCTCGTGCATCCCTGCAGGTCTTGTTTTGCCCATCATCTCAGCCAAAGCAGCTCCACTTCCACAGGGAATATCTGCATTCGTGCAACCTTTTCCAGCCCCTTGGAACTTGCGTTTAGAAATGAAGGACATTTTCCTTCAAGAGTAGTTGCAAAGAAAAAGAAATATTCACCCATTCTCATCGTTCTGGATGGTGTTCCTGAGAGACTTTCCAAAACACTTGCAATTATCCTTCAATTAACTGGTCAATTCTATCAGCAAGAGTGACAGAAACTTCCAGCATTGTGTATTTATTATTGATGTGCTCATTCTCTCCAGCTGAAGGCCCAAATACCTTCATGTGAGCATCAGGTAGGTGCCAGACACCCAACTTGCATCTGACCCTTTTGCAAATACTAGGGGTTGTACTTGGAAAAGATTACTTTTTTTTTTTTAATTATTATTATTTTTAATTTTTTGTGGAAAGTTTTCTTCGGGTTGTGTTGAAAACTTGATTCACCTTAAAGAGAAGCTAGAAAACAATTCCAGCACAGCTTCCCTTAAGAAAAAGGATATCAGGCTGAGTTACTTAGTTTGGTAGAACAATCTGTAACAATGCCATTATTAAAGTTTCATAAAAATGTGTTCCTTTAAACACAAGCTTATATCTGACTTCTACAGAGCAATTACAGTAACTATAATGTGACTCTTGTGGTAAAAAGTGACATGTGCAATGCAGGGAGGCTTTTGAATTTTTAAATTAGTAAGAGCAGCCACTGAGAATATACTTCAGATTTCACCATGAAGGCAAAAGGAGGCTGGAAACAACTTACAGTCTAGTTCATGTTTCACTTGGAGGTTTGAATTTTGCATTGGTTCCTGGGCCTCAGCCCACTGCTGCAAAGAAGCTGCCTCAGGCCTCAAATATGGCAATTGTTCCCAGGCTGTGTCATTTTCCTCAGCTTTCTTTAAGTGGAAAAAGTTAGCCCTGGTAAAATTTAATCCTTCATTAAACAGTAATCGAATTTAAGTTGTTTTTTAAGAAGTTGGCCAAATAGTAAGAAGAAAAAACAGTATGTAAACAAACTTCTAAATGAATCTACTGCACACATTTTCTGTGTTTTGCTGAAGTGAAAGCTTAGCTCATATGACAATGGGACTAAAATTGTTAAAGAATGAAGGTGGAAAACAGAAGCAAATTTCACGTACAAAAAGAGTGAAATATTTGTCCAGTCTATCAGAAAACATAAAAAAATACTCTTGCCAACAATTCGACAAGACAGATGAAATTTCAGGTATAAAGTAAAAGTGGAATGAAAAGCTGTGTGAACTAAGTCCCAGGACCAATGGGAAAAAACTCCTCCATGCTCAACAAGATTAACCAAACAGTAAAATAAGCAGTATTTGTCATGTACTTTCATTAGTATAAATTATTCACTCAGCAGTATTTTTTCAAAGAATTTTGAAAACAAATAGAGCAGCTCTGAAAAGGTATTTCACTTGTTTGTAGACCAGTGGATATCTCCATAACTTGAGTTTGGCAAGCATATTTACAATGTTTTCAATTTGCTTTTTTGGGGATTGGGGTTTGGGATACAACTATTGTATCCCAAAAATCTATTGTATTGATGGAGAAAATGCAGTTACAAAGATATTATGCCAAAACCTGCAATTTAGGAAAAGTAAGGTATTCATGCCTTAGGAGATCTGGGTTCAATTTCTGGTCATGTGACAATTAGCAGGATTGGACTTGTCAAGGCACTCAGGGGCATTTTTAACTAATGATGTCAGAGATAGGTCGTTCCAATCTCACTGGCAGCCAACATTTGGACACATGAATTACAGTTCCTATTAGGTTTATGTGAGTTGGGTAAGTCAATGCTTAAGTCTCAAGACTAAGCAGTAGGTGGGAATCAAATAAAGTGGTTGGGTTCTGGACATGATGTCTGGCTTTGCCTTCAGAGCATTCCTGGGCAGCAGCCCAGGGCTCAGCACCACTGCCTTGTTTTGGGAGTTTGGGGTACCTAAAACACACATGGTGTGGGGCATCACAGTGCTTTGCTGGAAATTTAAACACTCTGGGTGGATGGGTCAATTCTTCTAAGTCTTTTGAAGGAAAACAGGCTATTCATGAATCTGCCTGAGATCCTACTCTTCCACTTTGGCTCCCCAGCCTGCCAAGGCCATCTGGGAACAAAAAAAAATCCAGGTCAGGAGCCTGAATTCTCTGGAGAAGCAAAGATTTGGTTTTTTTTTTTTAGCTGTTGAGTTTTTATGTTCATTACCTTGGTTGGTTACCCATTTCCCCCAAACACCAGGAGTGTGTAGTCTAACTGGCTGGTCTCAAAATGACAGGAAATGGCAGCACCCCTTTAACCCCAGGCCAACACTTGAGAAACTCACTGACCACCAGCTCTGCAGCTTACAGCCTCTCTGAGCTCACCCACCAACCCAGGAAAACTCCAAAGAGCTTACAATACAATTTACAGTAGGAAACTTCAAAACAAAAATACTTTATTCACAAGAAACGCTGCCCACTAGTCATCTCTGAGCATAATGAGGTCTTTTAAAAGAACTCTGCTTCTTATGGTGCAAAACAATTGAGTTTTCTTAGAAAAAAATCCATCTTCTATAAATTAAAAATTATAAATAATAAGCTTTTGAAAACTTTATTCTTTTTTCTCTCTCATAATTCTATCCATAAATATTGTATTTCCTTGATTTTCTAGTGGAACAAATATTCTCTCTCTTTTATTCCTGAATGTATAAAAAAAAATTAATTAAGTGGCAGAATTTTTGAGACAAAAAAAAAATGTTTTCTATGCCTCCGTGGGAACTGTGCTTGTTTTACTTCTTTATTTTAAAATAGCTGCATTATTTCTGGCAAAATTATGCTTAACCAGCACCTTTAGATAAAAAGAAAAAAAAATAGCAGCTCTGAAGAGTAGTCGAGCAGGATTTCAGTTTCCAGTGAACAGGTATCAGCACATGTGCCTCGTGTTTTATCCATGCCTACTCACTTGTCCACAGCCTCCTTCTCCTCCAGAGGACACACAGCCATGCTGTAAAACAGAACATCCTGCTTCAGAAAACATTATGACAATTGCTTTTCTTCCTAACACTCACTCAGGAATTTTGGGGTGTTGACAGTAGTGTCAAAGTGGCCAAGTTTCTTATCTGCCATTTCCTGCATTTTTTTCAATAGCATGATGAAATTTAACATTTCATATGGAGGCTTATACTTTGTAGGTATTTACTTCCAGTGATTTGATTGTGTACCTACAGTGCAGAGATACACACAAGAGGATCTGAATAACCACCTTATTACTGCCACAAATTTACCTTGGCAAAATTCCCAGCTCTGTTAAGGGACTTCCTTCTGAAGTATGCTAAAAATTCAGGACTATGGGTTGTTTCACTGAAAGACACAAGAGACAGGAAAACATTTTCATGGGCAAAAGCAGATTTTTGCCAAAATCCTGTGAATATTTCCAGCATCCTTCCCAATAAGCTGAGACACATATAAGCCATGTCACAATCTCCATGCACTTGGGAGGGACTGCACCTTTCCATCACCACTCAACAGAACGATCCTATTTGATTGTGCAGGGAAGGAGAAGTCACAGGAAACATGACATTAAGGTTACACCCACGGGTTAAGGCACAAAACCAAACTTTCTGCTCCTCAAAATACCTGGTTAGGTGTTTCAGCACAGTCTGTTGATATCTGGGGCCCACAGCAGTAGTACCCAAGTTTCCTAAAGTGTTTGTGGCAAGAGAAACAGCTAAGGAATACCATCCTTGCCCTTTCAGTTTCTCAGAAAGAACTGCACTGTGATATCTGCTTAGCCACAATACTGCTTTTTTAATGTCAACTAATCTTGTTTCAGGCCACCTGGCACTATCAGCCTGGCTCTTTCACTCCAACCCCACTAAGCCTTCCTTTCATCAGCTGTCGTTAGAAACTGCAAATTGGCCTGAATTAATTTAGGCAGGAAGTTAATGCTGAGGGAAGAGCTACTCTTCTTTAAGTTCTTTAGAATAAGCTGTCTCTGACCACTAATAAAGCAGAGCTCTTTAGAGCTGATAAAATGAACAATCACCACCAAAATGTCTCTCCTGTTCTTCCAGCTCTCAGCCAAGACAGGGAATCAATACAAATATAGTTCATAAGGTAACATTTTGTGTTTTTTCAAATAAATTAAATGTGTCTTAATGCCCATGATCTTCCATGAAAATCTTCATGTTAATAACTTCCATAAACTCAGACCGATAGAAACATGATGCTTTTGATCAGAGAATATATAATTGGTGTTAATTATTCAATGTCATACTTGTGCTGGGTTGCTCTGTAGAGTGTACATAAGAATAATTTACTTTTTGCTTCTAGGAATATCCTGGTTTTTATCACTGCACAGCATGCTTAAAGAGTTTGATAGGTTTTTTTATCATAATCAGTACTCTCTGCTGGTTTTGTAGATAGCCTTTTTTGAGAGTTACTGTCCTTTCCACACTTAAATTTTTATTCAACTCCTATTCAAAATGTCATAAACACTTGGGCTGGCAAACTGACAATAAGTTTTAAATCTGGAGGGAAAAGTCTGTTTCTGTTCAACTGAGGAATATATGACAAATAATTTTACTGAGGTACAATAATTTCCTGGGCTTTGTTTCTCTGATGTATTTCTGGTTTTGCCAGCCTCCTGTTCAGATAAATCATCTCTCAAAAAATCAGCCAAGCTGTGGATAAGGAAAGAGCACACCCAACTCTTGTTGGGTGAATTTGGCTTGTTACATAAGAAGTTATCAGAATGATTTTTCTTGGGAATTTTTTATCCTCCCATTCTTTTTCCAAACCCCTCATTCCTGTGCAAACCATGGACAGGCTTTTGCTTACACCAAAGCCAGTGAGATAAGGGATAACATCATGATTTTCTAGATGATCCAAAACCTGTTTTGACTTTTATTGGGGAAAAAACCACATCAGAAATACAAAATTTTAGAACAAATTTGTAAAGAACGGGACATGAAGCAGCAGAAAACCTTGGAATGTCCTCCAGCAGCATCCCACTTGTTCTTATTTGTGTCCTGGTGACTCAGAAAATCACACCCATTGGGTACCCTGAGCATGGGGATCACTGCTTCCTTCTTAACTGGCCAGTGTCCAGATACTTTTGGTACTGATTTGCAGTTCTCTTCTTGGATTTAATACTACTTTTTACTAATCAGAAGAGTTCTGCTGGGACTTACAAAGTATGTAACCTTTCCTGAACAAGGCATGCCTCCACTAAATTATTTTGAGTGTCTGTGCCAGAACATCTTTCTGTAGTAGATGCACTGATGGTGTGGCAAATTCACACCAGTTATTGAATATCCGACCATTAATACTGATTGTTTTTTGTTAAAGAAATAATTTTCTGTTACTTTTCTTGAAATGTGATTTTCAGATGCAGGATTATTTAGTATGTCTTAGGGTTATGATTTCTATTAAGCTGGGAGCTTAATTTCTGATTTCTGGTTTCCAAGCCCATTTTTGTGGGCGATGTTCTGTGTGATTCTGTGTGAAGTGGCAATTCATTGATTTTGTGTTTTGAAAGGCAGTGCTAACCCAAGAGTCTTCCTGAGACCATGATGGAAGCAGGGAAGGGCTGTAAAGAGTAAGGTTGGATACACTTTCTGGGATGCTCCAAATTGAATATCTTTTTCCTGCAGTAATGGTCAGCTCTAGAGCTTTCAGCTGTTCTGCTGCCCTGGCACTACACTCCAGAAAATAGACATTTTGACTATAATAATATCTAATGAGAGCTACAGAGGGACTAAATAGGCTCATTCTGAACTTTTGGGATCATTCACTGTGGTACAGAGTGAGGACCCCAGAGGGACTCTGGTTTTCGTAGGAACTACATGTGTAAAGACCTAATCAAGGTAGAAACACAAGAATTAAAATTCTCCAGTATGCACGTCTTTTGAGACACTAAAAATAGCTCTGATTAAACACATAGATAGCTTTCTGTCATTTTAGTGTGCTTTTAGTCAACACACAAATTTGGATGGGTTATTTAACTTCTCAAATTTTCCAATTAATGTTGTCCCCAAACACTCAGTTTTCACTCAGCCAACACTTCCAGTGACAGCAATGCCAGGTAGGGCTGCAGGGCAAGGACTGATAGCAAAGCTCTTAGTACAAGACAAATTCATTAGACAAGCTAAATAATTTAGGCACATTTGAAAAGCAAATGAATGTAGAGGTGTTCCCTTATGATTATTGCTCACATAGATTTTTTAAAGAGGAAAAACATAAATTAATAAAGGCAAGAATGTTTTTAATGACAATATTAGTGGCTGCCCTGTGGCTATTAAGACATGCACTCATTGTAAACTATATTGATTTTTCCATTGGGTAAAATTCTTTGGTTAAATTGTTATTTGCAGCTATAATCCAAACTGGCTGTGTTGGTCATTATTGTGATAAAATGTGGTCAGAAAGTTTTTCATCGGAGCAGTGACCACATATTTTTAGAAACACTTTTTAACAGCATAAAGGAAGGTCAGATGCTGTCTATAAGTGCCATAGCCACTGCTTTTGTGGAGGCAATGCTGCCATTGATTAATGGAATGGGCTGCAGTCTCACAAATTCTATTTTATCTAAGAACTAACAGTTCTTTGCATCATGCACTGTGTGAATTTACTGCCTTTGCAAATTAAATGCCTGACCCAGTGAACATTCACATGACAAGTTTCACAGAGTTCATCCAAAACCTTTGTACATAGAAGGTTTGCCCATCTGCAAGCTTGCTGCTACTTTGTTCAGGAGGAAATGGTCATTAAGATGCAGAAAGTTTGTTCTGCCCATCTGTGGCCCTGATTTTTACCTGAAAGAGTTATATGAAAAAAGACATACTCTTAGAGACTTACAGGACATGTATGAATGTCTAGAAAAACTCTCCATAGGACAGGAGAAAAATGAAGAGAAGCTAAAAAATGTGGATGCAAAAAGCCTTTTCCACATTATCCATAACCAGCCAAGATGGTACAAGTGTTCTTATGCTCTTTTGAGCTGGAACATTAAAATTTATTATGGTTGCTCTAAACTGCCTTTAAAATATTTTGTTGGACACCTTTGCCTTGTACATGTCATCATTTGTTAACAACCATAAATAATTTGACTTATGGTTTATGTTTTGCTCATCCTGTTCCAAGGACAGAGTAATCTAAAGCTTTCTACCATTTTAATTCTCTGCTGTCTGAGGTCTTCAAACCCATTCCTTTATTGCTGAAGCAGGAAAGAAATCAAAATCCAGCACTGTGGGAGAGAATGTGGCCCTAACTGGACTTAGTGCATGGGCAATAACCTGTTTCCTGGAACAGTATTTTTCCTGTATTTCACCACAAATCTCATGTTGCAACACAGAAGTTTGTGGATGCCCTTTTGGGTGCAGAGAGTCCCTATGGACCCAAGACACGTCTTGCAAAGAAGTGATTTATATTCTTGCACAGAGATGCCAAAAACTGTCTGAAACACTATTAAATACCATTAAATGAATTATGCCAAAATAAAACTTTGAGCTTTCAGAAATCATTCAGTAATGCAGGTGTCAAGTTCTGTTCACAGGATTTCTGTTTTCACATGAATCATGTGAGGCAGAGCAGGACTCTCTATCAGATCTTCAGAGAAATTCAGAGATGCTTCACTAGGAATATGGAGCTCCTTTTCTGTAGATCTCTGCAATTTAATACTATTTTTCTTCATCTTCCTTTTTGTCTTTGAAGGGTTAGGGACCTGCAGGAGAGGACTGAGAATTTAAGATTCTTTGAGGGGCAGCTCCTGGAAATTTCTATCTTGAATGACTTCTAAGTTTTCAAGAATGCAATCTGGTATTGCCCAGATCATATCTATTGCTGACTGGGAGCAGAGCAATAGCTGTGGCATGGCTTGGGGCCAGGGCACAGTGAAGCAGTGACTGGGGTCTGTGCACAAGCAGATCTCTGTCACCTGGCACCAGCCCCCCATGCACAGCACACCCTTGAAGACAGTGCAGTGACAAAAGAATCCTGCCACATGGCTTTAGACCCTGCTGTCTTGTTCTCTTGTTGGGTCACTCAGTCATGCAATCAGAATTTTAAAAAATATTTAAATATTTTTAGATGTCTAACTACTTTGGAAAATTTAGCTATTAAATCAAGATTCCTTAATCCAATATTTGGGAGAATACATACTATTTGGTAGATAGGCATGCCAGTTCTACAGTAATAAAGGTTTTATATGTATTGAGAAGGAAGGGAGTACTGTCACTTCTGATGCTCTTACACCCCTTGCCTACCAGGAGAATAGATGAGAATCAATGTATGAAGGAACTCAGGAAGGGCTGCTGAAGAGTTTGCTTTACAGACATGTCTTTTTCGATAAATTCTTCATGTCAAATGCCAACAAGCTTAAAAGAGGAACGAGTGCTGTAATTGTGATATCCTGTTCAGGTTACACTACCCTCAGGGAAACTGCTACTAATGACTGAATTAATTAACGAGAAATTGTTTTATGTGTTACAGAATTTAAACCAGCCCCCTGCCCCAGTTTCCCTGTCTGCTTATTTTTGCAGCAGTGTGAACAAAGGAGCCATTTGCCAATGCTTTGTTAACCTGTTACTCTCTGAGCATTTCCGTGTAATGCTGTGGGAGTCAGGGCTGTGTGCATTTCAGCTGGGAGCAATGTCTTCTTGGATCACATGCTCTGCAATCATTGTGTAGAAAAGTGTAAAACAAGGACCCTCAGAATCCATGATTGCAATTTTTGGCATTAAAGCCCACTCCTTTCTAAGCTTGTCTACATGATTTGTGCCATGGTGCTGTGGGAACAGGTATGAAGAGATAAATTCAGTGATGCAGCTTCCTGTTTAACTTCCTACTTTTAGAACACCTTGGAAATGCAAAAGCCAGTGCATTATTTATATCACAGGGGTTTTTTGTTGTTTCTCTTCAGTATCATCTAAGTATTCCTCTTGAGATGATGAATGTCATGAGGGCAAGTTTTTCCCGTAATTCTTACTCCTTTGGGATTATATGATTATCCTTTCATGCTAAAATTGTTTTATCTTCACAGCTATTTGTGGGGGTATGCTGCTATTACCTAAATTACAAAAATGGACTGTGCAAGAGTGCTAACTTATTTATGTGTAGGATACTGCAGCTTTGTTGGGAAGAGCTGAGTAAAATAATCATCTCTGTTTTTAACAGGATTATGTGACACATAGGGTAGATACAGATAAGGTTGCACAATGCATCTTTAGTTTCTCTTTAACAAACAGAAAGACAGCTCCTTTTCAGCTCACAATTGCAGGCACATTTTGTCCTATTTGAAAGAATGCAAGAAATATTTTCCTGATTTTTATCTGCTTTTAATTAAGCTTCTTCCACAAAGAAAGTATTTGTTACATTTTTTTTCAAGCAAAGCAACCAAAAAAAAAAGGCTCTTCATTCAGGTACAGACATTTCTTAAGTGGGAATAGCTAAATTAATATTTATTTTAGTTCTCTCTGCCTCTGATAATGGTAGAACCTGGTGTGTTTATAGTTCCAAGATCTTGCAAAAAAGAAATTATTTTGTTTTGCTTGTCATTTTTATCAGCCCAGTGATATAGTCTAGCTTTCTTCCTCAAAGCTGTGTCATGATGCTGTGTGTGTACACAGAAGGGTGTGTGTGGATACACACCTCTGCATGCAGAACACAGCTCTGGTTCTATTTCCTGGCCCACATCTGAGGCCAAATCCCTAATGTTAGCTCCAATGCTGCCACATGAACAATCCAAAGGCTGTTTGGGAAACAAGAAACTCCAACCACACCTTTCTCTTCAGCCACAACTTCTGCATTCCCTGCTCAGATGTGCACATGGCTCCTGCCCACCAGTCTCATCATCTACTTCTGTGGCTTAGAAAAACATCAAAAAATGCCACATCACCTCTTATAAAGTAGAAAACAGAGAGAATTTGAAAGCAAAATCTTGGCCCTCAATGATATCAACGAGCTCCCTGTTGATTTCCTGCTGGTGAGAATTTCAGCCAGGGTTTGTGTAGTTTTATTTATTTGGGATGCAGAAAATTGGACAGAAGTACGTTTACAGAAGTTTTTAAGAAGGTACCTCACTGCTCCTGCCTATGAATGCAGGTGTTTCTGTTACTCAGATCAATGATACTCATTCACAAATTGCTACATGGAACAGCAGAAAACTAAGATCTGGTACCTTGAGAGAATTTACTGTTCTTTTACTGAAAGAATCCCTCTGGGAAAGGTAAAACCTAACATATAAAACTCCAACAGTCTTACAGATGGGTTGGATTTTGTTTTCAAATCCAGAAATTTTTTGGCGTTGGTAGACTCAAGTGTTTTTGTGCCTAGATTGGTGACATCATTTACAAGAGAAAAAGTATTTTTTGATCAAAAAAGAGACATTTAACTGCCTTACTACGTAGAAAAACATTTTTTTTGACACTGCAATAGCTTTGTAACATTGATATTATTTCTATATTATTTGTATATTGTTGTTTATATGTACTGTTTATAAATATTATTTATATGTAAGCAAAACATTTTTAAAGCATAGTATTGGTATGTGCAGAATGAAAGATGTGTTGCAATGCAAATCTGAATTTTAAATTGCAAATTTTAATTTATTCCAAAAATATGGTTGGAGCCTGGGACACCAGTTTCATAACCAAACGATGACACTGTGCATCAGCAGAACTCATGTAAAAATCTGTGTACACTCATTTAACAATGCAAGACAAAGGACACTGTCATCTATTTTTTTTCAGTGGTTTAAAAAATTATTCCTCTTTTTCTGCTAATATCTATTCTGTTCCTCAACCATGATTTGATATTTCAAAGCAAAATAAATTATTTTATAAACCATAAATTTGCTTTATTTGAACTTCAATATTCAACTAAAAGAAAACTATGGTTTTTTTTCTGGTACTGATTTAATCAGAGCAGTTTAAGGCCAAGGCTAAAAAACAGACTAAATTATTGTAGAGTAATTACCCTTGGGCTTCTGCACACACTGGGATCAGGAACACAACTCACTCACTCTAGAGTGGAACATCTCTACATGCACACCAGAGAGGTTTCCTAGGACAATCTATTTCACTTGAGTGACTCCAGTTAATTACTTTATACTGATGAGTCCTTGAAAGTCAGTTCTGCCTTTAGCGTTGAAACATTCCCAGAAAAAAAAAGGACAAATTGTCTTGAAACAACTTTACCACGAAACTCCAGAATAAATGATCCAGTTGGGATAGTGAGGCATTGCTCTGTTTGGAAAACCTCCCTTCTCTTGGCTGTTGGCATGATGCACACAGTGCCAGAGCAGCCCACAGCCAGCACTGGGAGCAGGCTGGCTCATGGCAGGGGAGGATTTATTCCATTCTGCTGTCACAGATGTTTGTCCAAAGAAGGCCCCCATGCTGCTCACAGTGATGAACGTGCCTCTCACCATAAGCAGAGCTGTTGATCTCATGGGGACTTGCTTGAGCAGAATGCACATGGAAGCTGTTTGCTGATTTGGGGCCAAAGCATGCAGATGCTAATTGAGCAGTGCCCTGTGCACAGTTTATCATCTCTGGGTGCAAAGGGAAGTGTGCTCTGGTGTGTTACTGGACCATGTGCTGCCCCACTCTCTGAGGCCTCTCCTCATTGCTGGGGAGTCTCGTTAAACTAATATGGGGCAGCAGGAATATCAGCAAAACAGCTTGATCCAATCTGAAAGCGTTCCTTTGCTCCTACAGCTTCTGGCTGTGAGCCTCAAGAGTTAATGGGAATTGGCAAAAACGAGTATGTCCCACTACGGGCAGCTCATGGCATTAAACAATTATGCAAGAAATTTTCCTTGGAAGCTATTAGGGATGATGACATTGCGCTTAATATTTGACCTTCCCAGCTTCAACTGCTCAATACCTCTCACTGTACACAGAAATTGCCAAAATCCCACCTAATGAGCTGAAAAATGACATATGACAGATCTGATGGCTAACTGCAGCTAGAAGGAGAAAGACTGCTGCAGAGCAAAAAATTCTCAATCTTGCTCTTTTTTCCCCACTTTTTCCAGTTATAAAAAGTGTTTAAATATGTAATTTGAAGGCACAGATAATTAAAAACTTAATTCCAACTAAGCTGAATTCAAGGCAAAGTTCTGTTGTTTTTAATGTCTTTTTGGCTCAAACCTGCAATTTGTTCACAATGTTATTGGGTACTCATAGGATTTCGGGTTTTTTTTCTTTCTGGGAAAGTTGTTTTGGTCTTTGTCCAAGGGGCACTGTTTCAGTTCCATTTATTCCTGGGAGATTTACACCCAGTTAACTCTTTTGACTTCAAGGAGAGGGAATGTTTCTTTAATTAAATTGTAATAAAAATATTGCTGGGGATAAGAGAACCATGAGTGCATCCCACTGTACACTTGAGTCAGTGTGTACAAATCTCAGTGTGTTTATAAATGATGCCATAGTCTCTTTTCTCTCCTGCATTATTTAAGTTTCATCTTAAAAGGCCACCACTAAAGCTACTATAATTACTCTAGGAGTAGAAAATAATTTTCAACAGCTCCAGTTCTGTTTCAGTCAGACAAAACTCATGTCCTACTTTTGATAAGAAACAGTGGAGGTGAAGAAATGAAACTTTAAATATTAGTTGATCTTCCTATGCAGCCCCACAACCTTATTTTGCAGAGACCTTGGGATCTCTCACTTCAAATAGCATCAATTTGAAAGAAAATGTTGGCAGAGGAATTAAATTGAAGAGTTTTATGGAGTGTTTTTATAATGTACCCCTCCTATTGTAATCAGTGATACAATGTAGGGACTTGAACTCTGAAAACTTTGTTCATCCTCTAAGGGACCTGGATAAATAGCATCAGTAAATTAATGTTATGCATTCAGCCCTGGGAAAGAGCCTTAGTTTCTCTGTTCTTCATCACTTGTTTGGCTAAACAAGTTTATTATGACTTAGTTCCCCACCCCTACTTTCCAACTTCTTCAACATATTTTGAAAGGGGTTTTGATGCATTGTCACTTTTTTGGATCCCTGATCTCCCCCCATGTATTGTCACTCCTACTATCACTAAATGGTAAATCTTGATTAACTTGATGAGATTTTCATAAGGGAGTAAAATACTGTGCAATACTTTGGGGTAGGGGTAAGCATGCAATGAAAACATTGCACAGCATCTGAAATCAAAGACTTGGTCAAAGAGGACCACAGAGTGTGTCACCTTCACCAGTATACAGCATAGTATACATATTGTACATTATATATTGTATATTATATAGTATGCTGTTGAAAGGGTTTATCTGTTCCCTTTCCCATGAGGCCAGCAATTTTGAAGGCACCTAATTAAATTCTTCATTAACTCATCAGGAAGAGGAGAAGAGGAAATAGCAACAAAAGCCATGATTTAGGAGATTACAGATGAGCCAGAAAGTGTTGATCTTGAATTCGATTTTTGAAACAGAAATATTTTCAAGTATAAAGAAGTAAAAATGCCCATCCTTACAAGACTGATTTTTTTTTTTTTTTAGGTATTTTTTTTAGTTTTGTTAAATTACCTCCAAAATGCCTTTGGATTATTACACAAGAAATAAAATGTGGTGAAGTGATATACTGGTTGAGCCAAATTCAGAGATGAGATTAAATATCTTCTTGGCTTTATGATCTTTTAGAGTTTTTTAAAGAATGTATGTGATTGAGGCTTAAGATGCTGAACAGTCATGACATACATGGGGAGGGGCTGGGAGGGTTTCAAAGGCTGAATTTAAGCAGGCTACTTCAAGTTGCTGAAGATAAAAGATGAGAGGGGCTCAAAGTTCAAGCACCGACATCCAGCTAAAGGCAACCACATGGTACTTGTGGACTTGAATTTGGGTAAAACATGTTTAAATCCACATGTAAAACAATATTTAGACAAATCTTTGAAAATGTATAGATCAGTATGTATGACTAAAATGTTGAATTATTTATGAGCCAGTGTATGTTTGGGCACGCATAGGATACAATGTTTTGGGGTAGATTTTTCAGCTTCTGTGGCTTGAATTGTACTGAGGCTTAAATAATAAAACATAGCCTCTTGGAAAAATACCTGCATATTCCATGTGGAGTTTTCAAAATGCAGTTCATGACTGTACTAGCAAATAGCACAAAATAGCACCACGAGATGTAGCTCCAATGCAAATCAAACAGGTTCTAAAATCTACAGGTGAGCATTGTCCAGCATGAACACACACACACATACACACGAACAAAAGCTTGCACTAAATTTTTGCTTTTTTAGTTTGGGAGGGAATACAGCTCTCAGATTGACTAAGAGAGCATGCCTAATTAGAAACATTTATCACATGTACACTCAATTGCTTTTTTGTTTTCGCTCTTCATTTGAAATTGTATAAATCACAGGAAAACAAGTATCTCATATCCAAAATGCCCATCTCTTTGTTCTTTTTTATTTGATTGCAGTCAGATGAAAAGCGCTGCTTTGAAATAGAGGCAATGGCCAGAGGCCTATTGATTGCCTGTAAACAGAAACAAAAAAGCAGCCCTGGTAACATTTAGAATGGTTTATCAGTGATCAAAGCACAGGAGGTGCTGTCTAGACAGCCTAGGTGTGGACTAGCAAATGGATTTCATTAGGGGTCCTCCACTCTGGTGCCATTGTTTCAGCTCTGCTCTTCTTCAGGCCAATCTGTGATTGATTTCCAGAGAGGTGCCCAAGTGCCTGTGGCAATGGGGTAAAGCTTGCAGGACTTTGCTTGTTCTGACAAGGCAGAGTAGCTGCCTATCACATTAGTGCAAAATGACACTTTCGTTTACTTCCACAGTGCTTTGAAACAAATACTTTCAGCTATAGCAATTGCTCTTTGCAGCTTGAGCTATGGAGTCAACTTCTTGTGTTCCAGAGAGTAAAAGGTTGTGAAATAATTTCTGAAGTATCCTGTAGATAAAAAGGGCCATATTCTGACATGTCTGGGAGCACTGTACTCTCCTCTTCTTGCATAAGTCACAGTGGTTTTTTTAAGGATGCATTTTTTTATAATGTAACCAAGGGTGCTTTTCACTATTGGGGAGAACAGTTTCACTTAGCCTTAAAAATTCCTGTATGCATCCCACATGTGCTGTGCCTGCCTGTAAGGATACTTGGCATTCATCAACCAGTGCACTAAATCACAGGACTCAGATTATTCAAATGGTTTCACTACAACCCCTAATGTGAAAATGCAGGGCTAAGTTAAGTTACAAAAAGGCCTCATGTTCAGCTGGTGCAAATTACCAAATTACTATAAACTACCAAATTACCAATGTGCAAGAGCAGCAGATGCTGTCCTTGTTGCCTCAGCCTCTCCCCTCTGTGCTTGTGCTGTTTCACAGGTGACCTGATTCCACTGCTCAGATGCAGCTGCTGCTGGATGGATTCCTAGGGAAAAGGGAAAAGGCATGTGGCAGTCCTGCCTGTCACAGAGCCACTGGATTGTAGGGCTGGAATGGATCTCTGCAGATCACCTGGTCTGACACCCTGGCAAGGCAGGGTCACCTGGAGCAGGTGACACAGGAATGTGCCCAGGTGGGTTTGGAATGTCTCTGGAGAGGGAGATTCACTGCCTCTCTGGGCAGCCTGTTCCGTGCTCTGCCACCCTCAATGTAAACAAGCTCCTTCTTGTATTTAGCTGGAGCTTGTTTTATTTTAGTTTCTGACTATTGCTCCTCATCCTGTCACTGGGCACCACTGGAAAGAGCCTGGCACCATCCTCTGGATGCCTGCCTTTGAGATATTTGTCTGTGCTAATGAGATCTCCTCTCAGTCCTCTCTTATATAGACTAAACAGGCCCAGATCCTGCAGCCTCTCATAAGAGATCCTCCAGACCCCTGTTTGATGTCTTCTCTTTTATTTCCTCTGGGTCATTATTCTGGTTTTGTGGATGCCACAAATTCCATCAAGGTCATGACAATTCCAGGCAGGAAGCTCCAAAGGCTCCTGTTTCTGCTGATAGAAGAAATATATGGAAGCCCTAGTGCAGAAATCATTGCTTCATCCCTTGCAAAGGGATGCCAGAAGACATTGTGTCCTCCACACCAGGACCAGTGGTGCAGTGCTTGGGTGGGGAGCTCTGAGCAGTACCACTCCCTCCAAGGCCTTCAGGGGTTCCTTATGGGCTCCTTGAAGAAATCTGAAAATATTGAGGAGCAGAAATCCAAAATGCAGTTGGTGAAATTATTTGGGCAGTTGCTAAATGTATTAAATATCATTTTGGTTTTGCTTTCTTTTTTAATTTGTGGAGCTATAAGTGTGACTGCTGCCACACAACAAAATCTTAGTGACACTACATGTGCTATGTTAGAAAGATCTCTTTAATACCCTCCAGATTAGGGCTAAATCAAGGCATTTACTTTACAGATAAAAGTTTGGCCAATGCTCTGGTTTCAAGTGGAAAAGCCTTTTTTTCCAGACTTTTTGAAAAACAGAAGATGGAGAAACTGGCCAGGTGGTAGCAGGGGTCAAAAGGAACATGGAATAAAAATGGACTGAAACTTGATTAAGATACCAAAGGGCTTTACACATCTCCAGATAGTGGCTCTGCCTAGCCAGGGTGAAATAAAATGAAATTGGATTCAGGATGGTGAGTTTCCTAAGGAATCTCTGTCTATTCAATGTTAAGAGAAGAGCAATACAGTGTAAAAGGCACGTGCAGGTCTGTGTGCCATGTGAGTGCCTGCCATGCAGCTCCTGAACAGCTAAGCTATAAACCAAGAGATTCATACCACTGGCTCTGGGAATAGAGGGTTTGGTGTCCCAGGCTCACAGCTGACCCAGGCCAGATGCAGAGATGGTGACCAGGCATCACCTTTCAGGACAGCAGTCCAACAGCAGGCCCAGGTGAGCTGTGCTCTCCTTGGACTCCAGAGGCTTCCAGGATTTATTGGATTCAGTAGATGTAGTCACTCATATGGTTACATTCAATAACCAGCCAGTTCCATTAAAGGAAATTGCCTATTGATTTTTTTTTTCCTGTAGCATTTCAGCCTAATTTTTAATTTACATTTCTTTATTACTAAAGTTGGGCAAGACTGAAGACAAAATCTGTTGCAAATACCTGAATTCTCCTCATTGTTTTTGTGATTGCTTGCTCACACCAAACCTGTGGATCATTTGCAGTTGGGATATAAATATATGCACTCACATATAATGCTTACAAAATTAAACCATTGTGAAGTTAAAGCTTAATATTATAATTGGCTTTGTTGAAGGCTGAGGTTAAATAGAAGGTTAAGCTAAAAATTTTTGCAATCCTAACAAAATGTCATGAACTGGGAAGACTGTTAAAGTTTCTAAAAATGTGCTTCCTCTCCTTCCCATTCATTCTGTTTTAACCCATTCCATTTCTGGTCCATTGCACAGATAGATTAACTTCTGGTTTGGAACTACTAGAAGAAATTTAAGTGATAGTTAAAAAGCAAGGGCTGAACACTCAGTGGCATAGAAAAGTTAGTAAAACATTTTTGGAAATCTGTGTCTGAGTCAATTATGCAGAAAGAAAACATAAGGAAGAAAGTCTCTACATTGTTTTCTAGTAAATGTAGTGGCCAGAAATGAACATTTCTTCTGATTTATTGTTTTCCTCAAGACTTTAGTGATATAGTGAGTATAAGTTGAACTGGGAAACTTTTCAAATTCTTTTGAGTAATTATCTGCTGTTTGCTGTAATATCTTTTCTAAATGAAATCTTCAGAACTCACACACAGATTAATTTTTTTAATATAATTTCCTCACCATCATATAAAAACATATGGGTAATGACACAAAAACCATTCAGTGAGTTAATTTATTAAAGGCTTTCATTGGCCCAGTAAAAAATTTAAAGGTAATTTTCTTAGAAAAAACTCTTCTAGCTTTCTTAGAAAAGATATTTCTAACTTTCTTAGAAGTTATCTTTGCATTCCTGTTAAAAAAAAAAAAAAGTAAACAGTGCTTCTTAGTGGGAGAAGAAAGTGCTTTTCCAAAGAATTATTCTTTTGCATGTTAGAATACCTTCCCTTTCACCATTGTTGTGCCTTGTTTTGACTTAGACTGTTAAACATTTCTCTGTGTTCCTGTGCTCAAGTCAACTTTACTGTGACTTAGATCTCATTTTAAAGACAGAACTTCATACTTACTGCAGTAGATCATGCCTGTCTATACTGAGCTTTTCAAACATTTCCAGCACAGCTTTTTAACAAACACAACTTTTTTTAATGAAATGCCAATGAAATGCTTGGGACCTCATGAAATGCTGTAGACCTTTATCAGCTCAGCTTCTCTGTGGCCACAATTGCCAGGCATTCACTCAGAAATGTCCAACAATGTTTTGCAACAGCAATTACATGCCTGAGCTGACCTTAGCCTGGTGGTGCAAGCTCCAAGTGCAGAGCTTCTTGTGCCATTGCCAAGAGTTGTCTTTCCATCCAGCTTCCACTGACTATAGGAAATGCCTTTAACAGTGACCAATTATCTCCTTCCTACTCCACTGAGTATGTGGTGTTACCACATTGTCCCATTTCTGAGCTGTGCCCTATTTTGGATCAATCTCTCCCTCTCCTCTCCTCTCCTCTCCTCTCCTCTCCTCTCCTCTCCTCTCCTCTCCTCTCCTCTCCTCTCCTCTCCTCTCCTCTCCTCTCCTCTCCTCTCCTCTCCTCTCCTCTCCTCTCTCCTCTCCTCTCCTCTCTCCTCTCCTCTCCTCTCCCTCTCCTCTCCTCTCCTCTCCTCTCCTCTCCTCTCCTCTCCTCTCCTCTCCTCTCCTCTCCTCTCTCCCTCTCCTCTCCTCTCCCTCTCCTCTCCTCTCCTCTCCTCTCCTCTCCTCTCTCCTTCTTTTGGTCAGAATAAGATACTAAGTCACTCCATCACCCACTATGCTTTGGATTACTTAAATATATTCCCCTCCTTTCCTCTGCCTGGCCTGTTCAGGCTGAACTGCCTCATACCATGTGCAGCCCTGGAGCAAACTTGAAACTTAAATAACCTCAATAAATCTCATCCTTTGCTCTGGCATCTGGGTGTCTTGTGAGATGTGTAATGGGATGTTCAGGGTCTCAGCCCCTGGGAGATGCCTTTTGCTGCCTGCAGCTCTTGCCGTCAGCAGGGAAAAAATGATTTAATCGTTTAAGAAATGCTAAACTACCAGGTGTGCCATTTTTTGACTTCTGTGCTCGCTTCTCAGTGCCACAATTCAAAGGGCAGTTCCTGGCCCCAAGACATTATTTTTTAACACAAAGTAGCACTTCCAAATGTATGTTTTTCCTGGGTATTCTCTCTGCTTTCTGACTGTCTGGAATTTTTCGTTTAGGAAAACAATGTCACATTGAATCAGAAAAGTCTATTTGAGTGTAGTCTCCAGCCTCACCCCGTTCCTCTTACTCTTGGCTCCCTTCTCAGAAAATAAATCTCTCTTTCTTATATGAAAATTTTTTCTTTGTCACTTTATGGATTGAAACTTTTCTTTCTGGTTTTAACAAAAAACAATATCACTCTCATTCTTTGCATTCCAGAGCTTTGGATTAGTTGATTCAAGTGATTAATTGTGCTACATGTTACCAAATATCAATCTTCACATAAAAAGCCAAAATCTCCACGACCTCCATGTAAAAGTTATAATTTCAGAAGTTTTATTAGAAACAAAACTCAAATATAAGTCTGTGGCAAAACCAATACACTATATATTTTTAAACTTTATTCCAAGTGCCTTTTCTGTATTATAGATGACAGCTCTTGCAAAGGAAAGTAATAGTCTTTGGTATAAACCAGATCTTTCAGTGATAGAAACAGTGACAATTAACATTATCTAGGGATTCTTTCTCCTTAATTAGGATTCATTTAGAATTCACCTGGAAAATTTTTAATAACGCTTTCTTCCAACAAAGAAACATGTGGTGGAATCTTAATGGCTCCATTATGGTAAAAACCCACAATGTGATTGTAGTGTTGATGGGAATTTGGCTGTACTGCTTGAAGAACATCTGGTTTAAAATAAATATGCAAATGTCTTCATATATGTGTTAATCTGTCAAGTCCAAAGGATGCCAGAGTTCAGGGGGACCAGACACTGAAGTGCAGTAACCAAATAGAAGTGGCTGGCAGCAGCTTAAGTTTGCATCACACAGATCTGTTCATTCATGTTTACTTTGAATGCTGGTAAAAAGACACTGCAGGTTGTATGTTGTTCTCTGATGTGATACACAGGCACATCAATAACAAAGACCTTGATGTTCATTCCAATGTCACTCACACCAGGCAAAGCCCCACATTCCTTTTTCTTTTGGTTTGTTGAGAATGATGTGTCTTCTCCCACAAACCTGAGCTGTCAGTGGTGGCTGCTTTGTCCATTTTCTGCTTTCTCTCTTGGGACCTTATTCCATGATAGGTATATTAGTTTACACAGAAGGCTGGAAAACAGCTGCTTTTCTAAAAAATTTTTGCATGGGAAATCATTGAATGGTTTGGATTGGACAGGACCTTAAGCATCATCTCATCACAAACCCCTGCCAGAAAACAATGTAGCATCTTTCTGATCTTTTCCACAACTATGGTGGCCCAGCTGCATGTCCTCTAAACAGTGATCACAGTTGCTTTGTGTTGCCATCAGTGGGGCTGCCAGGTGAACCTCCCAGCTCTGGCACGGGCTGGTGCTGAGCCCTGACCCACCATGCAAACCAGGCTTCAGGAAAGTAGCTGGAGATGAGCAGGTCAAAGACCTTCTCTTGGTGAGGGCTTCTCAACACAGTGCTGTGGACTTGTGGATAATGATGGGGCCCTGCCAGTCCTGAGGTAGGTGGGACACTTCCCACCTTCCTGTGGGAATTCTTGCCTAACGCGAGCCTGCAGTTGGAATCCTTGTTTTGTGTAATTCAGTAGCAGTCAAGGACCAAATCTACACCAAGAGATGTTCTGGGGAAGAGAAAGGCATTTAATTGTTTGAGGTTATCTCTAGGAATTGGGAGATCTTAGGTTTCTTCTTTGTTTACATATGTATGAACAGTTTTAATTTGATTGCCTCCAATTAGGTGATGCTTGTTTTTCAGTGGCTGTTTTATATCTAGTTTTAATCTTGGCTGTACTATACAGAAAAATGCTGTTTGCTTTTAAAGACCATGAGGCAAGTTTAGTTCTGAAAACAAAGCAAAGCAAACCCACCATAATTACAGTAGAAAATATTAGTTTCCACAACTACTTCAGGAAAATTTTTGTTGTGCCATACGAGATACACATGAAAGGGATTTTTCAGCTCCCCAAAGAAAACAGAAAAAGGTCACTCTCCTTTACACTGTCCATACTAGCATGCAAGCATGTGGTTATATTACACCCTACAAAGAGTCATTAGGTCTGTTCAGAGAACCCCTTGAGTCAGTCAAAATATCTCCAGCTGGGAAGTGCAGCTCTGTCTAGCCTACAGCACCAGGCTGTGATTTAAAACCATGATGAAGCCCCTTGTGAGTGGGAGCCTATACACTTACTTTAGTCTGGGTACTTAATTTTCAGGATGTTTGGGATCTCAATGAAATTAAGTTTTCAAGGTCTGAACTTGTCTTCAATTTTATTTAATGGTTATCATCTGGTTTCTCTAGGTAGTTTACATGATTTACATTATCAGGACTTAATTCAATAAAATATTTCTGTAGGCTCTCTTTAAACAGTATTTCTGAAAAAAACTAAAATTTGTTCTACTTACAGATATAAAAGAAGTCAAAAGTATTATAAGGATGCTTCAGAAGTGTAAATTAGCATTAAACCATTAAAAATAAGGTATACATTATATGGTCTCTAGAGTGTTTATAGCAATTCTCCTTACTGAGGTTGAACTGGCTCTTTCTACAAAGGTCCAACAGTGCTGTCTTTAGTGGAATTAACCTAGGAAAGAAAAACAGTCAATAAATTCTCTAATGCTAATTTGAGTAACAATTTGAAATGTACAATCGTCTGGTAATAACCATGAATTGGTTGTCTTGAAATGTAGACAAATGTTAAGTATTAATGCACCTTCAGATATGGGAAAATGAGTATGTTATGATTTATGTTTCCTTCATTCCTATCACCTTAAATAAGAAAAATGTTACTTCTCAATTGCCAAATAGCTGTTTCTGGTATTTGTCAGATTATGATTAATAATAACCATTGACAGCTAGCACCTCAAAGCAAGCCAGCCCTTCTCATTACACAGCTGATAGTTCAGACAAGATTTAATCAAACAATGAAAATATACAGTGCTTATCTTAGCTACTATGCAGGCCTGCTCAGTTTAAGGGGTTTTTATACAGATGGGAAACAAAATATAAGAAATATTTCTTCTGACTCCCGAAAAACAGGTGCAAACCTAACTTTAATGGGTACAAGTACTCTGGCTGGCAAGAGCCTCATAAAGGACCCCTTTGCCTGGTGTTGTTTTTTCCTTTCTTCTGCCATGAGTGGGAATAATTTGGGCAGATGGAAAGGATGATAGAAGTACTGTTTCTAGGGTTGTGTTTCTGAGTGGGATGTGTTTCCAATCCAGGCTCAGAGTGGCTTCTGCAGCCCTCAACAAGAGCAGTCAGCCAGGGAGAAGGAATAACTTCACTCCCTCAGCCTTCTCTTTATCCTTTTGTATTTTGGCTGACACCTGCAACCTATTAATCAGTCAGAATCTGGCCTGAAACACAATGTGTGCAAAAGTAACTTACATTCTATTGAGTGACCATGATGTCTCACTGCACTAAACATGCTCATTAAAAGCAGGCAAACCCATTAAATTAATATAAAGCAAGAGCAGTTCCAAAAACTTAAAAATGGAAGTGCAGCCAAAATTCCCAGAAATTAGAAATGATTAAGTTGTATTCCATATTTAGTACATATGAACACACATGTGAATATGAACACACTCAATACACATGGAAATGTATATAGAGTTTGGAAGCACAGACTGTGCTTCCCAGGTGCAAAGGGGTAGGAAATGTTGCTAATCACAGAGAAAGCTGTTTTGTGATGTTTTGTAATCCTGTGTGCTCTGACCTAAAAAACATATATATTTTATATATTGGATCCACTTTTCCTTACTATTATTTTTATTAGAGAAAATAAAAATGAAACAAATAGAAGTGTCTAGTGGTCTTGGAAGAAAGGAATATATAGTTTCCAGTAGAAGAAACAGCTGAATTAGAATTTCTGCATAAATACTGAGTTAAAGGAATGAGTCTTTGAATTAGTCTTATAAATTTTAAGGGATAGAAATGTCTACAAAATGAGCAAGTGCCCTGTGCAAATATGCACTGCCCACCACAGACTGAAAGCAATGAAAAAAAATTTTTTTTAGTCTAATTTTATCATCTCTGAGTGTAGATATATTTCTCCTACATTTACACCAAGCTCCAGGATGCTTGTAGTGGCTCCTTCATTGCATTTCTTGTCACAACAGCTGGGCCCTCCTTCAGCAGGAGGAATTGCACAGGACAGATCACATCCAAAGCCAGATAAAGCATTTAAAGGAGCCAATGTGAAAAATAATTACTTTAATGGTTAGTAAGAGGCAATAGCAATGTTAATCTGTAGAAGCATCACAGAAGATCTGCAATTACACATAGAACCACACCTCAGAAATTCTAGCAGCTTATATATTCACTTAATATAACATTTCTGAGGTGCTCCTGAGGAGACTCTTGTGACCCTTGGTAAGAGATGTAGCATTCCTCAGAGTTACAGAAACGTGTTCCTGTGGACATAGATAATTACAAGCAGCTTTCAGAATAAACAGTAAAGACAAAAGTACCAAGGCTGTGAAGGTGCAATCACCTGTGAATACACCAAAGTATTAGTGACACACAAGTTGAAAGTCTCCAAGCATCCCTGGAGTTTCCTCGTGCCATGTGCAGAGGCTTGGCCATGGTTATAACCATGAAAACCACTTGTGCTGTGCAGTTGCAAGTGAAATGTCCCACAGGAACTCCTTCACCAAACTGGAAGGAATGATGCCAGTTAACACTTTCAAAGCAGTGTAAGGTCAAGATTTCAAGTTTTAGAAATACTTAGAAGCACTCAGTCTTGGCAAGAGGAGCAGAGGACTTGCCTGCCCTCCAGCATCAATGCTTTCAGTCTTTGGCTCCATCAGAGCTCAGCTCTGAGTGAGTTTCTGTGGCTATGTACTTTGTCACCAGCTTCATCCAATAAAGCAGCAGTGGGGATTTTAAAGGGATAATTAATGCAAAAAAGTTGTTCTGACTAAAGCAAAACCAGTCTTTACTAGTTTCATAAAGGAGCCAACAACTCAACAGTTATGGCCGTATTAGAAACATGAGTTAAAATTCTATTTAATTTTTTTCCTAAAAAACTCTACCTACTGTTTCTGAGCTGATGAGAAAACAGGTAAGGGACCTAAATAGGTAACTGGTCACTGTAGTATAACGAGGCCAGAACTTTCTCTGACTTATAAATAGCCCAGCCAAAGTCTGGGATGAAGTGTGCTGGGGTCATACAAAGAATTCATGGCACAAGCCAGAATTGCACAATGTCATAGTAACCCTTGCTTTCATTTATTAACTGCAGTATTTCTGAGCCAAGTCTGTAGTTAAACTGCACATTCTCTGGGAAGCAAAAGTGTTGTCTTTATATTCAACAGGGTGCCTGTAACACTTTTGGAACCACAATTACTGTAGTGTAGTTCAATGCATTGCTGTAGAATTCACATCCCAAAGAGCCTTTCTGAAACATCAGTTGTGCTCCACAGTATTCCCCTCTCCTCTAATTTTTTCTTTTTTCCTTTTTTCTTTTTCTTCTCCATGCAAATAGAGAAGAGCATAATGCCAGATGTATCAAGCTGCTGGGTTTGCAATATGCTTAGCAACACAAACAGCCTGGCTGACAATGATCCCAGTGAGAGGAAGTGTTTCACAATAAAGCCATTAGCCACGATGTGCTCTGAAGTTCCAGATGCATGTGTCTGAAACTTGACTTTTTTTTTTTTTTTTTTTTTTTTTTTTTATGCCTATCTGGTTTCCTGTGAATTCTGGACCATGAAATGCACAATGTACCATTTTTATTGGCCCATGTATATTGGGAATGATATGCCTTTAGTGGTGCCTGCAAAATGACTCCTGGACACTTTGGAGAGCATGTGGAGCTCATTTGCATTTCTTCCTTGAGGCTTGGGGAAATCTACCTATTTTTTTTAAAAAACGAACCTTTCCTTGTGGAAAAACAAGCAATTTTTGATTCCCTTCATAGTATTTAAGAGGGAAGAAAAATATAGAACCTTTCCCACCTCCCAGTTCCCTGTTTAAGCTTTAATTTACCTTGCAAAAGAAATATTCCTCAGAATACCTTCCATACAATCTACTTCAGCTAGTCTAATTCTAAATACACAATTAATCTGAATAGTATCTACTGAGATTTTTAAAATCCTGATTACATTAGAGAAATTTGTAGCTGTCTAATATTACCTCATTGATCACAATGATTCTTGTCAGTAAATAGCTGAGAATTGCAGACACAGCAATTCACAACCCAGCACTTATTATTATTATCTTTATGTCCACACAGTTAATCTAAAACTACTCTGAGGGTGTCATTATTTAGATATTCTGAGTCCTGACTTGACTTCTGCATTTCACAAGAGTTCTTTAGTCAACAAGTACTTTAACATATGATTCTAGGGAAAATAAAATGGAAAAGGCCTTCTAAGCCCTCAAAGCAGAGCAACAGATGCCTGGTTTAGGAGGGCTGGAGAATATTTCCCTTTCTTCCAGACAAAACAGATCTGGATTGAAGACCTAAAACTGTAGTGATATTGGGATTGAAGACAAGAGCAGCAGAGTTGAAAAACCCATGCCCATGTCTTGAGACACAGCAACAGCAAGAACCATTTTAATTAATGATGCCACTGCTATGAGGAGAATTACTTGCAGAATAAGCTCACATGAATAAATCAGGATGACTTGGTCAATTGTCAATGGTTTTTTAGAAAAAAATTCCCAAAAGAACTGCAGCTCATTTTTTCCCAATCAGTCTAAGAAAGTATAGCCTAAAACTAGATCAGACTAAAATAATTCTTTCAGATTTTATTGGAAGATAAGGAAAGAAGAATCTAATATAAAATCTGTCAAAACTGATTGGAAGCATGTATCCATTTTACAAACGAGATAATTTCAATGGAATAAGCACTTTAGCTATATTTAGGATTTATAACCGTTTTCTAAACAAAGCTGCCAAGTAATAATAAAATTTTACTTGGCAAATTTAAGCATGTTTTGTTTCAAAACATGTGGTGTAGAAATTTGGGAAACTCATTTAATGATGCTTGAATTCTCTCCTTAACTTCCCTTCCCCATTGCATTGGCTTTGAGGTACAGGGTATTTTATCAGCTGTTTCCTACAAACCATCCTCCTGAAACTCTGCTGCTTATTCTCAGACCTGCTGCACTGTTCCTGTCTCCTGCTTTATAAAGAATCTTTAATTGGTAAGAACTAACAGTCCTTCTCTACCTCCTTTGCTTTCATTCAGCTCCTTTTGCTGCCTTTCTCTCTGCATTATTTTGTGCCTATTTTCCCCTGACTTGCTGCAATTGGATACTATCCAAACTTTTCTGCCTGCCATCCCTGATTCCCAAAATCTAATTCTCCCCAGCTGATGGAGTGTTAGAAAACTGACAAAAGAAAAACCATCAATTTCATTGCAGAGACCAGGCCGAATGTCAAAGAGGGATTACTTAAAACTCTGTTATTTTTCTTCATTTAGGGTGAAACTCTTCTAGAAAGCTCTGAAAAAATCACACACACTCTCATGTCATTCCTTTAAGTTTTGCTGTGCAAAGAGCTACTAATATTGTGGAAAACCAGGAATATTTTTTTATTGAGAAGAATCTTATCCAAATTTTGCCTTCAAATATTTCCTTCAGCAATCAGGGGATGACTACTAGCTGTCGATATCTTCTGACATCATTGCCCACTGTTAACATTAGTTTTAATTTCCATGCTTTTAATTGACACACAGTCAAGTTCATAGTGCTTTATGTTGTAATATGCTGTAACTTGATTTTGCAGCATTCTAGAAATATCCACTTTACAGAAGTCAGAAACTATCAGGTCTAGAAACATGCTTGTTCCTTCCTTGTACATGAGATTGGCTCTAGTTTGCCAACCAACACTTAATTCTTGTTTATAGCTTTATTTATTTTATATATAATATGTATAACATATGGAATATTCATAATACACAGGATATCAGAAGTAAAAAAACATATAAATCTGAAAAAATTCTTCATGTTGTTTAATATTAATGTCGCACAAAAAATTACAGAGGATTTTTAGTGGTTTGGGGATTTTTGTTTGATTGCTTGGTTGGTTTTTGTCTGGTTGGTTTGTTGTTGCTTTTTTTTATTACTGAGAAGCAGATTTTAGCTCTGGTCCTGGTGTTAGCAACACTGAATTTTTAAATAATTGAGAATGCATTGTCTTTGCTCTAATTCAGAATAGAACCACTAGATTCCATTGCTGGTGGTATCCTGGTGTGACTTGGAATCTCCATGGAAGGTGCTTTGTGACCACCAAGTGCCAGTGGTTAATGATGAGGGCTGTCCTGGGAGCACTAAGCTGTCTTGGGTGAAGCCATTTACAGTTCAGATATGTCTAAGTGTTGGAAGGTTTGTTGGGAAGACATTTCAAAAAACAGCACTGCTGCTTAGCCATCTTTAAATTTTCTCATAATTTCTTATAAATTAAGCTGTGGTTTTGTTCTGATAGGGATTTTTGTTTGGTTTTTAGTTTGTTTTTGGTTTTTTTCCCCACATGCCTAAATTTACTTTTGCTCCATTAGAAATTACACAAAATATCTTCTCACCTCTCTCAAATTATGGTTGTAAGATGTAAGAAATATGTGACATTAATAAATATGTAAGCTTGAATATATAAATATTCAAAGAAGGAGGATATAATCAACATTTCCAGTCACTTTTCAAGAACAAATCTGTGTACTCATGAAAGCCTTCCATCATACTGCATTTGGTCACAAAGTTGCTATTTCCAATAATATTACGGTTTCATTACATGCTTTTGTTCTGTTTACTGCAATAAAATAATTTATTAGTTGTTGAATAATGAAAGCAGAAAACAAAATACAATAAATGCTCTGTTATGTTTTTTTAAAGAAAAGCAATCAGAGCTGTTTGAGCAAACCAGTCTCTATGTTATACTGGGAGAGCAGTGAAGTAGGGTGTCAAGGCCACCCTTGGAAATGTGGGTATGTGTGGGGGGCATTTGCAGCCACATCCAAGCACAAAGCCCCAGCTGATTCTGCAGAGGCTGGGGGTTTAAAGATGAAGCTTCCAGCAAAGAAGGTTTAAGGGTTGAAGCTTCACTTCTAAGGTGTTGTAAAGGAACATACCAGAGTGTCAATATCAATCATTCCTTTATGCTCCTGGGTTAGCATTTTCTATTTATTTATCTGTTCTTCTTTGTTTAGCAAAACCCTCAGCCTTCCAAGCTGTGCTCATGTAAGAAGTGAGGGACCTTTTACATAGCAAAGGTTTATTAGTGAGCTAATTGACTTCCCCTCTCCAACCCATAAGTGTTCTCACATTTTAGGCAATCACTCCGTGTCTAATGTGCCCACTTTCCAAATCACTTTTCCAACTTTCCCTGACGAAGTCAATAGGTTGTGAGACCACCATGAGTGCCTGCTCTGAGAGCTTGGCACTGGGGGTGCTGTGTGCTCAGCCCTGATAGCCTGGAGTGGCTATTAGTTCTAATTGTTGGATGGTTGAACGCTTTGAAGGACAAACGTATGTCCTAAGGCTGTGGCCCTGATGAATGCAAGGGTTGCTTTCACTTGTCATTAGTAATTGAGGGTAAATTAATATTTACTAAGCAGAGTTTCACAGGAAAGAGTATGCATGAGAAATCTAAGGAAAAAAAATGCCACAGGAGAAAATGTTGCTTCCTTTAACACTTTGAACTCAGTCGGCAGCAATTAAAAAACAGCTAGTGGAAACTTGGGATAAAATTAATAATTTCATTACTTTACCCCCTCTTATTATAACAATAATTTCCTCTCCCTAGATATATAAACATTATAAACATTCCAGATACATAATATATAGTATTAGTGAGTGATACTAGAACTGCTGAATTTCAGAACTATTGACTTGTACAAAACAGATTTCATTCACAATACGTGAAAATCTATCATGGCTGTATCATGGCTGTGTTTACAGAGGAGCTACAGAGGAGCCCATTCCTATGTAGCATTGATTTATTTAATAAATTTGAAAATGCTACACAGATACAGCTTTTTGGACCAAACTGTAACCTTTAAACATCAGAGGTTCTTGTCATATGATATGTGGTATACATAGACTTTCACACTTTTGTTTGATGTTTCCTTAAAGCATCACTGGAGCCCTGAAGTCATCCATATGTTGACTGAATACCTAATGCTGACTGAATTAAATATGGCATAGGCACTACTTGGTGGAAGTCTTTCTCTCCAGCTCCATAAGAAGATTTTTATTTTTTTATGTTCTGCTATTCAGTAAAACCAAATGGAAAGCATGGAACTAAAACTGGCAGGATTTGCAACTTAGAAGAACAACAGACATAAGACAGTATGTGAAATAGCAAAGAGGCATCTTTGAATGAAATCAAGTCCTGGATTGTTCTATTGGCTCAATGTCTTGGTTTAACACCAAACTCTCAGGTTTGCTGATGGAGCCAGGGCAGACACCCCTCACAGGGGCATGGTGTGTTTTCAGGAGCAGTTTTATTCTGGTGGAATGATCTCTCCTGTAGCCAGACACCAGTCTGGATGCACTCTTTTGCTCAGGCTCCATCATACCAGGAGCTGGGCTGAAGAATGATGATAAGGGTATTTTCCGTGTTCAGACACAGCTATTTTGGGTAAGTTTCACAGCACAAACCTGATGTAAAACAAAACAGGCTGCAATCTTGTGATGAGAGGAATGGAAACTTCTGTGGAACCAGTGATTTTCCCCAGCCCTTCCACAGAGAAAAGTTGATATGCCCTCAGCATCACAAACAATGAACCATCAGCTCCTCTATCTTAACTGAAGTGCCAAAGGCGTGGGGACATTCTAACACCTACCAATCCATACACTGAAATGTCTTCATGGTCACATCCTAGTATCCTGGACAAATGGAACGGGAGTTAGGACTGCAACTTCCTGGTAGTAAAAGGCGATTTCAGATGAAAAAAATCTACTCTGGCCAGTCCAGATAAACCATATTTAAGTCTGCCCTTGCTAAGAAAGCCACATGAAAAGTTTTTACTGGAACTTAAAAGTCCCAAATTAAATATCATTATACAGCCCATACATTGGATTCATCTGTCTAAAGTTCCTTGGAATAAAGCAAACCTCTTGTTTTTTTGGCATATATATTTGAGAAGAAAGTTTTTTTAGAAAGCTAGCATATTGACTCTTTAATGTGGAAACGGCTAAAGTCACTGGTAAGACTGTGTGAAATCTCATCTTAATCTTCATTAGTCATACAGATCTGTTCCTCGTTTTGAGGCATCTATGCTTTCAAGTAAAAATCTTTCACAGGTAGCCCTGATAGAACACCACTTCCACACGCTTGGAATAATGAAATATTCATATTTTTCCTGAAATACATGACTCCTTGCAGGAGACACTCCCTAGGTTTCGTTTAGATTAGAAAGAAAAACACAAAATTGCATAAAGTCCCAGTGGCAACTCATTAGATACCAAGAAGTCATGGTGGTTAACAAAAACAAGTGTTGTATCTGAGGCAGTGAAATCTGCACCTGGGCAGCTGCTGCACAGCTCCATCAGTGATTTCCTCACCCACCCAACATCTCATCTGATTGCCCTATGCTCTATGTCTCTCTGTCTACAACTCAGCTGCTTTTTTCCTTCTGAGGCTGCAAATCTTTTTGTTTGAAAGCAAAATATTCCGTAATTAATTTAGTGTAGCAAGAAATTAGTCCAAAAGCAGGGGGGAAAAAAATAACCCAACCAACAAACCTCTCATGTTAACTCCTGACACGGTGCTATACAATTTCAAAGAAAGCATGTCTTACTATGGATTTCAAGAGCTCAACTTCCCATTAACACCACAAATAAAAATGTAATTAGAGTTGTAGTTTCGTTTTCTCCCTCCAGCAGAGCATTACTGCACTCCCCCCTGCTTGGGCTCAGCGTTTTGGAGGTTGCAGTTAGCAGCCAGCAAGATGTGTCCTTGTGGAGGAACTTACCACTTTATGAAAGATGTGGTCAGCATCCCAAAGAACCGTATTGATACCAGATGTAGTCTTGTCACTGAGTCTTAAAACAAGACTCTCATGCATCTTAAGTTTCCATTTTCTCTCTCTGCTCGATTACAAGGAAAAGAGTCTGAGTGAATTACTGTCGATGTCGTTAGCAGGAGAATTTTTTACTTGAAAATAGACGTCATCGTGGGAAAATGTTATACAAGAATCTATGTCGAGACAAATTTTCACTAAATTAGGCAAGCTGAGGTTGTCATGTCTTAATTAAATGAATGCTTGCATAAATATGTTAGTACATCTAGTCAGAATCAGTAGTCCTCAAATTCAATGCTGCATTGCCAATTTAGTTTTTAGACAATAAAGGCGTTGGCTTTTTAGCATTAGTGCTGTACGTGTTGCAAAACAAAACAGAAACAATTCTCATTGGTGAAGGATTTCAATAAACTTTAATAATATCCATATGTACAATAAATATTTCTGGGCCCTCAAGCACTTATATTTTCTTTTGAACTTGTGAACAGAAATTGATTCAAGGTGATAAATTTGTAATCCATTATGATGGATGGAGCTGCCTTTTAAAAAAAAAGATAATGGTATATAATTTATATATTCTCTGTGAGTAGATTTGGGAAAAAAATATCTAAAAGGAAGCCAGATGTAATGAAGTAGAGTAAATAAAGTCAACTGTAAGATTAGTTTTTACTGAATCATGTGCCACATAATTAGGAGTTCAAAGAAATGCAAATGATGCAAATATTACTTTTGGCTACCACTGCTGACCTTGTAACAACTTGGTTTAAAACAATGTATATTTATTCCATATCTAACATTAAATTAAGTAAACAATGATATTTGAATTAAATTTTCAAGCTGGAAAAACAAGTGTCGTAAGATTAAGCAGAAACATGTGTGAATTTCTGAACACATTTGCAAAGTACAGCTTTGCCATTAAAAGCTCAGATGCTATAGTTTTGCATAACAGAAAACCACAGCTGCACGTGTGGTAAAATAGCAAATGTTGATTTCTAAATGGTATTTGGCACGTTTGCATATTTATTCCCCATTGTCTTGTAGTTTTATTAAACGCTTTTCTATTAAAATTCATAACATCACATTAGCAAATTCTGATGGTAGAGAAGACTACTCAGAGCTCAAGGCCAGCGTGCACCCAATGTGATGCTGAAAGCCTTGCAGTGGAACAAGAACATACTGAAGATATCACAGGGTGACAGAGTGCCTTTCATCCTTCCCCTCCCTTTTAGCCTGCAGTGACACTGAGTGCTTACTCTCTTGGATGAAGAGAGGCAGTTTGGCCACAGGTTTCAGAGGAGACAGGTTCTGCCCTGGACTTACTTGTCCACAATGGAATAATAAAAAACCTGTGCTAAGGTGACTTGAATGGATCCCTGTCAACACATCATATTATTGGCCAAAGAGCAGAGGTAACTATGGGAAAACCTACACAAATTCTAAGGTGTTTTCCAGGTAAATGCTGCTGGCTTGCTGAATGACTCTGTGAAGAGCAAACACAAAAAGGACTTTTCATTTATCTGCCTTCTATAATGCAATATCAAAATAAAAAAGTCATAATAATTCTAGACTATTTTTAAAATCATATTATGAGAGATGCCACACAGTGGGGACCTGCAGGAAATATATTCTTTCCTCATTCTGCAAAACTTTTACAGGTTTTTATATTAAATACAAGAGAAAGATGTAAAACCATGAGTAATGTGTAGCTAGTAAGAGCTAAGAAAATAAGTGTAGAAAAAGAATGCAATAAGTAGTCAGTGATATAAACCATTACTATGAGCCTCTCTTATATGTCTGAAGCCAGATGTTGTTCCAAATTACATCACTGTAAATCCAGAATAGTTCCACTGAAGCCAATGAATCTACTCCAGATGAGAGAAGAATTTTGTCTGCAATCTATTCACTTCAGATTGGTTTATATCCATATGTCCATAGTTTACTGTAGTATTTTTTTTTTTTTAAATTAAGGAAATACCTGACATAATCCAGTGATCTTCAACATAGTGTTTGTCTGAAAGAACAAGCTTCCTTAACAGGTAAGTTTCTGCCTATCAAATCCCTTAAGTTCATTGACTGGAATCAACAAGGGTCATGTTGAAGGGTGAAGAATAGTAAATCATCTCTTCACATATATAGTGGCTGGCCTGAAACCATAATTCAGAGTTCACTACTCAGAGGGTGTCCTACTGACCAGAGCTGTCAAAGTACAGCAGAAATTAGGGCAGCCTGCAGCATGTCACAAACCTCTGCCTTGCACATGCAGTGTGCTTAGATCCACAGAGGAAGTGCATTGCAGCAGATCTGCTCTTTAAGTACAGGTGCATGAAGGATGGACAATGGCAGGACTTTGTAAATGGCTCCTTCCATGTCATTTTGGGGGCACAGCAGAAATTCATAATGTGGGCAACTGCAGAATTTATTCCATCTAGGGAAAGTAACAGTAAATGGGGTATAGATTACAGAAAATAACAACTTTTCAAGTGTATCTTGAACATTCCTGATGGGGAGTGAAGGCATGCTTGGTGTACGTGAACAAAATTATTTTCCCCCTGATTTACTCATAGATAGACACCACATTGCAGAAAGTAATTTTCTTTGCATTAACCCAGCAGGTGTAACAGTTTAGTAGGAGCAGAGATATAGTGGGGAGATTTAGATTACCTTTCTCTCCTGCATGATTGATTAATGGTCAGATGTCTCCAAAGGATTAAAGGCTTGTCAGTAGAATGCAAAAGCTGGGGTGGTGTTTCTTATCTCTTCCTTGAGGGAGTTCAGACTTCTGATTCAAGAGAATGTGTAGCTTTTATCTACTTGAAACTGCAGCTCATCTTGTGACTATAGGTATGTAACTGAGCAAGAACCACCTTTTGTAAGACCCTCGCAGACTGGTAAATGTTTTCACCTAAGAATGCAAGTATTTGCATGCATATTTGAATATGGCCCTGGGAAATGGAAAATGTGTAGTTCCTTACATCTCCAAAGGAAATTCGAATTCACAGACAAGTGGCCATGCCAACCCATATTCATCTTCCCTGTTTAACCATCAGAGTTGAAGACCTCTGACTCCTTCATTGATGGTGTTTTTAAGGTATCCCAAATTTCAGGCAGCTCTCACCAAACCAAGAGAAGGCTGAGTGGGAATAATTGTTTCTATAATACAGAGGCAGGAACATAACATGAAAGATGAACACCGTATATTTTGTCCTCTTGCCCTTGATCTTTGGTCTTCTGGTGGTTTTCCAGTTGCTCTGCAATGCTGGCTGCATTTTAGAGCTGTAAATGGGAATAGCCCTGGGAGCAGAGCCCAGTTCCATCTTTCCAGCTGAGTACCAAAGCCATGAGTCTGTGCAGCCCAATTCCCTTTAGCTTGCCCTCCTGCTGATGCTCTGACTTTTGCACACCAGAGAAAACAATGGGTTTGCTTCACTTGGAGAGCCAACAGTGACTATCCTGCCACCCAGCCCAGGCAACCACCTGGGAGTTTGCCTCTTTCTGCCAAAAAATGGGCTTGGATTTCCTCAGGGTAAGAAGATTCTTGACCCTTAATTTGTCAGTCCATGTGACAAATTAGAGTAAATTGTCTGTTTGGAGCTGTTTGGTAAAGGTAAGCTTTTCTAGAGAGGTTTCCAAGGGAGCATGCCCACAGCTGTTTCCTTTGGTGCTGATCTCAGTACTGCTGTGTGTGAGTTTGCTCAGGATATGCCAAACCTCAGAGTCCTTCCAGGACTCAGGTCTTTATATAACAAGGCCCAACAGCTTGAGCTCTGTGCCATGAAACCCCCACACCTCCACACAGAGCCTGACCAGCTGAGGTACCTGCTGGTCTAACATGGAAGTGTCAAGAAAAGTTAAGCATTTCTGGGATTAAGAACTGCTAAAGATGATCAGTTCAGCTTCTCTCTGAGAACCTGCATGGCACAGAAATGGTGCTGTGGTAGTCTCCAGGGTGCTCCTTCAAGTGCCCTCCTGATTTGTGAGTGGCAAAACTCATGTTCTTCCAGCTGACAATTTCTCTGAGCATCCACCAGTCACCTCCTGCTCCCTGGTTTTCATGGGGAGAGAGCAAATAGCCACAGCCCAGGTGGGAACTCTGGTGCACATTGATCATTAAGAGTCAGAGAAGGAGGACTCCCATTCCAGCTGACTTCTGAGTATCTAAAAAGCAGTCAAAGAGAGTTACTGGGGATCCATTTCCCCAGTGGTATTAAGTGGAGATTGTTCCTCTGATCTCTGAATGCCAAGATGATTGTCTGAGTGGAATTTTCTGCAAGGCATCCATCTTTATTAAAATAGTGCTATAACATGAGATGGAATTCACAGAGCATTTTGCACAACTGCAGATATTATCTTAAGCATGGGCTATTACTTTTCCTTTCCCTTGTTTTGTGGTTTGAAAGGCTCACGGTCAATTTATCTTCCTGCAGAGCAAAAATAATTCCCTTTGATTTGGGGGCAGTTACACATGACAGATACAGGAAAACAGGAACTTCACATTTTCTTCTAAAAACAAGCAAATAAAGGCTGAACAGAGGGCTCAATCTTACTCAGAAAATTAACTGAATTGTGGAGTTATTTAGCAAAAAATCATACAACACTTCTAAAACTGTGATGAACTATTCTTTTTAGTGGTTCTATTATACTGAAAATGATAGGATTCTTAAAACCCACATAAAAATATCCTGTGAGCTTCTCTGCTTTGCTCTGCAAAGCTGTGCTGTTGAACTTCATCTTTTTGTCAATACATGGCAACAACAACGTTCAGTGTAAGAAAACAATATTGAAAGCTGCTGTTGAAACTGGATCTACTTGCAGTGTTGACTCCAGCTGATATTATGATGGGGCCCTGCAACACTGCCACTGAGAAACCTCTCTCTGTGTAGATTTTAATCAGTTTTACATGCTGTAAATTTCAGCTTCAAACTGATTCTCATCTCTGATTTTTTTTGCCTACAAGGTTAGTAACTAGAGGGAATGAAGATAAGTGAAAGTACCTCCTTCCAACTCTGTGAATGTCCTTTTAGAATAAATAAAAAGCATGAACATAATGCATGAGTCACACAGAGCCTGATGTAACTGCCAGTGACAGCTGAAACACATATGCTTTATTACATGATGCTGTTAAATAGCAGGAGAAAGTTCCAAATTTTTAGGACTTACGAAAGTTAGAGAAACCAGACAGTCCTTCAGGGAAGAACTTCTAAATATTTTAAGGGTGTGATAAAAATCAGAATGGTGAAAGAGAAAGCAAAAAAATGAGGCCAACATATTTTTGCAGCACATTGAAATTTCTCTTTCTGTTAGGGGATATTTTATATTTTTTATTATTTTCTACCCATAAGCAATCTAGCACAGTGTTTGGTTAAATATTTCACTGCACATATACTTCAAAGTTACCTTTACCTATGTATTTTCTGCTTCATGAAAAAAACAACCATTGACCTTGTTGCTGAAGGCAAGGGTAAAAACCCTTTCCTTGTAGATTAAAAAATATCTAGCACACTGAGGTCAAGTATTTTAAGTAATTTATTCACATTTATTCACATAGAGCAAATCTATTGTGTTTTCTTTCAGAAATTGGTACATATCTTTTATATATAAGCAAATTTTAAACTAAATGTATATTGGCTTGAAATTAACACATTAGCTGTTCAATGTGAGCACACTAAAGTATCTGATGGGGAAATAAGGTCTTTTACCTGATCCTTGGCCACTTTTATTTCTGTGCATTTTTTTACTCTCATAAGTCAAACAGATCTGAGATGCCTATGCTAAGTTAAATTTAAAGACAAGAACACTCATTGTCATCAGTAAAGACCATAGATTTTTCTTTTCTTAAAGGAAATTTGCATAGATGACATCATGTGGATTGCAGTCTTGGCTTTGGGTCAGATTGATGAGGAATATAACTGATGTGCACAGCTATGTGCACCTACTTCATGTGCTTTGAGCTTTAAATCTCTCTGGAGAGTGTTGTGTCTGCTGCCTATGGGTGCTCATTCTCTCACTCTGTCTCAAAACAATGTGAATTGTTAATAAACCAGCTGATAAATTGTGCTCAGTAATTTGCAGAATATATCCTAGGAAGGCAAGAGCAGTCAAACTTTTGGAGGTGAACTGGATACAGTTTTCTGTTGTTGGTCTGTTGGAGCAGATCTGGAGTGCTCAAACACAGGGAATTACTGTCATTCCAATAATGGAGATTTCCAGTGGGATAGGCTGGCTGCTCCTCAGAAGGACATGTGTTAGATAACACAAAGGATCCTGCAGTCTTCTGGGTGTATGGCTTGGTGAATCCTGCCCTTAAGCCTCTTTAGGTCAGTCCTGCCATGGACTAAGACATGGAAAGTGGAATCAGGGTGGTGACTGGGAAGTTGTGCATCATCCCTTGCTTAGGGACTTAGCCAGGTCAAGAGATGTGAACACAAAAGACCATTTTTTCCATCCTTGAAAAAAAAATGATTGAGAAGAGGATTTTCTCTTCTTATGCATGCCTACTGCACGAGACATTCAATAACATAGATAAAAAATAATATTTCAGTTGGAAGAGACCTAAAATGACCACGTTCCACAGCTTGACCAATTCAGGGCTGACCTGAGGGTAAAGCAGTTTGCTAAAGATTTTGTCCAAACGTCTCTTAAGCACAAACAGGCCATCAGTACCCCTCTAAGAAGCCTGTTGCAGAGTTTGGCCAGCCTCTCAGTATAGAAAGGCTTCCTCTGTCCAGCCCAAACCTCCCTGGTGCAGCTCTGGGCCATTGCCACGTGTCCTGCCACTGGGTACCAGGGAGGAGAGATGGGCACCTCCCTCTGCTCTCCCTGCTACAGAGAGAAATGAGGTCAGCCTCCACATTGCCAGCGTTTTTCTGGTGTTTGGCCCAGTAAACAGGCTAGTGCAAAGAATCTGCCACAATCTTTTCTTACTAAGGATCTCCAAAAAGCATTGTATTGTGTTTTGGGATATTTCAATAAAAGGATTTCAAGTAAGGGAATGTAAACAGAATTTATCATGGAATGATAGCACCAAAGGGAATAGCTGTGAACAGACTGGAGGAAAATTTATGTATGTGACATTGTTTGTGCATAACTGGCACATATTGTAATAATCATTATTTGAATTATTCTTTTCCTTTCTACTCGACAGGCCTATCCATTATGAAAATTGTTATTGTTTCAATGAGAATACAAGTTGTTCTGAGCTTTTGGAAGCAGATTACAACTATTGTTGCCAGTTCCTAAAATGCCTATTGGGCATTGCAATTTTATTCAGTAAATAAAGAATTTAAAACAATAATTGTTATTTGTTAGAATGAACATACTTGAATCAGTTCTTGTCCCTATAGTGCAAGGCCTTTCAGTCAGCATTTTCTGCTTCTAACTGCTACCAACATTTTCCAGCTGAAAATGCTTTAGCTGTCAGGATATGGAAATGAGAGGTGCCATAAATTAGTGATGAAAGAATATTTCTCAGAACTCACAACAAACATAGAACGGTTTGAGTTGGTTGGGACCTGAGAGGTGATCTAGTCCCAGCCCCTGCCATGGGCAGGGACACCATCCCCCAGACCAGGTACCAGAAGCAGTTTATTTTGAACTACTATTATTTTTGCCATCTGTAAGGAACAAATGTGGGATTTGTAACATCCAAAACCACCAGTACTGAAATGAAATACCAGATTCTTTAAAGTAGGCCAGGCTGCTCTGCAGCTGAGGCATAGTGGGTTGCTGGTAATGGATACTACTGAAGACAGTATTGTAGGTGGTATCAGCTGTTTTAACTCTAGATTATGTCCTCTGTGTTCCCAGCTCTCCTTGATATTGGTGGGAGCTAGGTAGCACAATATCTGTGAGTATTTTGGTTCTTAGGGCTTTCCACTTGAGCCAGAAAGCTGTCTGGGCAGAGCTATTGCTGTGGCCTAAGGAAGCTCCTCACATAGGAAGTGAGACTTGCCAGTCCTTTGAAGTTTTTTTGTTTTTAAAGACAGCAAAACGTTTATTCTGTGAAGCCATTCAAGGGGGATCCTCTCCTCTCCTCTCCTCTCCTCTCCTCTCCTCTCCTCTCCTCTCCTCTCCTCTCCTCTCCTCTCCTCTCCTCTCCTCTCCTCTCCTCTCCTCTCCTCTCCTCTCCTCTCCTCTCCTCTCCTCTCCTCTCCTCTCCTCTCCTCTCCTCTCCTCTCCTCTCCTCTCCTCTCCCTTCCTTTTCCTTTCTCTTATTTTTTTCTTTTTTTTCATGAGTAAGTGAGCCATTCCAACAGAATTAAAGGAAATGATTTGCACATGGTGTTAAACTGGAGGAGGCCAGCTCAAAGAATTTTCATTTTCAGTTTAAAGAAACCAACCTTCCAATCAGTGTAGCTGGAACTCACTGCACTTGAAGTTCAATGTCGTAATTGTCTGATAATGCTCAATCTGAAAATTGACAAAGAGGAGCAAAGAAGAGGGAAATAGACTTTTCTCAATGGTATATAGTGTTGCAAGATGCACAAACTTAAATACATGAAATTCCATTTAAATGTAAAAAAATTGGTCAAACACTGGTCACAGGTTTCCCAGAGAGGTTTGGAGTCCCTCTCCTTGGATGTATTCAAAACCTGACAGCCATGGTCCATGTAGTTATCCCAGCCTTGAGGAGGGGCCTTGGACTGGCCCCTGGACCCCAGAGGTCTCTGTGACTCAGTGTGCTGTGGAGTACTTGAAATCCAACCTGGGATTGACCCTAATTAATTTTCTTCTGTATGTATGCCACTATTTTTTTCTAACTTTTCTTTCCTCCTGTGAGTGGGAGCAGCAAAACAACTGTGCTTAGCATGAAATGAAATGGATCTTAGGGGTGCAAAATGGATTTCTGGTCGCTCATGGAAAATCTTCTAGGAGGGGGACAGAGCAAATGTCATTCTGCAGAACTTTGTTTCTGGTGTAATGAGTCTATGCATGACAGTAAGTATTTTACTATATTTATAGCTGTCAGACTATAAGCAATTCTGAGGTACTTTTTTTAAAAAGAGCACCATCTCAAATATATCCATATGCAGGTGGACATGGATTTTTAGCTATTCACACTTGTAGAGATCTACTTCATAGATGCTCCTTTTATCTAGTAAAGAGGAGTGGAACACTGTTTGTCAGGAGCAGGGATAACACCACCCAACATGTATAACCACAATATTTCCTTGCAAGTGTGTACTGCAACATATCTTTTATTTTTTGTTTTACTTTTTGAGGCTTAGAGATTGTGTGTGATTTTCACACCCTGTATTTTTGGTGCAAATGTTTTCCATAGTCTTTTCAAAATATGTTGTCTTGTACTGAATACATAAAAAGTTTCTTTTGCCTCAATATAATTTATTAGTGTACCCACAACAACAACATCAAAATATACAGGGCTTGTCATTAAGCTACTTTGAGACAAAAATGTGAAAATTAATGTATTTATCAATTTCTTTTAAAAGAAGGCTTCAACAGTATTTCTAAATCAACAGAAGTTTTCCTCCATGTACTTTGAAGTCAGAAAACTATAGCTGTTAAAAATGTAAGCATCATAAAGTCATAATAGGAAAAATGTTTTCATAGAGAAAAGGTTATTTAAGTTTTTCAAATCAAATGGATGAAAGCAAGCAGCCAGGGATTTATGGCCTGGTATCACAGTTATATCTGCTGGGTTTTTAGTACTAAAAATAGGATATGTCTACTTTATAAGTTGCATTTAATTCCAGTGCACCATATCACTCTTAGAGCTTCCCACAGATTGCACTGAAGCAGGAGCTGGGAGAGAATATGTCAGGAAAATATCAGGGGAAATTCATTCCTTTGTTGTTATTGGTATCAGCTGCTGCAGTGTGAAATCCTCAGGGGAAGATGTACCCTCAAGGTCTCCTGCTGTATTATTATACACAACATACAGGTACATTAGTTACACTGCCTTCCTTCCACACACCCCGTGTGGTATTTGAATCCCAATTAGCATTCTACATTAAACAGGGAGCATCCTGGGGCTGCCTGCATTTAATTATTTTAGTGTGCCATGCTGTCTGATTATATGTCTAGCTGTTCAATTTACCTTGTGACATATTCTGTATGAAATGGTTTAGTGGAGGTGATCTCCAAATTAAACACCATCCCTGTGGGTAGCAGTGCTGTAATGTGGATGACAGAAGCAGACATCATCATCTCCTCTGTGACCCTCCTCTTCAGCAGCTGTGCTTCTCAGTGCTTACACTTTCCCTGTGTCATTTCTGTATTTCTCTGCTCAAGTCTCCTAACTGGGTATTTGCTCATTTGGAGTCTTCTGGTTCTGCTTTTCTTGCTTTTGAAACCCAAACTGCACGTAGCCTTGTACTGATGCACCATGGCCAGAACCTCTCTTTGGAAAATCAGTTTAGTACCTCTAAATCTTCATCACAGGCTTAAGATTTGGGATGATCAAATTCATTCCAGACAGCCTGGGTTACAGCAACCTCTGCTCTTGCCCTTGTGCTGGGGGTGTAGAACCTGTGACACACCACAGCTATGTCAGAGCTGCTGCTGCAGATGGGCATGTGGAGAAAATAACACTGAGAAGGGAAATGAGGAAGGGTTTATGGAACAGAACCACAGAGAGATTGAATTATGCTGCTCCTGCTTAGAAGAAAGAAGTGTAATCTTTAATTAGAGATGATCTCCACATTAGTCTAATAAGTGCCTTTCATTTGCATGTAGCTTGAAAAAATCCTCAACAGCCAGCAGGGGAAATGCCAGTGCTCAGTAGCACCTCTGGAAAACGGTCCTCAAGGGCATGTCTCCATCAATGTCAGACTTAGTGAGTCTGTGCTCAAAGGAGCTGGACTTGGTGCAGCTGCCTGTTAGGCACAGCATCACCAACCCACACTGTGGGGATGAAGGGGATTACAGGGATGGGTCCATGTTGGCCTCCCCTGAGTCACCCAGACTCTCCTCTGGGCCCTCAGGGGTGCTTTCCCATCAGAACATTTCTCCAGTTCATCCAAATCTGTGGGAACATTGCAATTCTAACAAAACTTGCCTTAGTTACCTTCTGCCACTTTTCTGAAATCAGCCATCCTCTTCTTTCCCAGGCAGGCTGGTTATACAGCTAGAGAGCCCAGAGTCCCAAATTTCCAAAGCCTGACAACTGAGAACATCAGGACATGCATCATATAGTCTATGGAGAATGCAACCAGAAATATCACTGCCTAGATCCCATATTTCTGAAAAATTCCTAATGCTCGTTAAACAGTTTTTAGTTTGGAGTGAAACACTTATTGCAAGGAGAAATAATTTTTATTTCTTTTAAAAATAACGCTAGAGAATATCATTACCATAACAGAAAATATTTTTTGTTCCCCTATCCTCTTCATCACTCACACCTACACACAGTGTTTAGAAAGAATATCTTTTTACATTCTTAAATGTGTTTGTAGAGGGAAAATTATCTTCCCAGCCTATCCCCAAAGGAGGCAGACATAAATCTCAATACTGGTCCTCTGTGGTTTGATGGTTTATACTGATTCTGTCCTGGAGGCAACATTAAAGCTCCTCTCAATGAGGCAGATGTGGGACATGCAGCAATTTTCAGCATTGAATATATGGCTTAAGAAAGTGCATTCTGGCAGACTGAGAGCTGGGTGTGCACCCAGGTCCACTGTTTTCTTCTGGTAAAACCTTTCCCTTTACAGCCAAAGCAGACAATGAACAAACCAAGCACTCATGCCATAGAGGGTAATGCTGCAGTGGCAAACACTTCTGTTGGAAACCTAAAGGATCTCAAGGTTAAAGGTGAGATAAGGATGTCATGTCTTTAGTCAGCACTGTTGAAAAAGAGTGAAGCACTGAGAAGTGTCCACCGACTAATCTTAGCAAAGTAAATTTTGGTTTCCATTTCTCATAAAAGCAAAATCCCTATTACTTAAAAAATTAACAATATCAAAACATATATAAATTACAAAATATATAAAAATATATAAAAACTTTCCTTTCCCCCCATCATATGTCCCCTGGTGTTTTATTCACTTTTAACTTCTAGCATTTTTCCACAAATGTGCATTTTTAGTGGTAATTGGAAGCATCCTAATTGCTCTTTGATGAAGACTTTGGATTTGGAGAATTATAGAATAAACAACAACAACAACAACAACAACAACAACAACAATAATAATTTCACGAAAGAAACTAGACTCTCTTTAAGTTTTTTTTGCAAAGCATAAATGCTTGCAAATATTTTCCCAAAAATATTTTGCATACTTAGAGCTCTTTTAGTGAAGACAGTCAACTCTTTGTCAACAAGTCACTTAATTCAGGTTAAACCATTCACACAGATTTATAATGTCTCCTTGTTTTGTACAGCAGTAGAAAACAGGGATAAAGGAATAGAAATAGAAAATAGAGAATAGAGTGTAGCTACAAATACTTGTTGGCAAGTGTTATTGTTACTTGAGATATCTCTGGTCAGATACACAAAGCCTGGTGCAGCCTTCTCCAGCTGATGGCTTGTACTTGTCCTATCAGGATTCATTTGGGGATCAGGCAATTCACCCTGAGCTTTGCCTCAGTCCAAGCCTTCTGGCAATGTTTCTCACTGCACCTGGAACATTATTGAAAAATTAGGCTGCATTGAGCAGTTTCTGTCATTAATTTCTCATTTTCAGCCTTCTTTCTGCTCCTTTGCCCACAGTCTGTCTATTTTTGTTTCTACTTCTGAGCCATTTTCTGCATGTTCTCTATGGAAACACAAGCTCAATATTATTGTAGTTGAGCCCAAAATCCCAGCACACGTGAAACTGGGACTCTGCTTCCCTGGCTCCATAAGCTGAGCTAGAACAGAGAGCTGCTGGCAAAGTAATTCAGCAAAGAGCTCTGAGATTTCAGCAAGACACAAAATCCTTTTTCACCTTTTTGACTTTAAGCATTTCTATCACCCTCAGTGCTTTCCCCATCTTGCCAGGGCATTTATATTTTAGAGGTTTTCCCACAGAGTTATTTACTGGGTAATGTCTTCACTGAGAACATTGAACTTTAAGTCATAAATGGCGACTTGTTATTTTTATTATTCTGTAAAAGCCTTTTGTCCACTTTGTTTAGCATCACGAGCCTTTGCCTACAGTGAATTCCACTAGCACTACAACCAAAGTATCACAGCCAACAACTCACATTATACATGAGCCTTGGATAAGGCTGTGGACTAAGCCATGCAAAGAATCAGTGAGTGGTGTTCTTTCCTCCCTTGCTTGCCAGCATTATTTAAAAGTGATGCCAGAGCATTTTTCACTTAAACCCTATAAATATAGCTCTTTGAACATGTTCTGTTGTTGATTTAAAATTTAAACATTTAATTTAGCTTCCCATTAAAACAAAATCTCACAGGCTTCTCTGAAATGTAACATGCTCTGAGGCAGCTTTCCATTGTGAGGGAGAGTAACAGCTAAATGAGATTTTTTTTCCCTCCTAAATTGAGATTTGGAAATTATATTAAATGGCATTGTTTATTGTAGTGAATAAGAAAGAGCACTAAAAGGATGGTTCTGCATTCAATATAGTCTGGCAATTTCTGCTTTGAGAGCTTTATTTTCTGAATCACTGAAATGAAAGACAGGATTGCTACTGATTGAAAAATGAGTAGTACCATGCTCTGAGAGCCCATCTCAGATCCTGCTGAAACCACTGGAAAGCCTTATCCCAGCAGCCATGTAAAGAGAGATGTGCCTCCTCTGGATCTTGTGGAAATGCACCTGGAGAAGGAACCTGAAAACCACTGGAAAAGTCTGTGAAGGGAATGAAGATCTGCTCATCTCCAAAAAGTGAAGGAGGAGCCAGGTAGCAGGAAATTTGGATCAAGGCCATAAGGCAAAACAATGACCTCTGCCAGGTTTGCCTTCCTCCTGTTGTGTGCTCTTGTTGCCTTTTCCAGAGAGCTTTTGTTCATCTTCATGAGATACAAAAAAAAAAAATCCATTGAATAGGCTGAGTTGGTCTTGTACTGCAACAATTCCAAATCCTGCATCTCCTCTTTTCCCTTTTGAAACAGAGCCATCACAACTTGAACCCTACAGCCTTAAAGTGAAAATAGGAATTTCTTAGTTATAGAAATCTCCTTTCCAAAAGGGGTGTTCACTTATGGCTGATGTTATTTCCCTAATTTCCCTACTCCCAGAACAACTTTAACATCCATCTTGTGTGCCAAGATACAGTGAATGAGCAACTGCTTATGCTTTAATGAGTACAAATGAAATTAAAAACCTACATGCTGCATCTTGTTTCAAATCATACCAGGAGCAGGACCATGTCTTTCTATATGGGAGCCTTCCCACCAACTTGGATCCAGCTCTTAGGAAATTTGAAATTGCAGTGGTAGCAAATGCAAGCAAGAAATTGTGAAGGAAAACCACTATTTGAAATAAGAATGTGAGGCTCTATAACTTACCAAACAGGACACTGTTTTGTTTAGTATGTAGCTCTTTAGCAAGTACTGGTATGTGATGAAGATAGGCATCTCTATATTTTATATTGAAAAAAAATTAGAATTGACTACATTTCTACTATATCTATGATCTTATTTTCAGAGTTACAATGATTCCAGAACAGAATTTGTTAAGATGAATTCAGCTTGATTGGAGATATCTAAAAAGCTTCTATGTCAGCTACCATTTCTCACAGAAATGCTTCTTCCATTTCTTCTTCAAGAGAAGTTCTCAGAATGATGATAAAAACCCTTTATTTTTTAATTAATTGTAGAATTGTATGGCAAGTATTTTGTATGGCAAATATTTTGCCAAGCCCTGTTTTGCAGCTTTAGCCCAGAGAAATTGTGGAAAGACTTTTGACAACATTGCCCACAGAAATGGGTCAGGAAAATTATCACAGTGACATAAGTGAGAAAGCTCATCCACCCCAAAATGAATGGAAAACATTCACTGAAAAACAAAAAGGGCCAAATTTGTTTCAAACTCAGCTGTAGGTTCAAGAGCTCCTACCTTTAACTGCTCCCACACAAGTGATTTAAAGATAAATATGACCATTTTTCCATTTGTAACTGGCACAATGGGTTCAGAATCTTTGGCAATTGCCAGGTTTTGCAGTTAAACCACTGGCATGGACACACCTGCTCATGTTTCTGAGAAGCTGAGCTCAATGCTAAAAGTTGCTTTGCACTATTTGATTTAGAGGTCAAATTATTTTCATCTCTGAGTAAAGCAGGAGAGGGAGGAGGGAGGAGTGGGGAGGAGAATGGGTGGTAGACACCTTTATGTTTTACAATCTTTTCTTCTAGTACAGACCAGGTTGGTGGTTACAGGAGCATGAAGTTTTGAGAATTGCTGCTTGCATGTGTAATACTGAATAAATTGCTCAGGTGGACTAAAAGCATACAAATGTTTACAAATATTTGTGTGCATCTGGTGTGTAAAACCGAACGTATTTAATCCCAAATATTTTGGAGAACACCACAGCTCTCATTAGCAGTGACATTTCTATTCATGCAAAATAATATGTAATTACCCAGTCAAATCTAACCTGCTCATCCTCATGTGCAGTCTTCTTCTGCCAAAGAGCTAAAAACTAAATGATAGCTCCCCTATGTTCCGGAGCTGGAAGCACACTGTGTTTTTAAACAGCCATCCATCGCAGACCTGGTGAGTCCCACTGCTCAAATTAACAGAGCACATGACTGGCTGCCTTGAATATAAGCATCCAGGGGAGGAAGTCCTCATTTGGGAGCCAGTCACGGGCTGAGAAATCCGCTCTTGGCAGGGTCGCCCGCGGGGTCACATGCGGCGGCACGGGGCGATGGGCACACCTTTCCCTGCTCCCCCAGCAGCTGTCATGGGAATGATCAGCTGCCTATTACATGCATGCATGCACTTCCCTGCCTCAGAGCACACAGCTCTGCTCACAGGGAAAAATTCATATCCCTAGTTTGGCTCACAAGGGCGGTACCCCCTTGCCAGGCAGCCCCTGCCACCGCCAGGCAATTAATTGAGTAATTTTCCCTGCTTTGTGGAGGGCAGTGGGGAGGGAAGGACAAAATCTGCACCATTGGTAGCAAATTTATTGCAGGATGAATTAAGCATAACCAGCCCTCAGGGATTACCATGTTCACATGAGCATCAAAGAACCAGGGTCCACCAGGCTCCCTAGTCATCCCAAGCAGTGGAGAAAAGCATTTTCTTCACAAGCTATTTCATCAGAGTAGCAAAATGTCTCATATTCCTCTTCTTTTTTCGTCCCCTATGACCTCCTTAGCAGTAATTCATGCCATATAGAGAGGAGAGGGTCTTTTAGGAGTAGTGACTTTTTTGTGAAGCAGAGCTGTTGGAGGATGCAGAGTGCACAGAGTACCCTGATAATGAATTACAACTGAGGAAAAAATGGTTTGAATGAGAACTGACTTGGAAAGCAGAAAAAGCAGAATACTCCTTTCCTCAGTGAACTGAGATATCCTGAGGGCCTACAAATCTCTGAAGAAAAAAAAAAAGCCTTTTACAAAGCAATGCTGCTTAACTTAAATCGAAAACAGAGATAGGTGTACAGCAACACAGACCTGCCCTCGAAGGACATGGCCTGAACACAAAAAGAGGAGATCAAAGAAATCAGCTGGGCATCTCCAGTGGCAGGCACAGAGCCTGCCAGGTATCTGCTGTCATGAAGTGTACTGGATGCTGACCATACATCATTGGTTAAGGCCCATAAACTATCTTTTGTGTAGGAAATTGAGCAGAACATGTTTAAACTGCAAAACCAGATGATAGTAATGCTACTAGAAGCTCTGTTTGCACAGTCTTTTTTTTTAGTAGATTCATCTTGTTGGCCTTTTAAGTATGTACCTGGCACTAACTGGCAGTAGAACTTTGATCTTTTCAGTGATGAGTAATCATTTGATTTACCATCCTAAGTTCACCATTTTATTTAAATTGTTTATTTAAACACCAACCTGAGCACTGCCCATTATCTATTGACAGTCTTCTCTTTACATATATATTTTTAAAATCAGGCAAATCATCCTGGGTTCTGCTGGTGTACTTCTATTGACTTCAGAAGAATGCTAATAATTTACCTTATCAGAGAGATGGTTTTCATGTCACTCTTAAGTGTCAAAAAGCTGTGAGGCAAAGACAAAGCAAAATCTCATCAGTTCTGTACTTTGTCCTCACAGCTCATTTCCACAAGAGTGCACTTAGCATTTATCCAACCTGCTTTTCCAGGCAAAATGAGAGAAATATGTGCATGTTATGTGACAGTTGTTAAAGATGTGAAGTGCAGCTTTAAATTCTAGGTTTAAGAGAATATCGTGTTTGGTTTCTGGAGATGAAGTGCATAAATTATTGAGTGCCTATTTTAGAACACCCTTTGCTTAATGATTGAAATCCAAGTTCTGAAGATTACAGAGATTGTCAAGATCTCTGAGTTAGCAAGACATTGTACTCCTCCACTATAAGGACTCAAATCTGACGAGAAGGAAAAATTTGTGATCTTGGCTTCTCTCGATTTTTGCTGTTAGTCCAGAGCCAGAAGAATGAACAGAGAAGCAATCTTGGAGCCCAGAGAAACATGTGGTTTCTGTCTACCACAATAAGTGACAGACCACTCATGGCCTATTCTTATCACCTTTAAAATTTGAAGGTTTTGACTTTGGTTCAAATGAATCTGGATTTGTAGGAGGGTTTTATTCCTTTTTTTTCCCCCAGTTGCTCAAAAGTAGTTGGCAAATCCATCCTGTCTGCAAGGAAGTATGGGCCCACATGTTTTGGGGTCAGATCTCGGATCCAGGAACTTAGCCAGGTGTTTGGAGTTATCATTTGTGTGACAGGCACTGCTGATGTGTGTGGTGGACTTTGATAAAGCCTCAGTGCTGTCGAGTTTTTTACTTAGGAACCAAGTAGAGATGTTTTTTTTCGGGCACCAGGAAGGTCTGGCCAGCTGCAAGTTTCTCTGGGTTGCCCAGTTCTTTGTGCATTTCCAGAACCAGGGCAGGACACTCTCAAAGGGATCAGTGGCCACAGTTATAAATGACCAGCCCACTCTTGGTGTTTACATCTTCTTGGTCTGCAGAATCTGGGGGCTAACTGCATGCACCCTGGCAAAGCCAGCCTGCTGCAATGTCCTTCTGCCCAGCTGGGAATGGACAAAGTGGAAAACAGCAAAAATAAGAGTTTGGAGATCAGTTCCAGCCAGTGGTTTCTTGGTGCTACCAGCACCTTTGTGCTCTGACTCAGAGAAAGTGAACAAAGCAAACCCACAAACCCTCCCCAGGCATTCTGAGGAGGGACAATATTTCAGCATCCACAAACTGTCTCTCAATGCAAGGTGATCCTTAAGGAGATAAATAAAGACAGACCATGGCTGTTTCTTGCTTGGTCTCCTACTTTTGCCCTCTTATGCACAGGGGCAAAAACATTAGCACAGCAAAACAGGTTCCTGTTCCTGGTCTTGAGGAAATCACAGGTTCCCTTGAAGAAGGAGTTTTTTCTCCAGAACATCCCCAAATGAAATCCAAGTGCCTGATGTCAAGGCATAGAAAAACTTCAAATATGTACAACTGAAATTCAGTCTGCAGTCAGCAAATGCACTGGAAAATACTGATACAAATATTAAAAATTATTTTGAAGACTGTTCAGCAGGAGAAAAACACCATGACATTTTAGGTGTTTTTTTGTTGTTGTTGGTTTTTCCCCTAAACCTATTTTACATGTGGAGAAAGATATATGCCTGTTGTATTGTATTTAAAAAGATCCTTACCTAGCTTCAACCCCAAAGAGCCTCACAAAACTGCATTTATCCAGAGAGGTATTGACAACATTTATACAGACTTTTTAAATTCTGCCAATATGTCTAAACAAAATACTTTAAGCAGTTTCCAAGTTTGGGTCCAGAGCTGCAGGTCTGTGGTCCCATGAATTGATCCCAGGCTGTAAAATGTAATTTGGGGCTCAGAGTCTGTGATAAAAAAGTAACTTATTATAGAATTTGCACCTGGACTTACAATACGGTTTTGAATTTGTCTATCTCTCCTTTCCCCCATTTCTAAAATTTTGAAAAAAAAAAAAAAAAAGGAGATTATAGTGTACAGTGGAATTTGGGAAGATTTGACCCCAGATGACCTTTGCCAGGAACTGTTAAAGAGCAAACAGGGCAGAAAGGCAGAAATGGTTTGTTGCACAAAAACGGAGACTCTGTGCTAAGCTTCATAGATTGGAAAGAGCATTTTGAAAGTCCAGGCAAAAATGTGACAAGAAGCCAGTTTAAATAGGAGCACATAGGTGTGATGTGTTCTGAGGCACAGGTGTGACTTGGGAGCCTGGCAGCTTTGTGCAGATTGTAACTTTGACATCGAGGATGAAGAGAGACAGGCTAACAAAGATTGCTGATAATTAAGTCATGAAAAGGTATGGCTCACAGAGTTATTGCTTTTGTGAGACACGGCCAGCAAATGCACCATGAAGGGTTACTTGTGTAAAAGGCAAGTGCATTGTTTGTGCCATAGCCACGAGCAGTTTACAAATGCACTTATTTTGTCTTGGTACATCTCTACTTGTAAGCATTTACCTTGTAATAACCAGCTCTGAATAATGCTCCATCCTCCTGCTTTTGTGTAGGAGGAAGAGGTTAAAAGACAGAAAACAATAACCAGCTTTCTCCTCTTTTTCTGCACTTGGTGGCTGCTGTTTTAATTTGCTGAAGAGGTTTTAAGCACAAACACAACATTCAGGATCATGAAGAAAAATACTGTTGTGTGAAAGTGTATGTGCCAAGCATCAATTTTTAAAACCCAGATCCTTTGTTTATAACCAGGCCAAGTGGTACTGACATTAGCAGGGCTCCACAGGCAGAAAACCAGTGCAAATTCAGCTTTACAAATCTTCCATTTTCTTTGCCAGTTGAAAAATGATTTATTATCCACCTTTGTTACTTCCCTGAAAAAAATCCCTGATGGGATAAGGGCATGAGGAGTTGAAGAGGATGTTCAACTCTACATCTTAGAGGAACATCTGTTTCTCATGGTTATATTTCCCACATAAAACACTACAAAAATTTTTTGCTGTGTACTTGCACGTGTCCAGTGTGTGCATTCTCACTTTCACTCTAGTAGCCCTCCTCTGCTCATCTGTGCTCAAACAGACCCTTACAGCAGGGGGGAGGCTGTATTGCTTAGCCATTGGTTTGACAAAGCTAAGATAGCTGTTTAGGCTCTCTTTGCAGTCAGTGGACCAAAAATAATTGCCTAGAAGGTGGTGGAGGAGTTGTCCTCTGCAGGTGATTTCAGTGAGTGCAGAGGGGCTTAGATAACCTGCAATGTACATAGCAGTCAGCCAAAGACAGCAAAGTTCTGCTCAGAGAGGCCTGGCTGGAGTTCTGGTTTGACTCACAAATAATGCAGTGCACACAGACTAGGGGAGCTGCACCTCTTCTCTGTGCATGGAGAGTGGCTTCAAAAGAGGACTAAAAATTACTCTGAATATATTAAAATATTTAACCATACTATATCTCATTTTTAATGTCTACAGAGGAAAAATTAATCCTGCTTTAAATCATGAAAAGCTATTTAAAACTGAACACATAAGAAAATATAATTAATTTTAATACACGAGGCAGTGATTTTATTATAGGACATAGTCCAAAGTCCAGAATGTTGGAGTGAGACTAAGAATATACACCTCTACCACTACATATAATTTCCAGTGCTTTTTGAGTATATATTACACCTTCATAAATCAATATAGCATTGCACATATATATGAAACTAAGAATGCTTATCCTTATGCAAACAGTTGATTGGTCAAGCAGTATGTCCATCATGAGAAAAGGGGTTGCAGAAGGTCACTATGAGGTGCTTTTCTAACAGGTCTGTGTTAAGGAAATCACACAGAGCTGTAAAATACCAGGATGTTTGTGCTTTGTCCTGGTCTGTGCCCCATGTGAGGCTGCTGGACACTGCAGGGGACCTCATTGAGGTGCAGGCAGTGGGATCAGAAATGTGCAGTGTTGGTTTGGTTGGCCTGGGCCACTCAGGCAGGTGAACAAGCCCCAGGTGGGCAGAAGAGGGCTCCAAGGTCTGCTCTCAGTGCTGCAGGTTGGAGCCAGCCTGTTGATTGCAGTGAGCCAAATCAGGATCCAGGACTGGGTTTGGAGCACAGGCTTTAAATTTTGGTGTGAGTGTGTGCAGCCAGGAGAAGGACCCCAAGAACCCAGTGTACTCAGTATAACTGTGTGTACTGGGCTTCTTTTGGCAGGCTGCTTTTTCATGCTTCAGGAATTCCTGTTCGTTATACATTCCATTCCATTTTACATGATCTTAAATTCCTTTTTGGCCATCTTCTTGTTTTTATAATGCAAAGCAACGTCGGGTGACTGTATGTTTCACATCACTAAGTATATTTCATTTGACACTTCTTTTTTTCTGCAGTTCCTTAGATGCCTTAACATGTTGCTTTCTCCCTCCTGGTGTTCTCTGCTTAATGCTCTTTTCTGCTCCTTCCTGGGGCTTCCTTAATTGATGCATTTGGCTATTTGTTGCATTAAAAAAAAAAGCTTTGACTTACCAGTTTAAAGCACTTCCATTGTCTCATGTTGTCAGTTTTTGTCCACTGCTTTCTTTTCTCAAAGATAAAGAGAATGAAATTAAAATGTGTCTCTTTTTCAGACACTAATGTGATTTCCTTAAGCACAGCTATTCTGCATAAACTTTCTCAGGGGTCACCACCAGCTTCAAAGGATTTTTTAATAAGGACAGGAAAAAAAAATCCTGTCTGGGTTCAGTTCCTGTCATGTTGGAAAAAGATGTGACCAGTGTGGGATTCATGCAGCAATATTTGCTTTTAGCTTAAAGATGTGTTTAGATTGGAAGTAATTTCTCCTCAACCCATGAATAGTGGGAAACAAACACCACTGTTACTGTGAGCTATTTGGAAGAGCTCTGAATCTGAGCAAAGTCTAGGGAAAAAGTACTCAGTTAATGACTGGATTCTTCCAAACATACTAATAATCAGCAATATTCATAATAAAGGTTAATCCATTTAAGAAAAGGCATTGGTTTCCTTAAGCATCTGGAGAATGGCTGTCCCAGACAGATTGCAGTGGAGGGGCAGCAGATGGAAACTGGAGCCTGAGCCTGCTCTTAACCTACAAGCCTGAGATGCAGACAAGCAGTGGGAGTTTGCCCAAAAATGTGAATTAGCCATGGCCAAAATTCCTAGACAGGGTTGCCTGTGCCTGGTGGGGACTCCACAGGTACATGTCCCCAGCCCCAGCAGGGAGCCCCGTGGGGATGGGGGAGAGGAGACAGGGGAACAAAGTGCTGCAGCAAACTCAGCCTTTCCATCTCCCTCAGCTGGTGTAAAGGAGGGAATATGGAAAGCCCACAAAACCCAAACAGCCCACCCTCACTCTCCTGAGCACTGCTGTGGGTTGGGCTGCTCCAGCACAGATGGGATGGAGCAGATTTGCCCCCAGCCCCAGTGAATTCTTCATCACAAATGCAGCTACAGGACTGCCTGTGAGGCAGGACTCAGCTCTGGAACATGCAGAGGCTGGGGAAAGCAAGTTTTGGGAGAGCCCCAGACCAGTCCAGGCTGGGGTGGGCTGGCAGCTGCATCCCAGGGGAAGAGCTGGGGCTTGGGCACTGCTCCTCTCTCCTGGAGATGTTCAGACTTGCAACACACACTTGGGACAACAACAAGGCCAAGATTTCCTCTGCAGCTGGCCCTAGAGAGCTGCAGAGATGGACTGAACTCCTGCATGGATTTCATGCCTGCAGGGGCTGCATGGGCACCCCTGGGCTGGGGATGCTGAGGATGCCCTGTGACACCCTGCAAGTAGAGGGGCTGGGATTGCCAAACAGGGACAGCACTGTGAGCAGGAGTTCTTCCTGGGTGGGGTTGCTAGCTTTACTGTCTGCGCTTTTTCCTTTTTTTTCCTTCTACCCTATTGTTAACCATTCTATTTTCTTTAATATTATCCTCACCTTTCTGTTTCATGGGGTCTATGAAGCCACCAGGCCCAGAGATGGTGCAGATGACTGTACCCAGTAGCCAGAGGGACTGCACACAGGAAAAAATACCAAATGCCTTCTCCCATGGCTGCCTTAGTTTGCAGAAATCCTCTACAAAACCCAAGAGTGCTTTGGGAAAAAAACAAACAAATTTTAAACCATCAAGTTTTGCTCCTCAGTTCTGAGTTTTAATTGTACCCAGGTATCTATTTTAAGTCTTTCTGAACAAAAAATCCCTCTTGTGGGTCAGTTTTCTTTGCTTGGTCCTTAAGGGACTCAAAGATTTTTGTCTAAGTTCTTAGACAGGACTCAATACCTTATTCTATCTGTTTCTGAGATATCTTTCTGATTGTCTTTTTAAATCAACATGATTTAAACAGCTTTTGGTAATGATATCGTCAATACTAGATTATTTTGCTTATAACATGAAGTAGGAATACACTACCTTGTCCATACATATGATACTGGGAGATCTTCAGCTAAATTTTCTTGGCTGTTGGGACTGTACTTCTGTTGCTGTGATTTTTTTGGTGTTTAAGGAAAAGAATAAACTCCATTTGCCCACTTAACTTTAAGGACAAGAAAAGAAAAGCTGTGCTCATATGTCAATAATGACATTATATTCAAGTACTTCAGATGCAGAAAAGATGGCTCTGGAAATGTTTTTATGATCTCATATGGATTCCTTGAAAACATTAATACCCTGCATTTAAAAACAAATATCTAAACTTTGGCAGTGTGAAATAATCCTCTAGAAAATTATAAGGCACTTTTTACATGTTTAGGCTAGATTTTTAATCTCATCTCTAGGTTTTTCTAACATCAATATCAACCACATGTCACTTACATAGTCCATTTATACTTTAATTTAGTGTCTGCATATCAAATGTATAATGTACAGCTGGACTCAGCACAGATTTTCTAGAAAAGGCATAAGGAGCTATTAGCCAATAAGAAATACATATGGCTTTGATGTAGCAGAACTTGTAGCAGAAAGATGGAGAAATTTCTGTGATAATTAAACTTGAGACTCAGAGAAGGACAGAATTCCTGCTGGAGATCTTGCTCAAAGACCGGGATCTCGGTGAGGGAGTTTTTTTTATGGCTAATAATGTATTGTATATTACTAAAATATTAAAGAAAAGGTGCAGGCAATTATTTGCAGCTGTTACTCTGTGACTCTGTCCAGGTATTAGACAATCCCTTACACACCAGTTTAGGAATCTGCCATACTTTTGCTTACAGTCAGCTGAGTCCTGAGCAGATGAACACGCTGAGCTGCCCTAGCGCTTCCATACAAAAGGCTTTTAAATTAAAGCAAAAATTCATTTCAACAGTTAGGTTATGTTTTCCCTTGAGGTTTCTAACACTGCTCACTGTCCTTGCCAAGGATGTTTCCTCATTCATGTTTTTTTAGTCCTTGCAGCCCTTGCTGCTGCTTTGTGCCGCTGAAGGTCCCGATGCCACCGCGCTCGGCTGTGAGAGGCACTCGGAGAGAGGGGGCTTGGAGGGGGCACAGGTAACAGGAGAGACAGCTGAATGGACAGGACAAGCAGTTTATCTGTCTGCAGCTTGCCCCTTGTCACCTACAGCTTCCTCTTAGTGAAAGGAGGGCTTTCTTTCTAAAGCAACAAAGGCTTCTCTGGAAAAGCTAAAATACTTGCTCGGTTTTACTCGCTAATTTAGTATGCAAGAAATGTTAGTTTCTTCTCTCAAACACCAGCAGACAGATGGCAGAAAAAATATAGTAGACTCTGGACTCCCACTGAAAGCTGACCTAGTCTCACCCCTGGCTTTATTGTTTTTCTTTCATAATTAGCTTTTGCTCAGCTTTGTCATTTTCATAAGCCTCGATATTCTTCAATTAACAAAACAGAACAAGAACAACAAGAGCTTAGGCAGCTCATGAGGTCACTTCTTGCAGGGGCTGGATTATGGCACCAAAAGAAGCCTGAAAAGCATGTATTGATCCAGTCTGACAGTTCCTGCCACATTAAGCCTCACCACAGCTGTGATATAAAGGCGCTTAGAGCTGTTATCATAAATACCATCCACTATCTTTAAAGATCATCAAAATTGCTTCACATTGTATAAGAGTTATTGTCATATAATTTGTTCAATGCATTTTAACAGCATAAATTGGTTTAGCATTTTAATACTAGCTTAAAGGTCAAATGCATATAATTTAAACTAACATTTATCCTATGAAAGTTATCATATAAGCTCAATTTACTGAATGTGTGGAATGGAAAACAGTCATCTTTATTATTTTGTTCATTTATCCAAAATCTAAATATAGTTTAAAATGTTAAGGCAATTCCATTTAAGCTGTGAAAGAACATAGTTGAGATTATTTGTCAATGTGTATAATATTTAGGATATGATCCTATAGCAAAATAACCTCTTATATTTTGTTCTGTAGAAAGGAGATTGTAAGAGAAGAAAATTTATTATAAGAAAGAATGGAAAAATACATCTACAGCTTTCATGACGAACTGAAGATATCAGGAAGAAACATATCTACAGATCTCACCCCACCCACAGCTGGGTGTCTGCTCCTCTGTAGCCCTGCTGTGCACAGGAAACTCCCTTCTAACTTGTAGCTCATTGAACCAAAAAAAGATGGAAGATAAATGGCTGTTTGAGAGAGAGAAATAAATTAGTGATCATATGGGTGGGAGGCAATATAGTCAATAACATCAGCAAAGACAAATAGGCCAAGTCTTGTTGTAGAACACACTTTCCCAAGGGGGACTGCTGGAGTTTTTCTGCTGTAGGCAGGAATTGCAAGATACTGGTATGACCTGCAATAAACTGTTCAACCAACAGAGCTGGGACAGCAATCAGGTCCCAGAGGAAACTTCTGTTCCCACCCAGAATGAGGCTGGGGAAGAGTCAGTGGCCTGCAGGTCACCCTGTCTGGGTGGGATGGGACAGACCCAGACCACATCTCCTGGGAATGATCTGAAGCCCAGTCAACACTTGTGCTGTCAGGGGCTTGCCTGAGATGTGGTTTGCTCCAGAGGCTTTTCCAAACAGTTGTGTAAACAAGTGTTTGGAGGAGCAGGAACTGGAGCAGAGTTTTACAGCATGGTAACAGACTTCTCTACTCATCAAGTAGCAGAGATGATTTCTCAAATGAGTTGGGCCATCTACATACTTAGGTTTTGTACTTTTGTGCTTGGGGCAGAAGAGGGAAAAGCAGCAAGGTAAAATCACATTTGTTAACTTTCACATAACTTCTGAAGCTAATAGACAATTTCCTGGATCATCTGACTGCATTTTGTTTGATCATAGTCTCTAGAGTAAAGATATCTGCCCAGTGCTTGTCCACAGGAGTCGTTTATTTTTACTGGGGCTTGAGCTGATATCCCCCAGAGCTCCCCACAGCCTCATGCACCCCTCTGCCCATCTCATCCTCACTGGGAGCCTGCAGGATTTGCCTCCTGGGGTCCCTGCCAAGCTCCTGCCCTCTCACCCCTTGGTGGCTGTCAAGAAGCACGTGCAGCATACAGAGCAATGACATCTATTCACAGTGAGGTGGGGGAAACACCAATATCAGACATTTAGAGAAGGGTAAGCAGACAGCAAAGCCAGTGATGATGCCCTGAACACTCAATCAGCATCCAGGATCTGCAGCCAGGGACCTTTCCCAGCCAGAGGTGCTTTCCCAGGCAGATGACAAGGGAAAGGGGTGAGTGCTGGGCACAGCCTGGGGGAGTCAGCACCAATGCATAGCTTGGAAGGTTCCCTTGCTTCCTGTTTTGTCTGGTTAGCCCTAATTTCATTCAATCTGCATGGAGATTTTTATTTTCATTCCAATCTTTTTCCTTCACTGTTTGAGCAGTCTAATCTGATGAGACAACTCCTAATCTAGTCTTAACTCTTCTATGTTTTTTCAAGCCTGATGTTTGTGAGCATTTCTAACAAGCTTCTAACTGTACAAATTAGCTAGCTTAATAGGCTTTATAAAGGAGCATAACTGTCTGCATTACCAGAGGTCTTGCTGGGTATGATATTGTGAGATGAAAGATTGACTGCATGAATCATTTGTAATAACAAATTTGACTTATTATTCTATTCATGAATAGTCTAGAAAACAAGCTGGTTATGTCAAAGAGTTGTATAATTAAAATTCTTTAGACTTTTTTCTACTACTTTTTGGTATTTTTCCTCTGGAGACACCGGGGTGGTTTGGGGTTTTTTTTCCTCCTTTTATTAGAGAAAATGGAAAACTCAAAAAAATTGCAAACCCATTGTCACTTTAAATTTTGGTCTCAGTGACAAAACAAGAACAAAAAATAGCCCTTTTCCCTCTTTATCTTGAAGTGATAACAAAAGGATTGAGGAATTTTATCTCATTGAACAAATAATTGACAGTACTGTTCGTCTTTTTTATCACCAGTGGAAATTTCTGGTGTTGTTCCTTGAGTGGGATTCACAGTTAAAAGCAACACATTGTAAAATTTGCTGATAAAACTCTAAACTCTTGGCACAGCACACGTGCTCTCCTCTAGGCTATGCTTCATTTAAGATGTGAAGGGATGTCTGTGCCACCTGTTGGAGCAGAATCACAAGGGATGCTCTGAACCAGCCATGACTTTCATTGTTTTGTTGCACTCCAGAAGGTGCATTGGGAAGGACCTCGTGTGCACTAGGGTCACCATGATCACTTCATTTTTACCAACTGCTGACAGAAAAAAACACACCTGATGTCTTGCAAAGGAAGAAATAGCAGGAAGCATAAGAACTACTGTTTGGGGTTTTTTTATTGCTTGTTTTGGAGGGGGGGGATTGTGCAAACAATGTTATCATTTATATGAAAGGCAGAATTAACTTTTTTATTACCATATTTCCTCCTGTATCACAGAAATGGTATCACTCCTGATGTGCAAAGAGGATTATGAGATGCAAACCCTAGTGTCCTTTTCATCTGTACAAGCTTCTGTAAGAAGTTCATGAGTTTTAGTAGAGTTAATCTGATTCATTGAGATCTAAAACAGCTCTGTCTTTAGATCACCAAGTCAGCCTTGTAAATAGCATTTATTGAGAACAATTTGAAGTTGTTTTTGTGTTAACAGATATCATGTCTTTTATTTAGAAACACTACTTACTGGTCTAGATGTGTTGTCATCACTGAATTGCCATCATTGCAGTAGTAATCCTATAAAGAACTTGTTTCATACAAAACCTTTAAGGAGTTTCATTTCATCTGGTAGGATGTGGTCATATTATTTGCATTTCTAAACATGAGAAAATTGGAAGAAATGGCACATTGGAGAGGTGAATTTGCCCATGCCCTGACTTCCTCCTTCCCAATGGCTGTTCAGATCTGGAGGAGACTCAACCTGTTGAATTGACACAAAGTCCAAAGGTTACCTTAGAATTGCAGCCAGAGTGCACCTTTACAGCTCCCTGTCACACTGGTCCCAGAACCATTGCAGAGGTTGGAAGGGATATCTGGAGGTCATCTGGTCCAACTGGTCTGCCCAAGCAGGAAACTAATCTAAACAATGAAATCATTGTCTGGAAATTTGGAAATCCTATGAATGTCAGCAACATAAATTACTGTTAGAAGCCAGAAAGTGCAAACAGAGATTTGGCAAAATTGGTTTGAACCTTTATCTTTCTTTATAATATCTATAGATGTAAAAACAAATGAACCTGTCATGTGGTTTTGCTCTCCTCACACCTTGGAAATCCCTGTGTGTGCATCCACAGAGCAGCTCCCTGAGCAGAGCCCAGCTCTGAGCACCTGCCCACGCTGCACTGAGGATGAGAGATGCACAGGGAATGCTTTGAAGCTGCTCCATCAGGGCTCCAGTCTGAAGGATTATCCACCTGTTCTCAATACTACCAGCTGCAATGTATTCTCACTTAGGCATTCTTGAAAGCAAAGTGCTCTGGTCATCTGGAAAGGTGAAATATCCCATCATTTTCTCTCTCACTGAGGGGGCAGTGAGACTGTGATTGATATGAAAAGACTCCCAAATGAGAGGTCCAAACGAGATAATCCTTGTGGCCCATTTTTGGTCGGGTTTTTTATTTTTTTCCCTCAGCTTTATTGATTAATTAATGTCAGTGTTTTAAAACAAAGACCCCTACACAAATTAGTAATATTTCAGGTGTTATAGGCTACCATGGTTTGACAGGAAATATAAGATTTAGTTAATAATTTGTATGTTGTTGTTTTGTTGCATTTTTCATCTCAACTCTTCATGACAAATAGAAATGTTACCAATTTGATATGGAATTTATCTTCAGTTTTTTAAGTGTTAAAAGGAACAGACTAGAGTGGGCTATTTACCCAAGAAAAAAATTATTGCAAAGGAAAGTGATTGTCATTTGAAATATTGTCACCTCAGGAAAAATAATACATCAATATGACTACATTTTTTTCTTTCTAGGGTTTGCAACAAGGTCAAAGTCATTTACCCAATGTGTTTGGGATTAAAAGGATAATATTTTAATACAAAAAAGGGACATGACCCAGAGTGATGTTCAGAGTCATTGATCCCTCACACAAAAGATATCTCCAGGCTCTTCACTCCTCTTTCCTCTTGCAGTGCTTTCTTAAGCACTTCCCAAGCATTTCTTATGCTGCTTCCTTGAGCTATTTCAATATTTAATCTGCACCAGCCTTTGCTTTCTTCACATCCTCCTTCCTCCTTCCTCTGTCCAAACCTCTTGCTCAAGATCTTATACCAAATAAATGATAAAAAGTTAAAAGAAAATAAAAATATAAAGAAGGAGACACTGACTGCAAGCACAGAGTGAATGTGATGTGTGTGTGTTACAAAACTGGTGACCTTGGGAAATGATTTTGTGCAATCCTTGACTTCTCCTTTGCTATTACAGTCATGCTTGTTTCTCTGCTGGGTAGGAAATCATGACTGCCACCTACAAGTAGGGAAGACATTTTAATTACTGGTTTTAGTCATTCAGATTCCTTTATTGTGGCTCACATTTACTGTGATGATAATGCCTCGTTGCTCCCTCTGACACAGATACCCCGTTGTGACACAAGTGTCTGTCCACAGAGCAGCAACCTAAGCCTGAGGCTCTGTGAGTCTGCCTTGCAGGGAAGGAGAAACCAGTGACACCATGTCTGGATATATTCTAAGTAAAAATTGTTTTGTTTACATATATGAACCAGGCCTGGTGGTAGAAGTGGTAAAACGACACTTTGTTCCAGGCAATTATTTCTTTAAGGAATATTTGCTTAACAGCCATGTTTGGTTGTTAGAGAATAATTATCCTAATAGCAAATACTTAATCAGGGAGGAAAGGACATAGAATTTACCAGTGTCCTCTAGCTTTTTTCAGACTCATATGCTAAAAAGGCAATTTTACATGCCATCTCAAATGGAAATTTTGCCCGTGTGCCAGGAACTTGAAAAGCTAAACCTAAAAGTAGCACTTAAAAATATTTGCCATAATAATATTTTCTTTTTTATCCAATATTCCAGTGCATTTCTTGCTTGTCTTTACTTCAAACTATTGGACTTTGACCCTTCTTTGAAGTCTGTGGCATATGCTGAAAATTAAGCAAGTTCTTAAGTGTTTCAAGGATTGGTTTCACTTAGAAATAGTCAGTACATTTAACTTACAGCACTAATTCTAAACTTCTGTCTTCAGCAAACTGTCTCTCTAGATGACACTAAGTGCACCCATGCTATATGTCTGTGACTTTTTACAGTCAGCTACATACTCTATGTTTTCCCAAATGCTTGTGGTGAAAGCACATGGCTGTGCAAAGCCATAGCACAAAAGGTGGTGCCACCTTAAACTGGCAAGCTTTTCAAGGAGCATGAAGATCAGGGCATAAAGCAAATTGCAGCGTTGGTCTGATAATAAATGCATTTGACTAGCCAAGAACTAAGATATGTGGATTAAAACTTACAAGTTTTCTTACAAGTGACAGATTCAAGATTTGTGATCCAAATTCTTGGCAGAATTGAAAATCCTAGCCCAAACACAGTGTGGTGGAGATTGGGATCATTTAACAACTCATTATGTCAGAGTTTCTTTGGCAGAGTGATAATGGCTGTTCTCCATCCCTTAACCCTCTCCAGCCCTGTGAGACCTCACTCTGCTTTTGCAGGAGCCTCTCTTTACCTGCTGAGGCAGATGGCAGCCCACTCCTTGCTGTAATGCTTTTCCACTCAGCTGAGATCCTGCTACAGAAATAATTGAGGGTATGGGGGTGGAGAATGAAGCAGCACACATGGTTACCTACATGCATTTTCTGAGAGGTAATCAGAAAGGATGGGTGATTGCTCCCATTAATGTCACTTCCATCTCTTTGGTACAGAAGAGGGGTTGAGCTTAATGAAGGAGCTTCAGCCAAACTGGCAGAAGAGGGCTGGAGGGTCCCTTATTCCTCAGGGACTTTTTCCATACGAGGATATAATTGGAAATGGAGGACCTAAACTACAAACTGCAAACTTAGTTTTCCAGTGTGGTGCATCCTCCTCCTTGGATTAACCCAATAACCATACAGAGACTTTGCTGTTGCCTTTAGCACCAGAGAGTTCAATTTTATGGAACTTGGGGGAAAGTCTGAAGTCTGTTTGTCCAAGTCTAAGTCGACATTCACACAATATAAACACACAAGCCAAAACACTCAAATCCTGTTCTACAGGTTGGAATATCCCATTCTAATCAAGCTGTTTTCCTCCATGAAGTCACATACCAGCTGAGGAAGAGAGTGGGTCACAAAGAGTGCCAGGGTGTTCTAAGCAGAACACAATATTTGAGACAATACAATGATTGCAAAATCCTTAAATCCTTTCCTAACATGAAGACTGCAATTATCCCACAAACTTAATGGGACTGCTGTCATAATTGATGTCAGACATGGCTTAGTTATCTACATGAACAACACTCAGAATCAATTAGTTTGGAAAAGAGCTCTGAGATCAAATCCAGCCCATGGACCCATCACCACCTTGCCAGCCAGACCATGGCACTGAGTGCCACATCCAGTCTTTCCTTAAACACCTCCAGGGATGTCACCCCACCACCCCCTTGGGCAGCCCATTCCAATGTCTAATCCCATTTTTGTGATGAATTTCATCCTAATGTCCAACCTAAGCTTCTCTTGGTGCATCTTAAGACTGTGTCTTCTCCTCCTGTTGCTGGTGGCCTGGCAGACAAGATATAAGACAGTTATTACTTCCCTTAAAAAATGCACTGCAAATTTCTTGCTCTTACTGTGTGGTAGGGTTTCAAGAAAACCCAAAATCAAACTCACTTGAAAACCCTAGGTCAGCCTGAAGCCTCAAGTAGCAATTCTGGGTATAGATGTGAAATATCTGCTTTTGGAGACAGCAGGCACAGAGGAGCAGAGTGATTGGTGCCAATCCTTGAGACCTTTCACTTCATATCCTGAGTGGCTGTTAATGACTTATGCTGAAAGTTGTGAAATGAAAGATGTCTTAGACAATAAAATATCCTTTAGCTCTATTTGCATTGAAGATATGGATTTTTTTCAACACTGCAATACTGTGTTTCATTTCAGATGGGCTAATTCCTGTGGTTACATCAGAAAAAGACCTGATTCATGTCAGAATCAAAATCCATTTTGATTGTACACAGAAATAATGAACTGTGAACCAATGAAAAATTAATTACGAACCATGAAAAACTGCTTCTCAACCTAAGCCATCATTGTTTTTTAGTTGTTTTCTTTTTTATAAGTCTATTTGAAAGCCAAAAGAAAACAACTTGAATGAAAAGATAATTTTTAGAATCTAGGAACTGAATATTTGGTCATGTTTAAGTTAATGCCTCTGTATTTCTGAGTTCTTACATACCTTTTTTTGCTTGACTGAAATGAGTTTCAACGTTTTGCCATTTTAATATGCTAATTAAGTGTTAATTTCTGCTGCCTGTCTCACTTCAAAATTCCATTTCTGGGAGGATATTACTTGCTAACAACCTCCTTGTCAGTTCTCAATAGAGAATGACATTTAAAAAGTGGAGAAAGCACTCTGAAAATGATAGATTTCATATGAGCAGCAGGGTAAGCTCAAATGTGCTATTGTGAACTAGGCACTCCATCTTTTGGGTAATAGGTGAAGGGTAATTTTATTAAGTAACCTAAAACCTAAAATCAAGATGAAAATGAGGAGATTTAGAAGGCTCTCCATCCTTGACAGAACAGCCAAGTACTAGGACCTGACAGGTACGATAAAGGGCTTAGATGTTCTTCTAATATTGTTCTTGCCATAAGCCCCCAGGCTTTGTTCTACATGCTTAGTTAAACTGTTTTTATCTTACATAAATCCTGGTAAGCTACTTTAAGATCCATCAGACTACCTCAATTGCCATTTAAGTGTTTTTTTCTGCACTAACTGCTTCTTGTTAAATAGTTTGACATTTATGTGTCTAGACTTGGGTTGTTTTGATATTGATTTTGGAAAGAATGATAATGGAGTATAGTGGTAATATTACTTTTGCTGTCATACCTACTAGCAATATATCTCTTTGAACTTCTTGTGTTAGGAGCAAAATCTACACATATGTAGGTCTAAATTTGGTTGGTTCCTCAAAGCTAGTATTCTGCTTTCACTATTTTTCTGCTGCAACTATAATTTCTTCCTTACACTGCTGAGAACCTTTATTTTGAGGAAAATATGTCAGAACACAAAGCTTCCAGGTCTGCACAGGAAAGATGGTTATGCTATCAGCTAACTCTCTCCCTCCCTTCTCCCTCACTAATGACCTTACTTTATGGAAAGCTGCTTATGTGGATGCTTAAAGTGTACATAATAAGCCAATCACTTTTAAGATGTTTACTGCTATCTGTTAAATGAGATGAGCTTTAGGTTGATTTTCTACCTCATCCCCCACCCCAATGTGTTTTGTTGTTTGCCTGTCTCAGATCAAAATACTGGAAAGAGTCCCAGAGTTTTTCTGGCTTTGGTTTAAATAGTTACCTAATGTACCTAAGACAAAGAATTTTAGGCAGAGAATAAGGAAATCACCAATTAAAAAACATCAAAAAAACCCTCCACCACGAGGTAGGAAGTTCTGAACTATGAGATTCACAGGCCATTAAAAGGAAAGTTAACCACAAACATTTTAACTGTATTCACTCACATCAAATATTGTACCATTTTTCATGCTAAAGTCTTCAAAGCCAAGCTGATGACAGTGTTGACCTTTAAAACTGCACAGCTCTCCAAGGTGTTACAGCTCTGCTGTCCTGCCAATAATTAGATATAAGCAATTTCAAAAAGGGCATTTCTGGTCTAAGCAAATATATCCTGAACTAGTCAGCAAAAAAATACACCAATAATAAATACATAAATACATAAAAATATAAATATGTAAAATACTTAATAAATACATAATAAATACATAATAAAGACATAATAAATACATAATAAATACACAATAAATACATAATAAATACATAATAAATACATAATAAATACATAAATACATAAAAAACATGTAAGGTACTGAGAACATATCATTTACTGTAATTTCCTGAAAGTGAAGAAAATCACATATAATCTGCCTTTTTCTATATTCCTACACTCTACTATATGGGAGACATCTCTCTCCAATATTCTAAATTCTTCTTGTTCAGTACATGTGTATGACAGCTTTTCTTTTTCCTAAGCCAAATAAAACACTGGCCAATGGCTGAGGTCCTTGCAGCAGTGATTTAGGACACTTCTCATGCCTGGGCAGCTCTCTCACAGTGCAATGGGCAGGAGGAAAATGGCCCCATGGAACCCCCATCTGTGATGGCTTCAACAGGGGCTGCCAAACATCATACTCAAGAAATGGAATGAACTTCAGTTCAAAAGTAGTGAGTGCTGCTCAGCCAAGTATTTGCACTCAGAGAATGGCTAAGCACTGCAAAACCCATGTTCTTCTCAGTGACAAAACAAAAGCACCAGGCCATTTTTATATTTATTTAAGGAATTGCCAGTAAGCCTTAACTATTCCACTCCCCATGAGACTATAAATCTTAGTGGACAGGTATTGAATTTGTAAATTATATGTTTGTAAGTGAAAAGAAAATCTCACGGGTATTTATTTCATTTCACAATGGTAATATATGCTGTGCAGTCTGTTCTAGGAAAAGCCAGCCTAAATAAGCAAATCAAACCCTTTAAACCCATGGACTAAGGCCAGAGTCTCCTCTATTGGCATCTCCTCCTGTGTCAATGTGCTGAAATCTGTAATACATGTATGAGTGTAACACACACAGATCCAACTCCAGTTTTCACCATAGTGATGTAAAATGACCACCCCAATAACTTTCATGGCCACTAAGAATTTAGTTTTCCAGCAATTCTAATATTTCAGGGCCATTCAATTATTACTTTCCTTGACTCAAATATTTTGTGCAGTCTGAGAGCCAAGTTAGCTGGGCATTTTTATATAGTTGCACACCAGATAGAAGGCTTGACTTTTTCAAATAAATATTAGATTTTCAGGGAAATATATCCTTTCCAGGAGTTCTGGTGACTACTTCAGTTTTATGTAATCCTTGTGTAAACTCGATGGGTTTGACTTCACACTGTAATTTCTTTTGCAGAGGGAAATGAACATTGCCTCTATCTTTGGCCCAGAAAACTTATCTTTGTCTAGGACTGTCCAGAAATTCCTGTCCTCTCTATTTTCTTCTGAAATAAAAATTTTGTGCCTGTTAAGTCCAGTGCTATTTATGATTTCAAGATCACAAGATCATTCTTATGAAAAAAAGACAGAGTAATACAGGTAGAAAACAGCACAATGCTTCTGTATGTCATGCTTGAGGGCCATATTGAGACATTGATGCTGAAAGTGTTCTAAAATTTCACTGTAAATAGTGGACAACAGAACCCAGCTCCTCATCTAGGGCAAGGCATCCTCCCATCCATACACTGAATCCTGCCTTTTATGAGCCTTACCTAAAAATGTGGGAAAAGCTTGGAGTGATAAATATACCCCAGACATCAGGTTTTTCTCTGAATTACCTGAGTAATAGAGCCAGATATCCAGGCTAGGACAATACTCAGCAAAAAGACATGGGAGCTCCTAGAGGTCTGTTTCACTCAGCTGAATCCAGATGGCTGAGACAGTGGCTGAATTACCCTCTGGAAACTCTTGTTTTAGATGGCTGTTAAGAAAAGTTGGAAAACTAATTTAGAATAAATGCCTACCAGCAAAAATAAAGTGAAAGGAAATAATTTTTGTCACGTAAAATATAAGGTACTGGGTGTTTCAGCAGTCTGGGCTCTGTGGAGTTTATTCAATGTGCCTAAATTTAGCCTTCCACTGTAAGTTTCCATTACAGTCAGTTTGGTCAAATGGACATTTCAGGGACCTTTTCACCTGCTTTATCTATCTGTATTTGATTCCACCTAGCCCCATTCCCACTACTATTTTATATAATTCCTTGCTAATGAGAGAAAAAAAATCAACAGCTGCTCAGTCTGCCTGACACAATGGGAGACTATCCATTTAAATTTGAATATTGGTATGGCTCAGTGCTTTACCCTTTCAGGCATTTGTCTGGAGCATGTCTGCAGTGGTGATGGACACTTTCCACATGTGTGATGAGCAAATGTGAATGCTCCTCCTGCCTGATCAGTGAGTGCTGTACCTGAAGGTGTTTGGTTCTCTGGCAAAACACAGAGCCCACATCTTAAAAAAAAAATCAAAATAAGTGAGAAGCAGAATACAATTAATGGGACCTCATCCTTTAGGGATGTAATTAATCATCTTTGAATCAGAATGAGCCCATGGGAAAAATAAATTCATGTCTGTTTGGAGACAAACATAAATTTTACTGTATGGATACTGGTCTATTATGGGGGAGTAGTAGATGAATAAGGTTTATTCTCTTCCCTAATTCTGGGCAAAATCTTAGAGTGGCTGCTGCTTGTAATAATTGTGATATTTTATACAGTTTTGTGACTAATTTGACCTCAAATTATTCTACTGTTACATACTTCTGTTTTCATTGTATAATATACACTTATTTTTCTGATTTAGTTGCTTTAAGTAGTTAACAAAATAGATACAAATGGAAACCTTCACAGACCAGATGTTTCTTTCCTAGATTGCAAAGGCTTCAGGGTACATTAGAGACAACTTAATAAGCCTAATAACACAGTGGTGGTCCACAGAATTTGCCCGTTTTAGATCTCATAAAATCCTAGTAAAATTCTAGTCCCATAGGCTTCCCTGAAAAACTCAGATGGATACTTCTAGTCCATAAAATCACCAAAATATTTTGGAAACTTTAGAAGCTGGTTTGTTTACACGTGTGAAATCAGCTGAACACAGAAACTAGAGCAGAGTGATTAATTTGAAATGAGTCAGACTGTCATTTTGGTGGCTGAAAATACTGCCCATCATCTGCCCCAGAGAGCAATGGGAGGAACCTGGAGTGCTGCAGCCTGGGATCAGATGGGGTCTTGAATATGTCTGGAACTGAAAGCAAGTTTTGGAGAGGCAAGAGGGCTTCAGGGGAAGAGATGCTTGAGGGTAGGACACTGGACAGAGGAAGAAAAGAAGGCAGGCAGAAGACAGAAATATCAGCTAGAGGATACATCAGGAAGGGACCAGTAGACAGAAATTCTGCATGAAGATGTTCCTATTGTGAAACAAAAAATGGATATGTCAAGGGAAGTTAGAAACTGGAAAAAAGGTGTAGAAAGATGTCCAAAAAAAAATGTTGAGAAGGACATACATGATACAGAAGGCCAGGAAAAAAATGGTTTTGTTCAGGTCAGTGCTAATCAGAGTCAGCAAAGGCAATAGGGCCTTGTCCAGATTGTACTGAGTGATGGTTATTCATCTTCAAAGGAGAATTTGGATTCCAGCCGCCCTTGCTGTTTGAATAATCCTACACTGTCTAAGTGAGACTCATGAGTGTGCCAGGGAGATTTTACAAACCAGAAATTGGACAACTATTCCTGCTTTTTAATGTGATAGCAATAAACACATATCAAGTGTGGGAACAATTATATAATAATAAAAAGGAGATGAAGAATGTACATGTTCCCTTTTCCCATCCAAAAAAATAACCTTCTTTGTTGGAAATTAGACTTTTTTCCAGCAGACTGCAATGATAAATAGGAATGGGTGTAGTTAAAATAAAAATCACTCTAAGAATAGCAGTTCTAGTTCTTTGTAGTCCAGTTGGAAACCACTCTAATTTGAAAACTGGACACATGACAATGGCTAAGACTCTAACTTGATAACTCACAGGCTCTACAGGTGGACCAAGTATGGAGTTATGAGACCCAATAAAAATAATGGTTGGACAGATATTGAGTCCATAAAATGATGGCAGCCAGGCACGGAGTATAATGCAATGCAGATGGAGGTGTATCACTCTGAATAGTTTGCACTCTGTTTCAACAATAAAAACGTGTGATGTTTCCAGTACCCGCCACCAACCATATGAGAAAATAAGTTTTTCATCTGGTTTCAATATAAAACATACCATCCTAAAATCAATTGATATTTCATACTCTTTGTATTCTTCTTTCCTGCACATGCAGGAAGTATTAATGGTGACATGATTGTATGTTACTGCAGTTTAACAAAATGATCAGGAAGACAAGCTATGTTAGCAACATTATTCAGACATTTAATAGCATTTATCCTTTTAACTTCATTATAGTGAATGCCCCAAGGCCCAAAGAGAGTTATTTTTAACATGACTTCAGACAGAATGGAGTAACTTCTCATGTGAGCATGCACTGGCCCCTGTACAGAGATATATTACCAAGGCTCCAGGATACAAAAATGAGGGGCTGCCACCCCTTATTTTATTCTGTCTCCCCTCTGCCCTCACTCTTCCTTGCAACCACTCCATGTGGTCAGTACTCTCCGGTTTCTCCCTAAGGTCAGAAACAAAAGTCTCAGCCTTGAGGCCTTCACAGCTGTTACCACTCTCCAGATGTCAGCACTCGTCTGTCCCTTGTCCCTCCTTCCCCCTCCTCCAAAAAAAACCCCCTAAATGTGTTTGAGCTTGCATCTTTTCCCTTCAGAAATCAGTACAAACTTCTCCAAGAAACTCAGCATGTGCATGAAAAACGTGCATGTGCATGAAAATGATCTTTTTCCCAGTAAGCATCCCCACCATCCCCTCCCAAAAGGGGAGGAGCAGGGAGGCAGAGAAGGAGGGAGAGACCTTGTGCTGGGCTGAGCACAGCAGAGTCCTTGGATGCCATCAGATGCTGGAGATCCATCAGTGCCCACACAGCAAGTGCTGCTGTCCCTCCCTCAGGTCATTAACCCCACCTTCACCATTCCTCACCCTTAATGACAGAAAAGCTTCCAGACAACGTTGTAGCCACTCTGCAGCAAGCCACTGACAATTTTAAACCATGTTTATAGTTCTGATTGTACAATGTCCTGCTCTATTTTTGTTTCTCCCATTTAATGTGGTATGCTCATTCCCTTCTGTTTCCTTTGCACTTCTTCATAACCCTTGGATTTTTCCACTCTTAACCCCTCAGTTCCTGTTCTTGCCCTGTTTTCCTTTACTTAATTACTTTTAGGCCTCAATCATACTTTTTCTTCCCAGTTTGTTTTTCTTCATCCCTAATATTTGTTTATTTATTTGATGTCATGTTGGCTGATGACATTTCTGTAATTACTGCAGTTACTCTTTGGTTCTTGCAACATTTCCTATCTTTTAATTTCTTTTCCTCTTGAAATATGAGTTTCAGTGATATATTTGTCAGCCTCTTGTGTGAGATGAAAAAGAGATGTTTCTCTGCTCTTAAAAGACTCATTTTCTGGTTATTCCTTTATCTCTATAAAAAGATTCAATTTTGTTGTACTATTCTTTTAGCAATGAAAAGGACAAAGAGTGAAGGATATATCTGGATTGTCTTTCATGGATGGTTTTCTTCCTTGGTCTTTTTTTCAAGGGCCTCCCCACGCACAGAACTGCATTTCCATGGCAGTGAAGCAGTGTACATGTTGCTCACAGACCTGTCTCCCCTGTACTGAATCTCCTGCATGGGGTCACATCTATTTCCTCTATTGTACCTTGTTAAATCTGTAATTTTAATCATTTCACTCAAGGGATGCTCACTGTTCCTGGTTTTGTCCATCTTCTCACATAGTTCTCCATGGGCTTGACCAGTCTCAAATCCAGTGAAACCCTTTATAGTTAACTGTATTTCCCTTAACATCTGGGCTAGTATCAAGTGCACATCAGATAAAACACCATTTTTCCAAATTGCCTTGCTCAGCTCACCCTCATGTCTCCCCCAGCCTCTGTCATGCTAAGGTTTATCCCCCTATTATTAAACATAAAAAGAACTGGTTGTTTTTTGGGTTTTGTGTGGTTTCTTTTTGTTGTTGTTTTGTTTTGTTTTGATTTTTTTCCCAAAAGGATCTCATCATTTATAAAGCTCTATGTAAATCCTCCTCTAAAAAAACAAGGAAACTACCTAGTACCACACAGTCCTTCTAATCCTGCAACACACAATCCACTGTACCATTCTATTTATATATTCAGTATAGAACACTTATTCTTCCAGTTCTGCACAAATAATTGTAATAAAAGTTACCCTTGACACTGAAAGCTATTCACTTGTGTGTTCATACCAAGTTCACATTTCTGCTAGCTGATCTCAGTTCAAAAAATGACAGTTTTTATTGCAACGCTGCCACAGTATTATTTCAAAAATCAGTGTGCTGAACTGATGAGCCAGGGAAGAAAGAAATCCCTGGAAGTTCAGGATGCTGACCTCTTCCACTAAGTAGGACTGGCCTTCCTCAGGTCACTCCACTGATGTCAGCCCTGGCAGGGCTGCTGAGGGAGGGCAGCACCTTTCTGTGCAGGCCAGTCTTCAGCCACATCTGTGCTGCAGGAGAATTGTGTGATGGATTCAAGGATCCTTGTATGAGGCTCTATCACTTTTTGTCTTCTTGGATTCCCTTTGGCTATAATGACCTCTTCTTACCCGCTCTTGTTGAAACATAAATGCTTCAAATTCTTTGATGTAGTCTCCTTGGTTGGGATGCACCACTCCCAATTCTGGCCATGTAAAAATATGTATTAACTATTCATCAAAACAACAGAATTACAGACTATGCTGAGTCAAATAGACCCACAAGGATCATTGAGTCCAGCTCATGGTCCTGCACAGAACCATACCCAAGAGTCATACCATATGCCCAAGAGTACATTGCATTATGTATAAAAATAGATATTATGCAAGAGTGAACACTACAAAAACGTTAAAAATTCCAAACAGTTAATTTTAACTATTCAAAAAAAAAAAACAAACCATATTTTAACCCTTTAAATTTGCCTACAACACAATATGTTTTCGTGTTCATATCAAGAAATGATTTTGAGAGGAGATTATAAATGTGTGAGAACAAAGGATTAAGGACGATTCAGCTGATTTACATGCAACAGCAAACAACAAAGGCAACAAATATGGTGGGAAAAATCTGCCAAGTTGGCAGAATTTCACTGCTAAGTGTCCAAAAAGGGAAGGTGGGGTTTTTCCTGCTCTGCCTCTCTGTTCTAGCTGGGTGGTCACGTTTCCTGACCCTGACAGCCAGCACTGCTAGTTTTGGTGAGGGCATAGCTGAGTGCTGTCCTTGGGCTTCTGCTGCACATCCAGCTGGGACAGATTGTTGTAGAGCTCCCTGCACAGCTCTGCCCTTTCCCTCACAGCTGAATCAAAGAAGCAAATCATCACTCATGTTGAGGAAAAGAACACAAGGGTTGATGAAGCAAGGGGGAAGTGAGCAGGAAGACTGAGGACCTTATACAGAACACCAAGGAAAATTTCTGTAAAGGGCATCAGGACCACCATACCACTCTGGAGCAGAATAACACCGAGGCAATGAGAGGATGAAATGTAACTCATGAGTGGGAAGCAGCAGATGTTCTTCCTCAAGGGCATAAGCAGAACTATAATTACAGAAAGCAAAGACATCCTATCAAGCAGAAGAGCATTAGCTATGCAGCTGAGAAAACCACAGATAAATTGACAAGTATTATTATTTGCCTCTACATAAAGGAAGTAAAGAAAAATGACACAGGGTCATCCCCAGGCACAAAGAAATGGGCACAGGGCAGACAGAAAGGGCTAAGAGAACAAAAGGAGACATTTTAATTCCAGTTATGTTAGATGTCCAATAGCATATCAATAACAAAATTATATGTGTTATACTTTAGAACAAAACTTCATGCACCCTTCTTCAGAGCCCAGTGCATTAGTCAGAGTTTACCCAGATCATTTTATGAGAAAGTAATCACCAGGTCACAGACATGTCAGTGCAACCTCACTGCATTCAGAGGGAGCATGCCTGTTTGAAAGGCTACTTGGACATATTTTTAAAGGATTAGTCTCCAAGGCTACATGTCTGCAATGTATTCAAGCACCTACACCCAACTCATCTAACCAAGGCAAAACCCCTCTGTGATAAATTAATCTAATGTAAAACTGTGGAGAATAATTTTTTATCATTCTTTGAATAGCATGTTGTTTTCATGAAGAAAGTAACTCAAAAGGTATTCATCCACTGAGATTCATTATATCTATAAACATTAAAAGGCATTTAATTTAATTTTTTTTTATCAGGGGCCCTCGTTTGGTATCAAAATACTGAGACCAAAGTTCAATTCAGAATGAAGATGACCTCACCCTATTTAACCCCACTACAAGTTTGATGTAGAGAGACCAGAGGTGGGTTCAAGACCAAAGTGTTTAAGATAGTCCCTGCTAGATCCATAGGCAGAAATATCTGCATCCATCCTTTTGTACTCTAAAGCTTATTCAGTTGAAAAAAAGTGAAATATTTTATTAATTATCATCTACAGAACTTCTTTGTGAATTCCAACCATTAACAAAGGTGTTATCCTACCAAATACAAAGGACATCTGTACCACAGAAGGTATGACTGAAATTACAGGAGTAACCCTTTTGCCTGTACAGCCCCCTTTTCTGATATTATTAATTACTGATATTATTATCAATATATTTGTGGAAAAAAAAATCTTGGTCTTCAGAGCTATCTTTATTTGCAAGGTGAACATTACATTTTACTTGCAAAACAAGAACATTTTATATGGAGTCACTGAAGTCAAAAGAAAAGAAATTGGCATTCAGATTCCAGAATGATTCTTTCTACAAAAGGCATCAGCAAAGTCAACAGATCTCTCTCTTCAGTGGATTTGGAGTCATATCCACAAAATTCTGCAGGAGCAGCTTGTTTTGATTATGCTTTACTCTTTGGTACATTGCAGGTTCAGCTTAGTGGCAAGAGGGGAGACTTGACAATTTCACCCACTTTGCAAGTCATAAACCTCGTGATAAGTTAAAGGGTGGCCAGAAGACAAATGGGGACAAGGACACGGAGTCTGAGCAGCTGCTGCTGCTCCAGGAAAGCTGTGCCATTGGTGAGGGGTAGGAGTCATGGCAGGGCTGGGGGAGCCTGAGGTCACCAAACTGGTGTAAAGCCCCAGGGACTGGTCATCCCAGCATGATCAGGACACTCAGTTTGGGTGCAGTGTCTGAGGTGGCATGGACACCAGGACATGCTACAAAAACTTTGTGGGTGTGTAAAACAGACAATACCAAGAGGATAGAAATGTGGTAAAATTATAGACTTGTGAATGGAAAATTATATAAAGATTTCTAAGTAAATGTGTAGTCTTTAAGTGTCATCAAGAGGTAAGCACATTATGCTATCTTACAGCTAAACTTCAGAAAATACTTTTTTTACTATAGGATGCAAAACCAGGTAATAAAACTGCAGTCAGTTGTATTGAAGCATTGGCCAAATGTCCTCAAGAAGTGATGCAGTCCATTACTGTGCTCCGTTAACCTTCATGTACAAAAACATCCCCCAACAGCCTAAAGAGGAAAAACAAACCTGGAGCTGTTGTTTACATTTCACTTCTCTGTCTATCCACCCTATTTTGATATGCAATTGACAAGTGCAACCCCCACCCCCCCGAAAAAATCCATTCAGACAAAAAAAAATATCTCTAGTTCCATAAAGTATTAAATCGGCAAAGATTATCAAAACAATATCCTAAGGGAAAGGGAAATTTTCCCTGGCATCCTGTCAGCTGTCAGTCATACACTTTTATTATCCTTGTCTGGCCTCTATAGTTTGCCCTCTATGTGGGTTAGGAGAGAAACTTTACTCTTTTTCCTTCCTTTAAAGGTTTATTTGTAAAATGGAGATATTGCTGCCATCATGTATGTGATGGTCCCTATGCACCTGAATTGTGGCAGCACAGAATGCACTAGGACAGGAAAAGAAAGCATCCACAAACTGGAATGCTTCTAAAATACAAGCACACTCAAAAGGTCCAAAAATGTCCTGTGCTCCATGCTTGCTCATTGTTCTTCAGAAACCCACACCCACTGATTTCTAAACTCTAAAAAGCTGATGTTATATTGCAGAGGAACTTAAGGAAAGAGTTGAAGAAGAACCTACCTTTGCTTGAAGAGATTTGGTTTGGAGTTGTTAAAATGGTATTTTGAAACAAAAAAACTAGAAAAAAATTTGAAAATATGAAGGTTTATCTGAATGTCAGTCTCTGCCAATGCCACCTTCACAACATCAAGATAAAACTCTTTCCTCACTTGGAACTATTATCATGAACTACACTGGAAATTTCTTTCTTTTCTGGCTTTAATGAAACCATAAAGCTGATGAGTATTTTCCACACATAAAGGGGAAATATATTATTTTATATATTGCATAGGTCTGGAGAATATAGCAAAAATAACATGGAAAAACGGTGTAAAAATCTGTTCATAATATATTTCCTGCATGTTAGCCAAAAACCTCTGCCAAGATTTAGTACTTTTTTGTTTTAAATAAGTGTTTTAAAAGAATATATATATATATTAAATTGTGGATTGCGTTTTGCCAAATTATATTTTTAAAAGCAGAGTTGGCAGTTTATGTTGCCTCTAGACACTTTGCCTCTTATGTTTGGTTGTTATTAAAAAGCATTTAGCACCTTATTCTTGGTCTTCAGTTGTCCACATTACAAAGTCATCACACAGTCCCAAACTACTGCAGTCCATGGTTGAAAGAAGCAGAGAAGAGAAAGTTCAGAGTTGTTCTTATTATAGGTCACGTCAGACATGGCAGATACTGGGACAGAATTACACATGAGAGACTGCATAATATCTGCTCACATTTTGTGTTCCTCAGTTTGGTGTTATTGGTTTTGCTCTTTAATGAGCCCTGAATTCACCCACTAAAAGGAAAAAAGAAAATATAGCATAGGGAAACTAAAAGAAAGATGGCTTTCCTTTATTCTACAATGAGCATGACTTCCTACTTTGTGATGATTCACCACAAATTTATCTTGTGATGACCATCTCAGTGCTTTCAAGCTCTCCAGGCTGTCCATAATGCTTCTGCAGCTCTTGGTTCTTCCCACCCTCACCTCTTCCACTGTGCTGGCACAGGAAGGACTTTTCCCTTCCCCTTCAGTCTGTTTTTCCTGCCATTCTGCAATTTTTCACCTCAGTAACCTGCTATCTGCCTCCCTAACCCTAGGGAGGACACCTACAGCTTCCCTCCACTCCACTCATGTATTTGCTAAATCCTGTACTTCCATACTCCCTACAAATGCAATCCTACCCACAGGACTGAATTATCTTATTCATTCCTCTCCTTTTTTTCTGCTCATATATGTCAAGCAGTCCCAATTCACAGACTTACTTGGAACCACTCAAAACTCTAATGGCAAGAAGTGTTTAACAGGTTGGATTGGACAACTGATATAAATTCCACCAGAACAGTGTTTTATTACAGTACATCCAAAGAATCAAGACTGTGTGATGGAGCCATGCCATGTTGGAGATTAACACTTTGTCTTGGTTATTTATCATCACATGCACTTTCAGCCAGGATTCAGTAGCAGGCTGCCTTCTGTAAAATGTGTTTTTAACTGTATATTAATATGAGTTGTATGTTCTGGAGAACAGACAGTGTTTGATAGTTACATTATGAGACACAGAGAAGTTTCTCACTTTTCTACAGGTAAAGACTTGCCAAAATAACTGTCAAACATCTAGCTTGCCAAAGACACAGTAATTATTTCCAAAACATTGAGAAAAGTTATTAACCCAGAAGTTTAGAATTATCTTCCAAACTGAAGTCAAATCTGAGGAATAAAAGCAGAAAAGAGATAAAATATGCTCATGCATGAACCCTCTGACAAACCCCAGGTAAAGACAAGCAAACATTTGTACACATCAGAAACTGAAGAGTCTTTCCTGTAAATGCCCTCTGCCTGGCTCTCTGGGAGCACCCACACCTATGCTGCTGGGCATGGAGAGGGAAATAGATCTCCCTAACTTGATCTTGTACACAAACATTATTTTATTTTCTGTCATTGGCACCCCTGTAAAGCTCAGTAATATTGTTTTGGATTTCATAAATAAATAGTCTCAACTAGGCTCAAACTAGGTTAACATTAGGGCATTTCATTAATAACATGGTGGCCCAAAAGAATTTTCTAAGGCACCCACATGGGGAGAAAGGCCATCTCCAAAAAACTGTGGAGCCAGTTTAGCATTCAGATCAGTATGGAATAAATGTCTTCTAGTCAATGAAGAGAGAGAGAAAAGTTCCCTGGTATATAGCAGGACATTCCAATGGCCTGAAGTGAATTTACAATAGCTTCACACACCTCTTTAAAAAAAAAAGAAAATTAAATAAAAGTCAGTTCTGGAAATGGGCATGAATGAACACCATCTCACTGAACCTTTTCATAAGCACAAGGTGCTGAGAAGTGCTTATTAAAACTGCAAGTGCTTGAAGCATGCTGGGATATCCTCTGCTGGATGTATGTGTCCCTTACATCCTCTAGCCTCCCATCAGGGCTTTTTTTTTGTTTGTTTATTTACAAGTCATCCATATGGCAACCCCATTAGGCACGTCATAAAAAAATTACTCAAGTGCTTGTCTTGTTACTCTAATGAAATTACATGTTTTTTAAAACCTTGCCATTCCAACTGCCATGTGTTATGAAAACTGAAGCCTACTGGGATGCCATTTCATGTAAAGTTTAAGTGCCTCACCGGTGAATATAATTAACCATAATAGCATTTTATTAGCCTTAGTTACGACTGCAAGTGAAGTAACACATTGCAAGTCATGCCAGCACACATAAAAGAGGGAGCAAGTACAATGCATCAGCTGGGAAGGAGACAGCTGCTCCCAGCAATTGCCCTCCTGTCTGGCCTAGCCAGCAGGGGTAGAGGATAATCCTTAAAAATCTCTGCTACAGGGCACAACCACTGCCATCAGGAGGAGAGCGAGGCAGGGGGTGAGGCTGAGCAGAGCTGGGGGAAGCCAAAAGCCAGACTGAGCTGCAGGAGGAGCATGCAGGAGAGCTGCAGAGGCACAGAAAGCTATGGCTGCTGTATGCTGGAAAAGGGTTCCCTGGCCAATTTTTTGGCTTCTTACCTCTGGAAGAAGATGCAGTGCACACCAGATGCTCCGTTGGCACAGGGAGTGTGGTGATATTCAGAAGGATGTCTGTGGCACTGCAGCTGCAGACAGCAGCCTCTCCAAATGGCAGAGCTGGAGCAATCACTGCTATTAAAGCTGAACAAAGTTAGATTTTCCAGTACACACCTTCATCTTTGCCTCACCAGTGTAATCTGATCATCCCAATCCATCTGATTCTCTGAATTCAGTCCAGATCACAGCTGGCAGAAGACAAGAATCAGGAGCAAGGGATGGTAACATAGAGGAGAAGAGGGTAGAAAAAACTGGTCAAGGTAGAACAAATAGAGGAAAAGTGAAATGCTTGCATAGGCATAAAGAGCTACACCAGAGGAGAGCAAACATTCAGAAAAAAATTCTCTTAAACCCTGTGTGTTACTACTGATATCCACAGGTCCTTGCTGAGGCTGCTGAAGCTGGTTACACATTTTGTGCACGTAGGAACCACAAGACTATATCTAAATTATTTTCTTCCTGCCAAGGAAGGAGTTAAAATACCCTGGAATGGATCCTATCCTACTGTTCTGAACCTGGGAATACTCCAGAAAAGAGCAGTTTGGCCATATCTGCCCACCTCCCCTTCCTTCTTTACAACTCTTTCTCACCTTTTGCAGTACCTACTGTCACTGTCACTGTCATCACAGGTCTGTTTCTGCTTAGCTGGTTACTACCAGAGAAAACCAACTAAAACAACAATCAAAACTGCTTGAAGCACTAGATATAGACTGCACATGGCAAAAGGAAGCAAGATTCTTGCTGAAATCAGCCTCTACCTCTTTCAAAAATACCCTTTTAGCAAAATAGTGAATACTTTGAAATATAAATATAGCCTAGGAAAAATGTGCTTCTATGACTGCTTTAAATAAGCAAGTTTATATTTTTCATCATGATGAGTACTACTATTCACCTTAATGATTCTTAACCTTTCTTTAGGGTGGTACATGTAGTGGAAGAACTTGATGTTACCTTTGGCCTAGTTAATTATCAGGGTAGGACTTTATATATATTCAAAACACAGAAAAAGAAAATGAAGATATTGATCTTTTAAAATTTATTTTATGTATTAGAGAGTGGCATTTGAATAGAACCCTGCTGCTAGAGGTCTGACAGTAGACAAAAATATTTTAGCTAAAAAGCAATGAAGAGGCAAGTGAGGGAGCACTAGCCATTTGGATGGATGAGGATCTAACACATTTGCAATTCATTCAGTATTACAGCAGGCTTGGGAACTGAACCCAGAAGTCTTGATTTCAGATCTCATGATGGAAACGTGCTTTATTTTGCATCTGGTTATCACTTTTAATAAGTTTTTCTGTCACCATAATGTTCCTGAGAAATAACAGAAATCACATCTACGTGATGTTGTCCAGAAAGTTCCTATGAAATTTTTGGTGCACTGACCTTCAGATTCATGGTGGATATTACAGTGTCATGTTTTCTATGCACCAGGGTGCCTGAAAAGCCCAGAGTGTGCATGGCACCATTTCTCATCCATCTCCATGTGATCTAAACTTACACGAGAGCTTCAGTCTGCTCAACTTGTCTCACTTTTCCTGCTACTCTCTCCCTGTGGCTCACTGGGGTATTTTAAAATGAGCCACTCTGTACTGAAATGCAATCTTATGTGGGCTGGCTGCTATCAGCAGGTCTCAGTGAAGTGCTACAAATTTGGTACAACTAATATTTCAAAGACTTCACTTGATCTCAAGCTTGATGCCTGATAAATCAAATAAAACTTTATTTGACTCTCCCAAAGCCATTCAGCTACCCATCCAAGACAGGAGTCTGCACCACAGTAACAGCTCTGACCTTTTTGGATGTGCTTTGCCCATTGTGATTATTTTTTTCTTTGGATTAGCTTAAGCAGAATCAGCTGACATGGTGAGGATGCTGATGAAAAGAAGGGGTACAGTAGACACATCAATATGTATATATCAAAAATAGTATTAATAAGTAATAATTTTTTTAAAAAATAGAATTTTTGGCTTTGCTAGTTCATTTAATTTTCCCAGATAAAATGTAAATTTTTAAATATACATTGCAAAAATGTACTTTTCTGTTCTCTCTGGACTCTATGGCTTTTTTTTCAGTCATCTAGAAAATCACTGCAGAATCTCTGTAAGACCTCCAAACTGGGTCTAATATTTACATTTACATTTGACAGTTTAAAAACTCCTTGTATACTGGGGCTTTTTTCATTGCTAAGTAGTTACATTCATGAAATTCTAAATTTTCAAATCTTCCTCCAATTGATACTCCTGACATTTCTCCTAGAAATATTTCTGCCTGCAACACATGTTTCTCTGAAGCATATTCTTAAAACATACCTAATTTAACCCATGGCAAAGGGGGTTATTAATGGTGATGGCATTAAACTTACACATTGAAGCATTTGGAATGTCATGTTGTTTTGTTCCCTTGTTTTGTTTTGGTTTTCTAAATATTACTCATGAAAACCTGGATTGTAATTTCTCTTTTTAACATAAAATAACTTTAAATAAAGAACTAAAAAATGTTCCTACATTAAATATATTTTAGAGTAGGCATCAGTATTACATTCAATATTTAGTTCATGCATAAGAGGATATATGATGTACCAAAGGTTTTGTTTAGCATAGGTTAATGTAAAACAGGTAGAAAGTATGTCTTCTGCCTATTGTCAAACATTTAAATTGAATGTCTACTTTTTTATATTTTAGGGTTTGTACTCCTCAAAAACACATCTCAAGTTTAATGTACTTTCTCTTTTCTTCCTACAGATTTCTTCCTCCTCCCTCCAGTCCCATTTCTCCTCATCTTCAGCCAATTCCCACCCATTCTCCTTCTCTGCAGCAATCTGCCTGCTCTGACTTCAATCCAAGTGAGCAATGAGCTGTAAAATCTCCTCTGCAAGCCCTGTTTTTCCAGAAATCTTTTCCCAGCCTTTCCACTCCCTAGAGTTCCATGCAGTACTCTTCCTGAAACCCACGGAAGGTTTTGAAATGCCTTTTGATCGTGGGGATTGAAACCCAAAAATGTTTCTGAAGAGAGATAAATCTGCACAAAATGGGGTCAAAGTACATCATCCTTACATTTCCTTCCTCTCTTATCAATAATGCTGTAGGATATCTACTATATTATACTGCACAATGGCTATAGACATTGCAATATGGACAATTATAAACACAGAACCCCTAAAAACTCTATTGAATATCATACCCTTACCTTTCTGAGTATTGTTTATGCTTGGAATTTTTTTTCTTCTGTGGAAATGATTGCATTTTCCTAGCCACAGATTATGTAAGAGGTGACAATTACATTTATTTCAAGTTGTAAATACACTTCTCTTATTAAATTCCCAGTGACAGCATTAAATCCTCAAAAAGATTAGCCAGTTAAGGTTTTCTTAATAGTGGAATTCTTTTGGGTAGAAAATGAAATGGAATTAAATGAAAAGTAATTGCTACCCTGTTCAACTTCACATGACAAGTGGCAACAAAAATGCCAAAAAGGGAAAAATTCGACATTTCTAATGCATCTGTATATTAATTAAGGGTGTCTATAGCAACATAAATCAGAATCAGGATGCTTTTGAAAAAACCTAGGTTGTAGGAAATGTGTCTCCAGATATGTCAATGCCTGTGCTATGTAGCATGACTTGCCATGTGACCAGGATATTCCAACCCTACTGTCCAGATTTCAAAGTCCCAGTCCTTGTTCTTGCCAGTTTGCTCCATGGAAAGCAGAATTCCAGCAAGCACTTAGCAGTACATGCCACATAGGAAGTTATGAGCACCACATATTTATTTTAGTGAAACATTTAACAGACACTGCCTTTCACCCTAAAGGTAAATTAACTGTAAGAGCAAGAGAAGAAGAGAGTGAGTGTAAATCAAGACTAAAATAATCTATTATGCTTTGTGATTATTTTGAATTAAAAAAAATCCAAACAAAAACAACAGACAAACAAACAAAAACAAAAACTGTAAAAAAACCCCAACCCCAAACAAAAACCAACTAACCACCCATAAAAAAAATTCCCAAACGAACCCACAGCTACTATGAATATATATCATAGAAGTGTACATGAAATAAGATATTCACAAAGTAAGGCAGGGCAGCTCTTGCCTTTCTCTGTACTCAAAGTGCCTCGCTTAATTTCCTAGAAAATTTCTTCACTTATGTGAATATTTCCAAACACAAATGTACTCATTTTCGAGGGAAAGCTAAAGGATGTGTAATAAAACCCAGACGTATTTCTGAAAGGAAACTGGCTTGTTTATAGACTGAAAATATGCCTTGCATTAGGGAAGTGTGATCACTCTCAAGTTTGTGACTTCCACAAAGCACAAACTCCAAACTCCCAAATCCTATTTGTGAAATGGAAAGAATGGGCCTTTCCATACTGGATCAAACCAGAATCCTGGGTAGTTCAATATCCTGTTTGTCAATATCCAAGAGAGCAGCCTCAAAAGAAAGCAGGAGAACTCCCCCAGGGAGCACGTTTCACACAATCTATCCACCCTCAGTACATTTCTAAGGGTAATTCTAACTTCTAAAGTTGGAACTTGAAAACAAGCTCTTAAATTAAGATTCAGAATTTTTACTATATTTGCAAGACTTATACTGAAAGTATTTTTTCATACTTCTGCTACCAAAAAGTTGTAAGTCACTCTCACTTAATTTGTTAGTAGCAAAGTGTGTGAAGACACATACATTATTTTAAGTTTTGTAAGGAAAAGTTGCCACAAATTACTCTAATCATCTCGATATCTGCAACCAATTAAAGCATTTCACTCATTTTTATTGATGGCTCTGAAATATTCAGAGAGGGGAAAAGGGGAAAAAAAAGAGAAAAAACTTAAAAAGGGCAGAAAAATGTTTCCTGGTCAGCAGTTAAGCCATTAAAACAACCACCATGTGGTGGGGTTGCAGCTTTGTGGTGGGGAGAGGGAGCTGTGCCGCAGGGCAGGCACCAAGCGGGACAGGAGATGGTTTGTCACTGCCACAGCCACTGAGAGCTGCAAAACACCCCTGAGCTGCAGTGAGGCATTAAGGGCCACAGCCTACCTGCAAGTGGCCTGAAGCTAATGTGAAATGGCAGCTGAGAGCAGCTCCACACAACTTTCTCAGCCTCCCTAAGTAATTGGTAACCTCTGAACCCCGCTCACATGAGCAGCTGGGGGGAGCTGCTCCCAGATAGGCAGAGAGGTCAGGCCACAGCCTGATTGTCTGCACCTTCAAACATGTGACCTTCTTCCTCAAAACTTTTTTTCTCACACCTCAAGATCATGCCACTGGCCTCCAGAACTGCACTTTGATCGGGGCTCAGAGTTTTTTGTTTACCTTTAGTATTGAGCCCAATCAAATGCCCTTGAACTGTACAGTATCAGCTTTTCCCAGGTCCTTTTAATTTGGGCAAAGAGAAACTAGCCTGTCTTAGCAAACTTCTACTTTACTTAGTGCTGATCTTGGACTTTTGCAAAACTGACAGTATCACTAATCTAATCCTGATGTCTGCAATGAGGTTTAACACTTGAAACATCCAAGTGAAGTTTAACTGGAGCTATTTGCTGAGCTTTTTGGTCCAGCATTTTTCTGGGGCATATCCAGCTTTTAAATTGAATATGACAGAATGTCCTGATTAGCCCAGTGTTGTGAAAAGTGGAATCAAAGCCTCATTTCAGGCTGCTACCAGGTACTACAGCATTCCTAATCACACATAGCATTTGATCATGCATGCACTAAAATTTTGCCAAACTAAGTCTTTGTTTTTAATAACAGAAGTGAAAGAATGGATGTCAATAGCCATTTGTTTTTTGTGAGATTTAAATAATTTTATTTGGACAAATATGCAAATACTCTAGCTGCAGAAAATATTGGTTATTTCTTCTATGTTTCCACTATCAGCATTTTCTGGAAATACACTTCACTTTCTGACCATGGTCCTATTTTCCAGATAAGCCTTTGTTACTTGTTTTTCTTTCCTAGAAATCCTGTTGTTGCCTGATATCCCTGACTCTGGATCACATGAAATATCTAATTTCCCCTTAATAAATAAGATGGTGGCTTGGAGCTGATTATTCCTCCAATAATAGAATTACCTATTCATCTGCTCTACTATCAGTTTATTTTACTGCATTTTGATTTCTGTTTTGGTGGAAATAATTTTCAAAGCAGGCTGTTATAAACTGGCAAAGGGCCTGCTCACAGTGCTATTAAGAATTACTATTCTGGCATGCTCTGATATTGAATTTCACATAGCAATCACTGGCAAGCCCTAAAATTGTTGCAAGTTTTACCAGCACGAAAGGACATCCCAGTACTCCAAAAATTCAGTACTCACTTAACCTAGTCAAATTCTTTTACAGTTTAGAAAGCCAGCTGCCTTGCAGTGACCGTCAATTTTATTGTACAAATCAATTTGTCTCCACTGACGGAAAATAATTGCAAAGCAAACAAATTATCCATGCTACATTGAACCCTATTCACTCTGGGGACGCTGAGCTTACAGCTTGAGAAGATTTTCCTCTGCCTGTCTCAGAAGTAGAGCTTGCTCTAAAAAACCCAACAAAACATTAAAAAATTGCATTGCTTTTACCCTTACTGCTGGAGATTTCCAGAATATTAATATTGCATTTTTCTAGGCATTAAGATGCCATTATGTGGAACTTTTCTGAGTATATTTAAACCCCAGTATATGATATGGCTTTATACACTAAATTTTTAGTACAAAGAGCACTGTTGTTGAAAGTGGAGGATTTGGAAGTGCTTGTAGGCTTACAAAGTCACTTAGGATCTTATGTAAAAGCCCAGTCCAGCAGCTCTCTATATAGGCCAATATCCACAGAGGGATTGAAATCCCTGAATAGACTGGAGGGTTGGAGTGCATTTGCTCAAATTTCACTCTTCAAAACCACCACGCTCTTTTCATCTGCCACTGGAAACATTTACATTCTGTCAGCATGTCTAATGCCCCATGAGTTCTGCTCCTGCCAAGCCCCAGAGCCCCTCTCCTCAGGGTGAGGGTCTGGAAGATGGAGAACATCAGCCTGGGCTCTGCAGGTGTCACTTCCCAGCAAACACCTACCAGCAGCTGGGCTTCCCCAGAAAGGTGGGCAGCCCCTGGAGCAGTCCCAGCTTGTCCTTACTTGAGCAATGCCATGTTCTTTATTTCTCCCTCTGGCATAACAGATATTTAAACACTTCCATGAAAAGTAGATCAAACTGAACCCTGCCTCAGGAAGGCTCTCACACATTCCTTCACATCCCTTTGGAGTTTCCCTGGGGACAGGATAGTGCTCAATGCAGCAGCTCCACTCAGCTCCAGGGAGGGTTTAGGTCAGGCCAACACCAAATCCCAGTAAAACTGAAAAAAGAGGGGCTGACCTGTAAGGAAAGGTCTGCTTGTAAGCCATAAGGAAAGGGGGGCACTTCATCCACCTGGGAAAATCATGGAGCTTCTGGAAGAAATATCTTGTGCCTTCACCACTCCCTAAGGAGTTGAAAGTGTCCATGATCAAAACTTTCTTACTTTTGGCAATTGAGGTCATGGAATCTACAGGTCACAAATGACACATCAGTTTGAAAGGACAATAGCATCACCCTGCCTACTTTTGAATAAAAATGAACTATGTGTAAGACTTGTATTTCCAATTATTCCAGTCTGTCCCAAGAATCACCTGGGCAGTAACTTTTTGTCCTAGTAGACCAACCTTTGAGGCTGCATTTAATTTCAAAGGTAACTATTTAATTTCACTGTCTCAGCATTTCAAAAAGAAGAGATGAAGCAATTAAGTTAGACTTTTTTCCCCAAAGATGATATTGAATGCAGTATTTGATAAAATATATCCTATAAAGCTTCTATTTTTAAAGGTGGTGTTTCTATAAATTGGGTCCTGTCATTATAAGTGAATATTACAGCCTATTGTACCTTCTATTTTTCTTTATCATTTATTGGAATATTTTAGCAAAGCATACTTGTAACTTGTATTGATGTAAATTCGTCAGGGGAAGGTTGGAAGAGATCTCAAATTTTCTAAAATTTGGAAATAGACATTCACTATTTACCTCCACTGAGGAATTTGTTTTGGTAAAACCCCTATTTCTTTTTGACTTCATCAAACCTACATGAAAGACAAGCCTTAGGAAAGTTCTAAATGCCCAAAATGTGGCATGCACTGGGTTGAAGCTTCCTTCTTCTTATGTGTCAAAGCCAAAAAACCTTTAGACAAACAGCAGTGAGAAGCCAGACTTCCTCAGTTCCAATGTTCATCAACCACCTCAAGCTCCTTACCAGACATGAAAGAAATAAAGAGGCCAAGAAGTCAGTGAAGGGAGTTACAAAATACTTGGTAGCATACAGCCTAAATTCTTTAATGACATTTTTAGCAAAAGTTCTTTCTGCCAAACGTAGTTTTCTTCACCATCAGATCTGTCTCCATTAATAATGTATAACGGCACTTCAAAATTATTCTTGTAAAGAACTTTCTTAATAGCAGACATCAACTTTGCTCACTGCTACAGAAGTCTGCAGAACTCAGCTTTTTGTGAATGTATGGAGTTCTTTATCTGAATATTTGCAGTTTAAAACATCACCAGGAAATATGAGAATTCCTGCCAGGAATCCATCCCAAGAGGTTAAGTCAAATCACTAGAGACACATTTCCATGATCCTGACCTAGGAAGAACATGGTCCAATCTAGTCTGTGATGAGAAAATATTTGAAACAGGGACAAATTTCTCATTGCCCTCCTCTTCCCCCACTAAGCTCACACTCTTCACCTCCACTTCATAACTTTTCATGGAACCAGAAGAACAAGTATTTTCTCCATATGTTTCTGCTCAAACTTTAGTTCCATTTGTGGAGAGGTTAACTTTCCAAATAAGAAGGGGCAAGAGTATAATCTCCACATTTGTATAAGAAATAATGGGCAAGAGCATAAGCATTCAGATGCTTGCAGGAGTAGAAGGTCTGAAAAAAAACAGATACATTTTATAGAACACATATTTCATGAGATTTCCAGGAGATTCTTCAGCTCCTGAAATAAAGTGAATTCTTTTTGGCTATATTGAAATGTGTCACTTTATTCTACCTCCTGATGAAATTTTGGGAAGTCTTGGAAATTAACATCAGGGTGGAAAAAACAATGTGGGAAGGGAAAAAGAAGAGCCAAAAATGTTTGTTCACCCATGCATTAACATCCCAGTAAAGGTTCATAAACAAACTTTACTATAACTGTGAGCTAATTCTAAATATTATAAATTACAAATTATAGATTAAATATAATAGAATAAATCTGGGCTTCCACTGAGCACTTGAGAAGAATTTCTAAGCATCAGATATTTCTCTCTCTCTTTTTTCATCTCATTTATCTGCTAAATACTAAAATCATTAATTATGTGGTTATCATAACATGATTATGTAAAAGGAACCAAGATGAGCACTACACTCAATCATGTATAAAATAAACAAACCACAACCAGGCAGATGGCACATTTGGGACCTGGCACTGCCCTGTGAAGTCATTTGCTGCTTTGAAACTGAAAGAGAAATGTCTGCAGGTTCTTTGTCACCAGTTTAGCACAAACATTTTAAAACTATCTTTTTGCTCAAACAGGTACAAGCCTTGTTTGTCATGATCCTTCTTCCCAGGCTCTGTACATAAATTTATGAAGCACGACTTTCAGATCTGCAGTCATTTAACATTCAGGTAACTTCACCTTTAATGTGTCTTCTCCCAGTTCCCACCTACAGCTCTAAGGGATAAGGAATCCCATTGCACTCATTTAATATTTCATGGATTGTGCTTTAAACCTGCAGTACAGCCATGCACTGCTACTGGGAGGACAAAAGGAAACACTGTATTAAGATAATATTGATTCAGTTAAGCAGAATAAAATGAAGAAAAGGTCAAATTGGGGCAAAGCTAGAAATGCATCCCTGGCAGTTAACTGTTGTGATTCAGCTTCCAACAACTGCAGAAAGGGCATGGAAAGAGACACTCCAGTGTTCACTAAATGTGCCATTACTGTGGAGTCATCAGACTGCCTCGAGTTATGTTTTGTCCCCTAGGCAATCATCACAATTAATTGGGCATGCAATTTATCATAGACTAATTAAGTGGTTTCTACTGCATTTATCACTGCTTGTAAAGTGAAGGACCTCATCCTGACTTTTTATTTGTAACACTGGCAATGCAGTTTAAAACACATGATTCATCACTTCTAGTTAAGTTTTAAATTCCCAGCAACTGAGCACCCTCGCACCCAGGAGGGAGCAACAGTCCATCCCAGTATTGTGGGGCAGATGTGTTTGCATTTCCCAGAGTATTAGACTGGTTTCTGCAGTAAAAGTCCTTGATACACATGGATTTGTGGGAATTTGTGTGTGCATATGTGTTCAAGCAATTATCTCTACTTGCCACTTTTGGCGAATTGCAATCAAAATTTGAAAGATAGAGAAAGATCTCAAAAGAAAGAAATCCTGCTAAGGCTCCTACTGAGAAGGTGACCTCACAGTAAGTTTATCCCTGCTTGGACATGGGGGAATTTTACCTTGAGTCACAAACCAAGAGGACACCAGTCACACTTGGTTCCTGTGCTCACAGATTTATGTGTACTCACCACTGCTCCTCTGAGATGTTACAGTTTTCTGCTGCCATCAGGATATTTGCTTTGGTCATGCTGATCTGGGAGTCCTTTTACATTTTTCATTTACAGTTGCTTAAATAAGATAGCAATTTCAAAAGAAACCTCATTTGAACCAGACTTCATATTTAGAGCTGCATCACTTTTAAAGACAGGGCAGATCAGGGGTACCTGTGTAGTCATGGTGGGATATAGTTCCTTCTGAAAAGTGTTTTTTCACCACAGATCTTTTGAGCAGACTCTCTCCTGGCTTATTCCTACTGATGTTGCTGGCTATGCCAAGAGAATTCACATTTGGATGCTTTTTCTGGTGTAACACATCCAACAACTTTGAGCCAGGGTAGAGATCCCAGCTCACCATCCCTGCCTAAGGAAATAGGAACTGAGCCAGTATCTTGGGCCATCACTCCAAGGTCAGATACTTGGAAAGCTCCAGGAGCACGTGTACAATATCTGTTAATATTCCAGAGTTTATCTATGTGGAATTGTCTACAGAGAAATGAAATGCATTAAGGTGATGAAGGATGGAGGAATTTGAATCCAAATGATTACAACAAAAATCTGTTCAGTGTTGTTTCTGTAAATGGCATAAGAACCCAATCTATTCTCCAGCAAGACAAGGAAGCTTAGCTACTTTTTTTTGGTTATTAGGGCATCTTAGCAAATACTCCTGGGTCCACATAATGACTACTCCCATATGCTCCTAAGGGTTGTGTGGTCTCTTCTCTCAGTCTGCACACTGCAAGGTTAGCTTTACACACAGAAAATCAAGATTGCAAAAGCATTCCTCAACAAGGTGACATTTCCCATTTGGTCCTCAGCTCTTCATTGTATTTCCCACCCACTTAACCACAACATTCATTTTTATAAACTAGACTGTCAAGAGCATGCCTGCACCACCCTTTTGCATTTTTAGCATGGATTAAACAGAAGAAAACTGTCTTGTGCTATGCCAGCTTCAAATCTCTGCATTTACATCCCTATTCAGATATATTATCAGTCATGGTTAAGGGTGGAGGATGTATTTAATGGCATAGCTCTACTACACACTACTATGCCAAGTGGTGATGAATTACCCAAATTACCTTTAAGCCCAGCTACATGTGGACACTGGAAGTAGTAGCAAGACTGTACTGTGTTCTTCTAAGTTTTCATTCCCCTTCACTTTTTGACATGCCACATGTTTCTCAATTTTGCAGCAGCAGAATAGATGAATGGATATCAGCAGTAGCAGAAGGAAAGCAGAGGAGTCCCTGACCTTTAGTCAAGATGCATCTTTAAGGAAATGTAAGACTTAAAGTTATCAGACAGTCTAGTGCAGCCTGAAATCTTTCTCACAGTCTCAGGGCCAAGATGCCATACCTGCTTTGTGTCCACCTTTTGCCAAAAGTGCCCATTCCTACTCAAGAAAACATTCAACCTGACATTCAGTGAGGGGCAAATGGCCAGTTCCCACCAGAGACATTCCTGCATCTCATTTTTTGTCAGCTGTCCCTAGACTCAGCAGTGGAGCTTTGCTTTATTTTGATAGTAAATTACAACATCATCTTAAAAAAGCTAAGAACATTAAAATATTTGCAAACTGTGAAAATCATTCCCTCGGGGTAGAATTGAAGCAAAGTACTTGACAAGAGTTTAACATGAAAATTGACATTAAACAACTAATGAAGACACCCACGGCTATACAATATCTTGAGGGGTTATTTTAAAGGAGACAATGTGCATCAGTTCTTTGTGCATCAGAACCATATGCCTCTACATAAGTTGAGATTTCCACCATTATGCATTTCTTTGCATAATGGAGAATGAGAAATCCCTGAGCAGACAGGTCTTTCAGAGGAATGACTGTGTGGTATTATGCTGCTGTTGTTTCCCATCAATGAAGTGGGCAGAATCTGAATAAAAGGAGGGTGGAGGGAGAGGAAGCAGTGGGGACCAGCCTGGGAGAATGTGGGGGTGGCATTACTGGACAGCAACCTTTAATGAAGTTTTTCCTCTTTCTTTAACCATATTCAAGCAGTAGTAAGATACCCTGGAAATCAGACTGCTGTGTCATGTACAAAGTTACATAGGTGTTTGTGATTGTGCACACAAACTTAAAGTCTTAGATCTTTTACAGAGCAGATATTTTACATCAGGTTATTGTCCCTGTATCTAACAGATTCATTTATCTATCTGATTTTTCAGTCTACAGTGATCATATTTGTGTGATGAAAGCTAATAATCTTCAGGATTCTGTCAAAGAATAACTGCAAAACCAGCAACCACTGCACCTCTGCTAAAAGAAAACTTGGTTTTACAAACACTAGCAATGCAATGGACAGACTGATTTTTACAGCTCCTTCCCTGTATCTTTGGAACATTTTTACCTGTCAAATGTTTTTCCAAACAGTTCTTTAGGGTCTTTGTAGAATTTGAAGACATGTTTCCTGATTTGTAAAATTTTCAGGATTCAGACTCAATGCCAGTCAAAAAATATCACTGTTAAGTCATAGAGACTTAGGTCCATTCTCTTATTCTTTTTTTGGCTGAACATAAACCAGATGGAGCTCTGCTTTCTTACAAGCTTCATACTGGCAATAAGGTTTTGGCAAAGTTTTATAAATAAGTATATATTTCTACATGATAAAGTGATATGAAAAGGACTTGAAATCATCCTTGGTAGAATTTGCTAGTACCTTTAAAAGAGGACATCCTTGAAATTCACCTTAGTATGTGTAAAGACTAGAAATTTATCCATTTTGTCCGTGAATTTCTCCAATTGTCTACACTCATGTCTCTGTGTGTGCCAAAAATTGTGCCAAAAATTGCCACTGTGTTGGAAACTTGGGGCCTGGCTAGAGTTGGTATGAAAATGTTTGCATCTAAGCCAGTACATCATTATCTACATTGACTATAAAATTATCTTAGAGCTACTATCTTGGTCATGTATATTTACATTAAAGTTTAGTGGGTTGGTGCTTTCCACAGTCCTCCTCACAGATCCAGTCTGATAAATGTATTTAATACACTTTAATAGTGGTGAGAAACTAACCATGGCATATTTTCTTACATTTTTTTATTTTTAACTATAGAAATGGAAGTGTTCAAGGCCAGGTCGGATGGGGCTTTGAGGAACCTGTTCTAGGGGTATTGGAACAAGATGAACTTTAAGGTCCTGTCCAAACCAAACCATTCTAGGATTCTCTAATACTATGATTTATGAAAAAAATCAACTCAAGAAATACCAAGTAGCCTACCCAGAAGGGTCCTAATCACTAGAAAATAACCCATTAAGAAGGAATATGTGGTTCCAAAGCATTTTTATGGATGAAGAGCTGAGGATGTACCAGCTATACTTTCAACAGAGGGATACTGAAGGCTCTGCCTTCTCTGGCTGGGTTTTTATTGCAAGTTGACACAGCTACTGCAGTCTTTTGGATGAGCAACATGAGTGCTGATTGGACCAAGCCTTTCAGGGAAGGTAGTCAAAGAAAAATCCAATTTGTGAGTCCCAGCAGAGAATGAAATAGGAGCTGCACCCCCGAGCATGCCATGACTGATGATTTTGAGCAAGCCAACAAGGAGATGTTTGAGTGTTATTAACATCAGAAAAAAAGGTATCCTGCATCCTTTTGGTGCAAAAATTGGAATAGCTGAGTAAAGGCTTTGAGATTTTAAAATTTGGGCTTGTCCAATTATTTTGCCTAAAATGAAATGGAATTCTGGCAAGAAATGGGTTTTCGTGTGTCCTCTACACAAATGGGACAAAAGTTTTGTTAGTGATTTCAACTCGACTGCAGTGATTTATTTCTAGAGACAGATGGGTCTGCATTCAGTTTTCAAAGTAAGTTTCTCTGTTCTCCATTCATCTCTTAACACGAGTGAAAAAATAAAAAGTTTGTCAAAACAAACTTCTGACTTCCTGGTTACCTACTGGAGGGCAGAAGAGTTGCCTTGAGCACTGCATTAGTCACAAAACAATGTTGTTTTAGCTGCCATGTCTCTCCTTTTGTTTGCTTCCTGGTAGCCTTAACCACTAAGCCTTACTGCTGCTTTAACTTGCTCAGATCTTGCCTTTTATTTCATTACTAATTCTGTTACTGAAGGCTTTCACCTTGTGAACTGCCTAAGTCTGGTATTTCATATTAATTAAAACAGAAGAACTAACTAAATCACTTGCATTAATGTACTAGTGCTAATTTTTAGCAGAAAAACTTACATATTCATATTTTGACCACATCAACGTTTCATTCACTTTAGCTGATAAAAAATTAATGAAGAAAAATACCTTAGGTTTTGTGACTCATTGCTTATGAAGATTAATTTTGAAGATATTATTTGCTTTGAAATAATTTATTAAGTCTTCAGAAATAATAACTAAATTAAATAAAGACAATATTACTTTTTTATTCCTAAGGGCTCAAATATCTTTCTGATTGCAGTGTAAAATAATAATGTATATGTATATGACCTAACTTGTAATCCAGGATTGTTTATATGTACATGCTATAAAAATATGCCTCCATGTATGTGCACATGCATCTGTGTGTATATATGAATGCATGAGTGTGTGTGTGTATAAATTAAGAGATGTTCCAAATGAACACTCTAATTTTTGGAGTTCTGGTTGGTGATATTTCAAATTTAATAAACATAAAAACCCTTTCCCAATTTTTAGTTCATTTAGAATAATGTCTGCATGAGCAAGAGAAAGAGTAAACTTAATAAAGGGTTTATAAAGGCTCGTGGCATTTCTTAAAGACCCAGGAGAATTTGCATCATGGGCACAGGGATGCAGAGACACCTGGGGCCCTCCCCTAGTGCTACCCTAGCCCTGGTACAGGACATGATGACATCCCAGAACTAAACCTTGGAAAGAGATTATTATATTTGTTCAGTTGACACAGACATAACCACTGGCTTTATTCTACTTCCCAAAAAGAGCTCATGATATATCAGCTCAGTTTAAACATCTTTGCTTGGGGAAAATGGCCAAGGTTTTGTTTGGAAGCATTTGCAGCACTGGAGATGTGAACCAAATCAAGCTACATCACACAACCTTTGTCTGCCTAAAGTTTCTAATGTCTGTAAAAAGCCTCCTTTAAAGGCAGAGACTCCCTGGCCATGCCTTGTGCCACCTGTCTGGGGAGGATCAGCTCCAGCCTCAGGAAGCAGTGCCTGGAGGTGGCCACTGGTCTGGTCCAGACCAGAATGTCCCACATTCCTCCCTGCTACTCTGTCTCAGCCAAAGGTACACTTTGCAGTTAGTCCAGCAAGAATTTACCTGTGAAAACAGTCATAAAATCTCAGAAGTGCATTTTTTCTTCTTCCCCCAGGGAAATAGTTATGTTGGTGCTTGGGCTAGTTTGTTCACTTCCTTTGGGTGGCAGCTGTGCTAGCAAAAGTCCTCAACACCCACCTGCCCTCAAGACCACCATGTTCTCATTTTCTGATGACCTGCCCAGACTTCTTACGGTCAACATGAGCCAATCTGGGGAACAAGTCTGTACCGACTTGGTTCTTGTAAGAGAGGCTGATGAAAAGGGATAATAAAACCATAATACAGCTATTCATGACTGATAATCCTCATTAGATGGATTTACTTCATAAAGTTATATCATCTCCTCCCCACAAAACAATCTCTTATCTTTTTCAGCAGCTTTTTCTGATAGGACTGCCAGCAGCTCATTAGGAGATACCTCACACCTGCTTATGAGATAGACAAAAAAATTTTGTCCTCATCATTACAATATCTTTTTATTGAAGACCCTGATGCTTAGGGAAATTCAAACCCCACTTATCATTGTAGGAAAAACAGACTTGACTTGGTGAAGATTTTATTGTTAGTCAAAAACGGAGTAGCATAATGAGAAAGAAAACCAAATTAAAACCACCATCCCCACCCATTTTCCCAAGCTCTCACACTCTGATGTAAGCCACCTGGACCCAGAATCAAAAAGGTCGTCAAAGGGCTACCTCAGTGAGAAGCCCTTCTGGGGTCCCCTAAGAATAAGGGATGGCTGGAGGCAGAACACCTCTTCACAGAGGTCTGGCTGCCCCACCAAGGAGGTCAATGAGAAGCCCTTTGCCTGCACAACTTGAGACAACAAGATGTCAGAAAAGAGAAATGCCAAAGGGATCTCTCCTCCAAAGTGCTGTGAAGACAAAGACAGCAGGGGAAGTATACTGCAACCTCCCCATCCACTCCTTTTACTCTGTGGAAGCTTCAAAAGGCACATCTTACAGTGAGGGAAAACAGCATGAGAGTACCTCTGTACTTTGTAAAGAGGTGTGTCAGCTTCAGCTCACATTTCCATCCAAGACACTCCAACAGCTCCAATCCCTGCTGCTCCTCCTCCCCTAGAGGTTGAATCTCCAGTGCCTCACTGCTGTGGGGTGAAAGTCCATCCATGACAGAGCTCTCCCAGCCCGTCTGCAAGCATCACCTCAGAGACACACAGGCTTGTCTCATTTTTGATGGCTGCTTTTGCAACCACTAAAGACACTTGTGGCTTGTTTTTGAATTTCAGTGCAATACTGGAGTGATGGACACAAAGAAATGGCACTGGCTTGGCAAACTCTGATCGACAGCTTGCTCGCAGTACTTCAGAACAGACTGCAGTATTGTTTTGGAGTGCTTCCCTTTAGCTGCTAAACCAAGGCATGAAAGGGAAAAACTGCATAAACACTGTGAAAAATGATAGCAGAAAGAGGCAAGAAATGGAGAAAAACTGCATAAACACTGTGAAAAATGATAGCAGAAAGAGCTTCTATTACTCAGCGATTTTGACACTTCAAGTTCTGTTTTCAGCAGTTAGCTTAGGATACTTTTCTCTTCTTTCTTGTCTTTAGGAAAACAAAGATGCTCCTTGCAAAGCCCAAGATTGGAAGACAATTTTGCTACAGGAGACAAAGATGTAAACAGCTGCAAACTTTTATGTTTTTGTTTATTATTGCTATTTTTGATCTCAAAAGTTTTTATGAATGGAACAAACAGACCCAAATCTTCTTTTGTATAATTAATGCACACAGCTTGTGATTTAACTGCTGATATTTTTTCATGTGTTCTTGGCTTTTTTTCTGGCATGTGAGTGGAAGAGAAATTGCACATATTACATAAGCAGAGCTTTCTCTTTGCTCTTTATGCTTGTAATGTTATTATCTGAACTTGCATGCTTTGACTTGGGAAGATTCATTGCTGGCAGAGCAATGAGGTCTGGACAGTTGGCAGGTCAAAACATTTATTAGTGTGATTGTGCAGAAAAGTTTGGCTCCATGGTAGAGAAGATCCCTCTGAAATAAATATGCAGACTGGGAAATTAATTATTAAGGAGGATGTTGCAAAAACATACATCAATAGTGTTCAATATGTGGTTGGAAGGTAATTGAAAAAAATTATGTAGACTCTGACTTAAAAGGAGAGGGAGTCTGATGAGCACACACTGTAATTTCTGTCAGCACCGTCTGGCTGCTGAACCTGTCACAATCCAAAGTAGCACTGGAAAGAGGCCAAGCCCAGTCTCCAAGGCAGGGTTCAAGCATGACAGACACTGCCAGAGAACTCTGGTTATTTCTCACTTCTTTCCTATGTTACTTTCACTTCACTTGCAGGAAGGCATGTTTCACTGAAGCATTTTAATCCCTCTTGCTATTTAAAAAGTATTTAATATTCTCCTAAATTTATGTTCCATTAAACTCTCTATATGAGTATCTTACAGAGGTAGGTGCAAGAGAGAGCTGATCTCTGTGTTCATTTCCATGTATTAGTTACAGAGCTGCCTACAGCTGCTTAAATTTCACCACCACTTAAAAATCCTTTGAACCATATTATAGTCATGGGGTGGGTTATTTTGGGTTATGACTTTTTATTTTTTTAACAAAACTGTCTGATATTAAGCACACATTGCTTGATTTAAATAAACATTGGAGAAGATTTATGTAATGCAGTTCAGGATACACATCCGAGCCAATACTTTCTCTCACATATATATATAAAGAAATAAGTCTATATTAATCTCAAATAAAAATAGAATGGTGATACTAATTTTAATTATATTGTTATTTGGCTGGCTTTGGCCAATTCTTTCTTTCATTTTCTTTCTTTCCTTTTCTTTCTTCTTTCCTTTTCTTTCTGAAAACACCAAAAATATGTCCTGAATCTCATCTAAAGTGAAATAGATTTTTGGGAGCTAGTTAGTCATTCTACCAGTCTTTTCCCCCTCCAAGGGAACTGAAAATTGAAGAAGTCCTCTTATGAAAAAGATCAAATAGTTCCAGAAGACTGAAGCACACCTTTTCCTCACAGTTACTTCAATACAGTTTAATAAATCCCTTCTATAGAGGCTGTTGAGGGTGAACCTGCAGAAGGTTCTGATCTTAACTTTTTCTCTGCTGGACACTAATTTTTATGACTGAGGTAGAAGAGAGGCTGTTCTTGCTCTCTCATACCATTTTCACATAAGTAGTATAGTAGCACAGCAAACTAATTTTTCAAACTGTTTCAAACATAAGATATCTTTACAACCTACTCAAAAATCTTATTTCCCAAGCCTTGACTCCCATCTGCTATTTCAATTCAGGACTGCAGGAAAGAAGTGGATGTTCTGCACAGTCATTGTGTTTTGCATTTCAGTGGGCTTAGGTTTACTGTGATCACTTGAAAAAATTTCTAAATAACTCTGGAAGAATCTAAGAAATACTTAGAGAAAACGTCTTTCTAAGCATACAGCACATTATGTGCTTAATAAGTGCAGCTAATACTTAGCAATTTCACATACTGTTCTGGTTTTGTTAGCTTCATCACTGTTTTCACAGGAAGCTGGCTTTGAAAAAAACTACCACAGAAAACAGTAGTAATACCTATTACTGGAAATAAAGTCTGGAGGTGTATCTACTGCTCAATTTTCTTTGGCATATTTAGGGTTCAGATTTCCTTTAACTTGGCAAGCCTGGGCAAGGAACACTTATCCATGTGCATGCAGTACATTCACTCCCATATAATTACTTTTTGTTAATGCTCTGAAATAATTTTCTTTCATTTTAACATAGTCTCCAGTCCTGCAGACATCCAAGCACATGAATAACAGACTCCTAACTTCAATCAGATTACAACTGGGAATAAAGTACTTAGCCATGTGCAGCATCTGGTTGCAGAATTAAGATCGTTCATCTCCTGGGTCTTCCTAGGAAGCTGTAGTATGAGATATGTGCATGTGGACTGTGGGGTCCATGCAATGGGGCTGCTTTACCTAAGATGAGCAAAAAAATTTTAGAATTCATAGGGCAATTCACACAGGTAATCCAGCAGCTCCTGCAGAAGGTATATCTGCTCCAACAATCACACTATTCACACACTGTGTCATTTGGAGAGGGAAACACAGTCTGTACAGGGAGTTCATTAACAGTTCAGGCTAAAAGGAAATGTGAGTCTATGTGTTTCATCAAAATCAAGGACTTTTTTAATATATATATATCACCTTAAAAAATACATTGCATCTGATATTTGAGAGAGGACAGCATTTTGAAAGACCACTATTCACTGAGCTTTACTCAATTATCTTGAAGTTTTATTTCTTTGATGTCTGCAAGTTTCATTTCATCAACGTGTACATAGACTCAGAACAGGGCATGATGTTAAAAACTTTCACTGTAGTATGTCACGCTTTAACCTAAATGCCTCATGAATTATCTCATGTATTTTTCTATGTCCACACACATTTATAGGATGTGTGTATTTCCAGCAGTAAAGGCATTTTCCAGTATTTTGCTAAGTACATTAAAAGCCTATTTTTAAATTTATAAAAACATTTTAAATTAAAAAAAAAAGACCCTACATTTTATGCTGTTATTAGAAGAGGTAATGAACTTAATATGCTGATGTAAAAAGGGAAAATAGAAGACTTTTCTGAGTGTTTCTGAATGTTGTTTTTAGCATGTTATCATTAATGTATTAAAACATGTACAAAAATGCATTAAAGGATCAGGAATATTTTCCTTCAGGTACTTAGAACCTAATAAATAATGAATGTGATGATTAACTACATGGGCAGAAGTACAGAGCATTACCAAGAAAAAAAAACTGCATAAAACCTGGCCTTTGAATGGATATGCACCGTCGTCTTTAATACTTAAAAACCCACTTGAATATAATCAGTTGTGTGTGAAGAGAAAACAAAAGAAGCAAGCGTGCTTGAATTAACATTATATTTTAGTGGAACATTTAAATATTGCCAGGAGCAGCCAGGGTGTCTGGAGCGGGGTGGAAGGGCGCCGTGGAGCGCGGAGCAGAGCGCGGCCCCGCTCCTCAGCGCTGCTTGAGCAGCCACAGGGGCTTGTGCAGGTCCAGAGAGCTGAAGTACGACCACCACCAGGGCTTCTCCCTGCCTGCCGCGGCGCCCCGAGCCTCGGGCTGCCCGTGCTGGCCGTGGGGGTCGAAGAGCTCCAGCGGGTCGTAGGGGTCGGGCGCGCCCTCCATGGCGCGGCGCAGCAGCTTGGCGGGCCAGGCCTCGGCGGGCCGCAGGACGAAGTCCACGCGCCCGGCCTGCTGCATGCCGGCGGGAATGGTGACCCGCTTCATCACCCGGCTGTAGCCCGGCGCCTGGGCGCTGATGATGTACGTCCCCGCGGGCAGCAGCCGCCAGTAGTCTCCGTCGGCAGCTTGGGAAGGCAAAGCACAGCAAAGCCCAGCTCAGGCGCGGCCTCGCAGCCGCCCGTGGGCACACGCACGGCTCGAACGGCTACGGGCAGGCCGTGGCTGTGGCTATTTGCTAGGAGCAGCAAATAACAGCAACACACTTCTTCTTGGGCAAAACAAGCACTTTATAGAAACCCAACCCATATTTATTTACAGGACAGTTCGTGAATCTAAGTCAGGATAGCAGTTCATTGGGCAACAGCAGAAAACATCCCATGTCACGTACATCACGCACTGTCCCACGGTCACCACCAGGTGCTAATCGATGTTTATTAATTCCTTTCTATTTGTAAGAAAGCTATCATCCTGAGATGCTGGGAAAGCCTCACAGCCTGGGAAGGAAGCTCAGAACCTGAGAAAAGGCCTGGCTGGAATTTGCTCAGCAGAGTCCACACATGGGAGCAGCTCAGATTTTGGAAAATATTTGAAGGCAAATTCTAGATGACGGGAAGGGGCTTTGCCTGTGAAAACCTGGCCCTTGGGAGCTAATGGAGTAAAATTCACATATAAAATGGCAGTAACTGATGCTCTGGTATCACAGGGAAGAGATGCTTTCCTTCATGCTGCTTTTCCCAAGGGTACAAGGAATAACTCCCAAAGAAATTAATTTAAAACTGCGTGAAACTTAAGAAAGTGAAATCAGAATCCAGGCTGCAATATATATACATATATATATTTAGAATGTCTAAGGAGCTAAGAAATCCCTTTTTTATTAAATTACATTCAATTACTTTGCAGACATTCTTGCATGTTAGTCTATGGAGCTGGAACTACAGCTGGTATAAATTGCCATTAGTGTAAAATGGGTGTAAATTTCCTCCAGCTGAAGGTTAGACCCTGCAGGCAAAAGCAGGGAGCCTTAAAACTGAAAAATTTATTCATCATTTTATATTTCCTTTATTTTGAACGGCAAGTCTCTTAGCTCAGTGAGTGTTGCATTAATACTATTTTCTTGTGGAATTTCTTAGTTCTCTTTAACGCTAAAATCAAAAAACTTTTCAACCATATGACATTTTTAACCCCACCTAACTCAGAACAAATACTCTTTCCTAGAGTGTAAACGTATTTTTATTTAATTTTTATTCCTTTAAAGGTCCACTGCCAATGGGAAGCCACTGTCTGGGAAGAAGTTTGAAAAAGACCCTAATTCATGCCAGAGTCTCCCAGCAGCCTCAAGAATCTGCATCACCTCCACTATTGTATCCCCTGTAGTCCTAGTTTTTTTGAAAGCTGGAAAACACGCACTACATTATAAGCCATTCTGGCTTCCTAAATTGATTCAACAACTATCATTAGAGCAAAAGATAACCATTCATATCTTCTATTTTGCACTTCTATGGCCTACCCTGTTCTCACTGAAATCAATAATAAAAAGAAAGCATTGATTTCAGTGACAGCCTAAGAGCTCAGAACTTTATGACTGTGAAAAGTAACAGCTGTATATGCCCCAATATATGTTTATCAGTTGGTGACTGGTATAAAGTGGACATAATTTTAAATTCTAATAATAGCTGTAGAAAAATTGCACAAATTTATGCATTTCTACATGAACAAGAAAGGTTGTGGGCCTTTCAATTTCTGCAATTATTCTAGTTGTGAAAATGAGAGAGGATTCTACTGTACTACCTACACCATGTTCACAATATCTCATTAACTAACTAATTCCATCAAGGCTCCCCATCTCCACATGCTGAGTTACAGCCTCTGAGCAGAGCTGTTGCCATATTCCCCCAAACACTGGCTTTGGTGGACAGCAGACTGTTCCAGGTGAAGCTTTCCACATCAAGAACTCCATCATCCCAGAGACAAGACAGATTTAGCAGCCAGCTTGACATGTCTTCTCTCTTCTTCTAGAACAGAACTCCCACCTGAGCCTTCAGTTTTTCATTGAGATACCATTTATACCAAACATGACAATACTTTTGCAGGTTAAGCTCTCAGTACTTTCACTCTACCCCAGGAAAAATATTAAACTAAAAATCTTACCTGTGGTGACATCATGCTGAATGCCCCTGACTGAAATACGAGCATTTTTTGATTGGGTTGCCAAACTTATCAGACACAATTCCTTTTATCCCCCGATGAACCTGGCAAAGGAAAGCAAAGTTAGATGGGAGTCACTTATTACAATACCACCTCCTCATCACAAGGAAACCTTTGTAGAGAGGAAACAATTGTCAAAAAGTTCAGCCATCTAGAGGCTCTCAGGAGATAATGGCCTTTCAGATCACATTCCCTATTTAGCGAGGTCCAAGGGGACTGAGGGAAAGGGATAATGGAACCAGAGCTTTTTTGGGATAGGTATGTGGCTCTGCATTGAGCACAAATCACTGGCACCTCATGGTCTGACCACAGTATTTAAGGACTGTTTCTGAATGTCTGCCCTGGACACAGAACCACAAAGAAATGAAAAGTTAAAGCTTTCAAAACCAATGTGATGCTCTGAACACAATGAGAAGGCATCACTTCAGGTACTTGTGGCTCATCATCACTCTGCTGCCTACACTTCACTGCCTGTCAGAATGTCATGACAGCAGTGTGTATGATACCCATTTTCCCCTTCTCTACAAGCACAGAACTGAGCTGCTTGAGCTGTTGAGAAATGTGCTTGGTGACAAACTAAAGAGCAGTGTGAATTCTGTCATACAAGGAGTTGCACAAACAGTTGTATTGGAATAAAATTTTAAAAATAGAAAAAAATTTTGAATTATTAAAACATTAAACCTCTTAAGGTTCTCTTTTTACGGTCTTCCAAATTTAAAATATTTTATATCTGGAAACCTATACGAACTTTTTAAGAGAAAAATAATTTCATTTTGATTTTTTCTCTGAACAGCTACCACCAACTTGAGTTGTTTTTTGCTTCACTTCGCCTCCTTCTTTTTTCTCTTCCTCTCACTTTCCCTTCCCCTTGTCACAAAAGAAGAATGGGAAAATACCACAAAGCATCAAAACAATGGGAAAAACATATTTGCTTTTCTATTGGAATATAAAGATGTTTAAAAATAACCATTAAAGTATCCAACTTTAGTGGAATTGATAAGGCAAAGCTTGAAAAAAGAAAGTCTAGACTAGTGAGAGCAGTTTTTAATCTAAGGACAGACTGTGTTGTCACTGCTCTTGTTAAGCAGCTCTTCCATTCTGAGTGAAGCTATTCAGGTTTAGGAAGGTTTAGGAACAACTCAATATAAGGATTTGAAAACTATCCCTTATAATGAAGCACTGCAATTGGCTTTGCAGCATGAACTTGGGGATTTGTCATATGCATAGAGAGTAAATATGGTCAGAAGAGTCATCTCAGACTCAAATTCAATTTACAATGTAGACATACTCAAAGTTGTATGATATGACCTCATCCAGTTTCAATAATAATTTTGCAATTATAACATGACAGCATAAAAATGACAAAACTGAAATTTCTTTAACCATTTTGCTTTGGTTTGCTATAGTAAATTTATTATATTTCATTTTTCCTCAAATTGGTGTCACGAGTTTGGCGGGGTGTTTTGATATTGCTTCTGATGGGGGAACAGAAAAGTGTTTAGGAAAATGAATTCTACTTCTGTGTGTTAAGGCAAGTAGATTTGTACACACACCAAACAGTCTGGTATATATCAGAATAAGAAAAGTTTGAATTGGTTATGGCAGATTTAATCCTTATCAGGGGTAATTCAGTCATCCTTATCTGCAAAGTTGTTTTGCTTACTGTCCTGCATTTACTCAAAAAGCTTTTCCGGCACAGACTTCTACAGTATCTCACACTATAAAATCTTTACATCTTGAAGACTTCAATTGTAATATATATGGATTTAACCCAGCTCCATTTGGATTCACTAAAACTCATTTTCATCAGACAGCTGTAAAACGAAATGAGTTTGGTGGTCTGTACTGTAGACTTTATTGAATGATAATACTTACCACAAGTAGCAAGAGGTTGCTTAGAAGGGCCATAAAAACACTCCTAACAATTTTAAATTACTGCATACTCTATCAAAATAAGGCATGACAGAAAGCTAATCTACTAATGGCTGAGAGAAAGATGAGCAACTTCTGCTTCTGTGCTCACTTACTTATTGTCAGTGAGGTATTTGTTTTTGCTGAGCTTAAAAATATTATTAAAAATGACATTTAAGTTGTATGTTTTAATGCTCAGAGACACACAGTTCTTTAGAAGATTTGGCTTCAGATATTTAATAACTACTTTCATAAAGAATCAAGATGGAAAGTGTGTAAATGGAATTTTATAGCAAGATTTTAGCTGAATCTAAATTTCTTGCTGTGGGACAGTAGGGTTTGGAACACAAACATGGAACATGGAAAGGAAAATTTCAGGAAACTCTCTGGGGAGCATATCTTGTTGCTTTAGTTTTCAAGTGGAAGGTTGATTCATACTTTTCTGAATATTCAGGTTTTCTCTAGTGTTAAATTTTTGACAGCTGATGAATATTGCTGTCCAAAGTATTCACAGATAATTCCCTTTCTCACTATTTTCAAGACCTTTGCAGTCCTTCTGCAGCATAGACAAAATACCACCTGCATGTCCTGCTAGACAAACTGAGGCACTGGGACCCCTGGAGGAGTGTGGTGATTGATTCAGCGTCATCTAACCAGGAAAACAGCAAAGAAATTACTTTTGACAACGGAAGAAAAAGAAAAACAGAAAGCAAAAAGTTCTGTAAAAGCAGAGCAGTACCATTTCCATGTAATTCAGAAGGGCACCTTTGTTTTCATGCCAGATTGTAAACAGTTCTTCCTCCAAAGGAAACTTTTCACATCCTACCTCCACAGTAACTTCAAAGCAATTTGTGTGAAGGTAATTAAAATCTGCCATACCTGTAGGTTTAAAAAGAAAGAGGAGAGCACATGAACAGCCATGTAGCTTTTAACTGGAGCTTTGCTGCTGCAGTCGGCTGAATGCCATCCCCATGGGTGTGGGTTATTACACTGTAAAAAGTGCTTGCTAATATATAAAAAGTGTTCAACGAATTCAGAATTCTACAACTTGTTTCAACTATAAACTAACTAATAACAATAACTAAGAACTTCTTTCAGGCAAAAAACCATAATTTTACAGTATTATTCACCTGACCAAGAAGCAGCAATAGAACAATAAAAGATTGTTTAATCACAGTAATTGTATAATCGGCTGTATCAGAGGTGATTGCCAAGGGTCACCAGAACAGAAATGACCTTTTGCCATTATTATGTTCAAAACTGTTTCTGTACAAAAGACATTGGATATAATTTTGGGAAGAATGTAAGCCAAAGAGACCTACACCTAATTCTCATGCATGCCCCAAAGCTTTCCAAATGTCTAGTTGCAACATAATTATTTGGGGATCCAGCTGAGTCCCATTGGAAAACACAACTGAAGCACTGCTGAAAATTTATGAACACTGATATTTTATCCATGCCAGTATTGAAGGAATTCTAAAGAAAACAAATACTATTATTGGGGCAATCAAATTAACAACGGAAGCACAAATGAATTGGATGTTTGTCTCTGTTGTAGTTTTCTCTGAAAAAAGAATTTATTTAAGCAGATGGGAAAGCAGCACAAGCATAGTCTTCAAGGTGGATTCAGATTCATGCTGCTAAGGAGTGAGAGCATAACATTAAGCATTTATTTCTACATGTCAGATTTGAAAATAAAAATATTATATGATATAACAAATTTGGCGCTTGCATAACTTGTTAATTTTCCTCAAGTCCCATTGGAGTTGAATGCATCCCATGTTATCTGCATAAAAACATTACCAACATAGATTTTGCTCCTTAAATCCCCTACAAATTACATTTTGCAGGGTGGGACTTTAACCAAACTGAAATGAATAAAATCATTTTGTTCAAACCCTGGTGTCTTATGAAGGTCACATAGAGGTTTTACCTCACTTGATATGATGGTAAAGTGGTTTTACCTCCAGTGAAGCTGTACCACTCAGCACCATTTATAATACCTCCCCGTTTTACAAAGTTGCCACCACAGCGGAGTTCGGAGCGGTCCGAGATGACGGGGTGTGCATCTGCATAGGCCTTAGCCAGCATTTTGAACACCTGCAACAGACAGGATTGAAATATGCTTGCTGTTACAAACTGAAAACTTTGCCATTGCTGTTATTAACTATTGCTCTTGTGAGTCCAGACAATGAGCCACCCTGTGTCCTCGAGACTGAAGAAGGTGATGAATTGCTCTGCAAGAAAGTTTCATTTGTCACTAAGAAATTCTGATTTATCTTCTTTTCTAGGGTTCTTCTCTGCAATCAAATATATTTATCCAGGGACAGGGACTGGATTTTTTGGCTTCAATCTACCACCTGGGGCAGGAGCAGTGGACATTTTTGGTTGTCCCAGGTTTTCAAGATTTTAAAGTTGAAGTTTAGGTCTCCTTTAGGTTTGGTTTTAGCTTTTGATATTTTTTAAAAAATCCTATATTACCTTCAGCCCTACTAAATCTTCCCACTGAGTGTTGCTACTTAAAATAGTCAGTGTCAATTTGCTTTGCACTTATCACTCACACAGGAAAACCTGCCAGTTTGATCTCAGAGACAGCTGCTTATGTGTGGGGCAGAAACCATTCCTAAAAAGTGAAGGATAGGATGTGGTGATGTACGATGTCACCACTGATTTCCAAAGAGTGCTGTCACTGATGAAGAGCAGAGCAGTCACCACACAGAAAGGAACAGTGGCAGAACATGTAGTGAAGACAGAAGACAGAGCAGTTATCTGAAGAAACCATTTATTTGAATCATGCTCCTGTCCTTTTTCTCCAATGGTTTTTCCAACTTTGTACAAAAATCCTCCCTCTCCTTTTTGTTTATTTGAACCTCATCTGCTAAGGCTAGACTCTCAGATTTCAATAATTAAATTACAGCAGTTATCAGATGCTACTTGATCCTACTATTCATTATCATGAGTCTCATTCCATATTCCTTAAGACAATGTGTGCAAGAAGTGGCTGAAATCCTAGTTTTAGACATGATCCTAAAACTTTATCCTAGTGTTCTTATCAAGGATAAAGACCAAAATGACAAGGCACACAACATTGATTAATATTTGTGATTGTCTCTAATAATCACACAGCTGAGCTAATTATGGGATCAGGTAGGTAACCAAGGAAAGGTGGAGAGTTTAATATGAGTGTAAAGACACTTTACTGAAATACTTCTGACGACAGACATTAAATTCCAGACTTAATATAAAATGCTTTTGCAACTCCCTTAAGTTTCTATGTGTCAAAATATTGCTCAAACCAGAAAATTAAGTGTCCTTCAAAGTTTTGTCAAAAAAAATAGATGTTAGTTAAATATGTTAAGAAGAACTTTTACTGCCAATAGTTCAGTGCCAGGCTCAATATCCTTAATTTCTACAGGAATTTGGGTTCCAGTTCTGAACCTTCCATGGAAGGTATTTGATATAAAGTTTAGAAGGTGCCTATGTGACTTAGGAGTATGATCCTCAACTTTTACAAAGACATCTGCAGATGTCCTGTTTCCAGTGACCAAGCCTCCTCTTGTTTCACACCAAGAGGCATAAGGTTTTTTGCCTGGCCACTAATTCAAGTGAAAGTAGACAAGTGGTAGTGAGAAGAGAAAGTGAGAATTCCAAAAGCAAGTGAAATATATTAAAAAAAAATAAAAGGGTTATACTTAAAAAAAATTAAATAATTAAAAGTTCCTGGAAAACAATACATTTGTTATCACTTAGAAGCTAATGAATGACCAATCATGGACCTCAAGGAAACAGATTTTTAGGTATAATACAGAGAGACAAAAAGGGGAAAACAGAGGAATCCTTGTGACTCTGGTAGTGTGAAGTTTCACTCAGTACAGTGAGGTCAGTGCTGTTACCTCAGCCATCACTTTTACTCCACTGACCATCACAGGATGGGTTTTCTGGGGGAGGGAAGGGAGTGTTTAAACTCACCAGAGGGAGTGAACTTGACTTGGTGTGGATATTTCTGCTCTGGTGAGCAAAGGCATCAATTCTTCACTTTTAACACAAAGTGTTAAAACATCCACTCCACAGAACCCAAAATATGGGAAAGTTTTTAATTAGGTGGGTTGAACCAGATGCAGGAATGTGAGTGTGAGGCCATGGTCCAGCTTTGAGACTCCTTGCTCTCAGCCAGTACTGACCCAGGTTGTGGTGCAGGCCAAAAAGAGATTGGAAACCTGCAGTGTCTTGGAGCAGAGGAAAGAGAAGATACTTGTGCTTCCACACGTGCACCATGAGGGACACAGGGAGGTGGAAGCATAGATACATTTTCAAATGGGAAATATGGTTTGAATATATTTCTCAAAATTTGATTTTTTAATATGTGGTTATCATCTGCTTTGCAGCATTTCACCCTGGTCTGCAAGCTTCCTTTTGCACAGGAAATGTAGCAGGCCAGCATTCAGAGCAATGGTTATGGCCAATGTATGACAGATAATCAAACTGCTGTATTTTGGCATGCAGGTTCCCTGACAGCAGCAGCTGCAGATCACATTACTTAAATGCAGGTCACTTCACAGGTACAGGTTTTATATCTTTCTGTGCAAAATTTAAAGTGACACTGACAGTGCTGTTAAGGTTCCTGTGATGAGCCATTTGCAAAATTGGTTTTTCATTGAGGACATCCCCAACCCTCCCCTGTATGCTCTGAACTTCCAGATTTGTTGCCAAATTCCCAGACTGTGCAGTCACTGACTATGCAGCAATCACCTGTGAAGGGTTCCCTGCAAGCCAGGAGTGCCATGAGGGTTTGTCCAGCTGTGCACCACACTGGGATGGAGCCCTTGGTCTGTGTGGCTGCATCCTCTCAAAATACATCACTGTCCCTGAGTGAAATGATGGAAGTACTGCTGTATTTCCATTCCAGGGGTGAACTGCTTGATAAAGCACACATGGCAATATTCCTTCACCACCTATGCATAGGATAGCCCAGGCAATGGGATGTGAAAGTACAATTTTATAATTTCCCCCAGTGCTCAGCAAGAGGTCCTGCAGCTTGCATTAGCCCCCACCAGATATCTCTTACACAGGCTTTTTGCTGTGCAGGGCCTGGTTAATTTTACTGCTAAATCATTTTCATACACACATAGTCAGCAGGCATTGTACAGCTCAGAAGAAATGGATTGATACAGAAAATGTTCAACAGTCATTCATCTTTAAATATTTAATATGTGTTAGTGAGAACTGTCATTTCAGAAGAAGTCAGCCTAGAGATATGCTCAAAGATAAAGGATGCTTCAAGTCAAAGATCAACTTCTGACTATTTTCAACTGCTCTTTGTTTATATAAAGACCCACTGTTCTTAAGAGGCCACAGACATTTTTAGCACATGCTAGAAGGCTGAATAGCTGGCTGTTCTCCTGGTGGGCATGTCGGCAATGAATACTAGATTGAGGAAACCAAAGGGAAATAGGAAAGATGGCAAAAAATTTCACAGAAGATTTACAGTGAGTCCCAAATGAGAAACTTTCCAGGGACAAGAGGGGGAAACCGACTCCCTTCCTCTGACCTGGAATAAATGTTACAAGGCTGCCACCATATGGCAGCGAGTCTTTTTCACCCACTTCTTCTAGATTCCACAGGAAAATAACACTGCTGGCCAGGCTTGTTCCTTTTCTTCTGGAAACCACTGTGTAAAAATATCACAGCCTACTCTCTTTAAAAATTAAAACTTGGATTTTCTTAATATGTGCTTTATGAAACCATATTTGGCCTCCCAAAAGATAGCTAAATCTTTCAATACCAAGCTGATAGTGTGTAAACAATTCCATATCTTAAAGCACATTAAGTAAGTGTATAAATCAGAGTCACATAATATTCTGAGTTGGAAGGAATCTACAAGGATCATCAACTCTAACTCTTAAGTGAAAGGCCTCTGTGGGGATTGAACATTTGACCTTGGCATTATTAGCTCTACCCAAATGAGCTGATATCATGTTATATATATGTATATAAACTTGCATTATGTATACACATAGTGTTTTACATTTTTTGAGTCTTTTTTATGTGTCTAAGTACTACTTAGACTCATAAAGAAGGTGAAGAAGAAAGAGACTTCCATCCTAAAACTTCCATCTTGGTTTTATATATTGTTATATTCTAAAACTTTAAATTTAAAATTTTCTAATATGTGATATCACACACTTTTATTCAAATTACACACTAGTGATCTTAGTTCTATTATTTAATTTTGGAAGCCTTCTCCATGGTGCCAGGTTAAAAGCTGTGCTTTCCTGAGGGTCAGTGCTTGTTAGCACAGAAAGTTTAAAATTCTCAGTATCCAGGGTCCCAACATCTACATATGTCATTTATTACACATTTAGCACATACATGCATGCATACACACACATGTACATGATCTAAATTAATCAAAGCTTATTATCTATTAAAAGTAAATTATTCCATGTTTCCACAAGTGGAGCCACGTCCTAACCCTGCAAAAAATAGTATTACCTTCTCATCAGGTGTAGGGGAGAACATCTTTTCTTCCATAGGATGCCTTGAGTAGTCATAAGGATAGGTCACAACCAGCTCTCCCCCATGGAGGCTGGCAGAGAGCACAAATGGGATGGACCTCAACCACTTCATGACTGCTTTTGTCTCAGGGGCCACCTGAAATCCAGGAGAAAAAACAGAAAAAAAGCTGTGACTAGCCATGCATCCAAAGGGATTTTATACTGGGTGGGATGAAGCCCAGTGGAGAAGAGACTGTGTTGAAAGGAGAATATTAAAGCTTTTTGGCTCTTCCACCCCAAAAATTTCTTGGGGCAGAAAATCAGTTTTCTCCAGGGAATGGATGATACACATTTTTCACTGTAGAAAAACTGGAACAAAAGAAAAAAAAAAAAGAGAAAAATTTGTAAGAAGAAGAAACTTTTCATTACAGGGACATTTTCAGATGATGCAGTACTTTAGGCTGGAAAACTTGTGGCATTTTATCACTACTTACCTAAGTCCCTACCTAGTTTCATTTCTGAATCAGCAGGATTGACTTTGAATGGATAAACTGGAATTGGGGGATAAATTTGCCATTCTCATCATTTGTTGAAGATACATTTGCTACCCTTAGGTCCAGGTTAATCTGTAAATAAATGAAAACTAATGCATGTAAAGCACAGCACTGCCTGCAGTTTGCCTGCAGTGACCTGTGGCAGATAAGTAACCAAATTTAGGGGTTTAGGTCCCTCCTCAGTAACAGCAGCCAAGGGAGAGGGCAGCAGACTCCAGGAGATGTTCAGGCCGTGCAGAGGCTCCTCCAGCCCGTTTCTGAGCAGCTCTTTGTGGGACCTGCTAGCTCATTCCTAGGGATAACAGTGGCATCTGGTGGCCAGTCCCTGCAAGCCCAGACTCACACCAGTGCCCCTGGAGAGCTGAGGTTCTTTTCTTTGCAGCTGGGGAATTTACCTGAGCAGGGTAACTGCCCATCTGGACCCTGCACAACTGCAGCTAAGCAGGGTTTATAAAAATAAGAAATATCTGTTGTGATGAACTTAGTCCAGCATCTATTTAGGGCTGCTTCAGGGATTGCTCATCACCCTTTGCTTTTACTCCATCAGCTGTCAGAAACCAGACAGCCAGGGATCCCAAGGGCCTAGTGACTAATAGTGTACAGAGAAAAAACATTCAGAACAAACAACATAAAAACTACCAAACCATCTGAATAAAGCCCCTAAAGACCTACATATTTGTGTTACAACAATAGTAATTCCTGTTTTCTTTGGATCAGTCCCTAATCTGTTATTGTTAAAAAAACCTTTGGAGATCCACAAACCCAGGTGTGGAGCAGAGGAAAACACTGTGAAGGTGCACCATGGATGTATTCTAACTCCATCAATGAGGCAGAAAGCCAAGGAAAAAGCCATGTCTAAACATAGGTTTACCTGGAATTATTTAAGAAGATATTGCCCTGTCTACTCCTGACCTAAGCAGGAGACTACCTCCACACAGATGCCATAGTTTTTAACTGAGTTTTAACTGAGTTCTAGTTTTTGGGTTTCCTTAAAATGCCCTTCTGTAGCTATTGCTCTGAACTAGTGCCTTTAGCCACTGCAAGTGTGAAAGGCTGTGCCTTGCACTAGGGAAGGAATGGGATCCCGAGTTTCCCACTGCTGCAAGGTGAATCATTAAATCAGTGGTTTGTGATTAGTGTGAACACAAGACAGTTTGTGCCACTGATCCCCAAGAGAAACAGGTCAGCTTCATTTTGTCTATCAGCCTGAATCTCTGTGTCACAGCCCTTTCAACTTAGCATTATATAAGGCAACTCAAAAAATGGGATGTAATAGGTGAAGTCTGATCAACTAAGGAACACATAAATGCACTTTGCACACCAGAAACCTATTCAAGGCATTTTTTTACATAATAGGGAAGATTAAACACAGAGTTTCCAGGAAGGGCATGACATGAAAAAAACCAAAACCAAAAAACAACAATTTAAAAAGGCAGATAAAGGACATTGCAAAAGGAAAGGACTTTTAGTAGTCTCACACACCCACTCACACAATGCAGAAACAGGAGAAGAAAGCCGCCCCCAGGCTTCCTGACAAGAAAACAGTGTGCAAAGAATGCTACCTGCACCAAAGTATTTGTTTTTCTAGCCTTTATACAGTGTCTTGGGATGATCTGATCATGATCTTTATCCCAGAAGTGCTTTGGACTGAACCAGCCACTTCCACCTGCATCCCTGGGAGTTCACCATGTGGCTTGTAAGGGGCTGTAAGTGTCAGAGCCTGCCCCATGGATTGGGCACTCTGGGAGTTTCTCAGGGTGGCTGAGCACTGGGACAAAAGCTCACACCATCCAAGTCCACAGCACCAGCATTTCTGAGGAGGTTGCTGCCCCAAAATCCCATCAGCTCCCTGCCCTGCTGCAGCTGCCTGAGCTGCTGCTGCCCAGCCTGACACAGCATCAGCTCTGCTTTCAAACAGCAACCCTGGGTCTTGATAAGATTTTTAAGTTGTTTCTGCAATTCAGTGGACAAGAATAAAATGCATGGTGTTTTATTTGAGAGCTCCTGATTTCAGTCCTTCATCCTGATCAGCCAACTGGCTAAGCAGATACCTGCACAGGCCCCAAGACAGTGCTGCCTCACAGAGACAGTGTCTTACTGGAGTGAATGTTTGAAAAAACAGAACTTTCAATGTCGCTGTTTTTATCCTAATAACATTTCAGTGACATCAATGATTAAGGCTTTGAAATGAGCATATTCTGGTTCAGCTCCCCTGGATGATAGCAGATGTTATCTATGTCACTCTGGCCTTTGACTTTTCCTTTAATGTGGGTTTTGTGGAGTTTAATTTCTTTTTTTTTTTGTTTTCACCAGGGCTTTTGCTTTTAAATTAGATGAGATCAATTTTAAAGTACCCATCTCACAAGAACAATTCAGAGCACAACTAGAAAACAGCTAAATTATTTCTGCATGAGTACAGAGAACGGCCACTACCCTTTTTAAACCTGAATCTCATTTCTGTCGATTATACTGCAATTAGTCACTGTCTCCATGGCTTTCAAAGATTTCTTTTTTCCCTTTTAAAAGCAGCCAGACTAATTTTCCTAAAGAGTATGCCAGCCTCCAATGGCAGGCACTTCCGAATTTTGTTTGAACCAAGACAATTGAACTGACAATATTTCAGATGAAGCCTGAAGTCTGTCTGTCTGAGCCCTCAGACCACTTATTACAGTAATTCATAAAAGTGGGAACAAAACATGCTGCAGGAAGCCAGGCTTTCAGGGAGCAGGAGTTCTGGCTGAGAGCTTGCTTTCTGCTTCCTGATCTTTATACAATGCCCTGCAACACTCAGGTAATTACTTTAATAGGCAGGTAACATCATTGAGTAAATGAAAGGGGAGAGGCTGGTGTTGAAATATGCAACTAATGCTCCTACAAGCACAAAGAAACACTGTAAGAGCCATGGGTTTATTTGCCTGACAAAACTGAGGCTCATTAAGGGACAGCTGCCACTTACTGCCAGGTTTGTGAACCCTAGCAAACTACATTCAACAAGGAGATTTTTGTGGTGCCACCAAGGCCACAGGCCCACTGGCTCCCTCCTTTACTCAGTAAAGCATATGGATTTTTGAGATTTCTTGAGTGTTGTTTATGTGAGGAGCAGCTTTGGGGCCAGGAGAGCACCCTAAGCTTTGGTGCTCTGAGGAGCACCTCGGATGGCCACCTTATTTCTTCTTTAAAAACAAGAAAAGGTTTGCAGGAGAAGTGATGCATTTGTAACTCCAGGTCTGCACCCACTGAGGCAGAGCTCAGGTGGGGAGGGGTGGTGTGCCAAGGTTCCCTGGTCCCTTCTGTGACAGAAAACCCAGGGTGATGCTGCAGCCAGGGCAGAGCTGTGCTGGGAGCTGTGAGAGTAATGTTGGGCTGCCTCCACCCATCCCTCTATTAACTGCTGTGATATTACACAGCCTTCAAGAAAGCTAAATACATGGTTGTAGAAACAACCTCTGCAAGTGGCTGCCTGCTGTTGGAACCCAGAGGCCTGGGAGGTTTGAACTTTCTGTGCTTTGTGACACTGGTGCCCAGAAGAGCGTTACTTTTAACTTGGGACCTTGGAAAGGTTCCAGATTTGAGTAGTGGAGTTAGAGTCACAGGTGTGCAATTAAAATAAAAATATTTCATATGGTAAAAGGCTTTTAAAATATAGTAATAGGCAAGGGACCAGGTAATGACCAGGTGTTAACCCTTTCTGTCTTCCTTCTTCTTTCAGGTAGTAGTTTTTGGTTGGATAGTTAGTGCTGCACTGCAGGTCACAGGTGTTTGGTCATTGAGTCAAAAGTATAAATAATATAGGTGTTAGTTCTTTATTGCACTGTTTAGTTTTAAAAGACCTTGTAACTAGTTAGATTCATCTCCATTTTGCTCACTTCTAGCTGGTAGCTAAAAGTGTTGCAGAGTTTTCTGTACTTTAGATAAGATTTAATAAATAACCAAGTCTGAACAGGAGAAAATTCATCTCCTTTGTGGTTTTTAATCCTAACTCTGAGTGAAAACAAAAAATAATAAAGACAAGCCACTACTAAAGTAATGCAGTTAACCCACTACAGACTGACACTGACCATCTCTCTCACAGGTCAGCAGAAGAACCAGGGCAGAAGCAGGACTTGGAGAGGGAGGAGGTTAGAGCCAGGAAATCCAGAGTTACAGGGTCTCTGGGCTGCACAGTGTGAGACAAGCTCACAGTCTGCACCAGGCACTGGCATAAAAATGGAGATGAAATACACGTTTGTCCTTCCTCAGTGCTGCCTGGGTCCTCAACCCTGCACCTCTGGACACAGAGTGAGCACATGGCTGGAGGGAGATCTCCATCCCTTTCCTTCCCATGTTGGAGCAGGGGAAGGGTCTGAGGAGCCCTCCCTCTCAGGTGGAAGGAGCACCACAGATAATGTGTGATGAGCTGACCACAGCCCCCATTCTCAGTTCCTCTGCACCACAGGGAATGAAAGCAGGTATAGAATTCAGGTGCAAAATTAAGCCTGGGAAGAAGGCAGATGTGTTTTTAAGAAGGGAAAGTGGTTTTAAGATTTTTCATTACTCTTCTCTGATTTGATTCATAATAAATAAAATAGATACAAATAATTTTCCTCAAGTCGAGTCTGTTTTGCTTCTGATGTTGATTAATGACCAACCTTTCCGTGTCTTTATCTCAACCCAGGAGCTTTCAGTCATATTTTCTGTCCCCTGTACAGCTGAGAGGGGAGTGATAGAGTGGCTTTGGTGAGCACCTGGCATCCAACCAGGGAAACTCACCACAAGGGTGAATCAAAATCTCTCTGACTTTTCTCCTAAAATCCATTTTTTCCCTCCCAGCTATTTTCATTTGGCCTCAGGCTCTGCTCCACAGCTCTCAGCCCTTCTTTACCATCTGTGGCTCTGAACTCCACTTGCATTTACCAGCTCGCTGTTATGTGCTATTATTCAGTCAAAAGTTGAAAACTTTTAAGCTTCTTGACCTTATAACCATGCAGAAATTCAGTGCCAGGGGTTGGGATCTGTGATGACATGCAAAAATAGAATAAACTACTTGAGTTTAGTTATGGCAGAAATTAGTGGTCTAATACACTGTGCATTACTGAGGCTCTTACAGCCTTGCCTCTTCATATACACATTATCCTGAGGAAATTAGGTACTTTTATCTAGATTTTGCTACTTGAAATGGGGTACCAGACACTGGGGCAGCATCAGGCATGCCTTTGGGGTTTAGACCTGGCTTTACATAAGACTACCTGAAGCACAGCAGGAACCTGAGGTATGATCTCTAAAATCTTCTGCTAACACAGATGCTGAAACAATCCTGTTCCCCACCTGTCTGAGGCTTTGTGCCAGCAATAAACATTGAATCAGAATACAATTAGTTTAAAAGTAGAAAAGCAGAGCTCCCAATATCAGAACCACTGATTTAGATTCCTGTGATTCCTCTTTCAAGGGCAGCTAAGGTCCACTTAGAGCTGTGCTGGGGGCTGCTGGGCTCCAGCAGCACGGGTAGGGCTGAGCTTTGCATTCCTGACATAACATTTAGCAGAGCTTAGTGATGATGAGTGTGAGGCCCTGTAGTGCTGCCTCCATCCTGCTCCCACCCTGCAGCAGCAACTTTCCCTTCCACACCTCTGCAGATGGGCAGAGTGTTTCCACTGCTCTGTATGGTTACAGTCATCTACAGACATCCTCTCTTAATGGAAGATGACACCCCACGGCTTTACATGCATTTTGTACATTTCCCATGGCAGAAACTCCTATTGCATCAAACCTGTGCAGGGCTTGGTGCAATCACAACCAAATCCATAAAGGCTTTAACAGGCACCAGAGTTTAAAGTACTAATGATGAATCATTACACACTTGTGACCCCCTCATAACAGTCATTATTCTTAATCTAAACCAGCAAAGTTCATATCATCCCCACATTTTCCAAATGCTTTGTGACACCTGCCTTTTTGGCCAGACCTACACCAAGATTTTCATGCCAATTCTCAGCCTGTCCACTCCAGTCCTATTTATAAAATCTGACTACAAGCAAATAACTTCAGAACAAGTAATCTCAGTCTCTGAATTCCTGAGCTGCTCTGCAGTATATATGATTTATGAAATGTGTAATTCATACCTTACCCCACCAGTAGGACTGTGGAATGGGGATGTGGTCCAGACGGGCCCCACGGATCCCAGCTCTTCTGTAAGCCTCGGATGTCAAATCTGGGAAATTTCTGTTCAGGTCCAAGTTCTGAGCTGTCTGTCGTCCGATGACCCATCCATTGTAACCAGCCCCCTATTTTGTCACACAGAAGCCAATTTCAGAATAGCTCCCTGCCTCAAAATAGCACTTTGTGGAAATTGATTAATCAAAGGGAAGTTTTAAAAGAAATAAACTGAAAATGTCTGTACTGTTAAAAACCCCACGCTTATTAATCAATCACATTTTGTCCTCATGAATATTAATGCACTAACTAGCATTCAGGAAGTGTTTCACTCACCAGTGATGTGACTCATGAGAGGAACACAGGAGCCTCTTGCTCAGAGCAGCATGCAGAGTGGGTTAGAGGAGAAAAAGAAAATACAGCTGATGGCCCAAGACAGGATGAGGCAGAGTGCAATAACCCCAGACTCATACAATGGACAGAGCTCACCACATAAAAACAGAGAAAGAAAGGTCTAGTTTCATGTTAGTGGTGGTAGAGAAAACAGAGAGGGGGAAATAAGAATGTAAGGTAACGGGTAATGGAATCTTAGTTTTCACAGCTCTCCATCAGACATGAATTGATCTCTGAAAACTGCCATCCATTATGAAACTTTGACAGTACAGGCAATATTCACATTGCATTAGGCCTACAGTTTTAAATGGGGGGACATCATCGTGTTATTAAACTGCATTTCCCTATAAAATAATGTAAGTCGTTATAGTGAGTCAGGCATTTTGTTCTAGAACTGATAGCAGAGAGTGCTAAGTGGGTGAAAAAGTAACAGTCATTCCCACATCATTACATAGTCAGCAAAACTGACAAATATGGCTCTGATTTCCTCTTAGCTGTGCTCACATCATCTTTGGAAAGCAATGCACCACCAAACTACCTGGGATTCTGGCAGTCAGTTATCAGTGTTCCCCCCTTTACATGACACTCCCCTCCCCGTTTATAATAAAACTTTTACCTCTTCTGCAGCCAGTTCATACCCATCAGGATTGAGGGAAGGCAGGAGATGAATTCTGGTGTTGTTAATCAAGGTCTGGATGCGAGGGTTGCCTAGAAGATATTCTGAACACAGATACTGTGCGAGGTATATCAGCAGTTCCTTCCCCACCACTTCATTTCCGTGCATGTTGCCAATGTACTTAAATTCTGGCTTGACTGTGGAATGTGAAAGAATGAGATGCTTTATTTGATTATACCTGAGTGGCTTCCAAAATCAGACTAACCCAAGTTGCTTACTGATGAGTCCAAGTTTTGTTTACACTAATTTCATGCACATAGTCCTGCAAATAGCACAGCATTTCTAGGTGAACTTCTGTTCATTAAAGACCAGTTCAGCAATAGTTTAAATAGTGTGAAATAAAGTTAAGCCCAAACTATTAGGATTCCAAACCATAAGAGATGATCACTGCTTTGAGCTTTTGCTAGAGTCATCATTAATTGTGAGCAAAGGATGCTGAAAACAAAAACATCAAGCCATGGCTGGGAAAGAAGAAAATGGCACCCTGACCTACCTTGGGGCTTCAATTACTTATTTTGTCACAGATCCTAGAAATGACCTGCAGATGTGTAATATATTACCCCTCTATCTGGAAAAGAACTTGGGTTATGCATAAAAATGGGCTTTCAGGCTAAATAACCCCGGAATTGGCCCATTAGAAACATATAACTTTGCAATTCCCTGTAGTTATTCTCTCAATTTCCTTCCTTCCTTAGAGACTGATGGAAAGTAGAAAATAGGTGCACTTTGGAGACACCCTTTCCTGTCTACCCCTTCATCTTTGCCTTTGATCCTGTCCAGCCTTGAGCTCTAGACACTGGAGGGGGCCTGGCACAGAGCTATTATGCCACTTGCTCAGGCTGGCAAAATCTCCAGCTCTGGAGCTATTTCTAATTCCTTTTATGCTATCCTGAGCAGCATGAAGCAACAGGTTTAGAGAAAAATGCTAGTAAATGTATTAAACCACCATTTTTTATCATGCCAAATGACAATTTTCATTTAAACCCTGATTCATAGGCTATGTGTTTTCCTGGCAAATGGAGTGCAAGCTTAAAAAGACACCTGCAACTTATTTTCTGTGAAAAAGAGACAAAGGGTGATAGGCCAGGAAAATACAAAGTAGGTCTTTGCTCTGTTAATGACATCTACTGGGATGTGATTAAGTTTAGAGGCACCTCAAAGTATCTCTAGACCATGCAAGGCAGCACAGCTGAGAGTAAACAAAGTGACCAGTCTTTGCTGCCCTGAGTCCCCTGCAGCACAGCACCCAGAGGACACAGCAGCCTGACCTGGGATCATAATCTCAATAAAGTGTCAGGTCAGATGGAGTCCAGTTCTGCCACACTGCTGAGGCTGTGCTGATGCTGGGGCTCTCCTGGTCAGAAGCAATTTGAGGCTCTCAGCAATGGCCAGAGCAATCCACCACATCTAGACAAGGATAATTTTTGACCTGGGAATTAGTAACTGGAAAACAATACCTTATGCTACCCTACAAAGTTATTTGCTTTGTGAAGAATTTAAAACAATTAAAATCTGTCTCTTGCTATCTTAGTGATGAAACTACAAAATAGAGATTTGTACTGTTCCCCTCTGCAAAAAATTTGTGAGGACTCATAGCCTAATGTATATATTAGCATCTATTCTGGGGCTATGATAAAATAAATTCCTGGTATCATCCACCTGTTACCCTGACAGGTATAGCACTGACATGAGTCTCGGTTCAGGAGGATTATTTTCTGTGCTGAATCATCTTTTTTTAGCATCCTGAAGCCTTCTCAGAAAATTGGTGTATTTTAGGATGTGAAGGACAGTGAGGAAGTGGCAGATGACAGGGAGGACAAGTCAGTAATAAAAATTTCCCAAATTTGTACATTGGGCACAAATATATAACAGTGATATCACTGCAACCAGTGATACAAGGAACAGCATTACCAAGCATGGTTATGCACAGAGCTCATAACAATATGGAATTGCTGTTGGGTTGGAATTTCTACAAGGAATCATCAACTCACTGTAACTCAGGAGCAGAAGGGAGGAGAAATGTTCTGGAGCCCATGCTTTTTACAGTTTAAGTGATGTCCCAGTAAAAGGACCTGTTTTCACGTGGATAATCTGGTCTCCTGATCAGAATTGTGTTACTCACGCAGTTCATGGTGTCCAGGCTTGGTAGAAAACTCAATCACAAAAAGATCCTTCCCCTCAAAACTGCGACCTATGCTGTAAGTTGTTGCAATGTGGGAGCACTTAGAAGCAGTCTTCTTCAGCGTGCTCACCATTTGGGAATAGGAATGGTGTTTGAACTGAATAAAAGTTGCTGGCAAGTCTGAAGGCAAATCTTCCTCAGCATCTACTTCCCCTGCAATGGAAAATCATAACACAGTGTATAAAACCATAGTGCTCAGAGGATTGTATGAAAACCTGTCCTTTTTTTCAAATTATCTTTGTAAGTAGAAGAATGACAGAAAATAAAGCTGCAATCAAAACCTTGAATGTATGTAGTACATCCCACACTTTATTGTGGCATGTTTGGTTTGCAAAATCCTACTAATGCATATGCACACTAACAAATATTTGTGCAATCTCCAGTTAAAGCTGACTTTTGGCATACTAGCTCATTTCAGTAACAAATTGTACAGATTTTTCCCTTTGAAATTTGGTGAATCATATTTTTTATGAGATTAATCTGTCTTCAGCTATCTGGATCTTCATCATCCAAAGCAAAAAATCTGTGACAATCATTAATGAGAATATTTTAATGTGTTGTTAAGCTTGACAGGCAGTCACAGATTTATAAGTGCAGGAAAGTTTCAGTTTTTATATAAAATATTTCAAATATACAGACAGCTATCATACAGGACAAGGCTTTTCTAAACACATCCAAATATCTTGCTCTGAGCTGCCTATCTTAATGCTCTTTTTAAAAGAGGGAAGAGAAATAGATACTTCTTGAGCACAGTTCAGTTAATCTTTAAAAGAGGTGGAACAAAGTTAAGGACACATTACAGGGCTCTACAAAGAGCTGAGATGAGAAGTGAAGAGGTTTTGTGGCATGGAGAAGCCAAGCTGGTGAGGTGGGAGCCCCTGAGCAGACAAGGAGCCGCGCGGAGCTCCCTTCCCTCCTCACCTCGCAGCTTCGCCAGCGGGTCGAAGCACCCCTCCTCCTGCCCTGCAAAGAACCGGTCACAGTCTAGGAAGTAGGGCCAGGCCATGTCTATCGCATCGAAGGCAGGAAGGCAGGTCTTCCTGAGGCTTTCACAGACGTGCCTGCAGGGCTTCACGGCCGCGTCCCTCTGGCACTGCGGGGCCAGCACGGAGCAGCCCAGCAGCCGGAGGTCGGGGTTGCACTCCCCCTGCAGCAAGTTGTGCAGCACGCTGATGAGCAGGTACTCAGAGCTGTACTCAATCACCTCTCGAGACTTCTGATCCAGGAAATTGGGATACACCATTTGAGTGTAGGCAACATCAGTGCAGGAACTCAGGGCAATATCCACGCATTTTGCTATGAAATGGAGATGAACGTAGGAAAAATAACCTTCTTCACTGACATGCTGAATAGACAAACAGAACATAACAAATACCATGTCCAATGAACTTATTCTTCAGTTCTCAGGTAGGTCAGAAACAGTTTACAAACTGAATTGCATGTCTAAAACCACTTACAGAAAGATGATGAGAAACATGCTTGTTCTGGGGATGTAATTTGAACTTAGGAATTTGACAAGAGAATTCCTAAGAGAAAGGTGGGAACTTGCCGAGTTTTTCTCAGATACCTGAATAAAAGTGGATCTGTGATATCACTTTCTCTCCTGTCCTTCAGCTGTCATACAGATTCCCTGACTAGGTGTGTGAGATCCTACAGGCTTTTTTCTTTAGTGGGGAATGTGCTGCTAAGTTATCTCTTTTCTCTGCTTGACCCCACAAGATTTGTAGAGTTTATCTCTGAAACTACAGAGCCTCCATGAAGTTTGATTGAAATTGCCCAAAGAGATGAAAAGTCATTCTGGTGCTTAACTCAAAGGAGAGCAGACCCATAATATGATTACAGGTATATTCTCATAAACCCAGTACACTTAAAGAAATCAGGTTAGGAGGTCTTAGAAAGGGTAAGTGTTGGTAACACCTTCGACCCACTTAGAAGTGAAAAAGAGTAATAGAAAGACATCTCTTCATAAAATTCCTGGCTTTTATAGTAATGGGTCTACATTTGAGTGTCCTTCTCTTGGAAATGACTCTGTCTGGTAACAAATACTGTTGTCACAGCAGCAAAATACTAAACTGTGTGAAAAAGTACATTTCTCTTGTAAGAAAACCCCCTGTAGCACCAACATGAGTATACTTGTCAGGAAATCATGAAGAAATACTTATGGTTCTGAGGTTGTCCAAGAAGAGCAAAGAAATACAGTTCATACCTTTCTGTACAGTTTGGCATTGACCTGTAAATAAAGAGCAAAAGAGAAATCATTACACAGTGGGCATACATGGTTCCTCATTTGTGTTAGGAATTGGCTGATCTGGTATCTGCTGCAGCTCTGTGTCCTGAGGTCCAGCCACACCAGGAACAAGAACATAGCCCAGCAGGCACTTATTAGAGAATCACAGAACAGGCTGAGCTGAGAAACCCCATTCACCCTCATCCACACACAGTTAGGTGCCCAGGAGATTTCACTAATTAAAACCTAGGTCTTTTTTAATCCAGTTATATGAGTTCTTCTGTCCACATCAAGGTGTTTTATCAATCTCCCCTAAAAGATCTTTTTGTCCCACATAATGCTGTGGATATCTTTCCTGTAAAGCAATTCAGCCTTTGGTAGTTATGAAGGGACTTTATTTCTCCCTCATTCTACTTCATCATACTTCTAGCAGTTGCATTTTATCACACTTTTAATAATATCTTAAAACTAATTATTTTCCTCCCGAACTACTCTCACAGGAAAGCTCTATCAAAAGACCAGTCTTATAATGGCTAGAAATTGGCTTTTAATTTCCTAGTTAAAAGTATTTGTGGCCAGTTTATATTGTTTTTGTGCCAGCATTGTCCTTTAGCTTAAGTAGCTCTGCATTCCCTGGTGCATTCCTTCACACTGTGCTTGCAAAGGTCTCCTCTGCTTTCTGTTCACTAGGTCAAATAAATTATGCTCTCTTGATTTTGAAAGAACATGGTTTGATGACCCAGGAAATGCTTCTCTTGCTCCTGTAGCCAATGATTCTATATTGTCCTTCTCCAATACAACTAAAGAAATATATTTCTGCTGAGGTATTTGAGTTGGTTTCACCAGTGCCTCATAGGAGCTAAATCACTCTGTGCATCCTGAACACCACCAGGTTCACCTTTCTTGTTATGTACTGGGACTCTGTTCTGCTGCTATTTCTTCCTGCTCTCACTGGGGGGACAGGCATCCAGCTTCTTGCTCAGTAAATTGGGCATTTGTCCTCACAAGACCAAATTCATTGTTTTCTCTTTTTCCTGCTAAAGACTTCTGCTCCTGGCATATTTGTTTAAATGTAATCATCTGCATATGTGTTCCTATTGAGTTGATCATTCTTTAGCCAAAATAAAGTCATTGTAATGAGAACCAAGTTAACCCTGGGATTTTATCTTGGAGGGAGACATTTAATTGGAAATTAGTCTGGTTCTATATTGTGGATTGTAATTGAGCCACATTACCTCATAAAATAAATGAGGCATCAGAACAGAAACAGTCCATCCCCAACACCAACAAGTCCTGCTAAGCAGGAAGCTAGAAAAAAATTATACCCATACAAACTCCTTTCCTGGCTCAGTACATTATGATAATTGCATTAAATAATACCTGGTTCATCAACAGTGCCTTCCATTATAGGAGTTCAGTGTTTCCCCTAGCTAGGCAAAATCCCTTCTCTGAGTTTGTTATTAAGGTCAAGGCATTTCTAAAAAAACTTCATCTCAGCCAGATACTGCATGCAGTGCTACATCTGGGGATAATCAAAGAATAGCATTTTGTACAATGCTAGCTAGCTGTGAGAAAGAAATAAATGATCTCTTGTTAGTAAGAGCTCCAGCAATTAATCCTGCTGATAAAATTGGATGTCACTGCCCTCTGAATCTGGATAGTCTTATGTACTAACATCATCACACCCACATTTGAGAGACCTTGGCCAAATGTTCCTTACAGAGGGGAAAATGCAGTGTGGAGAGGGCTGGCTCGAGTTTAGTCACGTCCAACGCAGAGAGTGACACTATCTCTGTTTATTGCCAGGGTCATTAGCAAAGAATCCCCCTTGTTGTCTTGAGGGGTGGATGAGAAATACTTGGCACCTTTTTTCCCCTCTCCTGAGCAGAAAATTAATGTATTGTAGCTATTATTTTAGAGTAGAGGGTTGTATGTGCTGAGCACAGTTCTTCATGGGGCATTTAGGGAGTATGAATGGTCTTTCTACAGCTGCTCACATTTCCTCAAAGATGAGAGGCATTTCCCCTTCTGCTGTCCCCAGGACCAAGCTACAAATGTCCTTTTAGTCTGTCTCTCTGACATGCAATGATCAAATAATGAAACTGAGGCACACACAGTCTCCCCAACCATTTTTGCTGCACAGGAGTCACTTGGAGATGTGGCACAGGCCTGTTCTCAATGGCATCTCAGAATTCTGCTTATTCAGCTGGAACAAGCAGAGGAAAGCAAAGGGGAAATGCAGCAGGCAGGGTATGGATGTGGTGCTGCTTCTCCCTGCTCAGGCTTGCTGTGTTTAACAGATGCCTCTTTCTGCCCAGCTGGCCAGGAGGAGAGGAGAGGCATGGGGAAGCAATGCAGAGCTGGTGGAAGAGATGTGAAATTCCACTGATATGCTGTCCCAGGGTTCACCTGAGAACTGGCTCCTTTTGTGAGCAGGAGGAGAGGGAAAGACAGCTCTGGTTTCAGACTGTGGTACATGCCATCCACACTTTGATACTTTTACCATATTTATGTGGGGAGAGGAAATCTATTAAGCAACATAGCCATTGCTCATTAACAAAGATGCTGTCTGAAGAGGATAAATCTATTTTTTAAATGAGGAACCAAAACCATATAAATCTTTTCCATGGCAACTGAAGTTATTCATCTCAGTATGTGATAAACAGGGGTGATTCTGCAACACCCCTGCTGAGTGGATAAAGCTTTCACACGACTTGTGATCCAGGATGCCCCTTACAAACTCAAAGCTACCAACACTCATTCACTGATTTAGCAAAAGTGGCTCCTTTGCTGCTGGGTCCTAAACCTGGATCTAAACCTAAATCTAGATTTAAACTAAAGTTAGATTGAAGCCTCACACTTTTGCAGCATACTGTGGCATTTTCTCTGTCTCTCCTTACTAGAGACATCCATGAAACTTCTTCTGGCCACCTTTCCCTATCATACAAGCTGCACTATGACCCATATATCAGCCACAGCTCTGTTTGTAGACACCCAGGACTGAAACAGCTTGAGATTTCAGGTTATCAGAGTCAGTATATATAAAATCAAGAGAGAAGAATTCTGGTTTATTCCAAACCTTGCTTTATAGCCAGCCATAAATGTGTATGTGTGCTGATGTGGTGTTTTGACTTTTCCAATGCTTCCTAAGGCCAATGCTTACATATGTTTTGGAGGGTGCAGCTCTGCAAGGGCCAAGGATAATTCTGCAGGATGTGTGCTTATATAAATAAGTGTGGATACATGCAGCTGGGCCAGCAGCAGGCAGCTCTCCAAGGCCAGCTCCCAGGCTGCAGCTGTACTGCCTGTTCCTGCAACCTTGCATCCACTGGCCTGGGTCTCTGCACAAGGAAATCACCACAAAATCCTCATCCCTGCCCATGACAGCTCCTTTTCTCTAAGCTCTGGCAATGCCAGAAGAGATCAGCCCCTCCCTTCCTCATTTTCCTAAGAAAAATGACAGGGGCTGATATACAAAGAGTCTCTCAGGTCTCCCAATTCACTTGGCAGGCTTCAATAGCTGCTTCTTCTGTGCTTGTAAGAGTCTAAGATTTTTCAGGTTTTTTGTGCAAAGGCTTCCCTGAGCTCAAAGAAAGACAGTCACCTCCTCTCAAAGTCCCATCCACCAACAGGTTGGTACAGAGAGACCTTTTTCTTCCTGACCCAGAACAGCCTTTTCAATTTTTTATGTTTGTTTTTGTACTCTAACTATTCCACCAGAGCTACAAAAGTCCTTTCAGTAGTGCAGCTTCTATTTAAGATTATGGATAAAATAACTTATTGAAGAGGAGAAAAGCCATTTCAAGCTTTCTGAGCTCTCTCTATAAAATGTGCTTCTGGTTTTAATTTGCAAAAGCAAGCTTGAAAATCTACAATGCAGCACATACATATTTTACTGCCAAGCTTACATTTTTTCCCCTTGATGATTCAGCACCAAAGGAAGCAAGCTGCTGTGATTAACCCTAACCCAGACAACAGAGCTCAACAGCTACTTCTGGTGCCGTGGACTGGCCAGTTCCCTTTTCAAGAGAAAAGCCAACAGGAGACTCATGTGATTGATGATCTGGAATAAGCCTAAGGGCAAGTCTTAAATATCTATATCATTCAGTGAGGTAGATTGGTAGGGGGTGTGCTGGTCAGTACAGATCAAAATAGATGAGATAATTTATATTGTAATGACCAGCATACTCCCTCCCAGCTTTCTGGGCTTCTTACAACTTTTTTTTTAAACTAGAACATATGTATTCATTTTAGTCTGCTTATAGTCAAAGCCTCCACTTCTCCAAACACAGCATTTCATTTCCTTATCACATTACTATTACTCTCCTGGCTGTTTTATGTGGTTCATCGGGTTGGTCTTTCAGTGATATTCTGCTTTCCTCACTAAAGAGTCAAAACTTAGTACCAGTAGCAAGGTACAAACACTGCTGAGCTGTACCACTTTGCAAAACCCTGGAATAGCACCTTCAAATGGCAAAGCACAGCCTGCTTCCAGAGCCAGCTCCTAGCTCCAGCAGAGGGACAAGGGCAGGACAAGATCCATTACATAACACTAAATGGGTCAGAATCATCAGGAGGAGGTTTTGGGAGGAGTGGGGATGTAAGGGGTATAGTGGCAGGGTAATGAGGGAGCTGAGTAGCCTGGGCAGGGGGAGAATGGTTGAGCAGAAAGCTCAGAAGAGAAGGCAGCTACACACCCAAGGCATACATGGAGGGGCAGAAGTGAAGATTCCCAGCCACAGAGAAGAAATTACAGAAAACCTGGAGTAGAGAAGAGTGCTTGCAAAAAGCAGCCACGTGGCTAACTCAATTTTCTGGATAGATCAAAGATTTTGTGAGTAGAGGACTGAATAGATGCTATTAACCCTCCAGCAATTGCAGTAACTGCCTGGGGGAGGGATGTGTTTGCAGCAGGCAGAAGCAGTGCCCCAGAGCTCTTGCAGCCCTCCTTTAACCTGCTCCCTCATTTGAAGAAGCCTGAAAGCACCTGAAAGAGATTAATGCCTCATCTGCCTTTATTTTGCAGAGGAATATCACAGCAGGAGGATTCAAGCCAGTGTTCATTGCCAATCACCCTTCTTTCTAACCCACCTGCTGCCTGGCATTTGGTTAAGCATCCAGTTCTATTTTATTACTGAAGGTGTGTTCCCAGAGCAATGACACTGCTATCAGCTTTTTTGGGATTATTTCTGTCCCAGGGCTGCTCTGGAGCCAGTGAGAAAGGTGCTGAAGCTTTTCCATGGGTGATGTAAGGTCACAACCTGCAGGCCACAGGTCAAAAGTCTGTGCAGATGCACACCAAGAGCTGTCACACAGCAAGGGCACAAAGACAGCCTTACACCAGCAATCCTCCCTTGTTACTAGTTGTTCAGATGCAACTGAAACATGTCTGCAGTTGTAGGTGGTGCCTAAAAGAACTGATGAAGAGTATTTCTGTCTGTCTGTCTGTCCCCACCACTGCCTTGGTGCCTCTAGGGACTCTGGGGTCACCCCAGCTGTGTCTCTGGCTGGGAAGTGCTGCTTCAAGGAGTCCTTCAGAGCTGAAAATCCTGAATATAAACATAATGCCCTAAATAAAAACTACTAAATGCCTTTTTCTAGCCTCAGTTGAGATCTTTTCCAAGTTGCAAAAATTTGGGGAAAATTACCCATTGGGAAAACAAAATGCAACAAAGATGATAACAACAAGTGGGCCAGCAGTTGCCGAATTGGCTGAAGGCTTAGTGAGCTGCATGTGTGACAGGGCTGCTGCTGAACAAGCACCTCCTGTGCACCAGGATGATCTGGAGACATGTGGAGATCATCCCTCAGGGTCTGGTCAGTGAAGGAAGAAGAAATAAGCTCAAATCTGGGGGGTGATGGCATTAAACTACAGCTGGGGTAAGAAGGTGGAATAGGTCAGGAAATCTCTACAACTACCATCTGAAGGATCTTTTTTTTTTGCCAGGCTGCCTGGCAAAGGATGAAAACACTGATTAATCAGGTATTCTGGATCTGTGATGCCCCTATAGCTTTACTTTGTGACCATACACTCTTTGCAGCTCAGTTCCCATGGTTTAAGGATGTAGTAGTCTCCAAGTGCTTTGGCCAACAACCCACCACAGTTAGCAGCTTTCCTTTAAACAAGCCCAACTCTGTTGAATGCTATGGGACAGAAGATCATTCCTGAGTGAGGGTTTTATCTTTTCTGCCACAATATTTCCAAAACATTTGCCAAAATATCATTCCATCCTCTTTAAACAGTATATCCATCCCCCTAGATCAATTCTGTCCTTTCTATAGTTTAGATGTATGAGGACTATTATAATTAACATCACATTTGATAAATGTACCAAATGTGGTACTTTTGTGTTACAAAAGTTTGACAGTTAATTTGGCAACCTTGACTTAAATCTGTGCCTTAATCTCATATTGTCTCCTAGATAACTGCATCCTATTATAACCCTAAAAATTGGGTGTCAATAATTTCAGTGGAGTTACAACAGCAGAAATAAAGGGATTGAAATTTCAGTTTTATTTCTGAAGTGGACAAAGTCCCTAAACTCCACTGGTCTATGACAGCTGCATCCAACTGGGAGGGTGATTCTGTCCTAACAAGATTCAGCAGCCATAAAAACCCTGGGTCATAAAAGCCCAGCAAAGAGACCAGGGCATGGCTCAGGAGCCTCAAACACCAAGCTCACACCATGAGAGGTGACTCCTAAATGGTACCTCCATCCCAGCCCTGCATCAGGCAATAACACGTGGCACTTATCCAGCATTTGGCCCAGGCTTCAGGAGGGTTGGCTCTCACATGGCATCAGCAAAGGGGACGTGGCAGCTGTCAGCCAGCAGCATCCTCAAGCACTGTGACTGTCAGAAGGGAGAGGTAGTGCCTAGAATTGTTATAGGGGATCAACCATTAGTGTTATTAAGTCTTGCTAAAAGCCTAGCTGTGACTAAGAGTAGCAGGGCTTTGTTCAAGTTTTGACTTCTATGTATTCCCACCCCCACACTTTAAAGATGTCTGTATAATGATTCTGAAGAAAACTTTGCCTTCAGATTAAAATCATGCATAAATTGTTTCAGTGGTATAAGGAGATATCTGTGTATTTTATTTTCAATATAAACTTACTTTCCCTACATGTGTCTGTTTCTGATCCCATTTGCCATGTTAAAAGGAGCTGAAGGCCAGTGTTGCTAAAATAATAATTGTGTAGAAATTCTAGAGCCACTGGCAGGAATTCAGCAGAGCTCACATGATTCAGTGATGACAACTGGCTTCACAAAGAACAGGAATTTCTCATCTCATGAGTGAGCATGATGTAGATGCTAGTTCTGCATTTTTTTGTTTTGACATGACTTGGACACATCCACCTCAGGTCCAGCCAGTGAGATTCCTGCAGCTTGGGCTTTCCCACACGTGGCAGCACAGTCCTGTGGTCATGCTCCATGTCAGCATCCATCAGTGCCAGCCACAGTGGGATGAGGAACCACCCCACTGGGGCAGGGAGAAGACCCCAGCCCACTGCCAGGTCACTCAGTGCAATCTCAGGAGCAGCAGCAGCTGGAGAGGCTCTGCCTCTGTGTGTGCACAGGAAACCAGCAAGAGAAACACCCACAGCAGGTGAACAAATTTGCTCAGGTCCCATGGAGCTTGGACCAGTGTGAAGGTCATGAGAGGAAAATCTTTTCCCTTTTTTTGCCTTTTACTTAGCAAAAACTGTGGCATATTGTGGAGTTTGGAGTTGCAGAGAAGAGGAGAAAGGTATAACACCTCTATGTGAACACGCTTTTTCTCTCAGTCTGACAATAAGTCTTGAGTATTCAATGATATAGCTCAGAGAGGAGCCAGTGCCTCAAAATCTGTTCTGGGCTCCAGAATAAATACTGTAATTGTCCCCTGCCTCCTGCCCTGGTGGATTCGTACTCCTCATCTCTCCTCCTTGTACCTCTCATCTCCAGTGGCTAAGGTCAGAGATCCTCAGGATGGGACAATGTCTGTCAGTGATGAAAACACCACGGTGCTTGGAAGAGGAGGAGACCCACAAGTGGCAGGTGTGCCAAGCAGCACTCTGGCTGCTCTCCTACCTCCACAGCTTCAGGTTAAACAGTTCCACTCCTCTGGACTCCTGCCTGGAGAGGGGTTGCAGTGAGGAAGGGGGGGTCGGTCTCTTCTCCCAGGTAACAAGTAAAAGGATGAGAGGAAATGGCCTGAGGTCGGTCTAGGGGAGGTTTAGGTTGGGTATTAGGGAAGATTTCTTCACAGAAAGGTTGTCAACCTTTGGAACAGGCTGCCCAGGGAACTGGTTGAGTCACCATCCCCGGGAGGATTTAAAAGATGTGCAGGTGTGCAGCCCAGGGAGCGCTTTGGTGCTGAGCCCGGCGGTGCTGGGTCCGTGGCGGAGCTGGAAGATCATCGCGGCTGTTTCCAACCGCAGCGATTCCACGGATCTGGCATGGGACAGGCTGTGCCACCTGCCCGAGCCATCCTTCCAGCGCTGGGGCAAAAGGCTCGGGCAGGGATCGGGGGGGCGGCAAAAGGCTGGGACAGGGATCGGGAAGGTGACAAAAGGCTGGGACAGCCCCGCCCGGTTCGGGGCGGGTTGGGTCGGTGCCTCCCGTGCCCGAGCCCAGGAGCCGCACGGTGCCACCACGGACAGCCCGGACAGCACACAGACAGACCGACAGCACACAGACAGCCAGGACAGACAGCACACAGACAGACCGGAGAGCACACAGACAGCCCGACAGCACACAGACGGCCCGGACAGACAGCACACAGACAGCCCGACAGCACACAGACAGTCCGGAGAGAACACGGACAGCCCGGAGAGCACACAGACAGCCCGGACAGACAGCACACAGACAGCCAGGACAGACAGCACACAGACAGCCCGACAGCACACAGACAGCCCGGAGAGAACACAGACAGCTCGGACAGCACACAGACAGACCGACAGCACACAGACAGCTCGGACAGCACACAGACAGCCCGAGAGCACACAGACAGCCCGGAGAGCACACAGACAGACCGACAGCACACAGACAGACCAGAGAGCACACAGACAGCCCGGATAACCCACAGACAGCCCGGAGAGCACACAGACAGCCCGGATAACCCACAGACAGCCCGGAGAGAACACAGACAGCCCGGATAACCCACAGACAGCCCGGACAGCCCGGGCCGAGCGGGGCCGGGCGGACCCGGTGAGCGCCGGGGGTTCGCAGCCCCAGCGATCACCGCCCCCGTGCCCTGCCCGGAGTGCCCCAGGAACGCGCTCCCTGGATGCGAGTGACCGGAGAGGAACGGATTTATCGCTTTCGTATCACTGTTGATAAAGATTTTTTCGCCGTTATGCCCCATTCTGGAAGTGTTCAAGGCCAGGCTGGATGGGGGCTGGAGCAGCCTGGGCCTGTGGGGTGATTGGAACAAGATAATCTTTATTGTCCCGTCCAACACAAACCATTCTACTATTCTGTCATGCAGCTTTAGCCTGACCCCGGTGGCATCAGTGGTAGAGTTGTCCCCAGCTGCAGGGAAAGTCGCCTACTCGTGGACACATCCCTTCAGTCTGCCTCTGTGGGTTTTTAGTTTTGTTGTCAATATTTATAAAGCACTTCATTTAACTAATTACCACTGGACTGCATCAGTCAGTAGCAGAGATGCACAACTCAGATAATGAGAAATCAGGTTTATTAGCTCCCTCTGAAAAAGTTTGGTCATGTCTCACAGGAAATATGCTAAACTGCATTTTTCTCACCCAAACTATAGGTTAAGAGGCCAGTTAAACTCATAAGAGTCTGACAATGGCATCTTGTAGCAACTTATCACTGAGAGAGACAGCAGCTTACTGAATACCCAGGGCTACAGGACACAGCCAGGGAGAAGGGATCTGCCCTCTCCGGTGCCACAGCTCCCAGCTGCTGCCCAAAAATCTCACCACATAGTGTATGATGCCTGTGTCATATTGTGGAGCTGGATGACAGTAATCATTTCCTTATTTTTCTTAACGGAAAAGCACAAAGCATTTTCAAAAGATCTTGGTATTGTAAATCATGTTTCATTTTGGCTTCATATTAAAAAAAAGCAAAATGAGTCACTGCAGAGCAAATACCACCAGGAAGCCTGCAGAAAGCAGCTCCAGCCTTGCTGGGAGTCAGACAGTTGTACTGGTTCCTGCTGTTCTCTCCTGCAAGAGCAGCTCCAGGCTGGTCTGTGGCAGGGCACTGCAGGTCTGACCACTGTGATACAGCAAGGCCACACAAGGGATCCCAAAACAGGAGAGAAGATCCCACTGCTGCAGCTGAAGGCACAGCCTATGCCCTGAATGCTGAGAGGAGACCCCTGCCAGGTCCATTTGTGACCATGTGCATCACTGCTGGCCCTTTCTTTTCATGTGGCCTGGCATGGTCTTTATCCCCCCTTTAGAAAAGAAAGGCCCTTGAGAAACCTCTCAGGTCTCAGCTTCATTGTCTGATCCAGCAGCTCTCCAGTGTTAAGGGTGTCCCCTACTTGGCACACAACGTGGTGCCACTGACAGCTGCCTTTCCCTGCCTCTAGCCATCCCTCTAGCAGAATGTTCAGCCACCTTTCTGCAAGCCCTGCCCTAAGACACCACAGCTGCCAGCACACAAAACACTCTCAGAGTCAGCCCCTCAATGATCCATACATTTGTGGTTGCTAGGATTAATATCCCATGGCAAGACTGATCAGCTGGAACTGGAGCAGAACCATACCTCACAGAGAAAGGTCATGCTGCAAACCACACAGCCTCTTCCTGTAATTGGCTGTAAATAGTCTACAACTCTTCTCTTTGTGCAGCTTTATCCAAAAATAAAATCCCTTTAGGCTGTGGTAGACCTCACTTTGATGTTCGTGGGAACAGCACTCTCAAATTATATGCAGCACATGGCACATGGACTGCACTGTGCAGCAGTTCAAGGCCAGTGACAGTCTATGGCTTATATTTAAGCAATGAAATATAGTTGAATTTCGTTGTGTAGCATTAAGGTCAGTTGCAGGTTAACTTATCTCTTCCTGTAGTCCTATAAAATAAATATTTTTCTGACTCATTTTAAGTTTAAACTCTCTGAAAATAGTTTTCCTGGAATAGACCTTGTGACTACACTGAAACTCATGTCTCTACTGTCCCCACATAATCAAGAACACTTGATAAAAAAATCTATTTTTAAAAGGCACTGTTAATTTATTGTATTAGTCAACTGGTGACTGCATAAATAATTTCAATTAATTTAGCAGCATGCTCCTATTGAACCTTTATTCTAAAGGGTAAATATGCTTTCCCAGCCAATCAATTCAAACAAATTCCATATTGCTTATAGCAAGCTAAAACACACCCTACAGCTGTCAGATCCCAATAAATCTCATACTTTGGATTTGAAATAAATGACCTAAAGCTAAATGTAAGGAAAAGCTTTTTTTTTTTTTTTTTTTTTTAAAGCAGAAAAGCGTACAGAAGGTCAAAAGTTCACCTTCTTGCAATCTGACTATCACATTCCTAGAAGGCAGGGCCAGGGATGAGGTGAACCTTCTACATTCGCCATAAGAGTGAGGGGGGGTCCTTCCAACAGGGAAATTCACAGACTGACAGAAAGACATCTCTGCCACAGCCTTACAGACAGTGATGAGGAGTCATTATGTTCCCTGATATCACAGCCTTGTTTTTCTGCTGCACAGCCGCACACCTCCCACCTTCCCATCCTTACTCCCCAAGCACAGCCCCACTTTCACCCCCAGCAGCAGGCAGATTTCCAGAGAGTCGATCCCCCTCATTTCTAGGGGAGAGTGACAGCTCCTGTCTCCCTCTCCTCGAAGGTGGAGCCCTGCCTGTCTCCAGGAGAAGGAGGAAGAGCAGCGGAGTGGTTCGGGCGGTCAGCCTTACCGAGGGTCTCCTGGCCGGTGTCGCAGCGGGGTGCTGGCTCGGTGGCCCCGAGCAGCGCAGCGAGGAGCAGCAGGAGCCTCAGGAGCATGCTGAGCCCCGCACAGGCAGCACAGCGATGTGGCACTCCTGCCCGCCGGGGACACTGCGCGCTGCGGAGCGAATCGGAGCGCGGCGGGGGCATGCCCACGTCCCACAGCGTGCCGGGCAGGCGTCGGATTTCAGCCGCGTTTCGGCTTGGAAAGCAAAGGGCTGAGACGGAGAGGGAGGAGGAGCGGGCTCCCCCTCCCCTCTGCCTCCGGACCGTGTCCCTTCTGCAGCCCGGCTTGCAATTCCAGAAACAGTTTTAGCGAAGGGGTCCCTGCTTGTGCCCTGCTTGGTCTGCGCGCAGCACTTCCCCAAGGGACCAGGCACATTCCTGAAAACCTGTCCCCGAAGCCAGGAGAACTCTGGAGAGCCGAGGGAAGAGACAGAGAAAAGCAAACAACCTTCCTCTCAAACAGTGGTATTTCATCACATACTGAGCTGGAAGTTTAAAACATACCATGGCAGTGAAGGGACTCTGAGCTGCATCCCCTCCGGCACACAGAGAATGGGAACACGCAGAACAGCCAGCAGGATCCCCCTCTGCATGCTCCTCCTGGGCGTTTCACTTGAGACCAAGTTATCTGCAGTGTTGTCTGTCTATTCTTAAAAAATAAAAACTTCGCAAATGTGTAGATAAGACTCCAGGACAGCATTATAAGTTTTAAACTGGATGGTAGATCTATACTAAGTCACTAGTAAATTGGTCTTTAATTTTCTTGTTTGGTTGGTTTTGGTGGAGTTTTTTCAGTATATTTAGAGAAATTTATATTGTATGTTTTTATTTCTGTGCAACAGGTATGGTGGAAAAGTGTACCTTAATTATGGTGCAAATTCCTCATTTCTTACCTACCCATCAGAAAACATCCCATACCACAGGGAAAAAAGGAAGTTTTTTCTCAAAAATCTAGACCAAAACAGACCAAAGCATCCTATCTTATCAGTCAGTGCATGTTCCTTTGGGAACAGATACCTGCGTGCACCCTGAGCAGAGAATCTGTCCTTGCAGGTGGAGATGCTGGCTCCTGCTGATCAGTATTGGAGATCAGTAGGAGTTATGGTGCTGGATGATAATGTAATCAAGTGAACCCCCCATAGGGAAACCACTAAAGAGGCTGACAGGGCAGGAGAAAGCTGCATGTGTCTCAAAAAGTAATTGATGCCTCATCTCATTTGAAAGAGATGCATTGAGAAGCTCAGCAGTCAAGTATGTCCCCTGCTTCCAGCCTCTGCAAGGCAGGTTGGCATTTTGTCTCCAGGATTTCCTTCTAGATCTGGAGACTGCCTGCCCTAAATATTACCAAATCCTATCAGAATTCAAAGAATAAACTTCCAAAGAGAAGAATTCTATTTACCTGCCTTAATTTTTGTTCTGATCACACAGCAGTATGGCTGGACCCTCAACAAAAAAAAAAAAAAGTAACACAGCACTGGAAGTGTGGCCTCCAAGGAAAGGAATACAACTGGCTGCTCTGAATACTGATCTGAATACTGAGGCTTGCTGTGTGCCCAGGCTGTGCATTTTGTGTTAAAGGGAAAAAACAAGCTGCTCAGAACTAAACAAGATGATGGGGCTCAATTTTTTACAACAATAAAAGGTAGCAGAGGTTATACCTGCAAACAGAAGCCAACCCTCAGCCCTTGGAAATGCTCATGTCTTTTCTGCAGCTTTCTCCAGCCCTTGAGAGTGTGAGAGATTCTGTTGCATACATCCCAATGCTTGTGGCAGTGAACTCTGCTGCAGAACTAATCCTGTACTATCTATAGTCCTGTCAGCTTATCACTTCTCCTTTCTTTTTCTTTTTTTCTTGGCATGTTTTTTTGCCTGTATTTTTTGTTTCCTACCCTCCAGCCTAGCACTTTGTCCTTGTGAGTGCCTTCTCCCTCCACTGCACTTCAGCCACCCCTGCCACTGTAGATGCCAAATACTTTGGAACCATGTATTTTAAAACACCAGCAAGTGTGAGCCTCCTTTACTAGGATCCTCCAAAACTGTCACCTGCTTCCACCAGTGCTATTAGCACTGGGATACTCCACGTTCACACTGTGCCTTATACTTAGTTTCAAATACTAATGAGACAAAGTCCCATCCCCCTGGGAATACTGATTTGGTGTCATTTGGGAGTGTTCATTTGCTATTTCCCTGAATTAAAGTATTGTGGCACACATTATATAATTTCTTGTTCTCAAGATACTGTATCCACCTAATATTATTTGTGGCTTGTCCATGCATCAATTTCCAGCCCCCAATCCACCACCCCACCACCCCAATGAGCCTTTGGGCCTTTGTATCAACTTCAACAGACTCAAGTGGAGGCAGTGTGAGGACTATCCAGAACAACAGAGCAAACAAGTGATAAATTAAACCCACAGACCCTCAGGAATTAACAAGCAAGTGGTGATGGAGACTTTGACAGGAACTAGAACGTGGTGGTCAGTGTCTGATGGACTGTTAAAGCAACAATTTGGGCACACCCTTGAGCAGGGTCAGGCTGAACTTTGTCAGTGATTAGAAACTTAAAATGTGGTTAACTTCATTATTATTGGGTATTAGGAGTGAATTCAGATCATGTAAAACTTATAATGGCGTGCTAAGGGGAAGGAGAAAAGGGAAGGAGCAGTGTGGATCAGGAAGGCCAAGAGCAGGAAAATCAGAGGAGGAAATTAGAAGTAAAGGCTGCAGGCAGGTAGGCTGCAGGGCTGTACACTCATCTGACCGAGTCCTGTGCCTCATCACTGAAGTCTGTTTTCATATTCAATCCTTAACTTTTTTTTCTCTTTCTATGCAATCTCCCTCTCTGACCTAGGTGTGCCAGCTGCATGGTCAGAAATGCCAGCAGCCTGAGAGACAGCTGCAAGCTGCAAGGTCTGGGTGCCAGCCTCTGCAGAGACCTGGATGTGTTTGTATTTGCCAAGTGAACACCATCCAAGTAAAGTGTGCCAGCAAACTTCAGTCTGGATTAGCAGGCAAGTAGGAGAGGATTTGCCTGAGAGTGGATCAGTGTCTGGGTGAAGGCTCAGGGTGCAGACATGACCTGAGAGCTGTGCTGATGTTGGAGGAGTCTGAGTGGGAGCACACCTGTGAACCCAGAGTGGGAGCATGTGTGTTTCCTGCAGTGAGCCTCCAGCCTGAACAGGACAGCAGGACTGGGCTCTCTGCACTTGAGTGAGTGCTGCTGGCAAAATCCCATTCTGGAACTATGTGTGTGTGCTTGCCACTGTGGGACTTACCCTCATTTCTGTCTGAACATGCACATGTCCTCATTGCCTGGATGACACCACAAACATCACATCCTTCACAAGCTCCACTGCATCACCTAAATAAATCTGTCAGTAGCTGGCAAGCTCTGAGCTTCTTTGTTCCTCAGCTTTCACAGATTTCTTACATTCAATCAGGATGTCTATTTGATAGCAGGATAAAAAATTTAGAGCATAAGTAGGATAGATGGAGTCCTGAGAATGACATTCAGGTAATTAAAAACAAAGGCAAATTTATCAGTTTGTCACCAACATCTATAAATGTTTCCATGCTTGCATGCCCTAAGGTACAGAAAACAGAAGGTCTGGAAGGGTTATTCACTTTTAGCTTAGATTGCCTGTTCTTTTCTTCCTTTCCAGGAGATTTGATCCCAAGTTTACAGTGTGTTTTTCTGTGAAGGTTTGACATGTTTGTCACCTCTTAGATCTGCACCTTTCTGAGGGGAACAGTAGTTCAGATACTGCTCTTAGCACTTACACAGTATTTCCAGGCATCCAGCATTTCTAACTTGTCTGGTTTTTTCAGCCCATTATAAGCAGTTTGTGTATATCACTTGCCCTTCTCATATTTTTGTATGTTAACACTAACTACATCAAATGGGACTAGCAGGAATTTCACAGCTGCATGACCAAACTTAAACCATTAAAAGGAGCTAGGGGAGAGATGGTTTGGAATAGGAGGATTTCTCAACCTCTCTGTTTTCTTTTCAGGGTTTTAGTAAATTTTACAATCTTCTCAGAAAGTTGGCAAATTCTGGCTTACGGTTAAACGTGATAGTTTCACCCCAATTCTAAAGGAATCTTAAAAATGAACCAGGTGAATCCCTGACTGTTGAGCAGATGCAACAACATCACCTGGTTCCATCATTAGCATTTGAATCACTGCAAAATAGGTAGATAATTTCACTAGCTGCTATTGCTGACTATGTTTTTCCTGATCTGACCTTTCTGTTAGCCTACAGTCCACAGTACAGCAGCAATCCAGAAATCCTCAGACTGGACTAAATACCAAAAGATGGTTTATGTCCTTGGCAGGTACTCAAAGTGGGATTAAATACAGTACATTTAACTTGCCTGCATTCTCATGATTCTTACTATCCTAAGAGAAATTTAGCAGAGGAATATCTTAGATTTAGACAGGGTTTCATTACCTGAAAGGTTCTTTTTTGTTGGGGCTCTGCTGAGAGGAGGTTGAACATTAAACAGAAGCAGTGCTGTCTAGATAACTTCTCAGAAGGACAAACAGACAGAGACCAGATGAAAATGCTCCTTCAGGGATTGTTATTCTCTCCCCTACTAGGTGCTAGTGAATCTGGCAGAAAGTGTTTGGCAGCACATCCCATCTGCTCCAGCACAAAGTCAGCAGCTGTGGTTTTAGGACTGAACGGTAGTTTAAATTAATCCAGGAGATATTTTCATTTGCACAGAAGAAACCAATTGCATTCTGTGGGGTTTTTTTATTTTTTTTCCCTCCCTCTTTCAATTTCTGCAAAACAGGGAAGAGAAGAGGAACTGCTCTCAGGACAGATGGAGTAAACCAGCAACTTCCTACAAAGCAATAGCAATATTTTAAATAATCCAACCCTATTCTACCTGACTTTGCAAGACCTTATCTCCCTATGAAAGGATTAAGCTTTATGTAGCAGCAGAGAACTGGAAAAAGGCCCACAAGGGCTTCTCTTTCAGCTTCTAGCTGCTAAGTTAAAAAAGGAAAACAGATTTGCTCTCAAAAAAAATATTTCTAATTCAAATTAACATTCATGTGGATAAGAGAGATGGCTAATTTCCTCTAAAGATATACAGGCTATTCTGAGCTCTGCACTTAAGCAGATATTTTGGGATGTTTCTCTGTGCCTTCTGGGACCATCTACATTACACTTGGGGAGCTTTTAACTTTCTCACTGACAGTTTTTCAGTGGAGCCTTTTATCTCAACTTTCAATTTGTTCCCTTTATGACCCACAGGATTAAATCTTCACTTTAGAAACTGCCACACATAAATATTGAGTGCTGGAAATTTGATTGAGAGACTGTAAAGAAAAAGAACAAATTTTCCTGTTTTCCTACACACTGTGCCCTAAAATTTTAACCTAGAATGGGTGCAACTGCCTACATGTCTCAAATATTTCAAAATTCCCTGTAGCTTCTACCAGTTTTCATTATTGATCAAGTACATATTTGTCCCAACTCACTAAGAGAGAAAGAATAATGCTCCAGTAAACCTTCTCAGTGTGAGGCAGTTTCACCATATTAAAAAAATTATATTTCCTGCAATGGCTTCAAAACTGGTCTTGGTTTTATTTTTATTTTTTTAATTTTGACATGTTTTACCAATTTCTTTCCCGCAGTATTTCCTCATAAGCTGGAAACAAAAGCAGGCAATGAGTGGGTGAGTTTGCTTCCCTCACTTAATATTATAGTCACAGATACATCTTTCCTTCCTGATTAAATATAATACATGTCAAAAAAATGCAGCTCTTGAAAATATTTAAATTATTTAAATTCAATACAAGTACTGTCAGTGATAATTAAATTCTGTTTTAATCTTCTGACTTGTCACAGATTAACTAAATCACTGACCCACAAAATTAGTTTCTTACACCACTTCCAGGTGATTCACTGAACTGATCCTATCACAATGCAGATGAACACAATTAAAACAGGAGCAGGCCCTACCATCCCCAGAAGATTCAACTGGATACATGCCTTTGTTTTAGCTTACCCTTCATGTGGTCTCTGTGCTTGTTTGAGTTAATCACTAAGAAATGAAGCCACTCAGAAAGTTTCTTTTGATGAAAGGAGAGAATGATATCTAGTTAAAATTCAGCCATGATCAAAGGCAGAAATGATACAAAAGACTGGAAGGGAACCTGGCACCAGATGGTAGAATGAGACCACAAAGGGACAACAGTAATAAATATGATTCTATATCCAGGAGAACATGTGCAAAATAACATCCACTGATCACCAGATCCTGCTATAAGCACACAATACTATTTAAATGCAATCATTAAAAAGATAGAGCTGACATAAGGACCTTGTTATCCTCTCAAAGGCTGCCTCTTATTTCTTCCACATGTAAAGTAGCACAGCAGGATTACTGCTCAGGGGTTACTGGTGATGCATTTTGCTGGTTTTGCTCAAGATGAGGCCCAAAGGTGACTCTGCCTGACTCCCATAGAGCAAGAAAAGCAATACAAATAGTGAATCATGTAACTGAATATATACAGCTACAAGGAAAAATGTGTGCTCAAAAAAGATCTGTGCTGAGAACTAAAGATCTTTCTTTTCTTCTGATCACAGGTGGAGTATTAAAAATTAATGTAAGTTCTACCAGAAAAGAACTTGACAGTCCTATTTTGAGACTCATTTCACTTCATCTCTTCTCCCTGTCTCACAGAACATTAATGCCAAAACATTCAAAAGAAGTTCTCTGGGGCTTGCTTTTCACATTCACAGAGGTGCTGGGAAGCATTTTGAAAAAGTGATTTGGGGTGCTGTAGTTTGCAGATGCCTGATGGGGAAATACTTAAGAGACCCTGATGCTTTAAAGCAGATCCTTGGTACTTTCCAAAGAAAAATAAGGACCCCCCAAGGCTGGCACTCCCCAGAAAACTGGGAGTTCATCTCAGCAAGAGCCAATAGCCATTTCAGAGCATCACAGCTCTGAGGATTTTAACTTCACTTTCAGAAATACATTTCTGAGACACAAGTCTGACTTTACACTAGGAAAAAAATGGTGTTAAATCAAAAATAAAATGTTTTAAAAGATGTTTAAACACTTTAAAATTACATAGCAGTACACAGAGAATCTATATCACACTCAATATCTGTGCCATGATAATACATGTCTTAATACTTGTTTTTGTATCAGGGTTCCAACTCTTTAGAGTGGCACAGACTATAAAAAATAAACAGAAAATATTTTAAGAGATAAGGGGTCTTAGTTCAAATTTCATTTTCTGCATTTATTAATAGAATTTCCAAAATGTGGAAACCAGTGGAAACTTCAGACCAAATATAAAACCATCATTCTTTTTCCCAGACAATCCATGGAAGATATCACCTCTAGTCAGTGGTATGCAGGCATGCTGCACTCACCATGTTCAGGTTAAAGATGTGCTGAATTGCCCACAGGCACCAAAGGCACTGGGTAGAGATGGCAGAGGGGCAGAGACCAGGCTGGAGGCTGCCCTTGAGCTCTGCAGCATCCCAAGCTGCTGGGATTTCCAGCAGCACAACACCCAGCCCCACAGAGCCATCACAAACAGCCTGCTGCCCCCAGTGATGTTCTTCAGCTTCATCAGCATCTACAGGGGCAAAACTCATGCCAGACCCACCTGCAGCATCCTGGCTCCTCAAGCTATTTGTATGAGAGTTTCTAGATTTCCATTTCAAATGTAGGTTGCACGAAGTCCTGTGTGAGAAAGGCAAGGTGGTGATGCTGTCTCACTCCCAGGGCTGCCCCATGGCTTGTCCCAGAGAGCTGCAGAGTCCTGCAAGCACTGCTGTGTGCCATCCTTCAGTCAGGCTATTGTGTATTCAGTGACAGGAGGAGCATGAGTATTTCCATTTTCTATTGACACATTGGAAAGGATTTGCAGAGAGGTAACAAATTGGATGGGGGCTTAAGCATTGACTCATCATGAGAAATAATTTGAGCTGTTGAATTTGTTTTTTCTTGGCCAAATAATGACTAATTTGATAGTCAAGGGTCTGAAAGAATAACTAGAATAGAGCAGGCCAAGACACAGTTATGAGGAGTCAGGAGAACTAGCACAGGGCAGTAAGGACAGTCAGAGAACAGCTATAAGGTCTTAATTACTAGCCACAGGCTAAACTGTGGGAACAATACCAGTCATGGGCTAAACTCTGGGAACAGCTCCATCAGTTAGCCAAATACACCTCTCTGCCTTCCCAAAATCCCAGCATTCTGGAATAAAACTCTGCCAGTGTAAAGTAATCTAGTGCTACTGATAGCATCATGTCTCCCTGGGTAAAGAGCTGATCCAGAACCACTAAATTTTGAACAGGTATGAGAAATGCCTTTTCATCCACATATCAAACTGAACTCTATGGGAGAGATTTCTTCAGCCTACAAGGCTTCAGGACAAGACCTTTAGCAGCTCCAAGGCTGTCACTGGTCATTCTAGTCACACCATTAACAACCTGAGCTACTGTGACACTGAGATCCCTAAGAAAACTGGGAATTTGTATTTTTCTAATTTTCCTCAACAGTTCCTATCACTGAGTTATCTTTTGCTATCGTTAGGGAGAAAAAATGAACTAGTGTCTCATCAAAAAAAAATCTTAACTGGTCAAAAATTTTATTAGTCAGGACCTTCCTTTAAAGCACAGCTAAGCAGGACAAATTTGGAGAACAGATATCCAGAGAAATTCCTGAGTTTTTCCATTTCTTTGCAGATTGTTGTGCTAGACAGAGCTTGATTCACACCTTCTTTCTCCCTGGAGTAAACTGCATGGTACCAGAAGGAATGTCCAACCTCTGTGAGGAGGCCAGGGTGTCAGAGTAAACAACATACTGCACCTTATGCTGGTCCTCTTCTGCTTCCAATTGCCAAAAAAACAGCCACCCTCAGGGCTCACCAAATCAATGTCATGGCAGTGGGGGAAATTACAAAGCTGAAGGTCCTGGGTTCCATTTATCTGAGTTTTTTGCAGGTTCATATGGTGATATGAAAATCAACCAAAATTCAAAAGCTGGCTGATACTCAAGGGCTGAACCTGAGAGCATCAGATTTGACCATAGAGGCTCTGAAGTGCAATTACAGACATTCAGCCATTGCAGAGAGAGCCTGAAGAAACCCACTATGCATCCACATGGGGTAGGCTGAATTTCCATCCAATCTTCCCTTCATTATGCTTATTAGGACAGTAGGTGGGAAGATTTATGGAAGTTCTAACAGTAAGAATTTTATTTTTATGAGGAATTCATGCTGAATACCTTGATTCAGCCATAAATGGGTATCTGGTAATTTTATCTGAAAGTGAGAATGTGACAGTAGACATATTATTACCCTTTGTGTACCACCCACTGTTGAAATCAGTAGGCTGTAATCCCAAGGGACAAAGTAGATTCAGTAAGATTCTTGGGTTTATTCCTTTATCAGCTTGCTTTCTTGAGCACAGAAAAAAGTGAGGAGGACAGCTTTCTTCCTAGTTTTTTTTTTTTTTTTAATTTGCATTTTGCAATCCTGCTCAGCTGCACAAAATTAAAAACTGAAAAGGCTGTCAGTGGAAAACTGATAAAAGGCAACAAAGAGACCCCACAGAAAAACAAAACCACAGGGGGGTAAAAAAAAAGAAAAAAAGAAAAAAAAAAAAGACTACCATCATAGTAGCCAAAAGGAATACATCAAGGAAAGAAGGGTCTGAATAGCCTGCCTTTCAGCTGACATGAGAAACCAGAGGCAGGTAGAAACTTAACCAGCTGATGAAGGTGGAGGAAGCATGGGCATTGACTGAGCTTCCAGCAGTAGGTAAGGGAAGACAGGCTGGCAGAGAAGCAAAGAGCAAGTGCTGTTCATGTCTTTGTTCAGCTGTAAGGCCAGAGATTAAAACAATTGAGTGGGAGGTAATTTATGAATAAGAACAAACAGGCAGTTTAAGAAGGAAGGAACACACTCTGGGTTTCAATTGCATTTCAGAGCCACTGTCACTGTGTTCCTCTGGGTCTGGAAGCAAGGAGCTTACAAATGCCACATTGGGCTGGCTGGAGTGATTGCAGATGCCCAGCAAGCCACAGGTACCCACCAGAGAGGACAGCAGGAGTGTGCACAGCAGCCTGAGCAGCCCGGGGAGAAAAGGGCTCCGAGGTGTAAGTGACTGCCAGAGCACTGCAGTGCAGGCTCCTCCACAGCCTCACCATCTGCATTTTCAGTCTGCTTGACATCCTCTTTTGTCACTTTTAGAAAAACATACACCTTAGATTACATTTCCATTCAGTGCTGTTAAAGTGGTTTGCTTGGGTATACAATCATCAAACTTTTTGGTTTTTTATTTGATGTGATTCATTCAGCGAACAGACTTCATAGCTGAGGTGGTTTTGTGTGGACACTGCTGAAGGCTCGTGGGAAAACAACCTGGATTTTTCCCAGGCTGTTGGCTCTCTCAGCTCCAGCTTGGACCTTTCCCAGGCTGGGATTTTTCACAGAGACAAACAAGAGAAGGAAGAGAGAACAGCACAGATAAACACCTGGTGTTGATCACAGAGCTGTGTGAGTGTCTCGTGATTTGCAGAAAGCATGTTTTCAAAGAGGTGTTGCCTTCTTGGACCAATGACTCTTTTCTACTTTGTTTTGCATGATCTCTCTTATAGAAATGCCATGGCTTTTCAATAAATTTCTTTCTCTTGCTGCTTGGACGAAGTCAGGTGTGTGTATTGCTGCATTATTCGCCATTCCTAATCAGAGGGTGACATTCTTACACAACCTTCTCAAAAGATTTCTGCAAATTGAGACTTGGAGTCTGCTGATGAATACTTTCAAGTAAAATCTTGGCTTATCTCCACTGGAAGTCAGTAAAGTCAGGATCTTTCCCTGGGCTTATTTCCTGATTCAGGAATCCCACTAACAAAATGAGTGGGATGTAATACACAGATGGGATATAAACAGCCCGTCAGAGGAGAGGCAGAGGCATCATCCCTCCTCTGTGAAAAATGCCCTGCCCACTGAGCTTCACCATCCTGTACATGGAGTCTGCTTTCTCTCATACATAGCATCTCAAATTTCTACCAAAAGCCTGGCCAAAGTGGTGTTCTCCAAGAAGAGAGATCCCAGCCTGAGCTGTCACACCCACAGAAGAACACTGAAGCTCCACCTAGAAAAGCTCAAAAGGGAGCTGTAACTTCAACACCTGCAGCTGTGTTTTATGACCAAGGGGTGTCTACCACTCCTTTTTTTGCATGGTGCTGGCACAGCAAGTTCCTCAGGATGAGACAAAGAGGAGCATCCTAATCTTGTATCCTAGATATCTTTCTCCCAAAAATTCAGGTCGGCTGTCAATTCTGATGTATGCTTAACCATTATGAGAAGCACATTTTTAAACACCTGATAAACTTTGAGCAAAATATCAACAGACGGATTCAGGATGAACTTGTTTGTCTTCAGTTCCTAGGTATCTCCTAAACCACATTTCATGTATTTTGATCTTTTCCTGGCAGTGTGGTCTTTCATCTGCCTGTGCCTCAGGTGTCCTGAGAACTGCAGTTCTAATACTTATCTGGCTTCCAGCAAGGTATTAAGAATAAAAGGATAATGAAGTATTCAGGCTGCTGTGCAAGAAGCCCAAAAGATATTTTAAATGCCTAAAGCAGGCTTCATTAACAATGATAACAATAAGGGTCTGATTAGCTGAAAAGCCAGATTTCAAACTGAAAGCCAGCCTGAGCTAAGAACTGCAAGGAGGGATCAGCAGCCTTTTGTAACACAGAGGTCATATGTCACTAATCAAAATTTTGTTTTCCCATGAGAAAAGACAAATATGAAACATAAGATCTAAAACATGTTTAAATATTTCCATGGAGGCACACGAAGCACACAAACCCCATCTCCAGTCCATGCCGTGGAGCAAGGGTACTGAGCAATTTATTTGGTTTCAGAAAACATTCTGAAAATGTGCATCAGGGCTGCCAGCTGCAAGCAAAGAGAACAGAGGGGTTGGATATGTAAGGATAGGAATTATAAAAGTGAAAAGAAGGTGGTAATGAGTCTGCCACTTACAGTCAGGCTTCATTGAAGTACAGTTTGAATACTATGCCTTGGCTGGGGAAAAAAAATCAGATTGGGAAAGTGGGCTAAGTAAAACTTAGCATTCTAGTGCTAGGCATGAGAAGTTTCCTTGGAAAGTGTTTGAAGATTTCAATCCATTTGGTAAAGGAAAGGAAACTTGGAAACTTAAAAGATATGTTGGATAGTTTGCTCCAAATTTGCTGGATACAAACCTGTATATGACATAGCAGGATGCAGTGAGATGGAGGAAACATGCACCACAAAACTTAGTTTCTGTCCCAAAGGGGATGTTTTTGGGTATTTTTTGGCATTTTTACTATCTGCAGTGGACTGCTCAACAATTTGCACTCTTGTGATAATGGATTGGACACTGAAATGAAGGTGCTTCACTTAAAGTTTATAACATTTTAAGGCATCTAGTTAAGAAGTGATGTCAGTGGACTGGAATAATCTGTAGTTCTCAACACTCAAAACTACCAGTAAAAGCATATGGGCCCTATGACATCTAACATACCTGCTTTGCAATATGTTTCATTTGCATAGAGAATGTGTGAGAAGCCTGGCTGGGAGCAGCTCATGGTTCATGCATTGCTCACTTACAGAAAAGAGCAGAAGCACCAAGTTTGCATCATGCACCCTCCTGTCCTGGCAAGGAAAATCTGACATTAAAGGCAGAAGAGTCACAGATATGCAGAAATGGGACCAGTCATTTGGGCTGTTTCCTACTCATAAGCCACAGGGAAAAACAGCTCCTGCTCAGAGAAGGAGCTGGCTGCATATACTGTGCCAGGTGACATTTTTCTCTCCCAGGCTTCTGGTACTGAAAGATACTCATATATTTACAACCTTTCTTAAGGTCATCTCTGCTGTGTCTCCAGCTGAGCCATTAAATATTAATTGCACTACTTTCCAAAAATAAAAAGCAGAACCTCTAATTTACTTGTGTAATTAACACCTCCCACAAACCAGGTGTCCTCTTGAACCAGACTGAGCAAGCCATTTGTTCTTCACAATACTGAAATATGCTATGTGCTTTTGAGACAGACACACAGTTGCTTGTTCATTCTATGTGCAGAAGTGCACGTAATTATTTGAGGGGGGAAAAGCACCTCAAATTCAACAGAAAATATGCCCTCTTGGTGATGTAGTCAAACCTTCCCACTCACACTAAATAGTTTTAGTTTGTGTTTGATTTTTTTTTAATCATTCCACATAGAGGGGCTTGAGTATCTTGTTATAGGTTTGGTTTTTTGGTTTTTTTTTCAGTAAGTCTCAGTGCTGTTAAATTTATCAAAGAGCTAAAATTTTAACCTGCAGTTGTAAAGAGCATGATCAGTCTCTGAGCATATCCAAGCACTTGCATTAGGAAACCTAGATTATCACTTAAAATCATAGAGCCATTAAAGTTGGAAATTACTTTTGAGGTCATAGACTGCAGCTGTAAACATATTTAACCATGTAGCAAGCCTAACATTGCAATTAGCTCTGAAATTTAAGTTCAATACCAGCATTACTCATGTTAAGACAAGGTAAATATGTATTCAGTAATCACTGAGCTGCACAGATTATTTGCAGAAGTTTATTAGATGCTCATTTACCCAGATGAATAACACACCTGCTCTTCATTGAGGCCAAGGAATTTGGGGAGAGAAAATTCATAGAATTCGAGGTCCTAAGTGCTCAGAGCTGCCATCTAAGCTCAGAGACACTAAAGTTCTCATCCAAGAAAGCACATCCATCCTGTCAGGATTTAGCAGGCTGGAAGCCAACTCATACCTAAACCTTTTGGGAATCTGTAGTCTAAGGAATACTTTGACTTCATTGCCTCAGAAACTCAGTCTGTCAGTCTCAGAGCCTACCTGGGAGAAAAAAAAAAGCAAAAAGAAAAAAAAGCAAAGCTTTATTTTCTTCTTGAAGAGGTGACCCCCTTTTTCATAAATGAATATCAGACCACTCATCTATGAAATGAGGCATACAGACTCAATTTCTTTTTCTGAAAAGGCAGATTCAAAATGCCATCCTGGATCTCACCTGAAGATATCCAAATCATAAGGCTTGGAAATATTTTGGTGAATGTGCATTAAGAATTAAAGTTTAATGTCTCAGTTCTCCAGACTAATTAAAGGTTTGTTGTGCTGCAGAGTTTATACCCTGACTGCCATTAGGTGAAGGAGGTGCAGTTCTCAGCTCCAGTCTCTGCAGACAAAATAAATGTTTGGAGAAGAGGAGACGACTTTGTGAGTTTGAATTGCAGCCAGGAGCTGAAAAACCACACCCAGGAACTTTCTGGGGGCCCTCCTGCTCTGAGAAAATGTCTCGTGCACACTCTTTTAAGAACTTGCCATCCTTTCCCCTCAGCAGCCACGGGTGGGTGACAGCAGCTCCTGCCGAGGAAATCAGAGTTTCAGGCAGTTCCTGCTGGCCCCTGTGGCATTCCCAGCTCCACAGCTCACCTGCTGAGTATCTCCAGTCTCTTGTCTCCCAGCAAAGGCACCCCAGCCCCTGGGCAGGAAATGCAGATGGAGTTTCCCAGAGCACTACCTTTGAGTTGGCAAGAGTGTGCCAAGGGCAAGGGGCCACTTTGGAAACCACACTTCAGCCTTGTTGGAAATCCTGATCCAAACTGAACGCTGCTGCCAGGACTGTGTGCCCCCTGTTTTACCTAAAATGTCAATATGTCAGTAAGAGGGAGCCCACACCCTCCGGAGAATGTTCCCACCATGTAAGATATTTATAGCACTAATCCTTGGAGACTTTTTCTGCGGCATTCCAGAGCAGGGTGTGGTTCCCCCAGCTCCTCCTGTCCCTGAATAACCCACAGCACGGTGAATGAGGCACAAACCCAAAGAGCTCTGCCTATGTCAGGAAGCCAAGGGAAGGAAAGCAAGACCTCTCACTGAATGTTTCCTGCTTTGTTAGAAAAGTAGAGCAAGACCTTCTTGGTGGGGAGTGGGTGGTGAGAAGAGAGAAAGGAAGAATTTACCTGAATACTGAGCAGGGGGAGATGCTTTTTGGTAATGCTAAACAAGGCTGTTAAGTTTTGTTGCAAATCAGAGATCACTACAGCTCTCCGTGCCCTTCCTTAGTTTCTGGTCTGCAGCACATGTGGAAATGAAATCTAAAAATGTTCTGCTACACCCACTGCAAGATCAAATAATTTTTTTTTATCTAGATCTGAGCACCTCCAGAAATATTCAATGCTTAGTGAAGTTGAATGTTATTGTAGAGTGTTCACCCTCAACTGCCATATGTGTCACTAATTAACCTAATAGCAGAGGTAGCAATTAACTAGGTTCTGTTTTATACCTTAAAAATGTGGCTTGTGGCTTATAGCTTATTAGCTTTAGAAGTTTATTACTGTAACAGCTTTAAAGTTTATTAATTTTCCTCTACCTTTTTCTCTAATAATAACACTTTATTTCATTTGTATGTCTTGAAGGTGACAATTTAATACCTTTAACTGTATGTAACATATTCCTTTCCCAAAGTGAGGACCATTTTGTTTAGGAAACCAAGGGTAAGCTAAAAACTTTAGGTATCATTAAGCTCATGTTTATTCATGAACAGCTACTGTAGGCTATTAAAACTTTTTGCCACAAAACTGACTAAAAAAAATTACTGAAAATTTAGCATCCCTCCCACTCCCCACAGAGTTATCAGGTCCTTATGTTGCAGCTGAAATGAGACACTGAAACATCAGCTTTTTCTAGCAGCATGGAAGAGGGGGAGGCATGGGGAGACAGGAAGACATTTAAACTGAAAAGATTCCACAGACAACTTTTTTTTTTTTTTTCTGAAATACTGTATTTACACAAAAATGAAGAGAGTACAAATACTTTACTAAGAAGACAAAACCATTGGAGTACATTCAGTTAAACACAGGCAGAACTATAGATGCAAAGCACAGAGGCCTAAGGTACTTGCATGGGGGGAAAGAAAAAAAAAAGAGCATCATAAAGGCCCCAGAGATTAAAAGCAGGAGGTAAGAGAACACTGTGTTTGTTAGGCAGCATCATCTTCCTTGACTTCAGTGGGATTGAACAAGACACTCTCCTTCCTCACTGTGGATGGTGGGAAAAACCCTCTCAATGTGCTGACAGCTCAACACTGATTTTGCAAAACTCTTGAGTGTGTACTTAATTTTCAGCATGGAAATAGAACTGTTAGCTTCAAAGAAAATTATATTTGTGCCTAATCACATGCTTATATGCTTAGTTTTACCAGAAATAGCCTTCTCAATGCTTTGTAGGGTCAAGTGCATTGTTACATAAAAAATAAGAGTACTTTACTGTCATCTTTCTTTTTATTCTTCTTAAAATATACTTTAGAATTGCTTTTTTTTCTTATGTACTCAATTAGAAAATAGTAGTTTATTGAATGCCATAGAATTCTTTAATTTTAATAAATGTCTTACATAAGCAAAGGAATATTGTTCAAAAATAATTCCCACATTTTTCCAAAACTTGTTTAAATTTAAAAAGAAATAAAAGAGAAAAATACATATAATAAATAAGCAGCTTTATATTTCTGGGTGTTTGGCAGCAGTCTGTTATAGCATTTCTCACGTCTCTTGTTTTCAGTTAAAATCACCAGATTAATTGATCATTATTAAAGAAAAGATTGTACAGTATTATGATAATCCACCATATATAGCCAATGCATGAAATATTTTACACATTATATATCTCTTTAAAAGAATTAATATATTTTAGCCTTTCCTCTGAAAACAGATAGCTTCTGAAGTAATATATCTTAAACACAATGGTATCTGTCACTTCTACTAATTTTTTTTTCTGAATAAAAAGCTTGCTTGAATAGGACTACTAGCTCAGTGATGGAACTACAGTGCTATTTAACTAAATTCCGTACATGTCTTCATTACTGTTGCTGCAATTATTGTAATCACATACCACTGAAGTGCTAAATATTAGTAACTCAGATATGTGGACTTTGGTTATGCTTGATAGAATACTGGCATATCAAATATATGTACCACTTCCTAAAGGCTATGTTACAATCATGATGCCTAGTAATAAATAAATAAATAAATAAATAATAATAGTAACAATCTCAGATTCAAAGTGCTGACTCACTTGAGGCACCAATACAATAAATCAATCAATTAAAAGATCTGTTTTTAATGTTGAAAACTAACAGCAGATCCTGGGCTGCCAAGGTACAGGTGCAGCACGGAGCACTCTGAACCTGCCCTTCCACTGGGGTTCCTGTGCTCCCAGACGACACTGGAGTGTCATGTCTGATATGGAACGCTCTGAGACATGCCAGGTGTTCACACGTGGAACATTGAGAGCTGTCTAAGCCCCTCTAAATCCTCAAAAGGCTCTATTAAAACCCCTCAAGCCAACTGTTCACTCGGGGACAAGGCTTTGCCATGAAGTGTGCTTGGCTGCAGACCAGGGAAGAGCCTTTTTATGAGAGTCCACGATGAAATGTGTCACATTAGTGCAGCCTCCACACCCTGGAGACACTGTCAGCACTGTCAGCGTGAGAGGAGGAAGGCAGTGTTCCAGCAGCAGCAGTATCCCAGGATGGGAATGCTTTCCTGGTGTCAGTTTGCTCTGTGCAGGCAGTACTCGTTCTCGGTGTCCAGGGAGCTGTTGTACCCCGAGGATGGGTACAGGTCCCTCTTAAGTATCCTGTTGACAATGTTGATCAGAACTTTTTTGTACTGTTGACGTAGAAGTGAGTAAACAAACGGGTCTGATGCAGCCTTACTGTAGGTGAGGCACTTGCTTATAATTCCCCAGTAGTAATTTATGGTAACAAAAGGAATGAGCTCTATCAACCTGTTAAACATTAAAGAGAAATGGAAACACTTGAGTGTTATGTTCACACTGAGCCCAGTGCTCAACTCATGCTTCATGAAACATTCAAGTAACATTTATTTCCTTACAGTACACAGTCCCTGCAGGAGAAGGGCTGTGTACTTACTTCTCACATTCAATAAGGGCAAGGAGAACTTTCCTGGCAAGGCAGCTGGGAGACAAAATCAATTCCTACTATGGAAAGAGGGGAAAACTGTTTTCAGTGGTAATGCTTCTGTGCAGAGGAGATAAGAGAGTGCTGCAGTTTACTGCTCACTTTCTGAATTTACTGAGCTGTGCTGGTAAGTGGTCAAAATGTGGTGACATTATTGACTACCTCTCCCACAGCGAGAGATAGACACTTGTGGCTCGGGGCATCCAGACTCACTGACCTCAATTTCCTGAGCAGAGCTGTCTAGTGACACTTGAGACATTTGGACATAACCCCATTGGCATCAGGCTGCTGCTCCTGGAAGGTCTGCTTTAGATCCTGTGGCGTATCTGCCAGCCCAGGTAAAGGGCTTGGATACCATTCAGCATCTCAAATGACACCAGAATCGTGGTCTAGGTCACTGAACCCATCCCCTCAGACACTGACCAGCAAACCTTCATTACACCACTGTGGTGAATGAATACAGATGCAAAGCAGATTCATGTCAGACCCCTGAAGTATGAAGAACAACCTGGCAGTGTCTCAGGGAGGTCTGACTGGCACCTGCAACCCCACAGCAAGCTTTGCAGCACACCCACAGCTACTGAGCCACGGAGGCTTCTGTGTGCATTAAGCTGACTTCTAGATTGGCCAAAGAAAACAAGGAGACAACACTTTTATCATCATTATCTGACCAGTCAGCTGCGTCCAGACCTGTGTCTCCTGTCTGTGCCTCAGGGTGATTAGTGGCCTCAGCACCTCAGCTCAGAGGGATGTATTAATCATGGGGGCAGAAACCACAACTAAGTTAAGCAATTCTTCCTCAGAAGTGAGGGCAATCCTTCAGACTATTCCAGCAAATGTCTCACCCAGCTCATCTGCAGTGGACAAATCCTCCAGGAAGGTGGAATGAAGAGGGTGAGGAATTTTTTATTTTGTGTATATCTTTTGTAAAACCTTTTGCAGGAACAAGAGTGTGCTACTTTGCTCTATTCATCTCAGAAAAAAAGAAAATGTTCTGGGAGATAAAAAAGTCCTTTTCTGTACTCTAAGACATCATTATTTGAAGATGTAAGATCAGAAAGTTTTCTTGATGCTTGAAGAACCTTCTGTCCTCATTCCAAAATGAGGCTCCTGACTTGCAGGGTGTTGACTTTTGAAGCTGTTCCAGTCCCTCCTCATAGAAAAGCTAACTTACCATCATTTGGACTGAACATTGCTACAAGTGACAGGAAAATTTCTTATTAATATGGTTAAGAGTTAAATAATTCTTATGGCAAGTGCATTTTAAAAAAAACAGATGACTTCTGTTTGAAGCTGCTCAGAAAAAGTTCCAATGAATTCAAAATAGGTAGAACATGAAGCTACAAAATACGAGAAATAAATGTCCAATAAATGACACTTGCTATTTGATTGCTTGGGTTTATCCCATCCTACATATCATCCTAATACAAGAAATATATAATTGATATTTACACAGTTGATGTTTTCATAAAGACACTAAATAAGAAGAGTAAGATATCTTTCAGTCTTGGAAATAGATGTATTGCTATGTTCCCATTAATGCATTATGGATCCAAACTTAATTGCACTGAAGCCAACAGAAGAAAAATTACACGGATTTTAATAAGATAAAGGGTCTGGCCAAAACAAGTCAGACTTAGACATACCCATCTGAATGCATCTTGGAATGATTTTCTTGTTTCCAGAGCTGTTACAAAAGAGATGAAATTCATCTGTTGCCTCTTAGTGAACAGATGAATATATTACTAATAAGCCTAATCTCATTCAAATTTCTGAACTGAGGAGCAAATACTGAGCTCACAATGCAACCTGAGTCACCAGGCCCAGAGCAAGACAGCAGGGAGGATGGCTTTTACATTTCCTCCCCAGAGACTGCTCCAGTGCCACCCCCCTAAAAACCAGAATGGAGGAAGAACAGAGAAACAGGCACAGCAGCAAGCCCTCCAACCTCACCTCCATCACCACCTTTCATGAAGTGCTGTCTTGGCACTGTCTTGTCCTTGAGACAAGAAGCCTTTTAGGATGTCCTCCCCAAATATTTCCCATTCTGCTGTCCCTGAACCAGCTCAGTCCCTGTGACAGACAGGAGCTGTACCCTGACACACATTTCCATAAACCAGCCCTCACCCTTCTCTGTAGTGATTCAGTAGGCACCAGTTTGTCACACATAGAAAATGCACCATCTCATGTTTGCCAAATGCAAGGTCTGAAGAAGGAAGTAACTTTTATTTTAGAAGTTTATGAGAAATACCTCCATCCTGAAAAATGTGGCCATGTTTGGAATTTGCTGAGCTTGATAATGTTCAGATGGAAAGAAGATGACAAAATCCACTTTGCTCAACATAATTTCTGATTATGGCAAAAGTGAATAGAACACGACTCAAAATGTACTGAACAATGATAAATTAACCTTTTAACTATGTGATGTCATGTTAATATTTGTAATAATCCTTTCAGGTGCAGAAAAAAGATGTAGTTATCCAGGCAATCAGGAAGGAATCCCTTTCAACAAGCAAGTGGGAACTGAAATAAATGTCACTTTAAAAAGTTTTAAAATATTGTCTGTTTATGCACTGGCCTTAAGCTGTCCCCTACTCCTCTCAGAAAAGGGCAGTGACACTGATCATAAACGCCTGTATGTGACTGTGTGAGATCAGAGCACTAAAGCTGGCCAGTTTCTGTGAGCTGATGTGGCTGCAGACACTGGCAGGTTGGTAATAACCTTGAAGAAGCCCTCACCAGGGGGCTTTGCACACTAGCTCACCTCTCTCAACACAAGTCAGCACTTTTCAAGGTTGTCTTGAACACACTGTGAAAGTGGGAAATAGCTAAAAAAATGGCTCGTGAAAGATGTAGCCCATTTCAGTTTAGAGATGAAAGGCTAAATGCTGGGATGCTGCAATTCAGTGTAGTTACACTGACTTCCAGCTGACTGGTTTATACAAGATTTAAAAGTAATAATAATCAACTATTGTATGAAGACTGCACAAGTAGAAAACAACAATGATGCATGGACACTTCAAAAGCTGTAAACCACCAGGATGGATGCCTATAATTCTGTCCAGCTGAGGAACATAATGTTTCCTATACATTTAAGGTGTCTAATTATTGGTTTTCCTGGGAAATAACTTTTACACCTCATCACAAGTCTGTGCTGTACCATTAGCAATATATTTACAGGCATTAATGCTTCCAGACTGAAATCTTATCTGATAAATGATCAGCCTGGACAAATTTAAATTACATCAACCCAGCTTCCAATAGCAGCAAGCTTGGCTTTATGCTAAAAACTATCCCCCCAAAAAAGGAAAACACAACAAAAACCCCAAGCTAATCAGGAAAGTCTGTCTGTTTTCCTCTTTATTGCTAGTTCTGCTAATAAGGAAGGGTGGCAAGTCTTTTAAACTGCTTTTATCTCCTACTGGCATGTGATTAATTCCCGGTACTTGTCCTAAAACCACTTTCTTTTGGCAGAGGTGCCCAGACTTGGCTGTGATGAGGGAAGGAGAGCCAGGTCCTGCCGGGGCTGTCCCCTGGGACTGGGTGTGAGGACAGGAGCGGCGTGTCAGGGTGTGTTTATGTGTGTGTTTTGTGTGTGCTCTGCCCCTCGAGACTGGCCCTGGGGGTCCGTTTGGCTCTGCCCCCCAAAATTAGCTGTAGGACTCCCGGGCACCTGCCCATCACAGGACATCCTGATCCCTCAAAGCCCCCACCCCGGCAGGGAATACTAACCTGGTGATAATGTAAGGACCAAAACAGATCACGAACGACCCTATAAAAATACTGATTTTCTTAGTAGCCCGCTGCCTCCTCCTTTTCTGCTCGTTCAGACAGCGCTGCTTCACACTAGGGAGGGAAAAGAGCGGTAAGGGTCTTAAGGCAAGAAGGGAGGAGGTGAGAAGTGAACCCAAGCCCGAAAGCCCCTGCAGCCGGGAAGGGAAGGGGAGAGGAGGGCAGCCCCGGGGAGAGGAGGGCAGCCCGGTTCGGGGAAAGGGCAACCCCGAGGGGAGAGGAGGGCAGCCCAGAGGAGAGAGGAGGGCAGCCCGAGGGGAGAGGAGGGCAATCCCCGAGGGGAGAGGAGGGCAATGCCCCGAGGGGAGAGGAGGGCAATGCCCCGAGGGGAGAGGAGGGCAATGCCCCGAGGGGAGAGGAGGGCAATGCCCTGAGGGAAGGAAGGAGGATAGCCCCAGCCCCGCCGAGCCTCAGGACCATCGCGACCACTCAGCAAAGCCGTGACTCCCGCTCGAAGGGAGCTCAGGCAAGTGGGATAACCCGGAGAGCCCGATTAGCATTTAAACAGAGAAGGCTACAAATGCACAAGCCGCCGTTCCCGGCACTGTAAGCAGCGTCTGAAGCGAGCGGCAGGAGCGCTCTCCATGCGGGCAGGCAGGCAGGAAAGGGTGCTGGAGAGGCGGGATATCGTTTCCCCCGGGGTAACTACCGCGAGTGGCCGCGGGCTGTGGGTCCGAACGTGCGCGCATTACCTGGGGTGGATGTCCACCAGCAAAACCAGAGTCTGCATGGTAATAATGTCTATCCGCTTGCAGTGGAACCGGGCAACTTTCAACACCTTTAAGTAGGTGAAACACAAGATCACCAGAGACAGCATGAAACTAGTGGAGTGAAAGACAATGGTGAACACTGTAAACCTTCTCCTCTCCGTCTCTTCCTTCAGGTGCAAGGTGCAAGAGGCGTAAACGCTGTTGTAATCTACCCACGAGTAAAACAAGGATACCAAGGGAAACGTGAGGGAGTGGAGCCACGAGTAGCCCATCAGTATCACAGCGTCCTTATACCGCATCTTGCTGGTGTAGCTTAGGGGGAACACCACGGCAATCCATTTGTCGATGCTGAGCGCTGCCATGCTCAGCATGGTGTTGGAAGTCAGGAAAGTTTCCAGGAAACCCACCGCCTTGCAGACGCAGCCCCCGAGGGGCTGCTGGTTCCTCAGGATGCCCAGCAGGGTAAAAGGCATGTTCAGAACGGTGAGAAGCAGGTTGCAGAAGGATAAGTTCACCAGGAAAACCCCGGCGACCTGCTTGCGGATCTCCGTACTGTAGACGAAGCATAGCAGCACCAGGAGGTTGGAGAGCAGAGAGACGACCAGCACCAGCACGAGGAGCAGCGCCAGCAGCACGCCTGCCAAGTCCATGTCTCAGCGGGTCGCCTGGAGCGGGCGAGGGCAGGAGGAAGGGGACACCCGCACCCGCACCCGCACCCGCACCGCAGCCTCGCCTGCCGCCCGCCGCGGCCGCCCGCGCATGGTGCCGGCGGCGGGGCAGGGCCGGGCAGCCGGGGGCAGCGGGGACAGCGGGGCCGGGGGAGCGGGGCAAGGGCAGCGGGGCCGGGGGAACCGGGCAAGGGGAGCGGGGCAGGGGGGAGCGGGGCAGGGGGAACCGGGGACAGCGGGGCAGGGGGAGCGGGGCCGGGGGAGCGGGGCCGGGGCGCGAAGCGGCGCTGTCCGTGCGCTGTCCGCGGTGCTGATACGGACAGTGGGAGCGGGCGATGCTGAAGCGGGCGGGAGAAGGGCTCTGGAAGCGGGCGGTGGAACCGGCGCTGGAAGCGGGCGCTGGGAGCGGGCGCTGGAAGGGGGCGATGCTGAAGCGGGCGCTAGGAGCGGGCTCGGGAAGCGGACGGTGGAAGCGGGCGGGAGAAGGGCTCTGGAAGCGGGCCGGGGAAGGGCTCTGGAAGCGGGCGATGCTGAATCGGGCCGGGGAAGGGCTCTGGAAGCGGGCGATGCTGAAGCGGGCCGGGGAAGGGCTCTGCCCCGACGGCCGCCCCACGCCGCCGAGCGCGGCCCCCCCGGCGCCCGCGCCCCCTCCGCTCCGCGCCCCGCCCGGCTCCGCTCCGCTCCCTCCGCAGGCTCTGAGCGCCTTCCCCGCCGCCCAGCCCCTCAAATACTCCAGCCGCGGAGCCTCCCGCGGCGACTCATGCGCAGACAGCGGCTGCGAGGCACAGGCTCAGCCGGGGATCGCGGCGTCGGGCTTATCCGCTCCCGGATCCAGGCGAGAGCAGCAGGAATTCCGCCCAACTTTCCGCTAGTGTGCAGCTCAGGAAGGATCAGACCTGGAGATGAGTTCCCGGCAGTCTGATCCCTGCGCTGTGCTGTATCCGCCGCTCCTGAAACCTGTTCAAACTCTGCTGCCTGTGCCCCTTGGCAGGCGTTCCCCCGTTCCATCTGAGGGATTGCTTGCCCATTCTCGCTACGATTGCCCGCTGGGTATTCACACCAGCGAGCCAGCGGTGAGGGATGTTTCTCGGTTAAAGACTTCACTTTAAGTGCTTGGGCTCACCAGCTTTTTGAACGAGTACCCCACATCAGGGTGATGCTGGCACACTCTGTGGAAAACTCAAGTGTTACTCCTTAGCATTTTGCAGTCACACGGATAACACGATAGTGTGATGCTCAGAAAGGTTTTTTTTCTGTTATCACATTCTGGCAAAAGCTGAAAAGACAGACAAGAAAGAGAACAGAAATTCCCCTCTGTAGCTGTCAGAAATGCAGATCACTTGGCTAATTCCCAAAGATGTCATGAATCTTTGTCTTAGATTAAAAAAAAAAAGAGCAAGAGAGAAAAGAGTCTAAGTTTTGATGCATCCAAATACTGGTACAGGAAAAAGCTGCCATGTCTAGTCACTGTCACATTTCACAGCTGATCACCAGAAGTGACACAAAGAAAAAGAAAAGGTAGCTTTCCTACTATCCAAAATTACTATTAATATCCTAAGGAAATGCTGTATTGTATATATTGTCCCTGCAGTGTAGCCTTGTCACGCAAGTGTGACCACTGTGTGAATAACTGTACATAAAACTGCTTGAAAGAGCCTGAAGGCAATGCAGGTTTTGTTGGGCTTTTTTCCCCCAAGAGTAGTTAAAGTTCTGGATCACGCTCTAATTGAAAAGCTTGCTATGGTAAATTATATGTCTTAAGGAAAGAGCAAAGCAACAAGACATGAGATGTGTTATTTGGAAGTGAACCAGAACAGTATTATTCCTCAGGATGGAAAGAAAATGAAGGTTTTCTTTCATCAGAAAGCTGTCATTTCCAAAGTTTAAAAAGTGCAGATACATTTGACAGGGCTTATGCTTGACAAACAAAAATCCAATATATATCTGTCTCAGCATTTGAGGGAAAAGAAATCTATAAAAGCATGACAATACCAGTTTTCACAGAGTTCAATTGTTACATTTCTATCATCAGAGAGCCAACACTCTTTCAAAAGGATTGGAAAGAAATGAACCATCGTGGAAGAACCTGGCTGTATCCTTACAGAGCAAAGGTTCTGTAATTACTCCCTCTCCCACAGCAGCAATTCTTACAGTTCCTACAAGACAGAACCCATATATGACCTGCCTTTCATTTAACAGTATCACAAGGTTATGGGGCTTTTATGTTGACCATCTGGGGATAGAGGCTGAGTACTAGTGACAGGTGGGGTAGATGCTATTTTATATCATCACAAAGACAACCTGGATGTGCTGTTCCCTTACTGATAGCTGTTTCCTCTTGGATCCAGACTGAGGACAGCTTCTGTCTCTTTCTTTCTCTCTGTCTTCTATACATACATACATATATTCTCCCATATGGTTTTTTCAAATGAAAAATGAATTGTTTCTCAAATCTGATGCAGAAAGAATACATTAAAATAAGACATGAAAATAAAAAGATGGCAAAAAGATGGGAGAAAAAAATATTCTAATTTTTTTTTCACATGTACAGTTGTATAGTACCCTGAAACAATATTCTGGCCTCAAAAAACCCAGGAGAGATGACTTTGTTGGATTTCTCCTTTTGCTTTCAGTGAAACTTTGTTAATGTGATTAGTTAAATATGCACATAACTTCCTGAGGGACCCTTTCCCATTTCCAGGCAGCAACCCCATAACATTTCATACCAGACACCTTTCAGTGCTACTTGCACTCATGAGGCTGGAAACAGTCACCTCCTTGAGACCAGAAGGCTCAGACTCGCTGTGGTGGGCTTGCAAATGTGAGCAGTGCCTCCTTGGCCCCTGGAAACACAAATATACTCCTGCTACCTGTTCACATCTCAGCAGTCTTATGCTCATATAATTTCAATGCTCACAATAGTCATGCTAAACACATATATTCTCCCAATCAAGATCTTACAGTATTTATCAAGGGAACTGTTTTGGTGGAAACTGGGGACTGTAGAGACTGCTGCAATATGAGTAAGAAAAGGAAAAATAAAGATGTTCTTGCCAATAATTATCCCTTAATAAATATAGACTATTTAATTAACACAGACTAGGTAAGTACTTGAGACTTTTATTCTAACAGCTGCATCATTCATTAAATCTCCACATTCATCTTGTCTAAATATTGGCCACAATTTATTTGATTTAATGGTGAATGGACTGTATTTGTTGGAAAAGAATAGGGTAAAATTCAAATTCCTTTTTTAGTTTCACTCCAGGAAAGATGTGTCATGCAAATTTCAGTGTAGATCACAACTGCACATAATTTAGCTCTAATCAATGTATTCCACTATGGCTAGGAACACATTTAATTTGGTTCTAATTTTAAGAAAACACTGTGTAAGAAGGAAACCTCAAACAAATCATATCATTTAATTTGGAAGTATAGAGGAAAACAACCCTTTTTCCCTGATTCTCTTATGACAGGTGAAGAGAGGGAAATTAAATTATATTAACCAATATGGGGGGAAATGGAATGACTCATGGAACTGATGTTACAAAAAAAGCTTTTTACTTCTAGGGCACTTGCTAAATTGACCCATTTCAAAAGTGAGTAAGACTGGTTAATACCCATGAGATTTTTCAATATGTCCTGTAAATAGATCTGGTACTGATAGATTCTGACAAACACGGAGAAATATCTTCTCACTTCCACAATGACTGCAGGTGTGTTATTGTTTTCATGTTACATTTAACTAATGAACCTTTAGTAAAGTCAGAGTACTTCAAGTCTCAGGAACAACTTTTTTTCTTATTATTCTTTTGAGGTATTTTTCCCCCTCTTTCTTTTCTATTTTATTAGGATTTGAACTATAGAGTCTTTGAACAAGCAGGGCTACTACACAAATATAGATTTTATTCTTTCTGGAACAATAAGACAAATAAGCAAGCAGACAGTAGTATTGTGACAAGTGACATCCTGTTAGTCTCTAAAGAAAAGATGTGAGGCCTGACTCATCAGTCTAATACAATTCTGAAAGACTGTTCCTGTGGCAGAATTCTAGTAGGCACATTTACCACCTGTGGAATAGCTTTATCTTAAAGATCTTCCTAAAATGGAACAAGGAAAAACTCCACATGTGTAAAGCCCACACATTTCTTCACCAGGCCTCTACTCTTCAGGGTAAAAATTTGGAGCAGAAATATGAAGCTCAACCATGCCAGAGTTCTGCAAACTGAAATTTCTTCAAAATTTGCCTAAGTACTATAATGAAGAATCTCAAGTTCAAGATAATCTTGCACTCATATCAGAAGTCTACACTTGCAAAAATTTGTTGACTCATATTTCTGTTTATGCAAACTAGACATATGCCTACAGTCTCAAAATTATTCCAGAAGACAATATTTTATTTGGAAAGATGGAAGGCAACAGAGCTGGTGAAGGGTCTTACGAGTGGCTGAGGGAGCTGGGGTTGTTTAGCCTGGGAAAATAAAACACATGGAGAAGCTTATCACTCTCTGCAATTACCTGAAAAGGAGTTTTAGACAGGTGGGGGTGAATCACTTCTCCCAGGTAACAAGTGACAGAATGAGAGGAAATGGCCCCAAGCTGTACCAGGTGAGGTTTAGGTTGGACAGTAGGAATAATTTCTTCACCAAGAGGGTTGTCAAGCAATGGAATGGACTGCCCAGGGAAAGGGTTGACACATCATCCCTGGAGGTACTTAAAAATATCTCTAATACCTCTAAATGTCTTTTAAATCTAGGTGCTACACTGAAGGACGTGGTTTAGTGGGGACTTGGCAGTCCCTGGTCAACAGCTGTACTCGAAGATCTTTAGGGTCATTTCCAACCTAAGAGATTCTGTGATTCTATTCTTGGCATTCTTAATGGAACTGGAAGTGCACAAATACTGGAAGGTGACAGGAAAACAAAAATATTCACAGAAACTCAGCCAGTTTCAGTTGACATACAATTCTAAAAATAGCCATGTATGGATATGTGTCAATGTTTCCTTTTTCTCCCACCAGTTCATTTTGCCTTTTTCCCTCTTCCACAGCATGAGGCAGCGGGTAGAACCAGAATTCTGGATTGCAAAATTTGGCTTTGGAATCAAGCTGGCTGGTTTGTTTATTTGTTTGTGGTTTTTTTTCCTAGAATGCAATGCAAAAGTGTGAAGGCAAAAATATGCTATTCTGCTGAGCAGCAAAATATATTGATTTCAGTGACGTTTGTGTCAGGAGGTAAACAAACACTAACTAGCTTTTATACCCAGAAGCTTTACAACCATAATGCAAGTCCAAAATATTAATGGAGGAATAGTATTGCCTCAAGCAAGTGGCACAGGTACTTGAATCTCTGTCATTCATAACATAGGGACAAGTTCTTAAAAATATCCAAACTATGCCTGTCCTTTCCCCAGACTAGTTGTACAATAGAGCTGCTCCTGATTTAAGTAAATATTCAGGACTTGGGCTATAACCAGAATTTTATATTTTGTGAAGATACAATTCCTCTGCAGTGTCTAGAAAAAAATAAAATGGTGAGTAGAATCTTATTGAATGTAAGAGCACATATAGTCTCCTTCCATTTTCATATGTTCTGTCTCTTTTTAAGGATTTGGTTTATTGATATATTTTTCACCTGACAGGAATAAAGACTAAAGTGCATTTCTTTTTGCTATTTTTCAGTGCTTCACAAACACAGTAGATCTTATTGGAAATGCTGTACTACACCAGATTGTTATAAAACTTACCAAAGATGCAGACATGGGGATGAAATTCCCAAGAGCCTTTTACTGGCATTTTCAACAAATGTGGCAATGTTTAGCACTTCCAGGGGCCAGCAAACATTAAATAGCATTTTTCAGAAACTGCTGAAGCAATTTATTTAGTGTTGCAGTGAAATTCCAGGAACCAACACATGAAAAAACAGCATGTGTTCTTTTGCTGTACTATTGAAATTCTCATTTTCCTGCCTTACTTGTTCAAAATCTCCCCCAAATCTTACAAAGATGGTTTGATTCTGTTTTCCCTGAGTCAGTGTAAATCCAAGATAAGTCTCTAAAAGCCACTGGGAAACCAATGCAGTGGAAATGAAAGCAATCAAACATAAGACTGTAAAACAGTATGGAGCTTCTAGGATGAGGCCATTTTGATTATAGTAATTTATTATAGAGAGCGCTCTAAGCAAGCACATCAAGAAAAAATTAACCCCACTTTGTGCAGAGGAGGGGCTGATCTGCCAGGGACTGTGCTGAGCTCTCAGGGACAGGAGCACAAAGAGCTTTGGGATGGCTGCAGGGGAAGGGAGCACAAGCACACAGGTGAGAGCTCTGTCCTAAGCTGCTTGCTCAGGACCAGTTTCAGCAGGTGCTGGATCAAAAGGGCAGAAAAAGCTGGGCTGAACAAGTCAGCTTGGCTTGAGCACACACATGACCAGAGGGGCTGCAGCAGGACAATATTCTCTGGCACTATGGCACTATTCCTCTGCTCTGAAAGTCCCTCCTACAGGGCAGGCATAACTTCTCTCATGGGCATGCAGCAGAGCAGTGCTCATCATTCAGGGGAACAGCTCTGTGTTGTACACCCTGCCCCAGCCCTCTAACCTTCACACATTAATCTCTGCATCAGGATCTTGCCCTAAATGACTTAGTTTGCCTTTCCTCAGCCCCCCTCACTGCAGAGATGTTTCTTCACACTCTCACTAACAGGTACAGCTTCTGTTGGTGAAGGTAATCTATGGGTACCATCTGCCTTGAGCAATAAATAACCAAGATATTTTCTGCAGCATTGTCTAGGCACTGTCCTCCCATCACACCCATCCTTTTACTCTGCCTACCCACCCATCCATCCACCCTCACATCCATCCACAGGAACATGTTTTTGCAGAAAATGCTCTGGCTCAGAGGCACCTCCACTCTAAGAAATGGAATTGGCAGGTAATAAATAGGCCTGCACTATGCTGCTTTCATAGAAACACTCAGGGCTGAGGCTTTTAAATATGAACACAGGTTATTAAGAGTGCACAGCTCTCTTGGAGCCTCTATTATCATGCACCTTTCACTGTGTGTTTCACTGAGTGTATTAAAAAAAAACTAAAACCAAAAAGCCCTTCTTTCAGTAGGATAAAGAAAGAAAATCAAGAAACTGCCAGGACAAAATTGACACTGTATAATGCAAACTCTGTGCACTGGCATAGCAGGGGTTCCCACAGCAAGTGAGTTGCTTAGGAACAATAACTTGTAGCCCCCAATTATCTCCTCCAAATATGCAAGAGAGGTCTAGTCCCCCTCCAGAAGCATAGAAGGGAAATACTTATACCCTTCCTTGAGTCTCACTCTCACCCTTTCATAGATGAGCTTTCATCTGGGGAGAGCAGGACAAGTCATTCCCTCAGTTCTGCCAGGAACCCCTCTGCAAACAAACACTGCCAAAGTCAGTACAGCCTCAGAAATTCCCAGGAATGGGGAAGCAAAGCACAGGTGCAAATAATGGCTCTCCAGATCCACTGCTCCTACACTCCTGCAGGCACCTTTGGGGCAGAGTGCAGGCAGGGCTCTCTCACCCCAAACAGCTGATGGAGAAACCTGTGCCCTCACTGCCCTCAGCTCAGCAGAAGTTACCCAGCTCCTTCCTACCCACTGAGCCTAGAGAAAATCAATTACTCCCAAAACAACATTTTTTCCCTCCTTCTGCTGATAAGGTCCCTTGAGTTTTGTAACCTCTGCAATTTCTTTGGAGATGTGTCACAAATTAAAAATTTATTCTGATTTTTTTATTTTGTAATTCAGTTCATTTTTGTGCCTCTTAAGGTCATTTAGAATTTTGTGTCTTTCATGGATAATTGTTTTCATTAACATAGCAGTAGTCTTGGAAACAGCTAAGCAGAGCTTTGCACCCATCATCCAGCTTTATGCAATGAGTTAAGCAAGTAAAAATATGCTGTTCTCATATGTGTTGTCATACACAGAGTTGTTCTGGGAAACTGGTGTGTGGAGCTGCAGAGAACTCTCCCTGCCCCTCCAATACACACTCAGCTTCTGTTATTTTTGACACAGCAGTTTCAGAAAAAGGTAAAAAATAATCTGAAAAATGCCTTTAATTACCACAACAAACGTTCTGGGATTTGGAAAAGTTCCCTTACTAGTTGACCTAATTAAGTTGCAAGTCTAAGGTAGGAAAATTTTGGGTTTAATTCCTAAATCTGCCTGAGTCATCCAGGGTAAAAATTCCACCTTGTTTTAATATATCTGACCCTTATGTGTTTGATATGCTAATTGCTGCTAGATTTTATATTTGTTTAGTACAGCAACCTTTCCACTGCACATTTCCATGGATTTTTTATTCTCAACACCATTTAATAATCCTTGTATTTCATCATTATATACTTGTTGTCTGAAGCTATGTCATGTTCTTTACTGTATTCCTTAAGATAAAAATGAACTCCTTTTTTTTTTTTTTTTTTAGAAACTTTCAAGTGCTGGGCTTTAGCTTCTTAGCTTCTCACAGGAGTAGACACAAGGTTGGGATTAAAACCAACAGTATCCCCACAGTCATTGGGGAGTTAGTATATATGAAAGTGAATTTTATGAGAAGTCAGTGGACAGAGAGAAGACTTCTCAGTGGACAGAGATATCTCAGAAAAGCACATTGTTCTGGCATATTTTAATGTAGAATTCCTCAAATATGCTCATTCAAGCCAGCATTTCTCAATGTTTATGAAGGGATATATCTAGTTAAAAAGGTCCCCAGAGCAGCCATTGTGTTTATTTTGTAAAATTCTCTAGGTTCTTTGAGATTATGTATGTGCTATTCCTTTCCAATTATATTGTATAAGTGTATTCAAAAGCAAAGTGTCTGCTAACTTTAAATGGGTTTATGCATAGCCTTGAAAGTTGTGTTGTTTTGTTTTTAATTAGATAATGTTAAAAATCAATAATCAAGGTATATTAAGAGGATTTATAGATCATCAAGCCAAATAAAGGGAATAGCTGTGATAATTTCTTTTGACATTCTTTCAGAAATAGGTATGCAATTATCTTGTTTGCACTACAGCATGAGAAAAAAATGAAACTTGATGACAAAAAAAGGGAATTATGCAGGGAATCTGTTCAGGGGACCTATCACATTTGTCCTGGCTAATTTCTCTCACTGCTAACAAAGGTATGGCTCATATTTGAGCTGTATGTGTTCAGAATCAACTTCAGCTGGGGGATGGTTTATACATTTCTCCACCAGATTAAAGAGCCAGTAATCTAAATTCTCTTATTCTAAGCAGACAGATTAACTCCACCAATTTAATTTGAGCCCCCTCCAGTTCAGCAAGTCTTTACCAGGGGAAATCACAATCAAGCACAGCCTTCCAGGTGCACCCACAGGTAATACCCACCACACTGATTATGGAGAAAAATAATCTGCTATAAACTGAAGGTTTATATTAAACAACATTTGTTTGCATCTGTGGCATCTGATACAGCTGATTTCAAAATTACCTGGAAATTCATGTTGCAGCACTTTCTTCCTGAGCTCAGAGGGGTCCTTCTCCAGCTTAAGGTAAATAAAATGGTTCTACAGGTATGATTTTACACTGGCTGTTTAAAGCACTCACTGCACAGTTCTTTTTATTTATCTGACTGCTCTGGACCACTGTAGGTCACAGACCACTTGTCTTCATTGTTAGTTGTCTCCATTTACTTTTTAAGATGAAACTTTTGTCAGTGATCTTATCTCCCAAGTCTCTGATCAAAGTATTAAATATTACAGACCAAATCAAATTTTCCATGGTATTCTCTAAGAAACATAATAATTTGATGGTATTTCTCAACTTAAAATTGCCTTTTATGTAAATTGACTTCTGCAACAACCAGCTCACAAATAAAACCTGACAACCTTATTATGCTGTTGGAAAAAACCCCCAAACAACCAACAAAACTTTTATTAAAGTAATGATTAAAATCTGCCCATTTCTACCTTCAGATTCCTAAATCATATTTTTGAATATAAGTGACAAGCAGAATATTTCTGCAGGGAATGAGGAGCAATCCTGTTGCACAAACAAGAGCTGCAGCTCAAAAACCAGTGTGCAGTGTTTTATAAACCAGCATTTTTGAGACACACTTAGGGCAGGATGGAGGCATCAGGAATCTGAGGATTTATTCCCATCCCTCCTCGAATTTGGGGTAAGCCCAGTTTGGTGTGGATCTGGTTAAATTCCAGGTGGCAGCAGACACTGTGCAGAGCCTCTCTCAGCCAGGTGAGCAGCCTGGCCATTCCCTCTGCCCCTGCCCAGCTCAGCTGGCTGCAGCCTCCTGGCAGAGCTCAGCCCAGCAGCTCTGCTGAGGCCTCAGTTTCCCAAAGGCACTCAGGAAGATTAAACTGGAGTGACTAAGCATGCACCTTACTTTTCCAAGCAGTTTTCCTCAGGAAAAAAACAAAACAAAACAAAACAAAACAAAACAAAACAAAACAAAACAAAACAAAACAAAAAATCATTTCTGGTTTAAACAGAAATTAGCACCTTTGTTTTAAATAGCAAAAACAAAAACAACTCCATGAAAAAAAATTATGAAATCATGTTTAAACTCAAAATGTTAAATGTAGAAGAAAAATCTATGTTAACTGGGAAAATAATGTCTAAGTGATCCAGTTTGAAGTTGATGGTTTGGTTTATTTGGTTATTTGAATTTTTTTAAAAATCTTTATGCAGTCTGATTTTTTTTTTCTAGCACTTTCCCATGTCCTTGGATGGTACAAGTATAGAAAAAAATAAACAAAAAAAAATCAGTATTTTGTATATTTTCTTCCTCTGAGAATGCACATATTGGGGCACACTGTGAATAAACTGCAGCATCCCTGCATATAGTTCTTTCATCATTGATTGCCTTTAATTACACTCAATTTATAGCATTAGTGCTGCAAAGCAAGAGGTGTCCTGCTCAGAGTTCTTTTCAGCTGGCTAAGCATTAATGGATGATGATTAACAAAAAAAACTCTCTATGCCTTGCCAGCCCAGGCTAAAAGCAAATTGTTAATTTGGCCAGTGTGTGTTTGTTGTCCACATATCTGAAAAAACAAGTAGCATTAGTGCTGTTGCTATATAAATGTATGTTGCATTAATTAGTAGAACAATCTAGCCACTCTTTTACTTGTTTTTTTTCAGATTAAATTTGAGTTCCAAAACTGCTTCACAACCATTTGGTCAAGCTGAATACTTTGTAGGTTTATTTGTTATAAAACTGTATATAAATATCCACATATCAACTGTACTCTGTCACAGGATGGTTGGGATTTGGGTGAAGGATGGGGCAACAAACAGTCAGAAGTTAAAAAATAAGGCCATGATAGATCAAGACACATAATTGGCAATAGAATTTCTCATTAAGTTATCTGTGAAGACACTTGGTCCATTCCTTTCACCATGACAGAAATGGAACATTTGCAGGCACCTGCCAGAAAGACCTCCCATCAGACTGCACCTACGTTTCTCCTCTCTTTTCAGATGGAAGCAGAAGCATCCCCAACACCTCTCAGCAAAAACTTACATTGCAACATCTCCAGCTTTAGCACAGCTTTTTGATGGTAAGAGGCTGCAACCTTTGTAGTTGCTATAGAACTCCCAAGATGCAGATGTGACCAGCTTTTGTACATGGTGAAATAAGACTAATAGGAGTGCAAATATGCAGAATGTCTTTTCTTATGTCATGTTACACAGTTACCAGTTATCAGTAAAACCCATCTATTTATGCAATATTTTGTAAGTAGTTCCTCTGTAACTGAAGAGAAAACCAGACTTACCACAAGTTAAAGATTTACTATTTGGGAGTCTCTTATGAAAAACTGACATAGCATAAGGCTGTGTCAGAATAAAACTACAGTGAAACAATGGTAGAATGACTCTTAATTAACCTCAGTTCAGGAATTGTGTTTTTGTTTGCAAAACACATATTTTGTATTCTAAGAAAACTCTCAAACATATCTATTTTTAAAATATAAAGGTTATAAAAATTTTAAAAATGTGTATTTTTACTCTTAGGTTTTTCAGTGTATTTCAGTGAGCCTGTAATGGAAGAAGATGGCTCTAAATGTTTTCAAGGAGGAAAAAATCTAATACTTTTTTTTTTTTTTTAGACAATTCTGCAGGTTTGGCTGTTTCATCAGCCAAGCATAGTTTAGTTTGGTTTTTTTTGTTTTTTTTTACTTCTCTGAATTTCCTTGGATGTATTTGGGGTAATATGAGCACTACAGTCCTTAGGAAGGATATAGTCACTAGGAGCTACAGGGAAAAGGCATCTCTGTTACTCTCTGCAACAGCAAGAGCTGGCTCAGAGCTTCAGACAACAGAAGAGCCATTTGATTTTTCTTGTTCCATAGGAGAAAGAAGATGGTTTCAAGCTGTAGTAGTGAAATAATTCTGATCAGCACAGTTAGTAGCTAATATCAGAAAAAAATTGGTCCATTACATCATGACTTTGTATGCACATTCTGAAGTCACTGGTTTATTTTTTTTCTTGTATATTACGAGGTTTTGTAGAATGCACTTCTTGATTATTATTAATAAAGCTTTATGCCTTTCTAGTCTTTTTTCCCTCACTGCATTTTAAAAATTATTTTTAGGTTCCTTGGATGAGTTTTTATTATTTTGTTTTTGCTTTGTTCATTTTTTTTCTGTCCAAATTAATCTAATTTTTAATCTCTTAGCCCTTTTGGGACTTCTGATCTCTAGACTTCCAAAAGATTCACACTCTGAAGAGCTTCAGTTTATATTCTTCCAGATTTGGGTCTCTCTTTCCAGTTAATGTTGAAGATGTTTATACTCATAATAGAATGGGATGTGGTTAGGTGGAGTCCCTGCAGTATATACCATCAGACACATCTTCAACACTGTGCAAGGAAGACTCTTTATCACTGCCACATGTTTACAATTTGCCAGTTTCCAGCCCACATGAGTATGCTGCTGCCCAAGCCAATCTGAATTAATTTAGCTGTAAGATTTCATGAAATGCACTGCCAAATGCTTTAGTGAACTCTAAATATGCCACATCCTCAATTTTCCCTTCACATATTTGTATTAGAATGGCTGGTGAGGGAAATTTTCAGAGACATGCATATTTAAGCACAGGACCCATTAACTTTCACTTACAGTTTCTCTTCGATTTACAAAGGCATTTAGGGACCTGGTTCCCATTGGTGTCCTGTTGTTACTTAGGAAAAAACATTTTTGTATCAAAAAAAGAAGCTACATTTTCAGAGCAAGTTATTCTTCCTAGCCTTTCTCTATTCAGCTCCTTCCCAGCTATGCTAGAAGAAAATGGACTATCCAGTGATCCTGGAATCACTTCAACCCATAATAATGTTTCATATCCTCATAGGAAGAAAGGCAACTATTTCTGATGGATTTTTTTTTTCATCTGCTGTGCAAACAGCAATAATCACTAGGGTCCAGGTTTTGGGGAAAAAAAATCTTATTAAAGGTGCTTTTGTCTCTCATTAGTAGTACTAGAAAAGATTGTTGTGACTTCAGTGGTCCCTGCAGGGAAGATGAAGCACACTGCACAGTAATCCCACAGGACCTTGCTGTGTCAGTGGGGAATATGCTTCACAGGTAATTTTGAACAGCATGGGTTAAAACAGGGTAAAAGTAATGAAATAATCTCCTGATACCTGAGTGCATTTAAGGTCAGAGCTCTGACATGGGAACAACTATTTGGCTGAGTACCACTGCTGCTGTTGCAGGAGGAGATTAAAAGGGAGATAGTTTAGCAAGATGAACTTTTAAACCACTCTGGCTCTTAAAATTACTATAACTACCTCCATGCAGTGGTTCATTATCAGCATGCAATTAAAGTAATGGACTTCACTTACAGTTTCACCAAGTTTCCTTTGCACCATCCAGGCAGCATGAATAGGTTGGTCTCGAAATGAAGGCACAAGTAATCACTTTCTATCTCTTTAACTCCCCAGAGCAGCAGAAAGAGGTTTTAGTGTTAACCAACACCCAACTCCACAGAGTCTGGGTTAGGAGAGAAGATATTGTGGAGCTGATAGAAGTGCTCAAAGATTCAGGTGCAGATGAGTGGGTCCTCATGAACACCATGTTGAACAGGAGCCAACAGTGTGCTCTTGCTGCAAATGGGGCAATTTTTATCCTGAGCTTCATTAGACAAAATACCCTCCCCTCTACCCAGCTCTGGTGAGGCCACACCTGAAGTGCTGTGCCCAGTTCTGGGCTCCCCACTGCAAGAGAGACATGGACAGTCCAGAGAGAGTCCAGCAAAGGGCCACAGAGATGCTACAGTGGCTGGAGCACCTTTCCTACGAGGAAGGCCTGAGGGACCTGGGACTGCTCAGCCTGAAGAGAAGGTGGCTGACTGAACCATATCAATATACAGGAAAAATATTTATATGAAGGGAGGGTGCAGGGAATGATGAGCCAGGACCTCTTCAGTGGTGCCCAGTGACACCAAGACAAGAGGCAATATACACAAACTAAACACAGGAGATTCCCTCTGAATAAAATGAAATTTATTAAATTGTGACATTGTGAACAATGGCATAAGTTTCTCAGGGAGGTTGTGGAGTCCCCATCTTTGGAGACAGTCAAATGCCACCTGGACATGGTTCTGGGCAACTGGCTCTACCTGGCCCTATTTGAGCAGAGGTCACTTCCCACCTCAGCCACTCTGTGAGTTTGTGACTCTGTGACCACTGGAAAGTATCAATGCACTAGAGCAAAACTGTTAGCAGGATAGTGTCTGTTTTGATAAGATATGCAGGCAAGAATGTCATAAATGTTTTCTATCTTTAGCTTTCCCAGTTAGAAAGATCATTTTCTCTCTCTGCTCTGCTGGGGCTGAGGTCTCAGATAAAAAGGGACAGAGATATTTGGACTTCCCTTCTGCCTGATTTAATTTAATGTTTAATCTCGTATTTCACTGATCTGACCTGAAACAGGTGAAGTTCTCTTCCTCCACCTTCTCTTTAAAAATAAAATCACAAATAATAAAAACATTTACTTTCAAGACTAATTTACTTTCAAGTCTCTCAAAATGGAGGCAAATGTTGAAATCTCAATTTATGCTTGTGAAATGTTTGTTCCTTGGTCATCTGTATTCATGATCTATAATTAGAGGCTGTGTGCTCCCCATATTCAGGAGGCTCTATATCTGTTTGATATGCTAATTTCTGCTGGATTTTATATGTGCTTAGTACAGTTACCTTTTATTGCATTTTTCCATGGTTTTTTCCTCAACACTGTTTAATAACCCGTTCATTTCAGCTCTGAAGCTGTGTCCTCATTGAGATCACGTTTCTAAAAAGAGCCCCACAAATGTTTTGTGAAACTTTCAAAGGCTGGGGTTTAGCTTCTGATAGGAATGGACCCTAGGCTGGGATTAAAACCATCAAAACTCCTGAAGTCATTGACAGAGTTAGCACACATGAAACTGAATTTTACAAGAAATCAGTGGACTTGAGCTATCTCAGTAAAGCACATTGTTCTAATAATAAGGCATAATTCCTCAGATGTGTTTATTCAATTCAGCATTATAGATAAAAGCATATTGCAGAGGAAACATTGGGTCAATAGTTTAGCTTAAGCAGTGTAAATAAGCATAGGAAGATGCTACTTCCTGCAGAAACAATGTAGATGACCACATCTGAGAGAAGCAGAAGAAACAAACAAGGGAACAGAGTAGTCATAACATAGACAAAACACAGCTTGACAGTGGTTTTCATGCTGGTTCTGGAAAGTTTGATCACTACACTGCACTGGGCAGGAGTCTTGCTCAGTGGTCCTTCCCAAGCCAGTCAACCTTTCAGCAGCAGCAGCTTCCACTGGGGTCAGACTGCCAGGCAGGTTTTTGCCTTGCTGTGCAGTCTGAAAAGGGCTTACTCCCTGAGGCTGTTCTGCTTTCTTCACCCAACCATGCTCCTGCTGCTGCAGCTGTCAGGCAATGGTGATGTCTGTGATGTCTGTGCCTCTCCTCCCATGCTACACTGTGGTTTTGTGGCTGTGGCCCTTTCAGGGTCAATTCACTGTTAAAATTAGGAAGAATTTTTCTGTCTGTAACACATTTGAGATGACAGGAATACAAACTGTGAATTTATGGAGCCTCCTGGACATCCACTCCATGCAAGTGATGGGCAGTGACAGCAGGGGTGACTCCTGGCATGCCACAGACCTGAATAGAACAGCATTCTCTCAGCTCAGTGGTGATGGTCTCATCTAGATTACCCACAAATCCTTGAGCCTTTTCCAAACTAGTGATCATTTTGTGTTATTTAGCTATTTCATGGTCTCCAGGAAAATAGTTTTTGAAGTTCACGTATGTGTATATATATATATATGTTGTTGACTCTCCTGTATAATTCTTTGTACATTTTTTCCACCCAGGAAAATATTAAATTCTCTCCATTGAAAATACATAATTTTTTTTTTTTTTTTTTATAATTCAGGTCTTTACTACTTCTATTTCTCTCTATATATCTATTACTCTCGCTGTTATAATAAGCAGAACCATCTGTGTTTGACCAGGTTTTGGCATCATTAATTTCTAGTAGCAATGTACAGATTGAAAATTTTAGGGCAGCTAAAAGACATTGGCAAGAGTCAGGCATACTTAAAAACAAGAACAGCAGTCTTTTAAAAACAATTGTTTGAAAAGGGGCATATACACAGACAAAATAAATATCTGCAGCTATAATGTTCCTGCTTCTCTAACTTGACATTTTCACCCTTCAAAATTGCTACCAATTTTCTCTTCCTTACACTAGATATTAATTGTTCCTTTCTTATTTATTGATATGAAAAGTTCTTGGGTTTTTCTTGATCCAAGCTGGGTGGATATAAACCCACAGCAGCTGGAGAGCCTGGTGTTTTGCCTAAGCATGAGAGGCAGCCCAGCTTTTCTCCCTGAGCCTTGCAGGGAAGTGTGGCTGTGCTGATTGACCTGCAGCCCATGGCAGAGTTACCTTCTGCCTATCTTTCCTCATTGGAGGCAGCAATTTAGACTATCTCTTCTTACCCCTTTTAATAAAACTAGTAAAATATTAACTATGACCACGACTTCTCTTTTTTTTTTTAAGTTGAAACTAAATTTATTAGATGGGAAGTTAGAGACAAGTATCATGAGAGCATTTCCTTGGGAAAACATTTAAACTGTTAAGAAATAAAAATCAGGCACAATTTCAGGAGCAGGGAATATGCATTGTTTTGAATGTATTAAAAGTCTGCATATTTTCTTGGGTTTGCTCTTCCATGCCCTGCTTTGGAGAAGGAAACTGAAATTTGTCAGAGCCAGGAAAAATTGTGTGTAGTGAGGACCAAAGAAGTAATGATCCCTATGTGAATATCTTCCAGATAGGACCATCCTGAATGCTTTTGAAAAGTGCATTCTTCCATGCATACTGACTTTGCCTCTAAACTAGAATCAAGCTCCTTTTGGCAGGGTGCTGCCCTGCTCCTGCCTCACAGAGCTCCTGAGTGTCCCCAGTCCTGCTGTGGCAGCACTGCAGCTCCCAGAGCATCCCCCTTCCAGGCATTTTGGGCAAAACTTGACTTACTGTGTGAGACAGATGTTAACAAATGCTCTGGGATGTTGCAAAGCCTGGTCCTGATATTGGAAGCAGAGCTTGTCTCACCTAATTTAAGAAATTGGCAGTCAGGCAGGGTGCAGGAGGCAAAGCCAACTGGTTTGGGTGATAAGGGAAAAAAAGCCAGAAACAAGGAGATGAAGAGCAAGTTGGCAGAAGGAGAATAATGAGTCTATTCATTAAATTGATACCATGTAAGATCTTAGAATCATCAATTCAAGATGACTAAAGGTGACAGAATCTGGATTAAATAATACAGTAATCAAAGCATTTTTATGAATTGGAAAGCCACCAAACTAGCTGTAAAGTCCCAAGCATGCTCACATTAACAATGGGGAGCAGATCAATTGCCAGCTCAGGAAGCACTTTCCCACTTGTGAGAATGCCAAGAAACACATGGCATCATGCTGAGAGGTGTCCTTTGCAGTCTCACAGATTTATACATTTGACTGCTATTTCACAGTGCAGTTCCTGTCCTCCTTATAATGCAATTCCTCCCTGCTCCACTCAATCACCTCTTTTTTTCCTTAGGCCACTGATATATATAAGGGCTCTGATGTGCAACAAAAACTCACTTCTGTAGAGTACTGTGAATTGAGGAGTTTCTGCTTCCCTTCCCTCTTGCTGACATTTTCCCTTTTGATTTTTTTTTCATTCCTTGACACTGCATATTTTCAGGGACACACAAACTTCCTGAAAGCTGTTATTAACTTTTGTCTGCACCACATTAGGAGAAACTCTGTAGCTAAGAAGAATTATTTTTTCTGTGTATTGCTATTAGATAATTTTAAAAATAAAATTAAAATGTTTCCCCCACCTTTTTTTTTTTCATGAATGCATCTGATAAGAAGCTGCAGGCATCTTTTCCCTGCCCTAGGCTAATTGCCAGCAAGACCTTATTGAAATCTCCTTTTCCAAGCTGGGTCCCACCCATGTCCTTACCCTCAGAGCAGACTCTGGGCTGTAGCATGTGGGGTCTCAGGACCCTCAGTGCTTTCCCAGATGTAAGATCTGAGTGTGCAGCTCTCACTGCTGGATCACCTATTTTGTCAGCTGTGCAGGGAGGTTCTCCCCACTGCTGGGGCACTTTGAGAAGCATCTGGAGGGTCACAGGTTCTATTTGTTTGTTTTCATTCCCCAGGCTGCTGTTTAAAGACACAGCCTAGCTTCCAGAATAAACTAAGTTATGGAACTAATTGTGAATGTCTGTGTTGTAAATAGAGATGCATGTTTATGCTTTTTATATGTGCAGATTCTAAAGAACTCCTGAAATTCCCCATTTTCTGAAAGTGGGTGTTATGTTCAATTCATGGTCAGATATGTGAATTTAAAATAAAGGAAACAGTCAAACAAAAGGAAATCTGGCAGAAAGACATCCCTTTGGCAGGTCCAGAGGCAATAAACAAAGGCTCCAGTCTATGCATGTACAGTATTTTCCTCTTCAATCACAAAAATTCTTATCTCTTAAAGTTTAAACAAACTGTACACCAGATTAATGTATTTTTACCTATTTTAATTTTAAATCTTACAGCCCCCAAACTTTTAATTACTAATTGGGAAGTCAACCCCCACTTATTCTAAAAATATGGTTTTATTAATGCCCCTAGACTTCTTATAGGAGAACTCAATACACTTCACAGAGTTGAAACTGGAGCAAAGAATTTCAGGATATTTTTAAAAATAAGAAAAATTAAGCATGGAACTCTTTTATTCATTATTATTTTACAGAAATTTTAAATTAAAAGTATGACCTTTTTGGTTTCTTTTTAAAAAAACTTATACCAAGAAATTACAGCAAACCATAAGAATATGTGAATACAAACACAATTTTATGAATTTTCCACAGAATTTTCAAAACTCTTGCTAAGAATGTATGGCCTATTTTATATCTGCAGCAGCTTCTAACTTGTTTCATATCTTAGATATGTCACAGCTGGGAAAAAATCCAAAGAATATCAAGAACCTTAGGGTGAAATTGTGATTTTGTGAGGACATTTTTGGAGCATCATAAATTGGATGAGCAGTCCCACCCTTTAACAGCTTTAAACAAAATGTATTTTTCTGAGGAGCAATATCTCAGTCCTCAATACAAAGACATTCTTTTCCTCAGTCCCTGTCCTGGCAGAGATTTAGCACATTTTACAGCCCAGGAGTGTGTGGGGAAGAGCTGCTGTTATCACTCAGCAGCGTGCCTGGAGATGTAAGTTGTTAGCAAAAGTGATGCAATTAAGTATTTCTTGGAGTGATCTTCATACTTAATTATGGCTCCATTTTGAACCATGCATCACTAATAACACTGTACCTGCTCTGCAATTAGGTGACTACCTTGTATTTCTGATGTACTCATGAGCTGTACAGCAAGAACAAGCTACTCCACAGTGCTTTGGAAAGCCATCTCTCACTGAGACACAATAGACACCATCTAGTCAATACAAAATGTCTTTTAAATACTGTTTCCAGAGTTAGCAGTGTTCAGAACCCCTTTTTTTTCCCCCAACAGTATAATTACATTCCAAACTTGAACATCTTGTGGATTTTCAACAAACATTTTAATTGCAGCACACAAACTCTGATACTTTATCAAGTGCACAAAGTACTTACTTGTCTGTAATGTGCATCATAGTGGGCCCTAAAAAGAGCCTCAGCAACCTGTCTATTCACACAGAGCACCAGACACCCTGTACCTCTCTTTTGTGGTGTGTGACCAGGACCTACTACACAAAGAGGGGACCCATAGGATCTATATATGCATTATTTATTCATAGGTGCACAAAACATCTGCTAACTTTCAATTGAAAAGTCAACTAACAGTTACCTTGAGAAGGGCAAAGATGCTGGGAGTTGTATTTTTTTATAGAGAGCACCTCAGATTCATGAAAGGCAATCTCTTTTTTTTCTGAGAAGAACGAGACCATTTTCTTGAAAAAGTTGATTGACAAGAACACATTTTCCAAACAGATTGAGATTTGTGGCTTGTTCTAACATTAAACCAGTCCAATTCCCAATGCCAAAACTCTGAAGTCAGATATTCTTCCCCACATGCACCACGACCTTGCAGAGCACCATTCTCCAATCTCTTCCTGCACCCTCAGGAGCTGCATTGCTGGCATGGCACATCTTCACCAGTGACCATTTGGGGTGAACTGACCTTATGTGCACACAATCATCAGCGTGAATGACTGGGAAAAATGTCCCCTGTCCAGAGCAAGGTATCTTCTCCTCTAGCTGACCCTGCTAAGGCAAACCCTCCTGAGCTGGGGAGGTGTGCTGCAGGCAGACCTGTGTGGTTCTGCAGCAGAACACACCTTCCATGCTGTGATGCCTCTCCTCCCACACCCTACACACAGCCCAGGGGTGGCCACTCTGTCCTGAGTCTGCCTGGAGAGAAAAGCACATCTCCCTTTGTTTGTATTGCCTGAATCGTGTGCCTCAGCCCCCAGTGCCATATTTGCAGGTGCCATAAACATTAATAAGAGCAGTGAATATGAGGACAGACTGCTGCTCTGTTAGTAATTACAGGTTTTTCAAATAACATAATTTCCTAGTTAACATTAGAAAAGTGACTGGGAATTGCTATAAATGTAAACATATGGATGTGGGTGCCTCTTTCCTGATATCAGCATTTTCCTGAAAGCAATTTAAATGAGAGAAGTGCAAAAGGAATTTATTTTTAGAGTGTGCTTTCCATAAGTGTTTATGGAGCTGAATGAAGTAATGTAGAAGTTTTCAGAATAAAAAGTGCAGTCACCTTGAAATGTACACTTATATGAATTTTAAATAAAACTCACAACTCCACATTACCACAAACACTTTACAAAATACTGAGCTGAATGACAGAGCATTATTTGAACCTTTCCAATCTATTCTTTATAAACGGAACACTGGACTTTTTGTGGGTGGATTGATTAGACTTCACAGAACTTCAAATGCCACAGCAGAAGCAATGACATCCCAGAGCATGTTTGGGGTGAAATACACTGATAAAGGGTTTTGCTGTGACCAAGTAAGATTTTACTTTCTCCCAAGCTATCTGCCTTTCTGCTTGCTTTGACTGCAAAGATCCAAATTTATTTGCACAAATGCACTTTAGTCACTGTAATAATTTAGCAAGTGGAAGAACTGAGGTACTGGCTCCCAAGCCTCACCACTGGCTGGGTTGTGATGCCCCTTCATCCTCAGGGGCTCCTCATGTTTGGGTATATGAGGAAAAGAAGGGCAGTGAGGTCCTAAATCCAGAGCTCAGAGATCCTATCTGTAACCACAAATATAAATTAATTTTAGAGTACAATGACCAGAGCTGTAGTTTATAGACATTCTCTCATGGAACAGCATAAGGAGGGAAGGCCCTTGTGAAGACAGTGGCCTTAGTTTGATACCTTGTGGATTTATTTAATTTCACCATGAAAGCTCTTATGGTTGAACATGGACTTTAGAAAACCTCTAAGGGCCTGAAAGAAGAGTTTTGCAATGGAATGAGTACATTGCACTCATGCTGGGGCAGAAATGTCATGGCCTCACTTATGTTACCTATGGAGTTTGAATTATTGAAAAAACCAAACCACAGTTTTAAAACAGCTTAATCATACCAATAATTTGCATTGCATCAACAGAGCTCAGGCATCACTGGAAACATTTGCTTTTATTGCAGCAAGTTTGGAATCAAATTTTCCATATCCTCATCAGACCTCTTGAAAAATCACATTGACTGAAAGTAAACTTCCCGGAAAGATTACAATGCCTTGGACTTCACAGAAGCATTAATCTCTTTTTTTAACCATGAGCTCCAAATGACATGATTGTTATAAAATTCACCAAACAACAGACCTATAAGTATCTTTAGATGCCTTTTGAATCAAGGGAATATTTTTGCCTTTTGTGGTAATTAATTTATTTTTTTCAGCAGCGATCAGTGTCAGGTTTAAGTCCCACTGTAAAACCATTTTTTAAATAAAACTAAGGAAGTAAAAAAAGGAAATGGTGACTGTTTTCTAAGAACAGTTATGAGTAATAGGAATATACAGCGGCTAATTGCAGTTTTGCTATTCACAGAATAGAGAAACAAAGTCCACCCACTTGGTGAGGATGAATGGGTTGATGCTGTAATAGAGACACCAGCATGTGGTAAATCAAAATTTGAATTTCAGGATGCAGAGATTGCATCAGTGCAGGTGGAGGGGAAACTGCTGTTGTGCAGGTCAGAGACTTTTTCAGAATCCCACTGGGCTCTTGTGACCTGGCTTCCCACCAGGGCTGAGGACCTTCAAAGAGAAATCCAAACTGAAGAAGCCTTACTGGTTTCCAAGCATCACCTTTTAGGTCTTCCAGTGCAAGTAAAACCTGTTAGGGATGCCATCAGTCAAGCCAATGTGGAGCCAATGTCCCTTAGCAGGAATCCTACTGGTAGGCAGGGAGAAGGATGAATAAACTTCTTGCTGTGTTGTCAGCTTGTAATCCATGGTGAAATTGGAGCTATCACAAACTAGACTATTTGTATGATGAAAGGAGAGTAAAAAAGGGCTTTTTCTGGCCACCTCATCAGATGAAGTTAAACTTCATTTTGGGGGGAACAAAATCTGTATTTTAAGTCTGAAAAATAATGTTTGTTTGGTGGCACAATGTGGCACAGAAACACAGATAAATGGAGGCTTCAGGGCCGTGCTGAGAAGACATAAGCAAAATTAACAATAATATCTTCAAAATACAAAAGACACGCAGCCCATTTAATGCTCTTTCACACCAAACTCAGCTGTCCTCAGTAGCTCAGTAGTGCTGAGCTGAGCTGAAAGGTCATGGAGGCAAAGCTGGTATTCTCAACTCCTGACTTTGGACAAGGCCAACCCTCTGACTGGCAGTCTTTTCTGAGAGAATATTCAGTGCACACAGGTTAGGCAATCATTAGTCAATTAAATGAGGTGCTCTGAACCATGTTCTGTGGGAACTCTTCCCATTCCCTACTTGCACAGCCTATATTCCTAATTAAGCTACAGTGAATATCAACCTGAGTTGGGATTTATTATTTTAGAGTCTTCTGTAAAGCCCAGAAAAATCAATGCTTCTCCTGAAGATAGCAGTGTATGACCCCAGGCACCTGAGCAGTTCTTTTGACATCACTGAAATGGCTTATAGGTGTGAACTGTCTTCAGCTAAGTTAGAAAAATACTTCACAGTCAATAAAGCATGAATGCTTCCTTTTTGCAGATGATAGTGTTCCTCAACATCCACAAGCAACACGTATAAGTCGATCTACAAATCCAAGAGAACATTGCACTGCTCTTTCTAACTATTGATAGGATGTTTGTTGGGTTTCATTTTTCAGATAAAACTATTTTTGGTCATTTGATATAGTTTTACAGTTTACTAATGAGCTGGATATTGTCCTGGAATGAAAAGAGATCAAGTTCTATTATTTCATACTGAGTTCATCTGGTTCACCTGTTTCTCTCCTATTTTTTTTCCCCTGAGGAGCTATTCTCTGCATATATGCACAGCAAGTTTCCCAATGGGATGTTCACCAATGAGTAACTTTATTTACAGAAAAACCAGCCAGACAGAGAGACTCATGCTGAGATCAGGCGTAGGCAAGGTTTCTTGGCAGGAGCTTGGCATGGCTGCATCATACAAAGGCATGAGCTTCAGCAGAATTTGTTTGTATTTGATGCACAAATATCTTTCAGTGAAAAATGAATTCCTGCTTTCCAGTGTTAATAAACTGCAAAACTAAGTGAAGCCAATTCAAGGTGATTATAAAGATAAAATTAAAACCAATGTGAATCCTGTCAAGATGATATGTGGAACATCCATTTGTAGTGCAAAGTGCTCCAAGGATCATTGCCATTTATTCTATACAGCTCCCATGCTCTCTATAGAAAGAAAATTTTAAAAAATTCTTGATGAAAGAATGACTGGCAGGAATTATGATTGCTTGAAGTTTATGCTTTAAAGGGACGAGACCATGATGTTCTCACCAAGGACATTCAGTTGCAGTGATGTTCCTCTGTGCCAAATTGCAGCAGTCAAGGAAAAGTTTTGAGTTTTCTTTATGGTTGTGTCTGACATCTCTGGATGGCCACAGGGAAAAATGTTTGGAGTTTTTTTGTAACAGGGAAAGCTAGGATAGGAATACTGATTGTGATTTAAACCTTGTCATGGAGAAAGAAGCACACTGTCCACAGACCCTCAGAAAAAACTGGTGGGCTCCAGCTCAAGGATAACACTGCTGGCAAACAAGCCCACTCTTAAATTACTCAATACAATTTGCATTAAAACAAACAAACAAACAAATAACAGTAATTTCTATAGTTTCTTCTAGTTTCTTGTGTCTTACAGGTTCTAATGTATCAATTCAGTTTAAGAGCAGGGTTAGAGATGTGGAGACACTCAGGGCTTCTGTTCCATCTTTTCTGAGGAACCATCTGAATGGGGCATAAACATGCAGGGAAGCCAACCCTCCCTTTAGCTTGTCCACAGGATAAATTGACAGTGTATAATGGTTGGTTGGAGAGGTTTAATGTATTTAACATCAAAGTGGACTTTCAACCAATTCTTTTTATTTTTCTCATGTTTCTTCTCAGAGTTCACTCAGTAGCTGAAAATCACATGCTATGTGCTCTCAAGTGTCTTATTATCATCCTTAACACTTAATTCTTAATCTAGTACTACATAGACTCATGTTTCTTTTGAGAAAAATTAAATCCACCGATTTACTCAAATTTCAAGGGAAGAGGAACAAATTAACACTTGTGCTTTCATTTAGTGTCTTGAGTAAGGCTGCAATGAGAACATATCAGTTTGCCATTTCCTTCCAAGCTGGAGGCAAATGAAATTGTATAGGAATATTCCTTTACCATAGTTTGAACCTTTTTAAAGAAGCTATGGAAATACCTTATGCTGTGAGACTTCTGTCACACAAGTAGTCTGTATCTCAAGAAACTCAAGAAAATAAATTTTCCAGTCTTGCAAGAGCTGTGTGATCCAGAACAGTAGGGGTAAATATTCATTTGCAAAACTGATGATGCCCCAGAATTTCTGGTGAGCATCTGTCTGCTGCTGGATGGAACCTAAGTTGTCTTTTCATCCTCCCTGACATGCAGAGTGCTGTGGCAGCTCAGTTTCCTACCCCATCACAAATGTGTGAGGCATGTCCAGCACAGCCAGAAATAGCAGCTAAAACTGGGCTGCAGTTGCTTTCTCTTTAAAACCCAGCCACTAGCAGTAGGATACACCAAGACAGAATGCCAAGAAGGATGAGGTCTGGACTGATGCTTTTCTCTGCTTTTTGTGTGTGTGAGCCTGCTCACCTGGAGGAGATGGGGAAGTGTGCTGCTGTCTCATGGTACAGACACACCAGTTCTGTGGGACTGGGCTCAAGCCACGTGCAGGAGTTTCAGGATACAAAGGTAAGAAACTCACCTCAGAAATCACGTTGAAGAGGAGCACAAACTAAGGACTCTTAGCATCTTCAACTCATATGAAGACAAATTATCAAGTCATTTTCCCCTTCTTTCCCCTTCAGAGAATTTTATGATGGAGCACTCATAGTGAGGTGGGATATACCCCATCCCATAATTGCACTTTTCCTGTGGCCATTCTGGATGGCTGCAGCTGTGAGTTTGTTTCTCCTTCAGACTGAAGAAGGACAATAAAGGTACATGTATTCTATAAGAGTTATTGCCACTAGACAGCTACAGAGGAAAATAAAAAGACATCTTAGGAAAAAAAAAACCAAAAACCAAAAAGAGAAAACCCCCAACTCTTCTCTAGTTCCTGCAAATAACCATCAAGGTTTATTATTTATAGGTAGGGAGATCAGCATGGATTTCAGGCTGCTGAAGACCTGAGTCAAGCTAAGAATTGAAGAAATAAAGGATTTCAGTGACCTTCCTATCACCAGTTTTTCATAGTACCTAACCTCAGCCATCTTCTTGCCAGCTGTGTGGGGTTTCCAGATCACCCAGAGGTTTTGTGTACACAATATAAAAGACCTATAGACTACAGAATATATGTATGCAATATATGTATATAAATAGATTTAGATATGTATATAAATATATATATATGCAAATTATACACACGAAGATATTACCAACCTAACTCAAGGTGATATCTGTGGAATAGGTGCTTAAAAGCAAGGTACTGGGATACTCTGGTTTTACTCTTCATCCAATGCACATTTCTATTTAACCATCAGGTCTAATAACCAAAGACAAGTGAAGCATAAAGATGTTTATGAAAACAATCAGTCCCTGTAGCTTTTATGGAGCATTCTACGCAGAATTTTTTTCCTCAGCAAGAAAAATCTAATAAAAATCAGCAACAGTGGAAAGATTTTTTTCAATTCCTCTTAATCAGCAGGACAAAAAAATCTGTGAGTAGAGTGGGGAGAGTTTTTTCCCTTACAAAACATTTTTCAGCTGTCAGGCACAATGAGAAGTGTCATTTATATACAGCTTATAATGTATAGACAGAACAAATGAACATTTCAAAGTTGAAAAATTTAGAGTGGAAGTAATGAGTTTGTCATATGGCTTTGCAAAAGTCTTCATTTCTTCAGTCTAGTTTATGCATTCAGCTTTTAATATTAGGATCAAGATTACATCTCATTCTTTGAAAAATAAAGTCTCTGCTGCCTGTGAGCTCGATAACAGGAATTACTTGATAATGTTCAGTTGCCTGTATTTTATTTTTGTTTTTTCATGCAGGAAATCAGAGTAGGTAACCACAATGGTTCTGCCAGGCTTTAAGTTTGAATAGAAATGAACAAATCTGACATTATAATGGATTTTTTCTTTTCTACTTGAAAGGCAAAGAAATGCAAATTCAAGCTTAGGACAGTGCAACATATAATAAATGAGCAGCTCTCTCTCCTATACTATTAAAATTAGTTGGTTCCAGTTTTTGCACTTAGTAATCTTCTCACATAATTTATTTGTTCAAAATAAAACAATACCTTCATTGAAACAAACCACTGAAAAATAATCAGGCAGAATTTTTATTAAATGGCACTGTGGCTCTCTATACAGCTTGAAAGGTTTTGGGTCTCAGGAGTGTTGAAATCTTGTCTCAGTCACTGGGACTGCAGGTTAGGACCCCAGGGACACTTGCAGACTGAATTCTGTGTCAGCAGGAATGTCACAACAGGACAATGGCCAAAGTGGCTTTTAGAGAAGACATTATTGAAGAAGATTTTTTCTCATTCCCTATTGGACATTGTAGTCTTTTTTTTCAGGACATTAAATTTCTAGGGTCTGCTCTCGTTCAGTTCAAATAGTTCAGCTGCTGACAGATGCTCAAACCTTCCCTAAGAACTTCAGTGGGGTGACAGGATTTCCAGGAAAAATCCATTATTTTGCTTTCCATGTAAATGTCTTTAGCCAGATATATAACCCCATGCAATGCTACAGGCCTGGGACAGAGTGACTGGAAACCTGACTGGTGGAACCTGGAGCTCCAGTGGGCAGCAGCTGACCATGAGCCAGAGTGGGTGCCCAGGTGGCCAGGAAGGCCAGGGGCACCTGGCTTGGATCAGAAGTAGGATGGTCAGCAGGACCAGGGCAGGGATCATCCCCCTGTATCACCACTCATAAAATCACACTCAGATCCTGGTTTTGATTTGGGACCTCTCACTGCAAGAACACTGAGGTGCTGGAGAATGTCCAGAGAAGGACAGCAGAGCTGGAGAAGGGTCTGGAGGAAAAGTCTGATGGGGAGCAACTGAGGGAGCTGTGGGTGTTTATCCTGGAGAAGAGGAGGCCCAGGAGGGACCTTCTCACTCTGCAAAACCCCTGAGAGAGGCTGCAGCCAGGTGGGGGTTGGTCTCTTCTCCCAGGTAACAAGGGACAGGATGAGAGGAAATGGCCTCAGGTTGTACCAGGGGATGCTGAGATTAAACAGGAAAATTTCTTCACCAAAAGGAGGCCAAGGAAGTGGGTAAGTCACCATCCCTGTAGCTAGGTGTGTAGGAGTGATGCTTAGGGACATGGCAGTGCTGTGTTAGTGGTTGGGCTCGATGATCCTAAAGTTCTTTTCCAACCTTAATGATTTCGGTGATTCTGTATAAGCACAATTGAACCAAACATTAAAAGATTGGCAACAACTCTATGTTTATTGTTTCACACTAAAAACTGGGAGCACTGATTTCCAGAATGACAAATTGACTATTCATTTCCTTAACTCATGCTACCTTGGAATCTAACTCAAACCAGGAATGGGCTTTTTTCTAAACTAATTACATCATGGCACTTTCCTCAGCCATGTAAAACTCCCACTGACTTCAGAGGTCAGGCACAATGACATTAGAAACATGGGATTTGGCTTATGAAACACCATCTGCAGCTACAAGTGGATGTCTAAATAATGTGGCACCTCAGACTAAAACCTCTGTCCCAGAAACCCAAAGATTTTAACAGTTGAAGATTTGAGGATGTTTTGTAAATTTACAGCTCATGCTATTATAAGTGAATTGAGAACTCAGCTATGAAGGTTTAATCCTCAATATAATAAAGAGGGACAATCCTAGTCAAGCTTCCAATACATTCTCTTTCCTCCAGTGATGCCTTTTTCTGTCAAACTTACATTAGCTTCTCAGTATATTCTACAAATGGAGATTTGCAGAAGTACACTGGTAATGAGAAAAGGTGGAAAATAATTTAAAGATGTGAAGAACAAATTTTAGAGTGTTTCTGTTGGTGAAGGATGAAATTAAAGCAATAAGTAGAACAAAAAAGAATTCAATAAATGAAATGCAATCTGAATGTGCCAGCTACTGAGTCCATTAAAGCAAGGGGGGAAATTATTTTAAATAACAAATTTAGAAATGTCTAACTTGTAAATCATTGGCAGCATCATTACCAAATAAAATCTTTCAAATTTCAACCCATTTTGTTCTCTTTTTCCAGAAACCTCCTGAATTAACTGGTCACTTCTACCATGAGAAGTAAGGACAAAGATGAAAACAAATAAGGCAATACCACAGTAGTCTTTCAAAGAATAGGAAAGTAACTCAAGAGACAAAGAGGTGCAAAGACTCAAGTTTTGATTTGTACATTTCTTTAGCAGGGAATGTCTCTGAATCAATACTGCTTGAAGTCTGAGGCACTTTTGCAGAGGTGCATGGTCTGTTGCACACTTTGCAGCATCCTCCCAAGTTCTAGTAGAAACCACTGGAAAACCTGACAAAGGTTGCAGAAGGGTTGACATTTCTTCTGACAAACACTGTCACTGAGAGATAAATTATTAGGCTGAAAGCAATTAATATTTTTGAATGTTGCTCTTTATGCTTTGTTTTGGTCTTTTTAAGTTTATAGTAATGGTAAAGAGACTTATGGATTATAATCAGCTTTTAATCAATGTGCCTCTAAAACTGGCATTGGAAGAACTTAAAAATAGCCAAGGCTGTAAATAGTGCTAAGAATATTGATGTAGTAATGGATGAAGTGGCATTAATCATAGTCAAAATATAATCTTCCTTGCTGTCTAGGGACAGTTCCAGAAGATGCAAGGAGACAAGCTGAAAGCAATACATGGCAAGAGTCTCCAAACCACAGGAAAATCCCTTCCCTATCTTTCCCTTATAAAACTGTCAGCATGCAGATGCTCCTACCAGCATCAAGTGGTGCAAAACTCATTAGGACACTTTGCATGGCCAGGTTTCTGCTGTCAGTTGTGGGACAGTGAATTTAAATGTCATCAATGCCATCAGCTCTCCTGGGTAATCCATCCACAGCTCTGCCCAAGAGCTCATGTTTCCACTGATTTTAAAATGGAAGGCATCAGGTTTTCTATCCTATAAAGAAATTTTCATCATCTGCAGCTATGAAATGACTGTTTCCCGTCAGTCTAGGATTAAACTTTCTGGACCAAAGCCTGCTGGTCAGATAGGTCAGGGGTTTGTATTTGAGTGCTGCAAGATGTTGAAAATCCTCTAGAAAGCAGAGGCAGGGGGGCTGGATGTTCAGCATATCTTTTTGAGTTACATGCCCAGTGCAGGGCTTCCTGCAGCTGCAGGGGAAAGGATCTGATGACCTTTGCTGTCTTTTTTGTTAGGATGTTCTCAGATGAAAGTGAGATTCTTTTCCCATGGACACCTAAGAGGCAGTAAGAACTAACAGCAGAAATCAATGTTGTATTAGTAGAGAGAAACTTGGTATCCAGTGTGCAGAAATGGGTAGAAGAACCAAAAGTAACCCACATGGCAGAGAAGCCCTTATGGGAAAGATATGAAGGGTGCAGTGGGGGTGAGGATGGAAAAACATCTAAATTATACTTTTTTTATAAGAAATGTAACATCACTGTATTTTAAAAATATTTAAGAAAAATTATATACACTTGCACCTGTTATAGTTGCTGCAAGTTGCTGCAAATTTAAAAAGTGATGAGCCTGGAGATTTTGTGGGTTTTAAGATATTACCCACATAATATTATTTTGGAAATTCCTGACCCACAGCAGCTTTACAAGATGTTAAAATTACCTTTTCATGTCTGTTTACTTTTTTGTTCTACCTCTGAAAATATGACTTCACAAGAGAGATGCTTATGGTTTTTGTACATAGTCAGTGTGTTTCTACAACACAAATCAAGCTCTTTCATTGTACCCATCACATCAAGCTCCACAGAATTTACATAACAAATTCCAGCAAACCCCATCAGCTCCCTAGTGCTGTGCAGCCTGAGAAAAGCTCTAGAGTAGTCTGTGGCTTATTAATGGTAATTCAGACAGGATCAAATTTAGTTCTTCAACTAAAGAAGCATATTTCTTCCCAGCATATTTCTTTAACTGCAAATTTAGAAATTATGTCTCACTACTCTCTGAATAAAGAGTACAAATTAATAAAAAATAAAAACACAACAAGAAAACCACAGAAAACCCCAAACAAAAAAACCAAACAAAACAAACAAAAAAACCCTGCACAAAAAGCCCCACAGAGGACCCCCTAGAAAACAAATAGGCCAAACAAAACACAAGAAAGCCCAAACAAGACCCAAAAAGCAGCTGAAGATTTGGAAACCTATGAAGGTTTTATCCACAGTTTTTAGTGGAGAATGTGTCTCACAGGTTGTGAGAAAAAGCCAACACAATAGACAAACTAATTTGGGGTTGATAGACCCTTCTGCTTTCTCAAACACCTAAAGTTAACCTGATTTTAACATTTGTTCACAGCTCACTGACTCCTGAAAGGGCCTCATGTCTTCATGTCTGGAAAAGACCAAAACTACTTGAAATTGCTGTCCTGTGACTGTGACTTTTCCACCCTTTCTGCTTCCTGGTGTCACAGGGACACCTGAAGCTCTAGTTATCAGTAATATTGTCCAGTTATATTCCCATTCTGTATGCTGACTTTAGACTAACCAAAACTAACTTAAGAGAGCACAGCTTTTTCCTGAAACAGGTTGAGAATACATACCTCAGTGGGTTGAGACAGCTCACATAACCCTCCAGTGTATCTATAATTCAACACATTGCTTTTGACAAATCAAAATAAATAATGCATTTCCCTAAAAGCTCAGGGAAAAAGAAAAGTTTATGGAACAAGAAACAGCATGCTTATGGGAAAAAAAAAAACCAAATGAAAAAAGAGGAGAAAGATTATTTACTAAATATAAGAAGGTATTGAGCAGGGTAAGTTCAGAATCCTCAAAATAATCTATTCATAGCCCAGAAAATGGCATAGTCCTTACTATGCAAATGTATTTATATATAAGAAATATGTTACCAAAAGTGAGAAATATGGTATTTAGTGGAAATTTAATCCTTGCCCCTGGCTGGTGCAAAAATTACTCTGAAATTCCTGCCAAAGGATCTGAGCTAAGCTGATCTCTTTGCACTTTCCCAGCATGTTCCTGACTTTCAGTGAAAAGCCAAAGTGCTAAATTCTTGCCATTAAACACCTGCTTAATTCCAGATTAATACCAGAAATAGAAGCATTAGCTTAAAAAAAACCTATTGTTGATTTTTCAGAATTTTAAACTGCTGCTACTACACGAGAAATCAAACTACTTCTGCCTTTGTGGAACTCCATGACTAACTAGTTTACCTATTTTCTAGGAAAACTCTCTGCATAATGGATGTGACTTTTAAACATTAATTACATATTCAATTACTTATTATTATTCAGTACTTAATGCAGCTGTGCTTAAAAGGAAAATTACCATCTGGTACCAAGCCTTTGCAGCTTGCAGTTTAATGTGGATTGAATAGTTCAAGAATATCAGCCACCTTTTCCAGATGTAGAGATATTTTTCATATATACTTTCCCAAATCAAAGTAAAAAAGTGACTAAGAGTTGCATCTCTACAGTGAATAACAAGGTGGAAATAGCTCATTTCAAGAAAATTATTAAAAAAATAAATAGTTTATGCATGAGAAGTGATAAACTAGATCAGTAACCTATGAATTAAAAGGAACTAAGGAAGAAATACAGCAGGAAAATATGTTTAAGAGAGGAGGGGAAAAGAAAACAGAGCAGGGATGTAAAAAGTCAAAGCAAACCAAATGGAAAGAGCGTATGGCAGGATGAAAATCACCTGAAACTCTGGAACTCCTTGTCACAGAGGAGCTATCAAGAGTGCTAGAATTTTGTCTTTGTTCCAGAGGAGACCTTAAAAATTAATAGAAGAAAACTACATGGACAGGTCTTAAGGAAAGAAAGACAACACAAACCACTGGAACTGGAGAGTAGCTTGCTGAAAAATCGCTGCAGTTCTGTTTTTACAATATGATTTTCTGCTGTGGGTCAGAAGAACTTAGAACATGTGAGCACTAAACCCTGACTTAATGTGAAAGGTAGAAAAGATAATTCTAGGTGGTATATAGCTCAAGCAGAACATTTTGGATGGATTTCAACTGATTTGAGCTCCATGCTTTAAAAAAGATTTTTTAGTTTATGCAGAACAGGAAGGTTCCCACCTCTAACCTCAATAGGTTTAGGTCAAAGGCACAGACAAGGAAAGAAAATTAAATTAACCTTAGTGGGGACTGCAGAGAGCCCAAATATGAGAGAGAGAGACACTGCATGTGCATGTGCATGTGCAATGACTAAATGGTGCAATAGTTGTTTCCCTTGGTGGCAAACTCCATGGAATAAACTGGGCTGCAACATATTGAAAAAAAAACACAAAGAGACTCAACAGGAGAGAAAAGACATGAAGTAGACTGGAATTCACAGTGGGTTTTTTCACTTTACACACCAGATGACTAATATGAATCTCATGAATACCAAAGTTTCTTATAGAATAGGCTCTATGTGGTATTCATTAGACAATGGTTGCAGAAATACTATTCTTTACACTGCCTTGTGAAGACATGCATTTATTCTTGCACATTCATTTTATCCAAACTGAGACTGAATTGAGGAAGCATCAGCAGTGACCAACTCCTTCAATTTTGTGTCCAAGCTGTGTCTTAGTTGTTAGATATGTGCAATGAAGTGCAGCAGCCTGTTCCTTCCCTCTGGCCACAGTGAATTATTAATTGCTGTTTATCTCTGAGTTTGTCACTCCTTGGAGGATTTCATTAAAGAAAATGGCAAAGTGAAAACGAATACTTGAGATAGCAAGTCCTCCACTTCCAAGGATGCTATTCAGGCACATCTGTTCACACAATAATATCATTTCAAAGGCATTAAACCTTGTATCAGAACAGTTTTATATCTATGAATCTCCATGAAAATAGTCATTCACACCTGTGAGACAAATTTATTAAGCCACAAAGAATGAACAGTTAAGGGACAAAGTTTGACAGAGCAAGAAATGAAATGAATGATCAGGTTCTTTAAAGGAGTTCAACTCTTTAAATCCTCTGAAAAATCATTGATATCTGAAGGAAAATTTAGACAATTCTACACTTTAAAGCCCCACTTTTCCTTAGATTTAAAATCCAATGTCCTTAAAAATTGTCTCTGTTTAGAAACTCAAGCCCATTTTATGCAGAACTCTCTTCCCTTCGTAATAACTTGATGTAGCATTTCAAAAGGAATATTCTTTCAGCACACATTTTCCAGTGTTGAATTCATGATTATTTGTACCTCTGTAAGAGGATTAACATGATGTAATGGCACAAAGTGCAGAAATAATGAAATGCTGTTTACTTGCCAGGCCATTACAGAACTATCTACTGCTCTCGAAGAAATAAATATAAATTCTCACAAAGTTTTCCCAAATGTAGCAGAGATGAGCTACAGCTAAAATAAAATAGGATGATTCCTGCTTCAAAAATAGTTTCTTATTGCACAAATGACAATAAACTGGAGCAGCTCATCTCTGATTTACACTTGACTGATGATACACTCTGAAGGTACAAGGCATTTATGTCATTGTCATATATGAGACAGAAAATACCAGTTGTTAAGTTCAACAGTAAAACATTCCTCAAGAATCTTTATTATACAGAAGTTGGAAGAACTGCTACTCACCTTCTTAAGCTGCTAAGAACAATTAAATAAGATAGAGGACCAATTTTATCTGGATTCTTCCAGAACAGAAACACTTTTTTAATGGAAATCCTGACATTGCTAAAACAACCACTTAAATTCTCTGTTGAAATTATCCAAGTTTCACAGTAGCATCATAATATCACATCATGTTTTATGCACTTCAGTCAGAACTTGCCTCTTGAGGAACCCTAGGAGATAGTTACTAATTGTATCTTACTCACTTCCTGGCAGTTTAAAGGCACACTTACATCTGACTTCTTCCTAGAGGAGATTATTTTAGTTTCAGCTTGGGCTGAGAAGAAGCTATTGTCATAGATGATAGAAATGTCAGATCTGTGCTCCTGCTGTTTATCTTTCAACATTATTACCTCACCTTCCTCAAAACTAATTGTTTGGAATGTTGCCCACGTTAAAAAATATCAAATGAGTGCATATGAGGGAATTAGATTATCTTTTGACTCAGTGCCTCCAAAATAGCTTCAGGAATCCAGGTCAGCCTGGTCAAACCTTTGCTATCAGGATCCATCAGCATGCACAGCCCTGTTTGGGAGTGCATGTTAGCAGGCAGATATATGATACCCCCACACCTACCCTCACTTCTGACCCAGTGACTCTTGCCCCTGACTGCAATTCTATTCTTCAAAGGGCATCAACTCAAAAAATTGCATAAACCCAGCTCCTATTTTTGAAGTGGAATAAAAGAAAAAAAAAAAGGAAAGAAAAAAAGAGACAAAATTTGCATTCCCTTCAGAAAACTTTTTTTTGTTTTGTAAAAAGAAGAATGTAGAAACACAGAAAGAGTAAGGCTTTAAAGGTTGTCCAGAAATGTAGATCACCTCCTTCCCAAAACTGAGCTAACTTCAAACTTTCAGCACTGTGGGGCACTGCCCCACTGTTTCCTGAATACATTGCAGTCTCTGGTGTCACTTTAGGATTTAGGAAGAAAAATATACAGACCTGGGAGAAATATTCTTGGTCAAAACAACTCTTTTCCCACCACTGCAAAAAAACCCACAGAAACAGCTTCAAAAATGTCTCAGGTCCCATTTGCAATCCAGTTTGGTTCCTGTCTCCAGTATTTCTGTGGGCAAGTCACTCCAGAGTCACACTTCTAACCATTGATGCAATAATTGACCTCATCAGTGTATTTAATACCTGCATTGCCTTCAGCTTGAATGGCATTTCCTTTACACAGCTGCCACTCACTGCTTATAAAGGCTGCATATCTCTCCTTAATGTGTTTATAGAGGACAATAATGTCATATTTTAATCTTTATATACTCATATTGATAGGACAGATAAACAAGGGCCTTGAGTCATAAAGCAGTTTTACACTGCCCCATCCCTGGAAGCACTCAGGGCCAGGCTGCAGAGGGGCTGGGACTAGATCTTGTTTAAGGTCCCCTCCAAACCAAACCATTCTAGGATTCTGTGACTCTGCTAAATATCCACTAAAGGCCTCTGTCTGAAGAAGAATGATCCAAACTAACACAACAATGCAGGTACCATTCTTATGGGTTGCAAGTGAGGTTATTACAGCCACAATCCATAAGAGGAGCAGACCCTGGATGTTTTCATGTGGGCAGAGACTCGTGCTTTGCTGCAGCCCAGCACAGCTCCAGGCAGGTCTGAAAGCCCCTTGCTGGCTGTAGAGACAGAATATCTGCATCAGACACATTTGAAACACCCTTAAAAATTAAACTGGTCCCCAAAGCCATATGAACCCTTCTGTCTGGTTGTATAATGACCTCTGTTTTCACTCACCTTCAAACCAGCATGAACTCAACTGGAATGCAAAGCTTTTGTAGACCATACCATGGGTTTAGTGATTTCCCAGTGCATCCATTTAGCCCTGGAGTGTAAAGATAGAAGATTACCTGTAAGGAGGGCCATGGGAAACAGCCCTTGGGGAGAGGGCAGTCAGCATTTTAAAACATGTAGATGAACCAGGTTCATGACAAACTCTGATGAATTTCAGACCAGGGGGCTGATCAAAGGTAAGTACATTCACCACTCAGACACAGGGAAATTAAGCAAAATACCATGAAAGAACAAAGGTCTTGTAACACTGCAGGGTGCCTGTATGGGAGTTTTCATGGACAGAAAAATACTGAAGGAGCCACTTGAGAGTTTCAGAGGTTGAGGCATATGGTGGAGAAAAGATGAAAAATTGAGAAACTAACAAGAATTTCAGTGACATGGTGGATGCAGTTATGTCTTTTGACTTAGTCTGATTACAAAGCCTTTAAAACAAGAAATAAGGCAGAAGTATAATAATGTATTGACTAAGCTAAAATAACAAAACAAATGTTTAAGATCAGTCATTCTGTTATGTTGCAGAATGCTGGAACAAATAATAATATAAAAGAGAGCACTATTCAATAGATTTAGATTTCCCTTGAAGAATTCAGTTGCCAAAATTGACTGACCTCTGAAGTGACCCAAATATGCCACAATCTTGGTTTTGCTCTTGGTTTTATGGTCTGCTGTTTCTGAACAAGAGTGCCATGTGAGCCTAGTCAATGAGCAGAGACACAAAATACCCAATATTAATTACTCATTTTAGAGAAAGCCCACCAGAGATCTAAGTTAACTTTTAGCTTTGGATGGCTGTGAGAATCAGGAGTTGTAAGTGTTTTACCTCCGTGTTTCCACCTCTACAACAGGATAATGCAGTAAGCTGTGGACTAGACTCTCTATTTAGTGTAATGATATAAGTATATATCTCTATTTAGTATACTATTTAGTATACTATTTAGTATACTGATGGGGGATTGACTTTTTGTCTGTGTATGTATAAAGCAAATGAGGTAAAACATTCTGTAACTGAAGAGTAAAAGCAACTAATCACAGCCAGGAAATGAGTAAACTGCCACAGGAAGAAACATCATGGGAAGGGAAGAAGAGATTTTACGTTTTAATTTGATCTCGGCGCATCTTGAAAACAAATAATGCTTTTCTTATCACTTCTGTAATGCTTTATCAGCAGAGCAAAGGCAGCATCCAAATGCAAACAGATTTTGTATTTCCAGGTTCTTCAGTGTAAATCAAGAGGAACAGATTAATTTTCAGCATTGCTTTTCACTGAGCTGCTCAGTGGAACACAGAAGTTGAGCCCTTCACTCTCCAATGCACAGAACAACATCCTGTTGGATGGATTTGGCTGGAATTTCAGAACAACTAATGATGCTTATGAGACTCAGCAGCAATAGTTATAGCACCAAAATACACTCTGTAAAGCCAAAGACCACGTCTATCTTGAAAAAGAAGAGCTGCAAAGAAGGTATTGATTAGCCAACTGTTTCTTAGTAAGGAAACAAGGAGCATATAACACAGGGTTGTTAAGTATAATCTTTATTTATTCTACAAAAAAAAATCCCTTGTATAACAGGATCATCACTCTGCAGATGGAAAGACAAAGTACAAACCACATATCTGCATTTTACAAGTCTATTAATTTTGCCTTAGGGCAGACTCTCAGTGTTTTAAATAAAAGTGCTAAAAAAGAGTTTGGCTACTCATTTGCAGAGAGTTTTTCATTGGATTCACTGACAGAATGGAAAGGCTTGTCAAGCAGGGCTCTCCAGAAGTCTGCATAATGCTTCACTTTATAATCTGGATGATGAATGTTCAGCAAACCCTTTAAAAATGCAGATAATACAGAGCTAGAAATTACTGGGCATAGGCTGTAGGAGGGGATAACAAGTTAATAATGACCCTGACAAATGCACTGGACCAGAACTAGGATGAAATTCAGGGTTTGTGAAATTCATCAAGAGGAAGGGTCTAAAGATAAAAGAGTGGTATGCTGGGCAGGGTGGGGAACAACAGATTGTGTTATTCATATATGTGGCAGATGGGACAAAGAATATTCAGACACCAGGAAAACTTGCTAATAACAACTCTCACTTAGAAGGGTTTTCAACTCACAGTGACAGGGGAAGAAACTCTGAAAGAAACACATTGAAGACTGAAGAGTAGTTTCCACACTGAAGGTAATTTTAAAAGTTAGGCACCCTTCTGTGAAGGATGATATTGTTGATCCTGTCTTTAGGTAGGCAGTGGATTAAATGAACTTCAAATGTAATTTTCAACTATGTTAACTGTAGTTTAGATTGCCAATTGTGAATACCCTATTTGCCAGAAAATGTTCTACTCATAAATAATACTCAGGTCTTTGATGGACGACTGTGAATTAAGTAAAATATGGTTCATTGGGGTAAGAACAGTGTGCAGTTCTCATTTCCACATTTTGGGAGTCTTCACAAAGTCATAAAAACACCAAGACCACTGTGGATACAGAGCATGTCAGCTCCCTTAGAGTAACCCCTCCCAGGAACTCTCCTGCAAAGTAGTTCACATGTTTTGAATCACAGAATCATAAACTCACTTAAGTTAGAAAAGACTCTGAAAACCACCAGGTCCAACCAAAAACTTGAGAAGCAAGTTATGCCAAATTACTTCATATTGTTCAAAAGTAAAAGTGTGCAAGTGGACAGTTTCCAGCTGATAGTTTTTAAGTGCCCAGCCTATCTTATCTCACAGTAATTTATTTATGTAGCCATACCCCTGTGCTCCATGGAGATACAAGGTAATGAATTCAAGACTTACACAGACTAAATAATTGATTTGAATTGTAATACCATGCTGAACTCTTTATCATGCACCTGGACAAGTATCAGAGACTGCTCAGAAAAGTACAGCAGAGGCACACAGCAATTCTAGCAAGCCTGCATCTGGGTCACCCTGCTTGGAGGTCACAGGCTCATTTCCTATGCACTGCTATTGCACTGTTACCTGAAAACTTGCCTAAAACAGGTATTTTTCTGTCTTAAAAAACAAGAACAAAAAAATAGGGACCAGATGCTCTGCACATGTCACAAAAATAATTTAACAGGATGAGATGGTCATGGCATGAGGTGCTGCCAGGTCACAGCTCAGATCACTCTTCTAGCTTATTTTTTTTCCATCACTGATTCTCTTCTTCCTTTGGACATTTTGTATTTCCATCTCACTTGAATATTTTCAAATATTTTGTCACAATTTGTCCAATACATCCTTTTCCCAGTATAAGTGGCTTCCTTGGTGACAAAGGATATTTTCATACCTTTTGTAGTATTTGTGTAATGAATGCATCAGGAATTTTATCTAATGATGATGACAAACTTCACATGACATTCAAAAACTTATTGTGATTTATTATGTTTACAGGCTGAATCATAAAATTTATTCAAATTAAGTAACACAAAATTCCTTAAAAATCTGTAGTTCTACTTGTATAGTAAGGTATCACACATAGATTATCATCAAGATTATCATAAAATCATTAGTCATCATATGATATATTGCTCTGCTATAAATTGAATATAAATATACACAACTTTAGAAAAGCTCCAGAGAAATTTAATAAGCAAGTTTTCCAATTTTTTTTAAAGGGCTCTTTGATTGCAAGGAAGAGGCCTTCAGAATGATAAGGATTCAATACAGAACTGACAATCTACCTAGAAAGCAGCCAGGCTTTCATATGTAAATTCTCCAGCATGTTTTGATTTTTACTTCTAAAAAGTGTATTGTTCTGTTTTTGGAACAGTTGCATAATGCTAAATTTTGCCCTTGGAGAATTTTTCTTTGGTTGCCTGAAAAACTATTGCTTCATTTTAGATCTTCTGAAATGACAGATTCATAAGTGCCCAAAGGCCTTTATATATTAACTAGTTAATATGAGATGTCATCATGATTAATGAATGATGGTTCTTTTTAAAAAGCAATACTTTCAGTCCAGTTTTCGTGGCATGAGCCTGAAATGACAGCTCTTAGTTGCATAAGAAGTGGGAGAAAAAAACTTCGATATTTTTCAGGTACACCTGGAAAAAAACCCAACAAATAGAAAAATGCCCACATAAGTGGATTGCAGTGAGATATGCTTGGGTTTATTCCAATATGTTAAAGAGTAATTATTTCCATTAGATTTAAAAAATTTGTAAAAAGTTGGTGAATATTTTGTGGACAGGTGAACTGAAAAGAAGGTAAAAATGCATTTTTAGCTATAATTATCAGCCATTCATATTTAAAAATTAATGGAGAAAAAAACAAGAAAGCAAGTGTCCATGGAGGATTCTGTACTGGAAGGTAGCAGTGGTTGACATCAGAACAGTTTAAGCCTCAGATGAAAAAACAAGCTACAAGCTAAATGTTTTTGAGCTCAGAACAAGCATTCAGCCCACTCTCTTTTTAGAAGCAGATGTGGACAGGAGGATCAGCTGTGGAAAAAAAAACTGAAAAAAAGAGGTAGTTGGATCAGGGCTAGTAAAAAGGACTACAACAGTTTTGAGAGCAGGATCCTGGGTTTTATATCACTGGAGGCAGCAAGTCAGTAAAAGGAGAGGGCACAGTGGGCAGAGGTGGGTTTGACAGAGCAGAGCAGTCAGACATGCCTGGGGTCCCCACACCAGAGAAGTTCTGCAGAGCTCTGCTTTGCTTGGCAGGCAGGAGCTGAGCTGCTGTACAGCTCCTTCCACACACCTGCCATGATGCTGTCCTGGTTTGGAGGACAGGTGTCTGCCAATAAAGGCAGAAGCTTCTCTTTGAAATGGAGAATGCAAATCCCCTCCCTCCAAATTATTATAATTTTGCAATGAAGGGGCTCTCAGGCAAAGATATGGGAATTAGGAATAACAGATCTTTACTAGGAAAATTAAAATAGAAATACAGTATTACAAAGAGCAATCCCAACCCTGACAGAGTCAGAAAACAACTTGACACCCTGTCAGTCAGTCAGGGTGTTGGTAGCAGTCCCATTCCATGGTGGCTGCATCCCCCTGCAGTGGCAGATGTGGTTCAGCTGGAGCAGTGCTCCTGTAGAAGATGCAGTTTTCCTCTGAAGATCCAGAGATGATGTGGAAAGGTCCAGCTTCCTCTGTAATCCAGTGGAAAGAAGGTATCTTGCTGTCCAAAATCTCAGGTTTTATCTAGGTAGGAAAGGCTTGGGTCCTCCTCTTGGCTGGAGCATTTCCCAATGGGATGATGTAATTTTATCAGTCATGCAGTGGGACTCAATGGCCCATCAGCAGATGATATCTTTCTGGAGGGAGGATGGGTTGTGGAAAAGATAAAGATGATAGTCCCACCTAGTCTTAAAGCTGGCCCATTAGCAGATGGTATGTGCCACGAAGATAAGGGAATCACTGCCCCACCCGGCTTCAACAGATGGCAATAGAATACACATTTCTGGCCACATCAACCCAACACAGATGCTCTTTACACAGAACCCACATCCAATACAGGGACACCACAAAAGATATGCCAAGATTTAACTTCTGTATTCTCAATGTCCATCATGAATCGCTTTAGGACATCTTTTAATTTCAGCCCAGCCACTAGGGCCGTGTAGGGGGACAGAGGATGGGATGTCTGACAGTCTCTTCTTGAACAGCTCACTGACAGGCTCTTTGCCTTGCATGGCCTTGTATCATTTTGGAGCAAAGCTAATGTGCTTTGTAGTAGTCCTGCTGAAGAAGAAAACAAGAGAATGAGGAGTTACATGAGAATAATGATCAGAATTTATAGGAGTAAATTTGACTCTATTACCCCAGTTCTCTCCTCTCTGGTTACCCACTTCTACAAAAATTACTGGGATTCTGTTCCATTTGAGACACCAAATCAGGATAAACTCAGCCACTGGTTTTAACATGTTCTTGAGAACAGTACAGATTGTTTCTGTAGGCAACTACAAGCACAAGCTCATCAGTGACCACTTTGGAGTGTCAAAATAATTCTGGACAATTCAACTTCTTCCCCCACTGTCCTAGGGTGACTTTTCCTCCTAAATTTGTCCTAAACCAGGACAAATACAGTAACAGAATAATGGAAATGTTCAGGTTCCCTAAAATGAAGGAAACTACCACTTCCAAGAAATGTCCTCAAAGTATCATCAACCAAAACCCCTTTTTTTATTTTTTATTGTTGTTTGTTTGTTTGTTTGTTTGTGATGGGAGCTTCTTTTTCTTGCTTTCTTTGAGGTGCCATCACAATGTGCTACACTGGTTCTGCCTTCATTTCTCACTATCATCTTCCCTTTTTGGGATCTGTTGCTGCAGAACTGCAGACTGTGCTTTCCTCCAAAGCTCTCTCCTGCTCCTCAAGATCTTTGAACCCATGTGACATCTACTTCAGTGTCACAGCTTCTCTTTGCTAGTGGCAGAGAATAAAAAAGTGTCTTACTATCATGGGAAAAGCCAGCACTTCTCCTGCTCTGTGCTAAAACATTCTGTGGGAGGGAAAAGCAGCAGCTTCTGCAATGCTCACTTTTCCCCAGCACACCATAGCTCCCCTCTGGGACCACAAGAAAAGAAAGTTAAAGAGAAGACATTCAGCCTGACTCTGAGATGTTTACTCTTTTCAGCAGCAATTTGAGTAGAAAAAGTATTACCAAAAAGATAATGACACTGACGTTGAAATTACTTTATTTTAACTATGCAATGCAAGATTTCCTAGAAATGGGGAATGATACTTTTTTAAATGGCCCAACCTGTTCATGATTTCCAAAGGTATTGCAAGTCATTCTGGTCAGAATGAGAACAAGTTTCCAAAGGTCAGAATTTCCTAGAAAACAGAAATTTGGTTAATTTGAGCTGTTACTGACATCTTCACTCACAACAGCTTAGAAAATCCAGTTGTTTCTGGTGTCACTGGTCCAGGAAAATGACAAGATTTCCTCATTTGATGATCTTGTCCACAAATAATGCAAGCTCTAACATTACATGCAAAAGTTAAAGTCTTAAAAAGGGTTCCAGAACACTTGTTAATAGCAATACATGCTAAATACATGCTGGTTAGTCACCTAAATCAGAAAAAGAACAAAAATAAATCTGATCATAATGATTACTAAAATTAAAGGCCAACAGAGATTGAGGTGAATGAATTGCCAACTTTCTGCAGAAATAAACTCCTTTGGAAACATAATAAGCAATCATGGCTCTGTAAGGGTGCTTATTCATACACCTGCATAATGTATTTATGGCATTTTTTAAAATACAAAGTTCCAGTTTGTACCTGTACTGCCTGAGCCACATGATTAAGTTTTTTTTCCCTGGATTTCAAAAATGCATGTGTGAGTGGGAAGGCAGCAGAGAAACTGTAAAGGCTACTTCAGATGTTTGTAGACATGCTTCTGCTCAAAGAAGTCAGCTTAAATCCCATGTGATGAGGGTTTTAACTTGTGCCCATGAAAGACGTGCTTTAACTCTTTTTAGAGAGGCAACAGTGGAAGTGTGCTCAATAGCTCATCAATGCTGCCTGCTGTGATCTCTGGTTCCTGGCCTGGGAATTATGATGCCACACTTAGATGCTCCCTCTGCTTTTTAGTGCTCCAGAGCATGGCATGGCTGCAGCAGCAGGAAAAGCCATGGAAAAGCCACTTTCCTTATCCAGGTTCACCAGGAGCCACAGGGGCTTGGCTCAACAGGGCAGAGCAGCCTGGGCTGTGTGTACACAGGTGAGGTAACACACCTGCCTGCTGGGTGCAGAGATGTGTCAAATCCAGGGTTCCCCCTATGGCTCTTCCTATGGCCCCTTCTCTGGTTAATGGGGGGACTGGAAAATAAATTGAGTTACTGATTTGTTTTCCTTGCTGGGAAATGACTGAAAAAGCAGCTTTATGGAGACACTTGGAAAGAGACAGTCTGATTTAATTTTGGACATCAGTCACCAGATTCTGTGGTTTACAAACCAAGGTGCTGTTGTGTTGAGGAAATCTGTGCTTGCCAAGAGCTGCACCCCTGGAACTGCAGCCAAGGGCCCCATTAAATCTGACTTTTTGTCTTTGTGTCCTTGACCTAAAGCATGAATAAAGGTGGTTATACTGGCTTGCCATTAGGGTGATGGTGTGCCTTTGATCCTTTGGAAAGGTGCTGAGGAGGCCCAGAGGGCCCCCATCCCTTGCTGGGGTGGGGCTGCTGGGGCTGGGGCCACTGCAGCCTGTACCAGGGCTCTGTCCTTGTTCCAGCCCATGCAACCCCTCACAGTGTACAGCAAGAGGGTCTGCACATTTATGTAAGTATATATACATTTATTTTCTGCCTTGCTCTGCAGTGGAACAGTAAACCACATTGCCCAATAAGTTGTGTTTACCCTCAGAGGCCTCAGGCTTAGGCAATGCAAAAGAACACAAAAGATAATCAAAGCAGGCTCAGAGCAATAGCCAGAGGCACAGCCACATCTACAATGAACAACACAATGCTGCATGACAGAGGAGGATTGTATTCACCTCTGTGAACAGTCTTGTCCCAGTGAAGGACAAGCCAGGGACCACAGAAATAGCTCTGGCAACTTGCCATGGTCTAGTTCTCAAGAAAACTTGGTAGAAAATTGTTTCACCTAAGGAGTGGCCTGTGGTGTTGCCTCCACTGCAGATATATTTTGTTCACTGCTGATATTTTTATACACTGAGAGAAAAAATTCTGACTAAAGTCAATGCTGTTGTTCAGCCATGAGTTCCCTAACACACATGTCCATCCTAATGAGTAGTTTACTGCGGACATCAATTATTTCTGCTTCTTTCCCACAAGAGAGCACCTAGTGTTTGAAATCATGTTTCTTTCCCCAGTACTTGTTATTCTCATTTAGTCTAGAGGAGCTGAGAAATAAGTAGTCAATTCTCACTTCCTTCCTTTGCAGAATTGCAGTAATAACCTAGAATTACTGTTCGACATCCAATCTTTTTCAGCAGATGGCTTTCAGAAAATAAATACACTCAACTTGCCAAGCTTTGTCCTGAAGTACAAAACGCTATCCACGCTAAATCAGGATTTTAAGTGTTTTCATTTTCGTATTGTGATCTATACTTTGTTCATGAACCATAGTATGAGATGAGAAGTGAACCCTTATTTATTCAAATTTACATTATGTATTTCATATCGGATTTTAAAGTAGGAGGTAGAAGAAAAAGAGTGTGAATGGGCCAAACTCAGCCCCAGTTTTTACAGCATCTGCTCCCAAGTGTTATAACTAGTTAAGAAACAATAATCAGCTTCCCTTTACCTCACCCCACATTATACTAAGGATATGTCCAGCTCTGAGAAACATAAAAGTGTTTTAGGAGCTTTTCTAGGTGTAAAAGATAATCCAAATGCCTCCCAAAACACAAAAAAATGAACTGAGGAAGGATTTTTTTTTAATGTCCACCACATGAGACTAATATATCAAAAGCAAACCACATCAACCAGACAAAAAAAATATCACCTAGGACCATGTAATGGTACTTGTAAGATCTGTAAGGCATCAACTAAAAAGCACAGTAAAATTCAGTGACTGGCAGCTGAAAATTAAGTTTGGAAAACTCAAGGCAGAAATGAGGATTTGAGATTTTCAAGTGAGGTTAATTGCCAATTTAAAAAAAAAAATCCACACAGGGCTGGAAATTCTCCATCCCTCAGCTGGCTTTCATTTCTGATCTCTTTACATTTCTAAAACATTCAGATAGTTCCTTCCTTGCAAATGAATCCCCAAAGACTTTTCTCTTATGTTGCCTACCACCACAGTAACAAGTGGGACTTATCCTTAAGAAGTCTGAGCAGATTCCTGTTCAGATTTCTGCTTTTTTACCCAGATTGCAATAAAGTCTCAAGCCTCCTGAACATCCATTTCTCTCACCACCATCCCCGGACTCTCTTTCATTTCCTAGGACCACCTACAAAATCACTTACACTCTCCCTAGTCTGTTGTGAACACCCACTCATTTGGCAAAACATCAGAACATATTTACCTTGACAGTCTCTTCTTTTCTCTCTCAGATCTTCATTCAACCCTGCACTTGTCCCAGATGAGCAGATGTACAGTCTTGCTGGCAAATTTTCTCCCTCTTCCACTCCACTTTTGCCCTTTCTGTCCCATGATCTTCTCTGTGGCTTTTTTAATTTCCTGAGTTCTACCTCCAAGGAGCCTATGCTACCACTTTGAGAGCTACAGCAGATGTCCTTTAATTTCCAGCAAAAGGTCTTGCTAGAGGACAGAGAAACTGTGAAGCTAGAAAATCCTGGTTTTTGATGGCAATGTGAATAACTCTGCAGGGCTCCTCTTTAAATTTTTGCCAGCACTTGCCCAGAGCTAAACAAGAATGTGGATATAACATTAGTACAGGAGAAAACACATTATCTGAAATTCTGCATTTTTGTGGGCAAATTTTCCCTTTCAAGAAGGAAAGGTAATGACTATTGAAATTCAGGAGGACAAAAAAAATTGTGCTTTGTACCTGGTTTGACTTCATTTTTCATTGATTATGGAAGTATTTTGGTATATTCCAATACCACATGACTTTCTCATTTTTCTGCATCTTTAACAATTATACTTTTATTTGGTATACATTTTCAGCGTGCCATACATGAGTACATATCAGCAGTCACCCTAACACACAGAGCCTATGCTGCATCTGCAGAGGTGCAAGTTTGTTGAGCTGGACAGAAGCAGAAGCCAAGTCCCAGGCTCCCACAGGGCTCTGAGCTGCAGACAAGTTTCTTTCTTGTTGAAAACCTTTTCAGGGTGTGACACATTGGTGAGTTTGCACATGCACAGCTCAGAGAGACAAAATCACAAGTTCTTTTATTCGAGTAAGATTTTCCATTTGTTTTTTGCAAGAGTAAGAGGGGATACCTGAGAGACCCTTTTTAGTAAAAGGTTTTACATATTGAGGCCATAATTCAGGGGGGAGGGAGTAGGTTTAAGGCTGCCAGTAACCTGAACATTTAAGGATATGACCAAATGAAGTTTACAGAGCAATATATTGGATTTAAGTGGCTCTGTGCATGGAAGGTCCTGTAAGCCCAGTATGGATGTGCACTTTGGTGGTTTCTGTGTTCCTTATTGGACCTGCTCTCATTTTCAGCTCAGAGCTCTCAAATGCTGCTCTAGCTTCCACCAGAAGATCCAAGGGCCAAACTGCAACTGAAGGTCAGAATGGCTATGGGCTACTCTGGGCATGTCTCAGCCTCTCACCTCATCTGTCCTGGTGGCACTGAGAGAAGAAGAAAGGACCTCCCTGACCTGTGCAAACATCAGACACCTTCTCTCCAGAGCTGGCTTTCCCAGGTGATAGAGTCACCACACCTAGATCTGGTATTAGTGGTGCAGAAGATACCTGAGGTCCAAAAATATTAATACACACAAAGCAGATTCCATGTGAATGATCATTCAGGTCAATTCAGGTGTAAAGATGGACAGCTTTGCTGGTTACAGACATGATTCCACTCCCTGGGAACCAAAGCTGGCTGGATATGACCCAGCCCTGCTCTGGCAGTAACTGGGCTGAGCCAGAGCTGAGCCAGTATTATGGTCCTCAAGATAGCAAACACCCACTGTTCACATGGTGATACATCACACAGAAGTTGTGGAAACACTGATGGACTGATGGATTCTCCTCTCAATTTATCTAGAACAAACTCTCTGCTCCATGTTCTTCTTTAGAAGTTCAAACAAACCTTGAGACCACTGCAGGCACCTCTTGAGATGTAATATCAAAGTGAATTCTCAGGGATACATTTTTAAGAGCTATGTGAACAGTTCTCTGAAGAGCTATTGGTGTACAGAGCTTCTGTCAGGGTACTGTTCTTGAAAAAAGAATAGAGACTTTGTGGATTAATAAAAAAACAGTTTTTAATAGAAAGAAAGCTCACCATCAGAACTGTGAGGACCTGGCAAAGGACCCCTCTTGTTTCCATCTCTTTCTTTCTTCTGAGAAGATAAAACCTATTTTTAAGAATAGAAGGGGGAGGGAAGATTCCACAACCAAGTCATCAGCAGCCAGTAAGTATCCTTTTATTCAATGCTGTAATCTTTCTTCCAGCACCCCAAACACAAGAGCACTCACAGGGACCAATTTCTTCCACATAACACTCTTCCAGCACGGGAGAGCCTGTGCAGAACCTGGAGTCAAAGGGAGAGTAATCCAGATCGAGTGATTGCTAACACTGATGGGAATTCAAGTGATTTTCCCCAGAGCTCACAGTCACAGAAGGAGCTGCACATCACTGCAGCAGGAGAGAAACAGCCCTGTGGGAAAGGGATCTGCTAGGGCAAGGGGAGCAAAGAGAAACCATGGTGCTGCTCTTTGCATTCTCACTGCCCCCACAGCTGTGCTGCAGCTGGATGATGGAGGGGAGGCTGAGCCTGTTTCCACCCATCCATCCCCCTCCTGGGTGTGCCCCTATCTGCTGTCAGCCAATGTTTGCAAACATTAAAAATGCCTTATTTAGAAACAGAGGAGAAACTGAGGTGGGGAGATAAAAACACAGAGTGTGTGAAAGATCTTTAGCAGAAGCTTTACAGTTTAAAGCTGATAATGAGAACTGCATACTAGTCAGATAGCTTTAAAGCAAAAAAAAGTCACTGAAAAAGAACTGATAAATCTAATTGATTTATTTTTTTCACAGCTCTTCCTACTTTTGTCTGAAGGAAGTTAAACTATCAGTACTGCTCCTCTCCACCCATATTTCTAGAGAAAAGGGACGTGTTTCCCAAATTCAAATTAAGAAACTGTGGCAGGAACTCAATCTGCACAGTGAGAGAGCATGTCTGGGAGGACAGACCAAGTCTTTCTATCAGTTATTCAGGTTCCAGTTCCTCAACGCTCTGTGATCATTTTCTGAGACAGCAGTTCAGTCTCCAGCGTGCTAGCTGTAAAAGTTAGGAAGTCACGCCTATTTCTCAGACCATTAAGTTTTGAACTTAAGCTGCACAAAGCCACATTTCTAGTTTCACTCACTGCAGGTCTGCAGAGTGGCTTGACAGAAGTTTGCAGAAGCAAACATTGATTAATGAGACAAGGCAGTAGTCAATGAAGGCAACAAATGGGTGGACTCAGGAGGACTGACTCTTGAGAGCCAATTAATGTGTGGACATGCCAGCTGGGCTGGCAGCACTCAGGGTGGTTCATACCTGCTGCCACTGCTGGCACTGCACCAAGGAGAATCAGAGCATCTGTCAGGCCCCAGGATCTGTAGCAAACAGCAGCTCAGAGAGCTTCAAAACAAGCCTTGAACATCAAAACTCTGGTAAATCCCTGGAAGAAAAAGGCTAGAGATAATGTGGAAATAACTGTATTAAAAGTAAAACATTGAAATGTTTCCTTTCCAAAAAAAAAAAAGTTTCATATTCATGGCCCTTTCTCTGTTCCTCTTCGACTGCAGATGCAACTCTTTTCTCAAAATGTGGTTACTTTAATTGACATCAAAATCATATCTTTTCTCTGTGAATATCTTAAAGTAAAACTTCAGATTTTCAGCTACAGGCTTCACTTTTTTCTCCCATTTCCTGCAGTTCATTTTAATGAGGTCAAGAGTCTTTCCAAAGAGGTGCTGAATCAGTTAGGAAAAATTGTATAGTATGAGCAAGCCATATCTCACTTAACTGCATATCATTGACCTTCAAGGACTTGTCTATTGAAAACCAAATTTTCTCTAGCACTGCTGGTTATTTAGCCAAAGTGCAGGGAGGAATATCACTACCCTGCCTCCCTTTTCCTGCTGGAAGAGACACAGTCTAGATATGAGCTACTGCCAGGAGTTGACACTATCAGTCTTAAAAGGGGAAAATTGATTTTGCAATCTCACAGTGAATCACACAGAAGCAGCAAGCTAACCAGGGCTGCCTTGTGGTTTTGTGCCCAGTAGAAACCATTATTGCTTTCAATGGACACATTTTTGTGGGATGGGAAAAGAAATATCAGGAATCAGTGTCAAAATTCAAGATTTTAGTGCTTAATCACTATAATCTTCATTTCAGAAGAGAATTTGACTTTGGCTTGAAGACAGCTGTATTGCAAAAAGGCAGACAATTCAGAACTCTGTGAATAAATTAGAAAATAAATGAACCAAATTACCATTTTTACTCTTCTTTCTCCCATGCTTCATCATTTTGACCTTACTTTCTGAAATATCAGACTTAACATCAGCATATAAATATAAACTTCGACAAAAATTGACTTGGCACTGCAAGCTGTGCTCACATCTGAGATAAATGAACTAAGTGTTATGAAGGGCTTTTTGCAGGTCCTGCATGAGACTTTCTCAGTGCCTGATCCAAATTATTGGATCCTTCTAAATTATTAGAAAATATTCTGTTAGCTACAATAGGCATTTGACTGGGTATCAATGAAGAAGAATGGCTATATGTTTGGATTAAAAAGACAATCAGTCTCTGCAATATTTGCTTCAGAGAATGAATCATAGAAAACACAGCTTTCAGCTGAGGTGTTTATGTCTATCTTATGCATCAGTAGGCTTGATCATAGTGGAACTTTAATGAGACATTTGTGTAGAGCAGTTGAAGTTGTCTAATTACAGACTTTTCTAGGAGCATCTTCTGTTCCCAGTGGGACCTGGCCTATTTTCAGAGTAGTGTGGCTGGAAAGAAAGGATTAGTTTACCTGTCTTCATTTCTGAAAGCTGAGATGACTGAAGGCAGTGCCCCTTTGTACCTGCCAAGAAAATTCTCTCCTATTAGACGTTAAGCTCAGCTTAATGCTTTAATTGTTGGACATCTTGAATGTGTTTGAATGAAGTTTAGCAATAAGAAGAGGTGCACCTGATGGAAGTTTGTGCTCACTGAAATTTAGAAAAAATTTGAAAACTTCTGTTATTTTTAAGCAAGAAAAATTGCAAGTTTCATCTGACTAGATTCTGCCTTACCATGTCTTCACAAATAAAGACATCTTAGGGTGAAAGCATTATGGTGATAGAACTATCTTCCTTTTACACAAACTGTTGACCAACTTACAAGGCTCTAATTTTGCTGAGACTACTGTCAGAGTTTGGAGTCAGGGAGCTGGGCTCTGAGTTGTATGTAGAAGAGAGGAGATGTCCTAAAATAGGATTCAAAATGGTCAACAGCCCAAGATGGGTTTAGAAGATGAAATGGTAGACCAAGAGATGGATGCAAGTCAAATTTCAACAGAAGCTGAGTTCCTGCTCTACAATGGCCCTTCTCCCACCAGAATGTTGGCCTTACTCTGGAAAGCCTAGTAAACTCTTTTGTGAAGAGGTAGAAGTGAGATTTTACTGCTTGGTTTGCTCTAGCATCCAGGCTTTTCTGTTCATTTTATCAGAGCTGCAGGAGCTTTGGAAATAAATTCCAAACCTCTTGTAAATTCCAGTAATTACCAATCTGAGGACAGATTTTACAGATGGATATTAACAATCCCCTTGAGAGCTTATAAACAGCTGTTCTGAGCTCTCCTGGACACGGGCTGCACCAACCCCTCCCTCAGAGTGGGACACCTCTTGGAGCTCACAAACCCTTCATTTGAAACCCAATACCCATTACAAACCCAATATTTGAAAGACCATTTGAAAGACCATTGCTGATGACAAGCATTAGGCTGATACCCCACAGGACATTGCTCAAGTGCCTGATGAGAAACACAAAGGGATTTGATGTATTTCACCCAGTTTGAGGTGAGTTTTTGATAGGCACCTTTGTGCACAAATGAAGATCTATACATCTCTGACTCTTACACCCTTGTCTTTATGTACTGGTATGTGTTTCACTCTTACCCTTTCCCATCCCTGGTCTCAATGTAAATAATCACAAATTTACTCAATCTGATTTTCCTATCCATGCTTCATCTATATAGAGTAACAGAGTGAATCTTGTCATCGTGGTCTGTTAAGGTTGTACTTTTATAAATTCCTATTAAAACCCACTTTTTGTCATCACCTTGATGGTGATCCTTTAAGTGGCCAAAACCACTCATTTGCAACACAGGTCAAAATAACTCTTTTAAGTCAGTAAAATTCATGTCCAGTGTTGCCACTGTGAATTAGAAGAGAACCAGTTATATCACTGAAAACTTCATTATCATCAGTTAACCATATACTAATTCTCATGACTCTCATTCATCCAAAACCATGTGGAATGGTGTGATGGTAAAAAGACATGCAAATCCTAGTATTGGCATAGATTGAACAACCATGATAATAAACATCTAAGCACCAACAGCTATTAGAAAAAAAAAAAAAAACTGAGCAGAAAATTGCTTTAATGATAATGAAATCAGAAAGCTCAGAGTCCACTGAAGTGTTTCAATCAGTCTGCAAACAATATAGCATCAGATAATCAGTACATTATTTTGGATACACTGAATGAAAGCTGATATCTGCCTAATTATTAAATTGACAGACACATTTTCATAAACAGCAGCATACTTTTACCTAGCTGAAAGGCCCCAAGCTGATGTGCAAAAAATAGTGATACCTTATTTTGTAGCCAGAAGCTGTTTAGGTAAGGAAGGAAATTCCCTATGTATTGGCTTTTAATATTCCTCTGAGGAGACCCAGGAACATCTATCTCCTCTTGACAAGTGATAGCATAGAGAAAAATTATCACTAAGCACATTTGCATTCCCACAGAAATCAGAAAACACTCTCTGCTAGACTTGATAGAGAACCAAATCCTAAAAGCAACAGATTTCAGGTGAAAATTCTCTATCCCCAGTAGGACTCTGTACCATAAAAATCAGCAGTTGTAATGTCCCAAGCGGTTATTTTCAGATCATATGGAGTACTAAGTGATCTCAGAGATTACCAGGAACAACATATGCACTGATATGATATGAAATATTTTAATTGTTCTGAGAAAAGTAGTAGTTTGCCTATGTCACAGGCATATTAAATACAGCCTTTACATTGAACAGGAGTACATTCATGCTTAGATAAAGTGAGAGCAGCGTGGCAGATTACCGAATTGGGAGAAAGCAGCTGGGCTCATCCCTCCCTCTGCACTGCCACATCCTGTACATTCACACCCAGCTCTCCCTGCAGCCAGAACCTCCTCCAACATTCATTAGGTCTTGTAACATGTTTGTCACTTGTCTGCACACTTAGTCAGTCCCAGCAGGGGAAATATTTGCAGTAGGGTGTCTTCTGTAATAACCCAGCTGGTATTTAGAGTCTGCAGACCACTTTTCCCTCTGCTGCAGAAGTTCAGTTGTGTGGGGGTGGAATTCATCTTACCCAAATATAATCCACAGAAAGAAATAAGCACTGCTGGGCAAGATTCTTCTGCTCTATTTTAGGCAGTGACCTCAGGATGAGATTTCTGTCACCAAGCACCTATTTCTCTTCTCTGACAGTACAGTGAGCCTGTGATGACTCACTCAGATGTAGGAGTCTACAGCTGGTCTGATGAATCCTGCCTGGAGTCTCTCGAAGGTGAGGGCAAGACCTTGGACTGCAGGTAAACTCTTACAGAAGGAAAATGTGAAAATCAGATGTGAGCAGCAGGCCAGGCTGCTGAGGAGATAAACTGCATCAGGACTGAGGCATGCATTACCTGCTGGTGGTGGATTTTCAAACAGCCCCAGTACAAATGGTCTGTGATTCAGAAATACCTGTGCTTGTACCTGCTGCATTTAATCTTGTTCTGGTGTGCTTTTGTCTGAGTTATTCTGTACATTGCTAAGTGGATAGTCTGATGTTTCAGTGATTAATAAGGACTTGCTTAAATTTGATTGCTGCTAATAAAGATAAAATAAATTAATTTAAAAGGCAATATTCCTAAATAACAGCTTACATATGTGAGAGACAGGTGGAAGAGCACATCACTGAACCTCAGCAACATAGGAGATGGACATTTTAACTGCCTGGTAAATTTGTCTGATTGGGACTTCTCCCTAGAATCTCATTTGTAATAACCTATATCAATGTCTCTGAAAAAACCCTTTTTTATATATGTGTATTGGAAAACAAATATCTACACATTTCAGTTTATTTATCAAACTATTATTTTCAAATACATTAATGCACTTACTCCAATACAATTATTTGGGTTTGGGGTTGGTTTTATTTTTGGGGGGGGGGGGTGGGGAGCAGGTTTTCTATTTGTTTGGTTTTATTTCGTTTTGAAATTAAAAAATCTTTTAACTTCCATTCTATAAAATCATAAAAATGTGTCTTTCATGACTGTCAATTTTTCCAAAACATTTTTATGTAGACTGTGGCACTCTCAGCACTCATCAAGGATGTCACCAGTGCCAGCAACCAGAGCTGACTGTAGACAAGCCATTCAAATGAGAAGTTTCTGCCACAGGTAAATAAAAAAATAAAAAGTATCACAGCAATACAACAACAGATTAGGAACTCCAGAAGACTGTTGACTAGGAAAAGGCTTTAGGATTAATGTCCAAATCCAAACAATCATGAAAAGCCTCTTATTCCTGAGAGGAAAAAATTACTGAGCTATCCATTTATTCAGAATAAGGATGAGTGTATACCCTGAAAGGTAACACACACAATCTACATTACAGCTACATGGAATAAAAAACATTTCACAAAAATTCAGAATCATATTCAATCATTAAAATCTCACTTCTGAAAACATGTAAGAGTTTCTTTAGAAAAAAAGTTGGAAATCTTTCTGCAGATACTGTGTACCTTTCCCTTATTCCATGGCAAAAAGCTCCTATGTTTTGGAGAGCAGAAGCTGCAATCACAGAGCTAGATTCCTCTTCCTCCAAAACTTCACTGCCATCTCTATGAAACTTGAGGCATGGCACAGCATAGGGTAGAAAGCTGAAGTCTGAAATCAAACACTGTAAAGTATGAAAAGTTATATTGAATAGTCAGTTGAATAGCTTCAAAGTTTGTGTCATTGTGCACCCACACATGAGCACCAATTGATGTTCCAGCACCATTAGACAAAAAAGCTGATCTATTTATTTTTATTTGATCATGTCACTTTCTTCTCCAAATGTACAACACAAGCAGCACTCTAAAATCAGTGAGCATTACACTTGTTTTGAAGCAGAAGAATTTGGCCTCATTTTTAAAGAGCTTTCTAAGGGCTTCTTCAACTGCAGAAATTGGCCCACTTTCCTCATAGTCAAAATAACTGACAGAGCCAATATTTTATTTTTTTTTTTGCCATAGCCACAATACAGTTTGTAAGATATTTTTGCAAAGATTCAACTTTATTTCTCTTATTATGTGTTTGATGGGAGCTTGGCACTCTAACTTAGCTCCTGAAGCCTTAAGGTTGTTACAGCTACTTACTCCAAACTGGACTACACTCTCAGAAATTTTGGGGGTAACCTAAAATCAATTGTTATGATTTGCAGAGTTTTGAATAAAGCATTGGATTCATTTGCCTGCACAGCTGCATTGAGTGGTTTTTGCACAGGCATGACCATGACAGTGCATTCAGGCCCATTCACTCAGCTATGGATGTCTGTGACTGAGGTTTCTTCAACACTAATGAATATTGGGGTTTAATGCTTTATTCATGCTACTTTGTGTGATGCTTTTATTGACATTAAAAATTGGAAAAAATTTTCTCTTTTGACTACTAGGAAGCAGTGAGTGAGTAGGGAAAAACAGCCATGCAGTATAGAACAAATACATGAAGCTTTTACTTGTTTAAATCTATGCACAGTCTTGTGCATTTATTTCACAAGCAAAGAGTCATCACTTTAAAGCCAGCCACTCACTCTCCTTTCTGTGTGTGTGTTTTCCAAAATGAATTGTTCCCTGTTGGTCTGTGATATACAGGACTATTTGATAATGGAATTTTCGAATTTCCTTCCCTTTACTCTATGTTTTACTGGCAGTTATAATGTTAAAAAAAAAGAAAAAAAAAGCCAAGAAAAAAGAAGATATGAGAGAGGAGAAGAGATAAGACAGAAGGAAAACGAAAAAAGGGGAGGGGGAAAGTATTTTCATGAATAATTATTAAGATTTGAATGTAACTGCATTTTTATCTCTTACCAAAAAAAAAAAAAAAGCAATTCTATGCATGACTTGTATAGAATAGCATTCCAAGGATAGCACTCCAAGGCATGGAGTTGAATATTGATGTCACAATATTTTCCCTTAGAAAATTGAATTGAATGAGTTCGGCACAATGCAGTTTTGCAACATTCACTTTTAGTCATCTTTCATATTTTTGCTTAGCTGAAAAGAGAAAATTATTCTGTGGAGCTGAATCCAAATACAAGACAAATGTATTTATTGCACTTGCTTTATAGATGTACAGGTAAATTACTTTGAATGCCCATGTAACAGAAAGCAATTTGTTTAAATGGAAAAGCTTTTGTGTTTATTCTGTGAGACATGAAAATGTATCACTGAACACATGATTATGCTGAAGTAAGAAGTATTTGAAGCACACAAACATGCCACATCTCCTGAACAGGCAGGATTCTTCTATGCATTTGCAAACACTCAATATTTCAGAGATGTGTCAATCCTAATTCATGTTCTTTTTTAGCAATGCTGCCCAAGAAGCAGCACTTTTAAAGCAGCTTTCAGCTACAAGTGAAGCCTCATTGACAAAAAGCGGAAAGCAACTCTGTGTTTTCATTAAGAGCTATGTTGAAGGTGCCCAGGTTTCACAAACTGAAATATCTGTAACCATGGTCTGACCCCAGCGGCTCCACGAGCTCGCAGTGCAGGGCAGCAGAGCAGAGAACTCAGCCCCCTCTCAGCTTCAGCAGCCACAGCCCTGCCAGCAAAGACTCACTCCAGGAAACTGCCTTGTGCAGAAATATTATTTAGTCCATCACAGTGCAATTCTAACACAGCTCTATTACTTTCAGGACCCAAAATCCTATCTTAGCATGCTAGTTTACTTTAAACTCACTTGCATATCACAGTGATTAGCCTAGACATATTCTCTGGGGTTTAGAAACCACAAGCAAGAAAATACCAACATTTGCACGAGCACTTAGACACATAAATGCACTTCAAAATGCAGCTCTGAGACTTTTGCCAGTGGCTCATGTCAGTGGTGCAGCTCATTAGCAGCAGAAGTGTTAACTAGCTCCTCTGGGTGTGTGCATCAGCTGCTACAGGTCAGAATGTGCCATTCCCAGGAGACACCCAGAGCAGTGCAGATTGTGTGCCAGCCTCCTCTCCCAGGCAGAAATCAATCAGAGTGATAATAGGTTCCATTAATAAAGATAATGCCCAGAGACTTCATTCAAAATCATATAATCAGAAATTATATTGATTTCTTTCTGAAAGAGAATAAACCTGAGAAAGAGCTTCCAAACCTTATACTGCAACACTCTTTTCTACCATATTCAAGAGGTTAATACAAATAAGATTTGCTATTATAGTGTCTGTGTCAGAAGTTGATAGACCTGGAAATTACTCTTTTCTGACGAAAGGAAGAAATGGAGTTTTTTGTTTTTAGTAATTCTGGGAATGTGTCCTCTCTGTTTTAGATTTAAACAGATTAATAGCTAGCAGTACAGCAAAACCAAATATAGATATTGATTTCTAGTTTTAAAGGTAGCCCTGTTAAAAATTACTAGAGTTTTATGGCCAGACTTTTTTTTTTTGCTCCTGACACATTCTTTGGGGACTGCATTGAGCAACAATGTAGAAAAGGGGAAAATTAACAAGAAGCAGTAAGGTTCCTAATAAAGTATCTAAGCAAGTGGCAGCTGTCTTTGCACTGAAGAGGATGTGAATTGTTCAATAATTTTTCCTTCAAGAAACAAATATGGAGTGAAATAGGAATGACCACTATTAAAAATAGTTTAGGTGCAATTCTAAGTACTTTTAATCCGTGAATGTCATGAAAAAGATTATTTTCCTAGTTGTTGGATTATGTAGATGGGTTGGTGGGTTAACCCTGGCTGGATCCCAGGGAAATATTAGATGAACATAGTCTTCAAAAGAAGATGAAAGGACCTGATTCATTACTCTGTGAGACTGGAGAGCTAATTAAGAACTTTCTGATATTCTGTCTTGTTTAGTCTTCCCTGTAACCAAGTGACTACAACTATTAACCTTAGCAATAAAAAAGGAGAGCACTTCAGCTTGAATAAGATATTAAAAAATAAACAGAAAATACTTAGGTAAGTTCAAGTTGTCCCTGTGAGCTGGGATTGCAATAGATGAACTCCAGAATTTATTTTCCACCTAAATTATACTACATTTCTCTAAATAACCTTTTCTGGCTCAGGGTGACCCAGTGGAACTCACCCTGACATGCATTGAGAACTGAGTGGTTCAACCTCAAGCAGTTTACAAATATTGCTTTTGAGAATTATGGGGGACAGGCGAAAAGAGAAACCTTGGAAAGAGATGTTGCATATCCATTTTTTTTAAAGTGGTAAGGCAGAAATGCCAGAACATTAACCTTGTCAGGCTAGCTCTAACACTCAAAATAGTGCAACAAAAAAACTATTTTACTAGCTCCTAAAAAGCCAGCAACAGCAGCATGAATTTCTCAAGGCCAACTGATGTCAAACAATGGATCCAACGGATCCAAAACACTCAAAAGAAAGATGTGATAGATATGATGAGCTGTATTTTTTCCTTAAAGACCATGAAAACCTCCTAATTTGACTTTTTTTAAAATCAGCTTGAGAAATGTCCAGTAGATGAGGGGTTCCAGGCTGTTTCCTAAGCTGGTACTGCCACTAATAGCAAAAGGTCCCTGGCTGCTCTCCTGAGCAGCTTCCAGGTAAATAGGAGGCATTTTGCTGTCTAACAGTAAGGGTTTTGAAGTAGCTTGAATGCTCTCCCAGAGGTTTTTTCTAAATGACTGATCCAGCTGAAATTGTTAGGAGCTATATACAATTGCCTGAAAACCTAATGCCAAGAGCTATCAGTGTTCACTGTCAAACTAGAAGGATGTCCTGTGGCTTTCCTGCAAAAATCTGTCCCATTTCTGGCATTTCTCAGTATTTCCATTAATGACTCATACAAGAGCTGGGAGTGCTCCTTATGAAATTTGTATACAATCTGAAGTTTAATGTGAGTTTCAAGCTCTTCAGGTGTAGAATTAAAATTCATCAGATGGAGAAGCAGTCTGAAATAAACAGGATGCACTTCAGCAAGGACAGGTGAGAAGGTAGGAATAGTCAGCTGCACAAAGAAGATGGAAAACACCTGGATGAAATTAAGTTTTGGAGAAAAGGTTCAGATCTGTAAATTGAAGGGTTTGCAGTGTCACACACCTGCACTGTTCCTACCTAGCTCCTTCTGACATTTAGGAGCAGGTGGGTTTTATGAAAGCTGTGAAGCAACCCTCACCTTCCCTCTAGCTCTGCCATGGTCCCAGCAGTAATCCTGCCTCTCATCCAGAGCATGATAATTAGAGAAAGAAGGAAGCACTGGAATACAAATCAGAGAGTGACAAGGATAATCAGAGCCCAAGGAAAAATGGCTTGTCAGGGGCAGTTGAGAGAAATACAGTTGTTTAGGCTAGAGAAGACTGAGAGAAAACAAAAATCTCAGGATGCATAAAAGGCTCTTGCAATTACTTTGAGAGCATTTCCCGGTGAAGGACACATCTTCCAGGACTCTATAACACACTGTTTCTGGTAAGCAAAGCAAGTATTCACCTAATACAGGCCTAATTTTGGGTACTGAGTGGATCCATTCTCCTCATCCTAAATGCCTAAGCAGTGTTTCTCATTAGGGGTCATGGAAAGGTGATGTACAATTGGTTACAGAATACAAGTGTATAAACTCTTACAGGCAAGTAGCCAAACAGGCTGGTGAAAAGCAAATTTTTCCAGTGAAATGCTGTATAGGGAAAGCATCTTTGCCTCAAAACATGACTCTCAGATTGTAAGTAAAGAGGACACAGAGTCTGCAAATTCTTGAAGGTTGGTGATGTAGCAGTGCAGTCAACTGATGGCAGAAGTTGTCTTCACAGGCCTCCAACCCATTCCAGCTATGTACTTATCAAACCATATCAAATGAAAACTGAGAAGGGGCAGAGAAGGAGATTGAAATACATGTCAAAAATTAAACTACCAGGTGAAGTGACTTAGACTGTGACCCACCAGCCTTTTCATGGCACAGAAGCTCCAGGGCAAATGCTTTCCTTCAACACCTGTGTCTGTCCAGCTGCACAGCCCTCTCACCTCCATGAACTGTAACAGGCTTTTAAACACCTCATTCAGACAGAGACACCAGCTTGTCAGTGATTTATTTAGCTGGGGTTCTGAAATCTACCCTGAGTGCTTGCAGTCATTTTTGTGGTCCAGCCATACCTGTTCTTGATATTTTCTAGATCTTACCTTCTCACTATTTTCTCTTGATCCATTTTCTTCTCTGCCTCTTTCATGAGTACAAGCTGTCATATGAATAGCCAACAACCATTGCTGATGCTTTGTGAGATGGTGGAGTAGAGACCCTTGTTATTGTCCAGAAAGGAGCTGAATTACTTAAAAGATATCTGAAATAGTGGACAAAGCCAGACTTCCTCAGCTGAAGAACTGGTGAATGTGTATATTTTAAGGGCAATTTTCTGTTGCTGGGGATGAAGGTAGTGAGGATGAAGGCAAGCCTGCCCAAAGCTGCATCTCTGTCTCTTCCCACGTCTGTGCAGAGGGAGCATCTTATGGCAGTTGCACAGTGAAAGAGTCGTGTCTCCATCCTGAGTTGTCTGCACTCTGCTAAGATGTCTCCTGTCCTCACATTCAATTCATTTTGTGCAATTGAGCAGCATTTGTTTGTGCTTCCTTTTGCCCAAGCATCAGACAGAATAGCTTTGCCTTCCATCTTTTGTAAAGAAAGCACTTGTGGTTTTGTAGATGATGTAGGCTTCTGGGGGAAAGATTAAAATTTTCCAGCAAAACAAAGAAGAACTTCTGACTGAAGCATTTGAATTCCAAGTGTTGAGAGTGGGAACAAAGTGTAAGCAGAAAAGAAAGTGCTTTTGCATTCTGGGTGCATTTTTCTGCAAACACTTGTCATAACCCTGGGCTTGAATGGCAGCTGAGTAGCAGTGCTGCTTGCAGCAGTGTTTATTACCAGAGGCAAAAGCTTTTGCTATGACTCTTCTTTTAACTTTTGCAAAAAACATTGTCAGTCACTGTGAAGACATTAGCAGAAGCATCAGAGAATGTTTAGAATGTAAATATTTGTGTTGTGGCTGTAAAACAGACAAACTAAAAAGGCCTAACTTCTCTGAAGCTCTTGGGGAGTGAACCTGAGAGCTGTGAAACCACTTGATGAGCTGCTCCCCCAAATGTCTGTGTGTAGGCAGCAGAATAGTATTAATCATAAAGAAAGCTGATTTTATAGCAGGCAATAAGGGGTATACTATCACAAAACTGGACATACATACAAAGATCAGTACTTTTCCCCATTTCTTACATCACTTCCTTAAAAATCCACCTGCAGAAAGGTTCTTGTCTGGCAATCTTTCAGACAGGAGTCTGTCCACACAGAGGCCTGCTACAAGGAGACACAAAGCAGAAATGTTCTTGACAAATGACCTGAAAGATCCTGGCATCCATGCTGTGACCCAGCAAATCCATGCAGAAGCACCTGTCAGACTATTTGAGGGGAAAGGATTAGCATATCTGATAAACACATGGTAGGTGGGCAGTTTCCTCAAAGGCTGGTTAGCAATTTTTAATAGGACCTCTTCCCCTCTACATGAAGGTTGGGCTTGATGATCTAGGAAGTCTTTTCCAGCCTTAATGAGTCTATTATTCCATGAATATGCATTCAATATTTTGCATTTTTAGTAGGAGCATACTGGTTTGATTCAGCCTTGCAAGGTAAATGCCCCTGCCCTTCCAGCACCTTGCCTGCACTACCCATGGCAGATCCCAGAGGATGCATTTCACAGGACTGACAGGCTCCCCACCATGCAGCCAGATGTCTGACAACCCTGGAAGTCTGGTCTTGAGTGGTATTTGCAGAAATTCACCCTACATAAGTTGCCTTGCAAGTGTTTTTGGGTTCAGAATCTCTGGGGCACCCTCTTCATATTGAAGTCAAATTCAGGGGTTATACTTGGCATTTGAATACAGACCCTTGTATCTTCCAAAAAGAATATTCCAGACAAAAACTGTCTTCATGGCAAGAGGAGCCACATTGGTGTTCCTATGGGTTCAGACCTGTCCAGCTTCTCAGGGCTGTTACCCATCAACAGGCAACTGAGAACAGCAAGTAGATACAAGAGCTTCAGGAGGTAGTCAAATCTCCCCCACAGAAGATTTTTTAAGAATAGGGCAGACTCACACTTGTCAGAAATGTTGTAGAAAGAGCTGGGCTTGCTGCAAGGCAGGGCAGAGACTACCTGACCTCTGCAGCTCCTCTAAGCTATGCTGATTTTTTGCCAGGTCACTGGACAGAGCACTGTCTAGCTCCATTTCAGATTTCTGGATGCTGGTTGCATTTGAAGCTCTTGAGATCCAGGCAGATTTTAAGCACATTCTTTCCAAAGCAAACTGCAGAAAAGGGTGGACAGATTACATGAGCAGTTTGCAGAGGAAAAGCTGTGTGCAGCTCTTCAGGAAATTCTTGCATTAGCAGTGGAATAAACCTGTTCTACTTGCCAGGTGCTGACTAATGGGGAAAATGCCAACAATTTAAATAGACAGGTAGAGATGAGAAGGGAGAGAGGCCACAGGGTCAGCTGCCTCAAAAATGCAGAGCAGGTCTGGAGAGGCTGAAGTACTTGGATCTTTCACTCTAAATATTCGTGTTTGAGAAGCAGTTCAATGTGACAGATCTTGTTTAAATGATGCAAAACTCAAAAATTCATGCCCTCTGAAGATCCAGCCTTCAGTGTACTCCCAGAGCTGACAAATGAGGGAAATGCCAAAGATGCTGCCTGCAAGGCCAATATGCCCCCCCAAGAACAGCTCCCCAACATCATTTCAGTCCTTTCTGGGGTCCCTTAGAAGCAGAGTTGAGAGTAGGACATTTGCTGGATAAAGCAATTTAGCCACCCACTGTCTCCCACCTTTCCTATCTGTCATCTCTTCCTCATGCTAACAAGAAGTGGGCAGAAGTAAGAGACCTCATCCCAAGCCAGGTGGGCATGGATTTATGTGATGGGAGGATGCACATGTTCATCAGTGAAATGCTTGCAGTTTGGTCAGACAAGAGGCCCAGTGAGCTCAGTGAAGTAGGAACCTCTCCAGTAAAGGCCTTAAATAATTAGTTGAAATTGGACCATTCACTTTATCGTAACAGATTTCCTCATTTGGTGTTAGGAGCAGTTGTTGCTGTTATATATAGAAAGCCATACTTCCTCCCTCAGCTAATTTTTGTTAGCATACCAATTTTTCACCCTTAGGGCCCAGCTCTAATTACCTGCACACTGATGATACACATCTGTGTAACAACACTGGCTCTAGCAGCAGTAGCTCTCTATTCATGGTGGTGTAAGCAAGATAGGAATCTGGCTCTCAAAGCTCTATTTAAACTTGACCTGGATGATTCATGCCTTTGAGATCTCAAAATGAGATTACTGCAAAGTGCTTTATAGTGGGCTGCCAAAAGGGCTAATCCATTCCCTGAAGCTAATGCACAGTGCAGCACCTTGATGGTTATCAGAGGTGGGCAGAGAGGGATCTGCCTACTCACTACTTGTCTGTCAGCATTTTCTGCTTTTTGGTGCCTAGAAAAGGTCTACAGTTTTGCTTTTAGCTTTTAAAGCTATTAACAGGCTGGAAATTGATGTTGCCAAGGACATCTGTAAATGTGCCTTGGGGATGTATAAATACTTTATAGTATTGAATTGTTCCCCTTTTTGTTAGCCACAGGAATCCTATCAGACTGACGAGGGTAATTTCCAGTGATGCCTCTCAAACTGAACATGAAAACAAGATGGTGACTCTGCCATGCCTTTGCCCTGCACCACCATTGTGAGATCAGATGCCCTCCATGAGTCTTTCATGGTCAGATTCAAATTAATTTTAAATTGGGCATTCCCTTGTGAACTTTCTTCTTTTGCTACAAAATTTAAAACCATTTCTATCAGTAAAGTTTTTCTCCCATGTAATATCTTTTTCCTGATACATGAGGATCAAAACAGAAGCTCACACAACTTTTCTTTGTTCCTACAGGGTTTGCAGTGCAGGTTCACAGAAGCAGCAAGTGCAGCAGAGATGTATTTCTGCCTGCCACATGATTTGCTCAGAAATCCTTCCCTGTGAGTCCTGGAGTGCAGCATTCAGCCTTTGTATGCCTGTGCAATGGCATAAGGCTTGATGTGGCTGTAAAAGCACTGGGAAGCATGCAGGAGAAAAAGATAAGTGTGCTGCAACACAGAATATCAGAAAGCAGTGCTGAAGGTAGGTAGAGATTTGCAAACTATTGCAGTGCACTGAATTTCCTCCCCTGCACATATGATGGCTCTCTGGGAAGCTTAAATTAGTATGCATTTTATCAGCCCATATTCTTTAATAATGTCTCTTTTAATAGGGACAGCTGGATCCAAGGGAATCCCACCAATCAACACTGACAGCTGTGGCTGATGTTTACTCCACGGACTCTTTCCTGCACTTGCAGACCTCATGCCTTTGGAATTACACACCTAGTTTTAGGCTTCCAAATTTGAAATGTTTGACAGCATGAGATGGGTGAGATTTGCTATCATTAGAAGGATCTAGGAGCAGTGACAAGTGACAGCTCTTGGAGAGCAGTGACAAGTGACAACTCTTGGACATATCTTCACTTCTGCCTCACTGGAGGCAGGCAATAAACCAACAGCTCTTAAAAAGTGGCTCTGATCCTTACACTGACCAGCAGTTTGCTTATAAAGGTTGACAGTTTTAAGAGTTAATGGTTACATTAGCCTTGGTGGAAAATATTAACAGTGAACTGTAGTAATATTCCCATGAATACTCATGAATTCCCATGAACATCACCTAATTTTATCTCCATTTGATAATTGCCTGGATTTAGGGAAGACCATGCTGTCATATCAGTGATAATGCCAAGCATGCAAACTTACCTTTCTTCCACATCCATTACTATGTTTCCTACTTTGGTGCTCAAATTGTTGCGTTTAGTTGGCCAAGTACAAATCCCAAATTATTTTGATCAAAATCTCCACTTCTAACTCCACTTTTAATCACAGAACACCTTGTTCCTGTCATGAAATAAGGCTATTATAGCACAAACTTTGGAAGCCAGTAAATAAAGGCACACAATTTTCTTCTTTAAAAACCTTCCATGCATATGTTTTGTTTGAAAAGTAATTAAAATGATTCTATTTGTCAATTTGTTTATGAATTCATATTTTGGATCATGCAGCAGTCTTAAAAGAAACAATTTGTTACTGCTGCCTATTTGGCATTGATCACATCTGGCAGTCTGTGTCCAGCTGTGGGCTCCCAGTACAGGAGGAAGCTCCACAAACCTGAGCAGCCCCTGCTGCAGGCATGGAACTATGTGTGAGACAAGGCTGAGACAGCTCTCCCTCCTCAGCATGGCCAGGAGCAGCCCTGGCTGCTGAGCTCAACTATCTAAAAAGGAGATAAGGAGAAGGCAGAGCCAGGCAAGATGTGTAACAGCAGGCAACTGTGACAACGTGCAGAAAAAAAAAAAAAAAGGGAAACTCCAGCTAGATGCTTGGAGAGAAAACTTACAAGGATGGAAATATAGTGTGAAAACAAGCACTGAGACTGTGGAATATCCAGCCTTGGAAAAACTCAAAACTCAGCTGTATGAAACCATTAGCTCACTGATCTCTGAAGCCAATCTTCTGCTCTGAGCAGGATGTTGGAGCAGACAACTACACAGGTCCCTTCTGACCTAAATTATTGTGTGATTCTGTGTATCTGACCTTTTTGCTTTAAGTGCTCTTTAAGATCAAAATTTTGGGAGAAAAAAACAAGGAGAAATACAGGTGTTCCTTATAGAAAGCAATCACTGTTAATGAAGCCAACACCCTTCATATAAGGAGCATGAAGGAGAGCCCAAAGGTGCACACACATTCAAGCATCCACCAAACTTTACTGAAAATGGAAACAGGGGAAAAAAGCAACAGATTTTTAAAAGCAAACCTAAAAGTCCTGTAATTTCATCAAGTCCAAGCAAAAATGTAAAATAACTTGATTATAATTTTGATATCGTAATTTTGCATTGTCAGATTCTTAGATGAGCCTTAAGAGTAAGGAGGGGTCCTGTCTGAAAAGTAAGGGTTGAGTAAAAGAGCTATCAACTCTGAATGTGTTTATACACAGGGATTGCTGGATCCCTGAGATTATCTCTAAAATGTTATTCCTAAGTGTTTCAAAATTTTTTGGCCATATTACTTTGTTAACCTGCTCTTCTACTCCTCTCCCACCTCTTATTATGCATTTATCTGTGGAACCTGTTTCACAGAGCTGTGCCAGTGTCAGTGTCTGCAAAGCAGTGGATGCACAACTCCCCAGGGAATGAATCACCTGGAGTTAGTTTTGATTGGAATAGCAGAGTTCAGGAGTCCCAGGAATAGCCAAGGTCTTCCTAAGAAATGAGAGACAAAGCAAAATACAACCTAGAAGAAATACAGGCAAAATATAGGGTTGTGTAGAGTTCCACAGCATCTCAGACTGATGTTTTTGTTTTCTACAGATGCTTCCTTTGACATTCCTCCAAAAGAGTTTTGAGCACTCACTACATAATAACTATTTCCAAGGCCTGGATGGCATTCAGAGGTTTTAAAATTACCATCTCTTACACAATGGTTTGCAGTTTCTCTCTCTTCATATTATACATTTTGTCCAATGGAGTCTCAAACTCTCACAGAACAGAGTGACCTGAGACAACCTTGCATAAGCCCCTCACATGGATGACTTTTTTCTCTGTTAACTTTCACATAAGTCACCATGAAGGAAGTTAATAAATTCCTGAATATGCTAAAAATCTTGGTCTGAAACAAAGACAGAACCAAACTTTGACTGGGCTAATAGATACCACTTCTCACTTTCCCCCTAAATTTATCTAAGAAGGATTTTATAAACAATTGACTGTTCAAAGACAACTTCCACAATTTTTTCATGGCCTCTATTGATGAAGAACACAGGAATGACCTCAGCTCTGCTCTGTCCTTCAACAGCAACACACAATACATAAGATTTTTCAGAGAATGCCATGTGTTCCAGGTACTGAGAAAATAACACAGCTGTAGTATGTTATGACCCTAAACCACTTGGACTTTCTCCTGTTCTTTGTCAGCAGCTCTTGAAAGGATTTCTCGAGGTTTCTAGATGACTTTTTGCATCACAGGCACACTTCTTACATGTCCTCCCACTCTGGAGCTATTTATTGTACCAGGCTCTGTGCTTTTCCACCTGAAATTCCTCCACTTTCTGAAGATAGATTTTCCCATTAAAAAGACTCTTTCATGCCAAGGAAAAGATTAAAGATTTACCATGCATCAGCTGGGCTATGGTAGCTTTACATGTGCATGTTTTCAGTTTGTTTTAAACAGAGTACAATCTCAACAGAGCTCATTGCCAGCTCATATAACTGTTCTCTAGACATGGGTTAAGCACGTGCATGCAATTACTGATAACCCTTATCATCTGCCAGTCCTCAGGGAAAATATTGCTTACCTGCACATGGATTTATAACTAATGATTTGGAGCAGGCTATGCACTTGCCTGAACACTGAAGTCATTGCAGCTCTTTGGATGAGACACTGCCTGCCAGCTGGAGCAAGGGGTTCCTCACAGAGGCTGCTAACAGCCATCATAATCCATCCTTCAGGGGCAATTTGGTAACAAACAGGGGTTTTGAAGATCTGACTTGTATTGAAATTAAATGTGTTTTCCATCTGCTAGCCAAATTTTTACAGTTATGCAAACACACTTGCTACCTAAAGAGCATTCCCTGCTTGCATGTCACTGTCCTTGCACTTTAATGTCCCAGAGATGACTTAGAGGGCACCTGTCATTTTTTCTTGATTAAGAAAAGATTTAGAGAAGATTTAGCAGGCTTTATTCTGTAGACTTATAGCCCCTTACAAAATCCCTGGTTCAGTGTGCCTTGTATTTAATCCAACATCCTTGCAGAGCAGATATTTACAGCAATAGAGGTGAAGGTACCTTTTGTTTAATGACTGCTGAAAGAGGTTTAGGCTGTATTTGTCTTCTGTGTCCAGAGGACCATATCTTCAAGATAGCTAGGAAGAGGTACCTGAAGCTGTGCTGAAATGTTTTTGAACTTCTCAAGCTGCTGGCTCTCCATTCCCACATCTCCACTGACAGGAACTGGAGGAGCATGAGACAAATGCAAACGCACAGAATGTGACTTCAGAGCCCAGACTGCCTTCTGCCTGTGGAGAATCTACAATTATGCTCTGATTAAAAGAAAGCCTGCAGCAGCCAAGCACTGATCAAGTTTGAACAGCCTAATGGCTTTGCTAGCACATGATGTTTGACAGCAATCTCCAGCAGATGATACAGATCCCTCTTTTTGGAAGGGAGTGATAAACCCCCTGTTCCAGCTGATTGACTTGTACATACCAGGCCATGATCCAACTGTTTCCCAGCCACCTGTGCAAGTGAAATGAGGCTCTGCTCCTGCAGTAATTTAGCTCCTAATATTTTCAGGCTGATAAAAAGCAGACCACCTCAACTAATGGCCATTTTTACATAATCCTTTTTATTTTCAAACCAGCCTGCCCACCTTATATTGCATATAAGCCATGGCTGTGTTTGCTACCACAATGAACAGCTGCATCTCCTCCAGCATTAAGATCTAATGAGACATAAGCAAAATCATACCCTTATATTCCTACAGATGAAACTTTCATCTATATTTTAATTAGGAAGCAACTGTGTCTTCATCTAGCAAACAACTAAGTTCTAATAAATCTTAAGTTCCTGTAAACTCTGTGTAATTTGAGTTTGTTCTGTGCTCTGGGATTCACACCTGTGCAAGCAGCTACCAACACATGGACAAGAGTTCTCACCTTTCCAAACACCAGTAGCAATTCCTGTTTACCTTTGGATGGTTGTCTGAGCAAAAAGCCGTGAAAAGGTAATCCCACAGTGACTGTGAACTGACTCATTCAATCCCTGCATGGGTCAAACATACACAGAATATGTATACAGCAGTCCCCTTGCTGGTTTTTCTTCCTTAAGTTTCAAGTTTATGTTCTGGAAATGTACTCATTTTCCATCATGTGAAAAAATCTGGAAAAAATCAGGAGTATGGAAGTGCTAGCTTCATCCTTCATTTCCATATGCTTTAATATAGCAATAAAATGAAAGCAGCTCCATGCTGACAACCCAAAGGTTATGGGGCCATAAAGGCAATTAAATGTCAATCAAGCCTTGAAGTCACAAGGCAGATATGTCAAAGGCCTTGAGCTTCTTCTAAGGAGAAAACATTCAGTAACCCTCTATTTCTACAATTTGAAACATCATAAGCATTTTCTTTGAGGAATTTACATAAACAAAACCTTAGCAATTAACTAAATATTCAAACAAGGTAATTTCAAAAATCAGACAAAAACCTAAATACTTATTAATTACACTGTTGAACCTCAAGTGCTGACAGCACATTTTACCTCCCTACAGCAAATTCTGAAGTTAGCTAATCAATACTCAAGCAAATTAGTAATTTGTTCCATAAATAGGAATGCATTCACATGCTTTGCAGAGTGAAAGGAAAAAGTGACATTCCCAGAAAATGAGTAAGTTCAAATACTACATCTCCTGGCAAGGAAAAAGTTTGAAATTCTGCCAGCTGTATGCAGAAGATAACCTAGCATGACTTGAATTCTAGAGGTAGTAACAGACTGATTTCTTTCCCTGCAACAGATTTATCCACAAGATTTTTTGCCAATTTTTCTGCTGAAGTAACTGGCTGGGAGGAGGGGAAAGCCAAGAACAAAAAAAAAGCCAAAAACATACTCATTTTGGGGAAAAGAGAAGAAGTTGGTGAGAAATACAATTAAAGAGAAATTGAAAATTTTAGATACAGATAAAATTATGACTTTATTACCTCTGGGAATTTTTTTTTCAATAAGAGATAAGTGTTAAAACTTTCATTCTGGACCTGAGTTTGCTGCCTAATAGCTTAAACATTTACTTTTGGACAAAATAAATGCAAAATGCCACCATTTAAATTTGATGTTATTTGAAAGCCTCACAGATGGAAGTAATTCCACAAAATATACAGCAATTTGGAAATGAAAGCTGCTGGTTTACATCCCCAAGTGAACATTCAGGCAGACTCACCCAAACAATGATGCTCAGTTTAACCAAACTACCTGAGGGGGAGAGATGTCCTTTTCACCTGAGAAAACCCACTTCCACAACGGATTTTAATTAGTTTTCAAAAGAGCAAAAGCCACAAAACAGGATTTTCTTTGTCAGAAAGAGCCTGCCCCTGTTGTGCAAAGGTAGCCCAGGAAGGAGGGCCAGAGGAGGGAATTCACTTCTGGATCCTGCCACAAAAAAAAAGATTTTTAAAAACATTTAAGCTTTGAAATAACTTCAGTTTTGGTCCCCCAGAGCAGAAGGAAACCATCATTTGCTGCCAGTACCGGGGTGCATGCACAGAGTGAAGCTTTTTGTAGCAGCTGGTGAATGCAGCACCTCCTGAGTGCCTGGTTGAGACCCTGCTGAGCTCTTTGCAAAGTGAAGCACTGGGGTTTGTGTTGGCACGTCTGCACTTTGTACTGGCCTGGCAATTTTCCAGCTCACTTCCCAGCCAGCCTGGAAATGTGCCCAGAGTGTAGGAGGCTGGCAAGCACCATTTGGTTGGGGCTGCTTGGCTTTGTTGTGGACAGTTGGGTTTAAACTCTGCCGTGCATCTGGCATGGTTTGGCAGGCTGGTGCTGCCACTCACATTTCCTCAGTATCCTGTCTGTTAAAGGTGGGAAGGGGAGTATTCTCCCAGACCGTCCATGTTGGAGAATTTGTTCTTCTCAAAATGGACATCCTGGCAGAAATCATTGTTTATCTTTTTACACTGTGCTTTTTCCCCTCCCAGAGCAGCAGAGCATTGGGTGACAACAACCAGCAGAAACCTCCACAGACAGGATCCATCCTCTGGCCCTTTGGGGCTCCTCCTTTCCTTCACATGTACATGTCCCCCTTTTTCACATGTCCCAAACCTTCCTCATTCTTCAGTCATAAGGTGTACCTGGAGGAAAGGTACAGGAGAGCTGCCCACCATTCCTGGCCACCTGCAGGGAGCTTGCTGGTGCCAGCACTGAGCTACAGCCTCCACCCAGTCACTGCAGACACCTGCCAGGGGCTTATGGTGGTCTGCTACCACAACATGTGGGCAAAAAGGTAAAAAGTGACCAACACAAATGCAAACTGAGCAATAGAGGGTTTTGTTTTGGATTTTTTCTCATCAACTGCACAAGACCCATGTCTGGATCTTCAAGGAAAGATCATTTACCTATGACTTTTGTACCTGAGAGAGGAAAAGACATAAAGAGCCCACCAAATCCTCTTTAAGCCCTCCAAGCTGTCTCACTTCTAGGAGAAAGGAGCTGATGATTCTCCTGGCAAGCTCAATCTTTTCATGCCCATCTTGGGCATTTTGCCTCAGCCATGCTCAAAAACTGTTCTGGCAGTGGCAGGGGTTTTGGGGAAGTCCCAACAAAATTGTTTTTCGCCCCAAGACATCCAAACTATCCCTCTGTTGTCCTTCTTCTGACCTCCTAAATCAAGGAAAGGTTGCTGCTCTGCTGGTTTAGTCAGATACTCACTGGCAACCAAATTCCACATCCTGGCTGGATCACCTTACATCCATCTCCTCATGGCTTTCTTTCTGCTGCAGACATAGTTTTCATCTCCACCCTCTTTCTGACATTTTATCAACAACTTTCCCAGCCTTCAGTGGCTTATAACATCACTGCTGGGAAAAAATAAAAATGGCTTGTTCAACTGAAGCAATATTTCTGTAAACTATTTATAAATCTGTCTTTAAGTGGCTGTAAATAGCCAGTGTCACAAACACAGCTGAGCCACATCTCAGGCTGAAAACAAGGGCTTTTCTCTAGCCAGGGACCTCCAGGCAATGCTTTCAGTTTTCTAAGTGCTTTTATTTATGGTAGACATAGAACAAACTCGCAGCCCTCAGATACTTTTGCCTTGTTGGTATGCTAAATGATGCTTGATTTGCAGCACACCTCAGATTTCAGTGCAATATGGAAGGATGAGTCAGTAAAATTCATTAACACGAATAAATTAATTAGTCCAAGTAAATGTCTTTTTTTCATTTGAATTGAAGTGGAGAACAAAGAGAAGTCTAGCAAAACTTCAGGAAAGGCAAAGTGCATTCAGTTAGTCTTTACAGAATCAGGTGTACAGGTCACACAGCTTTGGAGATTCTTAATTTTTGTGAAAAACAAAAATTGTCATAAGGAAACCACTGTGACTGCTCACCTCTCCCATATGAACATTAGTTTTGGCTTTTACTGATGAAATATACCCACTTCAGCTCTGAGGTATTTCACCAACAAACACTGGACATAGTCCAGGCCAACCCGACTTTGTCACAGATCCAGATGGCAGAGGGGCATGGAAGTCCCAGGCAGTAAAAAGACACTTCCCAAACTGAGGGTGAGTCTCACAATAAAGCCATATGTCATGTAGCAAAAACACACAGAGCACACCCATAGGGAATCAAGCAAAGCATGGAGATTTAGTCTTTTTTTTCACCCCACAAAAGGCACAAGGCACCCCTGCCAGGTGCCTTAGGGGAAATCAGCTGAGAGAAGGCACCCTGCCACAGCCTGAAGTGCCATGGCCATCCCTGAGGTTCCCATGGCCAGTGTTGGGTGATAGCTTCTCCTTTCCCAGCACAGATGCACAGATTGCTTTTTTATCCCTGCAGTATTTATTGGGAGCTTCCTACCTTGCAGCTCATGTCTGTCTTCCAAATGCCCATTACACTGTGACCTCACAGCTGTGCTGAATTCTGTAATGCTGTTCTCTGTCAGCACGGGGATTTAACAGAAAATTTAATGTGGATAGGCAGTGATATGAAATGTTTGACACGTGAAAAGGGTGCTAAGAGCAGCAACACCTGGTGGTGCAGAAGAGGAGAAATTTGTTTTCCACAGAATGTCCACAGGGACCATCAAGAAAGAGCCACCACATTTTGGGAATTACCAAACTCTACAGCAGGCCCACCCGAAAAGCAAGCACTTTTCTTGATCCAACCATACAAGGTTAAGTTGTTAGTAGCAGCAGATAAGGAGTGAAAAGAGACTTCCTGTGCTATTCCACAGCCCTGCAGCAGGTTCTGCCACATCTGTAGCACATCCTGACAGTTTGGAGGTAATTCCCCACATGGAGATAGCTGCCCCTCTTTCACAGCCCCACATGTACAGTTCATTCTTTCATATTTTTGAAAATACCACAGTCTCCATTGGAAGCCTTAGCCAGGAATTCAGCTGTCCTCCTTTCTGCATTTGGCATCAGGGAGAGCCATTCTGAGAGACAAGGAAGAGCACATTTGCATTTATCTGAGAGAAAACTGATAGGCCAGACCTTTATTAATCAAAGTCAATGAAACTGCACAGTTGAGAATGTGATCCAGTATTTACAAACATACATTCTGCAGCCAAATTGTTGTGGTGCAGTTTCTCCCCCAGAAAGGGTATTCCCATACATCTTCATTTATTCTCCTAATGAACTAAACGAGGTATTTAGTAGCACAATTTATAGAAAGAAAAATTAATGGTATTGCATTCTCTGCTTATGTGAAAAGGAACTGTTGTACTTCAGCAAAACAAATGGAATCCTTCCTCCCACATATAGTAGAGTCCTAAACTAACTAAATAGGCTGCTTATCTCAGATATAAAATTCTGGCTTCATCTTTCAAAATGAGAGGTCTGAGGTGGGAAGACTATTATGGTCTATCAGCTATACATATACATATATATATTTTCTCTTTGGATGTCTCCCAGAGAAACTGAGAAGGTTCTTGTGCTGTTTACAGAATATAGACAGTAACCAGAGATGGTTATAATTTGTACTTCTTTAACAGGACCTTGTTCAAGTTCTCTGTAAGAGATAAGATTTTCTAAGGTCAAACAGTTCTAATTTACATTATGAGTCCTAATTCTGCAAACTGCACTGTTTTAAATGTAAATATCAGACTTTTTTTTGGATGGTAAACGCCTGATCATCTTTCTTCTTCTATGAGAGCCAGGAGAAGCATGGTGAGAGCAAATTAAACCCAGAGGAATACATCCCCAATACTGTGTATTTAGCCAGTGCCAGGTAGAACAAAGACCACGTTGAAAAGCATGCAGGAAGCTTACATTAGTAATGAAGTGAGAGCCTAATAATTATAAAAGGAAAACATCCTAAGGGAGTTGGGAAGAAATTAACTGTAAGCAATCCACAAATAGTCTTTTAGTCTTTTATTTCCTGGGTCCTCTCTGTGGTGCCTGGCAGTAAGTTACTCTAGGCCACAGATTCCAGATTTTAATGTGCTCAAATTCTTGTTCTATTTGAGAGCAACAGAGTGAGCTTATAAAACTGCCTAAGATCTGAACAATTCTTAATATCTTTTGCTGTTCCTCAGAGCTTTCATCACTTCTTCAGCAACCAAACTGCCCTGCTGCTGCAGGGATTAGCTCAAAACTCCTGACTGCTGTAGTGTGCCTTGTTTGTTCAGGTTTGAGCACCAGGTTTGCATCTTCCCTTGGAAGCTGATGGGAAAACTGGTCACAAACATAAATCCAGGGGTAGTCTTGGAAACATGAATCAGGGAAGGAAACTGTAAAGCTGCTCTTCAATCACCTGGCACAAACTATTGTAATTTGTATCTGATGTGCCCAACACCTTGATGATCTGCAATCAAACAGTAACAACAGTTAAATGTAATGATTTCACAACATTCTCTAGATGTATAAAACACAGACAGCTGTTATTTATATGCATTGATTCAGCCACCTTGAGAGTTAAAGTGACCAGAAAGAGTATGAAGTAACATAAGGAAAATAACAAAAAATAAAATTTCTTACTGATGTGAAAACACATCATAGAAGGAAATAACTGCTTAGACTAGACCTTATCCAAGAGGCTATGCTAAATAAATATATTTAAAGCTGTTAAAGCCTTAACAATCAGACTAATATGGGACTTCAGGATACGATGAAGTTTCATGTGGCATCCTCAGAAGAGAACTGCTCTTCTGCATTTGGTTCATGAATTACCACACAGAGCAAACTGAGGTATCAGAGCTCAAGTAATAGCTCCAGTAACACTATAGATATTAAAAAAGTATTGTGTGTATTCAGTTAAATAGGTTTAGAACCAGACAGTACCACCACTGGCATGAAATACCCATGGACAGGGACTTGAGATAGCAGTATCAGGGCAAATTAAAGCTCTCAAAGAGAAAAGTGCAGACACACAAATGTCCACAAGTGGAGGACAAGAACAAAAGGCAACACACTGCAGCAAAACAAATACCGTCCTAAGAGATATCCTGGGGGACATCCATTAAGATTCAAAAATACTCAAGAATAATGTTTGAGTGCCAATTAGTGAGATACCCACTCCTGAAGCAGCATGCATCCACTTCTAGGTACCTGTGCAAAATCATCATGGAGTTATGCCCACTGGGAGCAGGTGCTTCAATTAGAGGTTACATTTATAATGTAATTAAATCCCTAATATATTAAAAGGAATGCAAATCACCTCAGTTTCTAAGTGGCAGCAATGACATTTAGAGCATGCTATGCAACACCTTTGTTTTAGGAGTTCAGCAATGTATGCCCTCAATGACAGCAGTTCCAGAATGGTCTGTTGCTCACTGCTCTCTTGAGAACCCCAGTGAGCATAAAAAGTGAGGAATGGGATCATAACATTTATGAGAGACAACTGGGACAGTCACAAGAAACTGTATTTCCAGGAGGATTTGGAGGTTTTTTAATTTTTCCTTTTTATATCAAGAACTCAACACAATTATTTAATGTTTTTAAAAATATTTTTTATAAAAAAGCTTTTAATTGCTTTTTTTAGCATTTCTACGGTTTGCAACCATAGGGGCTTGCCTTCAGTCTGATAGTAGAGTCACCTCTTCAAGCTGCTGGGCCTTTTGTGCTGCTCATCAGGAGCTCTCTGCTGTGCAATTGAGCATCTGGTTGATGGCTACCATTGCCATTGCAAGACCAATTCAGATGATTTGTTGCAACACTAAGTCCCATAATGTAATGGGGAAAAATTAGAAACAAGCAGCCCTGCAGAATTGCTAAAATACATAATTGTTTGTACTGATGTTTAACTCATATTCCATATGATCCATTGTTAACAGGACTGCTGCTTCACCACAGGAAGTTATTTATGCATTGGATAGACATGCTGGGAAAAAAAACAGGCCAAGCAACATCAAAATATCCAATACTAAAATACAACTTACACAAAACAAATGGATGCCATGTATCTTATCAGAGCATTATTTAAAAATATTGCTCAATTACTAAGGCCCTCTTTTAGCTGACAAGATGGGACAATCTCTCACTGGAAAAATTGTGAAACAGAAAATGAAAAACAAGGATCAAGCACTGCAACAGCACCTCTCTCCCCCACAGCCCAGGAGCAAAACATGGCAATACCCCCATGAAGAGACACTCCTTCAGTCCAGAGCTCCCAGAGACCCTGGTGAAGCAGTCCTCACCTTGAATTTTCACCTTTTTTCTTCTTGTCTGGGAGTGAATCCTGACAAGATTGAAAGTGTCTCAGTGGCTGCTCAGGCAGACTCCAATGCAGTCAGCTGGACTCTGATATTTTTACAGGTAAGTATCTCCCAGCTTGCTGCAATGTTAAAGCCAAATTCTGCAGCCTGCAAAACACAATAAGGACATCTTTCTTAATGCTTTCTGGTTTAATTCTCAGCTTGTTTTCCCTCCTGTCTTTCCTCACTTGACTGCTATTAGATGATTTAATAAGAACACAAATAACCCTCACCAAAACAAAAGCAGATGGAAAAGGTGTCCTGGTTAAAATGTTTTCCTCTTTGAACTCAGGTAATCACATCTACTCAAATTCTATCTCCTGATTTTATCTCCTGATAAAACATAAATATTCTATCGAGGCCATGAGAAGAAATCATTTACAGCTGTCTTCTTCAAGTGCTTTTTATTAACTGTATGCAATGTCTATTGAAATAGCTTACTTTCCTCCAAATGTGTAATGGCATAGAGGCTTGATGCAGCATGCTGGGGAGTTTTGCTGATTATCATTGATTTTTTTGGGATTTTAAGAATATATGTGATAAAGATCATGTTACTTATGTGCATACATTTGTCTATTTACACATAAGATTATTTTCTTTGCCTATTTTGATGTATTTCCAATACAATATTCTTCAGAGAGATAATATTTTCAGCACTTCTTTTTATATGTGGTATTTCATTCTGTTACTTATAAGCAGCCCACTCTGCATCATGCTGTTGAGACCTAAGCAGAGAATCAGGAAACCAGCGTGGAAAAACAGGGACCCTTCATACCTAACGCCCATCTGTATATTGAGTTTGGACTAAGTAACTTTAAACACCTGTTTGTTTCAAATGCATTTTCCTTTGCCTCTTACCTCATCCCAGGAAAAGCCCTAGAAGTAATTTAATTCCAAATATGATGATGATGAATATCAGTTTGCTTTGGAAAATAAGCAAACAGAGAGTGCTATCAGACCTTTGACTGGTGCCACACTATTCCCATAGAGTAGTGCCCATGAACATTTCTAATATCTTTTTAGCTTAGTTGGGATTGCTACCACAATATACAATTTTACTGCTTTAAGAATTGCTTAATTTCTACGTGGTAAGGTTCTCTTTTTTTCCCCATCCATAAAACTACTTAGAGAGTCCTGTACCATCTGTGCAAAAAAAACCTAGGCAGGTCACCTGTTGACTTCCAGATGGAACATAAATATTTTGCTTGGGTTATTGTAGTTTAGAATAAAACCTCTGTGGCATACTACCACGAGAGCACTGAACTATTCCTCTTTATTTACTGGCCTGGCATCAACCTTGGAAAACAACTCCTCTCCTGTTCTGATAAAACCAAGCAAGTTGTTCCAAATTATTTCACATATTCTTGTACCTTGCACAGACAGGGCTTTTAATTTGTTCATATATAATTGAGTTTGTATTGAATAAACAAAAGAAATATGTGAGGAATTTATGAACAAGAAGGAAACAGAATAGATAGTTCTTAGGAAGAATGATTTCTCACTGTAATCCTCAGATTTCTCTCAAAGGCATAAAAAAGTTTATTTTCAGGCAAATTTTCAAATCTATGCAAATCACATATACCAGCCTAAACAACTACTTAAGTAAATAAAATCTGCTAAACATTTCAGATAGCCATGATGGGGGCTTTACTTGTATCCACAAACATCACCTGCTCCAACAAGATAAAACCAGGTTGTCCCCATGCCATAACCAGGTCTGAAAATGGACTGATAGCAATACAAGATACTGCATACTGTGACACTGGGAATTTTCAAAGTAATTAATTTTTTCATAAGCAAGAGGAAAAGTCAACACATATGAGAGCTACTAGTACTCTTTATGTATTTACATATTTTTCAGTAGCATTTACCTGTTACAGTTAAAGGGACAGTAACTTCTGCAGCAAAAGACGAGTTAGATAGCAAATAAAAGAACTAAATGCCACTCCCAAAAAGAAAATACAATACAAGGCTTGCCACAAATTTGTTTAATTCTTTGCTGGCATGTACCTGACTCCAATTAGAAGCATACCACACTAAGGGGAACATCATTTGGTTAGCCAAGGCTCTGGGGCAAGGGGTGGATGCTCTGCCTCCCAGGAAACTGCAGCCACCAGCCTCTGCCTTGTCTTGTCTTTCAGTGAGAACAGACTCCCCTTCCAGCCACGGGGTCTTATAAGGTAACATTGCCTCCATGATTAATAACTCTGTGACTGCTTTAGCTCCTAGAAGTACGAATTACACCTTTAACATAACATCCCTAATGAAAAGGAAAATTATCTGTCTGAAAAGTAGGACACAGAGCCAGGAAATTAAGAAAATGAGATAGCAACTTATTTCCAAGAGCTGCTGAAGGTGCTGCCAGGAGCAAAAGTTATTCTCCCTAAGAGATTGTACCAATCCTGCTCAGTGGTTGATGGTCACCTAGGAATGGTCACTTCCCTTGTCTTAACCCTCTAATTGAATTATTAATCTCATTCCATAAATAGGACCTGCAAATTTTCTTACTTCCACATGAATAGCATTGATAATACTTGGAAATCATCTTTGGAAATGCTTCAGGTCAAAGTTTTCCTGATCTTCACTGGAATATCAACATTAAATAATAACAGTGAAAGTTTTGCTGCCAGGAGTCTGTTATCTCTGCTCTGCTCAAACAGCACTGCCTGAAGCAGATACCATCAGCTGTTATGATATACCAAACACTGTCATTTTACATTTAAGGGATCCAAAAGAGCAGGAATTTCCTTCACTTGTACCATGAAATTTAAAGAATGCTTCCTTTTTTCTGTTTCAGTGGTATCTTTGGACTTAACATCAGTCAAGACACTGTGATCCAAAGAGAAAATTACTGAAAGGGAGTATTTCTCCAGTACCCTCTAATTTTAAATGACAGGTGCAGATATGTCTCAAGAGACTGACAGTTTTCTTATTGTACTTTGCATTTGAAAGGCATATGGGAGTTTTTATTTCAGAATATTTTTATTTCTTCTCTTGCTGTGTCAGTGGCCAAGTTTGAAAGTCAAGCCTTGTAAATCACACAATTCCTGGAAATGAGTTTCAGACCTCTGAATGCTGACTCACTGGCAGTTAAGTGCGTTTTTGTAAGTAGCTCAGTAACTTTTAGAGCCAGGATTTTCAGAAACAACCTTCTGTACTGCAGATTGTTGACAGGTAAAATTATGTTCCAGTTTAAGGTTGAATAGAGGACTTTTTAATCCTGTCTCAATTGCATTCATTGCACTGTTTAATTAAATGGCTAGAGATATGGGCAGTGTATACCCTACTTGTGAAGGCTGGCTACCTATTTAATAGAAAGCATTCTAAAGCAGCTCATCCAATATTCCCACTTCCAGCACAGATTAGGAGAATTACATACAGCCCTCAAGCTGCTCATCTGGCTTTTCCTGCTGGTGTACTAAACCAGCAAAAAGCACGAAAGGGCTGTCAAGGCTGCTCTTGCACACAAATGGTGGCTGGGGTATCCTCGTGGGGGTGACCCTCATCTTGGGAGTGATCTGGGAGGCAAGGTGTGTAAACTTGTGGTTTTAGCTGTTGTGATCCCCTTCCCTTGGCTTACAGGTGTAAGTTACACCTCAGGGTGAAAGCCCTGCAATGAAGGGGAGGGGTTTATCCCACTCAAGGCTTGAATTACTGGGGGAGCTCAAGGAGATGCTCTAGAAGCCACAGCAACAGAGCTCTGCTGGCTCTGCGCTGATCCCGGGTCGCTCTGTTTTCCCTGCAGCCCTCAGCTGTGGGAAGGTGGGTGTCAATTGACATAGCTCCAGTGAATTGTCTGTTTCTGAGAGATTCTGGTGTGGCAGCTGTTTCTGGAAGCTGCCAAGGACCCTGGAGCTGGACATCAAAGAGATACAGTGTGCACATTCCCCTACTGAAAGGCTTAGCCACACTAGATGTTCGCTTGGGATATCATGCTTGCACTTGCCTTTCTCTTCTTTAAGAATTTCTGCAGTGAGGAAAAAGTCTGTCTGAGGCTGCTCTGGGCAATGATCATGCTCATGGCTGAGAGTGATAACCTCTTCCACCAGGAATGCCTTCTCCAAGTGTGGAGCCTCTGTTGGGCTTTCACTCCAAGGACCACAATCAGTGAAAGGAAGGAATTCCTGCAGGATGCTGGCCTTTGTGCTAAGCTGACAATTTTTTGCTGCCTCTCTTTCCACCATCACTTCATGAAAACCTATACCTGCCCATGTCAAGACCCTTGTTTTGTCCATTTTGGAAGAATATTTCCCTTATTTAAGAAACTGGTTGAATCAAACTGGTAATTCACCTCATTCTTTATTCAGTCTGAAGTCTGGAAAAGAGAGTGACTCACACAGGCAAAAACCTGAAGAGCTGAGCATGCAGAAGGGTACAGGTGACCTTTAGCTTTGCTCTTTCTGGCTGGATCACGTTGCTGTGCCTGAGCTGAGCTGACTCAGATGTTGCAATCTCTGACACTCTCTTTATACTCTTTGCAAAACACAGTACTGACAGTGAGGAAAAAGAGATGATGACAAGTGACCAAAGGTCTGGAAATAATTATTTCATTACCCTGCAATCCATAGCTTCATATTCCCCCAGCCTGGAAGTATCCTGATATCAGATATCCTATAGTACAGGAATAATCTTGTTCTTATTGGATTTTTTATCAAATATCCTATCCTTCTTTATATGGTGTTATAAGAGCCATATTATATAGATATCCTATAATGTTGGATCTTTTGACTTCAAGAAAATACCTCCAGATTTCTTTTCCCAGACTCCTGTGCCATAGGACCTTCATACTTTGCCATATACAGGGGACATGTATGGCAGGGGCATTGCCCCTGAGAATTCCTATTTTCTTGGGCTTCAGAAAAGTTTTTCCCAGACATCTCCTTCTCTGAGAAATCCTGACTCAAGAGGAAAGAAAGAGTTTGAGCATTTGGATTAGATTAAAAAATTAGTTTCAGTTCAAAGGGAAATCCAGGGGAAAACTCAAATATCTTTTCAATATTTACTTTCAAAATTATTCTATCACGCAGCCATATTTAGAAATAATAAGAATTTCCCCAAAATAAATCAAAATTTTTTTTTCAGACCCCTTTACTCGACACTTCTCACCATTTTTAATAGAAGAAAAGAAAATCCCTTCAACTTTCAATTTTAAATCAAAGGGAATTATTCTCCCAAGTCTCCTTTAACTGATCACAAAAATTAAAAGTATTTCTTTTCTATTGTGTTTTATGAAGGATCTAAAAGCCCTAGATTTTTTCCTTTGCAACAAAAATCAAAACCACGTTCACATATTGCTAGGCAAAATCCATCTAAATCTAAAACTAGCCTAATCTGGGTTGAGCAGAACAGAATTTTAGATGAAATAGGCACAGAAATAAGGCTATTCTAAAGCCTTAGAACAAATTAATGTACTTTAAATTTAAATTCTTTTTAAGATTCTGTTTAATTACTTAAGAAAAGCAGGGTAATACCAAAATACCAGCCTATAACAGAGCTGTTTCATGCTTTTCCTTTTGCAAAGTACCTGAATTCTCCTAGTCAAAAGTAATTTAAATAAAACTACACTGTTAGTCGGCAGGTAAACACAGGAGTTATGGTTAACACCTCAGTAAATCATATAAAAAATGCACTCACAAGCCAAATAACCCAGTGATTCCTTGGACTGTGATTGTCAAGGGTGTAGAAGAAAATGCAAGGAAGTGCTACAGCCTTGCAGATGCAGAGGAGAGGCAAGCAGCCCTTGCTGTGCCTCCAAGGACTCCTGGGTGGGCTCAGAGAGACACAGTCCAACAAAACCTCAGCCTGTGCCTGGACCTCACAGCAGCTAACCCACCCCCAGGGCCTTCACCAGGTAGGAAGGAGCTCTTGTGCCCTCTCTATTGGAGAAATAGAGAAGATGGATTCCCTGGAGATGGATATAGGGAAATAAGGCATTGGTTATTGAAAGAAGGTAGCTGTTCTCTGCCAATAGCAAAAAAAATGTATTTCAGGAAATCTTTTTTTTTTTTTACCCTGCCCTGACATGGGATAGCTCTGGCTGAGATAAGTCCTGTGGGAATGTTTCTCCTGCCTTAGCACTTTGGAGTGGATTTTGAAAAGTGCAAAAGGGAATTAGCATCTAAAGGACAGCCAGCAACTTTTAGTTGCATTTGCATCTCTTCCTCTTTGAGGGGGATTGGAAATCTGAAGAAATAAGAGAAAACAGAGGACTCACTCATATCCAAGTATGTTCTTAAAAATTCTATTGTTTAAGGACTGGAACCCCTAGATTCTTACCAGTAACTGCAAGGTAGGAGTTGCTAAATTCATTCCCACTTGAGAAATCCTTTAGGAAGCCAAAGCAGCTTATCAATGCCATTAAAGGATTTTGCAGGTCCGTGGGTTAAAATGAGAGAGGGTTTTCTTGCTAGGAGCATTGCATTTGAAAAGTTCATTATCAACTAAAACATTTCTTTGCTCCACTTTCATGGGGAATTATTGCTATAGCAATGGATGGAGTCAGGCTGCACGAGCTTTCTCAGTTCCCTTTGCATTTCACTGGCTGACATTGTCCCAGTCTGTGTTGGATCTCTGCTGCCAAGGAGCAGAGTGAGAGGGCATTTCACTGACCAAAACCTTCTCTGCAGAGATTGAGGACCATTCCCCACCCTCTGGGATCCCTGCTCAACATTCACATGGCTTTTGCTGCATTTTGCTCCAAGCATCAGTTTGCCAAAGGAATACTCTGTGCAATAACTGCTGTGGTTTTTGGTATGGACTAGGAATGTTTTAGAGTTAGACAGCTCAGCTGGGCTGACTTCCCAAAGTGCTGTGAAAGGTGAGATCCAGCTTACAGGGGAGAAGCATGACTATCCCCAAGTGACCACTTCAGAAAGTTTGGGCATGAATGTTTATTTGACAGCTAAAGCAAATTAATAATAGTTCCTTTGGGCATTTCAGCCTAAGAAAATTGTAACCAATGCACTGTCATGAATAGCTTCCTATAATAGTTCTGGGTTTCATTTCTAACTGTAAAAAATAAGCAGAGATGTGGGCTTGCACTCCTCCAAAACAAGTTTCACGGCTGAAGTTTTCCCTGCTCACATTATCCCCACATTTATTTCCTGATGATCCATTATTTTCAACTACCAGCTTCCCTGGATTTCTCGCTGAGATAAAGCAGACTCCTCCAGCACCATTTAAAATGGGATTAAAACAAACTGCAAATTAGACCAAGCACAGCAGGAGCTGAGCATCTAAAAGCTACTTCAGTTCTCAGTATTGATTCCCTAACCTTCCATCCCTGGGCAGCACGCTTCTGCATGGAGAGGCATAAACACAAACATCAGGCCATCATGGCTTTCCACTTCATGTTTTGAAATTAAAAGAATTTGTGAATCCAGATTTTTTTTTCTTTGCTATTATTCTAGCCCACTGCCTTTCTAGGCTTCCAAAATAGAGTCTTTCTCTTGAAAACAAGATATGATTAGAAAAAATCTATAAAAGTCAAACTACCCTCCAGACTCACTTATTTGTCAGTCACCAGACTTTGGTCAGGTATCAGAGCATTGCATAGAGGTGCAGTTTTACAGTAAATTTAATCTTATCTAACTTCAGGGTATTAGGAAAAATTGAAAAATCATACAATTTTCTTTCTTGTATCTTGATTGACAACCTGCTGGAAGAAAGGAAATTAATTTGATTTCTCCACATGAATCTCTCAATTCCTAGGACTAACTGAGGTAATGAATTCCCAGATAAAGCTGCATTTTGATCAAATGAGTGCCTAACCCAAGAGAAATATTAGGTGCTTTTACCCAGCGGCTCCTTGGCAATGTGTGAAATGGGAAACAAAGCCCATGAGCACAGGTGCTCGAGGATGCAGGCAGGGCAGTGCAGAATGGATAATCCCTGCTGGCTCCAGTGGGAAGTGAGCAATCTGGGATCACCACCCACATCCACCTGCAGCTGCACACTCCTGCTCACGGCCTGCCCAGCCCAGCCCTGGCTGCTGCAGCTGCACTGTGCCCCTGCTGCACCCTTGGCTGCCTTGCTCTTGGCATTTTTCCTGGCTGTGAGCAGTGTCCAGCAGCAGTGTGCAGGGCTCCAGGCTCCTGCCTGCTGTCCCAGGCTCTCAGGGCTCTGCCTGTGCTGCTGCCTGAGCACGCTGCTTCACCTCCCCGGGCTGCAGCTAAGGCATTTCCACATCTACCCTGGCTGCTCTGCAGCCTGAAAGCTTAAAAAGCCTCTACAAACAAATATGGTTTCTCCCATTTACCTAAATACACGGCTTAAAAAAAATCCAACAACACAACAACAAAAAAACCTCACCTCAAACCCACACAGAATTAAAATGAAGACAATGCTGTATTGAGCATTTCACATGCAGGTGTGCTTGCTTCAAGGGCCATCCTGCATTTCTCAATTCTTTAATTTCACTCTCAGCAGCTTTTATTTCATTTCCAACCTTTCACTGTTATTTTCTTCCCAATATTTTGTCTCAAAAGAGCAGAAATATCATTCCCTATTTGTGAACACGGTGGCCCCAACTCTAACTCCCTATTTGCAATATGCACACTGATAATACTGAGCTTGTTGCCCACAAGGTCTCCAGAGAAATACATTTAATTTGCACAAAAAACCTTCCTAAATTATCTTTCTGAAAAGAGCCAAGGAGAAACTTTACTGAAAAACATACTGTATTTTTAGCTCATTTCATATTTGTTTGAAAATTGAGGACCCTGCCCAGCAGTCACTGAAAACAATTTCAATTCCTGTTAAACTGGAGGCACAGCATTTACCATGGTAAACACGATTTTCCAGCAGAGTGATGCTGCTCCGACCACACAAATTGGCTTTTCTCAACGCTGTAGTATTTTCACTAATGGAAGGCTGCATTAAAATATTTGTTAGGTTAGATTTGCTTTTGTTCCTCATTAATTTGGGAACGTAGGAGGAAAATTTTCGGGATGGCACCACTAGAGGGACTCTGTAGGTGGATGAGAAAGTGCCGGGCAGGTTATTCCCACCCGGCAGGGAGAGGAGAGAGGGGCTGGCCAGGGAGCCAGGACACACCTGCACTCCTCTTCTGTGGGGTTAAAACAAAGAACCCGCAGCAAAACCCCCGTTTTTCACTCTCTGTAGCACATCAAAGCAGCGAATGAACTCTGCATTACAGGAAGGGCAGCACTGGAGAAAGCATCCCTGAGCAGTGTTCTGGGAACAGTTCTTCTTCAGTGCCATGCAGAGCACTTTATGTCATTCCAGGAAAAAGTCTTATTTTTCCAGGTGCTCTGGTAATGGAATATCTTACAAATTTCAGTTCTCAACCACAATTTCAAGTATCTTTTTTGCTAATTTACTGTCTTTACAACCTGACTTCTAAAATATTGGTTTGCTGGAGCCTTCCACTGACTTCCCTGGGCCTTGATTCATGCCCTTAAAAATCCTCAGATCCTTGATCTGGAAAACACTCCTGATTGTGCTTCAATTTCATGCCTGTCAGTTATGCTGTTTCAGTTAAATTAGTGAGAAAATGTGTGTTTAGTTAACAGGATATTTGCTACACAAGGCCTTTGGGTTATACTAGAGGCTGTGTTTGTTTTGAAGCTTTGTACAGTGGTTAGTGCATATTTCACACCAATTAGTAGTGCAAATACAGTACTAATAAATAATAACAAAATATTAATCTTAGCCTGTACAGTTATTTCTTAATTATGAAAGGAGCTATTAATACAATGAATTTTCAGAAATTAGTTTGTGGGTTTAACTTAAAGCAAAGGAGAAGGGCAGCCCTCTTTTTCCTTGAGAGACCTTAAAGAAGTTTCCCATGGAAGGAAACAGACTTGCCTCAGGCATGGCCTCTCTTCAGAGGCTGCAGCTCACTTATTCCCCTTAGTGCTGACTTGAGACAGCCAGCTGTGCACACCAAACTGCAACTGGAGAGTAAAATCAATGCAGAGCTTGTGGAAGCAGACACTGAGAAATCTTGAACTCCATAAAACAGGAGTGTTTCAGATTTTACCCAGCGAAATATGGAACCAATCAGGGCACTAAATGTGACAGCCTCAAGCTGCTCAAATTTTTACAGTCATACTGAAAAGCAGTAATGACAATTACATGGCATGTATTTGCCCCTTTGCCAGAGGTCAAATGCCTTTCTCTTTTAAGGCATGTTCCTTTAATCTACTGAAGGCTGCATGGGCTTTGCCAGCCTCTGTGGCACTTTTTATTCTGTGATGAGGTGCCAAAGCAGAAGCATTTGCCTTTTGGTTTCCCTCCTACACTACCAAAAGCTTGTACTTGGACTGACACAACATGCAGCTGGAACAGGACCTTGGTCAGAGCACCCAGGTAAAGCAAACCAAGTCCCTTGGCAGTGCAACTCTAAGAGTCAGGGGGCATTTCATGGTTTCCAGCATCCAATCTCCTCATCTACAGCATGCACCCAAGAATGTGTAGAGAGGACTGAGAGAGGACTATTTTACATTTGTCATGAAGTCACAACAGGTTTTAGGTTTCAGGATTTAGACACTAAAAGGTGATTCTTAGCATGTTATTCAGGTGGGACCATGGCAACACAAACCACACCAGGACACGACATCCCAGTTACAGAATTGTCTGCATGACCCTTCAGATGCTTCATTTATGTCAGAAGTGACTGTCCTGCTACCCAGCATTGCAGCCAGGCTCCCCCTGCTGCATTCCCAAGGGCAGCTATCAGAGGCTGAAGGGGAATGCTGCCACTGCTCAAAACCAGCCTACAGCCTGGTGATCAGGCACAGCTGCAATCCTCCCCCTCATGGAATGGATTTTGAGCTCCAAATTCATCAAGCAAAACGTGACCAGCCCTAACTCCACCACCAGAAATGACACAGACTAATATCTCTTCTATTTGTATTATATGCTGAATGTACATACACATACATATGTAATATTTATACAACACTAAGTATCCAAATACCAGGGAATAGTGAGTTCAGGTATAAATTGTACTTAGGGCTTTCTGTTAGCTAGTTGTAGGCAGGTCTGAGCCTCAGAGAACAAACAAATTGGGTTAGACCAAAGAATCATGCATTGGAGAGTAACAAGCAGCATTTTCCAAGGACTGCATGTGCCTCAGCAGGGCTCAGATCACCACGTGGACATGCTGGGTCACTCTGTCCCCTGTGGCTCTGTACTGACTGCAAAAGGGGTCTGTGCCACCCTGTTAAACCATGTGCCAGCAATAGATGCACTCATATTTCTCTGCAGATCTTCAGTGTGTCCTTCAGACACATAAATCTCATAATGGTATATTTTACTTGCTGCTCCAACAGCAAACTAAAATAACTAGGCTCAGAGTAGCACTAAGGCAGTACATCCCTGTTCTAAATAGGAAGACTGGTGGAAAAAAAAGCCTTTGTGTCATTGAAGGGAAGTGTTCAGCATGGGACCTGTGGGTTGGAGGAACAATTTTAAATAAATTGGTTCTACTCTCTCATCCTCTCTAAAAATACATAAAATTGTTCCTGCTGTTAAATTACCATTTTCTGGTACCTGGCAGACTCCTAATTGATTAGAAAAAAACTAATTTAGTGCAATGAATTATTTGCAAGTGAAGTATCTGAAATATCTGCTTTATTAATATTTTTGATGTAAAATTACTGTTTTATTCAGATGTCTCAGCTTGTTAGAGTTCAGAAAAGAAACTTAAAGGAAAGCTGAGTAAAACCAATCCCCGGAGCAAAAGCAGCTCAAGGAGCAGTCATGCCAAGGTTGAATTTGTCCCAGGGTAACTGCTCATTTTGTTGGCATTGCACCATGTTAAACTTATCCAGATAGTTCAGAGTTATTCCCACATGGGAAAAAGTAAAAAACTCATTAGAATTTGGCAGCAGCCTTTTTCCTGCTAAATTATCTTGACCTTCCCAGTGAAAGTTCAAAATATGCCAGTTTGCAAAAATTCTGACAGGATTCCACCACTGATTTCTGCTTGAATTCAGGTTTAGAATCCTTCTCCCCTCAAGCTCTGACCTTCTCCTCTGGCAGAGGTCACATCATGCCCTCCTTCACACCTTTCACCTTTTCATCCAGATGAAGACACCTTATCGAAAGAGAATTATTTTGGGGGGAATATATTTTGTTGAATATCCAAGGTTTCTTCTATTTACAGTCCATATGGACAGCCACATGCAAGACTGCTTGATTTGTGAAACAACCTAATTAGAAACAGCTCAGTGTTTGTATCTTTTTGTAAGAAGTCTCTTCAAAATACTGAAATTTCCCTAAATTCTGACTCTACTCAGGCTTCTCCACCAACACTTCCATCTAACCTGGCATTGTCACATTTAGAATGGTATAAAAGATTTCCAGCACAACACATGGGATTAAAGAATCTTGAAAATATTCTTGCAACCTTCCAAATATCTTCTCAGTTTTCAGAGGAATGGGACATTGGAGGTAAGGTTTCCTGTCAGATATCAGCAAAATTCAAAGCTAGGTGTTTGCATACAAACCTGCAAAGAACTGTAGACACCAACTCCTCTCTCCAAAACCCAACAAAGTACCCAAATAAAACAAGAACCATTAAAAAACAAACAAACAACAAGAAATATAATCCACCCAGAAGAGCAAATTACTGAAAGTTCATCTCAAGCTTAGTCCTGCTCCATGACTGACACCTTGCAGTTCTGCTGCAGGACGAGTCCCAGCACATTCTGCAGCTCCCTGGGCTTTCCTGGACAAGATGGGCTCACATCCATCACCACTCACTGTGGTATCCCAGCTTGGGCAAGATGCAAACATCCTGAAATCTGCTGTTCCTTTTTCCCTTCTAGATATCACTGATTAGAGAGCCACAGCTGCAAACATGACAATGACATGCATTTCACTCTCCTTTCTTCCCTATTCAGGAATCCTGGTTTCACTTGAAATCTTGAGGTATCTGTAATATGAACATTCCCCACTCCTCCCCTCACCCATTTTTCTCTCTTGCCATCTTACTTTTACATCTGTTTTTATGTTTTTCCACTGCCCACCTCAGTCAGATCTTTTCCCACTTTATGTTATAATATGTCTTGAGAAACAAGAACACATCAGCAAAGCATCAGACCCTGGCTTGTTCCCAGTGTTTTAGAGCTCAAATAAAATACAGTGATAAGACAAATGATAAAACTGGGGAAGGGGAGACTGGACTGAGTCATACTATCCCCACAGTGTGGTTTGTAAGATTCATACATATATTGTTTCCTATTTATAGCCTTTAGTAGTGACTCACAAAGCATGAGAGCCTCAAACTGCCTGAAGCCCTTCCCACCAACAGCCTGAGCATCCTCCTGTCTAACCTGAGGCAAGTGTGACATAGCAGGAGTTGAAAGCAGCAAACTTCAGCTACAAAAAGCAGTGGGACTTTTTCACTTGAACAGCTCCATGCAGGAAGAGTGAGACAAGCAATGAATGTGCTGCAGTCTTGGCATGGCTTCTTTCCTGTCTTTTTATGGTCTAAACAGCCTTAGAGGACATGTTTCAACCTTAATGATTCTGAGGACAAGCTAGATCTTGCCATAAGTGTCTAATGAAAGCAGGTCCCTGCTGGAAATAGGGCAGCACCAAGAAGTTTCAGTCCGTGTGGGATACAGCCAGTGTGACAGTGCCTGGTTAGATGGAAGTGTTGGTGAAGAAGCCTGAGTAGAGTCAGAATTTAGGGAAATTTCAGTATTTTGAAGAGACTTCTTACAAAAAGCCACAAACACTGAGCTGTTTCTAATTAGGTTGTTTCACAAATCAAGCAGTCTTGCATGTGGCTGTCCATATGGACTGTAAATAGAAGAAACCTTGGATATTCAACAAAATATATTCCCCCCAAAATAATTCTTTTCGATAAGGTGTCCTCATCTGGATGAAAAGGTGAAAGGTGTGAAGGAGGGCATGATGTGACCTCTGCCAGAGGAGAAGGTCAGAGCTTGAGGGGAGAAGGATTCTAAACCTGAATTCATGCAGAAATCAGTGGTGGAATCCTGTCAGAATTTTTGCAAACTGGCATATTTTGAACTTTCACTGGGAAGGTCAAGATAATTTAGCAGGAAAAAGGCTGCTGGCAAATCCTGAGGGTCCCCTACCACAGCTTTTGGTCATTTCCACAGGTGGTATTAGCCACCATCCCTCAGTTCTTAGCAGGATTTTGCTCTTCCATTCTGTGTGTGCTGTAACTTACACCTACAGATGTGTTATGGTCTTTCCAGTTACACTGTGATGTTTTTATCCAAAGGCAGCTTCATAAGACTTTGCTTTCAGACTTGATGGGAATAGCTCCTGCTGGGGTTTTCCCTTGGGACTCTGCATTCAAACTGCAGTTTCCCTCCTCGTTTGTGGTTGACACACCCAGAAAAACTGCACCATCAGCAGATCACTTTAACCACTTATCCTGACTGAGCCAGCACTCTGAAAATCCATGGCTCCAACAGAGCTTCTCCATGAACTTCCACTTCAACCAGATGCATTAGAATAGTCAGTCAACATGCACCCAACCACATTAAGACAGAATATTGCATTTTAGCAGATAACACCCAACTGGAAGTGACCTTAGCCTTCAGATATGATTTGCACTAGCCAGTGTAGTCATCTTGACAGCCTAGAAATTATTGCATGGGCAGGATGTTATTTCTCTAAGAAAGACTGAAGTCTAATGATGTGGTATAAGGACAGACCATGCAGAGCAAATGCTGGTTTTATATCCTGGAGCAAATTTAAGATAGATAAACTAGTTTCAATAGAAAATATTCAGTCTTTAACATTTTGTTTCATTTATATAAGAGAAAACAGGGCTTATGGCTTTAGGCTGTTTTTAAGAGACAAAGATTTGCTTTGTGAAGATTTTTAATATAAGGAAATACCCCAAGCAAAACTATGTTTTCAGAAAGCTTAAATAGTCAGTATTTAATACCAAAGCAGTATTTCCAATGCTTAAAGGGACCCCAGTTCATCCCATCTTTCTGTGACTGTAACATGAACTTTGCTATCAATGCCTAGGCATTCCCATTATGCCTTTATCCATTGAATACTAAGATTTCTTCAATTTCTTCTCCATTATTAATGAATGTTTGGATTTTTAAAAAAAATAAACTGGCAAGAAAGTTGAAAATTTTTAAGCAGTCTCTAGCTCATGATCCATGTTTGTTCTAGTTATGTAGGCAGCATAAAAACCACCAGTTATAGAGACACCTGACCTTGTTCTGTCACAGTTTAGTGAACAGGGAAACCACCTGCAGGACACAAACAAGCCAGTTGTAGTGCAGCTCTGTAGGGATGCATCTCCCCAGGAATATCAGCTGCTCAGTGGGGTCCCAGGGTAAGGTCTCAGCTCCTCAGTCAATCATATATTTACTTATAAAGATCTGAATAGAAACAGATCAATAAATTAATCAGTACTAGCTTGACCTTTTAGCTCTGTATCAAAAAAATTGGTATAGTCTTGTTGAATGTATAACAAAGCTGTAAGTGGAGATTCAATTACAGTACCTCCACCAGGATGCTCTGGTGATGAAATCCAGCTGAGCTTCTCTTTTAACTAAAAATGTGCAAGCATAGAAAAAAATGTCATCAAGCTGAAACAGGTGAACACACTAATATGCTACAATATAATTGTTTGTTGTACACATGGCATAAACTAGCAGGCTGTGAGACTGAGCAGTGAAATTTGCAGACTGTTCTTACCACTTTATCATTTTTCTCCATGGTTTTGTTTCTTGCCCCTAAATTCAACTGTAGCACTAAATGTTAAGCTGCAGTCTTTCGGGTTGCACTGCTCATTCCAGAGGTCACAGCACTCATCTGACTCAGGCTGCAGGTCCCTCTGCCCCTCTGTGAAGTGCTACAAAAGCTGATGTCAGAAATAGGAGGGTGACACTTGGAGCTGTTTAAGACAGACATGAAGGGAGATCACTTGGCATCAAAATAGATCTGCTAAAGAGCAGCTCCTGAGGGAAGGTCTTCCCATCAAATCAATGTCTATATGAAAGCACACTATGGCTGAGATGAGCAGGCAACAGTGGGAAGGCTGAACATTGTAGGAGAAGGAGATCCTAAAGATGTAGAAACAGGCTGTTCCCATGTCCTAAACAATGAACCAGCAGGGAGGACAAGCAGCCTCTGCCTGGAACTCAGGAAAAAAGTTGATAATTTTTGAAAGCAGGGAGGACAACAAAGACATCATGAGGTTATGAGGTACAACAGTGGGAAGCACTGGGTCCTACCCTGGGTCACAACAGCCCCTGCAGTGCTACAGGCTGGGGCAGAGGGGCTGGGATGGGCACAGCAGAAAAGGACCTGGGGGTGCTGGTTGAGAGTGGCTGAACATGAGCCAGGTGTGCCCAGGGGGCCAAGAAGGCCAGTGGCACCTGGCCTGGATCAGAAACAGTGTGGCCAGCTGGACTGGGCACTGCTGAGTCCACACCTCGAGTATTGTGTTCAGTTTTGGGCCCTTCTCCCAGGTAAGTAGCAATAGGATAAAAGGAAATGGCCCAAGATGTGCCAGGAGAGGTTTAGGTTGTATAGTAGGAAAAATTTCTTCATGGAAAGGGTTGTCAAGAATTGGAACAAGCTGCCCAGGAAAGTGGTTGAGTCACCATTCCTGGAGGGATTTACATATGTGGATGTGGCACCTGGGCACAAGGTTTAGTGGTGGATTTGGCAGTGCTGGGTTAATCAGGACTCTATGATCTTAAAGGTCATTTCTAAGCTAAATCATTCTATGATTCTAAGATCCACCTGGACAGGAGACTGTTAAATGGAAGACAATAATGAAAGCTTTATATTCAAAATGGAAGAGAAAATAAGGAAATAAATTTAAAGTTTGTCTTTGATCTTTTTAGGAATACCTCAATATGACAAGTTGGAAAGACAAAAAAGCATACCTTAGATCATGGAGCAGGAGCCATAAAAGGTTTAAAACCCATCAATAATCAAATACTTTTCATGCATGACATTTCAAAACAAAGAGAAATATGCACATGGTCCAGGGCTGTCTCTGGTCTTTGTCCACCCAGAGATTCACATCCCAACAGACTATGCAATCCAGAAGATTAGGAAATTCATTCCCCCAGTAAAATGCTGAGGTGGCACGAGGTGTGATTCAGGAAACCTGTGACCAATATGCAGTCCTTGTCAGGCATAAGGAAATTATTTTGTTTTAGGTGTGAGTTAAAGGTTTTCACTGAAAGAAGAACTTCCCCCTCCAACTCCAGTGCACTCGGAGCATCCCTGCAGCCCTCCCCTGGACTCCAGCAGGCCCAAGTCCCTCCTGTGCTGGGGACCCCAGAGCTGGGTGGTGTCCCAGCAGTGGAGCAGAGGGGCAGAAACACCCTTGTCCTGCTGGCCACACGGGACACAGCCCAGGAGACATCTGCTTTTTGGGCTGCAAGTGCACTCTGTCAGCTCGTGTTGAACTTCTTGTCCACCAGCACCCCCAGTCCCTCTCCTCAGGGATTCTGCTTTCTCTGCCCAGGCTGTGTTTGTGCTGGGGACTGCCCTGACCCTGGAGCAGAGCCTTGAGCTCCATGAGGCTCACCAGGCTCTCCTCCAGGTCTGCCCAGGCCCCTGAGGATGGCATCCCCTCCCTCCAGTGCCATGGATGGGCTCTGGAAGGGCAGGGACAGACAGCTGAGGAAGGAACAGCATTTCTGAAAGAAAATGGAGTTCTGGAAATCAATTAATGGAGCAGGTCAAGCTTTTCATCAGACTTTAAACCTGGAAATATTATAAGAGACTTTTAAAGAATTTTCCCCTCTGTCCAACAAAAACCTGTTCTTGCAATCTGCAGAGAAATCTATATTCCTGCAAATTGGCACAAACTAAGAAGAGCAGAGATGTTGAAATGCAGAGTAATTTTCACCAGTGCTGGATTGCTGAACTTCTCCAGCTTTCCCAAAACTGTCCTTGGCCCACCATGGATGCTGATTTTTGCTGACTCCTGATAACTGGATGGGTGGAAGAGGTTGCTCCCATTTTTTTCAAATTACGATTTCAGATATATCTGAGAAATGAATGTAAAGAGGGAGGAAGTAAATTTTCGATCCAAGAGAAAACAGATAATTTCCTTTAAGGAAATGTAACCACTCATTTGTCTGGGACAAAACAGGGTAGAGCCAAGGCATAAGCAGGCAAAAATTTATTTTTACTGGAAAGAACTGGACGTGTGTATTTATAATAACAGTTCTCAGAATTATCCCAAGTGAATTGAATAATTGAAATGTCATATTTATGCCTATAGACCAATCTCAGTTAGATACAAGGACCTAAAATAGTATATTTTGACCTGCTGTCTACAAATGGCTGAGTATTACACTTTCTACTGAAATAGCTGATACTGCCTCCATCTGACAATTAGATTCTGTGCCCCTGGGGTGCAATCAGTTCTGCAATTCCTGTGCAAAACAGAATGTTATTTAACAAATCTGAGATGGAATCAAAGTCAGGGAATAATGACTAAAAGTCAGAAAATGTTGATATGTATTGACCACCTGTACTAATAAACCCTCCTTCTAAATTTAGTTCCAGCTGATACCATGACTCATCTATAAAGATTTTATTTTATTACTTATTACTTGGTAGACATTCACTGTTAAAAGTGGATAAAAAATGTGAACCACATCTTTCTGGATACTATAAAATATCTTTATCTCATCACTGTGGGATTACTGTGGACAGAGGTCCAGAGTCCCAGGGAGGAGATGCACAGTTCAGGGGGAGAGCAGAGCCCTGAATCTGCTCTGGCACTTTAACTGCCTGCTCTGAAGGGAGTAAATAGGGGGTTTCATTAGCCACTGTTGAAATACGCTTTTCTTAATCATTAATAGACAAGAAACAGAAAAATTTTTACTGTATTGTTTATAAAAGGAGCACCAACAGCTGCAACAGGAAAATGGCCAAAACTGGAAAGATTTTCAGAGCTGAGGATGTCATTGAGGAACACATCTGCAGGTAGAAGAGGGCTACAGATGACAGCACCAAACAGATAAAATGAAGTGCCAGCCCTCAATATCAGGTGCTGCATGCACCTTCTGGCATCAGAACATGTTCTGAAGGAAGTCAGGAATCCCAGTGAGCAGGGTCAAGCTCCTCACAATTTTCTCTGCTGCATCCCACAGCACCCAGACACCATTTGTGAGGGCAGTGCTACAAGTGTGGATGCAGCACTAGCAGCACCACTGTCTCCTCCTCTCCTACTTCCAAAGATGCAGAGGTCAATCAAGTTCCCAGGGAGGTGTTTGGACAGCAAATGCAGATGGAAGATCTTGTATCTCTTTAAAGAACAACTGCTTTTAAGTGCTAAAAGATAATTGGGAGAGATAAGATCCTCTTAAGGGAAAGGGATGACAGCAATTTGAAACTTTTCTTTTGTACTCCCACAATCTTCACACCAGCAAAACCATCACAGAGTTCAAAAAAAAGCCTTAATACCCAGACAGGTCAACCTCACAGAAAAGGAAAAGGAAAAGGAAAAGGAAAAGGAAAAGAGGAAAAGGAAAAGGAAAAGGAAAAGGAAAAGGAAAAGGAAAAGACCAAAAATAAAACAAAAACAAAAATCAAACCCCACCCCCAAAGGAAAAAACCAACCAACAAAACAAACAAACAAAAAAACCTCAACAACAACAGAAAAGCCCCACCAAACCTAAGCTAAATAAGTGTTCTGTATTTCAGACACCAGGATTTCAGGAGAAGCTGCTGAGTGCTTTTCAAAGTGCTAAAGTACCTCTGCTTCTAAAAACTGGTTATTACTGTAAAGTGTTACAATTAACCAGGAATCTTTGACTCCCAGCTGACCCAAAAGCTGCAACAAGGCAGCAAGGTCTGTCCTTAATCAAAATGCAGAAGAGACAATTTGCTCTGTGCTGCATCCATGTTTTTGTCAATTGCAGAAGATGCTGCTGAGTGCACAGCACTCTTACAAAGTCAGAACAGTTTTTTGTTCATAAATATTAATTCAAGGGGCTCAACCTCAAACATTTGAAAGTCTTGGCTCTTTTCTATTATTATTCATTGCACAATGATATTTTAATTGGAAATAGATAATTACCAGAATATTAATTCTGTTTTACTGTCTTGGAATTAATATGGGTTTATCTGCACACAAAGAAACACTGCAAGTGTTTATTTGGCTGTATCTTAAACCAGACAAATATCTCACTCTACTGTATGTAAACATTACAAAAAAATACATATTGTACATCTAGATGCCTACTATCATAATAGAGATGTTTTTATAGGGCAAGAGCTATGAGAGTAACTGAATCTCCCCTGCTGTAGCCTTTTAGAAAATCAAAGTAAGGCAGAGGCTCTAATTAATTTCAAATAAGAATGAGAAGTCTGTTGGGCTTGGCAACAACATTTTGCAGACATCTCATGAAATCTGGATTTGACTGATAATATGTTAACAACATACTGTTTTGGTGAGATCTCTTGATTTTTGAAGGATCAAATTATCCCTGTAAGAAAGCCTGGTTTTGACAAATCTAAAAGAGAAAAATCAATAGAAAGTTGAGCAGTTTTTAGCAGGGATGCCTTGCTGAGCCATTCCTCCATGATTTGCAATGTTAGAGGAATTAACAATGCTTGGGGTGTTCCTCAGAATACCCAAATATTTGCCCAAGCAATGGGCCTAGGATAGCTGTCCTTCAACACTGATCAAAAATATCCCCAAAATATCCTCTTTTTCCCAGGTAGAAGAGAAAAAATATTATTTTTTCTAACTTTTTTTTTTCTGAATTCACTTACCTCCCTGCTAACTTTATTTTAAAAGCATGCAACTTGTATCATAAAAGCAGACAGCAGCATCTTCACAAAGAGTGATTTTTCAAGAAGAAGGACTTTTTTATGGGGGCATGTAGTGATAGAACAAGGAGTAATGCCCTGAAAGAAGGTAGATTGAGATTAGATAGTAGGAAGATATTTTTTACTGTGAGGTTGATGAGGCACTGAACAAGATGATGTGGCTGCTCCATCCCTGGAAGTGTCCAAAGCCAGGGTGGATGTGGCTCAGAGCAGCCTGTTCTGGTGGAAGGTGCCCCTGCCCATGGCAGAGGGGCTGAACAAGATGATCATTAATGTCCCTGGAAACCCAAACCCTTCAGTGATTCTATTATGAGTTGTTCACCACCAGTGCTGAACTGTTATCCTTTAAGAAGTGCCTCTTCTGCAAGTGAGTATAAAATAATTCCATATTCAGTGGGCAGAAGATCACAGTGGCTGTGGATGGTGCACTCTGCTGCTATTCTCTAGCAAGTCCCTGGTGTTTCCATACTGATTAGTGGATTACCCAGCCAAAAGGAACAGCCTTTGGAGGGGCAATCAGGAGAAAGGCACCGAACACTCTGTCCCAGATGATTAAGATTGTCTCCTGAGAGATAGAGAAGAATCACTCCAAGTCTTTGCAGCAGGACTAATGAAGACTGATTTCTTGAAGCTGCAGCACAATTCCCCAGCTCCATACCCCACTCCCTCCTCCCCTGCAGTAACCTGAGCTCCCCTCCACGTCCCCAGCTGCCTCTGCAGGAAGGCTCGGGCTCAGCCTGTGCCACTGGAGCCAGAGGTGTGCTCTGGGCCAGCTGGCTGCTGCTGGCATCCCTGGCAAGCATGGAGCCAGCAGGTCTGCACAGGGAGGGCTCATCTGACAGACCTGAAAAGACACTTTTGACTTTCCCACCCTCCTATCAGATTTGAGTGGAGATAATCAATGAGTTGGGAGTATTATTGCTAAAAGAGAGAAGTTTCTGAGATAACATGTGGTTGTCTTTATTAAAATCAAGAGAAGTGGGGGGAGAAATCGGCACATTATGCACCAGCTTAATAAAATGCCAGGCTTTTGGAAGCCAGAAGTGGGATTTCTGTCTGTAAAACATTTCTGAGCAGAAGCTCAGGCATCAACCTGCCAGTGCTGCTGCTCTGTTCCTCAGCCTTTTTCTCCCTCTGCAATAGTCATTTTGAGTAAAGGGCTTACAGATCTTAATGCTGAAAGAGTTCTGAACTGCAAACGGAGGACTCCTGCTCAGATTTGAAAAACATACATTTCAACTGGTCATCCACATATGCCAAAGACACATCAAAAATCTATGCTGAATTATTCATGTACTGAAGTACTTCTTGAGCAGAGGCAGTCATTGCTTTCTTTCAAAACAAGTCAGGTTTGATGCAAGTAAATACATGGACAAAATATATCTCCAGCTGCTCTTTTAATTCCAAGTTCTCTGTTTTTACAAGGAAATAAAATAAAATAAGAAAAAAAAAACAAAATAACAAAACAAACCCTACCAAGCCTGAAAGCAGAGTGGCACCATAACTTCACACGTGGAAAGAAAAGAAGTTGGCTGCATTCAAAAATTCTGACATATGGTCTCCAACTTTAAAATCCAAATAGTGATGATAAAAACTATTCTTAAGACAAAGCAACTGCTACTAGTAAAGGTTTAAAGGACTGTTTCAGAGCAGCACTGAGAGAAAGTACAACTTGGGGCATCTATTTTGTCCCAGCTTTGGTGCCCCTGAGATGTAAGAGGCTTTGAGAATGGCAGCACCTCAGTTTGTAAGTAGGGAGGTGCCAAAATGCCACGTGCAGCTCAGTGCCAGGAGAGGATGCTGCAGGGAAGTAGGGATGAGGCCAGCAGGGCCAGAGGCAGGAACTGGCAGATAACACCGTGGGTTCAGGGCTGTCCTGCCCCCCTCACTGTGCTCACTGAGGCACCCTGCAGTCCTCCTCGGCATGGGCAGATCCCACGTCATAATGAACACTCTTTAAAGCAGCCCCTAATGCCACATGGGTAGAAAATCACAGGGATTTCCTGCTGTAGAGCTCAGCTCCCAGTAGCAGGTCACATTCTCAGTCCTGAAAATCCCTGATCTAGCACAGACTCCTTTGGCCAATGGATCATCAGTCACAGATCCACTAATTCAAGTGTAAAAAACCCATTAACTACATTGGGTGTTAATCTCAGGATCCCTGAAGTCAGTCCTGTGTATCACCATGAAAAAGATGTTTCAAATCCTGCTCCAGGTAGAAGAGATGTGCAGTGCAGGTGAGGTGAAGCAGAGCTGCTGTTAATCATGATGGCTGTATACAGAACAGGTATAAAACTACTCGTATATAACAACCAAGTAAATTAAGGAGATTTATTTATTGTTATGTTATGGACAATCTCAACATTGAATCTTAACTTATACTAGTAGTCCAGAAATACACATTCAACAAAAAGTATATTGAAGTTATGACAAATCCTCAGAAATATAAGAGTTTGGAAAACTGGCCATGTTTCTGAAGTAGGATTTCTTTATCATTTCTCTAGACTAGTTAAAATTTCCTTTAAAATACTGAAACTCATTTTTAAATTAATGAGCACAAACTTCCCAAAACATTATAGATTCATTAAATACAACTTCTTTGCAGATTACCAGGCTATTCAAGTTAACGTTTATGAATATTATTTAAAAATCTCATTTTCTCTTTGGTTTTATAAAAAATAGATTTAATATTTCCAATTAAATAATTCTCATGTGGATTCTTGTGAGGAAAAAAGAGTCTTTTAATACTTGTTTTCAGTTGAGGGAAAAAATAAGCTATTTTATATGTAAATATAACTGATTTCATTTAATTGTTCCTGAGGGAAGAAGAAGATTTATATGCAAACATTTTGCCAACTGGTAGACTTCAACCTCCTAATTTCTTTTCCTCTCAAATCATTAATTAATAACTGCACCTTCCTAATGGGAGAGAGTGCAGTAAGAACTGCACAGTAGCAGGGCACTGTATTCAGGACTTCTATGTCCCAAAAAAGTCAGCAGAAGCTGTGGGTGGTGGGACTCAACAATGGAAACTCCCTACTGCTCCAGTGCAGAGACAACTGCTCAGCATATCACAAGTCCAGCAAAACAAAATTTCCCCCAAAAAATAGTGCTGCAGGAAGTGTGTATTAGCCACCACGAGAGAATTCACTTGGTGCAGTGATCAAAATGGTCATTCCAATGTATCTATATGAAACATCCTTTACTGGTCCTTATGTTCCGTGCTGTTTCCATGGCAAGAGGGAGAAGCACTTAACTCACGGCACAGCCAGGCGCTCAGGCGAGACAAATAATCCATCATCAGGCCACTTAAATTTCATCTCTGTCTCTTCCCCTGTGGGAAAAGTCTACAGGGTGTCTTGTAGGGGAAAGCATTTCAGAATGGCATTGTCACACGCACAGAAGCCACCTCTTTGCACAGGCTGGTGTCACGCTAGCACAGCTGGGCTCCAGGCTGCACCAGGGAGACTTTTTCTGTGCTCTCTCATCCTGGTGAACATCCCTGAATCTTTCTCAAGAACAAGGCATCCTTGACCCTGCTTAGTTAATTTATCCCCTTTACATCCAGTTTATGCAAAAATTCTCATCTCCCTTTATCTAGCTAATCATTTCATGGAGTCTAAACACTTTGCTAATGAGTCAAAAGGCAGATTTACAGTATATTCTGCATACATAAACCTCAACCACTAGTTTAGAAAAGAGAGGCACCCAAGCAGCTGAGCACAGACAAAGGTAGGGACACCCACTCATCATTCTGTCTTTTTTGCCAAAGAGCTTTGCAGTTTTCTGTGTCACACTCCTCTGTGTCAGTAGATGTGTGGAAAAACAACAAATTATAGGGCTTTTGTTCTTTTGCTCCTGAATTTGCACTGTGGCTTCTTGATCTCCACACAGAAAATCTGAGGAGCATGTTGTGCTCACCAGTCAGCCCTGTGCTTTAATAACTTGTTCCTCTTCAGGTGCAAATTATGGTTTTTGGAAGAGGTGATTGCAATTGCCTGCAGCTGCTCTCATGCCCACTCCAGGCACATCCAGGCCCTTGTTCCCACGCATCCTTCAGCCACCACTCACACTGTGCTGTCTGGCAGGGCAAAGGGGGCTCAAGCATGACTCACAGCCTAATGGAGCAGCTCCAGCCTCAAGAAAACCCTGATGTGTGTTCGGGGGTGTAGCGAATTTATCACTAGAGAAACCACAGTAGCGTTGCAGGTGCCAAATCCACCCCTCCAACTGCTGGCAGTCACATGAACAGATACTTTTTTGTGCCTTCTGAAGTACTGGTACGTTTACCAATGTGTACAAAATATTATTTCACACCCTATGAAAAACTCAGGATGTTTTAAAATAAACTTTTCCCTAAAGAGGCAGCAAAGAACAGCTAATTAGGAGAAAATTTTTCTTTTATGTTGTTACTCATATTAGCCTTAGAGTGCTTCATAGACATGTAAGAATTATAGTGCAAATAATTATTTTCCAAATCATAGATAACATCAGTCAGTTCCAAATGCAGTTTGAGCTTGACTGTAACACTCAGAGTTTGTTTCTCCAGATAACTTAGAGCATTTATTCCATAATTGTACTTTTTCTGCTCAGAAATAGAGCAGCTGTGTTTAAATGAATAGTGCCAGTAATTTCTGTTACTTGTTACCCAAGGATCTACGCAGATGCTGTGCTTTCAGTATTAGCTCCAAGCAGAGATGGAACATTAGCTGCACCTATAGTCAAATTGAAGAACCATGTTATATTATTTATTGTTCAAAATTATATATAGATATGATTAATGATTCAAAATTTTTTAGCTATTACAAAGTCTGCTACATTAGATTCACAATGATTATCTTAAGCTCCTTAATTATGACTTGAAGAGCATAACTGCCAAAACCTGCCAGCAAAAAGCAAAAAACAGTCATAATCTATATAGTGACTTGTGGATTAAAGCCTTTGTCAACAAAAGCCAATATCATGTCATTAAAAGTGTTGCTGAATTAGAGATGGAAGTTACTATTCAGCAGGAAGTCATAGCAACAAAACATGTGTGTGTCTTTCTCTGGCTTTATCATTGATTTCAGGAGTGAATTTTGCATGGTTTGCTAGCTTCCCTATCTATTTGCAGAGGTTTTGGAAATTAGCTGAAGCCCTTAAAGTTCCTATTAATGGAACTGAGCATACAAGAAATACTGATTTAATGAAGTGATAAAATTTATGTTCAGTATTTTTCAGCAAAACAGATTAAGGAACAAAAGTGCAGCAATTCAGTAGTTTAAATTGAAAGAAAGAATTGAATCCTATATCTGAGAAAAAAACTTATGTGTCACATTACCCTTCTGCTTTAAGCCTCTTTCCTGACTCCTTGACTTTCTTTTGAAAATAGTAGCTGTCAGGACATCATCACTCGAAGAAAGGTTCTTGTTAATCTGACAGTCATTATAATCTGCTCACATTCCAGAGCTGCACAGTTTATTGTGCCAGATTATATTTTATTTTAATTCCTATATGCTCACTCATAACAACAGGTCCCTCAAAATGGCTTTATATGCTTCTAATTTTTACAATGCTGGCAGTCTTTTGGCACAGACTAGTTAAAACCAAAAAATACAACCTAAAAACTCACATGACCTAATTGCTGACTCAAAGCAGAAAAAATCTTGAAGCTGACAAGTCAACCTGATCTGAAAACTGAAAACCATGTAGACCAGCTCAGGTAGTTTTGTGGCAGTCATAGGAATAAATTGTCTCTAGGGCTAAATATTGTTTGTGAAGTGGTTTAGAAGTCAATAACACATTTATCAACTCATTAAATCTGGGGGGTTTTAACCATTCTTTGAAAACTATCTTATAATGAAACATTATAACTCTTGTAACTAAATCTAAGCACTGTGATGCTGCTGGATTAATACCAAATAAGTCCCTGTTAGTCAGAGCTCAACACATTAAAAAAAAAGTATTTTGTTCTACCAATGTGAAAAAGTCATGGAGTGTTATAATGGATTTCACTATAAAGAATTGAAATGGGATTTAATACTTGACTTACATGTGAATTCATTTTTTAGCAGCTGCAAAAGCTCATTTCTGCCATTTGGTTGTAACACATTCACTGTACTCCCTCAATTATTTGACTTCCCACAGTTTCCAGGTCGTCACTGCTGAGGCAGAAGTGCAACCAGGATGGAATTTGCCCAAAGTATTAGAGCTTCTGTGGGATATTTGGGAGCAGCAGGGCTGGAGCAGGTCCCAAGTCTGCAACATAGGTCTATGTGCCATCCTGGAGATAGGGCCAAAACTAGGACTGAAGACAGATCCACCTACAGCATAACTCAGGTCAGGGCCAAGCCTAAGCCTAAATGAGATCCCTGGGTCCAAGGTCGGGGCTGGGGAGAGGTCCTAGGTGGGACTGGTCAGGCCATTCCTACTCTTGAGGCCTTATGAACAATTTGTGAAGAATTATGAGTCTGGGTAGTAAACCCAGAAAAAAAAGGCAAGGCATACCTTGTGGAAATCCCAAATGAGAAAGCAGGACTTGAACTCAGAGGGGATGTCAAAATCCATGAAAGAATGATGCCACATAAGGTCATCAAGTAAAAAAACCCAAAAAAACCCAACAGTACAGATAAAAACTGAAGAGTGGATATGCAAACTGCCCCCAGGGAGGAAAGTAAGACTAATGGTGCAATGCAGAGGTAAGGCTGAAACACTCAAGAGAAGCTCAGACATGAGTAGATTTGAGCTGTGAAACCATGCTCTCTCTCTCTCTCTCACTCTCAAAGTCTGCAGGCTTCTTGTCTCTTCTCACTTTGTTGTTGGGAGTCTAGTGGTGTGTCATATTGTCTCTCCAGAGATGGTCCCCAGATAAGCTACCAAAACAGTGACAAAGAGCATGTGACAAAGAGCAGAGCAGTAAATTGTATAGACTGCAATTTCTGATGACTGAGGTAAAGGTTAATTTCATATTTTTAAGTTTTCACCTTTTTTTTTTTTTTTAGAACAAAAGTTTATTAAAATGGAATGATGAAATGTATTCAATGGTTATGAAAATCCAACACTTAGTTTGCTGTGCCACTCATTCTGGTTATCTTCATCCCATGAGTCCATGGTTTATGATACATGGATAATTACATGATGAAACAAATCATCCTTTTACCCACATCATGCTCCATCAAGCACTTTTGTGGGTCATTTCTGCTGACTCCCCTCAACTGCTCTGCTCATTTGTTAGATGGCAAAAGGCATGAGAGGAATGTTATTCCTTTGGTCAAAGGCAAGTAAATTTGTCCACAGCAGTTGTTCTCAGATATGCTGAGCAAGTCAATCCTGCCTTTTGCCTTAAAAGCTTGCCTTTACATTTGGAGCCTATGCTCTCTATCAGTAATCTGGGAAATAAGAGGATGATGTTACTGCAGGAGATGTACAAGATGGTTTGGGGTTTTTGCTGGGGTTTGGGGTTTGGATTTTTTTTTCAAAGATGCTTCTTTTACTTCCCAATGCAGATTCAGTCACAGAATCACAGAATATGCTGAGCTGGAAGGGACCCACAAGAAAAACTGAAGCCTACTGATGGAGCAGTAACTGTGTTCTATCCAGATTCAAGAAGGAATCTGGGGAAAAAGCATCTTTATGTGTTTTATCTGACTAACACTCATTAAAGAAAAGCTATTCACCAGGACCTGAACTGAGAATGCACAGGCAATTTTGTTCTGCTGAGTGTCTGACTCCACTATCTACATAATGTTACTCTGACCATTTCTTTGGCTTTATGATGTACCTGATGTGCTCTTCTAGGCACTCACAATAGGATTAATGTACCTCTATCTGAAGCTGGTGAGCCCTTCAAATATACTTATTAAGGTTAACAAGATGGCTTATTTAAATTAAAATTTCATGAACAAAGGAATGCTATTCAGACCTCACATTATATAACAGTTATCTTCTTCAAAATACTTTCAGAAATGTATCTAACTGTGGAACATTTTTTAGAGAATCTTGCTGCTTCTAAAAAACACTAAGAAGTCTTCAAAGTTTGTAAATGGAATTTGAGCTCAATAAGCCCCCTCATTTTAAAGAATTCAGTAAAAAATAGAAGGCTGCAGGATTGAGAACTACATTTTTGTCTTGCAAAGACTTCCCTCCCGTTGACTTGTGATGAGTCTGAGTAGCCTGTCAAATTAATATACACTTCCTACATGGACTTCATTAATCTGCACAGAATAGATAGCCCATCAATATTAAAAGTACCTTAACAAGGAGAGGGGGTGGACAGGGAGCAGGGTTGTGTCTCATCAATTGCTGTGTAGTGGGTCAACATCAATAAATGATTATGGCAAGGAATAGGCCATTTGTACAGCAGGGCTGTTCCTAAACCCATTAATTTAGGGAGTAAGAATGAAATGCAATTTTTTTATTACTTATCCTTATCTCTACTTGGTTTAATTTTACTTTTCTCTCTCCATCTATTCTCCTCTGCCCTCCTCAGCAGTTGTCATTTCTGTCTGGAAAATATATGTGCTGGAGATTCAGCTTTTGTCATTCTCTTTTCTCTTTCTTTCCTATTTTTTCCTTTTCCTTCACAATACTTATTATCTTTCCTTTAAAATACACTTCAGCTTCATTTTTACTCTGTTTTTTTACCCCCTCCTTTGCAGCTTCTTCCCTCCCTCCTTTGCAGATTTTTCCCTCCCTCTTTTGCAGTTTCCTCCTTCCCTTATGTATTTTTGCTCCCTTGGACTTAGTTTCTGATTAAATAATCATTTTATTTTTATAAAATACAGGTGATTTACTTACTTTTTGAAAGATCTGACTTATGTATAATTTTGGTCTGGTTTTTAGGTTGTAGTAAATCAGCAAAATTTTTTCATCATATTTGAATTCTCTACATTAACCTTTTTTTTTTTTCTCCTGGATTTAACTAGATCTGTCCATTGAAAAACACAAATATATTTTAGTACAAATTTTCCATTCTTTGGCCAACGTGCCTTTTGACTGAACATTTTCAGAAGAGGAAATTATTTTTCTCATTGAACAGCAAGTAACTGTGGGGATGCCATTGTCCCAGCCCAGGGTATCCTGGAATGGAAAGGGAACATGATAAACCTTGCATCAAAAGCAGTTTGTCTGCAGAAAGAGTTGCTGTGAATTCCCAAAGACTTAGAAAGGGGAGAAGAAAGTGGCAGCATTTTACAGCCACCTGAATGCTGATTCATCAGGCTTAATTAGAAGCAAATTCTTTAGTACTGAGAGCTGTCATCAGAAGGGAAAGAAAAGAGAAACCCCATGAGTATTCTCACTTCTTTTTCGTAATTTCCCTGAAACTTTCACAGGGCAAAACTGAGCATGATGAAACAAATAATAAAGGCATCCACCCAGTCAGTGAATGTGGAAAGGGAGGAGCATGATTGCTGCCTTGATGGATTAAAAATGCTTCAGATAACAAAAGAGGATGGGAGGTGGGAAGGAAAGTACAGTTTCTAAGGACAGGCTTCTATTAACAATTCAAGTTTATTATTCTTTTCAGAATGAGATTGTTCCTGCTACACAAATTGTGAAGGTAAGGGCTGTCTCTCCTAGCAGAACAGAAACCAAGCTGTCCAACAAGTGATACTTTTGAAAATGAGCATTTTCCACTGTGCTTTTTCACTTAATCTCTGGTATAAAGGAAAACTAATTGTAGGCGGAGGTTGAGTTCACAGAGTGTACATGTATATTTACACTGTGTCTGTACTTGAAATATACACTCCAAAGAGGTTCAAGTCTAAGCCCACCAGAGCAGAAAACTATGGTTCATGTGTGTGCATGCATGTGGAGGGCAGCTCCTTGTGGTGGTGGTGGTGGTTTATTAGAAGATACAGGATGAGCTTCAAACCAAACAATACAAAATATCTTTCCAAGCTACTTTTCACTACTTAAATAAAACCAGAATTTTTTCAATTTTCTTTTGATGATACCAAAGTTAGACTCCACTAATGCTACTTCATGAGATCCATTAAAAAAAAAAATGTTTTTTTGCATATCCCATTTCTACACCAGATGAACTGTACTGTGCTTGGTCTCCCTGGTTTCCACACCCACTGTCACAACAGATGGATGGGTGACAGGATCTCTCAGGGCAGATCATGTTCTCCCTTTCAGCATAGCTCTTGTAGCCACCCTGATCTGAGTGGGCAGACAGTGTTTGGGACCTTCCTGGGGGTTTCTGTTATTGAACGAGACTAAGGACACATGCTCACATCTCTGATGTCATCTTAGGTGACAAAGCATGTTTGTGTGTATACTTCTGCTTCCCTGCACACAAGAGAAAAACACAAGTTTGCCTCCCACACAGTTTTTTTCCTGATCATTACGAGGTAAGGAGATGCAGGAAGGGAGCAGAGGAGAAGGAGAGGAGAGAAAGTCTTTTGGTTGTTCTCTGGGCAAGAGTCTCCAGCAAGAGCAACAACCTACATCTGCTCACAGCCTGCTGCAAAGCTGTCAGCCCCCAGGGCAGTTTGGGCTCCAGCTCTGACAGCAACAAATGGCCAGAGTGCACAGAATAACTCATTGCTGCACATTAGCTCTGATTTGTGCCCCTTTAACCCTAGCAGATAACAGGTACAGCTTGCTCACATAAAAAGGCAAGTGGTGCCTTTCCCTGCCATCATTTCCTACGTGGGATGGAACTTGGCCAGCTAAGTGTGTTCAGTTGGACACTGCTCTTTTGATAAAGGCATTAAAATGTAGCAATTAGTGACAGTCTAGGCTAGAATAAACTCTTGCATGGAGCATTAGGGCAAGGCACAAACTTTAAAAAATTTTGCTCCACACCTGTAACTAAAGCAGAGGAAAAATACCTTGGAAAGATCATGTAATCACTGAAGCTGCTACTTCATGGATCTTTAATACAAGGCACTTAAAACTCTGTGTAAAAAAGGAGTTTTGTGATATTGCAGCCAATAATCTACTGCTAATATGTAAAATGCTTCCAACACACCCAAGTTTTCCTTTCAGCTGACTTTTTAGGAAATATTTTTGAACAAGTATTCTATCTGATGTTACATTTTCAGGCTAGGCTACAGAGGAATTATTCACTTGTTGTTTTAGCTTCCCCTCAGAGACTTCTGCAATGTTTCATTAAATCCAGATGATCAGTACAGGTCCTAGGGAAGGTGTAATTTGGCACAGGGAATATATTCTTAGAAGAGATGGTAGACTTCCAAGATGCTGCTAAGAAAAACGATGTCTGACAGGCTGTTTAGGTCTGTGGGAGTTGATCTGTCATCTTCTCAGGTTCTTATAAATTGCTGCAGGTGAAAATCACAGTAAAATGTTAAAATTTGTCCCGAGCATCTTAAAAGTCACTTTTAGGAAGTGGCTTAGAAGTTTAAGCTTTTAAATCTGGTAATCACCTGTCAAAAGTTTCTCTAGTCTGGCTTCCTTGAATTAATAGAAAAGTCTTTATTTATTTACCAGAAGTAAAAAAGTGCTTACCTTTGGCCACAGAGCTTTGTTGAAATGTTGTCTATGAAAAATAAGACTTGGAAGTGGCTTGCTGGACTGAGAAGGGATGATAATGGGTAAATGCTCTGACCTTTATTTAGTGATTAAGTTTGAAACTAAGCATGGAAGGAAAACGTTCTGGTCTCAGGAAAGAAGCAGTGAACACAGGAATTATTTTTCGTTCTTCCAGAATCTGTGCCAGTAACAGGAATTTCCTCAAGCAGCTCCATCACAACAGATAAGGATTTTATATTAAATATTCTTGTCTGGGCTGCAAACCAAATCTCATCCTTCTTGCCATTATTTAATATGTTGGCCATCAAAGATTAATTTAAGGAATGAAATATTAAGTCAGCTTTTTACTGTCCTTTTGTAATACAAGGCTGTACATGGGTGGAAGGACAAAAATACGATACATGAAACCATAACTTTTGTTTCCAGGTTTTTGTTGTATGTCAGCCTGAACACAGAGGTATCACACTTACCATCAGGTCACAGAAATTCCATGGAGATCCTGCATGTACAGCAATGTTTTGGGCTTTCCCTGAAGGCTGTGTAAACACACCAGCTGATCCCAGGAAAAGTCTTGAATGTGTGAAATTTTGAAAAAAGGTTTTCTGAACTCTAAAAGGGAGAAAAAAAGAAAAAGAAAAAGCTGAGGAATCTGGGGACTCTGGGAGATATCTCTCTAAGGGGTCTTTATTAATAATAGTTTCATGCTGTGATTATTTGCATACATTTACTGAGTACAGCAGAGCTATTTCCCTTCTTCTGGTTTTGTCCTAGAAAACCATGAAACACTGGTGTGAAACAATTTATCTAAAAGCAAGGTGGCTTAATTATGCTTATGCTTTATCTTTAGTAGGTAGGTTTAGAATAAGTATTTTTGTTTTATAGCAACTTTCAATTTTCTTTTCCTTTGCCACTGTAGCAGTAATTGCTCGTGTGCTTATTACCTGTCATATGAACACACAGCTCCACAGAGGGATGGGGAAGGCTGTGCCCAAAAACAGTCAATGTATTTGGGAGACTCAGCAAAATACTCTGGAGCTTGGTTTTTAAGGCTGATTTATGCCAACAGGCAGATCCTCATACAGGGGGAGAAGTAGAGTGCTGATCTCTGTTGTTGGGTGCTGCTGGGAACCAGGGAAAAAGCAGTCTTGAAGCCTTGCCTTTCTCAGCCTTCACAGGGGCAAGAAATTATAACAATGATTGTGCACTCAGGGTGCGTGAGAGCCGTGTGAGAGTCTCATGATATTTTGCAGAAAGCATGTTTTCAAAGAGGTGCTGCCTTCTCGGACCAATGAGTCTTTTCCATTCTGTTTTGCACCTATTACCCTATATATATGTGTAGTGTTTCTTTAAATAAAGCTCTCTCTCTCTTGCTTCTCCATTGCACTGTCCTTTTCCCCGCTCACCTATGGCCTAAAATGCAACAGATCTCAACACAGCTAATTGGTTTGGTGGGGGCTAAAATCTGGACCTGTGTGTGTGAGATTCTCTCCTGGTGCTGATGCAATTATCACCACTGTGCTAACTGGGAAAGGTTGTCTTTGTCTCTTGCTCTGCTCTCTGTACAGCCCAGTGACCCTACAGTGCACTGCCTCTGCTGTTGTCAAAGGTTTCCATGCTGGGGGGCCAAGCTGGATTTAAGGCTGGGTGTCACTCACTGTGGGAGCTCTGATGACATGGGCTTGGTGGTAACAGTGCACAGTGGCACTGGCATTGCTGTATGTGAGGGTAAGAACCTCTGGTGCTCGTTGGGTTATCTTCTAAAATGAGCGGAGCAGCTAATAGTTGCTAAAAGGTTGTTTATTGCAGGAGCACATCAGTCTCAAAAGGCACAGTCACAGACATCAAAGTCCATGCTAAGTTTTGGTGTAAAGTCCCAAACAGAAGTAGAAGCTGCCCTTGTCAAAAGTCCTGGGAAGCTCATGTTACTGTGGCAGCTCCTATCTTCTTCTTGGGTGTTGACTCATGACAGTGAGCAAAAGCAAAAAGAAAAGCACTGACAGGAAAAGCAGAAAAGCAATGCCAAAAAGCACTGGCAAAAACATCAACTCTCCTCAATACAAACTCTTATATAGAATCTTCCCAACAAGCTAAGACTCAAACTCAGGCCACCACTCCTTAACCTGTTAGAAGTCTAGTTTCTTAACACTCCAGGGTATGTATAGACTACACATGTGACCCATCTTGTTTTATCTGGAAAATGTAAGCAATATTCTTACTATAGCTCTATTATGTCTAAGCACTGTCTACAGCTATGGTCCTGGAGCCTCTACTGAAAACATCAGCATGTTTTTTAACCCTCACTAGAACTCACACTTCTACTTTGGTATCTAAACCTTTTACTTACTAAAAGCATTAGAGCTCATACTGAAACTTACTGACTTATCCTAAAACTTAAACTTCCACCTCCACCTTATGTGTGAGTGGCTTAATATACTTCAATCCATCCACAGGCTTTGATTCAGTCCCTGCACTCTGATTTCTCTCTGCAGAGTTCAGAGACCCCCGACTCACTGACTCCAGCAGCTGCAGCCTTGCTCCTTGCAGCAGAGCCCCTGAGCTCCCCTGGCGTGTCCAGCCCAGCCCTCTCTGCCACCCCAGGAGCTGCTGGCTCCCAGGCTGGGTTTGTCTCTGCACACCCAGAGGCTGCTTCCCCTCCCTGCAGGAGACAGGAGTCTCTCTGAGCTGTGTTTCCCTGCCAGCTCATCATGCTCTATTGACCTGGCTCGTTCCTTACACAGGGCAGCAGGAACCAATCCTCGTGCTGCTGCAATAATTCATAACTTTGCATGCATGGTCCATCCGACTAGCACTCCATCTGGGCCAGCTCTGCACCTTCAGCTAGTAGAGGTAGGTCAGCTGGCTGCCACTGCAGCATGTTTGTTATCCTTTAGAGCATGGGTCCTCACACACACACTCACTGTGCATTGCATTTGCCCATCCTTTAAAAAAAACTTATTTTGTTCGAGTAGCAAGTGGTTCAGCTGCTTGTGGCTTTAGCAGTCCTATCAGCACACAACAGAAAATTCTTCAGTCTAAGTATTGCACACTCATAATGAGAGTGTTTTCAATTGTTTCACCTGAGGGTTTTTCTGACATTGTTCTGTTAACGAGACACTGATCTCAGCCCTATCAGTGAAATTCATTATCAAGTGACATTTGATGTCCATAAATCAAAGCAAGTCCTTCAGCTTTTCTGCTGTGTTCAGAGACTGTCTTCAGATGGTAAACCTAAGATTTGTTCTTTCCTGAATTCTCCACAGCCTATCATCAGACCTTTGGAGCTTACATAAGAAAAGTACTCTAATAAGCCTGCACAAGCCATTTGGGTTCAGATGAAGTGCCTGCTCTTTCCTTTATCATATAGATTTTCTACATTGCTAAAATAGGGGAGAGAGTGGTTTACATGTGCATGCCTGCAGTCTTTAATCTTAGATATGATGCTTTATATGCAGTCAAATTTTTTTGCATAAATTTCTAAGAAATTGAGGCTTATGCAATCCTGATGTCCCAAAGGATTGTCAAAAATGTTAGCATGAACCAGCCAATGGGATCACAAATCAGGAAAACTTATTTTGAGATAAACTTTACAGAGAAGGGGAGTTGTGTGGAGTGAACTCTGCATGAGTCTGCAGGGGCTCTCCTGCTGCCTGCTGGATCATGATGTGGTACAGACAAGGTGGGTGCTGCAGAGCTCACTTCAGCCAAGGCTGGGTCTTCCTGCAGCCCTTGGGGAAATGTCCTGACATTGCCCAGCCCAGAGGCAGGGAACAGTCTGTACTGGGAACTCCTTTTAATTCTGGTCAAGGGCTGAGTGAAAATAAATGGAACAATCAACCCCATGAAGGCCCTGCCTCCCTGGGCTCCCCCAGACTCACACTGAGAATGTCCATCCATAATCTTCCTGACAGCCAGCCTGGGTCCACCATGTCACCAACATCACCACAAAGCTCTGCCTGTTGTGCCAAGGTTGTTGCCAGGAGAAAGAGGGTGTGGAGCTGCAGTGTTCTCAGGGGAGCATCCATCTCCCAGTCAGACCATGACAGGAGAGGCTGTGCTGGTCTTGTCTCCCCAACAGTGCATTGGCTGTTTCCACTGGAGTGGCCAAGGAGGAAGGGGACAGGTGTGTGCCATGGTTTGGCAACACCTCTGTCATCTCTGGCTGTAACAGGAGAATTAACAGAGAGTGACCTTCCCTCTGGTCATGAGCAGCCCCTGCCTCCCTGCACGGAGTGAGTGCCCAGGCTCACCCTGAGGCTGCCCATGTCTCATCTCCCTGACAGCCCATTCTAACCATGTCACCAGCCCCACTGCAGCTTGGGCTGTCACCAGAAAAAGATGAAATATCTCTCTGAAAAATCTCCTTCAGGATGTACAAAACTAAAACCATTAGATTGGCTTGAGTACTGATCTGATCTAATGTGTCAATATTTATTCATCATAACAAATAAGTTCCACCTTTCTAAATTATGTTTTATTTTTCTCTGTTTCCTTCCTATAGACTTTAATCCATTACAAAAAATTTGAGCTGGAGAAAACAGCAGTCTGATGACTTATACTGAGGAATGTATTTGTGAAGTCCATAGTTTATCTAGAAGCTGGAGAATATCTTTTAGAAAGAAACAATTATTAAGTTAGAGAGACACAAATCCTGAGGTGAGTTTCTTCTAAGTTTAACTATTATCCTGATTAAAGATGCATACATTATTTCTTGTCTGAATGAATTTAACTTCAGCTAGATCTGGCTGTCAGATACTGTTAAAACTTTTCTTCTAAAATAGAAAGTCTTATTGTACCAGGAATATTTCTTTCTCTCAGGATAATTCTAGGCTGTGATCATATTAACCTCCCCTTTGCTAAACTGCTGCCTGAGCTATTGTAAACTCACTGAAAGGAGATGAGACTTGATCCTCAAGCACTGGTACAAAGCTACCCTGGAATATTTACCACATTTTTGCAAATGAAAAAATACTCATAAAGAATATTCTGGATTATTTTTTTCTTCCTTTTAGAGGCTTTCTTTTCCTCCTCTTGCTATCCACATGTCCAATTCCTGTATCTTGGTTGCCCAGGCAACTCTGCTGGCTGAGCCCTGGGTGCAGGGCTGGGTTTCCACCTCTCTGCACAGGAGGAGGATGTGAAAGATGGAGGAGCAGGTAACAAGCTTAAGTGGGATAGGAGAGCCCAATAGATGACTGATGGCACTAATGGGAGCTTTCTTCAAAGGTTAAGAGTGCTAATAAATGCATTTATCCCAATAATTTAAAAAATCCTATGACTTGCAGGAAATAGGAGGGGAAGATTTTACATCAGTGCATTTCTAATATCAGATGCAGTGTAATAGCTAAAAGTAATACAAAGACATGAGTGACATTTGATAAGCATGTTACTTAAACTGAAACTGATACAGCTCTTGCTTTCCTTTGCATTTGGAAAGCATGATCAGAAACTACCACCCAGGCAAAATAAGAGCATTTAAAACATTCTGAAAGTGCCTTGAGACTTCACTTAGATGTAAAAATCATAAACAATAGCTTATATCAAGCCACTTCAGGTAAATCACAGAGGTTCATTTGCTGCACTGAATTTGCTTTTCATTGCCTATCAGGAGTTGTTACCTTACAGCTCCAAACTGACATTTGCTTGCTTTCATAAATGTGGCTACTCACTCCAACAGAGGAAAAGTTTAAACATTTCAAAAGCCCCAAAAGGATGTTCTCACACTAGAACTTTCTTCTTATGTGGATTTCAATGTTTCTTAAGCAGGTAGCTTTCCTTTGGCCCAACAGGGTTGAATTACATGTAAATAACTCACCTCCAAGCAGTCAGACTCGACTCTGGATGCAAGTGGGGGTTAGGTCAGTGTGTCCCCCTGTGTCACTGACTTGGGGGTGGTGGCAATGAAGTGAGCTCCTGGTGTTGCAGGCTCCTGGCACGTAGGTAGAGTGTAGACTTTGAATTGCAAGTCTCAAAAGCTTTTGAAAGCTTTTGACATTTTGCACCTCCCACTGATAGATGTGGGCATGGCACTTCAAAGATCATTTGTCTCACTGTTTGTTAGAAGAACAGGTGACTTATTCTAACATGGAAGGAAAAAAATCAGAGTTAAAGTATTTTAAAAATCTCTAATCAATAAAATAGAAGAGATAACAAGCACATTTCTAAAATAAAGCCATGCTGAAGATCATTTTAGAGTGTTAAAAATGCTAGCAAAGCAGGGAAAAAGGGAATCTGCATCACACCTTACTACCACCTGAATTAAAATATTCCTCCTACAAAATAGTTCAGTTTCTCAGTACAAAATAATCAAGACTACTTCCACTTTTCTTGAAGAAGCTCACAGACCCAGAAGGTTTTGAGGGATACAGCATTAGAAATATTCCAGCTAATATTCAGGAACACAAGAGTCTTCAGACAGCTCAATTTTTATTGAGAGCTGAATCTCTAAAATGTTTGACGACCAAAAAAATTCTCTGAAAATGTTACTGTGCTGCTACAGCTACCACTGCCAAATCATACAGCAATGAGGATTTATTTATTCTGAGATTCTGTGATTTCTGCTATAATGAATGATAGGCTATACCTACAGCTGTAAACAGGAATTATCAGAGGAAATGTTCAAGAGGAAAGGAAGAGAATGCAGAAGTACACAGAGCAAGTAAAAAATGCAGGTGTTTTTGAAATAAAACCATGGAGGATAGTTACAGACATTATTGCAGCATTGCCAGCCTCAGGGGTATGTACACTGGGGGAGACTGAGATCAAAAATAGTTCTCTCCCAAATGACAAGTAGATGCTGGATGGGGAACAAAGACAAAGCAGCTGTGGCAACAAAAAGTCAGCAGAAGAGAGTTTTCAATGAACACTTGTGTTTCAGCCATCCCAGGCTTAAAGCACAGACAGCAGCCTCTCTTCAAGGGCAGAGGGGAAGATGCTGCTGTGATCAGAGCTGGTTTGGGGATCACTCTGGGACACCCCACCCACCCTCATCTCCCCCAGGTTCTCACAAACCCTGCCCCAGCCTCAGTGTTTAGGGTGGCATTGTCTCCAGAGGATGGATCTGAGACCCTCAGAGGCTGCTCAGGCTCCTGAGGCAGATTTTCACAGCTGCTTTTCCCAAGGGCCCAAACTGGAAGTGCCCCAAAAGGCTCCCAGTGCACAGGGAATTTGCTCCTCCCAGGAGCACAGAGACAGCCCCTTCTGTCCAAATTCATCCTCATCCTTCATCCTTCATCCTTCATCCTCATTCATCATTCATCCTCTGTCCAAATTCAGGATGAATTTGTTCCTGTGCCCCCTTTGCCTTGCACCTGCAGCCCCAGTGATGCAGCTGATCCAGGCCAGGCTGCCTCCCCTACTTCCACTGCACTTGTGTTTCATACCACAGCTCTTTTGAGAACCTTTCCCTACAGTCTATTATCCCATAGGAATGCTGTTTAGGAAAATGAGGAAGATTTCTTTAAGACTGATCTTTCACTGTTAGATTTGGTTAAAATTTCATAGTGATAAAATCTATTTTACTGGAGCTCCCAGAAGACAAAAAAAAATTCATGCTGTCTTGGCTTTCATGAGGAAATGAAAGATTTAGCTTCTGGAAGTTTCAATGAAAACTAAAGAGAAACTAAACTAAACTAAACTAAAATTAAACTAAACCAAACTAGAAAATTAAAAGGAAAAAAGAAGCTAAAATTAAATTATGAATGGTCATTAGCGTGTGACTTGCAAAGTTGACCTGTTATATGCATTATTGTTCTGCTCCAATATGCTGGAAAAAATAAGAGTTGAGTTTTTTACCCCTTCTTGCTACAAGTCCTTACAATAATAACTGTAGATAATTCACAAGTTTAAATGTAGTTAATGAATTAATTTAAAAAGGCCCAGATTTTTCATAACTTCTGATCAGTAACCTTTCAGTCCCAAATTTGGAGTTTGAAGGGGTGAAAGATTTTTACTTCCAATCTTCAGTTTTTCTTTTAACTATATTAATTGGAATAGGGAACTTCAGAGAGGTGACAGAGAAAACCAAAATATATAAAATGAAACCTGGAAACTTAATTTTTCTGTAGTTTGGTCTTAATTTTAATTTTAGTGAAAATTCACTTTAAGTGAAAAGAGCTGCATCATTTCTAAACATTTTTAAAGTTTTTTGAGTAAAATTTTATTCCATTTTCCTCTGATTAACAGTGTGGTTTGGATTTAATATTTTCTCAATCTTTAGTTGCTATTTGTCCCTTTCTAAATTTTCAGCAGTTACTTGATGATGGCAATTTCCTTAGACTTCAGAATGCTGATTACATTTTGAATGATTGGTTGATTAAAAATGAATTTTACAGTATTTCCTTTAAAAATTCTTTAACAAGATCTAAAATTGCTCAGACCACAATCAAGGTATGCATTTTCCAAAACCTGTCTTTATTAGCAAGGTTTCCAAACTTTCTGATCTGCTGTTCCTCCATAGTTCCCACTATAAATTAAAGGGGGTCCCTCTGTGTTTGAGTTCTTTGTTAGTTAGGCATTTTTCAGGCACTTTTTCTTCTTTCTATAGCAGAATTTAAGCAGTCAAATTTTCAAGACTACCATTCAACACAGTATTTAAAAGTGGTCTAGTTGTTTCTCTGTCAACCTAGACTAGTGTGAAAACCACACAGATGTGTTTGTTCACTCTCAGAACATAAAAGGTCAAAACTGGATGTCATCCTCCAAAAATATAGGAGAAGAACTGTTTCTATTAGAGGCTAATACTGACAGAGGAATAAACAGATAAAAAGATACCATAAATAGATTCTGAATGCATTTATGCTGGAAATAAGATGAAATTTCTTAAGTCCTAGAGGAGGGAGAGTCTGGTCTGATCAGTGCAAAAGGAGCAAGATCTGAAATAGTCTGAAGACAGAATAGATGCAGAATAATCTCTGATATGTTAGAAATTTGTAATTGTAGCACAATAAACACACAAATGCCTAACAGAATGGTATGACTGTGGGAATGGAGTAGTTGATGTGATTTCCTTTTTCTGGTTCCATTGCAATTTCAGTCCCAAAAAAAGGTAATTTCAGAAGCACCTTAAAACACGTATCTTACTCAGGGTCTGCTTAAAATATTGTCTGGGCCCAGAAGAAAAACCTTCCTTTAAAAAGTGGTGGGACTCTATGATGCCTCCCACATCATAAACAAGCATTTCTCCTGTTACTGAACTTTATTTTCAGAGGTTACAGAAGTGCTCTCTACAAAGCAACCAACCCATGGTTTCCCATGTAGGTCCTCCTCTCTGCTCCAAAGCTTTGCTTTGCTTTTGTCAGAAAAGGAAAATCTCCCCTGGCCCCCAAGCACCATGGAGATCCATGGGAGAGAAATCCCTCTGCTGCTGCAGGATGGCATGTCTGGAGATGCTCAAGGAATGGCCTGGCTCATGGGATTCATTTTGCATGCCCAGAAAGAAATTCTTGTACAAAGGCAGTCAGAAATATGAGCCTGAAACCTCTGAAACTGCTCAGGTGGGAGGAGAGGGAAGAGTGGTGGGAAGGGATAGGGAAAAAACAGAATACAAAGACAGCTTCTGTTTATCTTTTGTTTTGGGAGGGCTGGAAACTCTTTGAGGCATTTTAAAATCCTAGAAGCAGCTGTGGTTTATGTGCAGTGTGGGAACTGGAGTCAGGTTTTGAGACAGAACCATTGCACAGCTGCCTGGAGCACATGGTAAATATTTATGGACATGCCAGTCCAGAAGCAGTGGCATTTCCAGGTAAAAAATGCAATGAGCATATCCTTATCAAACAGCTCCAGTAATAACCTTTCCTAGCCACCATTGTGCTCGCTTTTTTTTTTTCTTTCATGAATTTTTATGTGACTTTCAGTGTTTTGTCCTCTGGTTTGTAAAGGAAAATTGACAGCTATACAATTACAAACTGAGGAAAGCAGCTCTAAATTTCCATCTTAAAAGAAGTAGAAGATATCTAGAAACACCTCAAGGCATGTTCCTGTGGGGATGTTATTTAAAGACCCATTTTTTTAATCCACTTTCTCAAGATAGAACATCTATACAGAGCTGAAACATAGCAGATCCTTCTGTGATAAGTCTTGATCAGGATTAATGGAAATAGTGAAATGCTGTGTTAATCTAGATTCTTCCCTCTTCTCCTTTATAATAGTATTTTTTTCTTCTGTTTTCATTAAATATTCTCTTTTTCCTTCCGGCAGACAACACAGTAGCACATTCTGCAGACAAAGTGTGTGGGTGTGTTGCCAAGGACAACAGTTTCAGACATAAATGGCTTTTGAACCATAAGCCCTTTCATTGCTCTTTATTGAAGGGCATCTGCACGCTGTTCTGTTAGTTGGAGGTTCTCAGCCAGCCCCTCTGGGCACGGGGATTCTGTGAGTTAGCACACACCCAGGTTTTTGGTGTTTGCCCTTCCACAGGGTGGGCACCAAGCTCTGCTGCAGATAGGTGTGTCCCAGCACAAGTCAAGGTTCACAACTTTATAAACCAGGAGAAAACTGTTCCTGGAGGAGTAGTTCTTTAAATGCTACTACAAGGGAATTAAAGGAAGCTGGCAAAAAAAAAAAATACAACTAAAGATTTCATCTTATTGATTAAGTGTACAAAAGAGAAATAAAGCAGAATGCATTGCCCAAGATTGCCCACTTTCCAAATTACCATTTCATAGTGGTTGCCTAGATTCAATCCTTCATCACTAGCAATTTGACCTTTGCCTTTTCCTAATGAAGGTGGTGGATCTTAAATGAGTTTCACATTTGCTGAACTTTGGACTATTTTGCCCCAAAAAAAAATTGCCTGACAATATGAAAACATCAGTCAATTGGAAAGAAAAGTTATCAAGGCAGAAAGTTCTTTTTGCTTTGCTATCAGCCTTGTCCCTTGACACTGACTGAAGGTGAAAATGAGTCAGGTTCTCAGGGAAAGAGTGTAATTGATGGTTTTATGAAGTTGCACTGACTTCTGCCAACATGGCTGTTGCTCTTTGTTTTGTTTTTTTAGTAGTCACAAGTGTAATCTGTGTCTGGCTGGATCCAATTACAAACTTTCAGGTACATAAACCACATGGCTTTTGTTCCTTTTATGTTCTCAAAGACACTTTTGATGCTCAATCACTTATAAACATTTTAATATTAATGGTTTAGTTACAGAATGCTGCAGATTTTCAAACACTAACATCAGAAAGAGGTTTAATTAAATTGTTTAAGTCTGTCCATCATTCAGCCCTCAGACCTAAGATGCTATTTTTTGGGGGATAAAAAAAAGGCTAATTGGCTGATACCAACTGTACACAGAAATATCCAATATCCATAGAAGAATAGTGCTTCAAAAGAAACCCTTGAATTATGGCAGCAAAAAGGGATGGCAAAATGCACAATTTTGAATATGACACCTAGATTTATGTTTTTTGAGAACTTCATGTTGGTTTTGATTGTTGGTGTCCCTGTTCTCTTAAACACCTGTGGAAATTCAGAGCAGAGATCCCAGCTGGGCTCTCAGCAGCTGATTACCCTCACCAAGCAGCCAGGGCAGCTCTCACTGGCTGTGTGGATCAGAACACCAGCCCCAGCACATGTACACCACATACTGCTGAGGGCAGCCCATTTCATAAAGAGCACAACTCCCTGGAAATGAGAGCTATGACTAAAAACAGCCCAGAGATGCAGATCCTCTCTCAAAATGACCCCATCTCCTTTTAACTGGTGTTTCCCAAGGTCTTGAGAAAGCTGTAAGCTTGGCCTCCAAGTCTCTCTTTGAGGTGAGATTGTAGTACAAGCTCTGCTGCAGCACGTCCTTGGGTTCCTGGTGTGACATTTAGAGACTGCTTGTTCTCAACAAATATTTTACAATTTTCTTTTTTTTGTTGTCTGAACAGATGAATGCAACCATATTTAAAATACATTTAGAATAACCATTTCAACTCTGAGGGCAATAAATATCAGGACAAAGACTGTTTGCTCACCTACAGACCAGAGACTGGAGGGTGTCTCAGCCCCTGCTGATCTCTCCTTCCTGCAGCATTTGGCCCTTTAGCCCCAGAGCTCCTACACCCCGTAAGTGCAGTGCTCTGAGAGCCTCAGGCTTTCAAGAACTCTTCACAAAGTTGCCTGCTCAGCCAGGACCAAGTGCTCTGTGATTTAAGGCACAGAGACTCCCAAAACTTTCATTTTTCAGCCTGTGGTAACTGAGTCCCTGAAAGGTTGAGTTCCTGGCCAAGTATTCTTTAATAGGAATTTGACCCCTCTGTCCAAAGAGCTGATTTAAGACTCTGGTTACTGGGTTCTGTATTGGTGTCTCTGTTTCTCTTCTCTTACAGCAAAAGTCAGGAAATCTCAGCCATCAAATATCCAATCCCTGCCCTTCCCCCCAGGATGCAGAGTAAAACAGGTAATTCAAGTTAATAAAAGATAAGGCAAATAGAAATACCTCATGCTTGATAGATAGGGGAAAATGACTGCAACAGATAGGATAGAAAACAAGGAAAAGAGAATATCACAACATAACAATAAGATTTCTAGTGTCAGAATAAGAAAAGGTGCTGGGCTGGTAGATTGTCAGTAGTGTATGTGCATCCAGATGTCTGTGGAGGTCAATTTATATATCAAAAGGTGAATGAGAACATAAGGGAGAAAAAATACAGTATTTGAAAGGGTTAGAAAGATAAAAATATATGTATTGATGTACAAGATTATTGGGGAAAGACTTGCAGAAGTATCATTTGGAATGGGCTTATAAAGAATAAAAAATACAACAAAAGGTATGCAAAGTTACTTTGTGTTTCTGAAATATCTTGGATAAAATTGTATAAATTATACAATTACACAAAATTGTGTAACTTTTTATGTGGTTATTGTCAGGACAGTTTGCATTTTTGATGTGTACATAGAGGAATCCTATATTTTAAATAATTTTTCAAATGAGCAGTTTGAAAAGGAATTTTGAAATAATAAGAAAGAAAAATGCTTGCATTTATCTCGGCAGAGATGAAATCTGAGGGATTTGAGGGATTTCCCTCATTCACACCAGTGAAAAGGATCACCTGCTGACCCATGCTTAACTCATTTGATGAAGCAGAACTCCCTAAATAAATGGCTCTGCAAGGCTGGGTTGACTTAACTATTTAAACAAAGGAGATGAATCATCAATGATACAACCAAAAGAAACACAGAGATTACTTTTCATAAAAAAAGTCATGGTGACATGGGCATTAGCCAGTCATAGAAGAAAAAGAATATTCAGTAAAATTAGACTGTAAAATACAATAAATGGTCTGAAAGTGAAATCCAGCTTCTGCATTGGCAAGGAGCTTAGCAGAGAGGAAATCTCTTTTCCAGCTCTGGTGCTTGCCAGTTTTCTTCAGCAAACCCATCACACTCAGAGCTAGCACACATCTTGCATCTCCTCTTTGCTTGTACTAGAAACGTGACAGCTTTTATCTGTGAAAATCCATTTTTTCTTTTGTCCTTCCAAGCCTTGTATTTTCACAGTGCTCATCATGGTAAAATTTAAGCCCTCCTAGAGTGAGTTAGATCTGTATCACATGAGCTTTTTAATATTTCCAAGTAAAACAACATAAATCACTGTGATATTTTAATAAATATCTAAATCTCTTTTTCAGCCATCCCCAGCTTTTGAAGAACGGTGAGAAGCTTAGAAATAATTGATTTCTGGGAGTTTTTATGTAAATAAAAACAAACAAAACATAACAAAAAAAAAGTTATAAGTGGTTTTGGTTTTTTTAGCAGAACAACCACAAATACCTTGCTCATCAATTTAAACAGCTAATGGAGACAACATCAAATTTCCATCTCCTTTACTTGGGCCTTATTCTTCTTTTCATTTATTTAGGAAAATATAAAAGCAAATGTCATGTGGAAATGTGTGGACTTAGACTAAGTTCCCAAGTAAATTTTTTCCTGCTCCTTACCTTTGCATATTCTAAGCAATGTGAATGCCAGCTAAGCCCATTTTCCTATTTTATGATTCCACTTTTACAACATAGTGCAAATAACCCAAATTTTCCTCCAGGAAAGGAAGCAGATACTCCCACGTAAGACTTTCCCCAGATTCTTCTCCTGGCCCAAAGTCAGACTTCACCTCATGAGTCAGAAGTTCTTCACACATTGAACTGTTTGGCATTTGCTTGGAAAGAGACAGCACAAACTCAGGACTGTGGAAGAAAATCCAATGACAACACTGACAAAATTCCTTTCTTGAGGCCTCTGTTGTGATTGATATTGCCTGGAGCTGCTGTGTTGCATTTTGGGAGCTAATAACTAGTGCTGAATCCAAACCTCTCATGCAACAAAGGCTTTGTACATCTACAAGAAAGACCAGCAGCTGTCCCTCATTTTGGCCCATTCAGGGACCTGCTTGTCAGAGTCCTGTGGAGGGAAGCTGGGTCCTGGTGATTTGGTTCTGCTGCTGTTCAAAGGAGCTCAAGGGGATGAAGAAATGTGCCAAAGGAAACCTCACGACATTTCAATCAAGAGAAATAAAAAATTCTCTGCCTGGGGAGGAATAGCCCTGTTCACCAAAGCAGGCTGGAGGCCAGCCAGATAGAAAAGCTCTGCAGAAAAGGGTCTGAGCACAGGGGCTGGTGGGCACCAAGCTGGCCACGAGCCAGCAATGCATCCTCACCCTGCCAGCCCTAGCAGTTCTGTAATTTTTTTATGCTGACATATTTTCACATCCTCATGAAACATTTCATGTCACATTTTCCCCAGACTTAGCATAAATCTATCAGGTGAGGCAATAGGCTAAGAACAAGAGGGGACTTTCACCCATTCTTTTTCACCTCTCTGTAACTGGATGTGAGTCTGTGATGCTCCCACACTGGTTGCTCTGTAATGCAGGTCCTAAGCACCATAAGCATACGAATTAGAACATTTGTAAGTACAATAAGCTTGGCAGAGAAATTATAATGATGTGGACTGATCAAAAGATGATTTTCATTGTGCAGCTGAGAATACTGCAATTCAAAAGAAATTAAAGTCTTCAAAGTTGTGGCTGTGCTGCTTAACAGATGGGCTTCTTCAAAGATTCATTATTAATCTAACAGAAACTATAAATACCAGAGTGTGAATTGAACAACCAAACTACACACCTGCTGGTTTAAATCCATCAGGAATATGATCAGATCTCTGCAGCAAGAGCAATGGAGGAAAAAAGCCAAAGTTGGCTAAAGAGAGCAATACCAAACACCTTGTCTTGATAGGTGAGACACAATGGCTGTTTTCACCAATATAAATTATTACAGCAAATGGGATGTAATTAAATTCCATGACCTTTTTAGAAAAAGAAAAGCATGAATGAAAACACATTTTTATACAGAGGTTGTCATTCTTGGTAACAAGGCATCTTTAAAACCTGTGATTATTCTATGCAGAAAAATTTCAGACACTTTTCAGTACTGTTCTTCTTCCTCCCTTCCCTGCATAACTCATGCCTCTGCTTCTGGTGCTCAGATCATTTTTAGAAAATGGCTGCTCCTTTTAGGTCTGAAAAATGCGAAGCAGAAAAGGGAAGCCCAGACAGGCAGTGTAGCAACATAGTATTTCTAGATATACCACGGGCAGGGAGATGCCAGTTAAAAGGAAAAGTGAATACAATAGGATTCTTCAAAATCACCTTTGGGTTTAGAAGAGCCCATGCTGACACCTGTGCTGCTGTGCCTGCCCAGCTGTCAGTGCCCTCCCCACCTAAATCAGCACTAGCTGCTGCCTTGGCAAGTGTTGAAATCTCACCATCAGTTGTCATTAACCTCAGAAATAAACCCCTGTTCTCAGGAGCACAAAGAGTATAAGCAGGAGAACAGCCATGTACAGCATTTGTATTGGACCTTGCTGTGAAGGGACATGGAAGTTTGTGACTAAGAGCAAGCTTGGAGCTGATGGGATGCTCCAAAAGCAGGCATGGTGATGTTAACTCCCTGCTGGGCTCTTTTCCACTCCCCTGGACAATGAGTGAAGGCCTGTTCATCCTGGAGGAGAATGTCCCTTTGGCAAAGACTGCTGCTGAACAGGAAAGTTTTCAAAATCACTGGGTGTCCCTTGCACTCCGTAGTTACACAGGAGGTGTGGCCCTTGCTGCTCAGCTGCCCAAGCGTGGTCACTTGCAGCAATAATCTCCATCATGGGCAGCAAGCACGTGGGAAAATTGCTTTCACTTCTGCTCAGCTCTCACCTCGTGTGTTTCTGACTGCTGCACTATATCATTTAATTTAGTAGAGCTCTGTGCACTGATCTGCTGCATTTCATCCCTTGGTAGCCTGTTGGAGCTTATACTTAAATATTTTAGCTGAGGTCTGGTAGCCTTCACTTTGTTTTCTCCTCACCACTCTTCATCTGTTGTAGCTCCTCCTTTCATTCCTGTGGCCTTGCTCTATCACTGAGTGTTAAGCCTCACTCTCCTTTATAACCAAAAAGGAGTTCCCTAGAAAGTGATGGCTTTCCTGGCTTTCAGAATGGGTCCTCACTCCTGAAAAATAATCTGCAAAATGTAGATTTTTGTGTTTGCCTCAGAGCTGTGTGCAGTGCCAAGAGATCCAGCATCTCTGCCTTGTCCATCCAGCATCTCTGCCTTGTCATCCAGCATCTCTGCATTTTCCATCCAGCACAGCATCTGGGAGTCCCCTGGGTTTCCTCGTGTCTGCTGTGCACAGAACAAGACTGTCCCAGCTCTGCACTGCCTGCATTTTACACCACAGGAGACACAGACAGTGGGTAAGGAACCTGCAGGCACAGCTTCTCTATTAGGGTTAATTCCACAGCTGAGATCAGAAGGAGCCTGGGATTACTCAGATTTTCACAGTCTGGGCACAGAAAGGTTTAGCTGTGATAACAGAGGGGTCCTGCACACAAACACAGCTCATGCTTGGACTCAGCTGAAGATACCAGCCTGGTGTTGTGCTGAAAAGGCTCCTCCTTGCTTTGAAATGCTAAATCCCCCTGGATAATTCAGCATTTCTAATCTGAGTTGCCATGCAGACAGGTGGTTCAGCAACCTTACTCCTCAATGGATGTGAAAGACCACACAGGCATCCTCTGTCACCTGGGCTTTGACTGTCCAGCTGTAAAATAAAAATAAATTATCCTTTTCTCTGAGGTCTTGTAAGGATTGCTCCACTGAAAATATTTATATACTCAACTAATATGGAAATATAAATATGGTTAGTAAAAAAATAATATTTATTATTATAAGTAAAATTGCATTAAGATGCTGTGAACCCTGATTCAGGTGCAGACATTGAAAATTCACAGAATCATAGATCATTCTGAGTTGGATGGGACCCACAAGGATCATCAAGTCCAACTCTTAAATAATTAAACCTATGATCTTCATGCATCATGACCCATGACCTTCATGCTCAAACCACCTGAGATAACCTCAGGGCCATTTGGGGGTTTATATTTGATGTTGTAGCTGGCTGGGAATCAGCTGTCTCTGAACCCTGTGGTGTGCAGCCCCAGCCATGGTAGGAGTGCTCTGTCCCTATCATGACTGCTCACACTCCCATGGCTCAGGCTGTGCTGCTGCACAGGCTTTGGCAGGAATCCTAGAGGAAAACAGAGGCTGCCATTTGACAGTGAAGGGAGGGATGGTAAATTTTTGTATATCAAATATTTCCACCAAGACATGTCACATCCCAGTTCCTGTCCCCATGATGTGCTTTTGCTGACTGACACCATAATTCTGCTCCCTTGCAGGGAGGAAATGTGCAATAAATAAACATTAGTCAGAATTTTTTAGCTAGGGTTTTAATTATTTTTTCTTTGAAACAGCTTTTTCACAGCTCCCTATGCTCATGCAGAGTTAAGGTTATCACAAGTGTGGGAAAAAAAGAAAAGAAGTTTTGTGCAAACAGTGTAGGCAGGGAGAGCAAATGAAATTGGCTGTTTGAACTCAAAGCTGCTCATTACTTTGGAGGAGAACAAAATTAAAGACACAAGAGGAAAAAGACCAGAAGTTCCTGAAGAATGCTGTGTACATATATCCCCCAGAGCCTCCTCCACCCCAGTTTTTTTGGAAGGTGAGCACACACTGCTTTCACTGGAGAGGAAAAGTAAGATGGCAAGTTAATAAATTAACAATCATCTGAAGTTAAAAATTATTTTACAGAAAAGTAAAGATACATTCCTTTGCTTCACATGAAAATAGACCCATGAACCTGCAGAGATCTAGTCTTCTATATAAACTGCTTGAGCTCTGGTATGTCAAAAGCCACCACAGTGACTCATTTCAGGCAGTGTTATTCTAGCAATGTACTATTCAAAAATATATTCTTTATCTTTTCTTGGTTTTTGAGTGCTCCAAACAATATATACACTACCTGGTGAACAATGCAGACATCATTTTAAGAGAAGCTGAAATGAATGTTTCTTTCTTCCCACTATCTTTTAGCTTTTATTTTTAATAAAACAATTGTGTTTTTTTTCTTGAGGTGCTTCATATATTCTGACAAGAACATTCTCAGACAGAAAGGGGGAAATTCTTTCTTCAGGAGCACATTTATGTCAGTAAGGTTCCAAGTTAATTTTTGATTGAGAAGTGGAGAAGTTTTGCTGACAAGAAAAAGAGCCCTCAGTGGCTCTTGGAAATGTGGAAGTATATCACAAGCATGACAATAATCTGTGGAAGTCACTCTCAGTCAGCAATACTTGTCTGAACCCAGTGCATGCAATTGCTGAACAGGGTAGAGGGGCCATTTTATTTTCAGAGTCCCTGGAGAAGCTATAAAATCTCCTCTAAAGTTCATCATTCCTCAGGCTCCCTGTGCTTCACAATACTCTGCAATTGCATATCCTATAAATCAGTAAGTCTTGATGAGATTTGAAAAGCCCTGGGTGGAGCTTTTAAGAGAACTGGCTGTGTTCTTTGGGTCTTACCCCTGCTTCCAGAGGGTAACACACCTTTAAAGACATTACATACATTTCCACCCACAACATAAATAATGAACACAAGCCATGCTAAGATTTCTAGCAAAATCAAGGACCAGAAGTTAACAAATGTGAAAAGGCAGGGTCACCAAGCAGTGCCATCTCTGGCTGGCAGCACATTCCTTACAAAGGGGTTCCAGCTCCTTTCCAGCTCCTTCCCTCCTCCCCAGCCTGAGAGCAGCACCATTCTTTGGCAGGCACCTCTGTGCTAGTTTTGTCCATAGCTTTGCTTCCAGCCCAGGTCAGCTTGAAGCACAAGATGCTCAAGGGACCCCTTTCCACTAAGCTGACACCACCTATTGCCAACTTTACCCGGGGAAGTTCTTTGCCAGTCTGATATCACTTATATATTAAAGAATTACCCCTACTCTGTACTCTTGCAGCAATACTCAGAGCAGCCTTAGGCCAGGTCTGCACAGACTGATTGCACATATTTGCAGAACCACTTTCATTCATTATACCTCACTGCAGAAAATCTGGGCTAATCTGCAGCATACACAGAAAAAACTTTTGCTTCCTAGAATCCTTATATAGAAACATCCTCTCATTTTATATGGTTTAGCTTTTGTTTATGATGCTGAACACAAATTTCCATAATGGCATGGATATATCACTGTCTACAAGTCATTACCATGACTGAGTTATTTATGCCCCTAAATGTTTACGTATTCCATTTCAACCACAAACTATTTATCAAGCAAAGGCAATCACTGTGAAACAAACTCAGCCTTTTGCTTGTGAAGAATGATCCAAATATAAGCACTCTCTTCCAACTACACATTAATCTTCTATAAAATAAAAAGTCTGTGCCTTTTTCCAAGCCAGGAGCAGCAAAATGATTTCAGGATGAATTTTTTAACTACTCTGTAGAAAATTGTTCTTTTGAGAAATCCTGGTCAATATATTTAGTTCCATATGCACATTTCAAAGCATAATATATTGGTATTAAAGGTACATAACAGCAGCATAAGAAAAATAGTTATTAAAAGAGCAGTAGTTATTTACTTGATAGCAATTTGCCTTCAAAGAGTAATGTATAATCAGTTATTACTTTATGTGCAAAACTCATCCTATTTCTATTTTATTGGTCAAGATAATTTGTTTTAGTTTTTTAAAGGGTTGAATTGTTCATCAAGAGCTTAACAAAGGGCAGAGAAGAAGACTGAATTCCCTGGAGCTGGGCCCAGCTTTTGTTCTGACTGAATAATCTGCAATCATCCTGCAGATCCTATGCCAAACTGGACCCTGATTTTGCTACTAATAATTTCAACATGATTTGTTTGGACCATCACTTCCAGGCTGTCCAGCACTGTTTACAAATCTACTGCCTGCAGAGGGACTCCCAGAAAGCAGAGACCTCCCAAGTCCATCCCTCTGTGCTAAGGCAAGATCATCCAGTTTTAAAATCATTCCCCACAGCTTTTGTCCCAACAGTTCTTTAAAAAGTCTCAGTAATAGAAGCCACATCAGCCATGCCACTGGTAACAAGACACTTCTCTGATTGCTAACAGCAGTGTTAAACACTGCATTTGTACCAGGTGCTGAAGTAATTTTGATAAAAGTTAAGAATTTAATACTTCAAATCACTTAAAATTTAAATATGGCACATTGTTTTAGATGTAGTCAAAAAGTAATCCTGGCACAGGAATGTTTTTTAGCAATTGCTGTTTTATTCAGCATATTTTTCTAGCAGCTAAGTTTGATTGGTCCTGCTCCAAAGACAAACATTTATCCCTTCATGAAAATAATGTGAGGTACCTATGTCTGTAGTACAAACCACAATAACTGAGGCTATAAAACATACATACAGACCTGCACCATAAAGTTCATGGCCAGATTAATCTCTGAGTTCCTGTTTGTCCACACAAAATACTCGTCTACTGATTTGCATGTGAGCAACATACACATTTCTGGATTTTATTGTCATCATCTGTTTACTGGCAACTAAGAAATATGAAAGCACTGAATTCAATGAATAAATTATTTGCTGTCAACAGTCCACCAAGCAGCCATTTCTTGTTAGAACTAGAATACCATTGGTTAGCTTCAAAGGAATTCTTTTTCTCTAATTTTTCTTTTTTCTCTTGCGCAGATCAAATTTCTAGAATAAATCAGCAAAAGGAAACAAAACAAAACAAAATAAAAGCCACAGAAACGATCGTCCTGTGGTGTCTTGGGCAAAACAATGTGTGTCAGCCTAAAAGTAGGCTGGCAATGTTGCTTTGCCAGGGGCTGCCCTGGGCCAGCCACTCCAGCTGGCAGCAGGATCCTGCTGCAGATCCCTGCTAAATTCCCCAGCAGGAGCAGGGATCTCCAGTGAGGGCTCTCCCCACAGACATTCATACAACAGAAAACCAAAAACAAGGCAGCCTTTGCTGTGACAACTCCCATCAGTCCCCAGAGAGCTGCAGAAGTACAAAACAGCTGATAAAATGAAGACAAGAAGTCAACAGGCTTTGGAAGCCTAGGAACTGTTTGCCTGATAAACAAACAAAGGATGTTTGTGGTGGGAAGTCACAGGGTAGGAAATGGGGCTGGAAAAAACACCACCTCCAATGACACACGAGCATCAGTGCACCATCAGGGGCAGTGTTTCTTTCAGCTCTGTACGAGCCTGTCATGCTCTGAAGACACAAGTCCTAAGCAATAGATTGTAACTTCCACTGCCCCAAGAAGATGGTAACAAATTGGAATTTTTGTCCGAGATGTCCTCAGGAAGATGAGGACCCAGCAGGCAGTGGTGAATAAATGTGGCTGGGACACCACTTGACAAGAAATGACAGCTTTTCCAGTGCCCAGCTGCAGCACTGATGTCTACCAGACCCAGAAAACCACATCACCACCAAAGTGTCTTAGGGCTCAGCTACTCAAGCTAAGCTTTGCTAGTTAGTTTTTAAGACATAGCCACATAGTCACAGTCAAGTGTGGTTTTAATTGCAATCCAAATCTATTAAGGGTTGTTCAATTGCTATTCATCTCCTGTGCACAGGGAACTCAGCTAATCCAAACCATTTCAGGGCTTTTTTTGGCTGTGCTTTCTGTGCTTTGTGCTTTCTGTCTTTGAACAGAAGTAGGCAAGCAAAAAGTATGTGACCTATCTGTGTGGCTCAGCTTGAGACAGCTCCTCCAGACAAGGTACAAGCTAAGGAGAATGTTCCTTAAACTGCTCACACTACTGAAAAGGACCTGGCCTGGCAGATGGACTGGAAACATCTGAACATTTGAAAATATAGATTATGTGAAACTTTGCTTTTCAATTACTTTTTCCTAAATTTGGCTGGAAAAGGAAGATTTGGGAAGCTATCCAGGCAACAGACTAGGATAGGAAATTCTGGAAGCAAACCAGGGAATACAGACATGTGTTGTGCATGTCTTGTTAGCACCATGCCAAATCCAAAGGTCTTCATCAGACTCCTTGGCTCTGAGGGATTAATTAACAGTTGCTGCTAATGAAGAGCTGCATGATAGTATATCCCATATAATAATATGATATCCCATTTCTCTCATAGCAATGTGAGCTTATTTCAGTGAGTCCTGCTTTGTTTTGTATCTACTTTTCAGGAACTGAGAAGCATATATGCTTGCTCAAGCTCACAAAGCAATTTTGTTTGTTCTGGTAAAAGAACAAGGATGAAGCAGGCTTACCTGTAAACAATTTCTTTTTCTTTTATCAGTTCCACATTTTCCACGGATTACTTGTCACAATATCAGAAAGGCACAACTTGAAAAAAAAAAAGAAGAAAAGAGGAGCCTGACTCAGGCATTGTACTGCTGAGATAACACTGCAGAATTGGTTTCAGGAGAAAATAAAAGCAAGATAACATATCTGGAGTTCAGCTTGCTAAAGTTTAGGTATTATTTTGTGGTCCTAAAATACCTCACACTTTAGATACCTTACAATTAAAAATAACTACCACAGGAGTAGTTATTACACCAGAGTGCAATATTGGAAAAAAAACCACACTAGCAGTGAATCCCAGAGGCTGTGAGCAGGGACTCTTTATTTCTTGTCCCTAACTCATCAAGTGCTAAACCCCAAACTGTCAGTACAGCTCCCTAAAGCAAGGGTGTGACTGTGTGTGTGTGAGTGAAATGCTTTTACCAATTTGCCATTAATTTATACCTGGCTCAGCTCTGCTGACACGTTCAGGGCAAGCAAAGGGCCCTGCCCTGATCAGGGGCTGGGGCTGCCCAGGGTCCCTGCAGGCACTGCTCTGCTGGCAGAGTGGGGGCAGTGTGCCCCAAATTAGGTAGTTAGGGGCTGGGGAAGGCAGCAGGTGCTGCTGGCTGTGCCAGGCAGAGCACAGATTCCCTGAGTGCCTTTATCAGCCCCTGGAGCTGTGCCTCAGCTGCACATCACCCTGGCAGCCACAGCCCCTCACCCCTGCCATGAAGAAAACAGGAGACCCCACTGCAGCAAAGGCTGGTCAAGAAGCAGAGAAAGTTTCCCAGCTTTATTAACTACAAGCACAGATGACTCAAATTATGGCTCCACCTGTCTTTAATGGAAATGCATTTTAAATGTGTGTCTTACACTGTCAATATAAGTATTACCATGAAATCTTTTGCAAATATTAATGGATAGCATCTTCCTTTTAGTACAATTTTTATATGTGGCTTTTTCAGGTAACATTAAGAATGTTTGCAACCAAAACAGGAAATCAACTTTTTTTTTTTTTTTAATCTAACAAATGCGTTTGAGATTTACTTCTCATTTCTTACTGCATGTTGGGGCAACACAGATCACTTCTTATGGCTTTCTCTAAAAAAATTAGTTAAATTACTTAAATAATGATCTCAAATTTTTAATTCAAAGTAGCTCACATTGACACTTTAATGTAATTATGATAAAAGCATAAATAAAAGCACACCTCTTGAAAGTTAATTTAATAATTTGAAGCAATTATTTCAGTTTACATATGCATGGAATTAATTTTCTTACACAAAATTTTAAAATAATTTTAAAGCATTAAATTAAAAAGTAGACTATAAGCTATGTTATATAGTGGCATTGTACATAAATATAATATTATATTGTATAGTGAATTTATATTGCAAAATACTGAGGTACTGATGTTTAAAAACTTGAAAACTGAAGCAAATATGTTCCCATCCTCATAAATTCATTCTGAATTTAGGTTTTAGCATGGTTCAATGGGTTGAAAAGCAACAAATCAGCCCTAGAAAAATGGGTGAATGTCTTAAAAAAATAAACTATATAGAAACACTCCTTGCTCTTCATATTCCTTTCTGATTTACATTTTGATGGTGTGCACTGCTCTCAGCCCCCCTGAGTGGATGGCAGACTGCAGTTTAACCCTTGCTGTGCCTCTTCCCAAGGAAGGAACAAACCAGCCCTGACAAAGGGAAATGATGTCCTGCAGAGGAGGCTCCAGCACTGGGGGCTGACAAGCAGCTCTGAGTGGGGCAGGAACAGCCAGGAACTGAATGAAGTAAAATGCAGAGAGAAGAGGATTCTGGCTGGAAACTGCCCAGGGATTGTTCAGAGAGGATGAAAAAAAAATAAAAATTCGATAATTCCCAGAGACATACTGGTACAAAAATCTTTGTGCTATTAAATTCCCACTCATTTTCAAATTTCACTATCCTGAAATTTTAGCATGTCATACTAAATCTGTTTTCTCACTCTCTCTTCTACCCAGCTGTCTCTGATAGATACCTGTGAAGTTTTATTCCCACTGAAGGATCTGGTTACCCCCTGTCCTGGCTGGAGCTCAGCTGGGTGAAAAGGTGACATCCCCCAGCTCAGCAATAGCTTCTCACATCTCCTCCCTGGGAAACACTGGCACAGTTTCAAGTCACTCACTGCAAACTGCTCAGCATACAGCTCCCTAACCTGATTCAGTCAAACCCATCCGGCTCAGTTAAGCCAAAATCAAAAACACCCCCCCAGGCCAAGGGAGTTGTCAGCCCCAGCCCCTTCCACTGTTCCCACCCCACCTACCAGAGGCCACCAGATCCCCAGAGCTCCCACTTTGACTGATGGCTTTGGAGGTTTTTAAATACCAATAATTGCAGAGGGGTTGGTTGGTTGTTTTTTTAATGCAGTACAGTGAAAGGAAGAAACCAGCTCAAAATAGAAATGAGGGGAGAAGGATGACTTCTGGGCATCCTTGTGGGCAAAGAGGGGTGGCAGCTGAAGCCCCTCACCAAACCTGCCACTCTTCTGCAGAGCTGCAGCTCCTCTTCTAACCCAGATTGCTCCAGGGAGCCTTCCTTCAGCTGGTGTTCAGGGTGGTGGGCTTTCCCACTTCTTGAGCTGGCCAAACACAGCCTCTTCAAGAAATTTGAAAGATTTTATAGACTGCTCAGATTTCAGGAACATTAGCAATGCATTCTTTCCATATAAGGGGTTTTTTTCTCTTCACCCAGAAAAAAGGAGTTAAAGACTTATACTGAAGATGCAGTGACTATTTTAAGGCAGCCTGGTCAGAATTGTAACAGCTATTTCTGCCTATAAGGTACCTGCTAAGCTAAGGTGGTAAAGAAGGAAAGGGCTGTAGTTATTATGCAAGCACAGAGGAAAGGGATTTGGGGGAGGGAATGAATTATCACCCTGAAATTCAAGGACAAGATAAGGTATCCCTGAATCTTAAAAAGTGAAAGCTATTTAAGAAGAAATATGGCTTTGTACTTTTCCCTGGTTTTGCAGTCCCTATCAACAGTTATATTTTATTTAGTAAAAAGCATTTTTCAATTTGCATTTTGTGTATTTGCAGACTGATCTGATGTTACATTCCCCTTAAAAAAAAACCAAAACAACCAAAGGCAGCGTCCACCACCTGTCCTCCCACTACTAGCTAACAAATCTCATTCAGCCTGGGTTATTTTCTTTGTACCTTACAGACTCACTTTTACCACCTCCAGTTCTCTCAGTAACTCCTCAATATTGTCAGGCTAGGCTGCATTTATTTAGCTGCTAGCACCAGAAAGGAGGAATCAGACTTAAATCTTTACTGTAGATTTCCTTGCAATTTAACCCAAAAAAGCGATGGGGCATGCTTTTCTAATTAAGACATTAATTTTACCAGGCAAACATGATTCTCTGATCTACACTGCAAAATAGCTATAAAAGTAGCAAATGCTTAGCTGTGTGATCCATGTTCTGTGCTTGTCAGCCCAAAATGGCTCTCATACTTGCCATTCCATTACTGAGCTATTTGTTGCTGCTAACTTTTGTGGAGCCTTTTCCTTCTGCTGGAACCACGATATGGCAGAGCAGAGACAAGCAGCACTGCCAGCACTGAGCCAGCAGGCAGAGCACATCCCACTGAAAAAAAGAAAAAATCCTAAAAACTATGGTTAAAGCAAGACGTCTTTCCAAAGCTGGATCTGCACAGAATAAATGCATGGAGGTATTTCTGGGTCTCTGAATAGCTGTCCTGGAATAACCTCTCAGTGCAGACACCATGGATTCCTCTACACCCTGTAGGAAGAGCAGGCGTGCAGTCAGATTCACAAGCTGTCACCAGCACACAAACCTCAGTCTGCTCTCAGTTTTTAAAATATGGCTTCATGTACCAAGGCAGTTTTCAGCTAGTTCAAAACTCCATTCTCCTTCATCCTTAATTCCAGTGTTAATTTTTTACCATCAAACTAATTCACCTACTCTCCCCTGTACCTCTCCCAGCTGCATCCCAGCTCCACCCCATGATGTTTTCCAGATTTTGATTATTTCTTTTCAGTTTCTGTTATACCTCAGATGGCAAAAGTTTTATTCTTAACTGTTATTCCAGACAGAGCCTAAAAGGCAACCAGGTTCAGGCTTACAAAGACAGCACAGCCATTTGGGGCTGCACTGCAGACTGTCCCTAGCTCCAAGCCACTCCAGAGCCAGCTCAGTACAGTAGTGAAGGTATGAAACACCCTTTGTTTTTTTAAATTTACCCAGATGAGAAAGACCTCACTATCTTTATGCATATTAAGAAATTGCAAACATACACAACAGAGCCTGCAGAAACTGTGATCTTATAATGTAAAGAAAAATCACTGGGAATCCCAAAACCAAAATGACTCCAGGAAATTTTTAATGCCTGCAGAGACTGGTTCTTAGATAATTTAATAACCTTTTGTACAAAACTGAGGTAAAAGAGGTAAAATCATGTGGTCATCAAAGGTTCCAGCAAAGGAGCATCATCTCAGAAAGTTGTTTGTTTTTGTTAAACTAGATCACTTAAAACAGCTCTTGTGAATAAGTTGAAGGATTCTCCTTTCTTCTGAGCTAATGAATCCATTAGGAGCTAACAATCTGGACAGGACTCTAGTTTTCCAGGAGATATTGTCTGAGGCCTGAAGAGTTTGAAAGAGGCAGGCAGGTTTACAAAAGCTGTGTGGGTAGGTACCACCAATAAATCCTCTCAGTTTGGGATTTCTAGAACCTGTGTCTTCAAGAAATGAAAGCAAATAGTGTTGTTAAAGGTTTCTGTTGTGCTGCTCTTCCTTTTGACATGGTTATTTTGCATCAACTTTCCAACAGCGCCTGTGTTCCTCCCTAGCATGGTAGAAAGATATACTTTGATCTACCATTAGATTGAACCCAAGCTGGTTAAAGTATATATTTTCTTTTCCATTATGGCAGGAAAAAATCCACATTTTCTTCAGAAATTAGAAAATTTCACAAAAAAAAAAAAAAAAAAAAAAAAAAAAAGTAGAACACACTTCAAATGTGGCCAGGTGGCTCTGTCATGAAGTGGCTGTGGCTCAGCCTTGGGTATCAGTGCAGCATCAAAACCTGCACTTGCATTTAGAGATCCCAAAAACACAGCCCTTCTCATCAAAGGTTTGGTCATACTCCAGGCAGCAGAACTCATTCTGGAGATTTCCTTCCCCTGAACCAGTAAAGAATATCCCAGAATCACTAAGAAGAGTAGCTAGAAAATTGCTACAAGGGCAGAAGGTTTAATAAATCACACAGCTAAGTCAGGGGGAAAATGTTTTCTTCCTCTTACAAGTCCTGACAAACAGGAAAACATGATACTCCCAGAAAAGTTGGCTTTGTCCTTTCCCACTTTGGCACTCATAGTCCTGCTCTGCTGAAAAGATGTGTCTCTGTTGTATAAACAGGGATTTTTAAGTTTCTGAAACAAATTGGTCTTGCAGCTCTCACTGCTTGTCATAATAACCAAAGAAGAATAATTCCTGAGAAAAGTACAAGCTAAATCTTTAAAAAGGAGAAGAAAATGTCCCCTTTGTTGTAGGAAAATGTCAGCCTGATGTGCAACTGAAAAAGTCAGGGCTAAAAATGCTTATTGCCAAGCCACAAAAAAATTACTGAAATTGTGTTTTCCTAGTTAGTGTCTCCACAGATGTTTACTTTAGTTTTATAATAAATGAAAAATTAACACAAAAGCTATAATTCTGCAGTGCTAAATAAAGCATTTCATTGGCATGTCTAATGCATTAGGGTTCTGTTTAACGTAAATAAACATATCAAAATTTGTCTTGCCAACATCAGCAACAACATACCAAGGGAAAGCTCCTACTCCCTGTCACTTTACCAAGTCACTTTGCTGCTGCACTAGAATTATTGCTAATTAACAGAGGCAGGACTGAGAAGAAAATTAGGCCTCATCTCTAATGTGGATCTCAACATATTGCTGGTGCTTAACATATAAGTTTAGTTAAGAGAAACTAATTTTCTTCCTCTATACAACCACTCTTGCTAAATACATACTTGTAAATGTCAGGCTCCCTGATGAAGTAAATACAGTGTGAGTCATAAGCTTCTTTAAATGCAATGCCAGCATACTGAAAAAACTGGAAATGGCTTTTAATTTTCCCCTTAATGGCACTGAAGAGTGCATATCTGTGGGATGACCAAGTCTGACACCTGAGGCAGAAGCCCAGATGCAGTTTCTTTCCTATTGTCTGTAAATCACTGTCCATCCAGTGCTTCTTATTCCACCATCTTGCCTTAGCTTTTCTCTTCTCAAAATTCAATAAATCATATCATGAGATTTAATCATAGCTTTCTGTATGAGTTATGAAATAATCATTGTCTGCTACATTATTTCTCCTTGATAACTTTGTTGCATAGTAGAACTCCAGACAATGTCCTTTGCTTCAAATAGCTAATTCTTTATTAACAGAGAAACAACAGCAGCAGCCCATAATAATCCCTTTCATTATGCTCCAACACCCCAGAAAGTCCTTGGTGGTTTTTTTGCAATTTAAAACTCAGATACAGAATAAGGAGATCTCTCATGAGACTGCCAAGAAATAAAAAAAAAAAAAAAAAAAAAAAAAAAAAAAATTGGGGGGGAGGGGGGAAGGGAGGAACAGAAAATGTTTATTACTGGAGTTTAAACCTGGAATTTAGTATCATGGACTAGAAGAATTATAAGAATTGTTTTCCTCCAGAGATCAAGTTCTAGAGCTGATCCAAAGCACGGTGGATTCATGTCTGAACAGGAAAACCTGATTTGCCCCAGAGCTGCCTGCTCACCTTCCAAAGGACCAAGGGTCCTTCCCAGGCTGGCAGCCCTGCCTGGCTGGAGTCACAGCTCTGCCAGCCAGACCCCAAGCAGCACTGGTGGGGATGGCTGAGCCCAGCCATGCCACAGGCAGGCCAGCTGCAGGGAGCAGCCCCTGGGGAAGCCAGCTCTGGCTCCTTCTGGGCCCTCCAGGGCACTGCAGGCAATGGACAGAGCAGTGAGCAAGCAGCTGCAAAACCCTGGATTTGCATTTTGCCTGGATGTCTGTGTATGATGCTAGACAATTATACTGACTGGTAAAGACAAGGCATTACTCACTGCATCTAGTGGAAGTGTTGCTCAGAAAGAAAGGCAAAACAGAAACAGACAACTAAAATTTCTTACATGCACTCTCCTAAATTTCATCCCAACTTTCAAGCCATTTACAATTTTGCTAATGTATTACCTGTCTTTCCAGCTTTGTTTCTGGTTTGTTTCTCCTTTCTGTTTCTTTGTGTTCCTGTTGCTCCTTTAACAGCTTGGTTTATGCTGGCTAATTCTGCTTCTCATTACTATTTTTGTTTGTTTGTTTTTCTCTCAGCTTTCCAATGTTCTGTGTATTTCTGACTAGTTGCCTGTGAACAACTGTATTCTGTGTAATTCAGGTGCCTCCTTACATAAGAATCCTCTGTGAAATATTTGTTTCTCCAGTTACATCTGGGAAGCTCAAACTATAGACAGTTCTGCTCTAGAGTAAAAGATAGGAAGCTTGAAACATCTATTTTGCTTGAAACAAAAGAGGATTTAAAGAATCACCAAAATTAGCTGGTTTATGGAAATAGTTTGTATGGTCAAGACAACTACATTAATTACTGTCTTTCTCCATTGCATCTCAAATGAAGCACGACATATTCTTTGGCACTTCACCACCACCTCACAATTATTTTCTGCTACTGTAACTCCACTACCTTTAACTAAGGTAGCACTGATTCATCCTGCATGGGAGTGAAGGAATGAGGATAAAATGTTCTCTAGATTTATCAGAAGACATTTCCATGGATCTCATTTTGTGGTGACATCAGAAGCCAGCTGTGGCTGGCTGGCCATCATGGAGTTAAAATAGATTTACATTTGAAAATAAAAGATGTAACTTACACAGAGATGCTCTTTTTAAAATTCTATTTACTACAGAGACTTGAAAGGTTTTACTGCAGCAACTGAACAGCCTTGAAAGGATCCTGTGCCTGCTCATTTCACAGCTACCATGACACATATGGGGACTCAAATAAAAAGTGACCATGACATACAGCAACATGAAGTTCCAGAACCAAAGGGCTTGTGGAGTGTTCATGTTTCAAAATACAATTTTTGTCAGTCTTACTAAAGAAATGCATATTTACAAACTGTGGCCACACATTCTTTGCACTCAGCTTGCTAGAACAGCATTTTATCTGTGTATACTTTAATACTGGAAACAGATGGGGCTTCTGCTATGCTAAAAATGGAGCTGGTGGTTCAACTGTTGGCAGTAGAACTGGGTGCCAGCTCCACTGCTCTGTTTTGGGACTGCTTCTCCACAATTCCAGGCTTCCTCAGTGACAGTATAGACAGAACTCTGCACACAGAAATTCAAGGGGAGCTGCATTCTCCTGGGACAGCCTGTGTCTTTCAACTATTCAATGACAATTCCTTGTTAGGGGAAATAACCAACAGGAGGTATTTGAAATAACATTTTCTTACAAAGAAAACAAACAAATTAACAGAGAAGGAGAGTGACAAGACTGAAAGCTCATCTATTTGGGAGCAGTAAAGAAAGTCAGTCTGAATTAGTGAAGGCTCTCAACACACAGGTGAGATACAAGGGGTGAGATACTGTGAATTTAGAGCTGAACTCTAACAACTCTTGTAGCTGTGTTTTGTACATCTTTGTGCCACCCAGAAAATGGAAGATAATTTACCCCTTTTACCCACTTTTTATCTCTCAGTGTGTGCACACAGACAGCTGTTCCTGTTTTATAAATTCTGCCTTACCCAGCAGTAACATCTGGATATGGTGCACACCTACTGCTGTAAAGTGACTACACATTAAACTCCTGTGGCAGGAACCCTGCACTTTAATAGGAATTAAAATTTTTTTCAATTTAGCATAATTAACATTCCTCGTAAGCTGACCAAAGGCTACTTTATATATGTAGGTGCTCACAGAAGGACCAAACACTTTTTAATTCAATCAGTATTAAGTGCCAGTGGAGGCTGGGGGTCTGCTGCTAACAAGCCCTCAGAAATCATCACATACAAGTACTCATAAGAAAAAGCATGTGCTAGCTGAACTCCCTCACATTATCTGCTAAATTATGGTGTCCTATTAAAACATTTCATGTTGTTTGACAGTTAACAAAATTATGTAAGAACCAGATTTGTGAGACACCCTCATACTTCTTTCTGTTTAAGTATTTAATTAAGTGCAAACCAGCCATGAAGCCCTGGACTTGAGGATAAATAAAGGTTAAAGAAAGAAAAGTAAATATCAAATGGAAATTAAATGCAATAAAGGGGGGTTTTATTCATTGTGCTATTTTCTCAGGTTAAGCTTTTGTGAATTTCGTAAATGGCATCATCTGTTAACTAATTAAGCCAGATAGCAACTAAGAATATCCTAACAAAATTCTACAAAATTTTACCAGAACTATGAAAGATTGAGTGATACTGAAATGAGATGGAATTTTCTCCCACACATACTGTCTGCATACAACCCAACAAATGGACTAAGGTGGAGGTCACCAGTGCAGTTGGCATTTTTGGAAGCACATGAGTACTTTAGAAGCAACAGTATAACTGAAAATTTTCCCTGGTGTTTTCTCAAGCCATATGAATAGTACTGAAGAGTGCATCCTCCAGAAAGACAGGCTCAGCTCTTCAAATCAGAGAGGTTTGGAAAGCCATCTGCTCAGCACATGACTGTACTGTGTCTAATCAGACACCAGGATTAGAAGCCTTTATGAAATCTCAATTTCCCCATAGGGTTTGTCAGGACACACACCTTGGTGAAACCACCAGCTGCTCTTGAGAAGATTGATGGCAGAGAAGATACCCACAGTAAGTAGTTCAGAGTGTGCTGTCACTATTATGACTGCCTGGGGATTTTTTGACAAAACAGTTTTGGCTTGGAGCAAGCCTGCTTGTCAAAAGCCAAGCTACCCACTGAAACATGACCATCAACTGAACAGGAGCAGCACTACCAAGAGACATTTGCTTTGCTCTAGAATAGCTCATGGGCAGTCCTGTGACATGAACATCTATCTCAGATCTGAGCAGACCATTTTTTTCCCTGCTATTCTGAGGTTCTTCCTTGATTTGCAGCATGGTCCTCATTGCAAGGTGGTAGGACTGGGTTTCTCCTGGGTCCAGCCATGCTGGATGCAGGTCCTTGTCCCAGGTGCTGCTGCTGCCCTGCTGCTCCAGGGAGCTGTGTGCTCACCTCTGCCTGCTCAGCATCTTGTGTGGTGGGGTCACTCAAAACCAGTTCTGCAAAACTGCTGTTCAAATAATTTTCTTCTCTTTCATTAAAATTAAAAGGCAACACTCCACAAATGTTTTGAGCAGGAGACTTCAGGCACCAGCAGCTGAAGGCTACTGGCAACAACCAAGACCTGAAGCAGAGCTGGCACCTCCTGGGCCCAAAGATGAGAGCCCAGCCACCCAGCTCCTCTGCATGAGCTTTTTCCTGCTTTCCTTCCTCCTTGCAGGAAGGAAAGATTTACTTACTGTCAACCTCAGCACCTCTCTGTCACACCAAAAAGATTTTTTTTCTATATGAGAGTATACTTTTTCTGGCTAAATGAATATTTATTTATATAGCATTAAGTGACACAGCTCAGAAAGTAGAAATGAAGGAACCAGCAAACCTAGAATTTGGCAATTACTGACACAATTTCAAGTTTTTCAGGTCTTAGAAATGTGTTTTTTACCTTCTCAGCTTACACTATGATCTATAGCTTCAGTCAATTACCTTGAGTTTCTGAAACCCAAGCAGGTACTAATTATGTAGTCAAATGCACCATTTTATTGTTAGTATCCATTAATCCATTTAATTATACCATCACTATTCCTTCTTGATGCTCATCTTCCCCTTTCCTTCCCCAAAGCTACAGAGCTAATTTATAAAAGCCTTTCAGTTCCTATCTGTAGCATACAAAATCCTTTAAAAAGCTAATCTCAGGTTTTGTTTCATTTGACATTAACACATTAAGCCTCTGAGAACTCTCTGTATTGTGCTGTCAGCTCACATTTCTTAGTGCTATAGGACTGAAAAGATGAAAATTAAGTGGCAAGCCAGGGCTCCCTCCACCAGCACTGGTAGATAACTGGTTCAATCTCACCTCTTCAGCCCATTTTTGAAGGCAGCTGAACAGATTTTCTCCCTCTATGGGCCCAACTTCCATTTTCTCTGTAGCTGTAACACATCCCTGCTCTGAGACCCCACCAGCATTGCACTCAACTTGCAGGAACATCCCAGACTTTCAGTTCAGGCTGTGGGTACCAGCTCACATCAATATCAGCCACATCTTTCCCATGCTGAGGGAAACAGCAGTTTTTATTGCTTCTGTCAGGCTGCAGTGTTGTTTGCTCCCAGCCAGACACAGGACCCAGGCATATTTGCTTTTGTCACTCATGACAACAGCCTGCAGCTGATAAAAGATTGTATTTTCAGCTGGTTTTCTTCTGTTCAGACTGCTTTCACAGCACGGACACTGTGTTCCAACCCTCTGCCTGTGCACAGGGCTCTCTATTATGTGAGACAGGAGGTGGTTTGTGCAGCCCAAGTCCATTTTTGAATCTGATGGTCCATGGCCTGACACACACACCAGTGAAACAGAGCAAACACGTGCCAGAGTCTTCAACTGCAGAAAACAGAATTTTACAGAAACTTTGTGCTTGCACAAGCTCCTGTAAGAGGTGCAGAACTGTGCAAGAGGGGCAAACCTGTGCTTTGTTTTCTTGCTGAGGAGGAGGAGATGCCTATGCTCTGTGCTATGGCTATGCTATGTCATTTCAATACCCATATTGCAATCTCCAGGCCTTAGCAAACCCCACAGGGAGAGGGGCTCCTGCTCTCTGAGAGCAGCCCATGCACAAACTTCACTTCACACCAGCTGTGGCAGAAGGGCACCCCACTGCTGAAATGCTGCAGCTCCCCAAAGAGCCTCACTGCTGGTGCAGCTTGTTCCTGGACAGCTGTGATAAATCTAACACTGGTCAACATTTAGTCTGCTAAAAAGTCATCTCACAAGGCACACAGCAGATATCTTGGTCTCTGCTCAGCACAAATAAAAAGGCAAAATCAGATTAATTTCATTTGGGTGCTCAAGACTTCCCCTTGAAAAGCTGCTTACAGAAACCTGGACTAGCATGCAAAAAATATCACAAGTAGAGAAAATAGAAAAGTGTATTTCATAATATGCATACTTCTGTATGCACAATGCATACAGCAAATGTATTCAAATGGCATCAATGTTCCTATAATCAGAATATAAATCAAGAATTTTTATGATGGATTGTCCTGTGATTGCTTGAAAGTCAGCCAGTAGCTACAGGGAAGTTAAGAATAATTAATTTACAATGCATTTCTAAGTAAACTACCCATACCTACACACACACATAAATATTTACACACATGTATATAAAATGCCAAGAAAAATACACATTATAAACAGCCTGTGTAACAAACTAACCTGTTTTTAGATATTAACTTGAAAAATCACACAGAGATAATAATCAGTAAGTGCATAATTCCTGTACTGTATTCCTTTGAGACCTTTATTTGTAGGATTTTCAGATGTATAAACACTTGGTCAATGCTTATAATATGCAAGGAACAATACTCTCTACAAATAGTTATGCTAATATCATAAAAATACAGGTAGATCCTGAAAATGTCAGTGTAATCTCCTAATCCAAAATGAATTGTGGTCTAGTCACAGATCACATTAGTGGGTAGGTTGCTTTAACTTGCAAAAATAAGCAATCCTTTTTCTACAATGTCTCATGCTGAAATGCTTACTCTGCAGGAATTAATGATGCATCAGTGGGCTTAAAATAAAAACAATGTTTAGATTCTAAAACTGCTATGACTTTTGTAGAATTCATTGCAAGAAAAAACAGTGTTATGACTAATCCTTGCTAGATGCAGTCCTTTTGTTTACCCAACTTAAACTGAATAGAGGCGCTCTGGGTATTGGTGACTGTGGAGAGGACCTTGCAAACATTTTCATTGCATGAGAACATCACTCACTTCTGTCCTAAGTGGTTTTTAGCTTCTTTTCCTATTCTTGAATGTATCTACAGGGAAGGAAATCCATATTAGTTGTTTCTCTAGAGAAGCTCAAGAGGCAGGGTCTGCTGTCCCCTGCGACAGAGCAGCACCTGAGCCAGGCACCACACGATTCATTCAGAGTTAATGCAGAAAATCAGGCACTTCAGGAACAAATTCCCTTTCATCCAGCAGCAGACAGCTTATCCACTCTGCAGAACCCTCCCTTTAAAGTGTTTGCTGCTCCCCATTCCTTGGAAAAGGCATTTAGGGGAGCTAGCTCTTATGCTGATCATTATAAACAGCAATCAGCCCTGGTGGATCCCTAGAACTGCTGCCCAGTTTAATGAACCATTTTCATTAGGCCCTTGTAAAGAGCCTAAAAACTGCTCTTAGCAGCAAACTCTGAGATGCTTTTTGGCCTCTCAGCAGTGGGTGGGAGCGAGAAGGAGCCAGCACTGTCAGGGCAGCCAGTTTGCCACTGTGCTTCATCCTGTGCTCCACAGGATGGGCTTGGAGAGTCACCTTTACACACCAGGGCATCAACATTTCATTGCCTGGGGAGAAACCCAGCAGAAACGAGGCACAAAAGGCTGTTTACAAGCACACAGAAGAGGGCTGCTCTGGCAGACCTTGGGGAAACAGTCAGGACTGGAGTCTGAGGGAGGAGGAAAAGGCAAAGGAGCACTGAAAGATCCTGATTTCCAGCAGTGAACAGACCTAAGGCAAGCCCCAGCTTTCACATCTGACCAACAAATTATTTGCATTAGGCATGTTTACCTCTAGTATATATTCAATCATTAAAAGCTCTTGATGTGATAAATATTTTGTTTCTGGTACAGCCAGATCTCACACTACACAAAAACCATTTATTGCTGTTCTTTAATGTTCCTTAAATAACCCTGCATGTTTAATAGTGCCAGTGATTTTAAATATTATGATTACCTGTGACATTTTCAGAGTGTTCCCCTGCTAGGAAAGACTGCCTGGGAGTAGTTAGAGAGCAGCCACCAGGTCCTGTTCATTCAAAGTGGCACAAGTCCAGGAGAAGGGGAATCAACTTGAACCTTTGTACTAGGCTTGTAACAATATTTTGAAAGGAGGTTTATCCTGACGTGAACTTCCTTCAAAATGTAGAGCTTCTGATCCCAAGTGAATTGGCTTTGACATTTAATCAAATTCAATTTTTAGGAGAGTTTATATAAGATTTGAATAGACAAATAAAAATATTTTTCTCTCCATACATTATTATTCAGTCTCACCAAAAATTTATTTCATTTGGCTACAGAGCTGTATCTAACGTTGCTGAAATGTATCAGGCAAAAAGCTAGGACAAGAAGAGCACCTTCCCTTATTTTAAATATATGGCTTCAGCTCGGACTGCAGGACTACATTTTGTCTTTGAGGGCAGAGATTTACATGGCTTCATCTGCATGCACTACACCACATTCACTTTTTTGATTCTCTGAAGTACATGAGAAGTTTCAGAGTGGATAGGCACAAGCTGTACCCTTGAGGTTAAATCTCCAAGTGCTGTACCATAGATAATTTTATTTTTTTATGGCCTTGGAATTGCCATTTTACACAATCTGCAACACAAATTCCCTCTCGAGTTTTCATTTCACCACTCTTAGGACACGTGGATGCTCTGCACCTGGGGAATGCAGTCCCAGAAGACTGACTGTCACAGTCCCATCACCCCATCCCCACCCAGGCAGGAGGTTGTGCTGTGATAAGGCTCTGCTCATCTGTCTGCTGCGGGTGATATTCAAATTCAACACGATCTGGGACATGATTCAGTGAATTTCTTCCTGGCAGAAGGATGCAGGAAGATCTAAGCCAAAGTCTTTCCCATCACTTCACCTGAATATCTAATGAGAAGGTGGCAGGTGCTGAGAGAGTGAAGCAATAAAAGAAATAAAGCATCTTTCCTTGAAGGAAGACAAACAGAAAAGAAGTTTGTGTTGCTTTTCTGCTTTAAATCCACACAAAGAGGTTTGCAATCTCTGTAAGTTTTGTATCCACTACAGTTAGCAGATAAAGCCACTAACTACTAAAAATACATGGCTTTGGAATATGTTAGACTGTGTGCAAGACAGAAGACAGAACAGGGAAATACCTGCCTTGCTCTCCCTCCCCAAGAATCCATTAGAACCTGAGCAAGACAGTGCTTTAGTCTGAACTCAGATTGTGCCTCTTAAATTCTGATCAAAAGATCAGAATTATTAACAATTAACTATTAGTCAACATTGTTATGTTCTCAGACTTACATCTTGAAAAGATACTCAGATGTTGGAAATCATCAATGAGCAAGGCTGAGCATTTTTTCTCCAAGAGAATTCCATCCTAACTGCAGCTTGGACTGAGATGTTTTAAATATTTAAGTATTTAGAGACCAGATTTTATGATCTAATCCTCCAGGTATAGGTCCCTTTAAATCTCATTTTAATTAACAGATGGTGATTGAATGCACTAGTAAAATATTACTACTAGTAATGTCTTACTGCTCCTTCTTGATTGCACTGAAGGAAATAGATTTTCTGTAGGTTCAGAACCTATCCCCACGACTCTTTTATAGCTGAACAGAATAATCTACAAGAGACAGAGGTCATGCTGACAGGTCTGAGGACAATACTATTTCTTATTGATTTCTTTCATCTAAAAAAGAAAAAACCTAGTCCACTAGCCAAATGTTTGATCTAGCCAGAATAGCACTACAGTAGTTGAATAAATGACCCATAAATTTTCAGTAATTTACACTCGTTTTATGTTTAAAAGTCCTCATATAAAATTTCATTATCCCATAACTTTTCTGCAGTGTGTTGGTTAACACAAGAAGAGCTCTAGCCAAGTAAAATACAGCTATGTGGGTTTTATTATTCCCCTTCAAATAACCAGGCATAACATTCAGCCCTGATGTAAGAGGGCATATCTTAATCACAGTCATTAGGGTCTGTCTTTAGCTCTTGACTTTGAAAGCTAGAAAGATGAAATCTGTTAGATGAAAGAGAATGTCAGTGCTTGATGTATAAGCCTCCTTTCTTTCCTATTCCTTGACCATAAAATTTAAATCCATGGAAAATCAGAACATTTTTCTAGCACTATTATCAAGCTTTTATTCTCCAAGCTTTCACGTGAGAAATTATGAGGCTAATTTATATTTACTCTAAATCAATATGTTAATTACTCTACAGTCCTTATGTGTCTAACAGAATTAATGAGAAAAAGAAAACACTCTCTCAACCTCTTTATTTTCTGCACACTAAATGTCTGCAGAAGTTGTTTAAATGAAACAAAAGGAAGAATAATTTTAAAAATATTGGTTAATGTGCAGAGGTCTCTGAAGTCAGAAAATCTATTCCTTGATTATTTATATATAAACACAGAGATAGGTATATATACATATATTTCTCTGGATGAGGATTCAGAGAGATGTGCACAGTGACCCAGCAAAATAAGCTCCTGGTCACAAGACACCAGTATCAATAGGGCACAGCTGCAGGAATGGTTCCATTTCCCACATCCATTTCTGTGGAAGAAGAGAAGAACATTCATGTTGACAACCAGTTCCACAATCATCCAATTGTAAGCTCACAAACTCACATCTTTTAGGAGGGTACATCAGCAAAAGGAGGAGCAGAAATCATCTTTATTATTGATTTGCTATGTACCACAAATGACTGCACACACAGACAGGATCAGTCACTGTGCATCAGCTGCAGATCCACCACTAGGCAGGCTCACCACTCTGTTTGCAAATACTGTCTGTTCTCTGATTTTCTCACCTTCTCATGTCATTGGATGATTGTTAAATACAAAGTAGAATGGCTCCAAACCATGACCTTCAGACAAAGAACTCTTCATCTCCTTCCTCCAAATTGGAAGCAGATGTGGGTTCAAATATCTTTTTCAAATTAATCCAGGAAGAGGCTGGACCCAGCCTTAAACTTCTGGGAATTTCCCCAAGGGGAGGGTTAATGGCTGTTCTAAGAGGCCTTTTTTCCTTATGGAAGGAGAAACAAGACTTAAGCAGAAGAACTTAAGCAGGACTTTAGCCAAGTTAAAATGTGAATAAATCTATTGGTTACTGTCTGGACATCTTAAGAGCTTTTAAATCCACACTCCACCTGGTCTAAGTTAATTCAGTTGGATTTGAGACTACACCTATAATAATAAAAAGATAAAAACCAAACCAAGTTTGCCATATTTGCTGATTTGCTAAACCTTTGGCTTCTCTAGTGCAGCTTTGTCCAATGCTAACTATAAACCTCACAGAAATTGTCCAGGTTGTGAAATAGGTGAGGCCACACTGGGGAGGGGGAAAAGCTGGATGCAAAAGGTGCCATGTCATTTTCCATTCAAGTCACTATCAAGGCCCTTGCACACTTGTTTACTAAAACAAGTGTAGCTAGCCTGTCTTTGCTTGGGTGTTTTTCACTGTACTATTGATCACAAGAGAAAAAAAAAGGAGCACTTTACACCCAAGGACATTTGCCAGTAGTGTTACCTTGGATTAGAAATAACAAATATTCAATATGGGGAAAACAGGTTTCACTGGGAACATGCCAACAAAATGAAATTAAAACAGCAAGAGTAGGAAGCTTCAACAAATCACAAAGTGAGAAAAGGCAGCACCTTCTCATCTGTGAGGCTGCCATCTGGTGAAGATTTTTATCTCCTCCCTTTGCCTGTCTTTAAAGCAACAAAAGATTTTGAAATGCTGTCTGAGAAAGCAAACAGACAATAATGACTGTCCCAGCACAATGCAAGCCCAGCCCTTGCTGAGACAGGTGAGGAACCAGATTCTGGGGAAGGAAGATGTGCTATGGGGCTGCTCTGGGACAGTGCAATTTGTGTTCCTGAGCAGTGCCTGGGGGCACAACACTGCCTGCTCCTCTGCATATCACTATGAGGCATAGTAAGAGCATTCCCTTTTTTTTTCTTCTTCTTTTTTTCTTTTTTTTTTTTTCTAGTTTTAAACATATTTAGATCTTGTGGAGGAAAAAAGAACAGTAGATGATTTCCTTTCTAATTCCTCAGAGGTAAAACAATATTGAAAATTAATTGTATATTTTTAATATTAAGTAGAAAAACACCAAAAAGAAGGACTGAAAGGTTACCTGTAGACAGATGACAGACACCACACTTACTGAACAAAGCAAATTTCAGTCCAAGTTTCTGCTGCAGACTGAGCATACCAGGTCAGGTCCCATCCATGAACCCAAAAAAGTGCTCTAGACAAAAGGCCACTGTCTCCTTCAGGGGTAAAAGCCTTTCCTGCAAACTTTGCAGCAGTAATCCTGGCTACCTTGAAGGCTAAGGCAATCCCTCTACTGAAACTGAATAACACAAGCAACAGAGTGTTATTTGACACATATAAACCAATATTGCATAGGAGATGCTGGGTGTTAGCAATCTTAGACTTTGAATTTGAAGTTGTTAATTATCACAAATTATTCTTAGCACAAATATTCTTAATCTCTTTTGCTAATTCTGGACTTCTTTTTTTTTATTGCTTTAGTTACTGAAAAAGTCTCTTTACTTTTGATATTGTCATGTCCAGAATGTGAAACATAAAGACTTCTAGTCCCAAGAAGTCACAAAAAAGCAGGCATATCTTCTCAATCCAAGGGTTAAATAGCCCCTTTTACTAGTGGAGACATATAAAAAAGGCCTTTCTGGCCATAATTCACTGTAAACTCCATTTTTTAAATTCTAGTGAAACTGAACAATTCGAGTGTTAAAATTTGTATCAGCACTAAAGTAACACAACTTCTTTTCCTGACATGCCAAAGAGGAAATTCTGGCTTCAGTCCAGAGGAACTGCCCTGGCCTCACTTGATGGATGCCTTTTGGAAGAGCTTGTCTGGTTTAAGCCAAAAAATTGCCTCTCTTGGGAATGCTCTGCTTTATGAAGACTGTATCTACATGTGCAGCAGCTTCTCAGCTGTAAAATCTATAAAATAATGTCATGGTGTTATAACAATGTACTGTGAGGATAATTTCTCTACTATTTTGAATTTGGATGAGTACTGCTACAAAAACGTTTAGAGAAATTTAATCATAAAATAAATGAGCTTGTTAGTCTGCCATTCAGTGTTTAGTATAAGATTTTTCCCTACCACTGATTTTTCCATTGTCTGGACTATTTATTTTTCCTCTTGTGTTTGACCGTATGGAATCAACTCTTTTCTGTCCTCTGCAGGCATTCTGAATTGCTCTCATTTTCCTGTTTGACTGCTTTTCTGTCTCTTTCAAATTTCAGGTTATCTGCAAAATATCATTAACACTGTAGAATTCCTTTTTATTTGTAAAACATGCAGGACAAAAATATATGTCCTTGAAAAAGAACACAAAAAATAATAACTTCCAGCGAAAAAATTAACTCAATTCACAATATAACAATGACTCAAAATATTTCTGGTACTGCACAAAAATCCTGGACATACAGAAACTGTTGAGATGAACACCAGAACTGAGTAGAGTACACAGACCCATTTATTACCTGGCAAGATCTGATCCATGGGTCTAAGCCAAGGATAAACCTAGTCAAGCACATCTTGCTGACATCCACTGGAATTCTGGGGTTATATACTTAGCATCTGTTGAAATTCTTTTATTACATAAGAATATCCAAAGCTTCTAGGGAGTAGTACATTAAATTTATCAGCACACATGTTCAAAGAATTTAGGGACAGAGATTCTGTAAATAATGAAAGCACATCATTTATTTAGTGAATTAAATGTCATTTGTTGAAGCTGGCTCTTCTATCAAAGCCTATGATTCTTAGATACTAAACTAAGCACTGCAAATCTTATTTTGAAATGGACTTCAAAGGGCCTCTGCCTTGTGTCCCAAACTAGTAAGGCAGAACTAAGAGCACAAAACAAAATTAGTTTCAAATGTTTGTTAGAAACTCCTTATATTACTTCAAAATATTATTTTACATTTCTGAATCACAAGGTTTATTGTTCATGCATAATTTATGTTGTCCTTTGAATCCACAATGGAAGCTGCAATCATAAGGAAACAAAATTAATTTTGGCTTAAAGTAAATTAGAGACAAAGAGTATTTTGCCTCTTTTTCCACTACATTAGCTGCACAAGTCCATTGCATAGTGCTGACTTCTTTTCTCCTGTTGTTAACTAGGTAAACATGATGCAGTATATGGGGTCATTTTGCAAAGAAATAATGGTGCAAAAATGTAAACTAGAATCTACTCACAAAGCAGTACAGATCTTTGTAAATTGTGGGTGTATTTGACCTTGCTAGATATTTGTGACAGCCTGTCATCTCACTCTGGACAATTAACTCTGAAGCAATTCTAGACACAATGTCATCTGGTGGCAATTAAATAAGATCAAGCATTCAGAAACTAAAAGTGCACATGGATACCATGATAACCCTTACAGCATATTCATTGCTATCTAATAAGTATTGTAGAGGAAATAGAACAAAATTCTGAGAAAAAATACCTTGTTCTGACTCTGATACTGCTGCTCATGTCCTCTGCTTGATGCCCTCTCTTTTTTTAAGTACTGCTTTATCAATGCTTCAGGTTGAAAAAAAAATATGCTCCTTTTAATTATTTCAGAATTATTTCAATTATGATCGAACAAGACAGAAGTGAATGTAATTGCTTTAATGTTTCAAGTTTTAGATTAGCTCTGGAAGCATCTGAATGCACATTCTTTCCTATTTTCTCCTTGCTCCCATGTGAAGAAGGAGTTATCTACCAGCCTTACCCAGCAATAAATTAAGGAACCCCCCTACTGTCACAACACTTCTGAAGATTGCTTCTTCACCACGTTATTCCAGAAAGAGTAAACAGGTGCATAAGAGTGAAACAGGATATTTGAATAAATCACAAAAAAGTGTATGTATTTCTCAAGTTGAACAAGGTTGCCCTTACAGAATTTATCATCATAAACATCATGATTATTGGCATACAGAAGTATGTCTGCTTGCTCCTGGAACACATAGCACAGACTTTGATCATTCCTCCTTCTCTGCTGTGGTTTCTTGGGACTGGGCTGCTGTGGCTCTGTGCCTTGGAGAACACCATTTCCTGATGCCAACATGACACTACATACACGTGTCCCTATCCTGGCATGCAAAGGACACAGCCTACCACCCTCAGAGCTTTCTCCTTGTTCTGGTGAACTCAGATGACCTGGTTATGGCTGTGTCTCTTCCTGCTGAGAAGCTTCCATCAAGAATTGTAGCCAGATTAATTTTGTGTTACCACAGAATGAAACCTGTGATTTATACTCTTCCCTTTCCAGACCCTCAGGAGCTCTGGGTTCACCTTCCCATCACGCTTCTGCCATGCTCTTCCTTTGCCTCTTCCCGTGTTTCTTTCAGGATTTCCCACTGGTGCTCTTTTTTATCTTGATAAGGCACCAAATCTCTTGGTTTAGCAATTCCTTCATCTGTCTGACAGCTGCAGCTCCAGCAGCTGTCTCTGAGGGCTGTGTTTCCACTCACTCCAGGCTGCTCCTCAGCCACCTCTGACACTGCCTCCCTTCTGCCTCTTCCTTCTCAGCCATAAGCTGCTGCATTTCCCTGCCTCTTTCTGGTTACAGTAGGTTCAGCTTTATTTTCTGCCAATACAAAGAATGAGGTTGCCACTCTTACCAGATGCTCAATCTGTCCTTGAATCAAGGACAAATGCTCTGAATTTCAATCATACACAGGTTGATTTCACTTCTAAGGGGCATGAAAGTGTGGACAAAACCAATAATTATATCATCTTCCCACTTCCTGTTCTGTCATGGTGCTTTAACTAGTGATTTGATGCAAATTGTATTTAATTTGCTTTATCTACACAAGACAAAGGATTTCATTGAGAGGAGGAGATGTTTTAGTTAAGCTCACATTAAGCAAACACATTAACTACAACCTGAATAGCACTTCATTTAATTTTTTCTTCCATTGAAAACAATATTAAAGTAATAAAAGTCTCGTGGCAAAAATAATTTCTCCAGATTAGCCTTTTTCAGTGATAAAATATTTTGACAGCATGCTCAAATTTTTTCTTATACTTCAGTGACAGGCTACAGCTTCCTAATGAGGTAGCTGCCTCTGCTGTATATTTTTAACAAATTCAGAAGATTATTAATTGGTGCCCATAGCTTCAAGAAAAGCAGGTAAGACAGTCAGCATGACTACAAGCCAGTTAATTTAACATGGACAAATTCTCAAATCCTCTATCAGTTCATCAATTAAATATAAATGCTGGTATATCATTACAGCCAGGCATGATGATTTTATAGAAAGCAGACATGGACCAAATCTTATTTACTTATTTGATGAGGTCAAAATTTGCTTTAAAAAAAGATATCTTGAGGATATATTTAAACTTTTATAAGGCATTTGACTGATACATAACTAACAACATCTGATCTAAAAATTAGCACTATGCTTTATTAATAAAGCACATAATGAGGGAACTTAAAAGTGGCCCACGAACCCCTAGAAATAGTCATGATAGGGAAAACACCATGGAACTCAAGTAATTTTAATATGATCCCTCAGGGTTGGTGCTGAATTTTGGAATATATCACATTTTCATATACGGTTTTGAAATAAGGCTAATGCAATCTTAGAACAATTACAGCTGACAAAAACAGATGGGATAATAAAGAGCAAAGATGGAAGAGTTATATAGAATGATGTGAAGTAATTCAGCATATGAAACAATTAATATTTTAATAAATATTTTAATAAATATTTTAATAAAATCACATTCACATTATAACCATAGAAAGAAAAGTGCAAATCCTGCCTACAGAGTGAAGGGTGTACTGGCAAAGCAGTGACTTAGAAAGAATCTAGAGTTAAAATGGACAAAAAATGATAAACAGAATTGTCTTATCATTAGTCTCAGTGCTATAAAGACACAAGGAAGGTTAACATACTCCTTCAGTATATGAACCTGGGATAACTTCAGTGCATTTTTTGATAGCACTGGCATGGAAATTATGCTTCCAGTTCTGGTGCCCACATTTGGAAAGTCATGGCACAAAACTGAAGAGATAAAAATGAAAAAATTCAAGTCATATTGCCTATCTTTTCAAGAAAAGACCTACAAGGATGCTGAGTCATTCCAGGAAAACCAGGAAGCAGAGGAATACAGGTCAAATTGAGCACATTCAAATTGGAAACTCAACTAATTTTCAACTGCAAGAGTGATGAAGCACCAAGACCTTCAAATCAAGACAGAGTACATCTTTGGAAGAATGTCACAGACATTTTACAGCCCTTGGTTCTATCAATTTATTATAGCTTAATGAACAACCTGTCAGAAGTAATAAGAAACCAGCTTGAAGCTCATTGTCATCTATGACATCTCCCATTGAGCTAAGGACCACAAAAAAACCCTGTGACATTTACAAAGTTTTTAAACCTTTGAAGTAACACTTGAAATTGAAACAGAACGGTTCCCTTCAGCCCAACAAATTCTTTTTCCTGCCTTGGGGCACTTATTTGCAAAGAGCTTTAAGAAAAGACCACAGCATAAATGACACACAGACTCTACTCTGTGTATAACAAAAATAGATTAGGCCAGATCTTCTATTAGCATAAATCACTGAAATCACTTTTTTTTTGCTCAGTCTCACAGGAAAGGAGGAAATTCCAAAAAGTAGGGTTTTGACAGACACGATTTTCACATAACCTAAAAGAAGCATGAACTTATTGCTCAAATAATTGCAAGACGATTCAAAAATATTTTGTGATGGTGTTCAAACAGCTTGGAAAGGCTTTCCAGGTTAGAAAGTGTGAAAGAAGCTACAAAAAGTTTTAAAATGTGCATTGGATCTATAAATTCAACCAAAAAATCCAATTCAGTTTACTGCTTCTCACTTCTTTAAAACTGAGATTACATCAGAAACATCCCACATGTGATGTTTAACTTGCACTTTAAAAAGTGCAGAAGTAAAAATCTTCTCAGTATTCCATTTTGGTCTATTTAATTCTTATATAATTTGTTTATTCCAAGGAAGGATGTAAGGAAGATCACTGCAAAGAACCAGTAAAGGTGAAAAACTAGTTTCTCCCTTCAGAAGATAACATTTCCTAGGAGAAAGCAGCTGAAGCTTACATATCTTGTCACTAGAATGTTGCTCCAACAGCATTAAGCTATTAGAAATGAATCACTGGCAATTCCAGAGAGCAACATGTAGGCTTGGGGGGAAAAAAGAACTACAAAAATTTAATCATGGTATTAAATCAGCTGCGTTGAGGACCCGCACAAGCAGACTAGTGCACAACCTTGCTGAGAAAGCCATCCATTACAAATGCAGGGCAGCAGGTCCCAGTCTTGTTTCCCCAGCTGAGTTTTGATAAGTGACAGACAGCAGCACCCTCAGGTGAGTCCCAAAACCTTCACAGATTTCTAGAAAACCGGCTTCTCCTGAGCAGTCTCTGACCTGTTGCTCCTGCCTCTTGGTTGCCATCTCCTCATGGCAAACTGTGGCAGTACATGGAGAAGCCTGGGAGGAAATTTGCCTGTGGATAGTGAGAAAAATGGTCTTGAGAATTTCAATTTTGTCCCCACTGTCTCTCATTAGGCTCTTGTTTACCAAAACACTTATTTTCCTAAATTTCCATAAGCAGCTAGCATAATTTTTGAATTTATTCTTACCATCCTTAATGTTCCCTGCTGGTTTTAGCTGTAGCTGGGCATTGTCATTTATAATTTGGTACCTAAGTACCCAAGCAATGTTTTTGCATCCTTCTTTTCTGTTTTTCTTTACTGATGTTCACCTTTTCCTAGATCAAACCTTGGAGAAACCTCTCCTCAATTCATTCTCTAAGGGAAATTAAACACATAGCTACATAAAGAATGTTAAAACAACAGATCATGCTCACCAGACAGACATGAATACACAGACAAAAATAGAAGCTTGCCTTTGCTGTTTTTTTTAAAAATAGCCCTTTCAAGTCACCTTTACAGGAGTTAGCTGCAGGAGCACAGAATTCAAATTAGGGAAAAGCAGCATTTCCAGACTCACTGAGAGCTGAGTCCATCTGCTCCAACATCCTCCATCTGACAAGGGTTAACAGGAGATCTTCCAAAGTCAGACAAGTTCACTAAGGGCAACCACAGCACAACAGGAGCTTTGAGAAATCAGCTTCCTCCACCACATATGAAGGGTGCCTTCTTTCTTGAAGCATGTAGCTTTTTGTAGATTTTTTCTTCCTACAGTCTTTTTTATTTTCATCTCCTCTGATACATCAGGAGATTTTCTCATCATCTATTAACCTTTTTTTGATCCTATTAAGCTTCTGGCAGCAATGATATCAAGAGACAGTAAGGTTCAGAGGTTAATTGTGACTTGTATTTAAAAAGTACTTCCTTTTTCCATTTTAACTGTGTTCATTTTTAAATAATGCTAAAATAGAAAGTGAAAAAAAAATCCATAGCACAGTTTAAAATTAAAATGAAAGAAGAGAGAGAGAGTTAAATTATGACACTCAAATAATTCTTTCCTGTAAGCCCTGAGGGAAAACTGATGTAACTGAGAACTTAATGTAAATTGCTACTGTTAAGGTTAGATTAGAAAGAAATTTTTAAAAATAAGTCATTTAATCAGCTCCTCAGCTGGTGTGAATCAGTTCAGTTCTTTGGGAGGTTTTGAGCCTGGAGTGATTTATATCACTTGAAGATCATGCCCTTTGATCTTTAAATATCCAATAATTTTTATGGATCTCCTGCAGCCTTCTTTTTTTAAATCATAGTGTACAGAACCAGACCTTCTACTTCACCTGTGGCCTCACCTCCTTCTTCCTATGCCTTACCCTCTTGTTCATAAATCCCAGAATTAGATTTATCCCTCTTTCGCAGATCCTTATTTAGTTTGTGATCCATCCAAGATCATCACCTAGTGAGTAACTCAACAGGGCTGTATTTTTAATGCTCCCTGTCTGCCTACAAACACACCTCTCCCCCATGTATTGAGCATCTGAATTTACTAAATTTCATCTCACTGATTTCAAATCACTTATGCAACTAATCAAGACAATTTTGAATTGTAATTGTGTGTCTCATTTTTCCTTCAGGAACTGCCTCCTGCCAGCCAGAGATTGTCTTTTTTAGCTTCAAACTCAGTTCTGCATCCAAATAATTTAATTCAAGCAATGTAACAAGTAGCACAACACTGGCATACTGCTGACTACAGAGCCACCTTAGGACTTGCTGCACCAAAGCTCAAACCCAAAGACTTCAAGGTTTACTTTCCTCTTTCATAATATACATATCACTTCATTGTGTATAATAAACCTACTACATAATGTTTTATTATTTAACATGGTTGAATTGGATGATCTCAAATGTCTTTTACATTAAATTTAAAATTACCCCCAGTTGAAACCAGCGCAGCTACATCATGTTTACACAACTTTATAATTCTTCATATATTTTCCTGTCTTACTATAAATATCACAGAATAAGCTGAGTTGGAAGGGACCCATGGGGATTATCACGTTGTACTCCTAGCCCTGCACAGCTCCATCTCCAAGAATCACACCATGTGCCCAGGAGTAATGTCCAAACTCTTCTTGAGCTCTGTCAGCTTTGGTGCTGTGACCACCTCCCAGGGGAACCTGCTCCTCTGCCCAGTCACCCTCTGTGCAAAAAATATATTGGTGACTATGTCATGCCATGTGTCAGTGGCTTCTTATGCATAAGCCTGGATTGATGTGAAGGATGCTAACATATGTAGGAAGATTGTATTGCAGCTACACTCCTCTTTTCTGAAAGAAACAGTTTTATACCTTCCATTTTCTTTTGACAGCTAAGGAGTCAAAGGAGAATTGCTCAAAGCTGCTTGACTTATGCTAAAAAAAAAAGCCTTCAAAAGAACTGAGCATGCACAGAGCTCATCTCTGCCTAAACACCTTCCACTTGTTCAGGGAAAATGCAGAAAAGGTTGACACATTCACTAACAAAAGGTACAGTCTATTTTCAGTGTCAGACAGCCAGCAAACAGAACTAATCTTGTGGACATATACTATGCAATGCAGGCAGCAATTATTTCTTTCAGAAGGATCCAAGGAATACAAGTGCTATCCTCCTATTCATCTTCTAAAAACCATTGGTTGTGATCACCTACTGGGATTTATCTTACCTCCCTTTCTCTTCAACACCCACTTGCAGAAGGATACACAACCTATAAGTTTCTCTGTCAAGAACATACAATTGATTCACCATTTGACTCCACAGATGTAAACATTGCTATCTGTAAGATGTCGCAGTGCTTGGCAGAAATTAATTACTGTGCAAAGAGCAGCAAATTTCTCCTGACCCTACAGATGGCTGGACAATGATCCAGAGAGTAAAGTACTTCAAAGAAGCAGCTGGAGCATAACCTGGTTTTTCTTTCATCAGAAACATCAGTGCCCTATTTGTAAGAATCGACCACTGATTAAGCTTTGACAAGTCGAAGGAGAAAAGACACATAAAAGGCCATTTTTCATCAGGACACACATTTAGGAATATTATTTGCAGCCAAAGATGATTGCCTGTTGACAAAATTACAAAACACATCAGGATTTTCAAAAATTAAGCCCACAATCTACTAAGTACAGAGATGCAGTGCTGTGATAGATGGTAGTGAAGGTGCTCAAAGGAACCTGAAACTGATCAAGACTTGGTCCTGTATCTCAAAAAAATAATTAACTCATGGCCTTTGCAGAGCCTTAATAAAGGGTCCTTTATTTGGAGGAGAAAATAAATTATTTTCCCTTTTTCCATAGCACCAGAATATGGCTGTAAATAAAGGAGGTGTGGGAGTGGTCAGGCTTCCTGTGCAGCTGCAGAGATGGCTCTGCCCTGTGACCAAAGTGTCTGAGTCCAGCTGGGATGCACTGGTATGGCTCTGTGGACTTGCCTCCAGGCTGACAGTGCTGTGTGATAGATCAGCATTGGAACTTTCTTTCATGACCACCGAGTGCTATTTATTTGGCTCAATGTATTTCTTCTCATTATCAGAGTTAGATGTCTCTACCTAAAAGTCACTCTTTTACTAAATTGGTGTCCAGGCAAGTTCCTTCTCCATTTGCCCAGGAGAGGGGCTGCTACTGCTTGGTTAGCTGCTCTTACAGTAGCCAACATCAACACTATACATTTTCTTTCACTTTCCTCATCATACTAAGGCTGCTGAGTCTTTTTATGGACATTTCCAAAGTATGAGCAGCACTGCCATATGACACAGTGTCATCAAAGAAATAAAAAAACACATGGTAGTACAAACTGAAGGACCTCCCTTAATCCAAAGAATAAATATTTTCTGAGGAAAGCATCAATGCTTAGAGAGAGTGCTTCAGTGACTGAGACACCACACAAATCAGCCTTGCAAGCCCTGTGTCAGATGCAAATTGGTGTTAAATATCTGGTGGCAAAGAGTGAGAAAGATGACAAGCTCTTTTATTCGGGAACTTGAGCTACAAGTAATTGCATGCCTGACACTCATTTTAAGAATGTAACTGTCTGTGTTCAGTTGGCATCTTGCTGATCACCTTTTCTTGTTGAATGCCCAGAAGGTACATTCGTTATTATTATTTTTACGGAGACACTTCAAGTTGGCTATTCATTTAGTTTTGTAGTATTCTTTTGATGGCACAAGGTTAAAAAACATCTTTAAAACACTTTTTTCTATAATAATGATTTTACCTCCAAAAGCTGACACAGCAAGGAAAGAAAGAAAAAAAAAAGAAGTGTTCACAAAGGCACTTAACTGCACCATAACGACACTTCTCCACATAGGGACCCCCACAGACTCTAATTTGCACCAGTGTGAAGCATTTTCGTGATTTGTTTTGGCCACTACAGTTGCAGAGATTCCAAGAAGCCTTTAAAAATAAAGATTTTGACAGCTCTCTGTTTATCAGGAGGCAATCAGGAATTACAAACTTACCAGAAGAGGAGAGCTGGCAAAAAGCATCATTATTTCCCTTTACTGCAAGATCTAGAATACCACAGGCATTTTTAAAAAGTAAGGCAACCTTTCAGAGTGAGGGAAAAAAAAAGATGCAACATTAAAATACCCACCTTCTTAATAATAATTTGCATTTCAGTTTGCCAAAAAACGACTTGACTACTCTCTTTTATGTGATTAGGGCAATTATCAAAATAATGCCACTAACTTGTGGCATACTTGAGTTACTTCACCTGGTGATATACTTCAGATGCTCATTTTTATTCAGAAGGAAGATCCTAGAGAGAAGTAAATGCCGGTTATATTTTAAAGGGAGAAATACAGGAAGCCTTTGAAAGAAATATTCAAGACTCAGCTGTCTATATCACCTAAGGAAACTCAATGCAGCCGACCAGCCCAATTTCCCCAGCTGGAGAAGCAGCCCCGGGAGCCGCAGCTCCTGCTGCGCTCTCCGCTGCCTTGTCCCTTTCCCCACCTGCTGGTCACGACGGAAAGCAGCACAGCACCAACGCACCCTGTAACGGGAAAATATCCAACTCACGTCTGTCCTCACACCCAGCTACTTCCACGGGCCACTGATATAATTGTTCTGCTGTTTTCTTACTGTTAAAATTGAGATTAGAGTCCCTGATGAGGCATTTGAGTAAAAAACGAATAAACGAATAACAAAAAAAAAAAAAAAAAAAAAAAAAATGAAGAAAGTGCAAAATATCTGATCATTGAAGTTTTTTAAAGACAAGACTTCTTCCACTTGAAAGCATTCCCCATCTGCTTCGATTCCAGACACAAGAAGGAATATGGCTGCTGGGCTGAACTCTGTAATTATGTTCACAGCACTGTCAGATCATAGCTAGCAGGTGATGTGTTCACTGTGGGATTTGAAGCCCCAGAAATAATCTGCCAAAACAAACATTAAATAAAAAGAAAAGAAAACAAAACAAAACAAAAAAGCCAAACAAATGAACAAACAAAACCAAAAAAACAAACCTAAATTATTATGTCTGTACTGTTCCATAGCACAACAGAGATAAGGATAGCAATGTCTCTGCACCAGATAGATTTTCTCACAATGCACCAAAGGCCAGTGAAGATACACCATGCTGGTGGGAAGTAAAAGTGCTGCTCCTAGGAAAGGCTACACAGTCAAAGGAAAGAAAAAAGTGTGATGTACTGACAAAAGACAGACATCTTGAAAAACCTCTACTTTCTCAATATTTTGTACATGAGAAAAGGGCAAACAATTTTCCCTTCCTCTCTCAGCTCCATTTTTTTGGATTAAAACCTTCTAATGTGAAACAAAAAGGCAAAGCAAATCAAAAAGGCTCTAATTTCACAACAGTTGTATCTCTGTGTACACCCCACTCATAATGTAAATTATCAGCTAGGGCACTTCCCTTATTGCTTATTCAGGACAGGCTTTCCAGGAGAAGACTGTGGATTTTGTGTGCAGTGTCTGGCCAGCTGTCAGACAAGACTGACTGGCAGCTCGAAGGAGGGTGCTCTCACAGCATGGCAGGTGCATCCAGCTTCAGCAGCCAAGTGCTGCTCCCTGGGCATCCAGCCACAGCCCCCATACCTGAGGAAGGCTTGATACAGCTCTGAGCCAAGCACAGGAGGGCTCACAGAGAAAATAATGCAGATGATTAATGCACTGATCTCTGAACAAAAATTTGCTGTGATGCTCCTGCCACGAAGGCAACCAAAGCTACACTCACCTATTTAGGGCTGCTAAAACCTGTTACAATAAAATTGCAGAGGGAAGAGAGGAGCTGTGCTGCAATGGCCAAGCAGCTTTCATCTAGCAGTATTGTAACTGCACCCAGTCAGAGCTGGCCTGCAGCAGAGTCTAAGAGATGGTAAATGAGCACTAACACCTACACTCAGGTTTGAATGTCAGTGCTCTCTGAACCCTGCTCCCAGCACACAAAACTCCCCACCAAACCACTGCCTTGTGAGCACAGTGCTGCTGCACCAGGCTCCCACAAGAGAAATGTGCCAACACCTCACAGAAAAATTGTAAGATGCTACTCACAGTTCCAGCACTACACAACAGCAGAAAATCTTGATTGTGAAAACTATTCCTTGTGGAATTGTGTCAGCATTACATTCTGTGTGAATTCCCAATTAACTGCAATTTTTGTACGAAAATACACTTTCAGTGATATAAACAGAAGCAATCAGCAAGAACAAAATATATTTTCTGACATCAGTTGATGCCAAATGTTTAGACATTTTAGTGGATACCTGCCTCATTATTTGTTTTAGCTGTCACTTGGTAGGATTGTTACAGGTTTTATATTTCAGCTCTGTTTATTCTCCAGTATCTACCATTACTATGTCCTAAGGAAGGCTATTGATTGCACACTCTTGCCTATTTTATACAGATAAAGCTAGATCCCAGCTCATAAAAATATGGTAAGATCTCCAAAGACAAAAGAGTTAAGGGGGATGTACACTACCAGGCTTGAGAGTTGGGCATATGCAAACCTCAAGCAGTCCTACAAGTACAGTCTATTCAAGCTAGCATTTAAAACTTTAAATCTGAACAAACAAGCCCCAAAACCTGTAAGAAGCAGCTTGATTTTATTACAAAGCATAGCTACAAACCTGCATTTACTGTCAGCAATCTGTAAGATTTCCTCTAGAAATTGCTCCACATCTGGGCTAATAATTGAAATACTGACAGTAATATTGTAAATAGACAATCCAAATAATAAACACAGAGAAAATCTTCTGGTTTGAGATGTATTAAAAAATTAACTGTTCTCAAGCTATACAGATATATTCCATAAGTAAAAATACAGTCTCGGAATTTGCTGTCAGTTTAGGGATGAGCAAATAAACATTGTCCTTTACTGTTTAAGGGCAAAGACAATCACATAGTTCTTTGTTATTTAATTTATTTCTTCAGCCTTAATGAAGCTGTAGCTAATGTACAGATGGAAAGACAAAATCTCTAAATGGGCAGAATTTTTTATTGACATCTAACTGCTCTTTATACTCTCACTTGCATGAGATATCTACACAGCAAGTATTTAGCCTCTATAAAATAGGCTTCAAGTAAAGCTGGATTAACTAATGGGTTGTAACTAAAACTTTTTTCCTTAGTGAAGAAACTAAAGAGTATAATGACAGCACCACGTGAACAACTGAAACTTTATGCTTGAAGTCCTTGTGGGTCAAGAGCTTTTTTCATTGAGTATTTCATCCATTGTCAAAACTGGATTAATGCCATTTTAAGGCTGTGGATCACAACAAGGAAGCAACAAGATACAGAATTTTCATAAAACAGAGCCATTTTATGCCTTCAGTGGTTAGTTTCACATACAAATGTGGAATTATATAAGGTTGGCATTTGGATGCAAGAATCTGTGGTTCTCTTACCACTTCTGCAAACAACAGGGAAGTTTCTGTAATTCCAAGGAGATCTGCTGGCTGGCTGACTGCAGGGATGCCACACCTGGAAGGGAGCAGCCCTCACACATCTGTGACAGAACTGAATGTGGGTGAGTTCAGAAACAAAGCCTATACAGAGGAAGGCAATGTGCTACTCCTAACAGCAACTATTCTAGTTATCATAGCATTGCACAAACACTAAAAATGTAGTTTTAAAACTAATTCACTAGTCTTATCATGTGTATATTTGCAACTTTAATGAATCAAGCATATATTTCATTCCTCTTTTAGTGTAAAGAAGAAAAAAAAAGACCTCAAAACCAACCTTCTTGCAGCTTCTTAATCCTGACTTCCTCCAAGTCCACCTAAAAGGCTCCACAGGTGAACTCAGAAAATCAGCATTTTCAAGTAAACACATCCTATCCAAAGGTGAGTTATCAGGATAGACATCAATGACTGGAAAATAACTGAAAATCTGTTTTTCCCTCATTGCACCATTTGGAAATAATATCCATCTGAAGACAGCATGAACTTAATTTTACAGAGGCCTCCTTCTCAACAAACATACCAGTATGTTTACCACAATAAATAAGCCTCTTGAGGAATTCATCTTACTCTGCACTTAGCTGAACAAAGGCTAACTTAGGCAATCATCCTTTGATTACATTCAAGTTCAAGCAATTTCCTCTTTTCTCAACTCTTGCTGTCTCAAAAAGCAAAACATTTTTCTGATTCTTGTAACAGTAACTACCTTATCAGCTGTGTTCCCTTTCTGTGCAGTCCTGCCTCATGGGAGTTACAGTTTCCCTGATTTATTCTGTTCTTTCCCTTAGTCCAATAACCTTCACTGAACAACACCCAACATGTCCTTTAGTAGGTAATTCATCTCAGAGTACTTTTTCCTTTCCTGAAATCTGCAAATTCTGTACTGTCTGTACCACAGCACTGATTAGAGCTGCACTCAGGATCTGATACCCAACACAACACAGCAGATGAGAGCTACAGGAAAGGCTCAGAGCCCACACCAGCTCCTGGCAGTGGAAGGCCAGGTACCTGTACTACTTAGCATATTGGACAACCTGGTATCTATGTCAGTGCTCTCACCTCCACATTTCTTCCTTAGTAACTCTTTTCTGTAATTTTAATTTTGCCCTTTCTTCAGTAGGTTTTGTAATCAAAGTCTTGTCTCAGTAGATCAGAGCAGAGTTTCTACACTATCAATGTACAGAGCCAGAACACAAGTCCTTGTCACAAAGCTTGCACAGCACATATTGAATTTTTCAAGTACCTAACAGATATGAACTATGACACCAGTTCAATGCCTGTTACTGAGTAATGACTGGGTTCACTGGAAAGTTGATAGAATTATAGAATTTGTTAGATTGGGAAAGATCTTTAAGGTCATCGAGTCCAACAATTTACCCAGCACTGTCAAGTTCACCACCCTGTCCCTTAATGCCACACCCACACATCTTTTAAACACCTCCAGGCATTGTGAGCGATTCCACCCTTTACCTGGGCACCCTGTTGCAATGCTTGACACATCTTTTGGTGATGGTTTTCCTAATACCCAATCTAAACATCCCCTGGTGCAACTTGAAGCCATTTTCTTTTAACCTGTCACTTGTCACTTAGGAAAAGCGACTGGTTCCCACCTGGCCACAATCTCCTTTCAGGTTGTAGAGTAGTAAGAGCCCTCTGAACTTCCTTTTCACCAGGCTAAAAAGCCCCAATTCCCTGAGTTGCTCCTCACAGGACATGTCCACTAGACTCTTCATCAGCTTCATTATTCTTAGAATGTGCATTTAAAAGTTAAACCTTCTCCAGAAAATAAGAGTTTATCAAAGAAAATCATAACTTCCTCAAGGTGCTAAATGTTCTTTCACTTTGATACACAGAAACCCCACCATCCCAATACTATTAAACACATTTTCTACTTTTACTCCTTACTTGGAAAATAAGAAAAGGAAAGGCCAGGTTGGATGAGGCTTTGAGGAATCTGATCTAGTGAAAGATGTGCCTGGCCATGGCAGGGGAGCTGGAACTAGATGATCTCTAAAGTTGCTTCCTATGGAACCCATTCTATGAATCTATGACAGCATGGCCTACAAACCCCTGAAAACCTATACCTACATCTGAAGGCTTCCACAGCCATTTTCCAGAAAGTTGTTCCTGCAAACCAATTACTTTGAATCAATAATAAAAGCAAGGAAAGGACTAAGAAGGGTATTATATAGTATTATTACTGCATAGTAACATGGAAAGGAAGCTATCAAGCATGAAATCTCTCTCATTTCTGACTCCCAAGAGCCACTCTGAGTTATAAGAAACCATAAATCCTCCTGTTGAGGAACACACTCGGTGTAGGTAGGAAAGTGAGCAGCTGCAGTGTGAGCTCCAGGCAAGAGGCTGAGAAATGGCACTCTTTATATAGGAAAGGGCCTGGGGACCTGTGGCACCACTGGACACTCAGGGATGAGGCAAGAACTGAGGACACCCAGACTTTGTGTGATGGGCCTGTGAGGGTATAAAAGCCCAGGAGTTCCTCTGTACAAGGTCCCTCATCAGACACAGCAGCTTCAGCTGTTATTTTGTTGTTGCACCAAGTTTAAATTATTTTAAGGATTGAGACATGTGAGGCTGTGCTATGGGAATCCTGGGGCCAGGGAGTAAAGGAACCTTATCTGACTGCATGAGTGTGGGGGTGCAGGGAGTCAGGCAGGGCAACCATGGGCTGACTGGAGCTGCCTGCTTTGAAGGGGCTTCAGTCACAGCCCTGGTGCTGTGGGTGTGGCTGCCAGAGTGGCACGTGCATGGTTGGACAGAGAAGTTTCCTTAACACTCCTTGAAAATGTGGAACAAAACAGGCTAAATTTCAGGGTTTGAAAATGCTGCATCACGTACTTTTGAACTGATTAAGTATCATGAGGAGTTTCCCAGGAAATTAAGTTTTTAAACTTTTCTACTTATGCAAATGCATGCTAGATAAGCCATGACAAATCCAAAAATATATACATACTTTACTATATCTATTCTCTGTCAATAAAAAAATAATTAGAAATACAGGAGAACTTGTAAACCAACTGCAAAATAAGATGCACAAAAATGAGGAAAATCCCTCCATACTGTACAGATGTTCACGCACTAGCAGTCCCAAAGTCAATCATAGATTCTGTTATGTACATAAGCCTAAACACAAGTTGCAACATTTTATTACTGTGTATGTTTTTTCTTTTTAATTATCTGAGACTGCCTTAGCTCCTCAGTCCCATGGGCATATGGACAAGCTTCAGAAGGTAAAGAACAACCATCAGGATGATGAATGAAAAACCAGCAGAGGCGTGTTTTAAATGCTTCAGCTGAAAGGCGCCGTTTCACTTCAGGTTTAGCTTTACTTGGGGGTTTCTCTTTTCTCCAGTCACGAATATGAACTTTTCCATTCAGAACTAAGATTTAAAAACAAACAAAAATGCAGCTGTTAGTAGACAGCCATGGCAATTATACTGGAAAAAATTGCAGTGACTTTCTGTGAATAAAAAACATTCTACAAAATGGATCACTCAGGCAAAACCAGATGAGCCATTTGTACAGAAACAGAAAGAAGTACACAACAAACCAAGACAATGTAGACACAGTACAAAGAAGACTTGACTGATTTCCTTGAGAGATGTTTTACTGGAATGCTGAATAGTTTGAGGCACCTTTGCATCATCTTTGTAGAAGCTTTGTTAGTTCATTTTAAATATAGCAGTTGGGATCATTTAGACTGAACTTAAATTACAAATTTGAACAAAAGAAGTTTCAACTTCAAGAACTGTAATTCTTCCCATGTTTGTAACTTTATGATTCCACATCTAAAATGTGATTACCAGCAAGTGTCTTCTACTACTTTCACAGTTCACTAATCCAAAAAAGCATTGAACTGAGGAGATGACAAGTCTAACCCTTCATGTGAACCAACACTGAATTATCATTGGCTCATAAAGATTCAGCACTTTGAGCTTTTTAAATTCATTTGTTGTGTTAGGATCATAAACTGCACATGCACACTTGTGAATCTGTCAACTCCTTAAACAATTAAACAAAATAGATGAAAGGAAGTTAGCCAGAGAGGAAGAAAAAAACAGATGACAAACAGCAGTGAAAATCAAGAGGGAAGAATCTGTCACTTTTAAGTTGCCATGCTCTACTTTCATATTCTGCATTCAATCACACTTTCTGTATCAGACACCTGTAGCTTGGGATAGTTAACCAATGCCATTCTGCATTTGATAATTGTTATTCAAAAAGTAACAAGTCCAGTGAAAGCTGAACATCACACAATCTGCACTGGATGAATTAGTGTCTTCATGTTTCCTCATGATACACAGACAGATCTGTACTCCATGTCCTTCTCTGTCCTCCTGGGCAGGAGCAATGTCCGTGGAGACCACCAAAGTTTCTTGTTAAGGTGACATGCTACTAAGGGAAGATTCACATGACCTCTCCCCAAGCCCTGGGGAGTATCCCTGTGGCATAAATTACTGAGATAGACTAGATTGTCAGACCTTTCTTTATAGGTTATGCACTGGGCATCCAAGCCAATTTAAAATGCTCATTCCATTTACAGTGTAACACATTGCAAAACCTATTTCACCTATTCCTAATGATGAGGGAGCCAAATTCAGACACACAAACTCCATGCAACCAAGTCTTTTTAATGGATGGTAATTCAGGAGGATTTTAATAGCCAAGTGCACAGAAATCTTTAGTGGATGCTAAACTTGCTTAAGATGACCACTGGGAACAAACAGGTTGCATAATCAGATTACTTGCCATGGATTAGTTGATCAGTACTTTACAGGAGACTTAAAACTATTAGGACATAACACACTTTGAAGCAACTTTAATACTGATAAAATCTTGAAGATTTTGTATTACTGCAAAGCTACATTTTAGTTTTGCAAAACTTCACACTGACAAAAAAGCCCCAAACCAATTACACAAAGCATACTGTCACCACACATTATAACAGGGAAAAAAAAGCCCCAAGCCCAAAAATCTACCATCAACAAATCCAGCCAGCCATGGAGACCTGCTACTGAGTTCCTTCTGCCATGCTACCACAGCTACATAAACACATAAAGCCTCACAATTATAGGTTCTTAAGGAGGCTAATTTTGTTTCATGTCAGCATTTACACTTTGGGGCTTGGTACAGTCACACCAAGCCTCAGTTAAATGCTTTAGTAAAGTTGTTCTGTATTTGACAGCCTCAAAACCAGGAAGAAACAAAAATAAAAGGTCAAAGAATAGCATCAAATTAGCCCCTCAAACTAAAGGTTTGTCTTTTCAGATACAGCCAGTGCAGAATATTTTGCTGATAGACGCCTTACCAATCTCATTCATAAGACCTTTACTAACAGTATCTTGGACCAATGGGCACATAAAAAATACTCAGCTTTCCACAAAGATACAAAAAGTAGTTTAAAAAACCACCACCATAGTAATTTTTCTGTTAAGTTTAACTGAAAAGGAGATAGAATAAATTATTAAGGTAAAAAAAAGAATCAAAACTCAAAACTCCTTTTACCTTCAAATACTTGATGATTGTTCTTGAGTAGTGTCTGCAAGCCTCCATATTCACTTTTCAGCTTTTTTAAAGTCTCTTTATTCAAGTGTTCTGCCACTTCTCTCAAGGAAAGGCTTTCTGCAAGAAAAAAATGGTAAAATTATTAAAAACTTTTATATATAAAACCTTAATACAATTCAACTTCTATATGAGGTAATGATATGAGCAGAATGTTGGAATTATCTACCAGTACTGCAGCAATCTTTTTCTCACAATATGATATAGTGTACATATTTTACATGTATATTGTTTGCAAAACAGCAGCTTTCATTTTACAGGACTCAGGTCAGAATTTCCACAGTAAGACACACTTTTTATTTGCTCTGCTTTTTTTGCAGTAGCATGTAACCCTCATTGCAATAAGCACTGTTTACATGCATGTAGCATGCAACAATATGACAAATTACAGTGAATAAATAATAAAAACAGATGGAAGAAAATGGAAAGATGGTAGTAGTGAGAACTGACTACTTATACAATTAACAGCAGCTTAACATTCTTTCTGTTCCTAAAACTAAAAATTCCTAATCATGTTGTAACCTCATGGTACTTTGAAGCACTTCTTACAAACTCTTACAGTGTTATAGCTAATTATTATGTTAATATTCTAAACCATAGTATTCTCTCCAAAAAGATTAGAGTTGTGGGTTTAGTTGGGCTTGGTTTTATACAAATGGATTCTGTAATAGTATTTAAGTGTAAACCAGGGAAAAAACTCACAGCAATTTCAAAATATTCTTCTATGTGCAATAAAACAGTGGGAAAAAAAAAGCACCTTTGATTACGACTGCATTGTTCTCAGTGTTTCCTAAATATCTATTCACAAACAGTTAAACTTGCTGGAAAAGTCATGTTCTACCAGCTAAAGATAATATAAAGGAAAGATAACCTCACCTCCTTGATTCCAGGTATTCTTATTTCCACCCTGCTTATCAGAACATGATTTTTGGGGGGCTGCATTTAACAGCAAGTTTGCCACATTGAGAACCACTTCATCTACAAAATCCCGAGGGAGGGAAGCACAATTTCTGATTTGTTCTACTTTTTCTCTGGGTTGAAATCCAGGCATCCAAACAGTACCAGCTGTCTGAGTCTCATCTTCAGGAGGTTCTGAGCCTGCTTCTTTGCACAGACCACCACAGTGATCCTTGTGGTTAAATCCAACCCTTCTGTCACAAGTGGCCACAGTGCAGGTCCGACGACTGTCAATAAACTGTGTTATCTGCTTGTCAATCAGAGCACGTTCTGCAGCTGGGTAGGTCCTGCTTTTCCCAATAAAGCTGACCTATTTTAGCAAAAACAGGTAAATCTCTATCAGAGTCCTGTACTTACACCCAGCCCCACAACCTCCACATGTTTATGCAGGCTTCTCAATGCCTACGATAAAATCCAATACCAACTCAATGCTCAGTAACACCTGAGGGGTTTTTAATTCCAGTCTTTGAATACTGGAAGAATAAATCCAGTTAACAAATCACAATTCTACAAACAAATAGCATAATCACATGCTATACAATCACACAGCAAAAATATTGCTCCTGACCCTCAGATTATTTAAAGTTAAATCTGGACTTTTCTTCCTACTCTGAGAACATTTCACTTCAAATTTCATTGGACAAGAAAAACTGCAAAATTAAGTACAAAAAAGTAGGACAGGCAGCTAGAAAAATTAAGGCAAAAAAATAAGGTTTTTTTAAGTTTTCCATCATATAGAGTGACATAAGAGAAAATCATGAAACATTTCATTTTTTCCTGTTTTAGGACTGTACCTATAACATTAAGAGTAGACTTCCTAAGAAAACAATGAGTATTTTTAAAGTCTTTTCAGAGCCTACTGTATCAGATTAAAAAAAAAAAAAACACAGAAGCCCTACAGAGGCCAAAATTACCCTTTTTGTTGATGGAATTCTAAGGCAATCTTCTTCCACATGAAAGCCACATACAAATCCCACTTGGGCAACAAAATCAAGATATTCTCTGTATTGAGTTTTCTTGCTTTGTCTTCGCCTGTATTTTCCATGGAAATCAAAGAAGCAGCATGGCAGCACGAAGTAGCAACATGAATAGGAAGACCTACAAGAAGGATAACAAACTGCTGAACAGTAAGTTGTTTCAAAACACAAAAATTTAACAAACAACCTATCAGATAAAAGTAACAATGGGATTTTTTTATTAAGCAACAGAGCTTCATGCAATAATATTTACAATTTGCTCTTTCAATTGAACTATTAGTTTAGTCTAAAGTATTTGATGTAGCGACCTACTTTGCCAACTTACTTTGCAGAAGTAAAACTCTAAATTACTGTTGCTAGCTGTAAAGAGCACAGCAGCTCAAGGCAAGGCAGAACCATAAGCTGGTATTTACAAAAAAAAAAACAAAACAAAACAAAACACGACAAAAAAATAGCTTTACATACAAGGAATAAAAAACAGTTTTGAATTTCAAAAGCAAAATCCTGCACTGAATTCTAAGAGAAAGTAAATACTGCATCTGCGCTTCTCCACAGAAAGAAAAACACTTTGCAAAAATAATCAACTTGCATCAAAAGTAGCCAGTCTTACAAGAACAACAGGTGTGGAACCTAAGCTGACAGTTTTTACCAAGCCCACATAGGTAATTATGGAGGGGTTGTTTGGTTTTTTCCTGCCTGTTTGTTTCTTTGATTCCCTTCCATCCCACTCCCCTCCTTCTGCAAAAAATACCTAGCTGCAATTACAGGTATCCATGGTGTCAACTCATCTGAATGGTTTCCTATGAGCCAGTCAGTGTCTGGAAAGAGATGACTGTCACCTGGAATGATACTAGCTTCCTGAAAAACAGAACAGCACAGTAAGTGAATCCTATTAGAGGTCTCTTTAAAGCATTTTATTTAAAGCATTAAGCAATAATATAAAGTAATACGAGCTGACAAATACAATGTGAATGAGCACCACAGACACCAACGTTTTTCCTCAGTTAGCAATTTTTTATCACTACAGAGAAGTAATCAAGCAACACCCACAAAACATGGGTCACAAAAAAAGTGGAACAACTACTCTGATAAAAATACCTAGCACTTAAATAGAAAAATACAACCATATAATATATATTAATATAAAAAATATAACAAATACACTAAATTATGTTTTCTTGCCAATCTCCTTCTGTCACTTGTATGCCTGAACTCAGTTTTTCAGAAAAGCACTTAATATGTTGTCTTGCAGCCTACAGGACTCACACAGCAATTAATCAGAACACAGCTTCATTGTTATTTTCTCCTCCTTCACAGATGCTGCCCAAATAAAATCCTAGTATACAGAACACCACTCTGTACATGCTATCATTCACATATAATAAAATAATAACAAATAAAAGAAAGCCCAAATAAAACCAACAGGATGAATTCTTCATACAGGTTAAATTCAAATGTTCTACAATGCGTATAATGTTTGTGCCTCACAAATAAGTTTTTACACTTTGAACTTAGTTCACTTTGAACTAAGTTCTCAGCAGAGAAAGTACTGAAAGATGTTGAAAGTTGACACTAGGGTAAGTAGACACTCTTCCCTGAAAATATATATGAACATTAAAAGAATTATTGAGCAATTTTAAAAAAAATTTAGATTTGAATTTCCACAGACCTTTGGGAAAAGTTCTGAAAATTATGCCCATAATCTCTTTTTATACAGCAAATATAAGTTTTAAGAGCTTAAAACTCACATGTACATGCAAAGCAGTATCCATATAGGAATTAAAGAATAAAATAAAACAAATCCACTTATTAGGGAATTTCAGACTATCTTGGTCACTTTCCAAATCCCTCTTAAAGATCAATATGGTGATTGTTCACTTTAAATTGTTGGCTTTAAATACTACAGCTGATTTTTAGATATGCATCAACATTTCTAGATACCAAATGTAACAAGCTTTTTTTGGCAGGTTACTGGATGTTAAATTACCAAACCTTTGGTAAGTGTTTTCTTAAGGTTGATTAAACACATTACTCATACTTTACATTACAGTTTTGATCATTCAATTTAGGCATAGTAAGAATTATCAGTGCCACACTGCCCATTTTGCCAGTCACCCCTAACCAAATTTGTATTCACCACGTCTGACAGCAGTTTGGATACACAGAGTGCCACCTGTTACATCCATTTACATTGTTAGTATTGTACAGAACCACACAGGTGGCAACATCCACCCTGCAACTCATGCTGTAAGTAAAGATCAAAACAAAATTAGCTTCAGGGGTAACAACAGACTGTGAGCAGCTGTTTTTTCCTTCTGTGGCTCCTATGGCTACAGGAGCCTTGCAAAATAATGTCCCTTTACTGTTCACTGTCTAACTCCCACTAGCACAAATCATCACTTTCCTTAGCATATATTTTTATTGTTTCTTTCTGAGCAGAAAAAGAAACATGTAACACAGATAGAGAGACAATGCTGCTCAGCATGATCAGATGTGACTTAATACAGTACAAACAGAACAATGGAGCACCACAGCTTCATGTTTGGGCTGTTTGTTGAAGCTTTTCAGTAAGATCTGCTTGTAGACAGCAGCAAAGGAATACAGTTTGGGCAACCTGTACCCAAAATACAGGGTGACAAAGAGAAGGCCACACAACACTGAAATCTGTGATCTCCCATCTGTGAAAACTGATGTTCTTTCCTAATTTAATGTGTTAGCATCCAAAGATATGTTGAATGCACTTTAAACAACACTACTAGAGAACAATCACAGGTGGAAAATTATTTTACTATATTGGGAGCTGACAATTTTTGATAGAACAAAGTAAGAAATTTTAGACCTGCAGAACAAGAAACCAGGAACACCTGACCTCCAAAGGGCACCTGCTCATTGGCACCACACTTATTCATTAGAGTATCAGATTAAGAATGCCTGGAAGCAAAGTGAATGTTCCTGTTCTCAAATTATTCATAAAAATGCTAACATGAAACTTGAAATATAATCCCTTTTGCAGACTCATTTTCCTGTTCATTTTTGAAGGTTATTATTGCAATTATTTAGGTTGGCTCTTTTGAGGTTCAACAACAATTTTGCCCCCAAAACAGAACATAGCACTAGAAGGTCAGAATCACTTTCAAGAAAAAAATCCATAATTATGACTGGTTTTATTATCTTTTATGAACTAGTGGTGCAAACAAAGCTGCTTAAAATTGATCCTCTGGTAAAAAGAAAGCTTGTTTCATGGTGTGCAGATCTGTACATGCAGGGACAATCATGCTAGTGGTTCTTGGCTGAGAAATAAGCCAGTTGCAAATATGCAAGGGTACAATACACTATTTTTGTCATAATTCCCTTTACAACTTAATTTACCCCCAAGGGATATGGGTATCATCATACCAAACCCATGGGTCCCTTCAGACAACTGTCTGTACCCAGTATGCTTCCTTACACTTGCATCAATACAACCTGAAACAATGAACAAATGAAGAAATGGACAAGTCAGTAAGACTGACATACATTTCCATAATACCTCTAAATGCGTCTCTGGTCCATACATGTCCCATATTTTTCTTCTCCTCACATCAATTCCTCTGCCTGAATGCTGAAATATTTGAAAAACAGAAAGATTCAATTTAAGTACCACTTTTAGCAGAAATTTCAAATAGGTTCAGTAAATGTACATATTAACTTTGATTATTTCATTCATGCTAAATTTTTAAGACACATAACAAATTCCAGCTTTGCCCTTTCAGGCAGAAGCTGAATACTTTTACTCCCCTCCCTCCCTCTGAAATATGAAGGGAATTACTAGGAAACCTTAAAAATATATCTGGTTCAAAATTTTACCTGGGCACACCTACTGAGACTGCTCTTGAAAATCTGTATCTCTACAAATGTAAAAGCAGAAGTGTCGATTTTTACTTTGTTTGTTTTTAATATATCAAAACCTTTCACAAGGTGAGTCCTACTGCAGTATCCACAGGGCTCAAAGAAGAATGCTACTCTAAGCAGTCCTTGGTGGAGAACCAGCTTTTAGCTACTGAAGCCCAAACAGTTTTACCCTGTTTGAATTAAAGGGAAGCGGAAATAGACTGGAAACTAAATAAGGAAATGAAGAATATGTAGTACTTGAAATTCAAGAACCTTGTGCAGAACCAAGATTACTAAAAAGTCTCATAAAACTCTCATACATTATTTTTTTGGACAGTCAATGTTTGTCAGCACTGAATGAATGAATGACTGACTCACTGAATGAAAAGTCCACACAGAAAACAGCAGCATATATTACATAAAAGTTTTCTGGCCACACAAGAATAGAAACCTTGTGCTAGGAGAACTTGGAACATTTTCCTACTCCCCCAATGACATCCCTTTATCTAATAAGAGATATTCATTTCCTCTATAAATTTTCCCATGTTCTCCCAAAAGTGGAAAACGCAATTTTCTGAAACAGACAGACCCAACTTAAATGGGTTTTGTTTGGTCTCACTTTTCTTTTGTTGCTATTTCAGAAACTATGTCTCAAGAAACTGAATTATGCTGTTGCCACATTTTTACTCCCACAAGTACAGTATGCTGTTACACATTTTTAATTAAGAAATCTCAGGATTACTTTCAAAGATATAGAAAAACATTTTCAGAACACCACAAGTAGAATTGAGTTTGAATAAAAGTAAGTTCATGAATACGTCTTATGAGAAAGAATCTATGGAATAAAAATTCCACATTCCTTTTTGCATTAACTAAAATACTCAATTACTTTTTCCTTTTTCCACTTAGTTTCTTAGCTCAGAAAAAATAGCCCTGAATTTAAATGAAATACCCTAATTAAGATAAATATATTCATGGTTTCTAATCCTCTGGTAGGATTTTCTGTTAGTAACTAGACAAAAATCCTGTTTTAGCAACATGAATTAATTTACTTGGCTATTTGCATACCAGATAAAAGGAAAGCATAACAAGAATACTGACACTAGTTTTTAATAAATATTTTTTAAAAGTATTCTATTTACCCCTTCATTGTTTAGAATATGAACCAGCAAACCATTTCCACATCCAAGATCCACAAATGACTGTTTCTTGGTCAACCCTTTTTCTTTTCTCTCTTCTTCCCAAATAATCTAAGACAAGAAAACAGAACATATTAGACTTTCTTCTCTCAAGTTTCTCTATAAGAAACCATCAAAGGTTATTGGAGATCATAGGAGAAAGCTGGAAAAGAAGACTTGAGAGAAAACATTCACTGCACTCACAGGTAAAATAACTTCAGAGAAAAAAAACCCAACAAAAGACAAAGCACTGTTTATGGAGTAGAACAAGAATTATTTTGCAAAATATTGATAGTTTTCTAAGTGCTAAGGACATCCTCCACTCCGTTTTGAGTCACTGGGAGTGGAAATCAATCAGGGCTTTACAACTCTGGGCTAGAATAAGCATAAAAGTAAAAGAAGTTGCCAAAACAATGGGTGCAAGAGAAGAACAGTGGAAAGCAAGGGAAGTATCAAGTAAACTTCACCAGTGCCTCTGCAAGTAAAACCACAGATGCATTTATATCCACTGTATTAAAGAAAGCATTGATGGCAGAGCTGAAAATAAACCCCAAAATATTCTTTGTAATCACTTGGTGATACAAAGGTACATGCAACACCCCTTTTACTGAACAAAGCAAGTTAACCTAGCAAGCTAACTGCCCCAAATTCTACACCAGCTAAGGGACTCCAAAGCTTTTAGCCAAGTTCTAGTCCCTGATCTGTACATAAGTAGGTACTTTTACAAAGATACCTAGTCCATAATTAGAAAGTGGGCGTTTCTCTGCAGAGCATGGATTAACCTTTACCACTTTCCAACTCTTTTTCTTTCATTGAGAAGTTAGAGACCACACATTCATAACTCTGCACTATGACTTCCAAAAATCCTGAAGAGTATTTAACTATGAAAATTGGTATTTGCAACACTCACCTTCGAATATCAGTTCTGCTAAAGGGAAAAAAGATGAAGACAAACATAGTCTGCTAATCTCATGGATTATGTTTTTAGATTTGCCAATCACTGCACTTTGGCTCTAGGCAGTATCCCAGAAATCCTTAATTACCTCCTTCACAAATCTTACCTATTTTCCAATTCCTGCAGAGTTTTTCACAACACAAACTCAACAGCTACGTCCTTGGCCATGCCCCTGGACAGTGGGTGATCTCAATACGATTGCAGAATAAAATGAGGTCAACATATAGATGCCATAAACCCATAACACTGGACCTACCTTTTCTTAACCACCTGTGTAATGTACTTCTAAACAATGAGTTTCATACACCATCATATTGAACATTTTGCTGCAGGTTAGATTACTAATACCACTCTTTAGGTTTTCATTTACATAAACTGCATACTAAATGACTTTAATAACTTTCTGAAAACTACTGCTATATTAGCCAAGACATAATCACTGTAAAGCAACATTCACCTGTATAAAAATGCTATCACTCCAGAATTTTCTTGTGGCTACACTAACTTTCTAATTTTCAACATTAATATTAAGTTGGTGGTAAAAATGGTAAAGATGAGTCTACTACACAGCTCTTTCCACAAGCCAGTATCTAAGATCCTAAGCAGTTAAATACTTAATTATTAAAATAAATTAGTCCTCAATGAGTACTGTAAACGAGCTAACTTACTCACAAATACTGATTTAGTTAAGATGCTATAAGTATAGTTCAATGTAGACATGCTCTTATGGCAAACAAAAATATTGATGTGCCTGCCTTTTAAAAACCTGAAGTTTCTAAGAACTGCAGGTGGCAGAATTTTCATAGAATCTTAAGTAGGTAGAAAACTTTGAGAAAGTTTTCTTGAAAAAACTGCACCAAGCATTCTTCTGCACTCCTAGCATCTGCAGTTGACCTTATTATACTTGAAGATGGGATTTGAGGTGAAATTTTATAAAGAAAAGGCACAGCAGTGAAAAACCATAAGTTTTTATTTATTCATAGTAGAAAATGAAAAAGTAATGGAAAAATTTATAAAACAATCAATCCTAACCTCCAACTGATCCATCTTATCACTTCTACATTAGTGCTTTTGGCTTTCTCACTTAGAAATAAATATAGCTTGTGCACGTGTAGATCATACATTTCCTGTGACAGAGGACTGAAAATCTTTATCATATCTTCATTAAGAAGTTTTTGTTTACCTCTAAAATTATGATCTTTAGAGAGGTTCAATTATCAGAAAATATAATCTTACAGCATACTATTAGGTAAAGCAGATCCCTACCAGCAAGTAGGTGGCAATGGCAACATCTTCATAAACAAATTTTCAGGATCTGTCACTTCAGGCCACACCTTCAGGAAAAAAAAATATAATGGAAAAATATAGAAAAATTTATTTTCTGCATCATCTGAAATAACTTCAAAAATGCTCAGACACAGCAATTTGTGTACTCACTTCAGTAGGTTTCTAGACTTCACGGATTTTGCATTTTAAAGTAATTAAAATATACCCAGAGAAAATAAAGGCTGTTTGATTCAACCAAACAGTAAAAGTTTCTAAGAACATTTTGGCTCCACATATGTAGGTCACAAGTAAACAGCTGCATCTGTTCTCTAAGAGACCACTGTATCTTTTGCTTAACTTTCTCACAAGAAAAATCCTATCTATACCTCTGCAACATTGAGAACATGAACATTTGGAAATTTCACAAGGAAACAGACCTATAATTACCCTAGCACAGCAGAACATGAAGAACCAAACTCTGAAGTAGGAAGACAGAAAGAGCAAGTATTATTCCCAAGTGTTATTCTGTAAATGAAGAATTGAAACAAAGACTAAAATACTCATCACCAGCAATTCTACTGACTAACTAAAGGGCGAATCGCTGCCTTACTGAAATCTCTAATCCTTCTCTCCTATGTATCTTCCTGTTAGTACAAAAACTATTAACAGTAAAACCTTTCAGCATTTTCACTGTGTTTTACAAAAGCATTTACCATTTTTTTTGCTTGCAGCTAGAGCCAAATTTGCAAGAATACAGACACTGCTTCATACAGCACTCTGTTGCTATTCAGGATCTTCAATATAAGAAAAAAAATTACAAAACTGCTCCTCTAACTCAAACACATATTAAGATAATATCAAAAGAGAAGAGAGGAGAGTGTTTTATTTGTGTCTTCTAAAATGTGGATGACTATTTACTCCGCTAACCTGCTGCTTCCTTTTTGTCACAAGTGATACATCTTGGAAAATGACTAATTCCTCCAAGGACTAAACTGTTTTTATTCTGCATGTATACCAAAACCCCCCCAAACATTAAAACAAAAAGTATACATTATAATTCAATTGCTTCCTTTACTAAAGAAACAAGAAAAAGGAAGGATAATATTACTGCACTTACTGCTAAACTTACCTTTACCATCTCTTTGTACTTTTCTTTGAGATCCTGATAAACCTTGCTGTATTTTGCTACTGAAATGAGTGAGAGTGTACTTTTAAACACACTGGGCTTTTGCTCCACGGACCATTTAGCCAGTTTGGACAAAAGTTCGTTTCCAAGCCATGCTAGTTTGGGGTACACAATTCCATCTGAAAACCAATCTTCTGGAAATAGGAGCTACAACAGATATAGACCTTAAAAACAAACAAATAACTTAGTATAAATACAGTATTTATTTCAGCTACCTCAAGGACAGAGAAAACAAAGATTAAGTGGAGAAAATCAGCAGATCAGTGTTATAAAACCAGACTGGAGAATAAGTAAATAAGTAGAGAAACAAAAGGAAAATAAACCAGTGAAGTTACTAAATAATGGAACAGTTTTCCCTGAATTTTTTAGCTCATTATCTCTCAATTCAAACACTGTACATAAGAGTTCATGCTGCATTTAACACAATAAATGAGGACTCCCGTATGATGAGCAGCCTGATTTCACAAGATAGTCAAAGGATAAACACTGAAAGTCAACTTATGAAATTCCTGAAAAATAACAGGAAATTTTAGGAGAAAAATATAACCATTGTCACAATTCATTATTTCATAATCTCTAACTTTATTCAGATTTTATTAGAGCTACATCTCCAGATGCTCAGAACAAAACTGAATGGTCTACATTTCAATGACTGAAGCTCAGTGGGTTTATAGCAACTTCAGTTTGACCCTCACCCTTACTAACACCCACAGAACCTTCCTCACAGGCACTGCTACATCCTCCTGATCAGAAGAGGCATTTTTTTTTCTAGACCACACATGGGTACAGTCAATGTTTACATTCAAAGGTGAAAGAGGCTTGATTCACATTATTGTAAGCATTATAAATGTTTCTTTTCAGAGAACACCATGGACTCTTATCACACTACTATTGTAATTTACTAATCAAGCAGAAAATCATAAAATTTAAATTGCCTACATACCAATAATAAACCACTGCGTGATGCTCACAATAAATTCTTCTCTCACTCCCACACTTACCATTCCTCATCTTTTATGTGTTTAAGTTGAATTTGATAAATATTGCACTTTTTAACCAGGTATTTTCCTTCACTGTTTTCTTCCAAAGGCAGAAAGGTCACAGTTCCATTGTAAACATCTGAAAAGATATGCAAGGGGTTTATTATTCCATGGTACAACCCACCCTGGTTAGTACCAAAATGAACTTCTGCCTACAAATCAGTGAGGAGAGATCTAAGACAATAGAGAAAGAACCACAATGCCAGGAATAGATCTGTTTCTTGGTGCTACTGACACTTGAAACTACCAGACTACTTGAATTCTCCAAATTTGGCATTTTATTGCAAGATGTTTCCAAAATATCTAGGGTCGACCAGGAGTATTCATTTTTACCAAACCTTACTATTTTAGTAAAGTAAAAACTAAACAACAAGATTTTTCTAGTACAGGACTGCTGCTTCTCCATATCCCACAGCAAATCCAGAGTCCTGGAAAGCAGGAGTGTATGCAGAGTTACTTCCTCTAAAAATTAAAAAATCTTTTTTTATTGTTTACCCAGGACAGGTTCTTCAGAATAACTCATTAAGTTCTCAGTTTAGAAAATGGTTTTCAAATTACCATACAAAAATAATTCTTGCAACTAAAAATGCTATACTAGCTACATAATCAGTTTTTCAATGGACTCCAAAAATTTTCTGAGTCAGACAAGAAAGAATTAATTGGCAATAGAGTAAATGTTAAATCTTACTATCTTGTCCATCCTTAGCAATTCCACCTCTTAACATCTTTTTAATTGTAAACAAATTAATTTTAAAAAATCTCCTAGGCTTTTTCTCAGAGATACACTCTATAGATGCAGCTCCGTATCAAAAGAAAAAATAAATCAAAACTGCAACATGTAATATTTTTTGAAGGCATCAGGTAAGAATAGGCCTCAAGAACATCCCAAGTGTGCCCCATAAATGACTATCAGTCTTTCTGAATTGTAAGTCAAGTTTCTGAAATTCTGATTCTTTCCAAAACATTTGTACTGGAATTTTGGAATGTAATGCGTATCAACATTTTTTTCCAAAACTTATCTTAAAAGCAGTGTCAAGTTCTATCCTATGTAAGTTTCTTTATATTGGCAGGATTTATTGGAGCATATTACCATCATGTAAAAAATAATCTCGAAGCATAACAAAAACAAAGAAAAAAACCAAAAACAAACAAACAACAACAACAACAACAAAAAACAGCTGAGCTTCTTTCTTAAGCAATACGAAACATGAAGAAAGTCGATACAAACACTTGGCCAGGCAGGTGCCACAGCTGCCTTTTACTCTTTTCAGTAATTACATCTGCACTACAAACAGCGTTTGTGCGTGGGGAGCTCACTCGTGACAGCAGCTCCTGAGTGCACAGGTCTTTGGCCTCCGTAATTTGTATTTTAACTGCTGAAACTTCAATGCTTCCTAGCGCAACAACGAAAGCTAAAAATAAACCCTAAGCACACGATCGGGACACAAGTCCATCTTCATTCCCACAAATAGAGGGGGGAAAAAAGCGGCATTTCTCTCCTCTAGAGACAATCTCAGAGGGGACAGGCCCGCGGCACCGCAGCCCCTCACACGCCGCGCTCCGGGCCCGGCCCCTCGCAGCGCCCTCACAGCCTCCCCCGCCGCCCTCACACCGCCCTCACAGCCTCTCACACCGCCCTCCCGCCGCTGCCCCGCTCACCTTGCACCGCCAGCTCCCGGGCCGGGGCCGCGGCGGGCCGGCCCCGGGGCAGCAGCGCCCTCAGCACGGCGCGGAGCTCGCCGGGCCCGCCCCAGGCCGTGAGGGGCGGCGGCAGAGGCAGAGCCAGCTGGGCCCGCACCTCCCTCCAGAGCCGGCCCAGCTCCGCGGCTCCTCGCCCCTCCCGGCCGCCCCCGCCCGCTCCCACGGCGGCGAAGCACGGGGATATCTCCCCGCCCTCGCCCAGCGGCACTGGCCCCTCCACCTGCACAGCGGCGCCGCTCAGCCTCCTGTTGGCCACCTGCGGCTTCTCCAGCCACACGCGCACGGCCGCCCAGAAGCCGCGGGGCAGCGCGGCGCCGCCCGGGTCCCGCACGGCCGCCGTCCCCAGCGGCCCCATCCGCCGCCCGTGCCGCGCCGTGCCGGGAGGCGGAGCGCGTCGCAGGCTGCTCCCGTCAGTTCCCGAGGCGGAGACGGCGGCGGCCGCAGGTACGTAGCGGGTCCCTTCGCCCGGCTTGCGGCTCCCGGAGACCGCTGCGGTGCCGTCCTGCGGCCGAAAACACGGGGAGCCGCCGGCTCCCAGCAGGGCGTGAGGCTGGAGGGTCGTCACCGCATGGGCAGCTCTGTCTGGGGCGGGTCTGTGCCGCTGGGGCAGCGGGTGCAGAAGAGCTGAAAACGCTTCCTGAGAGCAAACTCCAGACACCGGACACTCAGCCCGGCCCGGCAGGGGGACATCTCGGTCCGCTCTTTGTAGCAAACAGCAGTACGTTTTGTAGCCTGTTTTTGCCCTGCGTGGGCTGAAGCGGGCTCGGCGTTCGTGCTCTGCCTTTACCTGCTCTGCGCGACTGCCAGCTGCAGGGTGCTCGGAAACGCAGAGCCGCTAGAAAATAAAATAAAATAAATCACTGGTTATGTCATCTCTTAGCCATAAGGGTACAGTGTGATTATAGCTACCAAGTGTCTGATCCGTGTCATTGTTCCGTAAGGTGAGGATAGTACCCTGCAGACTGACCTTTTCCCTCGTGATCTGTGACCCGTTTTTGGTGCCCGGGTCTGAATTTGAATTACTAGCAGGAGCACTTTCCACGGGAAAAGGTTTCCAACTCAGCATTTCGCAGTGAAACTGCAGCAGCTCTTTGTAAATTGAAAACAATGTGGTTTTTACTTCCACCTTCACACAGACCAAGGCTGAAATTACCAATGAAGTTTTAGGGCAGCCCGTTGTTACTTTCCTATTGTAAGCACCTGTTTTGATTTCTTAATTAGTTTTGAAACTGTTGACTTGGAGCCAGTTATATTAAAACATTATGTGAAGTCAGAGGATTTGTAATGTGTTTTAAGTTCAGAACGGTTTTTTATAATGAATTCTTGGGTTTTCTTATATGTGTAATATCACTGATTTTACAATGTAAATAAAGTTAGGTGTAATAGCTGCAATATTATAATGTAATTTTTTCTCTTTTATGAGTGAAAAGCCTCCAACTGCTGCCTGATTTACCTATTTTCCAGTTAGAAGCGTAGTATCTGTTTATTTGGCTGGAGGGTGAAACACTTTCTCAATATCTTCCCCCCCCTCCCCCTTCTCTTTCCAAACCTGTTACTCAGTACTGGGGCTGCATCTTCCTAGAACTCGTTTGGAAGTCACATGCAGAAATTCTATCCTGCTGTTATCTTCTACTATGTTTGTACTGTTCAGACCTAGAGGATGACCTCCATAAAAGTGTAAAGGTTGAAAGAAAAGAGAGGTATCAAGGGGACATATTGAGATGCTGAGGGGAAAAAGGAAACTGCTGAAGTTCGTCTGTACTTCATTATGTTCGAGGTCTGTTCTGAGCCCTTGGCCAGCCCTGGGCCAGGATGTCCCACCTAAACCTTTGAGCTGCTTCTTTTAGCCAGTGCCATTAAATCTGCTGGGTTTTGCACCCTCCAGGCTCTGCAGAGACCTCTGTCTGGTGGCAGGGATTGCTGGTTGTGCTGTGAGCTCTCCAACACCAGCTTCTGGAAGCAGCAGAGGATCAGCCTCTGCTTCTCTGGGCCAGGTTCTAGTGAAAAGCAAGGTTCTCCTCTCCTGAACCAGTTCCACCTACTGACAGGGAAATCCTGCAGGGTCTGAGCAGTTTTGTAGTGCTCTTGCCTGACCTATAAAGATGCACACAACAAGTTGCCAGCAGACTTTGTGGGGCCTTGCTCCATTTGTTGTTTAAGACATGGTATTTTCTCACCTGGGTCTTTTATCACTCCCTTTCTTATCACATGATATGGTGATAACCAGTGGTGTCCCTGTTTCATATTTAGCTCATAATTTAATAACAAAGGCAATGTAATTAGTTTACATTGGATCAAAGACATTTTTTCTTACTTTGTACCAAGCCAGTTGAATTAGAAAAAGGGAAGGGCTAGTTTTTAGTTGCCTCTGCAGTGCTGTACTCATACATCTAAACAAGTCAATGGATTTAATTAACAACTCTTTTAATTTCTTTTTATAATTTAAAAAAGCAGACATCTCTGGTGCTTTAGTCTGTGTTTTATTTTTTCTTGCTTTGCTGCAGTTAGGCTAACAATGGCATCCACACTGAATCAGAAAGAAATGACTGGCAACCCAAATTCATGGGGTGATTTGCTACCAGACTTACCTGAAGGCCCACTTTCCACATATCGTAAGAAAGCTTCCTTCAACTGGAAGGAGATGGCAGTGTTCATAGATGGTGAAGATATCATCCAGCTGAAGGTAAATTTTGCAAGAATTGTAAGCATGTTTTGATTGTGGAGATATCAGTAGAAGTAAGTTGTTTGTTTTTTTTTAAAAGGGAGTATAGTTAATAATAGTCTGTAAATATGGAGCAAGAAGAAATTTGATTTGCAGCCAGTTTTCTGAACAGAGCTGAAATTTTAAGCAATCTACTCTGCTGTGTCATAAGACTCATTTAATTACTCAACATCAGTACAGGGGAGACCAGCAGGTGCTACATTTCAGAACTTGAGTGTTCATTTCAAAATGAGAAAGAACTACATTCTACCGTATTTCTTTACTGTTTGCATTAAATCACAGATCTCATGGTTTTGCAAGGCACTTATGCAGAGCTAAGTTCAAGCCTCTGTCAAACAGTATTTCTGTCTTACTTTGACCCAATTTCCTACAATGTTCTGTGCTTGCATTAGTGCTTATGTGGCATTGCAGTTGGAGATTAGCATGCAAACCTTGCTGAAAGCTAACACTACCAAGAGAAGAGATTAACTGCAGCACAAGAGATGGTGTGGAAATGCATGACTTGGAGATATAGCAGGAGAAAGAACCAGCTTTCTGAAGGAGGTGGAGATCGACATGGATTTAAGCTATTCTTGAATCTTCACCATAATTATATAAATCCTAGGAGGCAGATCAGAGAAATCAAAAAGGCCTGGTTCTGCATCTGAGTGGTATGTGTTAGAGCACAGGAAAAAACACAAGTGCTCTGTGTGTGAGGGAGTTTCAAAGCTGTGTGATCATGTAGAGTTGTTCACACAGAGAAAGGGAATGACTGCCTTCAAAGGAAAGCACAGGAAGCCTGGGTTTCTTCCTTCTTATGTGAAAGACAATTAAGATGATGTCGATATCTTGGAGACACAGCTCTGGGTTAAAAAATGCTGTAATATATTAGATAATACAAAAAGAATCCAAATTACAACATTAAAATATGCATATCCCCACATTGAAGGGCTGCATATGATGGTTCCATTAAACAGAGCCCTTTTTAACTTCCATATGGGAGCAGAGTAGTTGTGGTAGCTTAATGGCTTCACCATCATGGCATATTTCCAACTGAATGTAAGCCCTGGAGCTTTACCTTTATCCTCAGACTGAGGGACCTTTGCCCCTCAGATCCTGCCAGCAGCTTCATCTCTTGAGATAGTGAAGCCTGCTGCACAAAGCAAGTAAGTTTTACCATACTGTTCTTGTAGATTCAGAGTAATCAGTGAATCCCTTCATGGTGAAGGGGATATCATAACATTTAGCTGCATGAGCTGTATATATGACAGACCATTTAAATATATTTTCTAATTCTCTGGAATTTTTGCTTGATAAGTTTATGGCTTCCAACAAATAATTGTAATTTAAGACCCAGTGTTACTGTAGAAGAAAGTTAACTGGTTTTGTTAATGTCAGTTTTTTCCCCTCCAAGAACAGAATCTTCTCTGCTCTGGAAAATGATCCTCTCTTTGCACATCATCCTGGAGAAGATTTGTGCCGTGAGAAATACCAGGAGCTGACATTCCTGCGCTCTAAAAGGCTCTTTGAGTATGGCTTTCTCACTCAGCAAGAGGCCATGGAGAACCCATTAAAGATTTTTAATGTGGTGCTCTCATTAGGAATGTATGATTGGTCTCTATCTATCCAGCTTTGCTTACATTGTGGTGTAAGTACAGTTCAAGGGCTGTAGTGGTGTATGTTTGAATTTAAGTAACTTTTAATATTGTAATTCTGTTGCTTTATGCCTATTTTATTAAAACTTGATCTTTTCCTTTTCCCTTCTTTTCAAAAATGGTATTAAGTTTTAAGTGTTTAGAAGAGTCAGAGAGGTGTGGGTAATCTTTGTTGTTAACCCCACCTCCACTGGTCAGATTATCAGTGGAATTAATTAATTAATGATTATTATTATTCTTCACATAGCTGGGGAGCATCTAGGAATTAGAGTTTTGTTGTGTGAATATCTACATAGAGAAATTGAAGGTAGCTTCCAAATCAGCTTTCTTGTTTGATCCTGAAACAGCTACTTTCAGTTCCCAATCTGTTTGCAGTAAAATGAACTAAAATAGTCTTTAAGTTTTCCTTTGGTCAAGGGAACATCACTAAGGACAAGTGGAAAGTATTTTTAAGCTTGAATGAAGGCTTGGACAGGTTAGAGCTGAGACAAGTTCAGTCATCTGTGAAGGGGCCTTGACAAGATCAAATCCTGACTTACCTTCCCCAGCTATAGTTTAATTATAGTTTACTATGCAGCCTGCTTTCCTTGGTCTCTTTACTGGACATCACTGTTAAAAATCATGTGCAATTCTTGCTTTTCATCACAGGGGACTGATTTCATTTATTATTCTGTTTTTACAGGTATTTGCAGGTCCAATTATGAGTGCTTCTAAAAGATTTGGACACATTTTGAAACAAATTTATAGCATGGAGGTAATCTTTATAATAATTTGTAAGAAATAAACTCTATTAGAACTGTGTCACTATTTGGAGTTTTGTGTTATTTCTGATCTTTTAATATCTCTAGATACTTCTAAATAGCAAAAAAAAGACCATGAAGCAGATTCAAGCATTGAGCTCATAAACCACTTCCTAGACATGTTTTAGACTGTCCAAGTTAACATGCAGGCAAAATTTGTGAATTTTCCCAAAAGGCAATATAGATGACATTACACTAGTTTAGGTTCTGTCCAGAGTCATAGAAGAGTATCCTACTAGGATTCTCTCAACTTTGATGTGTTGCAGTAAAAATTCCATTCTAATGCTATAAAATGGGAAAAGAATGCCAAAGAAACACCACATGGAGTGCAGTGGGGACTCAGGACCAAGTACTCTGCAGAATAAATGCAACCTGTCTGGTACAGAGGGTGCCAATCCTAGACATTTTCTACAGTCTAGGTCATGTGGGCAGCATTCACTGTCTGGCTAGACCCTCTTTGATTTTGCAAGATAAATATTCTGAGTGCACTTAAACTGAACTTGTTGCTTTTGTTGCTCTTTATTGCTTCCTGTTTTGTTTTGGGGTTTTTTTTGCCAAGTTACTCTCCAATAGCTGAATTTGAAATCATTTGAAAGTCTTGCAGTGTTTTAATTAATGTAATAAAGTGGTCTTGGATTGTGCCCTGTATCTCCTTATTTAGATTTTTGGATGTTTTGCTCTGACTGAACTCAGCCACGGAACTAACACCAAAGGCATACGGACTACGGCCACATTTGATCCTAGCTCTCAGGTTAGTCCTTGATGCACACTGTCAACCAGGCTTCCTTTCCATACAAAACTCTGTGAGAAGGAGTTGGTCCCTGCATAGGCTTCAGCTCTCACAGCTGAAACAGCTCTCTCAGTTCTTTACTTGAACTCACAGCTCAGTTTAACCTCGGAAATGCTTCCCATTTCCATTAGTCTGCCTTTTTTAACTGCATAAATGAGCAATTTTAAAAAAAATTAGTTTCAGGCTTTACAGTGAGGAAATGAGCTTTTTGAATTCTAAATGTTTTCCTTATTACATGTGTTCTAAATGTTTTCCTTATTACATGTGTTCTCTCCAAAGTTGAACACAATAAGAGAGATCTCAGATGCTGGAATCGCAGTACAGAATGAAATCCTGGCAGTTAATGACTGTTGTCAAGACATTGCCAGGGTGATAAAAAATAGCTGTGACCTGATTTTTATTATTTGTATAATTTTCTTTTTCATTCCTGGCTACAGGAATTTGTCATCAATACACCTGACTTTGAAGCTGCAAAGTTCTGGGTTGGTAATATGGGAAAACATGCTACTCATGCCGTTTTGTATGCCCAGCTCTATACTCCTGATGGACAATGCCAAGGATTACATTCCTTTATTGTACAGGTAGGCTGGAAATACTGCTAACCTTTTAATCTTTTGGGAAAGAGTGGGCTCAAATTAAAGATTTTGTTATGCTGTTATTTATACCTGACAGTGTATTCTTTATTTAATGCCTTCACAGTTTATTGCAGTTGTAACCAGGATAATTTTTTTTTAAATGTTCACTGATTTTATGAAGGTTGTAGAGCTAGTTTTATACTGCCAGTTTTCTGCAGAAGCTTCTGAAAATACAAAAGAGCTGAAAAGTCTCCTGATGATCATGGTACTTGTATAGTTAGAACTCATCTGTGTTGTATGAAATCCTGAAAGTCTTGCACAGAACGATTTATATCTACCAATGCTGCAGGCTGATCTGCATGAAATCTGCAAACTTCTACCACAGAAACAATTTTACAAGATTAAAGACATCTGGAAATGTTGGTGCAATAGAAAATTTGTACATAGTTGTAGACTGAACAAAGTTTATTACAGAATTGGGGAATATCTCAAAGCCGATTGTTACATAAAAATTGCATTGGTTTCTGCTGTGTCTGTGTACACCTGAAGAAGGTTTCAGTGCTAATCTGATGAGAGCAGTCATCAGTGTTAAGGGATATTTAACACTGTCATGTAATTAGTGTCATCTTCCAAAGTCATTTTTGTTGAAGTATCTATGTCCTGAATGAGAGAATGCATAAATACAAGTTATATCCAGGATTATGTGCTTGAAAGAAACAGAAAGATCTCTTTATCATTAGTAATCATTTTCAACCTTTGAAAAATTCAGCCAATAACTTTCATTGTTCCATTACTGAAATGTTTTGTTTCACTTCTCCACAGATTCGAGATACAAAAACTCTGCTACCAATGCCAGGTGTGATGGTAGGTGACATAGGAAAGAAACTTGGGCAGAATGGGTTGGATAATGGGTAAGTCAATACATTTGAAAAAGAAAACATTCTAAGTTATATCACAATGTAGTGGTACAGAGATCTCCCTGTATCTGTTCTGTCTTTACTCACAAAGTGTTCTCTAGTGGTTTTAAATTGTTGATATTTCAAAAAATAAAAAAAACCCAACAAACTCAGACTGAAAGATCTTGAATTTCAGTATTTTTCTTTAAATGTGAAGTGGTCCTCGTATTCTGCAAATATCCCCAGGCACTCTTGCAGCTATAGACTCTTCAACAATAATAATGGAAAAAAAATCTAGTAAGTTCTGAGTAAACAACTTTATCAACCTCTGCACCCATCTAGGTGTAAGACTTTAATTATTTTTTCTGTTGATTTCCAGCCCACGGGAAGGCTATTTGTGGTCCCTAGACAAGATTTAGTTTCAGTAAATATTTAGATTAATGAGCTCAAAGAGAGAAACTATATATCTTGTTTAAACCATGGGATTTCTAGACTTTAGATTTTTAAATGGTAAAGAAGGGTTTCACTTCTTTATGCCTCAGATTTTCTTCTTTCTGTTGATTCAGTTTGTTACAGATTTATGTATTGTCCTTCAAAAGAGGACCATTGCAGTAAACATATAAATGCAGTATAGGCTTCTTAAAGTATCCTGATTTCAAGTATTATGGTTTTGACTCTTTCCAAAAGGTTGTAGGAATTTTATGGTAATTTAGCTCATTATCATCGATTCTCTGTTTCCTGAAGACACAGAATAAATAAATTTTAAAAACCTGAAACAACTCAAAATTAATTTATAGAGGAAAACTGAGACTTGTTTGAGGTTTGGTGGGTTTTTCCTGCGTCTGCATTACAGACTAGTAGCCACCAGATGGCACAGCAGCATGGGCCTGAGTAATCTAAATGTTTTTCAACTTACTATTTCTGTAGTAGTGCTTAAATTCTGATGTTCATTCTTACATTGCAATGTAGATTTGTGTGCAACACAGGACAGAAGAGTATGCTTATTATGTGACCTTAAAATGTACATAATTTAAAATCCAATTCTCCATTATCTACTGGGAAAAAATAAAGTATTATGTAAAATATTGGTAATAATTGAATAATTTGAAATTATAATCCATAAAATACCCTTTAAATGAGATACCAGTGACTTCCTATCTTATTGTCAGATAGAGTCCCTTATCTTATTGGACATCATGTCATTTAAAGCAGTGGTAGGGCATTCCTGTTTACTCTATATATGTTCTTTTAAAAAAACTTTTATGATGTTCAAACAGTAGTGCCCAAAGAGCCCCAGCCATAGGTATAGATCTCTTAAGTATGCATTAAGACAGTCCCTGCACTAGAAACCTTAAGACAGCACTTGGAGATTGAGAGAAGGATGAGGGAGCCCAAGGTAACCAATAGATACCCCTCATTTAGCTAAAAACTGAGTTCCTGAACTACCTCAGCTCCATTTTTTTGGAGAGGTCTAAGATTAGAGGCAGGCCAGCATTGTTCTCAAGAACTAGGGGACCTGGTTTTGTTCTGCAACCTTCCTGCTCACACTGAGATGTCAGAAGTGTCAGGGCTTGTAGATGTCAGCTCTCAGAGGTGCCTGAAGGTCAGGATGGGGACTGGAGAGGAGGTTCTGCATTTGTTTGCAGAGACAACAAGCCATGCCACCCTAGAAAATGGGCTCTTGGTTGCATGATCTGCAAAATCCCAGGATCCAAAAGGAGATATTTCACCAGATACTGCCTTGTCAAGGTGTTCTCCTTGGCTGTTTAGCAATCTTGCATCCATCCTCATTTATCCCAGAGAAAGCATGGACTTGTATGTGGAGAGGAGAAAACATTCCCTATGCTGTGACTACAAGTATTGGTCTCCACTACGTGCATTGCCAGGTTTTTCTGAATGTGTGTGTGAAGTCTGGTTCAAATAGCCTGAGCACTTCGTAAATCAGGTCTATTTCCATGTAGTTACACTCAGGATATGTGGTCACAGTGGGGATCAGAGTCTGACATCTCTGACAGAGATGTTGGATTTTGTTCCTGTGCTTTAAGAATTTTATGCTAATATTTTTCAATATGGATACAGAGAGTTAAGTTCCTGGGCACTAAGGAAGGTCATGGGGAAGAAATTCCAGAGCCTCCTTGCAAAACACTATTGATTTATGCTGTGTAAGAAAACAGAGTAGTTGATTATAGTTGTCCATTCTGGCTTTGAAAAACAATTAATCTCTTCTTGTTTGGCTGAAAGCTGGTTTCCTGTTAATGTAGAGTGTGATGTTTTTAGTAAGAGAAAGAATTTCAGAACTAATGTGGGAATTTTTGTAGTGTAAATCCATTTCTAAAATTATCTTTCCAAATAATTCTCATAGTTTTGTAATTTGAATGTCCAAAAATCACATGGTGTTTGTAGGTGGTTCACACAGAATCATAGAATCACTAGGTTGGAAAAGACCTTCAAGGCCATGGAGTCCAACCCATGCCCAAACACCTCAACTAGACTGTGGCACCAGTCTTTTTTTAAAGGTATCCAGGGATGGTGACTCCACCACCTCCCCAGGCAGATCATTCCACTACTTTATCACTCTTTCCATAAAAAAACTTTTTCCTAATATCCAGCCTGTATCTCCCCTGGTGCAGCTTGAGACCAACCCCCACCTGACTACAGCCACGTTTCAGGGAGTTGCAGAGTGATCAGGTCACCCCTGAGTCTCCTTTTCTCCAGGCTGAACACCCTCAGCTCCCTCAGCCATTCCTCACAGGGTTTGTGTTCCAAGCCCCTCACCAGCCTCGTTCCGTCCTCTGGACGTGCCCAAGTGACTCAGTGTCCTCCCTGGACTGAGGGGACAGAACTGGACACAGCACTCGAGGTGTGGCCTCACCAGTGCTGAGTACAGGGGAGAATGACCTCCCTGCTCCTGCTGGCCACACTGTTCCTGATCCAGGCCACCAGGGCACACTGCTGGCTCCTGTTCAGCCAGCTGCTGACCAGCACCCCCAGGTCCCTTTCTGCCTGGGCACTGTCCAGCCCCACTGTCCCCAGCCTATAGCACTGCAGGGGGTTACTGTGGCCAAAATGCAGGACTTGGCACTTGGACTTGTTAAACTTCATCCCATGGACTCTGCCCATCCATCCAACCATTCCAGGTCTCTCTGCAGAGCCCTCCCACCTTCCCACAGATTGACACACGCTCCCAGCTTAGTGTCATCTGCAAATTTACAGATGAAATGTCCTCATCCATGTCATCAATGAAAATATTGACCAGGACTGGCCCCAGCACAGACCCCTGAGGGGCACCACTGGTGATTGATCCCAGCTGGATGCAGCATTCACCACTCTCTGGGCCCAGCCATCCAGCCAGTTCTTAACCCAGCAGAGTGCTCCTGTCCAAGCCACGGGCTGCAGCTTTTCCAGGAGTGTGCTGTGGGAGACAGTGTCAAAAGCCTTGCTGAAATCCAGGTACATAACATCCACAGCCTTTCCTGCATCCACCAGGCAGATTACCTGGTCATAAAAGGAGATCTGGTTGGTCAAACATGACCTGCCCCTCCTAAACCCATGCTGGCTGGTTCTGGTACCCTGACTATGCTCTAAGTGCTGCATGATAACACTCAGTATAAACTGTTCTATGTGTAACTTTAGCTGCCCTGACCAAAAAAAAAGACAAAATCACTGGAAAATATTTTAAAATACTTTTCTTTCTCTAGGAAATTTAGAATAATTTGTGTAATCAATGCATAAAGGGGTAAAATAGAGCTCTCTTTTTTCTTATGGAGAGTTTTGACTGGTTTTGTTAGCAAAGTTAAATCAGACTGCCACCAGGGGATGCAAATGCTTTAGTCTTTATTTTATAGTATTAAAATGTCCACCTGTTGCTAGTGCTTTGTCAGTCTTTGAAATATGCTGCTCACCAAGGACCCAAAATGGTACTAGCTGAGGAAAAAAAATGAAATAATTACTGAGTATCTGGGATTCCAGGTACTTTTCAGTAAAATGCATGGCAGGCATAAGGAGTAGGGGGTGACACACAAGTAAAGCTAGAGCTGATTGTGTGTTGATGTGCATTTCTGTTTCCTTCCTTTGGTATGGCTTTTTTTTGTTGGGGTTTTTGGTTTTGGTTTGGGTTTTTTTGGGTGGGTGGGGGAAGGATGTACCTTAGATACTGAAACGTTGCCCAAATTACCCATTACTTCCATGTACATCAGTAAATGATTCACATCACACTGAGTTGGCAATGAACCAGTTTCATGTCCAGTTTTAACTAGAAGCAAATTTCTGCTTTCCTCCCTCCAGTGATGGAAATGATGCCCAACTGAATCTCCTTGGGGAAGAGTGAAAATCAGCTATAATTGTATTTCTGACATGGTGCTCACCATGCCTGTCTTTGTAAAACGTGTTCTGAGCTCATTAGGCTGTGTCCACTGATGACATGTTTGTTGAGCAGATAAAACCTTTTGTAGGGAAGAACTATAGAAATCAAAACTATCATCTTACCTTAAGTCTTTGTAGGAGAGAAATGGGTCTTTCTGGAGGAAGAATTGTTAGCTGGATCTAATGATAATTTTGTGAGCTTGGGAAAACTGATAGGGTTTGTTAGCTGTTTAACAGCCTTTCATGTACAATTAAAATGTGGTCAATCTTTGCACACATAAAACACAATAAGATGTTCAGCATGTTCTCTAGCAATCAGTGAGGCCAGATTGAGATTTCTGGATATTGGAAACAAAACAAAATACCCAAGAATAAATGGGTAAAGGGGATTTATTGGACAGAAAAGCAATAAACTGTGTGAAATAATCCCTTCTGGAAAGAGATGGTTTAGAAAGCCGCTCACTATAATTCTTGTATATTGGCAAAGATGGGATACATCACATGACTTCCAAGCTGTTACAAATTGCTTTTAAATGGTTAATTCATCATTTGTTTATTTGTTACTATTGCCAATAATACATTATGATTCTGCTACTGGTAGTTTAAGGGCAGAACAAATGGAAGTCTAGTCCTTTTTGTCTTCTACTATTTATCCTCTTCATGCTCATTTAGATTTTGCAACTGTGGCAGTTATTTCACTTGGAAGATAGGAGCTGTAATACATGGTTGAAGCCTAAATAGTCTTTGGAGCTTCATCTTTCAATCTGAAACAGTAGTTCAGTGAAGATAACATCCATAATCAGCTTCTTTGGTTATTTGCTTCTACTCCCACACTGCCTTTTTCTTTCTGCTGCAATGAGCATCTATGAGGCTGTAGGGGACTCAGCTAGGAAACTGGAACTGCCTGAAAACTAATGAAAAAAAAAAGCCCATCAATATTTGCTGTCTTCAGTCAGATAATTTGTCAGGTCTGGTTCACTGAAAGGCCTTAGGAGTGGCTGTTTCAGTACAGGAAAAAGAGCAGAGATGTAAGAAATCGAGTGTAAAAATCAGTCCTGCTTCCCAAATAAACAAGCTTGGGCTTGTTTAATATTTTTATTGACTTACAGCCTCTGACCTAAGTTTCAAACAATTGCAATAGCAATGAAGTGGTTATAGAAAAAAAAAAAAAAGAATGTTAAAATGTCTGTGCCTGTATTTATGTTATCTGAATATACCATGAATACTTTAGTTCTTGTGAAAAGTGCCTCTTCCACAGTTAAAACTAGGTATTTTGCAAGCATATCTTGCATGTATACAGTTCAAGTTAAAGCCATGTTTTTTGCAGCAGTCATGGGCATTTCCCTGCTTTGCCCTCCTCACATAGGTTGTGCAGTCAGGGTTGGACACTCTGTGGGAACATTCAGTGCTGTGTGTGTTACTGGGCTGTGGTCACACTGCTGCAGAGTGCTGCCTTATCCCCTCATTTCTGTCGGGTTCTTGTGCCTCAAAACTCTACAGCCATAGCTACTGCACACTGAAAGGCACTTAGTGTGGGTGAAAATGGGGAAAGGTAGATTTAGATCTAGTCACACATTTGTTTTGTGACCCACAGAAATACAGCCTCACACCTGCAGCGAACTTCAGCCAACCATTTTTGTTCCCTAGCAGAACTCTGTCAGCTCTCAGCAGCTGCAGGAGTCTGCACATCCAGAGCTTCTTGCAGCACTGGCACTTGGACTGTAAGGACTTTAGTGTAAGTGGGTCTTTATGTCTCTGTGAAGGATTAGGAAACCTATAAACTGCTCTGTTGTTTTATCACTGCTATTGAGCATTACTGTACAGAGCTGCATTCTTAGATTAGAGCCTGGATTGTAGAAAATAAAATTAAAATACTGCTATGCAGTTTTCCCCAGATTCACTGTAACTCTTTTCAGCTCTAACCTTTCTATGAGCTTCATTCCAGAATATGTGGCAATTCTCTTTCCTTCTGCAAGTTTTTCATCAAACCTCTGAAATGTTATTCTTCCCAAGGTTTACTGTATCCCATAAACAGCCCTGATATCAATTGACTCACAGCCTTCCAATACCATTCACCTGCTTTCTGTTTCTGGCTGGAAGTCTGATGATAGCACCGTCTCTAATGTAGGCAGTAACAAAAACTGGCAGAAAAGGCATTTTAGTGAGTCTGAAGTTCACCAAAGCATATTTGAGCTATTTGTACTATAGGTAACAGTTTATTACTTTAGTACTGGCAAAAGGAGCTTGTAGCTTTTCCAGCTGTTCCTCTTTTATCAGCGTTACTGCACACCAGATGAATTACTATTGCATGATTTAAAGTCAGTGAGATTAACTTGGTTTGAAATGTTCCCTAAACTACTGGCCAAAGAACCCAAACAGGAATGCTACTATTGGAATGGCACTTCACTCTGCTCAGCTGCTTCTGGTAGAAATCCATGTGATACAGGGTTTTTTTAAATCTGTGCTAAAAGATGTGTCTACATGATGCAAAATTGCACATTGCTGTAGAGGCCTGTGATATCTAATTAAAGTGACAGCAGTATGTCTGTCCTGCTGAGAGGTCTTAATCTCAGTCACACCATTTGCTGTGCTGAGGAGGCCCTAAGCAGGGCAGCTTTCAAACCTCTGGTCTTGTCATCACTGTGTGAAATTTAGCCATTTTCCAAACTTGCTGGTACATGATATCCCCATGACTGTGTATACAGTTCCATTATGGTAAGATATTTCTTCAGTTCTTTAAGGAGATTTTTCCCCTTAATGTGTTGACAGCTGTGGGCCAAGTCTGTGCTTTCTAGGCTAATAACGGGTAAAAACGTGATCGTTGACTTCATTAAATCTTACTATTTATTTTTAATATGTTCCAATATCAAGTTCCAATTGGCCAGTATGTCTTACAATTCCCAACAGCAAAGTTCTTGGAGGAGAAGCATAACAGCAGTTGGCAACAATCTCACAAGGTCACTTAACCCACCAGTCCTGTGAGGTTCTGCTTTTATTTTCAACATTCATGCTTATAGGCAAAATATCTTATTTCTTTACACATAGAAATTTTCTGTTGAATTTTTAATTGCTAGTTCTGCCTCTCTGCTTTGCTTCTTAAAGCTTTTCTCATCTGATATGCATATCCACATATCTTTATATAATGTATCTGCAATGGATAATATCAAGGGAAAAAATTAAACTTTCAAAACCTATTACTTGAATTCATTTTAATTTTAAGAAAATAGGTTATCATATAATAATAGGAAATTCAGTATTCTGGTTCACTAGCTGTGAAAGAATTAAAGAAGGGTGTGCTTGTAGTTTTTAATCATAATAATTTTAGGTCATCTTTTATGTGTTATAGAATTAGCTTCCTTATATTTGTGCACGACAGATTATAATAAAACTTTCTTCAAGGTTTTTCACTCTTTCCAACAGAAGACTCCTCTTAGATTTAACTGCTTGGGATTGTATCACAGCAAGTAAAAGTGGGTAAAATAATTTAGGTCATCTTGGGGACTTTTTTGTACAGCACACATCTGTCACATGTTCATTATGAGTAGGCTTGGAATTCCTAGAAGTAGGCAATTGGTATATAGATTTATAAAGTAGTAGCTTTCAATTTGCTTTTTATGAATAATTGAGTTTCAAGAACAGGTCAATATAAAAAAAATTTCACAACTTTGCTCTGTGAATTGAACTAATCACTACAGTATAAAACAGAACACATAACAGAGGATAATTTGCCATTTTATTCAGTCATTATCTCCCAGGTAACAAATGACACAACAAAAGGAAGTGTCCTCAAATTGTACTAGGGGAGGTTTAGGTTATATGCTGGGAAAAGTTTCTTCACTGAAAGAATGTTCAGACATTGAGACAGGCTGCCCAGGGGGGAAAAAAAAAATCATCCCTGGAAGTGTTCAGAAGATGTGTGGATGTTGTACCTGGGGACATGGTTTAGGGGAGAACACAGTGCTGCTGAGATAAAGGTTGTACTCTGATACTGGAGGTGTTTTCTATCCTTGTGACTCCATGAATGCTGCCATGAAATCTTACCATTAATCACATACAAGGTTAAGCTTGTTCCAGATATGTATTTGCAGAGAGAAAGCCAAAGAATTGGAACCCTTTGAAATATTGTCCTAATATGTGCCCCAAAGATTGTATCTCTCTGTTAGGTCAACTCTTCCTTTAGTCTGACTTATAATTCCAGTTTTTATCACCCATTCAATAGCTTTTAAAAATAATATTTCATTGCTTTCTTCCATGCTTTCCCTTCCTTTTTGAGAGGGATCCTCATAAACGTCCATGGAGCTCCCTTACTTTCATCACTCTGATTTTTTCTTAAAATTCCCATTTGCTCTAATGGCTTGTAAAGAATGCAATTGATGAGCTGCTGATGTGCTGTGACTGGCAGGCATCTTGTCAGGAAAATATTCTTCAGTAATTAGTGTCTGCTTCACTATTTGAACATATTTGTAGCTTCCTGCATTTTGCTTGCATTGTAAGGTCCTAGGGAGAAGCACCTTCTTGGAATTCTATTGGATGGACAGCAGCTGTGAAAAAAAGACTGTAAACTAGAAACCTAAACCTTGCCACACACATTCTTCTGTAATTAAATTAATGATTAATAATAATTAAAAAGCTCAAGTTCTTTCTAAGATGCATGCTATTGCTTAAAAATACTGGTTGCTGTACAGTTTTAGTTGTGATTCTGTTTGGGATATAGGGAGCAGAGAATGCAAATTTAGCCAAAAGATCTTTCTAAAAAGAGATTTTTTATTTTCAGTGTTACAAAAAAAATATTAACATAGATGGAAATCAGATTTTTGGAATTTGTTTCTATTACAAAGTAGTGTAGTCTCACTGAAATTGGCATTTAACAAAGTACTTATTAGCCTTGAGGCAGCTGGTTCTTGGTTAGGATAGAACACCTTTCTCCATGTCTAAGTTTGAAAATACTGTGTATCTCTAAGGCTGAATAAATTCAGTATTCAGATATGTTTCCTTGGAAACAACTCATAATTTAAAAGCACATGCAGCAATGCAGCCCTTATGTAATTTATTAATGTGAAAAATCTGGCTCTCATGAGCTATATTAAATAGATCAGCCTTTATTGGCAGGAAAAAGGAATTTTCTTTGATTACAAATACAGCTTTTCAAGTGCTATTAGATAGATATTTGTGAGTGGGGTTGATACTGCTGCTATTGTGCCAAATTGTGTTGCCCATTTGGGTGAAATAGTTCAATCACTTTCTGCCCTGAAGAATATGAATACTCAGGACATTCTCTGTATCTTAAGACCTTCCCTCTTTATTGCTGCTAGAGTGCTGCAATTTAGAAAGGGTTATCCTGCTCTTCCTTTTCTTTCAGGGATCAGAATTCCTAATTTGATTTTAAACAAAGGAAAATTCTCTTTTCAGCACTTTAGTGCTTTTCATAGCACTATTTCAGCTATGTCCTTATTTGTATTACAGTAGAATGAGTGATCCTCACAGATCTGTATTTTAGACTCATAAAAATATATAGTGTCTCTATTCCAAAGCAGTCTCCAGACTGGCCTAAACAGCACCTCAGTTATGAATATAGCTCTGCAGAATTTTTTGAGGCAGGGAATTATTTGGAATCAGAATGACCCAGTCCCATTCTAGGCAGCAGAAGGAAGTTGTTCATCTTCCCAAGCTTTTTGACAGCTAAGATACCAACCTAGGCAACCTAAGTCATGCAGCCTGAGAATTCAGTTCAGCTTTCTGAGATGCCCGTGAAAGTAACTGTCAAACTGACTGTGTACAAGGTCTCTAATAAGTAACTTGTCCCCTTCCTCAACCAGAACACCATTGCTCACCCTTGTATTGCTTTTTTTTTTATACTTATTTCCTTACAAAATGGTCTCCTAGAATCAATTAAGTGGTTTTTTGGTTTTGTGAACATCATCTTTTTAAAGTGAGAAATCAAAAATCAGAAGTTATAACGAATAATTTATCTTCTTGAATTTGTTGTACTGCTCTGAGTCTGAAAGTCTTTGTTGGCCCAGGCATACTTCCCTAAAATTGCCTACATGGCTTGACAGGCACTGTCAAGTTCACTGACATGCCTGAGATAATTTTGCAGTCCTATTCTTCTTATGACCTTTTTTCTGTAGTATAAACACCTCAGAGTATGTAGACATCGATTTTATACTGTTTGTGTGCTTGTTTAAACAGATTTGCCATGTTCCACAATGTCAGAATTCCAAAAGAAAACATACTGAATATAGCTGGAGATGTCACAGCTGAGGGGAAGTACTCAAGTTCTATCAAGGTAGGAAACAAGGTCTTATTTCATTAAATTTATAAAGATATATGTAGGTTGAGAGACAGAGTAATGTCCCTCTTGTGTCAGGAAGTACTGAATACCTGAACTTAAGAAGGCTGTTGACAATTTCACATGAGGTATGAATGTTGTTTTTTTAATTGCATTTTAGGACATCTCAACTCACACTGCTGACTTTACTGATCTTCATGCTCTTTGCATGACCCCACTGGTCCCAAAGAGTTTAGAGTCTGACTGTGTTCAAGCAAGGCTGTTCTGAGTCTTGCCTGAATCCCTCATCTGAACGAGTCAAGAAACAAAATCGGCAAAATTGCTTCTGATCATACTATCAAGTTGCATCTTCATGGGGGTAAAATGAAATGTTAGCCTCGTTAGCATTCATTCTGTGCTTTCTATTCATTCAGGAGGTTAAAGAACGTTTCAGTGCAGCTCTGGGATCCTTGTCCTCTGGCAGAATTATGATCACAGGAATTTCCATGACCAATTTAAAGCTCGCCTTGGCAGTAGCCATTCGCTTCTCAGCAGCTCGCCGTCAGTTTGGACCAACTGAGGATGAAGAAATGCCTGTCCTTGAGTACCAAACACAGGTAAATACTTTGGAATTCCATCTACAGACTTCTAGATGATGAAACTCACATTCAGAGCTACTGCAGATCATGGCAGTGACCCTGAAGTTAGTGAAATTAAAGTTGTCTCTGTCACCTGAAGCGTCATTCTAGTACAGCTATGGGGGTTTATTCCAACTCGAAACCTTCTTCTGGCATCACCAGGCTTTTAACATAAGTTCTTGGAACAGCAAAACCAAAAAAATACATGTTTCTCTGAAGTACCTGGAAACATTTGTCTTCTAAAATAGTAACCTTTTAGGAGAAAATCTGTTTTACGTGCACATGTGAAAGTACTGCAGATGTAGAAAGTAGCATTTGTTTCAAAATATCACTGCTTCTTTTGTTGCTGCACTAAGTTTCTCATTTGTAACCTCTATGCTTTAAAAGTACAGAACTCAGTGACATTCATTGTGGAGAAGTCTCAAGCTAATACTGATTTAAGGGGATTATAACCAAGATTTACCTGCAGTTTATGCAGATGAAAATCAGTTTTTGCTCTGAAAAAAAAACATAAAAGTGTATGTAGGATAACTGAGGAAAAAGGAAAACTCAGATCTGCTGAATGACCAAGGTTAATATATAAGAAGTGCTGAAAACAGACCTGCCCAGTTGAATTGTGGGTGCCTTTTTCCAGGTTGACACTTATCTTGCAATGTTGAAAGATTTCATGAGATTCTGCACATTGGTGGTAGATGCCTTCCTTCCACCATTTCAGAATAAGCCAGGGTCTGCTTTCTACTATTTGAGTCTCTCAATTTTTCCCAGTTTTGGCTTGTTCTGTGGGTTCTGCTTGCTGAAACTCTCGTTCCCTCTTTCCTTTACCAAAAGGACTTTCAAGCAGTTTTTCTGTTCCTTCATGAGCCCCATGAAATGGCTACAGCCTCTGTCGTGTTTGTGCTGAAGCAGCTTATGAATCATGATTGCCCCTGGCATGCCAGACATTTTATAAACACATGGCAAAAATATGTCTTTGGTCCCCAAAGCTTCAGTGAACTTTTTCCCTGGTTTAACAGAATGCTTATCACAAATTCATTAAATGTGAGAACTAAAACAATGTAAGCATAACTTGTATAGAGAGAACAATAACCAGCTATAACATAATTAAATGTAATTAAATTACATTATAGGTGGTTATTGTTCTCTTCTCCATTAAGCAGATTTTCATTTTGAACACAGTAAAAATTGAGTTGGTTCAATATAATAACTATTTAAAACGTCTATAAATTTGTGATCAATTTATTACTTTTTTTTCCAGCAATGGCGTCTTTTACCTTATCTGGCTGCTGCATATGCCTTAGATTATTTCTCAAAATCCCTGTTTGAGAACTTTGTCGAGTTTTTTGCAGGTGTGTTGACAAAGCAAAGGAGTCAGAGACAGGTGAGATGTTTACATATTTCCTCTTCACTGAGTTCTTACTGTAATAAACTGTAAACTGTTAAGTGGAAGACCTGTTTAGAAGGCTTAGACTCTCTTACAATCAAAAATGATAGAGCAAATCTCAGAAATATAAGGCATATGAAGTACTGATGAAAGTAGCCTTTAGAAAAGCATTGAAATTAGTTTTGATGGAGTTATTAAAGATTTATTGATTTCTGTAGGATTGAAGGTTATGTTCTCTTGCATATTTTTTTTATCATAAATATATTATGATGGTGTAAATTTAGCTTATAACTGTTGTAAATGATTCTACAGGGAGCATATGTCAAAGATTTTCTGAAAATACACTAATCTTAATTTCTGCACAGACTCTCTGAGTCTGGCTTGAGTTTGCAATTCAAATTTACACATTAAAAGACATACTTTTAATGAAAAAAGTTGGCTTTTCAGTCTTAATGCTGAATTTTTCATCCACAATCAGCCCACTGAAAGTCATGCCTTTACAGAGGAAATAGTTTATTCTATCAGTCTCTGTGGACTGATTCTTAATTAAATTAACTTCAGTATTGTGTTTTTACAGCATATAAATTTTATAATTTTTATAATTTTTGACAATAAAAGTTTTAGGGTCTGCATGTTGGCTGTGTATTGCTCAGGTCTTAAATCCTCAAGCTTTTTTTTTTATCTGAAGTAAAGCTCATGAAATAATTTTTACTAATGGAAGGATATTTTAATTTCTCCTCTCTACACAAAACACAGAAGAATCTATTTGATTGTTTTACCTGATACTTCATCTCTGGGGGTCTGCAGTGCAGTCACTAATCTTAGGGAAAACAGTGGCTATGAGGAAAAAATCATGATAGGAAAGAATCTCACGGTTGAAAATTTTAAGAATGTCATCTTTATGGATTCCTTTTGTTCTACAAAGATCATTGAACAAACAACACCATTTAGGGAGGTGCTCTTAAACAAGCTTTGGTTGTATCAAGCCCATGTCTCCAGAAACCAGAATTCCAAATGCATTGTCAAAGGAAGGTCAACAGAATTACTGTAAATGCAGGCTACTGTGATTCTCTGGAGTCTCTGAAGGTGTACATAAAAGGTTTCCTGCTCTTTGCCAAACTGATGCTTAAAAGATCAGTGAAAACTGTGTAAGGCAATAAATATATCTTATTGCTGGCTGGAGAGAGAGATACTGCTTGTAACACAGAGGGGATAGAAGCTTTTTTCTGGACAGGCCACCCTCGACCACCTCCTTCTCCATTTTTGGGAGGGAAAGCTCGGCAGGTGGGGAACTCACTCACTGCTATGCCAGCTGATACAGCTGAGCTGAGATGCACCCATGTGCCCATTTTCTGGCACATTTATTTCTGTCTCATATAAGAAAGTTGGTGCTGAAGGTTCCTCGGTTGTGGCAGGGTTCCTCTGTGGCACCAAATAATATGCTTTGCACTTACATAGATCTCAGAGTTTTATGTTTATATTGCCAGTTACTGTTTGTTATAAAGCAATACATGTATCTATGGCTTTAGCTGGTCACCAACCTAATTTCTATAGAAGTTATTCCCCGTTTATAATTTGTTTTTCACAAAGGCTGATTTGGGACGTGAGATTCACGCTTTGTCTGCTGCCAGCAAACCGCTGACGTCTTGGACTGCTCAGCAGGCAGCCCAGGAGTGCCGGGAGGCTTGTGGGGGACATGGTTACCTTGCCAGTAAGTTACACACACTGCATGCACTGATCAGAAAGAGAATGGGTATTTTGTGTGTTCTTTGACTGCTGTTGTGCTATGATTTCTCAATTTTAGCTATGTGTTTCAAAAGTATTTTATCTTCATATCCATATTTTTTAATTTTATTTCGTACCTGAAGTCACAAAAAAACTCCCTAAACCCATACAGGATCTGCACCAGCATTTGGACAGACTGTACAAGTAATTCAGTCTCAGTTTCAAATATAAAGATGCAGACTTTATAGATGAAAATTTTTCCTGTAAGTTTAATGCCACATTTTTCTAAAATCTTTGCTGTACAAGGTAATCAGTGAATTCTCAAGCTCATCTGTTTGTAACAATAGTTTTACATACAGGAATAGATAGCTCTTTTGCATTTTGTCACAGAATAATTATTTAATCTCTTTCACCTTCTACTAATATGTTGCAATATATTAAACTGTGCACTTGTTCTTCTGAAGTGAATCGTCTGGGTGAAATCCGAAATGACAATGATCCAAACTGCACATATGAGGGAGATAACAACGTCCTGCTTCAGCAAACCAGCAACTACTTAATGAGCTGGATGAATTGCATAAGGGGTATGTTTTCATTATGGAATCTTATGCTGGGCCCAACAATGTGTAGCTAATGGAATTAGGAGGTAATTTCATACTGAAAGCATTGACAGTCATTTAATACTTTTGTGGAGCATAAATAATGTGCTGCAGACTCCATCATATGGTACAATACAGAAATATTTGCTGCAAGACATATTCTTCTGTCTTGCAGAAGCTAGCTAGATGTTTTGCTCCCTAATCAGGTTAAGCCATATCTTACTCTCTGAGAAGTGCACTATAGTTTGATGAAATTACCTCAGCACTGCATCCAGATCTGGGCTCCTAAGCAAAAGAAAGTTGGGGAGCCATTAGAGAGGGTCCAGAGGAGGCCACCTCTGCTATGGAGACAGGCTGAGAGAGTTGGGTATCTTTAGCCTAGAGAAGGTTCGTTATGGTCTTCCAGTACTTATAAAAAAGTATTTATAAAAAATTTTTACATGACTTTTTACTTTTTACTTTTCTTTTTTTTTTTTTAAACTTTTTCCAGATAGTCATGAGGCAAAGGGGAATGGCTTTAAACTAAAAGATGAGAGATTTAGATTAGATGTTTGGAAGAAATGTTCTCTGCAAGGGTGGTGAGACCCTGGCACAAGTTGGCCAGAGAAGTTGCAGACGCCCCATCCCTGGAACTGTTCAAGACCAGGCTGGATAGGGCTTGGAGCAACCTGGTCTAGTGGAAGATATCCTTGTCCAGGGTGGTAGGGTTAGAACAAGATGATGTTTAAGTTCCCTTCCAGCCCAAACCATTCTGTAATTTTGTCACTCTGTATTGGTAAAGTCATCATAAGTCTGTTTATTGTACTTGGAACAGTTCATATCACCTGACTTGGTAGCAATATCTATCACCACATCTTTAGTTCTCTAGATTTTGTTTTAGTTTTCCAGCAGTGAGTTTCACTAGCATCTTACAGAACTGGAAAACTCAGCAGTTGGAGTTGAATCTTATGGGGAATAATTATAGGCAGTGATGTCAGGTTTTTCCACACTTGTCCACCAGTCCTCTTTTGGCTGGACTAGGCCATAATAAAATAAGTATTATGGCCTAATTGCATCTGGACTGTCAAGTGTATGCATGGCTTTGTAATAGGCTTTTAGTTCCAAAAAGTCTGATTTCTTTTCTCATAAATCATTTTTATTTTCTCTGGCATTTCAGATAAAGCTCCTTTTGAATCCCCTTTGGGAACAATAAACTTTTTGCAAGACTACCATCATATCCTTGGCTGGAAATTCACAGCTGTTAGTGTTGAAGATTGCATGGACTCCTCAGGTAGGCTCCTACTGCTATTAAACTGATTATAGGATTTTAAATTCTTTTCCAAAGGAAAGGATCCAGAGATCTGAGATTCAGCCTCTGCTGCTTATTAGATATTTGTCGTATTTGCTGACATTTTTTGTATTACATGCATTTTTCTTTACTAAGAGCATAGTTTGTATTTCAAAATACATTCAGTTTTCCCAAAATTAATTTCTGACATGAAGGATAGCATCAGATATTATTTTTTCTCTTCTGTTCCTCAAGGATACCATCTCTGAGGTAGGGTTTTTCCCCACTGTATTGCTGTTTTCCAGTACTAAAGGGATTGATTGCCACTACCTTCTATCACTAAAATAGCTTGTTTTAGAAAACCATACAAGGGATATTTACAAGTATGTTGAAAAGGCATGAAGTTCATCTGCTTTTGACAGTTGCTTTTAGTTGTATAGAAAAAAAAGTGGGTGATGGTGGAAAAAGAGTTCCCTGTAGTTTTCCTGCTTTACTCAGCTATAATCAAGTCAAGTGTGATATTAGATGCTGTTCCCATTTGTGTATCACTGCAAGCCCAGATTGGCTGTTGGACACAAAAGTTAAAAAGAATACCAACACATAATGAGAGAGAAGCAGCACATGTTCTGTCCTCTCATGTAATATCTACTGAACCAGACCATATTTTAAAAAACACCTGAATCTGTTTATTGATCCATTCTGTTAGAAACTGGACTGTTAATTTAGGCAGCATGTAAACACTTTCTGTACCCTGAGGTATGCTCTACATTAAATATTCAGCTAAGAGACAAGCAAGCAGGATTCATGCAAGGACTTTATGCTGAAGAACTTCTTACCTTAATAGTTCTAGGCTGCTCTTAGGAATATGACACAATTATGTACAAAAATAGTAATTTAAATGTGACTACATTCAGCCACCAGTAAAAACAATGTTGCAAGTCACATGCTTCCAGTAATTGTAGACTGTCTTCTGTTCTTGTATTCTCAGAAGAGACTTCATACCTTGCAGGCATAAGTCTTAATATGGAAAAAAACCAAACAAAGCAAAACAAAGCAAAAAAAACCAAAAACCAAACCAACAAAACAAAAAAAAACTAAAAAATTTATTCAAGTAAGAAGTCTAAACTGAGCTGTGAATATACCTTGTCTCCCAGCTTGGGGTCAGTTTGAAGTAGGATATGGCCAGACATGGTTATGTCTTCATTGTACACTCACAATCTGACTGTTCTCCCCAGATATTTATTGTATCTACATTAATGGACAAAGTGGCATGTCAATGGATTGATTAATTAATGATTTCACTTTTCATCTCAAATAGCAAAATCTGGACTACAGTAGAATTTTCACATGACTTCTTGCATCATAAGTGTAAATGTTAAGACTTTTCCTTTTTTCTGTTTCATAGTTCCTTTAGCAGCTTATAAATGGCTGGTTTGCTACCTGCTGCGAGAAAGTGACCTAAAAATGAATAAGGAGAAGCAGGCTGGACGAAGTGATTTTGAGGCAAAAAACAACTGTCAGGTAATACTTACTAATCTTTCATATCTTTTTTATTTATTTTCATCCAAGTCTGTCAGTCTCTGTTAGTTTTATCTTCTTGTGCCGTAAAGAACAATTTCCTGAACCATAAAGCAGCAAGTCACATAACTAATAAAACTTAATACCTGACCATGTGCATTGCATAAAACGTGATAGCACAAGGACAGTTACCATCAGCAGAAGTCTTCCAGGATATATTCAGGATATATTTCCCTTCATAAAAGTTGCAGGCATGTGCTGTATGATGTCTGCAATTTTGATAGCACAGCTTCTGAAGACTAAATCTGTGAGTATTAAATACATGGCAGCATCTGATTATTGCTTCTCCATCTGTGCTTGTGGCCAAATACATAGCATAGGAAAGAATCTTGCTCTGGCAGGTAGGTAAACTAGATGACCTAATGGGTCTTTTTCATCTCTAATTCCTATAGTGCAAAGTATTCGTGAAAGATACCAGACTGACAGCATTGGAACCTGAAAAGGAAACATTGACAATTTACATATAGCAGATCCACTCTCTCACCAGAGAGCTTTAACAGCTAGGAATGGCTTAACTCCAAATTTCAGTATTTATCCTCAAGCTCACCAGATTCCTCTACTACCTCCATGAGAAAAATTGGCTCACATGCTAAGAATGAACACTTGTAATTTTTCACTGAGAAAGGTCTGCTCCCTGAAGATGGTCAGTGTCATTTACCTTACCTGCAAAGTTAAAAAAAAGCTGGAAGGAATAGTCAACAGTCAACTCTGCACCTAGAAAGACCCAGTATGGCTTCAACATGGGATGATCTGTGTGAAACCACTGGTAGAGGGGAGAAAATCTTTCCTGATTTTACCCTAGAAGCAGCTTATTAGAGAAACTTACAGGGTCAAATCCAGAATGGGAATTGCCAGAAACTCTAGTCTGATTGCCTGTCAGACAGATTTTGGTGAAGCTGGTACTGGGGCCAGTGCATTAGAGAGAATGATGAGCTCAGAAGTATGAAGATTGTCTTGTCTATTATATTTTAAACTCAAAGAGGTTCAAGCACACAACTGCTTTTGAGACAGACATTGATATACTTTAGGTCATTAGTTTTTCTTTTCTCCCTATAATTCATCCTCAGGACAGCAAGATATTTTATTTTAAATGTCATGCCTCAAAAACATCTGAAAATTATTTACAAGCTGTGCTTTGAAGACATGTACATATTTGACTTAAAACTTTCTGGGCATGAAGAAACACTTTTCTGTCAGCCCAGTGCTTGACTAATACAAAATATTTGTTCATGCTGTGGAGGATCTGGAAGAGATTCCTAGTCTATCCCTAGGTTATTTTGGTGTGGGGGCAGCTTGATAGAAACAATACAGAAGTGCAAGCACTGGTAAAGAGGAAAGTAGAATTATAGGGGAGAATAGCAGGAAAATAATGTTTAATTTGTGATGTTAAGACTTATCTCATTTTGACAAGGGAATTAGCATATCTCAAAAAACATTTAGTAAGGAGGCAGTCCTCCATAATGCTGCAGAGAATAGATTATGTCTATTTTGCTGTTCATACATGTATCTGTGTGCCACTGGGCAGCTGCTGTTGAGAGAGACAGTGATCTTTGGAATATGCCTTTTTTTACATGCTGCAGTGGATCTAAATGCAAGGATAATGCAAGCATTTGAAAGAAAAGTAATTAAAACTAATCAAGTAATTCTACATGAAAAAGAATTAAACACCCAAACCTTAACAAAGCAAACCAAAATCAAACATGAGTTCCATCATTGCAACAAGTCAGCCAGGATAGCAATGGCATCACAGTCCCCTTCTGTTCACCAGCTAGAATGTTGTCAGTCAGCAATCTATTCCAGAGGAGCAGGTATAGCAAAGTCAAAGTATATAAATGTAGACAAGTGTTTCTATATAAATACATAAAATCACTTTAGGTTTTATACTCTGCAGTAACAGTAACTGGTGTCTTGTCTTTCTTATCAGATAGTTGGCAAGGACTAGTTGCATAGTTCCTTCAAAACATACTGCAATCCATTGCAATCCATCAACAGAATCCACTTATGGTGACATGATCAGATTTTTATTATTTGAAGGGATTGTAATAATTTTTCAATAGGCAGATTTTTATTCTCTTTATAAAATTCTGGATCACATTAAATAAATATAAACCTACCTTTTTCTTCTTAGATTCATGTAGGTTTCTTGACAATCCTAAAATCAGCAGACCTGATTTTACATTGTCTTCTCTCTGATGTAGCTTCTTGATTCCAAAAAGCCTGGGTGCAACTGCCAAATTACACTGGTAATAGGTATTCAGTCTTACTTCTAATAGGCATTTCATAACTAACCTTTGCACAGACATTGTGGAACGTGTTTTCTCCTACTCTTTCTTAATTTCTCAAGCTGTATCATCACACCTAAACCAGCAGAACTCACTAGCTTCACCAGACCAGTGCCATTCTGCACAGGCTGAGGAGTGTATCTGTGTCTTTTGTTACTCAGTGTCCTTGCTCCTGTCTCCTCAGGTGTACTACTGCCGGTCCCTGGCCATTGCTTTTATTGAGCAGACAGCCTTACAGCGCTACCACAACTACACCCACGGTCCTGGCGTCCCGGCGGCGCTCCAGCCAGTGCTGAGGAGCCTCAGTGCTCTCTATGGGCTCTGGTCCTTGAGTAAACACCTGGCTGTGCTCTACCAAGGTGAGATCAGATCCCTGAGTGTGCTGGGCATGTCACTTCATAAAGTCCTGACTTGGCTGGGGCAGGGAGTCCTAGCGATGATTTATGTTACAGCATTTTCTTACTGCTTGTTTGATACAAAACAATCATTCTCGACCAAATTCTCTGGAGCAGGAATCTGCAGTGAAAAATTAACCCAAAAGGCTCTCTCTTACCTCAGAGATGATGGAGAGATCACTGGTTTTGCTGTGCTTGTGTGAGAGAATGAGCAGCAAGACATTGTAGTGTAGCTCATTACTGCAAAAGGTTCTACATAGCTTAGATTAAGGGTTTTGCAGTCAGTTCATTAATGAAAGACTGTCAGTTCAATTATACAGCTGCAGCTACTTAGTCTTGACTGCTCAACTCATGAACTTGGCAAAAAGTTCGTATCAGTTTAATCTTCACTGATACAAGCTTCTCTGTGAATGTTTTTAAAGGTGGCTATGCTTCAGGTGAACAACCTGGAAAGTTTATTCAGGATGCTATTTTGGAGCTCTGCTACAGGGTAAGCCTGTTTATTGTGATTAAATATTTACTATATAAATACTAAAAAAGAGATACGTGGTTTATAGTCATCAGATTACTCTGTACTTCAAGGGGTAAGTCAGCAGGATATTATGTTAATGGTTTCTGAATAATTTTCTGTAAAGTTTAGCAACTCGTTGACCCTGAATCTAGTCTCAATTTATTTATTTTATAATAACTGGAAAACACTATGTCCTACCAAATAACACCACAACATTTGTGGCCTTGCAATCTTCGTTGGAAAGCCAGTGAAATATTTCAATCCAGTTCTTTTTATTTCATTATTGAGTTAGTTTGTGATTTTTTTTTTCCTTAGCACAAAAGTTTTCCAAACTACAACATATCATTTACAGGTCAGCAAAATTTCAAAGAAAATTCTGGTCATTATGTTTTTAAAGTGCAAAAATATATGTATTTATTTGTGTAGACAGCACCATATTGATTAAAATGTGTTTAAAACCCCATAGGTAAAGGGGGAAAATATTTGAAATACAGTCTCTTTTGGCAGTACCCTGGGAATGAAAAAAATCAAAATAAAACTAGCTACTTATTGTGTATTTCTCTTAAATTACCAAAGCTGGTACTTTATAAAAATAATTTTTTATGCTGCTCTGTAGTTCAGCTGTAGATGTTGTCAAATGCATGTCTTTTGGTTATAAACAGTTGAAAGATGATGCAGTTGCCTTGGTTGATGTCTTTGCTCCTCCCGACTTCATTCTCAATTCTGCCATTGGTAAAGCAAGTGGAGAGGTAAGAAAACCCATTCTAAAATTTGTAAGTTTAATCACGAAGAGTATTATTGCCTGCAATTAGCCTTAACATATTCAAGGCATTTCATGAGTACAAAAGAAAAGAAAGACAAATTTTCAGTGGAAAATACTGCCAGAGTTAAATTTATGTCAGCAGTAAATGAACTTTTCATTTACTGGAGATAAACTTCAATGGGAAACTTGTACAGTAATTGTACAGTAAGTTGTAGTTTGCTTTTACAGACATGAACTGAACCAAAAAAGGGCTGAGAGAAATTTTTTGGTGTAGTTACACAAAGCAAGAGTTAAGAGCATAAGAAGGGTCATGCTGGATTCAATTCACAGAATACTCTGTGACTGACAGATGGGTAGCCAAAGAGAACACTGTGAAACAGATGAAACAGCAAGATGTTCTTTTCCTGATGTCCCAGCTGTTGGCAGTTTAAGAAATTTCTCATGCCATAGATTCTGTTTGTATCATTCTGCTTAGTAGCCACAGATGTGTCTATTCTCCATTTTTCCATCTATTTTCAAATTCAGGTGTCATTTGGCTTATATCACACCATCATTTCTACAATTTAATTATGAGTATTGTGAGAAAATACTTCCTAGTCCCAGTCCATATCTATTTACTGTCTGTGGGAGCCTTTTCATTCCTCTGACAGACCTTGTTTTCCTTCCCTGTGTTTTTTCTGCTTTTGCCATATCCTTTCTGAAGTGGCATAACCAGACCTAGCAGCAGGACTTGGGATGTGGGTGCACCATGGAGTTGGCTACAACAGCTCCTGATCCCTCCCTCCCTTTTTCTGACATATTTCAAGATCTGTATTTTATTCCTAAGTCTGAGCAAAATTCTTGCTTAGTGGGCCAAGCCTACTCATCAGGGCCAAGCTGGGATAACTATTCTGTAGAGACCAGTGTCACAGTAGAGTAGTTTGGGTTGGTGTGGATGGACACTGCAGACCATCCCTGGAGCCTGGGGAGCCTGCCAGGATGTTTGACAGGAATGCTGCATCAGACTCCGTGGTTTTCAGTGCTTCCCGTGACTTCTTTGTCTGAAGCTGCCCCTTGTTCCCATGGTGATCCAGCAATACAGAGGGCAGGACAGATGTTTCCACGCTGACCTAACACAGTGATTACTTTGTTAGCACAGTCTTTGCAAAGGAGGCAGAAAGGGTGGCTCTACCTCTCCAGCCATCTCCTAGAGGGCTGTGATCATCACTGGAAAGCTTGTTTCCATTTCTATAGGTTTTTGAGGAGTAAATTAATGCAAGAGATCACGGGAGGGAACCTCCAAAGGTAACTCTTCAGAGAAGGAACTTGGTTTGTTAGAATGAGTATCTGCATTGGCCAAAAGCCCGTTTTAACACATTCTTCTGTCTCTAGCAGAAGCTGTGAGCAGATGCTATAGACAGAAATATAAAATATGGTACAAGTACACAGTGATCCCATTCCTAGATTAGTATCCCCTTTCTAGCAGTCACCTGGAAATTTCTCATCAGAAGCTGATAAAGCTGTCATGATGGATTTGGCTGGCTCCTCATTGGGTAGCTCTTAGCTCTTACAAATGCAGAAGCCACAGAGACTTATTGATATTAGATACTAATATTAGGAGTATAATATGTGAGAAATGCACGTAGGAATCTCAACACTTCCTCATGTACTTAATTTTTTTATAAATTCATTGAAGCATTGAGAAAATTATTTTAACCAGTCCTATTCAACCCATATTCTGTAGAATTCTGTAGGAAGGTTTTGTGAACTGCCTGTAAGTCTGTGGTTTTCAAATTGTGTAAATATTTTCAACTAAAGTTCAAAAAAGGCTGCCAATCCCTCAAAGAAAATACTTAATAAAGCTCCTTGTCTCCTGGCTGTCTGCATTTAATTCTCTATTCATTGCTATCTTTGCACCTTCTAAGAACCAGTGCAAACATTTTAGTAAGAATTAGAGTATTGTAAAGAATAGATTATCCAAGTATAACAGAAAGGTGAATTTAATTCAGGATAAGTTGTGCAGGGGAGTGCCTTGCACCATAAGCCACAGATTATAGCTGGAGCTGAGGAAAAGTTTCAGATTTTTTTATAGGCAGCTTTAAGCCCTAAAAGAAGAATTCATGTTCTCTTTAAAAGGAATTTCAATGGTGTGGACATAATTTCTCCATAAAAGTTTTGACAATCTCAGCCTAAGTCTGTGAAGGTATTGCCACATTTATTTCAAGATTAATTAAAAATGTTTAGAAAATATTTAATCAAAATTAAATTAGAACGCACAGTTAAAATTAACCTATGTGATCAAGCTAAAATATATTCAATAATAAATATATTATATTTCAATATTTATTGAAGTCAGCACAGGTATTTAGGGCCACAGCACCTTTTGATGAAGAAAAAAGGCATTTCACTCTACCTCACTGACTGCTTTTATAGTACATTAATATTTTGTTACACTGTACTCTCTTACTGCTGAAAATATGTTCTTTCTTTCCTGATTTTACTATAAAGTTATTTAAAGTTTTAAGCTTTTGTTAATTATGAATGGACAAATATTGATAAAATAATACTTTTGCAAAATTTTCTTCTTTTTAACTCTTCCACAAAAGAAATTGCAAATTGGCAAAATGACAAATAAACAATCTGCTCTTGAGAGAAGGATTTCTTATGCTCAAATCAAACAGTTCATGCTGGGAGAGAAGTTCTGTTACTTTGCAGAAGTGTGTTCAAGCAGAGATAACAGCAGCTGTCCTTGAGTGCTTTCAGACACAGTCCTCAGGTTTGGACAGAACAAAGATTAGCTTAATGTAATCTTGTTTACAAATTTCTACCTTTGATAGTACAACTCCAGTCAAATTGAAAATGAGAAATAATAAAGGTTACTGGTTTCCTGCTCTTATGTCAAAGATGGTCTAAATGATTTGCACAGAAATTTGGTGTTTACAGTACTTTGAAATTTTGCGTTTATTCTTCTGTTTGTTCTTGCTTGTACTTAACTATTCACATTTGCTGTCTAGAAATTCAATCAAAATCTCATTTCAGCCAATAAGTTAATAATTTATCTTGCAGAAGTTTTGTTTCTTCTCTATGCATTAATCCTTTTTTACTCTTATTTTGCAGTTATATAAAAATATATGGGGAGAGATCCTTCAAGGCAACAAAGCCCTGAACAGAGCTTCATGGTGGGCAGAATTTTGCATTAATAAACCTGTTATAGGCAGGCTGAGGTCAAGATTGTAAACCAAACAACTTTTAAGAATCTGGATGGGCCTGAGATGAATACCTTGTTACAAACATCAGGAGGAAATGAGACCATATGTCTAATGCTGAAAATGGAAGAGATTTTCATTGAGAGGTGCCAAATTTTAAAACAACTTTGAAATCAAGTCCAGCTTGATCTGAGGGACTGTTAACATAATAATGACAAGAGCAAGAGCAACACGTCTGCACACTATACATATTTACTCAATTAAATTTTTAAAATATGAAGATTTATTATAATCGCTGCTTTGCAAAGTTTATATTAAAAAATTCCAATTAGTCTCTTGTCATTGCTTCTATATTACAGAAGGTAAATAATTGTAAAATATTTTTCCCCAGGGATTATGAATAAGCTAATAAAAGAGAAAAAAAAATTAGACCTGGACTAAACCTGTATTAACTATGATTATAGTGAGAGAACATTGGGGGAGCATCTTTCCATCTGTTCCACTATCCTCAGATTTCAGAGAACCAACCTATACTGCCTTTGAGGGAAAAAAAAAAAAAAGGAACAGGTAAGGAAAAGCAAAGGCAAACATTTCAATATTAACAAAGGTGGGTGTCCATCCCTGGAGGCACAGGATGCCTTTGGGACCTGGGCTAGCTGCCCCAGTTCTGAGGAACCGAGCAGTGAGTGACGTGGCAATATGAAAAGATGGCTCTGATTAGTGGCACACTCTGTGTTGTCTTAGCTCAGAAGTGGGAAGTTGGAAACAATCACACTGTTAGCTTTTAGCTGAAAGGAATGTTCTTTTAGTAAAGATAACTTCTTAGCCAGACTGAGAGCAGTCTTAAATGTTGATAATTTTACCACCACAAGTTCAAGGTCAATTAAAATTGATTCCCCTCAACACACTTCAGTTAAAAAAGAATAAAAACAAAAAAATAAAACTAAAACTGAAATTGAATGGCTGTTGTTTATAGTCCCATTGGAAAACTGGATAAAAGCTAAAAAATTAAACTGTATTTTTTTCCTTAATTTTATTTTCTTCACCAGAGATAGTCAGGGTTGCCTGGGGTTTTTCTTCTTCTATTCTTTTTTCTTTCCTAATGAGGTACCATTCCAATAGGAGTTCTTTTTCTTGCAATTGAACTGTAGGAAAATTTAACCTTCTTTGCTAAAAAAAAAGCACAACCCAGTATAAAGTTTGGTTTTTTTTTAACTGTTTTGCCTCTTTTAATAAAGCCCAAATAGGTGGCATCATCCTATGGGAAAAAATAGATCAGTACAGCTGAACACCTATCAGATGTTATGGAGTCATGGGGTCTCACTATTATCTTTAGGAATTTTCCATATCAATAGGGCATCCAATGAGTGTCTCTGAAGGAAAGAGGCAGAGCTCTATGCCCAGTATCCAGTGTGAACACCAGGGACTCTGGCAGTGGAAAAGGCAAATGGAGAAGAGATGCTGCATTAAATGTAGCAGCATTGATCTGTCAGGCCCCATTTTGCACTATCAGTGCTGGTCAGGAGCATTATTTCACTGTAATACATGTGTGATTTCACCATCGCCTCTGATTTGGTCTGTTTCTTGCCTCCTTCCCCACAGCTGGGAAACAGCTGTGTGTAAATCTTGCATATGAACTGTAAGCTCTGTTTATGAGGCCTTGGTAGCCCAGAAGAAAACACAAAGGTGTTTGGCATAGAGCTTAAGCCACCATCATCCCTAATAAAAAAAACCATAGCAAAACTGTGTCACAGTAGCACAGACCTGGAGAGCTGGTGAACCACAAGGATACTCACCAAACACATGACAGGATAAACAGACACCCTGTAAAAATATATCCCTTAGCCTTAGTTCCTGCTAATCTTACTTATTATGACTATTGCAGCAGTAGCCAAACACCCTGATAAAAGCTGAGCCTTCTCTGCTGATAAGGACAATACAAACTGACAGGAAAAAGTGCTGTTAGTTCTGAAAAGCTTCTAACTTCACCTAGAGCAAGCACAGCAGAGGCTGCACCAGCAAGGACAAGATTATGGGCATGCAAAGTGGGATACTCAGTTAAATAGCACAGTTATGGACCCTAAATTCAAAATGTCACACAGCCTGCAGTACCCATGGGATCCTTGGATACCTGGTTGATGGCTGCAGCCACAGACCTGAGCACCAAAGCTGAAATAAGTAAAAGCACTGTGAGGCCTTGGGCATTTGCCCTGAAAGATTCTTGCATCCCCTGGGTGCTGGTGGCTGCTCACCAGGCTGTTTGCAGGCTCAGTGCAGGTGTTCAGAGCTGCCAGGCTCACATGCTGCAGCAAAGGCTTTGCTCTTTACTCTCACACCCAGTACAAAGCCATGGTGCAGCAAAGGCAGGCTCATTCTATGGGCCAAAGCCACTCTGTACTCAACATTATCAAAGGTAGTATTTTCTGTATGAATACCTGGATAAATGTGATCAGGTTCTTTAATCAGGTATGACTATGAATTTCTGACCTTTTAGCCAGGTCTGTGTAAACAAATGAGCAAATACATCCTTTTCCCCTGAAGTCAACAGCCAAAGGTTCCAGAGGTCTTCTACATCCAGCTCCTCAGAGCAGGAGAATTTGTAACTTTGAACTTGCAGAACTGCAGCATGGAAAGAGAGAGATGTCATGAAATTTGGCATCCAATTATCTACTAAATCAAAGGGCAATAATTCAACAACTACCACAAGATGTCATTATTATATGCAGTTTCTTCCTCTTTGTAGAACATTAAATAAAATAGGACTCTGGCCTAACAGAGAAGTAATTTCCCTCCCACTTCAAATGCCAAATAAAGTTGGATGTGTCATTTTATCCTGGTTTGGGGAGCTGGGTCAAAGTCAGTCAAATAGCTTCAGTCCAAAACAATTTAGCCTCAGGAATCTGTCCTTTTAAGCTGCCACAGGAAGGCACCAGAAAGCTGAATCCAAGTAGGTCTGAAAGAGCTCTAACACTGCTTCCCAGTGCCCTGTGCTCTGCTTTTCTCCTGGAGAGTGGCAGTTTTCTGCCTTGTGACTGTCCAACCACCTACCTGCCCAGGGTATTTCAATCCAGCTATTTCTTCTATGGTTAAATATTTCTGCAGATGTGACTCAAAAGCAAAAAGGTTCTAAGAGAAAGAATGAAATTGTTCATGTGCATTAGAACACTGAATGCACACACCTCCCTTGCTGGTGGGCAAGATAAATGAATATTTCATGAATACATGAATATTTCACATCACCTTTTTAGGAGTGGTAATTTCAGGAGGAATGCTTTGTGGGGCAGGTGGAAGCCCTGCCATGCTTTACATCTGCCATTCTGTGGATGTGGATTCAGAGGTGCTTGTTTTCTGCAGGAATAGAAGGACTCATATGCTGCTATTTCTGTCAGAAATCCCTCTTCCCACTGTAATGAATGATTTATCACACATTCTGCAGGGATGCAAGTTCCTCTTGTGTTTGCCTTTGTTCATGTATTTTCTTTACTGGCTCAGTGTGTTTTCAAATGTGAGTGGTGGTTTCATACCAGCCCGTGCTACCAGCAGGACCAGTCTCTGTCCCAGCCATATGGGCATCTCAGAGACCTGTGTGTCCTCTGGCAGCACCCTACCTTCACAGGCTCAAGTGATTTGTTATTCCCCATTCTCGTTAGCCTGAGATCAGAGTGAGATCAGTTTAGCTCGGTTCAGTGGCCTGAGCAGCCCCGTGGGCAGAGGGGAGCTGGCTGCATGAGACATCCATGTGATGGCACAATCTGAGCACACGCTGCAGCCCAGCAGGCTGCCCACACCACTGGCACTGGCAATCAGACAGAAAGCTTCCTTTTCTCCAAGTCAAGTCACAGGTTTATGAAATACAAGAGAGCATTTCACATCAGTTCCTTTCAAGGCAGGGAGAGAGGTAAATGCTGAGAACACCAGTTCTGAAGACTACCTTGCCTTGTTTTTTTCTCAAGTGTTTGCAGCCTGGTTGTGTTTGTTCAGCACTGCCACAGCATGGATCTCTCTTGAATAAATTCAAGTTCCATCAGGAATTTTTTCACTGTATTTGTCAAATAATAGACTAGTAAGTGTGTAGCTAGAAAATTCCCAGTGTACATCCTGAAGACAAGTTTTTACATTTTTTTGTTTGGTCAGCTTTAGTGTAGAGCATCTGCTGAGATTTGCATCAGTCTCCAAAGACCCAGCATCACTGGGCATTAGCTGCCTTCACTTGCCCATGTTCTTCCATCCTCCTGCCCTTCCCAACTCATTTCACTTGTCATCTCTCTACTCAGGGCTTTGCTAAATACTTATTTTTTGTCAAATTATAAAATATTCATTGTTATTCATCCTCTTAAGCAAAGGATGTTTTTAAACTACATGTTCTTGGATAGGAAAAAAAGCCTCAATTTGTAATGTCAGGCTTTTTTGGAAGGGCAGTTGCCTTGCAGCATATTTGCCATGGAGAGATAACCAGGAGTTAGAAAACAACCTGTGGAAGGACCAGCATGGATCTGGAATTTGTCCCATGGCTGGGACTGGGATGTGACTCATGCTTTCCACATGTGATCCATGGGCCAGGACAAGTTCCAGAGGAAAGCCACCATGTTGCCACTGCATTGTGCAGCATATACTGCACTTATTACCTCCTTACCACTCCACAGGGTTTTTTGGGGCAGCCTGTCCACAAGCAATGAACAACCACTGACTGAGAATGAAATCTCTTTTAACAGCGTGATTTTTTTTTTTAATGAAAGAATCAAACCAAGAATCTATAGACAGAAATAATTTCCTTTGGCAAAAATATGAGCTTTGATGACAAAATTGTTTGTAAAGAGGCAGAAGAAGTATTCAACAAGTGGTTCTGCACTGTGTTTACGTGTTCTTATCACTGGGATGTGATGAAATATTTTGCAATCCCCCAGTAACCCAGAAAGCTGTTAAGCAACACATGCTATGGTAAGCACTAAAACCAGCAGTGCCATGTAACAAAATATGGTAGATGGTGAAGACTTGACTGGCCTAACATACTCATTTCTCTTATATTTAACAGTATCAAAGAAATTCCACCAGAATTGAAAACCAGCTAGAGTTTTCTGTTCTACCAACATTTTAAAAGGAAGAAAAGTGGCAAAATTGATTCTATAGCAAACAAACTAATGGAAAACCTGAAGGGGGATTAAGTTAGTAAAATAATTGGCTTATAGTAATACACAAAATAGTAATCAGAAATTTTACAGAAAATACAGTTTGTCAGACAAACCTGATTTGATTCTAGGTATTCTCAAACTCTGATTTTCCCATATATGTGATATGCAACATAGATATTTAACACACCATATTTAGTGTCTCATGACACTGAGTTGAAAAAAAATCAGCATTCTCTCTATCAGTAAAAACACTTGAATTGTATTAGGAGCTTCATGTCTGACAGGATCTCAGGAAGCCATCAGTGGAGAAATCATTCTCTGTGCTTTAGGGATGTTGTTAAGGATAATCCTAGACCTGCCACTGCTTATTATTTTCCTCAGTGAGCTGGAAATAATTTTAAAATCTCTTCTATTAAAATGTTCAGAATTGGTGAACTGGTAAATTAGGTGAAAATAGATACAATCTGAAATGCTTAATAAGTTTAAACCAGACTGGTTTCACTGACCCAAGTATGTAACATCTCCTTTAATGTAGGGATAAATAGAGATTTTGCCATCCTAGGCCAGACAGAGCTGAGAGAAGATGAGTGATTTTTTTTCTGGTTGCTATCATTAAGGACTGACCTCAACTGGTGTATTTGGGAGAGAACTGAAATTTTTCTAAATGCCACAGGAGTGTCACAGGAAGCCTGAGACAATGGGAGATCATTATAACATTAATATGATCAGAGAATTGATTCTTGTCCAGTCCTCCTGTTAGAAAAGCCAGCTCCAAGTGCCAGCCTGCCTAGAAAATGGAAACTGTTGTGTGTGACTATTCATCTGTGCTTGCAGAAACCATATGCCAAAGTCCTGCTTTCCTTACAGGGCACAAAGTACCAGAAAGGAGCAAAAATACTGAATTCAAAGCCAGAGAAGTGTGGTACAACAGGAAATTGAGCAAACCCAATGTTTAGCACGTCAAAGAGGAGCTTAAAATTTGGAGCAATTGCAGTATTATAGGCTTCTCCAAAGTGGAGCAAAACATTGTCCTTCAAAACAAATATAATTTGTGCCTGATCACTGGGGAGAGATTTAAGGGTATGGTTTACTCTGAAGGAAGGTTTGTGCATATACACATTATTTGGGATGACCAAACCACGGTCTATGGTTTTCTTACATGCTGTACCAAGATCCTTTAAATCAGAGCAGCTGGTGCCATATGAACTGCCCTCCAAAAACATACTTGACTGAGTGTCATTAAATACTGATTTTTTTTCCTAAGCCCACACAAACGCTTGGCTTTTTCCCTCCAGTTTATCAATGATGAGTGTTTGCAAAGTCCAGAACTGAGCACTGGCTGTGTTTCACTAGTGTGAGGGAGAAGCCAGGAAAAACATATCTCCTGGGGAGTATTCCCAGCTGTAAATTTATTTTTGACACATATAGGATGGAATTGGGTTTCTGTGCTTGTTTTGATCTCCTTAAAAATTCTTATTAAAGGGACATCTTCCAGCCCTGCAGAACTGCATATCCTGTTCCAGTCCTAAATCTGTGGGTGAGTGCTGCAGCCAGAAGTGTGGGGCACTGGGACAAACACACAAGTGCCTCAGACACTCAGCAAGCAGCAGCCCAGTTCTTTGCTCAGTACATAAATATTTGCATGGCTGAGCTGTGCTCCACGGCAGATGAAAACCATGTATTTTTTCACAGCCATCAGTTGCACTCAGTGCTGTTCATGCAAGGCACAGCCCATGGGCACAGATCCAGCCAGAGCCACTCCTGGCTCTCCCTGCTGGGCTCTGTTCCCAGTGGCCTGTGGCAGCCACCAGGTGATCCTTTGGAGGTGGTGCAGGGCTGCCCTGCTGGATGCTACTGGAGCACAAGGAGCAGATTCTCAGCCTGCACAACCCATCCTGGTTACACAGACAACAAGTCTTCAGGGATTTTCCCTCTGTCGTTTCAGATCACTTTTTGCTCTGGGTTTAATTTTGGTTCCTTTGATGGAGAGGGAGAATTCAAGAAAATTTTACCTTTCTGATGACCAGGTTGTCTGTTTTGACAATAAGGAAGGCAATAGGCATGGAATTCCTTAGCCATGTTATGGTTTATCCACCTCAGTGTCCAACTTTCTGGTGTCTTCTCATTACACTTCAGCTGTGAGGACAGTTCAACAGCAAAAGTTGGAGCATTTGCAGTTTTATTTCTGTTGCCAAGCTCCCTGTTCATTGTGGGAGGATTCCATATGCAACCAGATATGATTTTCCTCTGTGTTAAGAAATAGTCCTGGCAGTAAACTGTTTGAGTCATCTGTCTGTTTGCTTGACTTCTCCCATAATAATATTATTCAAAACTTGATTCACTTACTAATCTCACAAGACAGGATTTTAGGTATTTAAAGAAAAAAATCTTTTCTTGTGGTTTTTTTTCATTTTGACCAAAGAAAGGTTCATGCTGTATTTTGCTTTAATTGGGTAGAGAGCAAAAAAATTCTACAGAAAGACACATTCCTTAGAAGTTTAATCTGTACCATGATTGATTACAGCTTGTTTTAATAGGGAGGACTATGGTGGCATCATCATTAGTAGTGAGGTGTGTCTCACCACTAATCTATTACTAATCTAATACTTTTTCATCACATGTTTTTGTAGATTCTTGGTGGACTTGTACTGCATGAGAGAGGAAATCACAGCCCAGGGTCCCACCATCCTAAGTGCTGTACCCAAATGGATCTCCATAACACTGCAATTTAAAGAGAAGACAAGAAATTATGCACTTTGAACAAATCAATATGTCAGTACTGGCTAGCACTACATGCAGCAATCTCAATGCTCCATTTGCCATTTTTAGGCAAAATTTTCTGAGGCCTTCCTAATTTGGAAAAGAAGTTTACATGAAAAATTGTAGCCAGTGCTCAGCATCCAGAATGGCATCGTGGATTCTGAAGTAAATATCCCATCAGTGAATAAAAGGTTTCAAATTTAGGATTACACTATGATGAGTCCTGAGAGTGAAGACCAAAGGGTTTACACTTAATGCAGGAATGAAGTCAGTGGAGAGACAAAGAAAGCAAGGGACAGTGCCAAGTCCTGTGCTAAGAGAAAATGCAAATAATATCTTGTATTTGGTATGGAAATGATAAGGACAGAGGTGTGTTTTCCAAGGACAGAGAAAAAGGAATAATGGGTGCATACTTCTATAAGTATGTTTTTCTGTTTGAGAGGGAAGTCAATAGTTTTTTTACAGAGACCTCAAAAGATTTTTAAAGTCTCGAGATGGTTTGGACATATGAACAAGACTGGCTGATGGTGAGCTTTCATCCACACTGGAAATCTCTCCCTAAACCACTGCTTTAAGTAATTACATCTGTTAAAATTTTTATTCAGTTATTTTGCTTCCATATGTATCTAGGCAACACCTGGAATAATATTATTTTCTAAAAACTTCTAAAATCCAGTGGTTCATTGCATCATGTTGCAACTTTTCCATATACAGATTTCATACACAGACACTTATTTACGAAACTCAACCCACACATGTGTGTTCAGAAGCAAAAATAAACAATTTTAAGCAGGCTTATGGAAATCATTGTCTTTCTGGGTGCTACTTCTTTCTGTCAGAATTCAGCTAGAAATAAATGTCTAAATCTAGGTTAGCATGTATGTTTTTATAAGAGTCATAACATTATCACAGTAATCATCCCCTTATGAAAGTGTAATGCATGGCAAAAAGACAATAAGGAGCTATTTGTAATATGGTATATTAATTAAAATCATAATAAAAGTTAATAAGAACGTTATATCAAGAGTTACACTGTAAAATGTGGGAGAAGGAATTCTCTTATTACATTCAAGAACTACAGCAGAACTATGAGCATATTTTACATTTTAAGTTCATACAAAAAGAATAATTCAGTAAATCTAATTTTTGTAATGAAGTTGCAGTTATATTTTGGAGTCACATAGGGGAATTCCTGTTATTTTATCAAATGCATCTTACAGAAGATATTACCACTTTAATTACCTCAAGATGTTTAGAAACATTTTCTCTTAATTAAAAATCAGAGGACCTAATGGCAGTGGTATGCCTAAGAGCCCAGGGAAATCATTTGTTGATCTGTGGTTGCTATGGGGCTGTTGAGAGCTATAGATTGTCTGTGGATTAACATACAGCTATGTAAACTATAAATGGTTAGAAAAGCTTGATGGTTTCATGCAAACTCCATGTCAACACATACACCCTCTCTGATTACTGAGGCAATAAAATGTGTTTTAAATTATTTCACTGTGCTGTTTCCACACTTCAAAGGCAAAATCTGCCCAAACCCAATTTGAGACCCATGCAAACTCTGCCATGTCTCATGCAGGTTATGGTGTGTGTCTATGGCACAGCAAGTAAGTAATGGGTTAAACCACACCAAAAAAAGCCCAAAACCAATAGTGAATAGTCTACAGTAAGCAGTGGTCTCTGAGCCAGAGGGTTTTGGCTCATGAAGCTGAAAGAAGACGCAGAAGGCAGTGCCCTGTGCACCCCAGGCTGCCTCCCAGCCCCAGGGGTGAGCAGGAACCTGTGGGCAGAAAACCCAGGGCAGCAGCTCCTCCAAAGGGTCCCCTAGCTGGGCCAGGGCAGGGACAGGTCACTGCTGAGTCACCTGGACTTGCAGTTTGGGACACGCTGCTTTGTCTTGAAACGTCGTGAGGTGCCTGAGTAAAACCAATTAATTCTGTCAAAGATCCCAAGTGTGGGTCAAACCTGAGCAGCATTTTGTGAGAGTCACAGGGGAGCACTGAGAGGATGAGCTGTGGTCTAGCCTGGCTCCAAGCCTAAGTGAAGGCATGGCCTGAGCCCAGCTGCCAGCCCTGGGCTTTGGCAGCACCTGCCCTTCCAGCAGTGCAGACAAGCAGAGCCTCTGCTGCAGCATCTGTGTCCCTGCACAAACACAGCTCACCAGCACTGCCAAACTGCCACAGCAGCCTGGGGCTCCAGAGCAGGACTTAGCTGAAAGCAGAGCAAGAGTGTACGTGAAAAACCTTTTTATTTACAACAAAGTGTCACCAGAAGCATATTTATAATTGCTCTAAATTGTTTACACAGCAAAGTAACAACTGCAACTGACACAGCTGTTTCCTCTTCCTACTAGTCAAATTCCTTTTTTTTTCCTTTTCACCATTTCAACATTTTGGTTATTTTGATGAAATGCATTTTACCATATTATTTTGATGAAATACCTTTTACCATATTGCTTTACTGTCCCCCTTGTTTTGCTTCAAGATTTAAAAATCCTGTGAAATGGCTTAAGTCATTAAGAATGGGCACATGAACCATGCATCTTCCTCGACAGGGATTTATAGACAGAATACATCCTTTCCAGAGCACAGGAAGAAAGCTCTGTTTAGAGCTGTCACTTCACAAAACTAAGCAATGTCCTCCAACAGCATTGCACCAGAGGATCCATATGATGAAAGTCCTGCCTTTCCTATCACCTCTCTTAAAAATATTCCTATCTCCAGGAAACAACATCTCAGAAAGAGCCATCCATCTGTTGCCAGCTGGCATTTTTGACTTGGTAGAAGAGCCAGAAGACAGACACAAAGGCTGAAAATCAAGATTTTTGGTCAGTGCTCAATTTAGGTCCAATTTGGGCAGTTACTGTGGGTTTGTTTCTTTTTTAATTTCCCACAAAGAATTCCTCAGAAAATCGGCTGCAGAAACAGTGCTGTATGCTATTCCATAAACTATGTTCCAGAATCCTCCTACTCCTGAGAGGAATGTTACATTTGTCTTTACAAACAAATCGTAGATCTGTGGGTAGTTAAAGTTAGCACCTAGGGATAAAAGAAACAATGGGAGGGATTACACTGATTGATGAATGGAAAAAGAGATTTGCCTTTAAAAACAAACTGCAGGTTTTCTGGTAAATGAAATTGAGTAACAGAAGATGAAAGAAGCAACAGGGGGGAAACATGAATTCTACAAGAATCAAAAATTAAAAGGGAGGGTTATACATTAGAGGGGAATGTCAGGTATCAGGTGTTCCAGGAAGTCTGTGCCTCTCGAGTACCTCAGCCCATGGGGAAAGAGAGAGGGAAATACGGCCGGGAAATTAGGATAAAAAGGGAGGCTGCGTCCTCCAAAAATTTGAGAGATCCCAGGGGAATGCCCTATGGCCTCTCCCTTTATTCGAATAAAGCAAAAAGGACTCCACTGTCTCCTTTTTGGACATAAACCTCTGGTGTTTGTGGCTTAATTTTCCTTACACTCCTTTGAGTGCTGTGTCACAGGATCTCAAAGGTTTTCCATGCAGGTGAAATGTGGACATGAGAGAATGTTGTCCAGCTTCTTCTCCCTTCCCTTCATCACTTGTATGCTCCCATCATTCTGTAATCTCATCTTCCTCTCCCACAGCAATACAGAGGGCAGAGTTGTATCTACCATTGTCAGTGGTCCACAGGCTCATGCAGTTTAGCTCTAGTCTTTCTTGCAGCAAGGTTTCTTCTGCTGGAGCCTTAATCCACCCTGCCACACTCCACCTCAAACCTTTCAATTCCCAGCGCAAGTCATTTGTATGCAAAGTGACATAATGAGGTGGCCCTGTGGGACAACTGTGCCTCAGAGCAGGTGACAAGCACACGTAGGAGCCTGCCCAGTAACAGGGGACCAAGAAATCACATCATGTGGTAATGAAAGGACATCACAGAAGGTTTGCAATGCTGCACTGAGGTTTTCTGAGATGCACTGACCAGGGGACAGATCTCTGAGTGAGTGTGTCAGCCTGGATTCCTGTACTGAACCTGTATTCTGTATCAGGAGTGCTCATGCCTGATCTATATGAAATAGAAAAGCAAGAAATTCAGTCACCATAGGGTTAGCAGATGCCACAAACCCATTGGGTGGCAGGTAGTCACACTCTTCAGCTACTAGCCCAGAGGCTGGAGTATGTCAGCTAGCAAGGAAAGGACCTCCCAAATATCCTTCTGCTAGCACTGAGCAGCCCTTATCCTGTTACAGATCTTTCTCATATTAGAAGTTCTGCAGGTCCATTGATTTGAATGTACTCACATTCGAAAAATCTAGGCACTCACAAGTTAGGTGTCAGTACTGAGTGGCAGTGGAATAATTACCATCACAAGAGGGGTTTTCAGCCTCTTAAAGGAGCTGATGACTTGGGCTAAGGGTACATAAATTGATAGTTTCTATGGCAAGATGCTTTTTTATCCAAGATAAAGGTCAAGCACATCTGGAAGATATAATAGCTGCGTCCTATAGAGACGGCATCAACTATCTTGCTGCCAAAATCTACTATAAACAAGCACAAAGAGCCAATCTGCTGATTTTCCCAGCTGTCACTGGTTTATTTAAGGGGCTTAGCCAGTTTTCAATTGTTGTTCTGTTGAGAAAAAATGAAATCTGTTGTGTAAGTTCTGTGTCAAATTACCGTTGCTGCATGCTATGGTTCCTTAAGTTTTGAAAAGCTGTTTCTGTTCTACTTACCTATTTGGACTGTACATAATTATTAAATGGTCCATAAAATCTTTTAGCTATTTCACACAAAAAAATTAAACTTATTTTCATGAAATAATTATAGCAAGAAATCTGCTTAAAGTGGGACAACTATTTGCTGTCCCAATCCAAATTGTCTGATGCACCTTTTAAATGTGCCAATATTCATTTTTACTTTATTTTTGAAGTGCTAAACGAGCTCACTGTAATCACATTACTCAAAACATGGCATAAGTGTGGGTGGAAAATGCAAGAGCACAATTGTAAGCAGGTGTAAATATTGTGAACAAGAGAGGTGCAGGACGTGGTGATAGGAGACATGCTGCAGGCAGGTGCATCTAAAGCCCTGCTCCTCTCTGAGTCCAATTTAGGATGTGATGAGCATCAGGAGAGTCCACAGCCCCCCTCTGTGATAAGGCTGAGCCTTTATAACCACTCTGCAGCAAAGAGGTGCCTGATTCAGAGAAGGCAAGGACAGCATCGAGCTCCCTTTCAGCACCACCTGCACTGCCCTGGGAAGAACCTTCCCCACTTGCTGCTGACTGAAACAAGCTGAAACCAGGCCTGAAGGCATCCCGAGGTGTCAGAAGGAAAGCTGCCACCTAAAAGTAGAAGTTTAGGCTTGGTACATGGCTCCCAGCTCCTTCTGTGCTCCACAAAGCCCCCAGCACAAAAACTGCTGTGATGTCCTGGTCTGCAGCTGAGGAGGAGGAGTGTGGTGAACTGCACCTCATCCTCAGTGACCAGGGGAACCAGATGCTGCTGGCAGCTCATACTCACCACACTGGATACTTCTTATGCCTAAAAGGAAAGTTAGTCTGATGCTGGGCTGTCTGCTTCATTAATCACCTTAATTGCTGCTTGAGAGCTTAAATTAGCAGACATATTAAATGCAGAGAAGAATTAAAAAGGCTGGGCTTATAGCAGCTGGTTTGGATGGACAGGCAGGAGGTGAAGCATCAGAGGTTGTGTTTTGTCTTTACTGCTGGAATCAGAGGAAGTGAGAAACTGCCATTGCTGTTGCTTCTTTTGCACAAGCAATCTTCTTTAGAGAGCTAAATTAAAGAAATAAAGAAGTAGAGAACTGAGGAGTCAAATAAACTTTTGCTTCTAATTTACTCCATCAATTAAAGGTAGACACAACATTTGGTGATAAATCTACACCACAATGAGTTTGTTAGGGCTTTTTGCTAGGGATTCACAGCACTTGGCTGTGCAGTGGCTGCCTTCAAATTGACTTGCTCATGGTCTCAGGTAAGTTTCAAAGTGCTGTCTTCTTAATTTAGACCTTAATGGACTTCTCTTTATCTTAATTGTTTGACCAGCCTTGTAGATATAATGGAAGCATGATCACACTGAGATTAGATGGATAGATAGATAGATAGATAGATAGATAGATAGATAGATAGATAGATAGATAGATAGATAGATGATAGATAGATAAGGAACTTTTCTACCAAGTACTGGCTAATGTCTCTCTAGTTCTTGGTTACACTTTGCTGAAGCAGGATAAATAGGACATATACAGTATGTTTATAAAAATCTTTTTCTACTCTTCTCCTTTTTTTATAGACTGGGTCAAGTTAAACATTTGTGAAAAAGATGATTCAGCTTCTTCATTTATATGGAATTTTTGCAGCTCACCAGAGGTGGAGGACAATTAAATGCTTGCCTTATGAGGTCATTCATGAAGGATGATTTGTTTTCCTGGGAACCCTGTGCTGTTAGACATGATAAGGTCTGGAGAAACTCCAGGACAAAGGGAGAGACTTCTCCAGCATATAATGGGAGAGGCTCTGATGAACCAGCACTTCTGAGACAACAGAAAACCCAGACCACAACCAGGATGCTGACAGGGACCTGTTTGAGGAGCAGGTGCACGTTAGTCAGCATCTACCAGGAATATTCACAAATGCAGTCCCCAGTGCACTTCTCTGGGCACAACCCCAGCTCTTGAAAAACTTGAAAATGCTGATTCTGGGACTGGAACATGTAGGTCTTCCTCAAAAAGAAGTGTAAGGGAAACTTGGGCTCAGTCTGCAAGCTGAGCATTGGCCAAAGGGCACTGAATACATAGGGGTGGAGAGAGATGTAGGAGAAACAGAAGATTTTATCTCAGATTTGTTCCTGTAGGTAGTACCTGTGTAGAAAATCTGTGATACAACCTGTGATACTTAATCAAGTGATGAGCTGAGTATTCCCCACCTAGACCTACATTTATCAGGGGATTGGTGTCTGAACCAGCCTCCCCTGGCCTTAGATGTCTATTGAAGGTGCAGCTGAGGTGATCATCTGGAATTCCCTTATAATCACTGCATAGAAACAGGGTCTTGCAGGGTACAGTTCATAGCAGCTGTCTCAGAGGTCTGTGGTGGGGCGAGATGAACCACATTTTCTGCAGACACTAAAAAGTAATTTGTTTCCAGAGTGGAATATTTGTTAGGGCACATATCTGTAGGCCTATTTCACATGTCCCCAGATCTGCTGCACTTGTGAGTGAGATCTCTGGTGAGATCTGGAAACAAGCCTGTGGGTATCTACATACAGCCTTCCAGCCATCATGGGGAGAAAGAAGAGTATCCCACTGATGGAGTGATGCCCCTCTTCTCCTGACTGACAAAAACTATGACCATGAGTGAGTGAGAAAGAGGACAAGAACCATGACATTTTAAATTAGGTAACTTCTTATGTCTCAGGAAATGAAACTAGCCAACAACTAAGATTGTTTGGATGGGGGATATTTATTTAATTAAATCCCACACTGGGTACTAGACACATCAGTCAAACTGCAAGCTCTGTAGGAAACATCCTGTTTATCCAGAGTCTAATACAAGAGGGATGAAGCAATACTGCTCCTCTTTAAGTGGTGGTAGCACCAAGGGGAATGGTCCCAGGAGCTGCAGGGGGGAGCTGCCTGTCCCTGTCACCCAGCCCTGCCACTGCTCTGGCAGCTCAGCCCCACTCAGCCCCATGCCCAGAAATGCCTCATTATTTCTAGGAATTTAATGGGTGGGTGAAAATAGGCGAGAACAATTTAGGAAGAATGAATAAAAATCAAAATCTTACTTAGACCCTTTCAACAACCTTTTCAACAACAACAACAACAAGATTTAAGCAGGAATTTTCAAAATTTAGCAAGCCGTGGCAGATTGGCTTATTCTTTAGAAGTACTGAAAAGAGAAATCTCTAATTTATAGAAATACTCTTAAATTTAGTGGAGTCATCAGAGATGGCAAAAGGTAGAGGATTGTCTTAACAGAGTGCAAAGGTACCTCAATTTAAGATCTGGAAAAATAGCCAGTACTCCAGATGGGAAGGAGATTGAAAACCATTATTTGTTTATATTTATTTACTCAATTTCATGGTGTCCTTGGTTGCCCAGAGGAGCTACTGAGAGTAGTTTCTACTGTGCTGTTGGTTAGAGTTAGGTTACTCACACTTTTAGAAATTCAGCTGTCTGCCACTAATGAATTGTTCAGTGTAGCTTGAGGGTAGTGATGCAATTAGCAAAAGTAAGCCAAATCTGTCCCAGGTGAAACTCTACTGATGTCAGTGGCTTTATTTGGGATGATGTGCTTATTCCAGTGTGTGCAAGGACAGTATGTAAAAACAAGAATCTTGAAAAAGGACTTAGATGGATTTCATTTGTCTCTTCTGACAGCAATCCTGCCTTACATTGAATAAAAAGTCCAAACCCAACCTTTGCATTGACGCAGCAGTGGATTTCTGTGGGCCAGCTCACAGGCTCAGTGAATTAATGCAGAAACCTGATCCAGGGGGTGACATCCCTGCCCATGGTGGGGGGTGGGATAAGATGATCTTTAAGGTCCAAACCAAACGAGATTTATGATTCTGTGATTCTAGGTTTAGTAATTATTTTATATTTGTAATAGCGTCCTTTAAAATCCTTCACAGAAACATGAAAAATAACAGTTTTTCCATTCCCTGATGACATGCTGCCTTTTCAAATTTTCAAAAGTAAAAGAAGTACTTGAAGTCCTTATTTTACTCCTTATCCCTGGCTGCTCAGGGAGTGAATTTGCTTCAGAGGACACCACAGCAAGTGCATGGCAGACAAAATAAGGGTGAATTGTGCCTTCACTTCTCTCCTGATTAGAACACTGTGAAACACAAAGCAATAACCTTTCCTTGGCCAAAAGGCTTTTATAGTCTGTTCCACCAATTAAAGATATGTTTTGCTGCAATGATGTTGCCAGGGCTTCGTGGCTGCTGCACTGATAACTAAGAAACAAAATAAAGACCAAAACTGAAGGCACAAAGCAGCTATTTCACCAGGTTGTACAGGAAATCTGTGTCACAGTTCCCAAATCATTCTGATTCAGGGTTACTCAATTATTTTTTCTGGACTTTGCTGGAAAATTCTGGGCTTTGTTGTCCCCTTGGTAGAAAGCAAAGCCTTGATGCAGGTCTCCCCAGCCAGAAAGCTCTCCAACTGGCCTGCATGAGCATGGGAGACATCCACATCTGTGACTGACAAAATCTCAGTGAATCATGGTCCTGCTCAAGATTTTGTCCAGAAATCATCAGCCCTGGTTGTTGTCTTAAATAAAGAGCCATCCTTCCTCCTGTTGCTTTCAAAACAATGAGGGCAAATCTATGACTAGCAGAACAGTCCACTTGGTAGTAGCATAAAGAGTACAACCTACAGTCCTCAGTTTTATTATCTCTGAAAAAAAAGTGCTTTTTTAATGGGTCTGCTTAAGTGTGACCTCTTAAATGATCTCTGCTAGTGGGTTGCAGCAACAGTTCCCCAGCTGTGCTGTTATTCATAAGTAACCATAGAAATTAAAGTGCTGCCAAGTATGTGCTCTTTGTTTTTTTCGAAGGGCTGAAAGATGATGCAGTGATGGCTTTGCCCCTCCTGACTTAATTCTGAACTCACCCCCTGGCAGCCCTGATGGAGAGGTGAAGATGAGACTTGCTGTTATTGGAAAGCTCTGTCACCAGAGAGCTCTGTCAACAATGCCACTTCTGCCACTGGGATGCTGGTGCATTTTCAAAAGGCCTGCAGCTAGAAATAGGATGTGGTGGGAAGTTATATCCTGTTATTCAGTAATTGCTGGTTTTAATGAAAAATATTTTTTGTTTACTTCTACTGAGATTGAACTGAAGCAATGTTGGTATCTTCAGCCAAATAATTTGTTTTGGAAAGAAAAGGTTGTCTGAAATCTCTTTTACAGGGACACTTTCAAGCTCTTTATTGACCCACATTGATCTTTGAGTCTTTGTGGGTAATTCTGTTCCTAGAGTAGGATTCTCTGTCTCTGAACTGACATCTAGGTTTTTTCAGTATCCACTAGAGTGGCACACTTCCAATGGGCAGTACTAATTCTGTATCACAATGGGATTAATCCTCTTTCTCCCAGTCTTAGAAGGACACAATTAGCTGATGCCCAACCCCTGTTTTATAGGCAGCTGCAGCTAGGTGAGAGGAGGACTCTCAATGTTTTACTGCCCATTTACTGGGAAATTTAAGGACTAAGAAACCTTGATGTTTTGTTTTTCTTACCCTGGTTTCTTTCATGCCACACCCTGTACTGGCCACAGCAGCCAGGTGTCCATGGGCAGTGACAACCCAATGTGCCTTTGCTCTTCACTGGCTAGGCAACATCTGCCCCACAGGAAAGGAGACTGCTTCCCACTTGTCCAGAAGAATTTAGAGAACTTCCACAATGTGGTGCAGTGATTTCTCCAAGAGCTTTTCAAGGGGGAAATCACAGAAGAGGACTCTCTAACTTGGCATGGCATCAATGAATTTTGCACAGCAGACTCAGCTGTCTCTGAGCACTTCTGGCTTGGCATCAGTGTGGGAGGAAATAACTCATGTCTCTCTACAAATTGAGTGAAAGAATCACCACCCCAGACCCGTTAAACAAAATTAAACAAAACTAATAGATTGGGCAAAAAAAGTTATTTCCCTCTGTCACACATTGAGGGGTTCACTACTGCCCAGTTTGATTTCATCACAGGAACTTTGTCTAAGGGGAAAAAAATCTGGTTTTAAAACTTGACTTGTACTTGCCAGATATTCCATGCTGGTGTGTACCAAAAATGTTGGATCATTGAAATGCTTGCAGTCTGGAAAAAAATAAATAAAACCACTTCATGTTGGTTCAAATAAGGAAATCATACAAATACTATAAAGGCAAAATTGCCAGCTCCGGAGTCCAAATGAATTTAGAAGTCTATATTTAGCTCCTACTATTTCTGTTTCAATTATAAAACATTTCTTGTTAAGTGCACACCATCATCTCAAATGCTACACTCAGTGTAGTTACTTGGAGCCCCATAATTCATCTCTATTTTTAGTTTGCTCACAAATAAAGGAATGGCAAGGACAGCAAGTAAATAATTTAGGCTGGTGTTTTGACAGGACCCTCACAGCTGCTGCTCTAGGAATTGCTCTGGAAAAAATCCAATCTTGCCAACTCCTGTTAAACAAGTTCTCTTAGAAAGTGTCAGTTTTTAAGCAACCCTTTCCCTGCTTTTGGAAAGGGTAGGAGAAAAGGGTACGTGAATCCTTGATAGAGCAGAAGGACTGGATTTTCAAAGTGTGCAAATGGTACTAATGTGGCCATGGATGGGAGAGTGAAAAGGATCACACCTTGAAAGAGAGGGATGCTTAATTTAAATGCCAGGCCTGGATATTACTAGGGGTATTAGGCTGTTGGAATTTTTTATCCGAACTATTTGGATTTTCTTGGAAGATTTGTAATTCCCTAATTGCACATTAGAAACAAAAGTGTTTCCATCTTCTAATAAATGCTAAATTTCTTTCCAGAGTCCATTCAAAATGTTCAGGATCTGTTTCATATGCCCTGCTGTCTGCCACAGAGCATTCCAAATTTGCCTCTAGCCCGGATTCAGGAAGTGAAAAAGGGAGAGGAAATGCAGAAACATGACTCAGTCCCACTTGTAGTAAATAACAATAGAGGGGTTTATTTCATTTTAAATAGAAAAAAATCAACATTTTTAGCAGGTTGTAGAAAAAAATGATCAGACTGATAGAAAATCTGGATGGACAGTGGAGGTGTGGGCTCAGGCTGCTCACCTTCCCTCGGGTCCTTGCCAAGGTCAGGGTCAGGTCTCAGCAGACCCACTGGACACTTGGGGAATGTCTGTGCTTTACCACTCTGTCACATGCATGGTGCTTTTCCAAGCTCAGGGGGAGTTTGACTAAGCCAACACCAATTTGGCTGAATGAGAATTGGCTTAGTTGCTTGGTATAATTAAATGGGCTCTCACAGGACGAAGTTAGGAAAAAGGAAAATTTAAACTGGAATACAGCTTATAGCATGAACAAAATAGGAGGTGAAGCCATGCCATAAGGAAAGAGGCTGTTTCTTGTGTCCAAAAGTCTTTTAAAACTGGACCACACAAAATCCTAAGTACTTCTCCCAGGAGCAATCATCTACTGGTGGGAAGGTGGAAGGGATGAGGTAATGTAAGATAGATATTAAACCCCTCTTTGAGGTACAATGGGGGAGAGATATATCCTCAATAGAGAGAAAAAGACAGGCAGAGGGGCTAAAGGCTAACTCCAAAGGAGTCAGCTATTGTTGAACAGTAATCTAAGTTTTTGAGTGTGATGTGGAAAAGTCTCATTCAGCTGCTGTTAATCCTGGAACAAGCTACATTTTACTGGTAGCTCACTTTCTCTGTAAAGCCTCCCACTTGCACATCCTCAACACAATGGCACAAGGCAAAGCCCAGCCAGGAGGCCTCCTAGGCTGAAGGAATAATGGAAAATCTCCAAAACAATTAAAAAAAAATAAAAAAGAAGAGAGACAGAGAGAGAGAGAGAGAGAAATCACCCAACCTCTCTCATATTTTTGCTCAATTTGTAATCATTAGAATATGACCTAAAAGGCCAGTTTTGCCTCTGCCTACTCCTTCTTTCACTCCAGCTATTCTTTAAATGTCATCTCTGAGTTGAGCCTTTGACAAGTGAGTGTCTGTGCTAGGACACAAGCCCAGATGATGCCCCTGAGTGGGATGAGAGCTGATCCCAGTGTCCTGGGTGCAGCTGCTGGGACAGCAGTGCTCAGTGATTGCTGGTGCCTGGCTGTGGCACTGGCACTGAGCCCCTCTGTGGTGCCAGCCCAGCCCTGTCCCTGCCGTGTCCAGAGCTGTCCTGGACCAAGGACACAAAGGTGTTCCAGTGGCTGCTCAATAACAGGGTGATGCCTGCTCAGCTGGGTCCCCAGAGGCTGGACCCAGCCCTTCAGAGACAGATAATGCCATGCTTCCTCCTTACTATGGCCAAATTTTGGTAAATTCATTAGGAAATCTGCAATTTCTGCCCCAAATTAGCTACTCTATCAAGAGCTACAGACAGGAGCAGACACAGCATTGTCATATGTCCAAACTCAGTCCCAAACATTCAACTAGTCAATTATACTGAATCATGTTTACACAAGCTGACTAGAAGGTAGAAGATAAATGCTAATGTCTTCATGTTTATATAAGGGTGATATCAGTTTCTTCATGCATGGAAAAACAGTTGAAAATTACAACACAAAATATAAAAATTATCACAAGTGTGAGGATCCTTAAAATTAAATATTTATATCAGGAGGTTATCCAATTTGATTAGAAGGATTTTAGAAAGTAGAATTGGCTTGAAATTGTTGCATGTCAAACAGCTACTCTTTCAAACTAAATTAATGAATAAAATGTGAATTCATATACTGCACTGTGTCAAACACATATGGTTCAACATGACCCATAAAGAAAATGGCTCAATTATTCTCCTCAATGCTAGAGGATATTTAAATACAGAACTATTTTTAAAACATTGAAAACAAAGAGAAGTTTGACACTGGAGCATTTTGCACAGCAATAGGTTTGCAGCAGTATATCTCAAAAACAGCAAGAAAATGAGAAGACTTTCTATGAAACATCAAAGACTGTGTTAATAAAAGCAACTCACAAGAAAAAAGAAGGAACAAGGGAAAACAAAACTGACAACTTTCTTGTGACCACAAACTTTGATTAAATGCTGAATTCTCACTTGCAAAGACATTTGTTCTGCAAAGTATAAAATTTACTGCCTGTTCTGAGCTGCCTGTGTCTTGTTTTATCAGTGGTCAAATAGCATCTGATGCTGCTGATCCCTTGGAAGATATTTGTTTCACACACCCAGTGATGTCTAGTAGGTTCCTTCTCCTAGGAGAGATGAGTATTCATTTGTTGCAGCAAATTCCCAAAAACCTACAGTGAGCTGGAAATCATCCTAACTCAGCTGTGTCTTCTCAGACACGTGTCTTCTCACGTACTGACTGACTGCAGTGAGATGAGCTGAAAATACATAACCTCATTTAATGATAGGTGGTCCCAAATGCCCCTGGAACAATTGTCTAGTGATTTTTATTCTCCTTAAACTTTTATATCACACATTCATGCCATCTCAGAGTGTGAAGTTTGAGCAATATAATGAATCATGGAAGCTGAGGCATTGCAAATACACACTTACTAAGAGTCTGGAGAGACAGCCCATGATAAACAGCAAAGAATCCACAGACTTCAATGAACTTTGGGTCAAGCCTTGAAAAGCACTGACTTCTCCAACGACCAGCAAATTAAAAACAATTAATTTGATTTATATTTAATTTATGTCCACTTCTAAGAACAGAAGCAAAGATAATTTTCTTATGTTAAGAGTAAAATTCCCACTGGATTGGATTGGGTTGGGTTGGGTTGGGTTGGATTGGGTTGGATTGGATTGGATTGGATTGGATTGGATTGGATTGGATTGGATTGGATTGGATTGGATTGGATTGGATTGGATTGGATTGGATTGATTGGATTGCATGGATTGGATTGGATTGGATGGATTGGATTGCATAAAAGGAAGAAATTCTTCACTATGAGGGTGGTTAGACACTGGGACAGGTTTCCCAGAGAGGTTGTGGACTGCCCATCCCTGGATATGTTCATGACCAGGCCTGGATGGGGCTCTGAATAACCTGATCTAGTAGGAGGTGTCCCTGTCCATGGCAGGGGATTGGAATTAGATGAAAGTGAAATAAGAAGGGCCTTGACAGAAGTTTGATGTTGTTGTCATCTTTCTTCTAAACTACTACAACATCCAGGATTCATCAAAGCATGGAAACATTTGTGTTATCCAAAATCAGCCCAAACAATACATTTCTAAGCTCTCCTGTCAGAAAACCAACATCAAACACTTGGCATGCTTAAGACAACTGGTTTCTGAAAGACACTGCAAAAAAACCCCAAATGTTTCCAGTGTCTCCGTTGGAAGTACAACATCTCTTTTAAATATGTTCACTTAAGGACTGTTCCCCAAACACAGAGGAGTAATTTATAATTTGTTTGCAAAAGAGGGTCAGATCTCTAAACATTAAGGCTGGTGCCATTTTGGTGTATTCTGAAGAGTTGAAGGGCTTGGGTTTGCCTGTACAAGAGGCTTCAACTGCAGCTGGTAATGGTATAAACACAGTTGTGCTTCTATATGCATATGCTTATACTTGTGTAGCTGATTTTGGCCAGGCAAGGAATTATACTAGTAAAAAAGTATTTATTAATATACATACATAATTATATCCAAAGCAGCATAATGCCAGCATATATACACTGGAAAAATAATAATAATCTTAAACAATCCTAGCTACATGATTATAAGCACTGCCTGTCTTCTCAAATGGCTTTTATTCTTCCTCAGAACACTTACTATAAGGATGAAACATATAAAAGTGGATTGCAGTCTCTTTCCTGCAGAAAATGTAGTGTATGGTCCATTTGACATCTTGAAATAACATTAAGCGAATCAAGAAACCTGAAAGTTGGATTTGGCATGTGACATATTTGTAAATCAGCTTTCCATTGCATCAAATCCTCCATTATTTTTAATAATGATATTGGTGTTGCAGCCTTTAGCTAAGTAAAACATTCACTTAACACCGCTGAATCTTCCAAATGATTATTCAAGGCAGGAGCTGGTCTGTTATGCTCTTTATGCTGTGCTTGGAAGCCAAGGAAAGTCTCAATGGAGGAGGGTAAGTCAGTAAGAGTCTTCCCAGAGGACTCTGGAGGTTTTAGCAGCTACTCTGCAGAGTAGGTGCCATTTGGTGTGTGCATCTAGGGGAATTCCCAGGGCAGGGCACACAGAAAGCTCCATCTCACTCTTGCTTGCTTGTTCTACCCTCAGAAGTATTTTTACAGATAAAGGTGATTCCACAACTATTTTTAATTGTCTGCAAGGATTTAAAATTGTATAAAAGTTCAGTGTACATATATAGTCTAAACCTTTACTTACCAGTTTGGAGGGTTATTTTGTAAGGGTTCTTGGCAAATTAGGAAACTTCTGCTGCAGCTGTGAGTGCTTTTTATTTAAACATCTGAAATTCCACAGCTATCAGCACATTAGCTTGAGCTTCAGTGACTCGTAAATCTTTCTCAGCATCTTATTTCATTAGGTCTAGTTCAAGCATTAGATGGAAATTGCATTTTGCAGAGACCATATTTGAGTGCATTACTGAAAGAGAAGCAAATGGATTTTTATTTTAGCAGTAGTCCAGGTAGATACTGGAGAGTGTTCAAAAAATCAAGGATCTGGTTTGAGCTAGACAGCAGGTTTTTAATAGAAATAAAAGGCAGAGATATTTTTTGCCATTAGAAATGACATGAAACATCAGGGATATCTGAAGATCTGAGACAAGAACACAGTGTCTGAAAATGCAGACTTGAAGGCAGGCACAGCCTTGACACAGCAGCTACCTTGCCAAAAGCTGGTGACAAGGGATCCACCCACCCCAAGAATGCTGTTTCGATTCCATTTCTTCAGCCTCTCTCTGAACACACCCTGCAGACAATGGCAGGGCTGCTTGCAGTGTTTGAAGCTATCAAGTGCAACCTGAGCCTGCAAAGAGCTTTTTAAACATCCATCTAGGACTGGCCTGTGACACAGGTAATAGTACACCTAGTTAAGAAGCAAGAAAACTCTTTTGATGACGTTCCAGATGGTTTTCATGTGTTTGCCACCCAGGCATCCATCTTTCATGATCCTTAAAGCCATGGCCTATTTGTGCTGCTGAGAGACTCAATATTTCTCTGCACCACAAGATATGGTGTGGGTACTTTAACTCAGACTAGCATAGCACCTGTACTGGTGGTTAGGAGTCCTTATCCTTGATCTAAAGTCCTTATCCATGATCTAAATCTTCCCAAATTTATCCTTGATCTAAAGTCCTTATCCATGATCTAAATCTTCCCAAATTTTAGAGAGCCTAGGACAGATCTGCTGCTTTCCATTCCATCATTATTCTATGGACTGCTTGTCACATCCCTGAAAATGCAAGGGCTTCACACCCTTGCTTAAGACCTGGTATGACTTTTGCCTTGAATGAGGCCCCATCTTAGCCCAGCATTTTTCTCACAAAGATGCAAATCTCCCTCAGTGCCAAACATCCACATGGTTGCAGTGCTCACACAGGCAGAGGAGCCTCGTTTGTATTGCCCATAAACAGGGCACAGTGCCTTGCCAGTGAAAACAGAGAGAATTTTCACCACTTTCCTCCAGCACCCAGTGATTGTTCAACAGCTTCTGCACAGTGAAATTATCTACTCAGAAACCTCAAGAGGACAAAAGTCAGCCTGGGCACCAACAGTCCCATGGTCTGGATCCCCTCCTGACAGACCAGTGGGCACTCAGAAATGCACTTATTCTTCTGTGGAAAGTGCTCACTAAAGACTGAGGGGAGCTACAGACAGGAGAGGCTTCACTCACCTATATGAAAAACAGTCTCAGCAAAAAACATCTGGACCAAACTAGACATGGGAAAAGCTTTTGTGCATGGAGTATCTTCTTCATTGCATTCCCAAAGACTAGAGATTTTACCTCCTTGTCCCAGCTTTTCTCCAGGCAGCACTGGAACATGTCCTGAGTGTGTGCCCCAGGGGACAGGGACGTCATGAGGAAGACTGATAAAACCTGTGGAGCTTAGGAACCCTGAGAGGATTTAGATACTCTGCTATCAGGATTTTGAATGAAATCCGTATTTCCAGCACCAGAAATGTAGACATCTAGACATGTTCACTGATGGGAATTCCATTTCTTTGAAAGGTATGAAAAAAATCCAAGGATCTATGTTTTGGATTTAAGTACCTTAAGCTCCTTTGCAGACCTTGGCCTTTCTTTTTTATCTCTGGCACTGATGTCATTCATGGCTTGTGCATTGTTACAGAGCAAGTGACATAACAGTCTACTACAGACAGTCAATAAAAATCCAAATAGAGCTGCAAAAAGCAAAAGGCTCCTTTTTTTAAAACCCTAAACAGGAATTGTGTGTTGTTTAATGGGTGACCTGCAGTGTAGGGAATTGCTTTGGGCCAGGTAGAAATGTGGTTCAGAAGTCCTGAGTACAGTCAAAGCAAATAGTTTCCAGACAGTGACAAGGTTCCCAGGATTAATAACACAGGTGATGTAGTGCAAATAGGCAGCCTGCAGAGACACCAATCCTCCACTCCTGCTTCCTGAAAATCACCTCTGGAGATTTTATTGTCTGTGTGACAGTTCTTTTCCAGCGAATTCCCAGGCAGAAGCTGCTGTCAGCACATTGTGTTTTCAGAATTGCCAATAAAAAGTGAGATGTGTGGCACAGGCTGTGTAACTGCAGAATGGCAGCTCCTCAATGTCTTCATTTCCACCAGTAATTTATGCACCCAGCCAGCACCAGGCAGGTCAAGCTCTAGCACTGACAGCACAGAAAAGCCCAGCACATCAGCTACATCTGAAGACTGTGATTATTCTCCTACCTCTCTTATATATCACAGTTTTTTCAGCATGTCTGAATAAGATTTTTCATGGCAATGCCAGCAAAGGTTTTGGCAGTTGTGCTGTTTTGTCATCTGTTAACACAGTGGGCAGAGCACTCATGCAGCCTGTGAAAAAAACTATTTCCAGTTGTTTACTTAGCCTAAAGAATATCAAATTCACATGTCCTAGGAATGGGATCTAAACATTGAACTGTTGGAGAATGACTTCATGCACCCTTCTAGACAGCCAGCTTTCACTGGAGTTATAAAAGATTCACTAGGCCAAGAGATAATCCTTCTTTTTTCAGTTTAAAATATTCCTTTATGAGGACAGACTCGTGTTCCAGTCCTTGTTGTAAGACCTGTTTAAATATCTTGTTCAATTACTATGGATACTGTAGAAATAGGATGCAAAACTCCTAAATGCAGTAAAATTAGAAGAGTGTGTTTGCATCTTTCAGGGAAACGACCCAACCACTAAATTAGAGTGTTGATTTCATTGCTTCTTCTGTCTCATTCATTTTTCCTTGATCAAAACTTAATAGGACCCTTGATGAAAAAATCCTTTATTCTGACTTTAGTGGGCCACATCCTTATTTCACTTCATTTCTGATTTGCCCACAACATTGGTAGCATAGGAACACACTCTACAGTGTGCACTCACTCTTTTGTAAACCAATTTAAAAAAACCAAACCAACAACTTCAAAAGCACAACTCATGCTATTTGTCTTCCATCTTCTTTTTGGCAAAACCAAATTCTGAGTGTGAAGAAATTTAGTATCAAGCAATAGTTTTAATGTTCAGCTTAATGTTACACTGAGTTCATCCTTCTTACTCATGCCCCTTGGGCTATCACTCCTCTTGCTGTTTTCATCTTTAATAAACACTTCTAGCAGGTTTTCTTCTCTTTCTTAGTCATAATTTGGCAAAAAAAACCCCTTTTTTGAACTTCCAATGCTTTGTTAAACTAAGTCATTGCCTTTTCATTCAATAATGTTAACTCTTCAAATTCAACATGCATTTCTTTACTGTAATTAAATTATCTAATACCTATCTGAAGTTTACATATGAAGCACAAAACCACTCGGTTATGGAACTCTTCAATGTTAAAAGACAGTTTTCACTAAGATTTGTGTTAAATCTTCTTCATTGGCACCAAGATTTCAAAATATGTTTATCTAGCTCTATATCTCATTCCAAAGAAAATCCAGTAGAGAACATATTTTAACATTTTTCCATATTTAATAACATTTATTTATCCTGAAAGTACTTCAGTGATGTGACTACTAGGATCATCTGGACTTTTCCTAAATGTGTGGAAAGGTGCTTCCAAACAGTAAATCCTTTCTCTTAACTTTGTCACTTTTTGAGGTATGGTTTTTATCTTCGTTTTTTTTTTTTCCAGGAAAATTTACAAAAATTAAAATGTTCTCAGCAAGTAGGACTCAGACAGATTAAGCTAGGCAAGATGTCTTCTCCCTCTTCTGTAGATTTTGGCAAGGTCTGACTTCACTGTTCCTTAGTTTCCATTAACATAATAAATAATGGCTTTAAGTAAAGCTGGGCCTAGCACCAATTCTTGTAATACTCCTTATGTTCATCTTCCCTTCCAAACTGGAACATTGCCATTATCATTAACCTTGATTTATGGCCTCCTGTCTGCTTGCCAGCCTACTTGAAAGTGTAGTTATCCTACTCCTTTTTAATTCATTTCTGAAATGAGACTCCATGCCATGCTGTTATGAAGTCCAGATTCAGAAAATATTCTGAATTCCAATTGTGTATTAATCCTGCCACTCCACCTAACCAGAGATGTCACTTCCAGGAGAATGCAAAGCCCAAGGAGTGCTAAGAATGAGCATTCTTAGCACCACAAGAATAGGGAAAATAGGACTGACAGGTTGAAGAGATGACTCTGGATATTTCAGGAATACTCATATCCCTTTTCAGTACAGGAGTACAGACCTTCTGTTTTATCATTATGCCAAAGAGCCAGCAGGAAATTGTCTTTATTCATTTTCCTCAAGAATTCAAAAGAATGGGCTTCATTCATCTGCATTATTAGAAAAATAGTTCTTTTCCTATCATTATTTATCTTCTAAATATCTTCAGGAAAGTTGGCATTCTGAGGGGGAATTGGTTTAGTGTGATCATCCTTGATGTGTTCAATGCAGTTCTATTGTGTTGTAAGGACTAAAACTTGCTCTTTTTCAAAAGTTTTTTGTGAAATAGTGTTAAAAATAGTGTCTGTTCTCACTCTGTAATCATCAAAGGGGTAGTTAAGCTTCTCCACTGCTGAAAATTTGCTTCTCCTTGATTCCTTTTCCACCTTTGTCTTTACTCATAAGAGGAGTGAAGGCAACTGAGAATCTGATTCATAGAGGAGGAATTCTGAATCTAGGCCTCCTCTGCACTGGGCAAACAACCCATTAACCCACAAAAGAGCATCTGAGGAGCAATGCAGGGGCAGAAATTATTTCCATCAAATGCAATTTGAAATCTCTCATAATTTCTTTAATATAAAAAGGAATATAAGTAAGAGTAGCAATAAATTATTTAGGCAACCTTTATTTAATGGTATTAATTTCTTCTTCCCTCTGTCCCTGTAAGAGCTGTTGAACAGGACAAGCCCACTGAGAGACTTTTAAGTGGTGTAAAATACAACTTCTTCAGGAAGGAAAATAATTATCAGCAAAGCTTGGGGCTGGAGAATTGGTTCATTTTCTAATTTTGATTCTGCAGAATAAACTCCCAAACTGGTAAGTAAAGAGCAACAGTTGCTAACCCCTAGTTTCCATCTCCCTCTAGGGCATCTAAAGCTCAAAATCTCATCAGACACACTTTGATCCAATAAACTGATGCTTCTGCTGTGACCTTGTAGCTGGTGCTTACAGCTGTCTCTGGGCAGTAAGATAACAAAAGCAATATAGCAGCCTGAGGTAGACAAAATAAATTCCTTTAAAGCAACCAAAATTGTCACACAAAAACATAAGGAAAGGGAAAATGTACATGAGAAAAGACCAGACATTAGGAATTTCTGAGAGGATTGGGTATTAGCTAAAGTTGGTAGAACAACTTTATATGGTTTCTTTGGACCTGGGGCCCAGAGAAGTGGAAGGGTATTTTTACTGATCATAAAGTGTAAAGATGAAGGAGCTGTAGCTATGAGAATTAGGTTATGGGCATTTCAAGATGTTTAATTCTCTTTTCTCCACATTTTGATTCCCTACCCTACCCCCTCCAAGAATTCTAGATGTAAAAAAAAAGAGGAACACAGTAAAAACCAACTTTTTCTGCCAATGAAACCCATTTTGATCCCTGACATTTCATTCTGTTCTCCATTTTCTTGCCTACTGAGAATTCAACATAAACTTTGGAAGACATTAGTGCACCTATTTGTCTGAAACAACTGTGCTCTTTTCTTCTTTGTTTTAATCCCTTTAACAGCTGCTTTCCAACAACCTAGAAAGAATTCAGTTCTGCTGGATATTAATTATTAGGCTGCTTGCCTACTCCCCACTGCCATGTGTACACCCTGATCCTGTTCTCCATCATAAAAACACGACAAACTGCACTACACACATTACAGAAAAACAGGGTAGCATTACAGTAAAAACATTTCTGCACACTGAGGTCCTTATCTAGTTACTGCTCAATACTCCCTTGGGGAAATTTGACTTCAGTGGGAGCAGAGATTTCAGGTCATGAACTGCAGAGCACAGAACTCCCACGGAAATTTTACGTAGCAGATCAAGGTAGTGAAGCCCTGCCAACACAGTCTTGTGGGAATACTGACACCACAACTGAAAAGTGTTGATTTCTGCCTGCACTTAGGATATACTGCACGATAGAACCTACATTTATATATCAGCTTAAGGCTGTAAAGCCTTTCATGACATTTCAAGCTTGATAAAAACTTTGTTTGTCACTGTTTTAATATTACTTTTAGCATGATCTTATTTATAGACCTAATAGTCAATTTAAGATATCCTAGAGGTGGAGTTGGTAGCACTGCCTACTGTTAAACATTACTAACACTTCCACTTACAAGGCTCTGTGCTCAACAACATATAGCTTTGCCAGACCTGGATGGTTTGGGCTGCAGTTGTACATGGAGCTCAGAAAATATAGCCTTAGGCTGAATTTTATTGGCAAGTATCAGCCAAAATTGTGCAAAAGTCCAGATTTCTTCGAGAACGAAACTGAGAAAATTAAATATTTTTTGCAATGTTAAAGACATTTTCTTGGAGGAGCTGGAAGCCTGTGCTACAAGACATGTTGGAAACACAGTGTAAATTGTGCTTCCTTACATAAAGCATGTTTTCACTTCTTTCCACCAAATCTAGACAAAGTTTTACAAGATAAACTTCCATGATATCATAGATTAAATGGGCTCAGCAGAAGCAGCTTCTGTTTTAGAAGCTGACAGCACCAGTTCTGTCCTCAGTGAACAGCCTTAATCTTCTCTCATCTCCTGTAGTGCTGGTGTCTCAGATTTGGAAATAGGGCTTCTTCCAGATTTCCTCTCTTTGGAGACAGACTTCTTGGTATAGAAACTAGGCAATAAAAATCAAGCTGAAACATGAACTTGGATGGGAGGAAGCACAGAGGAGAAATGGTCTACTAAGAACTGGAGAAGGGGCAAAGACAGACCAGTGAAGGGAATGACACTCTGAAAATGAGTGAATAAAGATTTAACTATTTTCTGGAGGATAGGTAGTGGGCCTGGATGAACTACTGGAATTAGAGGCCCAGAAACATCAATGCAGTCATAGGAACATGCTGGAGAAGGTGAGACATGAAGTGACAAGTTGAGAGTCTCAACATACTTTTTTTAGCCTGCAATGGATACCCAACTTCCTAGGCCTCATCCTCTGCTGTTGCCAGAGAGTAGCTGTGAAACCCATTGGTGATCTAGAATGCATTTTTCTTCTTCACAGCTGGTCTCTATAAATTATGTCAATTTATTTCTGCTATAAATTATTTAACTGCTTGACAGCACCCTGCTGTGCTCAGCAATGATATATGATGAAATACCTCTATTTTTTTACAAGCAATATGAAATCAGGCCTGGTCAGAAATGGGTACTGTGGTTTAAGATGACACTAGCCAGAAATTTGTTTTCCTCTGGTGGTTTAACTGTACCAATGGCTCCAGCATCTCTAAATGAAGCCTAAAAATGTCTCTTCCATAATTAGTGTGAATTCTGGTGAGGTTTTGGTGAAAAATGCTAGGGCATGGCCTAAACCACAATGAAAGAATTTGAATACTTCAAAGCCTAAAAATCTTTATTTGGTAGAAAAGCATTAAATAGGCAAGTCTTCATTAATTTATTTAGTAAAATGATGATGAGGTGGGTTAGTGAAAAATGCTGCTTGATATCAATGGAAGGCAAATGCTTGTGATCAAATATTGGTTTCTTAAGATTTCAGTGCCTGATTTTAGTTTCTAGATTTGCCTGTGTCATTTCAAAATATTCTGCATGTGCTGACTCATATAATTCCCTAAAATACTAAACGTTCCTCAGGATCTAAGAAATCCAGATCTAAGAAATTTTATTCTGGATACCAGGATTAATATGGCCCATAGTTTAGTTCAGTGTTCAGATCTTTATTTTTGAAACCAAGGAAGAAAATTACAAACCTTTCTGGATACTTCTTCTGAATTTAGTATACTGAACCAAAAAAGCACAGATATTTATTTGTGGTTGGAAAAACCCAAGGTGCTATTGAAGTTCTATTTCACCTACAGTTGAGGTTAGGAAGAGTCAGTCACTGTTTTTTCCACATATTAATTTGGCTTGGCGTCCAACATTGTACAGTCACTCTGTGTCACACCAGTGCCAGCAAAGCTTCCCTTTTCACTCAGCACCAAACACCAAAACCTCAGCTCCACAGAATTTAAATTCTTCCTCTTCCTCAGCAGAAAGGAAGCCAAAGCAGGGTGTATTTTGTCTTTGCTCTCCAAGGCTTCCTACAGCAAAGCTGAGAGAAAGGTGACTTGTTACAATTCTGATCAAGCACTGCTGGTTTAGGATTTTCTTAGAAAATCTTTTCACCTTCCTGAAATGGAGGAAATCTGAGGAGATCAATTTTTCAGAGGACAAAATGGTTCCCAAAGTTAGGAGTCCTCAGGCTTCAGCTTAAAGCAATGGCTGTAAGATAGATTTTATTGGCTGTAGGCCAGACTGAGGAGGTCTGGATTCAGTCCTTGGTTTAAATAGAGCAGATCTAGGCAAGTCTCTGACAGCTATAGCCAGTGGGGAACTTAGACCATGGCCAGAGGACTTTGGTAGAACAAAGGTACCAATGCACAAATGTCTCAGGCTAGTGCTTCCTGCCCTGTGCCTATCTGGGATACAGGCAGAAGCCATTCCTCCACCTTTGCCCAAAGAAGTCCACTTTAGAGAGATTCCCAATCTCTCCTAAAGTCAGAATACTGTTTGTGTATGCAGTATAAGTTTTCCTTCCATATTCTCTTAAAAAAATTCTCAGTGCAGATTTTATCTGAGCTGGAGTGGACCAAAACACAAAACTGCCTCCCCCAGAGCAGCCACACGTTGCTACTCGTGGCTTTGTGCCCTGCTGGACCCTGGGCTCCTGTGGGCTCAGTGCAGAGGGAGAGCTGCAGTTCTGCCCAGCCCAGAGGCCAGAGCACTGCTCTGTGCCATGAGCAGCACAGCTGGGTGCCCCTCACTCAGTGCCTGCCTGGCCAGCTCCTCGCCTGGTAAGAGCTTAAAGTCTCAGAAAACAAGGGAACCTCTTTTGTCTTGAGGAGTACTGTTTGAAAGAAAAGCATGAAGCATTATTCTTTCAAAAACCAGATGTAAATCTCTAGCCACAGAAGACCCTCTAAACTCTAAAATGTATGGATACATCATTCTGTAGGCTTGAATCCAGAGTCTATGCTCTGGAGAGGGATAGTATTCATAACACATAAAAACCCCATTCTTAGTTTTTCCTATTGCTTAGCATTAAGCTTCTCCTTGTTTAATACATGTGTTTTGTGTTTTCCAAGATGTCCAGTTTCCCCCCTGCTCTTCAAAGGGAGCCTATGTACTTTCATACACACTTATTCTTTGCACTCAGAGGGTCAAGAAGTTAAATATGCTGATGCATCAAAGTTCTCTTAGGAAAACAACTTATAGGCTAGATCCATATAATTAAATTTCTTGTCTGTGTATGTAACAAAATTTGGTATCTGAATTTACTTAGCCTATTTGAAACATCCAGACGTCCAAAACATACCCTCACAATAGAAAAACCATTTATAGTGTGACAAGCAGAATGTTTATAAAACACATTGCAGAATCAAAACACTGATTTTTTTGGATACAGAAATGGAGACCTAAAGGCTCTGTCTAACAGAGCCATGGAAAACCACTGGCTGGACTGTTGCACTTTGTGATTCCAAATTAACACTTTTTTCTCCAGCCACTGAAGCCACCAAGCATATTCTGATGAAATCTTCCAACTGATTTGCCAATAGATGTGGAAGAACTAGCTCAGTCTATACTCACTTCTCCTTAGTGTGAATGGGATTACAGAGACAAATATGCACATTGACATTTTCCAGTTATTGTTGTACGTGTTGCTGATGCCTTGCCACAAGAAACAAAATTTCTGTTAGGATTCCTTCAACCACATCAGTTATCACTGAATGATAGAAGGATATAACCTGAATCTCAAATTCCCTAAGTTATGGGGGAATATTTTCCTGGTAGAATAATACAAGGAGTACATAGTACTTATTATTTGCCCTTTTCCTACCCTATTTAAGGTTACTTAAAGTACAGAATACTTTGCTACAAAGACCTTTGCTTTTTCTGTGCCATCTGAAGTCTATTTTTTACCTGTTGGCTATGAGGAAATGCTAACTTATTTGGGATTGTTCAGCCTGGAGAAGGCATCAGGGTGAGCTAATTGTGGCTTTCTGATACCTGAAGGAGCCCTACAAGGAAGATTGAGAGAGACTACAGGAGCTTGGAGTGACAGGACCAGGGAGAATGGCTTTAAGCTGCAGGAGAGTGGGTTAAGTTACAGTGTTTGGAAGAACTTTTCTGGGAGGGTGACAAGACACTGAAATACATTGCCCAGACAAATTGTGGATGCCCCATCCCTGGAAACGTTCAAGGACACTTTAGAACTCTGAGCAACCAGGTCTAGTGAAAGACATCACTGTCTGTGGCAGGGGGGTTGGAAATAGAAGATCCCTTCCAACTCAAGTCATTCCACAATGCATTCTACAATCTGCCTTTTCTGTTCTAAAACCCAACAGATTACCCACTACCACCAAACCCAGTTGTATCACAATCTTTGATCTCATACTTTCAAGAGTTACATGTTCCAAAGTATGAAATCTTAATTGCATGGATCAAGAAAGAAAAAGAGGTTTAAACATTTAAGAAGGCCACGTATTTTTGGGCTACCATCAGCTTCAACCTTCTACATTGGTTGTTCTGGGTTCTCTTCAAATCTCACTGTGCTTCAAACCTCTACTTCAAAGCTTTAGTAATCAACTACGTAGACATATTTCAAGAATATATGTCTAATACATGTCATGCCAATGGGCGTTAATAAATACCCAGTTAAAAATTAGAATTGCATCATCACACACTTGAGTTACACAAGTTAAAATAATTAGCCTTTTGCACCATAGAGAATTGTAGGAAGGCAAAAAAAGATGTCTAACACCTTTGAAAGGGTGAAACAACAATTGTTTCACTTCCAATACTTTGAAAGGCAAATAACACCACTTCAGCATTGAATATACTGGGTGTTTATAAAAAACTATGAACACAAAAAACTGTCAGATTCTCTTGCATCATTTTCATCTCTCTGTGCTAGTATTGTTTATACACCCATTGGTTTCTCTCTCCCTGACTCAGACATGCATCATTGCTATTTCTGGGAAAATATTATTGACATTTTGTCTTTGGGTGTCTGTCACTTCTGGGGGAAGGGCAGGGTGAGACTATCTAATGCATGGAATGTAGGTCATAAAAATCTGAGGGCACTCAAGATGTTTTTAAACCAGAAAACAGACTTTACTGGAATGGGAAAATAAGAAATTAGATGGCTTCATGTGATTTAATTTTAGATGCTTCACTGAAACACCACAGCTGCTTTGCTGGTAACATCTTTTCTGGAGAAAATGAACTGAATATTCCAACAATGGCTTAATGCTGGTAGGTAAACCGAGACAAAAAAATCGGCAATTAAATAGAATTTCTTTTTTCCCTCTGCAGAAGTATTGTGGAACTGCACTTTCCTCCAATTCAGCTTGCTCATGCATGGAAGCTGCAAGGTACATGCTGAAGCTTAGACACTACCTCACCACCTCCAGCCCATCCAAGGCAATTCGTAAAGAGCGTTCACGTTACTGACAAAGGAATTTGGGACAGTTGGAAAGTGCTTCACGAGTTTTTTCCATTCCAGTTCTTCACTCTGGGCGGTCCTTACCAGACCCTGCTCTGTGTTTTGGCTCTTCTCTGCCCAAAGCTGGCCAGAATAATTCAGTTATATAACATTTGCCAGACACTCCTCTATTCTTCAGCCTGTCTTTTCACCACACTACCCCAGATTTCCAATTTGCCCCCTTTCTACTTTATCAAATTCTCTCCTTGATTGCCACTATCTCTGTGGGAATCTCTACAGATATTTAAAACTATGTCATATCCCTAACTCCTACTTCAGAACTCAAAAGTTGATACATAATGGTGCTCTCTCCCTTGTCACAGGTGGAATGGGTACCCAACAACAGTTAAAAAGGGAGATATTCGTATCTCAGCCATTGGAATCTTTCTTAGGAAGCTCTCATTTCCCAGGGAGTCAGTGGAGAATGCTGTTTTTTCTAACTTTGGTACAGGTACTAGGCATAGGGAGTATTTTAATTCTAAATACCTGAGAGAGGCTTTAGAAGCATTCATGTATGAAACATAATTTTCTACTGTGGAAGCAGAAACCTCTCTTTTATGGTTCTGCATTCCACCTAAGTTTTTGAGGAACTAGGAGGGGTGATGACTTTCAGGGCATAAAAATACTGCTGTTGATCTGTGTTATTGGTCCTTTTGATATTCTGCTGCCCTCCCTCTGCCCTTACCCAGTGCTGTGATGAGCAGGTGTTGGTCACAGCCTGGGCACGATCCTGAGCCCACACCTCACTCATGCCCTGAAGCTGGCCTTGCCTGTTTGTTCCCTAGTGGTATTCCAGGTGGTTACTGAGCATCTTGAGGACTACTGATCCTAGTGATTTCCAAACCAATGTTTATGCAAATGGGAGGCACAGGATGTTTGATGTCTGTCTGCTACACTTCTAGTGCAGTCACCAGAAACCATGCAACCCTCTATCATTATTTAATAGCTCATTTGAGAATAGCAGCATGATTCCCCTTTCAACAGTTGTGGCTCAGAAAATGCAAGATTACACTACTTCAGTCACCTCTTGACAGCTTAAAAGAAAGTAAGTTTAAAAGGGCTTTGTGGGGTTGGAATTTTCTGATTGCAGAAGCCCAATCTTAAATGAAACACCATAAAACACTACTAGGGAATAAAAGACATTCTTTCAGAGTTACAGAAAATGCACATTGCAGGTAATTTCTCAGTAAAAGTGCCTACTAGGAATCCTCAATTTTGTCTGCAAATGTAATAAAGTCCAGGAGAGGAAGCAGTGTTGGAGATAAATGATGCAGAAGGATCTCTGCAGTGGCAATGAGAAAAAAGACACAATTTGAAAATATATGATCTTACTCCATCTGATTTTTAACAGTAATGGGAAAGAATTAAGAATACATTTCAAAGTGCCAATTCAAATGTACATATATTGCAATAGATATAATTAGTCCTCATAAAGACTTGAAGGGAACAGTTGCAAATGGTAGATGAGAGCAGAACTTTATCAAAAAGGAGAAAAAAATTGCATATAAAAATCTCACCTGAAAATAACATATTCACAGCCCAGGCATTCTGGATTTTCCTGTAATATTCAAAGCATAAGAAAATGTACTAAAATGCCATTCAGTCTGAGAGAAAAAATTTGGATGGATACACTGGCTGAACATGATAGAACTTCAGATATGAGTGAGGTTGTCAGGATAAGTTTTCCTGAGTAATTAATCACAGAGAAGAAAAATTCAGAGGTCAATCAATTAGGAATATCTGCATCAAATTGGAGAGACAAGTTAAATCAGATATTTCAATTACTGACATGACTATATTTCACATGTACTTCATCACTTGGTTTACTATCAATAAGTAAATAAAACTATTAAGGACAGTAGAGAGTACAAAATAAACCTTCACTGAAGAAACCAAACAACTTTAATCCAATTCAGCTAAGGCTTAATACTGAAAAGCATCAGACTGTTAACTTCTTTCCCAGTCATTCAGTTAGAGCCTGAATGGCAATGTTTGAAAATTAACAGACTCCCACAGGAATGCAGAATTTCAAAATATAGTGCTGTGCATGTCTTTTTCCACTTGATCTACCTGATATAAAGCTAGTAGAATAAGGACAGATTGCAAATGACTCTGAATTTTTAAAATCTGGATATGTTATTAAATGCAGGCAATAAGCAGTAGTAAGCACACAGGGAAAATCTGCACTTCAAGCCATGATTTTTCTTTTCAATAACATTTTTGCAGGTCTGCTCTTTATATAAACTGAGACTCCTCAAGTTCCATCTGCCCCTTCTGCAATTCTCAGATGACACAGTCTGCAAACCAGATAAGTACCAAAGCCCTCAAATATACATCCCAGTCCTTCCAAACCCTTTGAAAAGCAAAGCCTCTTTCAGCTTTTCTGACAAGTGAGACAGACACTCCAGATTCTCAGTCCTGAGAAAGGGCTTTTTGAAGCAAAGCATATGAGTATAGCAAATATTCAAAATGAGACTGCAGGACATACAGACTGCCTGAAAATTAGGCACAAATCAGACCTGTGACACCTATAGTGGTATTTGTACTATATAGGCAATATTAGCAACTGGCAGCATCTTGGTTTAAACAATCATCTCTTTGACTTGGCTCACAATCAGGTGGCTTAGTTAGAGAAAGTAAGTCCCTGAAAGACTGAAAAATTCTCAAATTAATAAGATGTTTACAATTAAAACCAATTTACAGCAGATTTTGCCACACAGTAGGTAACTTGCATATCTGCGAATGGCATATGTCATTCCTTGATGGTTTCAGTCAATTATATACTCTCTTTTGATAAAAATAAGAACAGATTTTTAAAGCTTTATCTCTAGAAACTTTCTGCTTTCCAATGGTTTAATTTGTGAAAGAAACAGAAATCTGCTTTCCTCTGGAGAGGAAGGCAGGTGGGGTGGAAATATATATCCAGAACTCTAGAAGAAGACTGGAAAAGAAAGATATTGCCTGGTCAGTATTGCAGTTGCCCTCCATTTTTACATTTTTCCTCCATAATAAGACTGAAAGCCACTGAGAAGATCTCTCCCTGAGTGCATGCTCTATCTGTGCTATGGAATGAATACAATCACTAGAGCAGAAAGATTGGACACAGCTCTCATGCTGATCCTAATGAGGTTCCTGGTATAATTTCCATACCCCCTCTAAGCTGCTGCTATAAATAACAATCAATGCAACCTTACATGGCTAAGTCTTGATAAAGTTTCTGATGGTGCCAAAATATCCTATTTCTCTGCTTGCCAGCTGCTTTCAATAAAGTGCCTTCCATCTTATGGAGCTGTGTTTGCATTACCCTCCTCCCCCTGAGCTGCTTACAGTGCTGCTTACAGTTGGGTCAAACTTTTTCCCCTGTCTTGCCCTTTTGCCTCTGTATAAAAAGTAGGCTCATTATTCTCTGGAGCCACCCACAAAGAAGAAAGGATATGTATATACCACCTCTTTCTGAAAGCATTTCACATTGATTTAAGACTTTCTTCCATTCAGGGCTCACTTGCCCTACTCTTAGTGAAAGCTCTCTAAAAATGGCCAGTAACTAACAACAAATAAAAAGAAAGCTGTGTGGAAGGAAAAGAGCTCTAAAGCTGACAATTACACAGGGAACTTTTGTTCTAGTCCCATCACAGCTGCATTGACATTGGATAGATGCAGAGAGGCAGCTGTAAGTTGAATTTTGGGTGTTTCTCAGGATTGATGGCACTTGAGAAGCATTTCAGTATTGCAGTACTGGACCCCTGTATCTAATCTCAGTTAAGACTTATTTCAGACAGTTTCTCAGACCCCAGTTCTCATAATTCAATCAAGTTTTTGGGTTTTTCCCTTGAGGCAGGAATCATAGGACACTGAGTAAGAAAATCCAGTTTTCCCTGTTCTTATTTCCAGCACAATTAGATAATATATTAGTTATAATTCATGAGAGGGATCTGTTCAGAGCTTAAAGGTCAACTGGTCTGAATGGAACTAAATTCTTGCCCTGTGTGGAAAGGAAGAAATAAAAGACATGGAAAAAACCAACCAACAAGGCAACCAAAAAAACCTGAACCTTTCAACAGTATCCAAGTTCCAGTAAGTACAAAAGTGAAGCAATTGCTGTCCCTTCTTCCTATTAGTGAGTAAGCACAAGGCAGAGTGGAGCACATCTGCTGGATGGGCTGGTCCTGCAGACAGTGCTGGGATAACAGTGCCCACCCTGGGATAAAGATCAAGGAGGCTGAGGTGGAGATGAGGGTTTCCATTCAACACTTGGGACTGACCCCAGAGTTGCTCAGTCCATGACTGACTTGACACCTTCACTGACTTCTGTGGCTCCACTGTTGCACTCCAGCCTGTTAGAAAATTTCACAGATGAAGTCTTTTAGCTATTGATGAGGGAGAAATAGTTTTAAAAAAAAAGTGTATTCCAACACTTTTGCTTGTGCACTAAGCCATATGCCAGGCAGGCAAAAAATCTCGGACTAAACTCTCAAAGCTTTTGGGAAATCTGTCAAACCACAAACCAGGCTAAGTCAGAGGAGTGTGTGAGTCAATGCACTTATTTAGAGCTCAGCAGTGGCTGGGCTACAGGCTGTGCACACAGAGAGAGGAGTCAGTTGTTGCTCTGAAGCAGTTCCAGTCTGCAGTAGGAAAGGAGACCCAATTCACCATGGTACATGAAGCAGTAAATGTTGAGTTTTCTAAAGGGAATTTGAATTTATTTATGCCCTAGAAAGGAAAATCCTAATAATAGTCTTATCAGAACTTTGTCTACTTTATTTGGAACTGGAAAGTAGAGTTGTAAGGGTTATTTTGTGAGATCTGATAACTCTTTACTAAAGGATAGAGTTTTATTACTTGCTATTGAGGATTGTATTAAAGCTATTCCATTGGAGTCTTCTTAAACTTCCATTATTGGTCATACTACCTTCTGTATCACCATAAATGGATTTAGAAAAGTAACTGAAAAAAGATCTCATCTAATTGCAGAAGTAAGTACAGGCTCAAGATTCAAGGCTATGATGTTATGGGTTACTTTTTCAGTTTTCAGCCAAAGATTTTAAAAAGCATTCTTACAAAAAGTCACCACTAATTGGGAGATTCTCCCAGAGGAACACAATATCTGCTGTAACAAAACAGTTGCCACAATTTGTAGAGTTAAGAAGATATATCTGTTTTATATTCAATTCCTGTTTGAACAATGAAATAGTTGCAAGATGTAAGAATTATTTCACTGTGTAATAAAAAATGTGTCTCCAGGATATAACAGGCAAGGGGCAACACTGAAGTTGAATGTTTCTATCAGCACATCCAGCTCCAAAATAAATGTTATGAAACTGGCTTTGGTGTGATTAAATTTTATCTTACTTTTGCATCAGTATTGAAAATATGATTTTTTTAGTTCTGTATTTATACATCAGAGGTAGACTGACAAACTTTCACAATATTAGAGACTGAAACAAGAGTTTTCTATTGCATCTTATTCTATTTGTACATTGGATCTGGTATTTTGAATTGAAGGTTATTATTTTGATTTTTGAGATACCCCTCCATTAACCTAAAAACATCTAGGCTGTTTCTGTGGATCTGTGTGCTCTGTTTTATCTTTCAAGTAATTACAGTTACTTGTGGCTTTGTATTTCTCACTTCAACAGCAGCACGGGCCCTCTGTTTAGTCTAAAAGCCTTCACCATTAGTAAGTGCTGGTTCTCTGTACTCAGCACTGGTGAGGTCACATCTCAGTTCTGTGTCCAGTTTTGGGCTCCTCACAACAAGAAAGACACTGAGGTGCTGGAGAGTGGCCAGAGAAGGAGCTGGTGAAGGGTCTGGAGCACAATTCTGATGGAGCAGCTGAGGGAGCTGGGGCTGTTCAGTCTGGAGAAAAGGAGGTTCAGGGGGGACCCTGTCACTCACTAAAACCTCTGAAAGGAGGTTGTAGCCAGGGGGTTCAGCCCCTTCTCCCAGATAACCAGTTACAGGACAAGAGGAAACAGCCTTAAGGGATTCCACAGGATGTTTACATTGTATATTAGGAACAATTTCATCATGGAAAGGGTTAACAAGCACTGGAAGTGGCTACCCAGGGAGTTACCATCCCTGGAGGTACTTTAAAAAAGTGTAGATGTGACACTCCTGGCCTTGGCAGTGCTGGGTTAATGGTTGGACTCAATGGTCTTGGAGGATTTTCCAACCTTAGTGATCCTTTGAATCTATGATTAAAATTTAGGATTAGACTAAGCTCTTCTGAAATTCATCCTGCTCAGGATAAAACTCTGATTTGAGGACAAAGTTTTCTTAGACATTAAACTTACTCTGTTTTATTTAGCTAAGAAGTACAGACCATTACATAATCCCATTATTTTTACCAACTGTGTGCATTCCTTGAGAAGAGCATTAGAGAATGGCACACAGTGACTGCATAGTCACATTTTTTATTTATTACCACAGTAAGGTCAAGTCAGGTGAGGACAGAATGGAAAAACATAAAATAGAAAAGGATTGCATGGAACAGGATAGACCAAGCCAGGCCATGCAAGATTGTCCTCCATTTGGTTTGAGACACTGTATCTGTATATTTGATATACCTGTATATACGTGCATTTGATACACCTGTTTGATATACCTGTCATTGGATTCTGCAATGTTTCAAAGGAATCTGAACACTTCTAGCTTTGTTTCTTCAGGAGAAGTCAACTCAGTAATTTATACAGATCCTAAAACTGGCAGTACATTTTGCACCTGGCCACTTGGCTCAAATCCAGGTTACTCCTTAACATAAATTTATAACTATTTCATGACAGATGCAAAAGGACTTTGTTGCTCTTAGACCAGATCTCAACAGCTTGTAGCTTACCACAAAGCCTAGTACCTTGTTTGTACTTGCAATAAATATGGAAGGGATTGACTGGTGTCTAGATTTACTCCTTGCCTTTTTCATACTACTTCTCAGAGTCGTGACTGAAAATAAAGTCCACCAATATTTATCAGATAATGGGTTTTTTCCCCCAAAAAATAAAAAGTTTATTTTTAGGAAAATACTGGTTTCCAACACGTATAAAAAGTTTTCTTATTTACCTACATTTCATGATAAGCTAATGAATAAATCTTGCCTCACTACATCTCTCTCCTGGGATTTACAATACTTCATATAGATAATAAAAAATGTAGTTATTCTTGTTAAAAAGTTAAAATTTCTTGGATTTTTCTGTTCATAAATCCTCCTTTTCTTTGCTTGATGTTTCCCCAAGCTTGTCTGCTGCCTTTATTTGGAAAAGTCAATTTGGCAAAAAGCAAAGGCTGGGAGTGGAAAGACAGGAATAAAAATGATAGAGTTTATTAAATTTGACAAGCTGACCTTAGTGGTGAAGAACAGAACACACAGCTCTAGTATGATCCCTAAAGGGTCTTCTGAAGGCTTTAGTAGCAGAAAGGCTGGATGCTTTTTTACATCTTGAGGTATCAAAGAAAATTGAATAAATCTTGTCTTCTATTTTCCCCCTCAAAGCTGCCTTTCTCAGAAGCCTTGCCAGTACCCAAATAGCTGCCTGATGAGTTTATACTGTGTAAAGTGCACAGATTACTTGACTTATGTTAAAATCACCTCCTGCTATATCATTGCATGCCTAAAAATAGGGAATATCAGCCAGCCTGTGCATATTCTGCTTTCAGAGACAGATTTACAGGGGGAGGCTGACAGGTAGCATGTAGCTGGCCACTTCTAGCCCACCTCAAAACCCCCAGCTGGTTTTCATATTCAAACACCCCAACAGCTCCCAGATATTTCAGCCCATCCAGAACCAAGCACATTGGTAATGCACAAGGGTGTTTATGGGGGTTTTTCCTGTTCCTAGTTGCTGTAATGTTCAGTTAATTTGTAGGTGGCTGATAATGGAGGCTGTCTCCAAAAAAACCCTGATGCTCTCAGAAAAACATTTGCTGTGGTTGTGCAGGTAAGATCTGTCAACACAGGCAAAATTTTTGCATTTGGGGTATTTTTTTCCAGTCCCTCTAAAAATTGGAGAGCATCCTTGTGCTTGAACTTCTCTGATTTTTGACACAAGCACCAGTCACTTCCTCTCAGAAGGTAAAAGCAAGGCAGGATGAATCTTGTTTTGATATATTACCTTTGAGTTTTTTCTATGGTATGAAGTATGGCCCTAACTTATTAAGAAATTATCTAATTATCTATTAATGTCATACTTACTATTCTGTCTTTTCACTGTAAGAACCTTAATTCCTAAGAGGGTGTTCTGGTTGAGACTTAACACACAAAGACAACATATATAAAAAGTAAAAACAAAACAAAACAGGAAAAAAAAAAAACAAAAAAAAAAAAAACTCCCCACCATCACTGCCACTTTCTGATAAAGGAGAAACAGAGTATGACTTTAAACCAGAAAAACAAAATCTGTTGGAGAACAGAAGATGACTTATCAGGATTAAAAAATGATTAAACCATCAGCTGAAAAATCAGTCCAAATGAAACTTTCTGAAGCTAAGAGACAACACCCTGACTAATTGGGCATGTTGTCTTTAGCCTGTTGAGACACTGAATTCAGACATCTATAAAAGCACATGTTGACATCCATGAGCTAAGATTTCAGTGAAGAGACAGAATATCAGCGAGGAGCCAGTGGCCATTGAGTCCTGTCTTCTTGCAAACACTGAGTAGTGTTGTTTTAAATCACATAGAGACAGAATTTGCAATTTGATAGTATAATTTTATTTTCCTTAGTTTTCAGAATGGTTTGTGTTAGCATTGCTACCAGTTCCATCTAATGGATGCAGGAGCTGAAGCAGAGGAGTTAAACAACCAGTCCACCATCAATCACCATCTGGAACAGATTTAAACTGCAAAATCCCCTTACTTTTCAAGTAAGTTGCAGAAAACTTGCTATCTGTATAAAGTCAGGGCTTATTTACCACAGCTACCTCCTCCCTTGCCCTCTTCCTGCCATGTGATTCTCATTCCTGGGAGATTCTCATTCCTGATCAGATTTTTTTAATGTCTGCTAGCCACAAAATTCATCTGTGATTTCCCTGGTGAATTCTTCTACAGCTTTTATATTCTCCTTTATATTAAATTCCTACTTTTCATGTCTTATGTTTGCACACACAACATGAATGCATCATGTGTATTTTGGGGTATATATAACCTGGAACTGATTTAGAAGTGTATGCTGTGTCTTCATCTCTCATAAGATCAGGGCTGCTATGAACTTGCTACCTATGGCAGATGAAATGTGTTGGACTGGCAAATTGTGATTACTCATTTGCAAAAATTTGGGAGGATTTTTTCTAATACTGGACACATGAGAATTTCAGCATGGACCAGATTTCAGTGTTCACCAATATATTAATCATGTGCTCAACTTCAAGCACATGTTTTCTTTCCCAGATTTTAGGATCAGGCCCTGGGTTTCTGTGATGTATTTGTGCTGAATCCACAGACAGATTATTTGTTAAGCAGACACAGCTCCTGTGCCTGGAACTGAGGAGCAGATGAGTATTAATTTCAGGGATAATTAATATACCTGTTTTCTCTTTCAGGATTTTAGTTGCCTTACACTGTCAATCACTCTCCTGTTTCAAATGAGCCAATATGGTGTTTAGCAAAGCCATTGAGACTTAGCATGGAAAATGAGCAGAGTTATTCTGATTCATTGTTGCAACAGACTATAAACTTCTCCTCTGTTTTTAGAAACATTTACCATAGCAGCTGAAAAATGATTTTTCAAAATACTATTGCTACAGCCATGGGATTAGATTTTGGGTTTAACCCAGAACATCCTCTATGCCACTAACACCCCCTTCTCTAATTCTCCTAATCTCTGCACACACACAGAAGTAATTTAAACTACAGTGGCTGTTTTTCTTTTGTGTTTTCAGGGCAAACCTAAAATGTAATGTGTAGTACATTATAATCAATATGACTTTCTGCTTGATAAAGTTGGCATGATTAGAGGTGGGGAGCTCTCAGTGAAAACAAGCTGCTGCTACACATCACAAAGCAGTTAGCCTTAATGTCATGCAGATCTTTCCTATTTTTTTATGAATTTAAATGAAGTAGTTTCTCAAAATGGCGTGATTTTAGCTAAAGATGCTTAATATGGAGCAAACCATGCAATTTAAAACTAGTTACATATAGCTGCCACTAAAAATTTGAAAAATTTCCTTCTTCTTGACAGCTTCTGGACACTCTATGTGCCCTGTGATGCAAAATATTTTATTTTCTTTCTGTCTGTCTGTTGATGTGTTTTTAGGGAGATAAATGAACCTCAAAATGTGCCTCTGTAATTAGAAGCATCGAGATGAACCTGAGGGAAGTCTTTCCTCCAATAAAGATGTTTACATTCTGATGCTTTCTCCCCTAAATCAGGACACAAACCAGTGCTGTGGTGTCAGATACTCCCACACACATATAAATTTTGTCTTATGGCCAGTCTCTAGGATATAAAGTACCACACACAGCGAATCATGTCATCTGTAAGGTATTCATGAAATACCACCTACATCATCTGGAGAATGTGGACCTCAAATGCCATGGGAATGGGGCTGTGTAAAGACAGATTTACAGACAGGAAAGAAACAGCTTTGGTGGTAAAATAGATAGAAAGGCAAGTGTAATTAATGCATTTCAAACACTGATCAGATAACTTTAGGTAGGTGGCTGTGGTGGGCACGTCATGGGGGAGTGAGCTTAACATCCAAACAAGTCAGGAACCAACATTTTGCTGCCTTCAGTAGAAAAACCTACTCCATTGCTCTTGTACATAAATCTACACAATACCATGAATATTCACCTGTTACTATATTCAAAAATTACATTTCTCACCTTGCTACAGAACTTTATGTCTGATTTCTGCTAGACAAGAAAAAAAGCTGAGGTTTTGTTTTTTTCACTCATTTCAAAATTAGGATTGAACATAAGCTAGTAATCAAAGGTGAAATTTTCATTATTCTGAATCTGTCTTATAAGGTTATTTATATTCATTGAAAGTCATCTCATCTAACTTGGAATTTATACAGTGCAGTCATGTACATCAGTTCAGGTTACCTGAGGCCTCTTCAGAGGCAGGAGGCTTTATAGTAAATATTTTTAGGATACAACCTTTTGGACTTGTTTTGAATTCTACTTTCTAAGAACAGGAAAGCCAGTGTTTCTTTCTCTTGATGTTAAGGAGCATCTAGGCAGGTAGCTCAGATGGAATGACCAGCAGTCCATGTGAGACCAACCCTGAGGGGGACTTCTTCCTACAGAAGGAGAACAGAGCAGTTGGCACTACTCTTGTAGTGCTGCACATCTTCTTGACCAACAAAGATGTCAGAAAATCATCATCAAAAGCATTAGCACTATACTCTCTAATTTCATGATCTCTCTTTGACATTTTAGGATCTTAGAAGACATTTGAAGGCTTTCTGCTTTCTTGTTGTGTGCTGGGTCAGTTGTTAGGGGTTGGTTGTGTTTTTGCCTTTTCCCAAGCTGCTTCTGAGACTGCAAGCAGAAAATCATCCTGCCCTGCTATTTATAGTAATGGAGGTAAGAATAATTTCAAGAGTGGAGCACAACTTCAGCTGGAGGCAATGGAGAGTCACTGAACTCAGCAGCTGTGCAGCTGTGTCACCAAAACCCTCATGCAGCCCAACTATTTTCCTTGGCTACTGCTGCCTTTAAGAACTTGTTTTTTCCTGACTATGCTTCAGTTGGCTGTTTGTGAAGGTCTGGCTGGTGTTTGTTGGAGAAGGAAAGAGCAAGAAGTTGCTTCTGTTATTCTCCAGAGATCTTTATAGGGAAAATGCTGTTTAATATTGACATATTCTCACAGTCTCTGGGGGAGAGAGTAAGGGAGGGGAAGAGGAAGGGGGGATGGGGGGAGCACTGTCTGACCTCTCTCCCTAGAGGATAAAAATCAAAGGAGGAAAAAACCCAAATATATTATTTTCTTTTTTGTTTTTTGTTTGTGATTGTTGCAGGCTGAAGTTCCTCTCCTGTATCTGTGTTCTGTTCTTCGTGAGCATTAGTTCACTTCTAGTAAATATAATCTGCATTTTTGAGTATAAAAATGCAATATAGCATTTTCTCTAATGTTTGACAGAAGACAGAGACCAACAAAGTCTCCTAAGCAACTCTGCCTTAATTGACAGTAGGTTCTTCTTTCTGCCTCATTTTGCAGTCCATGGCATCACCTGCAAAGCTCTTCTACAGAAAAAGTCCACCAAGCTGTTCTGATGACACTAGCACTGGGAAAGCCTGGATAAAAGACCAAATCTACTATTTACAGAACAGCAAAGTTGCAAAAATAATCTGCTACTGTTGGAATAAGGATCAGAATAAACACAGACCTGGAGGATTTCCCTGGGCACATAAATTAAATGAAGATTACAGATAGCCAAATAAATAAAGGGAACCATATTTTAAAAAACAGCCTTTTCCTTCCCTTTTACAGTTTTCTTCCTACTTCAAAGCAATCCTCAGACCTCAGTCCTGTATGTGGGCACAGAAAGTACACCCATAGTGTCCATACACACCCTCCCTAGGGTAAGCTTGTCTTCTACAAACACCAGCTCCTGCCTGGTGGCACCTAAACAGAGGCAGCATCACCTATATCCTGCAGTGTCCTGTGGTTAAATAAACTTCTTATCAACCCAGTGCCTCAGTATTTTGCTATGGACTTGAAATGCTCAGGACAGCACTCCAGACTCCAGAGCTTGGGAAAGAAAGAAATAAAAGATTCCTCCTTCTTCCTTATTTCTGCTAGAACAACAAAGCCTCAAGAAAGAAGCAAGCAGTCAAAACAAACTTTAAAGAGTGTGAGGCTGCTGTATGGAGTTGTGGCAGAGCTGGTGCAAAGCCATCAGAGAAGGGCAAACAGAGCAGCTGCTGCAGAGGGCCGAATGCAGAGGTGTACAAGCCCCTGTGGCAGATGCTGTGGGGAAGAGCTTTGCACTGAATAAGTGATACAGAGCAGTCCCAGGACATGCACAGAAAGGAGGGACTGTTGGCTGGTTATGCAGAATGTGCACAGCAGCACACAGAGAGCAGGTTGTGCAGAAGAGCTGCCTTGCGCTGATTTTCTTTGTGAACGCTGGAGTTTCCCAGTAATTCACATTTCTGCTGCCTTTTCAGATCTCCCTAGGCCAAAATTCCTGGAGTTAACAGCAGATACAACTGCTGGACCATGACAGTGCTCTGGACAACACAGCAGCCACAGCCTACAATCACGAGCTTGCTGTTACACATTACACATTATGTTACCCATTACCAAGTGTAAAAGCTCGGCAAACCCCGAAGCTCATGCACATCTTGAGTCGTGTACAGTTCCTTCACAGGTGCTGGATTCCCTTGTTTTTCCTTGTTTGCAAATACAAAGTGCCTTTCTTTCCCCTCCCAGTGATGTTTCTTAGCTGATACCAGAGGTACAAATGTGTTAGAGCACTCATAGAGTGGGGGAGCAGAGAGCTACAAATAATCAGCCATGGGAGCTCTGCGGGGCTCGGAAGATGACAAAGTGTGTGGCACACTGACTCATCCTAAAGGCTCTCTCTCCATTACTTGTTCCTTTTGGGGAGAGTCACTGATGTTCTGGAATGTTACCCATCCTATACTGCTCTGAGGGTAGAGAATTGTAAGGTGCTATCCCTGCAGAAAGGGGCCTTCTAGTCCTTGGCAGCTGTACAGCAGTCTGGCCCAGTGTCATGCTCATCTAGTTATATAAAAGAAGTTAACATATAACATATATAACATATTAACATATAAAATATATAAAAAAATTATTTCTTTTCCTCGGGATATGGTTATTTTCTTTCTGTTGTGTGTTGTTTTCTTGTTTCCTGCTCCACCCATAGCTTGCCTTCCAAGCAGCCATGATCTCTGTTTATGAATGGTATTTTACTGTGCATAGTGTTCTCACTCCTGTTTTGTACCAAATATTAAGCCTACAGAGTTGTCATTACCTTGCTCAGCTTCACAGTGGGCACCCATGAGCAGGAAAGGTGAGAGGGAGCTCCCCCACTGGGCTTAGCTTGGCTAGGGCTGAGCAGCAGCCACAGATGACCTCGCTGGGCTGCAGCATACAAGTGTCCTGAAATACCCATGTGTCTTTCTCACAGCAACTGGAGGTCTCTCCTTATTTTGCTGATTAGGCCTTGCAGAAATGATGAGGTCAATGACCACTTTGACTTGAAAAAGCTGTAGCTGCCAGTCCAGTTCTTTTGAGAAATCAAGGTCATTATTTTTCCCCAAAGAGGCACAGCCAGAAGTCTTTCTGCTTTCTGGCAGAAAGACTGCCAGAATATTTTGGTTTAAAAAGACATCACCTGCCATTTTACTTCTTTTTATCCAAGAAACAGAGATATCAAGTTTGGGTCATAAACTTAACACTAACTGCTGGCTTCAGAAGATACTGACCCTATCTTTGAGTAATTACCCTTTGCAGTTCTGGCTGATGTCAGGGGAACAAGTGGAAATTAATAAAGTCTACTCATATCTCAGCAGACAAGGGTCACACCACAGCTGAAATGACACAGATGCTCCTGCAGCCAAAGGGAATGACAATGCTTTCTTTCTAAAGCACCTCAGCTGACCTTTATTACCTCAGAGGGAGATCTGCTGCAGTGCAGCAGCACTTGCAGACAACTGAATGTGATGTGCGAGTTCATCAAGGTTTACAGACACAGTTTACAAAAACTAGGGACTGCTGGTAGAATGCTACATTTTTTGATGAATAAGGAAATAGCATTTCCCTCCCTACACAGTGACTTGATTAAAAGGCCAAGGCATTTGGCAAGCACTAACAACAGTGTTTTCAATTGTTAATACTGCTGTATCACTTCCAGTCTCTATCCCATATTGCTGTACTAGGAGTTTTTGTGCAATTTATTTCAAAATCAGAAATTTTTTAACTGGAAGACAAAAAGCTTCTTTTACAGGAAAAGCAGTTAATCACCCTAGTTTTCCTTAGCAAACAATTTTGTGGCCAAGACCTGAAAAATTAGCAATAAACTCAGAAATACTTTCATTTCTTTTGTATTCATCAATGGTTACAAACAGACACCCCTCACAAACTGTAAAATGTTGGCACTAACATGGTACACATGGATAAACAGGGCTTAACTTTGGCCATGAGAGCATCCTTCTTGCATTCACAGCTACCCTAAGTTCAGAACACAAGTAGGCTTTTTGCAAGTCTGGATGCTAAGGGTGTTTCTTAACACAAAATAATTGGAATATTCAACAGGTACAACGAAGCATCTTTGGGTCTGTGGTGTGAAAACAGCTCTTTGTTTAGTGACAGCAGGGGAGTGAAGCCATCATTACAGACACATCACATTTTTGTGACAGAAAGTAACACTGGTCATTTTCAAGAGGAAGGTACCTCCTCCACCTCTGAACTTTATAGCTGCAGTCCCAGTCAGCCAGCAAGCAGGGAACAGATTGAGCTTTTCTGCATGACTGGCACTGCAGAAATCTGAAGATGCAAGGCTTGTCACTGCACAAATCTGAAGATGCAAGGCTTGTCACACATAAGGGAGTTGGTATAACCAGACAGCCTAGGCCTGATGGCAACCTCAAGGGAACTGCTCCAAAGATTAATTCCCTTTTGCATCAGTGTAACAAAGACATAAGAAACAGGTCTAAAAAGCCTGATGTGGAAAATGCTCCAGATAAAAACATTCCTCTGATCCTTTAGGAAATGAAGCAATATTCAATAAGGGAGAAGATACTTGTTTGGTCTGGGGTACCTAGGAGATCTGGATTCAGCTCTTAGCAATTTCTCTCCTGGGTTTATTACACAGAACTCTCACATGCTCTAGCTGTAAAACAAAGTTACTGGTGCTTCCTTTCTGCTTCTCATCACACACAGGGAGAACTGAGGACAACAGGATCCCAAACTTGATACTCTAAGTGACATCAAAGCACAATTCATAAATATGGAAAAACACAGTGTAAATAAATGAATTGTGCACAAAGCATTTCTAAACATAGTCTAAATAAGGGCAGAATAATTATATCATAGGATGCAAAGGGTTTTCATAACATCAGGACCCATTTTCTCTTGGGAAAGCCTATTCCAGTCACACAAAAGAAGCAGGGAAGATGTATTTGTTTAAAAAGAGGTTTACATCAAGAGGTTATTTGTGTAAACTTTAATCTCCTTACAGTAGAAACATACACAAAGCCAAAAGTAGTGTAACAATTTTACAGCAAAGCTTACCAGTAAAAATGCAAAACAATTTTGTATCAAATTCTTAAAAAACTGTGCACTTTCTCAAACTTAACTTTGTTCAGCACATCGTTTTGATTTATATATAAGGCATTAATTCTATAAGAATCATTTACTATATTCCAAAAATCGCATGACCTAGGTGTAACACTCTATAGCCTGACACCATTTTTGTTCCTTTCAATATTTACAGATTTCATCTACCTGCATTGATGTGGAGCACAGAAGCACTAAGAACAAACACAAGCTTTGCCAATAATAGGTTCACATTGAAAATGTTACATGGAAAAAAAAGAGCTCAATTTTGCATTGCAATAGCTTGGGTCTGCTGCAGCCATGACTGTAGTTTAACAATAATTCCCCCATTTATATACTTGCTCACTTCCAGTAGTATTTGGCTCCTTCAATATGCAGAACTGAATCTGCTCTGCATCTACAAGTACAGGAAATGGGAAATTTCTACCAGCTACTCAAAATTTGTTTTTCTCCTTCTCCCCAGAACACAGCTTTTAAGTTTCTTTGAAATTTAAATCTTCTATAAATGGCATCTTTGAAGTCATTCTAGCTACTATGTACAGAAATGGCTCAGGCAATTAAGTTAGTCCACCTTGTCATTAGTCAACAGGAAGTATAATTACTGTAGCTGTAAAGGAGGTATCTAGTGTTCCAGAATAAGTGAGTTTAATCATGGTGAGAGCTTCCTCAATTCTATTTACATGACAACTTCAGGCTCAATGTTAAATAGTAAGTCATCATTTCCTCTTCGAACTTCAAGTAGTAGAGGTGATTCATTCATCACAGCCTCTTGCAAGTCACTGGAAGTCATCAAAGGACGCCCATTGACTTTCACAATAATATCTCCATCTTGGATCCCTCCTCTGCAAAGACAAGAAAATGGCAGTAAGGATGCATTCCATGCAGAGGAAGAGCACAAAGGCTTTGCACCACCTCTTTTGCAAATGCAATCAATTTGTGTTAGTCTCCACTGAAGAGAAATCCAGCCTTCAGTCTGTGAAAGAATAACAGGTAGCACTTGCTAAATGCAAAATAAGGCTCAGGTTATTTCACTGAGGATTTTCTTCTTAAACAACAACAAAAAATTTCTTATGTCTTCTACAAAACTACAAGTGAGAAACAGAAAAGGCTTTTATCTATTATTGATTCACTTTACCCAGTCCATTTGCAAGACCATGGTTTTATGCCACCAGTATGTATTTCAAGAATTGAAAATTATAACCTCAACATTTCAAAACAGCTAAAGTATTGGAAAATTATTTCTCTTGCTGTTCAAATGTAATCCTGAATAGCTGCATTTATCACTTTTTTGATGCTCCTAAAATATTTTTTTGCAACTATTCTGTAGAACAGCCTCTTCCTTTAAGATTAAGCACTGTCTCATAACAGCTCTAACAGTGCCTTATGTGAATGCTATTCTGTTTCTTGCTTAAACTTAATCCAGGTTTCTGTTTATTAATATTCAATATACTTCACAAAACTCCTCAAATTAGTTCATGGTATTTGAGGTGTTCTTTTTATTTGCACACTGTTAGTGTTTCACAGTATCATTAAAGATTGTAGTGAGGTAGGTGGGAGTCTCTTTTACCAAGAAAAAAATTACAGGACAAAATATGGCCTTAAGTTGTCCAAGGGGAAGTTTAGATTGGATAATAGGAAAAATTCCTTCACAAAAGGGTTTTCAAACACTGCAAAAGGTTGCCCAGCAAAGTGGTGGTGTCACCATTCCTGGAGGTATTTAAAAGATGGGTAGAAGTAGCACTTAGGCACAGGGTTTACTGGTGGCCTTGGCAGTTCTGGGTTCATGGTTGGACTTGAACTTAACAGTCATTTCCAAACTAAACAATCCCATAATTTAAATAGTTCTGAAATGCTTCGTTTTTGCAGATGTGAGCAGAATCTTAGCACAAATATTTTAAAGCTAAAGGCACAACTTTTAATTGTTTAAATTCAGATCAAAGCTGGTATGAGAAAATACTTGAACATAAAAAGGAGTATTACCTTCTAGTATCTCTTTGGAGGTTTATTTGTGGAAAATAATGAAGAAAATAATGTGCTCTACCTACCTATGAGAAGGTGAGTTTGGAACAACTTCGTGTACATAAATTCCACTTCTGACATCAGGAAAATCGGCATTAGTGTGCTTCAGTTCCTCCACCAAGCTGAAAGAAAAATAAAGTTATGCAGAAATTGGTTCCACTAAAATAGCATATATTCTTATTTATTTCAGCTTTTTGGGACAAAAAGTGAAAGACTTAATCATTTGCCTGTTGTTTTGTAATGAAAATGTAGGGGATTTGAACTTGGATGTAAAAAAATTACATAGATTTTAAGAGAGGCAAAACTCCTTACTTGTGCAAAGCATGATAAGCTTGATAGCCTTGTACATCTCCTGCAAGAATCTGACTTTGGCTCTTTGTAGCAGTAGCACAGAGGGCCTTGTTCATGAGCACAACAGGAACATTCTCAGGGACAACAGGTTTTTCTGCCCAAAGAATTCATGCTGGTGACAGGGCAGAAATTTGCTAACTTTTTTGTTTCTTTTATTTTGCAAGTAATTATTAATTTGCCTTTATCTAGAACAATAGAGTTTTTGGTAACTCCAGAGAGAAGACATATGAGAGCTGGAAACCTCATTTTCCACAGGTTGTCATCAGCAATTTTTTGTGCATCATTTTCTAAAGAAAGAAGACAAGAACCAGCTGCAAAATAGACTCTACAAACATCCCCCTCATTTCAGAGATGAGGGCATCATTTCAGTGATGACACCTGTGTACAGTGTGGGTTAAAACTCCATTTCTAGAAAGAAAGATTTTAAACAGGGATGGATTACTGAGCTGTCTACCATGAAAAACCTGAAAAGCAAAATGGCTACACAGCTTATCTTCACTTGGTTTAGTACTGAGGAAGCTAACAATTGAATAATTAAAGCAAACAACAAGAGAAGTAGTCTTTTCTGAAAACAGGCCTGCAGACATCTTACATGGCTTCCTTAGATGCTCCAAAAGCAGTAAAATCTCATAGTTTTCACAATTCTGCAGAGAAACATTCTGAGTTTCTCTCCATCAGTGATGTTATTGCCATTACACTGATTCATTCCAGCTGAGGATCTGACCCTTCAGGGAGGACTGCAGGAGTGTAACTCAAGAAAAAAAGATGGCTTTACTACAACCCCAGCTGGAAATTGTCTTGCTTAATTTTGCAGTCTACTGCCACATTGGAAACATGCCTACTGCTGGGAAAGAACATCAGCATAAGAGCCCTCATTTATTATCCAAGAATAAATCTGGGTAACAGCAAGACACAAAGCAATGCAAGAGGGAAAAATGCAGCAAAGAGCCAGAGGAGGGTGTTCATTTCTGGCTTTGTTAACATGGAGCCACAAAGCTTTAGTCTGGAACTCAAGCAACTCTTTCTAGTTAATGGTTAGGCACCAAACCTCACACCATATGGCTTCCACTGGCACTGATAAAACACCACCAAAGCCTCCATCAGCTGATCTGTCAGTGTCACTCAATCACTTGAAAGCACTGTTTTGTTTAAATGTCACCTAAAACCTGGTATAACTCCAGGTGTCTTTGTCAAGAACCAAAATCCGTGTTCAAGCTCCTCCTATTGTCCCTCAGCAGGACATCCACCATCAGTATTTAGAGAATTTCCAGGTCTTAAAATATAGATTTCACCTACATCATTTAAATGCCTGCAGATTTCCTAAAAGCCAGTGCCCAACTTCTGGATCTCTGGAGATTTGTGATGAAAGATGAATGAAGTTCTGAACCACTAGTGAGCACATCTTGAGTGCACAAACAAACAATAACCTTTGAGATACTTACGCAGGTGTTATTGTGAGCATTCTGATGCCAATGAAACGTTTCTTCCCATCTGAAAGGAACACAGAGGATATTTAAGAAATTTAGACAAATGCTAAAATCTGATACATTTTGTTTTAATTTAACAAAACTAAACAACATCGTGCACATCTGTACTAAAGTTATTTTTTTATTAGTCTTGGTGTACAGAATGGCAATCCCTCTCCCTGCAACTAAGGGTAAGAGAGTAAGGTCATTTACACTCTACAAGAGTTCTTCATTCAGGAAGTTGCTGGATCCAGTCTCACATGAATTCAGTAAATAGAAAATTTCATAACCAACTACCATTTTAATCTGAAACTGGCCAAGACAATTTAAACATATGATGTTCTCATTAAAATGTAGAGGTGGAATCTAAACAAATTAAAATTTCCACTTTTCAGAGAAAGGGCAATCAAAATACTCACAGTGATTATAATGCAAATGGCTTTTTATTTCTACCCCAAAGAATAAAAAGCAAGTTAAAAAACCCCAAAACATGTAGACCTTTGCCAAAATGATGACAAAAATACTCAGAGGGCTGGAGCACTGCTCTGGGTTCTGCTATGAAGATGGGCTGAGGCAGTTGGGGTTGTTCAGCCTAGAGAAGAGAAGGCTCCAGGGACACTTTAATGAGATCTTTCAGTATTTAAAGGGGGCTTATAACAGAGGACAAAGGGTAATGCTTTCAAACCAAAAGAGGGTAGATTGGCAGTAGGTATCAGGAAGAATTTTTTATGATGAGAGTGGTAACACATTGAAACATGCTGCCCAGAGAAGTGGCAGATGCCCCAGCTGTCAACACTCAATGTCAGGCTGGATGGGGCTGGGAGAAACCTGATGCAATGAAAGGTGTCCCTGATCAGTGCACAGATCACTGGATTAGATGACCTGCAAAGGTCCCTTCCAACAGAAACTATTCTATACTTCTGTGATTTGCCAGGGCTCTGTGGAATTTTTAATGGTGAGGAGTCACTCATTTAAGAGAACACCAAATTTCTGAAGTTGGCTTTTAGTAAGTCATGATATTGCACAGCTGTCTTCTGAAAAAAAAATGCAGTTTGATGACTTCCTGAAGTGAGTGCTGCAGTACTCAGTTACATCCGGCACAAAACAATATTTCCCCTTACTTGTTCCAGCACAATGACTTCACAAGACCTTTGAGTTTCTCCAGGTTCTCATATGAGGAAAAAGGAGATGTACACAGTCTTCTCTAGCTCTTATTCTTTCCAAGAAAAATACTCCCAAGTAGAGGACTTAGTTCTGAATATTATGCATGCCAAATATTCCCATTGGGGTCACTGAAAATGTAGACTATGAAACACTGGATTTACTGCACTCTGAACAATCCTGCATCTGTGACTGTCATTCCTACTTTGCCCTGAAATGTTTGGGTTCTCCTCTATCTCAAAGTAAAATTGCAAGATCAAAATCAGCAATAGTAAGAGTGTCAAGAAGTTAAATTGCTCAAATTTGAAGTCTGAAGAGCTTTGGGCATCACCATGAACTAGCTCATGGTGCTCCTCCAGTTCCTGTGGCAGAAATGCAATTTTTCACTTTTTAAAAATATACAGAAATGATAATTCTTCCATCTGAAAATAATCCCCTTGTCTGAGCAATGTGGACAGTTAAATAATGAAATTCCCTTCATGGGGTCAGTGACAGCATCACTACTGACAGTTCTCTGCATTAAACAATTTGACACTGGTCATTGCTTGTGAGGCAGAAATTTGCAGAAACACAAAGACACTCTGGAGCCTGAGTTAGGAATGTTTACATGAATGAAAAATTACAAATTAAAGAAAAGACAAAAAGAAACTGACTTGGAAGAAACAAAGCAGTAAGAATGAAAACTACAGGAGAAATGGCACTAATGATAAAGGGAATTATTTCCCCAGTGGCTAAAGATATACGTAAACATAAAGCTTTAGGGAAAAAAAATAAATCTTGCACCTACAGATTTATTCCTAACCAAAATCCTAATTCCATCTCCAGCTTCAGGCATGTTGAAGTATTATTTCACTCCTGTTCACACACTGAAATCCAAAAAAGCCTTCTGCCCTCTCTCTGCAGTAAGTTTGCCATACTGCAAATAGCAATTCATAACATAAGAGTAGCAGGCTATTGTATAAAGTAAAAATAAAAACTATGAGCCATGCACTACTTTAGCAGCAGAGTACACTTTCCTCTTTCCCCTCTCCAGATATTTTGTGTAAAGTTAAAAAAAAAAAAGTCCTTTTGTTTTACTAAAGTCCATTCCACTGAATTTAACCCAAGTCAAACACCTTCAACAAAAACCAACGTTTTCAGCAACAATGATTAGTGAGAATACAATTTTCCATTTTATTAGAAGTACCAGCAGAGACTGAACAGGCACAGACAAACAGTAGTAGTGTTCCATCACTCCCAAAGCATAGACAAGGTGATGCTGGGGCTAAGTCACATTGGCAGAACAGTATGTGACACCTGGAATTACCACTGTCATACTACATCTGCTCTGTGAATAGAAAGTCTCAAAATCTGCCATTCTGGAAATTTTTGCAATCACAAGGTAAAAGAAAAAACAATTAGGAGAATAAAGTGATGCCATAAATCTAAGACGAACATTACAAGGGTGAAGTCCCAGCAGCAGTTAAAAGAAGGTTCATGTATTAGAAGAATCAGATTTTACAAATGTGAAACCGTTGTGGCTTAAAGCTGGAGCACAGCACAGAAGAGACACTCAAATCTCATCTCATTTTTGTAAATACCAGGTCAGGTTAAGCACTGACTCCAGAGGTACAAAGTCAAGCAAACCAGCCCCCAACCACAAGTTTAAACTTAAATCTGCTTAGTGTTAATAGAAGGTCACAAGCCACCCCCAAGTATCTAGAAGCAGTTCACTATTCACAGAAATTTCTGTTCCACAGTAAGGAAAGCACTTGCCTTACTGTTACACTTAATTTATTGATGCTTGCAACAATAGAGATACAAACCAGAGAGATAAACACCAGCTGAAGGCAGAAATGTTTATGACTTATAAACTGCAGCAAAAAGAATTGATAAATCCAAATTAAGGGGTCATGTACTCAAACTCCTATGGGCTTGAGTAACTCTGGTACGAAAATTATACCCAAAGCAGCTGATCTCAGTGGGGCCAGGATATCACCAGGACTTCAAAGTAAAGAAATGGATCCTACACTTCTTATCCAAGTGCCAGACAAAACTTCTACTTTTCTGCTAATTCCTTTTGCACCTAGCTCATCTTGCAGATTACATGAGCAGCTCTGAAAGCATTTAAGAAAGATATTCTACTGTCAAGCAGAAAACATGAAAACAGCTCAAGCTTATAATGCTGGACTGTGTGCAGTGTCCCTTTATATAAACTGCACAGCTGAATTTAATCAGTGGTCTGAATCTAAACTCAGCAAGGCTCCTAAGCAACCCTTGTGATTTGTAGTAATTATTAGGAGTAATAATCATTCAAATACAAAGGCAATCATATTGTTTCAACACAACTAATACAAGGTCCTGGGGATATAAAATGAGGATTCATGTAAATAAGTTGTTGGGTGTGGCCAATGCAGAACTCACCCATTTCCCCCTTGTCCATCTGAAACAAGGTTTATTCACCTTCTGCTTACACTACATTAGAAGCCAAGCTGACATTTTAGGACGGATCTTCTCTTTAATATTTTGTCAAATTGCTGACTTATTACATTCTACTTTAAAGCATCTGTGTCTAAAAGACTTCATAATTTTACTGTTCTGCTCAGGTCTAAACTAGGAATAGATAGAGCTGAGACCAAAATGGAGAAATTCCTTATAAAAATAACAAAACAACAACAAAAAAAAAAAAAAAAAATCAGTCAACGCTTAAGTAGGTAGTTAACTTCCAGATGTAAACACAGAATACACAACTGGTTAAAACTGAGAAACAGTTGGAGACACTTAACTTCATGCAGCAATTTAAGACTTAACTATAAGAGGACATTAACCTTATTACTGGTAACCTCAAAATTAGCAAAGGCTTTCAGAACATCCAACATATCTCCATGAAGGCTGTGGCAAATCTTTGGTCAAAAATACATTAGGTGCTATTATATATTACCAATGCATTAGGTAGTATGGAATGTATAGATGACAACCAGTGCAAATTCTTCATTTAAATCACATTCTCTTTTTCCCTGCTCTCCACTCCTGTTATTTAATAGATCAGATACTTGCAGTTATATATAATGAATGAGATTTTAAAAAAATATATGCCTTCTTTATGAAACAGTTATCTGATCAACTGAGATTCAAAAGACTAGGGTCCAGCTTATTAAACAATTGAGCATCTACTATGCAAGAATAAATTTGGAAAGAGTGGTATCCTAAGGGAGTGTTATCTTCAGGCAATATGATATTAAAATAAAAATGGTAATACCCATAAATGTCTTTCTATGACCTAATTGTGCCATAAGGGAGGATCCCACTGAAAATACTGAAACATAACTTGAAGAAAGAAAACATGATAAAACAGCCCTAAAACTCTGCTTACATAAGTTCATTATGCCAAAAAATATCAACTATACAATAAACTTGAGAACTATTACTAAAGGCCTAAAAAATGCAAACTAAGTCTCAAGTATGTGGTGAAAAATATCTCCTAGAAACTTTCTGTATGCATCAAGGGCTATAAATGACTGTTCTGCCATAGCAAAATAAAACATACTTCAAAGAAACAAAAGTAAAAAAAAAAAAAAAATAAAATAAATAATAAAATTGCCTGAGCCTCAGGATATTTGAAGCAGTGACAATCACACTGACACTAAGAAAATGTGAATCCTTTTGATTAGGGAATTATGTAACATGACTTAATTTTTGTACAATCACGGTATAAATGTAAACCTTTCAGTTTTTTCTTAGTGTTCTTCCATGGGCAAAGCTTAGCTAGGCTCATCATTCTGTCGAGGTAAAGATGCCTGAAGGAGCAAGGCAACTGATTTCAGTGGTGAAATCCCTAAGCTTGACTGTCTTTCCAAACCAGTTACCAGGAGATGGTGGGCTCTGCATAAGGCTTGAGTTCATGTGCCTAGGGCAGGCCTGCAGGCTGAGCAATTGCTCCTCCCTGGAGTGGGAGGAGCAGTTTGGTTCTAAAGAGTAACATCACTAATGAAACACCTGTTTGTTTCAGAAACCAGCAATAAGTTAGTAACAGGGCAAATAAAATTTTTTGACATGTTGACTGAAGCAAAATTACATCAGCTACTTTAAAATGTACTTCTCAGCATATAATTAACAACTTTTTTTCATCTACTCCTCCCCCTGCCCCCAAGTCAACAGTGGAACAATATAATTTGTGGAATTCAGCATAACACAGAGGGGACCCATCAGGTTTGTGATGCTCTCATATATACAAGCAGATGCATCACTTAAAAGTGCTGACAAAGGGAAGTTTCTGAAATAACAGTATCTGAGAAGACAATGGTAGGGAAACAACCCTAGCATCAGGAATTGGATGAACTCAGGAAAAGACAAGATTAATAACAGAAAGATTCAAGAGAAGAAGCAGCAGCAGCCAACACTAATGGTAAAAGATGAGCAGTAGGGTGTGGACAGATAAATTGGCAAGCAAAAGAGTAAGGAAGGTTTGGCCAGGATGCAGCACTGCTCGATCAGCTTTGGCTGTGCAGCCTGTAGTATGACATCTAGAACAGGGTGACAGATATGGTGCAAGAACATTAAAAAGTCTAAAGTACTGCAGTTGTCATTGCCAATACACTTAGATTTATATGCTGTCTAGTGCAGAAAGCTTTCTTTCTGCCTCTCTCCCATCTTCCCATGCATTTCTTCATGAGTTAGTAACAGCCCTTCTCTCACCAGGGCCTGAGTCTGTCACAATATCTGCCTATATGGCACTGACATACATGACCATGATAAAATATAAGTCAGGTTCTGTGGACTACACCTCACCTGTGGACAGGTGCTTAAAAAGGTTTTTACCTTATTTTCTACAGTATACCTTAATCTTTTTGCTTGGACAATAAATGAAAAAAAAAAATAAAACTCCTTAAACAAGTGGTTATCTGTTCCCAAGATCATTTGAGACTGTGATGATTCATCTGTGTCCTCACTATTCTCAGAGGCCCTATTTCCCATGTTTATACAGATACTGTCTGCTCTTTGGGGGTGTGAGTAATAAAAAGTCTCTCCCACTTCTGTGGGATTGTTTTCTATTTCCCAGTCTGTGATGCTCTGTAATGGAAAAGGCTGCTGCTCATTTCAGTAACAGGATCCCAGACCATGTCCTTTGGCACTTCACCTGGATCAGGATAATAATTGGAAGATGTCACTGTTTCTTGCAGACCTTACCTTTACTTTGTTTGTCCTGTGACTCTGTGAGAAACTGAGTGATACGGTCTGAAGGAATAGCAAAAGAAATTCCAGCTGTGACCTTCAAGGTGTTAATCCCAATCACTTCACCATCCTGTTGAGAGACAACACCCAATTAAATTTGTTCCTAAGTACAGGATTCAGCTCCCTGTCTAGCATTTCATGTTAAAAGCTGGTGTAAGAAATTTTAGAGTGTTGTAATCACTCAAGAAATAAACACTACTTATAAGGGAGGATCTGGGCTTTGATTCATGATCCGTTTCACATTTAACTGTGATGGCCAGAGAGATTACAGTACAGTGTGTTCATCCAAGGTCCATCCCACCACTCAGCAAGAGATTCCCTCTGCCAAGTGGGCAGTGGAGTCACTACTACCAGGACAGCCACAAGCCACTGACCTGCAAAACCAGTGCTGATTTAAAGCAGTCTACTTTGAAAGAGTTGTGTGGGTTAACCAGGTCCCATCTCTGTTGTGCATCACAGGTTTCACAGTGTGAACAAGTGTAACTGCTCCTTCCAGATCCCATATTACTCACTGCTATGTAAAATTTTCTGTGCTCAATAGGGAAATGTTTTCCTATGATGTGTGAACTAAGACCTAATTTGCATATTCTGAGTTAGCTTCAGGCTATCTGCCTACCATTAGCTAAATGACTGGAAGCTGGAATGACCTATGAATCTTTCCAAAAGAACATTCTCCCATTAACTTGACACTAGCTCTTGAAACAAAACCAAGTGACATGGACTTACCAGATTAACTAGAGGTCCTCCAGAATTGCCATACTGTAAAAATGACATAAGGGAACAATAAATTAATACTTTACTGTTGGAAATGCAATTCTCATTACAAACAGTACTTTTTTTGCAAGTAAATGAAAGAGAGGAGGTCATTTCCTAGGCAGCACTGACAGACATAATACCAATTACAGATGATTACAAGTAGGTCTTATCCTACCCCTTCAGCCCTCTCATGATTATAGGTTTTTCTCTTTCCAGAAGCAGGCCTTAAGTTAGGAGCCACTCTAAACAGGCAGACCCTAAGTTTAAGACATTGAATAGCTAAAATTAGTATTTTGATTCTCCTAAAGCCTGTCAGAACAAGGTTTTGAAATAATTAATTGTTATTTAAAGTTATACTTCAGTGACGTGCTTATACAGTTTTTGTTTCATTCATCACTGTGGTTTGTAACATTGTCAGTCTCATTCTCCACTGGAGCAGAACACAGTGTTTTACATATTTAATTGCAGCATATTGCTATGAGGTCGCTACTACATAAGGATTGATTTAGTAACCACAGACACTATGCCTCTCTAGGGAAAGCATATAGCAGCTCTGAGAAGCCCAAAATTACCTAATACCTAATGGCCTTTAAAGGAAACATGCAACAGGACCACAGGAAATGAGAGTTGGGGAGGTTGCTTGTCCATCTTCATGTTGGCTCAACATTTTGTTTTTGAGTGAGGCCAGAGTTTTCGAGTAGGTTTGCAAAACAGCCAAGAGCAGCAACTTACCACTCAAAAGAAACAAAAGCTAAGTGATGTATGACAGAAAAGTGAGACACAAACTGTTTATACTTAGATAGTACTGGGCAAACTTTACAGATTCTTAGGAGAATAAAACAGACATTAAAGTTTATAAAACAGCTTCAAAGCTCAAATTTAAACAAATAGATCCATTCCTTATACTAGATCTCTCCAGTTACCAGAGGCTGCATGCTTGAAACCAAGAGAATGATTTTTCAGCCCTGCTTAGCACATCTTTCATTCACTTGTCTTCTGCTTGAAGGATGTGAAAGACCTTCAGCACATGCAATATAGCTCCATTTAGAACCTTATGGCACTTTTTTCTCCTGCCCTATGTTACTGCTGTCCCAACATTCCTCAAAAGGCATCTGCATGCACATTCCTGCAGGAAAGTCTTGGCTGAGCCACAGGAATGCTCTGAACAGACCAACACTCAAACTCCTCCCATTCTCAGGAGAAAACGAGTGCATTAGCTAAGCACAAAACATTCTTATGCCAGGGACCATCTTCATATTTTGTAGCCTCAGATGGCAAAGCAATTCAAACTTAGTGTCATTTTCCTTACCTCATCTGCTATCACTCTTCCTTTGGTCCAGCGTTTTCTGACACACTCTCCTATCCTTGTCTAAACCTGCTCATTAGCTTTGGAGGGCAGAAAATGTCTAAGTACATACACAAGGAAGGAGTCCGAGCTCAAAAAATGTGCATAGGCAAGAAGTCAAGAATCCCATGCTCTAATTGTTTCCACCACCAATTCAGTGTGTGCTCCCAACTAACCCATCTTGCCTAAGTTTTCCTTATTCTCCTTCACAGCTGAAGAGAATAATTCCAATTTAATATCTGGATAGGTTCAGTTCTGGGGTAATACAAAAGCTTTTTGAAAAAGCTCACTTTTATGTCATATCTTAGCACAAAAAATAATTACCCTCTTTTTTCCTCCCCACACAATTTTTCTCAACAAGTCTGTGGCAATAACAATTTGTGAAGCACTTTGTGTGTGTAAAACACAGTTTTATTTCTTGTTATGTCAAATTTGACATTAAAGTGCAAAAAATTCTGAAGATATTTTGTATCAATGCGTAACAGATTTAAGGTATAAAATTTCAGGCCATTTCCCACCTCAGATGTGTGCAGTGCTCTTTTCTAGAAGCAGTACAAGCTAAACACACACAAAGACTTCACTTCATTGGATCATTCCAAGCTGCTCTGAATGAATATTATTTTAATGTATTTCTATATAACTTGCAATGCTAGGACCCTTAGCTCCAAACTGTACCTCAAACTTTGTTATTTTACACCTTGATTCTCATTTTGATTATGTCAAATGGAAAACAACAACAGCAACAAAACCCCCAGTCCTCTCCTTACGTTCTTACCTGGGTGTCCTGTCATTAAATTGCAGCACATACTCTCAGTTTGACTACTCCATCTGCTTCTAATGGATGGAGATGAAAGAAATTTTGGCTCTATTCTACAGCTTCCTTGACCAGAGCAACTCAGCAAGCAGATAGAGAAATGTTTTGATTTATTTCTTGTTGATACAACCATGTTACTGCATAAGATTTACAGAATTCAAGGCGTCTGACCTATGCAGCATCCTCACAGACAATCTCTAAGGGAGAACTTTTATTTATCATGCTCTCCACAACACTGCCTGAGCACAAATTACAGACTCTGCATAGGCTTTTTAAAAGGAAGAGTTTCACTGTTGTTAAACAAAGCTGCTTGTGTTTAGTGGGCAGGCACTTCCATGCTGCATATGGGGAGGGACTGTGAAGTGAACTCACACATCTCATGCTTACATTAATGATGGCATCTGTCTGGATGTAATCCATGTCCGAGTCCCGCAGGCCCAGCTCTTTGCCATCTCGCTGAGCAGTGCTGACAATACCTGTGGTCACAGTGTTCTGCAAGGCAAACGGACTTCCAATTGCCACCACAAATTCTCCTGGCCTCAGATCAGCAGAGTGTCCCAGTAACAACACTGGTAGTTTTTTCTTAAGTAAACACAGAGAGAAAGAAATAAGCATTAGTTCATACTTGAAAATTATCTGGTTGCAAAGATCAAAAACTAGCAAAAAGTTAGGAACAAACACATTCCATTACATTAACGAAAGAGCCACTCACTATCCTAAACCCAAAACTTATGCTAGGAAGGTTGCTGTTTTAAACTGTCTTCAAAACCAAACAGCTATCTGTAATTCCTTGCAATTTCACGAAGGAAAAAGGCATCAAAATTTCCCTGTTCTCCAGCAGATTGTTCCCTCCTCCTAGAAATGCATGCAAACCAATCATTGACCAGTTGTTGACTGCCACTCTCTCTGCACTATGCCCCACCATGCAGTCCATGCAAACTGGTACAAAGCTTAGAAAGATTAGCCTGAGTATTTAAGGAAAAGATAGCAAAATTTTGCTACATATTAAATGAGTGCCTTTTTTTTCTTCTTAGTTTTTTACAGAGTTTCTAGCTCAGAAAGTAATTTAATTCCAAGACATGAAAAATTTCCAGGCCTGTATTTCAGTACATTGTTTTCCACAGATATTTCTAAGGAATTTTTAAACATATATTTTAGCCAATCACTTTGTACAAAGTGAAACTGAAATAGAGTTCCCAAATGAAGTAGTTCTTCTGTTTATGTCACTCACCTTAGGGTGAATCTTTATTGTTGCAATGTCAGATTTCTTGTCAATGTCTTTGATGGTTGCTTCATAGGTATCTCCATTTTGAAGCTGTACCTTCAGCTGTTGTCTCCCTGATATTGCATTTGTGCTTGACACCACGTGGGCATTAGTCACAATTAAACCAGAATCAGACATAATAAACCCAGATCCACTGGAAAGGGGGACATTTCGACCAAAGAGAGGGTGCCTGTACAAAAAAACAAATAATTCTGTGTCATAAGGGAAACCAACTTAAGACAAGATTATATTAGACATCATTTACCACCTTTCACCCTGAGAATTAAATTTTTTAAAAAATTAAAGAAAGAATCCATTCCTGAAAATTGTGACTGGTTTTAGTCAGTCAAGGAGATAGGAACTGAGGTTTACAGGCAATCAGCAGTGTCCTTTTCCTTTGGTTTCCAATTCTGTCTTTACAGACTACCTTGCACTGAGGGTAGGTGATAAAGGAAGGAGAAGGAGCTCATCTGATACTATTGATTATTGATTCTATACTGGAAGAGAACCATGACAGGAAAAATGAACTGATTGTCTAATGGGAAAAGGGGAAGAAGGAGCCTTGCAGGTGGACAGAGGCATAAAGGAAGGGTTGAGGTCTAAGAGGATCATGAAGCCCAAATGCAGACTGGCTAGAAAAAGCATGTCTGGAAACCAAAACGACTAGGAATGTGAAAGAAAAAATGAAAAACAGTAACAATGGGTAAAATTGGTGGGAAACACACTGTAATACAGACAGGTAAGATATTATACAAACTGTTCAAGGCACTATGAATTTTCTCTGTGAACAATTCATTGTAAGGGGAACATAAAGTGCCTGTGTAGCAGAAGACAAGAAAAGGCCCACAAAGTCTTTCTTCCAAGACATGGTCCTGGTTAGGATATTATGTGAAAGTTCTGGGCTATTTCTCAGTGAACAATTGGAGCCAATCCCAGGAAAAATATCAAAATTAACACCCAGCAAGCTGCTGGGCAAACATTTACTTATAGGAAAAGAACAAACAATCTTAACTACATATGCAAAGATCTTAAGCATCTTCAGCTGTAACGTCCTCTCAAAGGACCAATCATCATGTGCATGTCTTCTGGTATACTTGATTACCTTGATTTTGCAGATTAAAAAAGCCTATACAAATTCTCCAATAAATTGTTATATTTATGGAAATTGAGAGGACTCCAGGAGAAAGGTATTTACATAATAGAGGAAATGCAATATTTGTAGTAATTTGTTCTGACAGCAGATTGTTCTGAGGACTCATATTTAAACTTCTCAGGTTGTTTTGAGCACTCAGCATTGATCTTGCCACCTCAGCTGCAGCTTCAGCACCCTGAACATTGGTAGTGTTCTGGTCAAGAAATTTAGTGCATCTCTTTCCTATCAGAAATCATTCTGTGTTTAGATAGGCTACATCTCCTCGACATTCTACCTCTTAATGCTCTTCCTGCCAAAATAAAATCATCTCTCATTCAAAGCTGAAAAAGTAACAACAAGCCATTTTTATCCAGCTTACCATCTGAATATATACATATAGAGATATATATATATGCATGTATATAGTTGAACTGAGATAACAAACACAGTCCAACAAGCAAAACATTTTAGTGAAGGCTGAAGAGACCTCCAAAGATGAGACAGATCTGTTTTAGGGTAGACAGTATATATTGTATAGTACTGTAAGTCCATTAGAATAGATCTACTGAACATGAGCAACACACAAACGTGAGATTCTCTGGAGAAAGGGGTTTATGTTTTACAATATTTTGTGAATGTCACAAATTCAAAAGGAAAGTTAGTACACTGTAGAGCTTTGTTAAACAATGTAACTGAAACAAAGAATTGAGTGTGTTACCTGAGGAAAAGTTCAATGTGCACAACTGCAGGCGCAATCTTTTCTACCACATCAGCTATGAAGTTGAATTTGTATCTTGGACTGCTGGACTGTAGGTGACCTATACTAGCAGAAAGAATTGTTAAATATGTTAATATGCTAATAAGACAATATATTTTTTTAATCAAGTAGGCAAGATGAACCTGCCTTGAATTGGTTTGTTTAGAACAGTTTCCAAACAGTACTGGAAAAGGAATCAAAGTTGTTAAGATTGCTCAAAACTCATCTTGCATTCTGCATGATCCTGAGAAAATTAAACATGAGCATCACTTAGCTATAAGTTATTTTCTTTGGAAGTCTACAAGCTCTGTCTTGAGCATTTCCTGAGGACAACTACTTGTTATTATCCAAGACATACAGGGTCATAAGGTAGGCCAGGCTGGAAAGGACATTAGGAGGGCTCTAGTTCTGCCTCCTGCTCCAAAGCTGCATCAGCTACAAAGGGAAACCAAGCTGGAACCTACAAAACTCCAAGGATGGACACTCCAGAAACTGCCTGGGGAACCTGTCCCTCTGCTTCACTGTCCCCCATGATGTCTAAGTTTTTCTTACATCAAGTCTGAACTCGAGCTCATGTTGCAGCTCATGCCCTTGTCTCATCCTCCCATTATGCCCCTCTTATGGATCCAGCACACAGACAGGCTGCTCTCAGGTGCTCCTGAAGCTTTCTCTTCCCACAGCTAAAGAAGCCCAGTACCCTCAGTTTCCCTTCACAGGAGATATGTCCAGTTCCCCCCAGCCATCCTCACATCCTTCTGAACTCACTACAGTTTGTCAATGCCTTTCTTGTATTGAGAGATCCAAAACTGAATGCAGTATTCCAGATGTGGTCTAATGAGTGCAGAGTAACACAGCTGCAGAATTTGGGAGCCACAATTAGAACTTCAGTTCTAATTTTTTATGTAGACACATCAGAAATCTGCTTTAAATTATAACATTTACACCTAAAACTTTTTGCAAATTCACATTTAAGCTGGGCCCAGCAATAGATTGCTAAAACATCTGACAAAAGCCAGTACTTTACTACATTAAACAGTACTATACACAGCATTCATTAACAGTGAATATTATAGTATGAAATTAAGATCTTAAAGCAGAGGGGAGGGGAAGCCCACAGCATCCTGGATTCTAGCATCACAACATCCCAAAGGAATAGATAGCACTGCTTGTTCTAAATGTGATATTCTCTGCAGTCCCTGATACACAGAATCAGTCATATCAGCACACATGCAAAGCATATGATACAGGAAGTATCACCACACTCAAATAGCAATCTTTCTTGTTCACATCATGAAGCTTTAAAATTAACTATGGGGTCTACCAAAGGGAGCAAATGACTTGAAGAAACCAGACCAAGAAGATTAGGAATTTCTTCATAGAAGCCTGCAAGTTCTTTATCCTGTTACTGGACATGAGATTTACTTCTGAATGAAATGAAACCCTGCCTAAATTTAGCAAGCTAGATTTATGTGTTTCCAAATAAACAAAAGGAACAGCTTGGCAGGACTAGATTCAGTCTATTATTTCTATGTACATCTTCATTCACTCTGAAAAATCCCTCCAGCCAACTGAATGTACTTGTTTCAGTGCTTAGTTTAAAAGAGACAGCACAAACAAAAATCACAGAGGACAGTCAAATGTGAGCACAATATACTGTTATTTGTTTTGCTCACTAGGCCACTGAAGAGTTATCTTACCTTCAGCTCCCAAGCAGCTTGCCTGATTATGCAGCATATCCTTTGAAGTCTCCTGACATGACTTTGAGCACTTGCCTACACAGCAAGTGCTCACTGACAGGATATAACATTGCCATCACACTGATCTTAACAGACATGACCATGCATCAGCTGGCAGCTGATGAACTAGCACAGAACTGGGGAAAAACTGGGGATGAATGCAGCCTTTCAGTTGGTGTAAATCAGCATAGCTCTGTGTGAGTCAGGGCAACTAAAGCCATTTACATCTTCTAAGTGCTCAACTGTTCTGCTCAGGCCAAATGGATACAGCACTGTACACAGCCAAAAGCACAGGAGCACGGCTGCCAAAAACCTCAGGTGTGGACCACTCCTAATAGCCACCAGGCAAACATCATGGGTGGCAGTGGCTTTCCAGGTGGGATTTGGTGGAGGCAGAGAGAAAGTATCTGAAAGAGGTAGTGGATGAAACATGAAAAAAAAGGTGAAGAAAATGAAACTCAGCAATATACAGAAGAGACTAAAACTGAAACGATGCTTGTCCTCTTTTCATACCACAGTGAAAACACTTCTCTGTCTGAGAAGAAGCCTGGAACCTCCCTGCTGGGTTTAGAAGACAAGAATGCTCAAACCTGAAAGAAAATCCAAATCTACACCAATATTAAAGGGAAATCTGAAACAGAGGATCAAGAATAACAGACACCCAGGCTTTGTGTGAAAGACATGCCTGAAGATCTGGGCAGATCAGAAATGAGCTGTTTTTCCTCTTGTGGTGGGGACCAAACACTGGTGAAAACTGACTTACAAAGATGAGATGCCTTCATAGAACCTGATCTTTCTTGATTCATTTTCTGCAAGCTGGCAGTAATAAGAACCTTTAAACACACTATATAATGTGCCAGGAACTCAAACTATGGACGTGGAAGATGTAACTGCACTCACATTTGCTCCCACCCACAGCACTATTTAAGGGACGTTGAAGTGCTGGTTATTATTAACAGCATTTTAATGTATAATTATTAAACTGATAGTTTTCACTAGAAGTTCTCAATCCTCTTCAAAAGGGAAGAAGCCTGGGAAGCTGAAGAAGGAGGCAACATCCAACACTGAGTATAATGTATAATGTCACCCTGAACACAAGTGTTATAACTGTAAAGGTAGAATCTACCCTAAAATTTGCATTAGTTGCTAAACACTAGCTGCTGCCACTGTCCTTACTAAAAGAGAAAGTTACATATGTATCTCCCCCCTTCATAGTCCTGCTGCCTTGTGGAGCCCCACACAGCCTCAGATCTCTGCTGCCCTGAGCATGTAACAGCTCTGAGCTCACAGCACCTTTGTGGGTTTTGACCCATTGACCCTCTGAGATTTGCCACATAGTTCTTCAAAGGTCTCTCAATAACAGGCATTATTTTCTGTGTTATTACTGAGTGTTCAAAATCATCTCACACACTAAGAAAATCTAATTTATCTTGGCAAAAAGACATAATTTAATCCGCTTAACCATCTGTTGCATAACCAAGATTTCAAAGGTGCTGCAACCAGGCTGTACTTGAAATAAAACCAAATTTATGCTGTATAAGTGCTTAGCTATCTATGCATTTCTTAGTCAAAAAACCTAGATTTCCCAATCTGCTCCATAGCCACCAATCAATCAGATTTTCAGCAGCCTTGAACTTTGAGCCTATCATTTCAACTAAGTGATTAGATCTTCAGGTCTCCAGCTCCCCTCCCAGAACACTCAAAATCCAGATTTCAGGTAGGTGCATAAACTGGAGCTGAAAATTTTCATTTTCTAAAATGTCATCTTACATTTCCAATTTTATGGGCTCCAACTACACCGAATTCAAATGGCAAAAGCCAAATACCTTTCAGGTAGGAGTAGCCTTATTATCAGTTTAAGATTTTTCCTGGACAGTGATGTTATCTACAGCTATGGGTTCATTTAATAGGGGTTTATTTACTTCCTTGCAGAGACAATAGACCCATTCCAATCTCATTAACACTGCTGTAAACCAGGAACAATGCCAACAAATCTGTAGAGTTAACCTAGTATGAGGAGAACTGGAAAAAATTCAGCAGAAATAATCATTATAATCCCACTGAAGACAATAAAGCCAGACTAATTTACATTTGCAAAAGACTGAACATTTCTGACTATCTGCCAACTTAATCCTTGTAGAATTAAATCAAATCACATTCACTGCTTCCTTAAAGACAATACATTGTATTAAAATCCATAATTTTATATTCATTAAGAATTTGTGAGCCTGGGAAACTCATTCTTTTAAGGCTGCTTCCCCATCCCCCTTTTAAAACCAGCTTCAGAAAAGATCTGTGCACTCAGCAAAATTATTATGTCTAAGGGAGGACTGCAACCTGGCAGATCTGATCACCAGGGATAAACACTGTCCCTACTGTGCTTTCATGGAAAGAAATGAAAGACAAATAAAAGATTATAATGTCTCTGCTTAAAAAACAGAAACATCTGCTGGAAACATAGGTTCATGGGCAGCTTTTCTGATGAATTCAGCATTAAGATCACGTTGCATAGTTGTGCACTGACCATAAAGCCTTGGTGAGTTTAATGCCACATTATGGTTCAGGCAACTTGTTTGTACAATGGATGTCTACCGTGCACAGATGAAAACAATTTGGTGAACCAACACCAAAGTGGCTTTCTTGTGCAATTCAGCAATCACAGGGGCCAGACAGTGACAGACTGGCACAAAGCCTTCTAGCACAGACACCACTCTGGCTTTACAGGCTTGGTATTCCTCCCTTCCAAGTGACCCTCATGAGGAGATCAATAAAATATCCATTTCCTGTTACCTATCCTTTACAAAGCAGTGAAGGGCTCTACTCTGAATTGTGTACCAAGTACTGTACACTACCATCCTCACCTGCAGTAACTCAAACCAACTCAGGCATAAGGAAAACAACCAGCACAGGAATGTGACTGAAGTTTGTATTTCCAGCTAATACCTTGCAGTACATTTCCCCAAATACAGCTGCAGGCAGCTTTAAGGCTTTGATGACAAAAACACCAGCAGGAGACTTCTATTCCTTACTGGGCCAAAAGTAATCGTACACTCAGTTGTTTCTCTGTATCTTCAAGGTTATGTACAGGCACACTCTGAACACCTCACATGGAACTGTGTGCAACGACCCTGCTTATGCACTAACTGTGTTTCAAATGCTGTCTTAGCAAAATGAACTTTTAGGCTCATATCTTGCAAAGATCTGACTGACTTGGGTGAGTCTTAACATCATGACCCCTTTCTGAGAGTGACCTCAGGTTAAGAGTGCAGGGGACAGTAAATGGTGTCAAGTCCAGCCTTAAAGGTTTTCCTATTAAGCTTTTTATTTTCCTTGTTCCATTGACAAAAGAGAACTTGTATTTACAAAAATAATTTTTGCTTCCATATCATAGATAAGAAAATACAAATCTTTTGACAATTAAACTCTCTTCACAGAAGCTATTTGCAAAATAACCTTGCAGGGAATTTAACTGCACTAAGTTGTACTGAAAGATCAAAACCAGTCCTTTTGTTCAAGAAACAAGTAGATTGACTGTAGATTGCAGGTGCCAAAGTGAATCCTTTGAGATGTTTGACATCTTAGCAGATTGATATGTGGCATTGTTAAAACTTTCACTTGCTGCACTGAGAAACAGGGCTCTGTATTCTTAAATAGATCTTTGATCACAGAGGTTGTCGTCCATAAGTATTTCTTCAATTACTTACATGCTAGCTTGTAATAGCTTGTCATTATCACAGTAGGGTGACAGAAGGCAGAAAAAAACCAACTGCTTCACAATATATTCCCATACATAAAAGTATCTAGTGTTGAAAAAAGTTTTTTAAAAACCCAGTATTTGAAACAGGGAGTTTAACTTTGCTCAGGATTTCTGCAGAGTGCTCCTATTAGAATCTCTGAGAAGCCCCTGGGCACTGGAATACTGTAGAGCATCAGTTATGGAGCTCCTGGGCCTCCATGCAGTACACACACTATTTAGTTCACTGTGTGCAGAACTTGCAATTTGGCATGGTGCTCTTCAACCTAATCCAGGACTTCAACAAGGAAAAAAATATTCTAAGTTCTGACAATTTTTCAATTGCCACTTAGTAAGCCTGTCCACCTCATTCCTCCCTGCATCCTTTACTACCCAGGTTTCATGCATCCCTGCTCACCAGACTGCTGTCACTAGGAAACCATAGCTAAGTTTCTCAGCCTGTCTGGGTTTATCACAGTCAGAATCCAACATAAGCAACTGAAAAAGGAGAGGAGTACACATTTCAGAAGCAACTCTGGGTCTCTGCATGTTCTGAATAGGGCCTAAGTCATATTATGTGAGTCTTCTGTTATCTGAGATTATTTTAATATAGAGATGGTTAAGTAAAATTGCATTTACTTGTAATGAGCTTATCCCTTCAAACTCTGAGTCATCTGAGGCCAGGCAAGAACAGGAGAAAGAAATTTGACAGCAATTTTAAACTGTCAACTTTCTTCCAAGCCTCTCATTACAGCCATTGCATGTTATTGTTCAAACAAAACAAAACTAACAAAAAAAAATACCATAATTGAGTTCTATTCCTGGCTCAACCACCAACTCAGTCTGACCTTGGGCAAGACACTCGGTTTCTTTGAGCTTCAGTTTGTGCAGCTGTAGAACTGAATAAAAAAAAATTAAATCTTAACAGAGAACCACATGCTTCATCTAAGCTGAGGTTTTCTGAGACAAAAAAATAAAGCCAAAATAAAGTGAACACTAAAAGAGTTGCTTGGAAAGAAAAAAAAAAGCTCCTGTGCCTCACAGCTCCAAATTCCTAAGCCTATTAACATTAGATTCAGGAGGATTCCTTAAAGAAAATGTCATATATACCAAATTCTGAGCACTCAGCAAGCTCTCAGATGCAGGCCAGCTCACTCATTTTGGTTAAGTATTTTGATTATTTCACGTGGATCAGTTTCAACCAAGTTTTACAAGTACTAAAGTTAACAGATGCTGATGTGAAAAGGTACAGGCAAAAACCAACTTATAACTACAAAATACTGAAGAGATTGAACATTGCAGCTTCAGGCTGGCATCTAGAACAATTCTTGGCTTTGACAAGATACTCTGGAAGGAACTCCAGGAATATCATTTGAATATCCTCCTGCTCTGAACTGGTTTACCCTTTCCAAAGATCAGGATATATATGAAGATCCCCTATTCACAGAAAGCCTACAACAGTAGCCCTTATTCCTTCTGAGCCCTCCCAATCATTTTAGCCATGTTTGCTATGAATAAACAGGATGGTGAGCGGTTCACCTGACATAATGGAAACACTAATGCATGTTTTAAAGCTCCTCTTCTACGGGAAATGTAGCAGAAGCAAACCCTTAGAATAAAGTATCAGTAAGTACGTGGAAAGATGCTGCCAGCATTAACACTTCCATAAAGAGACACATTTCAATACTAATAGGAAATTACTAGTTTAAGAGATTACTAAACTTCCCAAAGTTAAATCACCAAACCTGGAGCTGTCATAGCATATCACAGCATCTGAGCCAAAGCCTCAACACTTTACTACAACCAGACCATTTGATAACCCGAGTATCAATATTTTACACTATAAAGGAGGTTCTCAGGCTTTTTTGTCCCTATTTAGGGCTCTACAAGACTACAAAACCCTTAGGGGAAGAAAGCAAACCAGGCAGAAGACTTTGTTTAGGTGGTTTATCTAATACTCAGTGTTTTTTCTGCCCTGACAGGCTTTAAGAGGCATTTCCTGATTGGCCGGCCGGGTGATGCGATCCACACGCGGGACGGTCCCGGGGCTCAGGAGCTCGGTTCGCGCTGCCGTGCGCCCGGCGGTGATGCCGCCCAGCGCCGCCCGTGCGCGGAGCGCCGGTGCCGCCGGCAGGACGGGAGCGGGCTCGAACCGCAGGCTGGGACCGCTGCCCTGCCTCGGAAAAGGCCACGGCTGAGGACGCGGCCCCTGCTCTGCCCTGCCCTGCCCGCCCAGCCACCTCCGCCCACCGCGCTCCCATCGGGCGAGCGCGTCCGCCTCTTGCCCCAGCAGCAACCTGCGCCTCACCGGGGCACCCCCAGCCGCGCTGCCGGGGCAAACCTCCCGAACCCAGCCCAAGCGCACACCGAGCATCGAGGAGAAGTTCTGCTGCTCAGAAAGCACCTGAGCATCCATTCCGCACACCGGTGTCATTAGCGGCTGGGTGAGGTGCCATGTCCTTGGAGGGTTTTAGGGTCCCTACAGCCACCCAGACCACTGAAAACCATGACTTTCTTCACCCTGGAAGCCAGGTCGCCCACCCCCGCCCCGCGGCGGGTCCCACCATGCTCCTACCCGATTCACAGGCTCCCTTCTGGACCTGGGCGACGGCGGGCAGCCCGTGCTGCAGCGCCTTGCGGCTCACCGCCTTCAGCTGGCAGATGTTGTCGTAGGTCCGGCCGTCGCTGCCGCACACCTGGGCGCTCAGCTTGCACTGGCACACGCCCTTGGCGAAGCGCTTGCCCATGGGGTAGCGGCAGTCGAGGCTGTCCCCGCAGGGCGGGTCCTCCTTGCGGCCGCAGGAGTCCCCCTCGCCCGCGGCGCAGATGAGGCAGCAGCCGCAGCGGTCGGGGACGTACCCGCTGGGGCAGCTGGGGCTGGGGCACTTGGAGACATCGCAGCGGGCCGGGCACTTGGCGCGGCCGAGCGGCAGCTCCGCGGCGTGCGGGCCGGCGCTGAGGGACAGCAGCAGCAGCGGGCTCAGCAGCGACACCCGCATCCTCGGCGGGGCCGCGGGGCAGGAGGCGGGAAGGTGCGAGCGCGGCGAGGGAAGGGGAAGGCGGGCTCTATGCACACTCAGGACAGCGCCTTCGGCCCCAGCAGCGCGTCTGCGGGCGGCGGGGCAGGCCGGAGCACAGGGCCGCGGCGTCGCGGGCCCTGCCGGACGGGCTCGCGGGGCTCAGCTGGCCGGGCTGAGGCGCCGAGCCATGGCACGGAGCGCCGGGGCAGGCGGAGCGGGAGGCGGCGGCGCGGCAGGGCTTTATGTGGGACGGGCCCGCCGCCCCAGCAGCCGCGGCAGCCGCGGGCGGGCAGGCTCCACCCCGGGGGGACGGACGGGCAGACGGACGGAGCGGGGAGGGTCCGCTCCCCTCATGGGCAGAGCCGCCCGTGTGCTGGTAAATCGCCGCCTCGGGCGGGAGAGCTGAGGCTGTGTCCCCATCCCCGGGACACGGGGCTGTGGGGGCCCGACGTGCCATAAACAAATGTGGATGTGTTACGTGTGAGCGCTTGTGACCTCTGTGGCTGCAGGGGTAGAAAACCAGCAGCCGCTTTGCCTTCCCTCATGTCTGTCTTTAACGTCAGCGTTAATAAGGCGTTTGTCGCCACTTCCACTGAAGGCAGTGCAGTCTGAAGTTTGGCCTCTCTTAGTTTGATCTCTGTTGTAAGGTTAAACACGCTCTTGGACACAAATCCCTCTTTGCAGGTGTCGGAGCAGAGACCCAAGTAGCTGAACATAGTCCTTGTAGCCACTTTTTCTGCATGGCATCATGGCACATTGCACTTTCCAGCTGCCAAGGTGGATCTACTGGGCTCCCCACCATCATTTGCTTCAACAAAGAATTTGGCAGCTTCTCTGTGATAGTAGTTGAAAGTATTGCCAAAGCCTTAATACTTGAGGTTTGGAGGTTTTTAAATCTGTTATTAATTACAATGTATTCAGTAAGACTGTCAGGTGGAAGAGAGCATCTGCTGAGCTCTGTCAACTAGTCACCTCCACATTACATGCAGAGTAGATCTTGACCATGCCTTCTTTATCAAGAAAATACTCACTTTTGCTCTAAGGTAATCACAACCTAGATATAGCTTTCAAATTAAGTAATCCAAGTATGGGTTGAGCTGTCTTTCAAAAAAGTTAAGCTGACTTCAGAAAAAGTGCCTCTGACATAGCTCACCCAGAGACTATAACAAACTTTGGAAGTCTTACTTGCTGCATATGACACATCCCACCTTGACTTCTGCCTGCACTTCCCCTTTCCCTCTTTTTCATGCAAGGGATAAAACTCGTGTAGTCCTGCAAGGTACTGCCTCAGGCCTTCTGATGGGATCCTGTGAACTAGGCTTAAGTAGACACAATTTACTGAGCTGCATCAGGGTTGAAATCACCATACTGTGTTCTAATTAAGGACCTCTTGAATGCAGGAGGCAACAGCCAGAATCCCCCATTACAGTTAGTGAGTTAATGTTTTATTGTTCCCTCTGTTATAGGGGCTGAGTTGGTCCAAGCCTGGATTTTCCAAGCAGCATCAGTCTCACTTATGATAAAAAAAGGTATACATCATAGCTAAAGATGTTTTGTGATAAGAAAACTGTAAGATTTTGCTGTAGTACACATTTTGCCACACTTTGAAAAGGTAAGGCTTACCTAAATGATTTTATAGTGCAATATCTAAAATATGAAAAATGTCAGTGTTTTGATATAAACTTGCCCTTTAAGGAAACAAACTAATAAAAATGAAAAGTGTTTGGCCTGAAACATGGATCAGAAGGAAACAAGAGCACTGTGTGTGGGTTAGGTGAATATTTTTGTTATTTACAATAACAGTTACAAGGAAGAGGTTGGGAAAATGTTTTAAATTTCAAAGTAGTAAATTGTAAATACAAAATAGTTTGTGAAGAACTGCTGGTATTAGTGTTGGACTGCAGACTATTCCATCTTTCTGCTGGATTCCTATTGTTACCTCTGTAGTCACAGTTGGAGACCTCAAACATGGTATAAGAAAACAGGTGAACATCAACAGGTAAATACAGCAACCTTAACTGGAGAGAGTTTGGCAAATAGGATGGGTGTAAGGAGTTTCACAGATTCTTTCATAATTAACTTATCAGTCTACATTTTGTTCATTTAGGATTTAAAAAAACAAAATGAATAAATCTGAAAGGCGTTTTCTGCTAACTGATGTCTTGTAGCCAGAATATAACAGATGAAATTATTTCTCTCAGATAAGCATAGGTGTAGTATGGGATACTTTTCCCCTCAAAACTCATTTTTTCCAAAAAAAGAGAGTGGTGCAAAGAGTAAGGTTAGGAATGAAAATGAAACTCACAACAAGTATTGGGTGTGTTCCTCTTGGGAACAGTGAGTAAAGTTTCTTGGCTCAATGACACTTGTTGAACACCTTTCACTAGAATTTGAATTAATTCAGAATTCAAATGTGGCACTAAAAAGCTGTTTCAATGATAACTCATTCAGTAACAGTTCTCCAAGGATTGGAAAAATGACTGTTTCATGGGTTCTGAATCACCTCTGTCTGATGGAAATGATGCTTTACTGCAGAACTGGGAGGTGCCTCAAGACAAATCCAAAGCAGTGCAGCAAATGTTACTGGTGATTCAGTGGCTCTCTGTTTTCTCTCTTGAGGGCCAAATTGTTTTTGCAAATCCCAAAGGACAGCAGAGCATGCTGCCACCATGTCCTTAACAGAATATCAAGAGTTGGCTCCAAAACTCACCTACTGCATTCTGAACTCTCTTCTTTTCTTTCTCACAATAGGAAAGAAATTCTTGTTGCCTTTTTATGAAGCTAATTGTCCCTTTGTGCTTGCTTGTTTGCATCTCCTGGCACACATGCAGGGCAGGTCCCTGTCTCTTCCTACTTGTACCTGGCAGCATATGTATCATCAGATCCATGGATGCTGGGCTCCTCTGTGCTGTGTAGCCATGATAGAGAAATAGGGTGGCACAGGACCTTACACAGAATTAAAAGTTAAATGATACTTTAGTGCTGTTCTGGGGATCTAGATGCTGCTGATAATGGAAATGCCATTTGAATGATATCTAAATCTAAATCTATGAGCCCATAACCATTAAAATGCATACTTAATTGCTTGAGTAGAAGAATATTTTCAATCTATCTTGTCCCAATCTATACTGGATCACTTTAAGTCTCTATGTGTCTCTTAGTTAAAGTCACAAAGCATTCCAATTCACACAGTCCTATTCTTCTAATTCATCTTGCTGTATTCATAAGTCTTGTAAGTTTCTTTGGAGTGAATTTCTATGTTACTCATATTTCTTGTTGTTTCTTCAGTATGTTTAAAGATCAGAAACACTCACTGCTGTTATAACCTAACTTTACAAATTGTGTAAGTTAAAGACCCTCTGACCTTGCCATTGAGGTCTCTAAATTAGGAGCACATGTTTAATATTCATCCTTAGTTCCTCGTAGGAGTATTTTTAAAATAAATACAAAGCACACTTTAAACTGGAGTAATAAACCCTGTTTATTTATTAGATTGTCTGCATCTCATTTCCTGAACTAAACAGCAAAAGTCTGTTTGTATTCCTGACATTGCAAGTCTCACAAGCTGATCCAAGAGCACATCTGTCAGTTTGTTTTCAAGACTGGACACTGCAGAAGAAAAGAAGAGGTGGGAGGAGAAATAAGACTTTCACAAACACATCAGTTCAAACAAAGTGAGAATTTTCTCTGCTGTCTCCACAAGCAAGGCAAGCTGCACCCTGGAAATATACTTCTAAGGAAAATTTATTTCTCTTTCCTCCATCCCCCAATAGTAATTGAAAAGGAGAGGTTATTTTTCTTTTTTGTGTTCTGTCTGAAACTAATGCAAATAAATAATCTTAGGAAATGTTAATGAATCCAAAAGTCTATTCAAGAAATGCTCAGAAAGCAAAGTAAAAAATCCAGAGCTTTTTCTCCTCTTACATGTATTCAGCTGTTCTGAACTCATTGCATTTGGTGCAGGAGAAAAAAAGGTAGGCTTTTGGCACAGAGACAGGATGATCTGAAGGAAATGCCACAGCCTGCTCTGTTCTTCACTCCCTTTCCAGCCAAAAGAACAGTTTGTGTTACTATGTTTAAGGAGAGGAAATTGAGACTGTTAATAACAGAACTGGCCTAGAAATCATAAACTATAAATTTTGCCAGTCTTTACAGGCTTTTCTGTAGCTGGGGAAGGTGGAGTTGTATCTCAAACTTTATTGTTAAGTTATTCTGTAGTCAAAATATAAGTATATTTTTGAGCAGGTGTTTGGGAACAAAATAAGAATCTGTTTTTTTATTGGAAAATACTGATTCATAAAAATGAAAGGTGTCCAGAGGAACAAAGCGAGATGACTTGTGTTTTGAAGATCTGTTTGATGTGTGAGGGTGTTTATAAGGAGACAAGGATAGGTCAAAATATGTGTTTGAAGAGGGAAGAATGGAGAAGGAAAGAAAAGACCTCGTTGTTTTTCCCCTCCATGAAATTCAAGTAGCAAAATTTCAGGCTTTTTTCATATGCTGTAGGAGACAATTTCAATTCTCTGTCAAGAACAGGCTTTGGTGTTTTCGTGTTGCAGGTAAATATTCTATCTACACTGAAAAATTCAGTTTTCTTATATAGTTTTAGAAACTTTTGGTTTTTTGCAGAAGCAAAAAGATGGAAAAGATCAAACCCTCCTAGGAGTGCAGGTTTCCTGCTTTGCAGCCCCCTCTCCTTGCTGCACTGTGCGAGCTCGGGTGGCTGCTGAGGGAGCTTGAAGTGGCTTGGCAGACCTAAGGCAGAGTCACTGCTCAGCAGAATACCAAAGTTTGTAGTTCTCTAAAGGTACTGATCTGTGGGTCCTTACCTCCTGCTGGCCTCCAAAGGCAGAGTTGTGACACCAGCTACTATCAGTTCAGTACGTGAAGGGCTGTCTGAAAGAAAGAGGAATCTCCTTCAAGCCTAACTTTTGTGGGTTCTTCAGACAAGGAATGTTGCCAGGCCCATGCTGCATCTGCTCTAGCGCATAGATTTGTGTGTGTGTCATGTGTGGAACCAGCAGTGACATGGAAATGGCTGTGAGTCATAGAAACTCCTTATTCTTGTCATAAATTGTTACTGTGAATTGAAGGAAAACACAAACATAAATGGGAATTTGCTTCTTTCTGCTCCATGTGCTGCTTTGCTGTTGAACAACTGCCTAGAACTTCATATAACTTAATCCCTGATGTATCCTTGTGTATATACATGTCCTGCAATATCCTGCTGATCAGAAATGATACAGTGCATTAAAGGGAACATAATTTCTATGGAATTAAAGGAGTCACTTTATCTGTTTTCTATTTGGCTAGGCCAATATGTTTCACCTTAGGATTCTCTTAATGGACTGCCAGAACCAACCTAGAAGAGCAGTTCACAGTACAGTGAAAATAAAACTAGCTTATAAGCCTTCAGAAGACCACAAAGTAACAAACAGACATTATAATTAAGAACATACCTTGTCTCACAAGCCTAATTTAATCTGCAATAAAATACTAGGTGTTGTAGACTGTGTAAAAGCTGTGGGTGTCACATAATTACATACTGATATTACTAATATCTTTGATAATATTTTTGTAAGCAAACAGTGAAATTAAAATCTGGGTAAAACTTTGCAATGCACAACTTCTTGGAATTCTGTTGTCCAAATAGTCATCAGTCCTTTAAAGTCTATCACAAATTGTGTTGGATACTTCCATAGGAACATGTCTTGAGCCCAGCACTGTTGTTATGGTTCCTTCAGCTGAGTGCAAGGCAAAAGAATAGAAAAATTGAAATACACAATTGTTTATTTAAATGGTTTCAGTAAGTAAGATGCAATTCAACAAGAGCAACTGCAGAGTACTGCAGTTTGGCACAAGCAATGACAGATTGAACTGTACTGACTGAATTGTCTCAGTACAGTTCCCCATATAAGTTTGCAAGCCTGTGAGAGACCCCACCACCTAACCTCTCCTCTTTCCTCTTTCCTCTTTCCTCACTGATTCTAAGTTCTCTGTTGGAATTCAGTGTCTAGATTTGTCTTTGCTGCTTAAAATGTAGTACATAAATCAGTTGGAGAAAACCCACAAGAGTGAAATCACAAAAATAATTAGAGCTTTAGAAATATGACTTAAAGCTAAGCTTTAAAGACCTGAAATTGTTTAGTCTAGGACAATAAAGACAGAAAAGGGACATGATAAGAGTATCCAGATATGGAAAAGATTGCTGAAAGAGAGTAACAAGCTGTTATGTGTGTTCACTGGGGTGGGTCAAGAAGAAAAAGAATCAAAATGTTGCTAGGGAATTTTAGAACTGGTACTACAAAGATTGTCTTCAGTGTAAAGTGTATTTTTAAATATAAAGAGAGCAAAGGACTGGAACTGAGTTTGTGGATAATATGTGGGATCTGTTTTTAATGACCCTGTTTATAAGAAAGCTTATATATTTATTGTTCAGAAATTACTATAGAAAGAACAGATCCTGTCTTGGATAGGTAGGATCTTGAACTCCCTACTTTATTTCTGATTGTGTCACCATAATGCAGACCATCGACCTGATTAAAGAGTGTATGATTGGAGAGCAGAAGTCCTTACATGAGTTCAGGAAGCCCACTCATGTTTTCAAGATCAAAGAAAGAGAGAGACAGATTGGAATTAGAGATGAAGGAGGATTCCACTAAGACTGTTGCAGACTAGAAGTTTCAGTACTGTGGCAAAACCACAAGGCAAAACCCAAAGAGAAATACAGTGAGACTGAAAGTGAAAATGGTTGTACAGCCAGAGCCTGAGGTCTAGGGATGATCAGAGGATAAAGTGCTGAGGGTGGGGGATCAAAGAGGAATATGTAGCAGATGGGAGGGTGGGGGAAAGAGAAACATTTCCTCCAGATGACATGTATCGTCTCCTGGAAGGATTGGCAAGATTAGAGAATCTTGCCAAGAGGAGGATATTTTGAGAATGGAGCTGTACTAACTGTATTATATTAAATTCTATTTAGCAGATAAGAAAAGACTTCTTGTAGATTAGTTACTCTTTTAGAAATGCAGATTCTATGTATTAACCCAACTTGCTCCTTTTGTACTGTCATTAGTGGTATCACTCTGTATTCAGTATATAACTATGCATATTTTCTAAAACATCCCAAAATCAACCTTCTTCTGTTTTCCATCTCTTCCCTAATGTCTTTTTTTTCTTGATACCATCCCATTTTATGTGACTGGATTTTTCCTTGTTGGCAGAGTAACAAGGTTCAGGGGCCCTGCAGATTTTATGAATCTTTTTATGGTGGCTTGGCTTTGTGGAAGGATGGTGTGGATGTCACTGGATATCAGCCAATCTTACTGTGAGAGTGTCTGCAGGGTGGGTGCCAAGAGGGATGGGGATTGGAAGACTGAAACAGAATTTTAGAATAAATTAGAGAAACAAATATAGTATTAACTCTAGAAATCAAAGTTAAAAATTTAAATTTATGAAGAAACCTTTCTTCTCTTTAATTCATGAAAAGACAAATTGTTCCATTTAACTTGGAAAGGGTTAGGGGATTCACCATAAAAATGGTGCTTGCCTAAAGTATATGATGCTTTTCTAATCATATTTTTCTAATTAAACAATCAGTCCAAAGGAAAATTGCCGAGGAAAGGTGGGTTTAGGAGCCTTTCCCACCTCAAGTTTTCAAACACATGAGCCTTTTTTCTAGTTATGAATTTAAAAATTAATAATCAATATTTGGGGGCAGTGTGTTCATGGTCTTCTTTTTATAAGCCTGGGAGTTGTGTTCTTGAGCTTCCGTCTGTGAAATGAGAACTGGAAAATTGTTTTATTATGGAACAGAAAGTCTCCAATTACTGCAGTAGTTAATATTTGAAGAAAAATACCACATTTTCAAGATTTGCCATAAAATTATAAGAGCTGGAAAATTTGGGTTAAGTCAGAGGCCTAAAACTTAAAGGTAAGTAGAACTACTTCTGAGGAATTAAAGAAAAAGCAACATAAGCACAATGAGTAAAATTATAAAGCAGCCTCAGTTTTCCCTGAATGATGGCAGAAGAGAGGAGCTAGCAGAACTCAAAAGCCAGGGTGGGAGGTTGATAGGATGAGAGAAACCATAAAGAGAACATGGGGACAAGTGTGGAGAAGATAAGGTCGGTCCAAAGGGCCAGTGTTCTCTCATTTATGGTGACTGAAAGCAGGTGCTTGGAAGAAAGTAAAGAAAGTGACACTTCCCATGGTAGGTGGTGCTGCTGATTTGGAAGCAGCAGTTTTCTCACATCCTGCCTTTACTGTTTTAAGCCGGAGCTCTCAGCCCAACCATGTGATTCAGGATAGCTTTGAGCTAAAGGGCTGGTTGCAGAGGTGGTTGTTACACATTCTCACCCAAGCTGCAGGCATTTTTATTAGCTCAGCCCTGTGCAATAATTGGCCAGAGCAAGTTAAGAAGGCAGATGTTACTGTTGGTCCGAGCTATTTGCCACAGGGTTGCATTTGCTTACCCTGGCACGTTTTGTGTGATGTCAGACACAGAGAATGTTTCTGCAGATAAAGCAAACAGCAAATGATTTCATGAGCTGGTTTGTGACAGATGTGTGCAGTGTGAAGAAAGATTGTAGCACAAACTATAGTACTCCTCAAGATTGTGTTATTCCAGCTCATTAATCACTTTTCTCTGGTTTGTCTCCACGGATGACTATCTGTGAAAACTCACCAGTGCTCACGACAAGGCTTTCTGCTTGCCACCCCCTCCACATGGAGGCCTGTTGAAATTCTGTGTGTCCTTATCAAAGCCCCACTGAAAGACACATGGGAGCTGTACCTCTTTCACGTCAGCTTCACACTCATCTTCCATTTGGGGCCAAGAGCTGCCTTGTATAGGAAACCTCCCACAATGTTTCATGCTGAAAAAAAATAGTGGATTTAATCAGTATTCTCACAAATTCTTTTATCAGTGTGCTTGATCCAAATAAGTTAAAACCATCATGGCTTTTTTTGGTGATGACTGAGTAAAAGAAGAATAAATAATAGACACTCTAAATTAGAGGAATTTGCATAATGAAATTACTGAATCATATTGCTACAGGGAAATTGGAGCATAAAACGTGAGTGTTTTAAGAGGTTTTTTTTTACATGAGGGAGGAAAAAGAGGAGATGCTTGTCTTCTCTCCACTCCAAAGAACCCAAGGGAATGTATATTTACTGCTATCCCCAGGACTTCTCTGTGCTCCTGGCTCAGTCTTTGGAAAATTTTACTAGTCAAGGAGTCATGCATGCCTGTTTCCTCATCCTTTACTTGTCATGGAGCAGCTGCATTTCAGAGTTGTTAGGAAAGAGCAGTGACTACATATGGAAGAGAACAAAATGAATATATCAGTATTTGCAGTTGAGATCAAATCTGAAAATTAACAAGTAATGTGATGTTAATTGTTGCAAGGGAGAACAGGGATTCAAAAATTCTCTCTGTATTGGTGCACAAACTCATAAAGCTTTTCCACAGAAAAAAATCTTTTAATATTGGACCTTTTTGGCAAGTTGAGTTGCAAGGACAGTTCTTTTATGGTTCTGCCAGCTTCTTGTGTTCAGGAACAGCAACAGTGAGCCACTCAGGTCCCAAATAGAATGTACTTTTCTCCATTCAATCAGGTCAAAGAGCCTCCAAGTTCCAGTCCACTCTCCCAAGCCCTTCTTGCTGTCCTTAGAGAAGGAAGAAGGCACTGCACCCTTAGTAGGATTAGGATGAGCTTCAGTTTTCCAAGCCAGTAGATGAGGTGATTGGTGTTACACAATGCTACAAAGACATAAGCAATGGAGAGGGGATGGAATTCCTCACAACCAAGTGGGTGAAAATCCCTGAAACGGGCCAAGTGGGACATTGCCAGGTGAGAGTCACTGCAGTGAAACAAACCCAGGACTGAAATAACTTCTGCACTGAGGCATCTGGGTATAATCCCTGACTGCACATTGGCCAGCACCTTCTCTTTAGAAGATCTGAAGGAGACTAAAATTTAATCATATTTTATATAGCAATATAAGGACTGGAGAACTTGTCCTGAAAGCAAGGAAAAGAAGTGGGGGCCGTTCTCACCCAGAGGGTGAGAGAACCTCCTCCTTGCTCTCCATCTAACCTGTCGATAGCAACAAGTTCTTGAGAGGTTGTCTCATCAGAGCTACTTTGTTTAATGTTATCTTTGTCTCTCATCTGGCTTCTCTCTCCTCGTTTCTTCCATTCATCCCCTGCCTCATTCACACCCCACATTTAAAGAGGTGACTCTTATATCAGACGTCTGATTTGGATGTGATGAACTTCACTCACATAAACTATATAATTTATCCAGTTGTCGAGGTCCCTTCCCCAAGATTCCCCAATCTTTTCCCCAAGAGTTTCTCTCAATCCATTCTCCTTCCAACCCATATTTGGATTGGGAATGCAGTCAAATCTCTCTATTGTATCCACAGGGTATAACTAACCCTGTGAATTGTGATGATGGTTGTCCCTACATATCATGCTCGTCATCTTACTTGTTCTTATGTAAACTAACCTGCTCTTCCTATTGTTTTTTTCCTGATAAGTTTTCTCTACCACTTAATATGTTTCAAAAAAACCTTTTAGATGAAAGCATTTATCCTATTGTTTTTATTAACAAATGGAAAGTCATGTGGTATCAATATTTAGTATGATTTAGCAACACCAAAATGTTTTTTCCCCATTTTTGTAACTCTCTTTTCTTGATGTGCACAAAGTGCCAACAATCTGTTTTCTTTTGTAGTTAATGTTTTCTTCTACAGTCTTTTTGATGGCCACAGTCTAAAAACATCTGCTCATGAACAGGATCACTTGGGATTTTGGTTAGTTTTTTGATTTCCACTTCAGTCTTTGGAGTTCAAATTACTCCCACTCACCTGACAGCATCTAAACCAAGCCAGAACAAAAGCCCATCTGCTGTGGGTGAATTTCCCAATGCACCGCTCACAGCAGATTTAGAAGGGAGCTGAACTTGGGGCTAAGTCCAACACAGCTTTTGGTTTGTAGAGCTTGTTTGAATGCAGAGCACATCAGGAGAAATACTGGCACCTAACACTGAGTGAAGAATGCAAAACTAGACCCAAAATGTTCTGGACTTGGTTTTACTAGTTTAATATAACCCATCCAGGACGTTGAGGTCAGTGACTTTTCCCTTGTGAAGTGTACAATAAGATGTTTGACCACAGGCCACCAAGAGTCAGGTTTATCTTTCTCAGCAGTACAGTATTTTATAATACTGCCTCTTTGAAGCACAATGGTCACTTGGAGGAACACTGCTGTCTTCTGAATCACTTCCACCCTTTCACTGCAGCATCCAACAGATCACAGCTGCCATCCAGATTTTAGCCACTCTGAGCTTGCATTGCTCTACAAAATATGGAGAGATGATAACCTAAGTTTGTGTAGTGTCTGAGTTGAAAGTGCCTTACAATTTCAGAAACTTTTAAATCTGATAAGTAGGTTCTTTACTATGCAGGCAGGCTAAAATTTCCACAATACACACAACTTCCAGAATACAAATACAGCTTTCAAGACACGACTAGAGAGATCAAACTGAGTTAGCTAGTGAAAAGGTAAAAAATGTATAGGGAACTTAGATGTCATATTAGAAAGTCTATCTCTTCAGTCTGAAAGCTCCCTCTTAGATACTGAAGTCTATGGTTGCAATGAAACAGTTTTACACAATTTGCAGGAGATATAGAAAATTATATGATGTGGAGAGCCATTACAGTTCTCTGAGGAGAGAAAACCGTTATGGATCAACCTGGCAGAAAAATGAAAACTTCAACTCGGTGTTGGTTATCAAACACAAGAAAGAGGTTATTTAACTTTTTATTGTTACAGACTTTGAGTAATAGAACAGCAGAATCTTTAGTTCAAGACAAGCAGAAAATTTAGTTCATTTCATTTCATATCATGCATTGAATTCAAGGTGCAATTAATTCCATCAAATGTGGGTGTCTACTTTCAGGTTAGAGATATAATTTAATGTATTTTATTGACACATTAACTCCATTGATATTAAGGTTAGCCTGGATGCTTAAATTACATTCAGACATGTCCTTTGCAACTACTTATGGCTCAATCCAGTTGCACATATATGGATCTGCTGCCATCTCAGCTGCATTCTATCTGGCCTGCAAAAGGGCACTGGCACTGCAGAAGAGCATAGCTCTCTCATATACCCCATTTTTCCTGGCAGCCTTGCAAACGTCTTGAATATATTAAAGTGCTGAAAATCACGGTCTGCACTGTGAATTCAGTTGAATTCAGACCTTGAAGTTAGGGCAGAGGGATCACATGCATTGGGTCTTGTTTCATTTGAGAGTTTGAAAAGTATTTAGTTCATTTTTCACAGAAGACACTATCAATTTTTTCCCTTGGTTCAGATGGGAATCAGATAAGCTATACATAGTAAAGGTAACAGCTTGGGAGATGGAATAGCCCTCCAAACTGACACTATCCAGACTGCATTTTTTCATTTCAAATAAAAGCGAAGCTGGTCAGAATCAAAATTTATGCTCATCGAATGGCTTTTTATCCTGGTCCTGGAGATAGATATCTACATCCCTGACAAAACTGGTGAAGTTGATACTAGATATGTATCCAAGACCCATATTTTATAATACTGCCAAAGAAGTTTGATTCAGTTAGCGAGCTCCAGAGCTCTGCAGTGTGTAGTTACGTTGTAATCTCAGTAGTCCCAGTAAAGGCAAAGCAGATTTGGCAATTGCAGATTTGGCAGCTGGGGGTTGAGGCTGGGCAGTCACCACATCTGTTAGAGTGGAAAATGCTGTACAGTGCAAAGATCTTGTTGTGATGGGTCCTGATGAACATTTTCAGGAATTCCTGCCAGGTGCTGAGCATCCACACTGCTTATCAGATTCAAAGAGGTTGGAGTGGGATCTAGAGCATTCCTAAAGCGTGCTGGACAATCCAGAATATCCACTCTTTCACAGCAGTGGAGGTGTTCCTGCTGACTCCAACATCAACAGGAGAGGGACTCAAAGCAAACTTCTGCTGCCAGAACTCTCAGAGCAGAAGCTCTTTACAATAAAAAACAGTGCATTTATGAGCTGAAATGCAATATGTATAATTTTCCTGTTAAAACTTCCTTACACATGTAAAGCCTTGCTTCTTGGCTTGCATACAGTTGTCCTGTCCTGCCCAAGCTGGATATCAAACTATGTGTTCTCCAGTAAAGCCTGTGACCATCCACACTGTCGGTATCTTTATGTCAAATTCTTTTGATGGGTGTCTTTCACTAGGCATTTCATGTACACACAGAGAGCAGTGACCAGCAGGCATCTTATATTAATTCATTTATCCTAAATTCATACAAAAGACTCGAAAAATATGCTTTTAGAAGGAGACCAATATCTCTTTTTCCTGTTGTTTTTCAAATTTGGCTTCCCTTAGAGAGCAAAGAGAGTAGAAGAACGTGGAGTTTATGGACTGTTGCTAGCAAACTTGTGTTTCATCTTTTTAGCTAGATTTTCACATTTGAAGATAATATCTGCTCCTTCCCTCTTTCTCAGTAAGACTTTTTAGAACGAGATTAGATGCAATCATTTTCTAAAATCCCAATATAATGAAACAGCTGAAAGAGAAGCTTAAAAGAAGGCAACTGAAAAAGAAATATATTCCCCACCATGATCATAACTCATAGCTATGTGTTGTGAGAACTCTAACAAGCTATTTCTTCTGGTTTTGGTTTTCAGTCATAGATGAACTAACAGCCTCTCATTTAAGTTACTGCATGGAACCACTGTGAGCTTAAGAAGCATTAGTCATTTTATTTGCATTCAAAGGGTTGTGTTTTTTAAAATGAAAGGAATATCCCTTTCCTTTAGAAAGTAACATATCCTGCATAGCAAAGGATTAGCAGAGAGGCAGAAAAATCTGTGTTAGCTAAAAATTGTTTACATAGACTCATTTGGGTTGGGCAAGGATCCTTCTGTGTCATCAATTCCATTCCACTGCACCAGCACCAAACTGATGATACCAACCAGATTGTGGGAAGAAACTATCATTTCAGAAAGGAAGAACCTAAAATTATTTCAGTGTATGTGTATGAAATTAAGGACCTTGAACTATTCAGATCTCTCTCCTGTACAAAACACAAGCAAGATTTGCTTTATTTTTGCCAACTTTATCTTGAATACCCTCAGTGTGATATCCATTGATACACATTTTAATTCTAAATATTTGTTGTTTCTTTTCTCACTGTTTCTTTCAAGAATATTACTAGAAGTCCTTCAGGAAGAAGTTAACAGCAGATTACATGAGATTCAGCAACCATGCTTTTGCCATGTAGCAAAGGTAATAATACAGGGTCTTCAGCTTGTCTGCTTCATTAAGGCCTGTAGCAGTTAATGAAAACTTCTAGTTGTGGAAATATGCTTCTATTCAAGGGAAGCCATACCAAAAGGAAGTAACTTTGTTCACAACAGGCTTCCTTTTTCAAGAACTCATTCAAGTTTATGTAGTTTTTACACTGCTTCCATTTGGCAGTGGGGCAGGCCTCTTCAATGATGAGTTTGAAACCCTCATAGACAGGAGAATATTCTATGCAATAGTAATTCAAAGAAATTACCGTGCTACAGAGGAGCATAGCGGAAAATTTTGCTGTAGTAGGAATTCTAGTCTTTCATTTTGGTTTTAACCTAGAAATTATCTGACATGCTATAGACAGATAAATTGTTACCATTTTTTGATTGTATACATAGCTTGAAATAAGCTCAAGCAGCTGGTTTTCAGTATGCTTTCTATTTTTTTTTAATATTAGTTTCATTATCCCTTACTCCAGTGCTATCCCTATAGGTTTCATAGGAAGGCAGACATTATCTTAAAAAAAAATTGAACTACATTGTCCTTAACTCACTGGCAACAATTTTCTTCATTTCTCAGAGTCTGATAAAGAAGCACTCAGGTGGGCTTGGAAGGGTGTTACTTTTAATTCAACACATATCTAAGTCAGTATATATGCTGGTTTCTGCAGATAGAAAACCAGTCAGATATGGTTGCATGGCAATACACCCCAGACTCTTACCATGTAGGATATTTCATATCCCAAAGAACCATAGCATAACAGCTTTGTTCACAGGAAGCATTTTTAGGACATAACTGTGTAAGGTCAGCAGGAAAGAGTCTTTGGCTTCCTTCCCTCAGAGCTCCTGAAAAAAATATTTATGCATAACTTGGGTCAAAGATGTCCAGACTGTTGAATGGAAAGACAGAACAAAACTGAATTTCTGTGGCCAGAAAATTTCTGTGAAATAGTGCTGTATGATGATAATTTTATGAGTTTTTCTTTTGGTTTGTTTTTTTGGGAAGGAGGGGATTTATGTTTTTGGGTTTGTTATGGTTTGGGGTTTATTCTTGATTTGTTTGTTTAATTATGTAGTTTTTAGTTATTTAGAAGCTTCAGTATGGTGTCAATTTTTCTGTGGCCTACATTTATCATGAGCTATTGTTTCTAGCTCTTAGTAGTTCTGTCACTTTTTCTACTAGACAATAACATTTCGGGGAAGAGGATTATGGTCTTCATTCTACCAAGATAATTTTGTCTACACACATGAGAGTATATAGAAGTATGTGTGAAGGAATTCATTTTCAGACCTCCTTTGGGCAATTTTTGGTTCTCTTTACAGGCTTTGAGGATATGATCTTTGTGGTGTCTGCTCTGTTACAGTCTGGGTAATACTGGTATAGATCCCAGAAGCTGTGTATGTGAGAGGTTAGAAACTCATTTACAAAAGCTGTTATTCTCCCAACCAGCTTCATAGTTCTCTCCTAGAAAAATGGGACTTGTTTTGCTTTCCCTTAGGCCTCATGACATAGGTCAAGATTTTCCTTGGACAAATACAATCAGCATTGGTATCATTTCATAACTCAAAATGGCTCATAAATCCACAGAAATTTTCCATTAGTAAGAGATAAATTTACCTCAGAATTCTGTTTTTATGAAACCCACAGACAAAATATTCTTGAAGTCATCTCCCTTTATATACATGGTAATAGCCATTTTGCCTTGAGGTGCATTTGGAATTATTGAATATTCAATTTGAAATTTAATAAAAAATATAAATTACTGATCTCACTCTTCTTTCCTCACCAAGTCTCTGGTCCTACAGAAAGAAGAAAAATTATGCACGTTTCTAAAATTAAAAATTATACTAAATATTTTATTTTCCCAGTATTTTGTATTCTTTACTTTTTCACCAAAAGGAAAGTAATTTTTAATTTAAAAAATATTTAAGAATAATTTCCAATCCATACTGCTTATACTAATGGGCTGGCTATTCTTAATAACAGAACCAGGACTACATTTTGCCTGATGGTATATAAGGGCAAACATGAGGGCTGGAAACCACAGCCTTAGTGTTGTCTTTTCAGTCCACTAGTCTCAAGCACAAATATGGCTATCCATTAAAATTAAAGTTGTTCAGTAGGACTAATCAGAAGACAGTAATTAGGACCAAGGTCTGTTGACAGGCATATTCTATAAATAACAGCAAACAGAAATAAAAAATGTGTGCTGTCATTTAAAAGAAATCAATTGCTAAATTATGTCAAGCACCTGTGGAAGACAGCAGTCAGCCCCCAGCCTATAAATTTAACATTTTTTGTTCACATAAGCAAGTCTTAGTTCTTGCAGACTTGCTTCTGAGCTGTGCCATTACCTCACTGAGGATTTGTGCTCACTGGTGTGTTTGTGTTTGTGTAGCAGTGGAAATTTTTTTCAGCAAGTATGAGGAGAAAGCCTGCATGTTTTTCAATTTTGAAAATATTATCCTTGGCAATGAAAGTGATAAACCGAGTGGCTAAAAATGGTGTACTTTCTAGGGTATATTTCTTGGTTTATATCTGAAATAGGACACCAAACTCAATTACAACAAATCTCTCAGGTGACAAAATTAGCACAGTAGCATGAACCTTGCCAATTAACCATGAGAAGGCTCTCATTAATCTGGTTTTTTGGAGTTATGGAGTGATACAAATAATTTATTGCACATATTAATGATTTGATACCATGGAATTGTGTGCACCTTTGTAACTTTTGCAGTATTGCTGGAGAAATACTGTAATAATTGGAAAAGTAGCTGTCTTTTAGTCTTCTGGGTACTTGCCTGAGTTTTCCTCAACTTATAACCACAGTGCCCAAAATAGGACAATCAACAAGTCGATTGGATGTGTAATGGAAGTTTCCAACACTGGGATCATTTACTTCACACACAACTCAGACCCAGCAAAAGCAGGTATATGGAAATCGCCCCACTGTTTTACAGATGGGACTTCCTCTTCCAGTAGAAAACCTTTATTCCAGTAAGGACCTACTTTTGGAACTGCAAAGCCCCCATATGATTATCTGGGGCCTTCAGATAAATACATTAATTGTATCCATCAGGTTGTGGGAAACCACAAAGCCAGAGAAGCCCTGTGTGATTTTACAGTCTTATTGACCTGTTTGAAACATTATGTTAAAACTTCCTTCATTTTCTATCACCTCTTCCCTAAAATTAATAGTGCCTGATGATTAGAGAGGGCAACCTGTTGCTGTTACTCTTTTAAAAAGACTGATTTTTTAAGGAACTTTGAAATTGCTTTCTGGATTGAGCTGTCAATCAAAATTAGCAAAGGAATATCTTGTTAACAGATTCTGATGAGACTTAGATTTGAGGTTTGAATTATTCATGGTATAGAAACTAAGGTTATATCACAGGAAGAACATCAGTCAAGAGAATCCAATGGCGAAAAATTTTGAGTGTCTAGGGTTTTCAAATAACAAGAAAAATTACTGGAAAATATTGTGTCATGCTTCATCCACCATTACATCTGATTCTTCCTGATAAAAATTGTAAAATTTTGCAAGTAGCTTCATTTTTCAGTTATTATTAGGGAGTCTTACATTCAGCTGAAATAAAAATCTGCATATGAAACAACTCTGCCTATAAAAATGGTTTAGTAGTGGAAATGAATTTCTGAACAGACCAGTAACATGCAATTGATGTAACATTTCTGTTGTAAATTATGGGTTTATAGTCCAAGATGTTAGTGACAGCTGTTCATTGGCCAACACTCCTCTCCCAATCTCATTTCCCAGTGAACAGGCACCCATAACAGAATCATCAGGTTTGGTAAGTAATTGTTTCTGCATCAGTCTGGAGACTAAACTATCCTCCCATGAACTGAGAAAGCCTTTTAGCATCATGTATTTCATATTGTGCCTGTGCTCTGCCTGTACAGATAAAGAAATTATGTCTGTCTCTTTTGCTGTCATATTCATTCAAAAGCACTAAGCTTGTCTGAGCACAAGAATAATACAATGGAAAAGTTAAATCTTCCAAAAAGATTTTTTATTGTTTAGCTTGTGGGTTTACCAAAGCCCATTCAGTCACTGTAGGATACATCATTCCTTACTAAGCATCTATCCAGTGTTTTGGTATAACCACCATTCAAAATCTCTCCTGAACTCTTCAAACTGATTAAATCCCATGACACTTACAGCTTTGTCACTGGTCACAAGCACATTAGGACTGACAGTGCCAAAGATATGGCTATAGCCTAAAAAATCTGAAAGAAAACAGGTTCCACTATCTCTTGCTCTAGTGATGTAATCATGGTTTATTCCTATAGAGCACAACCAAGTTAAATAATGCCTTTTTAGTTAGTGGTTGGACAACTAGACATGAAAGAGTCTGAATCACCATGTTTGGCTTTTATCCACTATAGTCTGGGACATTTACAGATGGAAGGCTTTTGATCCCTCCAGCTAAAGCAGTTCCGTTTTGTCAAATTAAATCCTGAAAGCATGCAAATGCAAAGTATCAGAAGGATCCCTAGAGATCCTAGTGCAACCCTGGTGCCCTGAGGCAGAAATACCTACAGCCAAGACACCAAATATTAAAAAAAATATTTATCTGATTTGTTTTTAACAAGTTCAATGAACAAGACCATCCGTATGTGATAGATCTTGGTATTTTAATGAAGTACTCCTATTATGAAAATATACATTATTAATTGTTTTCTTTTCCCCTGCAGATGAGAGAAGCCATCCTCTTTGTAAAAGGCTTTTACATTGTCAAGCCTGTTACATCTGCCCTCAGTCTGTTCTAGACTAAACAAACATTGCTCCTTCCACAAAGTTCATATTTTCTAAACTTCTTATCGGTTTTATTGCTCCTCTTTGTACTCTAATTTGTCAACATGTTTCTTGTGCTGAATTGTGCCTAAACTGGATACAGTCCCAAGATCTCACTGGACAGGGATAAATTTATCTCTTTTGTCCATGACACTTCTACTGATTTGAAGTTTGCCATTTTTGTACTAAAGCCAGAATGTTTATTAATGTCTGACTTGTCACCCATCACAGTCCCCCACTAACTTCTGTTACCCAATCAGCTATTCCCCATTCCACATCTATTTTCCTTAACACAGGTCTTTAACACAAGTTGCCTTTCTCAAAGAGATCTGAATTCTGATTCTGCTCTCAGTATTGCATTTAGCCCCTTCCAATTTGCCATTAAAGGCAAATTATATACATCCAGATTTCTTCAACAGAAGGTTGATGTTTGAAATCCTTTCCATTTTGATAGTATGAAGTCCCAGCTGCTTGTTTTCAAATTCTTTATAAAGATCACATATTTACATCATGTACAAGAGCATGTATGAAGTGACACTGTTGTACAAAATTTGTCATTTATTACTTCACCTCCAACCACTGTCCCATTAAGCACTTATCCTGGGAAACTCTGACATGTGATCTCAAAAACACTTTACCATCATCTTGGGTACTTCCTACTGCCAATTTTATGCCAGTGGCACACATTATGCCTTTGTTTCATTAAATCCCACTTCTGAGATCCTTGGCAGCTACAGGTTTCTCAAAGTATAAGGATAATGGCAATCCAAAAATTGCAAAATTGCAAAATTCTCAAATCTAAGCAGAGACTTTGCTTTTCTGATGGACTCTTCTTAATAACAAAGAATTCCATCCAAGAGTAGGGTCTAAGGATTGAGCCAAATTTATATGTTCTTTGGAAAAAGATGTGTGAAATAAATTTGTTACAAGATCTTTGCTTTTAATAAGTTCAATTATAAATACATAAACCTACTTCTTAGTCATGATTTAAGCCTCTGCAATAATGAAAATTTATTTGCATGGTGCGTTATTCCAGAGATTTTGTTAATTTGTTTTCATTCATGAAAGATTAGTTGAAACAATGAGCATGATTTTAATGTGCAAAGGAGTACAAACCAAATGAAAAATTATACTTAACTCCACCCAGCAAAGAGCTACACCTGCCCTTAGGAGACTGAGAATTTGAAAGGAAGAATATAGCTTTAGGTTGGTTTCCAATATTCTCTAAAGTTGGATGAATTTAACCCATTTTGTTTTCCACCATTTACTCAGAAGTATTGCCTCAAGATATGAATTATTTCAAACATTGATGTTCTACCATACCCTGTAATACAGGACATAGAAATTAAACACAATAGTAAAACTTAACAGATTCTTCTTCCTTATGCCTGAATTCAGATATTTGCCAAGACTGTGAACATATCTGAGACATTTATACTCAGCTCACTGAACCTATGGATCTGGGGAACTCAAAGGTTGTAACTTTGGTGCTTTACTCCATGAGGTCTAACAAGTAATTATCTCTGTTTCATGGATCTTCCATAGTCTCCCAATCCTCCTTGTATTGTATGAAAATAAATTCTTCAGTTAACTTAAACAAAATAAAAATAGGGTTAAAATCTTAACATGAATTGTATCTTTGCAAAAAACTGTAACTTAAAGAATTTCTGATCTGTAGTAAAGTAATAAAGGTACCTAAGAAATGTAAAATAGGCATATTATAAAAAATTTTAATTCTGCAATCTTCCATCTTTTCATAATTCTTTTGGTAGTTTTTCATGTACATTTATTACTTTTTTGATATATTTAATTTTTACCAAGGACTTCCTATGGGAATGTGGCTAACGAATTGTTGAATCTTATTGTCATGCAGATCTTCAGTTACTAATTTGAGACTCTTTGCTTAAGCTGTGTTACTGGTAGCTCAGAAGGGAGTTTAATGGCTTTATCTTTAGTTACTATGGCACAACTAATCAATGCAATGACCAAAAAAAAAACCACTTTTGAAGATGCAATGAAGATATTAAAAATTCATTGCTGTCCTGTCCTTATCCAGTGCACAGATTTAATTTTTCTGTTGTTGTTCTTTGAAAGAACTGGTTGCATAATTTATTCTAGAGATTATGGCTGGGTTTCTTGCAGAGTAGAGATAAAGTCATTAAAAGCAGTGTAGTAACACTGTATTAGATAAAAAAATAATTCTAAAAAAGAGGATCTACAAGTCTCATGAGACTGATTCTGCTATGATGGAATTCTCCAAAGTACTTTGACCATAGTGGAGAATATCCCATATGCACTGATACTTAAATTAAAACCTAGATGCATATTTAGTTGGATTTTTCCAGAGTATTTTATATTACCTGAGTCATATGGAAAATACATATGCTTGCCTAATCAAAACATTTATATTAAGGTGTTTCAGCTTTAAGTTACAATTTCTGAAATTACAAAAGGATGAGGGAAAATATGGCTTGATACAACTTTTGAGAAATAAAAATCATGCACAGTTCCCCTTATATTTTCCTGTATTTCAGGAAAACTGAAAGCTCAGTTTTAAAATTTCCTGTCTCCCCAGTACTGAAAATTAAATGAAAATTAAAATTATCCTATCATTGATAGTCTTTCATTCAGTCTAACTGATAGACTTACTGTGGAAGGTTCTGCACAAGATGACAAATAAAGGAAGAATCCAAGCAGAAATTGTCAAACTCATATTCCAGAAAAATCACCCCAATATTAGCTTCATGGAAGTGTAAACAAAACAGAAAATAACTTGGCTTAGGAATTGTGGAATGGGAGAAGACTCTAATTACAGAAATACAAATCAGCCAATAAAGAATAATGGATTTTTTTTCAGAAGATAAAAAAGCTGTAAGATCTTGAACTCTAGAGAAAGTGAGAGGCTGGTTTTAGAGCATGCACTTGTGATCTTCTTCCAAAATCAGACCTCTCTAATGGGTCTAATAAACCAAATCCTGTAAAATGCATCCCACTCTGCAACCCACTTTCCAGTAGAACCTTTAATATTTTGTAGAGCAGTAAAGGAGAGGGGAAGGTCACTGAAAGGACAAACAAGAAGGAAGTGTAGGAATATACCAAAACTTTTACATCCTGTGGAGAAGTGCTCCTCATGGTTTAGTGCAAACAGAACGATGAGGAAATCTCTCCCATTCATCCCTGCCCACGTAACCCACTTCTCCAGACTCACACGGGAAAACACGCTCCAGATGGGAGGAAGCTTCAGCCTCAGCTCACATTCACTGTTTCCATGATCCATTCAACTTGAGCCCTTCTGCAGGACCTCAGCATTCAGCTTTTAGTCTCCCATGGCAAGGGAATGTTGTGCTACATGTAGACCTTTAGCCAATCTCAAATTCTTAATTTGACCCAGATCTAGGGCTTTATTTTAATGGAGCTTGGATGATTTATGTGAACTGAGAATGTGGCTTATTGTCCAAATCAGAATTCCATGTCTCAGCAACTGAGTAAAATAAAACCTTAACTTGTGAACACAGAGGTCCAAAGGCAGCAATATAAATATTTTTAAATACTCAAAGTTTATATTAGATTTAACTTGCTATAAAGCATATCCAGCATATTTAATATAGGATTAGTTCATAAAAAGTAATTTTAAAATAGAACACAATTCAGAAAAGATCAACAAATACATTTGGGTAATCCAGGTGTAGATTTTAAAGTAAAATTGATGAGCACTGAAAAAACAGTTTGCAAAACTGCAGGTATTTGTACATTAACAAAGAATAAAACCATAGAGAAATGTGCTCAGTGCACTGCTTTTAAATTTTACCCCTCGCCAATTAGAAAGGATGTGTCTAACAAAAAACAGCAAAGAACCCTGAATCTGCATAACTGCTGTGAGAATGGGAGACTGGGCATTATGTAGCAGTATACTCAAATGTACTTCCCGTGGCATTTTTCCTCACTTTAAGTAGAAGATAAGTCTTGTTCATACTTCTCACAGCTTTTCTCTTACTTTCTCTTGGAACCCTTGTAGGTTTCTTTGCTTCACTCTTTTCAGGGCACAGAGTGTGCACATGGCAGAGCCTGCTCACCCCTGCAAGATGCAAGTAGATGAAGCTTGCTCAGTAGGCACAGAATTTTGGTAGCATGCTTCAAAACATCTTTCCCACACGAGTTAAAATGCTTTAAAAGCTTATGACAGGAATAATTTTTGATAGAAGAAGGCACACTGTTAAAAAAACCTCTGCTTTCCTGGCAAATCAGTGTTTCTGGTAAGTAAAGCTTAATAGTGAACAGGTAACCAGACTTTGCTTGGTCTAAAATAAACATTGACCAATTAGTACACTTTTCTCTAGACTCATTCTTAGAAATAGGATTGATTATTTTCCAACATTAACTGGTATGTGGCAGACACCCAGGAACCAGCAAGAGTGCTGAAAAGCCTAGCAGACATAAAAGTAAAAATGATGTCTAAAAAAGGAAAGCAATAGAGCAAACATAATTGGCAAAAGATGCAATAAGGACAACTTTTCTCTGATTTAGTAAAAAAGTGTGCCATCTTTTTAATGACCCAGAGAGTCATAGATGCAACTTTATACACATTGATCAAATGGTAAGCAGAAAGTATGTAACAGCAAAGTGATTCTACATAAAAATTGCACTGCAAAAGAAAAAATACATCAGAAACAAAGACATCCATTAAAATTCATTAGTAAAGGACAGATTTTTAGGCTGATACTTTTTGACACATACCTCAATTTTCTTGAAATTTCCTGTAGTTGCAAGTATTTCAAGCTTTTAAGAAACCTGAAGTTACCAATAATTTAAAATAAATGGGATATCTTGGATAATAAAAAAATAAGAATAATCATCTAATTAGCATCACTGTATGCTGAACAGTTTATTTACTCAGCTGTATGTTTGCATGTAAGACTGCTGTTATCTTCGGTATGCAGAAAGAACAGAAAAAACTTTTATACAGTGTATAATTGACAGACCTACAGCAGAGCATAAAAGAAAAACAGTTTTAAGATTACTTAGTAAGCAATTTACAAATGTTTTCTCTTGAGTTCAATTCATCAGTATTAGAATGCATGATTTTAACCATGTCTTTATACAACATATGTCTTGAACAATATGAGACAGAAATTCAAGATTTAAAGGAATTTGCAGTGCATATCACTTTAATCTACCAAGGAAATAGCTACAGATTTATGCCAAGAATTAAAAAGCCAAAAGAAATAGTTTCTAGGGAATAGCTTTATGGATAGTGTGGATAGTGTATTTCTTTTACTACCCTATGTCTCGACACTTTAGGTCTTTCTGTATGGTTAGTACTAATTTTGCAGGAAGTTCCACCTATATATGAGGAAAAACTCCTTTACTGTAGAGGTTTCAGAACACTGGAATAGGTTGTTCAAAGAGGATATGGAGTCTCCCTCGCTGGAGATACTCAAGAACTGTCTGGACACAATCCTGTGCAATGTACTGTCAGTTGACTCTGCTTGTGCAGGGAGGTTGGGCCAGATGCCCCATGTCCAACCTCACCCATTCTGTTATTATGTGAATATCAACTCTGAAAACAGAAGACAAATCCCGACCACATTTTACATTTATGCTCAGAAATTTAAGTCGAAGGGAAGACTGAGAAGGGATCTGATCACTGCACACAAATATCTCAAAGGCAGGTTCCAGACTCTTTTCAGTGGTGTCCAGTGACAGGACAAGGAACAATGGACATAAAATACAACACAAGAAGTTCCTCCTCAATATGAGGAAGAACTTCTTGACACTGAGGGAGGCAGAGCACTGGCACAGCTGCCCAGGGAGGTCATGGAGTCTCCCTCTCTGGAGGCATTCCAAACCAAAACGTGTCCCTGTGTAACCTGCACTAGGTCACCCTGTCTTGGCAGAAGGCTGGACTGGATGATCTCCAGAGCTCCCTTCCAACCCTACCAATTCTGTGATTCTGTGAATTGGGAGTAAAATTGCCCCAATAAACAATAGGTTGTTCAAGGCTGAAGGTATTTTTTAAAGGAATGCAGACTAAAAGTGATTAATTTACACTTGTATTTCAAGGAAACACAGATGCTTTTCTGCATGGCCACTGATGAAAAGTGTATCTGGATTTGGAAGGTTTTGTATGTTGTCATATGGATAAGAGTTGCTAAAGAGAAATTCTAGAAAAGTTTAGAAAATAACTTGGGGGCTTGGTGTATCGTTAGACCCAAGTCCCCAATTCTCCTAAAAACATCCGCCCCACACATTCACGACCAAAGGGCATAGTGTACAAGAACTCCAGAAAAGGAGCCAATATTAGAGTTCTTGTTCAGTTTCAGTCACTTCTTAGGTGTTCACTTGCACTCCTAATAGCCATAATGCTCTTACTCTCTTGCTTTTTGATATTACACTGTTATACTGACACTGGTTTAAATCTTCTTCTAGGGGGAGAGAAAGAAGCAGCTGTGTTGTATCTCAAACGTGCACCCATGGCATATATTAGCAAAGGCAGGCACAAGAAAATGTGTCTTCATCTTAACCAAAATACAAACAGAGGGTAATGATCCACGATTCTTTGTAAAGTCTTTCCCCAGCTTGGGAATGCATTGGGTTTAAGAAGTTTTTTCTCTCCATCAGTGTATAACCTTACTGATAGAACACAGGTATCTAATATGAGCCCACAGTGTTAAATACACTTCAAGAAAGATTCCAAAAGAACCAGTGTTATTTTAAGAAAAGAAAAAATGCTCCATTTATTATCCTCATTCCAACTTCCAAAAAATTAGATATTTTCCATGCAATGGTGAAATTCCCTTCTGTTGACTTGGCAAAGTAAAGCTACTTTGAGCAGATTTTGTACATCTGCTACATCAGGAAAAACACCTGCTGACAATTTTTGAGAGTTTCCCAGCGCATAACTCTCTAGAGTAATTCAGCATCTAAATGGCATACAAGTTTCATAATATTGTAAGTCAGAGTAATTGTGTTTAATTTGCTTTTTCATGGAAAGATACAATCCATTTAGTATGTCAGTGCTAAAACAACTTAACCTGCCACCCTGTGATTAAAATGCCAGAGCAGGATAGATACTCATGAAATTAAAAGTTTTTCTTACCTTTATTACTTGAAATGGCCAAATGAAGGGAGCAAATCATTAGGAGCAAAATATTTAGAGGAATATTTCCTGAGCATTCAGCAGAGAAGAACACCAGCCAGACAATTTGTATTAACTGGGAAAACAGCTACTAACCACTAATATCTTTGGTACAGCTTCAGAAAAAGTTCTTGGTTCGTTAGGTTAGGTATTTTAAATATCACTGCCTAGAGTACTGTAGCACCAGGCTCATACAAAGAATCCATGGAGCATTTCTCTTGGCAAAACTAGTAGATGTCAAAAGTTGACCACTTAAAAATAATACCAACAGTTTTGAGTCTGTGCCTCTGCATCCAACCTCATTCAGTCGGTTTCTTCTTTACCACAGCAGTGTTCCTGTTACAAAATAAACCTGTGTAGTACCTCAGAGCAGCCAACTTTCTCTAGATTGTTTGTGGACAAGCCAGTTAAAGGCATTTCAAAGTAGCTTAGAATGATTATCTTCATTTCTTTTTACTCCCTGCAAATGCTCTTTTGCTTTCTTAGAGATTATTTCTTTTGCAAGAGAGGCTGGCTGGTGAAAGGTCTGTTTTGCTTGCCCCGGTAAAGGGTCTTGAAGAGTTTTAAGCTCATCCGTTTTTGGAAGGTTTATTTGAGCGGGTCATGGGACTGTTAGGGTTATTTTTGCTTTGTTTTAAGACATTTCAGCAGGACGGGAAGGGTAATGGAGAAAGTGGGATACTTTTGCAAATTGGTGGAGTCCTTTGTTAAGCTGGCAGGAGGGAAGGCACTGATGCGAAGTTAGACATTGCCACCCCGTGGCCAGAGGCGCTCGGCTGCCCAACGCTGGGGCTGGGCAAGGAAAGCCTGGCGTGTTCAGACCAAATTAGAGGTTCAGGCTCCTGGGAAAGCCAACGTGAAGGGGGCTCAACTTCTCCAAGCAGGCCAAAGCTGCAAAAATGGGAACATGTATCCCCGGCATCTGTTACTCCAAAGTGAGCTGCTTATCCATGAGAGGGGACACGACTGCCCTCCCTTGCACAGACACACACAGAATATGAGAGTTTGAAATTTCCTTTTACTGAACCAGGAGAGAGGCAGAAGACAGCTCCTAACTGCCTGAGTGCAGTACTCTGTATTTTCCTCTTTGGAAAAATGAGCTTCTACAGGAGGACATTCTTTTCAGTAATTAAGTATTCTGTACCATGGTACCATCACTACGATTTCCTTCTCTGCTATCCCATTTTTCAAATGAATGGGTGATACTTGGGAACATGTCATTCCTGGATGAGAGAGCACCACAAGCATTTGGCTCTGTATCTGACAAAATTCTAGATGTGGAACTGCTCACAGGCACCACATGCCAGTTCAGGAAGCAGAACATTGTTATTTCAAATCAAGCAGAAATACCTACAGTGTGTCAGCTCCTGCAGAGCTTTTAACAGCTCAGAAGCACTTTTTGGCTCATTAAGAGTATCAAAATTTTCTACTGATCAGCTACATAATTCATTCTGGGTGGAAGCCCTCTGAATCTTCATGTGCTTCCTAGGTCTGTTTGTCATTTCTCATTCAAACATTCTATTCTTCACTGTCTTTCTAGTAAACATACTCTACAGAGGTATGATTTTATACCCTATCTAGAGGCATCTAGACTACATGCTTTTCAGCCCTTTTGCTTCATTATGCTGGAAGAATGTTCTACCAGTTATCTGGCCAAAATTGATCATTTACATAACAGCTATGGAAAACGGTTTTATAATAATCAGATTTCCATTCAATTAAGACTTTTACCAGGAAGCTTATCAAGAAAGATTCATCTCATGCACCTCTGGATGCTACATGCAGCATGGTGTACATTGCAGACCATTCTCTGATGCTAAAGAGACTAGGGCCTCGTAACAGGTGTCTCCTGCAGGGAAGATGAATCCTGATGGGATGAACAAGACTTATCAGTGCAACCACTTTATCCAGATTCAGTTCCTCACAGAACTTGTCAATTCCAGATTTGCTGTTCAAGTGCATTGATTGTATTTGTTATCTCAGAATCATAAAATGATGTTGTGCTCCCTGGAGAAAAATATGTATTTAAAGATCTAAAGGTTTTGAAGCAGCTTTTAAAAATTAAACACGCCATTTACATATATAGTTCTTTGAAATGCTCTGCATGTGATGTACTTTAACCACATACAGTAGCAAAACAGAATTCCCATGTCAGGAGAGCAAGGAGAGAATTCACATCCTGCCCTTCCAAAAACCAGATTGATTTTTATATACTGCTGCTCTACTGACTTCAATGGAATGGTCAAGAAATTCCATGTACTATACACTATTAAAGCACAATTTAAGACTAGAGGGTAAATGAATAATATAGAACTAGATTGCTATGAAAGCAAAAATTCTGTGGAATCAAGGCAACAAGATGAAGTAGCCATGCAAGAAAGAAGATAGGCCTTATCAGCAGAATTGAATTCCAGATACAGTGCAGCTTCTCGTCCCAGAATACAGACAGCCTGTGATTGCAGCAGTCAGAATCAGCAAGAGGTTATAAATTTAGCTCCTCTGAAAACCAAATGAAATGGAAAATAGAATGTCAAGCACTGAAAAGCAAGTTAATGAACAAAGAGCACCATCCACAATTGTCACAGCTCTGCAGAGATCATACGGGACTTTTGTTGAGTTTTCAGGTCAAGAGAATGAAGAGCATATGGGATAATTAATTTCCCATGCTTAATGGGACAATATGACATCAGCATGAATCTGTCATCAAGTCATTCCTAAGACATCATTACAATAAAGCTTTCAAATTTACAGTGTCAGAAAAGAATGCAAGAAAACAAAATGCTTATTGTGTAAAGAGTCTTCTAGAAATAGCAAATACAAAGTGTTTAATCTCAAAGGAACAGCACTGAAATGCTACTTCACTTTCTGTACCTTGAGCTAAGAGCAGGACCATAGTGAGTTACCTTGACTACCTAAGTCATCACAATGCTTCAAGGTAATTAAAAGTTACAATTGTCATAATAGTGGCAATTAACTATTATATAAACCATGGGAAGAGCAATTAACAAGATGCACTTCCCCTTTCCTTTGAGAGTATCTCAGTTATAACTAGATCTATATATTAACAGACATAGATATGTAATACACATATGATACATATATATATGAATACATATATATACATATGTATATATGTATATTCATTATCTTCCTGTAGGAAATAAGTAAAACTGACAAAAAATTCTAAAGATCAAAAACATGACAAAAATCAGATACCTGAATGTATATATAGAAAGAATTCAGAGCATGCTCCTGAATGACAGATTTTCGGAAAAGTAACATTCTTAGGCCAAAAAAAAAAAAAAAAAGGCAATGAGACTAAATAGCTATAGAGGTCTGAAAAAAAATGAAGGTTTCTTTTTTACCTTTCCCCAGACTTGACAATATAAACAAACATAATATGTAGCAAACAGCCTCATCTGGTTTCTGAGACTGTATGTGCAATTTCCAAAAACACCCATGCTTCCATTCTTTGCAATATCCCTTAAATATGAAATAAAGTCAGCAGTTTCTGTAGAGGGTTCTTGAGAGAATGAAAAGGCATAATCTCAAAATGAATCTGAATATGATCTGTCATTTCTACCATAGCTTCAGTACGAAAATGTTCTGAAACACAAAGATTTAGAAGTATCAAAATTAACAATACAATAAGATTTTTTGGAACTAAAGAGAAATGATAAATTTTCCTGAAAAATATTTAGTTCTATGTAGCACAGTAGGAAAGGCTGTAATAAGACAATCATTACAGACAATAGTGACAGTTCTGAAAAAGGACATTTAATCAAATTGTCTTTGAAAACAGACAGAGGGCCTTGACATGACCACTGAAATGCATAAAACTACTACTCACATGAGAGCCTTCAGTTCTACAAACCAGTTAGTTCTTATTACAATAGGTATGCAAGTTTTATTGAATTAGAAGATAAATCCTAGCAAGTGCCCATTAGTAGTGCAGTAGATGAATTTGACAGAAAATGAGGAGTAGTGGTGTCTGGGGGGCTGGGTCAAGCCAATTTTCATGCCCATCTAACATGCTTGTGCAAATGCATTTACTTGTCAAAAGAGTAATAAAGCTAGGTCAGGCAAAGGAAGCCACAATTCATATTGGGTGGTTTTTCTTCTGTAACACTTTATTAAATATTTTCCATTGCATCTATGCATTAATCATTTTCCAGTATCCATCAAGGTAGAAAGATATAGCAAAGAAAATTGTAGTTTAAAAAAGAGACTTAGGCTTTTGTTTTAGTTCACAGACTGATCCTTAAACAACAAGTACAAGACTGTTTCTTAAAGACAATGAAATGTAGTTCACTGTCATATAAACTGGTAATTTAGTCTGGAATGAGGAGCACACAGATAATGAGTCATTGAATGCAGCCTGCATCCCTCCTACAAAAGCAATGCAGTATTTCCTTAGGTACTTCTGCAGTAGTTGAGCTGCATTTTCCAAAAGTGCTTATGAACACTTATAACACTGATCAGGAGCTAAATTTATTCTCCTTACATTCAGCTCTGCTGCAAAGGTTCTTGCCTTTTGGTAGAAGAAGAGAGACATTTCCCGATCCACGAGGAAGTTATGGTAGATCACAGCAAGTCTGGTGTAAATCTTCAGTTGAGCTCTTTTATTGCCCAGGTCCATGGCAGCAGCGAAGTGCCAAGTGGTAATAGCCAGCTGCATCAAAGGGATCCTGAAATAAGAGGCTCAAAGATAGTACAACCAGAGCAAGAGGACTGCAGAGCTAAGGTTTGTGAGGATCTAGAAAGAATAATACAGATTCTGAGCTTCTGAGGTTTTGCCACTTTACAGTTTACATTCCAAACCACAAAACCAGAAAATGGCAAAATCTGATTCTATGAAATATTACTCAGTGTAAAAATTTGCTAAGAAGTTATTAAAATTTCTTACCTTAAGGTCGTAGAATATGATGTCTCCTAAAATTGAGTACACCTTGACATAATAGAGTGTTTCCTCCTCAAACTCCAGAGGAGAGGAACAGAGGGACAAGGCCTTTAAATAGAAGTGTTCAGCTAGTTCACAGTGACCCAAATGGTGATGGATGGCTGCCAGGCGATGGTAAGCTATTCTTTCATTTAGCTGATTTCCTAATGAGATAACATATGAGTCAGGATAAAAGCAAAGAGACAAAGTACTCAAAACTATGCTACTTTAAAAAAAAAATTGTATTGAATTTGCTGAGCTTTTATTGAATAAAAACACAATTGCTGAAAAGATACACGGTACAAACCTGCAATTCAAGAAAAATCCTATGGAATTTCTGAATTTCCTCCCATAGGATTTGACAGTGTCTGGGATTTTAGGAAGTAACTACATTCATCTCTCATGTATGTACTATAATACATACACACACACACACACACACACACACAGAGTGCATACTTAAAAAGAATACAAATAGATTATTATGAAAGAAACTAAAGAAAGAAAGTTAATGGGGATAAAGACTCCCTTGGCCATCCCAATATATATTTGACATGAAAATTTACTGCAAAAAGATTATTTTCAGATGGATCAAAATTACTTGTCTGTGCTTGTACAGAAGGTTAAGAAGGCTCTTAATCAGTTGAACAGCTCCCAAATTTGAAGAACAGTAATTTTGAAACAAGACCAATAATTTTTGATTTTTCTGTCTTATGTTGGTTCACAATCAAGGCTGTGGGCAAATCTGAAAGTATATGACACTCAAAAGCCTCTTAGGACTACATTATTAATGAGTGCTGTATCTTAGCTCTTAGAAACACACTCAGTTTGGACCTAAAATTCCAGGAATGATTCAGTGCTTTACCAAAGGCTTTCCATTTGATCCTAATTTGGAAGAGGAAGCAAGAAATTGCTCATTCTTGAATAGAAGCAAAAAATAGCAATTATAGTAGTGTTATGAAATCCTGGCAAGAAATGGCTGAATGCAAGGGAAGAAAATTTAGAGTCCTGTTGTGTTTTTAGAGGCATCACTCATACTCAGCTATAATGGAAATTGTTCTTACCTAAATTTACACTGAGGACAAGGGCTACTCTTGCATATTCCAGACTTTCCTCATAAGCCTTCAGATTCATCAGCAATTCCACCAACTTGTTGCATAATCTGAGTTCGGTGGTTTTGTTGCCAGTCTGAACAGCAAATGGGAGAGCCCTGTCCTGAAACACACAACATCAGCTTAGGTATGGCTGAACCCCAAGATGTGCACTGACAGGCTCTCATTTCTATCAAATGAGGCAATTTCTGCTTTCATTTTGCTCTTTGCTTAAAAGTTCTTGCAACCAGAAGAATTTTGAAACAAGTGATTTGGATTTGAAACAAGCAATATCTACTAACATCATGACAAAGCACGCAACAGGTTATAAACAGTTTGCTGAGAGGTTCAGCTTCTGGTTCAGCATTTGGAGAATACCTGCTATGGTGGGAGGTACATAACTATCAATGCAGCAGAAAAACTGCACAAACCCTGTAGAAAGTCACTGCTTTCTCCTTTTCCCAAGTACCATTGAAAAATATGTCTCCAGCAGCTTCAAACAATTCCATTCCTAAATTTGGATCTCCTGTGCAAAGAGCAGCATCCTGAGCAACCTGAAAAGAAAACAAGGAATGGGGAAGGAAAGAAAGAAATTAAATCTTGTTTACTCCATGGTTAAAAAAATCACAAGTATTAGCAATTAAAAAAAGATCTTTTTATTATCTTTCCTAATATAATGATGAGAAAGGCTATATTTGATGTGAACATGCTCCTTTTTGGTACTCCGTCTTTGAACAAGCCAGTGGCAAGTGCTGAAGAGGAAACAAAAACCTGGTTTCCTTTTTCTGGCAATAGTATCCTGCTATCCTTTTCAGCACATGACATTCTGAAAAAAACAGTATATTTGATAGCTGCCACATAGTAAATTTGAATTAGATCAAACATATCATAGAAATTAATTCAAGTTGCAAGTTAAATATTGCTAACTGCAGATTTAAAAGTCTGTGAACTGATTTCTGTAAATAGATGCAAGTCTACTGTACTATTCTCATGGATAAATACATGTCATCATAGCAAAAAGGATTTAATAAAACACAGCATGCAAAGCAAGAATGCCAGGATCCTCAGTTATTGACAGAGAAAATAGTAATGAAAATGTGCCTTTTACATAAGGCAAGGTTAAGAATCTTGTTCTGGCTTTGTCTTCTTTAGTTTTCAAATTGAATTCAGTTAATACAAGTCCTTCTTTCTACTTGAGCACAGAGGTGTGTGGGACACGTGCCTCTGCTCTCACAGGTGAAAAGACAACTCCAGCTGGCTCTGTGTCGTACTAGGCATGGCCAAAGGAGGAAAGATTCAGATGCTTTTGAAATGCTTCCTAAAGAAGCTACTCTGTTTTTCTGGGAATCTGGCCCAGAAGCCAGCATGCTAAGGTGATTATTCTCTGTTACCAACCAGCATGTAGCATGCATGTGTTATATAATTGCTGTGGTGCTGTAGAGCTGTTTCTTCAATGGTGTTGTAGAAACACTCAGAATTAACAGGGACTAAGAAAGGTCACAGCCCAAAATCCTTCCAGAATCAAGCAACGGATTAAAATGTGGAAAATGCTGAGGCTTTCCCTTCACCTGCTGAGCATTACATGAATGGTGGCACTAACTGATCAGAACTTCAACTGGCAAAACATATGGAATTTTTATATCCACTTACTTACTCTTGCCATGCCACTGCACAACACTGATACCATGTGCATGCCTGTAAGTGTTGACAACATACCTGAATATAAAGATCCACAAGCTCATTCTGCCTCAATACATAATATATTTTTCCTGCCCGGAGCCAAGCATATGCCTCCTTCTCTTTTTTCTGGAGATCTATAAATATTCCAAGGCTTCTTTTGGTATATTCCAGAGCTGCCCTGTAGGCCCTGAAACAGGGAAGAGTGTTAATCACAGAAGGGTTCTTCAGAATTGCAAATGGTTTTCTTCATAGCAAGAAATGTTACATTCTGTTTCCCCAGTTTATGGCACAATTATAATTTCTCAGCTATATTACATGAGTAAATAAAGGACTTTTTTTTTCTTTTTTTTTATACCATCTGTGTTTCCTGTTAGATTGTTACCTGTTATATAATTATATAAATATGTTATATATATGTATACATAATTATACATATTATTATATTTGTTATTGATATATTTTTTTCTTGTTATATTTTATATTATTTCAAGATGTGTCCTTCCTCTGCCTCAAACTTGTGTGAAGTAGAAAAGTCTTTCCTCAACTTTAAGTCTCCTATTATTTATGGGTTTTTCCTAAAGATGTTAAAGAAATTGCACTTTTTAACCATCTAGACATCTGACTTAAGTGCAAGTCAGACTAATCAGCAATTGAAAAAAAAGAAGAAACTGGGATGAGATCTGTAGGGAGAGGAGAATTGGACATGTTGTGATGTTCTAGAAGCACTTAAATGACCAGATTTATTGATGTTATGGAGCTCTATACCAGACATAGAAACCCCAGATGTCTTAAATCTATCTCCAGCTTGTGTTAGACTCCCATCACCTTGACCCAATGCATTTTCTTCTGAGCATAAGACACAAACATATTAAAATAGAACATGACCTGCACAGTTATGGTGTCAGAAGAGCTGAGTTTCCTTGTTACTCAGGGCAGCTAACACAAAGAATATATTGGGATGCTGTGGTCTAATACCATTGTTGAGTTTGTGCTATTATCTGGAAGCATGCTAAGGTTATACAGTCAACATCTGGGAGCCAGGCTCCTGGGATATACAGATTCCATGTATACAAGCACATGTATACTACAAGCACAAAAAGCAGCAACTTCTCCAGCTAGTGAAGTTTTTCTGCAAATTCCAGGCAGATTGAAATCTTAACCAACTCCTTTGTCTCCAGTCTGAAGACAAGTCCAAAGGATGGTCACCAACTATGCCATTGAAAAGCCCCAACAAAGCAAAATAAATTGGGTGACCTACTAAGCATATTAGATGCTCAGGCTACAGCCACTTAAAGCTAAAATGGCATTTGTTCTCTTTCCATGACTGAGAATATTTTTTTCATCCTTACTGAGGCAAGCTTGAAAATACCTGAATCTAAAGTAACTCCTTGAAATATAGCAAGAAAAAAATCAGACAAAGCAGCCTTAAAAACAAACTTTAAACATTCTTAGAGAAAACCAAGTTTCTCAGCCCTTGCTGCCATAATTTAACTTGTGCAGTTTGTTATTTCAATAGATCAGAGCAAAAAATTGGTACTTGGAAAATAAGAGTGATAGAGAAATTGCAGAAAAGTAAAGCTATGCAGGCTTGCATATTGGCTTCATATTTATGTAAGTTTTGAAAAAAGCCCTTCCTCGAAGAGAAACACTTACATAGAAGCAATTTAATGCCTGACCTGTTTGGAATATGCACTTTGGTGTCTTAAAACAAAAGTCTTGCAAAAATCATTGAAAACAAATCATCTGATATAGCAGGCATCCAGAGTTGCATAATGTACAATAGGTTTAAAATGTATTTACATAGATTTTAAAAATGAATTGGTTTTTGAAGTAGTGCTAATACCTGCAGAACATCTTGTCTCTCTTGGGAGATTATAGTTACTTAAAAAGAAACAAGAAAATTCTCCATTAGCACTGGATTTCTCAATTCTGATAACGTGTATCAGAGAAGCAGAGAGGAAAAAAAAAATCAGTCACATTCAGCTTTTTCACAAATTGAGATTCTTTGCAGGATGGAAAAGTTAAAATCAGAATGAAAGGAAGGTCATTGAGCATGTCTTACCTTTCTGTTCCTAAAGACAAATAAAGCTGACTAATGGTTTCCAAAATTTGTCCCTCCAGAACTTTGTTGGACATCTTTCTGGCTAAAGATAGTTGATATTCATTGTAGATGACACACTGAGTCTCATTGGGAGCAACTGTACTGTAGAACTGACACAGCAGTTTAACTGCTTGTAGTTGACCTAGGGAAAATAGATTGGAAATACGACTGTGAATCTGTTTTAAAATGAAAGTTAATTAATCTTAAAATTACTAACTTTCACCATTTCACAAGTTACAGCACAGACGATGAAAAATATAGAAACCATAACAAGAATATCCCACTGCCTTTTCATGTTGCTTCAAACTTCATTCCCAAAATAAAATAGTAAGAGTCACCTTACCTGCATAAGCTGCCTCAATTATGGTGGGAAGAATAACAAAGTAATATATGCATCTTCTAAATACAGATGTAATATACATGCATAGCTTACATTCCCAAACAGAGTACATTTTGTGACTTATAAAAGATATACTTACTCTCCAGATGACTTGTCTCCATTGCAACTAAAAGAGCCCATTCATAGTAAAACCTGCCTTTCTCTCTTTCAGTTCCACCAACATAATAACATCCCAGCTGAAGGAGGACTTGGATAAAGTCTTGACCACAGTCCATAATTGGAAGCTTGGAGAATAGCTTAACTGCCCTGATAAAATAATGTTTTGCCAGCTTGCTGGCTGCTGCATGCAGGCAGAGTGCCCCAAAATTAGCCAGGGCTATGGCTTGGTTATGGGTCATCTCAGTCTCTTCTGACAGACACAGTGCTTTGTAGTAGCTCTCAGCAGCTGCTTTGGTGTTGTTTGTCCTTTTCAAAGCAATGGCAAGCATGTTATAAGCAATGCCGAGTTGCTGAGGATTGCTCCATGCAGAGCCTACAACAGCATTTAAAATGGCTAAAGCCACATCATATTGCTTGTAAAGAATGTATAGCCAAGCAAGTGAAACTAAATAGTTGATGGTTTCCTCTGGCTTAGCAGAAGCAGATTCCAGTGCTTTCATCATGTAAGCAATGGCTTTTCTGTACTGTTTGTGGTGGCTGTACAGCTTTGCTAAGCTGAGATAGATAGTGCTGCACAGTCCTTCCTCCTCATCAGTAAACACAGAAGAAAGCGCTTGTATGAGGTAAGGTGCAATTTGGGATGGGAATATTTGTCTGACTTTTCTCAGGCCATATAATTTGGGAGCATTTTTGATGACTAAATCAATCCTTTTCAGGGAATCCATTAAGGTACTGGAGCTCTGGGGAGAGGTAACCTTTATGCAACTTAATACAATGTGTGGCAAACACTTTTCGTGGTAGGACTCTGCCAGTTTGAAGTAACAGTTGTTGGATAAACTGTTTTGTAAACCCAGGTGATTGAGCAAGAGCTGAAACCTTTCCAAGAAGGGCAGTGCCTCTTGGTGTTGTTTGCGTGCACTGTAGTGTTTTGCCAGCAGAAAGCATGCCCTTGCCTCTGCATGTTTGTTCTGGCTCAGAACTGTCCTCTTCAGAACATACTTCAGTATGTCTGACTCCAGGTCAGCACTGCAAATGTAGTTGGGAATTCCCATGAGAAGGGATGCAGCCTTGTCAAAGATATGAGTACACTTTTCTTTGTTCTTCTGGGTTAAGTAGATGACTGTTAGATTTGTATAAAGAGCAATCACAAAGTACAAGTCACTAAACTCTCCAGCTACTGCTCTCAATGCTTCCTCAAAATACACTCGAGCTTGGGAAAACTTCAGCTTTTTGACACTGAGCCTGCCCAAGAGAAAGCACAGCCTTGCTAGTGCCCAGGACAGGCCTGCTTTCTTTGCTGCTTCCCTTGCCAAACTTAAAAATCTAACCAGTTCTTCTTCTTCAGAAAATCCATAAAACATGCTATTGGTGAATGAGTAAGAGAAATCATACAGGCTTTTGAAGTTGCTCTCATACTCTTTCCTATTTAAGAAGAGTAACAATGGCTCAAAGATGTCAGATGCTTGAATATCTTCTTGACATATGTGGAAACAAGGCCCTTCAGGTAGAGGCAATACTTCAGTCTTTGAAGAGCCAGCAGATTCCTTCCCTTCAGCAGCTGCATCTTCAGCTTGAGTGGCCTCCAAATTCTTGAAGTTCTTCAGCAATTCTTCTATCTTGCCATTCTTACTAGTAGATCCTGGGCTAGAAGGTGAGTGTGGGATTTCTGAAATTTAAGAATAAATTACAGATCACAACTTCCTGTATGCATGCACACAAAGACCTTTGATAGACCAACTACAACATTTTTTAGTGAAGATGCTGTTACAAAAACATTATATAAACATACCATGATTTCTTAACAGTATGTCTAGGAGACAAGGCAAAGGTGTAAAAGTAGCAAGGAGGATGAAGAAGTGTAGGAGACTGGAGGAGTGGGAAGAAACAGAACTTGCCACATTTAAGCAGGTTAGTGATCAGTACACTTCTCTAGCCAGGCCCTGGGCCTGATCCAACACCAATCCAGATGAAGCTCAGCATTAACTCAAACTGCCTTTTGTCTGTGTATATTCAAAAAACACAGTCAGTGCATATTCTCTGTTCTCTCCACGTGTATGTGAACAAGACACCTGCCAAAAAAATACAAATCAGACTAGCTGGTAAAATCTCCAAGGAGATCTAGGAAGATCCAAGGTCTGAAGTGGAGGCTGAGTGAAGGGCCCAGGATCAGGGCATGGATCCTGGTTGGACTTAAGGTGTGGGGGAAATGGGAATTCAGCCATTCAAGCAGAATAAGGGTATGCCTATGCCCTGACAGCATGTTAAGGCAGGTCATCCAGGGCAGGGACTAGGACTGTGCTGCTTGAGCTGGTGAAGTTTCACATGGGTGCATGCAAAACTTCTGTTCTCTTGTCCTGTCCTGTGTATTGTATAATAAGATTTATCCTATCAATAAATATCAGCCCTGATTCTCTGCTGGCACAGATTATCTTTCACAAAATTACTAATTTGCAGCAACTGGCAAATGTGATGTGGCCATTGATTTAAATTCTCCTAGTGACATCACTGAACACCTTACAGATATAATAAAGACATATGCCATCAATTCTTAGTCCTCCCACTGTTTTCCAGCCCAGTAATAGGGCAGGGATTAGGGCTGGAGTATATAATCATAGTCAGTTCTAAAGTTTACAGCTGCAGATCAACAGGAGCTTGTTGAAGTTACAGATTTAGAGCTCAATTCCCTTAGAATCATTTCTGAAACTGCAGCAGAATCATAAATATAAAAATTGTTGTTTAGGAAAATGTAGTACAATATGAGTAATGATAGTGACAGCTTTGCAACAAAATGCCAAAGGGAAATAATTCTGCATCCTCAACAAAATATCTCCTTTGGGAAATCTATTTCTGGGACAAAGTTTTCTAGTAGAAAAAGAATCTGCTGGAATTCAAACTCAGCAGTTGCCAGGTGCCCAATAAGCAGTATTCTGCCTTGATAAACAATGTGGAGGGGCTGGGAGGTGGTGCATGTGTGTCACATCAGTGAAAGTAAGTCATACAATTTCCAGTTGGATAGCAAATCTCAAGAAAGACATTTAATATCAGTGAAAACTCACAGTGTCTAACAGAAAACCTAGTAAGAAGATGTTAAAGCAAAATCTCAGAAAGCAAAAAATGAGATAAGAAAATTAGCATGTGAAGAGACATTAGAAGGCAAATAGCTGGCAAAAACACCAAAAATATCAGAAGTCTCATTAATTTTATGTAAAAAATTGTATGTGTATGAAGTATTACCACATTCATGGGCTTTCTGAAATTCAGGTTCTTCTAATTCATCTGTAAGAAAGGAAAAAAAATATTAGCTACAGTATCTTGGTTATTTTTCAGTTTTAAATCTCCTAAAATGCGGGTTTATTTAGTTGCTAATTCGTTATGTCAGAAAAATTTGATGCATCCTGGAAATTTAGAAGGAAAGAAGTATTCTTAGACCCAAAGCTAGGAGGGACTTACCCTCCTGTTAACAGAATTCATTGCTTCCACATGGCTATCATCAAGCAGCTACCTCTGCTCAGTGATGTGGGGAGCATATCACAGTCAGAATTAAAGCCAGCCTGTCCTGCAGGGGGGAGGCATTTCTGCTGCATTTAAATACAAGTGGCAGCAAAGATATGACCATTCTCCAACTCATAAAATGAGATAACAAGGAGCCCTTAATATTTTTACTGTCACTCCCTGGGTAATGGGGAAAGGGGTGGGAAGGGAAGTTATTTAGCATTGTTTGTGTAGATAAGTGTCAGACTTTTGTAGCCATTCCAATAGCAGGTAGGTGAAAAAAAAATCATTTATTTTAAAATACTTTATCTTAATTCTGTAGACATTATAACTATAGATCTAGCTTTACATTTAAACATAGCACATCTTTAGAGCATTTAAGAATTGCTATTTTGTGTAGCAGATATTTCTCACCTGTCATGCTGCATTTCAGGAATATTTTCACTGTCTTTCATACCCTTGATGCAGCAGAAGTGGTACTGAGGGTATGAAAGATATATACAAAAGCAGAGGCTCACAAACCTATTTAAGCTCCATTTAAGCTGGTGGAAAGCTACTTTACTTGCCTCTGAGAATGACCTCTCACTGACTGTTTACTTCTGGATCTCCCTTTTATAAACTGCTTTCCTGACTTTGATGGATGAAAGCCACAGATGTTTACAGTAGTTGTAACTTAATGCTCTAAATATCTAATCAGGGAAGTGCTTATAAGTAAATACTTCTCAGTAGATTGATGTAGAATTGAAAATCCAAGTAGTCAGATCACACAGTGAAGTACCAAGTGAATATCAATTGAGCTGTTTAAGGGAAAAGTGGTAAAGAAGGTACCATGAGCTGGGGAAGATGCAAAAGAAGGTGCTACTTACAAAGATTAGGGAGGAGATGAAGTGAAAAATGCACAGCTACAAAAATAGTAGTGTCTCCATTAAGCCCATGACATGCATTAGTACCTTGGAGGTTTGAGCTGTTGTTCCCAGATCTCATTAGAGCACAGGAGGGGAGATGTGGAGGCAATTTGCACATTGCCAGGGCAGGTGTGACATGCCCCAGTTACTGTTCACACTCACACACACATGCTCTGAGTTGCAGAATTAAAACCAACACACCCAACTCCAGCCTACACAGCAGCTCACAGGCCTGTCTCTCTGGGTGGCACTAATGGAGATAAAATTTTGTCAGATGTTGAACAAGCATATGCATCACCAACAGCCTGTGGTGGAATTTAAAAAAAAAAAAAAAAATCACTGCCTCTCTTCAGTTCAGCAAGGCTATTACATCACCCTGCCTCACAGTGAATCTATAAAGGTGAAACCTCAGTTATTCCAATTGCTTATGCACAGCAGAGAGAGATAACAGCTGTTATCAGAGATGTTTCTACAGCTAGATTTTACTACTTTTCTATACCTTTGAAAATTAAATCAAGCATGAAGAGGTGTGTGTTTGCATTAGCTGTCAATAATTATTATGCTGTGCTGCCTTTCCCAAGATGCAAAGCCAGCAGTGTTTGGGTGAACATACTGCTTTTTTATAATGCAGCCATGTGACATTATAATTTATAATTCAGTCATGTAAAAGCTTAGAGATCTGTGCTTGGAGAACTCTCAATAAGAGTGTTTTTAAAAGCCTGTTGTTTAAATTCCCTCAGGAAAAAGAAGAAAAGACAAAAGATTTACAAATCCTCTGCTGGGAAAAGTCTTGAAACAGCAGAAAAATAGCAAAGATAATATAAAGAATTTTTTTTATATGCCATATCAAAGATCCAATTGATTACCAAGATATTTCAAAATAGGTGTAAATGCTGGGATGTCATTGGAAAAATAATTTTCTAACAGGAGTATAGGAATTACACATGTATCTTGTGCAGTAAAAAGGGATAAAACTCATACTTACCTATTCTATACACAGAGCAAACATCTGTGATGGAGGTCTGTTTCAACAAATGTACTACTTCTTCAAATTTTTTTTCTTTTGAAAAAAATGATAACTCTTCTGCTTCAAGAAAATCCAGATCTTGTGGTCTAGCAAAGAAAGGAGTAACTCTGAAGGTGCCTGAAAGCAGATTTGGCTTGAGGAGCTCACTGCATCAGCCAAATATAAAATTGTTATAGAAACTAATATAATCTTTACATTATAGGTTGTGGTGTATTCAAAATTAGTTTCAGTCAATTTATAAAATATACATATAAACTTGTAGTAACTATCCTTACAGCTAACAGTTTCTGCCATATCAAAGTAAGCTTTATGTCAATGTCTTTGTATAGCATGTTATGAGAGTATTTGTTAGAAGCATGAGTCTTGAAGGACTTTATGGAATTGATTTTCTAATATAAGCTTTAAGTTACTCATGAAATGGACCTGTGAGCAGCATTTAAGAATTTCTTGTTTCAGCAAGCAAACATTTCAGGCATATTAATAAGAGTAGCCTATTTACACGGTGCCAATGCATGATGAAATACACCCTTTTTAGAGGTTTCAGTCTGCATTATTAGCAGTCATTAGAAGTAAGTTAAGGCATATAACTGAGGGTACTAGAAAAAAAAAAGAACTTGGATGTTTTAACATGGATCTTGAGAGATCAGCAAAAAAACCTTCTGCAAGGGTAAAGCTGCTTGGATCTTGTGAACCAAAGAATAGAAACTGAACCAATATAATAAGTCCAGCAACCTCTTTTCCCAGGAAGAAACTCAGCTACAGACTAATAATATTTTGCAACATTTAAGACTTCATACTCCAATTCTTTTGCACTTTTGATTGATATATGCTATGACAACTTACATTAAAACAACAAAGAAACCCAAACGAAACCAACCAAACAAAAACCCCAAAAGAAACCCAAAACACAAAAAAAACCCCTAAAATAACAACAAAACCCCAAAACCACATCCTGAATTTTATGTTCAGCATTTTAAAGCTGAGACAAAGACACTAGGTGCTTTTTTGTTTATGAGATATAAATATGTATCACTCACTTATTTTTAGATAAGTCCAGTTGAACATGACCTGTCTTTACAAAACCTATTTGGCCAGTAAACACATGTCTTCCAAGAAACCATTCCATGCATTCAATGAAGTAACCAAGGATCTCAATTTTGTCCCCTTCCTGGAAACTCAGCTCTTCCAACACAATACTTTCATAATTCATCACAGCTAGACAGGATCCCATTGCTGTGTAATAAGGAGATAAATAATATTTGCAGATAAAGTCATTTAACAATAGAAATGCACTTAATAGAACAGCAACTCAGCAGAATATATTTGGCAGAAGACATTCCTGGAATCTGTGAGTAGAATATCTGCTGTGACAAGATTTAAAGCATTCAAACCTCATTGGTTTGGTTTGATTATTAGATCTGTAAATAGAATGAAAATCCTCATTTCCCAGCTGTTAGAAAGCAAAGCTTAAAATATTCTCACAATTCTACCAGATTTTCTCATGGAACAGCGAAAAGAAATGTTTTTAGTCCTTACTTTCCCTCTTGCAAAGGCCTCTGAACTTGGGCCAGAGTGAAGCACTTGAACTGCTTTTGAACCAATTTAAATTATCCCTATGGGATAAATATGGGTATATACCAGTCAGTGCAGCATTTAAACTGACATTATGGAAGAAAATGAGCCATATTTACTCTCTAACTTCAAATCATCTGTATAAGTTTTATTTCTCTGGTAGTATGAGATAAAGCAGCCATATATGTGGAAGATCTAGAATTACATTGGTGCATTTCCTGAGGCATCCTCAACTCAGTTACTTGGTACTACTTTGTGTAGTATTTAGGAGAAAAAGGGGAAAGACAAGACTTTAGAGTTTGACTCTTTAGTGTTTAATCTTAGACAAATTTATACTCTCACTAATTTTACTGTAAACTAATTTTGAAAGCTGTTTCCCCACTCCAATACAATGGACAAAAAGTTATTGAACTTTTAGAGTCTGTTCTAGCAACAGCACAGAGTACATTTGGGATTATTCTAATGCTGATATTTGAATGAAGTTTCTTACCAACTTTTTTGATGGATTTAGATTCATTTTTATAGGAAAAATCAATGGGATTAGAGTACCCTTTAAGAAACCATCTGAAAGCAGAAAAAGAAATTGAAGTTAGTGTATAGAACACTTCACTAAATGTTGTGACAGTACCAGTCATATTTAAAATATATATGAAAACTCATCTGTATCTCCCACAATTAGCTTTCCATTTCAGAACTGCCCATACACTTCAGACAAACTTATGTTTAGCTTAATATTATAATTAAAGTACTGCTATTTAGGAAAACAAACCAAACTGAGAAAGTCAGTTGCCTGCCCCAGGTAGAGGCTTCTCTAAGCAGACAGATGAATCAGATGTACATGAAATAAGTAGAGTCAGGTACCTACTGATGGAAAGGCTCCAATGGCTCCAGAGAAGCATTAGACCACAAGGGCCTGTCACTATCCACAGATCCACCTGTTGCATCTTCAGTAAATGCCCCAGCTTCAAAAGAAGTTGTTTCTCTATCTGTAACCATCATCTTTCGTATTGTATTATCAGGATATAAAACAAAAAAAGATCCTAAAACAAAAGCAGTTGAGCAAATGTCATTTTATGTCATATTTTAGTGCCATATAAGCCTTAAAACTGTCTTCAAGAACATCAGTAATATTCATTTAGAAATTGAAAATCTAATCTTTGTCAAAAATTTTCTTGCTGATCGTCAGATATTTATACATTTCTGTCTAGTGTCTAGTCTTTGAGTAACAAAATTTTAAAAAAAGAGAAAAAGAAAATGATGTATTAATGAAGCACAGAGCCTCTGCTGCAGTTCTGCATATTCCTATTACAGAAACAAATCATCCACCTATCCTGTCATCCTGTCTCTGGCAGTACCAGCAGGTGATGCTGTTTAGGAGAAGCACATGAGCCTGGCAACTGTTTATAATCCTTCTCCTGCACATCTCCAGAGCCTGCAATAACATCAAGTGAGTTGGAATGTACATCACTCCCTAATCCTTTTGGTATCCATTTATGTACCAGGTGCACATTAATTTCTTCAATCCCTTCATGATCTCACTGAACCTAATCTGTCTTTGTTCCTTTCTTTTCTCTTTACAATGTGCATTTGGACTGAGTAAATTGAAACTTCAACTTCATTAAGTATTTGAATAGGTCTTAATGTCTGATTTGGGGATTTTAAATAAAGATGCTTCCCTGAACTCAGCCTTAGCATGTACAATCTTACTTACCTTCCTGTATTAGCAGACTTCTGTACATCAAATTCAATGATTTTTCATTTATACAGACTTCAATGCCTGTGTCTTCCTCCATCTTGGGAATATAGCCAGAAAGACTGGTCTAGGAATAAATTCTCCATGCAATGATTTATAAAACCTAGGAAAAAGAAAATCTAATTTCTTTTCTTTACCATTTTACAGTGTTACACAATAATACAAACTTTCAGAGAGTTAGAGACTACTCCATTATTACTTAATGCACAGTGTATAAATCACAAAATTGTGTTCAACAATTTCCCAGAAATTGCATGCAGCTGAATACAAATTAACATACTGAACTATTGTATGGTGAAACAACTTTACCCAGTGAGTGGTAGGTTAGAAACTTCCATATTTCTTCAAAAGTTTTAAATGTCACCACAATTAAGTCTTGATCACTGTGAATAGACAGGAGTCTGGCAGAAAGCTCCTAAAAATCAAAACCAATACTTTATTTACAATTACACCAGATTTAAGCACGATTTCTCACTAGGTAAAACTTAGGCTAAAATACTATGCATTAAGAAGGATTGAAAAAATAATCCAGGAATTTTATCTGTATGAGATATCTGTTCTTTAACATACACCTAAAACATACAGGGAGCCACATTTTCATCTGACTCTTGCTTAGCAATTGTCCCTAACAGTTTCAGTGAGGTTAATTTACAGAGGAAATGAAGAGCAGACTGAGTGAGACTGAAGGTTTGTCTAGTTCAGAAATGTCTATGTATAATCATGCATATCACCATATAGTCAAATGTATATATACAGGCAAGCACATAGTAGTTGTTTCCAAGAATAATCTCTGCATAAAGTGGTTCATAGCTTGGCAACTGCCTTTGCCAGACATGTGGGAATTAATATTAAATAGTGGAAAGGAGCTAGTTTAGGGGCTTTTTAATTTGAAATTTCTCACTTGATCACTGTAAATTTTTAGGTTCTGCAACCTCCTGATGTAGATTACCCTGAGAGTTCTGTACACACACAGAAATACAGCTCCTTTGATGTAACTTTGGACCTGCTTTCTGGTATTTTAAGTCTTTATCCAGAAGAGATATTGAATAATTATTTCCCAGTTCACTCTTTTTTGGTTAAAAACAAATATACTGAAGTACTATTTCTCTTTTTTTAAAAAGATGCAGTAAGGTCTTTTTATCTCATTTTTACTGGTTCCCATTGCTGGAATAGCATTAAATTACATTTTTAACAAAGATAAGCAATGGTCATTGTAGTAATGATTGATTTTAAACTATTTTAAACTATTCCAGAAATGCTAATAGAAACAACTACATAAACCTCCAAATAAGTGAAAGAAACACACATTTTGATGGATTCTAGACAGAGAGGGGTAATAGTCTGGTTGCACTCCAGTTTGTAGCTTAAAAACAGGGCTCCCCAGTGATGCTGGCTATTGCCTTTCAGGGAAATACAAAGAACTGTGTAATTTATGAGACAAGTATCTGAATCACTATCTCAGAGAATAAATCAAATGTAAAGCTAACAGGTATGAAGCTACTGTGCCCTTGCTCCCATCACATTAAAATTGAAATGCAGCTTGAAAAAATTGAAGGACTGATCAAAAAATTGATTCTAACTCAAGGCAGCAGGGAAGAAATTGTCCTCAGACTTTTTCTATTATCTGAGTAAGATGGATCTGATCTACTGGTTTTATGATTTTTACAGCACAATTTTAAAATATCTCTGAATTAATTCTGTTCAACATCCATATTTTCAACTCACACAATCTGAACACATTAAAATATAAAATTCCAACCTAGGCTTTTTGAGCAAGCATCTCATCACTGCTTTGATCTTCTGCATGCACCTTTCTACACTAGATTACATATTAATGAGAGCCTGAAATCTATTAATAAATTGCTAAAGTATGTCAGCCTCAGGGGCTTCATGCACTGCCGAATATCACAACAACATTCTAACAAAACTTAACGTTATCAATCTTGTTTGCTTCAAAACCTTTTCCAATCTGTTTCTAGAAAGGTCACAGATCTAGTCCATTTGTTTGCTCTTTTCCATTGCCTCTCAATCCCATCTTCCTTCCTCCATCTCCCTCTAAACATAATGCAGAGCAGAGAAGCAAAAGTACAGACTGCACAGCCACAGAGTCAGCAGCCTGGTGGTGGGGTGGTCACAACATGTGAAAGGAAAATGGTGTAGAAACATGGGTCTGTATTAGTCAAAACCATAACAAATTAAGATTTCAGTAGTTTTGTTTGCTGGTGAAGGATGCTGGAACCCATGGCACAAACAAAAAAAAAAAAAAACCAAACAAAACAAAACCAAAAACAAACAAACAAAAAAAAAAAACCAACCAAAAAAAAAAAAACAAACCAAAAAACCACCAAAGGTTAAATTGTATGATTCTGATCTTTTCTTCAAGAGAGAGGAGAAGACTTTTTGCATTTATTCAAAGAGACTTACATTTATTCAAATGTAAATGTAAATGTAAACTTCACTGGTTTCCCATACACAAAAAAATTAAAGGCACTAATAAAATTTGACCAACACTTGTATGCTATCTCAAGTTATGGCCATTTAGCCCTAGGAAGTCCAGTGCTTAGGCTATTCTCTTCCAGACTTCCTCTTTGGCTTAGCAGTGAGCTTCCCAGGAAATTAGCATGCCAAGTAACTCCAAGTGTCTAGAAACTGAAATGATGAGTCAATACAAGGGCAAATTAAAATAAATCAAATCCTTATTATTTCCCTTCATTCAAATGAAAGCAGAAAAGAATTTAAATAAACTTGTTCAATTACCTATTAAGGTGGGTTTATTTATTTTACATCAATTTGATGTTCCAGTCTTTTTCAGTAGTTCAACATTTATAAAGTCCCTAAATGTATTTGAGTGAAAGGAAACTGGTCACTCAAATTCAAGCACCCAGCATGTAGATGGAAATAGGACCCAAATATCTTGCAGACCATTTCAGTGGCACAGGGGGTATAATCTGAATAAATAAAACAATTTCCAAGCAGCTGACTTACACTGAAGACAGTCATCACCTCCTTGCTGTCATTTTCCAGAAGTCGGAGCTGCCCTCTGAGCTGTCTTTGGAGCTTGGGATCAGGACATCCACTCTTTCTTTTTACCATTGTTAACTTCAAGGAGATATCTGGAGGAGGATATCCATTTGCATTACTACAAGCTTTGTGAATCAGCTTGGAGAACCAGAAAATGCCTCAAAATCATAGAATACACATTCAGGTATATTTTTTCAGCTTCAGAGACAGGCACACAGAACACTGATCTACTGCACGGTTCTTTTACATTTTTATTATCCTGTAGATATAGGAGCCTAGCATGAAACAATTTTGAGAGACAACAAATAATTATGGGTGGAGAAGGGAAAAAAAAGGAAAAAAACAAGTAGATTGGTCATTTGTTAATTTAGACAGCTCTGGGCATTGCAAACATGCCCAGATTCCCAAATAATCCATGCATATCAAAAATCAAAGTAAACAGATACTGTCATCACCAAAAAAAGCCCTGAACAACAACAGATAGTGGGGCATGTTATAACCCTTCAAACTAATCTTCAATTGATAGCTATCTGGCATGTCACCCCCATTACTTCAGAAAGCTTCTATAAATCAAATATTGTAAAAGCTGTTTCTCAGCTGAGTGTTTGAACAGTACCAACCAAGTCAAATGGTCCAACTGAAAGCTCACTTAGATGATTTCCCCAGCACATCTGAAAGCAGCTAGATACCTATTCCCAAGCTCTGGGCATCTGTTCATGAGAACCTTTTACTACAGCTAGGGCTACAGCCCCAGCCAGCTTCTCTCACATAAAGAGGATCTTTGATAAAGCTGCTTTCATTCTGCATTACTTCATTAATTTAGCTCAATAACAGTAAATCATAGGTTTTCAGACACCCAGATGGGCACATATAAGCCAATAATACCCAGTCAGGAAGAATTCCAATTGCAAAGTATGTAACTAGGTCACACTTCCAGCAATATGGGACTGTTGTGCATACTAAAATATTCCACCTCCTCTGAGTTTCATATTTTAATCTGATAAAATAGATGCTTTTCACATTCTAGTTTAATATGCTGTATCTTAATCTGTTTTCAGTGGGCTTTCTATGCATGTCTCCAGGAGTTTTACTATGGCTTGCACCTAAATTACTCATTACTTTAAGGTCAAGAAGGGTGGCTCAGAAATATAAACCTGTGTTACTGAATTACAAGGCCTCTCCCTTTAAGCTGTGGTCATATAGTCAATTGTCAGTTGAAAGAACACAAACCTAGAGTCTCTAAATGTTGTTCAGATCACTGCTAGAGCAGAATTATTGACCTTTTCATTTTACCTGAAAGCATAAAACATACTGGACTAACTTTAAAAATGTATATTTTCATTTTACATAATCAAATTGGTTCTGAGGTATATATGTAATGGTAGACACACAAACTAACTTTTATAGAAGGTTAATGTTAATGAAATAATTATTACATTGAATGAAAACAACAGAAAAACGGGCTACTTCTGTCCAAAAAAAATCCTATTGTAATGCCTTATAGAGATGAAATATGGTCTAAAACCCCATTATAATCTCCTGTCTGCTTCTGTGAGCCCTGACCCACACCTCCAGTTACAAAGAACCCAAATTCTGTACAGAGCAAGACAAGCAGGTACATGAAACACTAATAATTTAACTAGAAATAAGCATATGCCTGGGGAAGGCTGTCTGCCACTGATGTGATTTGTCAGGTCAAGCCAGAGAGCAGGGAACAGCTCAGTGTTTGCTTTGATGGCACAAGAACAGAAATGTGCCAAGACCCTCAATTCACAGTGCCTGCCATGAGCTCTCCAGAGGTGAAGCCTACTGAACCCACTTACTGAAGAACTGCACTCAATTGACACTTCACTGAAAATACAGCATTAAAAACAATAAAAATAGATAGTCTGAAATGCCACAAACTTTAAAAGCTAAAAAATTTGAAGGACTGAAAGGGATATGTAAAATAAGCCATGAACTTTGCATTTGCTTAGAGCTGTCTCTTTTTTTTGGTAATGAGTATACAATATAGTACATAAATTATTTCTGGTTTTTATAGCAGTTGCTCCCCCTTTTTATGAGAAATTCTCAACAAATCTTATGTACCAATTGGTCACTTCACAGCTACTACAAAATGCCTTATAAACCTTACAGGAGTGATGACTGCAAATGTTGACATAGTTGAGTTGTGTTAAAAATAAAAAGTAAGCAATGAGAAAAGCATTATAATATAAAGATAGGATGAGGGAAAAAATTCCTTACCAGTTGGAAAATTTTCTGCCTGACTGGGAAAGGTCCTTGAACTGACATTCATGCATTTTTCACTTGGAGAACATTCTATTATGATAAATGAAAGCAATGATTATGTGCTGTTTCTCAGTCATATAAATCACACTGAAAAAAACCCCCACAAAATACCCCGTGCTTTCAAAGCATTTGATGAATCATATAATTCCTAAGAGAGAATAAATATTTTCTCCCCTTCTTGCTATATAATTCCCAAACCTCACAAAAAGTATCTGAAGAATGTTTCTTTGCTCCTGGGGTAGAGAGGGAAGTTAAATCTTTATTGCATCATTTTGATGTGAAATTTCAAGATGGAGAATTGGTGGAAAGGCAGGTCACTCAGGAAACAGAATTCTCATTTGGGAGAGAGCAAGGATCAGATCTAATTTTCTCTTCCCTTGCACCTGTACTAAAATGGCTCCCACTGATGCTTCAGTGGTATAAATTGATGTGCTAAGTATTAAATAATACATGGAGAAAAATAACTCTTCTCTTTATCTGTTACATGTGTATGCAATACTTGTGAGGGGGTACTGTAAAATCAAATTATTTGAAGCTTCAGAAAAATATCACAAATAAGGTATGTTTTGTATTAATAGTAATCTGCTTTTTCACTTTGCCCATATTTCTTCCTGTCCTTTGGGGAATTATATTTTCATACTGATAAAACACCCACTGCAACCACTTCCATGTTCTCAAGGCTCCCTGGGCAAATGTCAGTGAAGAAAAGGCTTCATATTTCTAAGAATAAAAGCAAGAGAAATAGATCTTTCATTTTTAGTAGAAAATTTCTGAGGCAATATTCATATATCCAAAGACATTATCCTATGAAGCTCTGCTTTAAAAAAAAAGTCTAATATAGCAGGGCGTGGTAATTTCCAAATATTTTGCATGTTTCCTCATGTGCATCTATGAAGGTTACATGGACAAAATCATACAAATAAATAAGGGTACATAAAACAGGTTTCCCACCTCACAAAGAAAGTAAGCAAATACTAAAAATGTTGTCTTTTAAGGCCTATTACTAGCACACACTAAAATTGGAAATTGAAATCCCAAACACTGGTTTTTAGGGTTTTAGCTGGGTGTTTGACAGAAGCATTGGGGTTGGGGTTTTATTTATTTTCTTAATATGAACTATGTGATGTTTGTTTCTAAATAGAAATTTGATAGTAATCTCACTGCACTGCAGGCTGACTGTGTTTAGGAAACATTCTAAATTTATGTCCCCTAGAGCTTCTGGGATTAGATTTACCTGTAGTTCTGCTTTTTCTGGTTTTAGTCACAGTTATAAACACAGAAGTTATCAAAACTTTAAGAACATGCTATCATTTAATAGTTGACAAAGACAATAAATTGTTATATGTTTTTGATATGTAAAATATTATCATTGTTATTTTGATATTAAAAACTATAACTTTCCTTGAAAGGTAATTATCAAGACATTAACATCCATTTCTGCAACTTTTCCTAGGAAAAGTCAAAAGCTATCAGCAAGCATTTGAATTACTCATCAGATTAATTTAAAATAATAGTTTGCTGGTAAATTTGAGTGAAAGGGTAAGAGTTAGTATAAATACAATTTGAATATGTTTAAACTGTTGAAAGTATTATAACTAGGTTCAGAAACTTAATACAAGCTCCTTCTTGGTGGTATGTCTTGCATACACCTTGGAAAGCTAAAGAGCAACTTTGTACTGCTCTGGGATGCTTGTACCTGGTCTTTGGTGTCAGAAACGTTGCAGTTGTGGACAGAAAGACATTGTGCAAGTCACAGGACATGAACTTTTAAATGAAATGCTTTTTTTTCATGATTGTTTGAAGTATTTTCACATTAAGAAAGCTCTTGAGCCTACTGTAAACTAAGAGTCTGGCCGTTGCCACCTACCTATGTCACTCCACTCCTCTACCCAAAAGGTCCTTCTGACTTGTATGATTTTACCCCACAAAGTAGATTTTCTTTTGCACAAAGGCAGTACTACATCTCTGATGAAAAAGGAACTTAAAAAAATTATTAAAATAGAAACTTGGCTTCTGAATCTTACAGATATAGCAAAAAGTCCTAGAAAAAGAACTTATATTTCAGTACCCTGGATATTGGGGTCTGATCATTTTCATCTCCTTTTATCTTACATTAAGATAATCCATTTGCCTGCCCCAAGTGAATTTCGGTGTAGATTGTTCAATTATCCAATCTATTCAGTGTTTCTATGGAGGAAGCATAGCTGCTTATTTTATTTCAAAAAAAAGCCCATCTAGGTTCTGGGATTCTGTGAGAAACACATGGCAGTTCTCGGTTTGTGCACCATTTAAAAAACACAGTAATTCAAGCAAAGGGGAGGTTGGAAGCAGAGGAGCCAGGATGTATTGTTGAAGGTCTTACCTGTTTGTTCTTGCAATGTGTCCATCCCAACTGCATCCCTGAGAGTGCTGATGGCAGCATTGCTCTCCACATGTTTGCAGTCACACCTGCACATTCCCTGCTCTGTTTCTTCCCTCTCCAAGTTCCTGTCTTGCTCTCCCTCCAGAGCAGGGACAATGGTGTTCATGCTGAGCATAGATGTGCCACCTGCCACTGCCAAACTCTCCATAATTTGAAGTTCTTCACAGTGACACAATTAACATTATCAACAACCTGAAAGGGGGAAAAAAAAATCAATTTTTTTTTTAAAGCATCAGAAAAGATGATCATATTCAAGAGCTGTCCCTCTCCTGCAGGAGTTATTTTTAATTGCAATCTGGATTAGAGAATTTCCTATATGCTTCTTTCAGAGAACTGTTGTGTAACACCCAAATTTATCCCAGAAAAAGCTCCTGCAATGAGGTGGCATCACTGCTTTAGGAACAAAGCAATAGACTTGGCTAGCAGCAACAATCCAAGGCCCAAAGTGAAATGTACTTGTGCCCACTGCTAATTATTCATTCTTGGCCAGCTGTAAAGCAGAGCCTCCCAGGGATAACATCATTCACATTTAACAGAGGAATTGCAGGGGAAAAACAGCATTTTCTAAAGGTGACAAGAATGGAACAAGTACTGAATGCTGAATTCAAACAACAAAGGACATTTATATAAATTCAGCTAAAGAATGGATCCTCCACAGGAACCCACTGTTCAGGAGGACAGGCATCCAAGGGTCCAAGTATTACTCTGCAGCAAAGCAGAAAAATGAAGCCCTACTGAAGCTAGAGGGTGAGTCTGGCAGCAAGATTCCACTTGGCATGATCAGGAAGAAGGAACAGAAATGGAAGTAGAGCACAAGGAGCTTCTGTTTCCCTGCTCCCTCCAGTCACTGAGCTGAGGCATCCTGCAATCCCATTTCTTGGGAACAAGCTACTTCAGGGTCAGGAAGATCCAGCCAGATCACCAGCCAAAGCATCCACAAAGGACATGATTCACATAGCTAGAACATGCCCACTGATATTTACACTCTTTTCCTCAGTGGGCTTTCACATGTCTCTAAATGATTTTTCTTTAGTCCTGTCATTTGGATTTAATCTGAATTCTTGTGTGTTTACCCTAGCCATACTAATTAATGAGCTACATTGTGATCTTCAGGAAGTTTCATCTCATTTGTTTTCCAGCAGAAATTGGTTGAATTTGAAGCTGCAGTTTAAAGATGCACTTCTGCTCTGTAAAATCCTCGGACTAATGCCTGGTCACTTAGTATCCACTTATGATCTGCCTTTAGCCTGGTCAAAAAATGTCTTGCTTCTCCATTTACCATCCAATGGGGTGTCCCAAAGTACATGGTTCTGGCTTTTTCTCTTCACAACCCCACCTTCCAGCACTTCTTGCCCTTCAAGCTTCACATCATAGATCCCTAAACCTGAGCAGACCAAGTACCAACAGCTGCCAGGGTGGGTAGGGAGGCACACAGGACAAGGCAGGATCTGTCTGCACAACTTTCCAACTCTTTTACAGTCATTGAAACCTTTACCCCAAATGAGCACTTCTTGAAAAAACAGTGAACTATATATAGACTGAGGCAAGTTATGCAATTATAGAAAATTAATGAGGTATAGTTACAGGTTGTATGACCAGCTCAGAGAATTAAATCATAACCATGTCTACCACAAGTTAATGAAGTATGAAGAAATCTAGGCTGGATTTTGCTTTAATGTTTTCATTGTCCCATTTTGCCATTTATCCAAAAGTGCCTTTCAGAGTGCTGAGGCTGACTTTCAAAATATGCTTTTGGTGCTGCATCACAGTTCTCTATATAAAGCTGTGTGTAAAAATTGATATACACCTACAAAACACAGGTGGTAACTCAAGCACAAGTAATTTTTATCCTTTCTCTCACAAAAGAACATTTTCATTTACATCTTTGGTTGACACTGAAAAACTGCCTATCAGACCTGATGACCTAGTTATAAATGATTAAAAATACAGGCCCTACCAAAGGCCAAACTCACTTTGCCAGGGATTCGTTTTTCTATTTATACAGCTCATCTTTTCCTTGAAGTAATGACAGTAGGTAACACCATTCTTTTCATTACTGCACCAGCATTATCTGTAATGCATTCCAATTTTCTCACTTAGAAATTAAATACTTTTCTGCACATATTTTGTAAATAGTATCTCCTGCTGATGAAGATGTAAATATTTTGCTATTAACGACAATTTAATTCCAAGGGAGGTTGTTTAAATTACATTGTTCTATGAATCCAAAGCCAATTGTTATTTTTAGATCAGGATTACCCTTAATCCCAGAAATGAAATTCATTGTTCAGATTATTCTTTTTTTTTCCATAAGCTCCTATCCACAAGCAAAAATATCATCCTTCACAAAATTTAGGAAAACAAACATACTCTGACTGGAATTATTAGAATTCCATTGAATTGGAGAAGAGATATTAATAAAATTGTTCATGTCTTCTGCATCAGCTTCTGCTGGTAAAGGTAACATATATGCAGGTCTGTGAATGAACTTGGAAAACTTGGTGCTGCAAGAGCAAGTAGGACATCTGAGCAAATCAAAATGGATATAATCTGTTTATTAAGAAGATTCATTCATAGAGCCTAAGCCAAGGGAAAAAAACATCTGAGTGAGTGAAAGAAAAGCAAAGCAGGTATGTCCTTTTGTTTTATCTGGGCTCTTCCAAGATGCACAGAAGAAAAACTCAAACCTCAAACATTTTTAGCAGTCTTGTTCTCCTCTACAGATTTATTTTTTATTTTTAATGTTTGCCTTAACCACCAAATGTCAACCCATGTGGCTTTTGGGTAAGTACTGAGAACAAAATAGTGAACTTCCCCGTAGCTAGGGCCCTCATCTACCTAGGGCCTTCTGAATGTTTATCTGGCATCTAAGGGTATCCTGACACAAATTGGGTCCCAAGAGAGAAAGATTTCATAGATATTTACATTACATCTCTGTACTTTTATTATTTGCCTTTAACTATCTTGTAAGTACTCCAAGACACATAAGCAAAGCTACAGTATAATTACCCTATTTATTATGCTGATGCTTTCTCAATTATTAAACTTTTCCACCACAAATTAAAGCAGATTTAATGGCACAGAGCAAGAGAAAAACATTCATGCAATATAAAACAGCTTTAGAGAATATTAAACTGCAGTCCTTGAGTCACTCTCATTATTAGAGATTTTTTCATAAACATATAATGCTAGTAGTATAATGGTTAGTTGCTAACTTACCATTTGTTGATAGCAACAAATACAAGATTAGGATCTTCAAGACTGAATATCTGGCACTCACTATATAAAGTTTTTCGTCTCTAACTTGTTCTTACAATCTACATTTATGTGTAAATTACATGTACTGACTAAGCATTTTTTTTGTAATTTAGATAAAACTATTTTTCTCATGCTCCTCGAGGCTTGACCAAAAAATTCCTATTTGGTGCAGGATGTTGGCCATAAAACTTAATGATCTTCCTATTTTTCTGAACCCAGAGCCAACCTCTACTCAAATAGAAGCCGTGTGGCCAAGGTGGGGCACTCCCCACTGCTCAGGGGACGCTCAGTTTCTGGGGCCAGCAGATGCTGGACAGCTCAGCACCTGGAGTGCTCCTGGGTGCACTGGTGTTCTCCCTCTGTGCCCGAGCTCCCTGCACACTGGGAGTGTGTCTGACAGCTCTGTGTGCTGCCCCACGCCCCTGTCCAGGCTTGTGAGGCTCAGAAGGTCACTCCACCTTCCCTGTCCCTTCTCAGGGCACAGCTGGCAGGAAAGGACAGTATCCATCAGCTGTTGAACATCAGCTGGAAATGAGACACTGTTTTTCCTTCTGGAAGTTAAATATAATAATTCCTTTATCGTGCTTTTCTGTGTGTTGCTGCTTCCTTTTTGCTGAGTGTTTTCAAAGCCCAGCTAATCAGAAAAAAAACATATAGCTTGAGATTTTCCATGTAGGCTGAGGGTTGTTTTTCTCCCCTGCTTTTTATTATTTTAAGAGGTATTGTGGATGACAGGAACACCAATTTATTCCCATTTAAAGAGTGTTGAAAGAGAAACCCATAACATTCACTGAACCAGATTCTCTCTCCCTCTAAAGTTATATTGTTGAGACTAAGACCTATTATACAAGAATGGGCTTTATTCAAAGTAGTTGTCTGAAACCTGTATGCAATACAATATATTTTTCATTATCTTCTTCCCTCTAGGAGCCCTCAGGACAATGCACTAATGACTTACTAAAGACCTGTCTTGCCACTATACTGCCCTAAGTTAATCTAGGTCATTTTCCCAAACTGATGCTGGAGTAGTTATTTTATTCCTTCCTTCCAGTTTCAATTAATATATCACATCTTCTGTATTAGGCTAAAAACATCTTAAAGCCAAGATCATTACAAACATTTTCCTTAGAGAGTAAATCACAGACTTGATCTCTATGAAATTCAGTCACAGGCACGAATGTAAGAAAAAAAACCCGTGTAAGATTCTGTATTGGGAACAATTTTTATACATTCCACAGAAGGGTAAGTAAATCTACAATCAGGGTAAACAAACTTAGGAATCTGAGTGCATTCCAAAATTGGAAGATTGACTCCTTTATCACGGAAGTAACTTCAGGTTAATTCTCAATTCTTAGTAAACAATGTTGCAAGAGGTGCCATTGTTCCCACTGGTCTACAAACAAAACAGCCCTAGCAAGATTCAGAGATGTAATGGATGCCTCTCAAAGCTTTAGCCCTCCCTATGACTAATTTTCTTTTTAATCTCAGTAGCACTGCAATATATATTCCTTCCTCAACACAGCTCTAAAAGGCACCTTAAGTCCAAAATTTCCAAGTTTAGATATGGAAAATTGGAGACTAAAATCCTCAATCTCATAACTGCTTAAAAATAAGCATAAATTTTAGGTATGCCTTAAAATAAAAAACAGATCTCTGTTAGAATACTATAAGAGGCATCTGTGAATCTCAACACTTCATTCTGAGTGCTAGATGTGACAGAATTTGGCCTGTGGCAGATAATGCAGAGGAATAAAGTAGGAGCTGAATTGCAGCTCAGCTGACACCACACTACCTAGAAGAGGGAAACAGAGCAGCACAGAAAATCCCAGCAGGTTCTCACAACTGTGACAGATCACATTTACACATATTTTCCAGTGATTTCATTATGGGCACACCAAAGAACAGAATACTACCAAAATTACCTGTTTAACTGGCTGCAATTCCAACACATTGACAATAAACCCACAGTCAAATACCAGACCACAAGTACCTAAAATAGAGCAAAAGAGGGAGATGTAGGCATACAGAGCACAGGACTTCCCTACCTTTTCCAGGTCTGATCCACTGTAACATGCTGGTAAAGAGCAGGCAGATCCCTGCCTTTCTCAGCTCTGCTCAACACTGACTCCAGCACAGCTCTTCCTGTTTGACCTTCTTATCTTTCCTGTTGATTGCACAGCCTGGCTTGGATGTGGCCAGTACAAAAAGTTGTCTATTAACCAATACTGTTAATTCCAAAACTTATTTTTTTTAGAAAAGAAAGAAACATTCCTGAGAATGGAGTTGAGTTCATTAAACAAAGCAGAAAAGTATCAAATGTGCTGGAAGGTGCATTCACACGCTCCAGCTTTTCAAAATTCATTGTGGCATTTTGCATTGGTGGCTAAAAGGCTCCAAGTGACACATCCAGGCCATTGTGTTAAAAAAAACATTGTTTAGAAAAAAGTAACAAACAGTCCTTCAGATATAGTACAGGGCTTTGTCACCCCTTTGCTTTTGATTGCAAAATTAGATTTCTTGTTATCATTACAGCTGCAAAACAAGTGAAAAATTCTTTGACAAAAAATTTACACCAATTTGCTCAGGGTTAAATTGCAGAAGTGTATTACTTAGCAGATCTATCATGCACTATGCAGGACTAAATATCAGTTTGGGGAGCTGAGCAAGGCTGTCATGGAATGCAGACAGAGTTTATATTCTGGGTAACAAGGCTGATCCATGTGCCATACCCTAAAAGACCCACAAAAGCAGTGGGTTCGAGGTGAGGGGCTGTTCCCACTGCACTGCTGCCCTCCTACAGCTCTTGCCAGCAGGAATACCAAAACCAGACCCTTCAGACTGCCTTAGTTATGACTTCTGCCAGCTTATCTCAAGGAACATGCACTTAAGGGTTGTTTTCAAATCTTAGAAATCAGGTATTAATTATAAATCTTGCTCTCATTTACCTTTCTCCACCCCATCACACCATGTAAACATGACTTATAAATGCTGCTTCACACTGATGGGGAAGTCTGTCCCTGCAGTGCACTTGGGGACTCTCCATCTTCCCAGAAATTATGAAGTTGAAAGGTACAAAAGTAATCGTGTAAATCACAACCAACCAATCATCCCAGAGGGAATTAATTTGATATTGCACTATAATGCAGTACACAAAGCCTACCACTTCAGGAGTAATTAATTTATGTAGTAACTATGCCAACAGCATGAAATACCACATTTCTGTCACCACTTCATAGACTAATTTTCCACTAGTTTCAAAAATGTCTAAGTCTTTTCATTACATTTATTTTGTATGTATATTTTAAGATAATATTTGGCTACATTTTTATTACATCAGTTCTTCACTAGTATTTCTTTTTTTTATGTGAATCAAAGTAGTTTTAAAAAAACCTCAAAGAGTCATCTAAGCCTATATTTTTACCAATGGATAAAAATCTTTTAGTCTCTATTTCTGAGTCCCAAGCATTGTAAAATCTACCCCGTCCCTAAAATCTTGAAAGATACAAGTAATTTTTATTTTAGAGTACTGAAATTAGGAGAGATCGAATTCACTTCAAGAAACACAAAATAACAAAATAGCACCAACTCAACTCCAGGCTCCTTAGCTCCCTTTTCCATACTATCATGAAATAGTTTGGGTTAGAAGGAACCTTTAAAAGTTGTCTTATCCAACTCCTCCCTCCAGTCTTCAATTATATCAGAAATCTTCAGATTCCTCTATGATTTTACTCTGAAGTCATGTTCCATGGTATTTCCTCACACCACAGCCAGTACTTCCACTCTTGGTGGTGTATATGGACATGTATTTTAGGTAGAAACAAGAAAAAAAAAAAGTTTTCAACTTTAATGTAATGACATCAAAAGTTGGCCCTGGACTTCCTGTTTCCTTATTTGAACAGTACTAATCTGCATTACAAAAATCTAGGTGAATAACCTTACTGGACAGCTGCTCTCATGAAATAACTCCAGAGAACAATATATTGCAGCAAACAGGAAAAAAACAGAGGTAGCACAGATTGGTTTCCATACTGGTAATAACTACATTCTAATTACTATTAATTGTGCTACCTGTTTCAGGTTTCCTTTTGCTAAAAATAGGCTTCAAAGCTGTTTCTTCAGTCAGTTCTTTAACTAGTAAAATTACAAGAAGACTTGATGATCCTGATTACATTGGGCTGTCCCTGATCTCTTCAGAATTATTAAAAGAAGCTGACAGGAGGCTGGGGAGGACATTGTGTCACATACAAGACACTTCCTCTAATTGTCTCTCTCAGGCATTGCTTTTCATCATCCTGTTTGTCCTTCTGCAACTGCATGTTTGCTTGACCATTTTTGACTTCAGCAGCTTGTCTTAGGGAAAACAACAGATTTTAATATTAAGGCCAAGTTATACCTTCCAGTGTAACTATTATTCCATCACAGTTGGGGAAATACTTATTAAGGAACAGCCCACTGCCAAAAGGACTAACTCTAACTTGTAAAAACATTGAGTCATAACTCATCTGATTTTTCACTGATAAGTCCCAGAAGTACCAGTTTTAGGTGAAAAGGGATCTTTCTACACATTTTACTAAAATCCTGTCTGATTTCTTTCATCCCAAGTCCAATATATGTTAACAAGCTTATTGCCCCTTGCTGGAACTGATCATAAAAATATCCTGTTTGTTTCATGTTTTGCTGAAACTGGCATTCTCCACTATTTACATCTAGCATGGCAGACTTGAAACCACACAAGATACTGACTGCTGTCTTGGCTAAATTACTCTGTTAGATCCTCTTTCATCTAGTAATTGAGGAACTTCTCCCTAAAAAGAAATGTAATATTATACAATCTGTATTGCAAAGTAAAAAAAAAAAAAAAAAAATCAATTGAGCCTCTAGATGTGAAAAACATTCAGATTGAAGTACTAACTCACAGTGGTAACATTTTAGCAAACTTACCCAGTTATATTAATTCTAGCTAGATTATCAGCATGGATGGATATTAGTTGTGTTATGTTCACGCTATGTGATTACACACAACTTCCACAGACATAGGTTTAGCCACATGTTTCCTTTTGATTAGCATGTTATCTCTCCACGACTGCATATAGAGCCAGCTAAAGTGCTTTCTTCTGCTCTCCTGTCATCTCTTTGCATCTGCCTGCTTGAAACCCAGATAGCTTTACTTCTCCCCAGGTCTTGGAAAAAACAGCATCCCAGCTCCACAGCCATGTTCAGAAAGGAAAAACAGAAAACACGAGAAGATAAATACACTGCACCCATCTGTAGGGAAATGCTGTCGCCTCACAGTCTGCAGGAAGATGCTGAGTCAGAACATCCAGCTGTTCCACCACTTACACAGTTCCTGAGCTGTTTACACAGCCCATACAGAATGGCTAAGCTTCCTTACAATTACCAAGTGCTAATAATAGATGTCACTGAGCTTGTTATTCCCAAGCACAAGAAGGACCATGGCACACACCTGACAGAGCTTCCTCCTCTCCTGAAAACGCTTATCTGCAGACCAAAAAGCCAACATGCCCCTAGCCAAGGGAGCCCTTATTCAAACCTCAGCAGGCAAAAAGGGATCCACTCATAACTGGAGTCACAATTCCATCCCAGCACAGCATGGATCCCACAGCAGAGAAGGAGAAAACTTCTAAAAGTGTCTGATCAGCTCAGAATAAAAATTGCAATTATCACTTACCACTTGGAATCACTAATACTTAGATTAATAATTTAATTTCTGTACTTTATGGCTGAGAAGGATTTATTTTCTGCCCCACAGGAATAACAGCCTCCCCAAATCAAGCACAAACTTTGGAGTTCCCTGCAGCACAGAAAGCATGTTACTTCTCAATCACCAAATAAACTGAGAGAGTTTGTATTCACAAGCTTCAGCATTGGAAATGAGCTTTCCCTATTTTTCTTTCATCTTGCTAGAGGAATTAAACTCCTCTTATCTACTGGAATTAGCAAATCACTTGGCAAATACAGCCTCTAAAACATCCAAGTGTCAAGAAATTAGGAAATACATGCTAACATGGAAACAATAATTCTGTTAATCTACAAACCTCCAACTATTAAAATGAAAAAAAAATATCTGTATTCTAAGCACTTTACACTTAAACTCCCACAGAACATACTTTTTTATTTTAAAAAATGTTTTTTTACCCTTGACAGGCTAAATCCCCACCTTTCACAGCATTACAGGGGAATTAAAAGAAAAATAGGTACTTCCTTTTATAATTAGGTGAAGTGGTTTTTAATTAAAGGTTAACTATTTTCAGCTGCTTGAAGTTTGCAGGTAGAAATAAGAATTTATTCTTAAGGAAAACTTCTTACAGGTAGCTAAGATATAATTATATATTATAATCATATAGCGAGTTGAGATTATTAGTGATGCTGTTTAAATGGATTTGATATCTCTTTTCCTTCAGAGGACTCTTTTCATAGGGTCACATGTCCATCAAAATTGGAAGAGATCTTCAAGACCTAGTCCCACATTAAGCATTTAGAAAAAGGCACCACTCAAGGCTTTTTCCTGGAATAAGATTTCTTGCTGAGGTTGTCACAGCTTTTCTGCTGTCCTTTAAAGCAAAGAAAACTATGTCAGTATATCTAAAACTGTTTATTCTGAGTAGAAAGCCACAGCTCCTTGATCTTAAAAAAGAAGGGGGTGGAGCAGAGGCAATGAATATTTAGTTCTGCTTCAATTCCTTCTCCCTTCTGAGGATTTGCATAAATGTGTACTATTTGAAATATATTTTTATATTTCTATATACATATTCAACTCTTTTCTTTACTAGCATGCCAGAGCACTTCTGGGATGGATTAAAAGACTTTCAAGAAAGAAGCACTTACAATCCTTAGCCACACACTGAAAAAATTAATTTGCAGAACTGAAATTTTACCCATCTGTTTGGTGATTCTGCTTAGTGCTAAAAAGTGCAGGGCCATGGAAATTTATTTATAGGAGCTTGAATATATGTGGAATACAGATATCTCCTGAGCTGGTTTTGGCATAGAGAAAGCAAATTTTGACTTCCTTAGGCATTCAAGAAGTGAAGAAAAGATATTTTTATATGGATTCAGTAGAAATGAAGGCTTTCTTTTGGCTTTCCTAATGCTCCATGGAAGAACATGCCTGAAGGAATAACTGGAAGACCAAAACCAATAGATAGCCATCAGGATAGAAACAATCACAGAATTTCAATTTATCATCCCATAAACTCTGTTCCATTCACTCTGTGCAACTTGGTTTAGTGTCAGTAGTTTTCCCTTTGATCAAGGTAGCCCAAAATGCTGTCTTCCTAGAGTTTGGGATTAGCATTTCCAGCCACCAAAATGTCTACAGCACAGAAAATCCTATAGTGATACTTTTGACTTCAACAAATAACTATAAAAGTCTGAGTTCACATAAAACTAGTAAAATAATTGGAATTTTTCCAAATTACTGCTGCCCTCTAGTTGAGACCTGAATAAGGGTTAACATGTCCATTTTTTGCAGCTTTAACTATAAATCTAAGTTATAATATCTAATAACAACTTTCCTCTCACATTTATCTTTTCAGACCATTTGGCCACAGCTACCAGAACTAAGTATATTGAGAGGTGTTTGCTTGAGCCTTGTATGCTTGAGGATGTATTTCTTATAAGAATAAAATCTTTAAAGGGTATAGTGCAACCATCAGTCTTGAGAAATATGAGGAAAGATTTTCTCTTTATTGAGACAGTGGAATTTCATCAATATGGATCTGAAAATCATGAAAACTCTAGATGCTTTCTGTCTGAAATTTGGTGTTGGAACCATCTTACAATTCCATTTATGGACATTTGATTAAATAACTGTACTTGCACTGGCCACCACAGACAATAAGGTGTTAAGGTGTGAATGTGGGGGGGATGCTATAAAAAGATTCCTACTAAGTTTAAGTCAGTGAAGCTAAACACAAAAATTTTAATAGGCATTAACATATTTTAGACCCACTCCAATAAATGCACAGCATGTTTCATGTTCATTAATTATATTCAGTGATATTTTTTCCACTTTTTCCCATGTTTGAAAAAAATTCTATGTTTCCATTCCTTCTTTTTTTTTCTAGTTGATACCTGTGCATATGCTATACACAATCCCATGTAAACTTTCTTTTTAGGTAGGGCTTGGTCCAGGCTATTTCATACAGACTGAGACCTTCCCCTAGTGAAGCCTAGAAAGCAACACTGATAGTCCAGGACAGCTTTGTTGCAGCTGGGGTCACAGAGAGAAGCATCAGTCACAGCTGCATTTTCCAGGGCCTGAAGTCTCAGGAATGTTCCCTGCCAGAGTGGGCTGAAAGCTCCTGCAAGCTGTCACACATCTTCCCAGGCAAAGCCTCACTTAGACAGAGAATTTTATCTCCTCAGAAGAGTTTATTTTCTGCTGGCATGAGGCTGTATTGTATATTTTTTTTTAAGAACAGTGTTAGATATGCAGTGTAGGGTAAGGAATGAGAAATCAGCACACATCAGCCTGGGCTGCAAAACAAAGTTAAATTGACTCAGGGCCTCGAATTGTAATATCATCTACTCCAAGGGAGAAGCTGTAGCTTCACATCAGGAGTGGTTTTCCAAGGAGTCACATTTGCAAGAGATCACAATATGCTTAATAAGTGTTAACCTCTCTGCAACAAAAGGGACACATTATCCTTCTTCCTGCCACATTATCCTTCTTCCTGTTTACTACAGAAAGCACAACATTATGTAAACATTTACACATTTATTGTCATAAGTATTGATATCAGTGGTTGCTCAGACTGTGTGACATTACACTGAAATCCTTGCAGGCTTCATCTGCCATTCCCAAATTAAAATTAAATTTTTGCCAATGTTTTTTGCAAGTGTAGTGACTTTTATGTTATTCATGCTTTGTTTTGGCTCTTCCCCAAACCCTTCTCTGCATTTGTATTTCTGCCCATTTCATTGCTGTAACCTTGGAGTTTGTCATCCTTGTGTCTGAATTCTATATGGATGCTCATCATTACCTGTAAGACTTCCTGCCATGTGCAGCAGCCTGCAATATAAAAATTTATTTGTTCTGACCAACTTTCCAAAAGCTGACTGCTGACACGAGAGAACAGTCCTTGATTGTCTCACTGTAACAAAGATTTCTTTCATCCTCAGCCATTGCTCCCTTTGATGTTATTTCACGCTTTCTGTTTTCAAAGTTTGCCTGGGAGTTCTATTTGACCTACTGATCATAATGCATTGAGGTTTGTGATGGGTAATGGATGTCTAAGTTATAGCTGCTGATGCAGTGTTTATATTCTTCCTGCAGTGTGAGAGGAGCTTTGTATAAAAGTTATTACTGACATCTTGATAGTGCAACTCAGATATCTTAATATAGTGCCATGTTATTATTTCATTATGGCTGCTTCACACTAATTCATTATTTATAAACACGTGTGCTTCTGGCTCAGTGAGTAGTTGGCAATTTATTCCCATACCCAGAATCTCATTTTAAGATCCCAGTTTGTTACTCTTCTGGAACTTCAGACTTGCCTTATATTTTATTTATTATCAATGTCGTTCCAATGCAACAAACAGAGTAAGGTGGTGGAGAGGTAACTGCTGTCACTGGTTGCAAACACAAGGGTGGCTTATTTTGGCATCTGCCCCAGTACCAGTAATTCTGTAATACAGTAATTTTAATGTCAAAAAGCTCCTCACTCGATATGGAATTAGTCATAAAATTACAGAAGTTCAAGTCTGGTTACACGACTGTAACCCAGACAAAGTATCCCAGCCCTGAATCCCTAAGAGGTATATGACACCAGAAAAAATAAAAGTATAAATGTTTTTAGCACAGAGATTTTTAGAAAGGCTTTTTCAGACAAAAGAGAATCAGTAAAAAGCAAAAGAGGGGTCATGACAGCATGTCATGGCAGGTTCTTAATCTGTGATACAAAAGAATTTCTATTTTTGAATTAATAAGAAAATTACATATTTCTGTAAATTTATAGAATGCGACTGAAGGATAATTTGTCATTTAAAATATAAGCACTGCAAAATACATTACTGTAAATTGCAAGTTTTCTTTTGTCTTCCAGAAGACATAACAGCTGTCAAAAGACAGCAGCTTAGATTGAAAATCAGCCTATAAAGTAGATTTCAGGTTAAAAAAGTAAAAATTACTGTAGATTCTTAGAAGCTTAAATTCAGTTTTCAGGACTATACAATAGAACTTAATGGCATTAAATACAGAGCTGAACAGTAAGATTTACAAAAGCAGGTCTAATTTATGTGATTTTTTTCTGATTTTGATTTTCCATGAGATATCTATTTAGGACAACTTCAGAAGGGTTTCAACAGCTAATAACATAGCTGGCACAAAATAATTGTTCTTTTAAGTTTCACTCCAAGTTGGTATTTGACCCAAAATCTTGTGGTACTGTATCAGCTTTGAACATGAAGCCAAGGGAAAATTTCACCAGGTTAAACAATTGCTTGGATTTGTAGTTTTCTATAAATCTGGATTAGTATGTAAATCACTTCTGGCAACTGGATGGATAATGACTTCTTTTTCCTCACTTTGTTTGTTTGTTGTTGTTTTGGTTTGTTTGTTTGTATATTTGAGTTGGTTTGTTTTGTTGGGTTTTTTTTTGGAAGAGATAAAGGTTCTGGTTCATTCCCAGTGCAGAAGTTCTAGTTCCTTTCTCTCTTGCTGGACCCTCCATCACTGAGGTGCTTTTAAAATATGACCCCTCTCATATGGCAATGACCTAAAAAACTGTGCAGACAAATAATCCAATAGAAGTAATAATTTTATTGTCCTGGAAGACCATGACCACCCTGAAGTTGGAAACTTCAGAAATATTAGAAACAATCCCTTTGTTCTTGTTTTAGCTGGACCTTTTTTAACAGAAGACACACTATATTGATTTTTTTCTTTATATTTACAGTGCTCACTCTTTTTTTCTTTACATGGAAACACATTCCGTTACTTGAGGGAAGATACATAAAGATTTATTCTTTATGTGAGGTGGATGCATTTCTGATAACTGGGATGGTTACAGATTCAGTAGATAGTGAAGATTTTATTTTCCTGATACAGCTAATACAATAGAGCAAGACACAAAGATGTACTTAAGACACACAGTTTAAATACATATGGACAGTAAAATGCAAAGTTCTTCCATAACATTGTCCAAATAATATTAGTGGAGAAATTTCAGAGAAACACTTCTAAGCTAAAAAGTAAATTTGTCTTGCATAGCATTTTTCAAGCTCCTCTTCCTGAAAAAAAAATAAAAAATACCAGTGCTCTTAGAAGAATTCAGGATGACACTGAGGACCTGAAGGAAGAAACAGGATCTTCAGGTTTGCCAGGTACCAATTGAATTCCCAATAATGACAGAAGTGATGCAAAGTGCTGACAGGTCAAAGGCTGACTTTTCAGCCTTCTTCACAGTAGCTGAACAAGCTGATTGCTTCCAAAAATGAAAATCAAGAGATGACTGCTCACGAGCCTGAGATTGGTCACAAGAGGCTGAATATTACAGTGCTCCAAAGAGCAGATCTGCCCAGTCTCGGGATGGATCATGGTCCTGGAAGATTTGAGATATTTCCTCTGTGAGACTGGGTGCTCAGTTTAAATTGTTTAGTAAAAGACTTCTTGGCAACTTTTTCTGCATGGTTTCACTTTGACTGTGAAGCCAACAATTTCACCACACTTTTGCTATAAACCCTTTCAAGGCCAGCTTCTCAGAGAAAAAGACAATGTCTTTCTGGAGAGCAAGGATAACATCAAAGCCAACTGAATTCATAATAAACTCTGGCAACTATTTTTGCCAAAGACCATTCATGCACTGAGATGTGACTTCTTCCCAAGTAGTGCTTGTATCATCTGTGTCATCCATGATACTGAACTATCTCCAAAAGTCATTCGAAGCAGAGCTTTTCCTGGGTAAGCCTGGAGGTCTTTTTTAGACAGTAGACCCTTTTAAGTGCTGATTACTCCCTTTTTAATTGGTTGGAGTAATGGGATCTTACCAGAAGCAGACTGATTTTTCCAGTGGTTCACAGGAGCTTTTAATCAAGCTTGTGGCAGATGGCATTACCCTAAACAAGGGGAAATTTGAAGTCCATGGCCTGTTTCTCACAGTGTTCCCTAAGATCTGGCATCATGTGGGCACTTTGGGCATTGGTGTAGCAACCTCGACCTTTGTCTCTATGACTTGTAGAACTTCCAAAAACCTCTTATGGCCCTGGGGTTCTCACTGCAATAAATTATGAAAGGCTTAAGCATGCATCCTCCTCTTGCACTGCCACCCAGCTGAAGGGTCAAATTATCTTCTAACAGCCTTCAAGCCCAAGGCAGTTTCTTCTTCATTACCTCCAATATAGATTGCACACCCACCACATTCAAGACAAGAGCTCTGTCTAATTTAGCTTTTAATGCAACACTTATGCATAGCCACAGGGTTTGTATCACTAGCATCACTCAGAGATTGCCTTGAACTCATGGTGATTATTATATACGAAGACACTTCATGATTAAAGCCAAAGTTGATAATCAAACAATAAAACTCCAGAACAAATGACAAAAAGTGACAGATAGCAGCATGGTACTGAAGTAACAAGCCACCCATTTTAAGGAGTGACTAACTAGAGTAGGAGTGAAGGGTGGAATCTGATAGAGCAGTGTAAATTTATAAATGATACTGAAAAGTGAACAGGGAATTATATGTTTGCTTTCTCTTATAGTACTAGAATGAGCAGGTATCAAGTAAAACCAGCAAACGGCAGGCTCAAAAACCAGCAGATAGTTCTTCACACCAGACAGTTTGGCTGTGAAATTCCCTTCACAGGATGCTGGACACTGGACAACAAGCTACAATTGGACAAGACAACAGAAGAAAATCCACAGAATGTTCTTCTAAGCAAAGAACACACATCTGGCTCAGGAAATCCCCTCAGCAGATACCCGCTGATGGTGGCTATGGGAACGGGATGTTACTTGTTTGGATTGTTTGATCCTGTATTGCAGGTCCACATTCTTTCCTGACGGCAGTGATTAGGTCCAGGGGCCATGCACATCAGTACATAAGGTACTGCTATCCCTACACAGGGCCAAGGACCATGATTCTCTATCAAAGTGTGAATGTAAGCACTGCTACAGAGCTCATCCCTCTTCAGTTTCAGGTGTAGGTTGGGAAAGCTGTGTAGGTTTTATGCTTACAACTGCTAATTAAGATATTACTTTTAGGCAACTGTCAGTGGAGTAGAGTAATCAGCAGACTCATACTAATGCAAATCGAGTCTTCACATCCCATTTCCTCACGCTGTTACTGTAACCCCAAGCTGCCCTGAGCCCAGTCTGAAATCAGCATCAGAGCAGCTGTGCAGTACAACATGCTTATGCAACCACGCTGGCTGCTTTTGTATTTGTTGAAACAGATGTTTGTTTTTTTAAAAAGAATCCCATTAATTCCCACAGAAATAAAATAGGTTTTCAGGTTGATGAAATACGGAATAAATCGGTACTTAATAAACAAATGGCTTTAATAATAATTGTGTGTCCTTGTACTTTCAAATCCAAAGGACCGGTTAAAGTTCACCTTTTCCAGAAAGCACAGCTTTGCCCTGCGGAACCCCCGGACTTGCTGCCAACACCTCCGGTGCGGTGCAGCGCTGCCGGGGAGCCTGGGCTGCGCTGAGAACAGAGCAAGCATCCTCCCGGCCACCGCCCGGCGCTCCGGGGACAAGCCGGAGCCCCTGTGCACCTCACCGCTCTGCTCGGGCATCACACGAGCCGAGCACAAGCGGGACGGGAACACGCAGAGGGCGATCCCATCCGCAGGGCGAGGCAGGCCGGACAGGTGGGAGCGGGCTGCGGCTCCAGCCCAGCCCGGGGGAGAAGTTTCTGCGGGCGGGGGGAGCGCAGCAGCTCTGCCCGCAGCAGCGGCGGGGCCGGAGCCGCCCCCGGCCGCAGCAAGGCACGGAGGGGGATGTAGTCCGGGGCGGCGGCGCGGGGCTGCCTACACTTCCCAAGGTGCCGCCGTGCCGAGCCGGGCCGGGCCGGGCCGGGCCGGGACTGCGGTGCCGGCACCTGGCGCGGGGCGGAGCGCGGCCGCTGGCGGCGGGCGGGGCGGAGCGCGGCGGAGCGCGGCCGGGCGCGGAGCGGCTCGTCCTGCGCGCCATGAGCACCGGCACAGGTAGGCGGGCGCGGGGGGCGGCCGGGACCCCGTGTTCTGGGACACCTTCGCCGCTGCCCAGCGCGGGGCCGGCTCGTTGCCGCGCGGGGTGCGGGCTGCGGCAGCCGGGAAAAAATTGCTCACCTAAAACCACCCGAAAATACGAGAATCTGTGTGTGCGCCTGTCGCGGGGGGAGCTGCCGCAGCCTCGGGCGCTGCCGGGCGGGAGGGGCTGCGGACCCTGCGGACCCTGCGGACTCTGCTCGGGGGCGCCGGCGAAGCCGCCCCCGCCCCGGGCGAGCCCCGCAGATCGGACCGGAGCCCCGAACCCCGGGCGAGCCCCGCAGATCGGGCCGGAGCCCCGAACCCCGGGCGAGCCCCGCAGATCGGACCGGAGCCCCGAACCCCGGGCGAGCCCCGCAGATCGGACCGGAGCCCCGCAGATCGGGCCGGAGCCCCGCAGATCGGACCGGAGCCCCGAACCCCAGCCGGAGCCCCGAACCCCGGCCGGAGCCCCGCAGATCGGGCCGGACCGCCGCGGCTCGGCCGCCCCGTGTCCATCCCCCGCCGGTACCCAGCGCTCGGCGGTGTCGCCAGCCCCGCAGCCGGTGGCATTGGTGCCATCAGCCGCATCAGCTGGTGCCCCGGCCCGCCCGGCGTCCCGGGTGGGAGCACACAGCTTTTCAGGCGGGGACATTTGGGTTAAAAGCCCGACCTTTTCTCCTGGTCGAGATACTCTGGTGATAAAGGAGGTGAATATTGAGGATGTGCCGCGGAGCCCAAGCTAGGATTGCCGCCCGGAGGAATCCAGTTGCCCAGGGCAATACTAAATTAATTTATCCTGTGATATATGCAGGATTTGAGAACTGACTTGGAACTGTATTTTTTAGCGATTCCAGCATTCATCTGCGTTGTGTGTCGGCAGGGGGTGGTTACTTCAGAACACTGCTGATCGCAAAATATTACGGGCAAATGCAGGGGCTGTGCACAGAGGAGAGGGGGGACTGTGGGAGTTGGTTGTGTATTTCGTTTCTGAGGGTAGGCTGTAGTGCTAAATATATGCTCTATCACAACAACAGGGAGAGGCTGAATAGCTACAATTATGTGGTGACTGTGTATGTCAACATGCTTAATCATAGCAGATCCTCGCACCAGCCAGAGGGAAGCCTGGTGCAAACAGAGAGAACAGCTCCCGGGTGGGACAGTGAGTGACCTGGGGTCACGCACCTGCTGCAGGTTTCAGCTGAAAACCTAGTCTGGCATTTCCTCCTGTTTGTTGATGGTGTAAGTGCTTTCATGTGTGCTGCTTGTCCACGTTCTCACAAGGTCTGTGGGTGAAACGTGTCCTGCCAGCACGTCCATGCTCTCTGTGGAAGTGCCCAGGCCAAGGCAGGTGTGCAGGTGAGAGCACAGCAGGTGTTGTGGGGTGTTTGATCTATAATAGAAATCCCAAATCTGTCTCCTGTCTTTAAAGAGCACTGAGATAGCTCACAGGGATGGTAACATCTCCTTTGGCACTGGTGAAATGCCAGTATGAAATCCTTTCCATGGTTGCCTGGCTGTAATTTTGAACTGAAGAACATGAAACACTGAGAATGTTTAAATTGTGGTAGAACTGAGCCTGGTACAGGAAATATTAGAGTCTAAATCTTTCTCTCTATAATGTTTTAAATGTCAGTTAAATAGATTCTAAACCTGTAAACCCAACAGAGAAGTAAGTGCAGAGGAGACTTGACACAATGCTCTCTCAGTAATTGCTCCAAACACAGTGTAAATTAAATAGCAAAAATGAACAGTGCCAAGATAAAAATAACATCCTGGGAAAAAAGGGAGTGGAAAAAACCCTGAGAGTTCTTATGTCTCATTTAAAAGAATAACTGGCAGTTTTAAGAGTTTTGGCTTTAGGTATAGGGTTAGCTTTGATCTTTCTAGATTTTGATTTTGTGTGTCTGGGCTGTGTAAACAACCTGCAATCAATTCTCATGATAAATTAAATGTGAGGAACCCATATCTACTCAGTAAAATCAATGGAAATTTTCCATTAACACTGATGGGACAAGTATTGGACAACCAATTCAGTGCCACGGTTTGTCTAAAATTGCTGTTCCCAAAAGATTTCCACCAAAATTGCTATGGAAAGGTTTTAATTTAAAGTTTGCTGTTTACTGTAACAGAGAGATATTTCTGGTTCTGCAAGGAAAACAAGGGTGCAGTGGGGTGTTAAAATCGGCCCCACACAAGATCCAATTAATTGCTGCATAGTTTAGTATTGTAGAAGAAATCCCCAGTGTTTCTTTCACTCTTGAGATGGAGCAAAGCCATTGTGGATCTGCCTTATTGCTCCAGAAACTTTTGCTCAGTCTGTGTCCCCTCTTGCACCAAGGCAGCACATCATTCACTGTCTGTTTCAAGAGGGTCTCAGGCAGTGCTGTGACACTGCTTTGCCACTTTAGCCATAATATTTGCCATTAGATATAGAAGTGCTTATATTTGGTGAGCATATTGTCGTTTCTAATATATTGATGTAGGTAATACCATTTGAAACTGTTTAATAGTACATGCATTGAGCCTTTGTCCTAATGAATGGACTGCAGACTCATAATTTTAAATCTAGAAAGCATATGATCATCTGGTATGGTACAACACAGCTCAGATGAATTATTACATATGTTCTAAATTAGATTTTTCCACACGTTATTTTCTCCAGCTGCTTCTATATGCTTACCATTGATCTTGGCTCAAACTATTTCTAAGAAAGAGACTATTAATAGTTTTTTGTACTGGGAAATTTATGTGGATCGTTTGTGCTTTTAGGATACTAAAGGTACTTTTAAGGGTTTATAATATGGTTTTCAGTCTAATAATTCAGTTATTTACCATCTTGAAATCATAGCAAGAAGAACAGAGTAGGTTAAGTATTTGAGATTATGAAAATGAGGTTCTCCTCAATTCTCAGAAATAGGGTAACATGATGTCTACTATTTAAGTGCAAAAAAAGAGAATCACAGAGCTAATTACACACTAGGTGAGTTAGATTAGATCAAATTAAATGTCATGACACAAATTCACACAGCTATTTAGTCTTTAAACTATTATATTAAAGGGACAATTTGATTGCATGGATCAGAGAACAGCAAATTGAGTGTCACAGCCCAAATGGGGCAGGAATGTAGTGGCTCTGGTTACAAAAGAGGTTACTCAGTTTGGTCACACAGGGTCCAGCTCAGCTTGAAGATGATTAATTCCTTTTCAAAGTTCACATGCAACTATGCTGATAAGAAGCCTCCCTAGAGACAGTAGTTATGATTGTTTCAGACTGTGCTATATTTTATGTTTAGATACAGCATTTTTCTTTCAGCCCTTCTTTCTGAGCACTGGTAAAAGAGCATTGGATTACTAGACAGGAGCACCAGGAGATCAACTTGCTTTGGAGTTTGCCAGCTAATGAATGTGTTCACCTTATAAAATGCAATCCTACATGTTTCAAATTAAACAAAAGCAGAATTACTTAATTTCATTGCCATTTTAGCCAAGTTTCCCTGAAAAAATAAGCAATGACATATATCTCCTGATGGTGCTTTCTACCTCTGAGGTTGAATTGCATTATTAGACTGTGAGAAAACAGGAAGCTGTATCTTGGGATTAGTTTTGGGGGATTCTTCACAGCTCTGAAGAAAATGGTTTCAGCTCAGTGTATGTATATTTTAAATGGCAGCATGTTTTTGGATGGTGGAAACACCCAGCAGAGTTAGGAGAGGGTGAAGTAGGTCAGAAGAGATTCTCAGGTGATGTCACATCAGCTCCTGGCTGCAGGACATCCTGTATCCCATTGGACCAAGTGCTGCAGCCCAGCTATGGAAAGGTGGCTAGTTCTGCTTAACAAAATCCAGATATTTGGCTTTCTGAGGGAGGTCTCCTTCTTGCCCACTTGCCTGTTTTTAGTGCAGCTCTGTCCAGTACTGAGCACCCTTCTGTTCACATCTGCAGTGCCATGTACTGTGCTCTCAGTTTTACTCCTCAGGACATTATTGCCTGTGTACTTAATCACCAATAATTATCTTTGACATAAAAACATAGAGGGCTAAGAAATGTAGTGAAAATTGAGAAATACAAGCGTGGCTACTGAGGTAAGAACTTTTATCTCTTCTGTGCATTGGGATGGCCCAACATTCAAGGAGAAGTGAAGAAATCCTGATTTTAGTTTTGCTTGATTTGACAAACAATTTCCCTCTACACTACACAAATTAAGGCTTTAGCAGTGGAAACTCTTCTCTCCTGACTGTTAGCTGTGAGCTGTCTGCTGCATTTTCCAGTCCTGTAGGGGTTTGCTGGTGCCATTAACTCACCTTTGGACCTTGGGTTCTCCAACCAAGCACCCAGCATTAATAATGAGTTAAACATCTTTGTGCTAAAAGGGCTTGTGCTGCATGGGGCTGTTAGAGCTCTGGAAGTGCCAGGATGAAAGGGGGCCCAGGCAGCAGAGCTGGGTCTCTGCACAAGCCCAGCAGCAGATGGAAGGTGGTTCATGGGCCTTGGAGATTATTGGACAATTTGCTGGCTTGCTCTCTGCATCCTCAAATATAACCTTAAGGCAGACTTTTCTGAATTTAGAATATTCCCTGTGTCAGGATCCATTAGCAGCATGTCAAGGTTCATAACTGTTACCATCTGAAACCTTGGAATGTTTCTTTTCACAGCTTATTAGTTGATCTTCATGCACTGAAATCTAGATGGAGTATTGTTTTGCATGAAGCATGGTTATTTATTTTTCCATTTGCAGATGAGAAATGTGAGATGAATAAAAACTTTGTTCAGTGAATATTTCTGTAGCTTTAGGAACAATTTTTTTCCTCTTTCTCTGTAAAATCAAATCCTTCTACTGGCATTAGTCAAATTGATCATTAACTGTATTTTGAAGAATCTCCCTGATCTTATGGAAAAGTTTATTGGTCTGTAGATGAAAGAAAACAAAGTTTAAAATGTTGGCCATGAAAAATACACATTCCTGAATTGCAGGACATCACTAGTGATGTTTTGAAAGTACTTCAATGTTCTTAAATACAGGTTGTTTTCTTTCTACTTAGAAACTGTTATTTTTAGGTTTAAGTAATGCTGTCATTGTGAAACAGTAACAGCTTGCAGTTGCTCCTCATGGTGGCTATGAAGAGCAAGTGTGTAATCTTGGTTGTTACTGCATAGTAGCTGCTCACAAATACAGCATCCTTGGGAAGTTTTCAAGTACCTCTTCTGTCAGTTCATTTCTAGCAATTTCTAGCATGAGGCACTGTCATACTTCAGAAGAGGATGAAATGTGGTTCTTCCTCTTCCCTTGTGCCAAGTTCATTTGCACTTCAGTGGGGAAAAAAGTCGTTTACCTATATTGGTTTATGGAGTGAAATGCTGGGTATGGTGTACAAAAGGAGAGCAATAAGCACTCAGTAGCTGTGTTCCTTCAAGTCTGTTTCAGGCAGTGGCAAAGTAAGATTGAATTGCTGTGACAGTGTTTTATGGTAAAATTCATGGTGAAGTAAGAGTTAAAGTTTGGTTCATATCATATGAAGAAAAACCCACAGAACCTGTTCTGCTTAAGTGTCAGGCAAGAGCTCTTGTCACTTTAAAAAACAGGTCATCTACTAGTCCTCCTCCTAAGTATATGACTTGAACATTATATGAGTTAGGATAAAGGGAATTTCGAAGTGATTCATAAGGCAGTTTACTAGTTGATACCTAAATATATGCTGGGATCTTCTCTGCTGAGCAGCTCTGAGTGGGACTGAATGAATGGGCAGCCTTGTATGCAGGGATTCATTTGGAGAGTTCTTGATCAGAGACCACTTTGTTTTGTTCTGGACTTAGTTTTACCTCAGTCAAGACAGTTTACTGAGGTACATTTATAAATCCTAGATTGCTATAAATGTTGTAATTTAAAATAATATGAATGCTCTAAAAGTCATGAAAAAGACTTTTTAACAGTTTCCTTTTTGTTTTTGTGTGAGTTACCTTCATTTGCTTTGCTCTGTTTACAATTTCTTCCCCTCTCTTTTCATGTTGGTGTTCTTGGTATTGCAAACTCAGCTGGGACCTGCGAGTCAAGCAGGCTTTTTCTGTTCTTTCCCTTGTAAGAGCCCGCTGAGGATATTTGATTGAGTTCAGCTGGGAAGCTTGGCTTTGTGGAGCCTCGTCGGGTTTTCTGTGGCGCGTCCTTCGGCTGTGCAGTGCCAGCAGCACGAAGGAGATCACTTGGTACAGTTTAGATGCTGCACAGATACAGAGGCTCTAATCGTTCAGGTCACACGTACAGTTGTGTGCTGACACCAAAGGAAACCACAGAAATAGTGTTGCCGCTTGATGGGAGGAGAGAGGAGTGGAAAGGGGTGAGCAGCCAAAAGCCTCAGGGGCAGGAGGCACTGGGGCAGCTGGGCTGAGTCTGCTCCGTGCCTGGCGCTGGCTCCGCACCTCTCCCTGTCACGGGCACATATGCTCCCTGCTCCCTGCCTGCTAACCTGGCTGCCACTCAGGCTGCCGACTGCAGGGCAGAAACCCTGCCTGTGCTCTGAGCCTCTGAGCTCGGCAGCTCCTGCCCTGCTCAGACTGAGCCCTGTGCTGTGCTGCTGTGTGTGACAGGAACGTTCCTGGGTGCAGGTGGTGGGTGAATACTGGTGATAAGGGAGGAGAGTTGTTTGGCACTGACCTCCCCATGACTAGCAGTGTAACTCAGCTGGGATGGTTCCCACCCACTGGGTCAACAGAGTGGACCTACCAGGACTGGTGCAGTGAGCAGGTGGGGGAAGCTGCTGTGCACTTCTCGTGGGAGTGTGGCAGGCAGGGAGAGGGACTGGAGAGGTCTGCTCTGGATCCACCTGGAGAAGAGTAGACAAGATAGAGAGGAATTGAATTGTGTTTTTCAACCTCCTGATGAGTGGGTGAAGGAGAGGTGAAGCCAAGCTCCTCTCACAAAGGCACAGAAGACCAGCAAGAGGCAACAGTCAGATGGGGTAGCAGGAGGAGCTTGTGCTTGGTTGCCAGGAAAAGTGAAATCCCAGCGGAAGTGTTTGAACCAAGAAGGGTGGCAGAGGGGCTGTGAAATCTCCAGCCTCTGAGATTTTCAAAATTTAACAGGCCAGGCTGTTCCAGCACTTGCCAAACTGAAGTTTGACCTGCATTCAGCTGGATCTCTGGGCATCTGGTCCAGAGTTGATGGTGGGTATTTGAAACCATCCTTAACCATGACTGCAGAGCATCTGTTGTGCTGCTACAGAGATCCACAGGCAGATTAATCTTGAATGTTTTGTGTGGCCATTTACCAACCAGTCTTCCTGGACATGTTTTGATGGCTCATTCCTGCCTTGGAAAAATGGAGAAAAACTAGTGTCAGCTGCATGCTATGAGGATTGATAAGCTTTCCTGGACCAGACCCCATGGAGAAACAGGGTTTATGTATCACAAATCTGTTGAACAATTGCCTAAAGATGCAGGCCTGTTCTGGGGGTTATGTATGTGCAGCTGCAGAGCCCCTCCTCAGCTGGGACATGTGAAAACCTGACTTCCACTGCTGAGCCTTTGAGAAGTTCTGAGTATCATCACCCATGGGTGAGATCACTGTGAACTGCAGTCTCTTTGAAACTAGGGCATTTATTTATGTGCCTTTGTACAGAATTAGGTGCAATCATTTCAGCATCTTTGTTCAAACAGCCACAGGTTTTCATGGTACCAAACTAAGGTAACAAACATCTCACAGATTGCCTTAATTTGTTGTCAGTGAGAACATAACCAAAGCTTTTCTAGCATCTTCTTTATGGCTTCAATCTGTATGAGCCATGGGACCTTTAGTAATGATAAAACACAATAGATTGTGTTTCAATTTGCTGACATTTATTGTCATTATTTGAGACCATCAGACTGTACCAGCTTGGATTGAATGCCTGTGTGGCCCAGCAGTTTGTTTCCAGCTGTGCCCATTGTCCTGACCTGGGAACTAAGGATGACAGTGGCTGTGTCCATCTTGGTCTTGTATGTTTTTCAAAATGGTTCTAAGGGATCATCACCTCAGATGATGAATTTTAGCTTCTTTTTGGTAGTGTGGCCTAAATTTCATTGAATGCAGAAAGCCAGCTTAACAAAGTTCTATTTATATCTTAATAGAGCTACTCACTGATTGGGTAGCTGTAGATTTGGTTGTCTGTATTATTAATAGGATTTGACCTAAGACTAAAGCCTAGGTTGTTCTGAGAACCCTTAACTTCCATTACTTCTAAACTTTGGGATTAAATCATCTTTCTGGTCTGAAGTCATATGATAAATTTTCAGAAAAACTGCTGAAGCAAGAGGCACGTTCTGCATTTCTTTCCACAGATCTATAATTTTAACTTGTGATACGCCTGAGTTTTTTCCCAAGGTCAAAGCTGACTTTTGATGGGAACAGCTCAGGCTGTGTCCTGTGAAGTTTGAGATTGACATTAGGGGAGTGCTGCCAGCTCTGAGGGAATGCTCTGCTGAGCTTTCTGTGTCTTGTCTCTGAAGCACATGAGGTCTACATAGATCTAGAAGTGTGCCATAGTTGTGCCTATTTTAGAAAGCAGCAAACAGCACGAGCTGCAAATTTAAGTTGGCAGAAGAAGCCTGGCTGTTAAGCTAAGGCTGTCAGAAGCTGCCACAATGTTGGTTGGATGCTTGATTTACCTGTCCTGCTAAGAATTAGAAAGATAAAGCTTCTCAGACCTTTTCAAAATACAAGGCTAAATAGTATTTTTTGAAATACATAGAAATCCTATATATTGGAGGCAGTCCCAGTTTCCATCCTAGTAATTTTGCTATCATACATGTGTTTTATATGGTTAGTAATTATGTATTTATTAGAGTGGTGGATGCTTTCAGTATGGCTGTTTGCATTGTGGGCATCAAAAAGCACAAATATTTCAGTTCTGAATTCTGTCTTCAATTCTAGTTACTTGTATAAACTATTTTTGAGACACTGCCTAAGGTATGGGTCAAATTCAGTTGGTAAAACATCTAATCCTCTCCTCCTTCTCTGTAGAAGTGGTTGTTTTCACTCATATATCCCAATACTGAGTTGCTTGCAAAAGCACAAGCGTGTTCTTTCAAGACAATGAAAGGTATTGAACCTGTCACTTCTGATAGTCCATGTCTATGCTGGTTACACTGTGCTTGTATAAAATGTTGTACTGCTTTACATTTGTTTAATAAAAAATAGTTTTGTTTTTTCCCTAAGTGAACCTGTGACTCTGTTTTAAGGAGTTGCTCATACATTGTTGCTTAGAGAGACCTTAGCAGTAGGTAAACAACAAACCTTGACATTTTAAAGAGATTCCTACCCTTAGCTTGCTTTGTGGCTCTGTGCTGTGGATTTGGAAGGCAAATCATGTCTCTTGTGCTGGAAGGCACAGGACTGAAATTTGGATAGCCCCTGTGAATTTTCAAGGGAAATCATTGTAACTGTGCCGTGGAAAAAAATATTACATGGACATTATTTCCATTGCATTGATATTATGGTACCATGAAGAATCAACACTTACTAAGGAACCAGGTTGGTCACAGGCAGCCTGGCATTTCACCTTGGCAGCAGTGGGGAGGGAGCACTTTGGGTGGGCAGTGGGAGCTGCCCATGCACAAACCATGGTACTGACCCATAAAAAGTCACCCTACGTGTTCCACTCCTTCCTGTCTCTAGGCTGCTTCCAACATGGCTCTTGAATCTCACTGTCTGTGTTAAAAATCTCTTTTTATCCATTTATTTCAACTTTTTATTGCATACTTCTGTGTAAGCATCCTGAAATGGTATGGCTTAAAGAAAGCAATAATGCAGTAAATGATTGGCAAATTTTAAAGTATAAATAATGTAATTATTATGATAATTGCTGTTATATTAATATTCCCTGTATTTTTACTGACTGCAGTTTATATAGTTTGTGAACTGTTGGAAGGAGATGTTGTCTCTGGCTTTGTGTCATAGGTAAACAGTTGTACTATTTTTAATCCCAATCTAGAAGATAACTTTAGGAAAATTTTGCCATATTTTGCAGAAACCTCTTTTTTGTGATCTTACCTTTCTTGATAGAATGTGTCACATTTATCTTCTCTGATGTCAGGTTCTTTTTGGTAGAATTTCATGATGCTATGCTAGTGCTCATATTTTTGTAAATGTATTTAGCTTTCTAAAGTATTTTTTGATCGATTGACTGCAAATCTCTCCCAAGAGAAGGGGATTTTCTTGTGCATGCAGAACTGGGAAGAGATTTGTGACTTGGGTAGGATTAGTCAAGAGAAGAGGAGTCTGAAATACCAAAGTCTGAATTAAATGTCCCTTCTGTTAGGTCACTCTGACTTTACATGTGTAAGACTTAATACATTTTGGGTTATTTTTGGCATTGGCATGAAGGGCTGACATTTGTCTGTAGATGTAAGAAAGGAAAATTAAAGGTTAATTTGTTTGTCATCTTTCTGTAAGTTTTGAAAATAATGTCTGGTCCTTAGCTTGTCCAGTGGCTCAAGGAGGGAGGGAAGAGTTGGGCTTGAAAAAATCAATTGCAGCAAAGCCAGTTTCCTGCTGCTACCTTCATGCCCCTGGCAGCCTAAATATTCCTGCTCTTGATTTTTGTTTCTCTCTGGATCGTATCCATGAGGAGTTTTCATTGCAAAAAGAAACCAAGATTTCAGCTGATGTCACCCATCAGATAAAACTTCACATGTAAAATACTTAAAAAAAAATTCCTAGAACCTAACCCTGGAAAAAATAGTTTTGTTTTTTTTTTTTTTTAATTTTATTTTTGCATGATAGGAAAAGGCAGCATGTGCTGGCACCCAAGCTGTGAGTGTGCAGCCCCACCAAGGAATCTGTGCAGCCCACAGTGACGCCTGTCCCAGCAGACCCCTGCCAGCAGCTGTCACTGTCACTTGCCAGTTCTTTGAACCTCTTTAAAGGTGGCATAACGTGGCAAAGAGATAACGTGCAGCTTTTTCCTCTAGAGGCAGGCTTAAGTTAATATTTCCCCAAGGCCATTGTTATGGGTAAGTGCAGCAAAGTGGAAAGGCTCTGGGTTTCTCTCTGCTCACCCATCTCCCTTTCCCAGCTGGGTAGGGAAGCTGGGGTTTGAGACAACTTTCCAATTTTTCAATTTCTGCGGCTTTCATCAGTTGCAATCACATGGATTCAGTAGGGAATTTAGAAAATATCTGTGACCCATTCCAGGTCACACTGATAGCACATGTCAGCTTTTGTATCCCCCAGTGACCTGAGAGCTGAATTGTTAGGGTGAAGATTATTTCAGTTCCAAGGCTGGTATTGAGTCAGGCTTCTTTACTGAGTATGTTTGTCTAGATAAACCTGCTCCAAGCCACACATGACAGTCCTCTTCAAAAGACATTGGGACAACCAAGTCCATCTTAAAAAAGTGTGACCAGAGTGCCCTGTGTTAGTTGTGTCCTGTTGCTCTCTGTTTGGAAGCAGCAGATTCCTGTGTTCATCTCTTTGTCAGCAGGTTTTGATCATTTCATCATTGCAGCCACTGCTGGTATAATTTAATTGTTGGGGCAGAGTGTATGTATAATGAGAGCTCTTGCAAGGAGAGGAGGAGCAGAGGCCACACTAGGGGTGCCTGCTGGGGACCAGCACAGGGTGGTTATGAGCTGTTGCTGAGCACTCTCCTTCCAGCTTTTTTGTTGTTAGAAGCTTTTGGATGGCATTGGCCTGTGTTCCTGAGGAGTCTCACAGTGGGCTGTGCCTGCACCATTGTGCAATGGGCCATTGCAGTCTCAGTGAGGAGTGTTTGCCCACCATCAAGCCAGATGAGCCTGCTGTACAGGAAAATGCAGGCAGGTGTTTCTTTGCAGGCATTCCTCCATGTCATGCAGCATTATCCTTTAACTGGGTGTGCAAGCACAGAAGCTGTTTCAGAGGCTGTATTTTAAAAAGTGCACTCCACCATTTTGATTTTACATTGTGGTTTAAGAAGTTGGTGAGGGTTATTTGCAGAGCTGTTGACGTGACCCCACTGTTGGAGCAGCAGGCAGCCCTGCTGTGCCTGTAGGAGAGGTCTGAGCAGTGCCTAACCCAGGTCAACAAGGTAAGGCACTGGCAAACTAAATGTCTTACTCGTGCCCAGAGTCTCAAGGAACCAGAATAGCTAATGCAAGGGATGCTGACTTATCAAAGGGCTGCAGCTACATGCTAGAGGATTATTTTTGCTAATACATGCTTGGAGTTTGTCAGGTTAATAAGGCTCTGCAACATCTCTTGTGAATGCACAGAAAAGTTCAGGAGACTTCATATTGCTCCTTCAGTTTGAAATGTGCAGCATTCATCTTTACAGTTTGGGATTCCTCATTTGTACTGCTCGTCATAATGTTTTAAAAATGATTCTAAAATTGATGCCTTAAAAGTTTGAGATTAATAATCTTCAGGTTCAAGACTAGCTGTACTATCATGCATAATCCAATTGAAGCATAAGGAACTATGTATTTTTATAAGAAAAGTTTATTCTGTAGTTAATAAAATCTACTCTTCCCCTAGAATTAAAATTCTGAAGAATATTTTTTGAAAAAGCTTAATTCAAATAAGAATATTTCGATTTCAGATTTTAACACTATTACTCAGAGTTGCGTTGCAATTATAGTTTTGGTCAGCTTTCTTATGCTGACACAGAAATTAATCAGTTATTCCTTAAACCCTCAGAGCCCTCTCATTTATGAATTATTGTGCTGCAGATTGTTAATGGAATATATTATACTGGAAGTTTTATCTCTCTCTGTCATATGTAATTTAATGCAAATAACCTGTAGATAAAATATCCTAGGACGTTAAATGTTTATTTGTGATAATAGTTCTGTTTATTCAGCTTGAGGAAACTGGAGATGAAGTTAAGAGTAAGTACACTTAAAAGGAAGCAAGTAAACATATTTTAATTATGATTTAAAGTAAAGTAAGCAAATAAGTCTAAAATGGAATGATAAAAGGTTGCTGTAGGTTGCTGCAGTGGTACATTAACATACTAAACTATTTAGAGTGTGACACATTTTCCACATCAGAATTAAACAAATAGCAGCTTAATACATTAATTCATTTCAGTGACATCTGCTCTGTCAGTTGCCTACGGGCTGGAAAACAAAGTATTATAGCAAAAGATACACAGATGGATCCAGCAGCTCAGGATTTGCTCCAAGGGATGGATTGGGGCCAGTTCTGGATCCCTTGGTACCAGCCATGTAGGTGAGATGCTTTTGGCCCCTGCCTTGGTTTGGTACAAGATTCTCAGCTGTGGGCATTGTTGCCTCTGCCCTATTTCCCCCACCACAGCCATAAAATCAGTGAGTGGAACCAAGAGGCCATTTCTGCTCTTTCCAAGGGGAATATCACTTGCTGTGGTACTATTTTTTTTTTTTTGTCTTCTCTTTTCCTGAATGTTTTTTCCTTTCCTTGGGGCTGTATTGGTGAGTGGAACTGCCCTGTCAGCTCTTCCCAACACCCTGGGAAGGTTATTTCAGACCAAAACTCATGTTATTGGTGTTCTTTCTTCAAAGCAAGGTATTATAGAGTATCTCTAGAATTATAAATAGATACATACAAATATTTTGTATTTTTTAAAAATATGCTATAGTATCATCAATTTACTAGAGAGTATACAAATAGAACCCAAAACCCTATGCATATCCCTGAGATCTTTAAATTAGGCCATGTACATTCACAAGAACATTAAGGGAAAGATCACAAGCAGTGCCATCCATAATCATAAACTGGAGCCTCTTTTTTACCATTTGCATATTTTTTATGTTGTTCGTACTGGAAAGGGATGGGAAGACTTTCCAGAATGTTAAAAACTTTTAACCTTTTTCTGCAACTATGACAACTAGAACCAAATTAATCTAATAAAAAACTAAAGAACAGATTGCTGCACAGTGACATATCTCTGAGGGATGGTACTTAATTTAAAACAAGTATTTCAGGGCTGTGATAGAACTTCGAGGCTTAACAATGCTTCTTATATTGCAGTCAAAACTCCCAGAGCTCCCATATGGAAGAGTCAGCCAAAATTCACAGTGCAGCCAGATTAGCAGTGTTAATCACATTGCCTGTTCTTTAAATTGAAAGGAACCTGGGCCGGGTGTAGAGGCTGGAAATTGGATACCTGTGCAGTAATGCCTGTGATCCTGGAGATGTATTGTTAGGTGGGGATTGGTATTTGTTGTCTCAACAAAATCTCTCCTTCTAAGGCAAATTGTAGTGTTGAAAGTGTAACTTTGTAAACTGCCTTGGTTTCTTTGTGTGTTTGGTCTGTGCATAGATTTAAAAACTGTTTGGCTGCTCTACTTCTGCTGTGAATTTTTGGTGGTGGGATCACCAAGGTCACTGTGTATCTAATATTTGGTTTATGGGGTTAGTCCTCGGGTTAGGCTGCTGCAAATCTATATGTTTGTTGTGACTGGTAATGCTGTGGGACAATAGATTAATTATGGCATTTGTATCTAATTAAACGCATTTATTTAGCATTTAAACATGAGTGTAATATTAGTTGCTCTTTTTTTAGAATCCAGTGGTCTAAAGCTAGATGTTCAGAGGAGAAATGTTGACACCCCCCTCAGGGCATTCCAAGTTCCAGATAGAAGAGTTTTCATTGTTACTTACAATACACGATACTGTGATGGAAGGTGGCTGTGTAAAAAATCCTGGATGGGCAAGATGCTGTGAGTTAAAGGTGCTCAGCAGCACTGAACCCTGGGCCAACTTTCAAATGATACAAAATACGGGTTTGGAAGGCTAATTTTAGTCACCCTGCTTAAAATCTGTGTCCTCACTGACCTGTGGTGGTGTTCATGTTAGAGGGGGATTTTAGAGAGATCTGCTTTGCTGTCGTGGCAGGGTCCTGGCTCTGGGAAGCAGTGGAGCTGGGCTCTGGGAGGCTGGATGGGCAGAGGCTGGAGGGACAGGGGCTCTGCAGGAGCCAGGCTCCTTTGGGAGGCTGGGGAGAGCATCAGTGTCCTCGTGTCCCACTGCTGGGCTGGAGAGAGCATGACCCAGGCTCTGCTCAGGTGCGTGGAGAAGGACGGGAATCAACCCATGGCAGCTTCCAGCTGGCAGGTTCTGATTAGGTGCAAGAGGGAACAAAATTCCTGAGAGGACTGTAGAGCATTGGAGCAGGGCAAGAGGCAGCCTTACATCCCTGGAGCTTTGAGATTTGGACAGGATGAGGCCCTGGGCAACCTGATCTGGTGGGATCTGTGCAGAGGAGGAGGCTGGACTGAATGACCTCCAGAGGTGCCTTCCAACCAACATTATTCTGGTTCTAAATTTAGCGTGTGGGAGTGCTAAATTGGACTTTGGCATGACTGAAATTACATTTAAAGCTAAAGCAGGACAGCAAGAAAATGCTCCTGGGACTCCTGTGCAGCACTTCCAAAAAACACACACACATTTCCAGTGGAAGCTCAGTTATTCTGAAGCACAGAGTTGCATGGTGCCTTTAAAACCAAAGCTGTGCCTCAGAGTGTGTGTGGTGCTTACATGGGCTTTGTAAGAGGTCAGATTTATTTCTAGAGGTCACAAACTGAGCAGCTGAATGGATTCGAGGCTCCTAACTCCCATTCTGTGACAGATAATTAAAAGATCTAATCTCTTGTACAGCTGACCTGAGAATAAATTTCTAATAGTCTGTGGATTTGCTGCCCAGCAGAGTATACAGCTTCTCATTATAATTTAATATGTTGTTAGTAAAGCTAGGCCAATTTTGAGATAGTGTCTTGATTTAAAGTTGAATCTTGGGACCGTTATTTTCTTTTTGAGTGAATGTAAAATATATAAGAAATTCCTAGATCAGAGAGGTATAATCTCAGTAGTATAAAACTGTCTGTAAAATGATAGCAAAACATACTGAGAAAAAGGGGCTCATATTTAAAGACAGAGCAATTTCAAGTTTAAAAAAGCAAACTTTCTTTTATTAAATTTTCTAATTATGTCCATACCTAATCATACAACCAATAAATGGATTTATACGTGCCAAAGTTGAGGTTTAGCATATAAGTATTAAGGCTTTTGAGTAGGTCTGAATGTGTTTGAAAGGTTTGGATCAGTACTTTAAATAAAATTAATGAAATCTTACTGTGTGAGTAGAATAATAAACTTTAAAGTCATTGTTATAATTCAACCTTTGTACAAATGTAATCTCGCTGATTGAAAAGAGGACATAAAAAATGAATGGACAACTCCATCTCAGTAGGTTTCAGAGTGATAACGATGAGTTTATTTTCTGTCTTTTTCCAATTTCTGGTAATTATTAACAGACCAAATGTGGAAGTGGGAAATCTGTCAGTCTGCTGGAGCATCTTTGGGGGCTGCTGCTATAGTGCTGTGAGTTGGACACTTGGGCTGTCTGGAGCACACAGAGATGACTTGCAGCAATTTTCCTTTACCCTTACCTGATGCTAAGTGGAACTCACAGCAGAAATTAACCTAATCAATTTCTAAATAAGTGTTGATTGCACCACCCTAGCAGACTGTCAGTAATGGGGCTCAAGGCAGGAACTGGGTGGCAGATTTGACCTGCATTTGGAAAGGAAGTTAAATAGAGGTTTAAAAGAAGCAAACTAGTGAAGTGCAGTAGAAAACATTCTTGAATTAGAGGTCCAGGGATTGTGCTGCTTTCTGAAGAGACATTCTGAATGGCCTTGTGTTAGTGATGTATTTCTAAATCAAGATAATATTATATTAGGAATAGAAAGCCTCCATGACACTATCTTTACAAAAGAATATTTATCAAAGAAATCCTGTATTTTTACACATCAATTGTAGAATGACACATTATTATTAATTTTTTTCTGAGTGGTTAGCTAGTCCTTGGGGCAGTTTTTATTATTTTGGTTAAGAGGAAGAATTGACAGCAGGTATTCCTTGCAAAGTTATGTTTTCTCAAGCAAATAATATGAAGAAAGGCCTATTTTGTGTGGATAGCAGGGCCCAAGATCAGGCAGAGATCTCCTGCTATTTCTCCACTCTACAGAACCTGTTGTTGCTTCTACTATTGAAAATAGTAGTTGGTGGTGTTTGTGTTTCTCCTCGTCCTTTTCTTTCCTCAGTACCACATCTTTGTTGGCCAGCAGTTCCCAGGTATTTGTATGCAGGGGTTTTCTATTGTTTTGCAAATCTGCCCCTAAAAGAGGCAGCTTTGTTGTTTTTTCTTTGTTTTTCTTCTTCTTCCTTTGTTTTTCACTTAGCCTGTAAAGTTTTGATATGAGTCTACATTAAAGATACAGTTTGCACATTTATTTAATATTCGGTTATATCCTGAACTTGTATAATGAACATCTGGAAGTAAGAGTTTGTAACATTTTGAAAATAATTAGAAAGAGAATTTCTTCTTTCAGTGCCTAATTTTAAAGCTAGAAATTAAAGATGTTTCATTTTTATTATGCAATGCCACACATTGTTAATTTTTGCCCAAGAGAAATGCTTAAACAGCTAAATATTACATTTTTGCTTTGAATAGAATATATTTGCACATTGTTTCATATACAGTGTTCTCACTGAGTGACTTTTTTTGGGAATTGCTAACTCTTCTGATGAAATTTGCATTGCTATTGGCAGTAGCATTTCAGGAAACTGTAGCAAACAAATGAAAGGCTGAACTGTTACCTGATCTCTCTACTTGTATAAAGCTCATGTTTACATAGAGGGAAGAACTGAAAACTTGTTCCTTTGAAGATTACAGCTCCACAGGAAAAGATGCCATGTCAGTCTCACAGTGCTGTGGAAGTATGAAGGTGCATAAAAGCATTGTTGATGTCAGCTCAGTGGTGCAGTGCATTAAAACCTGCCTGCCCTGGGCTCCAGCAGGGTGTCAGGCAGGGAACCTGTGGCATGAGGGGGTCATCGAGCTTGTATGGCTTGGAGCATAAGTGGAATTCATTGTTCTGTGCCAGACTGAAATTCAGAGTTTTCAATTCTGTTTCAGCTCAGCGTGGGAAGAGAACTAAAATTGAGATAGCAGAATTTTTAATGCTTAGTGATACAGCAAATGTTGCTAACAGAGGCACTTTAAGAGTTGGGACTGATTTGTGATTGACAGTATGAAAAATGTTGTCAGAGTGAATGAGTCTGAAGCTAGGTCAGGTTGAGGATTTCTGCAAGTCATGGTGGCTAATTGAGTTTTCTGCTTTTGGCACCCAAGGTCTCATTGTTGGGTGAGCTAGCTGGTTGTCATAGAGAGAAGCATTTCCACAAGATGTCATGTTTTCCACAGCCCCAGTGACAGTTGTAGCTAAAATTACTGCAGGGGTAAGGATTGGATTGCATTAAGGAATTGTTCCTGTTTCTCTGTTTGTTTGACACGTTAACCCTTACTATGTGCTTTTCCTAGCTCTTATGTAAGAAACTGTATTGCTGGGATAATTCAATTATCATATATATCATATAATTTTTCATACCCTGTGGAACCCATCAGTCTTTTCATGGAATTGCATATCGTGCTTTGAATATGAAATTAATACTCATTTCTTCCACCTTGGTCGGTGTAACTTTATTAGACTATGTTTTCCTTAGGTTCCTCTCTCAGTGCTACAAACACATCTGTATTTTAAGTGATTACCTTGAAAAGCAAAATAACTCCTTGAAATTCAGGCCTGTTTCTGCAGAAACTCTACTAAAATGAAGAAGTTTTAAAGTCCAGATAATGATAGTGTTTAGCAGTACAGAAAAACAAGTCATACAGGAGAGAATGTTGATTTCATTCATTACAAAAGCAGAATTGTCCTTTAATTCATTGAGAGCAGGGCTGTCACTCCAAGTGATAGAGAGAAGTGGGATGTGATAGAAAGGGTATTTACTATGAGTCATCATTTGCTTTAGGAGTATTTGGACTGGGAGGAGATTTATCTTTGTTTATCTTCTGTTTTGGAAATAAACACTGGAAATGTGCTGTGGTACTGTGGATCACTTGCTCTTTAATGTGTTGCATTAAACTAAAGTTGAGCTTCCCTTTAATGCAAATTTATTTTTCTGTGATGGTCTGGGAGTAGATCAGTGCCAGACTGGGCTCTGATGCTCCTTTGGTACATGGTCAGCATTGGGAAGGGTGAGCACTGCACAGAGGTGTTGCAGCCCTGGGAAATAGCAAGGGAGACACTTCCTCCAACAACCTGATGGAAGGAATGTTTGGAGAAACTGTGTGCCCAGGAGAAGGGAGATGTCCAGGAGAAAGACTGAAGTTGGGAAAAGGAGATGTTAAGGGCAGAAGGGCAGTCAGGGAGGAGCATTCGTGGGGAAATAGAGCTAAATTAGAAGTAAATGGACCTGGCTGTAAATAGACTGGCCATGGGCCATTGTCCTGCTCTGGAGGAGCCCAGCACTTCATGGCCATAGCTTATCCTCTGTTCTTAAACTGTGGGGGGTTTGGTGGGGCTGCACTGGGCTCCTTGCTGGCTGTGTGTGGGCACATCCCTGCATCCCATGGTCCCCCAGATTTGGCTGTGCACAGTTTGTCCTGCTTCTACGTAAAGCCAACCTCTCAAAGGACAGCTGTCAGCACAAAGACCAAACCCATCAGGTGCGGGTAGTGGAGGGGAGCCTGAAGTGCTTGAGGTGGGAGGACTGTGCGTGCAAGCAGCCTCAGAGGCAGGCAGCCACAAGAAGGGGATGTGCTGGAGTGGTGTGGCAGGAGCTGGCTCCTTGAGCAGCTGTGTCTGTGCTGGCCCAGGAGCCCAGGTCTCGCTGCAGGGGGATGTGGTCACGGGCAGCATCCTGCCTCTGCCCTCCTAGGGGCTGTTATTAGAGACCAGAACTGGTGGGATTATTGCAATTGGAGCAGCCTGCAGCCGCATGGAACTCCTGGTTTCCTTGCCCTTGGGAGGGGGAGGAATGACCTACATCTGCCCAGGGGCTGTCAGGCTCCACATTGCAGTGACTTGCCAGGCTTTTCTCTGTTAGAGACAGAGATAAAGGCTTCTCTTGAGACACAGGGAAGTAGAGGGTCTTAGTGTTCACCAGGCCTTGGCTACAATTTTAGATTAATTTTATGTTTTGTGTAGAACCAGGTTCAGAGGCTGGATGGGATCTCCTGACCCCACTACTGTTCGCTTGACACAATAAAGATACTTCGTATTTCAACCCTGATTTCATCAGGGGAGAGAGGTTAGTGTGGAGTTTGACATTGGATTTTCATCTGTCCTTCACTGAATAGCATTTCTGTACATTACCTGGGGAAAATGCTGTACAATATGTTTCTTTTTATAATACATGATTTTATCAGATGATGTTGCTGCTTCCCCTTCTGTCTGTAAAAGATGAATATAAAGCTTCAGAACAAAATATTTATTTTGAACTTGAATTCATTTGCTGTTTGAATGAGGTAGTGGTTTGCAAATTAAGCAACTCAAAACTGGGTCCAAAAGCATGTTGTATAAATACCCCAGAAATGTTCCTGTTGGTCATAGAACTGTGCAAGCTACTTCACTGTAGCTGAGGGCTCTGGGGTCATGTTTGTGTGAATGTAACACGTTTCTGCTATGAATGCAGTGTCAAGGAATAATTCATTGCAGAAATTGTGTAGCCTGAATGTGAAAAGGGAGGCAGCGTGCTGGTGTGTCCAATGGGGATGAAGCAGAATTTAGATTTGTATGGGTGTAACTGAATCTAAGTAGAAATTCTTACACTATGACAAACTCACCAAAGATAGCTGATTTGCACTGTTTGAGATAGTGTGAGTTTAGCACCAGAACTTCAGTAACATCAATATCTATGTATATTTGAATTAAGTCTATGATTGCAATAAAACAAGAGCTAATCCCTTTCTAATGCCAAAATAAGCAGAGCAAGTAAAAGCAGGAGTTCAGTTTTATATTTCAAAGTAATTATTATAGACATAAAAATGTCTAAAAAATTAGTAAATTATATTAATTAATATATAACATATATATCTTAAAATATATCAGTAATGATTGGGGGTGATACATTGCAGCTTGGCTAGCCAAATGAACTACTGCTTTCTGTATTATTTTATCTTGCTTCTGCTTTTTGGTGTTGCTGTAACAAGCAGGCATCATTGTTGTTATTATTACTCTGCTTGTACCAAGGAACGGAAAGACAAATGAGCCATGGAAATTCCTTCTATGCTGTTTTTCCCCAGTTGCAAACATTTGCTCATTTCCACGCCAGGGAATGTGCTTGTCCCCCTCCCCTGTTGGAGGATGCAGATGGAGCAGATGCCAGTGTGAAGAGTGATGCAGAGCAGGGTGCACCCAGCAGGTGCTACAGACCTGGGGGACAGGAACAGTGACAGCTTCTGGTATTGGGTCACAGCTCTGAAAAAAAGAATGCCCTAAAGATGAGGGGACTGGCAGGAATATGGTTTGGGTAACTGGCAGAGGTGCTAGAAGTGATCATCAGACAGCCAGGGAGTGCAGAACAGTAACAGATATAGAGTCCAGTGATTTTCTTAAAGTTGATTCTTAAGATTTTGGAGCTGCTTACAGTAGAATTAAGCAATAAAGAATATCCATTAATTTAGACACGCTCCAAGAAAAAGAATAATCTGCTTTGTTTTTGGTATTAAAGTGAGCTCAGAGACATAATTGCATTTCAGATGATGGGAGATTGTAACCTCAGGCAAGCAGGGAAAAAGGCTGAACTTTCTGGTTGTGATGACCCAACTGTTAAGATCAAAACTTGACAGAATTAAGAAATGAATGCTGATGAATGTTTTCCACCCTGCTCAATAATGGTTTTGCTGGTGGACTTTACTGGGAACAGGGTTAAGTGTAACAGCATCACATTTCCAATTATGACTTCTTTTTACTTTCAAAACAGTGCTCCACGTTGTTGACAAATTCCTCAGTGATTATCAATCAAAATGAATGTATTTAAGTAGGATTTGGATCTGACCTGCTGCTTTGCAGCTACATCCCTTCACAGAGAATAGGATTTGGAAAGCAGGCAGAAGAATGTTCTCTGGCATGGTCAGTGTGGGCTGAAGGCAAGGATTAGAGTGCTGGGAGCTGTGTGTGTGTGTGCAGGACACAGTGCTGCAGATGGAGATGGGTCTGAAATCCCCACTCCCCCTCTGGGGCAGATTTCTTCTTCAGGGCTTTTCACTTGGGATTTGAGGTCCAGATCCTAAATATGACTTCCAGTGTCTCTCTCCTTCGCAGAGCTGAGCAGAGCTGTCTGTGCAAACACCAGGGTTGGACTTGCAGCTGCTTGGGCCTCTGAGGAAGAGGAATTTGCACCCATGGTTCTCTGTTGGATCTATTGGTGTAAAACTCACCTTGCCACTCGTTCAGGTGGCCCCAATCTGAAGATGGTAGTCAGCTTTTTTTCACAGGGTGGTCTCTGCATGGCCCATCTCTAAACTGTCCTGGCTGTGCCATCACCATAGCTGGACTGAGCTGCAGGGTTTGTGGAAAGCATCCCAGGCTTGTGGGATGAGTGTATCCATCAGATGTGACAAGGATTCAGAAAGGTCTCTATGGTCACAGAGTTGTTTCTGGAAAACAAGGAAGGGAACTCTTCAAGTGGAAACTTCTCAGATCTGCTGAGTGACACTGAGTAAAGCACTCAGTACCCACACTCACAAAGGACACAAGCTATGAACAAGAACACACAGCTGTTCCCACCACATGTGGAAGCCAAAGGTGCTTTCCCACAGTCAGCCATGGACAGCTGGGAAGTGGGAAGTGAAAAATCAGCTTGCCCTGCCTTTGGATGTGTTGAGAAATTTCCAGCCTTGCAGCTTTGGGCTTATGTGTGTGGCATTCAGGCACATGAGTTCTCTTAGGCATAGACCTCTTGCCTCTCAAAATGTCCCATTTTGGGGGGGATGATGGGGGTGGGGTTTTGAATTTTATTTTCTTGAAAGAAACTCTCAAAGTTATATTTATTGATTCTAATTAAAATACATGAGAGGTTGAATCTTTTTTTTTTTCTGGATTGCACCAACCCACATCATCATTTGATAACTTTGTGTGATAGGTAGCTGGTGATTGCAGATTTATGACAATGTATGCATAACTTCTTAGAAGACAGGAATGCAGTGAAGGACCTTTAAGTCTGTCTAATTCTTTAGGTAACACTTCTGTTTATTCTCTATTTGAGCACTTGAAATTTCCATTGATTAAAAATCCAGACAATTTAATTTTATATATAAAACAATGATAAATTAAAATTTAGTAATCTCTTTCTCTCTTTGGGTGCATGAAACATCAGCCCACACAGAAGAATCCTCCCTTAAAAACCTTCTCTATGCCTTCTTTTAGTCCCAAAAGAAATACCCAAAAATTTTCTTGGCATCTTTGCAATGCCTGTCATCTTTCTTGCACCACTCACAATCCCCTAAATGCCAAATTCACATTGTAATTTAAATCTTCTGTATTCAAATATATAAATGAGTTTTTCTAACTCTCATGCTTACCTCCTGTGATTTTTGGCCAGACCAACTGATGTTTATTGCCTTGTTCTGCTTCTTTGATTTCCCTCCCATAAAATGCTGGGCTTGGGTTCTAGTTTTTTCCTGGGTGGTTCTTGTTACAGCACCTTTTCTGTTGCAGCCAGGATGCCTTCCCTTATTACAATGCATCCCATTTTCCTAGCTCACCACTGGGTGTACAGTTTCTCTCTTGCTTTCTGAAGTCCTTTCTGTGACAGGTCCCTTGTAGTGCCTGACCTTTTAGAAATGAATACCTTTTGTTAATTGCTTGCCATATCCTTATTACATGACAGGTTTTCTCTGAGCTAAATTGCAGTCTGTGACCTCTACTTGAGCAGATCTTTCCTTATCTGAGATGTGGCAATCCCCATGAGTTTCCCAAGGCCAGCAGGGTCCCTGCATGGCAGGTTCTTTCCTGAAGGTGTGTGGCCTGTGGGACCATTGCTGTGGCTCTCATTGTCTCTCTGCTGCTAACCAGACCTATCCCTTTATCCTCTGGGTTACTTTGCAGACTGAATTCTGGATGTGCTCTCACCTCATCACAGGGCAGGGTTTGTTTTTTTTTCATTTTTTAAAGCATTTTCTTGCACCCTGTTTTTTGGGTTTGATACACCACTGTTTCCCATTATAAAATCTCTGCTAAAGGCTTTGTAGGGTTTCTGTTTGATTTCTGCTCACTATTTTGGGTGCACAGTTTTCTGAAGAATATTAGATAATACTTTCATTCCAGTTGAACAGAGAAGCACAGGGGGCTGATGCCAGCTTTGGTCTGGATCTAGGTCTGCCATAGAGAGGTCCCCATTGGAAAAAGGAGCTGGGAGTGGGAAAGTTCTGCTTTCAATCATCCAGCTTGCTGGCCAGCAGTCAAGGGCTGTCATCATGGATTTCAGGGCTGAAGGAAGCTCTTTATTCCCAGGAGATAGCAAGGAGCAGAGTGGGACTCATGACCCAGTTACCTCTGGAGCAAACACAGCTGCCTGCTGTCAGAGCTCAGGATCCTCAGTCTGATTTTTCCTGCTTCATAAATATGCAGGATTCACAGAATCAGAGTGGTTGAGGTTGGAAGGGGGCCTCTGGAGTTCATCTAACCCAAGCTCCCTGCTAAGGCAGTTTCTGTAATTCAGTGCCTTCAGAGCCCTTGTGTTCAGAGCCTTGTCTGCTTGTGTTTCAATTAAAGATGACTGTGCACGTGGCTCATTGCTGCAGTTAATGAGGAGTGTTGTCTCCTGCATGGACTTGAGGATGGAGGTGTTTGAGAGCCAGAAGTTTAAACTCAGGCTGTTTCTGAGCAGGACAAGTTTTGGTGGCATGCAACAGGTCACTGAGGGCAGAGTTGGGTGGTTTTGCAAGTCCCAGCAGAAATGGGATTCATGCAAGAGAGGCTGGGCAGAAGGTTGGAAGACATGAGTTTAGTTGTACAGGCATTATTTACCCAACTCATTGACTTTTCCTGCTTGTTTTCACTTCTGCCTTGGGTTTGTCCTTTTTTGTGTCTGTCACAAATGCCTGGGGACATGGCCATTCAGCACTTGTTCCAAATTCAGACCCAGCTACTAGGAATACATCAGTTCAGTTAATACATTGTGATAGTTGAAAGGAAACATTTATTACTTAATTTTTTTTTGTCCAAGTGATAAAGTATTACCAAAATCTGTATCATTATATATAGAGGTATATTTAATTTAATTGCATTTTTTATTATAGAATTGAATATCCTGAGATGGAAAGGACACACACTGATCCCTTGCAGAGCATCATCCCCAGGAGTCACACCATGTGCCCAGGAGCATTGTCCAGACTCTTGAACTCTGTCAGGCTTGATGCTGTCACCTCTTCCCTGGGGAGCTGCTCCAGTGCCCAGCCACCCCCTGGTGAAGAACCTTTTTCTAATATCCAACCTAAACCTCCTCTGACACAGCTTCAGGCCATTCCCTGGGGTCCTGTCACTGTCACCACAGAGCAGAGCAGTGCCTCTCTTTGTTTGTGATATTATCCCCAGTAGAAGATCCAAATTATCACTTAAACTGGATCAAAACTACCAAAAACAAAAATAAGATGAAGCAGCACTGCAACCAGTTTTAGCAACTTCGAAGAAAATGCATCTTAAAATGTAGTGAGAAAATCTGTGAGCTATGATGATTACCTGTATTTTGCAGCATTTTCAAAGCAAAATTCATTAATTAGAGATTATTTATGAAAAGTTAGTATCCTAATCAGTATTGAGACTAGACTCTGTAGTCCCCATTTGCTGTTAAACAGACGTATATACAGTTGGGTAGAAACTGGATGAGCCACTTAAAATCCAGGGACATAGTTTTATAAAATCACAAAGGCTCCTGTGTTTGAAGGAACCCATGAAGATTGTTGAGTTCAGCTCCTGACTCCACACAAGGCAACCTAAAATTTAAACCAATATGCCAATCCCAAGCAACATAAGAGTTTGCTGCAAGCTAACAGGTATCTGTTAAATATTGCAAAGTCCCTGAATCTCAGGTGGTATTATAACTCTGATTTTTTTTTTTAATTAGAAAATACTTCCATATTTTATAGTGGAGAACAAACTACATTATTTTACGTTTAATAATATAATTGTTCCAAAACCTTTTCAGAGACAGACTGTGGAAAAAAGCTTGAAACAGGCTTAGTGAAGTGCAGGAAGAACAGGAATGGAGTTAGGCTATGTACTGTCACCTTCCTAGAGTCATAGAATTCTATTGCAATATCTCAGACTGGAAGGGACCCACGAGGATCATCAAGTCTTAACTCCTTTTTCCTTGCAGGAACTACCTAAAACTAAACTATAACCAGTCCAGTTACTGCTGACATTCACTTCAGCTTACACTGGGGAAGAGGGCAGTGAGTACAGGAAAATACTGAGTTAATTAGGAATAGGTCTGAAATATTTTTAAAATGTCCTTTATAACTCATGGTACCACAGGTTATAAAGATTTTGCAGCCAACCTGATGCTTTCAGAGTGGCCTAAATTCGTTGCTGTCTGGTTTCTATTTGCAAAGATGTTAGTGACAGCACTGACCTGGGTAATGTAACCTTGGAAAAACCAAACCTGAAACAGGGGATGGGTGAGAGCACTGCTGTGGCTACCAGGACTTCACTTGAGATTTTAAGAGGAGCCAAGTGCCCTGTCCTTTTCTGTGGCCAGGGCAGTGTGCTGTTATTGAAACAGTGGAGTTGCAGGTGTTTGGTCTGTGTTGATTTGGGAAATCAGGTTAAAGCTATGGTTTTCTGGATCATTTGCAGCAGAGGGTCTCTGATCTCTTGGCTGTGCTGCTGTCACTGCTGTCCCTTGTCACACTCCCAGCCAGCCCATCATGCTGCTGAGGTGCAGTGGCCTCGTGCTTCGTGCCTGTGAAGCTCCTGAGTGGTGATGGAGTTTCTGGGAAACACCACGAAAACCCTCTGAGCTCCTCGGGTGAGATTTCTCCTTTGCTCTACCCAAGTGCTCACACCTCAAATAAATATAAATGTATACAGATATTTATAAATACAGATGTAAATACAGATCAGTGCACTGTGTGGCTGCATTATGATCATACAACCCTAAAATGCAAGTTACCAAGTGTTTAGCCTGCAAAGCCTGGCACTACTGTGTTAGAGTGAAAGCCCTTTCACTTTTCCTGCCTATTAATTTGCGTGCCTTCAGTGTTGCTATTTAGCAAAGTGCCTTTTGTGTTTCTGCCAAGCTGAAGTAGCTGCTGGGAAAACCTAAGTAGGCCAAATCCTGCAGATATCTGGAGAGCTCAGCCAGGGTGGCTGATGGTGATCCAAAAGAGTGTGAGGATGGATTTGGCTTCATGCAGGCAGCACAACAATATTGAACAAAATAAAAAACTGGCAAAGGAGTTTCATGTCAAAAGGCAGTTGCTGCAAGATAATGCATATAGATTTTTTTTAAATTGAGTAGCTCATAGTTGTGATTCAGAGCCTGGGATCTTCAGATCTGTGCTCTAGGTCTTAGACCATGTCAGCTGAGGGCTATTTAAAGTTAGAGAACGTGTCTGGCATGGCCCAGACCAGTGGTGTACTCACCATATAGATTTCTGAAGTCAGAGTCCTTATAGAAACGCTCATTCTGTTCCCATGCAGTGCTTTAAATAGCTCAACACATCACTGCTATTCCAGTGATACACATGCCAGCTCCATACAAGCAATCAAGAGAGGTTTTTGGCTGCCAGGTGTCTCACAGTGAGAGCATCTCACTGCTTTGCATCATCTCCTCCTGACATCACTGCTGTGCCCTCCTGCACCAGGGGAAGGGAGTTCTGTGTTTGGGGGACGTCTAGAGGGCTTCCCCTGCTACCTCAGCCTGCATTTGTATTTTATGACAGGGAGTTTGCAGGCTTTAGTCCTCTCAGCCTCTGTGCCCAGGCGCCAGCAGCACCCTGCGGTGTCACTGGTGCAGACCCCCCTTGGTGGCACGTCCTCCCTCCGGGGTGCCACCCGGCCGTGGCAGTGCTCCTCTCCTGCAGGACGCTATTTTTGGGCGGGGTGACGCCGGGCTGGCGCTGCTCCCTGTGCGGGGGCGTGCAGGAGTCATCCGAGCCCGCCCGGGCTGCGGCGGCGATCCTGCTCCCTCTGACAGGAGAGCTCCGGGCGATCCCCTCACGGAGGGACGGGGCGCAGCGATGCCTGAGGATACAGGTACAGCGGTGCCCGAGGGTACAGGTACAGCGGTGCCCGAGGGTACAGGTACAGCCGTGCCTGAGGATACAGGTACAGCCGTGCCCGAGGGTACAGGTACAGCGGTGCCTGAGGGTACAGGTACAGCGGTGCCTGAGGGTACAGGTACAGCCGTGCCCGAGGGTACAGGTACAGCCGTGCCTGAGGGTACAGGTACAGCCGTGCCCGAGGATGCAGGTACAGCGGTGCCTGAGGGTACAGGTACAGCCGTGCCCGAGGGTACAGGTACAGCCGTGCCTGAGGGTACAGGTACAGCGGTGCCTGAGGATACAGGTACAGCCGTGCCCGAGGATACAGGTACAGCCGTGCCTGAGGGTACAGGTACAGCCGTGCCCGAGGATACAGGTACAGCGGTGCCTGAGGGTACAGGTACAGCGGTGCCCGAGGGTACAGGTACAGCCGTGCCTGAGGGTACAGGTACAGCCGTGCCCGAGGATACAGGTACAGCGGTGCCTGAGGGTACAGGTACAGCGGTGCCCGAGGGTACAGGTACAGCCGTGCCCTGAGGGTACAGGTACAGCCGCGTGCCGAGGGTACAGGTACAGCTGTGCCCGAGGGTACAGGTACGGCGATGCCCGAGGGTACAGGTACAGCCGTGCCCGGGGATACAGGTACAGCCGTGCCCGGGGATACAGGTACAGCCGTGCCCGAGGATACAGGTACAGCGGTGCCCGAGGGTACAGGTACAGCCGTGCCCGAGGGTACAGGTACAGCGATGCCCGAGGGTACAGGTACAGCGGTGCCCGAGGGTACAGGTACAGCGGTGCCCGAGGATACAGGTACAGCAGTGCCCGAGGGATACAGGTACAGCGGTGCCTGGGGATACAGGTACTAGCGGTGCCCGAGGGTACAGGTACAGCCGCGCCTGGGGATACAGGTACGGCGGTGCCTGAGGGTACAGGTACAGCGGTGCCCGAGGATACAGGTACAGCGGTGCCCGAGGATACAGGTACAGCCGTGCCCGAGGATACAGGTACAGCGGGGCCCGAGGGTACAGGTACAGCGGTGCCCGAGGATACAGGTACAGCGGTGCCCGAGGGATACAGGTACAGCCGTGCCCGGGGATACAGGTACAGCGGTGCCCGAGGGTACAGGTACAGCGGTGCCCGGAGGGATACAGGTACAGCGGGATGACTCCGCGGTCAGGGCAGCCTGGACCTGAAACCACTTGTTTGTCATCTGGGGCTCTGGTAACTAAACCACTGATGCTGCTGTCCTGCGGGCAACAACTCTGTGTTTATGTGGAAACGCAGCAGAGTGGGAATGTGGTTAAATATTCATTGTAAATTATGCTTTGTGTTCTTTTAATTATATGAGTGATGATTCGGATATGAGAATGACTCTGGTAGTTAGCTGACATCTCAATTTGAAAACTCCCCTCGTTCTTTTAAATTGAAATTGACTTCAGAGTTTATATTGGACTATAATGGGAAAAAAGTCCCTATTTCTTCATGCAGATATCTTGGACTGTTGTTTCTGTATCCTATCTCACTGCAATCTAGCTAGACCTGTACAAAAATAGCCTTTGCAATGCTGCAGTAGCAGTTACTCCAACTCAGCAGAGATTTTTATGGACTTTTTGTGTTTGAATTCGGTAAATATTTTATTATAGTAACGAGGGCAGGAGGTTAGCTTGTGCTAGGTTTGTTTATGTGATGTGAATTTCACACAGAGCATGTGGTGAGATTTGAAGCTCTTGTGTGAATACTCAGGCTGTGTTGCACCTCTTGTGCATGGTTTATTTAAATCCTGCTGCACAACACCTCTCTTTTGCCTCTGGTCCCATAAATTCTGTAACTGGCATTAAAAGCAGAGGTCACCTCAGTTGGCTGTGTGGCTGTGGGTTTCTGGTTTGGTGATGAGTAGGAAGTGCTGGAAAAGGCATGCCTTGGAAAGGCACTGTAGGAGGGGTTGCTTGTATGTAGTAGAAGCAGGTGTACATTTCAAAAAGGAGCTCTTGAAGTGTTTTACTTAGTAATTTTGGACAATGTGAAAGAATTGAGACCTATTAATGTAGAGATTTATTGAATTTGGTGAATATTTTCTCTGACAATACAGGTACTAAAGAGAAAGGTAACAGTGCTTTGCTGTAGGAGCCACCAGAGGTCTTGGAAAGAGCAGTGAGCACTTCTGGGGGGTGCCTGGACCCTCTTGGTGCAGAAAAGCACTTTTGGGAAAGACAGGCAGTGAGTTTGTGTGCTGGCCTCTGTGTGGCCAGCTGGGGGGCTCAAGGGACCATGCAATATGGACATTGGCAGCAAAACTTCCTTCCCTTTATCCTCCTGGTCTTCTGGTTTCTCATGGGACATAGAGAAGAGCAGGGCATTATAGTGGGAATGCAGTGTAAAGCAGGGAAATACATTTGTAAAGTCATTTAACACAAGATGCTAATTGAGAAGTAGGATAAACCAGGTCACCACCAGTGATTTCATATTCTGTTTTAGAATATCTAGCATGTCCACGCCCCTTAGGCAGGGCTGGGGCCAGGGACTTGCTCTTCCCCACTGCTGAGTGGGGTTGGCAGGATGGGTGGGAAGAGCTTGTGGAGTTCCCATTACACAATTATTCATTTTCCATCTTTTCTGTGGAAAGGACCAGTGGGGTCTCAGGACTCTGCAAGGCTCCATAATGAACCCCTGGTTCTAAGGAAAAAAAAATCAACCTCCTTATCTAAATTAAACGTACAGCTGACATGTAGTTCTCTGATCACTGCATGCATTACTATATTTTGTATTTTTGTGTTACCCTCACATCAGCACAGCTCCTCCTCTCTGGATTTTAAAGCACAGACACAGGACAGGGAGAGAGCAGGGGCCAGCTCTACAGTGGGAATAAAGCTCCACTGGGATATTTAGAGGCACTTAAATGCTTCATTCCTATGTTTTCATCTGGATGTTTTTTAATTCAGCTCTGAGTATTTTGAATCAGTTGACACAAGAAGGGTTTGTTAAAACAAGAATTTAAACTCCAATCTCTAATTCCAGCAGTACTTGTGTGCATCTCCTTTAATCCTGCTCCAGGAAGATTGCAAATTTAATTCCCCTCTGGGCTGCTGAGAGCCTCACCCTCCCCAAATCACTTGATACAGCATGTCAGCAATCAATAATTCTGTCCTGTTTCTCAAATGCTGAGTGAGTAAATGGCGTTTGGGTCTCATATTTGGTTATTTTGATTTTTAGTAACCACTTCTAGCTATAGAGACTAAAGGTTTCACTATCAACACAAAGATAATTTGCTGGTAATTCCTTCCTGCAGAATAATATCCTTTACCAGTGCTGTGTGGTTTTGTTTCAGAGTTGGAATGTGGCCTTTGTCTTTGTTGAAAAAGCTGGACATTATTATGAACTAAACAGCTGGTAATTATAGTTTTAAATATTGATGTCTTTTCCTCTCAAAAGTATGTTTTCATCTCCTGAAGCAAAAGCTTATGGATTTATAGAGGAGCCTTTAGTGCTGATAGTTGCTAAAGAAAATGGTTGTGCCTTTTCTGCTGATGGAGGCTTGCTGTTGCAGGCCAGTGGTGCTGTATTTGAGCCTGAAATGAAAGGCTGTCACTTTTTTAACCCAACCTCCAGAACACAATTAAAACAAAACAAAACAACCCACAAAAAGGACAGGGAAGGTGCTCCCCAGCCCCTAGGCCCTTTATTTTTCCTTTCATTGCTACCTTTAGGCTCTGGTTCTGCACTAGCCTTCCAGCTATCTTGGTGAGGAATTACTGCTTTCCCTACATTGAGAGGTAATTAGAGGGATTGCAAATATTAGAAATAAAATTTCTTTTCACATGACTCCTGTCTATCTACTCAAATTACACCTTTCTTTCGATCACAGTACTCTTTAAAATGTCTGTGTCACAGAAGGACAGGTTGGATGGGGCTTTGAGCCATGTAATGTAGGGGAAGGTGTCCCTGCCAATTCAGGGGACTTGGAACTAGGTGAACTTGAAAGTCACTTCCAACCCAAATAATTCAAAGATTCTGAGATTATAATATCAAAATGTGCCATTTAGCCCTTTATCATTTTGAGCTTCTTTAATCACCAGGAACAGTAAATCTATTAAACTGTTTTTTTAGAACAGAATTAAATAATGTGGTGCAAATGAGTTATTTGCCTTAATTGTGTCTGTGTAATAAACAAAGAAGGAGGAAGTCTTTATTATTAAGCTTTTAGTTGAGTTTTGATTCCAGATTAAATGCATTTTTAAGCATGACACTTCTTCATTTTCAGTACTTGATTTCCAAGCTCAGAATGGCTTCTGTAAGTTGCAGTGTGGAGTTGAAACAAAACAAAAAAACTGGGAAAAGCATTAGGGCTGTGTCAAATTCTGCAGTATCTGGACACGTTTCTTCATCAGGTCTGGAATCTAGCATGAAGATTTTCTCATTTAGCTGTTGGAGAGCTTGATAGCAGAGGGGTTTGTTGTCATCTGCACAGACCTATCCTAGACTGGATCTTTTGCCAAGAGTTTGATTTCCCAGTTCCATCACTGCAGAGAGAAGGTGACATTTTCTATCCCAAGCTCCTGAGCAGAGCATGACCAGGGACTTATGGATCCTCTCCCTTCTGTCACCACCATCAGAGTGTCTTTAGGAAAAAAGCATTCCTGTCTCACCCAAGTCTTTTCCTTATCTCTGGCACCTTATCCTGGTCCCCACAGCTGTTAAATCCTGCTTAGTCCAGCAATGCTGAAGGAGCTGGGTTTAGTCAAAGGGATGGGTTTTTTACCACAAGCTGTGGATTTTCATGGATCCAGTGTACCTGTCACAGTGTTCACCGAGGTCAGGCTGCAGCCTTTGATCCAAATACTTCCAAAAGCAAGGTGTTCTGCTTTCTTTTTGATGTTGAAAGCCAATATATTGTATACTAACATTTTTTTCACCTTTTTATAAAGCTTAGACATTTTTTTCTGAAATTTTCCCTGCAGAAATGAGTTTGAGATCATCAAATGCAAGTAATGTTCATGTGAATGGTTAGAGTTGGCAAAAGCTCTCAGACAAATATTGTGATTTTTAGGGATGGTCCTGGGTGGGGCCAAGAGTTGGACTTGATGGTCCCTCTCAGTCCCTTCCAACTCAGGATATTCTGTGAATCTGCAGATTTATAAGCACACTGAAAAAGCATTTGACAGTGGCCATAAGATGTGTAATGCAGCTTTAATAATAAGCAATGCCACTGTCCCTCCTGCCCTGTGGTACATGCAGCAAGTGCACATCCAGAGTAAGTATAAAAGTGAATCTGAGAAGTTTTCCAGCAAACTGTTGCTGGTTAATGTGCCCTACTTGGTCCAGAACCAAGCAGAATTATCTACTGTGTAGCATGGTGGAGACAGGCTGAGTCTTGACATCAGAGATGTGTGAGCACTGGACAGTTGGTAAGAATATTGGCAGTGATGTCCCCAGCAGACAAGTCTTGCACAAAGAAGTCCTGTGGAAACTGTTTGTTCATTCCTTGCCAGGTTTTGTCCTTGTCAAAAAGTGAGGCAGTTGGATCCTTTTAGGGTTTAAGGATTTCACAAGGATTCCTCTGCTGGAGCAGAATGTAGTCTGGGAGAAAGGCAAATTTAGAGAATCAGGTATTCAGTTGTATGTTGGTTTAGAAAAAGTAACTTGAAGTTAAGAAGGAAATTTCTACAAATTGTGGTATATTGGAGATATTTAATTTTTAATGAACTCTTTAATTAGTTATTATCCAATGAGTAGTCTCAGATCATTAAATTCTATCAGTAATTCATTGTTTCACTTATTAAATATGTTGATTGTTTCTACTGCTTTAGAGATTGATTTTGATACATAAAGGCATAAGGGTAGAGTGCTGAAAATTGCCATGTAAACTTATCTCCTTAAATATGGTTTGAAACATAAGTTCAAATGTAAAGCTCCCTAATAGAGTTAGCTTTTCAGAATTGCTAGCAGTTGAAATTCAATCTAAATGATACTAAGTGTCAGAGTTTAAAAATATAAACGAATATGTGATTAATTATATTAATTATATTTTATATTATTTATATTTATATATTTATAACTATTATTTATATTAATTATATAATTTTGTTGTGCTAAATGGGAGAGTGTTTTAAACTGTCTTCAAAGGAGCTCTTTGTAAAGATATCAGATGCACTGTATACCCACTGGAGATTTTGTGTGAAATACTTAGGAGCTTAGTTCTGAACTGAGAGAAAGGAAAAATAATTACTTCTTTGTCTGCAGTGTGTGTTTTAAATATGTTTTGTGTTACTCCAAGATTAATTAGAAAATTCCAAAAAGAAATTTCAAAGAAGAATTAAAAAACCCCAAAATATTTTTCTTTGTAATTTCTTTTTTAGTTGAGTTGCAGAGTTTTCTAAATTCTGAACCTTGATTTAGAGACCCAAAGAGAAGGAAACATGTGAAGTCCTGCCCTTTAACTCTGGACACTGAGTGTCAAATACATTGTGAAAAACAATTTTTTCTGTTTTCTGCCACATTTTCAGTTTGCAACCATAAAAACCCAACTTTGCAACCGTTTTCAATGTTTGCTGCTTTGCAAAAAGTGCAGTGCTGGGCTCCCAGGGGCAGGAAAGCAAATAGGAGAGCAGTGTTTTCTCTGGAATTGTGAGGTCCTGTCCCTTTAGGGGACCTTTAGGGATGGGGGTATTTTTGGGGGGTGGCTGCCCTTGGGGTGCCTGGCAGGGCTCCTGGGCTGCTCCTGGCCCTGCTCTGCACTGTGGCTGGAATTCCTGAGCCCATGGGACACACCACAGCATGGGCTGGCAGCTTTCTGCACTGGCCTGGCATGGATGCCTCTGGAGAGATGCTGTTCTGAAAGGCTGAAACATGGGAAGGGTTGAGGGAGAAGAAAAGTCAATTGTTTAATTGCTCCAATCAGAATTTTGTATTTCAAATGCAACTGTTTTAGGCTCAAATGTTCTGGCTGTGGTCAGCTCCTTTTAAGTCTTTCATGAGTTATATGCTATGAGTTTGATGCTTGTTAGCAAATCTGGAAGGCAGCAAACCTTTGTAGCTGCAAATTTTTAGCAGCTGCTCTAGTAACTAACTCGGGAAAACACTTTATTTTGGTTTCTTACAGGGTTGATTCTTTTTCAGGGTGGGTCGTTTGTTTTGGGCAGGTTGCAGTACAGAGAGATTCTTGTGTCAAAAGTAAAGTATTGCAAAGTTCAGAGTTTCCTCTGTTTTTGTTTGAGGAATAAATTAGATCCTCATAGTAGCCTCAATGACCTTTTCTACTTTCTCTGTGTAAGTTTGGGCATCCTCCTTTCTGTAAACTTCCAGTTGCCTGTCATGCTTATGTTGTTTTTATTGGAGATGTCCTTAATTATAACCAGGCCTTCAGTAATTGCTCCAAAGCTCACAATGCCTTGAACAGGACATTTTTGACCATCACAGAACATGTAATTTTAGCAGACAAGACAAAATGCTAGTGGGGGTGAATAATGCCATGAGAAGCTCAAGCACATGTATCTTCTGGGTAAAAAAAAAAAACCCAAACCACTTCAGTTCAGGAGTAGAAAAAGTGCTGTTTTGGGTGAAACTTGCAGCAAGTCCCCTGGCAGAGTGTGTGGGAGGGGAAGCTTAGCATCCATAAAATACTGACTCCAGCTCAGAGGATGTGGGAAGCCCTTTTTTGCTTAAGCCTATTGGTGTATGAGAGGTTGCTCCATCTTGACTGGTTGGTTGGCTGGCAAGTTTGTTTTGTAGCTAAAATTTAAACAAAATCACTTTGAAATAAGCACTCCAGCCTTTGAGCAAACATGGCACATTACAGAAATATCATTAAATTTATAATTTACTTAAAATGCTTTATGTGCTTTCCTGTTATTAGTTCTTCACACAGGGAAAAAAACAGATCTCTTGAGTTACAGTACAGCTCCTTTATAATTAACTGCCTTGATGTTTCCTCTCTTGACTCCTAAGTACACTGTGATAAAAAATTAATGCCAGTGCTGCAGCAGGATTGCAAGAATAAGGTCAGATCTCACTTGTTCCATGTAACACGTTGAGATGCCAACTTATCTCGTGTTATCAACAGCACAATAAATGCAATTTCTAATTTACATCACAAGATGGCAGCAAATTTTAAATTAATTTAATTTTCATTAACCTAGATTAACCTAACCTCTTGAAATTGTGGTTTCCTTACAAAATGACAGAAAACTTTGTTTAATGATCAGTTATGTGTGCTATTTACAGGGATGTTAATGTTTCAGAAGTACTTAAAACATCTGCAGAACTATATTTCTGCCTTAAAATCAGTTTAAAAAAGGCGTTTACTATAAACTTTAAAGATCAGTAGCTTACAGTGTAAGAGTTACCAAGTCCCATTAAAGATATTTTGAATAAAATCTATGGCTTTTATCTATAGTTTTTGATTTCTTGAAGAGAAAATATGACAAAGCATTTTTTGAAATGCAGGCAGAGGCTCTTAAGACTTGATCATGTGGATTCTTTCCTCTAGAATAATTTCTGATTTATTTTTTTTTAAATGTGTTCAGTCAAAAGCTTTCAAAGTTATGAAATATCATGGTTGGCTTGGCTCAGCTCCTTTTGGCAGATCTTTTCTCCTGTGCTGGCCAATCCCAGAAGTTAAAATCTTAATCTGCTTGACCTGATTTGTCCTAGGTGTTAATTATCATTGCTTGTGTATCTTACAGAAGATGCATCTATGGCCTCTAAAATGCTCTATTTTCTGATTTTTTTGCAGTTTCACAACCACAGGCTGTACACAGCCAGCTGGAGAAGCCATCCAGTACTGCAATTCTCTGCAATACCTGTGGAAAACCATGCAAAGGAGAAGTTTTGAGAGTTCAGAACAAATATTTCCATATTAAATGCTTTGTTTGCAAAGGTAAGTGTGACTGCTGCTTCTGTGAGTAGAGCATTAGCAATGGTGTGTGACTTAATGATCCTGCAAACTTCACAAGCATATTTTACAGTCCAATCCATGCCTGAAAGGATTTACTGTGAAATCTCTGACTCTTTACTGTAAGGTTATAAACATTTAAGACCCAAAATCTGGAGTTTGTTTTCAATGGGTATAAAGCTGCTTATATCCATATTGGAGTTTACTGTAGAGTTGGGATGTCAGGAAGAAGAGCAGTGTGGGAGAGCAGTGCAGGACTAGGAGAGAGTTAACATTTGCAAAGAAACTCAGAGGTTCTCTGTGTTCCAGCTCTGTAATTCACACCCTGGCTGAGCCATGGCCATCTGCTCAGGTTCTCTAGTGTTAGACTGTGATCTTTAAATTCCAGTGTGACCCTCTGTGCTTTTGCATTCTTTGGGGGGAATGACTTGGTTTGCTCCAGGTTGGTGCCTGGTGATCTAATATTGTCACATGAATAGCAGAAGGATGGTCACAGGAAAAGGGAATTATCTGATACAACACCCCTTCTGTAGATACTTGCTTATTTGAAAACCTATCTGGAAGCTGCAAATACCTAATTTGTTTTAAATGTACAAGCACATAAATGTTAACTGATATTTACTGAACAACCTGCTTACTCCATTATTAACCCAGTGTTTCAAATGACATTTATTAATCCTTGTAGCTCAGTCTAGAAACATGAGCATGTCTCTGGTTCCAGATGTGTTACTCTAACTATTTCTTACTCCTCTTTAGAGGAAATACTAGGAAGAGAGTCTGTCACTATCTGTTAGCTATACTGATATTTTTAAAAAATCCAATGGGATTAAGTACATACTATCAATAACTGAGACAATCTTTAATGAGTTAGGCAGACAGGGACTTAATGTTCAGCTCAATAATTGTGTCCTTTGCAAAACTGCACAGCAAGCAAAATAAGCATACTGCACTTTCTTACACAGCAAAAAATAATTTGGTCATCTATTCAGAAGATATTAGTGTTTTGAGCAGAGCACAGCCCATACATGCATCTTTTAAGTTCTTTTAAAGCCAACTGTTCTTACGGCAAATTTCACTATTAAATCAGTTTGTCAGACCTAACTCAGGAAAAGAGCAGCTGATCTATTATTCAGGAGTCTTGTCTCTTTCATGAAGCCTCAGTAACATTCTGGTATTTGCTTCATATTATTATCTTGATGAAATCCAAGCCCTCTTTATTTTTAACAGATTTGCTCTGAGAAAAGAAATCCTACAGAGGTAGTAAGACAGAATGATACATCCAGTTTTTGGTTTTATAGGCCACCTCCATTTCAATGATGCCAGGTCATCATCAAATGCAGCATGTGGTCACTGATTGACTGATCTCAAATTCAGGCAGTGCAGAGGGATTTTTCCCATCCCCACCCAGAGGAAGATGATGAATGCACTGTAGAAGCTGAATTTCCCCATCTGAAGAGATAAGGAGGAGTTTGTTCTGGCAGATCTTGATTAAAATGAGGGAAAAATCACAATGTTAACGAGGTAGCAGGGTAGCATCTGTCAGGCACTGTCAGTCTCTCAGCTGGCACAGGAGTGTCAGAGAGGTGTCAGGGCTCTTGGACTCCTCCTTACTAAACATTTTGCTAAGTGCTGGGTTTGCACACGTGGATGGTTTGAGGGTTTTCTCTCATTATTTAAATGCCATAATTTCTTTTATCACCTTTCAAGGGTTTCCATCAATTTTCCTGGCATTCATCTGGTATCTGTTTTCATTTTGTATCTAGGTTTTATTTGTTACTTAAGGAGCATAAGTTTCTTTATAATATGGATTTGCCTAGTTGTTACATGAGAAGAGCTTTGGAACAGAACAGAGCCCTGAATATGCATTTCACTAGCTACATAAAAGGAGAAAAATCAGGTTAGGCAAATGTGATTTAGATTTTTAAATTAATGGATGAAAGAATACAGGTCATGTGTTAGAATTTAGCAAAAAATGGTATTCAGTTCTGATCAGTCAGTTTGCTTTCAGCCTTGGAGGAGAGTTTTGTGCCATGACCCCTGCTGTGCATGGGCAGAGTGATGATTCTGGGAGTGTATTTACCTTGCTGTTGATTCCTCTCTGTGGTGCATTTATTTTGATGCTACTCAGCAATGCAGCTGGTCCTGTCTCAGCTCATCCACCAAAGATAGCACGTGGAAGGAGGCTGTGTGTGCTGTGTGTCAGTGCAGGACTGTCCAGGACAGATAATCCCACGTGTGGGCTGGCTGCATTGCCCTGCTGAAGAGCCTGGTTCACTGCCTGTGTTAAATCATCTTGGAGCCTGCGTCAGGAAACATTTAATATTTATAGAGCTGCAGGAAATTTTGGTCCCTCTCACACAATGCATGGCTGTACAGTGATGGAAAATGCAAACTGACAAAGAATGAGAAATGACCATGGTGTGGTGTCTAGAGATATCTGAGGTTTGAATGACCTCATCAGTGACAGATGATATTACACTGGAAGAAGTCACACCTTTTTTGAATACATGTGAAATTTGATTTGAAATTTCTTTGATAGTTTTGGATAAATTATGAGGGTGAATTACATTGAATTATCTCTTTTTTTTTCGGGTAGGGTAGAAAGGTAGTTCTGTGTATTGCCATACTGCTGATTATTCAACTATGTAGATGTCTTTTGTATTAAAATTGAATTACATAACCAAGAAAGGCTAGTATAAAGTCACTAATTCCCATGCAGCTCTTCTTCCATTCCCATCCAGTTCTTCTTACATTCCCCAGATAATGATTCTAAACAATTCAGAGTTTTTAAGAGGTGAACAAGTCATTTATTATTCAATACTAAGAGACACAGCCAGATAAAAAATTTTACAGCAGTACTGAGACATCTGCTAGTTTTGCTCAGTATCAAAGTTTGATAGGACCTAGGGAGGTAAATAAGGTTTATACTGATATATATTTGTATGCATTATTTCCTGTTTAGCTACACATCTAATCTGCTAATAAAATGCCACCTAACCTTACTTCAAATTTTTAATTAATTTTAAATTTAAGATATATACTATTTTAATCAGGTTTTATAAAAGTATTGCTATAATGAATCAGATGTGTTTGATATAGCAGGCAAAGTTTCATTAGACTTCAAGGGCTTTGATTCCCATGTTTGCTAATTCTTTTTTTTGTTTGTTACCACTGTAATAAAAGCACCAAGGAAAATTACTAAAGTGATACAATATTAATGACTTAGACTGTCAAATTAAAAAAAAAAAAAAGTGTTGAATATAAGGGTGTCTGTCAGGTCAGGACTGTACTTAATGGAGTGGATTAAACAAATATTTGCTTGGAGCTTGTTTACAACAGTGTGATTTAGTAGACCCAACAGAGACAGGTGAACATAGACTTGTAGATAGGAGGCATGTATGTGCTGTAATTATATTATCTTGGGTAGCCTCTTAGATATTTGATAAGGATAGAAATTACCCAGTTTTACTGGTATTTGGCAAGTATTTAATTTTCTGTCTTTTGATACTATCCTGACATTTCAAAAGTGGCAGTGACCAATTTCAGCAGGAGAATCCATACCATCTAAAAAGTGTTCTCCAAACACTCTCTAAGGAGTGCTCTTTGTACATATGTGAGAGCTGTAACTCACATCTGTGTCCTTTCCTGGTTTGTCTTGATGGAAGGAAATAAACTTCCAGTCTGAGCTATGGAGGTACACTGAAGCACATGGGTCTCCTTTTTATCTCTTATGTGTCTTGGTTTACCCCTAATCGAACTTCTGCAGATTGCTCTCTTGCTCTGGGTGCAGCACATGCAGTCTTCCCTGCTGGCTCAGCTAGCAGTTCCAAGTATACTTTTCTCCCCATTAATTTTCATGGGTTTTTTTTAATTAATCTGCTAGAATTTATCACATCTTCATCTTAGAATGGGGTGTGTGCCTTTGGGGATCAGTGTTTCTGTGACCCTGCAGTGTCCTGGGAATTGGGAAAAAGCCCAGCTCTGGATATATCACTTCTATACCATTTTCTCAGTAGAACATGCAACAGAACCCAGAGCTGTATCATTTATCAGGAAGTCCTGTTAATGGAAAGGGCTAAGACAAAATATTCAGCAAAAATATTTTTAAAAGTGGAATAACTTGGCGATAGGAGTTATTTCTTTTATTAGATCAAATGTATCTGCTAGGATCTAAATATGTTCAAAGCTACACTGAGCAATCTGAGGGACTCACATTTGAGCATAGCTGCAGGGTTTCACCTTTCAGAATGGGAGTCATTTACGGGAAGCTCGTTTGTAAGATTTCCGAGTCCCAGATTTTTGCCAGGCAGTAGCAATTTCTGGTATTTATGGTGTCATGGGCACTGGGGATTAGTGTAGGGACTCTGATTCATCAGGCACTCTCAGCAATGTGTCCCACACTTCCTGAGTCCTTCAGGAGTTTGCAATCCCAGATCAGTATAACAGGAAAAACTGTTTCCAATGTAATGCTCACCAAGGTTGCAGAGAGTCGTAGGTTTAGGGCTGCCTCATCAGCTTGCATCAGTTAGCTTGTAATTTTTATTTCATTGAAATTATGATGATAATAATAATCACTTTTACTGGTGCAAAAGTAATTTAATGTAGCAGCAAAATGCTTCTATGCTGGAGTTTTAAAACCTGAACTTTAAAATTTTTAATTGCTAATTTTCTAAGAAAAACCTCAATAATTAAAGCATGAACAAATTTTGATTAGTTAACTTGCACTATCACAAAGTAATGGATAATTTTTTTTTATAATCATGTTCGTGTTGCAACCTTTGCTTGCATTCATTGAGAATTTTCTGCAGCCCCTCATGTCCTGCCATATACCCATCACACCAGCACTCTAGCAACACAGCATATATTTCAACCAGAGTCTGATGAATCCTTTTTTAAGAGTATCTTTTGCAAATTTCATAAATACATAATATTAGTAAAGCATGGTGGAATGGACAGGGAGGAATCATGGTTATGAGTACTGGTAAAGGAATATCTTAATATTCAATAAAAGGTAATTAACCTAATTAAGCTAATTAACTAGCAAAGGAAGCCAAACTTACGTTGCTTGTTTTCTAATTTTTTTACTCCTTATTTGCATTCTTCTGGTCCATAGAATGAGAAGTTATAGTAGAAAGCTAAGTGCTCATTAGAGGATAGGATTTTCAAGTCTATGTAAGCTTTGCAGGCAGTAAAGATACTATTCATATAAAGAAGTTTTGAACATACATCATTTCAGCTCACATTAGATAATGTCACAGAGTTGTTATTATTAACAAAAGTCTGTAAGTTTTTTTAATTACTCAAGTTCTCTTTTTGGATAAGGTTTTCTTTTCCCTGTGCAAAAAAAGCCAGTGCAGTGATGCATTGTGCAGGGGACTTCCAGACTATGTGATGCTCTTTCCCTTGAGGACACAGCAGGGATACAGCAGCACCCTGGAGGAGCTACTGGGCATTTCAGTGCACTCAGGTGATGTGATGCCTGCACTGAGACCCAGAGAGAGTTGCTGCATAAAATTCATCACTGCCACAGTGGTGTTATTCCACCTCCCACTTTCTGCAACTCATTAACACAAGACCATCTGCCATATCTGTGAATAGAGCAGGGACTTAATTTGCAAACCTGGAACTGGCACCCAAAGCACTGTTAAAAAAAATCTGAAAATATTTGGTGGTGTTGGTTTGCATGTTGGGATTTTTTTGGGTTGTGGATTTTATTTTATTTTATTGTTTTTAAAAACCTGTTTTAATTAGTCTGGCAAATGACAGCAGTATTTTATCATAAACACTTAAGATGCTATTAGGTTGCAATTGGGTTAAAGCACATTACTCTGTTCCTTAAATTTCTTTACCATACTTGTAAATTTTAAATAACCAGACTGAGTCCTTAAAACAAGGAATTAATATAAATGAGACATGTTTTCATGGGGATTATTTTGAAACAGCCCCATACTTAATGCTGTGAGGACCTTGCTCACCTCTAAGACTATGGGAGAGCTTTTATAGGGCAGTAACACTGTCTCTAAGCTATTGGGTAGCTATGATCTCCAGAAGGAAAATGGAAATATACTTTCTAATGAAAAATTACTTGATGTGAAGTTTCCATTTATTATAGGAATCAAGATACATAGTGTGCAGGAAACTTCCCAAGATCTCCTTCATTTTAATGGGTACATTCTGATGTTTTGTCAATCTCATAAGAGCATTCTGAATCTCAAAGGGTTTTCCTGCACTGAAGTGTTTACTCCACAAATTTATTTATGTGCATCATGGCCAGTGTAGCCTGGGAGCTTGTGTAGGTACACTGTATTCTGTTTCCTTTATGGCTTTATCAGTGCTTCATATGCATGGTGAGGTGTTGCAGGATATGAGATATCCCCACAGTTCTCTGTATCTTTTCTGCTCCCAAAATTTGCTGGTTTTCTTCCATCAGCCCTGTCTGCCTTCCTGCATCTCCTGGTTGGAAGCTGGAGAAGAGGCCAGCAGGGCTGTCCAAGACTTCTCTGGGGCTGCATGCTGCTTTTGTTTGTCCTGGATGGTAACAAAATGAGGTGTCACTCAAGTCCTTGAGATTAAAGATGGTGTTTTTGATATTATTGCTAATACACTGCCAATGACTGATAGGTTTGAGTATTCTTGATTTCACAGATGTTTTTGGAAAGACAGTTGATATGATCACTCGTGCACAGCAGGTGATTGAATTGTGTGATTTATATACCCCACTGCAAGGTTTCTTCTGTCTCACTGCTGCTCACCTATCAACTGAAGGTTCAGGTGTGAATTAACTAAGAGATGATATTCCCATGCCAATACTTGTATGGCCAGCAAACTTGGAGCTGGGAAAGGCTTCCCCAAAAGCTTTGTGAAAAGCTTATCTGGCATTATCAGACCACAGTCACAGCCATCTGCTGGAAATGAGCTTGGACTGCTTCAGATTAATTGCAGTTCAGTTTGAACTTAAGTCAAAGCTGTAGCAGAGGAAGTTTGCCAGGTGGTTGTGGTTCCTGCTCACAGGCATAGTGGCCAGGAGAAATGTTCCACATACAATTATGAGCTTTTGGAGAGTGGGATCCCAGACTTCGTCAATGGTGTATGAAGACATACAATTTAGCAGAGTACTCCGTGTCATTCTTGGGATCTTAGCCAGCAGCATCCATCTTATGGATGGAGAAAAATACCAGAAATGGACATAAAACCACAGTGCTGAGCAAGAAAAATTTTATTTAACTTACATCAGGCAGAAAATGGGAGGGGAAAATATAAACTTGTTTCATACAGTTGCATGTAAGCAAACCACTTGATTGTCTGGCACGTTGGCAGCAGAACAGCACTGTTGGGATGGCAAGACCTACCTGCAGTGCAAGCTGCTGCAGCCTGCTGTAATCTGCAACAGCACAGCAAGTGTGGCATCCCCCAAGCAGCTCAGGACACAGCTGGCTTTTAGGCCCCAGCATGTAGCCAAAAAATTCATCTACCTTCAGTAGGCTCATTTGCCAGCACAGAAAATAGATGCATTTTATATTTGTACACTGTAAATGGAATACTGATGGCATACAGTAGTGGAATAGCAACATGCTTAAAGTACATTGATTAATTGATTTACTGCTATTTATTTTTTAAAAAATCATAGAATAATGGATGGGTACACTTAAAGGTCATCTAGTCCAAACCTCCCCTGGAATGAGCAGCGACATCTTCAACTAAATCAGGTTGTTCAGGGCCCTGTACAACCTGACCTAAAATTTTTCCAGAGATGGACCATCTACCACCTCTCTGGACAGCCTGTTCAAGTGTCTTGCCAGCCTCACTGTAAAAATTCTTCCATGTATCCTTTCTAAATTGCACCTCTATTAGTTTAAACCATTACCATTACACACTGCACAAATTCCAGGGCTCAGGTGCTGTTACAGCACCATGCTAGGGGAAAAAGTAGTCTGTTGCTAAACCAGTAGAGGAACCCTTTTCATCCATATTTGAAGTATTTTGGTGTCAGGTAACTGCAAACCATCTTGAAAAGTGGAATTATCCATCTGTAAGAGAAGCCACCCTGAGATACCCACCCCTAAAAATGGTGTGGATATTGTCCCTCTCAAGTCCCATAGCACATCCAAGTACTGGCTTGCTACTAAATACCATAAGAGGAAGAGCAAAACACTTACTTATTCACTACTTACAAATTCCTCCTGAAGCTTTATAACTGCTCAGAAAAAGGCATAGCCTTGTATGCAGCATAATACCAAGACAATAAGATGAGTTGCTGTGTGTTAGTCTCTTCATTAATATAATTGCTGTGTTTGCAGTGCTTTTATCACCAAGATGAACTGTTGAAAACTGTTTCTGGGTTATAAATAACCCTTCCTCCACATACTCCTTTTGGAAGACAAATGCTAGGTAGGAGTGGATGTGACATAATGCTGATTTCCTGTCCTAGGAGAGTAGGATCTGGTGGCTGCCTTCAGACATTCTCTCTGTTCTTCCTCCAGCTTTCCTTTCCCTGGTTTCCTGTCTCTGCAGGTTCATCTCAGATGGGCAGTGCCTATGAAGGTAGCTGGCAAGGGGCACAGCATCTCACCTGAGAGGAGGCCAATAGGTCTCTGAATTTTCAGAGCTACTCTCCTCAGTTTTAAACCATGACTATTTTAATATCCAGGCTAGTACTTAATGAATGATGTTCATTCAGCCACTCTTTGCCATGGGGAGGCTGAAGTGATGGTGATGCAGGAAGGGGACTGATGAGAGGATGCTGAGCTCACTTTTATTTTGAAGTCCCAATAACTTGTTTTTCTGTCTCTCTTTGTGTGAGCAGTTTCACTGCAGGGTTTCCTGAGAAGCCAAGATTAAGTGCATTAGTACAGTCTGCTTTGGAGTTGTACACAACTTTGGGGTAGTTGTGGCTTTAGTGACAGAACAGAGAGAGGCCAGTACCCCCAGGATGAGATAGAGTGCCACCAAATGCCAGTGGCAGGACTGCTGCCCCAAACCTTGCACCAGAGCTCTCAGCTGCAATGAGACAGAGCCTGCTGAGCTTCTATTTATGTAATAAATACAGATTTAATTGTGCAAAATGTAAGAAATGTATGTAGGGACATAACCCCTCCCTCCTTTTCTCAGAAATGCAGTTATGCCCTTTTAACTTTTTTCTCTTATGATCCACTTTGCAAGTTCAAACATTGTATGATACAATTTAGAGCTGCTCTAGGGCATCAGCATCAGCTCAGCATGCTGCTCAGCATCATCTTAAATCCATAGCTGAGCTCTGCTTCTATGATACCAGTAGGTAGCTGAAATGCATAGGCTGAAAGAAACTCATGATATCCAGCAAGTTGTGCCAGATTTTTGGTAAAGTCTGTTCAAAAAGCCTGTCCTTTATAAAAAGAGAGCACGGGTGGGAAAGAGAAATGCTAAAGCAAATGTGTTAAGCCTGTGAGATAGAGAACATGAACAATGTATTGAAATATAAATAATCTAATCCATGTTGTGTCCATGACACATGCAATATAACTGTAATGCCTTTGAATTATAGGAAAGATTAGAACCCATTAGAACTGCACTAATACAGTTTAATATGATTGTTGTTTTCTGACTCAGCAGTCAGGGCCATCTCCAGGGACAATGATGGGAGCAGAAATCCCACACAGGGATGAGCCCACAGAGGGTTCAAAGAGGACCTTGAGCCCAGGTCTCCTGTGCTACAGTTAACAAAGACTATAAAAAAGGGAGGGTGATTGGATGGAATTTTGAATGAATAATCTGGATCATCTGCTTTCTTGGGGTTTCTGAGCTGTGTGTGTCACTTTGTGCCTTGGGCACCTCTGTTGGACTCCTTTCATGTAGTTCAGGTGCAAGATGACTGATTGTGACACTGCAAACAGGCTTGGGTGAGAGTTGCCATGCTTTATTTTTAGAAACCACAGTGCCTGTGGACTCTCAGGTACCTAAGTGTAAATCTCAGTCTTGAATTTTAGAAGCGTGGTTACTTCTGCTATTTTGGGGCCAAGGCACTGAGCAACTCTGCAATGTTTTGTACATGCAGCCCAAATTTAATAAGCAACATTCCCACTCCTTTTCTGTGGGCTGTATGTGAGTAGTGACACTGCTGTGGTTCAGCAGTTTGACTGTAAACACCATTTGCTGATGGGAACACATTCCTACATGAACATCCCCAGGAGCAGAAGTACGTAGTAACAAGTGTGGTGCTGTGATCTGCAGTAGAGTAGTGAACACAGCAGCAAAATCACCACTTTGAAGTCCAGTGCTTTTTTAGATCAAATCAAGTCTGTTTTCAAAGATCCTGGTCAATGTGGATGGTGATCATGTTCTACATGTCTGCTATTTCTGTATGACTTCTCCAGGCCATTTATCTATCCTTTCCCATCTTATATGTTCTCAACATTCCAGCCTAGCTCCATCCCTGGTGCAATGAAGAAATCCCCTGAACAGTCTCACAAGCCTTTGGTTAATCTACTTTAACCCTTTCCCACAGTTATAGTTTAAAAAGTAGAAATTGACATTTAGGACTGAAAACTTACTTTTGCCAGGAGCAGATGAATCTGGAGATGCCTCCAGTTCATGTGTGGTGAGTGATGGTTCATCAGGTAAACATGAGAGCTGATTTAACTTGTGAAAACTTCCAGGAGTTGCCATGACCATCAGCCCCTGTGGTTAGAGACAGCAGTACTTAAACCCCTTTTGTGTCCAGGAGGAATATCAAACACCTGTAATCTGTTAGAGATGTTTCTTTTGTGACACTGGTGCTTTACATTTTAGAGGTTTATATCCTTTATGTGTGTCTTAACCTGTTAAATATGTTAGATGTTGTATGTGGTAACCCTGAATTCAACTCCTACAGACTTTAGCTTTGTACTCACAGCTGCTGCACTGAGGTTGACATTTTTACATTAAGTAAGTCCAGGTTACAAAATACAAAAGTCCAAAATACATGACTGGTGTAATTTACTGTAAGAGTAGTGTCTTTCAGATGCACATCTGTTCTGTGATCATAAGCCCATGTACTGAAGTGCTTAAATGCTCCATAGGAACCGTTCAGACCACAGGTGGAAAATCAGCCTAATCTTAGAGCATTTGTTTCTTGCTTTCTGAGTCTGCTTTTTCTCTTTCTGCAGCTTGTGGATGTGACCTGGCTCAAGGAGGATTCTTTGTGAGGCAGGGAGACTACATCTGTACTTTGGACTACCAGAGGCTCTATGGCACACGATGCTTCAGTTGTGATGAATTCATTGAGGGAGAAGTGGTCTCAGCACTGGGCAAAACCTATCACCCAGACTGTTTTGTGTGTGCTGTCTGCAGGTAGGTTTTCTACATGGAGAACCTGTTTAAATTGCAGCACTGTGAAATTATTCATGCTGCAAATACCATGTGTGATGAAGATGTGGTAAAGATTTTAAAAATTAAGTTCCTGATACAATAATATATATAAAAATAAAATCAGAGATATTCCCTGACCTTTTGTGTAACTAAATAGTTGCATTAAATGCTATTTTACTGTTTCTCGTTGTTCAGTAGAGAGACCCCGATCTGCTTCTGTTGCTTTTCTTGGAAGGACACACAAATTCATATTGTCTTCATCAGAGCCAGCTAATGCCCTGCTGACTAGCAGGATTCAATTAGTGTCTCCCAGGGGGGTTGTAACACTGATTTGTGGTGCAGAGCAGCAGAAGAATCATGTCATGTGTTTATATGCTTTAAATCAGCTTCAATTACCCCTGTCATTGCAAGCCAGACATAACCTGTGTTTTTTATGGGGAAGTGTCCTATTTAAACATCATCAGTATTTATTTTATTGAGTGATGTCCTCAGTAAAAATAAGGTTGGTAGACTATAAGGACATGTTGTTTAAACCAAAAGAAGGAACGTTTTTTGTTCATTAAAAAACCAGTAATAACAAAGTGGGGGAGAAGGTGTAAAGCTCTCTACCTTAATATTTTCCTTGGTGGGAAGAGTCAGGAGAACCATTTGTGCCCTCATTTCTTACAGATGGGCAGAAACCTTAAATACTGGGCCAAAGCATACTGTCACTAGTAGTTGGTGGATGATGCCAACTGTATTTGGCATCACCTTTTACAGCCAGACTTCAGTGTGGGTGCTGTGTTAGAAATCTAACCTCCAGAATGGTGTGAATTTGAGAGGTGGTGACTGCCTGCTGGTGGGGCTGATCCTGCTCTCATGGAAAGAAGCCAAGCCAGGCTCTTACATCTTCACTGGCAGCAGAAGGCATTTTGCACTCATGACACATTTCTCCAGAATGCTGCAGAACCGTTAAATTCTTTTAAATGAGCACTTCTTCAACCCCTATTTCTGTAGCTGCTGAAGTAACACTTCTAAGCTGTTTCTGCATTGCATAGTAAACCAGTGTCAGTATCAACTCCTTTCTTCCCCCCCTTATTTTCAGGAAGATAAGGTTTGAATAGAAACATGTGGGAAGTGTGTGGTAGCAGCAGTGAAATGCCTAGCTAGCAGGAGCAGTGGGGAAAATCAGCACTCCAAGCCCAGTTTGGATTTACTGATATTACTGCTGTTGGGTGCCACATGGCCCAGTGTCACAGGGAGCTGTGTTACCTGTACCCTCTGTGCTGCCTTTGTAACCTGCTGCCCTCCTCTGTGAAAAAGCTGGAGTGTCAGAAATCCAGCTCATCCCTGGCCATCTCTTGGGAGTCAGATGCTACTACCCAGGGCTGCCACAAGCTAAAGTCTGAAAAAAAAAAAAAAAATTAGTATTCTGAAAAAAACCTGGTAAAAGTACAATATATTGTGCCATCCTATTTGTTTGTTTCTCTATGTCTTGTGTTAACCAAGTGACTCTTAAAAAAAATCAGGTTTCAATTATGTTTGCTCTGCTGGAGTAAAGATAGAGGGCTTAATCCCTTCTTACTCCACTGCTGTTCATAGTCTAGTGAAACCTTTTTTCTGCTGTTTTGTTTTGTGATGATAATGCCTAAAACTAGGAATAAGTGAAAGAATAACAATAGATTGAAAACTGTTGTGGATTAAATGCTTACTCTGAATTCCCAGGAAGTGGCTGAGCAATCTTCTTACAGCTTCAGTAATTGGAAGGAGCTCTATTCTCCAGAGAGCTACCAAAGACATTTCCTTCATGTGTTTATAAAAGTAAAATAGAAGGAGGGAGAAAATTGAGGCTGACTGTAGTAATAGAAGCTTAGTTTTATTAAAATTGTGCACATACTTCTTACATGGCTCTCATAGTAAGGACAATTTGGCTTTTATTTAGGATGGGAGAGGGCAGGACGTTGAGTCTTTCAGAAAGAAATGAGTTGTCATACCTGTGGTAATACTCTGGAAATGGAATTTTCAGGAGATGTCTTAGTGTTTGGGTAGGTTACATAGATTTAGTAAGCATTTATAAGATGTATGGTCTGTCTAATGTGGTACCTAGAGTATGATTTCTGTTACTTGTGGGCTGTGTGTTCACTGAATATCAAAAAACTGGGATTTGATTTTATGGGTGTTATTGTCATTAGTAAAGTTGGAGGGTTTGGTGTTAATGTGCCCAGTTGGAGGAGTGTGTGTAATAGTTACCCCTTTAGTTTCAGTATTCTTATACTTAAAAGTTGGAAAGAAATTCTGACATGTAAATGATAAAGAGAGGACAACTTGACCCTTAGATGGAGGATAGATTTGTACATTCATCCCAGATTAATAAGGAAACAGGTTTGTGTTTCTTTACAGAATTTTTATATCTAAGTTTTTCTGAGCTCAGGAAATTTTCTTTTAAAACCAGTATCTTGACAGAAATGGAATATGTGCCATGTAGATGTGAATAGTATGTGGAGAGGAAAGAGGCAGATACATATTATTCAAGGAGCTGCCTGCCAAACCCAGCTATAAAACCTCTTTCAACCCATTTGTATTTTTACTGTCTTCAAGAAGGTAATTCACTTTGGCCAGGCAGTTGAATATAAAAAATCAGAAAGCTGAAATCCTTTTCTTCTGCTCAACAGAAGATTGTGTAGTCCTAAATATATAACACTACTGCTTCTGGAAAGAACTGAGAGCTTTTGTGTATGTATGTCTTAAGAAGTTAGGATAATACTGAAAATTAGAAGTTCAAAATTCAGTTTCTTCTTAAACATAGCAATGATGACAGACTTTTTGAATATGCTAAACCTTTTTATTTGCCCACTTTTTTCTAGTGCTGATGAATTTGTAAAGAGTTTGGTTCCCACTTAAGTGGTACCTGGTGCTTCTTAAGGCATCTCATGAAGTGATCTTCATCTCACCACCAGTGACCTAGCACTGAACACTGCTAGGTATTGTAGAAACCTAGGGTGTTGAGCCCAAGATTTTGAAATCAGCATGTGTGCTTTTGGCATTTTGATTCTAAACCAAATATGTTTATCAGTATGTGGTCCTTCCTGAACAAAGGGGTGGTGGTGTGCTGCTCCTCAGGTTAGGTCTGCTGCCCTTCAGAGGAAGGGTCTGGAGCACACATCCTGTGAGGAGCAGCTGAGGGTACTGGGGTTCCTTATCTGAGGAAAAGGAGGCTCAGGGGGCACTTACCTACTGCTCTCTAGACTGCCTGAAAAGAGGTGTAGTGAGCTGGGGGTTGGTTTCTTCTCCCAGGCATCCAGTGATAAAACAAGGGGAAATGTCTTTATGCTGTGCCAAAGGAGGTTCAGATTGGATATTAGGAAAATCTTCTTTGCTGAAAAGGGAGTTAAGCATTGGAACAGGGTTCCCAGGGAAGTGGTGGAGTCACCATCTCTGGCAGTGTTCATGAAATCAGTAGACGTGGCCCTTTGTGATGACATGAGCATGGTGGTGTTTGGTCAAAGATTGGACTTGATGATCTTGGAGTTCTTTTGCAAATTAGTGATTCTAGGATTCTTTTGTTCTATATGGAAAATCCCCATAGCCCTAGAATTATGTAGGATGGAAGGCAATCTGTGGTGGTTCTGTGGTCCAGCCCTTGGCTCAAAGCAAGTCCAGTTTGAGTAGACAGATGATGGCATTCCTTCAACATAACTCCAGGGAGATCCAGCAGACTCTCTGAACAGTGTGTTCCAGCATTCAACAAGCTCGTGGTAATTTTTTTTCCTTATGTTGAGTTGACATTTCCCATGTTCCAGCTTGTCTGCTGCCTCTTGTCCTTTCACTCTTTCCCTCTGACAAGAGTGTGTCTCCCATTCTGTGTAGATGCCACCAGGTGGTTTTAGGCAGCAATGGGATCTCCCTGAGCAGGTACATCTCCTGAAGCCCTGCCTGCCCGTGTGTCCCGTGCTGCAGCTCTGACCTGGCCACCTTCCCTCATCTCCCTCCAGTAAATCCTGTCCTGAGGAGCCCACGGAGGTGCCTGCTGCAGTCTCAGAGGATGAACAGCAGGGAAGATCCTATCCCTGGCTCTGCTGGCTGCTCAGGTCTGTGGGGACACACTGCTGACCACTGGGACCTCCACACCTTCTTATGCTTTCCAGCTGGTTAACCCCTGTGGTGCACTGGTGCATGGGGTTGTTCCTCAGTGCTTGCAGGATTTAGCATTTTTCCTCATTGAAATTTGTGTAGATAGCACTCAATGCCCACTTTGTATCATCATTTTAATCCACAAGGATTCATCCCTGTGGAGCACCTTGAGGGATGTGATTGTACCAGGTTCAAGTTAGAGCACAGTTTGATCCTCCTGGTCCTCAGGTTGCAGTCTGACATTACACCTGACCTGGTGTAACTGCAGCCAGCTACTGAAATGAATAGCTTTGCTCTCTCCCCAACCTGACTGCAGGCTTCTGTTAATTTTCATATATCAAATTTTGTCGACTGTTCAGCCACAGAGTAGGATCAGCAATTTAAAGAATAGATGGCCATCCATCTGCTCTGAAAAAAAAAAAAAAAAACAAGAATATTTTCTTTTGTCCCTCCCAGAAAGCTTGAATGACTTGCCCACAGCTGCATAGATTGAGGTGTGGTGCAGAGGAAGACAAGACCAGGACCTGACCTTTTGGTATCAGCACGTGGTTACCCTGGATTAGGCTGATGGTGATTTGATGTTTTACAAATATAGTTTGATTGGTCACCCCCAGATTTTTTTCTGGGTTTGCAAATATTGTAGGCAGGTGGATAAAACAAAATTTCTTGGGAGATGAATCATAGATGTATTAAAATTCTACAAGTCATTTGAGAGAGCTGCTTTAAAAATGCTTCTAATTTTCACTTTAAAAATAGATTATCCAACTGTGAAAATCTCGCTGAATATTTATTAAAGGATAAGTAGCTAATTAAAACCCTGTCCTGGTTTTTGCAATACCTAGCAGTGTTCAGTGGGTGACTGGTGGTGAGATATCATTGTATTTGAAGGCAGATATGCTGCTCTTAGCCTAAAGTTCTATATATAGTCCTGCTCACAACTTAGAGAGCTCAGAAACTGAAACCTTGTTAATTGACTGCTACCACCTTCTGTTGTGCCTTCACTCACACTGGCACTGAAATGCTTGAGCAGAGTTGCCTGTGAGAGGGAGAGGTCAGCTGGTACAGGAACACTGACAAATGTCTTGGGTATGAATTCCCAGTGAACAAGACAGCAAAAAAACCTTTGAGACTTAACTTACGGGTTTAGAAGACCTGTGAGGGGAGAAAACGTCTGTCTGTACCTTGGGGTGGACAGCTCCAAGGAATATCTCTCTGGGGTTTCTTTAGAGCAAGATGTCTTGCAAATTTGGAGAACAATAAAGAATTGTTGCCCTCTCTCATTGGAATGGAAAGACATGATGATCAGCTACTGAACTCTTAGAAAATAAACCAAGTACAGTGTTTTTATGGGCTAGGAAACTCCCTGTGTGCCCTCCATCTAAGGAGGCTCTGTGATTGCTGTGGTGCCTGTGAGCTTTGGCTGTTGGGAGGTGTCATCTGCCTGGTTCTGTCTTTGTGCCATAGGAGGTTTATAATCCTGTTCTCTTCTGGTTTTAACTCATTTCCTTTTAGCTGGTCTGATTGCTTAGACAGTGATGAGATGAGCCAATTTGAAGTGGGTGGTCCCTGCTTCTCCTTTAGCTGCTGCTTGGTGCATCTGTTCTGTGCTCAGTTGGAAGTTCAGCTGGACCTTTATTAGGTATAAATACCTAATATAGGTATATAGATTATATATATATATATGTCTATATATATTAGGTATAAATACCTAACATAAATATAAACAATATATACCTAATATAAATACCTTCCTGAGTCAGGTAGATATATTTACCTTACCTCTCCCTACTGCTCCTTATATACTACATACAAGGCTGTTCAGTAGTCACAGTCATTCCTTAGAGCAGTGAATTGTGCACAGATTCTTGCATTGTGCCCTGGATTATTAATGGTGCAAAGGCTGCAGTTTTGCTGAGACATCTCATGAGAGCCCAGCTGGGTCATGAGCTGAGCCCAGCCTTGTTCTCTGTAGAGACTGTGGCCAAACACAGTTGAAGGTTCTGTCCTGCCCAGGGCATGCAACTGTGCACAGGGAGTGAAAGATACCAGGGTGGCTGTGTGGCAGTGAGGGTGGCTCTGTGATGCATCAGTGGAGCAGGGTGCTGGTTTTGTGGGGCATTAATTTGGAGCAGTTACCAGTGGTTATAATAAGCCTGTGTCTATTTGTAAATCAGGATGAGATGTCTTCCTGAAAACATGCAGGAGATCAAGTACAAGTTCTTCTCTCAGTTCTGGAATGGTTGAAATCCCTTGGCTAGTGTCTTCCCAGTCAATTAGTGGTGCTAAGTTCTAGGCTTGCTTTTGTAATATTTTGTTAAAATGAAAACATTATTAAATGGTTTCTTTCACATTTGCAGTAGAAAACCAGGATAGCATTTAAATTGTATCACTCCATTTTTGAGACATTTTTGGTAGTTAGTCACTATACAGAAGTGCATCACATTTACTAATTTTTATTTAAATATATTTATGTTCATTTGAGTAAACTTTGGGTTGGTCCCAGATGACCTTCAGAGATTCTTTTCAACCTCAACTCTTCTGTGAGTTCATAAAACTCTTTTATTATTCTATGTATTAGAAGTATCTCTGACTTCAAAAAGTATCAAAATCTGTTGCAGACAACAGTTATGACCTAAAAAGATAGCATTGGGAATTTTTTTTTTTATATATAGCAGAAGTTTGCTGCTGCTGCATTGCTGCTAGACAGGACAGGCTTGCTCACTGGAGTGCAGCTCCATCACATCCTGTCTGCCACACTAGAGACAGTTGACATTCTGGTTAGGTTATTGAGTAAAATTCATGGTACAATATCCTCTTTGAATCAGATGGAAGTTTGTATTTCCATCTGGATCTATACTTACATGGTGCTGGACCTTGTTGTACCAGAGTCATCCACAAATCATTTAGTTGGGTCAGAGAGTAAGGCAGTGTTAAAGGCTATTTCCATAAATTATTTTTCTGTATCATAACTTTAGGTAAGGGATAAGGTAGGAACATTTTGGGCCATAAAAACGTGGTAAAGTGAAAAAAAAAAGTTAAATGCAGAATTCATTATCAGATATCAAAAAAGATAATAATATTGGCACCCCAGTGTCCTCATGATTTTTTAAATTATCACCAATGGTCTGGAATGGATGGCAGTGTTGAACATTTACTTAGCTGGTTTCAAATGTATTTTAGTAACATTATACAGAAACAAAGGACAGCATTGCTTTTGTTCTTTTTCCAAGTTAAAAAAAAAATTATTTTGACTGTAATTCAAGTGTAGAATAAACTTCTTTTAGTCAGTTTAGGGAGAAAAATAATGTTTAAATTTAGCACAAAGTATCTGTGTAGCTTCTGTAGTGGAGACAACCTTGCAATTGGTATGAATTTGATAGCATTTGTGGGAGAGTGCCATGCAGAGTTTTAATGAAATGTTAATGAAATAGTGTGATCAGATGGACTTCACCATGAGGCAGAGGGTGTGTGTTTGTGTTTGTGCCCCATTAAGCCATATTTTGATTGCTTGGATAGGGATTTAGTTGGACATGAGCTTTGGGTGGAGTGAAATGTGCTCTAAATCCTCACCATCCTTCACTGCATAAGAAGTGATTTGTCCATCTGCTTCCCTTAGAGAAAAAGCCTCAGTGGTTTCTGTGCCCAGACAAGGAAGTGCACAGCAGAGAGCTTTTGTTTTAAGAACATTGATAAAAGGAAAGATTTAATCAAGTGTAAGGAGAGCTGTTGTTGGGTAGGGAAAGCAAGTAATGTAGACACTGTGGGTTTTGTAACTGGGATAGGTTTTTTCCCTTTGAGAGTTCCCTAACATTTGCTTTTGGAACACAAAGATTAAGAGAAAGTCTTTGATGTGGTAAAAAGTTGTGAGGACAAGTGCTGGTTTTTTAATGTATAAAAGTCATCACTCTCGTGCAACTATTTAACAACATAAAAGCAGCTGCATTTGCCTCTACTTAACTCCCTGTAATGCCAATTTTATTTTCCATCTGTAACTGATCCTGTTAGTGATGAACTCTGGCTGATACTACATTTCTTAGATACACAACAATTTGGACTTGGGTATTCACTGTGTTTTTGTATCTTTAGATGTTATTTTTTTCCCTGAAAAGCTGTAACCATTTGCATCTGAAGTTGCCTGTTTGATATGTCCCTTTGATACTTGAGCCTGTAAGTGACTGGAAAACTGAATGAGAACTGGGCAGGCAGAGGAAAGGAAGCCAGAGTATAATCAGTTCCTTTATGGAAAGATATTTAATTCTGATAAAGGCATGAGACTGTAACCAGTTTGCTTTTGTTTCTGCTCTTGTAGGTTGCCTTTCCCCGCGGGTGACCGGGTAACTTTCAATGGGAAGGAATGCATCTGCCAGAAATGTTCCCTGCCCCCTTCCAGCAGCACTGGCTCTTTGCCTGTGCAGAACCTGCGGAGTAAGTACAGATTTCTGCTCTTCTCACTCACTGCTTCTTAGTCTGCACAGGTTTAAGAAACAGAATTTTACACTGGTATTTACACCTGGAACTTCTACTACTCTGCTGCATAAGAGGTGTCATAAAATAGCCACGTGAAAAAGTATAAGGTGGTTTTTCAAGAAAGTCTGATATTAAAAAAAAACAAAGATGGTGCCATTATAGGATTCACAATACACAGAACCTCTCAAAAATTTGATTAAAATTAACTAAACCAAATTCTTTGGAGAAAAACATAATATAGATGTTAATATTTTTAGGATTTAGTCCAAGTCCAGCTGAAATGAAATCCAGTGTGAGATTTAATGATTTGTAAGTGTTCCAGTATTGCTTCAGAAAATATCAGTGGCAGGATTGCATGGCTAAATACTACACAGGAAGGGGTTAATTGTGTGAAATGTCACAGGGGGACATTCATCTTTTCCTCAGACTGTTGTACACTATCAGAAGATACAAACACTGGGAAAGAACTATGTGGTCTTCTTACACCAACCTTTTGCAGTAGATCATGGAGGTGGTGTTGCTCTGTTCCTCTGCTGTTTTGCTCATGAAGGGCTGCTGTCCTTTAGCAGTCCACCCCTGCCTTTATGTAATTAAACAGCAGCAGCAATTCATTGAAACAGCAAAGACAGAAAAAAATTTAATGAGTGTTACATCAAGCTACATTCTGCATAGCTGGGGAAGGGCCCCATGGGTTGCTCATCTTCCTGCATAAGGAATCTAGCCCAGAGAAATCTCTCCTTTTTTATTCTGTTTTCTTTTTCCCCACATTTTTTTCATGGCAGTTTTCACCGTCTCGTTTCTACTGTTCACCAGCAAAAGCTGCTGTATGATGCTCTGTGTGATGCTCTACTGATTCCTCTTGCTAATGCCATTCTCTCTTGGGGGCAGCTTGGCCCCCTCTGTTAGGTGCTTGCTGTTGTCACTTATTCCAGGCATGGATCCACCTTGGCCATCTTTGCTGTCTCCTTGTCATATGTGAAAAGTGCCTTTGGCTATAATGGACATTATTTGCCTGGTTGGGTACTGACAGAACAGATTCATTTGATTATCTGTGATACAGAATGCCTTAATGTATTTACATTTCCTTTCTCTGTGCCCACACACCCCGTGGAGAGTTTCTTGTCACTGCATTTCCCCAGCTCTCTTGTGTCACTGCACTGAGCCTTCCCAGAGCAGAGGTACCTGCAAACCTCAGCAAACCACTTGCCTCTGAGGGAAACAGCACTGGGAGCACATCTTTGAGGCAAAGCCTGACCTTGGAAAATTAAAGTTTATCTTTTCCCCGAATTACATAGAGCAGTGAATGGTGTATCTCCTGAAAGCAGCTTTCTTGGAAAAAAACCTTAATGCTTTAAGCAAATGACTCCTGTTAGGAGTGCACAAAAACATATGCTTCAGGCAAGCTCTTTCAAGGAAGGAGTAGTACATTGACCCACTGGAACATTGGGCTTGTTCCTGTCTCAGAAGTGTCTGATGTGTACCATGTGTGCTGTTCCTATTTATCTCAGCAGTGCTTTCAGAACATCTCTTAGGGGACTCACTGAGCTCCCAACATCACTGCACCCCCTCTGACATGTGCTTCTATTTTCATCCTCCCCTTTTGCTTCTCACCTCCTTCATGCATTCCATTTGGAAGAAATGAAGAATGTAAAATACTTGCTTTCTGCCCAAGTCCTTGAATTTCTTATTATATAAGTACCTACCTCTCTGTTTTGTTTGGTTTTATAAAACAGTAGCTCTGAAAACCTCTTGTGACTGTTGATTTTGAGAGAGCACTCAAGAAAAAATATCAACATGTAGCAGCAAATTGATGTGTTCTGCAGAGTTATTGCTTGAAATTAGTTGAGTCACCAAAGGATGCTCCATCCAAGATAGGAAGACAAGGACACTGCATTAGTAGGCACTGTTGGCATAGCAACCACAATATTTGTTTGTAATTATCTGGCACTTTACAGAGAAAACAGCAGTTGGGAATGAAAAAAAAAAGCAGCTCACAAAATGCTGCATTTCTGCCCACCCAAGCTTAAACCAAATGAAAGGTGAATGACATCTGAGCACATGATGTTGTATTCAGTTTGTGAAATAAACCCTCAAGCAATGAGATTAAATTAGATTTCCAGATGAATCCCCAGTACAGGGGAGATCACAAACAAATTTCTGATTGCAGTTAAACAACAGATACTGTAGAATACTGCAGGGACTAAAACCAGGCACACACCCAAATGTTCTGTTTTATTAGCAAAACTCAAATGTTCTGATCTGTAGAGCACATGCTTTTGTGCTAGGCTTGTTTCCACGTATTGGTGCTCGAGAGGGTAACATTAAAGAGACACATTATTGCTCCCTCAATACATTCCAAATCACTAAAGGAAAATAAAAACTGTGCTTTATCATTGTGTGCTCAGATGTGAAACATTTACAATTTCACTTACACTGTCTCGTTAGGGTCATGTAACCAACAAAATACAGTCTTAAATCAGAAAGGTTTTAAGAGGACTGTTTAAGTGTTTTGATGAGTTCCTAGGTTGAGAGTTCTTTCTTAATAGCTAGATAAATCTTTCTAATGTTTTTGCATACCTTTCTCTTCCATGTAAGACACTGTTAGGTTTTTTTTCTCTCCTCACCTTTCTGAATGGTTAAATGTCTTTCAGATATTGTCTTTTCTCTAGAAAATTGTTGGTATACCTGAAGAATTCCTAAAACTACTATATATTTTTCCACATGAGATGGAAGATATTTTATGGAGGATTAGAAGGGTTACTGAGATATTGGTACTAGAATCAATTTATCAGTGGCATTTATCCCTTTTTTCCCACATATTCTGACTATTTTAACATTTAGTTGAAAAATCATACATAGGCAGGAAATCTGTAGAGTGAAGATGGATGATAGATGGAGCTTGTAGGGTATTAGAGGGTTCATTCAGGATATAGAGAACCAGATCCAAATCCCATGTCAGAATAACATCTCTAAAGAGAGCACTCACTGGGGGACTGTTCACATGGAGACTGAGTGTAGGTTTGGCATTTACTAGCCTAGTCAAAATCTTCCATTGTTTAAAAAAAGGCAACCAAACCCCCAGACAGTCCTGTTCCCAGTTACTCCTTTCTGGGGAGTATAGTTAGTTCACCTACAGCCTGTTTATCCATCATAGACTGACCTCTGTTACCCAGTTATTGCATGTTTTATCTGTATTTTTGTAAGCTTTATATAAGTGAATTTTTTAGAGAATAAACTACAATAAATACATAGACTGCCATCACTTTCACATATTGAAATGTCACTAATGTCTCTTAAGTATTGGTGTGTTCTTACTGGTTACAGGAAATTTAGTACCAGAATTTCAGCTTGAGATTTTTTCATGGTTGCAAAAAGAATTTTGAAATAAGTAGAACTTACAGATCTAAAGGCAAAGGCTAATGTGAAGAATCAGTTATTTCTTTTACTCTGTTTTTTTTATTTCTTTTATTGGGCTGACTTGTGATGCTTGAAAAATGAATCAGCAAAACTTGGGGTTTTTTAAACATAGTATAAATGAATTAAAATAAGACCTAAGTCACTAGAAAACTGAAGTCATCAGCTTTATTTCTTTGAATTATGCATGTCTTGTAGCAATGTCAGAGCTTTTTAAGGGCAGCAGCCCTTGCCATCCACCAGTGAGCAGTGAGTGAGCTATGGAGCCCTCGAGAGCTGTTACTGGGACACTGATGGAGCTTGTTCTGCCATATCCAACTGCTGCACGACCACCTGAGGAAGAGGATTCACTCATTTGGGCTTTTCTCTTGCAGATTGTGGGGGCTGTGGTTCAGAAATAAAAAATGGTCAGTCCTTGGTCGCCTTGGACAAGCACTGGCATTTGGGCTGCTTTAAGTGCAATACGTGTGGCAAGCTACTGAATGCAGAGTATATCAGCAAGTAAGTAGAGCAGTATTTTCACCTCTTTACAGCATTCTTTTAATGCATATATATACATATATATATATCTATATAAATTTATATATAATTTAATAATTAATTTATCATTGCATACTCTTTTATGTTTATATATAAATGCTCGGAGGTATATAAGATATTAGAGATTATTGTCTAAATTATTATCTGAATTGTATATAAAAATGGAATGGAGAAAAGTAGAAGTCACATTTTTCCATTTACCTGGAATGGGACTTGACAAAGTAGCAGCAGGTGGAATGTGTTTCCAAGACCCAATTGTATGCCCTTAGTTACCTGTGGTTTTGCTCTCTGTGATGCTGTAATGTCAACAAGCAGGTACTGTCCTTTCTATATGTGTTACATAAGAAGAATTGTTAGCCAGAAATCCATGAATGATGTACATACCATGCTTTTGTGCTGCTCCAGACCCTCTGCTGTCAGATTGGGACTGAAAGTGGTGACAGCACCAAGGAGCAGCACAAAGTATGCACACAGACCACATCCCATGTCATCACCTTCATCAGGCCAGTGACATGCAGCCTTTCACTGGCCAAGGCACCTGGGATTAATTTCTACTTCAGAGAAGTGTGTTATGTTGAAATTTTCTTAAGCAGCAAAGTAACTCAATCACCAGTGCCCAGAGATGATGAAATTTCAGAGCTTGTGTCCCACTGACTTTCAACAATTCTTTGGATTTCCATTAACACAAGTACATTTAATTTCACAGCTTGTACTGGAAAACAATATTTATTAAAAGGGTGTTCTTAAATAAGGTTTTGCTTTGTCTCAGTGTTGTGCTAGTGTCCTGTATTTCAGTACAGTGCTTTTTATTTAATATAACCCCTCCCATAAACTGTAAAGATTAATTATTGCAAAATCTTCTTTTTAAAAAAAGGCTAAATGCCAAACAAAATAACTGAAGAGAAGAAGCATCCTGCCTTTCATTAATTAAATTAATTATTGTGATAACTTATAGGTTAGTCTCTAAGAAATCCAACTTCCATGCTACAAAATTATTTTCTGTGTTTCTCCCGGGAAATGTCTGCTAAAATTATGCCTCTGCTAATAAATCTGTCTGATCATGGGCTGCTTTGGTTCAAGAAACAAAACATATTTAACTGTGTTTAACTTGAACTTTGAAACACAAGAAGAGTCTCCAGTTTCTTCTTAGAGCAACTTGTTTTTATTCATCATTTTAACGGTCTACATGTACAACTTAGCAAAATGTAAAAATAACAGATTCTTCTCAGGACAATAGTCCAAATTTTCTGGTCTTGATGCTTTAAAATAAAAACTGAGACTCCAGGTTTTTTTCTTCATGCATCTAAATTGTGTCTTAACTCACTGGTGGTGATGAATTAGCTGGACACATTATGCATGAACTCACTGCTGCTCAGGCTGAGTTCTTGTAGTCATTGCTGGCTTCTGTGGAGCACATTCCCAAGATGTTTGATCCATGACTGTCTTTAAGCAAATCCAGTCAAGAGTGCCAGTAGATTTCAATGTTTATCAAAACTTGGTTTACAGACAAGATATTTGAGAAATTACTCTTTGCAGTCTCAGCTAAGGGGTTAGATCATATGTATACTGGATGATACATCAATTGGAGGAATTAGATGATAAGAGGGGAAGAGTACTATGTAAAAATAACTATCTTTTCCACAGAGGGGACAACATGTGAAACAAGTGAGTGGGTAACAGGATTAAACAGTTGGTGTGAGGGTCTCAGAGACTGAGTGTTGTTACAAGGCTGATGGATGAGTTTAGCAAAAAGGAGAAAAGTGATCCAATGCAGTTGTTCATTACTATTCAGCTTCTTACAATATTAATAAATATGAGATACTTGGGAGGCAGGAAAGCCCATAAATACCCTATGAAGTGTTGAAACACTGACAAATTTTAGATGCATAATCTCCTAGTAAAGTATAAGCTTACAAAAAGCAGCATCTGTACAGCCTGTTGTTCTTCCCTAGGGATGGGGTTCCATACTGTGAATCGGACTACCACGCCAAGTTTGGGATCAGGTGTGACAATTGTGAAAAGTACATCACAGGAAGAGTGCTGGAGGTAAGGAGAGCCTGTCATTCAAGCACATCTCCAAACAAAAAGAGTAGCTTTTTTGGGTTTTGTTCTCTGCTCACAAATGAGTGTTAATGCAACAGCTTAATGTTACTTTTATTAAATACCAGGAACTTTTCCTGTAATTGGCTTTTCTGTTTCTTGTTTTAATGATTTGGTAATACACAAACTCCCTAAATGGATATTTATGGTACTGGAGGATGTTGAGGCAGAAGAACTAATAAATGAATGTGTTATCAGGCACATTTTAAAACTTGCACTAAATTAATTTGTAATTTCTGCTTTTTGATTCTCTTTTATGTTCCCCAAAGATAGGATGAAGCTGTTGAAAAGTAAAATGGATAATTTGAACTGGTTTTGCACTCATAAATGAACCATGTGGTAAACATTATTTTGTGCTTGTTGTTCTAAGAAGCAGGAGGTTGTTTAGTGGAGGTGTATGTTTATGCATTATGCAAAAATTCCCATATAACTGACCCAGTGTCACAAAATGAGTATATTCCTTTGATCTGAGTAAGACTGTTACCCTGCCAGTGTCATCAATTATCTCCTTTTTTCTTTCTGCTTTTCCCTGTGAAGTTCAAGCAGTACTGGAGTTAGGGAGAATTGCTCAGTTCACTCTTTCCTCTTCATCAGCTGAGAAAGCCTGGAGAAGTCCCAAAGGGCTTCCACCAGAGCAAGATCTGCTTGGAGTCACACAAAGACCTAACTGCCCAAGTGGTGGAGTATTATAACTTGTTAGGAGCTGATGAGCAAATATCCATACTAGATGGGAATCTGTATTGGATAGGATGATATGATGTTAACATAGGTATGAGAGACTTCCATTAACAAATGTTTTTGCAGACCTCTCTGAAAAGAGATTTCTAAAAGGGAATTTGTAACGGTATAAAGACAGCTTTCTCACTTTTTTGCACACAATTGTCTCAGCTGGAAGAGGCAAAAAAAAAGAAAACATCTTAAAACTTTCAAAATATAAAAGGTGACCAGTGGAAGCTGTTATGTGCTTTCAGATATGTTAACCATTGGCACTGAATGAAAAGGAGTAAAAGGGGGTGAGATTTAAAAGCAAGGTAATTAGGAGAGGTGAATGCAGAGAGAGGAGTTAAAGCTGTGGCAAATTTGGAGTGCACTTACTCAGAGCAGTTTACAAGGAGTGATTGATACTGAGATAGGAGAACAGAAGCTCCAGTTTCTTTACTGACTCTTGGATTCACAGTATTGTGTTTCTGTCCTGGTTCTTGCCTTGAAATATGTGCAAGAGTGCTCTTTTTGTGTGGTAATATTTTACCTGCTATATGGTTAAACAATAGCATGTGGTGTGATGTAATTAAGAACTGGATCCTTGCTGTCTCTATGGGTAATAAAAAGAAAAAAAATGTTAAAAGTCTGCACTGTAACAGTACTAAGTGTGGTTTATGGGACCTGGGAGCACATGTGACTGTGGTTGATTCTTCTGACTGCTTGGTGAGAGTGTACTAAATAGGAAGACAGTTCCTTGTTTTTATTGTAGGTGGGACAGTAACAAACTTGGGAAAAGCTAATTTTTGAAAGCTGTTGTAAGACTTTTACCATGAGAGATTACATATGATGGTTTTGGTCAGTGTGTGTGTGTGTCCCTCTCCTGTCCATTCCCCAGTGTTGCTCTAAGCAGCACTACAGCTCTGTAGCACTGATTCTCATCTGCTTTGGTACTGGTTCAGGCTGGAGGCTACTTTCACTGGTCTGTGGCATTTAACTGTGGAAAAAATACTGATGCAAGATTCTGAAACCTTTTAAAAAAAATAGATGAGGAGAAAGGACTTTCACCATCTGTAAAAGCACAGATTGCATCATTGTGAAACAGGAAACATAGGTTGATGTTAGGATGGAGCAGGAAATGGATTTGAATGGTTACAATGACATTTAATGTCTGGACACTTGTTGGAACAACCTGGAAATGTTATGATCTGTAATCTTTTTTCCTGTAGAATTGTACAAAACATTTGTTGATCTGTGTGCAAGAAAGCTAATGAAGCTTCAACACGGGTGCATGTCACATGTCCTGGCATTCTGCTGTCACAGGAGGTCCTGTTCCTCATGACATCTCCCAGGATATCTGCTCCTATCCCCTCTGTTTTCCATGACACATCTCTAGAGCTTTCTGTGCATTCCCACTGCCTGTTTACAAGCAGTGGCTCACACTGTGAGCCTTCTTGCACAGTGGTCAGCCTGGATTTCCATGAGTCTTTGGAACTCCGTGAGGGATCACTTAAAGCAGCCCTTGAGTTTGTGTGGACCATGGAGAGCAGCAGGATGAGGAGGCAATGCACACGCCTTGTTTCAGCAGGAAGGCAAGCAGAAAGTCCTGGGCTGAGCAAACAGATTGGAAAGGATGCAGAGAGCGTGTCTGTAGCTAACGTGGTTAAGGCACTTGCTGTTTGTGTGCAGCAGATGGACTTGTTCAAGAGGCTTAACTGGGGCTGATCTTTTCTCTCTCTCTGGTCTTGGCATTGTACTCAATGTCTGTTTGTCACCAGCAGGCTCATAGATATGTTTGTGTATCTCCTGGTCAGGAGGACAGAAAAAATACAGGGTTGTCATGCCTGGTCTTTTGTTGTAGGGCATCATATTATTTGTGGAACTGTCTGGAATACTGATGCATTTTCCAAAACATCAGTATTTATTTTTACCACCTTAAGTATTATCTGGAGAAACACAGAAATAATAGGGCAAATTGCCCCTAAAGTGGGGGGAAGTCTTGACAGCAGTACTGACTGATTAGGCAGAGGAGTACTCTCCCCAGGGAGCTGCTGGAAACTATCACTTAGAAAGTCTTGTAACAAGATTGGACAAGGCACTGGAGAATCTATGTTAGGGAGCAGTTCTGCAATGACAAAGGGAGGGACTATATGACCTAATAGGATTTTTTCCATCTCTGATTTTTATGATAATGGCAGGAGGACAGCTGCTTCCACAGTTATTCTGTGCCCAGATTTTATAATATTGTCTCCCTTTCCAACACTTGTTCATTTTAAGTGTTTATTCAGCAGAAAGGAAGGGAGAGTCAACTAGTGTGAGTTACTGATAAGTTATAAAAATATGGCTGTTTTTGTAGGTTGTCAGCCAAATACAATGATGATTTAGTTACCTAAATTCTTCTCTCAGCCCATTTTCTAGGGGCCAGATTCATTCCATGTAGTAAATGGGCTTAAACACAAGATACCTTTGTTTATAATTCCTTTCTAGTTTCTTCCTCTTCAGTCCACTATGGCTTGCACCCACTCTCCCAGGGAACTTGTACTGGAAGAGCTGTACAAGGGGCTGAGCAGTTTAGGAGATGATAAATTTTATTACTTTTGAAAACAATGATTTTGCTTCTTGGTTTGTTTGTTTTTTGTTTTAACACTGCCCACCAGTGCATTTATGGACAAGATTAGCTTTGTTTGTGATGCATACAGAATACTCTTAAATACAAATCAGTCCTCTCCTAGAAGTTGTGTTATGTTATCACTGACCATGTATATTGATAAACCTGCCCCCTTAAGTGAGGAGCAAGAGGTTGCTGGAGTTTACTTTCATAGTTTGACTTAAAATGCACTGTGAAAACATTTAGGGAGAGAAAGGGTTTACTTCAGTGCTTATGCTGTATCTCTGCTGCCAATCCTACAATAGTTATGATCATGCAATAACAGACATTTTAAAATAACAAGCCATTGATTTTTATGACCAGCCATTTCCCTTTTGTCATGCTGCAATCTATTTCTCTGCACTTAGCACTAAAAATGTTTTTCTCCTTTTTTTTCTATTACAAGCAGTAATTTATTAGTTAAAATTTCAACTTGTGCTATTGAGCATATATCGTAAAAAGTTATTGTCTTTTTTTTTTAAATACTATATTTCTGATGATAATTCAGAGCCTGCTTTAAACCCCTTTCATTCAAGAAAAAACTTTCCATTTGTTTCCTCATTTTTAATCAGTCTTATAGCTGCTTTTTGTTGGGGGAGGCAGAGATGTGTTGTCTGTCTCCCAGTCCTTCCCACACAGCAGGTTGTGTAAAAGGTTTAGAAAGCTGTTGAGGTGCATGACAAAACTGTGTGACAGCCAATGACTCCTCCTTGTCCTCTCCTGGGAGGCATGTCTGGGTTTCCTTAACATCTGATACTTAGAAATATCATCTCAATTCCAGCATCTCTCTATTTTAAAGTGGTCCTCATTAAAATAATTAAAAATGCTTTGGATAAGATTGATTTTTAGATTTTTTTAAGTGTTGTCCCTTTTAATTGATGAACTCTAAGGAGAATTTATAGAGAATAGTCTTAGTTATTCTCAACTTTTATTTTACAAAACTGAGTGAACCCAATTCTCTGCTCATGAAGTCAGCTCCAGGCTTTTCTCGTGCTGCTGGCAGACCTTTCACAGTGGGTTCCCAGCTGGAGCCACCTTCTCTCAGCATGGAGGAGCATTTTACTCCAGAGAACACCTCACCACTATCTTTGTGCTGTGATACCAACCCCTTCCACCATTTCTAAACAAAGTACTGTCCTGGTGTATCCCACACTGGTGCAGTTTTTTTCTGTGAGTTCTTTAACACTGACAGCCTATAGCAAGATAGTACTTTGAGGGGAGGGGTTCTCTTCATCTGCTGTTTCACCTGATGGTTTCCTGCATTGTTAGAGGAAGCCTCTATATCCAAAGATAACCTTCTGGGGATGTTTTAATATTGGCTGTGAGGGAGGTCATGTTTATTTGGACATGCAACTGCATCCCATCAGTGGCCAAAATACCCCTCAGGGGTATTTTCAGCACTCCACTTTATCTACAACTGTCCCATGATTCACAGCTACATGGCTGTGGTGTAAATGTGTCTTACAAGTGCTGTTGAAAATCACCTAGAGCAGTTGGAACCATCTTCATGTTTAGTATCTGACACCCTAAACACAGCAGCACTCAGTTTATGTGGAGGAAGAAAGTTAACATTTCACTAGTTTACATGTATGTGTAAATGTGTAGAAAATCCTAATCAGTATGTGTGTTTAAAATCTATTAATCTCAACCATATATTAGTTTGAAATGGGAATAAAAGCATGCATTAGCCATGAATGAGACTAGAAATGTCAGTAATTTATATGTCAATTAAATGTCACTTATACCTCAGTGACTTATTAATTAAAACATGAATCATATTTTTCATAGTTTGTTTTTGGCTTTGCCCTGGGGTTGAGCTGATTTTGTTTGCAGCCATATCCACTTTGTAAATCGATTGCCTTTCCCTTTGCAAGAGTCTCAGTGTAGCAGAGAGACGATACTAATTCTTTGCAGCAGGGAGTACAAATTTCTGCCTGCAGTGTGGAAGAATGGTTCATTCTGCAATGTCTGTTACCCTGCTGTTTCATTAACAACAGGACCTACTGATGTGTGAAAGGACCTTGAGCAGCTTATTATATAGGCATTAATAGTGGAGCATGCAATAAAGGGGCTCTGTCTGCACGGGCAGAGGGTTCCCTGTGCATGGGCAGCCTCGGGAGGGCTCTCAGAGGATCCAGTGTCAGTGCTGCCTTCCTCAGAAACTGCTCTCTACACCAGGTTTCTCCCTACAGCAGAGAAGAAAGAAAACTGTTGGAAAGACACATCCAAATAAATCAGCGTTAGCTTTTGCAAAAGGAGACCCTCTAAGGTAGGAAACGTTAAGCAGCACTTTCAATGCATAATGTTTGCTGGGATGCAAGGCATTTTGCAGCTTGGGAATGGTCTCTGGTTTGTTGCCTCTTCCATTTATCTGGGGCTGCTGGCTTGCAAAGCCAGGTTAATCATCAGTGCATTGTGTCTGAATTTGGCTGGGTAAGTGTTGACAGATGACCTAGACCTTCTGCTTTAAAAGAGGCATCATTAAAAATACTATCAGCAAGCAAATAAATGGCAATGCAAATGCTTTTCTTCCTTATCTTTTAGTCTTTTCTGTAGCCCAGTTATATTGGTCTGGATGAATTTAACTCATCTTTCTCCCACTTATAGTCTTTCCCTTTTTAGCCACTTCTTTTCTCCAGAAATACTGAGCTATGCCTATCTATATTTGTTATCTGAACTGATAAAAACTCACAAATTGTTCATGTGTCAGGGGAAAACTATACACTAAACCAAACTCTTTGCATAGCTTTTACCCTGTAAATAATTTGTTAGGTTTATTGAAGAGCACTGAGTATCATTTGATGATAGCTTTTTGCCAAAGTAAGGGGTTCTGCAAACTATTTCTGAATAACATCCAAAAGTTTAGGATTTGCAGGAAACTGGTTGATAAAGAAGAAAGAATGACTGTTGCAGGTTTTGTGAGGGGTTTTTCTTTAATTATTTTCTCAGCTGCTTACTTGCTTTTTTGTTGAGAATTCCTCCCACATGTGTGGGGAAAGTCCTCAGCAGTGCTGCTGTGCGTTTGTGCTTGTGTGGGTTTGTATGTGTTAGTTTTAGTGCATAGTTTGTTTTTTGAGCCTGGCAGTCTTATGGTGTCCATTGCTTTTCCTCATGCAAAAATGTACCACAAGTTAACTGCCTTAAATTACGTGAATTGACTGACTTAGGGGTCAAAGGAGTGATCCCAGGAGTCACCCTGGTTCCTCCCGAGCCTCAGAGCCCAGCACACACACTCTGCCAGCGACACTGCCTCTCTAAGCCACGTGTTGCTGTGGTGATGCATCAATACCCAGTGCTATTTGCCAGCATTTGTGTGTTCTTACAATGTGAAAAATTCCCCCTCATGGATGTCTTCAGTCCCTCCTCCAATTATTTGGTGTATTCTTTCATTCCTGGTGATTCTCTGACCCACACCAGGGGGATGCTGCAGCTCTGCAAAGCCCCAGACCTCCCCTGACCCAGTCAGCAGCACAAGCCCCTGCCTCCAGCTCTGTCCTGTAGCCATGGCAGTGGTGCAGCAGCAAGTTGCTTTTGTTGCTAAAGTGTCTCCAGGATGCTCTGGTCCATGTGAAAACGGTTCAGTGTGTCTGCTAATAGCAGGAGAGCAGCCTGTGACTCATTTCTTGTAGGTTTAGGATTTTTTCATCCTAGTAACCTTCAACATTTTTTGTACTTTTTCAAATTTCTTCTCCGTCCTCCACAAGTAAGAACTTCTGAATGGTACGTTGAGCTGGAAGTATGTGGATTAGATTTGGAAGTAGAAACTTCCTACTTTCAGGAAGGATTATTGATGTCAGTTCTGTATGTGACAGCAGCATTTCCACTTCCAGAAATCTAGTGATCCAGAACAGCAGTCCTTACTCAGGCACAGAGTGAGAGACAGCTTCTGTTCCTATGTATTTACAGCCCAGATCCCCACATTCAGCTTGAAAAGAGCTGTGCTGCCTTCCTCTGATAAATCAGGCAGTTTCTCCAGGGCTTTTCAGTGTTGGTGAGCTTCATTCTTCCCATCTGAAATGGGTGTGCTAAATACACAGCTGCAAAGTTGAAAATTAAGGGGAATATGTCTGCAAGTCATCTTTCTCCTTCTGCACTCCCTCTCTCCTATCATGAGTTGGCATAAGTGAGAGCCAGCTGCAGCTTGTCTTGGCCCCTGGGTGGGTTTTAAGGAGTGGGAAAGGAAAGAGGAAAAGAAATAAAGGAGATTTGTTGAGCAGATGGAAAACAGAAGCCTCTTCCAGTCTCAGTAGGTGGCAAGAAAAATTGCAAAGCTGAGAAGAAAAAGACAAAAGAGGCAGATCACTTGCTCCATAACAGAAACAACTGAGTGCAAAATCAGTGGTTTTAGGTATGATAGACCATTTTGGTTTACAAGAACATTTACCAAATTCTGTAGAAAAAAAATGCACTTTTGTCCTTTTCCAGATTTTACCTGATTGTGGCAGGGCTGAACTTGTTTGCAGATGTCACAGAATGAGATTACAGTTGCAATAGTGCTATTTTTCCTTCTATTATTTTTTTTTCTCTTAAAAATTAAAACCCTTATGGTTTTTTAATTACTTTTATTTTATTTTCTCCCACAACCATTAGAAACTTCTTTGAGAGTCCAGTATTATAGTAGGTTGTTATCATTCTGAGATAAATGTTCCTGTTGGTGCATTTGATCTGCACCTTATACCTGGAAGAATAAGTGTGTGGGAAGCAATTAAAATGACTCAAATGTGGGTGGGAATTCTCAAGGCTCTGGAAAGCACAGCAGGATGAACCAGAACCAAAACAACATGAAATAACTGTACATGTGAAATTGCTAGAGCTGTAGGTAATGCTGCAGGTGTGTGTAGTGAACATTTCATGTGACTGTTTCTTGGCATGCAGTAGGATGATTAATGAATCCAGTAAGGAGAAGATGAGGAGAATGATTGATACAAACCATTACACTGCACTCACAGTGGTGTAAATCCTGATGAAAAGGGTTCATTTGCCTTGGCAGGCTGTTGGAGTGAGTCAGTGGTGAGTCAGGTCCACTGTGACTAAGAGAATTAGTGAGAGTTTTTCTCCACAGAATTCTGTCTTTAACTTCTGGCTCTCACACTTATTTCTCCTCAACACTGTTGTATGACATAAACAATAGATATTTTGCCAAATACCTCTGCCTTGACAATGCTGGCTGTCCCTTCAAACCCAGTAGATGATATGACAGCTGTTTACTAACTTAACCATTACTGTATACAACTATTACTGAGTAATTCTTCAAGTCCTTCTGTTGCATATGCAAAACTCTGGCTTTGCTAGAAATGTGAGTGTGATTTTATGTGATTCCACTTAAAGCTGGTAAATGAGCAGGATGTTCTATTCCAAGCACAAAGGTTATTTTCTGAAGAACATCACTCTAATTTGAATATACCCCTTAGAATTCAGTTTATGGAAGCCAGTGTAGTCCCTGCAATATGCCACAGTGTGGATGCAGTGGCAGAGTTATCAGTGTGTGCATTTATTGGTAACACTTGATGGTGCAGTGCTGTGCACCTTCTTCATGGTACTCCTGAGAGAAAGACAGGACAAACATCTTAGCCTAGATTTTACACAGCCTTTTGGATTGAATGCACATTGTGCAATGTGGGTTGAAGCACTGGCCAAGAGCAGGAGGACTGTATTAACACGTGGGAATAAGCAAGAACAACCCCTGATAGGGTTTGCCTAATTGGTGGAATAACTTGATAGGAATAGTTTTCTAAGCCAGTTCTGTGCTGTTAGGTCAGAGACTTATTGGATAATATCTAATGTAGTTCTGGAAGCAGGAATTAAAACCTTATCCCAGCCAAAGTCAGGGAACTGCATTTACTTACAGAAATTGTGTATCTGCCTTTATAAATCAATGTAGTGACTGATTGGGCTTTTTAAAAACAAAGTGCTATACCTCATTCAAAAACTTTATTAAATTTCATAAAGGTAAATGTGTGGAGTTCCTTTTTATACCTGTGCTTCATTAGCAGTTTCCTGTACATTCCTGGCACATAAGAAAAAGCACAGTTCATTCACATAATGGCTTAATTTCTCAGTAGAAATAATAATTTGGGGAATGAATGAAGAAGCATAAACAGAATGAATTAAATATCCACTAAAGGAGTTCAGGGATTTTCTACCTTTTTTATTTATATACTCTGAAAAAAAATATTCCCAGTGAAAGTACATGCTCCTCAATGTTGAGTTTAAAATGATAGGTAATAAAGGAGATATGAAATGATAGATAATGGGAGCAGAATAGAGCCAGCAGATTTTAAGGAAGTCTTCCACAGAGGGCAAGAACTAGCAATGTGAGTTTGGTAGAGGACAATCATGATAGTTGAGGGTTTGGAGCATATATCCTGAGGAGATGCTCAGGGAGCTGAACTTGTTCAGCCCAGGGAAGTGATGGCTTTAATGGGAATTAATTGTAATGTTCCCATACCTTGAGGATGTGGACACAAGCGCCTTACTGAGACTCATGGTGGGAGGGCAGGAGACAACTGTCACAAATTTAAAGAAGGGAGATTCTGACTGGATAAAAAGGGGTGAAAAAATCTCTAAGAATAACTAAGAATAACTACTATCCATTGGAGCAATATTCTCAGAGGTTGTGCAGTCTCCATCCTTGAAGGTTTACATACTCAACTGAAAAAATTCCTGGGCAGAATTGGCTATCAACCCTGCTTTGAGCAGGAGGTTGGATTAGGTGAAATATTCTATCATTCTGGGGTCACTTGCACACTTCCTGGCTTTAAACTGAATTATATTTCTGTTGCCTGTACTATGAAGTTTACCTGAAGGACTATCAGTGCCCTTTAATGAGCAAATGGGAATGTCCATGTGAATGTACATTACTCATGAAATGGAGACAAAATATATTAAAAAGAGAATAATTTATTGTCTAATCAAGGTTTTACACTTTCACCCATCCCTACATTGCCTAAGTGTTTTTCCCCTTCCCATCCCATATAAATAGTCACTTCCCTCCACTTCAAGAGCAGCAGTAGTCAAATCATATGTCTTCTATAAGATCATTAATAGTTCAGGTTGAGAAGTTGCCTGATAGGAAGGCTCATTGACTGTCAGTGGTTTTGTGCTTTATTCTGTTTCCCTTTGCTTGGGCAGGTGGTTGTCTGGTGATGAGACAACTCTCCAACAAATTTGTTCCGTGTGAAAAGCTTTTAACCAAGAATGCTTTATTCTGTGGGCTTTGTTTGTGGGTCAGGCAGCTGCACCATGCCTTGGCAAACCCAGCAGCTCAGTGTTTTGTAGTCTGTTTTTCATTATTTCTGTTCAGGGTAGGGTACAGTTAGGACTTGGTTTGGGGATTTTAGAGTATGAGGTTGGCAGGATTTGGATCTACCTCAATAGACAACACATAGTGGTAGTGAGGAACTATTATAGCAACTATATTGTATTATACACTCAAAATGGAAAATGTTCTTTGATATGTATTGCAGCAGTCTAACCTTTTGTCACTTCCACAAACTCTTTACTCCCAGCAGTAAAATATGTCAATTACCCCTCAGCATTTTGATAACAAGATTGATTTTTTTTTAATTATTATTATTTATTTTTTTACAAGAAAAAGTTTACTGATAACTTTTAACTCTCAGGAAAATATTCAGATAGTTGTGAGTTTATCTAGTATATTAAATGATTTTCTGTACATTCTGTCTTCCCTTTACTAACTAATTCATTGAATAGTGCAGTGAGCTAGGATGTGCTTAGACTTCAGTGATGAATCAGATGTAGAAATCTTGATTCTTCATTCCAGGACTCAGCTCAGACTCTGAGCTTTATGCTGCTCAGTTTCTCCTGTGTCAATCCCTAAGCAATTGTCACTCATCGATGGCAGTAAAAAATTGTATCAATCACACTTCTAGTAACAGCATGAGAGACCAGACAAGCAATGTCATTGTGGTAGAGTTACAGTTATTGTGCATATCATCTTTTATATATTCTACCATTTCATCAGTTATGGCAGCTATAGCCAGAAAATGAGCAGAGCTTTTGCTGAGCTGTCTGCAGTAATGTAATATATTTTTCCTGGGTGGTGACAGCTAATTTAAAACTCAAACTTAGCTTGTTAAGGTTATTCCTTTTGGTATGAATTACTCTAGTTTTGCTAGCACTGCATGTTTTCCAGGCCTGGTGATCATACTGCTCTGAAAACTTTGCAGTAACACCCCTTTACTGTTTTCAAATTGTGCTTTGAATGATTTAATTCACATTTGCCACATCAGCTTTATTCTCATTTTCAAGCCCTCAAGTTATGGGAAGTGAGAAGAGGTGGTTGTATGTTCTTTGTTGCAGAGCTGTCTGCTCCTGCTGCAAGTGAAGCATGGATTTGTCTGTTGTGCTGTGGGACAGGTTGAACACTGTGATGGTCCCTGTGCTCAGGGCAGGGACTGAGGAGGTCCATGGCTCCCCTGGTAAAATATTCCTCATGCTGATAAAACATTCCTTATGCTGATCAGCCCAGAAGGATCTTCCTTCTCTGCAGAGGAGACTTCACATTCAAAGGGGTCCCTTACACCTAAAGGGAAAGAATTAGCTCATAACATTTAGTCTCAGAGTGTTGAGGACTGTTTGACTCCATTTAAATTACACTCTTGGAGTGCAACTTCGTGATTGTGGAAAGCTGGTTCATGGTCAGTTGAAGAAAAATTAAATTGTTGGTAATATACTGTATTACTAAGGACACACTTTGCAGGTTTGAGGTGGTCTCAGCTGAAAATGAGTATTCAAATTGATCTTCACAGTAATACTATCATCACTTGTGGATTCTTGGGCACAAAGATCTGGTGCAGTCTTGAAGCAAATGTAGGATATTGAGGAGGATTTTTAGAACCTATTACTTCAACTGTAAGACATCTCTCAGAGATGAATGTCATTTCTTCTGTGCTGTGCGTGTGTTGGTATTTTATTAAACACTGAGACAACAGTCTGTCAAACTGAGCTTTCAAACTGTGCAAAGAAGTAGCCATATGTTTAGGAATTTGTGAACTACCTCACATCAATATAAGCAAGAAGAGAAAAAAATGATGAGGCCTTTATTACAGCTACACCAAAATCATACAATATTTGCTGCCCTAAGCTTGTAAAATAGCTGGGTTCTGCTGCAACCAGTTGTTCATCTATGACACCAAGCCCCTGAAATTGAGAGGACAGGAGAAAGGGGCACTGATGAAAACCTCCTTGGCATTTACCCAATGGACTTTATGATTCACACTCAGGTCCTAGGTTTGAATGTAATTTATGCTATCTAATCAGGGTAACTGCATATACATGTCAATAAATAGTGTTAATTCATTCCTGTGTCAGATGCCTTTCCTCAGGTTCAGCTAGCACCTCTCATTTAGAAATATGGTGTGGTCTTTTTAAAGTACTTCCAAGTGATGAAGTGTCTGCTATGTCTTGTCTTCAGTGCTTTGATTAGAAGAAAATAAAATAAATAAATAAAAGGGGCCACAAAAGCCATTGTCAGCACTTAGACTTACATGGAAATTTTTGAGTTTGTGCTGTTTTAATTCAGAGATAATTATGCAAAATCCGTTTGGGGTCTCCTGGTGTGATCATCAGCAACAGGATCACTACACTTTTCTCTCCTAATTTTTCTACTACAGGTGTGTCTATATCATAAAAGAGGTTTTTCTGTGCCATTCTATACCTAGTTGATGTTCCTGACTATGCAAGTGAATTCACTAAGTGAACTAAAATAATATATTTGGTTGTACTGTTAAATTTAGGGAAAAAGGCTTTGTTCTGTGATGCATCCAGGTTATCTGAGAATCTGTCCTGGCAGTTTATTTTAGCAAAGAAGTAATTGAATTCTCTTAGAGAATGTTAGTCAGGGAATCGTATCATCTGTACTAAATCAGTTGAATTATTGAGGCTATGCATTCCATTAGCAATGCTTGTGCACTTCCAAGGGAAATTATATTTCTTTTCAATTTGATATGCCAGACATAAGTTTATCTGGTGATAACTAAATACTTTTCTGTGCTTGAACACCTGCACTAAGGCAAGCAATTTTAAACCTGAAGTTTAAGCTCAATACTGATACTTTGTATTCTGGTTCTTTAAAGGTATCATCACAGATAGTAGTGACCATCTTCCATGTCTAAAATGGAAAAAATCACTCTGAAATTTGCACTAATGATAACATAAAAAGAGTGAACTGGAGCAGAGCTGTTTTCAAAATGGCAATCCTGATGTGATGTGTTGCTCTTTATTGCCAATCTGAAATGCTGCAGCAGGTTTTCAGGAGTGAATCAAGTTAACACTGATGCAGTAAAACCAGAGATGCTTTAACCTAGATTTCCTATAATTGGTATTGTGAATGGCAAAATAGCCCCCATACACAGATTACAGTCTTTACTATAAATGCATCTGAAAGCTTTGAAATTTAGTGAATAGGAAAGAGTTAGAAAAGTCATCTTTGTAGTAACAGGGCTAAATTTCTAGATTGATGGAAGAGGATTTACAGTGCAGTGCTGTGAGAGCCTATTTACATGCTGAAGGCAGTGGGCAATAGTTGATAGCAGTTTCTTAAAGATAGCCACAATCCTAGTAGCACTTTCAATGCTTTTCAGCAGGTTATGAGACATTCTACATGGAGCAAAACTTGCATATTTTTAACTTCAGGAGGATTTCTACTGAAGTCATGCTTTGCCTTATCTTAAATTAAACCTGGTTTACTTTAGCTCTAAGCTGTAGAGTTACTTGGTGTCCTGGCTTTTGTTCCTAGTGGAAATGGCATTGACCTTGAGCCATTTGAACCACAGGCAGTTCTGTCTAGCATGGAGGAGTGTGGGGCCAAAGAGGAGAAACGAGATGCCAAGACCTGGCTTCCAGTTCCATAGGGATTTTTAAGAGGGAGGAGTGCTGGGAGCATGTGCAAGAGCTGTCTTTGGGATGTTGAGCTCTGTTCTTTGAGTGCCATCTGAAAGATGGGGTGAGAGTGCAGTTTGGAGGGACTGGCCCCTGTTGTTCACTCAGCAGAGCACAACTCCACAAGTGCCCTTTTTGTCATGGCTCAAGGCAACAGAGCAGGTAATTGAGAATTTAAGTATATGAAAATTGGTAAGTTACTAAGCAGTTCTGAGAAAATTGAGGGCTCAGTCCTGCTATCATTCCAGTCACTGAAAACGTTTGTGTTAAATTATGTGTATTAATCTCTGAACAGATGGCAAAACTCTTGGCCTGTCCATGCAAGGGTGTCAGTGCACAGTGCCCCAGACTGCCTGCTCTGGACTTGCAGTCCCATAGGCAGGCTGCACACATTCCTCTGGGAAACTCCTCAGTACAAGTTACCTGCAGGACACTTTCAAAGCAGCTACAAGCATGGCTTGCACAGGATGGTTTTTGGTGAGCATTAGGATTATGTATTCAGTTGACACATGATGAACATATGGTTGAGTTGCAAATCCATGCTCAATGTTATGACCTCCCAAATTCCTCGTGCAGGTAAGTGCTAAGCTACCCTGCACTTGGTTTACAGGGAAAATGTGTTCATTGCATAAATTTGTTTATATCCTGTAAATTCAGAGGCTTAGCTATTGCACATAAACTTTTTTTAACTTTTATAGGCAAGACCATAATTACATTTTAAAGCATGAATTGTCTAGAATGAAAAATTAGCATTGTGGTTGTAGGAGACTGGTGAACTAATTGTCATTAATTAATTATTTGCATTCAAGAGGACGAAAAGAAGAACTGCTGAATTGATCAATATACTTAATTATCTGTACTTTCTTTCCAAACAGGCAGGAGAAAAGCATTATCACCCAACCTGTGCACGATGTGTCAGGTGCAATCAGATGTTTGCAGAAGGAGAAGAAATGTATCTTCAAGGTAAGTCAAACAAAAAATAAACAGATACACTTGGCTCTCTTGCCCACACGGCTTGCCCACACCATAGACTTGCACAGGAGAAATTCAGTGTTACAGAAGGACTTGTGCAATAAAGTATGGAATGGGAAAAAGTTTCATTTAATATAAATATGACCTGAAATAATGCATATGTAGTAACTTCTAGCTCTAGTAAACTGATCAAAGAAAACTGCTCACACAGTTAAATACCAGGGAAAGCACCACAGAAAATAAAAGCTGTTGCATATATCTTTGTCTGGCAGTATCTTTTCAAAGGAAAATAGAAAAGAGAAACTCCAGTAGGATGTGGGAATTGCAAGGCTGGTGTATTATCCTAAAATCACATGCCTGCCCAGACCTGTGTTTACAACGTTGCAATTGTCCATGGTTTTCTAGAAGTGTACTTTGAAATAAGCTGGAAAAGTTAGACTTTATTTAAAACACAACAGTGATCTCAGTAAGATCTAATTATGGTTTAGTACTTTATTTTAAATGACAATTTTATTGTCACTTTGGTTTGCAACAAGAACTAGTTCATTAAAAGACATAGTGATACTTGTCTGTGCTCCTGAATTTTCCCTCAGGAGCCAAAAAAGGCTGCAGTTCTTATGGTTGAAAAGGATCTTAGCAATACTAAAATCCTGTATGAAATCAGTGCTTTAAAAAAGTACATCAAACTGCAAATTTGTTTCTAGATTTCAACCCTTCTGAAATGTGTTTGCCAGTCAATCTTATTTTTAAGTTCCATTTGTGGTAAGGGTGGATGTTTGTTAGGTGCTGTTCTGATTATTAGTTCAAATAATAGCAAGGTATGCTCAGGTTCTATTGATTTGGATCCATCTTACTGTATTCTCTGATGCATGCAATGTTTACACCAGATTACTGTCATACCCTTTTTGTCTTCACATGGAGAGCAGTTTCCATTAGAACCTGGGTTTATTGCCATGAAAGATCTATGATCAGTTATTTGGACTGCCTAACTTGTAAAATAATAGAAGATGTTGGAGCCTAGGGTTTTATAATGTGTTCTTCATCCTCTTAATAAACTACTGTAAATTTGCTTTAGGTGTTGCATGTTCCTTAGCAGAGATCTTCAGTGATCATCCAACAGACAGCTTTTGGGTGAAAGGACTTTTTTTTCTTCTGTGTGAAAAAGTTTTCCAGACAGTGTTGCTTGGCTATAGACAGGAATAGTTAAAAACAAAGCAACAAAAAGAAAAAGTGATCTAAAGACTTAAATCCATTGGGACAATTTGAAGCAATTTATGGGACAAATGGGGCAAGCTCAGATCCCTTGTAAGTGGAAAACAACTTAACATTAAATTTAAAGGTGCTATAAAAATGTTCCTTAGTTATTCAGTAACAAAAAAAAATCATTACCTTAGTAAACATAATTTATTTGGTCTGTACTTATAGGTACTCTTTTACTGCAAGAGTCTGAGTTCATTTGGGTTATTTTTGTGAAATAAATTCTAATGATCTCCATCTGTCTTCTGGGAAATAGACTTTCTGTTTCTATCTTTTTTCCAAAATCCACTAGTTAGAAAACTATCAAACTGCTGTGAAAACAAAGCATTTCCAATAACTCTTCTTGATACTCTCCACCCAGTATAAACATTAAATATTTATCATGCAAAGGTTCTCAAATTCCAGTTTATTCAGGCAGAAGTTGCAGTGCACTCACATTGTTTAACTCTGGAGCTTTTTTTTATCTGTGGCATGTCTGAGCTCAGACTGACATAAACATAAAGGTTCCTTTTTAGTATTAAAACTTGCAAATAATTATTTTATTTTATATCATTATACACATTCCACTTCTACTGGACGCTATTTTGAACATCATGTTCAACTTCTTTGAAATATTTATTTCCTTTGTGACTAGTGCAAAACTATTCAAGTTTGTATCTCACACTCATTGTCAAGATCTCACACACTTGTCAAGATCCTCATTTCAATACCTGTATGCAACAGGGGATTGGTTCATTCAGTATCTCCTGCTTTCTCCAGGATGGACATTCCCCTGAATTTATGCATTTCCTTAGTAGCTGATTTACAAGAGACAAAATATGAGAAGTGCAAGGTTGGAACAGTGAATAAATGGTAGACAGACTGGATTTTTAGCTAGGGTTACATGGCACAATACTATTGCATCCCACCATGGTGTGCTACTGTGTATGACCCAAACCTGACTATTGCAAAAATATGTATTACAAGAGTGCAGAAAATTCTAACTCTATATAAAGATATAAAATTCCCGTGGAACAGGTTGCCCAGAGTTGTGGTGGAATCTCCATCCTTGGAGATGGGCCCCTGCTGGACACAGCCCTGTCTGCTGTGATGGGACCTGTCCTGAGCAGGAGGTTGGACTGGTGGAGCTCCAGAGGTCCCACATCACACTTCCTAGGACTCAGATTTTGATGTTGGTCTGCCATACTGAAGTACAAGTAGCTTTCTGAAGCTTTTCAAATGCTTGTGATCAGGCTCACTGGTACTGAGAGGTTGTCATCCTGACCTCTGGAAGTATCCTGCACTAGCAGGGGAAGTAGTCAGTAACCTATGTCTTATGAAACTTTATAGAAGGGTTTTGTAAAGTTCTTTTTTGAACTTTTTAAGGTTCTTATCATGGAACTGTGTTAAGCAGAACTTTAAATTTACTTTACAGGAACATCCATTTGGCATCCAGTTTGTAGACAGGCTGCAAAGGCTGAAGAAAAAAACAAGGTAAAAAACTGTATTTTTACCCAGTGTTATTTGATTGACATATTCTCTATCGGGTTTTTTTTGCAGCAACAGGCATAGATGGAAGGGTTTGGAAATTTTTCACTGCTGTAATTTTAAATTTTAAATGATGGAATCTAGTTGGCTAATGAAATGTAATCATGTAATATAAATATTCTGCTTTTAATCAGTGATTAAAGCTTCAGGTTAAGGATAATGTTGATCTAAGAGTTATATATATATATAAGCTGAATAAGGAAAAATGTGAACATATGAATAAGAAGAAAAAGTTAATTTTTAACTTCTGTCTGATTATGATGTTGTCAGTTCATGACCTCTTCTTTTTTCCATGTGGCTCTGAACTTAAAAGATCAGAGGACTTTCACTTTATTTGTTTTTACAAGAACGAAATCTCCTTGGAGTTTCCATTTTATTATTTGTTTCTAAAATGTTGGCAAGCCAGCCACAATTGAATTTAATGTCTGGCTTTAAGTACCTCCTTAAGTTGGATGATTGTGCACCTCTCTGTGTGCAAGGGGAAAAGAGGGGAATTCTGGCAACTTGAATAATTACAAGATTAGCAGATAAATAAACTGTCCCTAGGACATGAAGAATTAATGATCCTTCTGAAGTGGTGGGAATGAGTTACAACTATCTCATTTAATGTAAAGGCCAAGTGTGGATTTTTCACTTTTGATGTTCTCTGATGCTCCAAGTGGTACCCTTGGTGTCCTTGTTCAAAAAAGCTCTGCTTTGGTTGGAGGCTTGGAGGAAGGCACATGGGACAAGTCAGAACAGCAGGCAGCATCCATAAAAAGATTGTTAAATCTGGTGTGCTAGAAAGTCCAACTTTGACTAAATTACAGTTTGAAAAAATAAAATTTGTTTGGGCTTTACCCTAAAGGATCTTGGCTGTAGTTTTTGTGCCCATGTGTTTGGGAAGTGATTGCTCTGATGTTCTTTATGACAAGCTCTGAATATCAAATAATTTTCCTGAGCCTAGCAGTTTTTCTTTTGCCTTGAGTTTTTCATATTTTCTGATCTTTATGTTCATTATTGAAAAAAATCAAACCAGAAGGAAGGATGCCATTTCAAAGAGTAATAATGAACTTTTCAACATAACTTGCAAAGTCTGGAATGGATCTACTGCTTGAGAAATTTACTGTTCGACCTTGCAGTTTGTTGTTTTGAAGTTATCTTCCTATATATAGATATATGAACAGCATGTAATTAAAGTAGGTGACAAAGGCAAAAGGAGAAAGTGGCAGCATGCTCCAAAACTTTGGAGATGGAGTAGAGGGGAAAAAGAAGTTGTGAAAGAGAGTGACAGCATAAAGAAAGATGATGGGAGAGTGAGATTTTAACAGAAGGGAGGAAACTGGAAAAGACAGGAGAAATCAAAGCAACAAGGGAAAGTAAGTTTTATATAAAAGCATATAGGGAAATGAGGTAAGTGGAAGAAAAAGAAAAATGTATACTACAGAAAATGCACTAACAGAGGCAATAGAGTCAACAAAGGTGTGAGGTTTTATTGAAAAAGCTGGGAGATGATGTGGAGCAGGCATGGATGGGGAGGCTAAAAGTGGTGATGGATCATGAAGAGAATAAAGAACGTGGGTGAGATGTGGGATGGCTCATGTCCAATTCTTTAGCCATCAGTATCCTCCAAGTCCTTCCTCTCCCTTCCCCACCCAGTTTGTGGAGGTGGCATTGGAGATTGCCCTGGCCCATGTGCAGGACCTTGCACTTGGCCTTGTTGAATTCTGAGAGGTTTGCATGGCCCCACTTCCCAAGCCCTTAGGATCCCTCTGGGTGGCATCCCTTCCCTCCAGCTGGGTGTCATCTGCAGGTTTGCCAAGATGTGCTCAATCCCACTGAGTCATGAGTACAGATATTAAGCATTACTGCTCCCAGTACAGACCCTTGGAGAACACCACCTGGTACTGGTTTCCACTTGGGCAGTTCCAAGCAGTTCCTGAAATGTGCAAGGCTCATGCTGGGAATGCAGTAACCTTGGTGCCAAGGGAATGCCCTGATTGGGCTCTTCCAAGAGGTGTCAGGAAAAAAGGACTCACCCCTTGCCTGCCCTTGGAAAGACCCAGAGCCTGAAGGGAACATCTGGAGGTCGTCTTGTCCAGCCCCACTGCTCAAACTCAGCTGCCTGGGGCCAGACACCCGTGGCCATGCTCAGGACACAGAAAGAAGCTCTGAAGTTTACCTGGGAATCGTGAGCTTAATCCAAAACTGGCTTTAACATGGTTCAAAACACTGGAATAGCACAATTTTCTAAAGTTATTTTTCTCTTTTGCATTGAGTAGGGACCTCATGAAAAAGAAATATGGTTTGTACATTACATCAGTGTATTGGTGACACTTTCATGTCATTTACACAAGTTCTGGAAAACAGAAAAGTGCAGAAGAAGTGTTTAATTAAACTGTCTGTCTTCAAATGATCATTCCCCAGGTCCTTTTCCATGTTGTGTTGCTGTGAGTGAATGGCATGGCAGTGTGATGTGTCAGACACAATGTAGAGTGGTTTGACAGCATAACCTTGCAGTAAAAATATTGTCACTGTATCCTCCTGTCACTTGGGGCATTATCAGAGACAGGTCAAAGCTGTCCTGGCACCCCAGAAATACTCTGGGCCATTTTGTTCTGAAGAGCAGGGATAAGAAAGCCATGTGTGAAACAATTCTTGCATTTTTAAAAGGTTAAATTTATTGTCTGCAAGTGTTCTTTTATTTTTAAATCCATGTTTTGAGCTTTCTATATTATTTTTGAGGGGTAAAGATTGATTAAATTAAATGTTTCATATGCTTTTCTTGGAATAGCAGTTATATTATCTCTGACTCTCCTCTATTTCCTATCTATTTCACTTCTCCTGCCATAGGAAACTAGAACTTCCTCTGAGAGTATTATTTCTGTACCTGCTTCAAGTACATCAGGTTCCCCAAGCCGTGTGATCTATGTGAGTATTTCCCAGTGAAATTTGTCCTGTGGGATGTGGAAAACCTCGTCCTTCCTCCTACAATTTAGCACATTAAATGGAAAGTTAGTGTCTCCAAACCATAGCAGTTGGTGATTCCTCTAAAATGGAATTATTTTTCTCACGTTTAAATATTAGAATACTGCATTTTCTGTAACAGAATTCTGGCATTGTCCTCCTGTTTTCCGTGGAGTATTTGTAGCACTTACACTACACTCTAGAGCTGGGTTATACATGCAGAATACCACATTTCTTTTTGAAAAGAAAGGTTTAAGTAAACAGTACAGCCCACAGGTAGATTAGAAGCTTAGATTTGAGCACAACTTGTTTAAATTGAGCTCCTGAGCCTGCATCTGATTGCTTATGAATACCCTAAAGTGTGTGATTGCAGGATTCTGCCCTTGCCAAATGCCAGTCCCTCACTCAGAGGACCTTTGATGTGTTCATAGTTTATGAAGTGCTCTGGAAAGCTCATTGAGAGAATTTAAAATAACAAGTATAGTAAAGTCTTAGGAATTTTTTTTTTTTTTCAATAAAAGATAAAAAAATTGCTGTAGTGCAGTGTTTGTGTCCAAATTCTCAAGGCTACCAGCAGCAGATAAAAAATGTAAATGTGGAGTGAGCTATACAGATATCTCTTGCAGGGCTTCAGATTTCCAGGGCTTTTCTTTCTCCTGGCCAAGTATCCCTCAGGTAGACAGGGCATCCTCATCAGTTAGAGCCACGTACTGAGAACATTGCTGGAGATGCAATTGACTTCCAGAGAGGTTATTATACAACTTTAAGGGCTTTTATCTCTTACACTGAGACAAGCAAAAGGGTGCTTTGGATCCAAACTTGGTTTTTTTCCTCAAATAAAAATTGAATACAATATTCACTTTATCTGAGTAAGATTGAACAAGGGCCCCTTCTCTAAATGCTTATCAGTGATTCTCAGTGCTGGTGAATACCAGTGTTCTATTAGCAACCAAGAAATGTCATTATGAAGACAGTTCATTGTGCTGGGAGCCTATTATCATGCAATCACTTTCCTTGGCCAGATGAGCTCTTTTTTTCTCAGGCATGCACCATCTCATTGTGTTTTTAAGCATGTGAATTCTCCTAAGAGTTATATGTTTCTGGAGACATTTGTCTAACTGCAGGATGGTACTGTTTTTATTGATGTTTGTGGTTACAACTTTAAATACACTTCACTGGCTGTTAAGTCAAGGACAAACCTCAGTTCTCCTTTTCTGTTTTTGTTTGTTTGTTTGTTTTAAAGGCTGTAATTAAATCAGCACACAACTCTGATGTTTGTTACTGCAATATACAAAGTTGTCTAGCAAATGAATCAGTCAGAAAAAAGATTCCCCAGAGGAGTGCAAGTTCTTGTTCTATCTGTCCCATCTCTCACTGCTTAATTGTGAAAACTTGATTTTAATTGATTGATTAAATGCTATTTTGGCTTTCACAAACAGGAAAGTAAAAAGAATTCAAAATATGTTACTGACTTCTATATTGTCACAACGGTCCCTTGGCTATCTGCTTTTACATATGTTTTCTGTTTACAGGGATGTTATGACATACAGACATGCTCAAGATTTGTTTTGTGGGCTTTCATGGCTGGTTTTGCCAAACCTAAATTCTTGCTGCCACTGAAAGGAAGGTCCCACCCACACATTGCCCTGTTCCTCTCTGGCCATGTCTTCCCATCTCCTCTTTGCTGCAAATAATAGTGTTTACACGGAGATATGCAGTCAGATTTGAGGCTGAGCTAAACAATAACCCAGGAAAAACCTCCAGACAACCAAAGAGGCAAAAAAAAAAAAAATCCCAAGCTGTCTACGTGACCTCTAATGGTGATGTAGGAGGCAGAGCAGGGTGGGATGGTGAACACAGGGCAGCAGCTCTCAGCAGTAGCAGAGATTCAGATCATGAAACCCATAGCAAAATCATACCTTACCAGCTGGTGAGCTCTGTGAAGTACTTAATGTAGAAAAGAGTTTGGAGAAAACAGTTCAGTCTTAGGAATTGTGAGTTGATGGTGCTTACACTGCCAGAGCCATCCAGAGCAATGCTGGACATCATCGTGGACACCAGCAGGGCAGGTGTGGTTCTGGGCCATGCTGGTGTGGTCACACAGAGAAAGGGGAAGAAAGGTTTGTTTTACATAACTGTGAATGTGCTTCATACAGATGGTTTAATAAAGCCATACCACTTCTTCCTCATCTGCTGATAACAGACTTTGGTGTCTTCTTGCAGAGAGAGGGCACAGGCCACTGCCTTTGAAGGTAATGGGCATCTTTTCGTGACCTGTTGGGATGACTTCATATCCAGACTGAAATAGTGCTGGCAACCCTTCAGAGTCCCTAATTAAAAATTCGTTGATTTCTTAATTATGCCTTTAAATAAGGTTTAAAAAAACTTTATACTTTGCTTAATTTTGTTAAGATGTGATTAGGTGTTCCAAACTACTATATCCAACTGGAAGGCTTACGTTAGTTTACATGGCTGTGCTAAATGTGCTCTCATACAATGAGTAGAAATCACACTATATTTTTATACAGACCATATTCACAATTATAGTATTATAAAATTACATGTTCCAAATGAAATAGATACTCTATACTTAAAGCATGGTTTTACCACAGTCCAAAATACCAAATAACTGAATAAATGGCTTGAAGCCTCTCAGCTGTAATTTGAGCTTTCCTGAGCAGATTTGAACTCCATTCACATAATTGAATGTAGGTGAAACAAATAAAATAAAAATACAGTATAGACTCAATATTTGGAGAATTGAGTGTTTAGAAAGCAATTGTATCCCTAAGGTGTTTCTTCATCCAAATTTGCCCACACTGTTATATCTAAACTGAAAGGAATTACATAACAAGATAAGTTTTACTTCTCTGACAGATCTGAAATCTAAGGGGAAGTTGCACATCTAGATGGAGAGCCAAAATGAATGTAATTCACATTTAAATATTCCCAATTCTGAGCTACTTTGGATTCACTAGTATAATGGCCAAAAGCCTGGACACCTTAACTGGAAATCACAGCCTCTGCCTTCCTCATAGGTGTAATGCTGCCCAAAGTATTTCTGGGGTAGATGGGACAGACACATTCTTTACCTTTGCATTACCTGTCTCTGCATCAGAGCTCTCCCTGACTTCTCAGTAGGGAGGGACTTATTTTCATTAAGGGACTATTTCGTAGCTCTTTAGGGTTGCTGAAGAATCACATACTTGGTTAAAACAAATATTTTCATTAGTTTTGAGGATGGGAATATGTGATGGTTATGGCAGCTTGGTTCTACTTTCTTATTTAAGAGTAATCTTCCTTCTTTTCCTGTAGTTTATGTTTGCACAAATCCATGCATTGTTTTAGAAAAAGGGATAACTGAATGTTGTCAGACTTAATTTTTCCTGGATTATTAACCTGATAGAAAACTTCCCTGGAAAATCTATTGAACTTTTCTTAGCTCATACTAAGAGTCCTGGTTTGAAAAACAGAATTACTGCACATGTAAATTCTGGATACTTTTGTACTTTTGCATATGGAAAACATTATTACAGTTTTATAGCTGATCATACTGAGATTTTCAGAGCACAGCAAGAGTCACTCATCATTTTGTTGCCAACGAAGAGCTTATCATTCTGCAGAACTTGAAGTGGGAATGAGACAATCATGCTGCCCATTTCTCCACTCTGAATGTGGCCAACTTGTCATCATATCTACAGCATAGTATGTGCTGGATACAGTTTTGGTGCAATTATCCTATGGATAATCTGTGCAAATGTGGCAGCTTGATTATAAGTTAGGCTTTTGGAATATGTGTAGTAGAAGGAGAACAGAGACCAGCACAGTGTCCTTTCCCTCTGTTGGATGTGTGAGTATCATGGGAGGATTTGAACTTTATTTGAGTGGCATCTGTGATCTTCCACCATGGTGCAAATCCATCATCTGCTGGTTTGTGGCCCATAATTAAGAGCTGTTTAGACAAAGTCAGGAAAGGAGGAGGTGAAGCTGTGGGACATGACTGAGTGGGAAAGATCAAAGAGCTGATTTATGCTTTTCAGCATCTGGAGAGTATATGCTGAAATACATATTTGATTATTCACTACTGCTTACAGCAGGAGAATTCTGCACACCAAAACCACTTCAAAATGCAGTGTGTTTTGCCTGAAAAAGACTACAATATCTGTCTTCTATATATATTTGTACATCCAGAGGAGTAAGTGGGATATAACCAGGGAATTGGAATGAAGCCATGCTACTCCTGTTAGCCAAATGCCAGTGACAAGGTAGAAAGCAACAATATATGAAAGAAGACAGCAGCAATATTTAGCATTATGTAGTAAATACAAGAGATTTAAATGTTCACAAACACAAAAAGTTGGTTTATTATGATTATGTATTTCCTACTTACATTTACCTTTCCTTGTCTGATTGCATCCTGCTCATATTCTTTCTTATTCTCACTGCTTTCTTTCCTCCTTTTCTTAGGCAAAGCTTGGAGATGAAATTCTTGACTACAGGGACTTGGCTGCTCTTCCTAAAAATAAAGCCATCTATAACATTGACCGCCCAGATATGATCTCCTATTCTCCATATATCAGTTACTCTTCAGATGACAGGCATAGTTATGGGGAGGTACTGAAACACGGGTATTTTTTTTTTACTATGAGTTTCAGGTTTTGTGTGCATCATTGTACATCTTGCCAAAAGCTATTACCATGTGCATAGCTTTTTTTTTAAATGTAACTTTTATAGCTCTAGTTGAGTCATGTCATCCATTCATTCACAATGCCTTCCAAAAAAGAAAAAAAAAAAAGAACAACCAAACCCAAGATGTTCATTTCTGTTCATTTCATTTTTTAGTTTGTAGAAATTTAAAAATTGCTTTCTGTGATCATTTTTTAAAGAGATGACATGTAATTAAAATGTTTTTCCATGGGAGCAGTTCTGCATGCGGTACGGAACAGGAGCCATTGCTAATTATAATGCAAAAATGAGAAGCAAAGCCAAATGTCTTACTTTTTTTTTTTTTTTTAATCGAAGTGTACCATGTTATTTTGGTAACACAACAATGGTATCACTTTCCTGTGTACAAATTTCTTTCAACTGTCCCTTACTTAACTTCATCCTCGTGTCATGCATGAACTTGAGCCTTTTCATATGCAGAGCTAATATGATACAGTTTGTGCTAATGAAATCTAATTTAACATAATACTAACAAACTAATAACTAATACTAATTCTGGGTTTTGTGAAACATACTTGTATATAACTCCTGTCATGCAAGTTAGCTTTCCTTCTCTGAACATACCCACATTTCATTTGACTTTCTTATTGCTTTTATAATTTTAGCTAATTTTTTTACAAATGAAGCCTTTACTATATGCTTGATATGATCAAGATACATGCAATCCAGCATGGAAGTCTGCTTTGTTTCCTCCAGGTGTAAGTGAATGGGCACAAATAAATGCTATAATTAATAGTCATGATATTTTTAATAGCCCTAGTCATGCTATCCCTTGCACCTTTTACACTTAATCAGTACCACTAAGGTCTCAGTACCACTGTCAGGGGAAGTGCAGTGCATATGTTAGGTTTTGCAGACTTTTTTTCAAGCCCTCTCTGCACAGTGCTGAACCACGGTAGCTCCATTGTAAGGTATTGAAAAATAATCAAATTGTATTTGGTAAAGGATTTTAATGTATTCAGGTTTCTGATTTCCCGAAATCAAAAGCTGCTGCCTCACCCTGAACCTGTGGAGCACAATCACTTCCTTTCTATGTCAAAATTTGTTGGTGTTGATGATGGTTGTGGTCCTCCTCAAGTGCCTGGTGACATCCAGACTTCGTAGAGGTGCACAGACCAAACATGGATTGTGTTTGCAATCCAACATGCATATTTCCCAGTGCTCCAAATATTTATTATCCTTGATGTTACCAGGGGGAAAAAAAATCCTATCTCCCAAATTTCAGCATCCTGGCTTCTTCCCTGCAGCTGCAATACTTTCAGTTTTCTCAGTTAACCAAACATAGTGTTTGATTTGGAAAGGAAAATGAGCAACAAGTTGTCAAATTACATGATGTTTAATTGAAAATAAATAGTGCAGACATTTTTCTTTCCAATAAAATGGTCAGCTCCAGTCCTGATTTTAGAGGTTGTTCAATGCAGATTTAATTATGGCCTGTGTGTAATTTCAGGCTTTAACTGGGAGTTCCCTATTGCCCTTCTCTGTGGCACAGGACTGGCCTCACCACACTCCAAGATTTTGTAGTGGAGAAATCACTCAAAGACTAATATGAAATTATTTCTATATTAGTCCTTATGTACTTAACTAAAAACAGATAATAAGAAAAATTGCCCTAACTTAAGTGACAGGTGTTTTTCCTAACTGTATCATGTGTTATACATGGATAATGATATTTTAAAAGTAATTCTTCTCACAAGTAACATCATGCATGAATTTGTATCACTAATTTGTTGTGTGTTGCTGTTTGCAGTCACCTCAGTTGCTCTCTCCAACACCTACTGAGGTAATCCCCAATGCCTTTGTTCTCCTATTCTGACCCATTTTGTGATGCATAATCCTGGTCATATTGATAACCAGCAGTGTCTGAAATGTGGGGTTCACCCCTTGCCTCTACAGTGCATGGGGTTTATAATTTATGATTTTCAGTATTACTTGTGTTCAATACGTGCTCTGCTTCTGGATTGTCATCTGTATGCATCTGTCTCCACTGTCATCCATGTTTCTGCTTTCCAAAATAAAGGTTGTATGGTGGTCACTTCTTCAAGCTCTACTAAATAAATTATATTGGGAAATATGATTTATGTTCAAGTTTAAAGCTGCCCATGTGAGCTGATTGGACTTAATGCTCGACATAGATTTCACTTCTTTTTTTCTTCTCATTTTTTTATTTCACAAATAGTTAAACTACTTATACTATTTGTGCACACCTACTTTTAAGTCATTTGCACATACCTGAACTTCTAGCTCTGTGTATTTTGATGTGCATTAATTATTAATGAATAATAGTCATTGTTCAAGAAACATCGCTTTGGAAGCAGTGAAAGCATTTAATGCATTGTCCCATACAGTAACTCAATTATATATCATGGGTCTGGCTACTTTCTCCATTATCTCAATTTTATGTATTGCAAAATTTTGGTAATCATGGAGAATTAAGGATTGTAAATAATTTTAAGAACTGGTTAACAGAGAAGTTAACCAGTGGAGATGCAATTTATTTGATAGTTTAAAAATAAAAGTATGTTTTATGTAATATTTGGTTACATGAACTAGGCTGTTCCTTGCAGAGACACAAGATACACAAAGGTAAGGTCGGAAACAATATGAAAATTTGGTGTTTTGGAAGATCATAATAATATCCTTTAAATTCCGTTACCAAACTACCAATATTAGGTTCCAAAAGTGATACTGGTGTGGAGGTTGGGACTGCCATGATTTGTGTATACTCCCATGTTATCCAGCTTCTCTGTGCTTACTGTCTCTTTTTAAGGAGTCCATGATCAGGTGCTTGGGCATCATCACCTGCAAACTTGTCACCAGTTTGGTTGCAGGGATTTTTTGGAGGAGAATTCCACTGTGTCTTACAATTGTACACATCACAGACCATTAGCTGACACTCATATGACATTTAAATGTTATTACAAGGCTTTGTAGAGCCATTGCAATACTGCTTGTAATTCTCTTCAGTGAGATTAGAGTGAGTATTACACAATGTAGGTACATTGGGAAGGAAACATCTCGAGCTGGACATGGAGGAGTTGGTGGCAGAATACAGAACACTGCACACTTGGGAAGGCATTGCTTGTTCTTTGCTTTTTGTATCATTACTTCTGAACTTGATATTCAAGCAGTAATGCTGCTGGCCACTATACTTAACTGACTTTCCACTTCTGAAAATGCAGCTGGTAGGTCTGGGGTAACGTTGAAGGGGCAGAGCATATCTTGTCCACAGGAAAAACCTCATGATAATGATGAGAATATTGTACATCTCTGTAGAGTCAAGGATAGTCCCAGAGAAGCCAAATTCATCTAAAGATGAATGTATGGACATAATTAAGTTGTTCTGATAGGAATTTGGGAGATGATGGTAAGGGCTTAGTCAGATGTACGATTTGTTTAAATGATGAATGATCCAGTGGAAATCACAGATGCCTAAAGGCATCCCCAAGTCCAAGATAAGTGACTGACACTTGATACACTATAGCATATCTTCATGCTTTTCTACTGGAATAGGAGAGGGAAAGCATTTTTTTGAGTATGACTTTCCATAAAAGAGCATCTGCAGGTTACGTTGATTCGTTCTAATATGAAGTTGTTAACTCAAGCCAATCCTCATGTGTCTTCAAAAAGGGGAAATTTGAATTTTCTTTTAAAGCTAGTTTACACAAAGTTACTTCCCCATCTATTTAACTCAGTAGTGCTTTTACTGTTAAGACGACCCTACTTGCAAATTGCAAGTTGTAGTTTAACTAGTTGTTGAAAATTAAAGGCTTAGAATGTGTGTACATGTTTTTAACTGGTTGAAGCCAAGTGTTCAGTGGGAATTGGATTGTATGACTGGCTCTGCACAACGGTGCAGTATTAATGCTAGTGCTGCAGGAGTGTTAATATTGGAGTATTGGGTTTCTTAGGGTAATGAACATGTTACAGTGTGGCACACTGGGCAATTTATGCACAGTCAGTTTCATGGTGTAATGAAGCCAGCAAATGCTGATTTTTGTGTTGTCTGTAACCATTATGCATCTGTTCATATGGGTACAAAGTCACCATAATACTGTCATGCTGACCTGAGCTCATCTTCCACCTACTTTCATTTGTTCAGGAAATTGCACTGTCCTGAAGCAACACTTTCACAGTTCTTTTCAAATTAAATTGTAATTTTAAATTTAATGTCTGTGCTGATTTGTCTGGCAACATGACCGTTCTCTGGTACTTGGCAGAGCTCTTTCAGTCACACTGGGGGTGGAGGTGCTGAAAGCCACCTCATTTCATTAGGATTGCATGGAATCTTAGGGCAGCATGGACTCGCATCCACACAGCACAGAAACACACGAGATGGCGAATTCTGCCTGTTTGAGAAGTTACTTCTCTTCCCTAATGATGTGTATTTCCTCTCTTCCTCTAAGGGTGACCAGGATGACAGATCTTTCAAGCAGTACAGGACATCAAGTCCCAGCTCTGCTGGCTCCCTGGGCTATGGTCGATACACCCCCACCTCCCATTCTCCTCAGCATTACAGCAGACCAGGTAATCCAAAAGCAGCCTTGCTTATTCTCTAGAATTACCCATTACTTAGTGTTATATTTTAAGTAGAATTGACTCCAGCAGACAGGATTTTAGGGTGGAATAGCAGTTCATTGCAGTGATTTATTTATGGTGAAAAGCGCGTTCCGCGGGGAGAAAGGAAACAAGTGCTTCAGGAATGTGCATCCAAGAAAACAAAACAAGGCATTTAAGAAAAATTGATTTTATGTAGACACAAGATAAGAGAGTTTAAGGAAATTAATCCTGGTCTCATCCTGCTTGAAGATACACATTCAATCCACAGCTCTTGCAAGGGGTGTCACGATAGCAGTGAATGCACACAAAGGGTGATCGAGTCACTTTGTGTTGTGTTCTTGTGCCACAGGTCGTGGTTCATGTCCCCTCTCCACAGTGCAAGAGCTGGAGGAATGACTAATTCTGATGGCTGGATTTTGAAGGCTAAGTTGCTTTAGTTGAGAAGTTTAACAGAGTGTTTTTTGCAGCTTTGGGCTGTAGTAGCAGCTGTGTTGGTGCTCTTGTCACATAGACAGGAGGGAATCATCTCCTTTTGAACTTTGCATGGGAATGTATTACAAAACCTCATTCATATTTGGGGTATGTATAGAGTTTTATCCTTGGAAATAATCAGTGGAATTGCTCAAAATTAATTGTATTTTTTTTTCTCTACTCCATAGTTCAGGTGAAGAATACAGAGCATTTGTATTATTGTTTTGTTGTCTTTTAATTTTATATGGGATACATTATAATTCTAAACTAGTTTGGAAATTTGTGAGTTCTTAATCTTTCTGGGGAAATGAAGATTTTAGAGGTAACAGAAACAGTTTTTACAGGAATTGAATATTTGTACTACACAAAGTCTGACAAAATGGAAATGAGGCGGAGTGTAAAAAAATCTATTAGAGTGACATTAATCTCTGCTGAAGGTCTGGTAGTTGTCATGCCCAATCTTAGTAGCACAATGTTAAAGCAAGGAGGAAAGACAAAAGGAATTCCAAATTAATTCTAATGCTTTAAAATTCAGAAGATAATCTTCATAATCACCATTTTTAATAATTGCCACTTGTCCTCCAAACTGTGTTATCAGAACATTATTGCAGCAAAGCAGAGATGACTTGAGAATATTTTTCAAGGTACTTAATCACATATCTAACTTTCAGAGCTCAAATAACTTCAGGATGTTTCTTCAAATACTTAAATTAGCCGTGCACTGGAGTGCCCTGGTGCATTGTGAACTAAATCCTGCCAGTGTGCAGCGCCGACAGTGAGAACTGGACCCGCTCGAGGCACAGTTCTCTGCAGAGATAAGGCTCTTCCCATTTCATTTCATTAAATCCATTATGAGCATTTCTCATTCCCTCTTGCAGCTTTTTAATAAGCAGGTTTTCCCCTGAGTGCAGCCATGCTTTTTGTGGTGCCTTTTCTGGAATATTTTCTGATGCATTACAGCATTTTTGGGTGATGCCCTTTCTGTCTGCAGACAGCCCCTGTCCCTTGGCTGACCCCATAGCGTGGCCACTAGCATGTTTTTAGCAATAACCAGAGAAAGATGAAGACTTAAATGTAAACTGTATATTTTCTAAGCATCAGGAGGAAAATGTTCCTGAAAAAAAAAAAAAGGATGGCATTGTAATTTGTGGCTTTCAGTAAGTGAACTAAATAGTTTATTTTCACTTACTCTCTGTTGCCCCCAGCTGGTACTCACAGTCTTGGTACCAGTAGCTGCATCTCCCTGCCCCAACACCCAAGCCTTACATCTACATTCAGACATCATTACATCCCTTTCTTCAAAGGTAAGGTCCAAGAATGCAAAACCGTGCTGTGATAATGTAGATTTATTCAGCTGTGTTTCACTTTTATGTCTGTGCAAGCATGGCTTCCACTTGGATAAAATTGTCTTAATTTTGTGCAAGTGCTTCCTTGATGTACTGTGTAAGTTTTACAAACTGAGTGGGTATGAGGTGTTTTATTTTTGCTTTTTCAGTGACTGTTCAGTGTCTTTCAAAGGGGTAGAGGGAAGAAATTAGCTTTCATAATGAAACTGAAGAAGGGAAATATTTGAAAGTCTGTTAGTTCTGAAATACCTTTACCTATTTTGGTGATGCTAAATAGTATAATAAGCTTACACATTCAATACAGCATAGGGTGATCAGTTTCTAACCTTGCAACCTACATTTAGACATTCTTTGTATTATTTGTAGCATTGCTAAAAATTATGACAGCTGGTTACATCAGTGCATCTGCACTGACTATCAATTCATCTGTGCCATATCTTATAAACAGTAACTGAATCTGTTCTCCTTACCATTAGTTTTTTTGCAGTGGATTTTAGCTTCTAGCAGCCTCCATGCTGTGGATGAGAGTGCTGAGGAATGCCAAGAACCTTTGAGGCAAAGGCTTTTTTCTCACCAGTTGGTTAAATGTCTGAGAGAGAAGGCATTCACCTACCACATTTGTCTTCCCTGAGTCTGTCTTCTCTAGTAACAATATGAGCTGTGAGGCCACATGAATGGCAAACACTTTCAATGCCTTTTCCTTGACTCTCATATACTCTCTGATATAAAGTAAAACTGTTGTTCTTGAGGTTGTAACCAGTAAAGAAAAGGGAATGACTCTCTGCAGGAGCCAAACTTGCACATTCAAATGAATAGCAGGTACTCATTGCCTTTGAAATAATAAATATTGCATCTTTGTTGGGCTCTGATGCTGCCCAAAGTCAGCTGAGTTTCGCTGGGATAAACAGGAACAGAATCAAGCTTGAGACATCCAAATATGATCCTTGGGAGAAAATTTTGGAGGAAAGAGTGATGAGATTAAACTGTTTATTGTTTTAGAGACTACCTGCAAAGCTCCTTTCCATGACCAGAAGCAATCTGCCTCCCACATATTTCTTGAAAGGTTGGCAAAATCCCTGATATTCTCTGAGGCACTGCTTGAACTGGTTTTTAATCTGTCCACCCATTTTGGATGGTATTATCCAACCTGATGTACTAAGAGAAACTTCTTTGATGTGCTGCAGCACACGATTTCAGTGTATGGAAAGCTGTGTCTCAAAGTCCTGTTGGCAGTTGCTTGGCAGCACTCCTGGGTAATTGAGTTTCTGCTCAGTGCTACCTGCTGCTTCTCAGAGCAGCACCGATTATTAAGTGCTGCTGTTTGTGCCCAAATAATTATTAGTAATGTGATCAAAAATATAGTATTTTGCAATTCTGTGGCACTTTTTTATTAAGGAGCTAAAGTATTTTTCAGGCGGTACCTTACAATGTTTCTGTGAAACAGGTGAACCTTTTTATACTTTTCCTAAGTAGGTAGTCCTGAGCCCTGCCAAGGTTGAATAGATTATTCACTGGTTTACACTGAGTTAATGTCTCTGTTCAAAATGAGTCAGAAGATTCGCTTCATCCTCTTCAAGGTCTCTAAATTCAGAGTTCCAGAATGTGGTTTTTCCTTATCTTAAGGAGCCTTTGGATGGTGGATGTGCTCTTTTTTTTCTCTTCTAAGTGGTTAGTGTGGGAAGAGTGGGATTGTAGCAATAGTTGGTTTGTATCCAGACCAACCTTAGTGTTGCCACTTCAGTTTCAAGAAAGTGAAATCCTGCTTATTTAAAAAAATATATATAAGATCCAAAAATAATACACTGCTTTACTATACTAGAAGTAATCTTTTTAAAAAAGCACTCCGCATATGTCATAAAAGAAATTTATTTAAGCTTCCAGTAGACAGATACATTACTATCCTAAAGAAATTCAGACAAGCAAAATCTTCCTTTTGATTTCACTGAGGTTGCCTCATATTCTTCCTCAGAATGACAGGGTTCATAATTTTTTCCAGTGACAAATATGATTATTAAGTTCCTGTTCTTCTGTCAGTGTTCTGCAGTCCAGCTCCCATGAAATGTAACGGGATGAGCTGTTATTTATCAGGAAGGAAAATGATTTGGCTGTGCTCTTTTAAGGACTTTTTCTTCAAAATAAGTCCTGTGACAACCTCACTTAAAGAAAGCTTCACAGTTCATGCCACTGCAAGTCATAGGTGTGATATTCTGTGATATTCCAAGCACTTGTGCTTGGTGTAGTGGTTCCTCGTGAGGTGATGGAGTCTTTGAGTGTGCTGAGCTCTGCTGAAAAAATGTTTGCATAAAACATGGAAATTATCTTGCCTTTCTAGTGCAGTAGCACAGCTTCCAAAGCCCTTTTTTTTTTTCTTTGAAAGCTTGAAAAGAATTAGTCATCAAACTTCAAAAAACTTTCTATAAATAGTGCACCATGGGCAGAGATATTAAAGGGTCCAGTTTTGTGAGTAGGATTGAACAGCTCCCTCATTCAGCCAGTGACATCTTCAGTCCAGTCCAGTTTATTCTTCAGTCCTGAATTTAGACAGCTTTTACTGTAACTTATTATAAAATTTCCCATCCTCACAAATAAGATAAAAGCTGACTAAGTAGGAGATATGAGCAATATTATACTTTTCCTGACAGTCCCTTGAAGATGGAGTGTGGTCTGAGCCCTGGTCAGTTGGGTCTATGCACACAGGGTTAAAAGTATACAGGCTGCCCTGTCAGCAGCCAGAAAACACAAGGAAGCTTTTGTGGTTTACACTCAAGTTCAAAGTAAGCCTTCCCAGATTCTTTCCAAGTTAAACAACATCCAGGGAATAGTTCAAGATTCTGGTTTTTTGCTCTTCACTGATCAGCAGAGAAGATCACAGCCTGTGGCTGCTTATGGCAGAAGGCAAACCCAAAAGTTTGAAAAATTGCTCTCTCTGGTAGTTGTCTCTTCTCTGAGAATTTATTTGAAGTTCTTCTTCAGTCTATACTGGGCAAACCTAAGAGAAAGAGATAGTTTATTGGCAAAGTCTAATTTTAGTGTTTTAAATTATAGCCTAGCTTAAGCAGCTGTCTGTAGTTCCTACTCATTAAATTTCTACATGGGTATTTAGTTTGCTTTATTATTATACAATTATTTTTGTATGCAAAATGTGAAATACAGCTACTCACGTGTTTGTCCAAATCAGTGGCAGAATTAAAGTTCAATTGTGCATCGGTTTGTATGACCAGGGTCCAAGAAGAACCTTTTCCATCATTTCATCCTTAATTCTTCCATTTTTTGCAAGTTAGGGGTGATGGCTTTGCAAACTGCTCCACACAGATGATCCTTGCACTGAGCAATTTTTAAATTCCCTGTCCCCTGGTACTTGCACTTATATCTTCTGTTCCTACAAGTTTGTTCCTCTTAATTAATGCTTTGTCCTGATTCCTTGCTGACACTCTACTCTGCCACTTAAGAATGACTTTCTGTGTGTCTACAATACCAGCACCTTGGGTCACTGCTCAGTGTGATTATTCAAGTAGATCATATATGAGTAGACATTTTAATAATATGCTAATTTTTAAATAAATGAGGAATTAATACACTGTGGAAACGTCTTGAGAACTTTCATTTTCTGTTTAAATTAGAAAACTCCAATAACAATATCTTACTTGAGTGAAGGACATTACAAAATTTTAAAGAATTTGGGAGGTGTAAGGGGCATTATTAATAAGTATCTACCAGTGACATTGAGGCTTCTTCTATTTAATAGGGATGGGCAGGAATCTGGGCAGCAAAGCAAGAAAGAGGGAATTCATAAATGTGGAGTGAAAACCTGTCCCCACTTTTTTCCTTCCAAGAGCAAAGTGGGAATCAAGAAACTGAATAACTGTGTAGTTTCTCGTCTGAGGACTACTTGCAAGATTGGGTGATGCACCAGATTCTTAGTAATTCTGTAATTTTTTTTAACATTTTGGAAGGACCATAGGCTATCAGCACCTATAGTTGGGATTTCAGTCTCCCAACCTCCCAGATTACACTTTTTCAACAAGAAATCACTGTACTGAATGGTTGCAGCTGAATAGCTTTTGAGTTTTAATTTTTCATCTGCTGTGAGCACTACAGACACAAAATTGAGGATGGATTAGTTAGTGTTTTGTCATGGGATAACACAGCACGCTCTCCTGACCTCGTCTGTCCTGTCTCTGCTCCTGCTGAGCTCGGTGGCACTGTCCCCTTGGCCTCAGTGGTGCATGGCAAGGCTGGCTGTGGTGGCAGTGGGGTGGCCATGCTCCCACTGCTTCTCAGCAGAGACCTCCACGGGCATGGCCTCGACAGCTCTGGGGACCCAGGAGCTCTGTGGTTATGAGAAATCCCTTTCATGAAGGCAGAGCTCAGTTGCAGGTCTAATGCCCTGAGCTGCTGCACTTTCTTTACCCTGAGAAACTTGCTACAGCTTCATTGTTACTAGCCATTAAATTTGTGCTTCATCCATACTACAACAATAACAGCAAATTAACCATCATTTGATGTAAGAATAAATGTCATGTTTGCTTCCAGTTGCTTAACAGTGCTGTAAACTAAAAGGATTTTACAAGTCCCAAAAAAGTAGAGCTTTACTTTTTTGTTTGCCAAGCAGCACTATAATGCCATAGAGTGTGCTTCAGGGAAATAAGCCAAGAGGAGATGAATGGCACCTAATAAACATTTGACAAAACAAATGGAAAAATGAATATGGAAAAATCCTATGTATATCTTGAAATTTGGTGAAGTAACTATGGCATTATAGATCCATGACTTGATAATCCAACCTTGTTTGCATAAAAATGCTGTGGCATGTTACCTGTGGGAAAAGTTTGCAATTGAAAGCCAAATTTCAACATCTCTTTTTGTCATTGATACATGCAGGATTTTTTTACTTAACCATAATGTTTATATTTTGATCTAGTCCTGCTTTGAGATAATTTGAACACTACTGAATTATGTATTAATAGTTTTAGAGTCAGGCTACGAGCCATAGCATTAAACTTTTAAAACACTTGATCAGTGGATTATTCAGTTAAGGCTGTGCAAAACACATTGCAAGATTCTGGATGTTCTTATCCTTTGATTTTCTTTTTTAAAGCATCATTAAAGGAGACGTTTTCACTTCAAAGTAGGGCATCTTAATCTGATATCTATCAGATAGTAATTTTTGCTGAGGTGTTTGGAGTCTGAGTCAATATACTATGCTGAAAAATAATGGGTTTTACAAAAACATATATTTAAAATTGTTGGATTAACAAGTCATTCTGAACAAGCTTTTATGCTTGAAATACTCTACTTTGCTTTCCATTTTTCTTTTATCTGCTTTCTTTGCTCTTCCCCTTGGAGGCAGTGAAAGTGGTCGGAGCACTCCAAGCTTATCCATGTATTCTGACAGCAAATCTTCACCTTCTGTCTATCAGCAGGCTCCTAGGCATTTCCATATTCCAGGTAGGCATTAACTGCTTAGCTTTTGATCTTCAATTTCTGGCACCTGTTTATTCTCTTCTGAATGTGATTTTTTTTTTTTTTGTGAATTTTGAAGGGCAGAAAATGTCTACTGAGTGAATAACTGTTGTTAAACTTAATCTCCAAAATAAAAGAGAGCTGTGTGCTCATGAACCTATATGTTAAAAATATTGCTTTACAGAAGGCACAGAATGAAAGATGTTCCCAAGAGCACAAAGTTAGAGCAGCACTGGGTTAGTGGCTGAACTACATGATCTTAGAGGTCTTTTTCAGCCTTAATGATTCTAAGATCCTATGATTTATAGTGCCATAACTGTATAGATGTATTGAATTTGTGTGCAGGAGGAATCAATGAAGGGGTTCTTGTTTGTTTCTTTTTCTTATGAGTCTATTACCTGAATTTAAGTGATATTAACATAAAATTTAAAAGAAGCTGGAAGACTTCAGAACTGCAGGAGCATTGTGGCTATTTTTGTATATGTACTCTACTGTTTTCAAGTTTAGTCAACAAGCACATTAAATTTACATGCACACTGTTCAGCTTTTTGACTTCTAAACACATCTATGTTTTCACTGTAATTGTTTATTCACATTTAGCTTCTGTACTTAATGTTTCTGTAAACAGACCACAGTTAGGAATTGTATCTGCTTGGGTCCATAGTACTGAGTAAATCTGATATCTGTAAAATGTGATATGGGAACCCTAGACTGTGGCTCTGAGGGCTTCCAGAAAATTCCTGGAAGGTCAAGTTAGTTATACAATTCAAAGAAAAGGCAAATGATAGGATTTCCTAAAAGTATAGTTTGTATTTCCATTATAAAGATTCTTACCTGAACATGTACAATTTATTTGTAAATAATGTGTGGCAGTCTGTTGTACTCCTATATGAATTTTAAATAGTAGCAAGTGTGCCAGTTTCGTTTTGCTGTCTATGAGGCATATACTGGTAGTGCAGATGAAACCACTACATATCACCAAATGGATGCCACCCAAGTTGTCTTAGAGCATTTTGAGGGACTTGGGGGGGATTATGCTGCATAGGTAGGTATAAAGGTTTTCAGCATAGGATGGATAAAGTTCCATTCTCTTTTAATAACCAGTGAATGGCAAACCACTGAATGCATAGTCTTTGCTGAAGTTCTTGCATTGGTATTGTTGAGGAGACAAGAGCAGTGTGGTCTGAACTGCTTGCTTACTTTTTCATTCTTTCTTTTCTCTTTCCTCTTCCTCAGACACTGGTGCAAAAGATAACATCTATAGGAAACCTCCTATCTACAAACAGCATGGTACAGTCTGCTTTTCTCTCTTGCACTTTTATCTGTGTGTCTTTGCAAAAAATGTGTATTTACTCCCAAATTCGTTTACTGTAGTCTTTGCATTTCATTATGTACCTATAACCTCAAATAGAAAAGGAAAAAAAAAGTAACATGAAAATTAAATAGCATTTTGTATAACATGATGTCCAAGGATGCAGTAAGTTCTCCAGAACTGGGGTACTGATATTTTGATATGTTGTGATGATGCAAAGCTGACAGTAAGAGCCACATAAAGGGCTGTGCCCTGACTGCTGTTCCATGGCCTGTTTGCCCTCTCCTGCCCCTCTGTGCCTGTTCCTCAAGATAAATCATTACACACAGCTTCTCAGGCTGAGCAAAAAAAAAAAAAAAAAAGACAAGAAAAAGCGTTGAATATTGTGGTTGAATATTGTAATGGTGTTTGGAAAAATCATGAACAAATGCAAAGTAACAATTATCTAGTGTAAGCATAGTTTCACTCACTTACAGAAGCTGATGATAGGACTCTGATATCCTGTATCCTGGCTGTGTAATTTAATTTTATAGATACTTTTGCTTTGCAGAGAGGATTCTAAGCAACAGCTTTATATTTGCAGGCTGGGCATTTTTATATCAGCTTGCTGTCTGCTGAAGTCTGGATTATGTCAGTTTTGCATTGCTGCATGGAGTTGTCCTCATAATCACTGAAGTGAGCAGAGAATTAAACTAGCAAGTCAGCAATCTCAATAGATTAACAAGAATATATGTTTTAAACTTCCTTTTCTGGGTTATAGATGTTCTGAAAGATTGTGTTGGAAATATTTTTTTTTACCCTTCCAGAGGGCAAAACATAATTTACTCTAATTTAAAAAAAAAACAAAAAACAAAAAAACCACAAAATCCAGAAACAACAACAACGAAAATCAATAAACATTCCTTCCAATAAAAATAATATAAATTAAAATCAAATTTAAAAAAATATATATTTTGTTCTGGAAGGACTCCCAGCTAAAGCATGAACACATAAGCAGCTGATGATTCAGCTCCTCAAGCTAATGGGACACTGAACTAATTCATGCTGAAAAGGAGCCAGAGAACATTCCTTTGTTGAAGAGACCAAGTTTGAACAAACAACAAAAAAATGTTCTTTAAAACAAGAAGTGCAAGAAGCTCTTTCAAAACATTTGGCATTGAAAGGTTTTAGTTACATCAGCACCCAACAGATTTGCTGTAGCTACAGCTTCTGTGTTTCTATTATAAACAACCAACTTCAGAATGAGAAAAAGGTGGTGGAAAAATGGGACATGCAAGAGATCAGGCTCAGAGCTGGAGCTGGAAAGAGTGTAGGAGCCTGCATGGTTGTGTGTGTATGTGATTGTGTTTTAGAAGTATTTGAACATCATTTAGAGTTACTAAAAAGTTTTGAAATCACCTTGGGATTCATGGCAGAACCAAGTATCCCTTGTAGAGGTGAAGCTAATGCTCACTCCTGATGAAATTCAGGGCACTTGGATTTATCTGCCAGCAGTGTGTTACATGAAGCCTCTTGGGAACTTGGGAGGGGCTGGCCTTCATGGCCCTCACTGATTTTGGTTGTAAATCCTCTGCATCCCTGTGAAGTCAGATGCTCTTAAGATCTTGTAGAACTTTTGAAATTTCAGAATAGAAATCATGAATCAAGTGTGACATTTTTTACTTTGAAAGCATCAATGTCTTGAAACAAAAATAAAATTTTCAAAAAAAGCATCAGATCCTCTATATTGGTTTCTGATTTAATGAGAGCAAGATCTGTACACATAACCTGGAATAGCTTGTTGACTCACAGTTTAGAGTGTGCTCCCAAAATATCTGTGAACCAGGTTTAGGTCCTTTTTGTAATGTAGGGCTTTTATTCATCATCTGTCATATTTGAGTATTCCTTCCTATTTATTCATCAGAGAAGCAGCTTGCCATCTTGGGAAAAATACCCTTGTCAGGATGCCATGAGCTAACTGTGAAAATCTTGAGGTTTTTCATAATGCTGTTCATATTTTCTAACCCAGCTTTTTTTTTTATTTTCCCCACACTAAATTGAAGGAGCAGGGCGGGAAGCAGCCAAACCCTCTACAGTTCCAGATTTTCACCTCTGACTTACAGATGTTTTCCTTATGGCTATTTGTCATTTTTTAACTACCACCTCCTCAGCAACAGTTAAGGTCTGGATGTAAACCCTGTGATGGCACCAGAAATTGCATCAGAATAACTCTGAAATGTTTTTGGTGGTGGTGGCCTTTCACCTGTGTTGTTTAGATGCAGGGCAGATCCTCTGCAGACGTGATTGCTGTGGAACTGGAGAGGGCAGAGTTTTTCCTAACTTGCTGGGAGTTTTCTAATGGTGCAATTTAATCTCCTCTCCATCTCTGTCTCTGAAAATCTCATCTGAGCCTTAACTTTTGAATTATCATACTCTTTCTCTTAATAATAATTATGTTTTCTGTCTACATTGCATTGCACAGGGCAATTTTTCTCAGGCTTTGCAGAAAACCCTCTTGTTACATTCATTTCTTATGGGCTTAAAGTTATGCTATATCTTTGCATTATTCCAGATTTGCACCATTAAAACTGCCCCCAAACTACCTAGAGGGACACATAGGCAAGTAGGGCTCAAATTTTAAGAATTTACCTGAAATTGTGATATTTGGCACAAAACTTTCTTTAAGATTCTCAAGTGTAACTCCATGTCTGAAATAATAGCCTGGGAAATAAAAGACAAGGGAAAACACATTTGAAGGTTGAGAACTATCTAATGAGCTTTTAGGTTTTCAGTTTTTTCTTCTCAGCAAGTTGGACAGTTACAAGGAAATAACCCAATGGTAAAACATCAGCAGCTTTTTTTGGGAAACACTCTTTAGGAGGACAATATGGGCAGAAGAAGAAAACGCAGTCATAAAAATTGGTTGGTTAAGAATTTTGAATTTTAGAGTCTGACACAATCTCTCTTGCAGATTTTATATAACGTGGCAATGCCAAGTTTGTTCATAATTTTCTTTACCATGATTGCCTGCCCTCTTTGTGAACCCAGGAGATCCAGGTGTGCTGACTACAAAATACCTGTGTGACTTATTTGTATTTTCATGGTCATTGTTACACAGAAGGGGGAAATGGCTTCCCTGTGAGAGGTGGCCATAGAAATTTGTCCCTAGGTTATGTTGAACAATTTTTTTTCCACCAATCATTCCCCAAAAAGAGTTTCTTCCTGAAAATGCAGGTTCAAAATCCAGCAGGAATACATCCTCTAAATTCACTGTATACGTGAAGGATGAGTATTCCTGTAATAACTTCAAAATTATTTTAATTAATTCTGTGAAACCATAGCTCTACACAACAAATTTTCTGTCAAACTTTATTTTTTAAAATTGATTTTCTATCCCTCTTAAAAATATTTGGAACATAACTACAGTCAAAACAGAAGACAAAAAATAAGATGTGCTCTGTTCAAATTTTTTAAATTTACTTAATCTTACAGCAGCAAGAAGATCAGAAGGGGAGGATGGAAACTTGGATCAGGACAATAAGAAGGTAATGATCAGAAAGAACAAAAGGAAGTATTGATCATTCTTGAAGTAACTGGTCTTTAAAACACATTAATATGTAAAGGTATTCTTTTAAATAACTGAAATAATCATTACTACTTTTAGGTCTTTCCAAAAAGACACAGAAAAGCTTAATCTCTCACCCAGAGGGTTTAGTATGTATATTCTACAGTAAAGAGAAATAGGGATATTGAGATTAATAGCAATAAACTCATGGATTTTCACTCAGTCTCAATATCTACACTGGTGATTCAGCTAATCCTGCAGACTGAGGATGCATATTAACCTAGAAGAAAAATGTCAGGAGTAGATTAATTATAAGAAAATTACATAGGGCATCTTCTAAAGTGGGGCAGCTTCATGAACAGAGAAACTACCCTCAGCCCAGCTAAAAATTGAAAGTTTCTGGTAGCTGTGATGTCTGATTCACATAATCATATAGCAATATAATAATCATATAGTCAGCTCGTTTAATTTGATAAAGGATGATACAAGCTGCAGTGAGCAGGAACAGACAAGCAACTCACAAGGCATCTGAGACAGCTGAGGTGGGAGAGCTACCTTCAGGTGTTAAATCCTGTATCTTGTAACAGGCTTTTCCCCTCTGCAGCTGAAGAGCAGCTGGCTGATTCTGAAGGGGGAGCTGGACACCAGAACCAACTCGCCGGACTCGGAGACGCGGTCGCTGTCCCTGGCCGCGGGCAGTGACCGGGCACAGGAGGGCACGGCCGGCTTCTCCCGTGAGTGCTGCACTGCCCAGCCCTGCTGGGCCACGGAAGGAGGCCCTGCTGGGCCACGGAAGGAGGCCCTGCTGCAGCCCCTGCCCTGCTTTGAAACCCACAGCTGCCTCTGTGCTTCATCTCTGCCTTAACTGCACCCGTTTGGCACTTTGTTCTGCCGTGGCTTTGATGATGACACTATTTATAGTTTCATATTAGTGAAAGAAGCAGCACTGCCTGTGTAAATGAGCTGTTGTCTCTTTGGAGAGCAGAGATTCCTTACCACAAAACCCCTCTCCTCATAAAAGTGCCCATTTATTATATGATACCTATTTCTTGTAGACAGGATGGCAGTATCAATTTCATTTGTGCTAATTAGTCCTTGACACAAACTATGTATTTTGAATGTTGATGGAGCCATTTCATCTCTACCATGATATACATAAAGATTTAATTGGTCCAGAGATTAACTTAAGCTTTTTTTTCGGTTAACACTCACAGTTATAAGAAATATTCCAGGTGGGAAAGGGAAAAATTTTGTAACTGAATACTGGCCTGGAGATCATATGCCCTTGCTAGCTGTCAGTACCAAAAGCATGTTCTGCACATTTCATATTACACATTTCAGCAAGTCAGAAGCATCAGTATTGGGCCTGAATTTTGCTTGTAAGTTACATACATGACAAAAAATAAGTTTAATGAATTTTAAGAGATAACTGGGACATTGCTTTCCCTGCCTCCTCCACTTTACACCATGCAGCAGTAGCAGGTCATCCAGGGTAAACAAGTTGGGGAAGCAGTTTTCCAAAAGAATGCACCCAATGCAAGGCATGCCGGGCAGCAGGGCTAGGATGTCAGTCTTGTGGGCATGGTAATGTGATAGTTGGCTCCATCAACTTGTATTAAGGAAATTATGGCTTAGCTATGCAAGGAAGAGGGAAAACAGATGCTACAAAGTCTGTCACAAGGCTGTAACAAGATAAAGAAGGAAACTTATTTTAGATCATCAGTCTCACTGGTCTAGCTTAAAGGGATTTGATAACTTAATCCTCACTAGAAATCACAAACATGTGCACAAGGTGTATTGCAGGATTCCCTGTGCAGGGGAAACCAAGTCTGAGCACCTCACACACTTAACATCTGTAAATCATTGCCCAGGATGGAGCATCTAAACCTTTCATTGTCATACACACATGGGTATGTCTGGAAGCTTTATAGAGTAGATCTGATGCTCTCCTACACGTTTTGAGAGACCAGTCCTTAAGTGCAGATTTTAAGCAGGGAGAAATGCATTGCACACCAAGAGCTGTTCTACAGGAACAACATATGGTGTTCATTTTTTCCCCTGAGAATGTTGCTATACCTGTCACTCAGCTATACTAGCATTTCTTTAATATTTTTTATTATCTTGGGAATGTGGAACTAGTAAAACTAAAAATGCAATAGATAATTCACACCTCTGTGTCAGGGTCAGTATCTCATTTGTGCCAATATAGGTTCTATAGTTCATTTTCCATTGCTTTTTATCAGCATTTCTCTGTCCCTCATGAAAGTTGACTCCATTATCCAATTAGCAGCTACACAGAAATGACATTGAGGTAGTTTTATCTTCCTGAAGTTTATGCTTTTCCTTTCATTATGGTTTTATTTACTTACCTGAATGTTTTAATACCTGTGGACATACTAAGTATTTCCTTCTCTATTCAGTGTTTCCCTGTTTATCTCTGAATATTTATAGTCTGTCATATGGCCCCCATTGGCCACAGAACTGATGCTTAAGAACTCTAGCTTTCAGCCCCATCCCTGTTGCATAGGCAGTGACTATCAAAGAAAATAAATTTGTTAGGTGTAGGTTTGGTGCCAAGTGGTTACATGCAGAGTGGAAGGAGTTATCAGGCTGTGAATTGGCAGTCATGTTTCCAGATACACTGAGCAAAAAGCCCTGCATTTTTCTGCCCAGCCTCTGAGTAAACCAGAAAAGGTTGTTTTACTCCAGAAGACGTTTTGCCACATGACATTACTTAAAAGCCCAGAAGAAAACTGACAGCACAGCACATGAGTGTGAGGCTTGTGCAATCAACAGGAAGAGTGGAGCTGGTAACTCCTTACATCCACCTGTGAAAATGGGTCTTGTTTCTGTACATGTAGAAGTGTAGTAGTTAATAATTTACCATAATTCAGTTTTCAGTGTTGTGTGCTTAGCAAGCAGACATGTAGGAAGGCATGTAACCCTTGCTGTCCGTGATGTGCTGAGAGGCAGCTTCAGACTGGAGTGAATGTCATGCTGGTGAAAGCAGGAGCTGTACCCCTGCAGATGTGGCTGATGTTCAGGCAATGCTGATTGCAGAGGGAGGTTGCAGGGGTCACTGGTCTCACTGCTGTGAGATTTGGGCTGTTCAGGCTCTGCTCTGCACTCTGGTTCTCCCAGGTGGCCTCATGGACATGGCTCAGCCCCGCAGCTCCAGGGCAGCTCCTCACCAGGCTTGGTGTCTCTGCTGCCAAAATGTCCTTACCTTGGGCATTGTTCCTCAGTGACTGAGTATTATTTAGTGACAGAACAAAACTCACTCACCCATCTTCTCTGTGGCCAGAAGGCCAAGAGATCAGTCTCCACATTGATGTCCAACATAGCAGCTTTTCCAGGCAGGAGAAAGAGGACAGCTTTGCTGCAGATACAGCATTCTGTGGCACAGGTCTTACACTCTGCTCTCTGATGGCACTACCATTCACATAACAGGCAATTATAAGTTTTTTATTTTGGGGTTTTTTTTTTTCCTCTCTTAAATATAAAAACTGTAGTTGCCTGTTTGTAATGGTAGAAGGTATTTGGCTTGCTATTCAATTTGAGCTTATTGCTCCCTGTTTAAGTACACTAGGTGCTTTGAATATTTTTGCATCATGACAGTGATTCACTGGCCTGCCCTTATTCCATTAGCTTTTCATCCTTGCTCAGTACTCCACTTTCTGTTCCATGGATGAAGTACTCCTTCAGTGCTCGAGCCCTACCTGGGTTGTCTTTCACCTTTGCTGAGTGCTGAGTATTGACAGTGCAACTCCCAGTGATCCCATTTCTTCTTTCCTTGTTCTCTTTTTATTTGGATAGCTGGAGAAACTTTTGCTATTTGTTTTAATATCATTTTCAGTGTTTAACTCAGCTTGACTTCTGGCAGTTTTCAGTTTATCTCAGCACATTTTGAGCTCTCTTCTGATCCATCTTTTGTTTTTTCTTTCTCTGTGTTTATTCCTAATAATCTCCTTAGGGTATTTATTAATCCAGTGGGGTCTGGATTCCCTTCCTGCATTCCTCTTTGGACACATACTGCTAACAATTTGGACAGAAAGAAGTATTGTATATTCAGTTCTTTTAGCTACCTGACTTCTGTAACATTTTACAGAATTTTTTACAGAATTTCCTATAGTGGAATGAGAAATGTTTGTTATACATGTGTTTGTTCTTCTACTGTTTAACTTTTAAACTTTTTTATTAGAGTCCTAATACTAAAATTAAGGCATTTCAGTTGTGTCATAATGACCACACACAGTTTCGTCACTGTGTTACATCATTTATTCATGGTAACACCACTTTGCCAGTTTTCTCTATCTTAAAACTTTCTTTCACTCTGACTGATTTACTTTATCCTCTGATATATCTTCATTTTTGCTTTTTTCCAAGTTTTACAGAAAGAAAAAAAAGCTTTTTATTTTTTTAAGTGGTAGGATATCAACCCATCTTTTTTAAGAAACAAAACCATAATCCAGAACTCATATAGCACGTTCAGAAGTGATGATCTAAATCCCTTTAATCCAAATTTCAAGTCATGATTTAACACCAAGTTGAAAGGCAGAGATTTCACAATCTCTCAAATCACAAGCTTTGCATCACATAGGTGCATGAGGCTTCCATAAGTCCCACAACTCCCTCCACGTTGTGCCCCTGGCATGCTGCTGTTTCTAGATATTGTTACACGTGTTCTTGTGCATGAAATATGGAGAAAAGATGAGCATAGGTCAGTTATATTCATCTCATTGTTAGAATATTTGCATTGATCTTGTAATTGCTGTTTCTGGATGATTTTTTGGATTCCCTGTTTTAGTAGGCTGCAATAGATTTGTAAAAAATATAGCTGTATATTATGTCTTTTACAGGATTTCCATATTCTAAGTCTGCTTCTCTACCTGGCTATGGAAAGAATGGCTTACATCAGGTATGTACACATTGAAATACATTTTCCAGGAAATAAGGTCTCATAAACAGACAACTCAGTAACTAGTTGAAAATCTACAGAGTAGTAACACTTCAAAGGTGTTTTGGCTGCCATCCCTGTCTGACAGATTTATTTCCTGTGAGTTACAGTTTGTCTCTCTGAAAGAGTAAGACTGGATGAGGCTTCTCCTTTTAATTGTGTACATTGTGAGCATTGGGACTCTTACCAAGATCTAAAATGTAAGGCTGCACATATTAATTATAGGATATCTTGAAGTAATGATGGAGACAGGCCTATAATTAGGCAAAGTAATGATCTTAGAGCAAAGGTGGAACAGCTCACATCCATTGCATTCCTTGAACCATCTCTGTTTTTTTCTAGTATGAATGTGTGTCAGTGTGTGGTATGTGTATTCACATACAGCCATTGTGATTTTAAGGCAGGGAGGTGTCAATGAAAATTGAATGACAAGCAGCAATCTAGAAAGAAAGTTGTCTAACAAAATTATGATCAGAAGAGACTAGGAATTATTTTTTAATCCTTTTTTGCAACTTTTATTAGTCTTTAATATAAAGGAAGCTTTGAAAATGTGGCCTCTCTCTCTCTGGCATCTAGCATTATGGATTCTCAGTTCATGGCTTATACTATAAGGTGAAAAGCCACTATGGTTTATAGTCATGAGCTGTCAATACATAGATGCATGTGCACCTCCGTTTTGAAGAATTGATTTGTGTCCAAATTGCATGGAGAGGACCTCCTTCAAATTCCCTGCTTTCTCCAAAGGAAGATGTGGAACCTGCAAAACCACATGAGGAAGATTAAACTTTCCCAGGGACAAGAGTCAAACTGAGAGTAATTTGGAAGGACCTACAAGAAAGAAATTGTCAAGGAGTAGCTAAATGGATTTTTTGGCAGCTGATGAAATGTCCACCCTTTTTGAGTTAACATTACAGGACTAATTATGCCTGTGTTGCTTCAACACCTGTTTTCTTGAATTCTTCTCTGAAGGAATGACACTGGTTTCTTGAATTCTTCTCTGAAGAAAGGAATGACACTGAAATTTTATCTCATAATATTTAGGAATTTTCAAGGGTCTATATAAAAACAATCCCACCTATGAGTCAAGAGAGGTTTTTCTGACTTTTCAGAATAGGTGTTGGCAGTAACCTGAAGTGAACAAGACACTGGTTTGTGCCCAGCCACTGCACTGGTGAGGCACCAAAACCATCCCAGGGCTTCCCAGAGACGAGGATGCCTTGCAATGTGATGGGAAAGCAGCAGATGGCAGCATCTGTCCCGTATAAAGATCCTAAACCTGTGCAAGAGTTGAAAAGGTTGCTCATGGTCAAATCCTTGAGGCCAAAATTCCTCTCAGAATGGATGTCCTCTGTTTGGATTGTAGTTTCATACCAGCTTTTGTGGTTTGTTATTTTTAATCAACCATCCTAGTGCTGCATAAATAAACTCCAAAAGCAAACAACAAGGAGCCTTGCAGGTTATTGTGGGCATAGCTGTGCACACCATTGATACACTAGTGGGCAAAAATGAGACTTGGGGAAAAAAAAATCATGTAATAGTGCTTTTCTGATTTCCTGTACTGTTTTTCATCATAGCATTTGTCAGCAAAGGAAGAAGACAGTGGTTCAAACAAAGCACATATGGCACATGTAGATGTCTCCCTGGTCAGTGGCATCAGCAGTGTGAAGCAGAAGGCAGAAGGAGAAAAGTTGCAGTGCAGCAGAAGTGATTTGTGATGATGGCAGTAACACATCAGCATCACAGAAAAGTGACAGTTTCAGTGTTACCTTGCTAACTTGAGCAATTAGGTCAACTTTGAATGAGATTTATTTCTCTTTCTCTCACGCAAAGTTCTATTTTGGTTCTCTGTCTTTTTTTCTCTCAACAATGTTCAGAGTGGGGGTTTTGTGTATTTTGCTGCTACATTGCTTCTTTCTTTCTCTGTCAGCCTGAAACTATGGGCCAATATGAAACGGACCAGGAGGCAAGCTGGGGGATGAAAGGTACATGATTTTTGAAATATCATTTCCACTCCCCTTGTTTTTTCACCCTTTGAGGATCTTAATTAACATATTGCCATAAATGTTACTATTTTGAGCTTTTCCTGTAGTTCGCATAATAATGACTTGCCAGAGACACAGCTCAGCATCGTGTTTATCACAGAGAATCTTCTTTTTACTTAGCCCAACCTAAAGGCCTGATAGAAGTCTTGCATCATAGGGTGGTGCAACCAGGCTGAGTCAATAGCAGTCGATATGTGGCAACAGCCTTGTGGTGTTGGTCTCATATCAAAGACAGGGGATATTTAAGATAATCATTCCTTCCTGTCTGGTTGGAAAAAGTCCATTGTGCTTCCTGGTTGTGCTACTGTGTATTTAAAATGTGCAGAGTTCAAAAAGCAGAATTTATTTGCAGTGTTGTCTTTTATTGCAGTTTTAAGTGAACTGTGCACTTAATATGGAACTTGGGTTAGAATTTTCAAAAGAGCTGAAAAATTTTATTTCCAGGACACTTTAACTCATTTTAAAAAATCTTACTATAATGCTTCAGTTCAAGACTCTGTGTTGATAAAAGTCTTTGTCTCTATGTTTGAGTAGGTTAAAGTACAGGTTTTGAAAAGTAGACTCAATCTCTGATTTCATTTCAGACCATAAAGAGGTCTCTGAAAACATTTTGCCTATCCTGGTTGTGTTTAATCACCATTGTGAATAGATAATATTGTGGTAGTCATATAGTCATACACTGACCTAACTAGAATTCCCTTGTGCTAGTGTAGATCCAGGAGTCATTGTTGCCACATCCCCAAATAATCTTTTCTTCCCTATTGTTATTCCCACTGCAGTCAGCCCAAGTGCAGGGTGTCAGCATCTTGTAATATCGTATTATCTCAGTGGTTTTCATATGTTTCCAAACTGACATGCCTTTAATAATCCATATATTTTATATTTTAACTATTTTCAGTAAAGAACAATAAGGGCAGGAGTTTTGGATGACAGACTGACTTAACTCTGCCTGCTGTAAAAAGAGATACCCAATTTTGCCAGCCATACTCACCGTGTAACCCAATGGCATCGGGAGATGGATTTTCTGTAATAAGCCTTTGATTTCCAGGACAATTTCTTTGGTAATAGACAGTGTTATAGGCATTCAAGGCATGGGGGTCAAATTCCTACTATGCATGCAGTTATTCAACAGCTACTGAGAAGAGAGAAATGTAGTAGCATAGCACATTTGTGTTGTACCTAAATGTTCATTGTGATGACACCAAAAGGCAGCTATAAATTCTAAACTGTGAACCTGTTCTCATTCTTTTGCAGAATACAAGGTAAGAAGGGCTTTTCCAACACTGGAAGAACAATCAGATTCAGCACTTCCTAGCAAGGTTACATGGGTTTCTTTCTTTTATTTTATTTTGCTAATTTTTGTCCCAGTGAAATATTTGTCAAATCAGGATGCAAGTATGTACCATTTTTTAGTAAGTTTCCCACACCACCATTTCCATGCCTCAGAACTGGATTCAGCTGGAGTTCATATGCTCTTTTCTTTTTAACAGATTTATCCTTATGAAACACTTATTGTAACAAACCGAGTCCGTGTGAAATTGCCTAAGGATGTGGACAGGACCAGGCTGGAGGTAGGAATGATATTTGCTTGACAGTTTTGCAAGCATTTCTCCTGTTTGCTTACTATCCTGGATATCCCTGTGCCTCAGTAATATCAACAGAGAAAAGAGGAATAACATTTTGTATTATTTTATTTTTTAAAGTCAGTATGTAGGCAATTTAACTAAAAAATTGTCAGAAACCTGGCAGTTGTTTGACCAAATGGTGTTTTACAAAGATACTGATGAAACCCATCAGTTTTGGGTGATTTTCCAAGGTATTGGAAGTTCAGGTGAGTAGTGGGAAAATGTGGAGTTTGTTTTGGTCTGAATTCATATAAAAAATATCCTCATAGAATAACCTAAGTGTTATAAAAAGGCTCAATTTATCCTGAAAATACATGTCTTATTTAGCCTCTCCTTTGGCTGTGTGATCTGTGGTCACTCTACTACAGCTTTGCTGTACCATCCACATCTCACTTAAGATAGAGAAATGCAGGTATAATGTATCATAAGAGAAAGCTTTAAAAGATCAAATCCTGAAGTTGATGTTCAAGCAAAATTCCCAAGGTTGATTTTTTTGACTGATCAATGACAGGACTGAATAAAGACTCACCTTAACTAACTTATCTTTCTGTAAACTACTATTAAGAAGAAGAGATAGTTCAATAAAAAAATATGTGATAACAATACTGGACTTTCAGGGAGATTTATATTTTAATAAATTTACTGTATTTTGAACATGATAATATGACAAGAAAAGAAGAAAGAAAAATTACTTTTCAAACAAGAGAAGAAGAAAAAACTTTGAAGGAGCAGAATGTTCCTCATTAAAGATCAGTTTTTAAAAACAATTAATTTACGAAATTTGCATACATGTAATATGTTTTGAAATTGGTGCTATGCTCTTGAATATTTAAATATGCTTGTCACTTGATTTTCCAACAAGTAGTGTAGGTTTGATTGTAAGGAAAAGAGAGCCTCAATTATGTGCTGTTTTAAGTGTGGTTTATAGCAAGGCATGATAGCAATACTGAAAAGCATGATGAGTCTGGAAAAAGAAGCAGGGAGTTGGAGGGATGCTCCTCTGGACATATCCTGTAAAGAACTCTTTCATATGTACCCACGTGTGTATGTGTGTGTTAAAGAATAGAGTCTTTGTTTAAACACAGGAGACTGGTCTGAATAGCAAATGCAGCTCTAAACTGGCTTTTTTAAGACAACTCGTAGTTTGCTTTGGATGGGTCATGCCTGCCCTGGCTGCCATTATCTGTAACTCATACACCATCCTCAGCTGGGATTGCTGTTTGTTTAACTTTGGAGCTGTTCAGTCTGCCTCACACCAGGTGCAGCACAGGGCCTGTTGGCTCAAGGAGCCCAACCACTTCAAAGATCTCAACAGAGGTTTGCAAAAAAGAACAATAAACAAGATATGCTCCAAACCTGCACCAGGAAAGCAGTGAGAGGACCAGGCCAATCCTGCTGATTGCTGCACTATGCTAAACACATGTGTCTGCAGGAACAATCCTTTGTAGGCTGTCATACATTTAATACAGATTGGTAGTTTTTATAAACAATTGAATTAGCAGAGTTTTAATAGCACTGTAACTACTGTAAGAACAGAGGCAGCTGCTCATCCACACATTCAAACCATATGCAGAGTTGAGTGACAGGCACAAAGCATTGCCTTCCCTGCCAGCCTCTTCCCCTCTTTCCTGACCCTTTCTGCATTACAGAATTCCTGGAAATAAGTAGCTTTGCATAGAAAAGCAGCTTATCATTATTTCCCTTTTGTGGCAGAAGTAGAAGATAGTAACCTAATTATTGACTTGTGCACTCAGCAGATTTCAGGCTTGGCAGGACCCAGGGAGCACAGGATTGTGTGGGTTTATAGGTTTGCACAGAAGCAGACCAGGCTTAGAAATGTGGATACAGACAATTGTCTCTTAGTACAGGGCCCACTTAACATATCTTGGTATCTTCAAGCTTTTGAGGACAGCACTGGGAATACTGAAAGCATGTACTAAGGTTATATTCCACCCTTTCTCGAGGTCCATTTCACACTTGCTAGAGGGTGTGATTCAGTGCTTGGGATCCATAAGAGGCAAATCTGAGTTGGTTTCCAGCTGATGTTCTGTTTCCATCCTGCACATCCAATGTCACTTGTGAAAGGGCTGGATTTTGCCTATGGAAATGGCAGCAGTGCTAAGTCCATGTATTATCCAGACTGTAGAGTGATATATCTAGAAAAATCTCCTAAGAAAAAATCCATGTTCTAATACACCAGTTTTATTCTGATTATTTGTGTGGGCTGAAACATCACCTTGCTGTTGCTGCTATAAATCAGAGCAAGCTCCTGGGTGTGATGGCTGTGGCCAGGGGCAGGTGGTGCCAGTGAAAGGAGACCTAGACCTTCTGTGCTTCGTATCAGCTGTCAAACCTGAAATGTGTCTGGTATCAACAGAATCTCTCTCACATGTGGTGTTTCTGATTTCCTGGTCCACTTAGGAGCAATAAGGTCGACTAAATTTGCATGAGGTAGATTTATTTAACAGCTGTCTCACAATTTGTCTGGGAGGCACCTTCCTCCTTTGTGAAACAGTTTGTTGTGAACTTTGTGTGATCCATCAGAGATGTCGTTGAAGGGGCACTATTGTTTGTCTATGATTCACTCTTCCAAGGAAAAGTCTCTTATATTGAGTGTTCCTCATGAAAAGTGAACTCAAGTCAATGGTATTAGCTCCTGGGGTCAAACTAAGGGAGGCTACAACGAAACCTTGGCTAATGTTCAGGACCACAGGAGGGTGGGGGTTTAACTTCACTCCCATTGTGAGTATTTTTTAGATTACACTGTTGTGCAAGAAATTTATTTTAAGGATTATAAAAAATATTTTCCTGTAAAAATGCGTATTTTTCTAAGCTCAAGGGGTATCTAGAGATTAGGAAGGCTCAACTGGTAATAGATGCATTCAAATAATAGTCATTCTTTCCTCAAAAGTACATGTAACTAAGCGTAGAAACACTCAGCATGTTTTTGTTTTCTTGTCTTAACTCAGCAGTGAGACAGTACCCAGCTCCTTGTGCTCTTCCAAGGAGATGTTTATGCCAACAGTGAACTAATACATGCAGCACTGGTTATAATGAGCAGCCTGCTGGTTTTTAAATATATTACTGGCAGTTTGGTTTTTGAATAAATAGTCTGGATCTCACTTTTGTATAAGCTGATTAGAAATGCAAGGAATTTACAGTAGATAAGGATTTGGCCAAGGAATATTTTTTAGGAGTTTCTCTCTACCACAGTGCTGTTTATTGTAACTTTAGATGAACAGAGCAGCATGCCCATGAGCTATTCTAACAGGAAATGGTGGAGAACAAGTTCATTCACATAACACTGCAGAACAGCAAAGCAGTAACCAGAGGGGTGGATTATACAATCTGAGTGTAGAAGAGGAATTGCACCCTCATCGTGTTGCAGGTAGCATGAACTCGAGGGAGCTGCAGCTGATGCTCAGGTGAGCAGAGTCTCTGTTCAGAGGGACCTGGCCAGGCTGCAGGAATGGTTGACAGACACTTCATGAAATTCTGTGAAGATAAATCCACGTTCTTGCACTTGTGACCAAGAAATGCTATTCATCAGAACAAGATGGGGGAACAGCTCTGAGGAGAAGTACCTGGTGATGCTGAAGATGAGTCAGCAGCTCACCTTCGTAGTAAAGGGCTTGTAGGGCAGAACATACCCTTCCCTGAAGGTGGCACTGGAAAGCCAAGAGGCAGCAGTCACAAGTTGCAAGGAAAGGAAACTACAATTGGATATGGGGGACTGTTCCTCCCTGGAAGAGTAGTGCAGTGAACAGGTTGCCCAAGAGGCTGTGGAGTGTCTATCCCTGCAGGTATGCAGAACACAGCTAGACAAGGTCTTGAGGAACATGGGCTGTTTTATCTTCATGGTCTTCTTTAAAACTGGCCCTGCTTTGAAGACCTCTGTAAGTCTCTAATTTGCCTAGATTGGTATATTCTGTGAAGATACAGTCTAATTACAAAATATGATTATTTGGTGAGTTTGCTGCAATAGCATTTAAAAAAAATACAGACAATTTAGATTATCTTGGAACTTTTTATCAGGTTTGGTTTTTTTTAAATGCAGTAGTTAACATATAAGTGTTCTGGACCAAAGTTCCCCGTTTTGGACAACATAAGTTCTGAGTTTTCAGGACTAAGACATCACCTGTGGATGGTACACATTGGCACATTACTTACCTGCTGCTGCTCAAAGAAAGTTGGGCTTACAGACACTTTCAAATATTTTGAAACCTCTTTTAAGTACTTGAATAGCTTTATCATTTGAGCCCTGGGCTCCTAACAGCAGGCCCTTGATACTTTTATCTTAGGTTTGATATTGTTTGCCTCTTTTTCAGTCACAACAGTGTTCTTCAGGGCTTGCACATTCAAATTGATAGTTCATGCCCAACTGCATAGATTTATATTTTTTTCTCCTAATGCAGCTGCTTTTATCACAGAGTATAAGATTTCTTTTCTGGTCACGGACTAGTAGTTTTGAAAGCCAATTTAGTTAGAATCTTCCATTTGGAAACCATGTTTTAGTGCTTTCATTTGATTTCCTTATCTAAATGTATCTTAGTTTTTCTAGCTATTTCTTTTGAATGTCAAGGCTTAAAAGCATTATCCATTCATGCCTATCAAATGCAGTAAAAAGTAAATTATTCCACTTTTTGTTTGAGCCTGTTTATTCTTTGTTTAACTGAGAGAAGGAAAAGTACTTGGGAATCTCAAGTAGCAAACTTTAATTTGCTACCTTGTTCTCTTATAAACAGAAATGAGAGATTTAAACATGGGTGTGGTCTTACTTGAACAGAGAGCTCTCACTTAAGTCAAACATGCTTTTCCTCCTGGAACTGCTTGTCTGGATTTGCCTTAGGGATAACATTTTTTCCACTAGTTTTCATTCAACAATCACCCTGGGCTCCAGCCATTTGGGCTCCAACCATTTTAGGACTTGTTTCCAGTAACTGAGCCTGAATTTTTAAGAGCCCAAGCTCCTGGATATCATTCATACAAATAGCATGGTGTGTCCCAGCTCCTCTGGAGCTCAGATGGGGAAAAGGAGAGCAAAACTGGAATGCTGTGTGTTTTACAGTTTGCAGTTTGGGGCTGGGCTTGAGGCTACAGGCTCACTTCACAATAAAGCTCATAACCTGGGGTGGAAAAGTGTGGGTCACTGACTTCAGCAGAACTACTTCACACTGTTTAACTTGAAAAATACATGTGTGGTGTTTCTCATTCCAGGCATGTGCTTGTGTTGTGATCAGTGAAGCATGTTTATATCAGATTTCAAAGCCTTTTACAAAAGGAGCCATTATAAAATGGAAATACACATTAGAATTGATGTGATATGATGTGAAAAGTAATTTCTGTGTGAGTGGAAACACTGTAGGAGTGAATAGAGATTAGATGAGGAATATTTATATTACAGGTACACTAAATCCAAACTAAAAGGAAACTAGAAAATCTGCTTTAAGAATAAGGTTTTTTGTGCCTAAAATAAATGAACTTTTTAAAACTCATTATCTTCTTTATATTTTCATAATTTATTATTGATTCCAAGTTTTGTTTTTATGTATGAATTATTTTCTTAATTATACAGAACTTTTTATCAGCCATCAGCTGGAGGCAATGACTTATGTCAATGTCAGTAATGAAAAAGCTTGTTTGAATGACAGGATGGTGACACAGATTATCATCAGAGATGTTCTGTGTGCATGTTACTTAGATAATATATTCATATACCTGAGAGAAATACATCATCCCAGCTTCTTGTACCTTTATGGATGACTCAGCTGGGAAAAATACTGACTGTACAGTCTTCCTACTGAAGATTTTCTATGTGCCTTGTGGTATTTCCCAAGAGGTTAGATTGTACTGGTAGTGCTGAGTGGAATGCAGCTTCTCTGTGAGACTTCATGGTAGCCTGAAATGCTGGGTGAGATGCAGGCACAGATGCAGGAGCCTTGCAGGGGTGCTTGGGGTGATCTGGGCATGGGGAAGAGTCTCAGACTCCTTTCCTCACTGCTTGTATTACACTGCTTTCCCTGGGTTCCCACATTGCTGTGTGGAGGGGGAATCTACAGCTCCTGCAAGGCTTGGCTGCACCAGGGCTCTATTTGTGTTGCCACTAATTGTCCTTATCTGGGGTAACTGCAGGTGCCTGCTGCCTTATCCTCTGATCAGCAGAGCTGCCCTAGTGATCTTTTGATACCTTTTAAAGTTCATTAGGTGGCAATTCATGCCATTTCTTAACTTTCCCTCCCCAATCACATAATTACTTAATAGTTTCAAATATTTATTGAGCATGAAGTTTAATTAGGCTTTAGATGAGCATAACATTCAATACTCCCTTGGGAATGTGGCACATGGCTAATTACAGCTTTGCAATTAGCCATGCAGCAGGCTTAGAAGAAACCTTTGAAAAGCCTGCTGAGCCCCAGCAGTGCAACAGAAAGAGGGGTGAAGAGTGCAAACCTTGTGAAAGCAAAATGAGGATTCAAAAGTCAATAGAAAAAAAATTTCCAGCAAATTTTGATGGGCCATCTGAGAGTTTTATTTGGGAGTAACCTTGAGAGGCATGAGAGAAGGGAGTGAAGAAGAGACAAACTGGAGAGGGGAAGAGGCTATTATTTTCTAAGTGTTGAGATACTTCCACAATCCTGAATCTTACTACAGGAAAATATTGTATTTAACAGCAAAGCTTGTGCACCAACTTGAAGAGCTAAGCTTGGTTATTTACATGAACACTCACCTGTGAACAAACCTTTCTCAATAAATCCCTGTTTGAGTATTTCTCATACTGAAATCTCTGGAGAAGATCCTGTAGCTTTTATTTCTGGATTTTGTGGATCAGAAGTTAGAAGTATTGCAGGACTTTGAATAAAACAAATTGAAGTAGACAGCTACTTAAAATTACACTCTATGAAACTTAATGCACAGTAGTGCCTCAGAGAGACTGGCTGAAAGAGTCACTACAGATTCAAGCAAAGACAGTGTAGGGCTCAGCTGTCATTTCCCATGAATATAGCAAAATAAAAAGCAAAAAAGAAACAAACCTGAGGTTTTAAATTCCTCTAGGAATTAGGACCTTGATTTTTCTAGTCTTCAACTCATCACGTGCTGCCACCCACTGAGTTCTTTCATAGGTTCAGTATTGACTCATGAGGAAGTGGGATATCCTTTGAGTCTCCTACATCAGCAGGTTTGCAGGTGAGGACTCCCATCCAGTTACTGACTCAGATGCTTGTGAAGCATCTCCTGGTCACCATGAACTGCAGGGTGGCTGCAGGTGAACTGCAGTTTTATCTTCTGTGACTTATTCCTACTAATGCCATGTTCCTAAGTGTTGGTTTTGGCTGGGGTCATTTTCTTCACAGTGGCTGCTATGGGGCTGTGTTTTGGATTTGTGCTGAACACAGGTTGATAATATAGGGATGTTTTTGTTATTGCTGAGCAGAGCTTACACAGAGCCAAGGCCTTTTCTGCTTTTCACACTCCACTCTGGCAGGGAATGGGAGGCTGGGGGGAGACACAGCCAGGACAGGTGACCCAAACTGACCAAAGGGATGTTCCAGACCGTGTGACATCATGCTCAGTGTATAAAGTGGGGGGTAGAAGGAAAGGGGAACATTTGGAGGTTTTTGAGTAACTGGTGTGCATGATGGGCCCTGCTCTCCTGGAGATGGCTGAGCACCTGCCTGCCCATGTGCAGCACAGAATTAATTCCTTGCTTTGCTCTTTGCTTTGCTTGTGTGTGTGGCTTTATCTTTCCCTATTAAAGTGTCTTTATCTCCATACATGAGTTTTCCAGCTTTCACCCTTCCAATTCTTTTCCTTGATCCCACTAGTGGGGGAGTGAGTGAATGGCTGTGTGAGTTGCCAATTGGGGTGAAACCATGACACTAGGTATTAGTTTTGAGCATCTCTGAATTTCATTGAAAACTAAATTATTCATGAGAAAAAGAAATCTCATTGAATTAAATAAAGATTATAACTCTGTTTAGAATTATTACTGGCTTTTTAGCAGGCCACAGAAATAGAGACAAGCCTCATTAATTTATAGTGAAAAGCACCACTTCTTTCTGAGATAACACTGTGGACCAAGTATTTGAATGTGCAATTAATTACTTTTGTTCTGAGAGTAAAAAATGAGGTCATGTCTGTTCTGCTCATTTTGATGTTCATGTTTCATAGAGGATGATGATTTTCTGTTCTAGTGGTTGCAATGCATTGGAGAGGTTTAGCTCAGCCCTTGCTTAGTTCTGTATATCCTAGTAAAAGCCTCAGATTAATACAAAAAATATTTTATCAAAACAACATGATGCCATAGTCCTTTCTGTTGTAGCAATATCAGACTTAACTATATCACAAATGCTGATATTCTGATGCTGTGAGGTCCAGTATAGTCATTGTGAAGAATCATCTTTAAACTGCTTCCCTTATCTTTTAGCAAGGTTTTCAGGTAGCATCATGTTAACATCACTATGTAGCTTCCAAAATGACCTTATTTACATACACTGAGTTTAGAGTGTGGGCAGGACAGGACCTTAGTAGGTCCTTTCTACTCTCCTCAGTGTCTGCAACGTGCCCAAGCTTGCTGTTGATGCAGAGCAGAAGAGATTGAGTTAAGCTGCCTGAATATGGCCAAACTGTCACAAAGGGAATTAGGAACCACTTACTAGCACACTGTAAAACATACAGACTTCCTATGTAAACAAGGAAAACTCTAGTTAAGAAAAAGGAATTAATGTTGCTTTTACTAGTGAGTTTGGCCATTCCTTCCTTTAATGGCCCAGTGATGCATTATTAACATAGCTGGATATTTTGAGCTGATCCATTACTGAAAAAAAGAAAAAGGAAATCGTTCTTGGCCTTGCAAAGCATAGCTTCACACATATTCTCTCACACCTCAAGATGAATATCTTTCCTATTCCCTGCTCACAGTCTTTGATTTGCCTTCTTTTGTTTGACTAACGAGAGAAGGTAATGCTTCAGTTAAGACAAATGAATATTCCAATATTCTGAGAAGAAAGGTGAAACAGTCCAGGATTTCCTACTGGTGCATTTTTTTCTGCCTTTAGATTGGTGAAGAGCTCTAGGTTTTAAAGCTTTAAGGAAAGCTGTTAGGAAAGTCCAACAATAGTGCAGGCAAAATTTGGCATCACATATATATGGAAAAGTGTGACCATGAAAAGTGTAACCATAAGCTTCTGACACTGGTGTATTCCCCTGGAGTTTAGACCCTTCATGTACTTGTAGGTATTACCATATTTTACCTTAGTCATCATTTGGCTGAGCTTTGACATACTCAAGCCTTGCAGTCTTTCCTCATAAATCAAACTGCAACCCATGATTACTTCCATTGCTTTAATCTGAAGCTTTGCCAGTTTGATGACATCTTTCTGGAACCAAGGTTTTATTCCAAAATTGAAGACAGTATTCATTGCTGCTTCTAGGGTCAGTCCCAAATCTAGAGCCCATGGTGCTTAAGAAGGGTATGGTGAAAGCTTCTAAGATGTAGGGACAACAGCAGAAAATGTGCTACACTGGGGACAGGCTGGCATTCTCAGAGAGAGTTCAGACCAAAGGGAAAATTTCCCTCCTACCAGAATTATTTTTGCATGTGGATAAAGCATTGATGGAGTAAGAAACTGCTAATATGGGAAGTCAGTTTGTTAGTCCTTGAGATGAGGGCATATGTGGAAGAAAATTGAAAGCAAAGAAACTCTCTAATTGAATGGATGTGGAAATAAGTGAGCTTATGCTTTCCCCATCTCAGTCACTTTGTCTCTGGGCTGGAAAATGTCAACTCCTTTTCGACCAGACAACACCAAATGAGACCTTCTGTGAGGAGGAAAAAAATGGTGCTGCTATAATACAAAACTTAGGTGTAAGAAATAGAAGATGAGAGTATGCAAAGAACAAAGGTGGTGTCATCTGAGCACAGGGAGAGGAGCACAGTGCACAACTAATTCATTCTGGCTTGGATAGCTGCATGTGGATTGAAAGCTCACTAAGCCTGAGGCAAAGCAAAAGGATAAATGGCAAAGTACAGCATTGGGAGGGAAGGGGGAATTGCACAGCTTGTGCTGAGATGGGTGGCAAGCTTCCTTAGGAGGGGGGAGATGTAGCAAATGTTTGGCACCCTGGAGGAAAGGGGTGATTTAGGGCTCCTTGAGTTTTCCTCCACTGACCTTCAGTACTGGAACAGATCTGATGAGACTGCAGCAGTTTCTCATAGTACATGGTGTAAATTACCTCAGGAGAAGAAAAATGGTGAAAACATAGTCCTTTTAATGTTTTATGTAATTTCCTATGGTTTTGGAAGGTTGGCAAGGTAGCTTTACCTGCAAGGGTATATAGGCTTTCTCCTTTTCTCTTTGAGTAAGAACTACAGTTTGCCACTGCTTTCTCCTGAGTGGGGAGATGTCTTCAGTCTTATCCACAATCTAGAAAGTAAAATAAAATAAAATACTCCACACTTTGCTCATCCAGACTTCTTTTTCAATCCTACCGCCTACAGACATGTTCCTTGCTGTGGGAAGTTGCTGAAGTTGAACTTAATTTCATTTATCCACTGGATTACCAGGAAAATATTCTTAAAAAAAACAAAGCACAGAGAAGTTACTTTTTCTTTCTGAGCCCAATATAATTAAATTCTGTCAATGAGAAGTTGTTTCTAAAATGCACTGTCAGGTGTTGCTCATTTTCATGTGAAAAATTATTTCCTTTGCTAAATATGCATGGTGTGTTTGTTCCATGTTAGAAGCAGCCCCTATGGTGAGTTGCTGTCACATGAAAAGTGAAGGCTCAGTTCCAAGATCTTAGTCACTGTTGTTCTGAATATGTGGAATCTCAAGGGAAAAAAAAGCAAGGCTGTCCTTTCTTAACAAACAAGGACCCATGATAACCATTCAAAGTAATTATACATAATGACTTCTTACAATTTCTTTAGTTTTCTTGAGTAAATTACAATAAAAATGATGAAGTCTTTGTTAATAAATGGAAAGTGAAATTTTGCTTCCAAATTCATTCACGTATTCACCTTTTCTACCTTTTCTGTGTGGATGTTAATAATTGCTAGGGACTTGTTATCCTTCCTCCTTCCAATTCTTTATGTTAGATTTCTTCTCTTTTTCTCAATCTCTTTTTTTATTTTCTTTTAATATTAAAGCATGAAAACATCAAATAGAAGCATATTTCTTGACATTTAAAAACCCCTTCTTTATCCAGCTGAACTTCTGACTAGAGTCTCTCCCCATGGATAAGCACATTTGGATTTCAGAATTTAGCAGTATGCTCTCTCCTTGGTTACAAGGTTGCTATTAGTGGATCAGTGTGGTGTCCACTGCTGTCATTAAAGATCAAGGCATAACAAATCCAACTCTAAAATTAAATTGTTATCAATCTCTTTAAAGTCCTGGAATAATTTAAATTTGTCTCAGTGTGCTTTTGTCATCAGGAACCCTGAATAAACATACTTTTCCCCAAAAACCATAGCTTCTGCTCAGTTGAATATTGAAAATATTGCTGTTTTTCAAAAGTCACTACTGCCATCAATAATTTAATTTCCCAGCTACTCTGAGCTCATTTGGTTTCGATGCAATCTTTTCCAGAAACAATTTTGGAATTTAAATGCAAACCCTAATGCATTATTTTGTGGTGTGTTTGTAAAACTTAGGGTAGAAATATTCCTGTGCACAGACAAGCTTAATGATATCTTTTGTATTTTCATTTTCAAGAGGCATTTGTCCCCTGAAGAGTTCCAGGAAGTCTTCAAAATGAGTATTGAGGAATTTGATCGTCTGGCACTTTGGAAGCGGAATGACCTGAAGAAAAAAGCCCTGCTTTTCTAAACCCTCCCAGATGAAATATGTGCTTAATCAAAACAAAAATAGTCTTGCCAGAACTATCACATGCACTTGCTGTTGAACCATTGTCCAGCTTCATTGTGTTAGTATGTGTTGGGGAAACAAGACAGATTAGATGGTAATGTGTTGGGATACAGACAATTTGCTAATCTTGCATTTCCAGCTGGTTTTGTCAGTAACTCCTGGTCCTACCCACTTTACAATGTGCAAAACAATCTAGCTTTAAATTTATTGTTGCTTGCATTTGTTGCTTGATGCAAATGGAAATTCTGAAAGGAAGAGAAGAAAGTGTAGCTGTACACAGGAAATGCATCCAACATTTTGTTCCATTCAGTTTTATAATGCAATTTTTACAAAATCAAGTAAGTAATTATTATAGAAATTTTCCAGTGTGGGATCAGATGCTATTGAAAATATGGTAAAAGCCAAAGAAAAGCATATCTGCAAGCAATTATTGCAATTGTTTATCTGTGGTACTTTTTAAGAATGAAAGCAGAAATATGGAAGCACCTTAATTCTACTTCTTATATTTAAACACAGCGTACTCTTTAAAAGATCATATTTGTCTAGAAGGTAACTTGCTATCTTTAATTACAACACCAGAGTTTTTATTTTGTTAAGAATATATTGTGACATAAAATGGTTATAATTGCTAAAATGTATACAGACCTACTAAGATTTAGTTCCATTCATCAGGAAAACTGAAGCCTTATACAAAACTGGTTTAAGAGTGTATTGTGCCAGTTGACTGTGGTTTCCTACTAGTTTGGGGTGTTTGAAGAATGAGTTTTTTTACATTTAATGCTGATAAAATACCATGTAATCTTAATTACTATGTAGATAGATATATCTATCTATAAAATAATTCTTTTCATTAATATATGTCCTAAGTGAAGGCATTCTTACTTTCTCAGCTTTACACAGTAAGCCATGATGGCATTTGATAGATGTGGAAATGGAACAGTTCAGCATAAAATGTAACAAAAAAAGCTTGGTGTGCTCTATCAGTAATACAGACAATTAGAATCAAATACATAAAACCCTCATGCATTACTATTTGCATGTTTCTGTACAAGTCAATTTGAAGAAAAAACAATGTGATACCGGTGCAGTACCTTGAAACTATCTTAAATAACAAGCAAAGCTAACAAAATCTAAGCCTTTGATATAAGTGTTAGACCTTAATATCTCTTCCAGCTGAAAGACTGCATTAAATTTAATAGTTTCATTTGGTCAGAGGTATGGTTGCTGACAAAGAATGTTTTAAAGTGAGTTGCTAGTTTTGTGTGATACTAAATGAGCATTACAAAAAATACATTTTTCAGCCATGTGTCAGTATTCTGCATTTTTACTGCCTTGGATGTTTGTACTCACCTCCTACTTCACTATGTCTTTTTGCATTTCCCTAAAGTATCTGGTTGATATATGCACTACAACACACTATTTCAACTGACCCAGCATTGGAAAAATCATAGCATTGAACATGCCTTCTTCCAACTAACTTTCAAAGTCCATGCTGTTGGAAATAAATATTTTCTCATGACCTAAATGTTTTGTCTGATGATACAAATGTTTAAAAAAATTCATTAAAACAAAGACATAACTGAATGACTTTGCTAATGTGTGTATAATTTTTTAGATCATATTGCTGCTCTGGATAAGGTCTTCCTGTGATATTAATGTAAATAATATCTAATTTGCATTAAATTTGCTCACTGAGGAGAGCGTTGAGTGCACCTTTGAATGTAAAGTCACTGTAAAGTTGGTCTTGATTTAAACAATCCATCAAGGAACTGTCACATCTCAGCAAAGGTTGCTTCCCTGGTGATGTGCAGAGCCTTCAGCCTGTGTAGAGAACCATTAGCCAGTTTCAAATGAGAGCTCCTGATCCCATGTGGACCATATCCATAATGCTCTTCAGCCTCAGAAGAGCTTGTTGCACTATTTTGTGAAAACTGGCAGCCCATTGAAATGGACCAATCCTAAATGTGACCAGCAGGGTCCATTGCAACCAAAAACTAAATCCAAGAGAACAATTGGTTGGAGAACTATTGTGAGGAAGTTTGATGTTGGCAATGACCACTCTTGTCATCCACACATTTCTGGGACATCACATTGCTTACAGGCATCTTCTCAGCAACTAAACACACCACAGGTTTATCAAAGAATTCCATGAATCAGTGCAGATCAGGTTCAGCATGGATTTTCATAAATAATTTGAAAATACCTTAACCACAGCAGCTTCTGTACTGGTGTAGGATTCAACCTGTGCTGTAAGGAAAAAGTGCATTACTGAGCACCACAGGCAATCAACAGCTCTGTGCTGCTCTACTGCTTTATGCACCAGCAGAAGGTGAGGATGGTGAGCTCATGTCAACTCTTTGAACCATTTACAGTTTTCAGACATTTCATCTGTTACAATATCAAGCCTTAAAAAGAGTCTGTTGAAGGTCCTTGTCCTACTTGAGCTAAATCAGGTACAACTCTTGTTTTACATACCTCTATCTAGACTTTTTAGCTCACGAGCATCAGTTCTTATCTCAATGCCCAATTCTATTAGGAGTTGTACCCTTTCCTCTTTCTATATTTGCTACCAAATTCCTTTGTCATTCTGTGCTTCCTTTTATGGTCAGTGAAGAGAAAAAAAACCTCTTAATTCACATCCTAATTTTCAAAATGTGAGATGAATTTCCCTTATCATATTCTTGTCCACTGCATATAAAGAAAGCAGTCCCTCTGCAGAAGTACACATTGCAGACTATCTAATCTTGGATGAAATTAATTCTGTGCCTACAGTCTGTTGGGGGAAATAAGCCAGTTTTTTACCAAGTCAGTGGAATACCAGTCTTAAAACTACTGGCAGTTCCTAGACCATGTTACCAAATCACTTTCAAGCCATCAGGAAAGTACTTTGAATTGCACAGATCTCAAAAAACTCCCTAACACAGTAATTTTTTGTGCTCATTATACTATTCACTAAACAGGCATGCATTCAATGCCAAACACGCAAAAATGTTTTAGAAGACAGTCAGTTTATCAACTTACATTCCTACTACTAGCCAAAACCAAAAAGGAATTTTGGCTTCCATGCACAAAACCTTTGCTGACTTTAGATGAACAAGTACTCTTGTGTGTCCTTATTTCATTTCCATGAAAGTATGAAATGGTCTGTAGATGTCTGTTCTGTGCAAAGGTGGCACAGCTCGGTAAGCTGTTTGTTTTTTCATGTGATACATGCCAGTGTATCACTCTATATTTAAAGCATCTGTGTCATGCTATGTGCAGTGACTTATTCATTTATACTGTCCAGCCTAACTAAATTCACATTTATAGTATCATATTGTGTGCTGGATTTGGCACCAGCCAAATATACCAGTGTAAAAGGGCCATAAAATGAGTAGCATTGTAATTTACTTCACTACAAAGTTTTCTGTACATCATCTAAACTCCATAAAACAGACCATTGTATACCAGGGAATACAAATTTCTAAAATCTATCATGCTTTCACCATTTAAAAATTGCAAATTGAAATTTTAGTCATGTAGTTTTCTTTCAGGAACTCTAATTAAAGAGGATAGACTGACATATGCATAGTAAATATTCAGGTCTATTTTAATAGGGTTCCATATGCTAATCTTATATGGTATTACGAAATGGAAAAGGCATTCAGAGTAATAAGATAAGACTTTGCCAGAATGCTCCATCTGATAGTGTGGTCTGGTGTTGGCAGTAAAAAACTGAGTCTTGACTCATAGGCTGTTTTTCAGATAATGCTCTTTAGAGTTATTAAGTTGCTATTCTATAGTCTTGCTTTCAAGGACATTTTCAGCATTTTCATAAGTATGGATGTGGCTATGCAGCTCAAAAGGATCAATACAGCTCTTGGAGAAACTTATTTTGATATGTATACAAGAAGCAGGGAAATTCTGTCAGTGATTTCATTTTCACTCTTGGATCTGAGCTGCATGTCTCAGCTTCTCATACCAACCCTATGCAGGACCTAATCCTCATCTCATGTATTTTAAAGAAGATGTCTCAAAGTGAGCAATGAAAGAGCCAGCATTTCATCATCACAGTCTTTGAGACAAAGGAATATGTGGGGTTTTGTGGTTGCTCAAGGAATATCTGACCAACAACTCCAGATAGGAAATCAGGCATGCCATGTTACCATTATAGCTGTCTGAGAAGGCTGGACATTTTTGTCTACCCTTCTTTTTCCTTATGTTTCAGAGGAGAACTCTGAAACCTGTAATTGCAGAAACAAGAAAATACATAGTTGTGAGACAGTACCTGGAATCTAATAACCCTCTGAAACAAGGCTAATTTTACATGGGCAAAATAAGATATAGTTCAGACCAAGAGAGACCAGAGGCCTGATCTTATATTCTGCATTTTGATTTTGAGGAGCTCTCTATTTGACATTTCCCAAGTGTGACCAAGACAGACCAATTATTTTACTAACCTTTTCCCACACCTGCAGGAAAATGCTGTTCTGTTATTTGCAGATGAGCTAGATGAGATCCCAGGCAGTTCTGTCTGGCACTCTGGTGCATGAGCTTCAGAGTGTCCTTACATTCATATTCTCCTGCCCCTTGATTTGTGTGTGAGGAAAAGGACAGAGTTATTTTATAAGCTTCCTGAGATCTCAACTGACCTTTGACCAATGTGATTACTTGATTGGTCTCAGTTGTGACTACCATTTTTCATGTGTCTTGAGTATCTGAAAAAAAATGACTGTTATTAATATGACAAAGACAGATGTGACTATCTTGTACATGTAAATTTATACAGGATACTTGCATCCCTTCTTCATATCTAAGCTGCCTCTGAGGAATGGCTAAATCTTTAAAAGCTCATAGGAGGTGCTGCCTCAGGCTTTCTGAGTTTTTGTATTCCTTCTCACTTTTTGTAGTTTGTGAAAAACCATGTTAGAAAAGGTGGTACTCAGTAAAAGTGCATGGCCGTGGAAAGCAGGATCTCAGTTAACTCTCAGGTAATGAAGCACCCACAGCAAATTGCAGTTTGTTGAATTATTGCAGCAGGTTGTTACTCCCCTTTCACAACCACCATCCCTGCGAGTTACAGCTCAGAGAAGTTAGTTTTGAATGCTGCTGCTTTTCATGGTTTAGGACATTGTGCTCCTTCCCCTCGGTGTGTGACATCTGTAGGTGTGAGTTTGTGTGAGCTCCGTGTGTCTGCAGTGCTTGGACAGACGTCTGCAGCACCCCAGCAGCTGGGACTGCCAGTCTGGACAAGCAGCAGCTCCATAGTGATCAGGAGGAAACCAAAACCAGGCAAGAGCAAGGCGTCCCACACAGGTAAATGTATCATAATTTGGGTTCAGTGTCCCAGCTATTATGTATTCGCCTTTTGTTGCAGGTCTGGTTACTGCAGATTTCTGTTTTGAATCTGGTTACATTTGTGTCATGGATGATTTACTGTTAACCTGTTTCTTCCATTTCCTATGATACATTCTTTTATTACATCCTCTAAGTAATCTCTCCACTAAAAATTGCAATGTTTTTTATTTCTTTTAGATTAAAACCTTTCTTTGCCCTTGGTAGTTCTTCTGCTAATTTCTCTCAGCCCATTGTACCTTGTGTTCAGGAGTGGTCTGACAGAATAAAGGCTTCCTATTTGCCATGTTATGTCAAGCACATTAACTTTTTTTTACTTTTTTTTTTTTTTTTGGTGGGGGGAGGTGGGGAAGAAGAAAATTAAGAATGTCTGATTTTTATTACAAATCTACATTATGCTGATGCTTTGCTTGACCTATCCTTACTCTTGCAAATTGCTGGTGGTTTTTTCCATCCAGGTGGACATGATTCTGAACTCTGACATGAGTCATTATTATTTCACACACTACTACTATAATTTTTTTTCTATTAACTGATAATTAAGAAGGCACCATGATTGATAGCAAATTAAACAACTGAGGTTGTTAATGGTCTGTCTGAACTCCCTTTCAGTTCTCTGACCTGTAATAATTCACTTGAGGAACAGGGTTAAAACGCTCCATGTCACTTGGCAATTTTGCTAGCCAGACTTAAAAAAAAAAAAATCTCTTAATTTGTGGGTGTGGAGCATAAACACTTTGAGCTCCCCATTTTTTCCCAATTTTGTACTAGACATTTTTCATCTGACAATTAGTTTTTCACAGATGGAAGTGCCAGGAGCACTGTATGAGTTGCTGTATAGGGATCAAATTCTTCAAATTGCATTTTTTTGGTCTTAATCCCTTTTTTGAGTATGATTATTTTTATAGTGCAATAAAAATAATATAATTGAATCAAAGACTACTGAAATAATTTACTCCATTTTAAATGGCACAGGAGACAATATAAATTCAGAATAGAAGCTAAAATTTATCTTTCAGTAAGATTCCATTTTTGGCCCAATGAATTGGCCCCTTGAATTTAAAGAAAGCAGGGGCAAGGAGGCAAGACTTAGAGGAAATCTGCCCCTATTGCATTAAACTTCAATATAAAATTTCAGTTTATAAGAAGTAAAATTACAAGAAATAGGATTTTTTTTTCAAGTTAGTAATACCCAAAGGCAGAGCTACTTTTTAGTGATTCTGAGGGTTTAATATGCATTTAATAAAAGGATGTTAGCATAGTATTTTGAAAATGTCACTAACTAAATGCTAATCCCACTGAAATCACTGGCATTCGTACCTGCATCAGAACACAAAGGTCAAGTTATACAGAATTTCTTCCAAAACTGAAATCAGAAGGAAGGATTGTTTGCTTATGTTTTGTTCAAACAGAAGAGCATAAGTGGAAAGTAACTATTTTTACCTGCACATTAAGATTCTGTAAAATGTATATTATTATTTTTTTTTATATTCCTTCCTGATTCAAAACCAAGAACCTAATTTAAGGTATTTACATCCCTGTGAATTTACTTGCAGATAGATTTGTTACACAGATGACCTATCTGTGTGGAGAATAAGGAGAGGCCTGTGTGTTACAGAAAAGCAGCATAATCCTTGTTCTTGATGTTTCTATAATGCACACTTTTTCAAATTTGCTTTTTGCACAAAGGTGAATGGCATATCTGTTGTGTAAGTCCTTTTGGGACATATATGTACTCAGCACTATAAGATTCCTGAAACAAGTTTTTCAAGTGTGTCTAAAATATAATTACTTTTTCCCCCAGTGGACCTGGAAATTATATGGGACCCAAAAAGTAATCACTCATTCTACTCTTTAAGAAAAAAAAAATCAATCTGCGCTGAGTATTAGGTTCTTAATAACAATATATTCTTCTGTAACAAGATGACAGTATACAATAATAAAGGGAAAAAGACCCTATCTTTATCAAGAGCTTTTTTCTATTTGTACAGTACATTTAATCCCAGTCTGTAAATGCCTTGAGTGTCTGAGACAACTGCAGAAACAGTGTTGTTTTCCTTACTGAAAAATTACAGTTTCAAAGTAACAGCAGAATATTTCTGTTCTGAAAATCCATAACTTGCCTCCTGCTTTTGAGATCCTGCCATCAATATGTTTTACTGACAGGAGTGGCAATTGCTGTAACGTCACTCCATCTCCTGTGCCAGACTGCACAGTGTTTTTGCCTGCTTCTCCCTCTTCCTGAGACCATCCATGGTGAGAGGGCAGGAGCTGGGACACCCCAGGAGGCAGCTGCAGCAAGGCAGCTCCAGGGAGCCTCACCTTTCCTGCCTGACACACCAGTGGCAGTGTGGGGTCTCACATAAAATCAACATTTTGCCAATTCTAGGCTTTTTTTTGTCTGCTCAACCCTGCTTCCTAAGAAAAGAAAAAAGCAATCCAAAGAGGGAAATTATTTTGCATTCTTTCTGATACCAGTATCAGAAGTATCAACAACATGCAGGCTTTACCTTACTGCTGTGATTTCACTTTAAGGTACTGAAATAAAAGAACATAATCTTGTACAGGCACCTTGAAAGGTGAAAGGTCTTCTTGAAAAGTACTGAGCAGACTTTCAGGGAATACCAGTCATCACTTACAGCATCCAATAGGTTTTCTTACACTTGTTTTCTCAATAGGATGTTGCTGAGTTTTTGGGGCCTCTTAAACTAGTGAGTTGTCAGGTTATGGACTCAATCCAAGGCAGATTTGAAGTGGAATTGAATGTATCTTTAAAAACTGACCCATACTTCTAAATGCCTAAAGTACTGTTTTCCTGCCTTTTTACATTACTTAAGTGAGCCAAGTCCAAATTGCTTGGAGTACCTTACAAGACATAAATCACAACAAATGGTTGGAGGTTTTTTTTCTCATGCCTGTGTTTCTCAGATTTCATCCAAAGTTGATTTTCCAGAGGAAAAAATATCTTAAAACAGGCATAAATAACTCTTTTAAGCACATCCTAAAGATAATAAATATGGTCTGTCATTGTCATGACTTTTCTGTTTCAACACACTACAGATTATCTGATGGTTAAAGTCCCAGTCTTGTAAACAACTCTATTTGGATACTTTACTGCTGGGACTATTTGATTATTTTATTTTTCTTTGGTCTGATTATTTTCTTTTCTTTTGTGATAACCAGTGCTAAGAAGATTACAAGAAGATAAGGGATCTCTATGACTAATCTTCACCAAGTCCTGCCTGAAGCCTGTGAAGATTATTTCTACAATAATGAAGTTACCCTTGATAGGGTGAAACTGTATAGTGAATTATTGGGAATAAAGACAGTTTGGAACACTGCATGAATATTTTATCTTAAAGCTAAAAAGTGCTTTTTCAAGCTGGAGGACGAGTACTTCAAATAAGGACATTGGCTCTCTGCTACTTTGTGTTAAAAGATGATTAGTTTAAGAAGTTTATTGGGTGCAAAGTACAACGTACAGTACTGTGGACCACAGATTTCCTATTAATGATGTGACTTCAGTTTCCATGCAAGCAATTCCTTAGGAATCACCTGATTTATTTTGATGATATTGTGTTCTAGGTGAATTATATGCTGTTCTTTTTAATTCTATAAAATAGAATTTGTATTTAAGTAGTGCCATTGGAGATTAATGGGAAGAAATTCAACAAATTGCTAAGTTGTATTTTACAGCTGAAGTAGCTTATGGAATGCATAAGTACAAACTAAAAAGTGGGGAAGCAAGGCCATTTTGAAACGTAGCATTGTGAAAACTAAGAATTCAAATAAGAACGAAGTTCTTTTGAGCCCTTCAGCCTGAGAGAGTTTTTCCATGAGGAACAGCTTGTGCTGTCTGAAGATTGTCTTCATGATAGACAGCCCATTATTTAGTCCCTGTGGAGTTACCACCACAAGACATGAAGTCTTTACCAATCTCTCCAACAGCCTAAGGACAAACCCTTAGGTTATCTCACTTTCATATCTGACAGAGGGCATAAAGTGCTTGCTTTCTTGCTGGTCTTGTGATAATTCTCTCATCTGTGTTTCTCGGCTGATCAGCTTCTTAACTTCTTCAGGACATTTATGTGGAAGAAATACTCTGAAGTGTTGCTAGAACCAAGAGCCCTGTTTACAGACCACAGCATGTCTTAGGGCAGGCAGAGACTGAGGTGTTACTTAATGTGATATATGCATTTAAAAAAAAACAAAACCCAAAAAACTAGAGGCAGTAAAGCCAGCAAATATTGGAAGTGCTCACTGCAAGCATACAGATCAATGGTACTGTCAGATTACACTGCACGTGCTACAGAAGCCAAGGGCTGTGCTTGTACAGTGAAGTACTGGATTGTTCCCCCTAGAGATCATATTTTACAGGTCATGATACAAATTAAGTAGCTCAAAGAGAGCAATAGCTGCAAGCAATTGAACCATGGAGAAGAGGAGCTATGGTTTAATTTTTTCAAGACTGGCTAAGCACTTTACTATTGCCTGAAAAATCACTACTTCTAAGTACTCCAGAGCTCTCCCTGCCAACTCCCAAGAAGCAGAATACAAAAAAGGCAGGTAAGAGCAGGTTGCTGCTGTAATAGCTCATCCAGTAGACAAGTCCTTCCCTGCCCATACCCAATGGCATACAAGAAAGAGAAGAGCTGAAAATGAGATTTTAGGCTAAGTAACACTTGTTGAAAAGGTTGGCTGTGAATTTAGTTCTCCTGTTTTAGGCTACAGAGATCTCATGCATATCCTAAGTGGCCACACAGTGTACATTCTGACTAAATAGAATTTTCCCTGTCAAACCTGTTACATTTGGTATCACCATCTTGGAATAACTGAGGAGGATGATGAAGAAGAAGCAGCACATTAAATATGGCCAGAACAAAATAAATTTTATTAATCAAAATTTAAGGTGCTTAACAAGTTGCACAGTCTGTGGTACAAAGTAAGCTATGAGCTCTTACACAATTATGAACTTGCATGTCTAATGTTCCCCAAATATTTCTCACAAGAGCACACTTGTGCATCCAACTGTTACAGCTGAATTTAAAGGAGTTCTAACACCCCGCTGGACTAAAGACAAAGTTGCCTTCACTAATGTTCTTCCTTTAGTGACATTCTTCTGTGACCTCAGATTTCCAGTTTCTGTATGGATAGGGAGGAAAATAAATTAATTTCTCAAAGTTGGAACACGCTTTCCCAGGTTGCCCCTATGCAAACTTGCCCTGGTTCAGCAATTTTGTTACAAACTGAAGCCTGCAGGATTAATCGATATAAAACTTAAGTCTCACCTTCGTTTAGATCTGGCTTGTATCAAGCTAAACTAAGATGATGCCACCAGGTGTTAATCCGTGTTGGGTTTGTGCATTACTTTACATCATTTCAACAAAAGAGGTTAAATTTTAGATAAATGCAGACATGCTCATTATGCCCCATGTTATTCCTCCACTGCTCAGTGCCCAGATCACAGCATCCCCGGGCAGGACTGGGAGGGCACTGAGGCTCCTGCTGTGATATCGCAGCGCTCCAGTGTTTACTAGGGGAACATGCCTCCGACTCCAGGGAGGCTTTTCTTTAATCTGGGGCAAGAAGTCCAGGTTGCATCTGCCTCGCAAGGAGCACGTGGGCTCACCTGCCCTATCCTGCCCGGGGGCTGCTGCACACACCTGCCCCTACTTACCCCTGCCCGGGGGCTGCTGCGCACACCTGCCCCATCCTGCCCCATCCTGGGGGCTGCTGCGCACACCTGCCCCATCCTACCCCTGCCCGGGGGCTGCTGCGCACACCTGCCCCATCCTGCCCAGGGGCTGCTGCGCACACCTGCCCCATCCTGCCCGTGCCCCATCCTGAGGGCTGCTGCGCACACCTGCCCCATCCTGCCCAGGGGCTGCTGCGCACACCTGCCCCATCCTGAGGGCTGCTGCGCACACCTGCCCCATCCTGCCGCACTCAGGGGCTGCTGCGCACACCTGCCCCATCCTGCCGGGGCTGCTGCGCACACCTGCCCCATCCTGCCCGAGGGCTGCTGCACTCACCTGCCCCATCCTGCCCTGCCCGGGGGCTGCTGCACTACACCTGCCCCCATCCTGCCCCTGTCCGGGGGCTGCTGCACACACCTGCCCCATCCTGCCCTGGGGGCTGCTGCACACCTGCCCCTGCCCCATCCTGGGGGCTGCTGCACGCACCTGCCCCATCCTGCCCTACCTGGGGGCTGCTGCACGCACCTGCCCCCATCCTGCCCCTGCCCGGGGGCTGCTGCACGCACCTGCCCCATCCTGCTCCCTGCCCGAGGGCTGCTGCACACACCTGCCCCTATCCTGCCCGGCCCGGGGGGCTGCTGCACACACCTGCCCCATCCTGCCCGGGGGCTGCTGCGCACACCTGCCCCATCCTGCCCCTGCCCGGGGGCTGCTGCACACACCTGCCCCATCCTGCCCGGGGGCTGCTGCACACACCTGCCCCATCCTGCCCCTGCCCGGGGGCTGCTGCGCACACCTGCCCCATCCTGCCCCTGCCCGGGGGCTGCTGCACACACCTGCCCCATCCTGCCCCATCCTGGGAGCTGCTACGCACACCTGCCCCATCCTGCCCGTGCCCGGGGGCTCCGCAGCCCCCCGCCTTTGTTCCGCTGGCTCCGCCTCGGCGCTGTCCCCTCCCCGCGGGGCGGGCCGGGGGCGGTGGGAGCGGAGGGCTGCTCCCCTCCCGCCCGGCTGCTCCCGCCCCGCCGTCCCTCCCTCCCGGCCGGCTGGCTGCGCTCCGCGGCAGAGCGGGGCTGCGGGGAGCCGCGGGAGGAGCCGCGCTGGCCGCTTTGTGCCGGCAGCCGCCGCAGCACGGCCGCAGAGGTAGGAGGCTCCGGGCCCGCCGCTCCCCGCCCGGCCCGGGCAGCGTCCTGCCGGGCTCCGCGGGCGGAGGGCGAGCGCAGGAGGGAAGGAGAGGGAGGGGAAGGGTTGGATGCAGAAATGGGCTTTTCCAGCTGCTGCTCCGCTGCTGCTCCAGGCAGCCCAGTGCTAGGAAAGCTGTGGGCTTACTGGGGAAAAAAAAAAAGTCTGGCTCGCTTTCTTGGCCAGGAGGAGCACATGGAAAGAGCTGGGAGGGATCCCGGTTGTCGGGCGCTGGCGGCTCCTGCCCGGGCTGGGATCCTCCGGCACGCTGCCCTCCGTCCGCCATCCCCAAACTCGCATCCCTTCCCGGGAACGGCACCGGCCCGGCAGCCGCCCGCTGCTTTGTACCGCCCGAGCTTCCTCATTCTTCCTTTGGGGTGGGCAGCGGTGGTCTCCGGCAGGCTTGGCCACTTGATCCTGTTTCATCATAGCCGAGAGATTGCATCATGTTACAGTCCTGGTGTCGGTCAGGGCAGAGGGAACAGAACCATCCTTCCAGATCCATCCCTTGGCTTCCCGGCCGAGCGCTCGTTGATTTCCTGTGGAACGGAGGTTCGAGCTGAGAGCAGCCTGCCATTGGAGGCTGGGGGGGACAGGTCACAGCGACGTGGTTCGATTTCTTCCACTGAGAGGTTTTTTGGAAACTCAAGTTCGTCGGTTTTACGCGCGGTATGTGTCTTGTGTAGGGGAAACTTGCCAGAGATTTAGGCGGTAGGAAAATAATGGGCGGCAAAAGAGCCAGAAGCAGGAGTCGCTCCACAGCCTGAGCGCTCTGGGGTGGCAGGAGCTGAGTGGATTCAGACAGGCATCCCTCGGCATTCACCTGCCCTAAGGGACAGCGCAGGTGAGTGAATGCACACTCTGAAAGGCAAGACAAAGCTCATGCGAGAAACAGAGAAGTATTTAGCTTATCTCTCCTCTGGATCCTTTATGATCAGTTTGATGCAAACACTTGGTGTGTCTGTGCCTGTTCTGTTTATTGTATTACTGAAGTTTGTGGCCGAGATCCAGCTATGAAATGATAAATCTCAAAGCCAAAGAGATCCAATAAAATAATGTACTTCAGTCCAGGGCTTCTTAAGACGACAGATTCTGCTGCTCTTTGTGCAGCCCTTTGTTTTGTTCCATAGGGAAAAACTCATGGCACGGCTTGGTTCAATTCTCAGAGGTATCCATAACAATTAATGATTATTCCATAACTAGTGTCTTGCCCTTGTATGTGCTCTGCTACTGTTTCCTCCGAGTATTACAGGGCCACTCTTTTCGTTCATGGAAATTATTCTATTACGAACCTTTTTTGTCTGCCTTTCTGAGAATGGTCGGTGCAGGGGCACAAGGGAACAGCTTGGCAGCCAGATGGATCTATCCATCAGTGCTCTCCTGTATGGGCACTTGGTGCCCTTCCATCATCCCTTATGCCTCCTGGTGGCTTCCATGGGAAGACCTGCACAATTACTTACTTGTTTTGAACAAACCCTTTTTCCTTTTAGAACTGGCATAAAAGAAGAGCAAATTCTACAGTAGAGCCAGAGGGAGAGCATCCTGTCTTTCTGGGGCTACAGGGCACCACATGGGTTTAAGAAGAATTTGAAATGGATTTGAAAAAGAAGGATGTACAGTTTTCTTTGTGTCTCAGCCACTGACTGCAGTCACAAGCCGGCAAACAGAACAATGAGCAGATACTGCCTTTGGTGATGTGTGGCACTGTTTGGTGTTTCCTAGGAGATTTGTCATCCAAAGTGTTATGTTGTGTTCCTGTGTCTTGGGTAGATTTTTAGATGAAGGGGTTTGGAAGGTCTGCAGGGTTAAAATTGCAGTATTGAAGCAGTGCCAATGAGGAGAAAGTAAAATGCAAGACTTCAATAGATCAGCCACTCACACTATTTTAAAATTTTGCAGTCTTAGTGAAGAATGATTTTCCTTTTCCTCTCCTAAAGCTCTCAGAGTTGGATAGATACTGTCTGAGACATAAAAGCCAAAATCAAATATTGAAGTGTCAGTGGGACAGGCTGTATTTGGTACACGTGTGACTAATTGTTCTATTCCTTTCAGTGGTGCAAAGACAACTTGCTGTAAGACCAGGAATTGTCTTGCCCTGCTGCTTGCTGCCGTCTCCCTTGTGACATTGCCTCAGGACAAAGAGCCAGCGTTCAGGGCTGGTTGATGCTATCTGGAGTCCACCGATTTAATTTCCATCCATTTTCAGAAGTTTTGTGTCTGATAGGTCAGTCAGTGGGAGTGTGGTATCCTGGAGCCTGTCTGGTTAACTGCTTTGTTCAAAGCTGTGCTCTTTGTTTCCTGAGGAGGAGGAGGAGGAAGGATGTACTTTATATTCATTTGCAGATCTTCTGCTGAGGTGGGAGAGTGGGATGCAAGGACTTGCATCTCCAAACTCCTGTACAGTTTAGTCCACTCTGTGCTGTTATGGGTTAGTCACAGTAAAGCATACTGTGGCAATTTTTCAAAAAAATTATGCGTCCCTTCCAGCTATGCAGTTGTACTGGTTTTAGATGTGAATGACACCTAGCTACTGGTATGGATCTGACTTCCCTGACTCATCACTTTATTGACAAATACTGTTTCATCTGGTATAGAAACTGTCTGGGCTGGGCGGGTGACTGTGTTACACACTCAGTAGGTATTATTCCAATTAATATACTTCTAATGTAAAGTGTTCTTAGGCTCACAGTTGAATTCTTAATAGTCAAACCCAACAAGAGTAATAGAAATGTGGAAGTCAGCCAGAGGACTGCAGGTACTGTGAACTCTGAGCTTTTAATGAAGGATTGAAAAAGCCAGATATTGAAAGTACTCCTCTATCTATAAGGGTTGTCTAGGAGGAATTAGTTTGAGGAATTAGTTTTCCTACTATGAAGCAGCCTAAGCTGACCTTAGAGCAATTTAAGTTTTCAAGGCCATACCAGATGTCTTTTTGGGGAGTGTCTGCATGAAGTGATACCGAGAGCAGTCTGTCAACACATAGTGAGCAGGTAGGAAGACACGTAGCTGCAATGGCACAGGGGTGACCCTAAGCTCAGAGTGCAGGGGTTACACCTGCACGACTGTCTCACTGCACCAACCTGTCCCTGCACAAATGGAAGTCTCCCTTTTGTAGTGCATCAGTGCTATAAAACACTATGTGTAGATTAAATTTCTCTTATATTAAATGATCTTTAAGGTCCCTCCAAACCTGAACTGTTCTATGATGCTCTGTGGTCAGAAGTGAACTCTTGACTCTCCAGGTCATAAAAGACATGCTGCTGTGAGTAATGGTGATGGATAGTGTTGCAGGAATATAACTTGGGCTTGTACAGTGGGGGATATTGAATAGCAAGTAACAGTCTTTTGGGACATAATCTCTATTTTCCAGAGATATGGCAGCAAATTAAAACCAGAATGGCAGAACTGCCATCAGTTTGCCCTTTGCCATCCCAGCAAAAAGTCATTCATGACTTAGTGTGCATAGTCAGATTTGGCTGCCAAAGGTGCTGAGCACCCTTAACACAGCAATGTCCAAATGAGCTGCTGGTGGTTACCTCTCTTAGAGTATGCCTTGGAGAATACAGGAGGCTGTGAAAAGCATAAATCAATATCTATTGTATATTTTGCCAGTGTTCATCAAGAAATCTAGGAAAGAAAGTCCTAAGAGGATTTTTTTAATCAGTTGGATCTTGTACAGATACTGTGCTTTACATGTATTGGTGTTTTAAAAATTGATGGTGTATGTTTGGCAGTAAAAGGAGCAAACTGATAGACCTGTCTTTTCTAAATCTCTTTCCTAAACTGAAAAAGAAAAAAAAATCACTGTATTATTCCTTTTATGGTGACATAGTGGTGGGATTTTTTGACTGTCTGGGGGATTTCTGCTGCCAACATCTCTCTGCCATTATGTAGTTTTGAGCTGAGTGATAAAGACTATCTTTCTCTAAGACAGATGTTGGTAATGGCCTTATTGTGCCAAAATCTTTGCGAGTACAAAATGCTGAATAAAAATATTTCCATCCACTAATAGCGAGTGCCAGAAAAGAGTACACAAGTGGTTTCAAATTTAATCTGCAATGTAGCTGATGTCTCAAAGATAAAAACATCTCTCCCCCAAGAAATACAACACTGTATGTGAGGTAATTGCTATGAGTTACACTGAATATATATTATTCATTAGGGGACTGTCATTATATCATGCTTGTGAATTCCCCAAAGTCTCTTATCAGTGTCCTCATCACATTTCAGCGTTTATGGAAAAGAGGATTTTGGTGTCCCACTTGACTGACTGATGCTCTGGCTTGCTAGTAGCCACTCCTAGTGAACATGCTTGCCTTGTTCATTTAAAATGGATAGACTTTGGGAAGGGAGTTTAGTTCATATATTCCCGTTATCAGAGATAGCACTCCTTCACAGGGAATATGTAGTGATATGTTATCTCAGTTTTGCAGAAGAGCAAATAGTAAAACCTCTTTCATATGCAGCTTTCATGCTAAACTACTCTGCACTCTCTTCAAGTATAAAGGCTTAATATTTGGCCAGTTGCTATGGGTAGGGTTTTAGGTTTTTTTTTTTTTTTGGTCTGTTAAAGGATGTTTAAGTATCTCTTTGAAACTTATCTGGTCTCTCATCAGTTACACATGCTTATGGCATTCCTGTTAGAAATGGAAAGAGAGGAGAAGGCAAGGTAAGGATGGAATTTCCCTGCTACTGGCAATTAGCAGATCGAGATTTTATTTTCCTCTACCATTTTTTGCCAGGAGCAGCTGCAAAGAGAGAATTAGAATTACACTGTGACCTTCACAGCACTTCCTAGTGCCGCCATCAATCAGATCTGGCAGGAGCTTTATCACATCTATCAGTGTGGCTCATAAGCCACATGCTGTCTCGTCTGGGGGGAGAAACAAACAAACAATGGGAGCTACTGTAGGGTTTGTTTAAAATAAACAGCCAGCAGTGAGCTTTTCCCATATGTGCCAGCTTTGTAGGGAGATTTCTGGTTTTGCCGTGTGCTATTGGGCTGATTAATAAAACGTGATGATTGTAAAGCAGTGGAAGAGATTTTCACTACATTTCAATGGCACTGGCAACTCATTCACAAGCAATTGCAGCTTCAGCCTTTCTCAGGTGATGCTCTTCAGTCCCTTTCTAATCCTCAGCATTATTTTTACAAAGGAGTTCATGCAGTTAGATTAATTTGGGAGTTCTCTACACAGGTAAATGTTAAAGAATAAATAAGCATTTTCAGACTTCTCTAATTCTTATATGAAATAACATAGCTTTCTCAGATTAAGTTTGCTATTTTTTTTTTTTTTTTTTTTTTAGAGGGGGGGATCATGTGTGCCTTTGCAGGCTACTCTAAGTGTCTTTCAGAGGCAACAGTCAATGTCAACTGATCAGCTGCAACATTGTTTTTCAGCATGCAAAATATTATTAACACCCTGTAAGTGGCTGGGTTGTTTTTTGGTTGATTGGTTGGTTTTCCCTATTGACCTTGGTCTGGTTATGGAGTTTGACTAAAATTTAAAACATTTTGTGTCCTTACACTTTTTTATTGTTACACTAAGTTCACTGCCATTTTCAAATTCCTTTGCTCTCCATATCTTGCCACCTGCAATAGATAAAACTTTCTTGCTTTCCTTTCCTGGGCTCAGTGTAGTGACATTTTGAGAGGTTGTCACTTCGTGCCTGACTTGCTTGCAGGCACAATCCTTGCTGACAGCTGGATGGGAGAGCAAGAAGCAGTGGGGCCAGGCAGAATTGCTGCTCTATGTGTATTCTAGCTGCCTTCATGGTGATATGTGTGTCTATATGATATACAAAAATGAATATGTATCTTGTAAGTGGTTAGCTTTTTTCTTTTGCCTTTACTCCGAGTTAGGATTGAATGCTCAAGAGATGGATTTTGTTTGGACTTGCTTGCTTATTAAATCTTATCTAAAGTACAGAGAGTTTTGCAACACTTCTAGTTGTCAAGCTAAAAGTGAGAAAATGGAGGTGTATTTAGTTAGTTATAAGGGTTTTTAAAGGCTAACTATTTAATTAAGAGCTAACATCTATATTATTTATACTTTTGACTTAATAACCAAACACCTGTGACCTGCACTGTGGTACTAACTATCCAATCCAAAAACAACTACCTGAAATCATGAAGAAGAAGGAACCACAAGGCAGGGACAATGCCTAAGAACGTCCATCTTGTCCTCATACCTATTATTGTATTCTAAAACCCCAAATTCAAAACCTTTCACCGTCTGAAATTACACACTTCTATTCTAATTACACACCAGTGATTCTAACTCCATCACTCAAATTTGGAAGCCTTTTCCAAGGCCTCAAGTGAAAAGCAGTGTTCTCCTGGGGATCAGTGTCAGAAAGCACAGAAAGCCCAAAATTCCAGGCTTCTGGGTTCCAACATGTGTAGATGTAGATAGATGAATAAAGGGTGTGTATATGTTAGGTGATATGTTAGAGCTGCCTTTGTCACACAGGTTTTCTGAGAAAAATGGCTAACTGCTAATTAATAAATAAGTGCACTGTTATATTTTGAGTAAAAGATGAAGGCCTTGAGCTCCAAACTGTTAATGTTGATGGCCAACAGCAGGGTGTGATCTGTAATTTCTGTGTTTTCTAGCCAGCCAGTTCTTGGCTGAAGCCATTCTGGTACCAGATCTGGGCAGGGAAGTCTGAAATGCCATATGAAATGAGCAATAGCAGCTGCAAGGAAAATGGGCATAAAATGTGACATGCATTTAGCAAAAGGTTATCTACTCTGTCAGGAAAAAAGAAATCATGTGAGCTGGCTAGGTGGTGATGGAAATAATGACTTGTGTTTTTCCTCAGTGTGTTCTGTCAGTTTGACAGGCTCTGGAGCCCCAGCTGCTGCCCTGGCACTAGGCAGGGCAGGGGCTGCATTGCTCAGTCCCTCCCAAAACTCTACTGCCTCTTCTGGTTCCAGCAACTGGGCACCACATCTGCACAAACACTTGGCAGAGAGGTTTGAAGAATCCAAAGCCATCAGCAGTGCCATTTCAGCAGCAGAGGATGAGGAGGAGAGGGAAAGCTGCCAGCAGGAATTGGTCTGGGATGCTGAGTTCTGTGTCATTGTTTGGGTGCTCCTGCTTCAGGGGGATGCAGCAAACCAGCTGGCTGCCTGCTGTGGGTCAGACCAAACAAAAGGACATGGTTTCAGCCCTGAAAACAAGGTGGGCCATAGTGAGGGAGTAAAAAAATGGCAGGAGTTGAAAATAGGAGAGATGATGCAGAAGGCAGAGGGATGAGTAAGGAGCAGGGTTTTGCTGGGTGTCACTGGGCAGTGATGGTTGGGAGCTGAGTGCAGAGGGGCCACTCTGCTGCTGTTCTGCTGCTGCATCTTAGCATAGATCAAATAAAGAAATTGCCCCTTGGAGAGTGGGATTTATTCATGTAATGCAGTCCATGCTATGGAATGGAGTGAAACACTGGATTTGTCACTGGCTGTAAGAGATCAGGCTGAAGAAAGTAAATACCTGAAAATGTTAGGAAGCTCAGTGATTCTCAGCTCTGTTAATACATAACATTATCAAAAGAATACCCTTTGGAAAGTTAAAAGATCTGGCTCTTGGAAGGGGGAAAAAGTATTCACACTTCTGAGAATACAGAGAGCTCTTCTCCTTGCCTGATCCCCCTTGTCTGCACCATGTGTTTGTCATTAGACCATGAAAAGTGTCCTTAGAGGGGGAATGATGGGTGCATGGTGGGTCCTGCAGGAAGAACCAGGAGAGCTGAGAGGAGACAAGGGGCTAGGTCAGGCCACAGCATTTTGTTTTGAGCTTAACAGGAATGAAATCCACCCTGAAGAGTCTTGGGGAAAATTCTGGATGAGGGCCAGTATGAATAATGCTGAGTGCAGATGGGTGGGACCCCACCTGGTTACAAAAACAATCTTATTTCCAAGGTTAGCTGTTTCTGCTGAAAACGGGGATATTTAACAAGTTAGATTTTGTTTAAAAGGAAAAAAAAACAGTTGGAGACCTTAAAAAAACAAATTCAAATCAAAAGTCTAAAAGTCTCTCCCTTCAGAAATTAATGAAAACAAGCCCCCAAACATGCAGACAGCTGAAAGCACACACCAAGAACCTCAGATAAACAAAACAAGTGTCCTCTGGGGAAAGGAAGAGTTGTTCCTTCTCTGGGAAAGTTTGTCTGTTCCTGTGGCTTGTGAACTTTTCATCTTCTCTGGGGCTTTCTGCTGTCCTTGCTTTGCTTATTTCAGCTTCTTGGTCTTCTTTCCCTGGAGCCCAGAAAAGTGCTTATGTGGGCACCAGGCTTTAAGTAAATGGATGACCAGTGCTGTTCCTCAGGGGGTGGTTTTGGGACCAGTCTTGTTTGACTTTTTGCCAGTGACACAAGCAGTGGGATTGGGTGCAACTCAGCATGCACCAGCCTCTACTCCTGCAGTTTGTGGCTGTCAAGACACCTTTCCCCTTGTGACAGCCACATCCTGCACATTATTCCAGAGCTAATCTGGAGCAAACTGCATTCAACAAGCCTCAGAAATGCAACAGTTAATTTTAATCTGACTCAAGTGTCTATTAGTCTCCAAGTGACTACTGTTCCTGTCTGTCTCTGCAATGACTGAGCCTCACAGCCTCTCATCACTGCAATTTCCTTCCCATCCCTTTGGATCTTCCTCTTTATTGTTGTTTGCAAAACACTGAGTCTAGATTTTGCATATGTGGAAAATCTTGCTGAGAGCTGTCCCCCCTTTGACCTCATTTTTTCAGATCTCTCATTTTTCTGTCCTCTTGCTTATAGTCCAACTATGTGACTTTTAAAAGTGGTCTGAGTGTAAAAAATAAATTGTAGTGAAGGCTTGTCTGTAAACAGTAGCTCTCTCTACAGCCCAAGGGCAAAGAGATATGTGTGTAGAAGGCCCAACTCACTGACTGTCCCAAAGAAACAACTGAAATACTGATTAGATTTAAAGGAAAGCAGAAGTTGTCTTGAAGAGGTATGATGTTTGGGGATTTCTAGACTTCCTCAACCCTTTTTAAATCCTTCAAAAAATTTTTTTTTCTACCACAGTAACATATTTTAAGCATTATGGAACTAGTTCTGCTGTTCTTGCACTTGGGATTCCTGTCTGTTTTTTGGTCAGCACACCTACAGACTCCAGGATATAAGTGCAAACTCTGATTGCTCTGAAGTTTATTGTACTTTATGGGAGCAAAGAGTGAAATCCATCTTGGAGACTTGGGGTCATTTGGACTAGGTTTCCTGACATACCAGCTCTTACAAAAAACCCAGCTGTTCTGGGGTTTTCTGCCAGCTTTAAAAAAAAACAAATAAAGAAAAAGTACTTTGCTAAATAGGGATCAAACCTTAGCTTGGTTTGAGTGTGCTTTAAGTAGTCTCAATCTTTGCATTGACACTAGTTAAGTTCTTTTGCTTCAGGGAGGTAACTTGGAAGCATATTAGTGAATGAGTCTGGCCTTTTCCCTGCACATTGCTGTAGGGAAGGGCTGTTTCCTACCCAGCTCTAAGTGTTTCCCTCTGAGATAGGATCTGAACAACCCAGAGCAAAGACCTACATGTAAATAATGTGACAGTGAAGATACATGGAGTGATGCTGCTTTCCAAGGTGTGGTTGCAGAGTGGTTCTTGGCCAGGAGGTGTCACCTGGATGGGGCTCATCCTCAGCCAGGACCAGAGGTGCCCAGAGACAGCACTGCAGGAACATGCCCTTGCTCAAGCTATAGTTTGAGCTGTGTATAGAGAGCAAAAGAAGCACAGCCCTTCTAGCAAGTTGTCATCAGTGACTTATAAAGCACTCAGTACCTTAGAGCAGCTCTTTATATGTTAATAACTCATTAAAATCTAATGACTTCATGAAATTGGACAAGCAGTAGGAACTGGAAATGGCAGATGTTCAGGGTGTGAAGGGAAGGAGAGAACTGACAGGCAGAAAGAAGTGCATAATAAAGTTGTAGGGATTTTTGGTCACCTCTCTCATCAGCCCTGCTAGTGCCTCAGCACTCCTGAGATTTCAGTACAAACCCACAATCTTCTCTAATGAAGTGCAAGGAAGGGAAAGAAGGATGTAAGAATCCTTTAGCATCTTTTCCATTTATTTGTGTTGCCACCCTTACTTTTTAAGCTTCCTTTTTAACTCTTGCAATGCTGGTGAGTTTAGGAACACTCCTAAATTCTGGGATCAACAAGCTTTTATCTACTTTACTTGGAAACCTTTTGGACATAATGCCAGGTTTTACATCCCTGAGATCTTTGAACTATGGTTTCCAAGGGTTGCCTCACCTGCCTCTTGTGCCAAGCAGTCTGCAGCAAACATCTCACCTGCTGCTTCACACTCCTTGCATGCTCTGCTGTTTGCTATTGAAATGACAGACTGTGCTCTTCTCCCAGTGAGCCAGCAGAGAAAAGCTGTGCAGGTTTTCTCACTGGTGTGGGGACATGCTGAGACCCTCCACACTATGTGCACTTCTCTCTGGTTGCCTTCACTGGGGTCAGCTGTAAGAGTTGACCATCCTGGATCAGTTCATTTCATGCCAAAACAGTCCACAAAAAGTATGTGTATGATTCCTAGAGGGCTCTTAGCAGCTCTAGGAGGGGTGGAGTGAGGCATGGCTTTGTGTGTACCAGAGCACTTCACTGAGTTGTTGTTACAATCAGTAATAAAGAGCATTTTTGTACAGTTCAGTAATATAAAAGTAATATTGAGCAACTGCACCTTGTGATGAGAGTTGCCAGGGTGTAACTACATAAAAGAAGACAAAGGGCATGGCAAGAAAGTTTTTTGTTTGGATTGGAGAAATCATTATTAGAGGCATAATTCTCCAAAATTGTAGTTGTTGGACTGTCTGAAGTCAGCCTGCCTAGGAAAATATTTAATTCCTTTTGCTACTGTTTCTTTATTAAAGTGAGAATTTCTTCCTGGTGAGATTTTTGTAAAGAGGAAACTTCACGTACATCAGTGGAAGTTGTCCAAAGCAGAAGGAGAAAATGCCATTTTAAACTGTTAAGTACAGAATTAATAAAGACCACCTAGAAAAATAAGTTGCTGATTTGGTTGCTGATTTTGCATGTAAAGTGCATTTTCTTATGGAATTATTATTTATACTGTAGTAAACCCAGTACAGAATTGAATAATTTTATTCTGTTTTTAATTTGGCACTACAACAGGGTGATGCCTCTTCCTTCCTATGCTTAAGAATTAACTTTCTTGTCTACAGTTAACTCTTTGCCTGTAGCAAGTGAATTTTTGTCATTGACTGGTATCAGAAAGATCAGGGACTTGGGACCCTAATAGTAGGGCTGCTGGGAAACACTGAACACCAGCAGAGAGCCCTTTGAGTAGAGAGGATTGAGAATTTTCATTGTCTGCTGCCATTATCTTGTTTTACATTCTTCTTGTCAGCCAGCTTGTTACTAGTAACAAAGATTACTAGAATCTGGGCTTTTGAAAATCCCATTATTTTCCTTTCTTTATCTGATCACACCATGGAATTATGTCACTGAATTCAAATTCTGACAGTGGTAGACTTTGTGTCCTGGATGATTAAACATTTTGCCAGCATAAAGTTGCATGGTTTCTAAATTAAGGATCAGAGGGCTGCATCCTATCTGCTCAGTGTGAGGGCTAAGAAACAGCATTATTAAGCTAGCTAGCAAAACAACTATAAAATGTGTATTAAGACTAGCAAGTGGATTAATTTGGTAGATTCCTATTGCCCTAGCTCCTTTATCTTCCCAGAGGGTTTTTTTTCTGCATACATGCATCCATTTTCAGAATCTCTCAAAGCAAGAACTGTGTATTCTGGACAAATAATGTGTCACTGCTCTTTTGCTATTATTATAGTTATTATAGGATTTTCACTTGTTAGGTCAGATCGGTTTCATTTTCCAGATTAAAAATAGTAACTTCTGAAGGGAAGATTTAGAATGATATATTCATTGTGACTGATGGCTGCTTTACCAAATGATCATCTATCAGCATCTACTCATACAGGGCTCTTGGCAGCATAGAATAACTTTAATCTAGCTCCAAGTCCAAAGATGACAATATATCTGCTGGACTTGAAAACCATTAAACTGGTTTGTCTGCACACTTCACTTGAAAATATCCTACCCCAAAACAACCATATTTGTTATTGTTTATGCTTATGCTTGTTCTTAAGCAACATTCTGCCCCACTCTGGAGGTATTTTGGATCCACATCTGAATGGTACCCTATCCTCTCTTTTGCCATCCTGTTTTTTTAGCCTTGCCTTACTCTTTGATTGAGTACCTGTGCCTGTTGTTAATTTTCATGTGTGATGAATTTCGGGTAGGGTCAGTATCCTGGCAAATTGCTTTAGAAGAAAAATGGTGAGCAATGTCCCCATGTAAGAAATGGGACCAAGGTGCTCCATCATGGAGATTTTCAATCCCTCAATGCAGAATCCTGCTGATGGGAGCTTGTTTGGGTCTTCTTTCTTATCAGAAGATCATGAACAGAAATTATGTAGAGGATTTCATTTCAGATTCCTTTCAATCACTGTCCTTCAAAGACAGAATGCAACTTGACATGTGCAACCAAAGGCAAAGTGAAATGGAAGGCAACCAACTTGGACATTGATTAAAGACATGAATGACTGCAAATAGTAATAAGATTTGTGAAATAAGATGCTTATCTAAATCAGTAGAAGAGCAGTAGTGGGATCCAGAGGGGTAGTAAAGGGACATTTAACTGCATTATTCAGTGTACTCTGGGGCTGGAACTAAACTGCTATGGCTGGACTGGTGTTGGTGGGTTAGGAAAAGCAAAGGCACTGAGTGCAGTGCAAGCCCTGCTTATCTGTGGGACTAGGCATGCTGTTTGTTAAAAACATTTTCATTATGTTTGTGGTGGCCTGTCATGTTTGCTGTTCTTGATAGATGGGTGTCAGCTATGAGCCAAAAATGCTTGCTTTCTGTCCTCCCTTTTCTTAGGACAGGGATGAAATCTTTCATATATACATCACATCTGTTATGTTTTTCATACCAGTTTTGAGGCATGGAGAAAAAGACCATGATGAGTCTGTGCCAGGAGGAAGCCAAAGTTAAAGTGAAATGAGAATGTATTTTTAATGAAGTTACGTTACATTTACCGATTTTGAAGATTAGCATTTGGAAATCTGCTTCTTAACTGAGGATAAACAGTTTGTTTTAATCTATTCACATCTAAATTAGGACTCAACTATTGGTACTTGCAAGCACTAAGAAAAGCACTCACTCAGAGCATCTGTTGAGAAAATGGGAGTATGAAGCTAAGTGTCATCATATGTTCACGAGTCCTGCCTGTCCCTGGTGCCTGTAACAGCAGCCTCATGTGAATGCTGAGTGAGTCTGAAACTGAGGAGGCTCTCTGGGATCTCCACTGTGGCTCTCTGTGGTGTCAGTTAATGGGTTATTCAGAAAATGCAATATAGATGTTTCTCCCACTTCTGTTCTCAGCAAAACTGGTTAAGCACGGTCAAAAGATGACATGAAAATGATAAATAATAACAGCACAATTAAATATATGCGAGTATAACATATCACTAAACAACTTCCTGTATATATTTAAATATGCTACTGTAATGAGAAAGCTGTTTTCCACTTTCATTTTAGTAAACATGGGATCAGATTTCCAAATGAAAGGCATGAAAGCTGATAGGCACTTAGAGTGGGATGCATTCTGCCTGACTTGAGCCACACATGGCAGAGCATGTCTGCAGCTGAGCTCCTTCCCAGTAGACCTTCTGTACAATCAGGGGATACAAATTGGCTTCTCTAGGATGTAATTAATCTGATCTATTCTAGACATCTATTTTAGGAAGCCTAAATTTCTCCATTGACTGTGCATTGAGCCTAGGGCAACTAGCTGAGATACAGATGAGTGCTTTGTAAGCACTGGCATTTAGTCAGAGCAATGTCACTGCTGAAGCTCAAATGGCCTGCCTCAGCTTTCAACCCTATAAAATGAGTCATTCTTCTGAATTAAAGGAATTTATTCAGGAGGCTTAAAACAAGATAATCATTCTTTTCATTTGCATATATAAGTGTACTCCTACTTTGGGTTTAGTTAGTGCTTACAAAAAGGTCTGTCACAACATCTTCTCATGGCTCTTTCAGGGCTTTGATGGCTTATGGTATTCAGGGAGAACATATTTGGCAAGAGACTGGAAATGCAGGAAGGATGATGGAGACATTCTCGGTAAATGAAGTTTATCATAAAATTCTTAGTGGTGTACTTCTGGGCATTGCTGTATAATTTTAGTTTTCTAACTAGATTTATGAGTAGTTTGCCATATTGGTCACATATAAAATTATTTGCATACCAAATGTGAGTTCATTCAGCTGTGAGATTTTTATTTAGGCTGCTGCTCTCTGTGCCTAACTAATTAAGATGTCGTACATTTGAATGACTGAGGTTCTTAATCTTCAATAAACTAAAAATAATTTGTTCTATTGCCACAATTTAAAATTTTAAACCAACAAATAAAAGTGCCATCAAAATAAAACATGTTCTCAAGACAGGGAAAGAAATTGATTGTGTAGTGGCTTGGAAGACAGCACATGGGAAACTACAGATAGTAGTTGGGAAAATGTTTTCCTTGTGTCTTTGAAAAAGGTGCACACTAGAGCTTGTAACTTCTGGGAAGTTGAAGTATCTGGATTTAACTAATAATTTACTAATCAGTTTAAAGATGAATCTTACATTTAAACAATAGCAGGAATTTGGGATTTTGATAGGAAGCCCAGGGAGGACACTAGTGGCTTGGATTTATTTCCAAAACATAATTATTTTAAAAAGTGTATTTCAGGTTTAGCCAGGAAGTAGAGATATAGATAATAAAGAAATATGCTTTTCTTCAGCAGAAATCTCTATACAAAATATTTTATTGTAAGGTGATCTCCTTAAAGGCTGCTTTTTAATCAAAGTCAGTTGTTTTGGTTTTTTATTATATGCTATATCATATTACAAATTGAATACATTTAATGTAGTTATCATTCTGAGGTAGTGCAATAGAGCAATAATTTCCATAGAATGCAGAAGAGATTTAAATAGAGATGGCTGGAAACTGTAAACCTGCAGCAGCCCTCAAATGACTCCAGTGGGAAATGAAGACCTATAAAAATGAGTTTGCCCATGAGATGCAATCAGGCAGAGGTTGTTACACACATGTGTTTGCATTGAATCCAGTGGAAAAGTTCAGATACTGAAATATGTCTGTTGCCATGCCAGAAGTCCCAGTGGAACTGCAGACCTCTGAAGATGCAGAGCACCTTGTGAAGCTCCTTCATTTACCCCTAAGGCAGACAGGGCACACAACCCATGCTCTCTGTTTCTTTGTTGATATTTGTTTACTGGTATCAGCCTTTGTCTGACTCCTTGTTGCTGTTTAAGTCTTAAAAATAGTTCAAAGACTTAATAGGCTGAAGCTGTTTTTGTAAGGAATGTAGTTCTTCATCAGTGCTGCAGGCTGAATAATTGCTGTGTGGCTGCATGTTGCTTGTATGGTAGGTGACCTCCCAGAAAGATTCATTAGTGTTTGGAACGTGATGATTATTCCTGTATTGTTTTACATAAATAGTTTTTTTTGAAAGAAAGAGATAAGTTAAATATTATTAGAAGTTGGAGAGGTAGAGTGTATTTTAGAAAGTGCTTTCATAAACACATGACATTCACTCAGTGCAGACCACCACGTGGTTGCTGTTTAATTTAGGCAAGTGTCCATTTATGTGTTCTTTACAAGGGCTTGTGATACATTGAGCAGCTGGAGTTTTTGTTAGCTTTCTATATTAACCAGAAAGGCAAGGTAGAACGAAATGAGAGCAGCAAGCCTTGGTGAATACTTCTGTGCTTTTTTTAAAACTGTATCCAGGATCCTTAGCAAAATACCACAGGGTGCTGCAGGCGTGGGTAGGAAGAGATTTGTTGTAAATACATTTACACAGCTCTCCTTACATTTCTGTCTTTGACAGTTAAAGACCTTAAATGCAACCAAATGTAAAGAACTGGGCAGGGATTAAGGATTTTAAGTGCAAGGAGCAACCTTCTGGAAATGCCTCCTTTTCACTATTGATCTTGATTTAGAAGAAATTGGTTTGAACTAGTCACCATATAGCACGTAGGTACTTACACCTCTTCACAAGGATATTGACAAATGCAACATTGGATAGGATTTCTTGACTTAAAACTGGTTGGTAACTAGTCTTCTCCCCTGCAAAGTAGTGAGGTCTGACCTAATCTAGTGAAATGTATTGAAAGTGTAGTTCTGGAGTAAAACCACATAGTGTTCAACAAGCCTGAGAGAGGCTCTCAGTTGCAAAATGGTGTAAACTTCTAAATTTTTTAATTGAAGCAATCTCATTTGCTGATCACAAGTATATCTGGAGAGAATTGACCCCAGCTTTTTAAAATATTAATTGCTGGTGCCCATCACTCCTTTTGTTGCTGTTCTGCTGTTCTACAGAATATGCTTGTATTTATCTATCTTGAATGTATATGTGTATAAATATCTAAGTATACACCAATTATTCTTCTTGGGTCAGTGGAGGATGTCTTAGAGAAGCCATGCTGTGAAAGGACACTCAAATCTGTGTCTACCTCATCCCTGGCACTGAGGTTCCTGTGTGGCACATACCCCTGGGACTTTGCACGGGACCTGATGCTTCTCTGCTTAATTTAGGGAAGCTTGCCCACTTTTCCTGAGTCCTGGTGAGGATCTTCAGCTTTTCCTGGGCTGTTGGATTTTGCTGTAGAAACAGAAGCACTAAGTAAACCAGGTAGTGCTTCCAGTTGCTGAACTGGTTTAGCTGAGTGCAAGTTGTGGGGTAGAAAAGACAAAGGTACTTAAACTGTGTTATGGACAGCAGGTCGTATATATGAATATATATAAATACAGTAAATGTATTTATACATTTATTATATATTATATATACAATATATAGAAATACAATACATGTAATCCATTGCAGGGGAATTCTAAAAGCCTGCAGGAGAGATTTCTTCCTATTGCTCCAGATGCATTTCTATTTTTCTCATAAACTGGAAATACCAAAACTTTCTACCTTTCCATACTCCATCCTTAAAGAGTATGGATTCTTTCTGAACTGAGTGTTGGAGTTTATTGGGGTTTTTTGTGGGTTTTTTTTTGTGTTGTGTTTTGTTTTGTTTTTTGTTTGGTTTGGTTTTTTTTGGTGATGGTGGGGGTTTGGGTTGGTTTTGTTTTTTGTTTAATACCTTCATTTGCCATGCTGCTTGTGGATTTCAAAACCTTGCCAGAAGGTATTTTTAAAATTGGTCACTCCTCTTGGTTGTCATGTCAGCACAAATCAAAATACTTGACAACTATTTTTCCAATGAACTTTATTAAATTGGTCAATGAGCTTTATTAAATTAATCTTACAGTGTAAGGGTATGTATGTAGTCTGCTTCTGTAAGGGTTGAATAATATGCTTGGATCTTACTTCTAGGAAAAGAGACTAGAATTGAGAATTGTAATGTATTCAATTTCACCAGGAGAACAGTGTCCTGAGGGTTAAAATACATCAAAAAGCTAAATTGTTCCCTTTGGAATGTGAGATGTGGATAACTGTGTGCATTCCTCTGTTACAACTTTTACGTATCCAGTTGCACTCTCTTCTGTTTAATTATCAGGTAGGAGCACAAATCAAAAAATATAAAAAGGAAAGGGTAGCTAGGATATCTCATTGATTCATGATTTATGTAAGAAAATATAGTCTCTACTGATGTTGTATTTATTGACCTTAAACCAAATTTCCAAAGGCAAAATAAACAATGTCCCTTATGTAAAACATGAAAGACTACAGGACTGTTTAATTCTCACAGAATTATTCAGAATGAACTTTCCCACTCTTTGCATGGTTGCCTTGTAGTCTTTAAAAGTCACAGTGCAGGACTGTTATCAGAGGAGATAATGCTTTCCACAGAGATGCAGGATAACACCCCTGCTAGGAATACACTGCCCCAAGGGGGAGAAAGCTAAAGGTGAGCCTGCTTGCAGCTTTTGCTTTCATTTGAATGTAATCATAACATTTAGGCTATTGGTGACATTGCCTCTGATAATTCCAGCAGTTTAGAGCATCTGAGTCTGTTTCACATGTAATACACATGTGAAGTATTTTGCATTTGTTTTTAATAATTGCCATTTTTTCCTTCGGGTGTTTTATTACATGTTCTATGGAGCCCCAAATTTCTCTGTCTAAATCACACATGCTGCATGAAGCTGAGCATGCTGCATAGTAAAAGCAGCCTTGTTTTTGCTCCCACATAGCTACTGAGTCCTTCAGATAAACAAGGGAAGCCCCACAGGAATAGGGGCTGTTCTCTGAGGAGCTGGGGGTGAGCTGCAGCCTTCCTGCCATACCCTGAGTGCCTGACCCAGGGGGCAGAGATGTTTGATCCCAGCCCTTGTCCTCTGGTTGCTGTCATGCTTCCACCCACAGTGGAGATATACATTATATATATATCTATATATATAATGTATATTTATATATATACATGTGTGTGTGTGGTGTTACCATTGTGTGACATCTACAGCAGAGATGTTCCACAGTGATTTTAAGTCTAAATGTAGGCTGCTGCTTACTACAAGATATGATGCAGCTCTTGGATTATCCCTTTCTTTCTCTTGCCCTGCAGAGACACCAGCAGAAGCTCTCACTGGCACGTGGTGAGCTGGCTCCATTCCCTCCTCTGGCTCACCCATGGCCCAGAAATGCTAATTTTGGCCCAAAGGAAGTCATGGAAATGAGGGATCAGGGGTGACATCAGTCCCTCTCAGCAGCAGCCTGGGTTAACTTTAACTTTTTGTAAAACCACAGCTTTCAGGAAAGGCAGGGATGGAAAAAAAGCCAGAAATGACCATCTGATTTGAAATACCTACTTTCATACTTGTGTGTGCTTCTTTCACTTGTACAGACTGCACTGAAAGTCATCTCAGTATCCCAGAAAGTGACTGTCCAGTTATTGTTTTCTCAGTGTTAGTGACTCATTTCAAGGAGAACATCCAGCCTGGCCTAAGGGATTGCAAGTTCTCTAATCAGGAAATAGTTAAGATGAAAGAACCCTTTGAGCATCTTGGAGAAGGGAAGGGGGGAAGTAGAGAGAACATCACCAGGAATTTTTTATTTATATTCAATTGTACATCTTGTCCTCTCACAGAGTATATGATTTATCTCATGCCAGTCTAAAAAGAGAAGTAGAGGGATACCTTTCGAATTTAAACTCTTAACAATGTCAGAATTGTCCTGACTTTTCCAGATGTTTTATTATTTTTATTATATTTACATGCTACAGCAACTCTCTAAATTAAACTGCTACTCCTTGACATGCATCAAAGAGATTCCCTAAGAACTTGATTTTCTTTCCACTTAAATATAACTCAACATGACTAGATCTAAATCTTTAATGAAGATCACTTATTTCCTGTGAAAATTGCATTATGATAAATTAAGAAGAAAGAAAATTAGTATCTTAGGACAAACTCTGCACAGGCTTCTTTATTGCTAAGCCTGTAAAACACTTGGTTAGGAGCTCTGGTGTGCCCTTCTTGGCCATCTGCAGTTAATTCATGGCTGAACTACTTGTGATTCAGCTGCTGAGCTGCTTGGCATTTAAATACTAACAAGAAGCAGGGATCTTTTGCATTAACATGACTCTTCTGTCACAATGGCTCAGCAGATGAAATAAGACTGGTTCAGCTTGCATGCCTGGGGAGGAGGCAGAGGGATGTCCTTGGCAGCAGTGCCAAGGTAGTGCAAGCCCTAAGAGATCTGTGCCATTCTGTTGGGATGGGCTGATTGTGAAGGGCCTGTATAGTGTCTCTTCCTTCTGCCTTTTCTTCTCCTGCCTGAGCTTAAGTAACAATTCAGGACTGACAGAAGGGAGCCAATGACCCATCATTTCTGCTCCATAATTAGGCTTTGTTGCGTGTCCACTTCTTTACAGCCTCCTAATTTGTCATATTAGCAGAGCTGTGTTTCCTCATCACAACTTTTTTTTATCATGGAAGGATAAGGTCAGCTGAACTGTATCTGTATTGTCACTGCTAATACTTCAGGCAGACACAGAGCTATTTCTCTGATTAAAGTGATGTGCAGTAATATCAGGTGGGGTTGGGTTATGATATGTTTTTCCCCCTGTGCTGTTACTCAAACAGTATTTGAGCAGAAGCATGGCAAGTCCAGTCTGAAGGTTCTTCCTGGACTCCTGAGCACATCGTTTGTATCATCCACTTGCAGATCCTTCCCTTTCCATCACTCTGCTTCTCATAAAACTGACTTTTAAAACGGGGGAGGAGTTGGCAAGCCTTCTTTAGAATCTTGGCATGTGGGAAAGGGTCTCCAAGCCTGGAGCAAAGCAGTTTCTTCAGGCAGCCACCAGCTGGGATGTTTGCAGCTTTTTGTCATCTTGTCTCATGCCCAGATGACAGAAAGGTTTATTATTTTAGGCAATTAGGGTGAATGTTCCCCACTTGTTTTTCATCTTTGGTATGATGAATTTGGTGATGAAACCCTGAAGAGTTTTTTAATGGTGTTTTTTTTTCTTATGCAGAGGCTGAAGGCCAGTAACGTTATAAAAGGTCATCCCTGCCCTCCCTTACCCATGTTTAAGTAATGGAAATAATTTAAAGTAAAAGCATTACTTTTCATGTTGTTGCATTACCTACAGCAAGAATCAAATAACTGTATGCACTGTAAGGTGTGAGATGTGGTGGCCAAGGCTGAAGGACTGATGGCAAGCCTCTGGCAGGGTAACAGGCAGACACTTTACTGAGAGAGTTGTCTGCAAAAGATGCCAAATTATCCTCAGGGTCCAAATAGCCTTGAGAAGCCTCATCTAGAGTGGTGTCTCATGAGGGGCACTGTACTTGATGGATAATTTGGACCATAAAAAGAGATTTCAGTAGAAAAGGAAAAGGAATAATTAAAAGTTCTGAGGATGCAACCTGTGAGAGGTTGGGGAAGGGATTTCAGTTGTTCAGCAGAGAGAAAAAAGAGGAGAGGCATCATAGTAGTCTTCAGGTATATTAAGGCTGCAGTAAAGAGAAAATCAGTGTGTTCCCCATGTATTCTGTGGGTAGAACCAGAGAGGAAGTAGCACTCAAAAAAGATTGATAATGCATGTTAGAAGCACTCTTTCTTAGGTTAACAGATTGAAGGTTGGGATTGATTGCCAGGTGAAAGGTTGGACTGATTTCCATGAGGAATGAAATAGCTGGTCTCACCTAGGATGAGGATGATGAGCAGCATCACTTCCTCAATGTTACTTTCAGCCATATTCTTTGAACACAAACTGTTTATGTTGTGTGCATTCTCATATTTTTTAACCCCTTCCCACATAAAATATTGATTTTTCCTCATCCTGATGCTTAATGATGTCTAAACAAATAAACTTAAACAATAGTAAAGAACATTTTTCGTGAGGGTAGCTTGGATTTCCTGGCTGCTCTTTTCAGTGACCTGACAGCTTCTGTCAGCTTCTGTTTCTCTATCTTAAATACAGTATGATGGTCATACAGTAAGTAACTAATGAAAAATAGTTTTGACCTCTTGGAAGCTTTAGATGCTAAAGTACCATTGCTTCACTTACCATATTCATAGTTCTTTTCAAATCTCAGTTTCACGTTCACCCAAAACTGCTCTTCCATAGACCTTTATATTTGGAATTGTTCTGTTCTTTTTCTTCTTTTATTGTGTTGAAATTCAATTCTGCAAAATTGACATGTACTTCACCTATTCACCCTCGAAAGCAGCTGCAGGATTGCTTGCTTTGTGACCTCTTCTCAACAGCAATGCCTTCTCTTTTCTCTCCCTCCCCTTTGCCTCTCAAATGGCCAGAATTTGAAAACCATCTGCTCTCAGGCTGGGAGGTGCTTGCTGTTTTATTCCAGTTGTAGCTGCTGGCACTTTTCTCTCCATGGCTGTCCTGAGTCAGCTCCACGCTCCTGAGACCCCGCCTGGGAGGTACAGGACTTGCAGAAGTCAGTCTGCTCAGAGTGGTGTGGAAGTCTGAGCTTGTTAAAGCCTGAGTCTTGAGGAGGAAAATACCCAAGTGAGTGTTTAAAGGAGGGAGTGTTGGAGAGGCTCTGGCTGAGCAGACATCTCCTTCTGGCTTTGTGGTCTGTCCCTCCTCCCCCTGCTTCAGTTGTCTCATCCTGCTTCCTCTGATGGCTGCTGCTTTAGAAGTGGCTTTAGCACAAAAAGGGTTTGCTTTGAAGTACTGTGGAAATACCATTTCTAAGAAAATATGACCAGCAAAACCCCAGCTTTCTTTTTCAGCTATCTGGTTAGAGCACAGCACCAATATCTGTGTTTCTCCTCTTCTGGTGTAATATGAAAACTTTCAGTGACTTTTACGGTTCAATTGCTTTTGGCAAACTTCGGTTCTCCATCTTAAACCCACGCACTTGTATAAACATAACTGGCTTCAAGCTGTGTCAAATATAATCACTTAGCTACAAAAACAAAAACACCCAGTTATAATGGCTAAGATTCCACTTTTTATAAACATTTTAGACTGAAAATTAGAATTTGGAGTGACAATCACACCCTGCTTGCTAGTATTTTTCCCTTTTTGGTTCTTCCATTCATTTTTCCCTGTTGTCATACTCTTTCTATTTTCTAGAAGCACATTTTTGCTGCTCTGAGCCCCACAGAAATATATTCTGCCTAAATTGTGTCTTAAAAAAACCACGGAGACACATGACAATGGGAAATGCAAAGCAAAAGCTGAAATATGACACCACCATTACTTAGGAAGAGGAATACTGAATGTTAAGTGAAATCCTGAAGTTTCTTGCACTGCTCCCTAAAAGCAGCTTGATATGGGTGGTGAGCATTAAAAACCAAACTATGTTGTGGAAGGAATAGATTCAGCAAAACAATTCAAAGAATGTTGTTTCTGTTTGAGAGTAAATATTTGTTTTACATTACAGTCAAATAAGAAAAAAGAAACTAAAAAATAATTTTAAAAAAAAATCAGTGTGCTGACAAAAACAAAGCCACCAGTGGTGGGGCAGAAGAGATTGCAGGGTTTATTTTGAAGAGGATCTTGAGATATTTTTTAGCAACACCTCCCTCCCACACAGTGCTCTAAAGCAATGGATCACTTTTGGCTTTGTTTGAAAGTTAAAAATACTAACCAAAAAAAAAAAAAAAAGCTCCCTCTGCTTCTTTGAAAACTGAGAGTAAAAGCATGGAAATGCTGTTCTGTACAAAGGAGGTCAAAGCAGCCCTGACTCCCCCAGCACTCCCCAAACTTGAACTCTCTGGAAGATTCTTCCTGAAATTCAGAAAATGCAGTTCTACTTTACATGAACATCACAAGCTGTAATAAGAATTCAACTTGTTTTATACTTTGTCTGTAATTCCAGCCTTAAGCTTAAACAAAAAACCCTAACCAAACAAGCAAGGAACCAAACACACAGAAACAAAAACCCAACAACTGTGCCAAACAAATATTAAGCCTTGTGTTACCTTCCACTAAGCTGCAGCTCTGGGACTGCTGAGACTCCAGAAGGGCAGATGAGCATGAATTAGCTGCTGATCCTTTTGCAGGCTTCACTCCTACACTTGCCCAGGTATTATTGTCTAGTTCCCTTCCCAAACACACTTCCCAAAACCCTCTGCGTGGAGCTTGGAGCTGCTTTCAGGGTAGGCAGGGGCAGGTAAGGGAAGAGCTGAGTGGGGTCATTGGTGTGAGCTGCTGTTCTTGCTGCTTCCCAGAAAGGATGGGGCTGAGCTACAGAGGAGTTGTTACTCTGCCTGTGCATTCTGCCTGAAGGCAGACTGTGAACCTATGGAGATAAACTCCCAGAATCTCTTTGCAAAGCTTATCTGGAAAGGCAGGAATTATCTTATGTGTATGTGATAGAGATCCCACACCTGGACTGGGTTAGTCTGCTGAGCACCTGCAGCAAAAGGCATGTTTTGTCAGATATTTAAGTGTGAATATCATGATGATTGCTTGGTTGATTATATGGAATGTATTAACTCCTGAACAGCTTGTAAATACTTGCTAGGCTGTAAAACTCACAGAAAACTGAAATATTCAGAATAAGCTTCAAAAAAACCCTTGAGAATCTTCTATAGTTCTTTCATACAACCTGGGTATAAATTCAGCTGTAACTTACATTATTGTCTTCTCAAATGATAGAGCTAGTCCAAATTTCATAGTAATATAGCTGAATTGTTGAGAATTCCAGAGGTTTGTTTTCTCTGTGGTCCAATTTGCTCTGTTGACAAAGAGAAAAGTGTGTGGTTAATATTACTAGAGAAAGTACACACTTTTATTGAGGGAACTGCTTTCATTTACTTGGTTTTGGAATACATGGGTTTACTTAGGGAAAAGCCAGATGCAGATGATTAGATGAAAGGGAAAAGCACCAAAAACAATAGGATGAGACTGAATCTGTGGAGCCACCATGATGTATCTGCGTATCTGGATCGCTGTTTCTCATAATGAGTAACAGGACCCGGATACCCTTTAACATACGTTACATTCACAATGAATCAGCTCACGGTTTTACTCATATCCTTTTTACACTTTTATAAAACAAAATTTGGATCTCGTTCCAGCAATTTAGAAATGTTTTATGGCAACTGAGTCAAAGAATTTGGCAGGTTTTGCAGTTTGGAAGGCCACTGGAATGTTTTGAAAAAGCCATTCTAATGTCTTAGTAATAATGAGGTAAGAGTAAAAAATTTTTAATAGCAAAAAGTAGGATTCTCATTTTTATTTGAATAGTTAAAGAATATTCACTCTCTAGGATATTCTTGTAGTTTTTGCTTTTTCAAATGGTAGATTCTCTGTAAGGAAGGAGTCGTTCATGGGGAACCTTCTGACTTTTTTCTGTATTTGCATGGAGATGGATGGTTTGATTTGATATAAAGAGATGGACTGCCCTGTTTTGTTAATAGCTTTGTTTAGATGAACTTGTTTAGAAATAATTGCAAAAATTTGTGGTCCCTTTCCTTATAAAATTGCAGAAAAACAGTTATAAATACATCTTGGCTACATCTTGGTTTTCTGATATCAAGCATAGTTTTTTAGGGAAGTAACAGAAAGACAATGTAGGATGGAGTTTTTGTGTTCAACATAAGAGCAAAGAAGGTACCTAGTGCTCCCTGGAAATTATGAGAGTGTAATAACATAAAAAAAATCACACCCCTCTTTCTTAAATATTTAGATGTCAATGTGAACCACCAAGTCAAAATGTTTAATGTGGTCTATATGATTCTGGCATAAATAACGTGATGTTTTTTATTAAGTTTGCAGCCTAGCAAAATATGTGTGGTTTTTTTGGCAGTAAGCATTGACAGTTCCTAACAAACAGAATCTTGTCACTGATGCTGCACTTTTCCAGGAGGACTGAGGTGAGGAATGAAAGAACACACAAGTGCAAAGAGTTAAGGAACTGGTTTCTTGCTGCCACAGTATTGTGTTAGGTATTTTAGGAATATAGCTGGATCTTCTTGTAAATCAGTGTAAAGTAAGGAGTAAATGCATGAAAGTTAACAGAAGGGGTGGTTAAAATCATTGTCATCAAAGTGTTGGTGTATTAACTCCATTTCAGCTGACATGGCACATGGGAATTTGTACAGGAATTGTTGGATCATTTTGTTTGTGCAGAAGTTACATTGTCAGTGGTTTGGCTCTGGTGTCCTTCCTGAGAATCAGGCTGTGTTAAGAGTTGGATGTGATGGTTTGAAGAGGCACCTTGGCAGTCTGACCACTTCCATCAGTAATCAGAGGACTTCAGCATATTGCAGCGCTTGTGAAAAGAAGGTGTCAATGTGTCACAGTTGTCAAAGACCTTAAACAAAGTAAATATAGGCTGTACTGGAAGAGCGTGAAGAACCTGAGACTAAAATGTTGCAATCTGAATTTCCAGCCTCCCCTATCTGATCAGTGAAGCCGCTGGTTCCTACCAGGAGCTCAGCAGGGTTATCCCATCTTTGGATCAGCTCACAGAGCTGGAGTGCGCTGAGTTCTTGTCACTGAGGGTCACTCTTGGCTACCAGCAGAAGAACAATCTTTCTTTGTCTCTCTGAGACCTTGAGACTGAGCAAAAACCTTGAGATTTTGATTTTCTTGTTAAGCAATATCTGTCTGATAGGTGTGCCACTGGGACATGTGTGGGATGCCTTTGGGGTTCAATACACCTTCCCATGTGCTGCTGTGATTAAAATACACTTGTAACACTGCTCTGTAGAGCAGGTGTCCCATCTGCCAGGGACAGCAGAGGCAGCAGGGACCTGGCTTTTGTGAGCAGCAGATGTCTATGGGCACAATTATGCAATACAGAGAATTGGTTTCTCATTCGTGGTTTTTTAAAAATTAACAGAACTCTGGGGAAAAACAGTATTTACTCAGCATATTTGTATTTTGTCATAAATTGTTAATGCCTTTAGTCCAGATATGATGATAAATTATTAATTATTCACCGTTTTGTGCTCTTTTGTATCTTCACATTGGATGGGTAGCTTGTTTCTCACTGGAGCATTAAGAAGATAATACATCTTGTAATTGCAAGACTTTCATAAATTTGATACAAATTAAGTTAGGGAAAACAAGAACAAGCAATCATAGGCTATTAGTGTTTAAAGAAGCTGTACTTACTTCAAAATTTGTCATTTAAAATATATATTTGTAGATCAAAATCTCTTATTTTTAGGTTTGATTTCTCCACTTTTGGTGTTATAAAATCAGCAATTATTTTAACTAGCAGTCACATCATTAACAATCTTTGCAGGTTTTTTATTGTTGTAGCTCATACTTACCAAACACTTTTTTTTTTCTCTTAAAAGCTATTTACTCATAAATTATTTACCTGTTTCAAAACAGAATGTGAAATGGCCTGTGTACTTTTTCAGTAGATGCTGAAGAGTAAGAAAGGAAAGTTGGACCACACAGTCACCACTGGCATTTGTTAGGATTATTATCCTGTATAGCAGCTTGCTTTTACTAAGTATCTTTTTGATTGGCCACCAAGCCTTTCCTGGACTTTTAAAATTGGATAGTTGAGTCAAGCATGTTATTTCAAAAATTATAGTAGAAATCTGGAATTGTATTACAATTTTATGTGTGTTTGACTTCATGGCAATTCTAATTTTCATACTATTCTTGAAACTAATAAATCTACTATTTAGTTCAGACAGATGCCAAATAAATAGCTTCTGCCAGCCTGGCTAATTTTTTCCCTTTTGCTCTTTGAATACAAAGATAAGTATTATGTTAGTGTTCATTGGAAGGGACACATTTGAAGTAATTGGATATGTACATCTATTCATCTTTAGGTTATTAGTTGAAATTCAGCCAACCTCAAAGTCATTAACATGGATGAGGCTGTTTCTAGCTAATGTGAAATGAGCTGGAAGTCTTATCTAATTATTGGTAGGCATCTATAGTAAAATGCTTTTGCTGTAACTAATGCAGAAAATATATCTGTAGTGGGCATAATTAAGTATATAAATAACAAATAATGTAACTTCCCAGGACGTAAAAAAGTGGTTTTTTTACCTAGAAAAGTTTTTTGTCTCTATCAGGTTTGAGGTCTTCTAGTGGAGAGTATCTTCTGGAGTTTTCCCTTATATTTTGTGCTATGCCTGCTGGGCTTTTGGAAATAAAGCTTCAGTTTTCATGACCAAGATGTTTTTCAGACATGGTAGAATAACCTTCAGTATAATTACAACATCTGTGTGTGGAGGAAACCTTGAGATGAATGTAGCTTTGATCTAGAATGGAAAGGATATAAGAACTGGGTCTCTCCTAACATTAAGATAAATACTAGAGGCAGATGAGATTATATGTGCAAAAACCAACCTGAGCATCTAGTCCTGCAAGTAGTGGTACTGTCTTTGTAGCTATAGTAAAACCTCATTTCACACAGTTTTGCAATATTCTGGGTATTAGCATAATGGAAATAATAAATGTGTTGTCAATATGCTGTAACTGTCATCAAAAGACTCGTTCTGCAGAAAGTTCTCTGTTTATAATCCAGTTAAATTAACTTAAATGTATTAAACTTAAAAACACCCCACACATTTGCCACTGTAGATGCAAAAAATGTAGAAATGTAGACATTTAAGTCACTTATCAGGGTGGGATCTTTTACAGCCATGCAGCATTTCCCTGGAGCATGGAGTATTTCTGAGGCTTCGAGGATACAATTAAGATTCTCTTGGGGGAAATCTTACAGGTACATACAAATATCTTAAGGGCAGGTGTCATGATGATGGGGTCAGGCTCTTTTCAGTGGTGCCCAGAGACAGGGTAGGTGCAGCAAGCACAGAGTGAAACACAGAAAATTCATCTGAATATGTGGAAAATCTTTACATTGAGGCTGAAAGAGGACTGAAACAGGTTGTGGTCTCCTTCTCTGGAGATAGGCAACCCTGTACAGCCTGTTCTAGGTGAAGCTGCTTAGCAGGGAAGTTGGATTAGATGATCTCCAGAGGTCTCCTCCAACCCCAGCCACTCTATGATTCTGTGACAGAAGGATGTGAGAGTCTCACGTCACTTTTCAGCCACTAAATGAATGGAGATGGGGAAAACTTTCGTGCAGAACATCAAGCCCTGCCTCCTTGAGTGAGGAGGAGCAGACAGGGTGATTGCAGAAAAGGATGGGAATGAATCTGTCACTATGTGTCCTGCTGCATTTGGATGAAAGAATGCCTTTCTGCCAGAATATGTGCCAGCCTTCTGGGGACCCAAAACAAGGTCTGAATCTCTGAGTCCAGAAGGAGCATGTTATGAAAAAAAGTGACTATTCACATGAATTCAGATTATTATGGCTGTGATTGGTGTATTTTGCTTAGTATCTTGTAGGTGCAAACCTTAACAGCTGGTAAGGCTGAAGGCTCCTCAGGTGTCATCTACCCTGCAGCAAGTCTCCCCCAAAATCTCTCAGATCAAATTCTATTACTGTTTTCAAACTATGTTTTCACTTTTGAGATATCTTTTTTTTTCTGCTTTATTTTCTTTAGCAACTGACCAAACATCACTGACCACAAAAAAAAAAAAAAAAAAAACCAAAAAAAAAAAAAGCAAGCACTGGCCCTGCAGCACAAAGGGTGGTTCCAGGGCATGGCTGTGTCTTTGTGAATGAAGTGCTCACAGGGGTCTGTAGGAGAGAGGCTCAGCTTCCAGCAGAGTTGTTTTGTGCTTCAGGAAATGCAGCCTGTACCATCATCAGGTCTGTAGTTCCAAGAGACAGTGGTCTAATATAAAAGCAGTAGCAGGAGGTATTTAATGAAAATCTAGAAGTCACTTCCATGGAGACAGATCTGAATTTTCTATATCTTAATTAATGCAAAGCATTCTCTTGAAATAAGAGTGACTTGTTGGATGTATAAATGGATTTTATGATTAAATCCGACTATTGAAAGATTGTATTTTCAACCTCATAGTAAGACATTAGCAAGAAGAACAAAATGCAGTTGGAAATTGAGTTACTCCAGAGTAATTTTAAAATTAAAGTCAGGAGCCCTGAAGAGTACAGCACCTGACTGGATTGTTTTACCAGGGACTTGGTTGGATTCATGATGAATGCACCAGATCTGAGAGTTGTGCAGCTGCAGGGTGAGATGGCTCTTACTCAAGAAAAAGGAATCCTTCCTTTGAACTCAGTCTCGTTCTTGGTGGATGGAAAAGCCAGAAACCCACAGCAGAAAGTGGGGACAGGGCAGTTCCACCTTGTCCCAACAACCCAGAATCACTCTGGGGTAGGAGCAAGGAATTGCATTTTCTAACCAGATGTGCCAGAGGAAAAGGGATCCAGGTTAACTTTTGTGTTTGTTGTAGGTTCTAGAGGTCTGTTCAGTGACATTTCCCACATGCCTGAAAGCAAGGAGGCATTTTAGGAGTGTTTCTTTTATTACAATTGTCTCTGATATAATGGGGACTTTTTTCCATATGAAATCATATAAAAGCAGTGCACTATGGCATTGACACTGTGTCCAAAGTGATGTTTTTGTATTATTTGAAAAATGTTCCAAGCCAAAGGCAAAAAGCCCCAAATTAGCTTAGAAAAAATATAGACTAAAGAAAAAATGGTCCCACGGATAAAATCCAACCATGGAAACAGAAAGAATTAGATTGTCATCCTGACTGGCACCAGCTCCTGCACAGCATTTGGCAGATTACTTTGGTCAGATTATAGCTTATATGGCTTATAATTTTATGTATATATATAGATAGATAGATAGATAGATAATAGCTTATGTAGTTTATGATTAAGTGAAGAGGCTCTGGTTTCCAAAGCAGGTTTATATATAATGGTATTTTAACTGATAATAGGGACCAATTCTCAAAAGTGCTGAAAACTTTGAAGTTTTGTGGATTTTAAAAACAAATCAACAAAATTCTTGTGTGGAAGTGTATGTAAAATAATGATGTAAAGACACAGACTTAGTGTCTTTCTATTTGCAAAATTACTTTAAGGATTTCTAATATCAAAAATTAATAGGCATTTGAAAATAATGAAATGCATGACTGTTATAAAGACACAAAATAGACTAAAATAATAGCAGTGTTCATTTTTTAACATCCAGAAATAAATATCTTGTGTTCATCATAAATACTACAATTGAGAAGATAGTGCAAGTTACAAAAGCTTTTTTTACTTTGTTTTGAATGCAATTGGAATTTATTTCTACTTTAGAACAAGAGTTTAGAGGAGAAAAAGAGAAGTTTCCTATGACAGATGATTTTAATTTACTTCTAATAAATCTGACTTGTATTATACTCATTCTTCTGAGCTCTTATTGGAAACTGCCTGAGCAGAAAGTTCATTTTTCCTGAAAAGTCACACTTCCTCCTGGATGTGAGTAATAACGTGCATGTTTATTTAGTATTTTTTTTTAACTAAATAAAAGACCTCTCCAAATACTCAGGGCTGCCAAGAAGTAGATATTTGTCGGTAATTTTCATGGTAAGTTTCCAGAGCTTCTTTTCTCTACCGTACAACACCGTGTTATTCTGAGGTGTAATAGAATGTTCTTGTGTTTTTAAAGCATTAAGCAGCACTGGCTGTAAATGAGAGGACCTTCTGGCTCTTACCTCGGTACCTCAGGTTGGTGGGACACTTACATTGTTTCTTTATACAAGACCTGAGCAGGTCTTTGGTTCTCAGAGGGGATCTCTCTCTAGTGGTATTTGTGCTGCATATTGCAAATCTCGCCTCTTGCTGTGGCAGTTTCTCGTGGTCTTGAGGAGAAGAGAGAGGAATGGTTGAGGAGGTGCAGAATGCACTGGATCTTCATCCTAGCATTTGATTCTTGCTGAGGAAATGGCCATTTAACCCTTCACAACCTGCTCCTTCTACTAAGAGTACGCCAAGACATACCTCCATCAGACTGACCTTGGCAGTGATCTGTGTGTTCCTATAAACCTTTCACTGGAGGCTCTCACAACTGCTCAGTTAACAGGAATGGGATGTTACAAACAGGGAAACTTCAGTTCTGGGATTGGAGCTCCTTTTTTTCCCACCTCTCTTGTTGCCATGGTGAAGCTGGTGGCTCTGGCAACACTGTTAAGCATCTTTTTGTGAAAAGCACAGCTGGACAGCTGTACTCCCAGCAGACTATTACATTAATGTTCACCAAAATTATACTTTACCTAAATCCTGCTATAAAGGAGACTTCTATTTTGAGGAATACAGCATATTCCTATACAATGCCAAAATAAATAGAGGGTAGGAGACAGGGATGAAACACAGCTAAGGAAGATTTTCTGCTGAGTGAATGTTTGGACTGTGAACTCTGCAGGGGTTTGGGCTGTGTATACACACTTGTGTTCTGAGCAGGCTGATGTCAACACCAGTGTCCAACAATAAATAAGACTTTTCAAAGAGGATAAATAAAATTGTGAGAAGACAGATAAGGCTGCAGCCTGTCCAAAGCCAAAAGGCAGCAGAGAGGCTCATTGTGAGATGTTGAACCTGTAAGAAAACATGAAGATTCAGTGCCCTTGGAAAAAGTTAGAAAATAATTTAGTAGAATTAAGTGAAACCCAGAATAACAAGCAAATAAACTATGACCCAGACTATTCCTTGGAGTCAGCTTTGCCCTTGACTTTTCTGCTGGTTCACTGGCACTAAGGACATGCTCCAGTGTAGGGGCAGAAACAGACAAATTTGTGATGATAGAGTCAAATACTGCTAAGATCCTGCCAAAGCAGATGCAACCCCTTTCTCCTGTCTGTCCAGTGTAAGTGCACTGTTGCCAGAGATCCAGCTTTATAACAAATGCACAAAAAGAGCCTCATCCCATTGTTTTGATCACCTTGGCATAACCAGACTTATGGGAAGTTTCTTACTAACCCCTGAGGAACAGTTAACCCTGTCTGGTCTGTGTCCTACTCTGTGGACAGAATTATTAGCAAAAGATACACTCTTGGCATCCTTGCTGATATTTTATATTTATACTTTTCAGTTGCATTTTTCAAGTTTCTACCAGTTCTATCATATCAGTTGTTTTCTTTGAATTGTATTTACTCTCTTTAAAGTTGTTATGTTATTTAGCTTCATATTGTTTAGGTGGGAAAGACTAAAAGATACATTTTTGATTTGTTCATTTGGAAGAACTTCACCATTACTTAGACCACCTAGAAGATTAAACCCTGCCAAGGTACCAGTGACCTGTCCTGTGTCCTTTGCTCAAAGGAATATACTATAAATTGGGATAAATAACAATTCCTTATTGTCTTATGCAGGGAAAGTTAGAAATGGCTGGATGAATTAAGCAGGTAGGGTTGCTTGCTGTCAGACCTTTGGGATCAGACTCTGCTCAGCTGCATTTTACTTCTTGTCTTGCTTTCAGATTTCTGTAGCTGAAAAACCACTTAAGAGTTAGATGGCATACACAAGAGTTCTTATGTTGCTTTCATGTAAGTGTTTTGAAAGACACAAACAATATCATTTTTATCTCCAATGACAAGGCAATAAAAAGCCCTAGAGGAGATATTGTTCACTTCAGTGCATCTCATGGGCCCATGAGGAACCAGAAGCATGTCTGCTTGTCTCTGGTATCTTTCTTCTGGTCCTCTAATTTCGGAGGTGGGGGGCACAACATATTATTTGTTTGCTTCCTGGGCTGTCCATCCAGTCTTTGTAGCCAGGATTGTTTATTCTGGTATTGAATGGGATGGTATGGAATTCTGGTATTCTGGTATGGAATGAGATGGTATTGAAGCTTTTTGAGGCAAAACTTGCCCTGGTGTGTAAGCTTCTGTAGCTTACCCTTCCACAGGTGCCTGTCTCTAACTTAAAACACCACGAGGTGTTTGCTGTGCTGTCCTCAGCTGCAAATCCTGCAAATCAGAACATATGGAGCTTGCAAGACACTCCCTGACAAAATGTTGTTTTCCAAAGTTGATATATATTCTGAAAAATGCCATCTGACTGTGATGATTGCAAAAGAGCAGTGTTTTTAAGGCACCTAAAATTTATGTCAAGAGCTCAATGAACCCTTTTCTCTTAGCTTTTAATTTGAAGCTCTGCTGACAGCAGTGCTCCATTGATCTGCTGCATGGATCACTGAGCTGTGGCCTTGCAGAGCAAGCTTTGGGAAGCTGTTAGCAGAGCTCCAAAGAGTGATATTATTAGCTCACGATTTGCTACACTTAAGTAGTGCTCCCAAAGGAGCAGAGTACTGGATGAGTTTTCAGAGTTCTGAATTCACTTCTGTTTTTGCCATTTATTTTTGTAGTGGTCTTGGGCAATTGCTTTTCTCCACAGTCACTTAGTTGTTGCTCTTTTTACCTTAGAGAAAGATAATTGGTAAAAGTCTTCATGAGACTATGGAGAAAGATCAATTCTCAAGTTCCACTTAGATGTTTGAAACTGGGCTTTTAAGCCTTGTTTTTTTATCCATAAAGGGAAGATACCAGCATTCAAACCTGAAGCTTCCTAAGATGGGAGGCTTAATGAATATTCATGCAGTGCTCTCAAGAGTAAGTGCCTAAGAATTTTCCAAATAATAATTACACCTGCTGACTTTTATTCCAAGCTCCCTTCCACCTTTACTCTTTCATTATTTCAACATAGGGTCTCTCAGGGCTGTGGAACTGAGACCATTGGAATTTTATAATGAACATTTCAGAGTTGTGCATGCAGTTTGGTTGAATATGATGATAATTTTCACCTGTTGTTTTATTTCTCCATCTTCTTCTTGTTTCAGGCTTTTAGGATGAGCTGTTATAGTGGGATACAGTTTCACTGCAGACTGTGATATAATTTTTTGCTGGTGCCATGGTGTCAGAGGGTGTAGCCACATATGGCCAGGCTGTGCCCTGTATCTGCAGCCACCAGTGGGGGTGATGTGTTGGCATGGTTGAGTATTTTTATTCTGAATCATTTATTCTTTCTTAGTATGAGAGGTTAAAAGAATGAAATCTGAGTAGTTTTAATTAATCCATGCTGCAAATAATCTCTGCCTTGGCTTGCAATCCAGTCCTCTTCCTCCCTGCTCCTGGACCTAGGTAATCCATTTGCCTGCAGGCTAGTGCAAGCCAGGAATGTAGGTCAGGAGTGACCTGTGATTGTCCTTCCAGGCCAGACTCCTGGGGCTGGGGGGTTGGGTGTCCCTCTGAGCCCACACCTCCTGCTTGGCAGTGGCTCAGCATCCTCCTGCTCCATGTCAGGATAATGAGGTGAGGGGCCCAGGGCTGAGAGCACTGCCAGGATGGCTGTCAGCCCCTGACTGCTCGCCAGCCATCTGAGCAGCTTTGGCACTGTGCTTCGAGGAGGGCCTGGAAACTAGAAAGTCATGAATGCTTACATGGTTCTGCCATCATCATCATCATCGTTTTTATTATTTATTAGCATCTGCACATCTGGTCAGGCCATGCTGTGGCTGGTGCAGAGGCAGCTCCTGCCAGTGGGATCTGCCTCCATTCACAGGGCTGCAAAGTCAAGGAAACCTGCACAGTTGTGTAGAAACTTCTTAGTAAACTTTAATGTCATTAAAGTTATAAATAGCATAGTAGTTATGTTAATGATTTGATAAATTTAATGATTTAATAATGATAGTTAATGATTTACTATATAGGAGTTGGGGCTTTTTTTAATATTAACAAAATGTTTCTCTTTAATAGGTCATTAAGAACTTTCCTCTGCATTCAGGTCACATGATGTAGATCCACATTATCATTACAAAGCCAAAGACAAAAATGGACAACACTGTCAAAAAAGGATAAAATTAGTCACATTATCTTGAGAGGGCTACAGCTTGATTTGGGTTTTCAGATGTGCTAAGAGTTAGATTATCTCAGCAGCTGTTGACACTGGGAGAACTTTACCATTAATGGGAATCATTAGACCAAGGCTTTTTGGATCTGAGATTGCATCTCAAACATTCAGTGTTACACACTCAGCATGTATATATTTGGTCTGTAGGGCTAATTTGGTGTTGTAGCACAGCAGTTAGATTGACACCAAATTTGTGGATTTAGAGAACTGCAGAACATGAAATTTTTCCCATTTTCCACTGATGTCCCCATGAGGAAAATGCCAGGGTGTGCACTGCCCCAACATGCAGTGTGGTTGGGAGAGCAGCCCTCAATATGTCTTGTCACTCCTTGTGATTTATCAGGAAACAGGACACAGAGGACAGCATGATTCTTTCATTACTCCAGTATTGCCTGATCCTAGGGTAAAAGGGATTTCAGAACAGCCTGAGTTTGTCCCTACAGCCCTACCAGCTTCATGGGGCATTAATGTAGGTACAAGTGTGTCTATGGTCGTGTTCCACCATAAAGTTCCTCCAGCATGAGTGGGTATTGCTCTCAAAAACACTCAGACCCTGCTTCAGTCCATCCTGTGGCTGCACAAGCACACATGCCAGCCCACAGGAGAGGCAGAAGTGACAGCCTGGGTTTGGGGAAAGCTGTGGTTTGGGAAAGGTGCCCATGGCTGCTTCTTTGGGTGGCAGTGCCAAGTTACACTCTGTGAGTCTTTGTGGTACTGAGCTGCCTCAGTTTCCCATCTGTAAACCACAGAGTGCTGCTTTGTGACCCAAAAGGAGGGTAGGAAAATGGAGTGCCTTGAGAATGAACACTGCTTTCTAAAAGTTAGGAGATCTTTGCTCTCCTGTTTCTCTGACTTGGAAAATTGCAAAGGCTTTTTTTAGAATCCATGCCTTCATCATTATAATTTCTTGATTTAGCTATTAGTCAGTTTTCATCACTTTGCCATCTGGAGTGAAAAGAAAGCCTAAGCTGATTCTGCCTTTCTTTGCATTTCTCTTAAGGAAAATTGTGGTTAAAAAAAAAAGTTTAATCATGAAAAAACAGATTGAAGAAGCAAAGACAAAAAAGCCTTACCCCAAGCACACTGGTTTTGTTCAAGGAATGCTGCAAAGGTTCATGGACTGTGAATGACCTGTCTTTCTCTTGTTTTTCTTCTCATGTTCCTTCTGTTTCATCAGGACCACCTGGCCTTTTTGAACCACCTTTCTGCCATTCTCCAACGCTCCAAAACAAGGGCTTATTTAAATAATTTATATTTTTCTCCTGTTTTTTTCTGCCTTTTGCCAATTGTCTGTCCTTTTCTTGCTTCTAGGACATGAACATAGCTGCCTAGCATTATTTTATTGCTAATGTATATATCTGTCCTGAGCAACTACAAATATGGGGATAGATCTAGAAAGAACTAGGACATGATGAAACATTTTATCCTTTCTAATGTTGCTTGGGTTTGGATTTTTAGTTTTTTGGGGTTTTTTCCTTTTTAGTTTTAGAAGTTTATTTGCTATAGTCATGGTTCTCAAACTGTAGCTTGAGAAAAAAATGGTTGCAAACATTCATCTTAACAGTTTCTTCAATTTCAAAGTGCTTTGAACAGAAGGAAAGTGATTTGGGCTTTGATTTTTTTGTAGATGGATATATTTTGCTAGAATTCTCTTAAAACCTACTAAAGTGGATTTGACTACTTGCTTTCTTATTGTAAATAATTTCTAAATTGAATGATGAAAAATGCATGTAGGGCAAAATACATTTCACTAGGAGGCTTTTAAAAATGCTCAATTTTATGATGTTCCTGTAAGAAGTGTCTAATGTGACTTCCATGGAAAGGAAGTCAACAGATTTCTTTCTCACATTATTGCCCCTGAAGCCTGTGAAATTAATCCTTCTCTAAAATCAGTATGCTGCAATTTATGTGTAGGGAATGTCTCTCTGAGACTTTCTTTGGATTAAAGGCCACGGAGCTAAGATTTGTATGAGAATTGAAGCATCAATATATATGCTTGATTCTTCTCACATTTTGCTTTTCTTCATGCAGTGTAAATCAGATGCAAATAGGAAAGTATTAGGAGTAAAAGATCAAGATGATAAAATGCAATTTCATTTAACAGCCATGAACAGCACCTAGAAATTGGACTGGGAGATGTAATTTACACAGGCAAGACCAGTCCTGAGTTTTCTGTACTTTTGCTTGGAAAAGACCTTTGAAATAGATGTACACTTTATTAATTTACTTTTTAACTCTGATTAGAGTGTGTGGGGGTAGAAGAAGGGGAAAGTAAGGGAGCACAGACAGGGAGGAAAATTCAGTCCAATTTGTGTCAGGGTCTCCAATTTGGTCTGTCTTGATGGAGGACAGATGCTGTCAGATTAGAGGCCACTGTCACCCCATCAGAGTTGCAAAGAGGGTTGCATGAGTAGTCTAATAATGACCTAATGAGGACAGATGCAGCATTAGCTTCTGGTTCAAGCAGCCACTGTATTAATTTTGAAGTGAGCAGCAGCAGCAGCAGATGGTGAGATGAGGCAGGGATGCAAATGCTTGCCATGGGCAGCTTTTATCTCTGTGCTTTGGCTGCAGTGGGTGCTGGTCAGTCCCAGCCCGGCTGGGAGGGATCCTCCCTGGGCTCAGCTGCCAGACACGGGCCTGACACCACTCCTTTGTGCTGTGATGCAATGGGATAGCTTTTACAGAGTCAGCACATTTGTGATAATAACCGGGACCAGCAGATGCATCAGTCTGTGGTTTCCTAGTTGGGTTATGAGTCTGTGAAAAACAAAACACATAAACTCAGGAAAATGTGCAAACTTGCTATAAGCTCTAATCACTGCTGTGTTGCTTTTTTCCTTGAGGGAGGGTGCTGGGTTTTTGCCTTGGAGATGTCAGTGGGAGGACATTTGGCAGTGCATCTTCTTTGTTACTCAGGAATACGGGAAGAACTGGGGAACACCTTTTGGCAAGTGAGGCTAAACAAACCATCCAGAATCTCATCCAGACAAACAAGGCACTGGATTGACGGTACACCCAACCCTTGGTGAAGCTCATGTTGACCATGGCATTCTCTCAGCTGTGACAGAAGTTTGGTGAGAGCAAATGGACATGCAGTGAACCTCTCAGTCATAAAATGCAGCTTCCCTGCCCAAGTGATACTGCTGAAGGGCAGAGATAATTTGTTCTTGCTGTGGAGTTTGAATATAGGGTTTTGTTCTGAACCCAGTGGTCCATTTTTTGTCTTTATGGTATCCATCAGCTGGCACAAATGAGCAGTCATGAGGAGAGAATATGCTGAGGATGTGGACAAAGTGCTTTTCTTCTTCCCTCCTATTGGCCTGATAAGAAGTTTTTAGATGCTGTAGCAGTGAGGAGCTGGTGTTGCTTGTGCTGTTTGGTCCCATGGCAGCACTTTTTACAAGCAGTAAGTTATCTCCTAGACCTGAAGAAATGTAGCCAGACTCAGAGTGAGTGAGAGCCACTGGTAGTGGTAACATTTTGGACATATGTCCTCAGAGCTTAGAAATATACTTTGAATGTGGAATAATGATTTTATTTTTTTGTAAATACCACCTCTGTTGGAAAGGGCCAGGTGTGAGGGCAGGATGGAGCTGGCACAGCTGGCCAGGCAGTGCCCATGCTAGTGCCAGGATCTGTTCTGCCAGCTGCCCTGGTCTCCCATCCTCAGAGCTGCATTCTCCCACTGCTGGCAGGAGGAACAGAGCTCTGACTGTTTGTCTGCTTTACTCCTTTTGCATAGGAATGAAATCAGTGCCTTTTAGATGTTAATAACTAAAACACTTTTTTTTTCCTGTCTCTCTCTGAACTCGTCCTGCTGCATTGGTTAGTGAAACTAATCAGAAGGATTGGGAGTTTTTTTTACCATGGGAAAATATTTGCAGGGTCTGACCCAAAGGTAGATAAAAAAACCAGCTGCATGACGAGACATGGTGCAACTGTTGGTCAAGGAGGAATGTGAGGATTATTGCTGAAGGGAATGCTGAAAGAAAGAGGGATTTCATGGGAGAGAGGGAGGCTGCTTGGCAGGGAAAAGAAAGGCTGTTCCAAACATATGGGGCAGTGTGGCCAGATGTAAAAAAAACAGATAATGTCCAGAAAACAGAAAATGGTGCAAGCCATGGAGGTAAATTTTCCCTGGGATGTTGTAGGGTAAGTCTGTCTAGCACAGTCTGTATTCCACAGAGGTGCAAGGCTGATGGGATAGAGGAGGAAAGGTGGCTGGAGCAGCCTGAGAGAAAGGTGTTGACAGCAGTTTATTACTGTTTCTTAAACATATGTTTTCTGGTTTCATGATAAATTCAGAGCACAGCCATAATTAAAATGAAATCTTTGTAAAATCCAAGTACTTGCTGCATGTCCAGGGTTGCAGTAAATTAATTGGACTTTAGTGAAACTGCACGAAGTTAAAGAACCAAAATTTTGAATAAAGGTTGTTGTTTTCTTCTTTCTTTTTTTTTTTTTTTTTGTCTTCTGAATATGTCTTGTTTTGTGGCTGATCAGTACTGCAGATGAAAATCACCATCTATCAATGCTATGGATATTGAAAATAATTCAGCTTTCCAATTAGTGTATTTCAAATGGTACATTGGTGACATGATGACAACTTCTTACATGAAATTTATGGGGTCTAAACCCAGTCACAAAAATTGTGCCAGAGTGTTTGTGCTCCTCTCTTCAGCATGCTCAGTTTCAGGTCCTGTCACAGTGGTGTTATTGCCCATGTCCTGCCAGGCCAATGAGCCTCTCGTGTGTATTGCTGCCATTACTTAAAACTCCCTCTGTCACTTCCATCGTTCCATGCTAGAATATTTAAATGATGAGGCTTCTGTATATTTTTAAAGGCAGGAAAAATGGGATTTTGTGGCAAAATTTCAGTACAGTCGTAGCTCAAGTGGCAAAATTTCATTTGACTTCCTGGACCAACTTACTAATATATTCTTTAGCACCTCTTCTTTTCTAACAAATACATGAAAGTGCAGTTGTTTGAGCTGTGATTCTCCTATTGTAAGAAAATATGACTTAGTTTCAGGGACCTAGGTTTTCACAGCTTTCTGAAATGTGCTTTCTGACTTTATCTTTTAGAGGGGAAGTGTAACCTTTGATCGCTGGCTAAAAATGGAGACAAAGAAGGAGCCTTGAAGGTTGCTCTGTGGAGCTCCGTTATCAGGTGTGGATCCCACTCTGGCTGGTCTCTTCCCTGTGCTCAGGGTGTTGCTGTTGCCCTCCTTTGTAGCAGCCCCTGGACCACATCCAGGCTTCCAGCACTCTGCTTGGCAGGGAGGGTTACACAGGGACCCTTGGTCAGTCTCATTTGGCATGCTGCAGTGGTGTGCTGAGTGAAGGAACTGAAATGAATCATTTACTTCAGGCTGACTGAGCTCAGGTTTTTCTTTCTAATTTATTTTTTTATTTGTTTCCAAAAACTATAACATTAAAAGTTTATTTAATTTTCTTGTCTTCATAATAATCATGAAGGAGACCCAGAAGGAGGAAAAATCAGAGAGACATTGTTGTATTTCAGAGAATTAACCTGAGGGGTAGAGGGAATTGAAATTCCCCATTTTAGAATTACAGCTTTCCTACTTTATCACAGCTAGCTGAATCCACTGTTGAAAGGCATATATTGCTGTTTTCAATGGAGAATATATTTCATGCATTTATGGATCATGTGTGTCATCTGTATCACAGTGTACATCTATTAATAGAAATTTTCAAAAGCCTGACAGAAAAAGCAGAACATGCTTCTCTCCTTGGGGAAAGCATCAGACAGTAATCAATGCGTGGCAGAAGTTACTCATTGCATAATGAACCCAGCAGTGAGAGCTGTCATATAAAAAAAGTCGCAGGACAGAAAAAAAAAAGGGGTTCTTTTCCATCTTCACATCCAAATATGCAAACTTCTGGATCTGTTCTTATAAAATGCAATATTATTTCATTTCTGGCTCTAATTTAGCTGCACACTGGAAGTCTGGAGCTCAAGATTCACAGAATGAAACCTTTCAGTTGTACTGCTCATGTGGATGACATGATCAGACTCCAGACTTGAACAATTTATAGGTTTGCTGTTTGACGTGGATAATAAAACTGTATTGCTCAATACAGAAATGCCAAATTACAATATGTGGTTCCTACCATTGCCATATTTGTATTTCTCTGTCATTGTTTTGCTATTCTGTTTCTCCATTCCATTAACTTCCTTAATTTGCTGTCTCACATTTCTTCTGGATTTGTAATTATTCATAACTTTGGAAGAGATTCTACCCTAAGAGGGGATCTGTGTTCAGCTGAGGACCCGAGAGAAGAACTCCCAAGGGGTGCTGCAGTGCTTCTCTTTGTTTTTACTGCCACAGGTCACTCGTTTCTGTGTGTCTCAGCCTTATCTGAGCCCCGTTTCCCCTGGGATTTGGAGCCAGGCAGAGACTTTCACCTCCTACCACAGATTTTCTGTCTTCATCATCAGAGAGAACTGCTTTTCTTTTGTGGAATCACAGCCTGTTCATTAATTCTTAGTGGCTGCTTATCTTTTGTGGTTTGGGGAGAGGGAGGAGGTGAGATAATGCAGGAGCTGGCAGGCAGGACCTGGAATGTCTTGTCCTGGTGGGACAATGTCAGCTGATATTTTCTGAGATGGTTACATGCAAGAAATTTCATTGTCCTGCTGCAGAAGAGTAATGGGGTCCAAAAGGAAAACTCAACCTGAGTGCCCACAGAGAGGCAGGAGGGTGAGACTTTCTCAGCCTGCTGGGCATCCAGTGAGGCTAAAATCCATGTTCATGTTCTTACACAGTATGTTGCATTTATTTTGGGAACAAAGGAAATCTCATATGGAAAACATACTTTTACATAAAATCTTGAACAACTTTATAAAGTCCACTGCAAGTTTATATAGTTAGTTTTCAGTTTTTCGGTTTTTTTTTCTTTTTGGGCAACATACTGAGTTCTATGTAATAATTGGTACTTAAATAAAAATATATGCCTTTAACACTAATATTTTTTCTTCTTTTTTGGTTCTTCTTTTGTTTATTTTTTTTCTCTTCTTTTATTTCTCCTTTTTTTCATTCTTCCTTCTCTGTTTTATTTTTAGGTTTTTTTTTTTCTATGAGTCTGTGAACTTCCTTAGAAGTAGATATTCCACTCCAAAGTCTGTGGCATTGCTTAAACACTGGTCTGCCCCTTAAAAAAATAAATAGTTTATCCATCCACCCTGTGCTAATGGATACACCCCAGCATTGCTGTCACTCATTGCATGGCTGTAGGATTCTTTGATGGAGCAGGATTTTTGGCAGCTTGTTTCTTGTCCAGACATTCCTTAATGTCTTCCCACCTCTTGTTTCATCACCCAGGTATTGTAGCAGTAGCTTTTGGGGCTCTGATAGCTTTGTTGGAAATACAGTTTTTTTAAAAGCCAATTCCTTGGGAACTGAAGCAGAGAGAGGAAGGAGAAAGAGGAATACAAGTGGGTTGTGCTGAAGTGATCCCTTGACATTCATTGAGGCTGATATAAATATGCATGAGACAGTAGGAGCTTCTAGTAGATGAGTTTTGCCTCTCTTGCCCCAAGCTATCTTTGGGAAGAACCTTTGTTACAGGCCAAGGAGTGCCAGATTTAAACAGAATATGTTTCTGTCAGTTTTTAGAGAGGTTAATCATTTTTATGCTGAAACACTAATGGAAATCCTTATATATGTTTTACTTGCTTCCTACTCAGTCTTCATCTCTAGGGTTTCATTTTCTGTTTAGGGTTCACCCTTTTGTAGCACACTAGAATTCTTTACTGTAATGCCATGTATCCCCAAGATGATCATCACTTTCTGAAGCAGGATCTGGCATATTTCTCAGGTAGGATCCATCACATCTTGCACATGATGGTTCTCAGGGCAGCAGAGAAGGGCGAGTGCAACCAAGAGAAAACTCAAGTCTTGTCTCATCACCAGGTGTTCCTCAAGCAGTAAGACTTTTCATTTCTTGGGGGAGGGGATTTCAATGCAATTTTGAAATATGTCAACTAGTTTCTGGGAGCATATTGAAAAAAATAAAAACTTTTTCCTTCTTCTAAATAAGCTTTCACTGCCTGCTTTCAGACTTTATGTGCTACTGTGTGAAAATCTTTTCCTGGATAATGATAAAATAGTCATGAAAGGAGCTTTTTTATTAATTGCTGGATACAGGATATTTGTAACTGCGTTATAGGATTGAGTGAAAGTGAGTCAAAATGATTTTGTTTTTTTCTTCATAAAGATTTTTGTCTTCTTGTGGCTCTGCATTCATTGTAGTGTCCCTGATATTTATAGCTTTATAAAAAACAGCCATGGTTTCCTCAGCAGTAGTCTGTTATGAGCATTTCATTAAAATATTCAAATTACAGCATCCAAAACTAAGGATAGTGACACTATTTCAAGAGAAATGGATGTAGACATAAAGTTCACATTCTGCTTTTTATTTTAAATGAGAACATATGTCTGGTTTCTATAATGTTGTTTGTGTACCCAAATACCAGTGACATTTTTTGAAAGACTGGGAGGGTCTCTCTGTTTCAAGAAGTTTTTATATATAGGTTGAAGATTATCCAATACTACCCATTAATCCAATTAAATTTGTTTGGGGAGGTCAAGTGGGATCACCTCCCATGAAAGTAGGGCTCAATATGGAGACATAGATTTTTTGCTTTCCTGGAAGATGTACTTCAGGGAAAGACACATCTCTCCACAAACAGGGGTAGCAAGGTGCAAGTCTCTGGCCTGTATTATTTACATAGTCAGGTTAGGTGATTTCTTGTAGTGGGTCTCTGTTCTTGCTTCCCACTTCTACAAATGACAAACAAAATCAGAGAACAGAAGATGTAAGCAGAGAAATTTGATTCAGCAATATTCAAGGAACTGATCAATAGGATCTTCTAGAAATTGCAGCTCAATTAAAATTCATATTTCTGTGATAGATTTGTATACTTATAAATGCATTTATGAAAATACATAACAGACATGCAAGCATGGATGCAAAGTTACTCTGTGTGGGAGTTTTGTGCTGTATAGACAAGTCAATAATTAATAAACATACTTCCTTTCCTCTGTCCTGGACTTGTATTTCTTTTTCTTTAAAAGTTCTTTAGTATATATTAGTCAACTGAAAAATCACTTTCAGGTCATTTGTGCTATGGCAAAGTTAAGAAATACTGTAATTGCTAGGACTGACCAAAAGCAATCTGATCATTTTTCTAATGAGCTCATTCTTGTCATTTTTTCTGGTTTAAGCAACCTTGAAATCATGTATGTGGTATGGAGCTACCCCTACGATTTTTTTCTAATCCACTGGAAGTGAAAACTGTATTCTTTTAAAAAATAGTTATAGATTAGTACCCGTAAACATAGATTTGGAATAATTGCATCATCATGCATTTTTAGTCCCATTTGGTTTTAGTTCTGGTTTGGAACAAAATCTGCACTGTGATGTAATTGCCTTCCTCTGATTGTTTTTTACCTTGGTGTATTCTGTTGCTGGCTTGTGTATATATGATATAGTTTTTATGCCCTGCCATTTGAAAAACTTTCAAACTCCTGCGAGCTGATCTTGGAAACCCTTCTGGACTTATCATTGTTTTTTTATTTGTGCATGGCAATTACAGCAGCCCATTAGGGGCCTATAATTCCTATTGAGCATGGAATGGACTTCTCATGATTTAATATGGAATGTGATTCTGCTCCTCAGTCAAGCTAAAATCCGCTTACTGTTGTGATTAGCATCCCTGGGCTCCACCCTGCCTTTCACCACCTGCCACTTACCAGTAATTCCTTTGGCAATGAGAATACAGCCAAAACTGTCAAAAAAATTGGCCCCTTTTTGAGAGCCTTCTTCTGATTATTATTCTTTCTTTGTGGTGATGTCAGATTTCCAAGGGTAGTCTCTCACTGGAAGAGTATGTTTTTCTTTGGGACTTGCATCACCCGCTCCTTTTGAGTCTCCATTTAAGAAATAATGATTGCTTACTGAAAATATGTAGATTTTCTGTTATTCAGTTCAATTTTTTTTTTTTTTGTTTTTTTTGGTGAGCACATCATCACATTTCTAGGAAGGAGAAAATAAGGTTTTTGAATCCAGAAAATCAGCCAAAAATTGACAACAGGGAAACTTGTTTCATCCCCTGTGCATGCAAGTTTATTTGCTGCCATCTTGGAAAAGAGAGTTTTCAGTACTTTATTTCAATACACTCCTGTGGCAGTATTTCTGCTCATTATATAAGCAGCAAAAATACTAATAGAGGAAAGTATGCTTTTAAGATTTTGTGGAAAGAGTGTTTCTGGCTAGCTGGGAGCAGTGTTTCCCTTCTTTCCTTTTGGATGTTTGACATCAGTGCATACATGAAGTGAAATTCTTCCTTCACACTTTGCTATTTACGATGCTATTAACTCCCACAAAAGAAAATACATCCCTAATTTAATCCTGGTAGAAACAACATCTGTATGTTCACATCTAGCATTTTTTAATGCTGCTGACAATTTCTCTCTGTCACACTAAAATTGTGGATCAGCATTCATGGCTGCTTGCTTGAAGTGAGTGCCATTCTGACAAAGTTCACACCTGTGAGCTTTGCGAGGCAGGAGGAGCAAGTCTTGCCATGCTCTGTATTCCTTGGTGATTCTTTGGTGATTCCTTGAACCTCAGTGCTGGACAGCAGGCCCAGGACACATGCTGTGAATGTGAATGTGTTGCTAAGGCTCTGTTTTGGCAAGTTTTCAAGTATTGCTTCACTGGTATCAGGTTCATCTTCCCATCCTCTTGGCCATCTCAGCCAAAGCTTTGTTTTTTCAATGCCCTGCTAGGGCAGTTAAATTGCTGCCAGTACCTTTGGTGGGCTGGTCACTGTAGGTCAGTGGGAAGGGGTCACCAGGGACTGCTGCAATGCAGATTTCCTCCAAAGACACAGAGAAAAGCCACACGTTTATGGAGGCAATCAGGAGAGATCTGGGCTGGTGCCAGCTCCCAGAAGTCTCTCCAGCAGTGGTTTCCTATCTCTTGTCCTCCTGCTTCCCTGTCTCCTTCCCTGGTAACTCCCTCTTGCTCTGTTTTCATTTCTCATTGTGCAATCCGTTTATATTAGATTATAAGATCCTGAGATAAAGGATCTGATAATTTTTAATAACTTAACACAGTTGTGTACACTTTGCATATCAAAGGTATCTGATGCTTTCATCCTTTCTTCTCTTCCTAGTAGTGAAGGTTCTCAGCAAAGAAATGAGGTGACTGTGGCATACAGTATTCTATGGTGAAGAGGTGAAGGGAGAGCTCCCTTTCAGCCTATTTACAGTCACTTGCCTTTTTAAAGAAATCAGGAAACATGGCATTGCAAAGAAATACTAGTGCAGTAATATATGCAATTACTAACAGTAATTGCAATTGCTGACAATAAGTACAGCTGTAGAACTGCATGAAAAATATACATTTCTTGTACTGCATACTGATTAGGTTTCATGATTGCCTAGATTGTATGCTAATGATAGCTTTTGAAAGCATGTACCCTATCCAGGAACTATTAAAATATTCATATATTCTGTAACTAAAATGAACAGTATTAATGCATTTTATATTCAAAGCATACTTAAAAGCTGGAGACCACTGTACACAGAATGGAATATACATCTTCTCTCTAAACTGTATAATTTGAGAAAAAAAAAGAGCTGGTTATTTGGGTATTTTTTGTTATATGGCCTTTATATTTCTCCTAGAGTCCATGATCCACTTTGCAAATGTGAACCTATGCCTTTGTGCTTCAGAAAGCTGTATGCTGTATATATGTTGTTGCTTCATAATTTGAACAACTCTGGAAGTAATAGGGTGGTTGTGAAATACTTTGGATTTCTGACAGAATTCTAGAGCGCTTAGACAGTTACAAATGTGACGGCAAAAAAAAAATACCATTATAGCTGTGGGGTGTTTTTCATGAGCTGCACTGTGAAGTGATGCAGACAGTTTTCCTGTCATTTTAAATACCCTCTTTCTGCCAATAATTGTGAAAATCTTTGGGAAGCATAGTTCCTGGAAATGTGGAGAGTTTATGCAATGGCAGTTCTACTGCTCATTGAATAAAGGAATATCATCACCAAGAATAACTTGGGCAGGATGGAATTATATGTACAAATGAATGGTGTCTTTGAGAAAATTCAGGGTTAAGGATCTGGAGCACAAGTCTTAAGGAGCAATATCTAAGGGAGCTGAGACTGTTCAGACTGGAGAAAATGGGACTCAGGGTGGACATTGTCTACAAGTACCTGAGAGGAGGTTGTAGAGAGGTGGGTGTCAGTGTCAGTGTTTTCCCCCAAGTAGCAAGTGACAGGGCAAGAGGAAATGCTCTCAATTTGCAGCAGGGGACGTTTAGATTGGATATTATGAAAAATTTCTTCCACGAGAAGATGGCCAAACACTGGGACAGGCTGCCCAGCAAAGTGGTGAAGTCACTGTCCTTGATAAACACATGGATGTGTTGCTCAGGGACGTGGTTTAGTGGTGCACTTGACAGTGCTGTGGTTGGACTTGATGATCTTAGAAGTCTTTTACAGCCTAAATGATTCTATGAAAATACTTACCCAAGCATATTTCTTCAGGAATTTCTTTGTTGAGATGTTTTCATGCCCTGGTATTGCTGACTGGCACAACTTCTGTGTTTGCTGCTGGTTTGTTTGCATTGCCAGAGGAGTCAGACCATAGGTACAGTCTCCAAATGCATGGGAAAATCTGCATTTCTTGGAGACAAGAATAGGCCAAGAGTCCCTTGCTGGAGTGTAGTTGGCATCTGCAGGCTTCCCTGCACTGTGCTGTTGTCAAAGGTGGGATAAAGCAAATGCATCTCACAAAAGGGTTGTTTAAACATCCAGACACATTCTCAGAAATGGAAGAAAGGATTCCAGGTTCACTTGGGTAAACAATTGTATCAGAAAGGTTTTAGGAGTAGGGAAGAGCTGGTAAGGGAGTAAGCAGCAAAGAATGTACCTTTTAGAGGTCTGAAGGGGCTTAGCAGCAGTTGCCCAGTTAGGCCTTGAAAAGACTATAAAAACAAACATGATTAAGTAGAGAAAAATTTAAGTGGAGGCATTTCGGAATGAGGATACAAAACTATAAATAGTACATCCCCTTAAGCAAAGGGACCAAAGAATCTCAGAATTATGAGAAAACTGAAGCATGAAAATGTGGTTCAGTACCATGGGTTTCCTCATAAACCTGCTGAAGAGATATCATATGATCAGGCTGTAACAAAGGTGTTTTATGTATGATCTGAGCTACTGCAATTCTTAGGATGATGCAAGACTTTGGGGATAACTTGAAAGGAAAAAAGTAGAACTCTGCTTATGAAGTTCATTGATAAAAAAATTAAGAAGCACTGGGAATAGAGAGAAGCAATTTAATTTTTTCTAGGGTGAGATGGAAAGTGAGATCTGGAATAACAGAATAGGATAAAATGTGAAATGCATCACATGGAATCTGGGGAGTGATAAGAAAATATGTGAGAGAAGAAGAATACCTGTTCTTTCTTACCACAGCAAACAGAAGAAAAAAGATGAAGGAAAAGATTAATTAAAATACCAATGGTATCTAGAAGCTTTACTAAGCCTTAAATTTTTTCTGCAGTTAGAAGATTTTGCAGTTTGTTAAAGGGAGGGGAACCAGAGTGGCAGTGGTAGAAAAGCCAGGGGCTACCATTACTGCACATAACTTGTCTGGTGCTGGCTTCATCATGTGGCATGGGAAAAGATATGTCTTTCAGTTTGGAAATAAATGTTATAAATGCCAGCAGTGCTTACTAAGGTAATATTCTGTTGGTTCTATTAATGTTTAATAATGTTAAAGTCTCTTTTCATCAGGGAGGATGATACACTTTTAAGAAATACTAGAAGATAACTATGAATGTGGATAAATGAGAACTAACTCTTATCTCTTTTTTCCAATGGGACTTTTCAGAAAAAGTGATACTACTTTTTTTGTCTTTCAGCCATGGAAGAGTTAATAGTCGAGCTGCGCCTGTTTCTTGAACTTCTGGACCACGAATATCTAACTTCCACTGTCAGGGAGAAGAAGGCAGTAATAACTAACATTCTCCTGAGGATACAGTCATCAAAAGGTCAGTGCTGGGGTGTGTTTTCTCGCTTGCAGAAGGCACAGAATAGGTCTGTGCTCAGTGAAATAACTTTAAGAGCTGAAGACAAGCCCTAAATTGAAGAAAGACAGAAGGACAGGGTGAAGCCAAAGTGCAACTTTCCTGAATGCTTTCCTTTGTGTCCAGCAGTAAAATACAGCAAGAGGTACACTTAGAGTGTGCTTGGGTGCACATGGGTGAACCCAGCCAAAGAGTTATTTCCTAGGTAGAATGTTTTCACTTCTGCTGGTAGAGTGGCTGCTTCGTTTACATGGTGCCAGTAATGCTGTTTGTGAGTTTTGATGTCAGGGAGTGCTGACCACAGCACCATTACATCTGGTCAGATGCCCCAAATCCATCAAAAGGCTTGATACTGAGGTGGAGTCTGGTGCATAACTGATACAGGAGTGCCAAGCCAGAGATAGGAAATGGTTGTCAGAATGTTTGGATTGCATTTTGCAGTTAGACTCACATTCTTGTTTTCTTCCTATCTAAAACCATTTTTATTGCACAATTGCTTGTCTCCATCAAGATTACAGACCTGAGTGCAGCAAAAGTGATTCACTGTGTACAGGAACCTTTCCGCAGAGATTTAGTGAAGAACATTCCTCACTGTTTTTTCTAACAGTACCCTTACATTTTTTAGCACACTTTTCTGTATGCTTTGACATCTGGGCTCTGAGACCTGTCTCCACTACATTAGACAGAAGTACTGCCAGTGTAAACCTCCAGTTTAGATTTTTGAAAAATTTTGAGTTTGTTGAAGAAAAATACCACACTGTGAGTAGCTGTATTTCTCATGATTTGTTTGTTCTTTGGTGCTAGAAGAATATGGTCTTGCTTGATGCAGTGTTGCTCCCATTTATTAAAGAAATAGTTTTTGCCATGGGATTCAAGTCCAGGTGATCTTTAAAGTAATGATTGTCCTCTTTTCCATTTTAGCATTCTTAAAGACCTACTACTATTTCAATTTCATGCTGACAGAACAAGGCAGATACTAATTTCTCACATTGTGGGAGGAGTCTCCATGCTCCAAAAGGTCATCAAAATACACCAAACTCCCCCAATAATTTATAGGTGTGAACCTGCAATAAGAAACAGCTGTATTTTACTAGGGTTCAAAATAACCTCAGCAATGCTGAGCTGACACAGCATGTTCTTCTTGCAGTCTTTAGGACTAGATTTATAAAGAAAAACATTTGACTTTTTCTAGAAGTCAGGTGTCATTCTGTTGCCAGCTTCGAAAACATTGGGAAAGGTTGTCACATTTTTTTCTTTTGAGATTGTGGATGGTGTTCCAGGGTGAAGAACCCTCCATTTTACAGTGCTGAGTATGTTTCTGGACTCTAGAGCTCATTTATGCTGTTCAGTTGTGGAGTGATCCTTGCATTGGTTTGGCCTGAGCTGACTTGTCTCCTCCATCAGTTCCCAGGCGTGATGTGGGAGTTAGCTCTGGCAAAGACCTGCTCCAATGCACAGTTCAAAGTCACTTTGAGGGTGAGAGGCCCTAACTGTGTGATTATCAACTTCTGTGTGCCAGGGCACCTTCCTAGGTGTGTTCAGTCTATGTCTCTACATGTGGTGACCCCAGAGCCATAGCTTTCCACTCACTACTCAGCACTTACCATTTAGGTTTTAAAGCCTGTTGCAGGCTCTGTAACAAGATCCATTTAATCCAATTACAGGATCTATCCATCACCAAGATCCCTGTGAGATTCATGTATTAAGTGGTAGGGCTTTGCTCAGTGCAGTTGTTACTGGAACATTTTACTCACCTTTAGTGCCTTCCTTCAAGGAGACCAAATGTAGACATTTCAAAGAAAAGTTATAAAAGTGATTAAAGGATCCAGAAATATGCCTTCAAATTATCCAAAATGAAGTGTCATAATTAATCTATGTAGAAAAGGAATGACTGAGAAGAAGCTCCTAGACTTACACAACAGTAAGTGCAATGGATGAATGTTTCAAAGTGGAAATAAAGCACATGTTTTGAGCATTGAAGCTATGAACTAATGGAAGAACTTAGCGAGTTCTGCATGCCATTGCTGGCATCTTATCAAGATGGAATATTTTGCTAAAAGATATGCTCTAGTTCAAACTAGAGTTAAGGAAACCCTATAGTTCAGTTAAATAAGAGGTCATAGAACTATGCTTTATATGTCTGTAAACTCTAGTTTATGTAATTGAATAGGATTTAAGCCAGCATGGCCTCTAAAAAAGCATCCAGTTTCTCTCCCCAGGCTACTCATGTATTGTCTCTTCCTTTCTGCTAGCACAAACATTATTTGCTTTTTTTTGCTGGTTTAGTCCTAACCAGTGTCGCTTCCCTGGTCTGGTTCAACCTAAGGCCACACACATGCTTATGCTGGCTCAAAGTTGAGGTTGGTGCAGGGACAGGAACAAGGCAGGGAAGGAGAGGAGCTGCCTCCTTGGGAGCTCTGCCATCACATCCTGGCCTTGAGCGTTTGTGAAACTACCCAGGGAGTCATGTACTTCACTGGAGCCGACCCTGCTGCTTTTTTTATCAGTTGTAACATTCAGTACTCCCATCCCTTTGAAACTATTCATCTCTTCATTAAAATTAAAAGCAATAAAAGATGCATAAACCCACAGTGCTCTGTAACGAAGACGAGCTATCGTTTGGAGTCTGTTTTTCAAATTGTTGTTTTACTCCACCCACACAACTCCACGAGAGCTCTTGGGTTGCTGGCACAGTTTAAGAGACTTGAGGACTATGCTGAGTTCAAGCTCCTTAGTTGTATTTGCAAAAATCAACAGGGTGAATTCAACAGGATTTTTTGATTGCTGGAGAAAACCATGTAAGATCAATGGGGAATGGCAACGATGGATCTGGGGAACTGGGAACTAGCTGGCTTAGTTAGAATGTCTGGAAATGAACAATTTTGGGGTTTTTTGTGAAGGTGTGGAAATTATTGTGATGGGCTGGTTGGGTTTCAGTAAAACACTTAAAACTGAGTGAGTTCTTACTTGGGGAATTCTTTAGGAATTTTCTGCCTGGTTTTGTTCCATCTCCCTTAAATGCACACTGTGTTCTTCATCTAACATCTCTCAAGCAGAGAGAACTGAGCCAGGCAGATGTGTTCTTCAGGTTGTAGCTGCTTGGCCTCAACCTGCCCTGCATCCAAATCAGTGGTTACTCTGAATAGCTGGCAAAAACATAAACCTTATTTTTCTTCCTTAGCCTTGGCATGCCCACTGGATTGTAGGTCTGAAGAAAAAACTTGGCATTTCATTCTAAAACTCAAACTTTCTTCTAAAAAACAAAGACACAAAGAGTTTATTTTGGACAAAGAACTGTTGCTGGATTTAGTCATTTAATGTGACTGTCAACATTGTCTGTTTTCCTTAACAGGACCTGATGCCCTAAACCTGTAGTACTCCTTTTGCAGTGTAAGTTGGTAGAAGAAATTAAATGTTAGAGCAGGTTCTTGTTTAAACACACACACACATGAAAACTGGGGGAAAATTAATTTTACAGAGTCAATATTATTCACCTGGAATATTTTGGAGTTTTTTTCAGTAAAAATCCCTTTATGTATGACTTCTGGTTGTTGTGGAAAGCATGGGAGACTTGGATATGGATGGCAGTCATGATATGGACTCATCACTCATGCTATGTAAAGAGCAACGAGTGAAAGTTATACTGGAAAAAAAAGAAAAAAGAAATGTTTCCCAAGACTAATCACTCTCTTGATTTGTAGGAAGAAAGAAGAATCTGTGGTCTTTAGAGACAGTTTAATATATTAGTGTTGCTTTTCAACCCATGACTTCACAGCCAGTGGGACTGGGATATTATGACAAGAAATGTTTCATCATTGATTACATTTTTGAGAATTACATGATCTCAACTGAAAGGCATCCATTTGACTATGTAAATATATTTTTTAAAAACACAGCTAAACACTAGGAACTAAATTCAGTCTAGGGTTAAGCAGGGTACAATCCATGGACTGAATTTTTGCCAGAACATTGAGGAGATGTACCCTAATTTTCATCTGATATTTAGAGGAATAAATAGTATCCTGTTTTGATGGAGAGAGTTCAACTGGGATTTAAATTACTGTGCCAAAAACACAGAGTGAGTTGGTCCTTCCTCTTTTCTCCTGTGGGGGAGATGCAGCAATGACACAAAAGACTCTCAAAGCAGCTTTTACATTAATGCTTTTCCCCTTCCAAATTCACCTGGAAAACTACAAGGTTATTAAAATAAAAAAAATAATGAGGGGGAAATGGTGGGAAAATATGCTCAGTGTGCATTTCTGTTAATGGTGGATTGGCTGGGGCAGTGTGCCTCAGCAGTGCTCCAGGCTGGGGTGTCACAGCATCCTGCACCCCTGGCACTTAGGCTCACACCACAGCTCCATGGTCACAGGTGCTGGTGGCAGCAGGGAGCCCAGGGAACATGGGCACTGTGGGCTTGCCCAGGGAGCTCTCACCATCACTTCCAGAAAAAGCAGGCAGGCAGGGGCTCCTCTTCTACCCTCTTCTCCATTGTTTGGCATGAAAGATGGTTTGGAGCTCGTTTCTGCATGATGGCCTTGCCCATCCAAAATGTGCCACAGGAACAACTGTTGGTCATCTCCATTGAAAGGAAGCAGCCAGTTACATACTGCCCACAGGCTGTGTTTTAGTCACTGTATGGTGCCACTGGGATGTTTTCAAATGTGGTATATTCCCCAAATAAATGTTTTTATCTGGCAGGCACCTGGCAGCGTGTTTTGAATGTTGTTCAAGTCTTTTGAGTTTGAGATGGATGGGCAGTTCAGAGTGATTTCCTGTAATTTTTTTCAGTGTCTGGTATTTGTTGATCCAAACAGCATATATGTCATTATCATATAGAGCAAGTATGTGTTTGTTCTGCTTGATTAAATTCCTGAATTCCCAGCATTCTTCCAGTCCTGCCTCAGTAACTGCATTTGGGAGGTGGGCTGTGATCAGAACTGCATGCCAGATTTCAGTGTGTGACAGTCAGACATGGGATCCACATGTGGAAAAAATATCCCATTTGCATTCACCAAGGTATTAAGTGATGTTTGTTGCTCTTCCACAGGTTTAGAAATAAAAGAACATGTCCAGAAGCAAGAAGTTGCTAACAGTTTGCCAGCACCTCCTCAAATGCCTCTGCCAGAAATACCTCAGCAGTGGCTGGTGAGTGTTATCTTTAATTATATAAATATATACAAGAGAGAATGTATTTATGGTAAGTTCTAACAGAAATGGTTACAAGGGAAAAGAGCCTGCAGGTCTAGGGAAATCATTATTCCTCTCACCTCTGCTTTGGTTGAGGGAATTTGGTTCAGCTTGCAGAAGAAACATCAAAAAATTCCGTGTGGTGAAATAAGCCCGGGAATAGGTCACCTGCAAAGGCTGTGGAGTGGCAATCCTTGGAGATTTTCAAAATTCAGACAAAATTCTGAGCAGCATAGCATTAATTTGAAAGGTTGACCTGTCCAGTGTTGGAGGTTGGCCTGGCCAAGCCTACAGGTCCCAGACTGTTTCTTACACTTTTTTCAGTAATATTTCCTGGAGCAAGCCTAAGGAGAAGACTCCTTTGAGTAGCTGAAAAATGAAGTGCAGAGTTTTAAAATGAAGGAAGAATACTTTATACTTTTTGAATCAAGTCTTTAGTGCCTTTCCTGCCCAGTCTCTGGGTAGGAAATTCTCTTCAGATCAAGCAGATGCACTTACTCTTAGAGGTGTTTATAGCAAAGTATACTGATTGAGATCTGTAATTCAATCCTCCAGTTGGGAGCAGCTGTCTTGTTATGGAAAAAAAAACTGTAAACAAGTTTCAGTGCTTCTCTCATACTGACCTTACAGTAGATATGATGAAGAAAACATTTTCAACATTTTTGTAGAGAAGTGTAAGCATAAGCATGCCGTGGTTTATCCTGTTGAAGGTTGAACTGATAAAGTATCCATCTCTTCATTCTTGTGTGGAAATTTTTGTGCACAATGATAAGGACCATCCATGGAGACCCAGATTCATTGAATCAGGAAGGACAGATGCAGCTCATAGGGTCAGAGTAACTGGATGTTCTGCCTCATTTTAGTATATTATTTTGTTATCACATTTATGCTTGGTCCTGGGGGAAATGTAAGCCAATAGCATCTTATGAACATAAGAACTAATTTATCAAATTGAACTCCTGGCCAACCTTTTTTGTTAAATGCTATGGACTGCAGAAAAAAGTAAAAAAAACCACAACAAATATATATTGTATGGAATACCTAATTTTACTTTCTCTCTAAGCAATGCCAGCTTTAAGTTTGTGACTGTAAATTAATTATGCATATATTTAATGGATGCAAAAGAACTCTTATTAATATGTAGTGAAACTTAGAGAATCCATTTCACGGTTAACAGTGCCAGAAACTGATTATTTTTATTTAATTCAAAATACATACAGCATAAATTAGAAGGGAAAGGGTTCAGAAGAGGCTGGAAAATTATGCAAAATGCATTTGCCTTTGAAATGTAGACTTCAGGTACCACCTTCATAAACTGAAACCAAATTCTTTTATATTTGTGTGGGTTCAATTTGGCTCTGAAGATTCAAGTTGTTTTCCTTAGGACTACTCATCTCCTTTTCCTTTCTCATACACTAATGTGTAAATTCCCCTAAAGTTGGTACAGCTGCAGCAAGTTAAACGGTGTGAAGTATGAATTAGGTCCAGAAGATCAGCACTGATTTTTGCAGTTAGTTATTGGATTTTTTAGTAACAAAAATATTTCTCTGAGATACTGTGGGAATTACTATGGAAGTTGACACAGTAAGAGCTGGCTGGTCTTTGGTGTGGTCTTCCCATGCTGAGCCTGGCAAAGTGGAGTTTGAACATGGCCCTCCCTTGTGATCTGCCTGTAACACTGCAGATGTTTTCACCTCAGTGAATTCATTAAGTTTTTCCATAGTGTTAGAAGCTGATTTTTGCCAGTGTTCCTGCATTCTGTTGTTGCTGTCAGGCAGTGGTGTGTTTCACCTCCCTTTCTGGTGTCAGTGCCACTCTAAGATGAGCCAGGAGATGTCCCAAGACTCTCAATGTCTTGCAATATCCAAATGCAGGTTACGAGTGGAGATATTTTAATATGGTAGCACATTGTAATTTGTGAAAAAGATGACAGACTATTGCTGTCCTGCAGAAGACCAGGAGGAATCAGAAGGGAAAGACAAAACCATCAGCTTTTTGTCCTTTGGACACTATGGTAAGCTCAGACCCCCATCTGACTTTGAATTCTCCTGAAGTCACACTGATATGATGGAATTGATCATTAGCTGTTTCTTGGAAACCTTTCACTATAAGATGTCTCTTTGTTAGACCCTTGTCAGTATTACTGATTCATTCAGACACTGTCATATTGTCTTTCTTGTCATACACAGGACGTTAGTGGCCAGGATCTAATTCTCCCATCCATTGCTGCTCTTGTGTGGTGATTTTCAATCCACCCTGTATCAGTGGAGTCCTAAAAATTTGTAGCTGATGCCAGTCTCTATGAAAACTGTGCATAATCACAGTGTTATAAATACTGAGCTACCTTTCCTAGCCTCTTCTCATGGACTGTGGGACATAGACTGTGTTTTCATAGCTGAGTGGAAAAAAATTCCTTGGGCCCACCAGAGGCTGGAATGTCCAGCTGCTGGTTGCCCTTCTTCACATGGCAAGTTGGAAGTCATTCTGTATGGCACCTCTTTTTGACAGCTATTCAGGACAGAAGGTTTTTTCCACTTGCTTAGTAACATCTAGTGATTGTCTCAGCCTCCAGTGAAAACACATTGTGCTGATGGAGCATAGGAATTTACTAAAAGTGGGAATCAATAACTTCAAATAAACTATACACTGTTTTAAAATCTCTGGGTTTAGCCCATCAGTTATAGAATGTGATGAAAATTAAAGGTTCATTTACACCGCTGTTTCTCTTTATGTCACTCAAGGATTTCTGCATTCAAAAATGTTTAGTCTGAATTGGTGTTTAAGTTTCTACTTATATAAAGATGTGTGGGTGGGAAGGAATTCAATACTCCTTAAAGTAGTGCCAGGAGCCAGAATTATGTGTGGGCAGGTGCTGTGCAAGGTTTCCTTTGTAAATCTGTAAATAGACCTGCATATTTGCTCAGGCCAAATCTATCGGTTTTGTTATTCATCAGCCCATGAACAAAGAGTATAAAATTCATTTTATTAAGAGACAGACTGTTAACAGTTTAAACAAAGTCTCCAGTTATTAAAACACATTAGAGCCTGGAGAGTTTTCCTAGACTCAGTGGGCTTTGAAGGGACAAAGTTGAGGGACAAAGTTGGGCCTTAGGTATACTCGAATTAAGAAAATCACTAACCACACAATTTTTTTAGTAATTCTCTTTTGTATGCATTTCCTTGGCTACATCTGGTCCAGCCGACTTTCTGTCAGGTGTAGAAAGCCCTAATTCCCTCTTGATTTAATCAGCTAAAGTGTGTGCAGCTCTTCTGGGTATCAGGTGAAGTAAATGCTGCAGATAAAGGACGTGAAGCTTAAGGGCAGCACCGAGTCCCTCTACAGAGCTGAGTCTCCACTTGCCTGGTGCGTGGCTCTTGAGGTTGTCAGCAGGGATGCAGTGCCAGCAGGGATGCAGTGCCAGCAGCTCTGAGCCTTTGTTTGGGCCAGCTGCAGAGCAGGGGGTCACTGTGTTGGAGATGGGCTCCTGTCTGTTCTCCCTGAACCTGCTCCCTGCCAGGGCTTGTCTTCAGCCTGCCTCATCCACCTCTACACCAGCAGCTGCTTCTGTGGCTCTCCCCTGCTCTTGACAGGCACGAGGCAGTGCTCAGGGATGGCTTTGGAGGAATAACAGAGCCAAGGCTCTGTGCATGCTCCAAAGTGCTGCTGGTGGTTTAGCACCTGGGATCCCATCATTGCACTATTATCACCAGGTTGCCTTGAAGCACATTTTCCACTGAGGCAGCAGGATAAGATCCAGTGTGTCCCACTGCTCAGATGCCTGAGGATTAATGGCATAAATTATCCTCAGCATGACAGTGACAGAATACTTCCAGCCTCTCAGCATTTGGTTGTCATATTACATCTGACAGTAGGTGATTTCATTGCACTGTGCTGTCCAACAAAATCAAACACTAACAGCACTCTTAGCTATTTTGCATGGTTTTCATGGTGAAATCGAGTGTATGTTTTGTTTTTCTTGGAATATTGACAATTTAATAATTATTTAACTGCAACAAATGTTCAGCATCATTCCAGAACCCTGCAGATATGAATCAAAAGAATGGGTCATCTTCCTCCAACCCATTCCTGCACAATACACAGTCACTCTGTAGGGGTGCTTCATATAAATGGGTTTCCTATTGAGAAATGATTTGACAGCCTCCCTTTATCTGGCTGCCTGGCAGGTAACTCTTAGATATTTATTAGAAAATGCTGGAAAGAGACAGTGTCCTTGGAGAAGAAAAATCACCTGGAAATCAAAAGGTGATATATCACCAATTATATTAGTCATTCTTTGCAACCAAAAAAGTGCCAGTTTTTGTACTTCTTCTAAAGTGTGCCTTGAAAAAAGTGCCATAACAGAAGCAAGGGGTCCATGTGTCAGGTGGATCCTTGGGAGTCTGTTTCATCTGCCTTTTTCTTCTTACACTGAAGAACAGCTGTTATTCTCTGTTCCTCTTAAAGATGATCTTAAGACAGTGTTAATTTTCAGATTCTTTCCTTAAAGAAGAGTCAAAAGCCACAAAAAAAATTAACAAATATTCCTTTGTTTCATTCAGAGCTGGCTATACCTTCAGCTTGAACAGGTCTGAGCAAGTTCTTCCATAATGCAGGAACAAGTAAAGAGGCCTTTTTTAAATTATCAGTGCAGTTACTCTTACTGCAGGCAATGATAAAATATTAACCCTTTCAGAAACCTAACAAAATTTATTTACTAGCATTTAGATTTCTTTAACCCACTATTTCAATTTTAAAGTTGTTCCACTATCCCAGTGTTCATTGGCATCTTTGTGTGTTTAAGTAGGTCACTTTCCTTTCACCATGGTACATGTGCTTCAGATGTCCTTTGTAATCCAAATCATACTCCTCTCAGGTTTCATTTCATTCCTCTGTGTATAAGAAATGTGTGTATCTGTGGGTTTCATTCTGAGCTATAGTTTAATGCTAGTGAGCAATACAAGTATTTCTCCTGAGCTCCTGCTGTAAGGATCATGTACTTTGATCATAAGTGACCAGAACAGCAATCTTCTGGACACAGAACCATTTACATTGGAAAAGACCCTTCAGATCACTGAGCCCAACTGTTTGCCCAAAGCTACCACTAAATCATGTCCCCATGTGCCACATCTACATGACTTTAAATAGCTCCAACAGTGGTGGCTTCACTACTTCCCTGGGCAGCCTGTTTCAGTGCTTGACACCCTTCTAACATCTGAACCTCCCCTGGCTTGAGACTGTCACATTTGTTCTGTTCATTGTTACTTGAGAGAAGAGAGTGACCCCACCTGGCTACAGCCTCCTTTCAGGTGGGGGATGGGGTCCCTCCTGAGCCTCCTTCTCTCCAGGCTTAACATCCCCACCTCCCTCAATCTCTAAGACTTGTGTTCTAGACCCTTTACCAGCTCTGCTGCCCTTCTCTGGACTCACTCCAGCACCTGTGTCTTTCTTGTTGTGAGCAGCCCAAAAGGATTTGAGGTGTGACCTCACCAGTGGTGAGTACAGGGTGACAGTCACTGCCCTGGTCCTGCTGGCCACACTATTGCTGATCCAGGCCAGGTGCCATTGGCATTCTTGGCCACCTGGGCACACTGGGATTGTGGATTATTATATGTGATGGCATAAGGAATAAGGATGAAGAAATGTGTACCACCTCTTTTCTGTGTTAGCAATGTCTTGCAGGACACTCTAGTTGCCATTCCCATTTTCCATGGTTGAGGTTGGTGAATTTCTGTTGATTTATTTCACGTTTGCAAATGGTGCCACAGAAAAGTTTTACTTAGTGCAATTACCTTCTCAACTAATTTATAGTATACCATTATAGCAATACACATCACCATATTTCAAAACTTTCCTCATATGTAAGCTGCCAGAATGAGCTGCACTCAGCTGCCTTTAAGTGGAATTTGCATTTAAACTGTATGAGTTAGAGTTGAACTTTTTACCAAGTTCTTTATTGATCATTGTAAAACTATTTGCCCTTTTGTCTTTTTTAACTAGATACTGATGATCTTCGACCTTCTTATAAGAAAATCATTAAAATTACTTTTAAGAAATTTATTAAATTACTGGAAAATTATTAAAATTACTTATAAGAAATTTATTAAACAGATCTCATAGGATATTGTCCCACCATTTACTGTAGCATGCTTGCACTTCTGACCTCAGGTTTTTAATTTCTTGTTTCCATGCTGTACCTGTCCATATAATGCCCTCCCTGTGTTGAGAGTTAGGGATCAGATTTTTTGCTTTCCTGATCTGCTCATTAATGTTCTGTGCACAAATACATGGGGAAGGAATTAGGGCAGTAAGCACCAAGTCTCCTCTTGTTTTAATTTGATGCAGTGCTCAAGCCCTTAGACAATATTGTTCCAGTGGAAATGGCATTGCCTACACTTTAATCACTGAACTGCCTTGTCCTCACTGCCATGTCACACACTTGGATGAGTTTATTAACTCCTGCAAGAGAAAGGTGATGGTGTTTTTTTCTGGGAAATAGAGACACTTCTTTGATCACAGTCACAGTAAACAACTCTGACTGAGAGCCCCATGCTGCTTAAAATTTAGATTAATCTTTCTCATGTAATATGTATGAAAGTGTTCCCTAGCATTAATTAAAGCCCATTTCATTTCTTGGTATACACAGACCCTTTGCTTGACATGAGTCAAGTCTGTTGTTTTGTCTGAGTGATAGCTGTGTAATAATCTTTTATTATAAATTATAAATGATACAGAAATACCTTGTTTTTGTTTCTGGCTCATTTCCTTTCTCTTTTAATTATTTTGTTAGATCTTATGTTCCTTCCATTGAGTCTGGTGTTTATTTTCATCTCAGTCTTCCACAGAGTTTGGGTGTAACTCTTTCCATTTATCTGTCCTTTCAGTGGTGCGTTCCATGCTCCAGTCTTTTTGTTTTTATTTACTATCTGAAATGTAATTACATACAGCAGTAAGAACTGTGTCTGAACACAGACTGACAGTGCCATCAGAGGTGCAGGAACCTTGGTTTTCTACTTGGTCAATATATTGTGTTCTGTTACTATTACACTTGGTCCTCTTCATTGCCATCTTTGCCTTCCTGTTTCTTAGGTGAAAGGGTTATTCAGGTACCTGAGCAGAAGTGTTGTATCTCATGAAATGGTAACTCAGCTCCTGGTGAGGTAGATGTGTAAATGTTCTCCAGACAATCTTCAGATCACACTGTGGAGCCATAGGACGCCCTGATTCACTCTTTAACGTGAGCAAGTCTGCTCAGATCTCTTTCCCATCACCAGGCTGTGCCTTCTGAGGCTGTGCTGTGTTTGTAGTCACTGTACATACTAAGCACTTTCCAGTGGTTCCTCTAATTAGGCGTTCACCCCCAGTCAGCAGACACGCTCTCAGGCTGTGTCAGATGTTCCTCCACTCCCTGGAGGACAGGGTGCCAAGTGTGTGCCTTCTCTTCTTAACCTTAAGCCTGCTCAAGTCCCTGTTCAGGGTCACCCCTAAGGAGAAGCTCCGCTTGAGCTGACACTCATCCTCTGCCTGGTGATACTTCCACTGCTTTGCCCCTTGCCCTCATCTGTTCAGCACTGCAGGAGCTGTGGGTGACCTGCTCTGCTATTCGTGGGATTCATATTGCTGGGCCTCCCAGCATGTCAAACTCTGGTTGTTGATCTTTCAGGGAATTCCTTTTGTTTTTTGCCTGGTAGCGCTGGCATTGTAGAGGTGTGTGCTGTAATTGCATGGGCAATCAGAGATAATTGGGTGGGACTACACCAACAGCCCATCGTGTGGCCCTGTTAGCCCCTTCTGGTGGGACTGACAGGGTTATTCCATTCCAAAAACTCGAGTTTTGTAGCTGTCTGGCTGGTTTTGCTGTCTTTTGTGCTCAGAAGCTGGATAGGTAAGTTGTTAAACTTCCTTCACATTATTTGGCTCCTGGTTTTGTGGGCTCCAGCTGCCAAGCTCAGAAATAATAACCTTAGAATACGAAGCAGAGATCAAATGAAGAATATTTCTCAGCTTTTCCTTGTGTATACTCAGGCTAATATTGCACAGCTTAATATGATCTTAATGTCCCACAAAGTCAGCAGTTTTCATATGAATAAATCCAAGGTCCTCAACTGCTGGTAATAAATAGTGATTTCTCTTTAGCACATTTTCGAATTTATTTAAGGGCTGTCATACCAAGTCATGGCAAGTACTAATACCCAGTTTCCAGCCCTTACAGTTTTACAAAAAAAAGCCCAATTAAAACGTATGCTCAGTAATTTTGTGAATTGTATTTTACTCAGTTTGTTGGTTCATCTTGCTTCCTGGACATCCATTTTTTCTCATGTGGAGTTTGGGTTCATAGATGTGTGTGTACTCTCCATCCCCCATCCAGGCTGAAGATGCAGTAGGGCTGTGCAGAGGTCAGGTCTAAGCTTGCTCCAGAGCAAATGACTTGGCCCATGTCAAAGTTTCCTCTTGACAGCCCAGGTTTGCCTGCTGGCTCCTGAGCAGCTTTCTTAGCCATCCCCAGTGTGTGACCCCATTTCTGCTCTGGTGTTGCTGCCTTCAGCACAGGGGGTTTTGTACCAGCTGCATCATCTGGCTCTGAGTCCAGCTGGATCCAAACTGGGGTTGATGTAATAACACACATGCAAGTGTGGCACTTGAGCTGCTGGCAGTGTCTGTCAGGTTACTGACAGACTCTGCTTTGCACTGGAAATCTCCACATCCTAAATCATTGCATAAAGGAAGAGATTTCTTTCTGTTTTCTACAGAGTGTAAGTCTTCATTGGGGTATAAAGAGGTTTTATATCCTCAGGCCTCTATACATTGACACTTTCCTTTGTGTTTCAGGTTGTTTGCCTTCTTGTCCCCAGATTATCAGATAGACCATCCTTAAAATAAAAGTTACTGTTTATCTTGCTCAGGACTCAGACAGAAAGGGGAAATAAAGTAGCTAAGGATACTTTAGATACTTTTAAAACACTTTTTAGATACTTTTAAGATATTTTAAAGATACTTTTTATACTAAATATATGGTATAGGGTGTTCTTCTTAGGTTAAAGGAAGAAAGAATTTATTTGTGGTCTGTGGGATACAGGTGGGCAGCTGGAGGGGAAGATCATAATACACCATTAAATTAAAATGTCCATGTATGTATGTTTCAGAGTCCAGTAGAATAACAATTTTTGCCATTTTGTTTCTTTCTCTTAACAGTCAATCCTGTAAACTGGAATTGGGCATCCCATGCACAATCCAGTCTCTAATCTCATCAGAGATCTCAACTCTGTACTGTAATGACCACCTCATCTGCTTCTTGGTTTCAATTAAAGCATCTCTCAGCTGGTTTCAACCCCAGGACCTAACATAAGTCTTCATCAGTACTGTTTCATTATTGCTGTTATTATTCTGAATAACAACATAGTACATCTCTGTCCCTTTTCCCACAAGGAGATAAAAGTAATGTCAATTTCTTTTCTCAGTTCTTATTCCTGTGACTTAGAGAGGTGCTCATCTTGAGAGGCAACATTCTCTAGGTTTCTTCTCTGTTGCCTGTCATTAAAACAAGACAAAAACAAAACAAAAAAGGAAAAAAGAGAGAAATTCATGCTAATGCCTTCCTTGCAGGTTGCCAGGTTTTTCCTCCTGATGCCACTCAAGCTACACGTGTTCTAGTGTTCTTTTAGATTTAATCTTTTTACAGAATATGTAAATAATTTTGTGGGAGTTTATGGCCTTTTGTTGAAAAGTTATTGAATAAAGACTTAATTCATAATTCATAGCTTCATCAAAATCCTTCCAGTAAAAATTGCTGAGTGGAAAGAACGAAACAATACAACTAGCAATAGTAAAAACATTAAAGAATGACAGATATTAGTAACTAATACCAGAATGCACACATCTATGTTTTTCTGTATCTTGGTGGTCAAACTTGTATACTCCATAGCTGCCAAAAGATGTAGTTGTTTATGGTACAGATTTGAATGAGATAGTTTTATTTTTATTTAGTCAATTGCAGTTTTTTTAAACATTAAAGCAGCTATGCTTTTATCAGAAAGTACTTAATGTTGGATGTTTCTCTTTCTGCCTTTAAAAAATTTTTTTTTTTTATAATTGTTTTCAACTTCGTTATGGCAAGCACTGCAAAATGCATTTCAGAGAGGAGGGCCCAGTTAATTCAGCAATGGATTCCATCTGTGTTGACGTTGGCTGCACAGCCCAGCCCGCCCCAGCTGTGTGAAGTAACTGGTGCTCCAGCAGGGTCGAAATCAGACAAGCACCATTTGTGTTTCATTTCCTTTTTTCTTTCTTTCTGAATAACATTTTGTATAAAAACAAGGATTTTTTTTTCTCCTGATCTTTATTGGAATCTCTCATTTGTCCCCGGATAAAATGCAGTTTTGAAACCTCAGTGCTGTGTCAAGTCAAAATTGGAATGACTCAGGACACCTATTTCCTGGGAGAATGAAGTTCAATAATGATAGGAATTTCATATATTGTATATGCCTGATGGAAAAAAATGTTTTAAGGCAAGACCAAGAAATTAAGACCAAGAAATTAATTTGTCTAATGAAAAAGGTGGTGTGAATCTATACTGCCCCAGGAACAAACTGTGACCCCAACTAATGAAAACAAGGTTCTACCCACTTGTATGAAGGGGAAAAACACCAACTCTCTGGGGGCAGTTCCTCCTCTTGTGTCTAGCACTTCACACAGAGGTGATATGTGTAGAGCAATTCATAATTGCTGTCAAATTTCCAACAGTAACAAACATATAATAATTTTTAATGTCCCTTATGCCTGTTGTGCAGCAGCAGCTAACCTTGAAAGACTCATTTATTTTGTCATGATGTGCAGGTTGTCGATTTTTTTTCAGCAAAGTTACAGGGTCACTACACTAAAAGCCATATTTTTTCTTTATTTTGCTCCTTTGCTAGACAATTTCTCTAGCAAAGCTGAGGTCTGTGAGGAAATCTCATTTGGTTCACATTGTAGGTAACAGTAATTGCCAACTGTAATTTGTAATTGATTGTGACATAAGAAGTTGGCTGTATCATTTGATAATAGAAGTACTATTAGTGTAAATTTCAATCTCACCAGGAATTTCTGTGCTCAGTGATGAATCAGTTCATTGTTCATGAAAAAGTTTCTGGTTTTACTTGGTAAAGGTAAAGTCAATGCTGGGTGAGCTGAAGGGCAGGGTTAGTCACTAGCTCCTTGCCTTCCTGCACACTGGGAGTGCACAAGCTCTTACCTGCAAGGTGGAATAACCTACTTGATACAAATTTAACTACACAGCACTCTGAGGGTGGGACTCATCTTAGTGATGGTGTTAAGAATCAGGTGACTGGCATAGGTGTGTAATCAGCAGTGAGATTTGGAGATGTCTAGCTTTGAAATATTCAAAGATGAATCCAGCCCTGAAAGTGCCCACAGAAGTAATTTCAGTGCAGTTAATGAAAAGCTCCTCCCAGGTAACTTCAGGTCTGCAGCAGAAGGGAGCATAGTCCCTGTGGCCTCATCTGTGTGATGTGGAAGGAGGCTCTGCTAGACTGGTCAGCCCACCTGAGTCCAAAAGTGTCTGTGTCTGACCAGTTTCTCACTTCAGTATCTCCATTCATTCACTTTACACTGCATCAGTCCAGTACAGACCAGCACCACTGCATCTCTGTCAAAACATGAAGAAAAAAAAAAAAATTAAAAAAAGAAGCGCGTATTGAAAAAGTGTTACTGCAGAAATGCGACTCTGCTGGCAAGTTACATTTCTGTAATCATGCAGTAAACTATTGGTGCTGAGAAAAGACTTCAGTATTTTCTCTAACACATAAATATGAAACTAAAAACCTGTGGCAAATATGAATGGGTTCCATAAAATACAGTTGTTTTGGTACTTGTTAAGGAAATAGAACAGTAAAGTCATATGGAAGAAGTCACAGAGTACTAAATTTACTTTGTTGTTATATCAACATACCAACAGTTGGTCAGTTTTAAATTTAAAACAGGTTTGATATTTAAAAGAAGCATTTTAGAATTTGACTTAATATTTGACATCTTTAGTTTATCATGTAATAGTTTCTTGATGTTTCAAACTTTTGTTTGTGGCTCATTTTTCACTATGTAAAAATCACATTATAAACATTAATATGCTTATTAAGAATTGATTAGCCATTGAAAAAACACATATCATGAAAATATGGTTAAATTTTCTGTCCTTAGTCTCTGCCAGGCTATTTAACTTTTCTGAAGTGTCCAACCAAAGTGCTGTTTGCTACTGTAACGTGAATTATTTTGTGTGTAAAACACTAATAAATAAGCCTTAACACTGCAAAGTAGTCTATATATAGAAATCTTTTTCTTACATAGACCCATTAGATTTCCAGTTCTTAAATGGAAAAGTATATATTTTCAGCATTTTTACACTTAATGCTGTTGAAGAGAAAAATTCTTTTAATGTAGCTGTTATACTGATTTTGATCCTTAGCAATGGCAAGTAGGATTCTACAGTGTTTATCATCTCCAAAGGACTCAGTTGGAGGATGTGCAACAAGATTTTGTTTCCATATGTTTTCTTAAAGGTCTGGGTGATAATGATAGATTTAAAAATGCATCAGTATGTTATGAAGCATAATTATGTTTCTTTACTGCTTCAAGTCTCAACCTTTAATTATTATTGTTTAATAATAACAACATATGAGGAACTTGAGATTTGGATTTGCTTCTCATCTAAAAGATACTACCTTGCAGGACATTTAATTGAGCCCTCCAGAGCCTTGCTTTTAGAGAGCTGACATAAGAAATAGTCACAAGAGCAGGGTTTATGAAGCTGGTTGCATTGGCACTGATCACAAGCAGATGTTCTGTCCATGTTTAATTGAACACCTTGTTGGTCTGTATTCACTTTTTCCATTTTGTTCATTTAGCCACCAGACAATGGGCCTCCACCACTGCCAACATCCTCCCTTCCTGAAGGCTATTATGAAGAGGCAGTGCCACTTAGTCCTGGGAAGGCTCCTGAGTACATCACTTCCAGTGAGTAAGATATTGCCAGGCAGCTTCTGAGCAATTGGTAATTCCAGTGTCCTTCAGCATTTTTTAGTCTTTGAGAACTCCATCTCTGTGGTGATGTGTCATAAGTGTTGCTTTGACAGTTTGGGTCAGTCCTGGTTATCCTCACTGGCCATGCATTGGATTGGTTTGCAGAACTGTTTTGGTGTGCTCAAACCAGGCTCCTTTTACAGAAAACTTAAACTTGGTGCTCAGTGGGAAGCACATAAACAGGTCTCAGCAGCTATTGGAGACAGAAAGTCCAAATTAGCCATTGACCTTTTAGACTGCTCTGAACCACAGACAATGGGGGCATTGGACCAGGAGTCCAGAGTTAAATATTGCCCAGAGTAAACCCCTCTAAACTGATCACACTGTGAATGGGGGGGTCTCAGAATCTGGTACTGACCTGCACATCTGCCTGCTGTGCCTCTGCTGCACTGAACTGCTTGCTAAAATAGATAAATAGAAGGGGGAAAAAAAAAGGAATTATTGGAAAGATGTGATTTGCAGCATTTCTGATCACGCATTGTGGAAAGGGATGAACTGGTCACAGCAGCTCCCACAAGCCATGTGTGATGCCCATGACAGCACTTCTGTGACCACTCATTCAGGGCAGTAGGCAGAGGGCTGCCTCTGGCTGTCTACCAGAATGTCCTTCTGCAACACCCAAATGTTCTTTGTCACACCCAAATACTTCCCCAAAGACCTGTGCACTTCAGTGGAGCTGTGCTGGGAGCACCCTGATGGAACACTGAAATGACTGCTCTGACCTTTACACAGGGTCAGACAACAGCATTTATGTACCATCTTTTTGCTGCTTTTTTATTGGCTGGGGTAATTTATTACTTGTGTAGGGCTGATTTATCACTAATCATTATTTTCTATGGTCCAAAGATTAAAGGCATATCTTCCTTTATTTTATAGCCATTTTAATTATTTTAAATTATCTCTCTGTTCTTAAAATATGCATAGGAGTCACCCTAAAACTAAAAATACCATTCATCTGAGCACTGCACAAACTGATGTAATCTAGCAGTTTTTAATTAACCTGAGAAATTCAAGGTAAGAAAGAGTATCATGTACTGGAAAACCAGATGAAAGAACATATGGACTTAGAAGAGCAGCAGGATCACTCTTTGTTTCCTCCCTCAAAATGCTGCAGGGTGGTCCTGCTACACCCTGGAACCCAGTGAGATTCTGACTTGGGTTTTGTCTTTAAACAAGAGCCATGCTCAGGCAGAAAAAAGTTAATAGTGCAAATATTAATAGCACTGCTAAAAAACCTAGGGAAAAACAAGACAAAGTATGAAGCTGATTTCTTACTGTACTTGAGCATTTAAATGCATTTTTAAAAATAATGAATTAATTAATAATCCCATAGTTTAAGTATATGTGTGTGTGTGTATATATATATATATATATATATACACATCCAGACATTTAAAGCTCTGTTAGTGTGAATTAGCATCTCGCTTGGTGAGGTTTTGTTGTACTTTCTTATGTTCTGAACTTTATCATATCTCACAAATTGTGTTAAAAGAACTCCTCTCTTAACTGGTAATGAAGTTGCTTTTAAATTCAGTGTGCAATTAGTAATACATCTTCGCTCATGTGAAACATCCACTAAATCCTGTGGTGTGGTGATTAATATCAGCTAAAAGTGTATTAAAAGATATAACCTTAGCTGACTGGAGTATTTTAGATGGAAAAGACAGTAGAAAAAAGTGCCTGAAGTAGAAGAAGTGCAGGAATGCATCTATTGAGATAGATAAAATTGTTTAATGTAAATATCCTATGAAATATTTTTGTAATGTCATTAATAGCAAGGAGACTTACATACCATGTGTCTTACCTGTAAAAAAGCATTGAAGAAAAATTGCACGTGGTCATGAACATGGTCATGAAAATGGAATATCCATAACTTTCCCACTATTGCAAATAATTTGTCCACTGTGATTTTCTCCCCATAACAGTGGGAAATTTTTGTGAACATGAAGGTGAAGAGCCAATGTCTAAAGAAGTCAGATTAAGGAGAAAGTGCAAAATATGCCAAACCTGGTAGATCAGCAGAGTCACGAACGTGTTGTATCAGTGCATCCTTACCCTCTGAGACTTTAACAGTCATTTAATAAATGCATTTAATAAATGCACTTTGTTTTGGAGAGGGACACATTTTTCTCCACTTGCTGGTTTGTGTCTCAGAGCCTGGAAACCTTGTTTTGGATGTGATGGAGCAGTTTGGAGAGCAAGCAGTAGAGGCAGGATGTGGTGAAGAGGAGCCAAGTTTCATCAGGGTTGATATGAGCACTTCAGGCTGAGCATCCTTCCTGATGTGAGTCACACAAGGAGTTCTTCATCTGGCCAAGAGTCCCACAAACTGAGAAGGGAGACAGGAGGAGTGTTTAATGGGCAGGATATGGCAACAGGTCCCCAAAGATCCCATTAGCCTGGGTCAGGATGAGAGTCTCCGAAGCTCCTGTTGGCTTTCAGCCTCCTGGAAACAGAGATTTGGATAAAACTGCAGCTGCAGTGCCAGCAGAGTCCCTGTGCTGAGCATACAGCTTATGGCTAGCAGGAAATCTGCACTTGGAATGCTTGCAGGCCGCAGAGGAAATACCTGTAGGGTGTTAAACATGCAGAATTTCAGTTTCTCCTGTGAAGTCCCAATCAGCACTTTCCACACTTATTTTTTTTCTGGAAACTACTAGAACTTGCTGTAAAAAAATAAATAATAGACTTCAATGTTGTGAGGGAAAACTAATGATTTAACCAAGTAAATTTGCTAATTTGTTGCATGGGGCTTATAATGAGAAGAAAATCAACTTTTCTGTATAGGGCAAAGAGATGACCTGTAATTTTATCGAAGGTGAAACATTCTTTACTCCAATATGAGAAAGTTAAATCATGTTCTCAGCAGGGAAGAAAAACAGTGTGTTGAAACAGATTCAATTTTTTCATCCTTTTGATTGATGCGCTTAGAAGTGTGATAAAAAAGTGTCATGCAAACTTCCCATCTTCAGAGTGCAGAAAAATGACCTAGCTCCACTCTCTTGGGAAGAATATGCTTGAAGATTGTCCTTCCTGTACAGTAAAGTTTCAAATTCATCCGATAAAATTTAACCCCCAGATATTCTTGCATTCAAAATATAGTTTCTTAATGGAAAAATCTCATTAGTAATGATACAGAGAAATTCTACCAGGATAGTGTATCCAGCATATGAGCAGTGAGTTTTTCTGGATTTGAGGGGTTTTTCTTTAGGCTTTTTGCCTTCTTCAGGGGTAGGAAGGATGAGGCAGCAAGTTCTAGTAGATCTTATATATTCTTTTAAATAAACATGCAAAAATAAACACTCCAGAATAAACATTTCCATATCTGTCAGTTTAAATATTTGTCCAGAGTTTTTCCATCCTCCTCTTGATATTTTGGGAGGCAAGTGAAAAATTGGAGTGTTTTCCCACTGATAATCATCTGAAGCTTTTACCACTTGCCATATGAAGCTGCCCCAAACCAAACACCCTGTAGCAGAATTGACCAGAAAATGGCAATTCAAGTTTAAAAATAAGCTTCCAGGGCTTTAAGTTTTACTTTCATTTCATTTTGGAATGAAGATATATTGTTTCATCCACTTTTATGAAAACAGAAATTGTACTAGAATATCTAGTTTTAATTCAGAGATGTATGCTCCATTGTGACTTCACCTAGGGGAGGAACTGATGCAAAATGAGTTTTCCAGCAATCTACTCTCTTGTCCTCTTCCCAATCTTTCTAGTTCTTCTCCTACATCTCACATCTTTCCTAATTACCTAGCTAAAGCCAAACAAGAGTTTTTCTTCCACTTTCTGGCCTAAAAATATATCAAAGTCTACATTAAATGTTTAGATGAAATTTCATCATTTAAAAATAGTCCAGGCAGTGTTCCTCCATGTGGGCATGTGCCAGTGGATAACAGGCTTTCTGGTGTTACCTGAAGGGCTATATGTATATATATATATATATATAACCAAGTAAGTATGTGAAAGAGAGGGTTCTGTGATAATGGCAAAATTGTTTGCTAGTCGAGGGTACTACTAGATCTGCCTACATTGTTGAAAATGAAAGGCCTGAAGAAAAATTATTTAATTAAAATGGAAGCTTGCCATTTCATCACCAGACTTGGAGCAAGATAAGGCAGCTGAGCTAAGTGCAGAACAAAAGATTTTGCACAATGGTTTTGCCTCCATCAGAATCTGTAGTTCAGGGGACAGCACTGTCTGTTGAGTGCTAATTGTAGCAGTACAGGGGCTGTATTTGGGAATTATATGAAATATTATGGTGGGTTGATACTGCCCCATAATGTATTCTTATGACTTTTCCATGTGGGGTGTTTGTTTCTCGATGTGATGTACTAAACAAGATGAAGATGTTTCTCTTCAGAAACTGCAAAAAATGAAGCTATGTGTCACATAATTCTTCGAAAATAATGAAACACTACCTGAAACTATAGCTATGTATTCCCAGTCACAAGGTGTCTGCATGGGTCTTCTACAAAGTTTCATATTGGCAAAGTATCCTAAGTGTAATTAACTGAATGCATTGATGTTACTGAGCACTGTAAACAGTAACTTGTTCATGGCTGACTTTCAAAAGCTTTCACTTACAATGAACAGTCTTGAGGTTTTCAGTTATTTCAATGCGATTCATGGCTAAGTGTTTTAACCTAACACTTTTACACTTTTTTAAGATTATGACTCAGATGCTATGAGCAGCTCTTACGAATCCTACGATGAAGAGGAGGAGGATGGAAAGGGGAAGAAAATGAGACATCAGTGGCCTTCTGAGGAAGCCTCTATGGATCTGGTGAAGGATGCCAAAATCTGTGCCTTCCTTCTTAGAAAAAAACGATTTGGGCAGTGGACCAAACTACTGTGTGTTATCAAAGAAAACAAACTACTGGTAACTCTTATTTTTAGCTAGCTATATTTTCTTTGTACCTTTTAGATGATGTATTTATTTTTACAGGAATCTGATTTTTGGAATATGTTCTGCAAACGGTGGCCAAGTCTGCAGTAACCTTACCAAAGAGTTCAGTCATGATTTACCCAGGAAGCAGAAAAGCACTGAAATTATAAGTGTATCATTTAGCTACTTAGAACTTTGATTTTTATTTCCCTTAAGCTTGAACCCCAGCAGTTCTCTGGTACTGGAAAAACGTCTGGTCCCATTATCTTCTAAAATATTTAATTTGGAAAAAAAAAGTTGCTGAAACTGTAAATCCAGTCTTTCATTCCCTGCGGACAAAAAACCTCATAGGGAGCTCTGTGTGTGTGTGAACTGTTGGATCAGACTGCTGGAGAGAAAAGTCCCTTGTTGGACTGAGAATTCACTTGGCAGCATATGCTGTGGTAATGTATACACTTTAAACTAAACCTTTGCCATCTGTTCTGCAGTAATTACAGTGCAGTATTCACATGATGCACAGCTGCATTATAAAAGGGATAGAAACAAGTGGATGTATTTATTCCTTAAGCAAATCTGGTTTATGCTTCTTTCTGATTGGAGCCACCAGTGAAAGATTCTGTGAATTATCTAATCAAAGATGTATTTTTGTTTTCTGAAAAGAGACCTTAATGGGGGGAAACACTTACTATGTGTCATTATGAGCAAGCTATTGCTTATATTAATCAATAAGTTGGGGTCATTGGTGTTCCTATGTGGTGCTTCCAGCCATTGTACCTAACTGCATAACTAATAATTACTGCAATATCCCAAATGTTAAAAGCTGGCTAACAGGTCACAGAACATTTTCTGTAGAACCTCTCTGTCCTACAATGGTACAATGTAGTTTAGGTGTGTTCACTCTCCAAGGACATTTGTGCTCATGGCAGTATAGAGAATAGCAGGGTATGAAGTTGAGGTAAGAGATTACTGAAAATACAGTTGGAATGAATTTGCTAGTTTGCAGTAGCTTTCATTTTTGTATCCTGCTGTATTTAAATGTTGAAAAAAAAGTTCTTTTGGATGCAGCTTTTATTATATTCTTATAATGCCATTATCATTTATGGACATTTTTTCCCCATAAATCAGTATCATATCAGCATTCAGAAACATCTGATAACAGCTTGAAGGAAGAAAAAAAGAGACAGAGAAACAGATTTTTCCCTGAAGTCATACAGCATTTGTTCTACAATTACATTCATTGTTCCATATAAAAATATGTTATTTTTTATATTTTCATTTCCTTTACCCACATGTGTGGTCCGAAAAGCTTTATTTTTTTCCTCACAGGGATTGTCTTACAGTAATTCTATAATGGGGATTAAGAAAATAAAAATCACAATAGGAGTCTAACGACCAAGTTACACAAGATTGGTTTATTGTTTGAAGGAGGACTTGGACAGTTAACTTATGAGATATGCAAGTAAAACAAATATGTGTTCTTGGGGATTAGTAATTGCTTGTGTCATAAATGCAGCTGTCATCATAAAACAAAAATATTTTAATTAGAATTAGGTGTTAGAAATAACTTTTAGTAGGAAATTGCTTTTCACTTCAAGTCCATTAGGGACTCATTTTTCACCTGAAGTATTTTAATATATACAAACTTCAGTTTTAGCAATGTCTAATTATAAATAAAATATTTGGGTTAATATAAAAGGAATTGCAGGCTGTTTATTGGTTCTTAAAATGAATAACATTGTCTATCTTCAAGATTTCATAGCTTGAAAACCTAGTATTTTTTAGATGTTGCAAATTTAAAATGTGTGAACAAATTTCAGAAACTTTAGAACAATGGACTTTGGAGAGGGAAACCTTGTCAGTGATCTACAGAGTTGGCTGTATTTGCTATCCTAACTTGTAATGTTTATAATATAATTTTATCAGCTACTGTCTTCCTGACAATTGCATGCTGGCATGAGTACTGCTGCAGACATGCAGAAGTTCATGTGTTTTTCTCTAGTCACATAAATGTTCATCTGTTCTTTGTGTGCAGATACTGGTTAGTCTTATTGATTGTCAGAGACTCTTTTATTATCAGATGTCTTTTTAGCCTTAGTGCTTATTTGTGTGAGTGAAAGCCCAACTTACACAAGTGTATAAAACAGCTGGACATTCATATAGAGAGTTAAACATTGTTCTGCAGTCTGGCACTGCTGCAGCTTTGGGAGCCTCAGCTGCACTGAGGTGTTGGAAGGTGGGAATGGAGACTGGGTCTGCAGGACAAGTGATGTAAAGAGGTGATCTCTGTCTTCAGATCACCAGTTCCAACAGAGAACAGGTCATCAGTGACCCAGCATGAAATGGCTGCTCATTGACAGCATTTACTAATGAGGGAAAACATGTAAGTACATCATTGTAGCCAGGAGCTTACAGAATAAAGTGACATGGAAATTTGTGCAGGGACTATTTGACTGTATTAGCTGAAAAAGTGTGATTTTACCCACTTTCTATGATTTTTTTTTAAAAACTTATCTCAAGTAAAATGAACAGTTGAGTAAGGCATCTTTGAAATTGCAGTGTCTTGGCACTGATGTAGATTTGTCTTCATATGCTGATATGTCACTGGAGGGCAAAGTAAACATCTGGGCATTAAAATTGTTAAGTTACAAGTTTATTCTGCTGCTGCATGTGAACAGATATCCTAAATCACCCTCTTCCTACCTGAGCAAGGTCAAGGCTGAGTCATAAGGATAATGCAGAGTCACTTAATGCTCTCCATATGTTGTACCTGTCCTGCAATAAAAGACATCTATTATTGTCAGTCTGGAAGTAATTTTGCTTTACAGAGTGGATGAGCTTGCTCTGGCTGAACTCTGTGGTATGTGGTAAAGGGATGTGTAAAATTTATTCAAAATTTTATGAATTAAAATTATATCATTTCTACATAATAAGAGCTTTCCCCCAAGGTTCAGAAAGGTAATGTCTAACTCTGGAACTTTCCTTATGTTTATTTAGTGTTACAAAAGCTCCAAGGACCAGCAGCCCCAGATGGAGCTGCTCCTGAATGACTGCAGTATCACCTATATTCCCAAAGACAGCAAAAAGAAGAAGCATGAGCTGAAAATCTCTCACCAAGGAGCAGATGCCCTGGTTCTGGCAGTGCAGAGCAAAGAGCAGGCAGAACAGTGGCTAAAGGTAAGGGGGTTTTCTGGCCAGGACTTTTTCTACCCACAAAGTGCTCACATTGCTCAGTTGCTGTTACAAACTGAGACACAGACAGCAGCTTCCACCCAAATCCAGACCACTTAAATCCCATCTAACTTGGGACTGCAGAAGTACAGACTTTAGGTTCAGGCCTTGAAGTAGTTCCTCAGGGTTAACCCAGTGCTGCTGCTGTGATGGTTTTCAGTACTAACAGCACAGTAATCTAGCACAGAGAGGAAAAGTGGCAAATTCCCTTCCATCTTCTTCTCCAGTTCATTTTCCAGAAAGATTTGGTGCTTTGGGGCACACTGGTGGTGAGTGGAAGGCTCAAATTCCCTCAGGTGGAGGCAGCTGGCACCCATATTATTTTTGGCATGGTGTCACCTTTTTAAAAGGAAGATTCTCTGAGAAGATACTTGTTTGAATTGCTCTGGATGGAGAAAAATCCTTCAGCTTCCTGAAGGTCATTCAGGTTCCCTAATTCTGGTTTAGCCACATATCATCTGTTATGGTTTGTCCTGGGAATGCAGACTCCTGAGAAAACATGATTTTGTCATCTTCTATTCCTCTCTGTTCAATGTCTGCAAACATGGAAAATCCCAAGGCAAGGGCTGCAGTTACAGAGCCTAACCAGATTACCAGTATTTATGTTGGACTTTGCCAGTCTTAAAGGTGGAGGTCAGTGAAGCAGTGTGGGAAACTGTCACTGCAGTTGCAGTAGCAACTGTTTTAAGACCTTGAAATCCAGCCTTTTAAATTCATGTGTAAGTCTGAATGCATCAGACTCATCAGGCATTCTCCATGCTGTGCTCGTGCTCTAGCCTTATATGGTACTTATTTTTCTAAGAATAAATTGTATTTTTCCAAATACAATTGAATTAAACACATAGGAATTTCCTGATGGCAGATAATTTTTCAGCAGAAGAGGGAGACATAAAATGCAGCTTAAGCAGTATAAATTCTGCTGTGGGCTAATGTACTAAATGGAAAATTAATCTGTAATTTCCTATTTTGCAATATTTGAATATACCTTTTGGGGGTTTGTGGTTTATGTGTGTTTGGTTTTGACTGTGACTTTGTATCCTGGCTTAGAAAATGCTTTCTCTATTGTCATTTTAATGGCAACTAATCCCAGCCATTTATTTGTTAGGCTTCTTCTAACACCAGTATCATCTTCTAAGTTTTAAAGTCATGTAAGTGTCCCACTAGTTCAGCTAGCATTTCAAAACCGCTGATTGGAATGAAAAGAAGTTCATCAGTCATGTTCCCTTCCAAGGGAATTCCGCTGTAATTAGATCATAGGAACTGCACCCTGATTTCCTGTGCTGTTCTGAATTCGGGTTTAGTAATTCTGAATTCATTGGCATCTATCAGACGTTCTTTCATAAAAATTGATTTCTTTTTTAAATTGTGTATAAAGCATCCCCACACAGGCAGACAGAGCAGTACCAGATTTTTCCATATCCCAGATGCATTCCTGCTGCTTCAAAATGAGAAAAAAAGAGGGATTTTGTGCAGTTGCATGTTCACACAGTTGTGTATTCTGTGTGTCTGCAAAGCATTTGGAGGCAGTCTGACAGCACTTTATTTAGCTCCTTCCTGCTGCAGAGCTCTCTAATAATGAAATCTTTCAAGTACATGGCAGAGTTACTGTACTCACTTCCAAGTCCTCAGTGCTGCTTCAGCCCTTTACTCCTGCAGTACAAATTGCCTATCCCACAGCTAACCAGAAATTATCTGTGCAGCTCTTGCAACACCTCCACTGTTTTCCTGAAAGAAGTATGGCCTTTGGAGGATTCAAATAAGCATTGCTTTCTGTATTTTTAAACATACACCAAAATGTAAGGGGTTTTTTTTATTATGTAAGCAATTATGTTTTGATCATTCAAGCCTTCCTCGAAATTAGCTTCTGAAAATCATGTGTGGCTTTGTGTAGGACATTCTTACACTGTGAAATAGGTCACTGCTTCATCTTGGGAGATTTTAGCTTTCCCAGCCTTTCAGTCAGAGGGCCAGGGTCATTCCCAGTGCTCTCTCCCTTACATGTGATTTCTGTAGTTAATAAAATGGGCAGATCCAGGGACTGCCAATGAGAAAGAATCTGCAACCACATTTTTAGAGCATAAGATGCCTTCTTGGTCAAAGATACTGCACCAGTATGTGCCACTTGAGGCAGGTTATCACCCAGGAGCAATGGGTTCTCATGAATTCAAATGTTAAATATCACATTAAAGCTTTACACTTGATCCTAAAAGGCTCAAAATGTTTTTGGAGGCCAGATTGTCCTTTGAAAGCTAAACCAAATTATTTTTTTCCAATTCATGTATGTAATTGGTACAGAATATATTTATTAAAGAAATAATCTGAAGATACCTATTGGAAGACAAATTCTTAATTGATGCAGAATACTTTGGACCTTTTTTTCTGTAAAGATGACACCAAGAAAGCCCCAGCTGATAAACATAGTGCAAATTGAAGTCTAGACTGGAAACCACAAAGGGAGTTTCAGATTTGCCAGTTAACAACTGCTTGATGAAAACAGATAGCTGATGTCACCAAAGAGCCTGTCAAGATTTCAGAGGAAGGAGCAAAGCTAGTATAAATTCAGGCTAGAGCTGAGATCATCTCAGTAATATGGTGGGCAACAAAAAGTGGTGGAATTTTCCAGACTTGAGTCCTGAAATGTTCCCACAAAAATGTACATGAAAAAAATGTGTGCACTTACACACTCTGACCCAAAATTGATCTTTTTCCATGCACACTTGAGTATAGGTGCATCTGTGCACCCCTTTGTGGTCAAGTGAGGTCTGAAATTTTCCTGTTTGTCTCAGCACATCCAACAGACTGGTAAAACTGCATTTATTTGTCAGCATCCCTGGGAAATGCTGCATTAAAAATAAAAGGACTAGTAAGACTGTGACCTTACAAGAAGATGCTTGTTCAGGGGCTTCATTTGTACAGATGAATGTGGTCTGTGTGCAGAACCCTCCAACTAGGCCACAGAAAACTGCATCAATATTAAAAATACATGGGTGCCAAAGAAATTAGGTTGAGGTAACTTGCTGTAGAAGACTGGTAAAAGAAGGAAATGGTCACAGTGACTGGTCCCAAGGCCTTCTCTTCCACCTAACATCCCTCCTGCAAAAATGTGCTTCTGATTTATCATGCATGCCGTGTAATCCATCATTCCTGGAGTACTGGCCTTGATGTTCATTTTTCCCTAACATTAGGCACCCTTTGTTATCTTCTCTTCATTTTATGGTGCTCTGCCACTGTGCAGCAGTTTCTTCAGCTGAGGGTCTGTGATTGAGCAGTGAATCTTCCAGCCATAGGGAGACATTTCTTCATCTGTCATTCTGACAATGCTCAGTCAGTTCTGAACTTGTTGTAGTAAGGGGGATGATTTTGCCCTGAAGAGAGAATAAAATCATGGTTGGGACTGTACCCAGTCATCCAAAGGCCCTGCAGCATTCCTTGTAGGGCTGTTTAGCTGGTTCACCTACCCAGTTTTTTCTCTTTGATGAGCTGCATATTGTCTCTCATGGAAGACTGTGAAAAAATCTTTTTTTCACTGCCCTGAGCTTAGTGAAGGGAGTCAAGTAACTTCTGGCCTCCAGTCTTTATGTGGACCGTTTTCCTGAAGAATAAACTACTGCCAGAGATGTTCTTTAGCCAGTTTATATCAACATAAAATTGAGCTTCTAACTGTAAACATTGTGTGTCTGTTTTTGCTTTCTATGGGAATTTCCAGCTAGAGATCTTCAACACTTCAGGCATTGCTTTCTTGGCTTATGTAGTGCTCCCCAAAGAGGTTATTATTTCCATTTTGTAGCTGAGTAGAGTCAAGTGCTGGATGGCCAAGCCTTAAAATCGACTAAAAAATGGTTTTGGGGATGCATTCTTGGTACTAGTGATTTCCATGCAGTGTTTGTTAATTTGTAAGAAACTTAAAGAATGTGCTCTGACCCAAGACAGGCCAGGTTCTTTCTCCACTGCCCATCATCACCAGCAGTGAAGGCTGTGCAAACTGAATTAAACCTCCCAGGAATTACACCCCTGTTGTCTCAAACAGATGGTTTAAAATACCTGGGTTCAGGACACAGCAAGGTCAGTGAGTTTGCATAGGAGCTATTCAGGACCTCACCTGCAGAGGTGGTGGACCAAGCTGCACATGGGAGTTCTATCCAGTCTGCAGGAGTCTGCCAGTGGGCAGAGCCAGAGCATCCCAGTTTGGCTGTGAGCCAGGGTCTGTGTGTGTGACCAGCAACATGGAAAATAATACATTATTTAAAAGAACCAGATGTATATGTAAGTTAAAAAAACCCAGCCAAACCACCCATGAATACAGAACCACAAACATCCTATTGTTTTCTCAGTGATAATTTTTTCTGGCTAAAATCACAAATGCTATCTGTCACAGTCAGAGCAAAACCCAGGAGAGCTGGGACTTTGACCACTAGATTTTGTTCCTCCTCTCTCCTACTCACAGCTTTGGATGGAAAATCATTTAAATCACACCTAACTCAGACTCAGCCTAAAGTGAGAAGTGATCTCCACAGTACCCTGCTGTCACTCCCAGCCTCTGGGGAGTGCCTCCTCCCTGGGCTCTGCCTCATCCAGGGCCATCTGTGGCAATGGACTTCATGGCAATCATGCAGGAGAAACGATGCAGGGCTTGTCTTGGTTAAGTCAGAAAAGTATTTCTAGGGGGATGCACAGGCACTAAGGACAGGCTTACTGACTGCTTGTCTGCCAGAATCTCATCATCACTTTGCTCACCCAAATGGCAGTAAGGCAGAAAGATTAATCTTTCCAGACTAAGGGATACCTGAGAATAATGTTTTCCAGTACAGAAGGTAAAGGGGGTTTCTTTTTGAGACTTAAAGTGTAGGCTATGGTGGGAATAATATCTGTCTTTCCTGCCTAAGATTTTCCTCTAGGTAAACTCCTTGGGACATTTCTTCTCTGTGAGACACTAAGAAGAGTTTTGCTGCTTTCCTAAGGAGGAGGGTATTGGCATTAACATATGTCATATGAAACAGTCCACAAGAGAGAGAAAATGAGAATAGTCATGCCAAAATGACAGAGAGTCCCAGAAAGTCAGTGCTCTTCCAGCAGTAAAAAAGGAGTGTTTCAGGAGTGGGAAATACTTATATCTGGAACCAAACCCTTTTCCCTCTGCTGTGTTGTACTTAAGCAGATTTCAGCTTTGCCATATTTCTATTTCCAGAGTGAAGTGGCAGAGCCAAGGGATACAGCCCATCCCATTTCTAGCAATTCCAGTGTTTGCTAAACATGGGGGCAGAGAAGGATGAGTGGGTGGCTGGCTGGCTTTCTGGCCTGATTACATGAAAGAAAGCAAATGTGCAGTCAGTCTGTGAGCTTTCTGTCTTTAACTTGATCATATTAAGAGTGTGAGTTTCTCATGTGAGTTCCGTGAGAACCCAAGATGATACAAAATGCTGTACTGCCATCTCTGTGGTGGGGAGGCTGTAGCTTGAGCTCATCCATGGTATCCACCAGGAGAGAGGTCTGCAAGCTCCTCGAGCACAGGACAACTTCTAGTCTTATTCCTTAACAGGTGCCAAAGAGATCAGCCATAAGGAACTATCTACAAATGTACTTTTACTCAGAATTTGGTTTCTGTGTGGGAGGGACTGGCTGGCAGGCAGCTGGCTTACTGATTTTACTACAGAGCCAGTGCTTTTTATCTGGAGCTTGGAACTTTAAAGTACCTAGAATAATCTACTTTACTTTTTCTGACTTCACATGTAGAAAGAACAAATGTTGGGCAAATATTTTGCCTCCAGTTCTGGTGTGTCTTTTAAAATAAGATACAAGAATTATAGAAATTTGTAGGTAAATGTAGGTATGAAGTTTTTTATAGTAAATATTAGTGTTTCTGTAGTAAGATACTTTTAAAGAGAAAACTATTCCAGACACACCATGTGGCAGAAATTCCACTGACTTCACCCATGGCTCAGGGCAGGGAATCTTTCCAGCTTCCTACCTGCAAATATTTCCCCTCAGAGCCTTATGTCACTGCACTCAGTGCTGTACTCTGATACATATCCTGATCCACCTGGGGATTCCAGGTCTAAAGCCCAAGTCTGGTTAGGAGCAGCTGAGGGAGCTGGGGGTATTTAACCTGGAGAAAAGGAGGTTCAGGAGGCACCTTTGTGTTCTCTGCAGCTCCCTGAAAGGTGGCTGTACCCAGGTGGGGTTGGTCTCTTCTCCTAGGTGACATGTGAAAAAAAATCTCAGGTTTCACCAGGAGAGGTTTAGATTGGATATTAGGAAAAACTCTTTCACTGAAAGGAACAAGCTGCCAAGGAAAGTGATGGAGTCAGCCCCTGGAGATATTTAAAATACTGTGTAGATGTGGCACTTAGGGACATGGTTTAGTGGTGGATTTGGCAGTGCTGGGTTAACAGTTGGACTCAATCTTTGGGTCGATTTTATAATTCTATAAATAAGGAATAATAGTACAGTTCAGGTTGCAGAAGCTTTTTCCAGGTCTGCATTTGAAAGTGGCTGTTCTGAGGTTTGCTAATAGTAACATTGTAATGGTGATTGTGGTACTTAAGATTCTTGCAATGGAATAACAAAAGATTGTTTTAAACATATTTATTTTTGAGGCTATCCAAAGAAATACAGGGTCCTCTGTTTTCTGATTATATTTGCTCATACATTCTAAATATTTGAGTAGATAGTCTGTTTATGATCTCAGTTTGATTTTTCCTGGCAGATCACACTGTGTTTGTGTACATCTAATGTACAAAGGCATTTGTGGTGAGGAAAAGAGAATTATTTCCTTCCTCTAATGTGTGAGAAAACTTAAGCTATTATTGGAATATTTGCCATTATGAGATATTGTCAGTGCAACCTTCCACATGATGCCATTTTATTAAAAATAGCACTTTTGGGGATTCCTTTTTTTTTTCTTTTTATGGTTTTGGAGCTATTGAGATACATTTATTCATATTTTTACACATTTTATTGCAATGGGTAAAAATTTGTTGTACTCCATTCCTCACACTCACAATTACTTTTTAATGAAAATAGTGATCTTTTGTTTTCATATGGCTTCAGAAGATGGAACATCGAAAAAACTGACAAGAACTTTTCAGTCTTATGATTGAAATTATGCAAGTTGGCAATACTGGTGGAATGTTTTATCCTTAAAATTTTGAGCTAAAGCTATATGCATGTGAAAACCAGATTTTTAATGGCAGCTGTCTGCAAACGTAATTGCAGAGAGTGCATCCAGGCAACCATTATATATGAAAGACATTTCATCCTGGTGAGGTGAAGAATGAGTTCTGTGCTGTGCCTTGATCACAATTATATTGCACATAGAAGGTGATGAGCAAGTCTTTGCCAGTGAACCTTTTGAACCCTAATGAAGTGTTGGAGCCTTTAATATGCATTTACTTTAGATCTTTCCACCAACTCCCTTTGGACAATGTGTCATTTTTAAAATCAAAATTTAATTACAACCCAATTAAACACTTCAGCTTCTCCTTAAATATGTGGGGTATGATAAGAACTGGATTTACTTGAGTGCATGACTTAGCACATACTACTGAGTTAGTGCTGCCAAATCATTTCCCTCTGTTCTGTCTGTAACTTCCATTACAATCTGCCTTTGCCAAAATTAACTAACTGTGTGGTGTGAGCAGATGCTGAAAACATAAGCCATTGAATCAGGGTCATGCAGGAGACAGAAATGAATGTTCCCAGCAACTGTACAGTCACATTTCTCTAGGAAGAAAAGAGCAGTGTATTTACACCATACTGAGGACCAGCAATTGAGAAAAAAAGACCCCACATACACATTAAAAAATCTTATGATTTTAGGGAAATCAGGGCTTTGTTTAACTCTGAGGTGCAAATGCTCTGCCCCAGATACATATACATTTTGTGTTACAAAGAACAGCAAGTGCCATGAAATGCTGGTTTTGTTTCTGGAATAAAATATAGGTCAGTCAGGAAATGATGCTGGTGTGTTTAGAGATTCTAGCTCAGAAACAAAAGTGTAAATTCATCTCCCCGCTTTGCTTAGATATTTTTATGTGTCATTGAGTGATTTCATCATTCTTTTGTTCTTGGGTTCTCCCTCTGTAAAATGGGGCTGGTGCTCTTCCCTTTCTTTATGATGTATAATGCCTGTAATTTATGATGTGCTCCTGAGTAGCATAAGGATCTCTGTAAGCCCATAAACATTTGATTGGTTTTAGCTGCACCCTTAAAGGCAGCTTAAGTGCTGGGAAAGTACTGTTTAGTGCCATCCTTTTCTTTTTAGTAGTTTCCACATCAAATTTGTTCCATTTGGAACTCAGCATGAGTTTGGATCGAGAGACTGTTCTCATCAGCACAAGCAATTTCAGGCTGATAATGGGCTGGTGGTAACCTTGCATAAAAATAAAATATATAAAAGAGATAAAAACCTTAGTTATGGCCAAGGGGGATCATCAAACATCTTTACTCGTGTATTTTGTTACATTTATGTAATTTCAGGTTTTAAAGTTCTTCAGATTCCATCAAAATATCAGGAAATTCCTGGTTCAAGATTTTTCTTTAACTTTTTAGGAGCAGAAAGTGCCATTTCCATTTGCTACAAACATGTTTACAATTCGTTTGACCTTTAACTCTTAAGTTAATGTGCAATTATAGTAAAAAAATGCCACAAAATACCACTGTGCAGTATTAACTCTAAGTTGATCAGCACTTCATTAGTTGTCTGATAGAAGGAAAGGAGCATCTGTGTAGTGTATTATACAAAACTCTTGTCCATTGGCTTGAGGTACCTTGGATCACATTTTCTCATGGTTGCAATGAAATTAGTTTGGTGGAGTCAGCTGAGTTCATATTGCAAAATTAGCTCATGGAAATGAGCAGTGCTCTTGATTTCTTTACTTAGGAGAGCCTTGGAGCTTAGTGTGTCTAGAAACTGAAACCTTCCACCTCTAGACTTTATGTCTCCTTCAGGTCATATATGAAATGACTTAGGGAGGGAACATGGAGAAGTTGCTGTATTGTCAGGCTGCCTGACACCTGCCCACCTAGTAAATGTGTGTGTGATTCTCCTTCCCATCTCCTTTCTCATCCATATGTAATTTCTAATCTCTCTGATTTGTATTTATGAATAATTAATAAGTTTGGCCTTGTCTCCTAAGGTTATTAAAGACGTGTGCAGCAACTGTACAGGAGCTGTAGACTCTGATGGGCCTTTGTCTGGTTCTCCAGTGCACAAAGTGGAGCTGGAAAAGGTAAAGTTACCAAAACAGTGAATGAAAAACTCCTTATGGTTACTTAGAGACACTGGTAGGCACTGGTGCCTTGTGTTGCTGTTTCAGGCACACAGTCCCTGTGTTGTGTTGGTTTGTTTGGAGATGTGCACACATCCTGCAGTTGAGGTTTCTGCCATGTCAGAGTGTTTGGCCACAGAAGGGTGCAGATTAATGGGTCTGATTCGTGTGCTGAGATGCAGAGATGGTCCCCAGCACAAAGAGCAAGCAGGGGTGTCACTCTTATGGAAGAATAGATGAAGAATATACCAGGGTTTTAAGGGAAAGTCTCCTATTTTGGGGAATTTAGTCTTTGAAGAGCTCTCTGGGCATGCTGAGGTCACTGTTTTGGCAGATACTTCCAAGCATTCCTGGCTCAATAGAGAAACTTGGCTACTCACACGTGGTACTTGGCTACTCCCCTGCCTTGACTCAGCAGGATGTGAGAGCAGGAATTTGGGAAGTGAGCAGCTTTGCAGGGAATGATTGGTGCATTACCAACACCAGTTTAAGCTCCTGCTCCATTAAAGCATCCATGTGAGCAAATCTCTGTGCAGCCCCTGCTTCAAAATCCCACTGGCAGAGGCTTCCTCAGCCAGCTCCTAATGGCAAGTGCCACCCCTCTGGTGGCAGGGCACCACTGCCTGTGTTTTTCTCTTGATTTGATCCTGGGAACTCTTCCAGGACAGCCCAGACTTCCTGGTTTCACAGGCAAAAGCTGTTGTGTTTGTATGTTTGCACACACCTGCACAGTATTGGCAAAGTAACTTCAAGTGTTGAAAAATAGTTGTTTTTTTTTCTAAAATGCATGCCATGAAGAGGTGTAATTTATCTTGTCATTTGTTCTTTTTTGTGATAATCAGCATGGCTTCACCACTTCTGAGTGATGTGGTCATCAAAACTGTGCTGTCATAAGCTCTATTTACTTGAACCCAGACTTCATGCATAACTATTACAGAACAATCAGTGCTAATAATTTATTTCAAAAGCCTTTTTTGCACATATTGAAAGTACTGAAGCACCTTGTAGGAATGCACTGTTTTCTGATAAGCTGTAATTGCAAATGTATGTATGAAACATTCTTTAAAGGTACAGCTTTTACCCTACACCCATCTGATCCATGTAGTTCTTTATTGCAACATTTATAGTCCAGAATTACATTAAAATATATGGCAAATTATGAATATTTCACTGTTTTTAATACACTTCAAAATAAATACTATTTTATTGTTTCTGTGCTTTTCTAAAGCCTCTAAAACTGAAGTTTTTACTATCTCCTAATTCTCTTCCGAGTGGATGAGAGCTTGAAAGTGTGTTTTATTTCATAGTAGTTATATTTTTAAAGGGACTCATGACACTTGATTTTATGAAGGTGCAAACATTGTGTGTCAGCTGATCTCTTTGCCCCTGCAGAAGTTGTCGTTTGAGAGGCCAAGCTCAGATGGGGAAGGTGCTGTGGAAAATGGCATCACTACTGTGTGCAATGGTAAAGAGCAAGGTATGTCTGCTGTAAGTAATGTGTGCTTAGAGAAAGGGAAATACCTCACTTTTATCTTTACCCAAAAATGTCATGTTTTTGAATGATTTTATTAGGATTCAATTTAACTTAAAAACTGAACTATATCAAGAAGAATTCCTTAAATTTTGGCAGTAACGAAGGCATTGTGCAGGTAAAATCAGGATAATTAGTATAGGGAAACAGAATATAGAATTTTTGATTTGGCCTTTTTTGTGTTCAAAAGCAAGTTTTTCAGAGCTTGGGCGACCACTATAGGCAAGTAACAGGTTTTTTAGTAACTGTGTAGTGGCAATATAAATAGTGGTGTAAACCTTCTAAGCAAAAAAGTTATCATTAATACTAGAAGGAAAGAATCATGCATATTTTTATATATGTATATATGTTTTATATGTGTGTGTTTGTGCACAGATACCTTCATATATAAACTATCATACTGCATATGATTATATTAAAAATAAATATATGGTCATGCAATATCAGTGAGTTTTTAAGTACATATGTATATAATTTTGCATATGCTACTTTGGAGCTGTGTGTTCTGTAGTCCTTATAATCTAACAAAGGTAAATCCCAAATCCAGAGGAAATTTTGGCCAAGTTATATCTAATACACTCAACTTTATGCTGTCTTCCCCATTCCCTTCCCTCCTCCACAGAGCAGAAGAAATTCTGTGGCTTCCTTAGCTTGCCATGTAGCAGTGGTGTAGCTTAGATAAGGCGTTTTTCTGCTGCTGTCAAGTGAAGGGTAACGTGAGCTGCAGTGAGCACAATGTCAATACTGGCCTTGGTGCCAGCACTGTCTCACCTTTTGACTCATTTCCCTTATCTCCTCCCTGGCTCATATTCCAGCATTTCCTGGCTATGCAGATCTCTGAGCAGTATGGAGCAATTTCATGGTTTGTGGTTTCCTGAAAGTCGTGGTACATTATTACGTTTTTGTTTTTTTTACATTTTAAAATCTTCTATTAAGCTTTCATAAAACTTTGAAACCTGTGGAGAATCATCTGTGACCCAAAACCTGTGTTGACCACAATGTCCAGAAGTGGCTCAGGTACCCTGCAGAAGGTGTGATGATGCAGCTGGAAAAGCAGACCAGCTTAGGTGCCTCGAGGAGGGTCATTTAAAATACCAGTGGCTTTTGAAAATTGACTTTCAATACACAGCAGAAAAAATAATGGGCATTAATGACTGCAAGAAGACTGATGTTTCCTTGATGAAGTTATGCTATGTGTTTTTAAAAAGGCTGGGAAATGTTGAAGGGAGGCTTCAGAGAATGATCATCTCCAGCTGGCACCAACCTCCAGCCCCTGCTCTCTTAACCAGCTGCTTATTTTGCTGTGGGGAAGGAAATGGGAATAAAAGGCTTTTGTGACAAAAATCACTGGCAGTTGGGCAATTAGTATATTCTTTAGACTCAAAAAGATGAAGTCATGAAGGCCTTTTTTCTGCTGCCTGTCAGTTCTGCAGGAAAAAAAACCAAACAGCAAAGTAGAGGGAAGACAAGACAGAAAAACGAACACTAGAATGGGCTTATTCCATGTGGGAATGATTCCTTTGGGCTTCTGTCTCACAGAAATGAGATTTTCTGTCTCTGGGTTTTTTCAATTCTTTTAATCTGCCCCTCAGTAGCCACAGCCAGCCTTTGGCTGCTGCTGTGTGGGATAGAAACATGTGGGGTGGGATGGGATGGGATGGGATGGGATGGGATGGGATGGGATGGGATGGGATGGGATGGGATGGGATGGGATGGGATGGGATGGGATGGGATTCCTCCCTCCAGCAAGGGGCCTGCTGCATGTTTAGAGAACACAGTGTGAGTTGTGAGCACCCTTCCCTTGAAGGAGATAATTGGACCTGGATGTGTTGGAATTGGCTGGAGGCAGCTGTTGGCACTTGCAGAGCTGCCTTTCCCCTCAGCACTGGCAGATTTGTACAGTCTTGGCTACAGATACAATTTCTAAATAATGTTCCATGATTGCTAACAATTAAACTAAATGTGATAAATTATACCATGGTGAGTCCCAAATTGCTTCTCTATTTTCTGAGCATTCTTCTTCCCAGCTCATCATTCGTGCAGTCATTTCTCATGTGAACATTTTGCCCATTTTTTCCCTCAGTTTGTGCGAGTCCATAACCACTAAGTGTTCCCTGTTGCAAAAGGAATTGATATGTTGGGGATAAAGATAGAGCAATTCAATTAATAAATATTTTAAATGAATTGTTATCAGAATCACATATCAGGGCAAGTTGATGGAATTTTTGCTGCCAGTTAGCAGAGACTTTTGCTGTATTGCTCAAATCCAGTTTAGGCCACTGAATGTGGTTTCTGAAGTTAATTTTGTTTGTTCTATTTTGCAAATAAGAGGCATGTTTTTTTCTGAACCTGTTTAGTCTTAGAAACTCTTCTTTAAAAAAAAAAGGTATTAGTATTTTTATCAGGTAAGCACTTTTAAAAACTGTATCCACAGTCTTTGCCATATTGCATCCAGCAGCTGAATATGCTTCAGTTCTCACAGTGGTAATATTCCTGGTATCAAATGAAGTTGGTGGAAGCATAGACTGGGTGTTAGCAAAATACCTCTTTGCAGGAGAGTTTTTCTTTCCAGTGGTCACAAAAGTGTCCAACTTACAGCTATTGAATATTCATACCAATCCCACTAATTTCTCAGTAGTTAATTCATAAGAATTGTCTTTCTAAAATGTCCATTGTGATAAGATCTCTTCACCTAACTGTACATAGAGGAAGTAATTTTGCTAAGCAAGCATATTCTGTCTTTTTTGTAATTATTGAAGTATTTTGAGAAAAATACTCAATACTTCAATGTTTAGGAACATTGAAGAAAACAATGAAGAAATGTCTGACTGGATTTTTATTGCTGTGTATGTGAGCTAAATTTATATACAGGTACTTCATACATACTCTTAAATTATATGATGACTGCTGTGGAAAGAGACTTGAAGATTGATTAGATTAAAGTTGCAAGATTAATTTTTGTTTTTATTATCCTTCGGAATGCCATGATTTTTATAACACAGATAATTATATATATTTTATATAAATATTTCTATAATTATATATAATTATAGAAATATATAATTATATTAGGACATATAATTGTCTCATTGAAATCTGCAACTTTTGTACAAATGTTTTTCTTGCATGGGATATTTTTGTCTGAACTTCTGTTTTTATTCAGGTTCTTGCTCTTGGTTGGTGTACCCACACTACTAAATACACACTTCTGCTTTCTTGATAGTGAAGAGGAAAAAAAGTTCGAAAACAGAAGCCAAGGGCACTGTGACTAAAGTAACAGGGAAAAAAATAACGAAGATCATTGGTTTAGGGAAGAAAAAGCCATCAACAGATGAACAGACCTCATCAGCTGAAGAAGATGTTCCAACATGTGGTAAGTGATTTTTTTTTTTCCCTTGAGTCTTAAATGCACATTGCTATTAAAACTTTATAGCATTCTAGCCTAGGAATTTCTCTAAAATTGCTTTTATTGCAATAATTCTTCCACCAACATTGGAAGGATGCACCCAGACTGCAAGAGGAGTAATCAAGAGTTTGTCATTTGTAAAGAGACTAAAATAATTTGATTTAAAAAAAAAAAGGTAACACAGGCTCAGGTATCACTGCTTTTTGCAGAAGTGAGGAGGAAGAGAAATGTGAACAAGAAGCATAAAGACACAAGTGCTGTTCTCAAAGGAATTGTTATAAAATTAATTTAGGCTGAACTATGAAATAAACTGAGTCTGGAAAGTAGAGGAAGGTTCTTGGAAAGTGGTGAGGTCTTTTGTAGTAGATTGTGGTTAAGGCTTTATGGAATAGCAGACAGCAGTCAACTGGCCTCAACCAAATGATTTGAGTTTAATTATGGGTTCCTAAAGTGGTACATATTGAACAAAATGTAGTAAAAAAATTAAAAGTAAGATGGTAAATAATAAATAGTAAAAGTAAAGTTTAAAAGTAAATAAAAAGTAAGCTTTTTAAACTCTTAATTTTGACCATTCCATGTGACAGCTGTAGTGTGCAAGGAAGTGTATAAAAAGGCATGCAGGAAATACTTGTGTTTTGTATCGTTGCTGTGAAGATTTGCTCACAATTTAAGACTTTGTGCAATGTAAGTACTTTGTGTAATGTACTTGGCTGATGTCCTCACAGCTTTGCTGTTTTAAAACAATGCAATGTATTTACATTCTCCAGTTTAGCTTTTGGTGCTCCAGTATTAGGTAACACTTCCATACATGAGTAAGCTTGAACTCAGCCTTCACCCAATCCCTTCAAAAAACAAATTTCCTTGGAAAGCTTTGAAGCAGTTGCACCGGATTCTGAGTTTGGAATTTACCCTTTAATTGACTAGAAAAACTTAGGGAAACCCAGAAGTCTGTGATTAGGGAGCAGTTGTCAGAACTCATGGAGCATGAAGTGTGATTGATGCCTGCCCAAGGTGATGGGAGCAGGTCCTGGACCACCAGAGAGAACTTCCTAGATTACAGGTGGCTTTCAGGCCACACTTTGGGAATCATTCACATAAGCAAACTTTGATTAAGTAAGTGTATGTATATGTGTCTATACATCAGCTAAGTACAGATGTGATTTATTGACCAAAAGAACAGCTGGGAAAAGCTGTGTCCAGCCAGATGCATTGTCCAAAGCATCTGGCCTCCATAAGGGCTCAAACATCCAGGCTCTCATACTCCGTTGATTATTCTGCATTATGTGAGACATTAACCACAGCTGTACAATCTAATTCCTCATATTTCTATCATTAGTTTGGGTATGGACATAAATACAGATTCAGCCATTACTGTTTGCCTGCATTTGGCTCTACTCAACACCACTTGCAGATTTTAAAGGAAAATATATAAATGTCTGGGCTTTGGTCATTGCAGGAAGTCTTTGCTAGGAGTTTCTCACCACCAGCAGTTTGGCTCAGTTCAGTGCCCTCTGGGAGGATGAAAGTTTTTACACTTTAGAAGGCTCTACCTCCCATGAACAAAGGGAAAATCCCAGCAGGGCTGCAGGTGTCACCCAGCTAGTGTGGAAACATCCACCTACACTTGGAGTCATGGCAAAGCTCTTGCCTACATCACTGCTCCTAGACTGCCTGCACTAAGCTGAAGTGCTGATGCCCCAAAGGGGAAACACACTGAAATGCTAATGCCCCAAAGAGAAACACCCTCGAGGCATTTTGGTCATGTCAGCTTGTGAAGGTTTAAGCACAGATATGTGGGGAAAGTGGGATCCTGCATAGTTCAACTCTGAAGCAGGAAGTTTTGCAAGAGCTTTTCTGAGAGGTGCATTGGGAGCAGAGTGGAAAAACTCTCTGAAAGAAAGGCCTCTCACTCCAAAACAAGCTGTATCTGGAAGGTTTTTTCATTTCTAGGGATTGCAATGCATAGTGATACAAGGTTTTGTTAAAGGAGGAGGGAGGAGAGCTGAAGAGTGTGATTGTCACTAGGAGCCAAAACCAGAGGATTAAGCACATCCTCATTTTTTATAGCACCTTCCAAGATGTGCACAATTCTGATCTGCTATATCCTGTTGGATCACACTTTGACATTGGAACCATAATGTTGGAAGAAAAATGAATAATAAGTCATAGTTTTAATGAAAACCAAAGGGAGAGCTCTTCACCAGGATTAAATGAAAATCATGTCTGAGAGAGATGACAACTTTTTAACCTCACTTCTGGCTTTTGCAAGATATCATCTATTTCCCTCCTCATAGCCTGTTTGGAAGCAGCAACATGCTGAATTTATGTATTATTTGTAGTGTGGAAGAAAAAGTAAAAGGTTTAGGTTTGTTTTTTTTCTATTTCCAAATTATACTAAGGCAGAAAAATGAGCATTGCTTTGATTGTAATGTTTGAGTCTGGAATGATTGTTGCTATGGCACAGAGAAGAAAAACCACAAAACTGCCTATTTAGTTATATTATATGCCTAGACACTATTTTGATACAGAGCATGATAAAATAAAAGTGGGTGGATTTAAAAGAAATTTTAATCACATTTTAATATGTAAGAGTACTGTATCATAATTACTTCCTGAATTTTAAATCAATAAGAATTTTATATCTGTTTGCATAGGTAACAGTCTTCTAAGTTCTAGTTTGCAAGTGCTGCAAATCAGATGTGCATTCTTCTTTCCAGATGTAATTAGAACATAGACCATCAACACTTGGTAGGACTTTTAAACACTGCCTTTGGATGTTACACAAGGTAGCTCAATACATACTTATACAATATGAGCTGTGATTTTCCCAGAAAGGTTTGGTCTGCCACAGTTATCAAAGTCATTCCTCACAGAGAGGCAGAGGGAGCACATCAGCTGTGTATGTAAATTGCTTTATCAGTGTCCCTCTCCCATTCTTACTGGGGTCCTGGGGAACTGTGTGCTCCTGCACATCCAGCTGCTGCAGGAACTGACACAGAACAGCCCTTTGCACATGAGCTGGATCACATATTTATATGCTTTTTCTAGGTTATTGGCACAGTGAAAGTTTTCATTAAAGGAAGTGGGGTAGGGTCATTTACTTGTCTTCCTAAAATCCATCTGGACTTTCCATTAGAAGAGGAACAAGTTACTTAAAGGCTAGCATTACATTGAGAAGTAAGTTTTCTTTTTCTCTTTGCAGGAAAAGCGAGGAGTAAAATATCTCACACTTCATTTTATTGCAGGGTATCTCAACGTGCTGTCTAATAACCGCTGGCGCGAGCGCTGGTGCAGAGTGAAGGACAATAAGCTCATTTTGCACAAGGACAGGACAGACCTGAAGACACACATTGTTTCCATCCCCCTCCGTGGCTGTGAAGTCATCCTGGGGCTGGACTCGAAGCATCCCCTGACCTTCCGCCTGCTCCGCAACGGGCAGGAGGTCGCTGTGCTCGAGGTACAGCAGCTCTGACTTTTAGCAACTCCCACGAATTAGAGAGGCACTTCCATGCAACCTGTGCCTGTCCATTCTGAAAAAAAATCTTTGGAGTAATATTGTTGCAGAGGTGAACAATAAATATTGGAAGGAGACAATAATAGTAAGTGCTGTAGACAAAGAAAGAACTGAATTTAAATGCAGTTCAGAAATCTTGTCAGTAAAATACCTTTCTCTGCACTGACCTCCCCTTAGCCTGGTACTAAAATATCCCTGCTCCTTCTCTAGGCACACTTTTGTAACAGGGATATAATTATTTTGAGTAAATAACTTAGCAATAATTAAACAATGGATCACTGTTGATGGGAGCTCTAAAACTCCTAATTTTAGTTTATCTGCTGTTTATGGGAACTCCTTTTGCTCAGTCTGTGTCTGTATTAATCCAGTTAAAATGCAGTGTGCCAGCAGCCTGGTGTGTCTCTTTACTCTCCTCATGTGCACACACCTTTGCCTGTGTTAGGTGGGTCAGGCTTTTTATAGGGGTTTCATTAATCATCTTTTAAAACCTGAAATGAGAAGACACTTAAAGCCAAGTATAATGAGCAAGAGGAAGCGCTTCACTTTTAGTGGCAGGACAGGCACTTTGGCTACTTTGGGTTTCTGACTACAGGTCATGTCTCCTGTCCTTGCAACCAGGCCTGTTCTCTGAGAGCAGTTCAGTGAACTTGAAAATCTAGAAAACAGCTCAAGGAACTGTGAAAAGCAATGAAATACATAAAAATAAGAAATTTAGAAACCATTAAATTTGTTAAAGACAAATTATTGCCTTTTCCCTGCTACTTCTGTCCAATATTTGTTTTGCTACTGTTTAACTTTTAAATTGGTTATTTGATGCAAAACATGAAAAAAACTGTAATTAATAGTATTAATATTTTTGCTTGTGTTATCAGGAAGATGAATGCCATTATCTAGACAAATGTAGCAAAATTTTTCAAAAAATAATGTTAAAATCTCTTAATGATTTTGTTTCCTCTTTCCTCTTGTTCCTGTTTTACAGCAGCACGTTCTTCTCAGGAATCCTGTCTAAAAATCCCCCAGCCTAAGAGAGGAAAATAATTATGTTGAAGCTTTCAATATTCTGAAGTCTAAAATAAGCGTTACTTGAATCTAAATCCACAGGCCTTAAATTATTTTTTTTTCTTCTTTTTAGTGGATTGCCCACTTCTTATTACATCATAGCTGATGTGCACATAGTTTTCTTAAAGTGCCCTCCTTCTAGCAAAGGAGATTTAATATGAAATCCTGGGGTTTTTAAGAGTTCAGCAGAATGGAACCAGAGCCTCTGATACAACGTGGTAGCAATTTGTCAACCAAGAAGAATGTGCATTTTGCAGCAATGCTCAGCCCAGTGGCAGAGCAAAGACCTGACCTGTGTTCTTGCCCTCTCCCCACAGGCCTCCTCCTCTGAAGACATGGGCAGATGGATAGGAATTCTGCTGGCAGAAACAGGGTCTTCCACAGACCCTGGAGCTCTGCACTACGACTACATCGACGTGGAAATGACGGCCAGCGTGATCCAGGCTGCGAAACAAACCTTCTGGTGAGAGCTGTCCCAGTGCTCTGGGAGTTCATATCCATGGCTTAACCCCACTGCCAGCACAGCTTGTCAGAACCCACCTCCCCCTTTGCCAGATACTGACCCTCTGAAGTGTTTCAGCACTGCAGCAAGTTAGATGTGTTACGGTTGTTGTGTTGGAATCCTGCTAAGTTCTCTAAAAGATGGAAGGCACTATGCAACTTTACTGAAATCTTTACTAACTTTTTTCAGTAAGTCCTGTTATCAAATGGTATATTTTAATCTTCTATTTTGCCTAAAGTCAAAATCTTTCCAGCTATACCTGGAAGAGAATAAATATTCTGAAATATGCAACTATGTAATTCATATTTATTAGCTCTATTTGCTGTGCATATAGGTATATATACAGCATATTATTGATCAATATATGGTGCACACAATGTATAGCAAATTTAAATCCTGGACAGTCACACATAATCAATGTTTCTTTCTCAAGTTCTTTCTGATTAATTGAAAACTTCATCAAACTCACCCCAGTTCAGTTCATTCCTGGAGTTTAATATAGGAGGTGGAAATTGGAAAGTGTCTAGAGGGTGCAGCATGGAAACAGTTTAAATTACAAATCAATAAAGTGAATACCCCGTTACTGATCCTGTGCTAAAAGGAGAAATGCATACTTAGCAGATACAGTGATTTACATGTTGAAATCATTTGAGGCATCAAAGCAGTCCTTGGTGGGAAAAAACCATCATTTTTCCTTGGCTTTTAGAAACAGGAGTGAAAGAACAGTGGGGACAGGGGGATGCCCTGCTGCAGTTGTTCCCCATGGTTAGAAAGTGGGTGGCCTGAGAAGACAGCTGGCAAAGGCATCATCCCTCATCCCACTGCAAAATGACACTCCCTAGACTAATTTGGAATTTGAGTGTGACTTAATACATTAGCAAATCACACCCCATATGCCCATCATGACTTTTAACAGATAGAAAACGAAGGGGGAAAAAAAAGGAAGAAAGTTCTGGAGTTTTCCAAAAGGAGATTCTATTGCCATTAGCAAGCTGCCAAGAGAAGTTATCAAGGGAGAATGCCCAGCTTCAATCAGAGTCTGGTGTGAATGACTTCTAATAGAAATCAAAGTGACTTAATGTTAACACAAGCCCAGTTTTGTGAAAACCAAATAATTTTGATAGAATTAAAATGCACTTAGTGTGCAGACGTATGTTAATATTTGTTTAGAAGTTAGTAGGGCTCAAAAAGTTTATCCTGTGTTGACATGTATTTTTTGCTTCAGTCAGCATCTAGCAATAACCACATTTAAGAGAAATAGAATGGTAACCTTTTTCCCCCTGAATTCAGTGTGGCTTTCCTTTTCTGCACAAATGTGGTACTAATTGGAGCCAAGTGAAAAAACATATGCAACTAGACCACATGTTAAAAAGTAATGTCATGCAACTTGAAAAATAGCAGAATTTCCCTGTTAAGAATTAATTAAAATTCAGTGGGTGTCTTTTAAGAGCCTGTGAGGGCTTGCTGATAAGCAATAGAGTAGCTGTCTGCTGATTTTCAGCTACTGCTAGAAAATGAGGAGAAATTACAATGATACTTAAGTGTTAATGAACTGCTACATTTGCCCTTTATAGAATGAATATCAGTATTCCAAATTAAATGCAGTTATCATTAAAGCTCAGTCACTTTAGATTATTGGTTATTCACTTGCAAAGACTGATGCTTTGCAAAACTATTGGCTCCTCATTAACAGTCCCATCAATTTCCTTCATCTAAATCATTAGGTATGGAGGAAAAGCTGAAGAAAAAGTGCTTCCAGGCAAGTTTCTCCATTTTCCTTCTAGCAGTTTCTGAATACAATTAACTTGCATGGATGCACCTGAAAACAAGATTAATGAGGATTATTGAAATAATGATTATTAATTGTTTGCCACTACTGAGATAAATCTTGCCTTCCTTTGGTGGTGGAAATAGTAACTCGAGGTGCATCAGATGCCACTAATGAATATCCCAGTTTTCAGATATGGTTATTATATATTGCTGTAATTGGAGCCCCTTAACTAGAAAGAAATAGAGCAGTACCTTCAAACTCAGTTCTTCAGACCAGCCAGAAACACTTGTATAATGCTCTTCTTTAAGAAGAGCAAACAAATGCAGCCCTCTAATAATGTCTAACAAGGTATGGGTTACAATAAAGTTAAAAACATCTTTATAATGGAATTTTCCTTGGGCTTTTTGCTGTTAGTTTGTTTGAAGTTAGAAAACTGCTTTCTAATGGTTTTTCCATCCCCACACTGCCCTGAAATTTTCACACTGAGCTGGGCAGGTTTGTCCCTCCTGTGAGTCCAGGTTTCCCGTGGCTCAGGTGAGCCTCAGTTCTCCCTCTGAATGAGAAATTCAGTGGACTCCATGTTATTCCAAAGCCAAAAGAAAGCAACTGTTGAAACCACAGCATTCCTGAGCTCCTGCCAGCACTACAGAAGACCCTCTCTGCTTTAGCAGTGCTTTATCATATTTTATGAATGTCAGCACAGACTCTGAATAGTTCCATTGTTTGGGATGGAAAACATTGTTTTCCCATTCACGCACACCTGAAATTGTAGGAAGGGAATTATTTTGGATCTCACTCTGTACCTTATTTAATTCCAGCAGTTCCTACAAAAGAAAACTCACCCTTGGGGTCACTATTGCTGTCAGGCATGACTCTGCCATTTTCTGCATTGTTGGACCTTTGCAAACCTGGTGTAGTTCTTGACATCTCATGTACCTTCTGCTGAATTCCAGTTAAACAAGCAACAATGTTGACTGGGACAGGATAAGGGGGAAGAAATTAAAATATATTATATATATATATATATATATACCAATTGAAGTTTCCAGAGGACTCAGGTCTGCCATGTGTAACAGAATGAGAATGAGCATATAGAAGATTTGCTTGTACAGTTACCCAGAGAGATTTGGGAAGCATAATGCCATAGCCAGTCAAAAGTCCTGATATAGAAAAGAATTCTCAGGTTTTGAGGGAGTTATTATTCAGGAAATTTTGATAAATATGTTAACTTGGATTTCATTGAAATTATATGGGTTTTTTTTAATTTTGCTGGATTTTATTCTTTGTTCTCTCATTTCCTAAGTTTGCATACCCCTGGGCATGCATGCGCACAAACACCTGCTTTTCCCAGTGCAGACAACAAGGGAACTTTTCTGGGACCCTGTCAGGCTGGTGTATAACAGAGACCAGCAGATTCCTGTGTAAACATGCCACTGAGCAATTACAGCTGTTGCCCTCCTGGCCTTCACACAGTCGTATCCCCACTGTAAGAATGGAGAGCAGGAACACATGTTGTGTTATTGGCTGTAGCAGCAATGTGTGAGTAGCAAAGAAAAAAAAAACTGCCCTGCAGAAAGCGAGAAGCTCTGTGCTTCCAAGCTACATAATCAGGCATGGGGAATATATCACCGAACCATCATTTCTGCCTAGGTTTAAGTGCTGTTTTTTATTGTTTGTGTTTGCATGGCTCAGCTTCATGAACAGGCGGGTTGTATCCACCAGCCCGTACCGGGGGAGCGCTGCCAACGGCTACGCCTGCCCCACTGGGATGGCACTTCATTACGACGACGTCCCCTGCATCAACGGATCGGTGAGCGCCGGGCTCGCACAGCAAATGGTTTGCACGTGCCGAGTGCGTGGGCATCTGAAATTTGTATTATCTAAAGATCCTCGCTGGGCAGTTTCCAGATTGACTCATATTTTTTTGGTTGGGGGTTGCAAACTCCTCTCACGCCTATAGAATGTAAGGGCATGGGATATACTGTTTACATTAACCTGCATGTGAGCCAATGTGCATTTAGAAAGCAGTTGCCTGCTGATATGTTGCCAAGTCCTTGAATATAATACTCACTCAAGGAGAAATTTTTTTTACATCACACTGGAAGGGGCAAAATTAAAGACCAGGTACTTTTTGATGTCTGTTGAAAAAACACCAAAACCCAGACACTTCTCAGTCCCTGCAGCTGCATTCCTGAGGACTGTAGGTGCTGCTCGTCCCAGAGGAGAACCACAGTTGTCACTTCCATCTTCATAAATTGCAGAGCTGATCATAGGCAGATGTGTAATAGGATTTAACATCTAGTGCATGCTAACCAATAGCAATATGGGGTCCTCAGGAAAATTTACATGGGAGCTACACCCCATGTCAGCTCTTAATTTGGACTGTTGTATAAAGGCCCCTCTAAGGGCGAACTCAAGAGAAAATAAGGGTTTCAAAGTGTGAGAGGGACTGGACATTCAGTCCTCCAGTGTGTCAGTAATGTCCAAAAGATGTTAGAAATCCCCTCCTGGGAGCAGTGCATTCTCACTTGTGTGGAGAACAGTCTCCGTGTAGTGCTTGGTTGTGCTCCTGCCTTTGTTTGAGTAATGTACTGCTATGACCAGGATGGGTTAAGGAAGGATATTTAGAAGTCAGGTTGGTTTCTTTTAAGGGTAATCAGATGAATCACTGGAGTCCTATTGTTGAGCTTTCCATTTTTCTAAAAATTAAAAAAAAAAAAAAAAAAGTTATTTTAGTTCTTGTAGCTCAGAATAATAAATCGCCATCAAATAAAATGTGCTAGCATACCAGCAGCTGATATTCATGGGAAAGACATGTAGCCTGAAGAAATAAAGAAAAAAAAAACCCTAGAAAAAACTTGGCTTCTGATAGTTGCTAGGCTGTATTATTTTTAACAACTCATGTACCAGATGTAATCCCATGGATTCATCTGTAAACGAACACAGTCTGCCTGTGCCCCCTTGGTGCTCGAGCTACCAGCTGAAGATGCAGTCCATGAAACAGTGAGGGTGATAGGTTTGCTTAGACTGTGGATCATGCTCAGGGCTGAGGCTGTGAGGCATGGAATGCAATGCTTGCTTTCCACACGGTGTCCTCCCCCCACTTCCTAAGTAAGTGTAAGCAGTAGGGATGTATGCTCACTAAGACTGCGGGCGTGCTGCAGGGCGAAGCGTCACTAATGTGTTAATTTCACTTGGGAGGTTCTGCATGGTGCATTGTTCACTAACTGCTGAGGTGTGTGTGTTGCAGTGGGAACCAGAAGATGGCTTTCCTTCCTCTCGTAGCAGGAACATTGGAGAAGAAATGCTTTATGATAACGCAGGCCTGTACGATAACTTGCCGTCTCCAAAAATCTTTGCGCGCTATCCGCCAGCTGACAGGAAACCCAATAGGTTATCTGCTGACAAACTGTCCTCTAACCATTACAAACACCCTGTCTCATCCAGTCTGTCTTCTGCTCAGTCTGTCACTAATACCTCTGCTCTGGGGAGGGGATCTGGCTCACAGGTACTGTACTGTTTAATACCTAACTAAACTTTTTATTTGTTGGCTGTTCTGTTTATCTGGTTGTTACCTGAAGGGACTGTTAGAGTCCCTTAGTGTTAGCACTGAAGTGCCTGGAAGTTTAGTTATGAGCCCACTGCAAATGAAGCATGTTTGCAAAGTTATAAATTCCAATGTGGAAGTAGTGGTACTTGGGAAAGGCTTTGCCCACATGTTCTTGATTACTTGCAGATTGTGAATAACAAGAAAAAAATAAATGTGACCTTCCACACTTAACCTGAATGCATGTTTAGCTACCTTCTGGCTCCTCAGGCAGAGATGTCTTTGAAAAAACCCAGAATTGATAGGTGACATATGGCCTGGCGTGACAGCAAATTTGGCTCTTTAGAATTGTACTAATCTATATATCAAGCATACTATGGTTATATATTTTGTGAATATGCATATTTATAATAACTTGCTGTTACATATTTAGTAAATTATGTTGTATATGTTGTATATATTCATATATACCATCTTTCTATTGCTGCCTGTTATTTTCTTCCCCATGAAAAAAATATAAGCCTATGTCTCTGCTGATTTCTGAGGGTGGCTCAGGCTTTTGTACCTCAAACATGAACCTACAGAGCAGATGAAGTTCTGTGAGCTCAGCGTGGAAGCAGATGGGCACAACCCAGCAGGGGAGCAGAGCAAGCCTTGCTCACAGCCATGCCAGGAACCTTCTGAGAGCCCTTAGCTGGTCTCTGAAAGGTGGTCATTGGCTTAAACCAGTATACCACAGTGTGAATATATCACAGTGATGGGTGGTTTTCCATCTAGTCTGACATGAAACAGTTAAGATAAATGTTTCCCTTGTGTAAGGTACCTGTCATAATGTGTGTTAATGCACTTAACCCTTACCAAAACCTCTTATTGGAATATTAGAATTCAGTGCAGTTGCAGAATTGGAGGAGAACATGAGCAATAAATTACTGCAGCAGCAAGCTTCTTGGTGCACTCCAAAGTAATTCCTCACAGAATTTTGGAAGCAGGAAAACAGAGCATGGCACACATATCCTGTGCTTGGCTGGAGCAACCTCCATGGAAACACTTTGAGTAGGCAGGACAGGGTTATCTTCCCTGGGTACAGTTCACTGCTGTGAGCCCTCTACATGGAAACCCTTGAACATGAGATATTCTGTTCCTGGGAACCTTGTGAGCCTCTCTGGCTATTATGAGAGGGTTTTTTAAGTAAAAAAAGCTTTTAGGTAGTAGCTAGAAGTTGTATAAGGAGAAAAACGATATGTTAACTCCTAGCACTTAAAAACATGTGGTAATCATATTTTTAAAAAAAAATAGTCATATAGTCATATAGCAAATAAGGTCATATAGTAAATAGAAGGTCATATAGTAAAAGGTCATATAGTAAATAAGGTCATACAGTAAATATGATCATATAGTCAAGGTCATATAGTAAATAAGAAACAGTGTTGAATTTTTGTGTGGCAAACCCTGGTAGGTTTTACTGTGTGAAATTAACTCTGAAAAACTTGTGTTTCAAGAGTCTTTACTGTAAAAACTTTTTCAAAGGCACATTTTTTTCTGCCTTACAGTGGCTTTCTTAATCCTGTAAGTGCCAGGGTTCTAAACTCATTGGAAACCATGATTCCCCCAGAAACAGGGAGTTCATCCCTTGTTATCCTGCGATTGCTGGCAGGGCTCCTGCTGAGCAGGCAGCCCCCAGAGGCATCTCTGGAGGAAGTGCTGTCTCCAGCCCAATCAATGTGCTCTATTAAGGCTCTCTGATGTAGCAAGCAGCTTTCTGTCAAGCTCTGCCCTTGATGAAAGGGTGAAAGTAATGCCAGTGGCACGGGAATAGCTGGAGCCCATTTATCCTTTTGTTTTCAAACAGTTTAAAGGCAAGAAGCCTCCTGTGACTACTAATGGGATCACCGGAAAAGCAAGGACTTTAAATAGCCAGCCGAAGAAATCTGAAACAGTTTCGTGTGTGAAGCGCACTGCATCCAGTGAGTATCTGTCCTCCCTGCCTTCCTTGGAGTGGAGTCAGCAATGAAAAATGTGAAATGTGGACCCATGGCTGCTGCAAAGTCATGAGGACAGCAGGGAAGAGAGAATAATGATTCCTCATTTGGAGCAGAGAGGGAATTGCATCTTCCTGTTGGAAAAGGAGGATGAGGAGCTGGTATAGATATAAAAGCACTGTATTGCTCAAAAGTGGCTTACTAATGAAGTCTTATTTAAGAAACCATGGATTTAATGGCAACAAGAGAAATTTGTGCAAGACTTTAGGACAAAATAAGTAGCTTCTAACAGACTAAAACTGGCTTAACAACTCTTTGTCAGGAATGACTTCATATCGTAGAGTATGCTTCCAGATATGTGACAGACAAAGTGACCTCTTAGCTGACCTATCTTCTTTGAGTCTGCAACTGGAGCAGAGCTATAGAGGGGGCTGTGGTATGAATTAGACCACAAGCGTATGTGAGCTATGAAATGAAAGCATTTGTATGGGAAATTAAAAAGAAAGCTGTCAAGAATCAAAGAAGTGTGAATATATTTGTATTCTCTTATGTAAGGTGAGAAAAGATGTGCACTTGAAGTTGGAATGAAAGCCAGGCAAAAGGCCGAGCAGTTGGTTTTTCCTCTGACCCTTCCAATTAGAAATGAAAGGTTCATAGCTAGAGTATCCTTCTTTCCAGCTTCTGAACTACAGAGAAAGATGAGGATGTTTTTCAAAACCAGTGTGCAATAAGGCAACTGGTATTTCTCATTTTCCTCATGTAAATATAAAGAACAAACTCTCTCCCATATCATTGTAGCTGTGCTGCAGAACTTGGCAGAAATCATGGACTTTGAGAAAGAGCCAGTGGAAGAGGAATGCCAAACCTTTTTCTCAAACCATAGAATTATAGAATGGTTTGGGTTGGAAGGGAGCCTTGAAGATCATCCAGTTGCAACACCTTGGGGGGCCATGACATGCTTCATGTCATGTTTAGTCTCAGGGACTAGTTCAGAGTTGTTTAAACTGCTAGTTTAAACCCTAATTAACTCCAATCTGACACATGCAGATGCAGAGCAGTACAAATACGGCAAGAATCGTGTGGAGGCAGATGCAAAGAGATTACAAAGCAAAGAGGAGGAGCTGCTGAAGAAGAAAGAAGCCCTGAGGAATAGGCTGGCCCAGCTCCGGAAGGAGAGGAAAGATCTGCGTGCTGCCATTGAAGTCAATGCTGGTAGGAGGTGCTTTCTGTGCTCAGCTGTCCCCTGAGAATCAGGCTTAATTATCCAAACAGCTTTGTATTCTGTGCTGAAGACATGTCACCCTAAACAAGGGTTGGTTTTGATGCTTAGCAGCACTCTGTAAAGTCTGTATTTGCTTCCTGTGTAGATAAAAATACGTATGTGTAAGTATATACTTATATATGTGTCTGTATACATATGTGTATGTATATACTTGTTTTATATATGCCTGTGTGTATATACACATACCTGAGGAATTACACTGGTGAGAACTTATATAAGCAGAACATAGGAATAACTTTTTTTCACTACCTAATTATATTTTCATGATACGGAAAATACGAAAAAAACAATACTGATTTGAAACCAGACTAGGTATCTAGGAATGTCACTTGATAGAAATAAATTTATTTATCCTACTAAACTTTTCACATGAAAAAAGTGTTTTATTCAAAATACCTATTATTTTTTTCATGTCACTGATATGTAGAGACATTGTTTCCTTACTTTTTAGAAAGAAAATTATTTCTCTAAGTGTCAATTTAATGTTGTTACTATTGAAATAATAAAATTGCTGTGAATGACAGGCAGGAAGACTCAAGTGATTCTTGAAGACAAGTTAAAGAAGCTGGAAGAGGAGTGTAAGCAGAAGGAGGCTGAACGTGTAAACCTGGAGCTAGAACTGACTGAAGGTGAAGGAGAGCCTTAAGAAAGCCTTGGCTGGGGGCATCACCCTGGGCTTGGCTATTGAACCCAAATCAGGAACATCAAGTCCACAGGTATGCAAAGCCATAGAGCATGTAAATCCCAGTACCAAGGGCTGGGAGTGCTCAGCCTTCCCAGCTCCAGCAAAAATGAGCAGGAACTGAGAGTTTTATAATGGTTTATTAAGCCCAAGAAATAAGAGCAGAATTAAATGCCTTTCTGTGTTACTTACATTTCCTACAGCAGCAGGGAGCAGGTAGACACGGGTATCACAGCAGGAGGTGGTAGGATAATGTGCAAAAAGCCAACACCTTGTGCTCAGTGGTTGTAGAAGTGCAGACTGAGACATTGCTCCAGCCCAGGGAGATTTAAATGCACCAAGTCATCGTGCAGTGATGGAGACCTGCTTGTGCTGATCCCCTGTCAGTTGTGTCACACTTGGCAAGGGCTGCATCTCACCTTTCAGGGTGGAGCTTGGCAGTCCTGGCTTGTGCTATAGATCTGTGTCTGAAGCAGCAATCACAGAAAGATCAGAGAGGGATACCTCAATTCCTCTGGATTATCCATAGTTGTTTAATCAGACCCATAGTTGTTTAACAGAAAATAAACTTCAGTTTTCATCACAGAACACACATGCACATTGTTTTGTTTCTTTTGTTCTAATCTCCTTTTCGTTTTCTCATCATTATTATTAATATAGTTTCTTTTAAAGAGAGTTCTGCAGTTCTGAATCTAAAATAGAAAATACTGCACATGTGAGCTACTTGGAGCAAACTCAATATAGGCTTTTCACTCTTTATTAGTCTCCAATTTTCAAGCACCGAACTTTGGAAAGCTCTCCAATCTCCAGCTGTGATACCAGTGATACTGAATGCTCCATCCCTGTGAACAGTGCTGCAGCTCTGAAGCGACCTCCCTCATCAAACAATTCTCCATGTAGAGGCCACGTCCTTCGAAAAGCAAAGGTCAGAGAACTGATGTCTTCATTTTCTTTTTCTGTGCTTTTTCATGCTTTCTTACAAAGTCTTACTTTGCCTGAAGAAGAGAATATCTAAATTATTCATATATAAGTACTGCTGGTTTGGGGAAGCTTTTGCAGAATTGGTAAGTAGTTTGGGAGACAGAGTTTGACTCTACTCTGATTCCATGTTTTTCTCTGCTGCTTTATAGATTTAATTTGCAAAGTAAGTTGTCCGTGGTGTAGACAGTCCATGTGTCCACTATTCTGTGTAGCAGAGAAGTGGTTAAAAGAGCAGTTATAGTGAGTGATTAGAAATGCCACAAGATTGGGTCTTTTCCAGTCACTGCAAGAACAGAATAGATGTACATTATAATTATTGACAATGTGTTGTGCAAGTATCTACATTTAAAGTAAAAGTTGAATTGCTTAAATTTTGTCTTGCAAGTACCAGGCTGAAATGGGCTGTCCTCTTGTATTGTTACAGTTTTCTAATTTTTGTGGTTTAGTTTAACTGGGATTTGTATGACCATTCTTCTGGGCTAAATTTGCTGGCAACATAAGCATGTGGGCAACACATAACCAAGGGTGACAACAATAGTGTTGGGCCCAAGCTTTTGTTTATTTAGGAGTTCACTGCTAGTTGTAATTATAAACAGCAGTAATCATAAACACTTGTTTTTCATGAAGGCTATTTCCTTTTTTCATTGATGTCTGCTGTACTGGGATTTCTTCAAGTAACTTTTGTTACATGAATTCATTGATTATATATATTTCCAGTGTCTGAGTATAAGCCTGGAACCTAAATGTAGTGAATATTGAAAAATCAGCATCTCAAAAATTATTTTATTATTAAATTATCATAACAAAATTTTTTTTCCTGATATACAATTTGTGAGAGCTTACTCACCCTTCTTCTACACCCTGTGCATGGACATCAACTGCTTTTTCCTGTCAGTTAGCCTGATTCATTTAAATCCAACTAAGAATAATTACACTTAGCATTATAGGTTTCAGTTCTGATCAACTTTGAAGTTTGCAGCTTGTGTTTCAAACCTGAGGAAGGATTTATGTGCTCTAAAGCTTATCTGCATATTCCAATTATACCCTAATTGGTGCCATAACTATACCATCTCTGACTGTACACTTTGTCTTAGATATTAGCTCAGCAATACTCAGGGAATGTGGGCTAGCAGAGAACAGTCCAGCAAATAGGAGCATGGATTTATGCTGGACAGGCACATGAAATCCAGACATCTAATCATTACAACTGGAGAAACCAGGGTATTATAAAAACCTAAACATTTTTGGTGTAAAAAATACCTTCCTGTAGTACATTTTTTATGCTCAGCATATACCATACAGGAAAACCCTGCTGTGTTGTTTGATGTCGGTGTGCTTTGGATGGCACAGTAAGTTGGTCAAGCTTTTTGGCAGAGGATATAGGATTAGGCTAATCAAAAAGGATATGGAGCAACTAAGTATATTTTTCCCATGCTGGGAAAAACAACTCAAAGTATCCAATTCAGCTTTAACAGCTTTTTCCCTAAAACCTCATGCACTAAATATTGAGAGTGAAATTTGCTGAATTGGACAGTGCAGCCCAGTGTTCTCAGCCCATTGGCAGCCACAGCTGCCATCAGGTGCACATCTGCAGCACGCCCCACGCTCAGGGGTCGCTCTGCATTGCGGGGGTGGAATTTGGCTCTCAGTTCTTTTGGCCCTTTGCAGCTGAGAGTGAGCCCAGGGTTGTGGATGTGGCTCAGGGAAGGGTGTCACACGTGAGTTTCCCAGAGCAGAGCTTGGCTCTCTGCACATGGATGTCAGTGCAGTTTGTGGGAGTGAGATGGATCCCATGTCTGTGCCTGCACTTGCATCTCCAGCAGCTGGCACACCTCCCCAGCTGTGAGGGAGTTCTTCTACAATCATTCAAAATGTCAGAAAATGGTTTTTTCCCCTGGTATGTATTTGAATGCACTGAATGCCTCCTTCTTGCCCTTTTCCTTGCTCGGAGGATGCTGAGCCTGTCACCTGCCAGCCTTGTGTTCACAGGCAGTCACAGCCCTGCACCCAGGCTGCAGTGCAGTGAGGGTGCAGGGACAGCTGCTGCTGCTGCTGCTCTGTGCCCTGCACAGCTGGGCTTGAGAGACATCAGCATCTGGGACAGCAGCCTTGGAAGCTCTGCCATCAAAAGCTTTCTCCTCTCAGATGCACTGACATTAGAAGGAAATACAGAGAGAAGCAGTAAGATCTAGTGTTATACAAGTGTAAGAAAAACAGCAATATGGGGATTGGCTGTTTGGAACAGTGCTATACATACACACATGTATTCATACATACATTTGAATTTTTTAACTTTTCTTTTTGCAAGTATCTTTAAAATTTTTTCCAGAAAGTAATGATGCATATTTTTAAGAAGCCAGGAGGCATTTTAATTGCAGTTTTGTCTAATCTGTACTTGTCTAGAAATGGAGACTCTAATTAAAATACAGAAAACAATATTCTGCGTCAGTAGTCCTAGAGAAGTAAAAAGATTCAAATATCCTTGCTGCACAGCAATTATTTAAACATTTCACATATTCATTTAAATATCAAATTAGTTTCTAAAACCAAATGGTTATGTGCAGCAAGAAAACTGAAATTAGAATTTCTGATTTGTTTTTGAAACTAGTGGGCTGGTGAATGTCAGCATCTTACATCTTGCTTATGTTCAAGGACTGGAGAAGAAAAGGAACTGTCCCAGTTTCCCAGATCCCAGTCAGGCTGTCAGTGTTGACGTAGATGTTCTTTCCTTGGTGTGAACCTGCAGGAGCAGTGGAAAGAAAGTTGTTCCTTTTGCACCTGCAAAAGAAGCTTCTGCTTTCAAGGCTTATTTAACACTTCAAAAAATTCACCTCCCAGTTGCTTAGCCAAGGACTTCCTTTACAGCTTTGGTAGCATATCCATAGAGAATATACATTTAATAGAGTTTTAAAAATAATCTGATCTTTACCAGTACTGTGTTTCAGCTTTAGAATTACCCTAATTAGAAGAGTAAAACTGAATATTTAAAATACATTGCATTTTAGTAAAAGCACCATTTAAATGAAAAACAAATAAACACAAGTTTAGAAACAAAGTAAATTATTGTCTACCTTGAAACCCAGGGGTTTTTTTCTTACATTGCTAAAGCAGCCATCAAGTGTGACCTTTACTTTGTTTTTCAACAGCTGAAGAGGTGTCATGGTCATACAGCTGTTCAGCCAAACTATTGCTCTTACTACTTTCAGCAGCAGAAACAGCCATTTACGTGCATAAGTAATGGATTTCAGTCAGAGCTCTTAAATGTTGTGGAACGAGTGTTAAATTCAGCAATTCAGGTTGGAAGCCAAGCCAGCAGGCTGCCTGCAGAGTGTCTCTGCAGAGTGGGTGGGTCAGGGAGGGATCTGCAGCCCCCAGTGCCTGCAGGAGCAGCTCCTTTGGGATTGCTGGAGCCAGAGGCCGCCTGTGGATCTTTGGTAGTTCCTGATGGCTGTGAGGGTGAGGTTCAGGGGGGGTACAGTGTGCATGTCCTAAGGTGAGCCCATCCTGCTTCAGCCCTTCTGCTGCTAAGTACTGTTAGGAAATGCTGTAGGTGTCATTCAGTAGCTGCAGGTTTTACTGAACTGGTGTTCAGCTGCTGCAATCTCATGATTTTCACTTATGTGGCAGAAGAAATGTCAGTACCTTGCTCTGAGACATATGACCAAAAGCATTATGTAGATGTTTTGCTGTTTCCTTGTCCTCAGCTAACAGGTGGGGAAACTGAGGCACAGAAAGTTAAAGCAATTTCTTTAACTTGCAAGGCAATAGCTCAATTTGGATTATCTATACTACAAGGGAAAGAAATGCAGTGCAAACTGACTTGTTTTTCTTAACTTCTCCTGTTAGACTCTCTGCTGAGTTTCTCTTTTTAGCCATAGAATTATGTGTTTGCCATGAGTCTAATAATAAAAAAAAATTGAAGAGCAGTAAAGCAATCACTTGTTGTCAGCTCTGAGAGGTATTGAGGGCTTCCTGCTGTCTCACACAAGTCATTTAGAGAGCCGTGTGTGCTTGAATCAGCCTCTCCCTTACTCGGGGAGAGCTGAGTGCTTTGCACCAGCTGTGGGGTGGGAATTGCTCCAGAAGTCCCCTCTGCAGAGTACAAACATGGCTTATTTGCACTGCACTAGAAAATAGGTTGCTGTATATTGTTGTGGAAGAGTGGATGCTGTGCACAGACTATCAGAAAATATTTGTTAGCATTCCATGACTTGTAGGCTGAATGCAACAAAGTTAATGTAAAAACTGTTATTTAGATCCCAGTTGTGCCTTAGCAGATATGATGACATCAGTGAAATATCCTGATTTCTTTTAACATTTTCTATATCTTTTTTTCCCCCCCTTTCCAGGAATGGGAGATGAAAAACGGGACATAAACATAACAAAGCCACTCACTTTCCATAAAGGCCTTACCTACTACAGACCAAGACATAGGCTGCAAAGGACTCACCTGAAAGGTCCCATCAAGTGATGAAACATAGGAAGTTTTATAACTCTGTTAAGTTAATGGTAGCTTGGCGCTAATTTGCCTGTATTCCCTCTACTGTATTGCTGTGTAACTACGTGTGCCCCTTTTTATTAGCTGTAACTCCTTGTTTCCAACTTCACTGGTAAAGAAAGTGAAAACCAAAAATACCCAACCATAGGAATTAAAAAGGAGCATAAAGTCACAGTTGCAAGTTTACTTTGCTGAGCCAGCAAAGGACCAGGAATGTTAATTACAGTGCATCAGACGGCCGAACGCTGCTGAAGGCTGGTGTGAAATCCTGACTCTTGCAGGTCAGACTGCCTCTGAACACTGCCACAGAGCAGGTCCAGCTCCTCAGCAGAGGCTGTGCTGGTAGCTGCTCTCATGGCAAAACAAAACTGAGGAAGTGAGCAGTGCCTGCTCGGCCCAGGAGCTCTGCAGGGCATGACAACGACTCGTTGGTGAAGCGTTTTTTGGATATTTTTAGACAGATGCTTTTGTCATTGGGAGATAAAAAGCTGCCAAACCTTGAGACAGATGCGTTTTTGTATGTTCTCTTTATTGCTGTTCTGAAGCACCAGTCATTTTCAAAGGTCATATTCTTGAACTATGACTTGTTCCTGATTTTTTTAAAAGGCAAACAGGTATTTTTAGATACTGTTTCTTTTCTATACATTTTGGAAAAGAAAAATAAAACAAGTGAAATTAGTCCTCAACAGATAATGGCAATTCAGAATAACTTATGCAGTCAGTCTTGTTTTGTTTTTTATGATATAGTATTGTTAAACTTGAGGTATAGAACACTGCTGTACTTAGTTTCCTTTGTCTTTTCAGACCTCAGCTATTATTTTTGAGGAAGATGGACTGAAAACTGATAATTTTCAGACTCTTTTATAAACAGTTTAACAAATAATTGGGGATTTTCTCAAACAGGAGTCCATTTCTGTTTAGTAGGAAACAGCCTCTTGCATTTTAGTCTTAAAATTATAAAAAATCTGCTTTTCTTTGTCTCCATCCATGTCATTGCCAAGAAATTACATGCAGTAAATTGCCACTGAAGCCCTTCAAAATATCAAGATTGGTTTTAAAAAATCAGGAGGGGGCTGGGGGGAGAATGTATAATAAGATGGCTTCTTTTTCTCTTTTATTTTTTTAGGCCTTTGGAGAGCTTTCAATCATACTCTCAAGATATTTTTCCTCCTCAACTGTGAGGAGTAGAAAATTAATTTTAAAAATTACCTCAAAATATGGGTAGTGTTTTAATCACAGATATTAGGGCTGGAGTCTTGATAATTAGTTAAGACTGCAATTAAAATCACAGAAGTTGGCAAGACAGCAGTTACCAAGGATCACATCCCTTTATGGCCAAGCCTGCAGATAATCTCACCTTTAGGAATGGGTGTGTGCGACTCCTGGAGGGTTCTCTGGGATTCTCAGCTGAGCTGGGTGCCAGGGGACTTCTGCAGGAGCTTTGGGGTTGAAGGCACAGAGCTATCAAAAAGCCCTGACAGCTGACAGGAGACAGGGCTGTGTCCTGTTCCCAAATGCATTTAGGGCCAGGGACCCCACTGACCTGAGCAGTGCAGAAATGGGGCCCAGCATGAGAAAAGGTTCTTTGCTTCCTGTGACTGTGCTTGGTACAAAGTGCCACAGGAATGCAGATACAGTAGGAAAGCAAGAGTCAGTGTGGTTTTCATTGAAAACACAATTTTTTAATATTAGTTTAGGTCACTTACTTATTAACCCTCTAACTAGAGGGCACATTCTGTACTGTATGACTATGGACTAAACAGCATCAAATTCCCATAAATAATAGCAGAAACAAATTTGAAGCAAAAGTAAGTTCATTTAGGCTTTTTATTTCAAATTAAGTTATTTATTTGTATATTTCAATAAATATTTAATTTATATCTGTACATATTTATAATGCAAATTAGGCTTCTAGTCAACGTTAGCAATGATGTAACAGTTGCCATTAAGAAGTGGTCCCACATCAAGTAATGAAGAGTAGTCAAAAGCCAGATCACTTGTCTTGTTTACCCAATATTGGCATTGCCTATTTCCACCCCCTTATCCCATGGTAAAAAAAAAAGAAAAATACCTTGGCAAGGACAGGTTTTAGTCCATGGCTGAGGTAGATGTGTGTAAATCTCTGCCCAGGGAAACAGAAATTGTGTGGTGCAGCTTCCCTCAGCTCTGCTGTAGGTGCAGGTGCCCCTCAGCACCTCTAGCACCCTGGCCCTTCAGTGCCTGCTGCACAGGGGCTGCCACCCAAAATAAACAACCTTCACTCTTCCCCCAGCAAAGGCTCCACTAAGCCACCCCTGCTTTAGTCTATTCTGTATAACTGCCAAGGTTTTGGAAGGAGGAAAAACCTTTCTCTACAGACCACTCTCAGTGCTGTGAAATGTACTCTGTTGCCTTGAATAGCACTATTGCTGCACAATTTTTTATAAAGAGCGACAGAATTTGTATTTTCACCGTTTTTACATTTCAGGATCACCAGGCAAACTCAGCCATAGAGCAGCATGACTTTTGTTTTAAAGGAAAACTCATATTTTGAACCATTTATATGTCTTCTAAGAAAATGTTACTCTTATGCTTCCTCACCAAATGCCTGTTACTGTACCAGGTGCTTTTTAAAAATTGTTTGTTTTGTTTGGTATTTTTTAAATGGGTGATGCTTTTTTAAAAAAAACAAACCCAGATCATAACTTTGGGGGATCAAGGGTATTTTTTTTTTAATGAGATGATTGTGGCAATTTGATTTTTCAAACGGAGAATATTAATTTAGTATCAAGTTTTGTTAGACACTTTCAAATTAATTGGCCCAGGGTGTATGTTGTATGATAATGTTCTCATATTAAGAATGTAATTATTTCCTTATTGTATTTTTTAAAAAACAAAATCATATTTAAAAAAAAAATCTCTGTGAAAAAAAGCATGATAGAAACATGAAAAAAAGGTTTTGTTTTATTTTTGTTATTGGATATGTTGGCAGTGCCCATTATAATTGACTGTAAATATAGCCTTTCTACTGTATTTCTCAGTGTATTTAAGTTTTTTTGACACACATTCATGGACACTTCTGTTAAAAAAAAATTATTCAAAATAGACTCACCTTCAAATGTGTGTCTTAGTAGCTTCAACTAACTTTATGCCTTTCTAGTTTATTCTTCAGAAAGTCTTGCAAAGTGTGAAAAAAGACTGGCACCTGGTAGGTGTGACAGACCCGAGACCATTATTAATAAAGTTACCTGTCAAAAAAAGGATTTCTATTGTTGTTTCTTGGTGTTTGTCAGTTCCAGAAGCACCTTAAGGTGCTAAGGTGGCACCTTAGCAGGTCTCCTGCAATAGCCTCAGCTGAGAACCATTCTCCTGTGCCAGTCAGCTGAAAAATGTTTGAACATTATCATGAATATTTTTTTTTTTGGTATCAGTTGTATCCCCATTTAACTGAGCAGTGACCTCCTGGAACCTGAATGCAGCCTGAGGACTCTTGGCAATGGAAATGTGGAATTTGGTGTATTTAGAGCTCATAGCAGCACTTCCCTCTTGCCTGTTGCATCTGCATCATTTTGCTTAGATGTCAACTCCACTAATAAATTATGCAATATGTAAAACATTAAAAATTATCTCTAAGAAGTGAAAGTGGATTAAAATTAAATTGAGCTGATTATCAGGCTACTTAAAGATGAATGTAGCAATTTCTTGTAGATGACTGACAGATGAGATTGAGAAGTCTTGAGCTGTAATTACTCCTTGCTGCTTTTCTTAGATTCTGCTCTTGCTCCTGTTACACCACAATTATTACCAAATTTATGAAGTAGAAAGCTTAAATAGAATATACATTTCATTATCCCAAACTGAGGAAAGCAGTATTCTAAAGTAGTTAATTGGTTTCTTTTCTTTAGTTACAGTCTCCAAGATCATAATGGAGTTATAATAGGTAGGTCCGTGTACTGTGTATTAACAACAGTTAAACACAAAATACATGAAAACAAACAAAAATTAACCTTAAAACACAACAGGGAAAATAAAACATAATCCTGACATAATCCTGTGGTCCAAAATGCAGCAAGTATCTCTAGGCTCTGTGTGATTCACAAAACTTGCAGAAGCAAATGGCAAAAAAAAAAAAAAAAAAGAAAACCACCCGCATTGCTGGTGTCTCAATCATCTGCTTTTGGACCTCTACAACATTATCCAGAGTCTGGGCACTGACTGCCATAAATAGATAAACTCTATGGGTGATGGTAAAAGGGGCACAGCAATCCTTCCCAACAAGAAAAAAAGTCACACTCATATTACAATGAAGTTCAAGGGAAAAACAAAGATAAGGTCATTCCAGTGTAGTCCCTGCCACTAACAGTACAACACTGAGGGCATCAAAATTAATGATCAGGTTCAAAACAACTGCCCAATTCAGCTGCAGAACTTGTCACAACATTTTATTGATGCTAAAAGCTTATATGGGTCCATAAACAATAAACAAAATTCGTGGCAGAAAGTAATTGCTTAAAGCTATCAAACACAAAGCTCCCTGTGTCAAAGCAGAAGAGTCCAGAGGCTGGAGAGTGGAAGAGTGTTCAGTTTAAGTGTCCTTGTGTGCTTCCCCCTGCTCCCCTGACACATTGCTACTGATAAATGGAACTGTTTTCTTTCACAGAAAAAAATTATTTTTTTCACACCAGCAGTTACAAAAACATTCCCTTCTGTAAAGCAGTGTATCATATTCTTTTCAATTTGATTTCTAAAGCAAGCATCTCTTTAACATCAAGGTAACGCAAAATTATTCTTTCACAATTTATTAGATAACAAAAGAATTAAATCTTACCAAGGGTATTCCGTCGTCAGTAATCTGATTATGAGGTAATAATTTTCTTACTAGATTTTGTAGAACCAGTTGGAGCTACAGCTACAGGTCCTGAGCTGAACATAAGCTTAATTCCTGGTTTAATTACTAATTTTTAAATAGACTGGTAATTGCCCTCAATTAATTATTCCTAACATTTTTCACTTTCTTAGTCTGTTTTTTTGCATGTACTGCTGATTTTGAATTTTTTTTGAGACGAACTTTTGGTCTGATGCTGTAATGGCAAGAATGGATCCTTTTCTCACTTTCAAAATACACTGGGCAGCATTTGTACTATTTTGGTTCAGCTTTTGAAAACCATGAGGGTCAGTGTACAGTAATGTTTTCTCCACAGCAGCTGGATCCATAAGAAAGCAAAACATCTTTCAAGGCATAAATCACAAAAAGAAAAAAAAGAAGAAAATAAATCAGTGTGTTAATGGCAAACAAGAAAAAATATTGGCTATTGTTTATGCCTCAGAAGTTTTATTATAGAGACATGACTTATGATGATGTTGAAACCAGTTAAGCTTCAAAATAGGATGACAATTAATATGACTTTGATGATGACAGCAAAGGAAACAGAAGTGAAACTATTATTCTTCTATTTCCACGGAAATCAGTTTCTGAAGTAAAATAGCCCTTTAGGTTAAGTATTAGCAAATTTTATTTGGTGTCTCATTTATGGGAACAGCTTGGCTGTGTCTGTTCTCACTCCTGACCTTCCAAATCAGGAGCTTTGCTTGGAAAGAACTATTGGAACATCATTAAAAATCAGAGACTTTAGAATTTCTTTGAGTTTTGCTTTTATTTATATCAGAGCACTAAATTTGGAAAATGAGATGTCATTTGAGATTCCACTTTTGTGGAGATAAACTGCAGTTTAAAGTCTCAGCTAGCCACAGTACAGGATTAGAGAAGCTAAAATGAGAAATTGCAATGTTTCCTAAGTGAGCTGCACAAGCAGAGGAAGCCTCAAGCTTCATTCCAGCCTCAGGTTTAGCATGGTGTGCCATCAGGGTAGGGTCAGAGTGCCCACACCACAGCCTTCCTCCAGCTGCCAGCTCCTTCACAGGCACCATGAGAAAGTGCTGAACCAGGGCAGGCTGAGAAAATTCAGTTTAATCTTGTCTGAATTATTTTTCCTTTTAATTGTCCATCTTTAGATCCTCAAAATATAGCCACTCTGTGAGTAAGTAATCTATTTGTGGTCCTATAAAAACTTCATTGCAGTGTATAAAGTTTATATAGCTAATTAAAAATTGGTAGATAACAATTCATGTTGCTGTTTTTTCCCAGTATGAGGTTTAATAAGACTTCCCACATTGCACATCCACAACCACAACAATTAGCAACACCTCTGTTCTTCCCTTGTGGGCAACAGGCAGTGAAAAGAACCATCAGGTTTTTATTGTACCAGTGTCAGACTTTCCATGGGAAGGCACCAAGCTACACAGCAGCAACCACCTCTCAGCAAAACATAAACTCTGTTCCAGCCTGAAATATGAGCTACACCAAGAGCAGCTCATCTCTAAACTTTGAAGAAGGAAGGAATGCCCAGTCTGTAGGGATGCAAGGGATATTCTGACTTTAGCAATTCAGTAAACTTTGCAAAGACAGAGAGCACTTGCCAGGACCAGTAGGAGAAAATGTCTGGGACAATAAGGCCAAGACTTTATAGAAATACACTACCTAATTTTGCATCTCGTTTGCAAAGACTGCAGGCAGAGTGAAATAAATATCATATGTAGTAGCTGGGCATGTCCAATGGACTTAATTCTGAGGATTTTGGTTTTGCTGGCTTTGTATATGATTGAATACAGTTTGGAGGAGCTCAGTTTTATTTTGAGTCAAGGCCTGATCCTTGCACACAGCTACATCCAGCTTAAGGGCTAATTTTGACTTGCAGACCCCTCAGTTTTGCAAAGAGAATGCAGCTTCTACAGCACTGGCAACTCCTTAGGAAAAGAGTGGGATAAAGGAAGGACAATTAATAAAGAGAAAAAAAGAGTTTGGAATAAAGGCACGGGAAGAACACACACACACACCTTTGTTCTGTTGATGGCACTCTGTCATAGGGAGATCAAGGCTGAGACCTACGGCATTCTTGAGCTGAAATACTCAGTGACTGCACAGCTTGTGTCTCACCACAGGATGTCACCCTCCACCAGTTACACTGCAGCACTCAGCTCCCCGGGAGAAGGAAAAAGGACTTTCCCTTCTTACTCAGGAATGGAGTCGAGCAGTGTAGGAGGATGGAGTGGAGTGGCTGAGGAGGAGAATGAAGGTTTGCTGCAGCCTTTCAGCTCAGTGTTGCTGAGCAGTTTGCTGCTAAATACACACACACAAATTCTGGCGACTTCCCCCCATGAAAAGCTTCAAAAGAAAAACAAAGCAACCAAGAGTTTAGAACCAAATTTTATTAAAGAAAAACCTGGAGTGCAGGTTCTCAGGACAAATGCATACCTTTGGATGCAGTGGAGTACACAGGTACGTATACAGTAGTTTGCCTGCTACATGTTTGGAAGCTGAAAGAGACCGTGATAATCTGTACTGCACAGTTCATCACCATTGTTAACAGTTGCCAAAACTTGCTTGTGGATCGCTAACAGATACTTGGTTATGAGTGTGCACTACTTATTGCACAAGACTTTTTGATTAAGCTATCACTTGTGCAATCGAATCACAGTTAAGTGTTACGTCAAGCATATTCAAACATATATTTGTTTCTTTTTCTCAAAAACAGCACGTCACTACAAAACTGCCATTAAATGTTACATATTTACAAAAATATACAAATAACACTTTTCCCCATTTATGACAATGCACCAATTATGGATTTATTTCGTTCTGCACTTGAGCCCTGTTACTGTATACAAAGAAACCTGCTTAAGGTCAAGGGCACCTGAAACAAAATTAGGAGAAGGCATGTTCTGTTTTCACAAATACTAGAATGTGCAAAGGCAGGAGGAGAGGGCTGTGTGGTCATGTATGTTAAAGGCAGGGGTTATAGAATACTGATGACTGCTAAGAACCCTTGCTTGGAGTGGAATAACCCCTTGGTCAAAAATCTGGTTGGATACAGTGTTAAGATTTGCTGACCAAGCAGTCATAAAGCAGTTTAAAAATTCAGTTCTACCTTGGTTGTAATTACCTTACATCTATCCAAAGAACTCTTCATGCTAGCAGTGGGAATAAAAATTATGGTGAAAATCAGTCAGTAACCTGTGTAAACACAGGTGCATTGAGAAGACTAGAATTTAACCTGCAGTTGCTTTTCAAATTCAACGTGTATGAAATTCTGTAACTGAGCTGATAATGTCTGTGGAACTGCATGGCCATAAGTTAGGGTAGAATTTGGCCCTGCAATGCCAAATAAATGATGTTCCACATTAACAGCAGGGTAGCAAGACACGCTTTGTGAATCTTCACAAGGCAAAAATCAAGTCCAGTCTTTATTTTATAGGCTTTCATATACTTACCAAGACCTGCAGCTCTAATTAACCACAAAATATTATTTAGGCTTGGTTTAATTACCATTTTTTGCCTTTTCTTTTCATGGGTAATGCCAGCAAAATCTGTATTTATCTATGTGTATCTGAATTAAGAGACTTTGCACCTATCTGTGTTGGAGCAGCCACAGATGCACTGTAAATCAGCTACCTTCCATCCTTTACTCTCAAAATGGAAAATTCTCCCATTCCAATTCTCATCTCTCCAAATATTCCCCCAATCTAGGATGATATTCCTAGTGCTGCTTCATAAATACAGAGCAATTGCACCAAGTAAATTCCATTTAGGCAAGGAAGGGCAATACCTGATGCCTCCTGAACCCACACTTGCTATGCACTAGGGCAGTATTCTTTAAAACCACCTTCTGCAAAGAAACCTATCAAAGTTCAATGGAAAGGTAAATCACAGGTGCTGTACATATTTGTAAAAATAAGTGGTAAGTAAAACATAAAAAGTGGAAGCACTCTGCTGGATGATCAAGTTTCCCACCCTCTTCCAATCTGCTATTCCTCTGCAAAATTCTTGTATTCATTTTTCCTCAGCCACATGGAAGAGGATAAAAATTAGTTAATCACTTTTTAACATCAACCCAGTTTATTGGCAGAATGACAATCAGAGAAAAGCAACTCAGAGAAGACTGGGATCAAGAGAGAATTCAAGTACACTTCTCCATTTGATTATGTTTTCCCTCCAGAGCCTTCTGCACTGCAGCAAGTGCAACCCATGACTTTACACCCATGAGGAAATAAATCACAGCCTGTCAGTGACAAATGGAAAAAAGGATCTGTACTCAAAGGCCTGGTGTGTATATGAAATGGAGGAACTCTCTGTTCCTAAAATTAAAATTTCTAGTCACATGTTCAGTAAACTCCAGTCACTGGCGTTTACCCTCAGGAACACTACACCAGCTCCATTCATCTTCTTTATACATTATAAAATTACAGCTCATAGAGGCATTCTAGCAAATTACATTTAAGCAGTATAAATGCAAGACACAGACTCTATAAAATAATTCTTTTCCCTTGTCTCCCAGCTCAGTGCTGTGCTAGGGAGGAACACCATTAGTAAATGACCCACAATCATCTGGAGCACACGTACAGCAACATCTTTTCCATGCACCTCAGGTGAGATGCTGCAAGTCAGATCTGTCTTAAATTATAGGCAGAGATGGTGATAATTTTGCATGTTTCTCATGCTGCATCATTTTAGACCCATGGTTTAAAGTCTCTGCATGCAACTAATAAAATAAAATCGTTGCCATTACAAATTAAAGTAAGCTTCAAGACTTAAGCAAAACAAAATCAACAACATGTGGTAAAACCATACACACTGCTGACACTGACTTTCTCCCTGCTTTTCCTTGTCCTGGTTAGTCCTGTGCTCCCTCCCACATCTCTCTCATGTACACTCCCTAAGACAGGCTGAACCCTTCCAGGATACTGCTGAGCTTTTCAGTGGTTTTACTCCCATTAAATTCTCCAAGCTCCTCTGGCATCATTCTGCCAAATCCATCTGGTAACTTTGCTTAAATTTGTATTTTCTGGAACTTGAACCCAAGCCATTTTCCCCAGCCTCTAGGAGAGGTTTCATACAGACCCATTGCATAAACCTGTCAAGTGAAATTGCTCCCAACTCTCTATTAACAAAGAATTCTCTTTACTTCACCTATTCTTCAGCCTTGGGTTGTAACAATTTCTCTAAAAGGCTATGTCTGAGCTTGGGTCTCAGCATTTCCCATACTGGAATACAAGTGCAGCACAGTGGTCTGGCAAGGTGTCTCTACCCAGCCCTGCTGCAATTCTGTACCTGCCAGAGTCCAAGGCTGGCCAAGCAAGCCAGCCTTTGCTGTGCTCCAGGAAACTCACAGGAACACCATGTCTCAGCCTGTAATCCAGAAAGAGGCAGAGAAAGATATTTGAGAGAAAACAGATAACCATCTCTGCAATTAAATACATAATTTCTCTACAGATCATCAGCAAAATCAATATATACACTGGTGAGAGAGAAAATGCTGGTTTTTACTCTTTCAGGGAGTATAACTCTCATCCACATCTCTCTCAAACTAGAAGCATGTGGTCTCTGGGACGAACATCTGAGAAAAGTTCTTGAAAAGTAAAAGATAACAGTTCCAGAAAGATTTAGAGAAAATGACAGCCAAAATTGAAGATGAAGGGATTAAAAATACTAAAGTGGAAAAAAACCAGAAAGGATGGACTGCAGTGACACAAAGCACAGGAAACCTCATTGACTCAGATAATACTGCAGAGCTTAGAGGAGAGGCAGGAATGGGGAAGAGACTGTGAATCCTCTTGCTACCAGTTGGGACACAGTAGGGTGCATATCCCAGTAAAAGCACAGACAGAAACATAAAGCAGAACAAAAAGCAAGGAAGAAAAAGTGGACTGTAGAGAAGTGTCATCTGGAAAAACCAGGCAAGGCAGAGCCACAAACAGAAGCAATAATGAAAGAGAAGGAAAAGGGCTACAAAAGAAGGGGTGGGGGGGAAAGGAGGAGAAACAGAAAAGAGTGGAAATTTGGGCTTTTTTTCTATAGTTTCACAAACTACTTGGCAAATATTTGGAAGCATTAAACAATGCAAGTGATTTAATGAACAGTTACATTGCTACTCAGCATCTCAAAAGATTAACCCCAAAGAGAGGAGTGTATTCACAAGTAAATGGAGTCAGTCAATTTGGGAATTCCCTGGGCATCTTGTTTGTAAGATATTCTACAATTTTAACCATTTAAAGGTCCTAATGTGAACCTGAAACATAGAGATTGTGTACTACAATATTCTCCTTTGGATTAGTTTTACCATTTGCAAACTGCCTATGTGCATGTTGCTGATGTTTGGGATTAGGTTTCTTCTGCACAGTCCTTTCTATTCCAAAATCCATAACAAAAATATCTCCAAAGCCACATGGATATAAGCCTCATGTTTTCCTGTATGAGCTATCCTCATTAAAAGTATCTCTTTCACCATTTCAGAAAGATTTCCTTTTTAAGCTCTTTTAATCAATAAGCACTGTGAATTAATACTTTTTCTAAAAAGTGAATAAGCCAATTCATTTGCTTTGATCTGCAGGAGCAGACACTGCCAGTAAGAACTAAATATAAGTATCAAAAGCTGGCTAAAATTAGCAGCAAATAACATAGAAATATAAGACATGCTTAGAAAGTTGTTCAGAATGCCTGGCCTTCCTGGTGATTAATACACTTATTATACCATTAAAAATACATTTAAAAAGGCATATTATTTAAGCAGTGCCAGGTACTGCTACTTGTATTATTGCTGCCCAACAAGGCTTTATGTCCTCTCTATTGCAAGTAATCATTGTAAAGATGCAAATTCTACAGAAACTCAGAAACCAAGGCTGATCAAGATAGATGAAGTTTGTGAGAAATGCAAGTGTTGCAAGGAAAAAATATCAAGCAAAATTACTTGTGTAAGGGAAAGAATGCACTTCCTTTCAGGGGCAGTAAATGTTGCTTCTGAAAGAAAATCAATCTGGAAGGAGAGAGAGGCAAAGAGCTTACAATTAAGAGTATGTATTTTTAGAGATACTATTAGAAAGTATTTAATGCAAACCATAACAGCTCTTTGATAAGGATTTTTTCACACAGCTATGTCTATTTCAGAGTACATATTTCTAAGCCTTCCAGTAATTCTTATGTTAGATATCATCTTACAGAACATTATCTCAGCTACCAGCATATAAACTAGCTGAAAACAGTAATGCTGACAAGCTTCACATAACGAAAAAAAAAGGGATGAGAAGAATGGAAGTCATACATGGCTCCACAATTCATTGTTTAAGTAATTTGCTACTCCATTTAACAGAAGGAAAAAAGCTGGGACTGAAGACTTACAGAAATGAGATCTCATATTAAAAATCATGAAACTAACTTACTGTTCATATCGATTTCAATGAAAAAATATTCCAAGAGGATGCATTCTTTAGCCTCCAGAGCAGCCTGAAGTACCATTACAGGTTCTTCCTTTCCCCAGTAATATACACCCTCTCTGCTTATGCAGCATACTTGAAAAGAAGGGACAAATAAGAACTGTGCATGGCATTCCCACCAGATTTGGGAAATGGGCTGTTCTGGACTGTGTGCACCCCCTCCAGTCTGAGCATGCACAGACAACTGGAGGCAATGCTCCTGAGGTGATCTGTTGGTAGAAGGGTTGGCTTGGGACAGAAGATTAAATATTTCAGAGGGCACAGCTTGACATTTCCCAAAGACTGCAGGGTTAGGCTATTAATTGCAAAAGCTAACCAGGGGTCTGAGTTATTTGTCACTTTGATGATTATAGTCTAAAAATAAGTCAAAAAACATTACAGGAATAAAAATGCATTTAAATGGCACTGAGAGAGTAAATGCTAAGACACTGAAAGGAAATACAGAACATGAAAGTATAAACTTAGCATTAAGAAAATTATCTAAGCAGACCTTACTTATAGTCAATTAAATGCCATTCTAATGAAAGTTTTAGGTTTTCTCAGACTAGTACTGGCTATGTGCCAGTCTCTTGAAGAGAGTTGTAGAAGCAATGTGCAACTGGGACTAAAACAGAGAAAATGAGCCAGGAAGCAGCATTTTGGATGGGCTTAAAAGACAAAAAAATATTTTGCAACTCAAAAATCAAGATTTATAAACGTAAATGCTTATAAATTTCATCCTGGTGTAAAGCCAATATTTTGAGAGAAAAATTGGCACTTACTTTCATCTAAAATACTGAAATAAAAATGAATATGGAAACAATACAGTGGTATCAATCAATATACAATAAAACTACTATAATAACTCCAACTGGCAGGGACTGTGCAATGAAATAAAATGTTTAGTCTCTTTTTTTCCCCCGAAGTCTCATTAATGAAAAATTACAAAACTCTTTTAATAGGAAACATAGGAAAAATCCATGACTGAAATTGTCATTGATTCTATCTATTTAGGAACATTGATTTGAAAAAACACTAGAAATTCAAAACTTATCAGAACCTCTGGTTCATCATCAAAAAGCTACTGCAACTGAATGCATGTATTTAATTTCTTATAAAGATTTTCTTTTCCCCACACATTTCTTTGAGCATGTATTTTTGTAAGGAGGATGGAAATTACTGCAGTTCTATTCTATGGACCTCTATTAAAGATACAGCATACAGTAGTAGAGTCTCTCCACTAAAAGAAGGTCTCTGGACTGAAAACACAGCTAACCTTGATAATCATGCCAGATGAAACCTGCTTTGCACTAGGAACTATTAATGGCAAAGCACTGATTTGTTTTTGTCTACAGGACAGTTAATAAATCATCTACTTTATATGAATAAACAGTTTATTTCTCATTACACCAGTCATTCAAAGAAGAAAACTCAGCAAGAAGGATATAATTCAATGAGAATATCATAAGAGTCCCAAGAAATTGGATGTGAATTGTGGATAACAACAACATCTCGCCTCAGCCTGATACCTTCTATTTCTTCACAGGCATTTCCACCACCCTTTTCAACAGAGTATAAAAATATACACTGGTTTATATTGCTTATATCATTGAAAAATTAATCAACACTTGTGTGCATTTTCCCTAATTGTCCTCTGAGCATTTCTGAGTACTTTATATGGATGGGCTGCTCCAAAACCACATAAAACATTCAATGTCAAAAGAAAAAGCAAAGAAAACAGCTGTAAATCTTGATGGTTCTGTTAGAATGTTTCAGATCTTACTGCTTGGACCACTCTGAAAAGTACAGAGTGCTGTTGAAATTGCAAATACTTCAGATTTTAAGAAGGCCAAAAAGAGGCCAATGAGGCCAGTACACTGCCAGTTTTTTTTGGATTCAGTATAATTCAATATCACTGCTGATAAATCTCACTGCACCCATTTTTATAAGGTTTTTTATCAAATAACAATGAAGAGAAGTGAGTTGACAATTCTAGTGTAACAGCAAAATCTCAGTCAATGTTGCAGTGCTACCACATAACAGTTGCAATAGCAGTGTTTCAATAAAAGTACCTTTTTTTTCCTTTTTTACTTTTTTTTGATTATACATTTTTTACATTTATACATAATTGCCGCTGGTTTCAATAGAAAACTTTTAAGAACAGTGATAATTACAAGTAAAACAAAGAGAGTTAAACATAAATTAATAATTTATGCTCACAAAATTCATAGGCTCTGATGATCCTGAATAGACAGTAATTAATTTAGCCTCACAACACCCCTGTGAGGTAGGTAATTACTATCAGACCTATTTTATAGGTGGGGAAACTGAAGCACATACAAGGGAAGTAACTTGCTCAAAGTCAGGGTACAGAATCCAGGTATCTGACAGTCATCTTCTATTTCTTAGCCACCACACCACCCTTCCCCACTAAAAACCTTCACTAAAATATGTACAGATACTGCATGTGTGCATGCACACGTGTGACTAGCACTTGTGCATAGAAGCAACTCTGTTTCTGAACACCCATGTATCAGGATTTTAGATACATATAAAGGATAAAAAGTTAAAAGAAGATAAAAGATAAAAGAAGAGATCATGGATGTAGTGCAAGAGATTTGAAAACTAGCACTAGTGACTCTTTTCATTTACAGATAAACCAAGACACCATGAATGAGAAAATGGTAATATTACTTCCTCAGTTTTAAAATAATTCATTTTGAAGTTATTCTTGTGAGGAAATCAAAGGCTTCCTTTATTATCTGCTGGGTATTAGTAATACAGTTATGGCAATACCAACACATCTTTAGAAAACAGTGTTTTTAAGACATGACAAAGCAACCTCACAGGAGTGCTGCAGGAATCAAATTAATAAGCATCAGAAAAAATTATTACAGGCACTACATTGTGCTAAGTGTTAATTAGAGTATGAAGTAGTTAAATATTCTACCATGTTCCAAAAGACTCTTGTGAGCAGAGACACAAATCACCCTGAATTAAATGTATAAAAGTAGCTGTTAAAGCATAAATTAGATGTGTGACCTTTGCCAATCAAACTAACCATGTGAGAACAACCCCAAGCTGGAGCTTCCATCCCATTCCTTGTTCATGAAGCTGGTTTGCCACTCACCTGCCCTATACAAACAACCTATTTCAGATTTATTTCACAGGAACAAGTAAGATGTTAGCAATGTTATTTTACTCTCTGCTCCAGCTCATTTCCACTAGAAAAAGCAAGAAGAGCTGGTGAGGAGGAAAAGCCCCTGGTGCAATGATCCCAAGAGTTTCCAATTCACAGCATGTTTTGTATATCCACTTCTCTTCAAGAAATCCAGACTCAGATACATTTAAGACCTTGGATTTCCACAGTCTGGCATACAACAGTCAGCCAGGGCATTGCTTCTCTGTTAATAAGTTTACATGGCACTATACAACTAAATAGGCAGAAATTTTTGAACTATTTTTGTAATTCATTTCCTGAGCAGTTTGCAAGTGCTTTTCAGAATCTTCACTCTAACTTTTCCACCTAGTTTCTTACTTACAGTAAGTTTGTAATCTAAATTTTCTTGTGCTTTACACATACATCCTATGGGGTTCATGAGAGCCTACAGTACTACACTGAGTTACTACATCCCAATCGGCTGCATTTGATGATAATATGCTCTGTATTCACAGCTACATGGAAGAATGATTCCAGTGCATACAGTGATTTTAAGACAGTCCTTTTCTATTTGACTAGCATTCATTGTTTTCTGTTTGCATATTCTGGACAATGAGCTACCTGTATCCTTCTTAAACAAGGTGGTGTGCGAGCTGGTCACTAGCATCAGTATGACATTCAGTGAGTACAGAGTTATTTATTCTCTATCAAAGGCAAAAAGTGAAGAGATTTTATAGGTTTCTGAGAGAAGCATCCTAATCCCTGGCAGCTGTGACACACAGGATGTCAGACATTTCAACTCACCACATTACGCTTGTTTTCCTACATGGCTAAAATAAACCAGAGAGAAAAGACAAGAGGAGTGTGGATTCACTGCATTGCCATTCCCTGGGGATGCAGAGGATGAGAGCAGGAAACACTGACCCAACTGACAAAACTGGGATTAGGAAACAAGGACCTGACTCACAAGCCTTTCTGCAGTCAGCTCCTCCAGCAGCCCTTCCCCTCCCTGCAGAAAAGGGCCAGTGGTGGTAGGGGCTGAGACACCCCCTGTGGTGATGGGAAGGAAACAGGAAGCCCTAAATCCCTTCCCATCATCCCCATCACCCTTTGCATTGTCAAACCAACCCAAGCAGAAAAGGTCAGGTTGGGGTTTGCCCACTCCTGCCAGCAAGGGCAGATGCCAGAGGAAATCCCAAACAGGGATACGGTGGGAAGGAGAGGCAGCCCTACCCAGCCCCTCCCAGAGCAGAACTCTGACCCACCCGGCACAGCTGCCCTCATAGGAAGTTTTAAAAAAATAACCATACAAAGAAAGCTGCATAAAAGAGGTATTTACACCCTGGAAATTTAAAAAGAGACAGGCCACCAGCCTAGGGTTTAACAGGATAACTCATGTGGCAGCTGCCATCATCCTAGAGGGGCTCGCTCAGGAGAAAAGAAAAGAGCAACTAAAATGACTGTCTGCAAGTGAAGGCACCTGGTCTGGAATAGCATCAAGCTGGTGTTTTTCTTTCACATGTGGTGGGATTGGGGGGGATACTGGTGCTGTCGTTTGTCAGGACTTGCTACACTTACAAGAGCATTATTGTATATTACAAGATAACCTAATTAACATTTTACTTCTTTTAATCCTCAGAAGGGCCTAAGACTAAATTTGTTAGATTGTCTCACACATGTTTAAGTTAAGAGCTTATCTCAACTAGGAGTGCATTTGTCCCTCACTCAGTCCTTTTCCAGTACAGAAACACTTGACCTCCTAAAAAAATTGTCATTGTGATCAACCAACCATCTGTTCTGGTCTAGTCACTTGTGTAAAAATCACCTTTTTGGGCTGAAGACTCCCAGCCTTCCACTGAACACCTCAATTAAAAATATAATTACAAAGTTACACTCAATCTTTCTGAAAATAAACATAAAGAAATAGAGCATATACAGAAAAGAAACAAGGTGGCATTGAAGGTGCCTAGGGCTACAAATTTGCTACTACAGTTTGAGTTTCAATCATAATGAGTTGCCAGCCATAGAGTGAATACAAGACATGTTATCCTTCACCCTTAGTAACTGATGAGGGATGCTTTTTTCCACAGGACTGATAAGAAACCTCCTCTCCATCAGCATTTACAGCCATATTTGCAATTTTGGGACATCACCAGGGAAAAATAAAATGGTACAGAGAAGAGTCTTTCGGTTTTTGTGTTCAGCTGCAAATATCAGCTAACCAGGTAACTGTGCATCTCTCTGGAGTTGATGCTCAAAACCACGCCTGAGTGATTGCCTAGGAAAATACAGAAACAAAAGGCCAACATTAGTGCATTTCAGGTACTCCACAATAAATCCCCCTTTTATTGCAGAGACAAGTAAATTGCATAAGAGAGTGTCTTTATCAAACAACAGGTCAGGTGAAGGTTGGTGCAACAGCTCCATGTACCTACAGCACACTTTTGCACAAAGCTTTTGCTCATGGTGGTGGTTTTGTGGTGGATTCCTAGGGTTTCTATCCCAGTGACAGCATAAGTTGGTTCTCTTTGTGGCTTATAAAGGTGTAGTTGTCTCGAGGGGTGCAGGTGAGGGAGGAGAATGGAACCTGAGGCGTCCATTCGACATGCCACTGACCTGGGACTGGACACTGACCGGCATCAGCAATAAGGGAACTCTGTAGCTGCTCAAGTTGCCACCTCTCCCAGAAGGAGTCACTGCAAGGTAATGGTGTTGAGGAGTCCCAAGGTGGGGGTTGCGATAAAGTAGGCAACATAAAATATATAGAAAACAAAAAAAGTGGATGGGTGAGTCTGGAAATACTGTACTGTGGAAATTCAAAAGTTATGAGAAGAGAGAGAACAAACAGAAACCCAGGCCTGTAACTCCCTGCTGCGCACGGAGCGGAGGCGGCTCCCGGCATCTCCCAAGAGGGAGGGAGACAGCTCACCAGAACTAGAAGGGATCTCCATAGCATAGGAATCTTCTGCAAATAACGTTGTAAACCAGAATTTAATATAAAGCAGGGATTATAACGTGCTTCATTCTCCAGCCAGATAAAATAGAGTATCATTAACAGGAATATTTTCTTGGCAGTACTGAGCAATACCGGAGCTAGTGGAAAGTATTGCAAATAACAAAACAGTAGAGCGAGCAGGAGTGTCGTTTTGTGTATTAAATAACATCCTCTGTCTAAAAGCTGTACAGTAGCTGACAAATATGGATGATTATGATCCACAAAAATGAGCTTTATACACTCTCCTGGAAAGTCTGCTGCTGCAGACAACCTTGCTGAAGCACAAATCACCTCGAAATGACATTTACATTCTTATGTCATCAAAACATCAAGATCTTGTACTCTTTAACCAAAAAATAATGCTCTGCTCAGATGGGAAGATTTTTGTTTTCTCTGAGTAACAAGTGCAGGGCAAGCAGAGATTAATTCTAAATGTGTTATAAATCAGGATAGCATTTCTTTATTAGAGCATCCAAAGCTGCCTTCTTTCAAATAAACCATGAGAGATTTTCCTACCATTAAAATAAGCTATGCTTATGTACATTACTAGAGGTGTTTGAATGCTCCACTTCAATAGGCATGTCTGCAAGCACTTTGTAAGCATTCAGGTTCTCCTCTAAAGACCCTGGAGACAAGATGACCAAACAAATTTAAAACAGACTTTGTTTTTGCAGGTTTGGGGTTTTTTTGTTTGTTTTTTTTTTGGAACTAACTCTGGTAAATTCAGGAGAGCAACAAAGGTTGTCTTGCAAAATCAGAATGAAAGCAGTGATACTCATACACAAGGTTGTCAAAGAAGAGATAGAAATACACAAAGCAAAGCAAGAGGCTGGATTCTTCCCTTGTGTTCAAAGCTAACTCCTCCAAGAACCTAGAAGCAGCACAAAGTTCAGCAAATGAAAACAAAGACATCGACAACAAACAAAAAAGGTGAAACCCAAGATAAAGAAATCTCTTGTCAGAACAGGTTCTGTCTTGCCCAGGCTACCTTGGGTGTAGCTAAAACATATCTTCTTCCTTGGGATTTATTAAGATATTATAATTGCCTTTCACACCATCAATCTAATGCTACAAATCCCAAAAGCTTTGGATCATCTGATTTATTTTCACAAATTTCCAAAAATGGAACTGGGTGTTTCTAACATTGTCCTACAATTTTCAGACTGTGACCTGAAAGCAGTCTGAAGACAATGTGTTATAGATCAGAAGTCCATGTTGCATTAAAACTAACCACAGGGTGCCAGGATATATACTTCCACCTGAAATCATTTGCACTGAGAGATACTTACAGAAAATTTCCCTCATGGGTTCTTTATAACCACCTCATGATACTAGAAAACCAACAACTAAATTAAGGAAGACTTATGATATTTTTTCTACATGAATAAATTCAATGTTTCTAATCACAAAAACTTTAAATGCCATTGGAATATGAAGGCAAATAAAGCAGTGGCTCCCCATCCAATCCATCTGAAATCACAGAAGCATAGACTCTACAAATCCTTCCAGCCTGAACTCAATTTTCCACTAATTCAGGGATTATTGAGTGAACTCAACTGTTGCACATTATATCCCATTCTACCAAATATAACTTATCTCCAAAATTGTCCAAGTCTGTCTCCTGACACTACACTACTATCTCTGTACTCATGCTCTACATAGCACATCATCCACACATTAGCCTGTATCTCAAGCAAGCCAAAAGAAGGTGTTTGAGATATCCCTTGTTAGTGGTGTTACCACTTACATCTTCTCAAGACTGAACAGAAAATGAAAAAGAACTAAAATGAAAGCAAACATCAATTTAAAATCAACTACTTATGAAAATGTATAAGCTAAAAACGAAGTTACCTCTTGCGTTACCTAGTGTTTGAGAGTCCAGATCATCATCAATAAACTCTTCACCCTGGATGATGTTCTGGGTGTCCTCACTGTGATTAACAGGGCTTGTCATCTCCTGCTCTTTTTCATTGTGCATCTGGGCGTAGACATTTCTGCCTGGCAGTTTCCTACAACGGGACAAGAAGAAAAATTTTGGGATGGAATTCTTTTGTGTCACACATACACTGGCATCAGAGCAGAGCTCCAGCAGGGCAAAGTTGTTCCAGAACAAAAAATTATTACCAAACCCATCCTTCCTTAATTTTGTGACCACAACCTAAACTTATCCCCTCTTTGTTCTCCGTCAGGGTTTTATTTAACCACCTTATCAGGATCTTCATACTAACATAATATTTAAGCATCCATTTCTAAGATTAACAGACAATGAGCAACATTGAAAAAAAATTACGAAAGCCACAGAAAACCTATCTTAATTATTCAAGCAATAAAAGGGCCCAGTGGGTGTTCATTCTTGGCCCCAGGTGCCTTCACATACATGAAGCTGGGCTGCAATCACCTCACATCTCCCTGAGCATGTGGGCTGACACTGAAGTGCAATAGCATCAGATGGCACTCATGGTCAATCAGGGTCAGGGAAAAAAGTCAGGAGAAGTCCAGGAGACAGGGAATGGAAAGGAGAAGTGTGAAGAGCCAGGAGGCCAGGACCAAGGGGTAAGGAGTGAGAAGGTAAACAGGCATTGATTGATAAGAGTACAAGACAGGGGAGGTTGGTTAAGTTAAGCAGGCAGCACTGAAGGAGGCAGTGCAAACTTTGGACTGGGAACTTATGAATTAGACAAACTCTACAAGAGACAATAATTCACTCACTCTGACTGGAATCTAGAGAAACAAAAAGCATCTTATTAAATGCCTCTAATGGACAATTAGCACCATGGCTGAGACTGGGAGGCTTATGACTTAATATTGATAAAAGGTTCTTAACTAGATTAATTTAAATTAGACTTTGTAAACTCAAAGGGAAAAAAATCAGGGACTGCTAGCTTTGCAACAGATTTTATGGTTTAAACATTCCTCAAGAGCAATACCTTTTGTGCTGTAGCTGTGTTCACCTGCAGTCTGCCTGGGCACAGGAGGACATCCTTTCCCAAGCAGACACTTCAGAATAGGGAGCTGCAGGCTCTAAGCTCCATTTCCTACAGTGCCAGAAGCTGCTTGACAGCTTGAGCAGCATGACAGCAGATCATGGCTGTCAAAGTCTGTGCTTACAGCCAGATTATTACAATGGGCAGACAACGGGAAGAAAAGGAAAAACAGGGTTGAACAGCTGTGGTTTTTGTTGAGCCCCTTTAGACAGTGAGAAAATAGAAAAAGTGACACTAATTTTTAGGCATCTCTCTAAAAGCAACCATCTCCTGCTCCATATTACGGCAGCAGTTTAAAAACTGGATAAATACACAGATTATTTTGTCTAGGCTCTTGAAGATCTATTTTAAATGCCATTTCACAAGAAGGTTTCTTTAGCAAGGGGCACCATTTTAGTTTGAGATAAAAAAAAAGTTACTGCAACAAACTATTCTGAAGAACAACTTCCATTGCATCAAAGTAATGAAAATAAATGGAAATTACAAAGAAACTACAAAAAATTACAAAGATGAATGAAGACAATCTCCTCCCTTTAATCTGAACAATCCAAAAGATAAATTGAGTGCTATATATCTACACAAACACACATATCTGTATAGATATGTGTATACACACACACACACACAATTATATCTCTAAATAAAAATTAGATACTTTATCCCATTATTTATAAGCTGTACAAAACAAAAAGGAAAAGGACAAGGATAGAAAGAAGGTCTGATGACACAATGCTGTGCTATTATGATCACTTCAACAGGTCTGAGGGCTCCTCCAACTGACACATAAAGCCAAGCCCTGCATCCCTCTCCTTTCATTATATGGATTATAAAAAGCCATTTTGCAAGAGGGAAGGACATTCCTCATTACCAAAACAAATACATTAGGTAATTAATTTTGATTTTTTTTCTCTAGGGCCAGTAACTCCAGACTGTTTTTTAATGTGTCTGGTAATGAAACTGGTCATGTGGAAAACTATTCTCTCAATCAGACCTGCATCAAACCTGTCAAACTGCTCACTTTCAGTCCACCATCAAATGCCTAAGGGAGACAAAACCCAGAAGAATGTCTCTGTAACACATCTGCAGAATTAGCACATATGTTTCTACAATAATTATAATAACCTTCTCAGAACTATTTCTGACAGTTTAGAGAAGCATCAATGGCATTATCAAAACAATTTTGACATAATAAAAATGTTAAGCATCTCAAACCCATATGGCACATCAGACCTTTGCAGTCAAGTAAAGGGAGAAGAGCTGCTAGTGTGACTGCTGCCTGGGACCTGCATGAAACCAGCTCAACCAAGTGTGGCTTTGGTGTCAATCCTGAGGCTTCAACTCACAGCTCCTGCATAACTTCCTAGTTAGAGACAACCATGAGCATAACACATACTAAACACACTCAGGAAGAATGAAGAAACCTCTCAAATTCACAAATAACCCTTAAATGCATTGTTGCTGAGAGCATTTCCTTATATTTTAAGAGTAAAAGGATGGAAAAAAAAAAGTGTGAGCTGTTATTTCTTGCTCCTCTTATCTTGCCCAATTCTGCTAAGTACAGATCCTTTGGGGAAGGTATAAAGCTGAGGTACTCAGTACTTCCACACTTTCCTTTGCTCCTCACTTACATGGGAAAGACTGTAACATTGAATGGACTGGAGGAAGGAGAATATCACAGACCTTGAGAAGATAAGGATTGTAAATATTAAACCTTTTATACACTACAGAGATCTCTCTGTGTTTTGTATTGGTTGAGCTTTTTTCAAGAGGCATTTTTAACACACGTGTTGGATATTCTGTTTACAAGGGACAGCCACACTGTGAGATGAAAGAAGATGTGGATTCTGGAGCCTCACTAAAGATGGGCCTGATTCTGGCACTTTTGCTTCTCACTGCTCTAACATGCAGGAAGGAGGCTGCTACCCCTACTTACATAGAGTAAAACTCTAGTGTACCCTAAAGTGCTTTGCTCTTCTTCAATAAGCAGTTAATGTTGAGTCCAACATAACTGTTTGAAGTAGGCAGAGCTGAAATTCTTGGGTCTACATAAAAGACTACTGTGAAAACATGACAAGACACGAAATTTGACCCAAGAGATTTGTATCAGCAATATGAAAATTGAAAGCACATTTAGAAAAACAGACAAGGAGATTATGCAATAGTTTCTTTGGGGCTTTACTCTTCATCTGCAAAATGCATGTGCTTCACATCCATCACTGGAGACAATTAGCTCTGCTGAGCAGCACTCCATGGTTTACATTTTCAGTTCTTTTTGTTTTTCCTGTAGCATTTTATTTCCATCATGAAAAAGAAGAAATACTATGCCTGCCTTGAGGACCATAAAAATATGAGCTAGAGATGTAATTCTGCACAGCACTACTAAAGAATATCACAGCACATGATTTTCACCAAGCTCTCCAGGTCCCACACCTTTTAGAAGATTCCAGGAAGTATTTTGTTTTCCTTCCTTTATTCACAAATTCTAATCAATTCATACCCCAAACTGCTAGCACTTAAAGATGTTCAGCAGGAAGGAACAGCAGGAGGGGGATGTGATATTGATTCCTACTCATTTAAGCTCTAGTTTATTTGGCTTTCAATTCCTTCATTGTGGAAAAAAATATTCATTTGCCTTTATGAAACTTCATTTATTTTCCAGAGGCTTGATTAAAATTCTGTTTAGTATAAAAATATGAACATATTCACGTGGCAAAGAATATGGAATAATGTAGCATTCTCTTGTAACTTAAATAAAAATAACAACAATAATAATCCATTAAATAGAATACTTTATTGTGGTGTTGACTTTATTATGTTTGGATTAATGTTCAGATGACTGACTTCTTTGTGCTTTAAGGCACTCCTGATATACTCGCCTCTTTCATTTCCAAAATCTTTTCTGCATGCTATTACTTTGATTTCTGAGGATGTTTTTACAAAATATTATGGAACATTAAATTAGTGCCTGGTTTTTTATCACTAAAAAGCATGGATTGGGACTAAGCTTGCTCTCATGGAACATAAAAGTAGTATAAGCAAGGTGGGGAAAAAAGATAGCTTTTCTTCAGAGACTGAAAATGAGATAGTAAGTCAATGAGGCAGAAAGATAACACAGTTCTGCTCCAGATTGTGGAAAACACCCAGGAGGGGGTTCATTTACCAAAATTGGTACTTGATAGTAGCAGGAAAAAAGGAATACACAGAAAGTGGTATAAATCTGGGTGAAGAGGATTCATGGTGATTTGTGAAAACAATGTATGCAGCTGTAACTATACCAGCAGTAGTTTTGCATACAAATTAAAAGATGAAGATTTTTATACTCCTTCAGAGAATCAAATTTGCTGCAATTAACCAGGTAAAATACATAAGCCCAAGAGCAAGCTATTTGCTCTGGTTTGGCTACTCTAATATCCTGCTATCATACAGAAATGAAAAATAAGAAAATGACGATTTCAGATCTTTCTGAATGATGATTACATGGCAGCTTTGATGTGGCTAAAATAAAATTTTCCTTTCCTCCACTTCTCCTGGAGCAGACAGTACTATTTCCCTTCTCTATACTGTTGCCCAGGATCTCACACCATAAAGCTTCTTCTGAGAGGATGAAGAAATCTTTTCTGGATGGCAGCTTGAAAACCACAAAAAAATACAAACATTGTTTCTAACTGAATGGAAAAAGTGTGTTTTTACTGAACCAAATCTAGTAAAGATGGTATAGCATAGAAAAAATATGCACAGATCCCAGATCTGCATAAAGAAATAGCCCTGGATTTTTCAAAAATATTTTCCAGCTGCTTCATATTGTTGTGGGCAAAAGAAGCAGCTGCAGTCAATTTTACCTGGATGCTTAAACAACTGGAGCATACTAGTGAGCATTGCAACATGTTGTTTGCTTGAGGCACCCTTTGCTTGGTGAGAGCAGAGCAGAGCAAAGGCTCTTTACTTGTGGCTTGCCCACCACCCACATTGCTGAGAGCACTGCTCCTCCTGCACAGCCACAGCTGGTTCACCTGTGAGGAATGACCCCTTGCTCCTTGTTGCCATGCTCAAAATTCCTCCCCTAAACTATCCAAAACTATAGCTCAGACAAACAAAACAGCTCATTTGTTGAACACCATTACAGTTAGTTTTAAAAAATCCATCACATTTATAATTTAAAATTTACTTGCCATATACAGAGTAAAAACAGCCCTATTCTGAAGTCCTTATCTACTCTGATCACAAAGAATCTTCCTTTTATTTTTTTCTTCTTTTGTTTAAAGCAAACGTGAACCATGCTTGGGATTGCCAGGAGTCACTTGATGAGCTCTGGGGCGTCCAGCACCAGGTTTTCAAGAAGTGGCTGGATACACAAAGAAACCATCAGATAAAGTGGGAGGTGCATGAGGCTCAGGAATGGGGACATGAAACGATAAATGCTTGCAATTTTGCAGCATGTAAAAACAGAGGGCAGCAGTCTTCCTAGTCAATGCTTAAGTATTTGGGATAAGGGCAATAAGAACAGATGTGACCTAGCTAGACAGCCATGACAGCTCTGGTTATCCAGCAGATCATACAATTTTAAACTTGATCAGAGCAGTGAGCAATTATACCATTTACATATTTTCTATTTAATGGGCATTCCTTGAAGAGGGATGAGGTGGCATTGGTTTGTACTATGCTTGTAACTAATCAGCCAAAATCCCACTACCTCTACATGAATCTGCCACTGTTTTTCCCCTATCCCCCCTGTCTAATTAGAAGAAATACTCTTTTCTTTTTCTGGCATTGGACAAAGAATCTTATGCAGGATTGTTATTTTTAGATCACAGCTCTCTCCCAAACTAATTTTGTTAGATTTACTTCTTGTCAAGGACACTAATATTTAGCACTGAATATTGCAGTTTTCAAAAAATGAGAAATTAAATAGGAGCAGCAAGTTTCATTACTTATGAAAGATTCATTAAAAAAAGAGGTATTGGATTAGTTTCTGATGTCTTGTCAACAACATCTTTCATTTCCCAGCTCAGTCTGACAAAAATTAGTGTAAATTAGTAACCAAGGTCCTATGACATGCACTTCAGGAATAATTTGGGCAGGTGACCATGCTTGGGGACAAGTAGCCTCAGAAAGCTTGGGGCAGTTTGAGCATGTTTTGCCATTTTCTATCAAAGCTGTACAAAGCTACACAAAAGCCTGATATTTTCTCTCCTTTTCTCATCACAAGTCCTGAACTCTGTCATTGCAAACAGATGACAGGCACTCGTGTACGAAGCTGTAACCTCCCTGCCAGTCCAGTTACCATCTGATTTTTCAAGCCAGTTTTTCCATCTTGCATCTTTGCAGGTATCAAACTTAACTTTGAGCCAGAGAAAACAAAGAGAGAGAAAGAGAGAGAGCAGCCCAAGACATGTTCATACAATCTCTTGCAAACCACCTGCTTTGTATGTGCTCCAATGCCAGGTCCTGTACACCCAACCAGTGTAGTGATAAAACTAAGATAAAAAAAATTTCACTGGTGTAGGGAAAAAGGGGTTTTAACCTTTCTATTAGGCTATATGAATGAAGGGAAAGCATCACCAAATATCTTTCATCTCCTCTTTATATTTGTAAATCATACATCTTAATTATGGACAGTATTATCTTTTCAACACTTTACACATCTGTAATTTCTGTTTGGAATTAAATCATAATTTTATTTCCCCAAGTTATCTGAGTTACCATAGGCCAGAGTAATTCTGAAATTATCACCTAAAATTGCACATCTTTTATTGCCTATGGCATTCTTTCAGCAAATTAATTTTTAATACCCAGGCACATAATATTGAAAAGTTGCCTTTATGCATTATAGCTTGCAACTTTTAGTTCTATAAAGGACAGTCATTTCTTAGCCTCAGCCCCTGTGGACCAGTTTGTAAACTCATGTACTCACTGTACTGACTTTAAAGGGACTGTACTCCCAACAAGTATTCCATGGGGATCCAGCAATGCATCAACCATCTCCACAAACACAGGAAAGACTTTTTAAAAGGGATTAAAGATTTTGGTGGGACAGGAGTTTTCACAGGGAGCCCATGAGAAAAAAGTCTTTTTTGAAACATAGCACTGATTAGGTACTCAATATTCTTTGAAGAAGAAATTGCAAATGAAGGATGCAACAAAAAAAATTGTCAATTTTGAAAAGCTTAGCAGGAATATTTAAAAAGGATTCTGTCAAATATCTCAGAAACAGATAAGATACAGACTAAAATTGAATACTGCTGCTTGGTCATTCATCAATGCCAACAGCAGTTTTTAGGCTACTGACAAACTTTCAAATATATCTCACAATAGTCCTCACTTGCATCTAAATTACCATCCACCCCCAAATGTAAATGCAAATGATTTTCACAAATTATATACAGAAGTGTGAGAGACATTAAAGCTCACATATTTGGAAATTGTCCTATATTTTCCTTCTTAATAAAAACCCTACTTATAAAGCAATTGTTCATTGGGTATTTTAGAAAGAACTCAAAGAAGATTATGTTTTTATTCCTTTCCTGAATATTTTATACTTCTACCATGCAGTAATTGTGTCTGTTATTTAATTGCTCTCATTTAAGAGCTAATAAAAGATATAAATCAGATAGCTTTTAAAAGATATCATAAGGAAGTTTTACTATCAAAACCATAAACAGAAAATCCTCCATTGTATTGCTATTGTAATAATATAATTACATCACATCAACCATTTTTATGTTTTTCCTTGATTCAGGCACCCAAAAGAGCAAAATGGATTTTTATTCTGTTGCAGACAGTCTGATATAGCATTCTGTGCATTGTCCTTTAAAGCAATCACTCACTATGAATTCTAAAAAACTTAGGTTCTTGAAGAAAAAGGAGTTTTTCTCTATTGACATAAAAATACTTCAGCTAAACAAACTCTTACTTAATGCTAGCTACATCTACTGCTGTCACAAACTTAATGCTGCCCCTAGTTCAATAAACTTATATTTACTTTAAATAAGAATCACCCTTTTGAAAAAAAGGCAAATCATTAAGAATCCTCCCTGAGGTAGGACAACAGGAGATGATGATGATGATGATGATGATGATGATGATGATGATGATGATGATGATGGCTTGTTTCCAGTATGCTCAAACCCAACAGCTTCTGAATGCCCCAGAGATACAGAAATGCCAGGAGGACAGACAATGATAGCACTGTCCCACGAACAAGAACAAATTATTTAAATTGCTCAGCAGCTTGGATTAAAATCAATTGCAGACTAAAGATACATTGGACTGTCTAAGGCCAGCATTGTCAGTTTTGAGAATGTGCTCCACACAAGGGCCACTTGCAGAAATATTCCTTCCCCCCACACACTCTAGTGCCAAATTAACGCTAATCTCTTCCTGTCAGTCATTCTCCATGGCATTGCCTCAGCAATTAAAATGTAATCTGTGCAAAGAGAAGCCCCAGAGCATTACAGGCTTTGATAAAACTACTTTTTTAAGCAAATCAGCATTGCAGATTCACTCCCTGTCCCGATAGTTTTACCTTATTCATAACTGTTAGGAGTAATGAGAAGGGAATTAATCAGGAATAATATTTTAGTTCAGCTCTGCTTCTTGATGGTATTATTTAGACAAAATGAACAAACTCTCCATATTTCCCATACTGTTAATATTTATCTTGGAACACAGCAAGTGAAACAAGCATCAGTGCAGTACCTTGATGTCTGAAAAGTTCAGAAAAATAAGATTTTCAAAGTGGTATGCCTCTTTCAATTCTTCAAGAAATCTTCTTTACAAATAACAAATCCCTTCTTGCTTATCTATTAATAAATCTAGCTAAAATGCATACATTGATTAAAGTTTACTTGCCTTTTGAACTTGTAGAGGATGAAAGCCCCAACTGCAACTAAACAAATAACAAAGAGAACCACAATAGCCCAGTAGCCGCTGCCTCCTCCAATCCTCTGGGAGTCTGAAAAACAAATAAAATAACAGTTTTGTATGTCCCCTTCCACATCATTCACATTCTTGAGTGCTCTTTTCTACTTAATTGTCGGGTCAAAAACATTGGTCATTATTTTTGCACTCTTCACTCTGTCTGTGGCTTTTTCAGGAAGGCAAAACCAAAAAATTAATTGGTGACTTGTAACTGAAGGATAGAGGACCCATTTTAAAAAAAGAAAGAAACAAACATCAAAACCCAAGATCCTGAAGATTTAATTATTTGCATACTCAGTGGTTGGTTGGGTTTTTTACAGGGAATCTGAAGTTATCATAGTAAATGATCACACATTTACTCAGTACATGCTTTGCAAAAGCAGGGCTGTATTAATTTCACAGATGGAGAAACTAAGGCTCTGAACAACAAATGGACTCATCAAGGTCATGCATTGGTAAAGGCTGGAATGAACATGGTCTTCTTTCAATCCCTTTTGTGTTGGCAAAGGAATGTCAGCCCTTTACACCAGACAGGATACCACAGTGAGACTGTAGCACAATTCTACATTAGCAACTAGATAAAAGAGCTTTGTCTTCTACAGAGAGCTGACAGATAAAATATCACACCAGCATTTACATAAATTGATAGTGGCTGGCTAAAGCTGTTCTCCCACAACACACTGAAATAAATAAAGAAGGATATATTATGGGAGATAATACACAAACAAAAATTACAGGACATTCTCATAAAAGATTCAAGTCAAAGCTGTATTCAAGTCAAGACATCATTTTAATGTCTCTCTGTTCAAAATATACACATATATGCATACTTATTCTCTTCAACCAGTTTCAATCAACGGTGAATCCAGGGAGGCAGGAAATGTACACAACAAATGTCCCCACCTTGTTTCCATTTGTTTTAAACAGAGAAAAAGCATAATTTATCTCAGGACAGGACTAGCACGGTGAAGACCCTACAGAAACCTTCCCATTAGTTGACCAGGAGATCAGGGATACAGCAAGCTTTGTATTAGACCCAGGTAATTACAGCAGCAGAGTTAATGTCTGATACATGGCAGAGAAATTCTGCTTTCTTAGCAGCCTAAAGTGCCTTTAGATCACCAGATCATGAGGTTTTTGAAGCCTGGCTGGCTCCTCCTTCAGGGCACTATTTTGTATAATGGAGGTATTTACTTTATGTGTGGTTACACAGGAAAAGCAAGGAGCTTGTGATACAAATCACAAGGTATGACAAAATGAAAACATCAAAAAAATATTTAATTGGTTGTGACTGTTAATAACGACCAAATAAAGATGTATACGTACATATATTTTATATACATACATTTAATCATATATATGTGTGTCAATTTATATGTAACAAGTACCAAGTGTATATATACATGTTATATGTACACATATATATTGACATAAATATTTTCTCCTTAAATTATTAGAACTTGAACAGGCATCCAAACGTTGATCTTTTAATATATTTACCTGAACTGGAGTCAGCTAAAGTCACTAAGACCCAGTATCCTCCCCTCAGAAAGAAACTGATGTTGTGTGCATTCAGGGCCTGCTTTATAGCTGCTATTCTCTGAAAATACAACAGAGAGAATGTCAGTTGTCTTGTGCTCTGTTCCACTTTGAGACACCCTATGTTTTAAAAAAGAAAAGCCTCTGATTCTTTAAATGGTGAAAACACTTGTCAATGATGAGCTGAAATCCAAAAGAAAGTCAATATGCAAAAACCAAGCAAAATTCCAGAAGACATATAAGCTGAAAATGTCACAATTTTATAGGCAAATCTTCCTTTTGGATTACCCAAGTATTTTCATTTACCCAGTATGTCACAGACAGTAAGCAATTTGCACACACTATTGGGTTTACCTGGGTCATAACTCACACAACGCATAATTGGTATTAAAAATCTCCCATTCTTCTAACCTATCAGAAGAAAATCTGTGATGTCACTTTGGATTTCCTGCCATGAAAAGTAACTGCTATTTAATAATGAACTGCATGTTATAATTTACCTTACCTCCTTACCCAGAATGCCATGAATTCCATTTATAGCTAATTTTTAACAATACTCACAGAAATATATACATTCATCCATGTGGAAAAAAATCAGTATTCCTCCCATTTTCCTCCAGTGGATAGAGCATAGTGAAATATGGTCTCTCATATTTTTATGGAGCAGAACCATTAAATATACCCTCACATCCTAACCCCAGATGATAAATTGTCTGAATTACACTTTCTACTTGCTTGTGCCTTCAACATGGTCAATTTTCTAAAAGATCAAAGATAGTTTTATACTCTATGCCTTATAATTTGGGACACAACTTCCCAGAGGATGCCAAATTAGAAATTTGCTTTATATCCATGAAACATTCACAAGTAACTCCTTTTACGATATTATCAATTATGGTGCTCATCTTTGACAAGCTTTTGAAGTATAATGGATAAAAATCCCTCTAGTCCCTCTCATATTATGGGCAGACACTACACAAAAGTTCAAATATCATCATTCTTTTTGAGGAATATCTAACTTCTGAAGCTATTGCACTGACTTTATTAAATTTTTTAATGTGGGAATGACTCAATGTAATGTTGAAGTGAGCATGGCTTCAGTTATTTCAAAAGAAAATTACAGCAGACAGCTCCTAAGTATTTATCTTGTTGCCCAAAGCCTGAAAAGAAAATGGATATGACAAATCCACTGATTAGGAGGCTTTGAAGTGATGCTTCTATCAGTGAAATAAAGTTTCTTTGTATCAATCCAGGTCCATTCATGTGTCCATGGTGTACAGTGTAAGAGAGACAACCACTTTAGGTTAATCTGACTTCCAGCCAGTAAATCAAATTTCTGAGATCCATAACTTTTGATTCTTTATATTTTCCTGGCAGGTTCGTAAGGAACCCAATATTTGGTGTAGTTTTTGCTTAAGTCATTAAGACTTTTTTTCTTATTTAACTCCCCACTGCTGGATTGGCACCCAAATCTATATGAACAACATGTTCTCAGGTCAAAAATTTCAATCTCATGTGAATCCAGCCAAAGGTTCTGGCTTATTTATTTCACTGATAGACTGATTTTTTTTTCGGTGCTCATGGCTTTTTTTTCCCCTGCCCCAAGGTATTTATTGGGCGTGGTGCTGCCACCTCTCCAGCATGTTAAAAAACAAATGTGGCCTTTGAAGCTCCTCTCTAGACTTCTTAAGTTAAGGTTCATATACCAGCATTTGAATTTTCTACCTTCTTTTTCTACATCCTTTACAATGACAATATTTGAAATGTGGACACAATGGCTCCTGTGTTATAAGATTTAAAAGAATGAAAAATAATGACACTATTCAACCTCTTACCCACTTACACATCTTGGGATCTGACTTTTCATTTTTGCCAAAGCAACTCACTGGGAATTTTTGTGAAGTAGTTTGTCTGGATAGAAATCTTCCTTAGAGCCCCTGTCTTCCAGATTATAGTTTAATTGCACTTTAATCGACTCCTTCAACTGGACTTATCCCACCTGACATTAGATATGCAATAGATGTGCATAAATCAAGCAACCAAGTCTTCTCTGGAGTCAATAATTAGAAAGGAATAATTTTGAAATTTCTCTGTTCTTCAAAGCAGGTTACATCACAGTCAGCTTTTATTTCTCCCTGCATGTACTTGAAACAAAAAGGGCTCTTGTCAGAATGGAATAAAATTTCAGAATTTTTCAAAGGGCTCCTCCTACTGCACTGTCAGCTTACTTACCATCTTTGTTATTGATGGCTACTTTTATCAGTAATGATTCATATTCTACATGACTAACCTAATAAACAGTATCACATCCCAACACTCCCTGTCAAGCACCAATAAAAACTCCAGCAAGCAGGTGTTTTCTTCCTGAGCAAGAAATAACTGCCTCTAATCTTTCTGAAATAATGTAATATTCCCAAATATAAAAGGTTTTCAGCTGAGAACAAAGAGGTTCTCTTTAAGGAAAGACATTTTATAACTAAGTTAAGGGTATCAGGGACACCTCCTCCCAATGTGCAGAAAACATTGTTCATTGCTGAATCCTCACAAAAGTGTCACAACACTGACTTTGAGAACTGGTACCAGCAGAGAGACAAAGCACATCCTTCCAGTGATTTATGATAAAATCCTTCAAGACTCTCTTCTAGTAACAGAAGGGAATGTAAGGAATCTTTAAACATATGACAATATGAGTATTTTCTAGTTGACTTACCAGAAGCTATTGCTTCTAAGTTTATTTATATAGAGTATATTTTCAGGATATTTCTCAAGTCACAATTGATTCTGATATAACACATTCTATCAAAATTTTTGCCATTCAAGTCTAAACCAACAAACTTATATGTACATATCAATAGCTAAAACAATGTCCATTAGCAATAATATAAAAACAGAAATGTAGGCAGCAGTTATAAGAAGACTGGCTGTACATCTCTACAGCACTGTACTCTATAAAACAACTGGTGTTGAGATGTGACACTGGTGCACCTGACTCATTATCACTGCATAGCACAGCCTGCTGTAATTGCTCCTGTCTCCCTTGTCTCTGCTTCAGCCCCAGACACCATGGGTCTGACCTGGTTCATCCTAGCAATGTCAGAAATGTACACCTATTCTCTAGATTATACAATTACTTTCCCCTCCATGTGCTCCTCTAGTTCCAGAAAACCTTTGCAGGCTCCTACTGGAGAACTGATTATAAAACCATGTCCTGCTACACTACTGTGACATCTCTATAGCCCCACTGAATGGAAGCTTTCCCAAATAATTTTCAGCATGTGATTACTCCTCTTTATGCTTCAAAGTAACTCACATGATGTTTCATACACAAACATAAGAAAAACCTTGAGACAGCATTGATTTTAACTGATACTCTTTAAGCTGCCCTGAAGGACAGCTCTAATACAGAAATTGAGATTTAAAGGGAACTAATATGCACAACACTTTACACTGAAGTAAAATGTTTGTACAACCAAAAGAATCTAACACCATTAGTTTCCTTAAATTATTGAACACATCCATTCCCCAGAGGCTCAGAATAAGGAATTTCTTTCAGAAGCTTCACCTTTCTTCCTCAAGAAATGGAAATTTTCAAATAATTTTGAAGTGGTAATATTCTCCTGGCTGAAAGGCTTAGTTCATGAATGGATCTCTACAAAAGAAATAACCTGCTAAAATTAAATATTTCCAGCAACATAATCAGGAATTCAGACTCCCACAAATTCTCACTGTGATTATATGGGAGAACAGTAAGGGTTTCTGCCAAAATGTAGAAACTTTGTGCATCCACACCACAGTCTGTACATTTTCATGTCAGACACCTGTTCAAGCACTTGGACAACTTCAACATACTCCTTTGGACCTTCCAAAGGTTCTCATGAACTCCAAACACAATCTATTTGGTTTATGTTAATATGAAGAGCTTTGTCTTACCTACGTCTCCAGATGTTTGGAGACTGTGTCCTTGTCTTAAAAAGCTGTAAAACGCCCTTCTAAATTAAGGATACCTTACCCTGATTCTTTGTAACTGGCAGGACATGGTCTGCAAGGTACAGGCACAGAGCTGGGATCTATTTCTTCTCTATCACAGCAAAAGGACAAATATAATAAATTGTAAGTGCCAAACAGTCTTCTGGTTTTCAACTGCCATGAAGTATTTTACTATGGAAGAAACATGGTTTGAAAACAACTAGGGAGAAACTAATGTCTGATTTTCAATCCTGTATTTACTGAATTTGTTTCTTACCAGTTGAAAAGGACACTTTCTTACAAGAGCAGAAAATGCTTGCTTGATGCTTTTTATATTATGGGTCAAAGACTGGGATTGTTTGGACCTGAAATCTAATTTCCTTCTGAAGACAGTGCAGAGACACTTTGCTCTACTGGATCTTCAGAGAATGACGTGCATCACTGCTGTTTCTGTTTAAAGACCAATATTAAATGCTCTTGAGAAATTCATTCCAGAAAGAATTAGGCCTGTTCACTGTCAAACACAGCAGACATAGCTGCTGTAGCATTCACATGTATTTTGTCAGGTGGGAGTGAGATCTTTACATAGGCAGGGATCACCTCTTAATTTCATAGAAAGACAATGAGAGCACAGCCACTTATTGCAAAACAGGAAGAAGACTGGTCTAGGCAGATGTGCATTGCTCTGGTTACCTTATCACTAGTTATGCTTCTCTTCTTTTTTGGTTGATTTGCTGGTAGTAGCACATGCAAATCAGCAGCTGTGGGCAGACCAGGTTTCACAACTGTCATGAGTGTTTCTTCAGGTATACTGGTCTCCTGTGAAGACAACAAAGGCACACTTTGTGTTTTATATAAAATACATAAATAACTCCACATATGGCTTTTAGACTTCGGTGTTCAGATCCTCAATATTTTAAGGGAATTCCACTAGAAGCTGAAACATGAACAAAGCATATGAACAAAACATAAATATACTGAAATGTGAGCTGCTCTTTGAATATTGAAAGATCTAAGTGTTGTTATCACATTAAAGTAATTCAGTGGCATCGCAAAAAGAAGCAAAACAAAGAGGTTTTCAGGTTTTGTCAAAATTCTGCAATGGCTGAACACTTCTAAGGTAACATAAAAAAAAATCCTAAATTATTTAGGATCCTTTGTGGGTCACTCAGACACAGGATAGACTTAGAAGTGTGTATTAATTACAGCTAACTTTAGCTTTTGAAGGTTACTTAAGAAGGTGCTTAATGGAAAGAGAGAAGTCTTCCAATGTGAGACTAACACTCAGGTTCAATTCCTGAAATTGTAATGAATACCTTCATTCCCTGCTGAAAGACAAGTGTATCTCTTTGTAAAATAGTTTGGCTTTTAGTCCCAAATTTCTCCATGCTTTGTACAATGCAGCCATACAATTCTAATGACCATAATCTGGGCATTTTCCTTAACCTTCCTCAAACAGATGCTTAAATTCCATTAAATTGTTCATATATTTTGGCAAATGTTTTAGTAATTATTAAAATGAGAGAGTTATTTTATAGGGGGAGTCAAATATTTTTTGACTGACACTGTGGAACTCATTATAGAATGAGTTTAAGCAGAAAAAAGCAAGAAATTAATTTGACACTTGATAAGAATCTGAAAAAAAAAAAAAAGCAGGAACTGCTATAACGTCAAAAAGTTTAGAACCTGATTTGCACAATTGCAAATCCAGGAAAAGCAAAGTGATTTAAAATTCAAATATTTTATAAAAAGCCATGTGTGCACCTCAGTGTGCCTGAAGAGCCACAGCACTACTGCATAGTTTGTACTTGATTTAACCTACAGGATTCAGCTGCTCCCAATCCACATTTCTTTTGTGAACATGCTCTAAAAAAACAGCTGTACAAATTGTGTGCCTATATATTATACATAATTTTCAAAGTTACAGAACAAGCACTGTAAATATTTTCTTTTTGCTTTGTTTTTACACAATGATGATGTTTTTTATATTACATATTGCTTAGCTTCTAAATCTCTCACAGTTAAGCTACTTAATTCTTCCTGCTTTGGAGTCAGCAGTGTTTGCTAATATGTCTATCCCTAATCCCAGAGAGGAGTATTTAGTATTAATTGCCAATTAGGCTGTGTTAGACCTAAACTGTCTGTGTTACAACATCATTGTCAACAGCTTGCACTTAAAAGTGACACTGGGCTCAAACTTGCTTGAAATGTGGCTCATGAGGTTCAATTTATTATTTTGTTCTGCCTCCATTTTAAAATACCTTCTAAATGAGAAGGTATTAACTGAACCTTCAGTCTTTCTGGCTGGTGAGGGAACACATTAGGACCCATCTGAAAGAGCACCTTTGCGAGAAGTCGCGTCACAAGCCGCCCAATGTCCTCCCTCCACTCCGGTATGTCGGGGTTGTACATGTCCAGGTGCTTTGTAAACTTCAGAGGAAGAACATGAAAATGATCTAGGAAAACAAACAGGAACAGCAAGAAATAAACCAGACTGCAAAAGGGGTTTGATGGTTTGATAGAACTAAAAGGTAAAAGTCTCTATTTAGCACTTTTTGCTGTGCAGCGCTGCAGTATCCAGGACCCCTGCTGCTCTCTGTTGTCAGGCACTCAATTTCTTTCTGTATTTTTACCAACATCATCAAAATTGTGCCCAAAGACTAAAAAACGAGGAAGAAAAGGAAATAAAGCAGACTTACGTGTTCTGGGGTCAAAATGTTCCCAATAATTTTCCCATAGGTCAATCAGGGAGTATTAAAAAGAAGTCATTTATTTGAAATGATAATGTACCAATGGATTTTACTCTTGCTGAATCATAAGCATGTGGGGGTTTTTCCACTACATGTTTTCCATATAAAATGAATACATTACTCCATAAGTTAGATATGAAAACAAGAACAGAAATGACAAAGACTAAAATCTTCCTTCTTTGAGGAAAAAAATAAAACAAAGGTACACCCACAATATTTCTCTGGATATTGTAAAAAAAAATCCAAAATACCAGAAATGGGTTGATCCTCAGAAAGTACTGTCTAAAATCTTCTCTTTCTCCCTACATGATTCTTGGATGAAAACCTAGGGAACTTAATGCAAAGCAGGGATAGAGAACCTACGAAATGCAAAAGTCAAACCTGCTTCCCCCCAGTATTTCCAACAGAATTTTGTTTTAAGATGGCTTTCTTTTTCAAAAGTTGCTTTATTTTCCTGATGGCCAGCACTTTCATGCTCTTGATATCAGGATTGGCAAAAGGAGCACTGAAATGATAAAGCCATTGATGTAGTCACACTAAGAGGGTTATACTTCTAAAGATTTCTAAAAAAGCTGATGTATTTATAAATGGCAGCATAAATGTTGTATCCATTTATCTTGGAAAAGGAGAAGGTTCATAAAAGCTCCATTTAGCATAAGTAGGAGTTTTGTCATTATTTCAAATTAGTAAGTGTACTAAAAGCAAAAATAGCAGAATCTTCTTCAGACAATAGAGATGTATCACATCTTGTATTGCATGATATCTGAAGGCTTTTAGCTCTGCATTAAAATAAAAGCTTTTATACTTATCACAATTCCCACATGTGACAGCACAAATACAAATGCAAATAATTTCCCAGCACTACATTTTCCACAATATATTATGCCTTGTCACCACATTATAAAACACAAAAAAGCCACACCAGGGCACAGTGTGGAACAAGAGCTGAAGGGTTATTTAATAATTACAGCAGAGCTATATTTGATCCAAAATCTCAGATAAACATCAAGGTAACAGTGACATATTGTGATAAAAGGCAATTATTTGACGTATTTTTCAATGCTGACAGCATATACCCAACTAAGTTTTCTTTTTTTTCAGAGGTATTTAGACTACCTTACTTACAAATTCTGGGAAACTTACTAGTCACAGGCTAAAAACATATAGCACCTAGGAACCACAGGAACATTTAAAATAAGTGATGGAAACAAAATGTTTGAGATTGAACCTCCCATACAATCCCACTGTTCAGCTTTGTGGAGTTATTTAATGACCATTCATGCCTCTAATTATAACAATTAAATCTAGCATTGGATATAATTTTACAATAGGTTCACTTGTTGTAGGGCTGGTTTTAGAGGTCCAATAAAAATACATATGAAACAAAAAAAGGAAAAAAGACAAATGTCTCACCAAAAACATGGACAACTTTTGAGTCCTGAAGCATAGAGCTCCCACAGGAAACTTGTACTGTAACTCTGACATCACCTGTCTCAGCAAATGTTGTCACCAGAAAACTCTCCAATGTAAGCAGCGGCTTTAAAAAAAACAAAGAACAGTTGAAAACAGAATTTCAGCAAGAGCCATGAGAACAGTGCTGGAAGAGACTGTTGTTAAAAATACCACCAAAAAAATTTCACATAAAATTTATATTTTTCAATATTTTATCAAATTAATCAAATAAAACTTTCAATATAGAATTTTTCTTTCCCTAAAAGCATCCTATATAATCAGAAGAGCAGCCAGATGAGGAAAATATTTACTTTAGAGTAATTGGTTGAATATTAGGTTTTGAGTCAGATCCCACTAGAATTAATGGAGTCTGAGGGAGACTCAACAATCTCTACAAGATTATATGAAGCAAGTAATTCACCTCAAAAATGTAGGTTATGTCAGGGTCAAAAAGAATTAATGCTGACAACTTAGAGCACCAGCCCACAGTAACCTCTAAGGTGGAGCTGAGATACTCTGTTCCCTTATCACGCCCTTCAGAATCACAAAACCCTTCACAAGATCCTCTGCCTGTTCTTGCAATGGCAAAGTCAATAATGATGAACAGATACAGGCTGGGATTATGGTAGACAGCACATTCACAAGAAGAAAGTCCACTGCACTTATTTGAAGCATTCCTCTGTCACATTTAGTCTGCCTCATAAAGAAAATATTTTACTTATCTGTTACTGAAAAAATTACTTTAACAGAAATTAACCCAGCTATACAATAAATATTCCCAATAGAAATACTTGGATATTTAATGTTCTAGGACATCTTTATATAGACTTTGATCCCCAAATGAATAACACTAGATTGTTTGAGTGCCCACAATGCTTTGCTACCCTTTAAGATAGCACATTTATTTTTGATATGACAGCTATTTTAGACTCCCAGAAAATAGTTATACAACGAAAAAAGCAAACCAACAACCTATTTATTTATTTAGCACTTTAATTTGCATCACATTATTAGCTTGGAACTGCATGAATCCAAATTTCATCATTAACCAGTTATGAGCCAAAATCCATCCCCTTCTAGTAGCTGTTTTTTCTTCACAAGTAACAAAGTAGAATAAATTTTTTCCCCCCTCACAAGAAAACAGTTTAGAAATAGAATGAAAGGGACAAACTTAACTGGAAAGAGATTGAAATAATTTCAGTCAAAACCATTTGTGTACCTGAAGATTGTTTCCTATCCACCAGTAGAAAACTGTCAGATTAGGGTTCTTAGGCAGTATGATGGCTGTCAGGTTCACCTCCTGGTTTCTCCCAATGACTGGAACCACTTCTAAATTTAAAGCCTGGAGAGGAGCTGAACAAAGTTCCAAAAATATCATTGAACAAGAATCCATTTATTAACATCTCTTTCCCCAAAAATCTCCCACTTGTTCACCATAAGGTCCGAATTTATTTTTCCCTCCCATCTTTTCCTCCTTCTTTTACATCCATGTTGAAAGCTATGGACATAATTGGAAAGACCCAATTTCAACCAAAAAACATCCCCCAGATCATCCAAATCCCTCACACAAAATCTTAAAGCAGTAAGACAGATCAACAAATGCACTTCTCTCATGCCCATTCTTTTCATTCATGTCCAATTCTAGAACACATAAGCAAATATTCCAGTTAAAAAGTGTAAAAGGCAATCTCAGCTTTTTTTCCTTTTTAACTTAGTAACAAAAGATCAAATGAATAGAAATCTAACAAATCTCAAATTGCTAAGGGAAAAGCAGAAAACTCAAAAAGAATGCTGCTGACTACTCATTTTCATTATAAAATATCCGCTGTTAGGCTCACACCACACAAAAAATCTCATTAATGCATGCTTTAAAATAGATGTGTACATCAGGGGAGCATTTATTTGCAAATCAAAATGGATAACCTCTGGACTCCAAAATGTGCCTTAGAGTAAGTTTATTCCTTTCTGAACTACCAAAACCATAAACATTATTATTTGTTTAAAAGAAATGCATCATTACAACAGTTTTATCTGCTTGTAAGTGTTGTGTTTATTAGTGTTTTGCTGTTTCACAGTACAATAACTGTGTTGAAAGAAAATCTTTCCCTCAGAGGTTTCCCAGTATATCTTTATCAGAATGTCTGAAGGTAAAAAGCTTTTTAACAGTAAATGTGATAACTAGAATTTCTTAACTTCTTCACCTGCACCAACCACATGGGATAAAAAAAACACTGTATAGCTCAACATTCATTCATTACACAGAATGAATACTAATCCATTTCTGTTCCATTCTAAATATCTTTTAACTCATTCAAGGGTTTTTCATCTCAGGGCAAACTTAAAGGTCTAAAGTATTTTTCTTATTTTGTATCAGGAACTGAGTCATTGCTTGTTCACTTCTAATTCACTTTGACTAAACTGACTGAACTTCTGAGAGCAAGTTGTCCAAACTCCTTTTCCACCTCACTTCACCTGTCTGTGTGGTGCTTCATCCAAATGTAAGGCTCTACTTTCACTCTGCATTTTCTCCAATAACTCTTTAACCACCTACATGAATTCAAGAAATGTTGATGCTTTAACAAATTATTTCTCTAGTAGCTTCTAGAGGAATAAAATGCTTCTCCAGTGATGGTGTTTTGAAGAAAATTCAGAAATGTTAGGAATTTAATTAAATTTTTTCTTCCTAGATACAGATCTTCCTTCTGGAAGGATCTGAGAAACAATTTTGCTTTTGCCATCAATTTGTGTTTCCACAGAGGAAACTGATCACTTTGAGATATGGCTTTGCTCCTGAGGAAGATTACTTTCTTTTCCAAAATTTTTAGAGGACAAGCTTTTTGGTACTTGAACGATGACTGTAATCTTAAGTTTATTGTTTCTATATATTAAAGAGCTGAGAATAATTACTGCAAATCCTTCGGCTTGTCTCTGTCACACAATTCCATCATGAATTTGAAAAAACTTCATAGCACCCTTAAATGTGTAAAATTAAGACTGAAGTTAAATGATTTCTATTTAACTAAATTAAAATTTCAGTAGTTTTCAAAGTTCCACACTATAAAGGTCACGGCTCCATGAAAAAAAATAATGTATGCAGCATATGTATTAATGTATGTAGTTCTTCTTCAGCTCTTTTTATTCTGAGTTCTTGGGCCTTTATAGTTGCCTACTCACATTTATGCTAATTCTAATTTATAATTTCTCTTTCAGTTCATTAGAAAGTTGTAGATTGTTTAATCTGGATCAGAAAGCATGATTTGGATGACAGGCCAAAATTCTTATAATTATCCTGCATTATAGAGTATCCCATAGCAACCTGGCAGGAGTGAAAAATGTTTTCTCTACCATTTGCCTCTGAAAAAATTCCCTGGGAATAATACATCAGTTGGAGACTGCTGACTCCTGGAAGCAGGATTCTATAGAGATTTCTGCTTTCATGGTATTCCACAGTGAAAAATGTCCCTTAACGGCTATTAGTGTTTCACTAAAATGCAGAAATTGCAGTTTAATTAGTGCCAACTAATTTCCTCAAATCTTGTAATTTACCTAAAAAAATGAAACAGAGCAAATCACATGGAAAGCATTTACCCAAGCAGGCTGTGTAACACACTTCCATGAGTCTGCTAGTCCCTGTGCAGCATCCACAGGCAGGCTCAGGAAGGGATCACATCTGCCTCAGTGCTCTGCTGCCTCTGCACTTCAGCACCCAAGTCCCCCTAATGCATCAGTCTTTTACTTGTATAAAATAACTGCTTTCTGCAATTTTAAAATCTGCTGCACAGAAGAAAATCAACATCTTTTAGTTTTACTGTCTATCCTAACATAGGCCATATTAAAAGCACACTTTGAGAAAGTCTTCTGCTTTCCATCAGGGCTTGCTACTGCTTGTTATTCTCTGAAGTTATTCTTGTTATTAGAAGTTATACTTGGAGAGAGGGATGCCACACAGAGTTTTTTTCCATTCATTGCTTGTACAGATCTACTATTTCTTTGCCCACTCCACTTCTCAGCACCTAGAAGCTTCTAAAAAGTAACAGTGAAGCTCTAAGTAATTTATCTGAGCTCTTTGGAGTTGTCAAATGATTTAAAAAACAAACACAACAGAGAAGGGGATACTGAAACTAAGGTGTAAAATTTGATTTGATCCTTTCTGCTTGATAATAACAGGAGGTTGGTCTTCAGCATGAATGTGTTTGGCTTCACCTGCTAATCAAACAAGAACTGAAAACTCTGAACTCAAGGACACTGACTAGCAAAATAAATAAATATCAGCAGTCACTAGACAAGCTGACATAAAGCAGATGGCTCTGTGCACAACCTGGTATATGGCTCCAGTGATTTCCTCTGCTTTGGGATTAGGATGGAAGACACACCACTCACAACAGAGGGAAACAGACACCTGGAGAATGCAAGATGAGTATCTTTTCCTTTGATGTTACTAGTTTCTGAATTTTTGACGCATCTGAAAACAGGCAATAGCTGTCTTGATTCTCAAAGGAAGAGGAAAAATCAGTTCCACTTTTGAGTTCTCCTCTTCATTGCAGTTATGAGATGACTGAGGTACATTAAGCTTGCAATGGTGCATGATATTCCCTGGGCAGTGCTATTCTTTCTTTTATATCTGTTTGATTGGGGTTTTTCAGTCTTAATTAAGGAGAGGAAGAGAAGTATAAGTCAAGTAATACTGCCTGCAAACATGAAGTCATATCCAAGCACCACTTAAAACTCTGTGAGAATAAACTACCTAAAATTTAGATTTAGAACCACTGAAATTTTGACTATATTTTAAAATCACACAAGGGCTCATATATTTCCCAACACGTCTGTTAACTTGGTTTACACTGCACCTGGAAGCTTTACAAAGGCATAGTTTGAAGTACTAAATTTTAGCTTCTAAGACTGACAGGGGGCTTTGAATCAGGAAGATGGATCAAATCTGAAATTTATACTGAGACATGCTTGTTATTTAAAAGATTAATAAACCATCCTTCTGCCAAATCCAAACAAAACTAATTCTGACCTCCTACTGGATTAGGTTTACAAGCCTGCACATACAACACCCAATACTCCAAGGCTGCAGGAGGATATTGAAAAAATATGCTTTCTCCTAATTGCAACTAGTAATTCTCTTTCCTACTTCATAGCTGACATGAGGTTTTTGCAGAATGGCACAAGTGAGGAAGCTGATTTACAGCTGACTTGGACGAACACCACGGCCTCGTCGTGGCCAGCCACGTTCTCCGCCCGCACCGACACGCGGTAGATGCCGGGGCTCTCGTAGCGGTGCCGGATGGGCTCCCCAGTCATCGTCAGGTTCACGTAGATCGCCTTAAAGCCGTCCCCGAGATCCACCTGGTACTTGGTACTCAACACATCACCCTAAAAGGAAAATGCATCAAGAATATCTGAAACGGCCACAACCGAAATAGACACGTGTTCATATCCTTTCATGGGATCACAACAGTATTTTCTGCCCCAGCCAGACATCTTGACCCAATTGCAACAGCTGCAGCAAAACCACTACTGCCTTGGCAAGTACATTAGTGCAACAGATGCTGTGTGCACTCTTAGAAATAATACCATGTTTACAGAGCGAGGTGTTACCTTAATATTATATATCCCAGACCACTAACCAAGTTGTATGGCACAGAAACCATCACTCCTCTCTTAATGCAGCTGGACATTATGTAACACAATGATGCACGGCAGCCCCAGGTTCAAAAGTATTGCTCATGTGATTGTAAGCAACTGAAGATTGCTATTTTAGCAATTTACTATCCATCCCACAAGCTTCTAGCCTTTGCAATTATAAAGTAAAATTAATGGACTTAGACATTTTTCACAGCACCTTCCAGCCACACCTTCTTAGTGTTAACCATGTGGCCTTTAAGACCTAAGCTTGGATCTTCACACAGGGGTAGAGCATTACACAAGCTAAAAGCATGCCAAGAACTAACATGCTCTAGTGCAAAATTAGATGCATGCTTAATGAAACAGATCACTGACCTGAGTTTGGGAAACAGTTTAAAAGTCCAGTCAAATAATTCTGTCATGTCAAACATCTCATGGAATTTTATAATTAATCACACTTCTGCTAAGTGCTCCTTTAAGTGACACTGTATTCCTAAATTCAGGCCTAAAGTACCACAAGACTGATACCACTGTCAGAGGACAAACATGGCCATCATTCATGTTATGGCATGGCTGCTCAAGAGACACATCAGGCCTGTGCTACATGGACTGGTGATTTGGATGCAGTCAAAGGAAAATTCATTTTAGCTGTGAGCAGCAACACTTTCTCAATGCTACTGGCATCACTGCCTGAGTGAGTATCCCTGCTTCCCTGTGTCCAGCAGTGTGGATGTTCCTGCTTGCTTGCAGGATCATGACCATCACAGCCATGCAATTCATACAGGCTGCAGGACCAGGCTTCATAAAAAAGCTTCTTTGTTGTGAAAACACAAGTATTGATTTCAAAATCTTCCCTGCCTCTCGGAAATGAATATATACACCCATATGCTGGTCAAGTGACATAAAAGACCATCAAAGCAGAAAAGGATTGACATTAAAGTACTCAAAAACCACTTCATTTCTCCAAAAGCCACTCTCTGAAATTGCTTTATTTCAAAATTTAATCCTAAAAGGCAGCACTTATGTAATTCTCACAATGACAACGATCAGCGATTGCAACAATCTCCCACTGGTGAATTACTCAGAGTTGGACACTTCTAAGATTTAGCAGAACAGATACCCTGTCTTATACTTTTCCAAGAGAGGTTGGACCAGATGATCCTTGAAGTCCCTTCCAACCAGTCATTCTCTATTTCTATGATTCTTTGAAAATCAAAAGAGGTATCATGCCTAGGACCTATGTACTCTTCCATTACAAAAGGAAGGAAAACATACTATTATTTCCTCCTTTTATTAGTTTGCAGTATTTATTTGATTTTCTTCCGTGTTTCATCACATGAAACAACATTGCATATAATGTAAAAAATACCCATAATAAGAAACCTGTAGGATTATCAAATACCTAAGCACCTTATTTCAAGACACATAAAGGACTGTGAAAGCCTCTTCACTATGAATAGTTTTCCCAAATAACATCTTTCTTTTGACAAGAGAAGAGTAGAATTTTGCAGAGGAGATAGTATGATATTAAAGTTTAAAGCAAAAGAGATATCTCCTTGCCAGCGATGTGTTAGTAAGTGGAATCTCTTTAGATTACATTAGCTTGCATACAGTTCTTGTTCACTCTTATGCTAACAAGTATACACACATTTTTCCCAGATGAGACAGAAACCAGCATTGAAAGACAGCAGAGGAAGGGTCTCCTAGTGTTTTATTCTAATAGCTTCTCTAGTGTAAAGATGAGGGTGCTGTCTTCAAAACGCCAAGGTATTTCTATTTCCTGACCAGTAAAGACAGAGAGAATGGAGAGACAGCAAAACAGTGACAAAGGGAAAAGGCAGCTAAATCTATAAGGAATTGGGGCTTTCCAGTTCCACAAAATATAGGAGATTTTCAGAACATCATTTATTCATATATTTATCCAACAACATTTGGGAAAATTATGATCATGATATGTATTTATTTGTTATTATTATTTATAAGGAAAGTTGCAAACTGCCCAAATGCACCAGAAGCCTGCTTCCTTCACTCTCTAATGTCTGGTATTCTTGCACCTAACAACATGCATTCACAGAAACCAGCAAATTAATTTTGTTCACCAGAGAAAAGTAATGTGTTTTGGTTTGTTGTAGTAGAGCTGTTTCTTAAACTTAGTAATTGTTATGAATTCTCATTAGACTTTGTCATACAGATTAAGTCCTAAACAATGCTCAGGATATTTGAGTTTAAATAATATTCTTAGCCATAGAGGGCACCAAACTGCTACATTTCTTCTAAATCTGTCTTTGTCTTTGATATATGGAGCAAAGACTACATTAAAAAACACAGCAAGGGATTCTCTTCAAAATCCCTTACTTCGGAAGATTTGTGAATAATTTTAAATGTTTTTCATATTGCCACAGAGATTCATGAAAGCTTCAGTAGGAAAAAAGTCAAACTGCCAATCAAAATCATTAGAGTCCAAATTATAACCAAATGCTCTAGGCTTGCAATAAACATTTCCAAACAAACTCTAAAAGGAGAAGGCAGCAGAACTTGCCACACAAACTGTTGGGGCACTGCACGCACTGGGACACAGAGCCTGCGAAGCATTAAGCAGCCCAGTGTTCTGCACGTAACCCTCTTGATTCTATTACAGAAACAAATCCCAAGTGCTTGATTTATAGAGCACAGGTTTGCCAGAATGTGTGAACTTTCTTCAAGTTCTTGCAAACCAGTGGGGTTAGCCAGGATTACAATACTCTGGTAACCTGAGCAGAGCAGTTATAGCCTAATGCTAAAAAACAAGCATGAGAAAACAAACCCATGGCAAAAAATTCATCCAAAACTTACTTGCTGCTGTTGGTCAGGGCCTTAGGGCATTGTCTCTCAATAAACAGAAAAAAACCCATATCTAGTGGCAAGACAATATATATAATAAATATTCTTATGCTGAGCTATTTGCTGATTTTTATAAAGATTTGCCTCATTCCTCTCTGAAAGGCTGATTCTCAAAAACATCTAAAGCCTGAGTATTAAATATTCTCTGCATGTCTGTTCTTCTCTGATACAGCAGTTGAAATTTTCAGTCCAAGACTTTTGTAATCCAGTTACTCTGACTTTCCAAGAAACCAGTGCCTTTTCTGCCGAGGAGACAAATCCTGTTGTGTGGGTAGAATCTGGAGGTTCACTGAATTTACTGGCTTGTCTTATTCACTTGAAATCAAGTTTCAGTATTTAGAAAGCTGTTAATCTTTGTCTCAAGCACAAAATATTCTTCATTCAGCAGCAAAACAAGTAGGAATGAAACTAACCCTAAAATCAGTGATTGAACTTCCATGTAGCCAATGGTCATTACTACCTGATCTTGTTGGACAATGAAGGTGATGTCTTCCCCAGGCCTAACAGCCAGACTTTCTCCTCTGATGCTGATTTGAAGTCCCTTGGGAGCAGTCAATGGGCACATATGGTGTGCTAAGTTCTGCTGCAGGTCTACTCCACCTTCACACACATTAGAAACAACTTTCCTGTACCTGCAAAAACAGTAAACAGTGGACACAGTGAATTGGAGGTAAGCAAAGGCACCAAATGCATGTGTGATTTTAGCTACTGCATTTTCCTTGGGTTCATAGATAGAGAAGATTGCAAATTATCAAAGCCAATTCACAATGCAAGTACTTCCATTGGGGACATTGCCTTTACTGGGAGAAACCTGCTGAAGAAATAGGAGCATGATGAGAATTTCCCTTCAATGCATTGGAAGAGTTGTTTTCCAACTTAGAAATATGCCTGACTAGCCCTCGGGGACCTACACAGTCTGCTGTCCTCTCTGCCATCCCCTTTTCTAGCATCCAAGTCTTCAATGCTCTTGGTTCAACAGGAAGAAATTAGACCAAACAGCTTCTGTTTTAACCCAGAACTAATTGCTTAACAGCTGCTTTCAAATCTATTCATTTCTTAAAACACTTAAAGCATTTGTTTAATATAACAGTATAAAAGAGTGAAAAGACTCACACTTTTAAAGTGCTAATAATGAAATAGTCAGATGTGTACAGTAATTATTTACAGATTGCTTTCACACAGGTGTGTTATTTTTAAACATCCTTTAAAATTGGAGTCATATTTTATTCTTTTGAATTCCCATTCTGCATATCACAGCTGTCAGCCACAAACCCAAAAGGCAGCATTTTCCTCAGTAAGGTAAATATACACAGACTGTGACTCTATTGCCAGATTGGACATTTCAGCATTTGGTTCTCATCTCCACAACTGACTGTGATGGTGTTATGATAAGCCAGAATAGATGCCAGCTGCAAGTTATTCTCAGCACAGACGTCAGACTACATTGTAGTGTATATTCTATGCAGTATTGTTTATAGTTACTAAAGCTTTCCTTTGATTCTGAGTGTCCCATATGATCAGGAAGAGAATCTATTCTCCACAGACCTCCTTACCCTATGGAAGTGAAAAACTTGGAAATTCTGTGAGAATATTGCCAGTTCCTCAAAGTAGTTCATTGGATCCAAACTGAAAATTACTCTGAACCCAAAAAACAAAAAAAATTCTGAAATGACAGCTCCTCTTCTTCTCAAATGGATTCATTTTTGAATTGCCGTGAGCATGCAAAGCATCATATTTCTTTCATTAGTCTGTAGAAGCTTCTGCTCATGCTCTAAGTCAGAATCAGAACTTTTCCATTTCCCAGTTTTTATAGTTTGCCTTATTTACATTTCATAGAATCATAGACTGGTTTGGTTTGGCAGAGACCTTAAAGATGATCTTGTTCCAACTCCCCTGTCATGTACAGGGCCACTTTCCACTAGACCAGGTTTCTCAAAGCCCCATCCAATCTGGCCTTCAACACTTCCAGAGATGAGGAATCCACAGCTTCTCTGGGCAACTTGTGACAGAGTCTCAACCTCTCTCACAGCAAAGAATTCTTCCTAATTATCTAATCTAAACCTTCCCTCCTTCAATCTAAGGCCATTCCCCCTTGTCCTATCACTACATGTCCTTGTATAAAGTCCCTCTCCATCTCTCTTGTAGACTCCATTTAAGTATTTAAATGCCAACTTCTTTCAAACCACATGTGGGGCTGCCGTTTCAAATATTGTCCCCCTCTTTGGAAGCCTCATCAAGCCCATGAAATGCAAAATCAGCTTACCCAGTGCTGCTGGTGTATGCCTGCCCCAAGACACAGTCTTCAGGAGGTGCTTCTGGGTTAAACCAAAAGTCAGCAAAGCATTTGCTCGACTCCGACTTCAGAGGTGCAGAGCGCTCAAACCCATAATCACTGAAAAACATCAACACCAAACGTGTTACCATCCCCACTTCACTCTGCAATCCAGCTTGGGATGAATGAAACTACATTTTTCAAAGTCAATATATTTTTCAGTGTTATTCTACTAGATGAACATACAAGTCGATGAAGCCAATTGTGTTCTAATTTCAATGGGAGTTGTGTAAACTTGGGGGAAAAACTGGTTGCAACTACTTTGTCAGTTCTGCAAAATTACCTCCCTTGATAAAAAAAAAGATTTTTTTTTAAGGTTTCCTTTGACACCTTTGACATTCAGACAAATCTTTTATTTATTCTTTTTATTATTTTTTTTTAAGTAGAAAGGGTTTGCTTGCCTTTAAAATTAATTCAATTGTCATTTTTCAAGTCTTAATCAACAGTGAAAAACATCCCAATTTTTTCAGTCAGGTGAAACAAATACTTAGAAGGGCAACATTTTTAAACAAATGCAAATGTAAAAGAAACCTATTATTCAATAACAAGCTGCCTACTTGCTAATATATGGGTAAGTAGGAATGGGGGCAAAAAGAAGAAAATAAACCCATCTCAAACTCAAAGTAAATATTCATTAGCAATAAGCCAAAAGGCCCACAGACAGACTCACCATAAGAAATCAGTGTTCACACATTCACAAACTTTGGATGTGAGAGCTGATGTGAAACTTTTCCCTTTAATGCACCATGATGAAATCTTCCTCTTCCGAAAGCTTCTCTGCTGGCCCATGATGCAACGATCACCCTGAATATCAAAGCACTGGACTTAGTGCAAGGGAACCTCCCCCACACAGGCCTTGTTTTCCCAAGAAAGGCAGGTCTTGCTGCCAAGACTATAAACTTGATCAACCCTCTGATCCTCAGATATATAGGCATAGAAAGCCCTCATACCAATTGCTGTCTACTAACAGGTCATTACAGAGTTGTAACGTAGCCTATATTTCCAGGACATAAATCTGAAGATGCACATGAAAATGCAAGTGCAATTTATTTTTCATGAGTGCTCAACCTGTGTACAAAGCTCTGAATGGCCATTTAAATACTTCATCTGGCTGCGAATTCAGATAGCTGAATTTCTCTAAATCATCATATCTCGTGCTGGCTGTCCACCAGAAGCACCAACCATGCAGACACAGAATGAACTCCCTCCATACACACTCCACTGATAACTGGGCAGCTGCAAGTACTCTGTCAAAGTCACTTCAGTAATTTCTAATTTCTGAAAGACATTTCAATGCAAATATCCCAAGATACTGTTATTCTTTAGGCTCAGTTCTGCATAACATTCTTTGTATACACACAGCAGTCACAAACAAGAGGTGTAAAATTGGGCATGAGAACTAGCAAATGAGAGCTCGAGTAACACTGAGTAGTATGCAAAAAATAAACCAACCCTGGTGGAAGAAGGAGAACATAATAATTAGAATGATTATGAATAAATATTATGTATTCCATTTAATAAAACAAATCCATCTCATATTGGTCTCTTTAATCAGTACATTGTACAGAGAATTTAGCTTCCGAAAAGTGGATTTGGCTAAAGCATCAGGATTAGCACAGACTTAGTGCATTACTGCAGAAAGGGTATTGCCCAAAACAACTGGACTCCATTATGTGATTGGTCCACTGAGATCCTAAACTACTTCTGGAATGGACTTTACTTATGGCAATTTATATATGAGTATGGTATGTGGTCAGGAATTTGGCAGAACACAACTGCATGCTGAAATTGTTTCAATCAATATTACACACTTCAGTTTATGGACTGTACTTCCCAATCCAGCAGGACCACCTATTACTATGGCAGCCCCCCAGATATATTTCCATCTTTTTTGGGACACAGATCACACAACCAAAGGGAACACAAAATCCTCTCCCACTTTAAACTCCTGTGAAATCAGCATAAGGAAATTAAGCTGGGGATGTAGGATCCAAATTCAATCTGGAGATATTTTCTCAGCACACAACTCTATATGAATCTGAAAGCTGTGGAAAGGTTTTGTTAGTTAACACAAAACCATGAATACCTGTAGATTTGTGAGCTCCCAAGACTCATAGTCTTCATCAGTGCACTCCCTGGGGAAGGATGGTCTGAAGTCCACCTTCACCAGTTCCCAGTCTGAACGGTAGCTGATGTGTCCAAAGACTCTGAACAAAAACCAAAGGTAAACTCTTACTGCTAAGAAATACCATACAGCTGAGATTCAAAATTTCAGTCCTATCTTTTCCTATACACAGTCATATTCTCTGCTAAATGGTCCCAGATTAGTTTTTTTTCCACTTCTATTCCTCTTCTATGTACAATGGGTCTAGTTAGGAAATAGCTGTCATTTATATGAAACTTTCCAATGAAGAGATATAACTCATATATTGAAGGGGTTTTTTTCCTAGCAAACTATCCAGAAATTTAATGGGAAATAATATTTTCTAACTTAGAATCAAAAATTTTTGTCTATTATCTTGCTATGTGAAACAGATAGAGCTCTCAGATTTTGGCAGAAGTTCAGATCAGGGAGCAGAATCCCGGATCACCAGAGTCAGTTTCCAGCTCTGTTACTCATTCCTTATGATTTGCAATTACTTCAGTTGTTTTTGTTGTGGGATTTTGTGTTAATTCCTAGAGTCTTCAAATGGCAATGTGCTATTGTTGAACTCACAGTATTATCATGATACTGTATTAATTTCTAAGGAATACACTACATCTCCACATTGTGCTGGAGAACTCAGAACCTCTTCTTCATATCAGATAATTCAATGTATAACAAAACTCAGTCACAAACTGTACAATTTTTGTGGGGAAAAAATTTAAAAAAAAAAAGAAATCTCATCGCTTTAAGAACCAAGCTGTACTTTCACAGCAGCCAACAATTTCTAAGTCAGAATTTTTATTTCCAAAACAAAATGGGTACGTGTAACATCCAGCAACAAATTAGAAAGGATAAAGACTTATTCGGGCAAAAGAAAAACGTATTTGTGGTTTGTATCAGGCTTATGTGACTTACTTGCCAAAGAATTTAAGGTTAATTCTGAAGCCAACAATTTCTGTGCAGTTCATACTGCACAGAGTTCATATTCCAAGCTTTAGTATCATTCTCCAAAGTAATTAATTCCTTTTGTTTTGCCCTCAGTTTTGTCCAAATCCAGACATAGCAGGAACAGTACAGTTTTGCTAAAAGCATTCTGCAGGGCCCAGTCATTTCTCTTGTCCTGAATACCAGGTTCAGATTGGAACTGGGGTGGACCAGAAGTGGTTGATTCTCTACAGCACAGAGGCAATACAAGAAGCATGTTCCCTGGTAAAAGGACTACAGCTCTGAAATCTAACAAAAAGGCGGAAAAATAGTTCACAGAGACAAGATTTCCCCCCTTTCCTTTCTGATGTCTTTGCTTCTCCTCCACAGCAGAGAGATGTAGATATCAAAAGGTTATTGCCCACACTGCTCACATTATAATGTCTGGACAACCCACGCTCACAGGAAACCACACCACCAGCACTGCAGTTAATTAAACACAAACACATACATTTACTCATTGCATGTCTTACTCTTTTCTTGTAGGGCTCTGAGATTAAAGGACTTGGATCATCTAATTCCTTTCCTTCTAAAAGCACCCATGGCTCAGAAGTAGAAGCAACACACACAAACTAAAAAATGTGGCTCCGTCCACTGGCTGTATGTGCACATAGGTGTGTGGTCCCATTTCTCCCATTGAGCCTAAGGGTTTGGTTCCTTTTTCTGGTTCAGCTGGATCCTGAGAGCTGCTGTCACCATATAATCTTATTCACTATTGAGTAGTTACATACTCAATAAAGTGTCTACTTAGGTGGTCTCTTGCTTTTTCCATAATGCCTGTTTCAATATGACTGGGTTTGTTGACAGACATGAAGTGTCTTTTGCATGCAAAATACCTGTACCTCTTTCCTAAAATCTTTGTTCCTCCATACAAGGTACTAACATAAGGCAGACTTCACCATGTGCTTATGAACTACCTACCTCAGTGATTGCTGCTCCAGACATCAAAAAACTTCACAAATTTACTACATTTCTTTTATTAACTCATTTATTAAAAATACATTCAAGTGCAAGTAGCCAAGTCCTGTTAAAGCTTCACTCCTGCCTCAAGAAAAGTATTTTCTACAGAACAAATGAAATTGTCTCCATTTGTGTTAGCTATCTCAGGCAGATTAGCCAAGGAGAGAGGAAGAAAGGAGATGGTGTTTTGAGTTCAGGGCAGAACAGAATAATGACATTCTCCTGAAAACATAATCTCTGAACTATAATTAATGATCTTTGAAACCTCATGATGGTGATTCCAAATAACTATGGCAAAAGAAACGTGTTGCTTATATATATAAATATAAATATAAACACACGACCACACATACACATTTATGTGTGTATATATAACCAGAGATATAAAACAGCAAAACAGAGCACAGAGAGTTAGAGAATTAATTTTGATATCCACAGAGATATCAAACAAATTATTGAGCTATCCATTTTTAAGCACCTTGGAGATAATTAAAATGATAACAAACAGCTACTAGGATTTGTCAAAACCAAATCATGTCAAACTAATGCAATTTCCTCCTTTTACAGGGTAACTGGCTTAGTGGATAAAGGAAAGGAAAAAATGTAGCATATTTTGACCTTTGTTAGAACTGTTACACATTTCTAGCTGACATTGTTCTCAATGTAAAAAAGAACACATCAGTGCAGATAAAATCACTGTGAAGAGGAATGGAAATACATACTGAATTAAAAGAATCCATTTTCAAAAGGTGGTTATCAAATAAAGAATATTTGGAGATCTGTATCACAAAGATATGACAGGTCCACAGTCAATATTTTCATTAACACTTGTGGTCAAATAAAAAAGACAAAAAATTTTGCAGGTAACACCTAAGGAAGGGAGTGGACTTTGATGGCAGCAATATTCAGAAATCAAAATGATGAAATACTTCAAAACCAAGAGCAGAAAGTACTCCTTGGGAAAAAAGAAACCCAAACCCACATAAAAAGTGGGAACAAAAATGGGAAATAACTTTCAAATATCAAATAAAAGACTTGGGGAATTTTGTGGAATTAAAACAAGAATGCAATCTTGCTGCAAAATAAGTAAGACTAATTCTAGATTATATTCAAAACTTGAAAATAGAAGACATGGAGGTAATTATTTTTATAAACTTGGCACTGGTGAAGCCTCTGGAAGAATATTGTGTCTAATTTTGGATGTTATATGCATATTTACAGACCCACTAAAAATTAAGTTGAAGAGGGGCAAAATGACTCATAAGCTGCTTAGAAAATGCAACCAATGAAGAATGATTGAAAGAATTGGGTTTTTCACTGGAATAGATAAAGCTGAGAAGTACAACACAATATATGCAGAGTCTTGTTAGAGAGTAGAGAGCTGTCTTCAAAGAGACCTGGAGGAAGGGCAAGAAAGATGAAGGACAAGGAAAAACTTAAAAGATACAGCCACATGATTCTCTAATTCCTTCTCCTCAGTGCTGGTGAGTTTACATGGGTTCAATTCTGGGCTGCCCAGTACTAGAGAGAAATGGAACTGGAGGGAGTCCAACAAAAGGCTGTGAAGGTGATGAAGGGGCTGGAGCAGCTCTTGGGAGAGGAGAGGAAGAGACAAGTGGGACTGTTCAGCCCAAAGGAAAGGCTTGGGGGAAACTGTCAAAGTCTATAAATACCTGGAGGGAAGGTACAAAGCAGATTCTTTGCTAGGATTGGAGCCAGGTCTTCAGTGATGCCCAGTGACAGGACCAGAGGGAACAGACTCCAAATGAAACCCAGGAAGTTTTCTCTGAACACCAGAATTCAACATTTCTGCTGTGAGGGTGCACTGTTACAGGTGCCCAGAGAGATTGTGAGTCTCCACCCTTGGAGATATTCAAAAGCCATCTGGGAATAGCTCTGTGTGATTGGCTCTAGGTGGGTCTGTGTGAGCAAATGGCTTTGACCAGATCATCTCCAGAGGTCACTTCTGACCTCAATGATTCCATGATTCTAGAATTCTGTAGAAGTAATGATCCAAGATGTTGAAGTTGCTTATTCTGACCCACTAGAGTGAGAAATTAGAAAATATCAGGATTATAGCTAGAGATTAGATAAATATTGCCCAATTCCACACTGTATAATGATAGAAAAACTATTGAAATTACTCTGGAAATTATGCAAAATCTACTAGGAGAATTTAGCAGCTGTGTACAAACCATATGTACAAACAGCAAAGTCACTGCTTCAGAGGGGTGAACTGTAACATTCTCCTCTGTCGATTTTTAGCAAAAGACTGAAATAACATTTCTGCATGTTGGTCCATCCTCTTGGAGAAAACAAACAAACAAACAAAAACAACGAAAAACCAACACCCCCCCCCCAACTCATTTCCTTACAGCTGTTAGGATTCTACAGACTCACAGAGCACAGTAAAGACACCAGTGTTCCCAACATTCTCTGGCTTAAATAAAATCCCAAGATTTAAGAAAGTGTCCCAGCACAGTGACAAACTCCATTAAAAATGCAGACATATAGCTATGTAATTCCTGGGGTAAATTTTCCAAGGAATGAAGCATTTTACACACATTCACTTTAGCAAACTGTTTGGAAAAAAAAGTTTTAATGCTTATTAATGCTGTTGCTGCAGTAGCACGTGTTGCAGACACCTTGCAGGGGCACATTCAAACATACTGCTAAAGATCACTAGAATAAAAAAGAAGTATTTTTTCAAAGTAACAAAGGCATGTATTAAGTAGGATTCAATGGATTAGACAAAAAATATGAGCTACAATAAAGCAATACATAACAGCAATCACAATATAATTGCTCAGGTGCAAAATATATAATATATATGATGAATAATATAATATGAATGAAAAAAACTGGAATGGTGCAGCAAGTGTAACTGATGATTAGAAGTCATATATCAAGATGATAGCAATTTATAAGCTACTAAAACCTTCCTCTTGATTAACTATATTTCATTAGAAAGACATCAAATCAATTCTCGTGAAACTATAAAAGATGATGCTGTGATAAATAATTTTGGAAGAAATTCCAATTACCTTGGAAATGAATTTACTTTTATTTGCAAGAATTTAGGATCCACAATTTTAACTTCAGTGTTTCAGTTGCCATAACAACTTTGTACATTTGTTCCTAGTTCATTTATGAGCACATAATTTTTTAATTTGATTGCATCACTTGATAGATAAGACAGTTTAATGCAGTTTTTAAGCTAACTCATTTAAACTATTTGCTGTAGGATTGCTGGTTATTTCTGTTCCTGATAAAGCTCATAATCAGGCAGAGTTAATTTAACAGAAATTATATGCAATGATAATATTTTCCAGTTAATTCTGTTCAATAGACAAGACCTATTCAATAGACACTCCTTGCTCAGATGAGCAGCAGTGGCTGTGTCATCTCCTGTCTGTGTGTTTTGCTTTACTCATGAGTACCTGAGAACACTCAGAGACCTCAGAGTGGTGGGAGTGATCCTTCAGCATTTTCCCACCAAGGTCACAGAGGTCACATGGCAAATTTATTCTGATGTTTAATGTAGCAACTAAAACTGCAAGTTTTGCAGCTGTACTGAGGAGTAGTGACGACAATTGTGTGATGCACAGTTACTTTTGTTTGAAATCAGAAGCCTCTTTCATTCTAGACTCACTGCCTTAATCTTCCAAGTGCTGCACTGGCTTTTGCTCTCCTCTACATGAGTTTGCCATCAACTGTGATGTTCAAAACAGGGCACTGTGGCAGTGTCTGCACAGTGATGAACTGCCCTGTTGGCACACTCTGCTAACTTCATATGTCACTTGGGGCAGGAGCAGGGCCTCTAGCTTTTTCAAAAGAGGCTTCAAAAGTATTGAGCTATTGACAGTAAAACCCAGGATTTGAATCAGGGGCAGCTGAGGGCCCCACATACAGGTGATATGGGCAATCTCAAGGGCTTTCTCTTGGATAATTTGTTTAAATTCCTAAGCAAACTGCCCAAGCATGCACCCAAAATTCTTTATAGATCTAAACTTCAGTAGCTAACAGTGAGTATATTATCAAGGTGGGAAAGGAAACCACACTATCAGAGATGCTAGTTAATTATTTTAACAATTATTTCTGTCTTTTTTTAAATGGAAGCAGTCACAGAGCTTTGTAAAAAAGTTATATTTATACTTTGTTCCATATATGAGGGCTCCTTTCCAATAATAAATCATATTAGAAGAAAATAGAATGATCAGATAACTTACTGTATTGTCAAAATATTTTTTAACTCTCAGACCTCTCTGCTAATTTTTATAACACAACTGCAATTTCAGTTTAATATTCAATCTACCTTACAGTTCACTAGATATCAAAAGTCATTTACATTTAAAAAAAGCATCTTTCTCAGTTGTCTTCTGCATAAAAAGCTTAGTTAGAAGTCTCTCGTCAATTTATGGTGAGTTCAAAGAGCTGAGTTCTTTGCTTCAAGGAGACCTTTACTATCAATGATGACAATACCCCTGAAAAAGCAAATAAATGTGACAATCTTCTTTTTGTTCTGCCTATTGCAGTTCATATTATTACATTGTCTTTGAACATACAGCAAGACACACCACATCTGTGCAGAAATTACCTAGCTGAGGAGTAAAGTGATGAGATGGTGGCATGGAAGGATGTACTTTAGTGTAGCCACTGCCAAAGGGTAGTGCTCTCCTTAACTCACAGGAAAAATGTTATTAATGAAAGATTTTCCAGGGGGATATGGGCTGGCAGAGACAGATAGCAATGACTATATACTACAGTGATATTTAAAGCCTACTGTTTTCAAAAGACAAAATGACAAGTGAATATTAGATGAGTTTTCCTTCCAACAGTTGTCTTTGCTTCCATTACACCATTGTAAAATCAACAAAACCTAGATAAGTCAGAGGGTTCCTTCTGGTAAAATGGATGAAAGTAATGTGAGATTCAAGCTGAAGTCTGTTACACATCAAGATTATAATTCAGCATATTTTTCTAATTCTCCAAAAGAACATAACAGAGGTCACATTTCAGTGGCCTTCCTAAATTGCAACTACAGAAATGATGAATGCTTCCATGTGCAAAAGTAGACACCTGCCTACATACAGCAACTGCACATAAAAAGTGCTTGTGTATACAGGAGATTATGTGCAAATATGCTGAGACATTTATGATTTAAAATGCCTGAAACTACAAACACATGCATATACTTAGTGCACTGAAAAGAAGAGTAGGATTTCTTGGTTGGGCTGGGTTGTTTTTTTCTTTTTTTTTTTTTTTTGGTTGGGTTTTTTTTCGGCTGCCAAAGTGAAAAATGAAGGGAGGAAACAATTTAGTTGAAATTGAACCAAAATATGTTTTTTCATTGTTTCCTGCTCCCATAAGCTAGTAATTGCCATTCATTCTTTAATGACAAAACATCTTGGTTTTAGCTCTTTTGGGGAAAAGGAACGGAAATGAATGCTTAGGTTCTGAGAAATGCTGGGGGAAGCAGAATGAGGGTGTTTCCACTTCATCCAGGAGTTCAGTGGCTCCATGATATTTGTGAATTACATCCAACATTTTTTCCCATCTATTTGAAACCTTCCTGTCCAAGAACAACCTTTTAACACTTATGCTGTTTGGAAAACATTGCAGATTTAGTGCCTAGCCTAATGTCTTATGCAGAGGTAAACAGAAGGTGGACAGTGAACAAAACTGTTTAAAGAGAAACATATGACACTGTAGAGGATAGCTTTTACTTCATTCAACTCTCTATTTTCATCTTATTTGAGGATCAAATTAATCTGGGATACTTGCAAAATTTTATAATTCTTTAGCTAATATTCTCTCCTATTCAAATATTTAAAAAGCAAGTGTCATCACAATTAGATATTCTTCATTCAGACTTCACCTGGCAGAGCTAAAGTTAATAGTCTACAGTCATCTAAATTGTTGTTCCTTCATTTTGAGAGCAAAATATAGTCCAAGGCCCCAATCAAAAGTAAATAAAGTGTTTTAAAAATGCAGTCATTGACTAAGTTTGTAATGGTTATTTATTTGAAATAGAAACTAAAAATGGAAGCATAGTTAGAGGACCAAACCTTCAGGCACTCACTCTGTGACAGGGGCTCAAAATGACACAAAGTCTGTTCTGAAAAAATCACATCACTCTTTTTCTGTCCTCTTATCCTGTAAATATAGGGACAAGGTGATAACAGATTCTTACAGAACATGGATTTCTAACCTTTCAGTTCTCTTATTCAAATATCTGTCCTAAAAATGTATTAAATATGGTCTTTAAAGTGACACTGAAAGCATCCTGTTCCTGTGCTTCTGATTACAATATGAAACTGTAAGGAAAGAAATTATAAAACCAAACTTTACCCACCAAACTTCTTTTGAGCAGAGGGAGAGACCAGGGTAGTACCAGGTCCTGACTCCAAGATCACAAGTTGGTGGTGAAAATGCAATGCTTTGACTTGCTCTGCTAACATCTGTGTCCACAGAGATGACAGCAAAAGCATCAGGCTTGCTACTAAACAGAGATCTGTACATCTGCATTAGCTGATATCTAGATTAGATTGGAATAGAAGAAGCAGTTTGCTTTTCCAATGCTTTTTGCACCACGTTTCCTCTACCTGCTCTATGTTTTCTCATGCAGAGAGCAGAACAACCATTTCATAACTGAGCTATGATTCTCATATATTAACTAGCTGAAGAGAAAACCTAGAATTTGCCTTCAGAAATCAGCTATTCTCCTACATAATGAGGCTTTATCTACCTTTTATAAGTGTTCCAGCATGAGAAAGTCAGTAGAGAAGGATTCAAAACACAGAGAAGTACCTCTACCTAATAGGATACTCAAAGAGAACAGGAAAAGGAGTGTGCTGCCATGTGTGACAATAAGTTCCACAAAGTAAATGTAATGGTGACTATTATAGATGTTCCTAGCAGAATCAACAGTTAAAAAATCCAGACAGCTCTACCTAATATCTAACAACTGTTAATAATCAGTAAGTTTAAATTAGACTATCTCCATCTTTCCATGATCACCCAGGAACCCAAAAGGAACACAACAATGGGCATTTAAGACAGAAAAACATGTATGCAGGAGTTCTGCAGTTCAGAGATGTCAGAAAGTTCCCAGCAGCATCCAAAGTTGTTATTCCATAAGACATTACAAAAAAATAACCCTCTGGAAAAAATTAAATTACCCACAAGGAAGACTTTGATTCTACCTGACATAAAGAAAAGCAGTTCTTTTATGAACCCTCTTACTGGCCTTTTAAAAGGAGCTATGGTCTGTGGCACCATGGTTATTGTGCCTACTGGGTTTACACTGCAATCTAAGTAACCTGGTTTGGGAAACACTCCCAGAAGCTGAGATGTGATTTAGAAGCAATTTCAACAGGTTTGAAACTTTCATTACATTAACTACTTCCTCTGAAGGAGAACATAAAAATTTTTCTTTTTGCACTGAGTTAGGCAATTACTCAATCCAGTATTAGCAAGTAATTTTTCTACAATAAAATATTGCACAGTGTAACACTGGTTTCCAGTAACTTTCTTTGTTACAAATTTAGAACAAAATAAAACCTACTAGTCCATGACTATTTTGGTGAAAATATATTAGTTGAGAAAATTTCTTAGCAAACCTTATCTATTCATTTAGCAATAAATACTGGATTTTAGCTTCTCATTAGAAGCTGATTTCTACATATATCAAGTTTCCTAAAATTTATGAATACTTTATTGCTTATATTTCCTAAACTCCTAACTAGGTCTCTTTAGAAATGGAAATTTATACACATTGAAAACAGAATGAGTTTCCTAAATTTTTTTTTACCACTAAAACTCCTAAAAATCTTAACTAAGTCTTTTGCAGAGAACAATGGGATAAAATATATTTTCCTTAGCTTTTGTATGAACATATCATAAATACTGCAGTGGATTTTGATGAATGATTTAGATTAATGTTGACTGACAGATGACAACTGAGTTTTATTAAAACTTTTGACAAGTCAACATTTGGCTTTCCTCTCTGTTTTGGAGAAAACACAAAACTTTCTGAAATGAAGACTTGAAGCAACCAGGTTCACATTTTCCTGTTTCTTCAGTAAAGCTTTCTAGACCACATAATTTTGGAATGGAAAACAGTCATGAGTGACATTCCTTAGAGGTCACTATTGGGCCTAATGCTGTTTAACACCTTTGCTGGAACATGGACAGTGGATCAAATGCTCCCTCAGCAAATCTGCCAATGACACCAAACTGTGGTGCAGTCAGCACACTGGAGGGAAAGGGATGCCATCCAGAGGGACCTTGACAGGCTTGGGAGGTGGGCCTGTGTGAACTTCATGTTCAACAACCCCAAGTGCAAGGTCCTGCACCTGGTTTTGGGTCAATCCCAAGCACAAACACAGGCTGGGTGGAAGAATGAGTTAAAAACAGCCCTGATGAGAAGGAGTGGGGGGTTTTGGTTGACAAGAAGCTCAACATGAGCCAGCAGTGTGTGCTCACAGCTCAGAAAGCCAAATTTGTCCTGGGCTGCATCCAAATCCCAGCCAAGGGAGGGGATTCTGCCACTCTGTCCACTCTCATGAGACCCCACCCATAGTGGGGTCCCCAGCATAAGAAGGATGTGTTGCACCATGTGCAGAGAAGCTGTGGATACTCCATCCCTGGAAGTGTTCAAGGCCAGGCTGGATGGGGTTTTAAGCAACTTAGTAGGTTAGTAGTTCTAGTAGGTGTCCCTGCCCATGAGAGGAGGGGTGGAACTAAATGGCCTCAAAGGTCCCTTCCAACATAAACCATTCTGTGATTTTATGATTCTGTGATTTTGGATAAATTAGGACAGAACTAGAGTTCAAATGCAAGCCACTCACAAGTCTGGTCAATATCTCAGACACCATGCTGGAGAATGAGAAGTCTCTTACAGGCTGACTTCAGTGCAACCAGGATTTTACCATAACAATTACTTTCAGTTCACGTACAATATTCTTCGACTTTTCTGTGAGTTTATTCTAGAAACTTTAAATGAAATACCATCTGTTCCTTAATTTTGCTGCACATTTTTTCAGTTATTACCTTCCCACTTCAGATTTATGCTATCTCTCCTAATTTTGACATTGCACTCTTTATTCAAAGTCTTTACTCAAGCACATTCCATACCAAAGGAAGAAAAGCAAATTCCCATACTAGTAAAAAATGTCAGACTAGGTCCTTGGCAATGGATTTGGGGATTCCTCAAGGTGAAAGGCACTACTCATTTATCTCCATTACCATTTACAAGTTCATCATACCATGTTCTACTTGGAAGAAAATTTTATCTAACAAAATGAAAAGATGGCATCGTTGATTTCTGGGTTTTTTCCAGGGACTTTATATTTCTCAAAAGCAACAAATCACTGTAGATTAAGTCAAGCACAATAACTTAATACAAGAATAAGTTTGCAGGAAAAATGAACTAAGCCAGACAGAATGACAAAAGGTCTTGACATAAAGTCAGACAGGGCACCACTGGGCTGACAGCATCACCCTGAAGGTAAAGCACAGTCAAAAGCAGCAGGAGAGACAAGGAAGTTGATACAATGGCAACGATGAAACCCACACTGAAGGTTTATTCTCATTGTCTTTGGAATCTGGTAGGAAATTTGCATGTGTTTTCAGGGCCAGTCTGTGCTATTAAATGTTTGATGCCCTCCATGCTCAGCAAAACTAGCTAAAAAGTAAGATCCTACAAGCCTGGCATTACACACTAGAGTCAGACTCTTGCTGTGCCTTTAGAAATATGTCACATGATGCTTTGGTTGTCAATTTGGGCTCATGCACCAAATATAGCTGCAGCTGTATGTATTTTAGCTAGACTATTTTAGAAAGGCATCATGTATTACAAGAGCTCTTTAGCCCATTCAGCCAGATATTTAATCACTTCTTCACAGAATCACTGTTTTTAACGATACTTAATAAGAAAAAAAAGCCCAAGCCCAGAGCATACAGTCACCAAACATCATTTTATCTGCCAGTAAGTACAGTTTGGGATAAGCTTTTGATCTGTCTGCTTTTACTGAAATCAATGGAAATCCTTCATTCAGAGGCATAAGTGTCTCCATGTGGCATATATAATAAATAAACCTGTATTTGAGAGAAGGGGAAGATGATGGGATGATACTGTTCTCAGGTCAAAGATGTATAATGGAGGATAAATGGGGCAGAGGAGAAAGAGAGAAATAAGCAACAATCAAATCCCCCACTGCACAGTGCAGCACTTGGCATAACACTCTTGGCTCTCAAGTACACTGGGTAGAATTTCTGTTTTGCTGAGGGTCCTTTATACACTGGGCTATTAATTTATTTTTCCCTGAGGAATATGGTACTGGTTCATGCCAAAGGCAGCTCTATTTGTAACTTCTGGGAGAAAAAGCTTGTCATAAGCACTGAGCTCCAATATAAAGAATCACACAAACTGCTGCAATAGGAACACACCCAAGAACCTGTATGCATTGCCCTGAGTGCATTCCCCTTTCTGGCTGCAGGCAGCACATGCCTTTCTCCCTGACTGGACAGGCATTTTTTACTCTCAGACACATCTAAAATACTAGCATTTATCCTACAGATGGAGCAAAATGTGCAGCTCAGATCCAGATGTCCCTGATCTTTTGGAAAAAGACCGATAAACAGGATAAACAATTCTGAGTTGCAGAATTTGGTTATTTTTAACTCTATTCACAGCATCTGCCTCTGTCACTATACAGAATAATAACAAATATTTGATAGCATAGTGCTTGGTTACACCAAGTACTGCAGTGCTATTTACTAAGACAACTCTATAGTTATCTTCACTGTGAAGACAATAGATGTTTAACATTTTTGACGTCTGACTAAAAATCTGTAGAAAACAAAAGAAACCCAAGAGGAAATGGTTATTTTTTCCCTGCATCTTTCAGATTTGTAAAGCAGTCCTATTATTCCAATCTCCCCAGTGGTAACTTTGCAAGATTTCATTTGAACATAATACTTCTTTAAAATCTGAAATAAGTCAGATGATTTCAAAGACAGATTACATACCAGAGAGGTTTAGACATCAGTGTGTCTGTGAGACTGTGAGAAGCAAAAGCCACTGACTCAAGGACCATCTCAAGCATGCACAGCTGAAAATCTATGCAAATGCACAAACAGAGAGAGCCCTGAAAACAGAGGTGAAACCAAAACCTTACGTCATGACCAGTGTCTCATCTCCAGGTTCACTAAGTAGTCCATCCACAAAGACAGAAGTGCTGGTGAAATTATGTGTGCTCCAGGTCTGGCCTTCATCTATGCTGAACCTGTAAAAAAGCAGGAAAGGTTTTCATTTACAGCTACTGGTACACAAAGCAGAATGAACTTTAAAAAAATCCCACCACTACTAAAGTTTAGGATTTTTGATCACAAAATACAATATGCATAGACAGTGCATGATATTAATGTAATCTTCTCCTCAGCAACTTATCCAAGGATTTACATCCTTATGAAAAAGTGTAATAAATTTTCCACAACAATAAAATTCCTCAGGCCAATTAAAAACTGAGCTCTGTTAACAAACTATCATGCTACCTTGAAGATTCAAAAGCAAGCTAATTCACATTTCATTCTTTCTAGTAGTCCCTGAGCTATAGATCTGTTAAGCAGAGGCCAGTGAAACATGAGAGGCCAAGTGCTAAAACATGGGAGGTGCACTAGCTGCAGGCATCAGCATGAGGATGGCCCCTCAGGGCTGCTACCATCCACTCAAACATTTCCAAAAAATATTGATGAATCAGCAAAACATACTTTAAAATACATTTCAAATGTACATCAAAAACTTGTAAGTCAAAGTCTTTTTTTCTGTACATTTCCTCCAGGTCTTTTGGACAGTAGGTTAATGATGGCTTTCAGTCCAGATAACCAGGTACAGAGCCTTGTTCCTATTCTTGTATACAAAACAAAATTCATGTATATGTAACACAATTCTACGAAAATGAGCCAATTCACAAGTGATAAAGATTTCTTACAGTTTTTTATGCTGAAGATTATAGTTCTGTGTGTCATTACACAAGGTTACCATGTGTTGCTGCACGATCATCCTGTCTAAGACTTGATATTTTATAACAAAATGATTTGCAACAAACCTTTTCTGCCAAACTGAGAAGGCCATTTGCTGCATTGTCACTATATGAGAGGATCCATGCACACTGCAGTTAATTTGTGCATGAATATCTCAGATGGGCTGTGATTCTGGCACACCAAATTGCACAGCACATAAAAACAAATAGGTCCTTTGCCTGTTGGCTCCCAAACTCTGCATTAAATTGCACTTGCCACAGAAATTCAGGGCGATTCTCCAATTTCCCTATGGCCCTTGGAGAGGAAAGAGACTTTACAGTATCAATGAACCCTCCTGACTGCACATCTAAGCCACATACACAGCACAGGCTGAGCATCACTGGCACGTACTGCTGGTGCCAGCCAGTAGCAGATAAACAATTATGCTACTGCAGAGTTCCAGAACAGACTTTTAAGCAAAAAATGCCTACACTAATGCAAGACCATCTTATTATGATTAATGCATGATGCCATGGTACCTTCAGCACCATGAAGAAATCTTAAAGTAATCATCCAACTGCATTTTGTTGACTCAATGAATGTTAAATTAAGCTGACTCCACCTGTGTTTCATACATGATCAGATTGAAATGCTTATCTTAAACTCTGAACTTTGTCTGAGGTCTTGAATACACAACAGCTTTACTCTAATTGACTGTAGAATTACTTGAGTATTTTCAGAGGGATAGAGGTGTCTTTGATAGCCACAATAACTCCACCATGGTCCAAGTACAAGATGTGGTGCTCTTCTTCAAAGACCTATAAGTAGACAAAGAAAGGCCAGCTAAGCAAATGTACAAAACAGCTGAAATAAAATGAACAAGCAAACAAGAATTAGGAGACTTATGTTTTATAATGCCCACACTTCAAACTGAAAAGGACATAAAAGTCAGGTTAACTCTTATATTTCTCCCAGCTGTAAAAGTAAAGAAAGTTAAGCAGGTGAATCAGAAAATGTTCAGGTTCAAATCACAGTCAGATTAAACTGCCTAAAGTGATTTTAGCCCAAGTTTATATTTCTCATAGTATGCATTCTGCATTCCTTCCTGTTATATATCACTAAGTGACCCATCACCTTACTTTGCTGTATGCCATATTCTGTGTATCCTGCAGAATAAAATGCTTTGTAGTCTAATTCTAAGAAAAAAATGAAAATACTGCTGTCTGTGACTTTCTAACATACTCCCCAGAACCCACAGATTGTGAAATGATTGGTGCAAGAATGTTTCCCACATTTCCAGTGTGAGTTTAAGTTCAAATATTATGTGATATCCCATGGAGGCCACTGTGAGTGTGGGACCAAGATGCATGTAATATTGATATAATAGTATAAAGGATTAAAAACTTCATAAATTATTTAAATTCCCCAGAGGTTATCAGCACTGCTAAAATAAAGGCACAGGTAGACATCTTTCCTGCTTTACATCTAAATCTGGTTTAAGACAGGATTTACTTGCTTTATTAACCTGTGAAAGTTCACTGAACACAAGACCAAGTGATACGTGAGAATTACACACACTTAGCATTTCTAGATAAACAAGCAGTCTCCTGTATGCTTTGACAAAGCAAGGGGGAAAAACTATAAAGCTTTACTTTGACTTGTAATTAAAAAAATACTGACAATACTAATTTTTTTTTTTTTGGCAAAACTAAATGCTACATTTAGAGGATTTCTCAGCAAGACTGAACCAGAGCTGGGGTGAAAGTATCTTACAGCACACTCACAATTACTTAAAAAATAGGAAGCATTTAATTTGGGTTGAGAACTCAGTTTTCCTCTCATCTAGTAAGAACATATTTTATGGGAATCCTAGGGCTTCAAGTGTCTGATCAGTTTTTCAGTGTTACCAATTTACAGGCAAACCCTGATATGAGGCATTTATAGTCAAATCCACTCATTCACCCAGCTGTGTATTATTTTAGAAGAGAATTCAGTAAAGGACAGACACTAATTTTAGATGCACTTCAAAAGGATGAGATCAGCTGGAGTCAGATAAGCAAGCAGAGTTTTGATCCTCCTCTAAACTTTGTTTGAACTTTCCCTCAAACCAAAATGCAACAGTGTGCTGGGACACCAAGTCTCCCATAGCTTCACCACCAAAGATAAAGGAAGCTGATACCACTTAATGCAAATCAGCATTTCCCAGAAAAGCACCATGCTAGGTATTCATGTGCCATTTTAATAACCCTGCTTCAGCACACTATAAAGCACAGAGGACACATTACAGACATTAATGCTGTTGTTATTTCATGCTCTTCTGGCGCACACTTCAATCTTTTTATAAACAAAATGTATGAAAGCTTTATGAAAACAATTCTTCATCTTCAATGCATTGAAAAGAATGAACAGTTTCATGCCTGTTTATCACAAAAGCAAATATTTATCTCTACTTTCTGGAAACAAAGCCAAGACAAACAGTTTGTAAAGGATTGAGGCACAGGTAGTCCCAGTGTGAGAGATGAAGTTCAGACCTAGGAAGATGAGTTCACAGCAGGCCATGAATTCTGATATACATCTCTTCACAAACTAAAGCAGGCAATAAAACTATTCTGATCCTTACTAGTGGCCATCCACTACAGAAAAAGATTTTTATAACCTATTTCTGTAATTTTTTGGTGCACATTATGAGCTTTATAATCACAATGTCAGCTTCTATTCTATCCTCTTCCTTCTGTTCTAAATGCTTTTTTTCCTATGTCTGTCCCAACAATTTCAGCAGCTATTTAAGGTCAGAATAGCTGTTGGAAGAAATTGACACAGCTCCATGAAATCAGTGAGAGCATATTTAAGTGGTCCTAGGGAAATATATGCCACGCAATTTCACTTTGCAATACAGAAGTTGCAAATATAAATAAAAATTCCTGAGATTACTTTTTTTTCATCAAGTGATATCCATTACTAAATTCAAATCTGACAACAGAAGCTTTTCTATGCAGAATGAGCTGGTTGGACCTTTTTAGGGCTGGAAGGCTGGAATTGCATCTTTTTGTTGTGCTTAGAAGTGTTACCATCTATCTCCTAAGATGCCTGCAGGAAAACATGTATTCTCACTTAACTGAAGGTTTTCCAAGTTGCTTTGATACACAAGGATTTGACACAGATAAATAATATTCCAACAAAAAAAAACACCAGACTAAAGCTCCAGAGATCTAGATTTAGCTCCTAGACATCCAAAAGGCTTTCTGTGTAACCTCATTAGCTTAACTGAACATTTTGTTGCTGCAAGAGCTCCTCTGGTAGCAGATCAAATGTGAAAGCTTTATTATTGCTGACTTTTTTCTTTTATTTATGTCTTTTTTTTTTTTTTTTGAAAGCCAGACCTTCCTCTTACTCTTTGCTGTACAAATACTTTGCTGTATTTCAAGTACAGTGTTGAAACAGATGCTGTTGAAATAACAATGGCAACCAGAATTGTGAACAGAAATCAGTATTAAAACAAAATAAAAACACTCATATGTATACATAAGGTAATCATTAGCACTTAAGAGTAGCCTAATATTTCATGTTTGTTAATACATTTTATTGTATTGCTTTCCTAGTATAATAGACAGAGAATCTTTCAAATAAACATGAGTTCACCTTAGGCTACATCCTCATGGTCACTTGGCACTCAAGTTAATGTTTAGATTAGTGTCTAAAGTGTTTTTTCTAACTTTAATAATTCTATTATTTTAAGCCCCTATATTTCATGATAATGTCAAAGTGAGATTCTTTTCTTCTACAGTCCAGTTCATGGCATGGATGTTTAAGCTACTTGCAAATCAGTTCCTAAAGCACTATTTACAGTGCAGTGTTGTACAGTACAAAGACACAATTTTCAGTTTTCCTCAAACTAAGAGAGATGGTTTCAAGATATACCAACAAGCAGCTCAGCCATGCAACAGAAAGCTAGAAGGACAACTGGAACCAGCACAAGTGGTATTGTGGTTATTTATAATAACAATTCTTAGTTTTGCTTTTTGTGCGAGCTGGCACAGGCAGGACATAGGAACAACTACAAATCCACAGATGAAATGCCATAATAAATTTATTCTCATTCCCTGGCCAATTGGGGGAGCCCTGAAGCAGCACCTGGGCAAAGACATACAAGTGGGGATGCAGAGACTGAAGAGCTCAGTCCATGCCAGAGGATCACCCAGCCTACTGTATTGCAGGGCTTTGCACAGGCATAATTTACCACTTTGCTTTGGTCTGCAGCAGCAGGGCAGGGATCTCAAGCATGTTTGCTACTGTGCCTCTATCACAGGCCTATGTTATCTAAACACAGATGCTCAACTTGTCCAACACAGAAGACCAAAAAATTAATAGCATGATATATGTGGGTTTTGACAGCTGAACTGCACATCACTTGACTGTGTTTACAGTCCTCCTCACCAACCTTCTGATTTTTTCCCAAACATTTCCTTTAATCACCAGAATTTACTTAATTTCAAAACCTCTTACTTAGGTATTCATTGCTATCTATGAACTCTGGCCATGTTTATAGGTAAGTCTTCCTGAACCCTTTATGACCACATCAAATGCAAGCTGTGGAAGGTTTGATGCTGTCTCAGAGCCCACTGTTGAATTACAGGATCTTTGACCTTCCCACTGTCCTCTTATCCACAGTGCTATGAACCAATATTGCTATTATTTCAAGAAAGGTTTAATCAGTTCCTTGCACTACATTTTCCCCTAAGTCTCTTATGTTTGGTTTTCTTCATTCTGTCTCTATCCACAAGCACAGCCTGCTCCTCTTCTCCTGTGTAAGCAGTTCAGCAACATCATGTGAGCTTGTGAGAAAGGTGCCAGGCCCTCATTAATGACAACCACAAAGTCTCCAAGGCAGAGACTTAAACCCAAAGTGTTGTGCCAAAGCACAGGATTTCACCAGCTCACAAGACCTGCAATTTACTGAATTATCTAAATTCCTGTATCACCTGACTGGAGCCTTCTCTTTTGTTGTAAGAACTCCAGCAGAGAAAGGAACTGTGCTGATGTCCTCTGGAAGAATCGTTTCATTGTGAACAGGTAGACCATAAAATACATAAAATAATCTACAGTTTCATTCTGATCTCATATATTAGAATTAAGTAAGCTCTTTCAAGGGCTTCATAGGAGTTTTAATTAAAATAAAGCTAGCAATGTTGTTTGCCATTTTGACTGTCATAATGAGGGATCAGTTTGTGATTGATTTTACAGCATAATTAGGCACCTTTGGGTCAAGTTGCAACACATAAAATTTACCCGTGTCTCTACAAATAAAAAGCAGTGAAATGAATTTGATCTCATTCCTCTTTTCTTCTTATTTTTGACCCCTGAAAAACTATAAAACTTTGGCAAATGCTGACAAGAAATTATGAGAGTCCTCTAAGAAGTATTAAACAACACAGTTCCCACTGCGAATCCTGTAAGGCTTTTGCAGTTAAACACCTATTTATTGTATGCTAGATTTCAAGATGGAATTTGGTATCAAATTTTATCTTTTAAGCATCAAAGGACATTATCATTAGAAAAATAATCCGTTTAATTTTTAAAGTGCTTGGTGGAGTACTAATGGCAGCCTACCATAGGAATAAAAGAAACTGTATTTTTCTCTTTTAACCTCAAATTCCCCAAGCTCAGAAACACTACTGAGAACATTTCCACACTAACGGTTCTAAGAAAATAATAAAATTTTATTTCAGCTGAACACTACAACACTATTTTAACTGAAATTAAATTATTTTCTGAAAACTCTTTGGCCCTTTGAGGATGCTTTTCTTTATCCTGGATATATATTGTAATCTATATGATATTGTGTATTGTTGCTATATATATATAGAGAGAGAGAGAGAAAGAAAATATCCCTATGCTGAGTGTATTGGGTTTGCACAGCAAGGTTTTGGTAGCAAGTTATTTTATTTGGGTGGCTTCTTTGAGACACTTCTAGAGAAGCTTTCCCACATCCTACAGCCAACACTAGCCAGCTTCAAGATGGACACACCACTGGTCAAAGTGGAGTCAGTCAGCAACAGCAGTAGCACATTTGGGAATTATGTATTTAATAAGTGCACAGCAGCAACTACAGCAGGAGTGAAGAGCTGAGAATATGAGAAAGGAACAGCCCTGCAGACACGAAGGTCAGTGCAGAAGGAGGGGCAGGAGGTGCTCCAAGTGCCAGAGCAGAGATTCCCCTGCAGCCCATGGAGGTTCAGGATGGGGCAGAGATGCCCCTGCAGCCCATGGAGGTTCAGGATGGGGCAGAGATGCCCCTGCAGCCCATGGAGGTTCAGGATGGGGCAGAGATGCCTCTGCAGCCCATGGAGGTTCAGGATGGGGCAGAGATGCACCTGCAGCCCCAAGTGCAGCCCATGGAGAGGCAGCTGTGCCCCTGCAGCCCATGGAGGCCCAGGATGGGGCAGAGATGCCTCTGCAGCCCATGGAGGCCCAGGATGGAGCAGAGATGCCTCTGCAGCCCATGGAGGCCCAGGATGGGGCAGAGATGCCCCTGCAGCCCATGGAGGCCCAGGATGGGGCAGAGATGCCCCTGCAGCCCATGGAGGATCCCACAGTGGAGCAGGTGGATGCCTGGAGGGGGCTGTGACTCCACAGGAGGCTGATGTTGGAGCAGGTTTGCTGGTAGGAATTATGATCCCACAGGGGTCCCCTGCTGGAGTATCCTGTTCCTGATGGGCTGCAGCCCATGGGAAGCACCCACTCTGGAGAACTCACGGGGAACTACAGCCCATGGGAAGGACTCATGTTGGAGAAGCTCATTGAAAGCTGTCTCCTGTGGGAGGGACCCCACACTGGAGCAGGGGAAGAGGGTGAGGAGGAAAGATCACAGAGATATGTGTGTCAAACTGACCACAGCCCCCATCACACATCCCCCTGTGTGGGTCAGGGTGAGGAGGTAGAGAATTAGTGAGTGAAGTGGAGCCCATGATGAAGGGAGAGGTGGGGGAAGGTGTTGTAAGATTTGGGGTTTTTTCTCTCACTCTCTTACTCTGTTATTAATTGTCAATCAAATAAATATTCCCCAAGTCAGGTCTGTTTTGCCTGTGATGGTAATTGGTGACCAATTTCTCCCTGTCCTTATCTCAACCCAGGAGTTTTTTGTTATATTCTCCTCCCCCATCCAGCTGAGGAGAGAAGTGACAGAAAGATTGGTGGGCACCTGGCATCAAGCCAGGGCAAACCCAACACACTGAGGCAGAGCAGTTTAGGAAACAATACATGAAAAAGGTGAAATACTTTAACTGACACAGTTAGTAGAAGTCAGTAGAAGAAAAAGTCATCCAGAATTCAAATAGCATTATAATATCACTGTTCTCTTTTTAATACTTTGGTATTTGTAGTCCCTGAATTTACTAAATCACTCCAAAAGATGTTAAAAAATTATTATTTTTTGCAAATCTCTTTTCACTGTCTCAGTTTCAATGAAGAGAAATTTTATGCTTAAGTAACAGCTTTCAGACTATGAAGCAGAAGAATTTTTGCCCTTGTACCTAAGCCATGTCTTTTAGCTCAGAATGTTTGTACTGCAAGATCTAGTCCAGGTCTACTTCATCATTAGCATAGGAAGATTACCTAAACTATTAAAAACCTAAACAGACACTACGGTTTTTGCATAAGATACTTATAAGATCTTTAAAGAGACCAAAATACTTGAACTTCAGCAGAACCTGACAGCCTGATCAATTTGAGTTTTAGAAAATCACCTTCTTAATCTCTTGGTTTCCAAGCAAACTGGAGATAATAATAACATCTCCTTCAAAAGAGTATCTAAAGATTAGTTAAGCATTACATAACCCATCACATTTGGTACATTAAAATTATTTCCAGGTTCCTTTGATGATTTATGCCTCCTACCTGACGCCATGTCTTCCCACAGTCAGATGTTATGTACATCTCTTCTTTATACTCAACCAGCTGGGACCCCAGGTTACCTGTCCCAAAAAAAGAGGAGAAAACAAGGGTTGCAACCACATGAGTAAGAGAGATTGGACCCAGTCCTGATTCCAGTCTGAGTAAGAAGTTTCCAGGTCAGAGCAAGAACTAAATACTTTTGAACAGGCTTACTTTATTTCTGGTAGAACCACCTAAATCCTTTAAAAACACATATATACAATTTCAGAGTCTTCCTTTCCATTGCTAAGTTTTCTATAGGTAGAAGCAATGAGGCTTTATTCTAGTACCAAATGCAGAAGTCAGACCAACATTTTAGTTCTGTTGCTGCATGCTGAAAAATTATTATGAAACAACATGTATTTAAGTTATAAGTATGAAACATCCATAAACTCAGAAGATTTAACCTTAACCTTAATCATACTTTGTGAAGTTTTGAACCCAAACTGTTAAAATGAAATATTTAATCTTTAAGACTTGATCAAGCTCTAGCTGGACCAGAATCTGGTGAAATATGCAACATGAAAAGAGGGGACAGGGCTTTTGAAAAAGAGTAAACACAAAAGAATTGAAAGCAGAATTATTTGATTTACCTAAATATTAACCAGAAAGTTACTGAACATTTTGACAAATAACACTGAGGAGAATTCAGGTCCCTGCAAAGTTAACAGAAGTGTTGAACTTGGTGAAGATGGTAGCAGATGCAGTCCCAAATACAGAGATCTCCATCTTTTAACATGCAGTATTTCAAATAGCAAATTATTAAGCCACCAGGCAGCTTAGTGTTCTAGGGGAGAATCATTCATTGCACAGTATTCCTTTTAAATTATATCCTCCTGGGGGATTTTGACTTAAATATATGGTTTACATGTTTTCACAGTAGAAATAAGATGAAAATTATCAGATCCTCTTAAGTAGAAGAGACAGTGAAAGAAAACCCTTGAGATTAGAATAGCACTATGAAATTTCACTTGTGCTTTATATAAATAGATGTTTTTTAACCACTAAACCAGATCTGTTTATGCAGAGAGGATTATGCTGAAAGGTTCCCAAGAGGAACAACAGCACCCACTGCCCAAAATATACACTCTATTTGGACCATCAAGGTTGCAAGTGCTCCATTCTTTAAAAGGATAGCTCTACATCATTTAACCCTAAATACATCCTGGATGGGATTGGAATATTTATATTAAATCAGGTAATTTATAGGAGTCAGTTAATTCCTTTAAATTTCATCTAACAGTTCAGAAGATGCCACTTCCTATTCTTGGGCTTTTCTTGGGTTTTCATCTTTCCAACACACTGCACACTCTCTCATTTATCAGATAATTCAGCAAGATTTAGTTGGTCACAGAATCATAGAATATGTTGAACTGGAAGGGACCCATCGAGATCAGTGAATCCCTGCACAGGACATCCCCAAGAGTCACACCCTGTGCCTGAGAGCATTGTCCAAATGCTTCTTGAGCTCTGTCAGGCTGCTGTTGTGACCCTTTCCCTGGGAAGCTTGTTCCAGTGCCCAACCACTATCTGGGTGAAGAACCTTTTCCTGATATCTAACCTACACCTCCCATGAGCATAACCAAATTACACAGTTCCAAAAGGAAAGCTTCACACATTAATTCACACATTAATTAATTTGGTTATACTTTCTCCCCAAATACAGCTTTATGATTAAATTGATCACTAAAAGGAGATATAAATGAGAAATCACCTTCTCAGGGCTGAAGGAAGGGAAGGAAGATTTGATTAACTGTGTACACAAAATATATTTCTTTTGCTATTCTTATTTTCCTCTGTCATACTTTTCACTGCTATATCACCTGTGAATGGATATGTACTTGTGCTTCTGCAGGTAATCACATAATATTTTCTATGGGACAGCTGAAAACAGAAATATTTATTTGCTTCCTAGAATCTAACATACTGCTGTCAGTTTACACTCTTCTTTACACAGAGAACTTTAACGAATGCAGTGTTAGTTCTGCTCCTGAATAAATGCTGTTTACCCCTTTTCACCACTTACTGAGTTCTACTTGCATGAGTAGTTCTTTATTTTGAGCATTGCTAGGGATCTGCACTTTAAAGAATTCAGTGGAAAATTGCCTTGGTAATGGAAAATTAGTCTGTAAACTAAGTAGCATTTACTTGTGCTTCGTTAAAAAGCCTTTTCTATCCAGCTGATTTAGTAATGATATTCACAACAGTGTTGTAATTGCATCTCTGTCAAAAGACAGACATGACTTCTAGCTCTGATTTTACCTTTACTGTCATTTCTTGGTAAAAGAACAAAAGGAGTTGGTGGGCTCAGTTATAATTCCAGAGACTTTTCATTCTGCCTAAATCACAACTGATGCCAACAGGAACAGAACCTGGGACACTGTTTTGGGAAAAAGGACTGCAGTGATGTTTGACCTTTGAAAACAGTCCATGCATGGGCCAAGGGTGGAAGCCCAGAAGTGGCACATGCAGGACCTGCTGATTGCTGACACAATTTTTAATTGTGTCATAAATGAAGGCTGTAATTTTCATTACTTCCAGATTTTTTGGGACACACAATTATATGACATATTTTTTCAAACTTTGTAAAATGAAGTCTTCAAACAGGAAAAAAAAAAAACACCTTTCTGTAAGGAAGGATAAAACTTCTCAGTGCAGTTGGAGTTTGCTCTGTGGATACAGCAGACCATGGCTTGCTGAAAAAGAGCATCAGTGGATTCAGAAAGAAAAAGCAGGTGAGGCCAAAAGAAGGAAAGATGCAGCACCAGGAGAGACAGGCAGGCTCCTGCAAAGTGCAGTGGGAAGCACCCATGCAGCCAAATCTGAGATGTGACAGACAGAAGGAAATTTCCACAGGAACACATAGTGATGCACAAGTTTTATAAACCACAGAAAAGCCACTCTGAAACCTGTTAGCCTGACAAAGCAGAACTGGAACAAAACCAAGTCCTTCAAAGATCTAAGTGAACTTTCCCCACTTTTATTATTAAACCTTTCTATTCAATGTGTGATACAAGAGTTATGAGTTTTCTCTAGTTAAATAGTTATGTTGTTTTAGCTTTATTTTTCAATACGCTAATAAAAAAAATAACTTCAAAGATTTGGAGCATTTTTTTTCTTCCTGAAATTTAAAATAAGGTGCATAATTTTAGGCTCCAGCTACCTTGCAGAATGTTGTGTCACTGGATAAGCCAGCTAGTTTAACACAGTGTGTGTAATGGCACCCCATAAACCCCTTTACAACAGCTCCAATCCTCATCAAATGAAATGCAAAAAACCCCGACATTAATAACATTAATAACACTGCAAACAAACAACTGCAAAGCTACAGCAGCACTCAAAGTAGAACTGAGAAATTCTGAACCCTTCCATGACATATCAGAGGAACATTATAAAACATAAGTGTGGCAGTCAATAACATGTGAGCACAACTGATACTGTGATGAAGTGACAAGAGAAGGTGAGAAAAAATTATGCTCAGGCCAAGACTGGAAGCCAACAATGTTTAAGTACCATTACCCCCAAATATCAGTGTAATACTTTGCCTGGTGGGCCACACCAAAATCTGTCCTTCTTATTACAGCTGTAAATATCTGCAGTAATTCCTCAGGTGTGCCACTACAGAACAGAAACTTTTCTTTCATTTTAGTGGGTCTGTATTAGATCTCAAAATCCATCTAGGGGAACAAGTAAATGTAATTTAATACAATGAAGGTAACTCAAGTTCATACTGAAAAAGTTACTGCAACTGGAAGGGTAATCAGCGCAGGCATTTGGTGTTTGGGCTGTGGTACAGTTAATTTTCTTCCAGCACCTGGTACAGGGTTGTGTCTTGGACTTGTACTGAAAAGGGTGATGATGACAAAACAAAAATGTTTTCAGTACTGCTGGGCAGTGCTTACACAGAGTCAAGGCCTTTTCTGCTCCTCATCCCACTCCACCAGTGAGGAGGAATTGGAAATGGGCACAGCTAGGACAACTGACGCAGGGGATATTCCAGGCCCTATGTCATCATGTTCAGCAATAAACTGGGGGAGAAGTTGGTGCAGGGGCATTGCTCAGGGACAGGCTGGCACCAGGTGGTTGGAGATGAGCAGCTGTTTTCGTTTCATTCATTTCATCACTTCTCTTCCTTGGGTTTAATTTCTCTCTGTCCTTTTTATTTTCATTAAAATTATTATTATTATTATTATTATTATTATTATTATTATTATTATTATTATTATTATTATTATTCAGTTATTATGCTGTTCTTGTCTCAATCCATGAATTTCCTCACTTTCACCCTCCCAATTTCTTCCTCCCATCCTCCTGGAGGGGAAGTAAGCAAGGAGCTGATGCTGAGCTGCTGGCTTGACTTAAACCATGCCAAGGCTATATTAGCCACAGCTACAAATGATATCATTCTAACTAATGACTTCTGATCTGAGTGCCCTGAAAACTTCTCTGACACGACACAGAGTGTTTGCCATCCAGTGTCATGAAATTTTGTTGGTAATACAGAAATTTCAAGGTTTTATTACAATATTTTGTATTCTTTTTGTAACTAAATGCCTGGGGGATAATAATACACCTGAACTGTCCTTAAACACTCTCCCAAAGGCTTTTGCCATCAACACAGCCAGGATACTGTGCTAGATGGACTCAGCCTGAGTCAGTTTTGCTCTGCTTCTATTTATGGAGCAAAAGAAAACATTTTGACCTGCATTTTTTAGTTTTTGATTAATAACAGCCAGTTTTCAATTCCATTATTTGCATTCTTAGAAACCTTTTCAAACTGTGTTTTGGGATACCTGAAATCTTCTTCTGCTTCTTCACTTGTCCTGAGTAAAGCCTGATTTTAAGTAACTGCATAAAATCACATGTTCCATCCTTGCAAGAGTGCCAGTACCAAAAACTGGGATACAGAGGCACTAACTACTTTTCAACACAGCTCTCCAAGCTTTCTGAAACTCTGCACATGACAGTTTAGCAGCTGGTAGCACAGGGATGTGAAAGAAAGCAATATTTTCCAGTGATGTCAGGTGGCCAGCAAAGTTCTCTGGAAAGGTGTTATAGCTGTGAGAAACACAGCTCTCAGTACAGGTCTCAAGACTTGGGCATTTTGGAAGGTTCTTACTAGGTCACAAAATATATGAAAGGTTGCTTAATTTAAAATTTACCATCAATTTACATGCTTTAAGTGCTAGTTATTGCTGTGTTTACCCATATTTTTGTGACTTTGGACATGTTTATAGTAAAAAGAAATAATCCCCAGATGCAATGCTTAGATAATCCTTCTAATATGGAAAAATCATTTCCAGTCACTTAAATTCAGCATACAGGCAAAACACCTACTCCAAAAAGAGAGATGTGCCTTGCCTGGATTACTGGTAATTAATACAGTTGTGACATGTCTTTGGGCCATGCACAATAAGTTAAAATTTCATGGTTTGCAGTCTTGTAGTCACAGCATAGAACAAACATACAACCAATTTGTATTTAAATCTCCCAGACAAACAGTTTTGCTTGGCAAGTTGAAGACATGCTCAGATGAGGGAGTGGAGAATCAGAAGTGAGGAATGTAACAAAAATCTAAAGGAATTTCAGGATGTTTGCTCCATAATGTGCTGAGGAATGCTCAATCATCTCCCTGTTCTATTATCCTTTTTTTATAGAGGCATCCTAGTATGCTACTTCTGTGAAAAATGACAGACATTCATCACAATGTATGCAATTATATTTGGCCCTGATATGACAAAATATAAACAGAACTTTTCCAACACTTTCTCGATTTGTTTGAATGTGTAGAATTTACTGCTTGCTTGATTTGCCATCTGGATTGGAAGCTAAGGAGGCAATTACTGTAAACTAGCACCTGAAAAAGCTACACTTCTCTAAACATTTTTCATAGAAAAGTCCTTAGCAAGTTTATAGTAAAAATTTACACATCAATTGACACACATTTCATAGAGATGCTGTGAGAAATAGAATTTGTTGCCAAGATTAAAATGCACAAAAATCAAATGTAAATGCAAAATCCTATTGCATTTCTTAAAGAGAGCAAAGCAGTTATTTAAAATACCACTTTCATATGCAGCTAGAAAATTTAATATTCTGTCTGAACAATTTATATATAGACATAAGTTAAAAATATGCATTCCTGAGAACTATTTATGCAAGTTTAACAGACTGGGATTTTATATTTGTAAACATTTGTTTAAAAGGATGTAATTTTAAAGTCTTATTAAAGATGTTAAAATTTCTCAATTTTCTAGGTGTTAATGCAGTTCACCATTTAATTATTCCTTTTTAAAATTAAAACAATATTCAGTAGTCTCTGATCTCTGATTTTTCCAGCATTTTCCATATCAAAATTGTACTTAAGCCATAGAAGAGCTTTTCCATTACCATAAGCAGCTGTGTTGGATAAGCTTCCTGAAAGAAGCCAAAATCCACTTTTTAAGGGGTTTTTTTATTTTATTTTTGCATTTTGATCAATAGGGTTCTTATGCTTAGAAATCATATTTCTAGTTCTTATGCACTTGTTTGCATCACTTGTTTCTACCCCGTGGTTACACTTCCAGGAAAAAAAAAACCAAACATATTCTATATATTCCTTTAGTTTTTCCAGCAAATGGGGGTTTTCTTGCAAATATTCTCTATTTCCCTCAACTGCCAAAGAGGCCTTATTAGCACCTGCTCACTGGTCCTGAAAATTGATTATCAGAATTGTACACAATCGTATTCATAGTGTCACTGTACAATATTTTGCCAGAGTATTAATATTTCCCTCTCTCTGTTCCCAATTATGTACCTATTTCAACCTGAGAATAATTTTGCTTTTTATGGCACAAGGCACTGATGATTCCTAGACATGCTCTGATCAACTGACATTCATGGATCTTTATCCTCTTCAGTCATTTCCAGAAGATGTGCTCTCCCCAAGTCTAGCAGTAAAATTCCAACAGTGTGTGATATGGCCCAAATAATCTGATTCCTGGATGTACTAAGAACCTAATACTTATGTTGATTTGTATAGGATTATCAGTTTTAAGGATCAGGCCAAAGAAAATTCAAGTTCACTCTATGTAAAGTATTTCTGATAAGAAGTGTAAGTTTACAAGGGTATCAGGTTTGTCAGATAAGACTGAACATATGCACTGAATCCAGATGACCTGGGCATCCAAATAATGTAAATGCAAGTCAAAATCAGAGTTGATTCAGGTCATCTTTTGGCAAGGGGATGTAGTTGCTCTGTTGAATTTATAAGGCTCCAAAATAGATCCCTTTGCTCTCTTTTCAGCTACAGAAGCTTTTCTTCTACCAGAAAAAGGACACACTGCACTCTCTTGGGCAAATTTTTCCCACTTTGACACCACCCCTCCCAGTTTTTAGGTAGCTAAAAGCAAGGTGGCTTGCAACTGAGCAAGGGTGCCTTCTACCATCCCTATTATATTGCTGGGTGCTCCACAAGCAAGTCTAATTTAACATACTAATTCAGTGCTTCATGATATCAGGATGTTATCAAAACCACTCCCTCCTGATCACATTGAGGAAAGCTGTTGACAAGTTCTCTACCTGGCAGAGTAAGACAATGTCACAGTGATACAATGTCACCCCATTCTACAAAGGAATTAAGGGCAAAACACTCTTCTACAATCTGCCCTCCCTAATGTCATCTCAGAGAACAGTACACTTAAAAAAATCTACAAACCCCAAACACAAGAAAACAACCCAACACCCCACAAATAGCCGTTCAACACATCAGAGTATAGTGCAAAGAGAAAGAAAAATGAAATAGGAATAATCAACTAATTAAATCTCACTGCTTAATTTACTACAGGAAGGCATTTAAGTTTGATATGAGAAAGCTAAAATTAAGAGTGTACATTTCGAGTTTTTTCATGAAAATGAGACATTTGAAATGGAAGATTTTTTTTAAACATTTGAATTCTTAAAGATTGACCTGAAGACATATTAGGAATCTATCTACAAGGGCACTGCATAAATTCTTAGTCTCATTTGTACCAATAAAAACATAGCAGCATTTCATTAGGTAGGTGGTCTCCAGTAAAATACTTTAAACTCCCTTTGCATGACAGAAAAACTTGAAGTCTTCAGTTATACTGAATGTTACCATACTGGCAGCTGTCCTTCTCTTTAAACATCAAATATTCTCACCTTGACATTCTCAGGAAACTTTCAACTTAGTAAGCTGTTTGTCAGAGACTAGTGTAAGATAAAGTAGAAGCCATTATTCATTAAAAACAGATACACTTTTATGAAAAGAGAGGCCTACATGTGTGCATTTCACCTGAACATTAACCATAACACAGGAATAGGAATAAAATAATACCATTTTTAAAAGCTTTTAGAACCATAAACCTTTAGACAATTTTGAAACAAAGAAACAGAAGATTAAATAAAATGAATAGATGGATTACAAAGATACAAATCAAAACTGAGTTATGTCAATATTTTTCTTGATGAGTGCTCAACACAGCAATGAAATTTCCTTTATTAAATTCCACTTCATAGTGACATGACTCCATATGTAAGTTATAATGGAGGAGCCACACCCAGCATTGTTCCCAACACAGCCACACATTTGCCTCTTTGAATCCATCTCTCTTTAGGCAGAAAGGAATTGACAAAAATTACAAGACAAATGATCTGTATCCAGGCTTAAAGAACAAAGGCTTGACCATCAGTTTTTCTGGGTTATTCAAGATGCTGGAGGGCCTAAAAATAATTTCCAGAGAAAAAGAATGCAGGATCTGTCCATCAGCCATCACCACACCTCCACAGCACCCTGATGGGGAACGAGGTACTGCACAGCACAGCAGAGCATGATGTGCCCAGGTGACTGATACAGCTCTGCCTGAGAAGACACAACTCTGGGCCTTCCATCCATTATACTGAATTGTTTGATCAAAAGATTCCATAAAGGATTATTCTTCAGGAAAGCCTTATTTTGGCAATATTTGTAGCATGGTATTCTCACAAATCCAAAGACTAGATCTTCAAAGAACCCCTGCCACATTCCAGGTGTTAAGAAGTCCTGCCATGCACTCACCTGCCCCCATGATGAGCCCTGGTGCAGTGTCCTTGGTGTGCACTGTGCCTGACACATAGGGGTTGTCTGCCCACCGGAGATGGAGGTGAAGGTAACAATCAGGCTTGTGGGGGAAGAGACAGAGAACAGGTGTAAAAATCACTGCTACCAGTTATGCTCCTACAATAAGTGAAAGCCCAGACAGGGAGCAGCTTCAGCAATGTATGTCTTCATAAAGAAGAAGAATTGCTGCTACCCATGGAGCCAAATTCCAGCCTGAAGTATCAGTCCTCACTTTATAACAAGAATCTCTGGTGATGTCTGCATAATGTGCCACTGACTCAACAAAAAGATTTCCAAACTCAGAAGTCAGCATTATTATATAAATCCCCTTCTGACAGAGTAATGGCTTAAAAATAATTAACTAACAGAAACAAGTACTGCATGTTTGTTGGTCCCAGGTAAATGGTAAAATTACGATTTAAAACAACTCTTTGGGATCAAATGCCTTTTTTAGTAAAAAAAAAAATGGTATGAATAATAGCATAATGACTTTAGGACACATCATGTCTCCTTGCTAAGCAACATACTGCTTCTTGCCCTTGGTGCAGTGCACTCCAAGGTCATATTGCTCACAGCAATGTGACCAGGAGCTTTACCAGGAGCCAGCTGCCAGCACCACCAGGGAGCTGCTGCCACTGCAATCACCCCACTCATCTCAGACTGATCTGCACCAGACCCTGCAGGTAGAACCCTGCAGCACAGCCATGAACTCTTCAAAAGGGAGCCAGCAGTTCCAGCCCTCCACTTCTGTCATGTGGAGAGGGAGTAAAGGGAGCCCTTCCATTTCTGACAGTGGCAGGACTACAAGCATTTATTTTGCCCACCAATGCAGAGCTTTGAGTCCCCAGGAGCAGAGAGTCAATGAGAAAAAATACAAGGTTTTCAGTACATCCTTGCAAATAACTAAATACTATGGGCACTTGGGACATCCAAACAAACAGAAATAATATAATCTTACAAAGAGAAAGGATTAGTTTATGCAAGCTACTGTGGTATTTATTTTCAAGCAACTGTCAGAGGTTCCCCTTAACAGGGAACCAAGGGGTTACCTTGGTTTATTAAGGAAACAAAAAATACAAAGAGACGGAAAGAGAAAAATTATTGGTAATCTCTGTCTTTATGGTGTGCCCCATATATACAGACACAAATGACTGTCATGATTATTCTGAACTGGGCTGTGTGGTTGACACACAAGGAATGTGTCCTCTCTGTGTCAAAGTGATCCCAAATACAAAATGCAGTGCACAGAAAGCCCTGACTACCCACTCTGTACAATGACTGGACTAAGCCTGTGGAACCAGAGTTCATGCAATGCAAGTACATTTGCCTGCTAGTTTGGCTGGCAAATTTGGCATAAAGCTCTTGGGCTGTTGGAACTCCTGCACATCCCACCATGCAGATAACTCTTGCACACTTTAGAGGGAGGATACACCAAAAGGAGCCACTTACAGGTTTGCAGTTGGTTGGTTTGCCATTCATGTCGATGTCTGGAGGGGTTAGGAAATCCCAGTCACGGCCTTTGTTGTAAGTTATCAGAGTTGTAACTTTCCCATCAATTTTCTGGTTGGCCAAAAAGACTCCTTTTACACCTCTGACCTGAAGCATAGAGAAGAAAAGCTAATATCCAGCACATACACATTTTTTTCAAAAAGGATTATCCCTGATTAACTGTTCTTTTGTGGCTCTGAACTGTGTATCTCAGGTAGTTTCTCCTGGAAACTAAAAGGAAAGTGGATGATACCTTAAAAAATATGAGGAAGGCAAAAAGATAAGAGGAAAGGGAGAAAGGAGGCAAGGCAAGGACAATTACAAGCTGATTTTTATTTCTAAATGTATTTGAAAAGGATATGCAGTTCTCTCCATGTCAAAAGGCTAATCAAATTACATGTTTAATATGGCAAAACACAATAGTTTTTATAACAAAATATAAAAATCATGATAGCATGGCCTCACCAATAAAATTTCCCATCTGCATTTTCTTTAAATATGAACATCTTTAAAATGCTATTCTACAAATTATGTAAGCGATTTTTAACAACCATCTAACTTCTACACTGAATTTCTATGCCCATATCATACAAATATCACACAAATATCACACAAATATCACACAAATAGACTACAATCACACAATACAGTATCATATCTTTTAAAATAACACTGAATTGGGAAGCACTTTTGTCCTTCACAGGAAATAAATACAGATGGATCATCTGAGGAAGAAACACTGAGGGCTGAATCACCCTCTCAAGCATCTGAAATTATTCCAGTCTCCAGTTAGCCACCCTGCACCTGTTTAACATCTAGAGAGAAAATAATAACCAAAAAATTACCCTCTTCTCTTGGGCTGCTATTTTATTTCATTTGTATTAGAAAATTATTGCAACTCAAAATGCTAAAGTTAATGGGTATCATTTTAGAAGCAAACTGACAGTAATTATACCTTAATATGTTTAGTTCTAGCCCTAACATTTATGTTATTAACATATTACTGTATATTCCACCTAAGGGCATGAGATGAGATCTTCTATCAAAAGTGAATGTTTCCTTAAGAGTGCTCTTGCTTCCATTGCCATTATTTATAAGACTTTCTGAATTTTTGAAAAATTCTGGATAACATATATAAACTGATAAACATTTCCAGCACAGTACAGCTTGCTCATCTCCTTGGGTACTGACTCTTAACAAAACTGAACCATTCATTACAAATGAATGCACATGACAACAATCAGATCTTTGAATGATCAGGAATATTTGCCTCCTGATAACATGATGCACTTCTGAACTTTTATTTTTCAATTGAAATATTTACTGTTCCTTTCTTTTTCCAACTCTCACTTATTAACTCAATTTAACATTCATTTTGCAGAAGTCTGCACTGAAGGTGAAAAGAAGGCATCCCTACCAGCAGGCTACAGATTTGATACTCAGTGTTTATAAATATGGGAAGGATTTGATCCAAATTTACAGAGAATAAGAATGTTCTGCTGGTTATGGTAACAGCCTAGAACTTGGAAATATATATAAGTTTGTATTAAAAAAACCCAAATGTATAAACATTTAAATACTCTCTCACAAGGTTCTTCTCCTATGCATATGTGGTTGGGTTACTTGTCCAGGATGCTGAAAGCTCACAATCACCTCCAAGTCAAACATGCCATAAAAGTCAAATAATTTGCATTGCAGGTGAGAAAACGAAAGGAAGGGAAGAAATTATGAACCTGCTTTCTTTAGTTTCAAAGTGTTTTAATCTTGCTGTGGATTTTTTACATAGTCTACCAGCTCAGCCATGAAAAGCCTGGCAGTTCAAATATTTACGTGGGAAGGCAGACTTGGGGTAAAATTTCTGTGCATGTCTTTCTTCCAGTGAACACAATATTAAATATTTAAACAATAATTAGATCTGGGACTGCAACTGAGGTTTCCCTCTTCATTTGTGGATGGCAAAAACAGTGTTGCATCACGATTATTTTTCTCTTTCCTCTTCCTACCTCCTTGTTTAATGAATATTTAATAATTTAATAATTCCATATAATCATCAAATGGGAGTCAGGCTAAAATTTTTCTCCACTCCCATCTCTAATCTAACCAAGCTCTAGAGTAACTTCTCCTCTCTAGAATATGGGACATAAGTGTTTGAATCTCTCAAACATTGAAAGGTTATGAAAACATTTTTTCCAGAGTCTCAGTTAACTTCTCTCACTGCTGCTTTAAAAGATAAAAGGCGACCAGCACTTCACAGCAGTTGTATTTTGAATGAAAAGCATAAACCCTGCTTGAAATAATAAATAGGTTTCAGGCATCTATCTTCAGAAAAGTTCAGAAATATCATGTTTGGAGTGGTGCATTAGCCTAAAACCCAATAACTAACACAAAATTGTGGTGTGTAAAAAAATGGCATCTTTAAAACATACCACCCCTGCTGTAGCACTTTCCATTTCATTTGTCCTCTGGCATATACAAATACACACCTGACTGTAAATACTGGAAATCCAATGTGTCAAGTCTACCTCCTAGTTTAGACTGTTATAACAAGGCATCCAAATTCTTCTGTACATTCTATTCCTTGACTTAGCTCCCTAATCCAAAATTGCAAGATAAGTAACTTTCTATCAAGAAAGGAAAAGATTCACATTAATAATAAGTTGCTATGGAAAAGAAGACATTTCAACATTGTGCAGTGCTCAGTTACTTTGATGAACAGTCCAGGAGCCACTCAAGGCAGCTGAACATGAGAAAATTCAAAGCACCTTTCTGCTGATTTTTTTGAACTTCAAGCTTAGCTCTCAGAGTACCTATTTTCTTAAACAGCTCAGGGCATAGCTGTTCCCCAGTACACTTAGAAAAGCACTTTGTACCTTCTAAAATTATTTTCTGAGATTTTCTGCTGTGACTTATTAATTACTCCTTGTTACATTTCTAATATTCCATCCCACCAATATTCTGTTTAGTTGTAGCAAGAAGCAAGTTCAGATGATCCCACAGTGTTTATTAGCAGCAGTCACTGAAATGTAGAAATTACTGCTATATAATATATGTTTGTGACTAAGATTTAAGTATGTACAATTTGTTGCTTGGGGGAAAAAGGCATGAAGAAAGTGTACTGTAACTTGTGTAACTCATCTACATAAGGGTCACAGCAGCAACCAATGTAGAGGTATTGCATTAATATAACCATTCTGCAAATATGCCTATGTCAAATTTGTGACTCCTTCACACTGGCTGCACTTGCAGAAATCTCAAGGACATGCTCCTTGTATACAGTCACATCATTCAAGGGCATGCTCCTTTTGGACAGTCATTCAGTACTTAACCTTTTTTTAAATTCTCTTCTTTAAATAAATATTTGGAAATTGTTCTCTTTTACGTGTGCAACTTGAGAAGAAATACAGTGTAAAAAAAGATAAAGCATGTAAAAGAAAATGAATACAGACAGGCAGACATCTATTAAAAATTTTATAGCAGATGTACAAGTAAAAGATGAAGGGCAGTCAGCAGAAGATAACAAAGATGAGCAGTACAAATTTTAAGGAGAATTATGCACTGACAGAAAGAGAAGTTTTTCACCACAGACGACTCTACTGCACTGAAGGTTCCCCTTCCCAAGATGGGATACTTGCATTAAAATATCCAAAAACAAAACCCAGATTAGACCAAAAAAATCCCATTCTCAAGGGCTGCAATATATGTTTCATTTATTAGCAATTCTATACTGAGTAAACAACCCACACTTTATGAGCACTTGATCCCATTCTAGTAAACAAGGTGAGCACTAATTTATCATGCAAGCTATCTGGAAACCATCAGTGCTCTCCTATAAAGCAACTCAATTTCAAAAATAGCTTTAAAAATTGAATTGTATGGTTCCATGTGTATTTTCCTTATCATGTGTACATTTCATTTTTAATACAACCCTACAGATTGATCCAGCACACAATGAACTACTATTGCATTATCTAATATGCCCTTGGTTACATTGGGAAATTATGAAACAATCAGTGTAACTGAATTAAGTTAATAATTCTTGTAGACAAAATCATAGCCAGGGGTAGCATCTCTGTACAACTTATCTGAAATTACATACTACAAGTAATGCAAGGAGTAGAGATTGCACCTGCCTGCCTTTTAGCTTTGCTTGATCACAGGGGGGACCAAGAGTAAAATGCTGCAAACTAATGCTGTCAATAAATCACCCTGTGGGAACGTGGCTACACACAATGTGTACCTTAACCCATTAGGAAGCCTCATTTCTAAAAAAGTAGAGTCTAGAAAAATAATCACTGGTAATGAGAGACATTTCTGTTTTACTAGAGCCATTTAGAAAGAAAAAGCTAAAGAAAGATGGAGGAGATAAGGAGGAAGAAAACACTATCATTTTTCCCCACCAAGAAGTGTCCAATTACAGCCATTTAACAGGTCTGTCAGTGTGTGCCTTGTATCCAGAATTACTACAAACCTTTGCCAAAGAATTCTGGTGCACCTTTAAATTTTTGGATTGGTTTTTTTTTAGCACCAGGCAAATTACAGTGTAATGGGACAAACTGAGTCAGACCAAAGCTCTGCCACTTTAATGCTCTGATAATGGCCAGAAAGAACAGAATCAGAGCAAATGTACACCTTATTACATTGAAATTCATTACATTGAAATTCCATTCCCTAAACAGGAATGGAACTGATAACAGTCTGAGATTCTCTTCCAAAACACTATAACTTTTATTTTGCCAAGTGCACTGATGTTAAAATACAAGATAGATTTGTTTACAGCCGAGTTTGTCTCACAGAAAATGCTGTTGGCACAAGACACGTACTGAAAGCAAGTGGATTTGCTGTCCAATATCTAATTTTGTTGGCTCTTAGCCTTTCAGAGCTGACAAAACCTAGCACATGGCTTGCAGGATTACTACTTAAAACTCTACTGGCTAAAAGATGTCCTGCTCTTAGGTCAGGAAATGCACCACTGAGTCACCTAGAAGAAAAAAGCTGTTCATAGACTGCTGCATAACTTCTTACTTCAATAATAAATTGTGCTGCCAGATTCATTTTTCAATACCTTAAAAAACACTTAGCAAGTTTTGGATTTGCACATCCATAGAACCCCATCCCAAGTATTTAGTTAGAGTGAACAACACATTAGTAGGGAAAGAGGGAAACATATAAGTAGTAACAATGTGCTACAAATAAGACAAAAATCCTAAACTTTTTACTTTGTTTAAATATAACTGTGAAAACACATTAATTTAAAATTAATTATAATTTTTAAAAAAAGCCCTTCACACAGGTCACACATAATGGAAAATATAAAGATCTACCTCCAGAATATCTATCAGGACATTCTCTTCTGGCTGCTTCGTGCTCCTGACATTCTCCAGCAGGATGGAGTAATAAACACCTTGTGGATCAGACTGGTACAGGTTGTATGTGTCTGTCTGGTACCACTCCTGTACAGCCACAAACACCTGGTTTTCATCTGTACTGATTATCTGTAAATCCTGTAGGAACACAAGATACATACAATTTTTTACATAATTTCTGTTTTACAAACAGTACATCGGCCAGGAGAGTTCAATACTGGAGGAGAGGAAATATCTAAATGTCTAAAAAACAATAATCTCCCAAAATAATACTAATCATCCCACTGCTCCAAGGTGGTTCCTCACTGCCTTCTGACAGTGCAAACCACCTTAGTGAAGAAAAAAAATCATAAATTTGCAATAGCTGAATATGCTTTACCTTCAGCAGGAAATGACTTCTTGAAAGGAAAAATAGAGAAAGGAACAAAAAAAACCAAACAAGTGACTGACTTTCCAAGATCTGGATAAGAGTCAGTGGAAGACTGAAACAACATTAACAAAGGTAATATAAAAAAAAATATCTTTAAATAATAGAGAAACGAAAATTAGGTAAAAAGTAGCATAGCACAAAGAGAATCAGATATAATGTACAGCAGTTCACACAGGAATTAGCACTTATCATGCACACAGCTCATGTGCATTATAGTAGATTACATTAATTTGTCTATCTAGGTCTACAGAACCGCTCAGATATTCAACAGTGGTAACAGTATTCAATAGTAACAGGGTTCAGAATTCATTTCCCAAGAATTTCAGGCATGGATATTGCTACAGCTTGCTTTCAGTTTTTCCAGCTTCTTCACTCCAAATGTCTCAGACAAATAAAGCACAGCTGGAGAAAATAATTTAACAGTAATATTAAACAGAAGAAATAAATCAGGAAGGAGCAACACAACTAAGCTTAGGAAAGAGAATAAAGAGACATGAGTTTGCAACACGATATGGCAGCACAAAGGCAGATGTTGGGGCTGTGTAAGAAATGACATCAAGTCACAGAGACTGAAAGCTTGTAAACTCTTCATGACCTTTCACTTAACTGGGATACTGTATTCAGTTCTGGTCACCTTATTACTGGAAAAGTACTAAAGAAATGGAGTGAATATTAAATAAAGCTACCAGAATGTTAAGAGAATATAAATTTAGGATGAATTGGCTTTAAAAAAAAATAAAATCAAGAAAACAACTTTTTAGAACTCAAGGAGACAAATAAACTGAATTTGTAAGAATCCAGTTAAGACTGAAGAAAGTGTGAGTGACAGAGCAACACTCAGTACTCAGCAAAGCATGGCAGTCACACTGTAGGCAATATGCACAGTGGCTGAGGCATTTAGATTAAAAAAAGATATGTGTAGAAGCAAAATAATGCAATGGAAAGATTTTTAATATGAACAGAGGAAGGTTATTAAATACTAATAATGAAGTTAAATTTAAAGTATTTTTGCATATGTGACATCTCAACACAAATGAATCTAAGTGAAATTTCCTATCAATGACAGCTCAATTCTGTTTCCAAAGACTTTTATTTGAACTTGGTAGTAAAGTAGATTTTTGTCTAGCATCCCAGGAACAGTTCCCTTTAGTTTTTTGGTACTGACAATTACTCCAAAGCAGAGAGTCTGGCAGAAATGCCAGCAAAATACAGCAACTCATCACCCCAGTTCTTTTAAAAGCCTCTTTAGTGTACAGAATGTTTCATCTCCTGCCTTAACCCAGGGCAACATGAGGCTTGGTACCCACATTAAACCACATGGAAAGTTCCCACGACTATCTGATAATGAGGATGGAAGTGAAGCAGAGCCAAAAGGAATAAAGAAACATTTTTTTTTAATGTGAAAACCTCTAGAAAACCCTTAATCTTCCAGGAATCCAGGAGCTTTCTGCAAAATTGGCATCTACATTATTACAATAAAACATTTCTACAGTGCCACAGACAAATGCAAAACTGCAGGGAATGTAGCAAGGCACTTTCCATGCCCCAGTGCTTTCCCACTCCATGCTTTCCCTGGTGAGGTGGCAGTGGATACATAGGTGGCCCTTGGTAGCACAGGTAAGAGCTGGGGATGGGCTCAGCTCTAGGTCTCCCATCCCAGAATGGGGTAGGAGCAGCTGAGCCATCAGAAGCAACATGCAAAGAGCCAAAACATGCAGTGCACAAGGACAGGGAGATTAATTTGGGGCAGGGGTCAGGTGAGGGAAAGAGGGGTTGGATGCAAAAGTTTACTCAGCAAATGAGAGTTCACTTTTCTCTTGGCAGTGGCTGTTACTAATAAAGATGTTTGTGCACTCAGGCTGCTGGTTGGCAACTTTGCTGAGGCAAGAGCTTAACAGATCTTGGTCTTAGCAAGTGAAATTACCCTTGCACTGCCTTGAACTTTGTTCCTTCCTTTTAGAATTTACGCTTTCAGATTTCTAGTTTAGCCTTACAGCTATTTTCCTCTCACAGTGATTTCTTTCCCTTCAAGAAACAAATCAGTCCTTCTGTTATACTACCTTGCAACAGCCCTGTGCAGCATTTCCTGCCCAGTGCTTTCTGATACAATCCTTTGGGAAAAGCAATTGACAATGTGAGGAAAACTGCAAATTTCATGCCCAATTCTTCAACTCATCTTTCAAAATCCTGGATGACACAAACTGCTGATAATCTAGTTAAAATGAAGGTAAATGTTCATGTCACTCTTGTAGTATTCCTATACTGAAAGGTGAATTTAAAAAAGAAGAAATTAATTGCCAAATGCAGGGGATGGATGGGTTGTCAGTGTGCCAAGTTCATTCCTTCATCCCAGCTGCCCACTGCTCAAAAGGTGAGAAGCACATGGAGAGGGGACATCAGCAAATATTGCTGGACAGAACCTACTGTCTGTCACCTAAGAGTTAATAAAAAGGAAGCCTGAGGGGAAAAAAAAATCTTGATGGAGAGAATGCACGTTTTTACTGCTTTATCTAATTCATGGACACATATAACCTTAGGCTGTAACCTCAGCAGATCCTATAAGGAAAGCATTTATTCTTTTATGATTTCACGCTTGGACTACAGCAATTGCCTTCTTGCTGGTCCTCCTGCTTTATCTCTCTCTACATTCTGCAAGCTACTCAAAGTGCCATTGATCATCTCATTTTTCTGTAATTATGCCGTTCACACACAATTTATTCAAATTAATTTATAAAAACCTTTATTGATGCTGGAGATCTGCAGGGTTTGGAACATTTCTTATTGTCTCTATTCAGAATTTTGGTATATCAAGGCTACATTCTCATATACATTCAGTATTTAAGATCTTGTGGGTTTCTTTCACTTCCATGCTGAAATGGGAATCCATACCCTTCCAGATGTCCCAAGGCAGAACATTCTCCCCAGTTTTCCTCAGCCACCATGCTGTTTCCTGTGTGGTATGCTCATTTCTCCATGGGCATCCTTCTCCTATCTCTGCTACTTTACTTTTTCCCTCTCAAGTCTGTCATGCCTTCTCTGTTTTATCTCTTGCTGACCCAAGTATCTATGCTCTTGCTATTTTCACTTTCCTCTTTTCTCTCTTTGTTTTTGCAAAGCTCACCAATGTCAGCTGGTATCAGCCCTGGACTGTGATTCCCAAATACCAGTACTCTCCCTTTATCTCCTCTTCACAGGTTGTAAGCTTTTGCACAGTTCTGAGGTTCTGTGAGCCCCCATGAGATTTCTCTGTTCAGTTTACTCAGGTGTTTCTTGTGCACTGTATTTTGCAGATTCCTTTGTCACAATTTTTCCTTCATCCTTCCCTCTTCACTGGGGGTTACACCACACTAAACACAGAAATCTGTATATTTATCACTAAAAATCTGTGAAACTACTCATAGGTCCAAAGGAGGAACCAGCCCATGGAATGAGAATTATGGACAGCTGGAGATCTGTTGAATCAGAATTGCTTTTCTATAAAAAGTGATAAACGAATCCTAATCAAAGACTTCATATTAAAATTTGGCATGATTAAGTTAGTCATGCAGTGAGAGGTCATGTCACTCCTGCTCTCTTCGAGATTTGTAAGCTGCTATGTTTGTACTACATCAATAACAGAAAACATAATTAGCAAACAAATAACACAAAAACGGTTTCAAAGTGATATCCAAAATAATTAGACATTTACAGAAGGCCAACTTGTGCCAAAAAGATGAGCACCACTTCAAAGAAACTCCGTATCACATGGACAGTCTGATAAATAAATGAGTCTGAGGGTGCACACAAGGCATTGAAAGAACTGTGCAAGTTCAGCCACGACCTGGAGCCCAGGCATCCAAGAACTTTTCCAGCAAGTACAGACACAATCAAATATTTCTTCTTGAAAACACTGCTTAAGAATTATTTCTTTTCTTCTAACACAGAGATAACAACATGATCAGTCTTTCCATAATTAATTGCCTGCTTTTAATGTAGTCAAGTCTGTTACCACACAAAGCTGAATGAACACCCAATCAAAAGTTGGTCCAAACAGCCCAAAGCTATTAAACAGTTGGGATATGAGGGGGAGGGGAAGAGTTGTGGATAGCAGGAAAGAAGGAAAGAAGTTTAAAGGAGGAAAGGGAAGAGAAATGAGTTGTTTTCATTTTATACAGTCACATAACATCTACATTCAGTAACTGATGAGCCTGTAAGTCTACAAATACTTTACAGAATTTTATATTCAAGAAATGCTCAGTATGGTTTACCCTGTGATAAGAAGCTCTATGACACAAATAAGTACAATTACAGTTTGATGACAGAAGGCTGTAAAAGATAACAAAGATTGTAAAGCCTGTCTGTGCTCCTTTGTCTACAATGTACTGATAACATAGAAAGTATCATTCAGTGAAAATACTGTAGTGTATTGATACACAGGCAGGACTGTGCTGCTTCAGTCAATAAGGCATATAAAAGAGAACCTCAAAATTCTTGGATTTTAAATCTTCCAAATTTTGATCATATGCCAGAATTCTGCCCCTTTGCAATCTTTCAGTGCTGTGGTTGAGCAAAATGTTAACATGAAATAAGGAATGTATTAAATAGAGAATGGTGAGGAGTAAATGTACCAGTAGTGGAACAGATGTAAGCACTGAAGGCTCTGTAGTCTCAGTCTTGACCTCCAGATGTACCACATTTATACCTCTGTAATCTCACAAGCACAATCAAGGTAACTGGATGGCACATATCCCAAAGATAATCCTCCTAATCTTCCTTGCCTGGGCTGAGCTAAAAAAGTTCATGGAGAGAAATCAATAAGTTGCACAGTGAAGAAAAGAACAGTTCCTTGAATCCTCCTCAGATGGATTTGTGCAAGCAGCAGGTCAGACAGCTGCTATAGCTCAGGTTCACTGGCTGCTGTGGTGACACTGCCTGGGAAAGGAATATTTCCCCTGCATCAAATGCCACTGCTATCTGCATTTCTACTTTGTTCCCTTTTTTCCTTTGCTCAACAGCCACTCCAGCCATTTCAGAAGAGTGGAGCTGCAGCTGAAACTGCTCTTCTGCCTGGAGCAGTGGAACAACCTCAGCCAAAGCATCCCAGGGTAGTGAGTGGCAGAGGTGGTGAAGGGGCTTCCCAACTAGAACAAAAATTATTGGGAGACTAAGAGCCTTGCTAAATGAACTGTCATAGACTCCATAGTTTTCAATCCACCCATTAGGCAGCCAAATCCTTAGAGAACATCACACAAAAGGGCTTCAGGAACCTTCTACCATTTTTGCCATTGATGGATAGGCCCATTTAAGGATCATTTTATTTCTATTATTGAATGATACAGACAATTTCAGAAGTCTGTGGTTAAAACAGTGATGTATATTCAGATTGAGGCAAGGAAGAGGTGGGCATGCTTTGAGGTGAATTGGTCATAATCAAACAAAAAGAATGCATGTATCTCATAAAAGATGTCTATAGGAGATTCATATTACCATGACTAAAGTACAGCCTTCAACCTATTTCTAAGGCAATGGGATTTTTTCTTCTTTTGTTTTTTTTTTTTTGCTCCTCCCCTATACATCTTGGTTACCTGAAAGTTTTACATTATTGCCTATTTCACAACATTGAAAACACATACAGAGATTGAAAAAGATGAAAGAAGTATTTGCCACACCATAACTTTTCAGAACTAAACTTTCTGAACTGCAGCAGAATACAACAGACAATAGAGCTCTCCCATCAATAGGATTTTGTAGGAGGCATGAATGCATGCAGAATCAATCAAATGCCTTGTATCAGTTCTTAAAAGGAGATCATTATCAATGGAATTTATTTAAGAGAGATGGGAAGAGGACACAGAATAATTAAATTATTCCAAATTGCAACAGTAATAATTTGTAGCAGTTTCCTTTGGCTTAGTAAAAAAATTTAGTTAATTCTTTTTGCTTAAACTCTCAGAACAAACTAGTTCCCAATCTTATTGTTACCCACATCAAAGCATGACTCAAATACCTGAATAAGGATCAGATCCAATGTACTCCTCCCCCATTCCCTCTCCAAATTGCACTTCTCAAGGCAAGGGCAATCAGAGCTGCAGGAGCAGTTTGTGCAATGCACAGACACTGTGTGCTCACAGTCTGGATCAGACTTCAGCCTCTGCCCCTGGGCAGACTTGCCCTCCCAGCAGTGGCAGCTGAACCTGTGCTCCAGGCTGAGAACAGCCCAAGGGGGATTGCTGGTTCCCCCAGGCCACTGCTGGATGCATAACCAGCCAAGCTGACACACAATTGCAGTCTTGCTGCTCTTGGCTTGATTTTGGTATTCACTTCCTAAGAGTTCCTAACTTTTGATTTTATTTTAGCAACACAGAACAAGCAATCTTGCTAAAATGGAATATAGTATAAAAAACAGTTCAATCTTAAAACAACAGTTTGAAAACAACAGTTTGAAAATTCCTCTTCTGTTTTGGGGAGCATACAAGCAACCTCTGATATGGTCTCATCAGCCTTTGCTCCCTCCCTTCTTGGCAGCAGCCAGCACTTGTCAAATGCAGGAGACAGCTGTGGGATTCCAGGAAATGTCAGTATCAAAACCAGTGTTTGAAAAAGAAAAAAATCTCTCAACAGCACAGAAAAAAGGTTTAAAAAATTATCTGAATCCTGATGGCTCCCAATGGCTCCTCTGTCTGTACACACACAGAGCTATGATGTGTTACAAAAAGGTGATCTCAGTGGCACTGTGGAACTGGAGCCCAGGAATGTAACAGAGGCAAAGCTTGGCTGGAAGCTGCTTTTAGCAGCCTTTCATTCACAAGTAAGGAGGACTGTAGATAAGTCCAAAGACATACTATTCTTTTCTAGGTTTCTCTTTGGGGATGCATTTGGACTAATACAAGCACAAATGCAAATGCAAACAATATGAAAAAAATAATAATTACTCCTTTGCAGATTTCCAACGTTTTCATATTGAAAGGAAAATGAGACATCAAAAACATTTTTCTAACTATTCAGTCAGAAATAGTTAACTGTTCTAACTCATTCTATCTCTAGATGCAAAATCATCATGAAAGGAGTCTATGCAGCAGAAGAGTGACATCTGAAGCAGCCAGTCCTCTCCCAAAGGCTAGAGGCTGCATTCTGGCACAGCTCTCCTGATGTTGCACGACACATCCTTGACCAGTCTAGAGCAACTTTTGACTTGGCCACAGTTTTCCTTCCCTATTTACAATCACTGTTCAAAAATTCTGTCCAGAGACCACTTGGAAAGAGATTTTTTTGACATCTCATTTCATACTATTGAGAAAAAATGAAATATAGCCTGTTATAGTCATGCTTCATCTCCTGGTTAGGCAAAATCTAATATTTAAAACTTTCTGAGACTGAGATCTTTCAAAAGCTATTGGTTTTAATCAATCTTAAAAAAAATAAGAATCTTTGAAAAATTCATCCATTCTGTTTATCTCCTACCACCATAAAAGAAGCAATTCCACAGTCACATGTTCTAGATGTACTTTTAATGTGCCAGGGTCTTTGCTGATATCCTGTGCCTTTCCAAAGTTCCATGATTCAATTCTATTGCACTTGGATGATTCTCACTGAAATATTGTACAGTGAAAAATTTCAGAGCTATGTTCTTATTTACTTCAGTATGTAAAATTTCTGTTGTAATGTGAGGGTACCAAATCATTAAAAAAAATGTATCTTTCTCAGAAGAGGATAAAAATCTTTCATATTCACCACTATTCTAATGTTCTAAAGCTATGTCTGGCTTCCAGGCCCTCTTACTGAAATTTTCAAATCTGTTTTGTGCAGATACCAAAGAAACTTCTCCTGGAAGCATTGTCAAAATGCTGAAGAGATAATATTTACTTCATTCCTCTTGTTGGGTATTGCCTGAACTAGGAAGAGAACAAAAACATCCCTTTTAAAATGACACAGTCAACCTGCTCCTAGATAGACTCCATCCAAAATGAAACAATTAACTTATAATTTATTTATTCAGTCAGGCCTGGGGTAATCCACTTAGCAAGAAAAAAAAGAAAAATAAACAAAAGCCATATTTTCCAAGGAAAAGAATTGAGCATGCAGCACTATTTCAAACAATCCAGACTCCATATGACAGAAATATCAGAGAATTGTGACTGACACTTTATGAATGTGTCAGAAGCTCCTTGTTTACACTCTGCTTCCCTGCCTTGCTCCTTAATTGCTTATTTGTATCCCAGGACAGGGTCCAATGGATTGCAGTCCCTTGAGGTGTCCATGTTTGGCATATTTTAACATTCAAAAGTTGGATATTCTCCTGCTGTTTTCCTGACTACCATTTCCCCCAAGAATGCATAAAGGCTGCCTTGAAGGCTTGAAAAACATGGAAATAATTTTGTGGAAGGACTGGTCTATATACCTGTCTTTGACTGTACATTTCTTGACAAGATAGAAAGATAGAGATAGATAGAGATAGATAGATTAGATAGATTAGATAGATATTCTGTAGTGCTACTAAAAGCATATCCAAGTTTCAGATTCCTGTTCAACTAATACCTGAGGATTTGATCTGAGATTCTGGTAATATGTTGAACATTTAAAACTAGAAGTTTCCAGACCACCATTTATACTCACATTAAAAAAAAAAAAAGTCTAAGATAAAAAACCCTGATATTAGTGTGCTTGCTTTATAACAATAACAGCAAAAGGAAATAAATTGCACCCTAATGTCCTTCATTAGATGAGCAATGAATTAAACAAGTGAAATTCAAAACATACAAAGAAAACAAGTTGTCTGCTAAGTGAAAGAATCACAGAGAATCACATCAAAAAGTAGGAACCTGTAAGGCCAGAGCTGGTTACTGAGGGTTTTATCCAGCTGGGTCATTCAAACTTCCAAGTTATTTTTCTTCAGGACTGCAGAAACCTTCTAACTGTAAAGTCAGGAAACACACTGTGTGCAGCACAAAAAATTCAACTGCATCAGTTAGACCATATTTTAATTTCGTGCTTAATTGCTGATTTACTATGGAAATACAGAAACTCTATCACTGGGAAAATATCACTAGAAAGACTGAAGGAACCTCTCACCAAGTCTTGCAATTTCATTGAGCAATCGAAGTCCACACTGGGATTTTTTAATGAAATAGAGCACCACCAAGTAGCAAAATTCTCTTATATTAGTATTCATGCTTATACCAGAAAACAACATGTGGAATTAAAATCTAATTGATTCTTGAAAGAACACTTGCTCTATATTATTCCATTGCCTTTGGGTGTACAGACTGCCTCATGGAAGCAAAGCTCAAAAACTGTTGCAGTAACTGATGACAAATCAGCTGTTGTACATTATTCCCCTCTACTATGAGTTAACGAATATCACATTAATGGAATAAAAATAAAAGTAGTATTCAAAAATAAAAATAAGGTTTCAAAAATCCTAACAAGGAGAAATTGTGAACTCAGAATCACGAGGTTTGAAAAAGAGCAGAACAAGAGTAGTTTAGGTAGAAAGAGAGGATGACAAGTGTAAAAAGAAAGAGAAAGCATGCACACTTACTTTTGGCAATGCATATTTTGGCAACTTCATCTGCACAAAGCCATTCCGACGGTAAGACACGTAATACTTGGTCCGATTTGCTGATGTTGTCTACACAAAGGAGAAACAGAACTCTGTGACAGCTTATGTTAAATTTAAAGAACCTGAGATGGAAGACTCTTTTGCTTTTAACCTATAATTGAAATATGTAGTCATTACTTTTAATGAAAAGTTCCAAAGTACCAAAAGGAATATTCCAAATAAACATCAGTGAAAATAGTCAACTCACAACATCTCTGGATTTTCTAATCAGAAATGTAACACCAACATGCTGACATATAAATTGGCATAACTCCAACTAAACCTTTGAGCACCACTAGAACATATCAGTAAATAAAAGTTAGCCTTTAGTAATATTTCACTTTTTTCTTCACATTGACACTCAACTTCTTTCTTTGACTTGGGAAATTAATTTTAAATCCTACCCAAACCCACTATTTTTCTCTAAATTTTTGTGTTTAAAAAGGGAACCTGCTTTGAAAGACAGCCTATCCTAAAAAATGAAAACTACCTTTAGATTGGTAAAAATAAAGTTGATGTATGAAAGCAGGTCCACCTGCCTGAATATTTTAAAGGTAACAAAGTATTTAATACTGCACGCATTTTTTGTGGTATAAAGAATGTGATGCCTTTAGGAATGTGATTTGTTAAATGATGATGGATCAAACCAAAAACCTCATCATTAGTTTAACTAGTGCCAAATGGCAGTCTTACCCATCTGTTCACAGCCTTTTTTTAAATGCACGTTGTAACATCATTCATTTTAAATGACTGGAGGTGATGCAAGGCAGAGGAAAATTGGAGTTGAAGCACCTAGTCATGTCAAGCCTCACTGGTATTAAAGGCTGGTCTGTGCTTAAGAACAGTGTTGAAACTTCAATCCTCCTACTAAAATCACCTCTGAAACTGTCTGACTGTCAGTGCAAACTGGGAAAAAAATGAGTCTTAGAAAGTTTCTGATCTTTGTGGATATAGATATACTAAGAAATGTGGCTGAGATCTTCCTTCAAGATGGCAAAAATCTACAAAATAGACTTAGGCCTGGATTAGCAGTGCAAACCTGCAGCACTCTCACTCACATCTGCACAGCTCAGGGAATATGAACAATGCCAGGGGCAGGGAGACAATCTCAAACTTTCCTCTCTTTTTGAACAGAGGATTCTGTCCTGTCCTCTTTCTGAAAGGCATTGCTGTGATACCATGAGGAGTCTCTGGTCTGTACTTTAGTGTAGTGATAAAATAATTTCTACATGGTTTCAAAAGTATGCTGTTTCTCAGATGTGCTGCTGCTGTGTTTTCACAGGTAAATGCTGTCATGCCTCACACCTCTGGGGTGGCTGTGCTTCAGATGAGACTACAGGATCCCAGAGTCATTTTCTATCCTCCAGTAATACAGATATGGCTAACTGCAAAACAATTTAGCAATAAGATATGCATTACATATTGTGGTTTACTGCAGAGAAGTCCAAAATAAAGACTAGAGATGTTTCCCCTTCATGTGGAACACAGGAGCATCTCATCTACTGGCACTGACATGTCTCAGATCTACAGAGACCAAATTACCAAAGGCATCATTGAATAGTAACTGTCTATTACTTATTACTTATATTTTCCACCTTGCACTTCCATTTTGTGTCTGTTCATGTCTGTCATGAAAGGGAGTAACAGCTCAGGATGCAGTGGCACACAACATCCAGCAAAGCAAAATGCTTGATGAGGAAGCAGCCAGTGTTTTGCTGAGCACAGCAGTCTGGAAGTTTGCATGGTGAGAAGCAGTTCTCAGCATCTACACACCATTAAATGGATTTTAGACTGTGCCTGGGGGGAATCACATATAATAACAGCCTTGAGCAAAATGCATGCCATGAGTGCTAGATCTGATCTGAAAAATGCCTACTTTAGTGCAAAAGTTCTTTCCCAATGCCATTGTTTGCGCTTTAGTTTTGGGTTTTAGTTTTGGGGTTTTTTGGGTTCTTTTTTGTTTTTGTTTTTTTTTTTTTGTGTTGTTGTTGCTGTTGTGTTTGGTTGTTTGCTTGTTTTGTTTTTTATTTTGGTTGGTGTGTGGTTTTTTCTTGGGTTTTTTTTGGTTGTTTTTTTGGTTTTTTTGGGTTGGTTGGTTGGGTTTTTTGTTTGGCTTTTTTTTAGTACTAATTCTTCTAAACCATGTGGGTCCTTAAAACCACTATGCCAAACAAGAGGAGAACAGATCCTTTGTGACCCCATTAATTTACAGGTTCTTGTGGAAGAAACAAGCTCAAGGGATGAGAGTTGGAAAGGAGCCAATCTGAGGTGCTGGTGGGGAGGAGTATCCATTGCTTTTCTGCAAAAGTCAATAAATAGATAAGCCTTGCAGCAAACAAATCTCATCAAAGTAATGGAAAAATGATAGCCAAGCACTAAGGAAAGCACAAGCAACTTGCCTAGTAAAATCTAATAAAACAAAGAGGACATAAGTGCTCCTTTGAGAAGTTTGCAGCTCTGATAGATTCAAACCCCAACCACTGCCAAGCACATAAAACAATACTTAAAAAGTGTGCCTGAGCTGTACTGGTGCCATATGGCTGACAAAGTTCCAGCCCATATTTCTGCAGGCAGGTCTTGTAGTTGGGGAATTAAACAACCCCAGTGTAATCTGGACCACCATGAGCTGCAGAGGTGGTGGTTGGGGACATGGTTTCAGTGACGGACTTGGCAGTGTTAGGTTTATGGCTGGACTCGATTTTAAGGGTCTTTTCCAAACTAAATCATTCTATGAATCCATGAAAACTTGCTCCAAGCTGCCCAGCTATGCCCATTTGACCCTTTTGCTTCCTAAGCATGTTAGCTGTTCTTTCCAGGAAAAACCTCTTCAGAGGAGAATCCATATGAAGAAGTTGTGCAACTACTGTGTCAGTGGTTATCCTTGGACACTTTTGCCAGGGAATATTTTTGTATTTTGTCCTGGAAAGGACCTAGAAGAGTTCTTAATCACAGGAACACAAGGTTTGCATTTCACCTAACACACAAGAGTATTTATAAAAAGTAACATAATCCACTTGAAAATTGTCATATAGTTAAAGGGCAACTGGTTGCACAAACTAAAGATGACTATTTTTTAAATTTCATTTTTGTTTGGACTAATAACAGAATACTTTTTTCCATGCAAAAAATTCATAAAACATCATTCATTAATTCCTCCCTGCTCCTTACAGTGTTGCTGCACTGTTTAGAACTTTATTTTTTGAATTTGGAAACGAGCTGTCTCTCCCAAAAATGGCAGTACCTGAAGAAATATGTAGTCATCCTGCACAGTCAGGGAATCCCGATCAGTGCTGCCAGCAAATGGGACTGTCATTGTCTTATCAGAACAATTTTGAATCTGGCAAGTGATGTAGCGATAACCTGAGGGAAGAGAGACAGAAACATATGACAGGGCTATCAAGGGAAAAGAAGCAAGCAATATTAAATGCTATTCATTTAGGCAAAAGGCTGCCTTTGCCGGGTGAGTTAGTTGTAGAATTATTATATTAAACTCTCATGTAAGACTTTTTCAATCTCCAGCATACTGAGAATATATTAACTGCTTACAGTTCAGATCATCCCCTGGAGGCAGCCTGTTATTATCCAAATTTTGCTGGTCCAGAGAGATTAGGGGTTAGATGAATGAGCCATTCATGGGCGGGGATAATAGAAGGACCCTCTTTTCTCACTTACCTATGCACAGAGCTGAATTATTCACTTGGAGAAATGGCAGCCTGACACAACATAACTGAAATCAATAGATCAACTCCAGTATAAAATTGTGATGAATGAGAAAAGAATCAGGCTCCGTTTAATAGACAGCATGCAGAATTTTAAAGTCTATTTTCAAAAGTCTGTAAGAATGTTCAGACACACTATTAGCACACTACTGGAGCTGGTCTGCTGGGGCAGGATTTCTATATTCAGAGTTAATACCTTGCTGAAAAAGCCTAGACTGATTTATAATCAGAGGAGGCTATGGCCTTTCTCTTCCTCTCCAGTTAGCAAGGACTATCTTCTCTCCCTGAGTTCTTAGAACAGCACCACTGCATCTTTGATACAATCTGCTCTTATCAGAGAGAGCAGAGCCAACAATCACTATCTTACACCAGCTGTGACTTAAAGACCTTCCCTGGGATTCTTAAAGACTTTCCCTAAGCTCTTGTACAGCTCAACCTTTGTCACAAGCTTCTGAGCACAAAGTAGTTGAGTGACTTGCCCAAGCACAGTGAGGAAAATGTTATTTACACAATCTTGTGCCCAGATCACAAATGCTTCCCACGCTTCAAATACAGAGTGAGAGAGCAAATAATGTACCCCCATGTCCTTCACTACTTTTGCAGTGTGAGGGGAAATGCATCCCACATTTAATGACTTTTTATTAGAGAAGGACAAAGCAGTACACTGGATGCAATTATTTGTTTTAAAATCTGGATCTGTTTAAGAGGCAGAATCCAAGTTCCCCTGCTTATGTCCAAATCATCACCACAAGGACATTTGGTGCAGCAATGGACCATCTAAAGTCTTTGCAGGTGTTCACAGTGCAAAACACAAAAATTACAGTTCTTTGTCATATGGGCAGTGCCAAAGATGCTGTTTCCACTAAAATCCATGGCTATGCTTGTATTCACAATAATTGCATAAAGTCAGTTTGTTGAGAATCTAGCATGGAAATCTTTCATAAGAGTTTTTCTTTCTCTGCTGTTTCTGTTAAATAATAAAAATAAAATTAAAAAACCCTCCAAAAATTCATGCCATAAAAAAAAAAAAATCCCCAAAACAAACAAACAAACAAACAAAACCAAAAACACCCAACCAAACAAACAAAAAAACCCCATAACCAACCACACTCCCCTTCAAAAAAGCCACCCTAAACCAAAACTAACCAATTTAAAAAAAAAAAAAACAACCACACAAAATCCATCACCATCCAAAAACCCATTTGCATTCAGGTCCTGAAGAATCATCTTACATTATCTCCAAAGAAAGCAGCTGATGGAGCTGTCACCATGTCTCATAAATCTCAGTGCTAAAAGATTTAGACTTTTTTCATCCGGCTTTTAACATGGTAACTTTGATTTTTTTTAATAGGGCTGAAATGAAGAAAAGCTATGGGAAGAGGGCAAGTCAAACTGTGCATTCTTTATTACTCACTTTTAAGATTGTACAGAAACTCAGATCATCTGATCCAAGGAATTAAATTATCTTTCAGGAGTATGATTGGTAACAAGAAACTACACTTTTGCTTTTGGAATCATGGTGACTCTTCAAGCACATTCTGACTACTAATCTGCTTTTCCATTTATTTTCCTTTTGAAGTTTCAAAGTATACTGGATACTGTAACATGAGGAAATTCTGAGAGAGGGTGATTGGTGCACTAGACCTGACACATGCAATGATTCACATTAACAGACACTTACCCAGCACTAACACTGCATTGCCAGTTTTATTTGCAAATCAGGAAAAACTGCTCAATGTTAAATGCCAGGATAAATTGCACTATTAATGGACACTATTAACAGAGCATAGCATCTTAATGTCAATTCCTCTTGAAGTGAAAAACAAGTGGATTTTAAATTACACTGTATTTTTATATAACAGGACAGTTTTGCTGACTACAAATAAACAGAGAAAGAATCTGACTTGCACACTTTCTCTTCTGACTAGTTCTAAAAACAATCCAAACAGTACCTCTAATCCAAAAAGAAATTACTATATACTAGGGTATCAACTGACAACATTTTCATTTGCATACCTCCACTGGGGTCCTGGATTTCCATATGAACTAAATCAAGGTCTCCGTCAACTCCAGCAACAGCCCTGAGAACATAATAAAATCAAGTTATGTTGAGCCAGTGACAGAAGAGCAACTATGTGGCTGGGAGTAAAGAGAGGATTTCATATTAACCAGTTTTGGAATTCTAGCTGGGAATAAAAAAACACCATTCATAATGTTCTATTACTAACATCTATAAGGAAATTATTTTTTCTCTACTTTACATTATGTTTTTTAAAAATTTCTTTAGAATCTCTTCTACTAAAAAATGCATACCAATAGAATCAATTGAAAAAATAATAGAAATGTACATGAAATTAGAAAAAACCCTTCAAAATCATAACTTGTGTATACACACAGAGATATGCAGACACTCACATGCACTGGCAAACACTATAACATCTTTTTACAATTATGTTTAACATTTGAGACTACAAGGGAGATTTAATGCTAAAAAAGAGAGTTAGATTCCTTTCTTATTAGAAATATCTTAAACTTGACACACGGTTTCCATAACAAATTGACATATCTTTGGTTAGCATATTCAAGAAACGAGTACATTCTGCTTTGACAAAGAAAGTGAAGAATAATGTTCAGAAAAATATCCTGAGAAGGTAATTCAGTCAGAGCTGATCAAGGCACAGTTTTCTCTGTAAAGGTGTAATGGGAATACAGGATGGTTTTCTCCCAATATCTCTCATGTCAAATATGCTCAGCCAAAAGATGAGTTTTCTACCCTCAGGGCTTCCATCCCAGCCTGGGAATGGCAGCCCCAGCTGTGCTTTTTTCTGGCCCTTCTATTGTCATTAGTCAGGCAGATTCTGCAGAGAAAGCTTTGAGCTGGCACTTGTGCTGTCACAACGTGAAGCTGAATCTGGCCCCACTCCCACATCACTTTCCTCAAGGCCCTCCCCTGGCAGGACAAGGGTCCATGGAGTCAGAAAATGTGAGCTGAAGACACACAAAGGAGATACATTGAGTGATAAAGTGCAGCTGGATGCAGATATTAAAAAGGCCCATTAAGATACTTAAGAGAAAATGATCATTTTGATACAATTATTAACAATCAAATGCAATAAAGCTATACTTTGGACTGAAATTACATCATTATTTAATGATTTTAGTAGCAGTGATTTATGAGGAGTGGTTAAAACTCAGACTCAGTAATTGGTGACTCCTCAGGAATACAGGCCAGGGGGAAGAAACTGGATGATTTCCACTGCTGCATAACAACCAGAAATAATCACATATGCTGTTTTTCCTAATAAGATAAATGATCAGTCCAAAATAGGAAAGGGAGGGGAAGGGATGAGCCCCCTTCAAGCCATAATATGTCAGAGAAACTTATAGTAGGATTTATTTATTTTTTTTTAGCAAATGCATGGAAAAATCTTGTATTTATTAAGAATCTCAAACACAAACTATTTTAGCATTTTGGAGGCAACACATTAGGTTACAGAAGATTTTAGATCCACTGAGGTCTGATGAAAATATATATTTGAGCAGAGGGAAGGGATCTGTGAACTTTTGTGCTGTGCATGCTGTTGTCTATGTTTCTAGATAGCCACAATACAAAATCAAATCTCTTATAACTCTGTAGTCAGCAATTTGGAGGAAGAAAATGTTTGCTGAATATTTTACTTTTAGTGTTGGACCTCAGACAGCTGAACCAAAAAACTTTAGGGTTGTATTTTCTGAGCCTGACGTGAATAAGCATCAATAATGCAAAGAAAGTTTTTGGGTACTTCTGAAATTCCTTCTTGTATCTATAATTTATCACACATGATTTCATAAGCACAGTTTGAGATATTTGTCAATATCTTTACCTTCTCATCTTTATTTCAACAGCTCAGAATTAGAATGATCTCACTTCTATCATGCTCCTCCCAACAGTGCAGGTGATTCATGTAGACTCTAATCTTGTTTCCAGTGTTATTTTTCAGTGAAAGAAAATGTAACTGATCTGTTCGAATGAAACTGCAGAATGAAACTTTCCTACCCAGACTACTTGTCTCCTTTAGACTTTTATTAATTATAATTATTTATTAATTATAAATCAAGCAGAATACTTCAAAAAATATTGTGTTTTTCAATACTCTAATTGGACTGATGAACTCTAGCAGCAGACACTATTCAATCAATGAAGATGTTACACCATCAAAGTCTATTTTTGAATGTCAGTTACAGAAGAGTTTCTGAACTCCAAAGTCCCTTTACCCAGCTTTACAAACACTTAGGAATAGTCCTTTCTTCTTTTATTGAAAAGACCAAATCTCTTACAGCTGCTAAGAAAATCTCCAGAAGAGAGTATAACTAATATAGAGAATTTGAAGTTATATCCCTGAAGAATAAACTAATCTCATTTCAGTGGATTCCTCTGCCAACAGTACTTAAAAGATAATACTGTTATTTCACTTGTGCTTAAACCATGAACCAGAGGAAAAAGTCGTGTGAGGCTCTGCAGGCTAAACACAGAGCAGGGCCCTCTGCCCAGCTTCTGAAAATAACAGGGTGATACAGGAACACAAACCCTATGTGGTCCTCTGAAAAGGAAAGCTCAGTTGCATATTTTTCATATTGAGGGAGAAATGCAAGATAAAGTTGGGTTTTTTTGCATTTCCATCAACAAACTTACTACTACCACAACATAAGTGCATTGTACCAGTGTGAGCATTGTGTCCACACATCCATTCACAAGGACAGTTTATTGTTCCCCAGCTGGCTTTAGGATAGGACCTCTTCTGTCTTATAAAGCACAGATGCAATGGACCTTGATAATCTGTCAGCTTCTCCCTTTTTGGCTGACATTTCAGAATAAATTTTAATATTTTTCCCTCCAAATAAAACAAGTAGTTTCATAGGAACTCCCTGTTTTTCTCAATTTCAGTAGTGGTTGTTTTTTGGTTTGATTAAAATCCCCCCATTCTCAGAGTACTATGCAATTACAATGTTCACACCTCAGCAGTCTGGGCCTGTCTGTTTATTTAGTAGTTCTACTTAGGTAAATTCAGGGCTTTTTGGTTGACTTTTTAATGTTTTACATTCAACCACGAGTTTTCCAATGAAATTGAGACTAACTTTCAGATCAGACACGTCTTCCTCTAGAAAAAGAAATATTTCTTGACCAAGTGTACCATGCAGGCTAAAGCAAGTGCAACACAGCAACACTTCAGATCACATAACAGGGTGGTTACAACACTTCAGAATCAAAGCAGCCCAACTTGACTGCAGGGAGGTGTAAATACAATCAGCCTTCTTCCCTTTCCTGTGAACACAAGCCCCCATTATCTCCCCTGTGATTGTCTGACACCCTGTTGAGCCACTTGGGAAAAATAGTTCTGCAGAATGTAAATTTAGATTTTTTTTTTGGAGGGATTAGTTTTCTTATGCATATGAGTTTTTACACTTTACAGAAGTTCTCCCGAAAGATTAGCTCTTGTATGACCTAATTCTTCATAATTTTTGCATTAGTGCTTTACCAGGTAATTTTACTGAGCTAACAGCATTACATCAGCATGAAAATGGTGCAATGGAGGTGATTGAGAAGCCCTTTGCATTTGTCTTAATATGTGTATAAATGCATATTTCACGATACAACCATTAGATATTTTGTAGTTTTAAATAAAAATACTTAAATTCTAAGAATTTAGGATTTTCTGTTAGGTTTTATGGGAGACCTTTGGTATTTTTTTAATTAAAATTTTTCTTTTATACAGGTCTTTTTCCCTAAATGTCCCAATATTTTCTTCCTCTAGTTCAGAGCACCATTAGGAAAACACCAATACTCACCTGAAATTTCACAGTTATGCAATATTCATTATTATTATAATGAATACATTATTCAATTAATTACCACTGACATGTAACAGTACACATCTGAAAATGTGAATCACAAGCATCAGTCTCTTCTATGATAATTATGATTCAATTTTACTTCAAGCAGGAAACCCTTTGTTTCCAGTAGTCCAGGCTCATTTTGTAGGGGAGCAGTTGTCTGCAAACACTAATCAAGCACAGTCTGCTCTGGACATATGTCTTCCCTACCTCCAGTGGATCCCTTTATTGTTAAACATTTGATGCAGTTCATTTGGGTGAATATTAATGAAGAGACAAATTCAAACAGGACATCTGAAAACAAAACAAATCAAGACAAACATGTTTGCTGATGTGCAGGAGCCTCCAATCAAAGGGCATTTGAAAACTTGCTGGGTTCCTCAACCTGCCCCTCTCACAATCTCAGAATATAAAGTTTATCCAAAAAGTAACGTGTTCCCCATTTATACTGACTGATTTCTAGCAATTGCCTTAAGAGCACTGCTGTGCTTAGAAAGCAGGTCAAAAGCATGCAAATGTTTTCACTCGAGTAGATTAAAATGGCACTGACTCTTGGCAAGCTGGTTACTCAGGAAAAACTATTATTTGATTCATGCAACCTAAAAATACATCTGCTTGTAACTGGTTTGTGTTTCAGGATTGCTGCCTTCACATCCACTTCAAAAGACACACCTTTTAATGATTCAGCCACGCCTTGCACAGCCAACGTGTGCTGTTACTTGTTTACTCCCTTATGCCTGAATGGTTTTTTAACAAAAATGGTTTTCCTGCCATGTTTGTCCAAACAGAAGAGCTGCAGTGGTTTGTCCCTGCCTTGGGTTCACCTTGGCTGGCAACAAGTCAAGCTATTCTCTCACTGCCCCATCTTAGCAGGACAGGAGAAAATTTAATTAAAAGCTCAAGAGTGGAGATAAAGACAAGGAGGTCACTCATGAATTCCTGTTACAGGTGAAACAGATTTGAGGAAGAGTAATTTAATTTATTGCTAATGAATAACAGAGTATGATAATGCCTCACCAGGGGCTGCACTGGGGCTGCAGGGGTGTCTCTGCTGTGGCACCTGGAGCACCTCTCCCCCCTCCTCCTGCCCTGACCTCGGTGTCTGCAGGGCTGTTCCTCTCACACCTGTTGCACACTTTAATCCTTTCTTTAATCTGTTATCCCAGAGGCACCACCAGCATCACTCACAGGCTCAGTTTGGCCAGCAGAGGGTTTTCCTTGGAGCTGGCTGGAGCTGGCTCTGTGTGACACGAGGGCAGCTCCTGGTCTCATCCCACAGAAGCCCTGAATGCTCCTGCTACCAAACCTTGCCATACAAACCAGTCACACACATCATCACACAGAAATAGAAACAAAACCTTGTTCAAGTGACTTAGTCAAACATAACTGCCCATACAGATTCTTGGCTTTACATACAAGTAAAAGATTCAATGACAAAGGCTCAATGAAATCCTCTTTGCATTTCTCTCCTTCTGGACATAACATAGCTGAAATCCTCTCTTTCACCTGACACTGGAATAGCCAGCCACCCACTTCATTTGACATAAATGGGTACAGCAGTGACTGAGTATCTGTGTAGAATTTCATGATGAGACCAGAACTTTATCCCCTGAGAACAACTGCTTCATCAAAATAAACTCACCATTTTTTATTTTTATGTTCTTACCTCTCAAGAAATGGAAACCTGCAGCTAAAAATAAGAGCAACAGATACCCATAGCATAGAATCCTCATATCCGAGTGAGTCAAGGATAAAGAATTCCTGAGGCTCTAGATAGTCACAAAAGAAATGTGTTGGGCCTAATTCTCTGGTAATTACCAATTCATTTCTTACTGTCCCAGGGTATATTTGTGCTGGTGTAGACAGCTGATTCACAATCTATTCTTTTCTAATGTATTACTAAGACCTATTTTGAGAAATCAAAAGGATTTCTCAATGCTGCATAAACCTTGGGGATTGAGAAGAATAGCAGCAGACCTAGAGGAATCTCAAACTCCACTACTCCTTCTTCCTATCAAGGATTACTACATAATACAGCACTTTTTAAAATGGGCTTCATACACAAAAGCAGTTATATACCATATAATGGGTGAGTGTTTGATGTTTGGCTCATATCTTTGCATTCCATGCTACAAATGCACCAAGAACTGAAAAAAGCATTTATAAAGGATGGGTGCTATAACCTCTTAAGCAGAAATCACACACTGGGGCAAATGCAGTTTGTAGGCAGAAGTAAAACTGGTCACAGCAAGCAAAATTTCTTAATTTTACAGAAAAAGAAGTTGCTCAAAATTTAAAAAAACCAAAACTAATTAGTATTTATGCAGAAATAAAATATTTACCTTCTATATGTTGACACAATTTTCTTTAATTACAGTGTGAGTAAGTATTTTACTTTTTTGTTAGTTTCAAAATCTGCTTTTCGTCTTTTCGTGCTTTTGCTATATAGCTCTTTTGGTTTCAGAATAGGGTAGAATAAATAATTTCAGTTGGAAGGCACCAAAAACAATTCTCCAGTCCCATTCCCTGACCTATTTATCACTGACCAAAATTTAAAGCAAGTACTTGATGGCATTGGCCAAATATCTCTTAAACACTGACAGGCATTTGGGCAATGGCATCAACCACTTACTTTAAATTTTGGCACTGGGGCATCAACCAGCTCTCTGGAGAGGACAAACTCTTATGAAGGCTTAGTCAGCTTTCTTTTCCAAAAGAATAAATTAAACAAATAGGAAAATCATCTAGGATGGTGTAAGAAAAGATCACGCTGTATCACAGAAGAAAGAACATATTCTGTGTTTCTAAATTAGAGATGGTTGCATACACTTTCCACTGTTGCCAATAATATTTTCATTCATCCCACTATCATGAAAGATAGAATCCTACACATAAAATCTAAAAATATATTTAAGGGAGGATCAAGAACATTTGGAAAGCAAATAAACCCTAGAAGATGATATTAATATTACTTCTAAATCTAAAATACATATCTGAACATAAATATTTAAAATACTCAGTCTCTACTGACCTGCCCTTAATATAAATACATAACACATTCCATTAAATGAATTGTATTTAGATTTTCATTGAGCAAAACAAACAACAAAAAAAAAAAGCTTTTTCATGAAATGCATGAAGATCTGGCTGCTTCTGGAAGCACAGGAAAAATGGTGTTTTACAAAGCACAGGAAAACATTATGACTGATAATATTTGTAGTTACCAGATGAAACAAAAATCTTAGGCTATATTATTAACCTTAGTGGCAAAGCTCAAATTGAAATCAAAGAGGAAACATCTGCTAAAGATCTGCCCAGTGAAATGTTCTTGGCACAACCAGCCACGATCAGCAAGACATGCCCTCATTTATCAGGAGATGTACAATTAGTGTGACACAATGTTTTTAACACATCAGATGCACACTGACAGGAAAACAACACTAAACTCAGTGTCCTTACAGTCAAACCATTACAAAGACCAGTTCCTATATCTGTTGAAAAAGACACAAACACTTGTTTTCTTGTTATCTAGCACTCAGATAATTTGGGTGATAAAGGCCATAAAATACTAGAAAGTCTCACATGACAGACAAACTCCCACTGGAAAGCCATCATGTCCAACTTTCCACTCACAGCTCACTCTTTATATATTGCAAATTTCCATGTAACATAGAAGTAAAATAGGTATCTTTATTCTATGTAAGTTTATGAGAAGGATAATTTGGTAGTGATGCACTAAACATCTGCTTCCAAACCCTTGCTCTTCTCTCAGTTTTTGAAAGAAATCACTCCAGTCTATATAAAGAAAAGAGGAAAACAACCCCCTAGAGAACATTTCTACCAGTTATAAATGTACAGACTCTTCAATCTTATAATTCTTATTTGTGAGCAATGTGACATTTATGAACAACCATGACTTTGAAGTACTACATTGGAGTTATTCCTATCAAATGATAGAAGGGAACATAAGGATTCTGAAACACAGCAAAATACAGACTTAATGTTAAACATGCCCTTGTTGACTTTAATCCTTACATACAGAAAACAGTGACAGATTATTTGGGTTGGAGGAAAACTGACACACATTTCAGTGGTTTTCTGTATTTTTCATAATTTAAGTGTGCTGTCAGATGAGAAAAAACTCCTATAAATAGACTGTGAGAGAGAGGCTGTCACTCTTATTTCTTACCTGTTAGGGACTTCGTGATTTCAGACTTCATGCATTTTAATGTATTTTTATTAAAGACAGCTAACCACATGCCCTCATGATTTACATCCCCTATAATCTTGCTAAGGAAGAACAGGTTATAAGGCAGACATGACATTTCTGACACACAGTGCTACTTAAAAACAATTATACCTTTCCACAGAGTACTTAAAAGACCTGCAAAGTGTATGGCCTATGAAACTCCACCTGCTGTGCAGAAATAAACTGTTCAATTAGCTGTTCAAAACTGTACTTTGCAGGAGAAGGTAAGCAGGAAGTGTCTGCTCAACTCAACTCTTTCAGTAGATAAAGTTGAGACAAACTGGAATAAATCAGATGAATGTTCTACAGCCACAGGCTACTTTTCTAAAATTATGGGCAGTAAGTAGGTTGCACTGGAAATGAGGCACTTGGAAGTGTGAAAACCTCGTGTGTTGTGCCCAGGGCTAAGGAGACCCACAGGGCAGCAGGGCAGGGTATGTCTTGTGCTGCCAGCCCTTCCAGACAGGGTTTGAACTGTCCATGTTCACGTCCATGTGCACATCACAACCTCCCCCCTGGCTGCAGCAGCAGCACAGGAGCCACCACACCCTTGGACTCACCAGATTGTGCCCTGGGCAGTGGCCAATGTATCTGTGGGTACCATAACACCGCCATGTGCTTTGTAACCACGAGTTAAGGCAGGTTTTGTTTTGTTGCTTTGTTTTACCCCAAGTATGGCCAGGATGAGTATTTATTTCAACATAAGAGTGAAACAAGTGGGTGTAAAACTGAGAGGGTCACAGATGAAACCAAGATCAGGTATGTATTGCAATACTGGCACTATCCCCAGCAAACTGCAAAATACCACCAAAAGCCAGATATGTTTCCATAGACATATGGAAAATTATACTTTGCACAACTGGCAAAGATCAGAGTTCATTTAGAGGTTAAAAAGCATTTAGGGAACACAAGTGTCTAGTGTAGCATGATTTAAACCTGTAATAAAAAAATACATACATACATATTGAAATTAAATGTGAAAGGTGGAAGTGAGTGTGAAACTGACCAATTTAAAAAATAAAATTAATGAAAATGCTATCAAATGTTTAATTTTGATTTTAATGACACTATACCATTTTCAAAATAATTTTATTTGTTAAAATAAGGAAAATTAATTTACTTTTCAAACATTTTTCAACCTATTTAAATAACTTCTTAAATACTTTGTGAGACACATACACAATATGAGATGCCTGCACAATACTTGAGCTGAAAATAAAATAATTAGACACATGCCCTCAATAAAATCATAATTTTCACAGTTTCCTTAGTAGTGCAAGTGTATATATACTCCAGTTAGTAGGTATGATCCAGGATCTCTTAAAAAATTTTATAGATCTTTCTCTGCAAAAAGACTCCTTTCTAAAAATCAATTTCACCAGTAAAATGGAGGGTGATTTCACTCAACATTTCAGCTTTCTTAAAATCTTGGGCTTCATAGATCCAGACCTATAACTCTTCCATGTGCTGATACTCAGTATGATCCCTCAGTGTGACTTTGCAATAGAGGATACAGAAACATTGCCATCCTCTGCAAAAGATGCCAAGGCTCAGACAGTCCCCATCCATACCTCTGTAAACATCTTTTTGGATTAGAATGACATTCTTTCGCGGTTCATTTTATTATTTCAAAAATAACAGACTCCTTACCAAAAAAAATGATCTTTAGAAACTCGTTCCTGCAGAAGGTTCCATTTTTTCCCCAAGTCAATAGATACATAAATCTAAAAAGGGAGAAAAAAAGGTAATAGGAAACTGATAATACTGTACATCATCAAAGACAGGCCCTATATCACTATTAGATTGTACACAACTTAAACAAAGAAAAAAAAAACCCAAACAAACCCAAAAACACATTACCAGGAGCTCAGTACGTTGTTTTCAGAGTAATAACCCTTCATAGAGAAATTATTTCAAAATATCATCTATAATAAAGAAAATTCTACAACACTGACTTTTTGTTTACTATGAAAACACAACTCATTTGGAGTCAGATTATTTTTTACCTCAGCATGGTTACACAAGAGGGATGGTAAAAGGGCACTTCTCCCTCTTCCTATTCATTGACCAAAGAAGCCCAAGTTTTTCCTTTATGCTTCAAGCCTTAATGCCATCAAAATACTTAAGCCAGGAAGTCAATGGATTTAAAACTCTGCTAAAATAGGACTAAATATATTACAGAAATGCTTAAGAGATTTGATGAGAGATGTACTTTTGGGCTTACTAATTTGTAACCCATGAGAAGTGGTCCTTCAGCACAGAGGCAGAAGATGGCCTGGAGGAGGATTGCAGCTCCACCTTCTCTATGAACAGTTCCCCTCTGGTAAAAAAACAAATGCTAATGATATGGATGGATATCAAGAGTGTGGATTAAAGATGTTTTTCCCCAGAATAAAGTGGGATCTAAAACCAGCTTTTAAGAAATCTTCTTCCTTGAGCATTTGCCTTCAAAATGTGTTTCCTCCAGTCAAAATAGGAAGTTCTATCAGACTTCTAAAAAGACAGATTTAAAGCCCCCCACTGTCTGCAAGCATTTCTTATTTGATACAATTTACATAAGATGGGTTTTCTCTTGATATCTCTAATAAGGGGGATAAAAAGGCAAGTAACACTGTTCTTCTCTGACGTAGAAGTGAGCAATTCAGTAACAGTGTTCAAGGGAAAGTATCTTATAAGGAGTAATAAGGAATGTTTATCTTTTAAAATGACAGGTTCAATGACAAAAGATAAAAACCTCCCACAGTTATGTATTATGTTTTACTATAGAAAATAGCAATATTAATACATAAAGGTTGAGGTGATGTAGCATAAACTCTGTGGGTAAATTTACTGAAGTTTGAATTAGAGATAGAAGAGAATTAGAGATAGAAGAGTGTAGTTACTCTGCACTTTACAATGACTGGGCTTCCTTCCAGTGCACACTTGATTAAAGTAAATAAACCACAGGGTAGGAAACTACAACCAGGACTCAGACTGCTTGCTGTAGTATTGACCCAGTCCATGCACAGACAGAAATGATCAGGGATCAAAACTCTTCATCCTCACAGCCAAATAATGGCGCTGCAGAGCCAGGCTCCTGATTTGCCTGCTAAATTTCTGGTATTAGTTTTATGTGGCTTAGGATTTGCTGCAACCAGGGTATTTTATAACATCCTGCTCTGAGCAACCTCCTCAGGGGGATGGATGTGGCTGTGAATGGACCAGACTGTGCAGGGTGAAGAACCTAAGCTGCTTACTGATTCAAACACTTGTCACCACAGGCATTGCAGAAAAGATAACCATTGGGTTTATAATTTCCTAAAAAGTTACTGCTCATTGAGTAACCTCCCTCAGCAGATTGCTTAAATCTGGGAGAGGTGATCATTGAATGCATTATCCTAACCCTGCTGTCTAAGCTGCAAAGAAAGCAAAGAATTCAGAAGTTTTTGGCAAGAGGGAAGAGAACTGTTTAGGATAAGGGACAACACTGGCACGTGAACAAAGGGGTATATTTTTGTCATCAATGAATTTCAGAAGAAAATGAAAGATTCTTGGCCTTAGAACAGTGATGCCTGTACAAGAGAAGCCAAAGGCCAAACCAAATCCACCCCTCTCCCTCAAACCCAAACTACCTGCTCACACACACATTTGAAGATCAAAGTCTGGGAGCTTATGAGTGAACACTTTGGCTTTCTGCAGGGGAAAGAAGCTCCTGCAACCTTACTTCAAGGGAGAGTGAAGTAGGACTAATAAGGCACATTCAAACTGAAATGAAATTTTAACTGACACAGTATTTGAAACAGATAAAAAATAACACATAACTAACTCGCACACACATTGAACTTTCTGTAATAAAAAACCCCAAGTGACCATATGTATTCTGTTTTTCAACAAGCATATATGATAAAACTATTAAATGAGATTAGATAGAATGTGAAAACAGTTATTTTAGTGGACAGCTAAAACCTCTGGCTGAAGCAAACAGATCTAATAGGTCTCATAATTTGCTTATTCTCACTTATGCAATCAATGTGTGGAAAAGCTTTTAAAAAAATATTAAAAATATTTTTCTGTTTTGCCTGTATTTCATCATTTCTGCTTCCAAATGAACTAAAATCTTTTGCATCCTTGAAATTTTTTTAAAAAAATCCAGAAGTATTTATGTAGGCTCAGCAAATAGGTGATTGTTATTCATTATAACTGAGGGGTAGCCAGAAAAAGAGCGTATAGATTTGAGGCAATAAATGGATTAATGCAACCACATTGACTGGATTTGCATTCATTTATAGTGTCAGCTAGAGGCTAGAGATTTTTTTAAACAGAATCTAGAGTTCTAAATGAAAGAACAACGCAGATTTTGCAATATGAAATAAGCTCTAAATCTAATCAAAAGTTGTGAAAAAGGCCATGATGCTCCAGAAGCCAAAGTAGCCTTGCTGATTGATATTTATGAAGGACCTCATTCCTTGCCTTCCCTGCAGTCTCCAAAGTGCCTTTGTAAAAAATCATTTGAGTAACCGGAGCTAATGGTTTCTCCTGAGTTTCAGACTGTGTTACATTCTGATACTACTTTCTTTTAGGGAAGGTAAAGTTACTTAACTTTACCCAGACTGTACTGACTCCTCAGGGCAATTTCAGATCAACATTATCTCTCAAGATCATTGATTTTAGTACAGTGACCTTTTCTTGTGTCAAGTTGCAATTTTGATTTTCAACTCCTTTCTCTGCCAACATCACTTTATCTTCTTCTCCCTTCTAGGCCAAATATATCAGATTTCATACAAAACATAAGCAGGTTACTGACCCAGTTATAGTTGAAGGCATCCTTCATTACCACATAACATAAGGTAAAGATGTAGGACTTGCCAAGGAAGTGTTTATGGTTGACTCATTCTAGTGTCATTGAATGCCTGAGAAAAGTCCATCAGATTACCCAACCCTCCCAGCTACTCCTGCTGAACTATTCCTTACCAAATGTTTTTTCATAGGTTTGTTTTTTTTGTCCAGTCACATTTTAAGCATGGTAAATAGTAGCATCACTCCTTTTGGGAGATTATCCAAGTATAAAATGCCTGATAGTCTTCCTAACATGCTTAATTCATCAAAACACACACCAACTGCTTCACTTTGTACTTCTACCTCCTGTCCTCTTCTGACAAATATGTTTACCCACTTGTTGTGGGCTGCACAACTTGTTCAGTACACTTTGGACTCTTACACTTCATGACTCTGCTCCTCTGTAATTATAGAAATTCAGTAATTATCTACTATCAGGAAAAAAAGTAAAACATATATATATATATTTTCATAACAAAGGCTTTTCATTACTTCAGGCTTCCCTGAAGTATTTTATTTATATAATATGCATTCAAATTATTTTTAATTGTGTTAGGATTTCAAATCAAAGCTAAGTAAAATATTTAGTGTGATTTGAGACTTAGTTTGGTTTGCTATGTTTTTTATTATAGTTCCACCTTTATTTGCAAACTCTTGTAAACATGAATTGTTTTGGGATCAGCTGTTAACTTATATATTCAAAAACATGTCCAAAAGGGTGACTTGATACAGCATCACTGGAATCAGTGCAGTATTTGGCTGCAGCATGTGCAACTTCTCTGACTTATCTCACCACCTAAATATACATTTTCTGTGAGGTACGATCAGGGTAGAATGGAGTTTAACAATTTAGGTTTAAACAGAAGAGTTAAAGCTGCTACCAGGACCAGAATGACAGAGAGTTTGCAGCTGCAGTTTTGGCACTGTGAAAAGGAGATGAGCTACACACTTACAGATGGTGTGCACACTCATCAGTGCTTGGCCCAACCCACCCAGAAAACTGACTTCACAGTTTAACCAGAAGAAATCTGAAAGAGGGTAAAAATTTACAAACAAAAATTTTACAGCTCCTGAATCTGAGTATAAAATTATCATAAGGGAGATAATTATTCTACATTTCTACAAAGTCACTGATTCCACAAATCTTATTCTGCTATATGAGTGTGGAACTCATTTTGTATGACTTTATTTTATATCCTGTGAGCAGCCTTTGGATGTAATATTTCAACTTCATTAACATTCTACTGTATTATAAATTGTTTATGGTCACTTTCTAGGGAGGAGCATGTTTCATTATTATTATATTGTATTATGCAGAAGGATAAATATTCCCAATATCCATATCAACTGAAAATGCCAGGATTTAAACTAACATGATCACAAAGATTTGGGCATGAATAAAATAAATATTTAAATAAATCTCAAAACTACTATATGATTCCCTTCTGGGCAATTGGTATTTCATAAAACCCAGGACTAATCAGCATGTCAGAATTGCTTTATATAATCTTAATAGAGTAATTCTTAATTTTCAAAGAAATGCAGTATCTTCAAGCCTTACCTTGCCTTCCTTGGTATAAGCAAGTACTTTATCTTCTTCTTTTGGGTGAAAAAGGAGAGTTTCCACAAAGAAAGCAATGGGTTGTTTCTGGAAAGTGGCTCCTTCATCTGTGCTTATGAAAAGGCTTTGGTCACGGTCATTATGGGAAGAACTTACAAGAATTATCTAAAAGACAAAACCAACAGCATACCTTCAGAAGCCTGATTTCTCTGTAACAGACAACACAGCCTTATTTTTGTGGTGTGTGTGTAAATGTCAGATTTGTACACACCTTGCCTTACATATCAAAATTCTGCAGACAAGAAACTCAAGTTACCTAAGAGACAAGGATTGCAAGATTTTATTAATCTTCCCTGACCAAATCTGTGAATGTTACATTCTATAACTTCTCTTGCAATCACACTAAATCACACACTCTTGTACTCACACTAACTATGCTCATCTCTGCTCAGAATGACTGCCTTGGGTTTGGTGCTTGTACAAGGTTCATGAGGCCACATGATAAAATTTCCAGACCAAGAAAAAAAAAATAAAATACTAGTAATGACTTATTTTAACATGTCCATATAAATCCATCTCTTTATCTAGTGAGGCTACTAAATATAAAAATAATCATTGCCATAGCAGAATGAATGAGAAGAAAGAAATCCTTTATAGTATCTCTCCATTGTTTCACCATTCTCCTCTTTCTGACATATTTTGAATAAAAAGGCAATTCACTTTGATGCAGAAGAATATGCCAATAAATTATAAATTATTTCCTTCTCCGGTCCAGACAATGCCTTGACTCAAGATAATATCTTGAGCTGTCTCTTTGTGTGACCTTTATGTCAAGCTTTAACAAAAAAAGAAATTCTCCCCACATAATTTAGTCAGAATTTCACTCATTTCAACTTCTTCACCTTTTGCTACCATCACGGTTCTAAAACTGCCAATGTGAGGATCCATTTTGATTGTTTTTCCAGATCAAAAGGGTCCAGTTGGCATTCAAAAACATGCCTTTATCAACTGATAGCCTGCAAACAAACTGGATTTTCAAAGTCCAGCTGGGCTCTCTGTAGCTCATGCTTCAAAAACAATTTTAAAAAATCCTTTATTCAAAATGTATTTAGAATATTCAGCAAATGCTGCAAAAAAACATCACAGAATACTGATCACTGTGATACAGTAAATTGCTTACAGAGAATAATGGCAATGAGTTATGCAAACAGAACTACAATAATGTGAAAACAGAGAAGGAATAAAACCAGTATAATTTTTATGTAGTCACTTTTTCAGAGCGGAGCTGAAGTTAAAATTTTGAAACTTCTAATAAATTATACAGTTATGACAGCTGGGCTGAGCTTTTACTGCAATTGGTCTTGGGGGGAAAACCATAAATTCAACATTTATAGATGCTCCAATTTGACAAGTAACTTAAGCATGAGCACTTGTCCTTGAAGCACATACACAGTGGCACTAATTTCAAGGGCTTTCATATACCTCAAACGGGGCACTTATTGAAGTGCATTGTTGAACAAAAGAGACAACTGCAGATACTTCAGGGTTCATGGTCCAGTGCTGAAATCCCACACTAAAGCTTTTATTAAAGCAAATCTACTCCATTAGCTTCGTGACTAGGTCAGTAAGAAGAGCAAAATAATAATCCATTACGTTGTTATATCTTGTATTTTTTAATGATATAATTTACCCAAGAGTAGGAAACTGACATTTTTATTCTTTTAAAAGCCTCTGTAAATGACACCTTCACAAATGCCTTCTCTTTTTTCTATGTATCCAATGGCTTTCTGTCTCTTGGGAAGTGCTTCAAATAGTGTCTATTTAATTCATTACTATCTACAGTCCACCAGCAGCTGCTGGTGGCCTAGATACAGCATTCAAAGATTCTTGTAACACACTCACTTATTGGGTTTTCTGCAGCTGGCATGGCATGAACCTAAAATTGAATGTGGCTGCCATGTGCTGTTCCTGCATCTCAAGGGGGAGTGAAGAAGCATTTATACCCAGCACAGAGATTTGTACTTTCTTGCCAGACTCCCATCTGTGACTTAGGCTTGAAATATGTATTTTCTCTTGGAAATAAATAAATTCAAACTATTTTCCTGCTGAGAGAGGTATATAGTGCTCATTCCTGTGGCTCCATGACCAGAACATGGAGAGAAGGACCTGGTCCCCACAAAAGGCATGAACTGCACTTGTACAGAACAGTAATCTCTGGACTACAGCAATACTGTCTTAATATTGTCTTGGGTTTTTTGGATTTTTTTGTTTTGGTTTGGTTTTTGTTTGTTTTTTCTGATCCTATAAATCTTACACTTCCAAAAATACCACAATTATGGCTTCAAAATAATAAAGGACTGAAATTTATAAAATAGGGAGTGGTTTTCACTGTTAATGAGGCTTAAATATAGGCATGTCTGAGTTTCATAATGTGGACTCAACAGCACTGAAATCATAAGAAAAATGCTTGTTACAATGTAATTCAAACCCACTGTGGTATTTGCTAATTCTGTCCTTCAAATTCTTATGCATCTTTTGGAGTTAAATCTATTTTTTAAAATAGCCTAAAGATTGTAGACTTGTAAGCATATGGCAGGGTTGCTAACTATTCTTTTATTCACACACACATCATATTTCATTTAAATAAATATTTTTGAATTTCACTCAGTGTTGTGATTTATATTTCAATAATTTAAACTGATCATTATGTGCCAGACATACAGATTCCCTTCCCACAGCTAACACACCGGGTGCTCAGACTCGCCTGCTGGCTAACACAAGTCATTTAGGAAAACGCTCCAGAGTAAATATTGTATCCACATTAGATGCTTTCCATAACCAGTTTTATTTACTTTGTAAGCAGAACAAGTAGCAAAATCCTCCTGCAAGCAACTGATGAAGGGATGCAACTGGGACACACTATCTGGAGAGCCAACTAGCAGTGATGGTGAGGGTTTTTATAAACTACTACTAAAATAAACTGCTTCCTTGAATAACTGTATTTTAAAACCAGAACAGATTTTAAACACAGATACATCTGAGCTCCTTTGAAACATTTTACATAGAATTTCTCACCCCTGTGAGTTTCTTCTAAATTTTTTTTAGTAAATTGTAACTTTATATTATTCTGTTTATCTCAGATCCCGATACTTAAATCTCCATCTAGCTAAATAAACCACAATAACACATGTATACATTTAGGTCAGATGTAAGTCTACAACTTCCAGTACCTACACAGAAGTTAAAAAATATTTCAAGGAGATAAACTGTGCTATGGATTATAAAGAAAAATAATAAAAATAGTATCTGTTATACATGAACAAAGGGAAAAGGAAAACAAATTTAATAAAAAAGAAAAATACTACACCATGCCAATATAGGAATTAAACCATTGCAAAACTAAAGAAAACCCATGCTTTTCATCATTTCAGGAAAAGTCAGTGAGGCAGGAGTTAACAGAAAAACCAAATAAATCTGAAAATAACATAATTAAATCCACTTGTTTAATCTCTCTTTCAAGACTGATTGGCCAATATGCATGTCTAACCATTCCTGCTATGAGTGGAATCACAATCTGAGCCCCAAAGGATGAAAAGATTCTGATGGCTTAGGCTACAATTCTTTGTGTATCAGACTTTTTCTTTCACTGTTACCATGAAGATCTGGAATAATCATAGTGATTACTCGGGAGTCTTAACTGTAGATTTGGCAGCAATTCAAAGCTATGCTGCAATTTCAAGTGGCAATAAACAGAGGATATTAACATGCATCATTTGCACTGTGTCTGAAATATAACCCCCCTCCCCTCAGTTTAAGTCCAATCAAAATTTAAACTCAAGACAAATTTGATCTTAATCAGCACTTTCTCTAAAACAAGGCAATTTTCTAACATATTACAATTGTGCTGTCTCTTTCAGCTTCAGCAACTGATCTTAATTTTAATTGTAGCTTTTATTTTCTTTTCTATTTCCTTAGTATTACAAAGGAAAAAAAAAGTAAAAACATCCATGATGAATAAACTTTTACACTTGCAGCATTTGACTTTCTATAGGAGATTTCTGCAGTAAGTGGTGAGAGAGATGAGACACACTATTTTTAAATTCTATAATCCCCCATAATATGGTCAGAAATCAAGACACTCCTTAGCACTCTATACTGACCCTGAAGGAAGAAACCACCTTTTGGCAGAGTAAGAAATGAAAAGAATATAGAGACTCTTCATTTAAGCTCACACAGACATGCACTGAGAAGCCAAGTATGGCTTGGAAGAACCTCAGCCAACCCCAGTGGGCTGAACTCCCACTGGACATAGAGGATTCACCTGTGGAGATACAATCCTAAAGAATGCTGGACCTACTCCAGGAAAAAAAACCCTTAATGATGTGAAGTTACAAGCCATCCACACTGAGGTCAAATAATTGCACAGAACAATTCCAGGGAGGGGTCATCAACCACTGCTCTGAACAACCATACTTCCAGCATCTCATCAGTCTCACACTAAAGAACTTTTTCCAGCATCCAATTTAAATCTACCCTCCTTCACATTAAAGCCATTAAGAATGTGCAGTGCTAATGCCTAGATGAAGGTGCTTAGCTAAACTGGAGACAAGGCTGCTGAGCTCAGGGCATCACCTGGTGACACCATCACAGAAACCTCTGTGCCTACACAGTTCTGAAAAGAAATGGTCTTTGTGCCAGTATTCACAGAGCTGCACAGCACTGCAGTCATGCCCTCAACAGTTTTAAGACTAAGTAACTCATCTATTTTTCTTTGGTTTACAATTTATGTTACTCATGTGCTATTAGATACACTTGGCTGAGAGAGAGATTACTAAAGCTCCTGGTCCCACTTGTAAATGAGATGTTGCTTCTCAGGCAGCATCCATAAAACATACAAAGTGGACTGCAAAGGCTTATGATTTTTATTTTGGATGGTATGAGAGACCTGATAACTCAAGAGAGGCTAAGTGAAAGTGAACTATAGTCTCTGTACTCTCAAAGTGGTGAAAAACAATAACTAAAAAATCAACCCAAGGTAATTCCAAGCAGAAAGTAAAATAAAATGTCTCCCAGATAGCAACTTAATCTTGTAGATTTTCCCTGGAAGTTGCATTACAAAATCACTCCACACAAATGTAGGTTATAAGTGCATCTAATAAGTCTGCTTCTGTGTCCAACTGAATTGGATGGAATACATATAGAAAGGAATTTACTATGTTAAGCACTCACAGCTTCCTCTAGAATTCTTTCTCTTGAAGAATCCCTTTTAAGCTGTCACACAGAAGCATTTCAAAACAGCAACTAGTCTCTAGGAGAACCACCACAAGGGAAGGGAAAATGGGAATATTAAGGATGATTTCTGATAATTATTTGCTACACTGATCACATAATCTCAGGACACAATCAAAGGCCATCTGAAGCAATCCTGGTGGAGCTAGTGGAAAGCATGTATCACAGTTTCTTCTCCCCTGGGTTGTGGTCAGCTCATTAATCATTTGGAGTATCACAACGGAAGGTGCAATATTTTTTATCTAGTATCAGCAACATATCAGGCACTTTAGGATGTGGAATGAATATTTAGAGGTCAGGATCTTAAAAAAAGCTGGTTAGCAACTGGAACAGTTGATAACACATAAGACATACTGAAGAGGCTGTGAACATCACAGCTAGCACCTTAACAGAAAAATGTGTTTGGAGTAACTGGACAGAGAACAGCTGGCTTACACTGCACCTAGGCAAGCCTGAAATAATATAATCAGATCATAAAAAATAATAGTTTTGAAATAGTTTGCTTTCCTTTAGGGCATTTACCACAGTAAAATCAAGTTTAAGGGTGCTTATATATCATAATGATGAATGCCCAGAAAGAAACATGTTCTGATTGGTGTTGATGAACAGACTGAAAATTCTGCCCTGTTGGCAACCCATATCTTCCTAAACCAGCCAGATCTTTTCAACTGAACACCTCAAAGGGGCTGATGTTTCCACTATCTAGGGGATACCAGTTACAGCTCAATTAATCAGCCTCCTTACTTAGAGAAGGGTAGGACACACAAACTGATCATTTACTGATTCCTCCACAGGAAAAAACCTCATGCATCTATAACCTGCTAGAACCAAAACATCATTGTCACTTGACTACAATGACAGTGTGAATTTTCATGAGAAATGCTCTCTTGAAAATCATTTCAGAGCAGTACTTCATGCTGCCAGCCTGAGAATTCAAAAAACCTTGCACACTTTAAGCAAATTGGGAATTCCTGTGATATATTAAGAAAGGCAGGAATATGCCAAAGAGAACAGTAAAAATAGAAGAGTCCTTTGATCTTCCTGCAAATCTCAGTGTTAGCCTGGCTATTGCTAATTCTTCAGCAAAAGTGATCATTGGAAGCACCCCTTGCACATTCCTACATCTAAAGTGAGCAAAACAATGTTGAGATGCTTTGAGGGGTGGTCCCCATATTGGGTTGTTCACATATTCAGAAGTTCCATGTCCTCCACTATACCAAGAACTAAATCAGATGGTCTTTTCCAGTATGCTCTAAATCAGTGGTTTGAGTGGGGAATAGCACTCAGGAAGGCATAGCACCAATTCTTGTCACAGCAGGGGAATGTTCCCCAACCTGGTTTTATATTGCCCAGAAAATAAGAACATTTTCTGTGTCTCAGAGAAAAAAAAAACAAACTAAAACTAGTTGTATTAAAAGCAGAAATGGGCAAGTTTCACTCTCCCCCACCAATATTTCCATAAACATTAGTATTTACTGGACAAAACAGGCACACACTGATCTTTTTAGCTTAGGCATTCACAGATTAATCTAATTCAAGAAGTTATTTTGTAGACCTCCAACTAAACTGCAAATATTTTCTGCCTGAACACATCACAGGGTAAAAATATAAACAATGCTTTCCAAACAGGATAATGGATGCACAACAAATGACTGCATATGTGATTTGATCTAAATTAATGAAGGAACAGCTCAAACAGTTCCTAGCCACCAGCCATTAATTTGTCAACAGCAAAATCTGCACTAAGCTCAAAGAGAAATTACATGGATGGTAATTAGTGATGGAGAAAACATGAAGGAAAGAAAGGCAGTTGTGGTGGCTAAAATCACTCATATAGGATTGATCAGGACCTCATCATCTTCTGTAATAGATAAATGCTTAAAAACACTAAAGGTATGCCTTCTGCTCTTTTATTATGAATCTCAGCTCTATTATAAGACTCTATAAGAATTTTCTGGCAAGACTACAAAAGGGAGCTCTCAAAACATTGCTCTGGGGAATCTCACTTTGCACAATTTTCCCCCTCCAATCCCAAATACTCATCAGGTGTTTCACAAGCAAAGCTCTTCCCATAATGCACCCGAGACATCCCTAACATCAGCTGAGCATCGACTTCAAGAAAATCCATTCCTCTCAAGTTTTATAGAGCACTTCTTATGGAGATCAAGGTATTTAATGACTGTACACGTTATAAAGAATAACTAGCATTTTCCAAACTTGTAGGTGAGAAGTGTGTGTGTGTGTGAATATACACATTTGCAAACACAAACAAGGTCAGGAAACCAGATGGGCCACTTCCAAAGCTGCTGAAGCTGCTGACTCTAATCACTGAGAGCTTTGAAAGGCTCAGTGGCTGGGAGAAGTTCCTGAAGCCTGGAAAACCATAAACATCATCTACAAAGTGTTTCAGATGTGTCTCAAATGTATTTTGCTGTTGCCTATTTCCATATCTAAAGGGGTAGCTGGCACTAGGAAACGAGCTGATAAAGTCCTTATCCTTCAGGAAGCACCTGATTCCTTTTGAAAAGTGTAGGCACTCTCTGAAAGGAGGTCTGGGTATAGTTAAAGATTGAACAGCTCTTCTCCCCTAGACCAAGAGGGAAAACACAAACCTGGGGGAAAGAGCTGCTCTGAGCAAGTCTAGGCCACAACAGATTATGTGGGTTTGAAGGAGAATAGGAGACAGAGAAAAAAGAGAGAGCAGCAGAGGCAAGTGCTGGAAAAACAGTAATTATTTTTCACTTGAATTTGGCCATATCTCCATTATGTAGGCTACAAAGTTTAATTATAAAAGCTTCTGCTATTGAAATATTTCCCCTTATCTTTGATATCCTGTCCAAATGGACTGGAAAAAACCCCTTGAAAAGCAGAAAGAAAATGTCTTTTAAAGTAATTTTTGGTCCCATTAGGGTGAATCTCATTAATAGAAAAAGGACTTCACTGAAGAATAGAGCTTTTATATTCAGAAGCATACAGTACTGCTGTGCCTGATTTTAGCAGCACTGCAGATAATAAACCTTTCTCCACTGGGGCTTAGATTTTCACAGTTGTAAAATACCCATTTGATATTGAGGTAGGGTTTCAGTAAATACAAATACTTGGTAGTGGTTGTCCTAGTTTTCTCTGGGTGTAGACTGGTGCTTTTGGAAGAGGATGCTTAAAATACTTTTTTCTGTTGAAAAGCATAATTTTTTTCCATAACTGAAATGTACTGCTGAACACTTAAATCAGATTTATGAGCATGATTCCTAGAGCCCATGAGGGACTCTTGGGGAGAGAATCCCTTTGGGGATGCTCCACCTTATGCACATAGTTAGAAAATATTTGTTGGGATAGAGATACTGTCTTTGTTCATTAGTTGTTAGAGCACTCATATGTGTCATTGCAGGAACAAGTCCTGGCCTCATCCCAGTTGAATGCTGTTATTAGTCAACCTTAGGCAATTCTGTACATATTCTCACACATATGAGAGAGAGAAAAGGCTGCACATCACCCAAACCAGACCAGAAATAGAAATAACATGCTCTTGCTCATTTGTTACATTGGAAAAATTTAGGGACAAGTGTTATTGTTTCTATTTTTGTTCCTGAGAATGTTAGTTTGACTCTTTTCAGTACAGTTTAATGAGTAGTTTATAAGTGAATACAAACGTTAATAAATGAATGCACAAACATTTCTACTAATACCCTTTTCTTCCTTCTACTAATATTTAATACTCCTTAAAAGCTTACAGTTAAACTAGGCATTTGGTGGGGCTTTTTTTTGTTATTTTGTTTGGTTTTAACATAATATTTTACTAGAAATGGGAAGTTGAGAAGCTTGGCTCCTAGCAGTGTGTTTAGAGACAGACAGCAGCTAGGAAGATTTCAGGAGCTTTCACTCTTGCCAAGAACATTGCTAGAGATTCAGCTACAAATTATGGCTGATATGGAAAAAGAAAATCCAGGCAACACTTGTTATTTTCCTTTCTAAGACAAGCAGCTACACATAGCTCTAAAAACATGAGACCAAGGTTAGTCTTGGAGTTCCAATTCTGATCTCAGTCAGATGGAACTCTGCAAGCTGACCATTTTGCAGACCCTGGGACTGATACCATCTAAAGCAGAATCCAAACAAAACATCAGCCTTATCACTGCTTTGGCATTTACAACATTTTCCAGGGGTTCTTGTGGCTGTAGCATGAATGTCTTATAAGACTTTACATTTATCATTGTTTCTCTACATTTCCCATCAATACCAACAAGATGAGAATAAAAATACATGTCTTTTGAGTGGTGTTAAAAGATGAGTTCCTGCCCTGTTTGGAAGACAACTTCCCAATACAGCTGATAAGGGAGACACCCAGGGAATGTGCCCTCCTGGACCTCCTGTTCAGGAACAGAGAAACTGCTGTAATCACAAAAATATAAGTTTGCTGTTCTTGGAGAAGCATTTATGGCATTTGGAAGAAGGCTGTCCTTTGGAAGAGGGGGCATGCAACTCAGGAGGACAACAAGGACATCATGAGGTTATGCAGGGAGAAAGCTAGAAGGGCCAAAGCCCAGCTAGAACTTAATCTGTCTAATGTCATAAAAGCCAGAAAAAAAAATAAAATGTTTTTGGTGGCTTTTCTTATGTGTTTTGTTTTAGGTTTTTTATTATTTTGTTTGGGGCTTTTTTGTTGTGGTTGTTGGGATTTTTCTTCCTGTTGGCATTAGCCCTGTAAATGACACTGCACTTTCTTATGTTTATAAAATCCTTTCCAGTATAACTTGTCCAGCACATCTTGTTCTTCACCTCTTATGCTTTAAGCCACTGCAGCCCAGGACCACAGATAAAAAATGTAAGAATACTTACAGACTTTTTATTGATTGTGTTTGAGATAATGTTTGTAAAAACTTGTAAGCACCATCAAATCGCCATAACACAACACAACACAATTAACTGGGTGGAGGCCAGTGTGAGCAAGCCATAAAGGATGAGACATAAAATATGAAACACTGGTATATATAAAGAGCCTCTTTCACATAATTAAAAGTTAATTAAAAACTCCCAGTATAATATATATCCAGAAAAAATGGCCTTTTGTCATTTCTTCAAGTCCGTCTCCTGAAAGAAGCACTCATCTGAGACTGCAACCCATTCCAGAAAAGTAAATAGAAATCACAAAATAATCAACAGCCTGTCCCAGGTGACATACTAATTTACTAAGGGTTCTTGATAATTGATTGCAAGTTAAACAGTTCGGTGACAGGCAGGGAAAAAAAATAAGGGGGGGAAAAACCTTATTTATTCTCTTGCCTGACAGTGTCTCACACTCAAATCTACCTCGCTTCATCAGCTTGCTCCTAGGCATTTCTTTGAGAGAATTAATAAGTGGACAAGAAAATGTTTGTAGAGAAATAGACTATAAATTATTTATTGTTACTGAAAATAAAAGGGCTTATAGAACTCAGAAGGTATCAAAGATGCAATATTTACCCAAAAAAACACACACAAAAAAATGCCCCAACCTCCCCTCAGAAAAATGAAACAACAAAAAAAATCCCACCCAACAAACCTTCACAAAAACCAAGAGAAAAGTTAAGCCTCATTCAAGATGAAAGATTGCCCAGGTGGATGGATGGCTAATTCTCCCAAGTTGCCTCTGAACAGACCTTCATGATCTGTGAAATAATTTGCCTTTGATAACTAAACAACATACTGTATGTTTACACTAAGGATACTAATAAAAATGTTTCAGGAAGAATAACTAAACTTTCTCTGAGTTTTAACTGTATAAATCCAGGTGGTGATTTGGCACACAGAAATGATACCAATGTTAGAATTCATAAACAAAGCAGCAAGAAGACCCCACCATCTAAAATGTTCTCAGCATGCCTGTAGTCCTAGCTAGGTTTTCAAAGGGCTTCAGCACATCCATTTCTCTGTCAGGCTGATTAAAAGCTGCCCAGGGCAAGACTTTCTCCCTGCTTCCCATCTGGACAGTGCCAAGCTCAATCATACCTTTGCCTGTAGGTGCAGTAATGATAAAAGTAAATAAATACAGCTGCAAAAACCAGACTGGTCACACCCAGTGCTAAGAGCAGCTGAGACTTTTTTTGAAGTGATTTTTTTTTAATCCCAAATGAGAACTCGGTGATTTTTAAAGAAACAACAATTATTTATGGCAAATTAATTCAAATGAGCTGCACACTGTCTTCATTTCTGCTGTCATATTCAGAAAGCAGCTCCACTAATTTTGTTCACTGTACTACTGCTGATACACTAGTGGTGTGATTTGCAAACAGCTCAGCATCAGAAATTCCCAACTGCAGCATATTTTATGCTTTTCACAATTTTTAGAGAATTTAAATCTATGCCTACAGAGAAGCCTGGGTCAGCTTAGCCTCCTATTCTGAGGATCTTTTCCCAGGAAGAGTTTTCAGTATCCTGGAGCTACAAATGTGAGCTTTACAAACAACCATGGCCGTGGGTATTCATGAAAGGCTCACTGTGATTTGGGCTGTTAGAGCAGCTGCAGACAAGGAGAAAGAGAGCAAAAGGGAACAACACAGGTTCATGCCCCAAGAACCTGAAGTGGCACCATGCTAACAGACAATAATCACTGCAAGCAATTGAGAAGCTAAACTGCTCCCCTGGAAAACATGCTGTGACTGAGAAATGTCAGATTGCCAACAGCTAGTTGAAACAGGATGAAACAAGAAGTTGAAGTTATGTTTTTGGAGTGGCCTATATAATTTCTGAGGAATGTTAAATTCTTTCAAACGCTCAACAGCAACATACCCAACCTGGCAAACCTCAGGTAAGATGCGTTCATCTGGTTGCCATCTCTCTCAGTGACACTAAGGGACTGTCAGGTCCCTCTGCTGAACAGGGCACAGCATTCCACAGAAATCCAACCAGGTGGGGCAGCTGCAGCATGATGCCAATATTGTTCTAGTACAAAACAATTGTTTACTTCTTTCTTATCCATATTCAAATTTACAGTGAGTGAGTATTTTTAGTTTTTCAGTTTTGAGAATTCAATTTGTGAATTCAGATTTAGGCCATAGATTCCTACAGAGCATGGAACATACACCTACTGCAGATAGACACTTTGCAGGAGCTGGCACCTTAAGGTTGAATGTAGAACAGATTTGGTTTCCAACTAAAACTTGTTCTAGAATAAAGCAATTTTCCACTGAAAAAAAAATCTGTCTTATATTGAGACACTTTTCAGAAACAGGCAAAAGCTAAATTCTGCAGCCTACCCCCTGCTCACACTGTAACTCATTAACCAGAGGTTGGTTATCTCTGGTATCTACCAGTAAAATGAACATGAACAGTCTTTACATGTCTGCAGAGCTTTGGAAATATTCACGAGATACAGATCATGTTACAATATTCATTTCAAGTTTATATTGTCACCGATGTCCAAGATTTACCATGCTCAGGCTGGAAATTTCTACATTTTGTTCCTCCAACCCCAGATAAATCTTTTGATTTCCCTCCATTATTCATGTCTAAGTGAAACTGCAGGTTGACAAACTATTACTGAAGGAGAAGGGAAAGAAAGAGAATGAGTAGTGCAGGTTATGGGTAATTTAAATATGTATCTCCATCAAAAGTTGCAGTTAAAGTGATTTCCTGCTGCCCTCTATCTTTAGCATATCTGGGCCTCCCAGGGAAGCATTTGATTGTCTGCAGTTCTCATGAGGTAGCTTGATAGCAATGGGTGATCCTGTGATACTATAACTTCCCATGAAAAATGGTTTGGCTTTATGTCAATATTCTGTCTACACTTGTCTTCAGAATTTAGGAATGACTTAAGATTTTTTTTTTTTACTCTATTCCCAAATCCTCTGCTATTTTTAATCAAAACAGTCAACTGTGACCTTTGTTAATCCATACTCACTATGTTAAATATAAAGGGAAAAAGCACCTTTGAAAGTTTCAGGGTACTTTTTGCAGTGTAGTTATGGTAAAAAACCAATTTGTTGTGGATGGTGTAACATAATGGAAGCTGACAAGGTACAATAACTGTTTCCCAAAGCACACTGCACTCTGCAAACAGAGATCCCAGAGGCAAAAACCACGCAGCTTTTCCTTAACAGAAGATTTGTAATAAAATTACATGCTCACAAAGTCTTCCATCCCAACACAAGACCCTAAAGCTATGCCAACTCTACTGGATGTTGAGATGAGTCTCTGCAGCCTCTCTGCTGAAGGCTACACTCAAGAAAAGGAGCAGGCCTGCCCTGGTCATACACCAGAATATTACGATAAACTGCTTTATTGGTCGTTCAAACAAGATTCACCAGGATATGATCCTTGGAGCCCAACAAAGATGTGCTGTGATGGACAGGCAGCAAAACAAGGCATTAGAGATCCCAGGCTCTATTTGATATTCTCTCAGTAATTCAGTGTAAGACTTGAGGGATGTTTACCTCACCTCTCTGTGCTTTGTAATACCTATCAACATAATGTAGGTAAATGCTTATGTGCATTGCAGGATTAATGTGATGGAATAAAAATATGCCTTAATATTAAACTTTCCTTTGCTTTAAATACTCCAGAATATATCTACTTACACTTCTCAAAAAAAAATAACTACATAGGTTTCATCCTCTGTGGGTTCATTCTCATTTTCTCTGCTGGAATTTTGACCATTTAATGTAAAACTTCTTTTGCTGTGTGCATAGTATAGATCAAAACAGTAATCACTGAACAAGAAAACAAAAACTATTGTGAAGAAAAATAAATATCTGTACTGTTCAAAGCAGTCTCAAAAGCAGATTTTCCATAAAGTAAGTGAATCTTCTATTCATTCAAGTTCATAGCTCCCTGTAGAAATGACAGAGCCAAATATGAAGATTGTTAAATCTGCTGAAACTCGATCTAACAGATGCAAATCTTTACCCTGAGAAATAAAATCTCTTCCTATAATATCTGTTTTAATCACATTTGCCAATATAAAAATTGTGGCTAAAACAATGAAGTCCAGATGTATTTTGACCTTTCAGAAAAACAGAGTTGGGGGTCTATACAGCCTTTCTTCACTTTAATATAAGGAGGTGTTTTAGGGAAATAACTAATCATTCCTAATGTAAGGTGAGGCTGCAGAATCAGATCTGCCATGACCATCTGCTGAACTAAAACAATTTCTGATGAGTGTCTTGTTTTTCAGAGGTGTAAGAATTCAGGCCTTCGAGTTGGTTTACCCTCCAAAGCACATGAGTACTCTGTGGTTTTCATATTATCAAGAAGTACTCAATTCAGTGTGAGAAGTTAACACTTTTACTAGCACTTCATTTCCCCCATCCTACCTGTTCTGACTGAAAGTTAGTCAATAACCCTATTTTTAGTTCTAGTAATTACCACTCTTCAGATTCTCATCACTCTGAAGAAAGACCTGAATCACAACACTCACCATTATATTGAAAAAATGAATGGACTATATTTGAACTACTCAATAAAAAGAAATGAAAAATTATGTCAAATCATGCTGACTGTAAGTTGGTCTAAACCTTTCTTTGACTCAGGAAAAGGTCAATCTATCAGCACTGAGAGCTACTGGGTGCTGAGTTCTGTGACAGTTTATTGGAATTAATGAAATACATACTGGATACAGTCTGATCACAGAAAGATTCTTAAAAATATTTTTCAAGGAAACATTTGTGCACAGTCTTGATCTGATGTTTTATTAAAACATACACACTTCTGTAGTCTGCAGAGTACAAAACTGTGAGTGCCCCTTGCAGATGGAAGAGAAAACTTGGAGGTTGCTGGCAGTTGTTAGCATTCCCTTAGACCAAACCCCAAAAAAGATTTGTGCTCTGCAAAGACAGTCTTCCTCATTGAATTAAGGAGTAAAAGGAAAGCAGAACTACAATACCCATGGAGCCCCATGGAAATAAATGAATAAATACAGAATTTACAACCATTGCTGAATTATTAGAATATTTTTCTTCCCAAAATCCTTTAAATTCTGAATAGCAGTTTGGAAAACAATAAGTACATAACATAAATTTCCACCTGAAATTTTAATCTTGTAAAAAGAAAAATAGATAAAATGAACAAAAAATCAAGTATGAGTCTTACATCAGAGCAGTTCTAGTATGTTCCAATACAAGAGTGAATATATACCATTGCAGAGAAAAATGTCAAATAATCCTAAGATTTAAATTATTTTCTTTCTATTTACAGAGCAAATGTATTTATTTACTAGAGTAATTTTAAGAATCTTTGAAGAATAGTATTTGGCTGCTTGAAAAATATTAAAAAGTCATTAAACTGTGGCATTTGTACAATTCATGTAGACAAAAACTGCAGGAAATCTTAAAAGTCATGCTGCCTTCTGAATAATCACTGGGAATACCAGCATTACTCACACCACATTACTAACAACTCCTCAGTCACAAACAGCTGTAATTAAGGAATGATTGGAAAATGTGAAAATGTGTCTTTGTACTGGGCTACCAAAATAATTTTTATCACCTCAACAGATGCATAAAAAAAGACAAGTCAGTAACAGACAAAATTTTCCTTCCCAATTCATACTCTATATATAAACAACTCAATTTTCACCAAACTGGACCTCTATTTACCTTGCTTTCAGTAATAATTATAGATACAGTCAATCTTACATGAGAACAATGCAGGTACATATTCCCTTGTTCATCTCTTTACTCTCAGTCTTGCTTATTTAATTACATCTACAGCAGAACTTACTACATTTTACAGGGACAAACCATTTTACATTTCAATTGTGGCTCTTAGTAATTCAACCCAGCTCCCTGCTATCCAGACACATTTATTTCTTTATTCTCATTAGAGTGCTGAATTAACACATGCCCCAACATTCAACAAGGAGCAGCATTTTAGGTGCCTTGATCTAACACTACTGAATCATTGACATGACATTGCTTCCTGAATCAAAAAGTCTTCCTTGTCAAAAGCAATCTCCAGCTCCTACACCTTTCTGCTGCTGCTCTTCTTTTCTCTCCCTGCTCTTGTACCAGGCTTGATTTCCCCTGGAGAGATACTCATCTTTTTTCAATCCCACTTGGCTTTGTCCTTCCCTGTTAGGTACAAACCGAACACTCCTGCTCCTTCTAACTTTGATTATCAAATGTATCAGCTGTCTGCTCAGAAATGCTCACAATTAAAAGCAGTGAGATGCTGTATAAAAGTATTTGAAAGGAAGGTGTGCAGAGGATGGAGCCAGACTCTGCTCAGTGGTGCCAACCACTAGGTCAAGAGGCAGTGGGGAGGAAGTGATGCACAAGAAGTTCCACCTGAATAATGGGAAGAACTTCTTTGCTGTGTGGGTGACCAAACACTGGAACAAGTTGTCCAGAGAGCATGTGGAGTCTCTCCCTCACTGGAGTTATTTAAGAACTGTCTGGACACAAATCTGTTCTGTGTGCTGTAGGATGACCCTGCTGAGCAGGGAGGTTGGACCAGATGACCCTCTGTGGTCCCTTCCAACCCCACCCATACTGTGATTCTGTGATTCTGTCCTATAAGGCTAAAACACAACAGATGTATCTGAAGGACTTCTGAATACTTCTATAACTCTTTACAAACCACAGAGGCTCAGAAATGTGGACACAGAGAAGGATTCTATCATTGCTAGTGTAAAATGCTAATAGACTGAAGGACAAAGGAAGAATATTACCATTATTCTTCATGTTGTGAAGTGATGGAGAAAAATAAAGGTCAGTTTTAAAAACCACTTACTTTCTACTACAGCATGTAAACAAAGACATGGCTTTGAAAAGCACTGAGAATAAAGCAATTCCTTTTGTGACACCATGAATTTTCCAATTATGTCAAAACTTGTTACTCTAAGCCCTTGAAAATCTGGTCTTTCGCTTAGGCACTAAGCAATTTAGATAGTTTCTATCCTTGCCTACCATCCCCCAAATCTGTTCCCAAAGGGATTCTATGACTGTTAAGTCTGTTGCAGATCTGGGTATTAATGCAATTTTCTGTTTCACTCAAGAACTTGATGCCACATATTTCTTAGTTTCATATATGTATATATTTTATGGCAGCTAAATGTTCTCAACATGTGTCATGAGTACCAAGCACCTGTAGTATAGTGCCATTACTCCAGAACACCACCCTACTCTTATGAGTAACAACTCATCCTTTCCATCAGGTAAGAAAAAGTAGCAACAGTTTCTGATCTCAGATTACAGCTGTGATGTCGCTGATGGGAGAATATTCTGTTTAATGGAACGACCTGTGTTACCTTTTGTTAGGGAACTGTCAACTGTGAAAGGCTTCATTAAAAAGAGAGAACAAATGAGCAAGACAGAAAAGCCCTTTAAGAAAGTTGGGCTGTCAGGTTTTCTCCAATGAAAGTAACAGTTCTTTTCACACTGCTGTGTGAACTGAATTATATTTGACATTTACTCCAGCTCAAACCTACGTAAAAGTTACACAGTCAATCAACATTCATTAGAGTCAAGCAGATTTATTAAAGTGTTTTTCTCTTCCCTTCTTCACACCCCCACTTTTACAGATCCTCCATCAGTAACTTTCCAATACAGCATCATCCAAGACAGTCAACTTTCTGCTGAGCTCTGTGCATGGCATATTCTAGCTTAGAAGGTGGTGTGTACCTACAAAACTTCAGAGATAAGTTAAATTGAGAGGCAGGCATTACTGCTGATACACAGCTGACAGATGAGCATCACTGCCCTTTACAGGACCTGCCCAAGGCTTTGTGACATCAACCCTCTGCTATCAGATATTTGCCACCAGGAGTTTCAAGAGAGTTCAAAAGCTGTAACATTTGAAATTCCTACCCTGCCTCGCCAGCCTCTACCTCTTAATCAGGTTTTGATAAGCCATCACTTGTACAGCAGGTTGTGAACTTTCAGATTAGACAACAGAACACACTCAGCTGTGCTCAAAGCATGACAGTGTTGGTCTCAGTGCAGTGAACTGGGATTGCAATGTGATAGCATTAAGCTGTGCTCCTGCTCAAATGCAGGGCATGCTTCAGAAGGCCAGGTAACTGAAAAACCTTTTATCTCTGAGACATAAAAAAGACAATAAAACCCTATTAAAAATATGAAAATTCTGCTGCGTGTCTTAATATTAACTCTGAGCACCTGAAAGTGCTCAAATACATCAATTATGAGGCTTTCATTTGTTGGAGGAATTGATCTAAAAGGCAGCCTGCAACACATATGTAAACAGCTGAGTCAGTCATGCATTAAACTATTGACACCAAACAATTTTAAGCACTCATTTACTAGAAAATGGCAGAGCAACTGCTGTATTTTTCATAACTATAAAAATCTCATAGCTCCATACCTTTTAAGTCTAGAAAAGGCCACTACAACAGTCTCTCATGGGAGAAACACTGCTGAAACTGCATGTGATAGTACTGTAAATTTCTAGCATCATTTTCAGACTAGCATAATTTTGCTGGGTTGCTGGATTTTTCCCAGATCTCTGCTAATTACCTCTTTAATATTATGCTGCCTATACTTGTCATATAAAAACCACTATGATCTAAACCTTCAAAATGGGAAAACTTTATTTCCTAGATAGGGTTCACTACACATGTCCCATTTTGCTGGAAAATATAGTTCATCCCAAAAAGCAGAACAATCTAAAGATCAAGAGGGGCTGGTGAGAGTCATACTAACACCATCCTACTCAACATCATATCATGCAAATCCACCATGGGGGTGTATGAATACTTCAGCTGTTATCAGAAGATATTGGGACACCATCAGTATCCAAGTAGCCTCCATTTATCTCTACATTAATGGAATCCTATTTCAGCTGAAGAAAGGTCATCAGCTGTCAAGGAGTATTAACCACATTAGGAATTGCAGAGGCAGTGGTGGCAAATAAATTGGGCTCATGGAGTAGCTGTATTTTTTGCCTGAAGCTTATTTTCAAGAAATTTTTCAGTGCCATCAATTACATCAACAAAGTAAAATAACAGACTTGAAATACCCACTCTTTAAAATAAAGAAACAAAAATTCCAGTTTACACAGTTTCTTCCCTTAGTCTGTCTCAGAAAATTAACTCAGTGCAACCAAAACATTCTCTCTGGCTTTAGGACAACAGCTGGGAGAAAAAAAACACAGAAAGATCACAAATATATATGGCTGTCAGTTTTCCCTCTGAACTCTTCACTAAACAACTTATCTTGGTTGAGATCCGAAAATGTTCCATTAATTTTAATGGAATGACTTTGGAATTAAAGTAGCATGGAGCACAATTTGCACAATTGGCTCCTTGATGACAGTTATTTGCAGAAGGGAAGCTGTTTCATGTAATCAGTCTGAACACCTGCTTTTGTAATCAGCCTGTAGAATCAGAGAGATTACATGATTACTACCAAACATTGTGCAGATACATTCTGTGAGAATTCATTGCTATTTCACAATTTTAATCAAGGTGGAGAAAAAAACCCACTGAAGAAATGAAAATACGGTTCCATTTCAGCAGCTATTAAGAGGATGGAAGAGAAGCATGAATTTTGCCTGAAGCCTCTTTCTGAAATAGATTTAAAACTTTCTGAAACTAGATTTAAAACCAAAATTCCAGAGAAAAATTCATCATTTGATAAGCTCCGTGTAGGGTTTGACATCACCTTGCAGTCCACTGAGAACATTCTTAACTTTAACACCAGGTTATAGTAGCAAGGGAAAAAGTAATTGGCAGTGGGCAAGTTATCCCCTCATATTATATATGATACATATATGTGTATACATATATCTACAATATATACATGAATTTATACAATATTCATATTGTACCACATTATATATGGTAAAATTATATATTATACCATATATAATATGGCACAATATGAAGGACTAGTGTGCATGATGAAAATTAAGACACCAACCTCTTCCCAGTGAGATCTGCTATGAGGTTCTACCATAGAATAGAAACCTTTACTACAAAAAGTCATGTAAAGCATAACTTTGGCACACCCTGCACCAAGTCACTGGGCATTTGTACAATTTTTGTTCCTCTTTTTAATTTCTAATTATGTTGTAAAATAGTGGTCTGCAAAGGCCACACTCAGTAAAGTATCTGACACCAAACAAGCTGAAAAATAGCATAAATTCAGAAATCTTGCAGACAGTGAACTTCACACTGGATTTGTACAATAACTAATTCAGAAGAAAGCAATTGGACTGCCTAGCATGCAAATGCTTCATATTCATAAACAGACTGAAAAATCACTGGGAAAAAAAAATCTGCAGTCTATTATCCTGATACACAGCAGCAATAATACACAGAAGCAACTAAGATACCTGATTGTAAGGACTCAATCATAACACCATTATGAATATTTTTCAATATAAGGAACTTAAACATTGAATTCAGTATCCAATATATTAAAAAAGAATATTTGCATCTTGAACCTATTGTATGATTCAAATCCCAAAAATTGCAATTTTTCTTAGCACTGTGAAAATATCTCCATGTGATAGTTGAGCCAAATTATTTTGCTTGGAAAATTAAGCAAATACAAGTCTTGAAGATTGCTGATGTATAGCATAGGGAAGTTTTTCAGTAAAAATGACTATTTGAAAATAATGGTTATCTTCAGACTTTTTAAAAAAATCCTCTAGTTATAAAGAAAACCCAAGAGTATTCTAGCCTTTTTTTCAGTTTGATTATGGACTATGTCATGGAAATGTTATTTTTCGGCAGTTTTTCATGTAAAAACACCTCCAAAGTCCAAAACTAAGCAAATGACAGTTCTCCAAAGGACAGATAAGCTTCCAGCAATTTAATTCAGCCCAGAAAGTCTCAAGTGCTCATGCCTCCAGTGCTGCCTGCACTATCTACAATTTATCATCTCTCTCAGCTACCTGGGGACTGAAGAGTTTTTGTAATCATAAACTTGCTAACTCTATTATACTAATGGACATACTGTCAAGCAGGCTCTTGAAACATTAAGATGAATGACCATTTTGTCAGTGACAGAGTAACCATAATTAATGACTTAATTTTTAAAAAGTTCCATGCATAATTACACATGCAGGTAGATGCAGATATGGGACTGCATCTCAGGTACGTGTTTACTGAAGCAGCACTGAAGTTTTACCATCACTATGGACACAGGTTAGAGTTTTGTGCTTATAGAGATCTATACACTTTCATACATACATGTTCCAAACATATGAATAAAGCCACTCAAGACTGTTGCTAGAAACAAAGTATAGACTTCTGGTTTTGTGTTTTGAAGAATAGCTAAGAAATCAAGTGAGATTAGAATAGAAAATTTCAATGCACATTTGATAGGATACTGATCTGATGTTTATAAAAATATATTTCATGTAATATATTTCAGAAAAATAGATGCACAAATATCAAGAAGAAGTACAGATGCAACATATTTTCCTTAGTATTTACAACAGAACATTTTGATTTCCTCTACCAAAAGCACTTCTGTGTTGACTACCAGCCCATGTAATCTGGTATGATGAAACCACATATCATGTCTAGCTGGAAAGGAACACACAATGTGTCCCCATTTAATCAGGTTGACTAAGCACAGTTCTATTTGTTTGTTCAGCCATACACATACCTGATCAGATTTGTGTGTGGCTGTACTTGCAGTGAGCTCTTAGCATCACTTTACATCTTTTTTACATCACTGAAAGAAACTAAATCTTTATGTGCTACCTCAGTATTTATTCCCTCCACATTTCTATGATTTCCTACCATCTTTAGCAGAGCTTGCTGGAACTCAAAACCAGAAAGAAATCATGAAAACATTAATTTTTCTTGTTGCCAGATCTTCTGTCTGATCTAGTGCTAGAGAATCCCTTCTCTACATTCACTCACAGTGAGAGACTTCTTGCTGTATGAGCAGCACCAATGAATCCAGCAGATTTACTCCTGCAGCTAGATGCTAATGTACATGACAAGTAACTGAAATTTGGCTCCAACATACTGTTTGTTTACAATAAAACCTCACTTGTTTTCACAGATGTGTTTATTCAGCTCCTAATATTCCAGCACTTCTGTCCCAGAGATACAGACCAGAAATGCTGGAGCTGTAATTGCCAAAACTTACACTGAAGTTGTTTGTTCAGTCTTGGCTCAGCATCTCAGGTATTCATCACAATTTAGTCTTTAAGCATGTGTTCCCTTCCTTCTTGCATATAGTCACAAATACCAAAAGACTAACCTTCAAACACCATCTACTACCTAATATTAAAATAATCAAGTAGCAGAAATGGAAAACAAAAATTTAGTCTAAATTTTGCCTAAGCCAGCCAGAAGTATAAGTAATTGAAAAGTCCCACATTAGGAAATACTAGGGAACTTTAATGGCAACCACAAATACTTGGCTCATCCCTTTGACAACACATGCAGCATGATCTTATAGTTTTGCTATCTGTGCATTTTATTTTCTATTGCCATGGTATCTGCTGGCAATAATGTATTGCTATTAATGTGTTATGAAAGATGTCTGGTATGATTTGCTTCAAACCTCTTCTATCTTGTCTGTAACTCATATTAGCAGGAGGTTTATTAAGGATCTGTTGCTCAGTGTTTTATAGTAAACAATTTTTAGCTCCATCAGCATGCAGAGAATCCAGGGAGAGGATTCTTACTTTGTACCACCAAAATCCTTACCAACTTCTTCACTTTCACTTAACAGAAGAGTAAATTTTTGGCTGCTCTTCTCAGCTTTACAGATTATGACATATTTCCCTTTTTACATCAACTGGCTTTATTTCAGCCTTATTTCATGTCTTCCCCATCAGCCTTTTTTACAAACATGTTAGGGTCAGATTACATTGTCAATAAAAAGAACTGGAGTTTAATTTATTATCACGTTTAAAAAGTTCTTTATTGCTATCAATTGCCATCAATATGATGTCATCTTGAGGGTTTTTTGATTGCTTAGTATATGACCTGTTGGACACTCTGTACATAACAAGCTTCACATTTGGTGAAGTTGAATTTGGAGAAGACCTGTTTCTTCTTTTGCTCCGGTTTGAGTGCTCTTGCCCAAAGCTGTGTCCAAAGGGAGGAGGAGCTTTCTGCCCTCTGCTTATATTCGTTCTTTATCATATCCTTGATGCAGAGCTGGAGACTTAGGCAGGAAACACTGTGATACTTCCTGGGCATTTTTTACTTCAATGGATTTCAGCTCTTCTTGTGTTTTAAGTCACCAGAAGCCTTTAAGATACAAGCCTCAAGTAATCCAGTTAAATATTGGGAAAGTGCTACATAAGCATTAAATGCAATTGCTCGTATCTTCCAGGGGCTCCAAACAGCTCAGATCATTCCTAACTATAATACAGCTTGGCTGCCACACAGGGCTGTATTATTCATCTCTGGAGGGAGATGTGTCCAGTCGACTTTATCCACTGCCAAATATGTTTATTTATTACAGCACTTCAGTACATTCCCTAAGCTCTTCTGTTCAATAGCTGGTGGAAGAGGCAGGATTAAAAGAATGCTTCTCAGCATCTTCGGCTATCTTTAAATTTTTCTTCAAAGACATGTAGACAGAAGCTACCCCATGGCTTTTAGAAGCAGAGATGATGAGTGATCCTCTTTGGCTGTAAAGTATACCTTGCAGCTGTCCCTGATTTTTACTTCTAAAGTTCACTACCCTCCTTGATCTCAATTGTAACTTCCCTGAAAAACTGAGGCAAGGAAATGTCAGGTAATAAAACAAGGCAACAACCTTTCAGAAACAAAATTCTCTTTTTTAAAAAAAATCCACAACAAAAAGGAAGGACTTCATGGCTGAGTGCAAAATTTAACAGTATGTCTGCTTCCAGGCAAAACCATATTAATAATTTGTTTAAACATGGAATTTTTCTGATGCTACAGATTCTTAAGGTACTCTCTACATGGCAGGTCAGAGAAAGCAAGAAGCCAAATGACTTTAAAGGTGAAACTAAGTGAAAATTAATGCGACGCTTTTTTCCTCTTTTAACATACCTTTAGGGACTGTTCTATCAGCCAAGAATACTAACAGGTTTTGCTATTCTAAACACAAAATCACCATGTGAAAGCACAAGTTTCCTCTGAATATTCTCTAAGCTCAGCCCTCTCCCATCTTCATCATCCTTCCTTCTTAGCTTCCTCCCCTAAAGGGAATTCTACAGATTCAAAGGTGGCATATTATGACAGGGAACTCAAATGCAATGGGGTTGCATTTATTCGACTTAGGAAATCAACCATATTTTCAAAAAACTTACCCAAAAGTATTTCATTCCATGATGTGACCTTACTTGTACAGCTGGTCTTTTGACAAATAATCAAATTTTTGCAAGTCTAGGATAGCTTAGGTAAGACAAAATCCACATGCTAGCATCATTAACCTAGATGAAGGTAAAAAAAGCACCAAAATGGAAGCATTCACCTGGAATCCCTAATATTTAGCATAATCCAACAATATCTTACCTATACATTTTTTCAAAGAGAGTTACTTCTTTTCCAAAGATGCAGTTAATTCTTATTAAGGAACATAGGGTCATACTCACATGGTACAAGGAGTGTGAAACAATTGTCTACTTAGAGGAAACTGCCCATTAAAATTTTTGGAAGGCTTATTTTAAACAAGATGGATTTATTGGATGAGGAAGATTAAAGAGGCTATTGCTTTTCAATTACCACTAGACACAGCAGCATATTTGTGCTTCATGACACAGTCATCGTTGTGTAGATATGTAACTTGCCTCAACCTTTCACCCTCCCTTCTGTCCATCTATACTTGGAACAGCTGCATCTAAATTCAACACATTCACTGGGTAGGGATTACCTCACATTTTCTATGCACTGCACAAACATTAACTCATTAACCTTCATAATAACCATGGGAGATTCATCTGAAACCTATTCAAATCCCAGTGGAGAATATGGGAAGATTCAGCTTTGAATCAGGCTTGCATATAAGTAAAGCAAAACATAAGATTCTGTTTAACTTAAGACTACATAACAACCCAAACTTCAGTCAAGGTCAGTTTCATCCTCTCGATTGTTTACGGATGTTCCAACTCCTCTGGCTCTTTAAAACATTCCTGTTACTTCTGGTTCTGCTTACAACAGCCAGTGTTACAGCAAATCTCACGGAGAGGACAAAATGTTCAAGGCTCCTTAAGGTTTCATCCAACCATTTTTAATATTTTTAAAACAATACTTATGCTCTGAGAAAGGAAGATTTAATCAAAATCATTACTGAATGGACCAGGGTGCTTGGTTTGATTGCAGCATGCTTTAGCCTATCCATTTCTAAAGTTGATTATTGTCACAGATTACAATAAACACCAGATATAATATTTTTCTAAGGTATCTAAGCAGACCTTTTTCATTGATACATATTCTTATAAGTAATTTAGTCACCTTAAAAATTATCCTAGCTATGGTTAATTAAGATGAGCAATAGAAAAATCAAACAGTGTGATTCAGTACTATTTCTACTGTGATTACTTAATGAAGCTTTAAAAACTCAAAATGAACCTAATATTTAAATTATTAGGACTTAATATAAAGGCTTTTTTCTTTAAAGATATGATAAGTTAATTACTTATAAAAGGAATAATATAGCTGGAAATGTTCAAGGCAAGTTTGAACAGGTCTTTCTGCCACATGGTCTACTGGAAGGTTTCCCTGCCTATGGTAGAGGGGTTGAAATTAGATGATCTGAAAGGCCCTTTCTAACTTCTAACTCAAACTATTCCAGTGGCAGAATTCTTTAACATAAAAATACTCTAAAAACTCTGTTAAACCACAGCCTGTTCTGAAAGGGCACAAAGACATAACATTGATTATGCTTGCTAAGGCATATCACTTTGTGCCAAATATAGTTAAATTTTTCAGGTTCAGTTTGAAAATTCAGTATTTATTTCCTAAACAACTGCCAGAAATTTAAAAAATCATGAAGGACTCAACCCATCCTGAAATGGAGTATTGTGACTCTTTCCTTTAAATATTAGTACATAGAAAAAGGAAAACTTCAATTAGAATGTGCATTAGAATAAATAGTATTGTCCTTCTGTACCTCCTCAAAGGTTTTTTTTTTTTTTAATTCATGAACCATAACAACAAGGCTGAGAGAATCTGAGCCCAGGTTCAAAAAGAAAAGGTTCTCTTGAAAACTCTTCCAGCCACCTGGTAGCTGAAATGCTTTAAAATGTTCTAGCAGAACTTACAATCAAACAGAGTCCTCCAGCAAACATAAGCCATGTTATCTAGGGTTTCCCTGCCAAAAATTCAATTATGTAAAACAAACTTTCAACTAGAGGCCAGGTTTGAAAAAGAAACAAATATTTGGAGGAACATAAAACACCTTTGCAAGAAGAGCAAAAGAAAAGCTTGTCTGTTTCTGCACATTCTTCCTACTACTCTCTTTTATTGCAACCATTCTTCATTCCTTTCTCGTTCAGTGATGACTGTTTTGGGAAATTTTGAAATTTCTTCAGTACACAGTTGTACAACAGGTAAGGGGCTTAGGCAGGAGAACACTGCTGTAAAAATCCTCCTGTTGGAAGATCTGTATTTCTGACTCATTGGAAAGAATGTGCTCATTAGAAGGAGCACAAAAAGCTGACCATAAAGTATAATAGGATTTATTGAAAAACTCATAGACATCATTTGCAAGCCAAACACTGTATCACAAATATCAATAAAGGCAACTTTTAACCCTGAGCAGCTGGTAAAATTGATTTGATTAGTACTTGAATAAATAGATTGATGTTCCCCTGCAAATCCTGGTTTAAGATTTTATTCTCACATATTGCCATGAAGAAAATTATTAATTTGTGTATAACAGATCTTTGGCAGATCGGATGACCTTGACTCACAGTGTAAGATGCTGTCCTGGCACAAACACGGGATTGCAATTTTAGACAACAGTTTTGACTTTAAGCTACAGAATTATGGAACCTCCAAGGGGTAGGAGGTTTTACTTGATTTAATTTACTTTATTTTGACTTTTCTCATGCATCCAAGCTTCTCAAGGAGTGAACTAGATGGTTGCTGTATTATCTGACAACTGCAGCCACATGGTATTGAGAAGAATTTCAGCTGGATAATATTTTTATGATAAAATTTCACTATACAAAGTTCTTAGGACTTTTCATCTACTAGAATCCAAAACACCATGCACGCTTTATATTCTCTTTCAGATCTTCTCTATTAATATGGTACACACTTGAGAGGCTTATCTTTTACAGAGAAGCACATTATGCAGCTTCAAGAAATTTGCTAATACTTTTAAGTCACATTGGTCAAACTATCATGAGACACAAAAGCGTCAGAATAATAATACAGAATCCCAAAGTAACAGGCTAAATGGAAAGCATTTATGTTAAGCTACCATTTACATAATATATTTTTTCTTTATCACTAGTGTAGTTGATACAAAATAGGATACTATAAAAATGGCAAACCCCCCAACCCTTCAGGGTTGGTAATTTTCATCTTAGCCTGGGCTTGATTTGTGCTTAAGCTAAAAAGAAGAAATCAGTTCTGGATTCCATTTTCACTTTCCTGTTCAATGACACACATGACATTGAGGTTTTTTCCTCATCTGGTTTTAGCTGGAAAAAGAAGATCACAAAGCAATACAAATTATACCAGATGAGCCCAAGGCACACTACATGTGCTTCGCATTTCAAAGGTTAAATAATTTAGATCATACAATTAATGAAAAAATAAAATTTTGCAAACTGGTTAGGTTGGCTTAAGTTGTCTTAAGTCTGAAAACAGACAAGACAACAGACAGGAGAACAAATGAATACGAGTTACCAAGGCTACAGTCCTCAGGAGAGTTAAGGAGAAGATGGAATACTGCTGCTTTCAAACAGGAGTAATTGTTTTATATTAGTGAGACTATAAAAGTTACTCATTAAAAAGCAAAATGCACTATACCCAAAATGAATATTACAGGAAGGGATAAAAGCTAATGTTTAATTTTTATACCAACTTCTAGTGCCTGACTTTGATTTATCATTAGTGTTTACTTCATTATTTCTTCAAATATCAGTGACAATACTGAAGTGAATATTGGAAGAAATGCTGAAGCAGGATTACACTGGGGTCACATAATATGTTTAATGTGTAAATAGTTTTCTTACTTAAAAGTGAGTCTCACTATGGCTGAAACAAAACCACTTACAAAAAATCTGTCTGGAAACTGGTCACTACTAGGTGGATTCAAAGCAGGAAAGCAGGCCTAGTGCAATGAGGAATTACAGAAATATGATGGAGAAGGAAACAGTCTCACAACTAAAAATGGCCATGTTGTTCACAGAGATTAGCCCCAAACAGATTGCATGGAGTCCTTTACTGCATACAAATAAACAGAAATCTGGCTGAATGTTTATGCTTTCACTTCTTTGGCAAGAAAATACAACAGCTATATGAACCTTGCAGTAAATACTGCCCCATTTCCTGAAGCAGCTGCCTCTGGCCACCAAGCAGATCTTATTAAACCCCTTCTCCCCTCTCTTCCCAGCAAGGCTGCAGTTTCAGCAGCACAAACTGCACCCCAGTGAGTGCCCATCCTGCTCCAGGAGCTGGCACTATCTGGGGCTGAGTCTCTGCCAGGGAATCTCAATGAAGCCTCTTCACTTTCCTGTCTATTACACTTTTCTGTAAAGATGATGATGATGGTGACAATACCTTTCTAATCACAAAAATAAAGGGGAATTATAAGGGTTATTAATGATTTATACAACATGCTGATCTAATGGAGAGAAATATTTAAGGGTAAAGTGTATTTCAGTTATGTCAGCTATAAAAAATAGATCACAAAAGCATATTAGAGCTTGCAGCAGTCATTTTTGCTAATTATTGGTGGAGAGAGAATGAGGAAACTGGCCTTCCAATATCCATCACTAATGAGACTCAATTTAGGCCTTTTACATAATCTACTTATGAGAGCAAAGAAAATCCCCACCCTATCTGATAGATATATACTGGGATAAATTTCCCAGAGAGATTTGCTTCAATGAGGAAAGCAAGCAGAATGTTAAGACTTTGATGTGAAGATGGAGGCTTAAGACGAAAATCACTCTACAAATTAAAAACCAAGCCTTCTAAAATAAAGCTGGAAAAATTTCTAAAATCAATACAGAATGAATGATTGATAATGGTGTCTCAGACCAGAACCTAGCCAATGCTTTTCCTGAGCACAATTGTTATAAGCTTTTGAAACTGCTTATAAGCTCTAAATTAACTTAATTTGAAGTAATGTGCTAGTTTGACCTTTTTTTTCCAAAAAAAAATTACACACATAAAGATGTACCTGTGGACAACTGTGGTTAAGTGAATCAGTCCCTTATGTGCAAGAATTAGAAGAAATTTAAGAGTGTTATAATATTTTCTTGCACCATAAATATCTTTGCTAATCAGATAGTACTTCACCATGTTTTACAAAACCAAACCCACCAGTTCCATCAAGCTCATAATGAAGTCACTGCTCTTTCTTGGCTATCTAAAAAAATAAGTTTCTACAATTTTCAGCAAATCAAATGAACCTGAAACACATTATTTAATTAACTCTACACATTGTAAGGTCCAAACAGAGGATGATACATTAGAAACATGTTATGATTTAGAAAATCTTTGTTCATGAAGTGACCTGAATGAAGTCAACTTCAGTGATTTTTCTTTAAAATCCCTTGAAATATGTATTTCATGCAAACTCAGGTAAATTGAGCAGTTTTCAGTTCTACTATATGGATCTATGGGGTTTTTTTTCCCTACTGGAACACCACATGAAAGTTGTTTGTTGTTACACTTCAGAACCAAAAACTAAGAGGAATTAATGTAAGTGATGTAGAACTAAAGTCACTGAGCTAGCTCAGCTCAGCTATAGCTGCTAAGCAATTGTTATGTTATCTTACTTGTAAAGTGTTATCTGTACACATACACATCTTTTTTCCATACCACCCCTGCATGTCCTTGCATATCATCCTGTACCCTTTGTTACTGACCAACACCTCCACAGGAAAGCAAAAAGACCATAGTAAATTTTTATTCATTGCAGTTGAAGTTTTAGCTGATTAAGGCAAAGGATGACATGATTTGACCTCCCATTAAGAAATGTGAGCAAGTGTTGCTTTTCCAGACAAATTATCAATAACATTTTAATTAAGGTTTGATTGAGCCAAAGCAATTATCACATGGCAGCAGGTAGTGAGCAGTGAAGACCTGGGGGTATCATTCTTTCCCTGCAAGGGCTGGAAGAAGACAGGGTAATTACTATTGGAGAGGCTAATCTTCCAGTCTTCTAACCTCAGGCATGCTCAGAGAGACAAATCCCACTCAGCATTCCTTGTCGACAAATTGGTCATTTACATAAACATGTTTTCTCGCCAACATACGCTATTGTAGTAGATTTCCCAAAGATGGCAGCAGGCCAGACACTTACTTAGCAGCCAATGCTCGTGTCTTTTGCATAAACATATGTGCTTTTCTAGCCTTTACATATAAGTCTGGAGACTAAACCTCACCAAGGGCAAGTGGAGCTTTGGGTCAAAACCTGCTGACGAGGGTCCCTGCCTTTGAAGTCGCTCCCTATTACCATAACAGCGTACAGCTATAGTGCTTTTTTCACCCCTGGACATTTCCTGTCCCCCCAAGGAAACTTTGAAGGCTTTTGGAAATAAAATTACTGTTAGACAGACCATACACAATTTTTTTACATACTGGTTTAGCTGTCCAAAAGCATTACTTCAACACTGCATCTACATTATCCACACAAAGCAGTAACCCGTGGCGTGCCCTGCCCAGGTTGCTTCAACACAGCGTTTACATTTGTTCTCCAGACACCAAACCCAAGCTGGGGAAGGGTATTATTTCATTCACACGTTTTATTCACATGCAGATGTCTTATTTATTACTGTTCACCCCTTTTCCTCTCAAAGATCAGACTCCGTTCACAAGGGATGGGAGCACCCTGCCAAGATGCTTATCTGCAATGAGACTAATGTAGATTAGTGCATTAACAATTACTGATAACAGCCACTGCCCACCCAGTTCCTGGATATTTCTGTGGTCTTCGACTTGGGTCTTTTCTGCCTGAATTTGTTCTGTGCTTTGCAAGGAAACATGGTATTGGGAAAATAAAACAAAATTAGGAAAAAATTCCTGTATCTAGCTGTTTTAGCTATATGACTTTTCCTCCTCCTTTTCTTATTTTTTTTTTTAAACTAAGCAAACTCAAATGTTGCAATATAAACTAAGTGGATATACAAAAATACTGATAGAATGTAGACAGATTTTTTAGAAAGTGACCTCTCATGTCCTTCAAACATTTTGCAGGCTATCCCTGCTGATGAACAGCTATCACATCTCACAAGGCTCCATCACACAAGAAATAGGATATCTAATTATTCTGCATCCATCACTGGAATGATCTAAGCTTGGACTAAGAAATAACCACCATGACATCTCATTTAATAGTAGATATATTTAAAAGATGATCTTTATAAAACCGATTTCCTTGTAAAAAAAAACAAAACAAAACAAAATGCAAAAACCAAAAAAGAAAATAAAACATTTCTGTACATCCAATTTAATATTCTGCATCTTCTCAATTATTTCACAAGGAAATTTGCAAAGGAATTTGCGAATTGTGATTAAATTCTTCCAAAGGTTAAAATTCCAATCCTCATATGTGGTCTTTTCTGCTTTGCTAAGTACATTTCTCTAAATATTCCTGACTCTCACTGCAGGTCAGGGGAAATATTGTTAGTATTTATCACTTGCACAGTGTCAGAAAGAAACAGTAATGCACTTCCTACAGACAGATGGATGCTATTCTGAAGGGCATAAAATCAAAGTAGGTAAAGAAATAAAAAGAGAATGGATAAAAGCATTCCTAAGCACAGTACACATTTTGTTGTCTCAACTATATTTGTTTTTCCTTCCACATTTCTTTGCAAACAAAGTCATAGCCTGATAAAAGGTGGGCAGCAATGTGTACAAACCCTGCAATATTCACTCCTCTCTGGTATCATCCATGCTGAGACTAAATGGTGGAACAGTATCCCAGTGAATATCTGAATACATTTCCAGGCTGCCTCCTGCCTCAAAACTCCTTCTCTTTTATTTCTTACATGACTAAGGATTTTACCTACACTTTAGACTATAAAGCAAAAAAAATCACCGAATTAGTTTTTGCTTCCAAAAAAGAATTATAGAAATTCATCATGGTGAGCAGTGTAACAAGATTTGAATACAGGTAGTCCTGCAAGGAGCAAGGACTAGGACTCAACATCCTTATGGGTCCATTTCAACTTGGGACATACTCTGAGACTCAAAAAGTGAAAATGGAAAAAGTAACTATATGAAAAATGCATTTATTAAACTTCACCTGACAGTTCAATCCCTTTTGTCCTTGAAAAGTTTAGTCATAGCTTAAAGATGACAGCTGTAGATTTCCCTCCAAGGGGTTTCAGAGCTTTTCTCTCAATGTATTCATCATCATTCGCAGGGCTGATACAAAGATTACACATTCTCATATTTGTTGTAAGATACCAATAACATGGATTCTAGTAAGTCTGAGGATTTTGTCTGGAACTTTTCACTCAGTGTCCCAGTTCCTTACAGTGTCCCTGATGTTCCTTACAGTCTCCTCCCAGCCAGGGAGGAAGGGATAACACATCGGCTGTTCATAAACCTTGGGCTGTTACCTCCCTGTTTATCTATTTTCGAGAATAGTTCTGAATTTTGATGTTACATTACTGCACTAATGAATTCAGAGGAAACCTTCGCAATAGATACCAAGTGAGAATTGAAAAACTTTTGCTGCCAGGTTCCCAAGCTGGCCAAGGAAAATACCCTGGGAGGTTCTCCAAGGGCACCACTGCCCCCAGGCCTGCAGAACCACAGGTCAGTGGGGCAGCATCCTGCACTGTGGCCTTAGTGCAAACCTGATTGAAATACCTGATAAAATCTCCTTTGGCCTGAATGTTGCAAACAGTGCTGCTTCATGGGCTGCCTAATTCAAAACCATAGGGAAATGTATTCTCTCCCAAACCAAGCATCATCTCCTCTTTGACAAGCACAAGTAGATGGCATTAGTTACCACACAGCTCCTGGAGCTCTTCATGTACCAGCATGGCTGGAATTAACCTTCCCACAAACACATTGCTGCTGCCATGGGAATCCACCCTGGACATGAAGACAGTTCCATTCTGTGCTGCATATGCCAAGGAAAAGTTACAAATTGTGTTTCTGACAACTGCACCGTCACAGAGGGTGTCAGAGCAGTTGTGAGCATCAGCACCTTGGCAAGAGATGGGACAAGAGCTCCAGAGGAAAATCATGACTGATCTCGTGAAATTAAGGCCACAAGGGGTGCCAGGGAGCCCAGAAAGCCATGTCACACCAGTTCAAACATCCTTTCCTCCCACTTCTCCAGAGCAAGCAATCACTGCAGAAAATAAAAATCTCAAAGCAAGAGGAAAGAGTGCAGGAGAGCACTCTCCTGCATTTCCATATATAAATGATATAATTCTAAACAACAAATTAAAAACAAACAAAAGAATTAGCACTTTAACCTAATCTACAATAGGCACAGAAACTCAATAACACTATTTATTTTTAAAATTTATGCAGCAGACTTATCTGAGAAAACAAGAAACATAAAATCTAAACAGAATAGCACCTTACTAGATAATATTTAGTTTGCACACCACAATTTGCATTATAATAATCCCCTACTTTCTTCTCAGAAAGGATTTCTAAAGACCAACATAATGAGATTTACAATTTATTGTATTTGTAATTGTACATTGCCGTCTGAATCTCCAGCATTATTTAAATTTGTCAAATAATTTTTATTAGTAGCCTAGGAAGCCTTTAATTCAATATTAATTTACATTTGTCAAATAAAGAAGTAAAATATATTTTGAGTTGCATTATCCTTTCTTTCTTAAAAAATTGAGTTTTTATATTCACTAATTTTCAGAATTCAGTGCCCATTACATCTTTAGATCATTAACTCCTTTGGATCCTAATACACTATTAATGAAATAAGAAGAAAAAACCCAATCCATTTGTTGATGCGAGAAGGACTTTCTAACATAAAACATTCTATTGCAATGTAAAAGTACTAATGATGTGTTCCTCAAGTTTCCACTGACATATTTCACCTGTCCATATTTAGGGAGGCAAAAAAGCACCCAGGCATCCAAAACTCAAAACAGGCAAAATTTAAGCAAAGTCCAAACACGAGAGCTACAAAATAATTTACACTGTAACACCTCCCATATCTAATAGTCCCTGAGAATTTCTGTTTTCTCCTGGGGAAAAAAATAATCCTGGGATGTTTTGAGTTTGGTGTTGTACCCTTGCTGACTTTGCTCAGCTCTGTCTGTAAATGCACACCAGCTCCAGCTAAGACTCACAAAGTCAGGCATCTATGGGTCTAAAATTTGTATCTGTTAATCTAGGAGATGTACTTAGCCCACGCCAAGCATGGACAGGATGAGCTCAAAAAGGCAGAAAACTAAGAGCAGAAGACAGCAGCATTGCTCAAATTTTGCTAACAGCACGTGATGGCTGAGCACTCTGCCTGGAAAGTGCAAGACTACTACATCTTCACCTGAAAACTACTTATTTATTGTTGTAGAAGAATAGGAATATAAAAATCATAAAGCAGAGTCTGACAGAGGTTGCAGTGTGATTTCTGAGCTGTGCTCTCTCCTGCCAGACAAATGCCTATCCCAGGAACACTCCAGTCAGACCACAGACACATTTTTGCAGGCTTTGTTCAATTTTCCTGACAAATGGCTCACAGGCAATTCCAGGCTTCAATAGCATCAAGCACAATTCACTTTTGTAATGGCAACACCAATAGTTGGGAACTGCAGAAGGGGCAGCAGCAGGTTACCAAGGGCAGCAGCAGCTGGAGGGGACTGTGTGTGAAAGGCTAACAGCAGGATGGAGGTACTGGGATCTGCCTGACTTGGGGGAGCTGGCTCTGAGGAACCAGGGAGCACAGCTATTTGAGCTGCAGATGGTTAAAAATCTCTTTCTCTTCCCCCAAATCGTGTTCCTTCAGGGATCTCACTCTCTGCCCTGACTTCCCCGTGACACTGCTGGCAGTCTGCAGCTGCTGCTACACCTTTGCATTACCTCCAGCAGCCCCAGGCAACTGGCTCCTGCTTTCAGCTGGCCAGACAGCCCAGCACAGTCCACATCTGGCACACCTGACAGTCCTCATCTGTTTTATAAAGAGAAGGTGAGACTGTGGGCTCCATTCCTGGACCTGCATATTCAAAGAACAACTGCAATGATGTTCAGCAGTATTGCAAATCTGGGAGAGCCCAGGTCACCTTCAGACCTGCTGGTTGATACAAAAGGCTTTGAGGGAATGAAGGTGAGGATGCCTCACTGCCCTTTTAGGGCATTCAGAACTTGTTTAAGTTAAAATGAGCATTGGTTTTCTGCTCTTTTTTGTGTTTCTTCTGCTACAGACCTGCTCTCATTTTCACTGGGCTGGTCCACAATTTACAGCACTCAATAGGAAGAACTGTAATGACAACAGTTTCTTTGAGCAGGCTGTTTGATATTGACCTCAACAATGGGGGATCAGGCCTCTCTCAAATGAACACATACATTAATCTTTGCCATTCTCAGTACAGAAAAAAACAGCTACAACAAAGAGTTGAGTCTCTGTGACAAAAATTAAACTGGAAGAAAATATATGCTATTTGCTGTTTAAAATGCATGAAACACCCAAAACCATGATGGGTCCCATCACCTTGATTAGCAAAAGATGTCCTTTACTTTTAATTATTTTCATGCTTCTGAAGGCTTGAGTACAAAGCCTGTCACAGCTGAGTTTTTCACAGTTGGAAATATTTGTATACGTGCACTGTGTTTATGTATTAAGCACTGTTAATGTCCTCTACCACTAAGTAACTTCTACAGTTTAAAATCAAAACATCATCATCAATTTTTGCTTTCCTCAAGGCACTGCTGTAATGGTAATCCAAGAGGGGAGGCAGAGCCTGTATTTCAGAGATCCTCCACTATGGAACTGCTTGAAAGGCACTTAGCTATGTCTTACAACTGCTTTTATCACTTTGAGTGCTGAGCAATCTTTTCCCGATTACTCCTGAAATAAAAGTGCTGGAAAGCCCCTGGACCTCTGTTAAATGTTAAAAGTTACCATTTGGCCACTGTAACTTTCCAAACTGCAGCAGTTTTTTCTTATGGAATTTCTATGTGCTCTTGCCACCATGCAATCAGATACTTAAAGCAGACACTAGAAAGCCTAAGGAAAATTAGACACTGGACAATGAACTTTTCTGGGTTACCTTAGTCAACTTTTCCTTGTGATTCTTCCAACTAATCTGGGGAAGAAAAAAATCCCCAAAAAACCAACAAAACTGTCAAACATTTCCCCCCCCTCAAAACTCCCAGACACAAATAAAAAAAAAATACAACAACAAACACCAACAAAAATAAACAAAATCCAAAAAGCCCGCACACAACTGTATAAAACTATCTCAGATCTTGAAGAAAACTGGAGGTGATGTCATCTGAGCTCATCTTGCAACACCATCCTCCTACAGGGCTGAGCACATTCCTGAAATTTGGATTTTATAAATTATGCATACTGCACCCCACTAGAAGACACAAATGCAATCCCTAGAAGTCAGAAGTCCCAACTAGCTAAATCACTATATTTCTTTAAACTTACATTCTGAACTTAGAAATTTCAATTAGTGCAAACTGTGGCGTAGAAATAAGTTGAGTACAGGAAAATATCCTAGTTTTCAGCTTTAACTGGACTGAATTCATGAGCTTGCCAGTGAAACATCACTAGCAATGGATGTTTGCTTATCAAAAAGAAATCAATCTAATTAAGAATTTACTGACCTAACACTGCAGTGTTTTTTTCAAGCCATGTGTGTAGTGTCTCTTTAAAAGGTGCAGACTTGAAAATGTGTCCTACTTCTGGAAATATTTTTGCTGCTGTTTTTTTTTCCTGTGTGTTCCCCACTTCTTCATCACTTGGGTTTTAAAAATTTATTGCTTATTTTCTATTCCTGCAAATGCCATTTTCTATCACTCCCTGCTGTCTTCCTCTGCACTTGTCTGGAGCTCAGAATTGAAATGGATTATCTGAACTCAGCACTGTCTCCAGCAGAGCCACCATGATGACAAAATTCAAGGAAATAAAAACATCTCAGTCACTGATTAGTCAGAGAAAAGGGCCAGACAAGACAGGTGGGGAGGAAAGGGAGATGAGCCCATGATTATTTAAACCTCCCAAGTGAGTTCACGATGAATAAAACCCTGAGCCCAGCTGAAAATAGGAACTCAGGAATCAGGAATTATATACCTCAGCAAACATATTGACAGTGTTTCCCATAGAAATATCTTTGCCTTGAAGCACAACAGAGTTGCAAAGGGACTGTTTCTGAGTTGTATTTTAGAATATCTCACTGAAAAATACACAGCAACACACCTTTACAATTCACCTGTTTGTCTTAATTTACTAAAATAATCCACAACATGAAGGCACTTTGGGTTTTACTCTTGTGTAAAAATGATGGAGACTATTTCTAAAACCAACCACAATCAGGTAGCAATAGATTCCTCAGTCATGTCTGCAAAGAAAGCTTTTGGATAAAGCTATAGGCTGCATCCCTTTTCTCTAAAGGAATGTCAATGCTGTGCACTGCAATGTTGAAGGGAAAAAGGAAAAATAAGAAGCTGTCAGGCACTGAGAGGGAGCAGCACTGATTCAGTATCAATTCAAAAAGCAAATTAACAAAACACAAAATGTCCTGGCACAGATGTATAGCTTAGTACTAGACTTTGTCCCAAAATAGACAATTTCCAGACAGAACAGCCTAACAGTTCCAGGAAATCACTTTAATAAGTATCTTCTTGTTTGGTTGTCACTGACTTACTTATTTTCTGTTAAAATTATAGATATGCTGAGTTACAGAAATCTCTATAATAAAATTATATTTCAACATTAAAATAAGTTATTTTAAAGCCTAAACAAAAAGCCTGCAATGAGCAGGAAATATCCCTTACTGAAGAATAGCTGCTATTATTACTGTTTCATCCTACAGCTGATGTCTTATAATCTTTATATGTACTATCCAAAGTACTTCTACAATTTAGATATTATATGCCTCATAGATCACAACATTTTAGTAAAAATTTTCTGATTTAATAATCTAATATTTTTATAATGCTCAGAGCATCTTGCAAACAGCCTGTTTTGCCTACAGACTCCAGACAGGCTCTCTTCAGCTCACTGCTGACAGTCAGATCTGTATTATACAAAGAGATTCAATGAGGCTTCAGGCCTAAGATTTACTAATTTATGGACTTCCCTTAAAAAGCAGCACAACAGCAGTTACAGCTTACTCCAAACTGTTTCAAGTTTGAGGGATCTGGACTGATGGGCCAAAGGCAATTTTAGGGGTTCAACAAGGCCAAGTGGTGGCTCCTGCCCTTGGATCACAACCCCAGGCAGCACCACAGGCTGGGGCAGAGTGGAGGGAAAGGGCACAGCACAAAGGGACCTAGGGGTGCTGAGCATGAGCCAGGTGTGCCCAGGTGGTCCAGAAGGCCAATGGCACCTGGCCTGGATCAGCAATAGTGTGCTGTACCAGGGCAGTGATCATCAGGCTCTTCCCCCAGGTAACCAGGGACAGGACAAGAGGGCATGGCCTCAAAATGCACCAGGGAAGGTGTGGACTGGATATTAGGAGAAGTTCCTTCAATGAAAGGGTTATCAAGCATGGGAACAGGTTGCCCAGGGAAGTGGGGAAATCATGTCCCTGGAAGTGTTTGAATGTGTAGATGTGGTGCTTAGGGACGTGGTTTAGTGGTGAACCTGGCAGTGGGAGGTTTATAACTGGATAAAGGCAGGTTTAGGATGGTTTATGGATTATTTTAGAGGTCTTTTCTTGCCCTAATGATTCTATAATTCCATGATTATAGGTCTCATACTCTTCACTAATCATAAGTCACTCCCTCTACCATAAAATGGTTTGAGTTTGACTTGATAACTTGGTGAATTCCAGTGGTCAAAAGCTGTCTTCCTTCAAAAAAGAGACAGCTCTGTCACACTTCATAAGGGTATTCTTTTTTTTTTTTTTTTAATACATAGCATAAAAATGGTAGGGAAGCCTCCTCCTCTTTTCTTGATATCTTATTGAATGGATGTCACTTAATTTCATTCTTTGGATAGCTTTTTCTCTTAGGCACAAGCATTTTCTTATGAAATTTCCTTTATGTCTGTTATCTCCTGGGATATTCTGCTCTTACCATTCACTTAATATCACTTTTCTTAACCTTTACAAATGAAAAAAGTCCTCCCAATGGTGTGAAAACCATTGGATTGGGATGACAGTAAAGACTGGTGTTCAATGCCATTCACAAATTAACAGGCAGCTAATAAATCACAACAGTATTACAATAGTATGCAGGAGAAATATCCCTGCTTTGGGTGATCAATATGAAGAAACAAAAATGAATAGCAGAAAATGACCAAAACTTGATGGATTGACAGGCCTGTTCTAGAATAAGGAAAGAAAAAGGAAAGTAAAGCCCGAGGAAGAGATCAGGTCCAACACCTAGGGGTGAGAGTGACAGCCATGCTATTACACAATCAAGTCTTAACATTATTGTTGGCTCAGAAAAGATCCAGAAGAAGATACTTGCTAAGAGTGGTAATTCAGACAAATTTTCAGCCATCTATCTAAGCCAGAGTTGGTGAAATCTGAGAGTAAACAAATGAATAGTAAGAGAGAATCCACCATTAGAACCAGAAAAGCAAGACTGAAAACACAACTTTCAGTCAGTTCTAAAGAACTGGAGACAGAGTTTGGGAAAATGTCCAGCAATAGTGGCATAGATGGCTTCAAACAAAGTTCATGTTCCAACTGCTTATTCAGATGCAAAACATAGGACAAGCCAGATGTAACTGCCAAGATATCAAGAAAAGTTTATGATTTTCAAGTTCTCTATTTTTCCACATCTACTGAAGGTTTTCATTCTGCTAACTAAGTTTACTGTCATTTTTTGGTCTAACTTTGCCAATTTAATATTAATAAGAATTTGAGACATCAATTTTAATTTAGTTTTCCCAGAGCTATTTTTATTACTTGGGGAATCACTGATTCACAAATTTCTAATGGAAAGGGTCATCATAACTCCTAGCCTGGAATCAGTAAGGACTATGTGATACCACTTACTATTCACAAGTTCAGCTAGTATTTGTCTACACTATTTTTCACATTATAGAATAAATCAGTAGTTTCAAACCAGGTACCTCAAGAGGTGAAAGTCACAGCCCATTAAAATTTGCATGCAGTATGAATTTTAAATTGCCTGGCCAAGCATTTCTGGAAAATACCTCCTCTTACCATATACATAAATTGTAGTCACACCACAGTCAAATGAAATCTTAGTATTTCTTTGGAAAAACAAATGAGACTGCACTACTTAAAATTCTTTAAAATATATATATATTCAAAACTCCCCCAAATATGCAGCTTTCAATATAAGAATTACATAATTTGCCACAATTTGGATTTCTTTACTATGCTGCAAAATGATCCAGCTCTGCATGAACTCATGAGCTGCAAAGTGAACCACAGGTAACTGAAAACTGTCATCTAAATGACAAATCCATTAGATACTACCAGAGATCACTTGTGTTTTTTACTCATTTGAGAGGGCTACCTCTACAGTAAAAGAAAAAATGCTGGTACCTCTCTGACTGTCTTAATCAAATGAAGTAAACATATGAAAATCTCTCCTGGATGTGAAAGAAAAAAAAGAATTGATTTGGTTTGAGGAGAAGGGCAGATTGGGTACAACCTTTAATTGCTGGCATTAAATGCTGATAAGGTTTTAGAACACTGCTGTTTGGTGAGAAGCCATCCTCAGGATGCATAACTGCATCTGTGAATGAGGGTACATGCATAGAAATCCCAATAACAACTCACAGAATTCACTTGAAAATAAACTGGAGAGTGTTAACCTGGCAGGACTGAATCACTTCATTCTCACCTGCCTTCTGAGCTGGTGCTGGGCATTGCAAGCACACAGGTGGCACATCTCCAGCACCTTTCCTCCTCCCTGCAGCCCCCACAGCCCCAGAGCTGCAGCTGTCACACACCCACCGCTCACTTGCCTAATCAGTTCTTATTTTCCTGATAAATGATTTGGCTGTGCTCAGGTTCTGATTCTTCCTGCTGTTCCCATCTGTCTTCTCTCAGCCCTCTTCCTTATCAAAGGCCCAACAGAAAATCTATCAGCAGCCAAGTGTAAAAATATCCCTCCAGCATAGTGATACATATTCCCATTCTTCTAATCCATCTGTAAAAATGGTCGATGTTCAGTATGATATGGCTTGAACCCAGCTGAAGATATAAGGGTTGATATCAGGATATTAACCTGACATATTAACCTATCATCATGGATCCAGATTCCAAATCAAAAATCAAATCAAATCACATAGCATCCAAATTCTTGCATATCTTTTGCAGATGTGATGTCATGCAAGCTGTGTTATTCTCATGCCCATAAGGAATTGAAACTCCAACACACTCCTTTTAATTGAAGCTGTACTTCTGCCAGTAGGAAAGCTGTTGAGAGGAGAGGAAATAAAATACCTGTCAATATGTCTGAAAGAAGACAACATTAATATAAGCCATAAGCACAAGACTGCACTCTGGTATTTTTAAGTACATGCCACAGAAGGATCATTTAACATACACTGGTCTCAGAGAACTGCCTTTTTAAACTTAACTTTTCATTTTTGAAAAGAAACAAGATGCAGAAGTCACAGCAAATAAATTTTCAGTTGAGGAGATTGATTCTCATCCTTAACACTGCTCATGTAAGGCAAAGCTATGATAAGCAATATCAGATTTTGTCCACTCTGCAGAAAAAGATTTTTAATGATCTTATGACAAATCTAACTAAGATACATTTAGTAATTTTTATATTTAGTTAATTTTTGGGTTTAACTGCCACATATCAAGCACTAAAAGCTGAATTATTCATGTTTATTAAAAAGTATTAAAGAAAATAAGAATATCTACATTGAGGAAAATTTTATAAAATTCTGAGAAGACTATGGATGCATATTTCTAAATACTACTGCCGATTAAAAAATATATATTTTTCTCAAGTAAAAAGCAACAAAATAATCTTTTATCTAAAATTTAATCTATACAATAAAACTTTCAGAAGACCTTCTCTTATTTATCCTGAGAACAGAGACAGCAAGAATGGATACAGATGTCACAATATCCTCTAAAATACTCACATGTAAATGCACATGGATCCAGATGACAAAGCAGCACATGCTATCAAAAACTGCATGTACAAATACAATGGGGATTTGAGTGTCAAATCTCACAGTGGTAGACCTCATCAAAGAAAGAATTAATTTTGTGTCTTCTTTGAATAGTGGACCAGGATTTTCTTCAAAGCTTTCTGTGAAATTGACTTGTAAGAAGTCACCTTTAATCTTTAAAGTCACAAGAAAAAGGTGGAATTCTAGAGATGCTATAGCTACTAGAGTGACCATTTTTATTAACAAAATTGAATATTAACACAACTTGCCCTAAACCTAAGTAATAATGAGGTCTAAGGATTCCAGATTTCTCATTACAAGGAGGATATCTCAAAGCTTTGTGTTGAAACAATGAACTGAATGAGATCTTCTACTGCAACTGCATTTGTTCTCCAGTAGAAAACAAAATCTGATGTCACTGCAATGAGTGATAATGCCTTGTTACCACAGAAGAAAACCTGTGATAAGATAAAGGGATTTCCGTGTAGCATAGGATAAATCTGTCTGAACAAAGAAAGATCCCTGCTTATCCTGAAGCACACAAATTTAGTAAAATTTGCATTATAAATATGACTGTAAAATATCATAGTAGATGACATTTTCCTTCTGAGATTTTTCACAGCTATTTACTGGTCCTTCACTCCAAACTCCAAATGGGAGATCAAAGTCAAGCTGAACTGCTCAGAAGTTTGTCACAACCAGAAATACAGTGTCATGTATTAAATAATTTTATATTTATTCAAACACATAGTACTCAACCCTGTTTTTACTAAGATGCTAAAACATCTGCTTTGAATGGATTTTTAGAAGTGCAACTTCTTTCAGGTCAGTAAATAATCTGACATATAAACAGAAACATTAATGAGCTCTCATGAATATAGTAAAATTTAGTGTGATGCAGTGTTACAGTGATGCTCTAAATGGGATGGTTTAGCCTGGAGGAGAGAAGGCTCAGGGAGATCTTATCAGTGGAGGGTGCAAAGAAGTTGGAGCCAGGATATTTACAGTGGTGCCCAGTGACATAATCAGAGGCAGTGAGCACACACTGAGACATGGGAGGTTTCTCTGAACATCAGGAAATACTTTCTTGCTGAGTGTGACCAAGTGCTCTCACCTTGCCAGAGCAACAAAAATTTGTATTTGCCAAAGTCTCGGTGTATTTATCTTAGAATAATTCCAGTACCTTGAAATTTCACTACTGGAGGATACTGCAGGGGAAGCTCAAGTACATCCTACAGATCCATTCAAAACCAAGAAGTCAGTGAAGCAGCCCCCATTCAGCTCTTTCTTGCCTTTGAGCCACTTCTGAACAGCCTGGGTTGTACCAGCAATTCCTTCACAGCTTACGATGCACACAGCACTAGCTAAGCTAGTGACAAATTGAATTTTGAAGTAAGTATGTATTTAGAAGATAAGAAATGTGAGAAGTTCTTTCTGGGTTTTAAAACTAAGTCTGTTTTGGATTAGAAGAAAAAAACCTGAGAGTTTGGTTCTACACTAATATTTAAGTAGGCTAATAGCAAATATTCTGGCTAATACTGAAATTAGTGAGGTTTTCCTACTGTGATGCCTTTTTCTTTTTTATTCACTGCTTTAAGCTGTTTTACAAATATACTAAAACTACAGCTTTGAATGGCTTTAATAACACAGGAGCTATTGATTTTTGCACCAAGAGCTGATGAATGTCCTTTTTCCACTTCAGGAGAAGAGGGATGACAGCTCTTCCATCTGTTGAGACTGAGAACCTTTGTCACTGAAAAACAGCTAGGCCTTTTTTCCTCCTAAGGGAGAAAATCCAGAAAAAATTGGCCATGTAGATGTTCTTTAATAGACAGTGCTTAAATTGAGTCAAAGCAACATGGGCTGCTTTCTGTAGAGGGTTTGTTTGTGTCGCAGGCATCAGAGCCAAGGGAGATGGCAGCACTATTTGTTGAATGTTGCTGTTACTGCAAGATAAATACAGCAATTCTTCTTTTTATCTGTGAAGTGCCCTTCAGATAAACAGTCTGACCTGAAGTAAAGCCCTTTGCTGTTTCAAAAACAAAACCAGAAAAGATCTGTTTTCCCAACAAAAGCAGGACAAAGAAGAGATGGCTTTGGATCTGATGCTTAAGACCAGCATCTAATGCCATCCCAAGCAGGGTTACATTAGCAAGAAGAAAGAAAAATAAAACAATTTAAAAGACAGTTCAAGAAAAAAATGCCATTGAAGCAATTATGAGACATAGAAACAAGACAATAACAAGGCTGAAATTTGCAGGACCTTTGCTGTCAGGTTCTGCAAAATCAAAGACTGTAACAAGCCCTGGCTGAGAAGCAGAGCCCAGTGGGGCCATTAGGACTGGGTTAGGGCTGAACTACAACTCTCCAGTGGAAATGTTGTGCTCTGAGCTGCTGAGTGCTGAAACAGCATTTCAGGAGGATAATAATCTGGAGGAAAATTTGTTCTCTATTTCACCTCTGAAAACTAGAATGTAGAAATGCTTTTGCACATAAAAATGAGAGACCCAGGGATTAAGTTTGCTCCTCTTCCAAGTTCAACGCATATTTAACTACATTACATCCTAGTACTTCCACCTACCAGTAACATACAACAAATGTTCAAATACATTGTTTTAAAAACATGTTGTTTCCAAGAATCCAACATAAAGATAATATTACTAAATGCATGGTATGCATCTATTACTTTAGGTCAAAGAGCTCTCCCTGCTCCCTCTGTATTTCCTCAATACCAAGTACAAATACTTGTTCCTGAAACCTCAAACAGTGGAGGCCTCACATTATCCCCAGGCTACCTGTTTCAAGGCTTCACCCTCCTTATTGTTAGAAATTTTTTTCTGATGGATAACCTAAATCTTCCTTGCTGCAATTCGAGCCTGTTTCTCACTGATCTCCCTACAAAAGACCATGAATGCATTCGCTGCCTCTTTGCAAGAGCCTTTTATATATTTTGAAATCTGTATCATGACACCTTAGTCCTACCTTCTCTGTATTAAAAAAATATATCATAAAATCTAATTCCTTCAACCTTTTCTTATTAGGGTTTTGTTTTTCTTAACAGACTTCTGAGGGCTCTTGGTTTTTTGCTGAGCTCTCCTAAATTGGTCCATATCCTTTTTGACCTTAGGAGAATCAAGGAGAACTAAAGAATTCCTTCTGATGTTTAACACAATATTCCTGTGTTCCTGTCACACACTCCAGATGGTGTTTGACACCACTGACAAGAGATTGTTTACCTAAGTTCAAGGTAAAATTGACCATTAGTGCACACTTTTTCTTGTATGGCTGATTCCTAAGGAATCATTACCCACCCTCTGCTTTTACAGTTAATTATTCTGATCTAAAGATAGAAGCTTAAATCTGTCCTTTCTACATAGCTACGCGTATTTTATTTTTCCTATAGTGTTTCAGTAACAGAATGGCTAAAATTATTTTATATTCACAGGATTCAGACTTTGTCTTCTAAACATCCTTGTATGTTTTATAATGTTTTTGTCATGACCTGAAGACAAAAACAACCTGAAGACTGAATAAGCAATGTCTGTCCTTCATTTAAAGGATTTAATGAAAATATAGAATACTAATTGGGCTCCTGAAAAGTCCCATTTGATTTATCTGTCCATTCTGACAGATTTTCTAATGCATAAGGGTATAGACATCTACAGCTTCTCACCTATCTATCAGAACTGTTAAGCTGTCAGAATAGAGAAGTGAATTTATGGCACTTTTTTTCTCTTCTTGATGAACCTTGGTTTCTTGATTACAGTTATTATGCATAATTATAATCTTCCAGTTGCTTACAATAAAATTATTTATTTCTTCCAATGCTTTTCTAAAAAATTAGTTAAATTGACAATCTTCTAATGCCAAGATTTTTCCTCCTTCCCTTCTTTCACAGATGGCATTATGTTTGCCCTTTTCAATCAGGTTTTGCTCAAAAACTATCATGTCATTGAAGACCAGCCAGTTTCAGAAAAAACCTGGAGTATTTCTTGCCTATCTGCCTACAGAGCCTCAGTCTGGTAGGGTTTCTCAAAGTATGACTAACATTTACCACCAGCATAAAGACCTGCACAAAATGCAGCGGCAGAATAGAAGTTTGAAGTCCAACATTTTCCTCTGCCTGGAAAGATTCAAATCCATGTCTCTTATCAATGCAGCTCTAGATATGAAATGTCCTCTTGGGAGGAGCCCAGCAGGGAGGAACAGGGATTATCCAGCCCTTCTTACACCACTCCTGTATTTTATAGCAGTCTTTGCTTAGTACAGAAGCTGAGTCACAAGGATCCACATCACCCCTCTGTATTCCTCCTCTCTCACTTCTTGTGCCTCACAGGGCACAAGGGCACAGTTTCAGCAGGACAGGAGAGCCAGAGCCCATCATGCTGATGGTCTCCTTCACCTCCTAAGCAAATATTCCACTAACACAGGACAGTTTGGGAACTTTCCAAACTACTGCCATCTTCCTAGAGTGTTAGTATCTAATAAGGTTCCACACATTATGTGTCTGTCCAAATTACTATAACTGACAATATTTTAAAACAATTCATTATCAATCATTATACACAGATATTCTAAAAGTCAATCCTAATGCTTAGCAAATCCCTTTAGGACAGTATTTTCTCTTTCACCCCAGTGTATTGAATTCATTTACATCAGCAAAACTGAAATCACCTTGCTAGAAAAACAGTGATTGAGGCCATGCACTTAGAAGTACTGATATAGTCTGTGTGCCTGAAAATATCCCTGCAAGAATGTTACTCAGTCCTTATATTTAAGAAAGAGACAATATTAATTTCCTAATACATACTTATCTAAATGTACCCATACATACAAAGCAGTGATCACACTAAGAAAGCATAGCCTGAGAAGCAGTTAAATGTCAAAAAAAAGCACATAATCCCTTCCTCCAACAAAAATATCTTTTAATGGTATCCTTCAATCATACTTTTAATTTGCTTCCTAACAGTGACAAAAAAACTCACTACATTTAGCACATTACAAATTTCTGATCATTACAATCATCTTCTATGCTGAATTGCTTTAAATGTTAAAAGGAAAAAAACAAGCAGACAAAAAACTAACCAACCAAACAAAAAAATCACAACCAAAACACTTACCAAAACATAAGTATATGGAAGCTATTCATTATTCCTTATTTTAGGTAGACAGAAATAGCACAGGTAGAGCAAGGCAAGTAGGCAACATAAACATAGAAATGTACTGTAGCTAAGTTAGAAAAGAATAGAAACTACTTTATTATAAGGTACAAAGCATCAGCAAGTGCTTAGAAAAGATGCTTGCAAAAGACATGATCATTGTTATTACAGAACCATACAACATGGGAATGCCTGTGGGTGTTCCTCTTATACAAATGGGATTTAGCAGCAAAGAAAATGAATAGAAATAAAGCAATAAGAATCCTCTCCAGACTTTGGTTTAGCCCTGCCTGGCCTCCTTTGTCATTTCAGCTGATCAACTGGTTTCTAGTGTTAGCAAGGGCTTATCTTGCTAATATTTGCATGTTTGCAGGCTTATTTAAACTGTAAATCCTTGAAGCAAAAAGCTGACAAGTTTCCTGGAAGTTACCACAACATATAAATAGATACATAGTTTATAAACCCAGGACAATTATACGGTCTTCAGGCTGTTTTATCCCTTCCTTGTAGAAGTCTATCCTAAAAACTTTTCACTTCAATTCAACAAAAATAAGAGTTTCCTCTTAAATTAATGGATTAGGCTGAGAACACCTCCAAAACACAACTAAAATAAACTATACAGTAGGAACATGTCTTGTTCTGAAACTCAGGCACAGAGCAACACCTATGATCACAGAAAAGGACCTAAAACTAAAAAAACATTGTCTCCATAATTTAATGGAAGAAGAAATGACGACATCTGTTTTGCAGAAAACAGAAATGCCTACACTGCTGAAGTTTGTTTAAAATGCTGGAGTTATATCAGGTTCACCACACTTTCATTAATAACACAGTTATTTGTGGGGAACATAAGAGATCTTGGGAACAGAAAAGCAGAGAAATCCTTGTTTATGGATATTCTGATGCTGTGGGGCACACTCCAGGTGGAAGGCTGGCAGTGGCTCCAGCCAGCTCATGGGACCTGGGAGCACAGCTGGAGGCCAGCTGGTGACTCGATGCTCTGCCAGAGAAGCCTTAGTGCCCTGCAAATCTCATTCAAATTAATTGTGTACAAGCAGAACCACTGGAAGCTCTTCCCTAAGGGCAGATCTCGACCAACTGGTTTTATACCCACTTGTCTACTAAAAGTCTAAAACTCACCAGAGTCAAAAGTTCAAACCAAACTGATTTTTCTGTGAATTTTAAGCTAACACTGACAATACTTGCATCAACTTCATATCAAAACAGAACTCCAGCTGCACAAAAAGATCCAAGGGAAGTCTTCAACTCAAAGACTTTATGTTCTCCTCTCAGAAAGGAGAAGAAACAACAGACTATGTTCAAGAGGTTACAGAGCTACAACTCCAACTTCCACTGAAAGGAGAAAGTCGCTGACTTCAGTTAGGGGCAGTAACCCACTGGAGAACAACTAAATGCCTCTGGTACAAGTGTCATGTATTTGTGAGCAGATAAAACTGACTGACAGATTTCCTGAATTTAGATTCCTGAATCTTTCAAAAGGATATTTTACATTCCTACAGTCTTGACCTTCTTCTCCTTGGAGAGAACATCTGAGCCTTTTCCATTCCATCCACAAGTACCAGACTATCTTCTCCCAAATGGTATAACTGGTATCAATATAACTAAATATTGGCAAACCATTTTCTTTCAAGTTTACCAGTTCTGTTTGGAAGAGAACAGTCCAAAAGCTAGCCCAACTTTTTGAAGCTTTATGGTCAGTGCAACTAAACATTGATCAGCTGCCAATATATCTGCCTCCCTTGTAAGTCTTGGAAAGCACAGAGAAGCCTAAGGCAAAGTAGGTTTTCATGTTCTAATTACAATTCCTGCTTCTGTACTTGAACCATATCAGTTCTGCAACTTAGATCTTTGAAGCATCAATGCAAAAACTATCACCAGAACTCATCAACCAGTTAAGGAGTGAATTGAGTTGAACACAAATATTTTGACAGGTAGATAAATAGACAAAATGTCCAATTTTACTAATTTCTGCTAGGAAATTAGAACACATGGTATAATATCCCAGCTTCTCTAGCAACATAATTTTTACAGTCTCATAAGTGCGTCTAAGGGGAAAAAAATATATCATCTACAGTCTGACTAACCAGGATTTTTCCTTTCTTCTTCTTATGAATAATGTTGAAAACACTACAATAAATTAAAATGTCAGAATCTATTAAAAACTCCTTGCTAGAACAGGCTTGATTTTCATGGGAAAGAAATCCATATAGATCTGACTTCTTAATGGTTTATTAAAAATTAAGTCATGCCAAGAGCACATTAAATGTTCATCTTATTAAAGAAAATATAATGATTTCAATGAAGATAAAATAAGAAATAGATGTTATAACATATTAATGGGATTAATCTTAAAAACTTATTGTCTAGAAGCACCACAAATGAAATGCTAACATGATAACTAAACTATTTAAAATATTCTCCACAGCTATTTTTAAGTTAAAGAAATTTTGAAAGTATTTATTTTTCTGACACTTGATCACTTTGGAACAACAATTTTGATATGTTGTAAATAAATTGTTTGGCAAGTCTTTGCTTAACCTCACAGTGCAGTGCTCCTACACGAAATACAACTCCTTTAATGAAGTTGACACTATGTTATTAAGGGGATTTGGGTTCCAGTCCTGTATTTCTTTTGTGAATGTAAGTAAATTATGTTCTTAAACTAATAGTAGCTCCCTAAAAGAGTGTTTAAGGAAAAGATTTTGTAAAATGTAAGGCTCTCAAATAAAATTAGCATGCATATAGGGAGGTATGTCAAGATAGTGTATTAGGACATATACACAGATGTTAAAATCCTTCTATCAGAAGCAATATAGGGTATAAAAACAAAGTAACCAAAAGGGACAACATTATTTTAACAACAATATTCAAATATGTGCTAAATTAATATTACAAATAATATTTGTTTTCTCATTGTTACACAGAGGTAAAAATTGCCTCATCACAGAATTTTTATTCTGATATTTTCAAATGATCAAATAAATTCTAATATTTCTCCTTAAATGATGAAACAGCAGTCAGTACAAGAAAAAGTTTATGGTTGGGTAGAGCAGTTGCAATGCTGAAATACAGGTTCTAGGCAGCTGTGATATGAAATAGCTTTAAAGTTTCATGCAATTTTCTGAAACAAATATGTTTTTATTTGCATGGACTCTTTCACCCAATACATTAGATGGAAATATCACACCTCAGGGGATAAAATGTGTGTAGAAAATAAAATCTTTTTTAATTGCAATCATCAAGAAAAAAAGCAAATGCCCCACTTTGAACTCAGCCACAATTTATTTTAAACTTTAGGAAAACTGAGGCATTCCCCACTCATTACAACATCATTACATTCTTCAGGTACCTCTCCCTGTTTAATCACATTTTAAGCTTTTTTCCTGATTTTCTGCTTCACTATTTTCCAAGTGCTTACAGTACTCCTCAGGTTGGTGTCATCTACAGATTTAATAAGCACATTCTTGACACAAAGGCTTTTTTTTGACAGTGAAATATTAATAACATTCCCCTATTATAGCTTTCTCAACAGTTTTTTATCCAACTACAATAATTTCTTCTGTTGAAGTCAAAATATGACGCCCACTGCCTGTCCTTTATCCACCAGGCCTGTTATTCTACACGAGATGAACATTAAATTGGTTTGACACATTTTGTTCTTGGCAAATGTATGTTTACTTTCCTTTATCTCCTTTATTTTTCTAGGTGCTTACAGGTACCTTGAGTGACTTCTTCCAGCATTTTTCCAGTAATTGAAGTAAAGTATGTAAAAAACCTCACTGAATAACTGAAGTCCTGAGTAGAATGGATGTATCAGCTATTAATGCAAAATAAATAGCACTTTTAAAAGCTTAATTGATTCAAATTTCATGCAACTTGAAATACCTAGGCTTCTTAATACCAGAATATTTTCTTCTTAGAAATACAGTTGTGACACAGAGTTGGGAGAAAATGACCTTATTCAAATTTTTCACTTATTTAAGCATAATAAAAACATAACACTCAAAAACTTACCCAGTGTTCAGTGACACAGGTTTCAGCATGCTGTAGCCAATCATTTTTGAATTCATTAATGGATTTATTTCACTGAGTTTTATATTACTGTAGTTTTTAAAAATCACAGGGCAAAAGACAAGGGAGATCACTTGTATTTTCTGCCCTACAGCAGACCCAACAGCTGTTCTCACACCATGGCTTTGAACAAAGGTAAGAAGCAGCTCAGGTGATGTTTTGTATCAGCTTTAACCACGTAACAGAGATAATGCTCACCTTGCTTTATTTAAAAGTTCTCCAAATGAGCTGTACAAAACAGATGTCAGCAGAATTTTGTTACTATAAAATGTGGTGAGACAGGTCACTTCTTCCACATTACTTAAAAACAAAACAAAACACCACGAACACCCAATTCCTTACATATTTAAGAAACAAAACTAAGGACATCAGGAGAAGGAACAGACAGTTTTCAATTTCCTACCTTAGGAACTCCTTGCTCAGCAAGCCCTGACTGCCTGCTTCACAGAGAATGTTTAACACACTCTACTGCAATTCACTGCAAGACACCTCATACTATATTGACCAAAATCCTGCTGCAACTTCTTTTCCCATTACAATCCCACCACATCTTCAGTTGAAGAAAAAAAAATAATTCTGGCAAACCTGCTCAAATAGACTGACCCTGAAAATTCTAACACTATTAAATGGCATAACTGCTTATCCACAACTGGAATTTCCCTTAGTCTTCAGTGTCTATACTGTGACAAAATAAAAGATCATGCAAGAATGACCTTCCTGTTCCCTTCAGTAACATTTTTTCTATGCAAAGATCTGGCTTATTTTCTGTTGACCATGACTTATGTTTTGAATTGATAGGCCACATGCTTAAGTCACACGGTTTACTACAGACTAACAACTGCAAATAAAAGCTGATAGGTGACAGTCTTCAGTGTAAAACCAGGCAAAGGAGATTATATTTTTAGCAGAAATATCCCTATTTGCAACAAAACTGTGTTTTCCAGGCAAAGCACTTTAGGAAGATGCATTTCCTTTTCACAGCACGAGGATTTGATGCTGTGATGGGTATATTAATAACAAGCTGCCAGAAGTGCTTAGTAATCTCCTGTGGGTGCAATCAGCCCTGCTCACACTCCCTTCATCCAAAACAGGAAGCAGTGAAAAGAGTATTACCCATTATCCTGCAGAGTAGGAGAGAGAACAGCTTTAATGGAACCAAAGACTTGAAGGAGTCTGGGATGTGTCAGAAACCTGCCCAATCCAGCAAAGGCTGTGACATAAGGCAGTTCAGAGAGAGAGGCAGTAATATACACTTTCTGATATCCAAGATCTCTGCATCCCCACATAAAAATGAATAATTAAAAATAGCAGTATCAAAAGATGAACCAAAGAACTGACTATGAAGCTCCAACGTTAACAAGGAGAATCCTACATCTTGAGAAGAGGATGGTCTATAAATTCCTGAAATAGTCTGAAGCCAAGGCATCTGAGTAAGGGCTTTGTGGCTCCCTCCACTTGAGATCCAGGTGCCAGAGGCAGGACTTGTACCTAAAAGCCACATCCAATTGAGGGTGACAAGAACCACTTCCACTGTGCCCTGTAGGTTAACATATATAGCCAGGAATGGAAAAGGTGGGGTCAGAATCTTTCCTTGGGTAAAAGAAAATTCAACTTGTCAGGCACCTCAGAGAAGAAAGTCTTCCAACTAATTCCAAGTGCTTCCCCAAACTTGGAGAAAATTTGCTGCATATCTCTCTAGGTCGAGAGAGAATAGATGAGTGTTTACATCCCATGGGCAAATTAACTGTAAATATGTTTGATGAACAACTGCTTCTCTCTTTCCATTCATTATTGAGGTAAGATACTGAACACCTCAGGGCATTTCAATTAAGCATCTAGAATTTACTGGGAGGAGAACAAGTCAAAGTGCCTGTCCACAGCCTACAGGAGAGTCTGATGAGGATGCCTTTCATGGCTGCACATTAGAGGGCAGAGTATTTGCAGGCAGTGAGCTGTTCCTATGGCCTCACACTCAGAGTACTCAGTGGGGGTGGGACAAACTGGGTTATGCACCCAGTTTATGCATTGTACATTACACAGCCACCCATGGAAAACAGAAAATGCCCAGAGCAGGGCTCTGAAGTCAGGTCTCAGTCCCCTGACATCTGGAGCAGCTTGCAAAGGAGACACAAGTCACACCACATTCCTATTACACACCTGTGACTGAGGTGCACGAAGGAGAACAGAGTGGAAGAATTACACTGCAGCCCTTATCTTTTATTAAAGGATAACCAAAAAACCCTCTCCACACACAAAACCTGGATCACACTCTGTATTGCAATCTGACAAACATTTCATTTGTGGAACAACATGTGTCCAAAAAAAACCCAGAAATCTATTAAATAAATGTACTCATCTCATAGCTGCAAATGTTAAATGCATTTTTTTCTGGAAAACATTACAAAAAGTGCCACAGATCATCCTCATCTGTTTCCAGCTGTGATCTAATGCTTTAGAGGGATGCATAGCACCTCATGCACCTGGAGATTAGGAGATTTCTATAACTCCAGCTGATCAGCTTGCAAAACCAAAGCTCAACATTTTTACATAATTTGTACTTTATATTTAAAATGTGCATGATGGCTTCACATTCAATAAATTTTACTGTACTCTATTTCACTTTAAAAGTATTTGTCACGTTATTTTCAGTTTACTTGTTATGCATTGACCCTTTCTAAGGGGTGGAACGGGTGAATCTTGCAAAACAAGCTTGGTTTTTCTGCTATCCTGAAGGATTCCCCCCCACCCCTTGTGTCTATTTAATAGTCTCTTTACTGAGACTAGAGAGTACCATAACAATATTAATGACTTTTAAGTGAAAGAATCAAATGGCCTGCAAAAAAAATATAAATAAATTTCAAAAAATGGAGTGGGGAAAGGCTATTTTTTTACTAGTGTACTCACACTGCTTATTTTTAATGCATGATTGGTGAAATACTACCTTATGGAAGCTGATGGCAAAACTCACTTGCTCCTTTGATGAGAAATATATTGGAAGGGAGGCAATAGAAGGGAGAAAAAAAGCTGCATTTCTCTAAGCCTGGTGCCTGTACTGGAATGTTGTGGTGGAATGAGGTTATGCAGAAAGAAACAGGGATGTGTTAGAGCTAAATGCAATGCTCAGAAAACACAAAAGAAACTGGAATGTTAATGAACCAGAGAGCACAGTTAGAATGCAGAATTAATTTTTAGTCAAGTCAAGTGAAGCCTGAAATTTGCTATTGGATTCTGCTACTTGTTTTCTGTAGTTTGTAGGTTCTGACGCTTGCTTGCTTTTTTTCCTCATTCTACTGGGATTTAGTATTTAAGAATAAACAAAACTTAAGTATATGAGTCACACTAATGACCCAGGAGTAGAAGGCTTAATAATTGCTGTTTCTTGGCCAACTGAGGTCAATTATACTCTTAATCCTTTTGTAATAAACAAATAAACAGAAAGAGAAGAAAGTCCTTTAAGTTGAAAAAACAGAGGGTGGACATGAGAGATGACAAGAAGTTCCATGTAATTTCAAGCAAGAAACACATTTGTACAATTCCTCATAAAACTGCAATTTTGGCCCCAAAAGCATAGTAGAGCATTCAACAGTACTGTCTCATTTTTGCAGTGACACTGCTGGACTGCTTGCTCATGCTAATTCATTCATCTTTTCTTAGCAGCACCAGCATCTTACCTATTATCAGCACTAATTCCCCTTTTTACCACCCTGGGCTCGCTCATAGATGCTTCTACAAAGGTACTGAGATTCTGAATTGAAAGACTGGCTTCTGCAGGGACATACAGCCCTTGGAAGCATCAATAAGTATTTTATACCACTGCCACCTTGATTTGCAGCTCAACAGATGTTCTCTGTCACTTCTCTAATAACTTCTGTGATCTTCTAGCACCCTGGATGCATGGGGGTAGGTCCCCTCCTCATGGAGCTTATTTGCAATTCTTGAGAATGATGAAGAGCTGCCCTCAAGCCCCTTTATCACACATCTCCTGAAGGTTCTCCTCCCCTCCCCTCTTCCTCTCCCTCTCCTCTCCTCTCCTCTCCTCTCCTCTCCTCTCCTCTCCTCTCCTCTCCTCTCCTCTCCTCTCCTCTCCTCTCCTCTCCCTCTCCTCTCCTCTCCTCTCCTCTCCTCTCCTCTCCTCTCCTCTCCTCTCCTCTCCTCTCCTCTCCTCTCCTCTCCTCTCCTCTCCTCCTCTCCTCTCCTCTCCTCTCCTCTCCTCTCCTCTCCTCTCCTCTCCTCTCCTCTCCTCTCCTCTCCTCTCCTCTCCCTCTCCTCTCCCTCTCCTCTCCTCTCTCCCTGCATGGCACATCCCTGCAGCTCCTTTACAAGACTGGCAGCTGATATGCAAACCAAGCACAGCTTTACTGCCTGGAGTTCAGCTGCTTTTGCAGCCTTACAAGCTGTGCCAGGTTCTGCCAGGTATGCAGATCCATTTATTTTGTGACCATGTCTTCAAGCACACATCTCTTCTCTTCTGTTTTACCCATTGTGTGTCTGCCCAGTGTGCTGGTCCTGCTCTGATATCCTTGCTGAACTTGTGCAGTAAGACATTGAAGTTTCATAATCTAGTAACCTTAGCTTTTCACCTCCATTCCAAATAATTTCCATTCATTGTGTAAATGTTTGCTGTCAAATATGATTCACATTTAAATTAATGGAATGCCCAAAAGAAAAACATGAGTTGCCCACGTTGAGTGGTACTTGATAATACAGCTCATTTGCACCACTCACTCTTACTGATTGGCAACAATAGAAAGGCAAATCAACTAAAAAACACTGGGGAACTAACCTCAGTGTGGAGAACTGAGCTGGCATTTGGACAAAAGAAAATTATCTGGCAGTGAAAGTAAGCCCTTCACTGATTATTCAGGACTACAGGTACTCTTAATTTCACTAATAGGTCTTGTTTTATATTCTTAGCAGAGAACCATGTAACAATTACTAGGTGGAGAAGCTAAGAATGGAAACAGGATAATTTAGGAACATTTTTCATAATTATTTCTTCCATGTTTTAATATATTTTAAAAAATAATTGTAAAAAAAATATTGGCAACAACCTCTTTCAACTAAATATTTAATGCATATTGCTTTTGGAACACAAGAGAAATAATGGGAAACTTAAGTCCTGCACTGGGCCTCCTTTATCTGTAAACTTTTATTGAATCTCCATGTTTGCAAACAATAAATAATAATAATAAAATGGAGCATTTTTATAGCTGTTTTCATCCATAAACTCCAAGGTACTCTTTAGTACGCTTGTCTAACTATAGCCAATAATTTTCCCCTGTTGACTGGTGTGGAATGCTCAATGCAAGTGTAGTCCATTAAAAGGGAAATGAGGAGAAAGATGTTAGTGCCTGTGACTGGGAGTAATAATTCTTCAGTTTTATTTCCAGCTCAGACGTTGACTCACAGAATGACCCTGGGCAAGTCACCAAGATGAAGAGAGAAAAAGAAAACAAAGTTTGTACCTTTGATTTAACCACTAATATGAAGCTTGATTTTCCTAACTACCCACTATCTGGAAATTCTCTTTGTATAAAAGTCTTGTCCTAATCCCTTGTTCCAGTAGTTGACCCATCTGAAATTCAATCTTCATGAGAAATTGAACTGGTTTAACTTGAATCAATTTCAAATTGATCTCATTAATTTGTTATAAATCTCAACGGTATACATGCTTAACCCAACTAAACTCTCACTTAAGTAACAGGCTTATTTAGTAAAATACCTATTTTATTAAATAAAATTCCAAGTCAGCAATTTTAGAGCTTCTGGATAAGGAGATGGCACTGGTTTATCCTGGCTCACAATCAGCCTTCCTCTAAGGCACCTTTCTTTCCTGCACCTGCATTTTGTAGGCACTATGTGTCATGACCCTCCTCTCATATTATTCAATTCTGTTCAATATATTACATTGTCAAATCATTATTGTAGATTCCTTTTACTACCTTTAGCTCAACTTTCACCATTCTATGACTGCTGAGAAATCTGCTCCCAATTCTAGCCAGCCAATCTTGTTTTGCAAATGTCTTTGGGGAAAAAGCCCAACAAGCCATCACATCAGACAATATTCTAACCAGTAACACTGGTCTGACAAGATTAGTCTTGAGTAATTTACTCTCACAAGAACAGAGAAAACTTGTCAGCAATTTATGGGTTTTAGATCAAACTGTGAACAGGTTTTCTCAATACAAGGAGAACCAGAGCAAACCCATATCTAATATGTGATGTTGCTGCAAATCTTTTCTATGGAACACTAATAAAAGCTAACAGAATATCAATGGCACCTTATTGAAATTATCTCCCACACTCTGAGATATAGCAGAGGGCCTCGTGTGTGTTACATATGTAAAAGGGAATTCTCGTTAATGAGTGTAAACATTTTAGCATCAAATAGATTCTAAATATCAATATCACATAGATTCTTGATAGCCATAAATAGAACCTTCCTGACTTTCAGAATTTAACAGAAATTAAGACACATTTATAAATATTTCAACAGTCTGAATCAATGTACTGCAATAGGAGAAAAATTTCATGTGCTGATTAGTGAGTACTGCTATACACCCTGTTTTGAGAAAGAAATTACCAATTTGTGCTTTTCTTTCAGATCTTCTCACCATCCTCAGATTATCTATATAACAAAGTAATTTGTTTGTTAATTGGCATGGCACTATCCCCAGTAAAATCAATGCTTTTACTTCATTAATTTTGAGGTCAGTAGAGCCTTTCAAGACATTTAATTTCTTCAATGGAAATTCTTGAGAGTTAGTATGTCAAACTGCAGAAAGAAAATAAATAATACAGAAATATATGAATTGAACATTTCTGCCAACAGGAGAAAGAAACTGCTCAAAACTACCAGCAGCAAAGAAACACCAGTACTAAAGAGAGAATACAACTGAATGTCTAGTGACACAGCAGAGGGATCAAGAGGGAATGAATATCTGGAATTATGTTAAAAGAAGAACAAGATTTTTACTTCTATGTCTCTCCATTTTTGTAGGTGAAAATATGCCATTTTTCTGTAAATTCATTAATCAAAATAAAATGTGTAAACTATGATTAGGCTGTGGAAGGTTAGCAGAAATTTTGTAAACAGAAAAGAGAAATAGCAGAGGACAGAAAATGGTGGTCAGAAAGGTATGAGCACCACAAAGGAGAAGCAGCAGTAGTAGGGACAGATGAGAGGACAGAGGCTTGAGATAAAAGAACAGAAAAACTGAACAGAATTCTCTTCCACAAACTCAAAAGCCTTCATAATCTGTTCATTGAGCAGCTTTATGATGGGAAGCAAAGTAGCATATAAATAATTGAACACCTTTGTGAATAAAAAAATTGAAAAAAAACTCCATCTGTTAGGTTTTCCACAGAAAAAACCACAAGCTTATAACATCACAAAAGCATGTTGACAAGAACTTCACCAGGAAGAAAAGCATTGCTTTATAATACTTAATATTCATAAAATCACAGAATACTTCAGCCTTTCTGATATATACATACAGTTTCAAAAATAATAACTATCATCAGATTCTCTATCTTGTTGAAAACAAGTGAATGCTTTTCACCAAATTTGAACCCTCTCCATCGTGTTGGTTTGATCCTGAACACAGCAACACTTTATGTGCTTTTTAAGAGAGAGGAAGAAAGATCAAAGGAAATATATCAAACATTAGGAGTAACACTGGGCAATAAGAACAGAAATGAAGTTCAGTGCTTGTAGCTATGCTTTGCAACAACACAGGCACAGAGGCTACAAACATTTTTTTTAAATGAAACACAAATGCCAAGAGGGTGTCTCAGGTCTGTATTATTCTACTACTATGTTATTATTAGATTGCCATCACACTAAACCTATAGTAGCTATATTTGATTTGCTTTTTTATTATATGTTGCACATTGCTCAGGTGGGAACTGGGTAATACTACTACTTTCCTGTAGCTTCTGTGGTATAAACTTGAAATATTTTGTACAGTACCATAGGAATCTAAAATTCTAACACAAGCGACCGTGTGAGTCTTGGCTCCTGACCCTGCATCCATTCTTTCCTAAGCATTTCCAGTGGTTTGCATGCACCTATGGACTGTAAATGAAAATAATTTAATATAAAATTCCCTAAAATTTTACATTTATTGCAGGTTTTAGCTCTTGTAGTCATATTTATGAAGATACTGAAAGCACTCAAATACAAATAAGTGCTTAAAATGAGCTTCAGCAGTGCCCACAATGGTTCAGCTAAACTTTGGTTTTAATCACCAAGTTGTTTAAACATTTATGCAAATTCTACAAGAAGTCTGCCTGCTTCCTCTGGTCCCTTAATTTCTTTATAAACCTTAATCAGGGTCTGCAGTTTTATTCACATGACCTTAAAGCTTTCTGAAATCTTAAACACATAAGAAATCTGTGCAGAAGGGAGCCAGATCTTACTCCAGAATTTCTATTGAACTATTTATTTGATTCCCTGTGAATTTCATGACAAGGAAGAAAAGGGAAAAAAAAAAAAAAAAAAAAAAAAAAAAGTAAAAAGGAAATTATTGCTGCAGTTTATCCCTACAACATTATCTCAGCTTAGTCCAAGATTGACAAGACACCTCATTATACAAGCCAGCACGTGTACAAACTGCATAGGGACACAGAGATGACATTTATAAGCTCTGTGTGAAATTTTCCATGTAAAGCCCAAGGGACAAACCTACGTTGTTTCCCATGGTTTGGAACGAATTTAGTTCATTTTTAAGTCAGTATTGGGTCATGTTGCATGGTAGATTACCTTTTCCTTTCTAATCTAGGTAGCATCTGGTTAATAAACAATTCAAATACACTGGGGATATGGTAAATCACTGAGAAAAAAACATGGATATAGAAGTGCTCTGATTTATTTAGAGAAAGTTCTCTTAAGGTGAGAAAGTGGTAATTACCCCTGCAGCACAGAATCATCAGCATCTACGCTTGAGGAGCTGTAAAAAAATCAGTCTAAAAACTGGTTCAGCTTAAACAGCCAAGACAGTCCCTACTGCATGGCTCACTGGGGTCCAGACCTAAATGGAACAAGTGAGAGAAACCAAACATACCTAAGAATGCAGCATTCTGGTCAGAGCTGTCTGTCTAATTGAACTATTTCCAAACACCTTTTCCTCTGCCCCTTTCCCTGTCCAGCAATAATTCCAATGACAGAGTGATTTAAAAGATTTCTGCTTGACTTACACCTGCTATGAGATATCCATTGCCACTTCACACCACCTTTTATTTATTTTCTTTTATTTTTGGGGTTTTTTTAATAAACTGCAATTTGGTAGTTACATTGGAACTATCTGATTTCACCCCAGCAATCTAGAAAGACAAAAAAAACCTCGTTTCTCTCTAATGAGGCAGACACCTTGAAAGGGCAACTTTTACCAGTAATCTTAAACATTTATTTTAGGACAAGATGCATAATATTTATACTGCCAACAACAACACAGAAATGTTCCAACCTTTAACATCTGATATTGAGAATTCCAATGTTCATGGACTATTAGTTCTAGAAACAGATGCTAAAACCTTAATTGATATCAAGATCAAGTTTACCTTGTTTTTTTAACTGGAAGATATAAAGCTCTTCCACCATTTTGTAGACATCCAGATGGCTGAAAATATTCTCAAAGGCCACACAATTAATTGCAGTATATGGTTCATAACAGAGAGCAGATAGTCACTTTATGCGTGCACAGCTAATTCTGAATGCCTTGAAACACCATCATATTCTCATTTAATGAACCTCTCTCCTAATGTTGCTAGTTTGTGATGTTTCCCTTTGGAAAGCAATGAAAAAAAATTATCTCCCTTTCAGATAAAACCAAAGGTAGTAAAGGAAAGCTCTGGTCATCCATTTCAAAGAGAGTAAACAATAATTTTGAAATTTTCATTAATGCCACCATGAACATATCCATAATTATTTCTGCTGATTCTTGAGACTTAACTATTAAAGAAAGTAAAGGGGTTTTTTATTACACTTTCACTCCTAGGACTAATTTTTATTTTTTTTAGTATTATTGTTTTTATTTTTTTAAGGAATATAATACAAGTTTAGAGCTACAATCACTGGTACTCCATTGGTGACGACAGAAATATGATTCATTGACTTGCATTCAGTTTGCACCCCTTGGCACACTGGGCACTAAGAAGATACAGTAATATTCTGCTTCCTCATTTATTTTCATTAATATAATTTATATTTTGAAATAGTGTTAAAAAAATAAAAAGGCATGTGCTCTGTAAGTCCAGTGGCTGCTGAACTGGACCAAAGGAGCACTAAAACATATCCATGAAGCAGGCACATAGATAGTATCCAAAAGCTTCAATATTGTGTTTCCCAAAAAACCCTGTGAAAAACTCTGTGCCAGGGTTCAGTTCAACAGCAATTGGTAACAAGTATTTGCAAAAAGCAAGGCAGATGCTCTGCTGGCTGTACAGACTGAGCAGCCCTGCCCTGGGGCCTGCCAGCCACCGTGACACAAAGAGGAGCACCAACATTTTAAGATAACCAGGCTACTCATCATCTCCCAATTCTAAACAATTGCCACAGCACATTTTCCTCTCAGCACACTTACAGCAAAGCACAAGTTATTACATGGGGTTATTCTTTTATTTAATTTCAACTCAACTTTCATTTATAAATACATGTGTCCAAAATCTTCATTCTGGAATATTTTTTCTGCTACAGAAAACATTTTATAGATTTATATACATACAAACACACTCACAAGCTGATTATAGATGACTCCTGATTGCCTGTTAGACAGAATTGAACCACTATTAATATGTGCCTATACTTTAATACAGGAAAAACTTGGTCAAGTATCCTCATTAGTTAGGGAGTTTGGTTTCATACAGAGTTGTAACCCTACCTTATAACCCTCTTTCTCTCCTCCTTCATCTAAGCACAGTTTCTCCTCAGAAACTGTAACATGAAGGGCTGCAATGAACCTGCCTGTTTGTGCTCAGTGCTTGCACAAACCAAGTTCAGTTTAAATACGTATCCACCCTTTGTTCATTTCTCAGCTACAAAATAAATATCATATGTTACATAGTGATTATATTTAATTTCCATCACTTGGGATGTGAATGCAGAAATACTTTAATTTTTTTTGCATTTTGTTAAATTAAATTATCTTTCTTCATGTAGTAATGACAGAGGTTTAGTACTTAAAATGGAGCATAATAGACAAAAGCACACTAAATATATATTGTGAGAATTGATAAGATTATTATTATCATCATCATCATCATCACCATTATTGCCTTTGAAAATACGCATCTGGTGGCAAGAAGGTTAAAATACTTCAAGCAGAAATTCCCACTAAGTTTAACACAATGCATTATGGTCTGGAAAGACAAGGGCTGATTTTCAGGGGAGATAATCAGCATTACATCCCATGGAATCCTAAGAAACAAGACCTCTTCAGGACCCTTGCAAATCCAGGCTTTATTTACTGTGCATCCACCCCACAAAAGAATTTAAGGAATTTAACACAAGGCCCCAAATGACAGGTTTGCAATGCACAGAGATAAAGAGCTATTGTGCTGGATTAATTTTCAATGGAAGGCCCCATTATACTTTTATCAACAGTATGAAAACATGCAAGAAAGAAATATGGCCAGAATTGCTGGAGAGAAAAGAAAAAAAAGCATCTGGGAGGGGCTGTGACAAGAAGGAAACTAGAATCACTCAGACAAAAAAATCTGTACTGCTACAACTTTTGTTCTACTTCTTCTGTTTTAAATTTAAGATTAAGAGAGTGTGCCAAGAAATACATATGGGCTCTGGTCCACAGTGCCCTGGAAAAGGCCACTAAATTTTTCCCAGCCACAAGAAAATCCTCTTTGGGTTGGTTTAGGAGAGCATAATTATACTGCTTATTCCAATGCCACAAAAAAAGAAGAATGCTTTTCTTTAAAAAAAAAAAGAATGCTAAAAGAAATTAACACACTTCATCAGTGAGTATCTGATAATTTGTAAAGTCTCTGTTTTAAATCTGTTTTATGAAAAAAAAATAAGTGAATACAAAGATCATTGCTGAAATTAGGGGGAAGGGGGATAAAATTAATTTCAACAAATGGCTCCTGAGATGCTTGGGGGCACAGTTACCCACGGCACACATATACAGTATCCAACAGAGACTTTACAGGTGCTCTCCAGATTTTACTGCAAGTCTGTGAAAAATAATAGTCCTCTCAAGGACATCCATTTTCTCAGGGTTTAACAAAATAAATCTGAAAGATGAATGGCCTTTTTTTCAAACCAGTCTCAAAATTACAGGGATTCACCAATATGGCAGTCTCTTAGAAAGTAAGAGAAAGCAGCCATAAACAGTTTCATCTCCTGATTTGATGATGTTTTTATACCCTTCACATCAAAACAGAGCAGCTGGTATGCACTAATGAACATGCCCATGGCTCCCAGCTTTAAACTCCCTCTTGTTTATTCTAAATTCCATTCTAACCCAATCTGACACTCAAGGCAGCAGCAGCTTCTTGGAAATTTTGGGTTGGTAACAATGTTAAGGTTTGGACCACAGTAAAGTGTACTGAGAAAGGGGAGAGACATGCACACAGCCAGAATGTCAATCCTGATTAGGAAGCAAAAACCCCCATGGTTTAGTTCCAGGCAGCTCCTTTCTTGCTGCTTCCCACCACCTCTAATGAGAGTTCTGCTTCTTGCATATTTGTCATACCCATCTGGAAATGGTCTACACATTCTTTTTCCCCATGAACAACAAAATGAATGCAGAAATCTGCCTGTTGCCTCCTCACACCAACCCTCTACAGCCCAAACCCCATCCCAGCTTAAGTGAGAATCAGGGAATCACACAGCAGAATGCAATGTCACCAAGAGGAGGGGGCAATGAGGCAAGAACAGGAATTCCAGATCTCCTTGATCAAAAAAAAGCACTGAGGCACTTGAAAGGATTCAAGGAGCCTCTCAATTGTATGTCCTAGTTAAAATGATCCTTGGGCTTTCAGAAAACAGTTTTTAACTCAGAGAAATGGGACTTCATACAATCCTAGAACCACAGAACTGTTGAGATTGGAAAAGACCTTTCACATCATCAAGTCCAGGCATCAACGTAGCACCACCATTCCTCATTAAATTATCAGATTCTCAAGCAGCATACCCACATGCTCCATTAGCACTTTCAGGAATGGTGCCTCCAACACTTCCCCTGGGCAGTCTGCTGCAATGCTTTATAACCCTTTCCGTGATTTTCCCCCCCAATATCTATTCTGAACCCTGTGTATCAGCCCAAAGCAGACGCAGAAGCAGACTGCATTGCTACATTCCATCCCACAGCTGGAGCAGTAACAGGAGCTCACAGATTTGCTAGCTGCTTAAGTAAAAATCCCTCACAGATATTTAATGACCTATAAGCAGAACTAGATCTAAAACATTACATTGGCCACTAGACACAAGATGGAAGTGACTGAAATAGGTTTGATAGATCTGAAATTTAGGAAGAAAAAATATATCTCCCTTTAATTCACTTCCTCTTCCTTTGGTTATTCGGATAAGAGTAATGAATTCTCATTCTCTTCCTTAGAGGCTCTATCAATAACATTGCAGACAAACCCAATTAGCATTTAAAGGCTGCAACCTGCTTGAATTGCTTTGAGATTCCTTTGAGCTCATCTCCCAGTCAGACAATATACTGAAACTGATTTAGCCCACTCTTTTTGAAATATCACTGCTATTTTGCTCTTAATATATCACAAACAAAAATATGCTTTCATTCTGACAGAGGGCCACAATGGATTTTGCATAAAGCTGAATAAATGAGAGCAGATGATAACCAAGCAAGATCCAATCTCATGGTTTCAAACAGTATATCTATTTTGCATAAACAAATTAACTGTTGGAAAAAAAATCCTAAAAACCATTTACTTTATACTTGGTTCAAAAGTGGTGAAATCTGAAATCATTCCAAAGCCAGGCTGGTCCAGGTGTTCTGAAATTACTTTGAAAACACTCAAAGCTACACTCATTTTTGAGGGGGGATGTTGCATATTTTCATAGCTGTAGATGCTTCACTTGTTCCCATATATCTATCTCCAGTCCTTTTTTCCAAGGCTGGTAAAACACTAGCCTCAATACCATCTTAGGGAAATGACTGCATGGGTTAATTATACAATGTCTGAAAAAAAGTCTTGTCTTCCATCAGTTTTTTATTTCCCCCTTCCACTTTCAATCAGCATTCCCTTGTTCTTCTATTCAAGCTTTAAAAATAAAATATAAATTCACATCCTGCTTTTCTTTACTGTAATACTACTTTGGCTAAATTTACTGTTTCCTTCTTATTCATCTCTCCTTATACAGTCCAAGGCATTTCAGGCTCTTCATATGATACATTTTCTCCATAAACACCTCATCCTCATCTTCCCTCTAAACCCCTCTCTGCGTGTCTCCAGTGCCTTTCTGATGCAGCAATTGGAACCAAACACAGAATCTCAGGTGAGGGCAAAACACTGATTTTTCTTGTGTTTTTAATAAAATCATAGTCATAGTGTTCTCAGCATTTTCCCCTCCCTCATTGTCACAACTTTTGAATATTTTTTTATTCCTTGGCAGCTGTTGCACATAGTAGCCTGAATGTAGCTACCTACACTGATGCCAAGATCTATTTCTGACTGGATGCTGTCAAGTTAGAGCATAAAATTAATTTCTAAATTTAAACATCTGCATGAATATCTAGACCTGAAATAGTTACCCAAGCATCTCTAAATAATGAAGAGAAATAGGCACTTTAAGGCACAAATTCAGATATGCATTCTATGAATTGAACTGCATCCTAAAAATGCAGTTTCATCCACCAAATACAATTAACTGAGATATGGACATCTACACTCAGGCCTGAGGAATCCTACCCAATTAACCATCTTTTATTTTTACAGTTCCATCCATTCATATTTTTGAATACGGGGGGAAAAAAGTAATAAAAAAGCCTAAAAAAGAAAAAAATAGCAATCATAATTCATCATTTTAATAATTTTAGCAGATTTTCCTCCCTGGACTGGAGGCAGTTTTGCAAAGTGATCATTACCAAACCAAAGACATAGAGGACTACCAGAATGGGTCAAGAGTGCTTATCTTGATAACAATATTTCAAAATCAATGTTGCTCCAGTCAAAATTCTCACAGCTTCGTCACATTTTCCTGAAGAATTGTCAAACAATTTTCTCTTTCTTTTCTTAGGAAAAAAGCTTCCATTTAATCTGACAGTTTCCAGCTTGAATTACAGAGCTGGATTCTCTGCTACTTTGTTGAGTTGGTTCCATGGTCAGATTTCAGGAAAGCACACAAGTAAGACAATCAATGTGCAAACTAAATCAACCAAGAGTTTCTCTGAGACAATGCCAGTTAAGAATTCCCTTCTCCACTTCTTTGAAATTTATGTCATTGTAGAGAAGTGAAGCTGAGGATGGAAGCAGAGGAAGAAAATAGGGAAGAAAGCAAGAACATGTAGCTTTTAAAAAAAGAAAGAAAAGAAAAGTTAAATCTTTCCCAGTAGAAGTTACCCTGTTGGTGCAGCACATACAAGAATATGGGATTTATATTCCACAAAAATAGCAGCAATGCCTTCTGTAAAAAAAACCCAAAAATACATCTTAGAAAAGTCATGAAAAGAAGTCAAATTTAAAGTCAAACTCTAACAGCATCATTGTCCTTTTGTGCAAATGTTGAAAGCTAGAGGAAGATTTTGTTTCCTAATGGCAATGACAGCAGTTGTGCTCAAGAGCTGTCCTGGGTTTTGGTTTTGCTTACTTGTTTTCCAATAAAGTGCTATTGATTCCCAGTCAGGTGGTACAAAAGGGCTGTATAAAATAGTCTCTGGGAAAATTCCCACAATGTCTTTACTCACCTTCCGCCCTCTCCTTCAACTCCATTTAAACAAAGGAGACTTAACGATTCCCCTGCTTGATGCTTTGGAGAACAGGAACGTGCACTTAAAACAGCAACTGCTGTTTGCTTACTGAATCTTTTATCTTAAATGTAGACCCTTTAAGAATATGTTGAGCTGATTTTAAAAACTACAAAAAATTTAGAAGCTCTTTATGTATAATGAGACATCAAAGTTTGATGGGAAATACGGTTTTGCAATAAAATTTCATCCTTTCTCATTTGCATTTCAAATAAACCATTAATATCTTACAAAAGGACTGAGAACTGAGATAAAACATACTTTACACTTTGATATGTTAGCTGTTGTTCACCCCTGTGGCTTTAACTTTTTAACTGCTACTAGAGTTACTACAACTTCACACTTTTTTTTTTTTTTAATGTAGCCTTATGCCATCACCAGTACCCGAAGCTGAAAAAGCTGCATTGACATGGGTTTCTAACCACCACAAAAACCTACAGTACAGATGGATTATGGCTTCAAAAGCTTTCAAAAGGGACTTGCAGCCTTTATCCCCAGTTAATGTCCACAGCTCCCCCTTTGCAGCAGGAATCATCTGCTGCTGAACTCCCAATCTGCCTCTTGCTACAACCTTCTGTAACATGAAAACAAACTTAAGAGAAAGATTTTAAAAATATCCCATGAATGTCCTAAATGATTAGCCTGAGTTTCTTCAGCCAATACTGCCAAGTTTGCAGTTGTATATAATCTAGGAATGCTACCAGGAAGGAGAGGAAAAGAGAGGTCAGTGGTGCTTGCTCCTGCCATCACCAAACGCTGCAAGAAATCCAAGCAAGTTTGTATCCACAGGGTCCCAAAGCAGCAGCTGAAAGCTCAGGGCACTAAAGATACATCTGAACAACACATCAGGATCCAGAAAACATCTTTTTATTGCCTACCTGACTTGTTTCAAAAATAAGCCTTTTTAGTGTACAAAGATTGTGATTATTCTGGAGATAGCCTGCCTTTGATTCAGTGAGAGGTCATTTTTGGTTTGTGTGCAGCATGGATAGATTCCTGTGAGGGAGATGCACACCTTAGAAATGCTACTAAACAGACAAAAATGACAAATACAGTCACACTTACACCCACATTTCCCAAGTGAATAACCTCTGCTCTCCACTAAAAAAGCACAACCTGACTCTCCCTCATGAGAATACAGATCCCTAGCACCACTGCCAGAATTTCTGCCAGCATACTTCTATCCAAAGCCTCTTTTGTCAGAAACTTATCAGCCAGAAGGAGAATGTGGGCTGCAGAGAGCCTTGGCATGCCAGGTACTAGGGGAGACCAAGATTTTTAAACTGAAAACCACCAGAGCTGTTCACAGAGCATCATCTGATGTTAAAGGTCAAGTTGGTCTCTTTTACTTCTAACTGGGTCTTTTCCATCATATTTTCCTCCTCAAGCGTACATCTGGTAAGATCTTGCCTGGTCTTCCTTTCAAAAGAAAATACTTTGGAAAGTTTAAGACAAGTTTACTTAGCCTGTTTTGAGTATTCAAGCATAAAGATAGAAAACAGTGGTGTTTTTCATGGAAAAAAAAAAAAAAAGCTCTGCACTTTTCTGCACACTCAGCAATCCAACCCTCATATTTTATCTGTAGTTTGCTCGTTTTGAGTGCTGACAATATGCTCTGCACTTCATGAGAAGTAATCCCTGCCCTAAAGAATGTGGGTGACCTGCAGTTTAAAATCACAGGTAGTCCCCACTGAATAAAAAAAGGATTATTCATGTCTGTAAAGTTCCATTTATACAAAAAGGAAACTTATTTAAAGCTTAAAGGAAGGCTGAAAATCACCCTCCCCAAACCAACCCAACCAACCATCAAAAGCCACAGGAAAGAAACAGGAGAGAATGGAGTGAGGAGAGAAAAATCAAAGAGTGCTTCCCACCCCTAAAGAACTCCCTGAGAACAAGTCTGTACCACTGCTCAATTACTCTGTAGCTCACTTAGCCCCAAATGCTGCTGTTAACAGGACTGTTCATATGGATAGGATTTTCCCAGCTGAGCTCAGATATTTTCAGCAAAACATAAAAGAATTCCTATGGTTGAGAAGCAGGTTTTATTTAAAATTAGAATAAAATTAGAATAAAATTTGAATAAAAAATGTTATTTAAGTTAACACTTTCATATTGTTGGCATTGTACATAATCTAAGTCCTGATGCTTGTAATACACAGCAGCTCTATGGTTTTTCTGCATGCCAAAAAACAAAAAACAAACAAACAAAAAACCAAAAAAATCAGATTAAAATTACATGTTGTGAATAGAGATTAAAGAAATTACTCTGAGATCACAAAGGCCACCTTTGGATCAACATTACTCACTTATCAACTAAGCATTTTAGGTAAAAAGGTTTGCATCTGCTTTTGGAAACTGCCTGTTTACCAAGTCAAATATACACCATATCCACATGAAAATTCAGACTATCTGTCATCATATTGCCAGATGAAATATGTGTCTGCTCTCCAGTTCCAATGGGCTTTGCATCTATGTGATGCTATTCCTAATCATGAATCACTGAATCTCTGAATTAGAGAGATTTAGAAGTTGATGAACAAAAATATTCTAAGACTAGAACCTTTCCTTTATTTTCAAATATTTTGAAATTTTTATTTTTTTCCTTTATTTTTAACATATTTAAAGAAAAAAAATATTAGAATCTGTCCTTTAATAAAATGCCCAATGCATTTCCCTGCTTTCTCATTAAAATAAAATTAAATTTAAAAACCTTGCAATATCATAACCACTTTTTTCCAACCTCTTGTGTATTAATGATATTAATTCAACATACATTTGAAAGTAGTTTTATTCAGCAAATTTATGCATTTTTCACTACTAGCTATTACAGACAACTTAATGCCTCTCAACTCTCCTAACAGACATAAAAGACTTTGCAGAGACACTAACATGACTTCAGTATCATCCAGGGAGACTCTTTGAATAATGGTTCCATCTGAAATCAAACAAAGGGGTTTTATAGCCAGCACTGTCAGCCTGGAGAGATGTTGCTAAATTCAAGTTAGGGAGAAAAAATGAAAATCAATATTATTATAAATTATATGTTTTGTAGAAGTTTCCAGTAATTGAGAGACATATCTTGAGAGACAGATACTCATTTGTTTGTAGACCAAGCCTTTGAGCCACAGGGGTGAATCTGATAAAACTCATACGTGTGTCGATACTTTGAATGAGTAGTCACTAAAAAGGTTACAAGTGCAGCAATTCTAATCCAATTATACAGGCTAAAAAGTCCATAAAATCTATATCAAAAGCTAAAGTCTAAAACTTATTTCCATTCCACAGTGACAGATGAAAGTGATTTCATCCTTAGAGGTACCTACTGAGTGATACATTTTTTTGCTATCATTTAATAGTCTAGTTATTTAAAATCAATACTCCCACGCATGCTGTCATTCTTCTCCTCCTGTCCCATTCAGGACTGTGGAAGCAAAGAATTCCCATATGTAATTATAAATCCATTTAAAACAAAATATTGAACCATGTTTTCAAATCTTCTTCCTACTACATGGCATTTTCAATGTAATTACTTCTAAAACTTCCACAGCTGAATTTAGTTTCCTTATAGGAAAGGCTTGGAAATGCAGAAGGGAAAAGGCTAGAAATGCAGAAGGGGATGAAAACCTGTATTGAATTTCAGCATAATTATCAACATGCTCCTCTAGTCACATCCTCAAGGGAAGACACCTACTTGCTAAAGCAGAGTAAACAACCCAGCTTTTTCAGATGCATAAAAGTTTGTCTAACCAACTGCCCTGACAGGGATCCCTGAGCCATGCCTGTAAGCAGAAGCATGATGAAAAGACACTCTTACCTATCATGCCAGCACAGACACATTGACTGCAGGAGTAAAAAGCTAAACTTGTGTATATTTGGTTTTCCTTGGGTCTGTATTAAATTTTTTTGTACTTTTAAATTACTGTTATTATTATTTCTTTTTTTAATCCACTCTGTATTCGGAATGCAAAGACTGAGGCATATGGAGTGGAATTCAACTCCTGTTGCTACACTGAAAAGAGCAGAGGAACAAGAGTGCACCAAATGTAAATGACATAAAATAGTGAAAAATACCACTTCCTCCTAGGGACTGTACACTGAGCAAAACCTCCAGGTTGATACTGAGAGAAGACTGGAATTGTCAGCTTGCCCCAAAATTCAAAGTGTTTCACTTTGTATGGACGTAAGTGACATAGGTAGTTTTAGAGGGTTTTTTTAAGCTAGAGGAAGGAGTGTAGGAATTGTTATTTACTGCACTATATGATCAGCTCCACACTGGGTTAAAGAGCATGACACCTACCAGCTTAAAGCCAAACTGGGTAAGGACATACACTAATACTTGTTCATTGGGTCAGCAAGAAGAGATTTAGAGAGGCAAGGGGCAGGGGTAGGACCTGTCTCTAGACCTCCTCTTCCATAAATCATCTGGGAAGGCAAAGTCCTGAACTTGGTCCTGCCTTTCACAAGTAACTGTATAACCACTGATCACTGAGGGGAAAGTAGAAACCCTCCTAAGGGAATGGAGATTTCTCTGAAAATCACAAGCTCTGGCTTGGATTCCCTCTAGTTAAAGCAGTCCTATGGTTTTACATTGCCTGGACTCACAGGGCTACAGGACTGACCCCCATTTGTAACAGCTAGAGCAGCCATAGCTTTGCAGCACTCACAGTGCACATTCAAGATGTGCTAAATGCACCTGGTGCAGTATTTGCCTGGGAGGCTGAGCAGTGAGTGCAGCTGCCTGATCCCCACAGCCTCGGGCACCAGGCAGGAGCCAGGACATTCCACTCAGCTCAGCCTGACACCTCTGCTCTCACGGCAGTGAAACACCAGCACCTGAACCCACTAGTGAAGGAGCTGCCCTTCCAGGGTTTGCAGCTCACTCAGTGACGTTCTCAGGATTATTCTCTTGCACTTTGATTCCATCAAACTTGTACTTAGATGCTAAATTTTGAGCTAGGCTTAGGCGAAAATGGTGAGTGAGCTGCAAGAGGCAACAAAGGAATGAGTAGCTGGGGAGAGATGGGTGTCACATTCACAGGGAAGAATGTATCCTGGTCTATCTGCTGAAAGAAATGAGAAGATTTAGAAAGTGATGAGAAAGTTTAGCACCCAATATCATGCTCATCCATTGAATCCATCTCTTAACAAAGGCAATATATAGAAAGCATCACATGAAAAAGCTATAAGGGAATTCCATTTGAAGGTTGAGAAAGAGTATTCATTTCAGGAGCATCCAGATGTATTCTTGTACATCTCGTTCTGAACAGAATAATTTACTGTGTGATACATGTATCATACTACAAAAGGAATTTTTAATTAAGAATATTCAGTTATAGAAGAGCAAATATTCAGTAGTAATCTGTTCAGAGAACAATACTAAACTTTAAAATATACTGGGTGAATTTATCATTTAATAGTTTCAAAAATATAATACTGTCACAGGAAACACTGGCCAGAGGAAGATGCAGATGCTTAACAGGGCTTTTGCAATTTTATGCTCTTCACATATTCATATGATTAACCACACTAGTGATGACAGAGGGTTCACATCAATGTCTTCTTCAGGACAGGAAAGGAATAGATTCTGAGAAAAACTACAATAGAAAAGTAAATCTCTGCTGCAAAATTTTTGCCCTACAGTTTTTCTACACTGCAATTTTCCACCAATTCACAGTTCATTACTTTTCAAAACAAGAGTGCACAGCTTTATGTTTAAGAGCATAAGTGTACTTTTCTTCCATTAATTTCTTAATCCATTTTTAACTGTTTGGCATCCACAGACTCCTGTCCCAACAGTGAAACACACAAAGCAGCTGTAGAAGAAGGAAAGTAGAACCACCAGAAAACCCAGACTATCAAACAAATCTTTCTCTTTTACATATTAGTTGGTTTCTCAAAATGCCTCTGACACATTTCTGATGTTCAGAATCCCCTCAACACAAATTTTATTCCTTATTTTTATTATTTAACATTGTTTCTAATGATTAGTTTGAATATTGGGCTTATTGGGTAGTTTCACTGATCACTCATTTTCCCTCTTCTTCCCCTCCAATTTTGAGGCATATTGCACACTTTCTAGTGCTCTGGTGGCACATTAGATTTCAGCAACTGGTACAAGGCAGAGCTATTTCATCCCTAAATTCTTTTCCTCTCCTAGGTAATTACCATCAGCCTCTGGCAATACATTTTAATATCTTCTCTGCTGTCACTTCAGATGTTCCCTGTGAGCAAGAGTGATGGTAGGAGGACCCCTTGACTCAATGCAGACTGTAGAAGTTTATTCCACTGTCTTTATTGTTTCAAATTTACAGCTGACACAATCAAACCAATTGATTATTTTCACTGGGCAACTCTGAAGTGGGGAACAACAAGGTGCTTACCTTCCTTTGATGGTTATAAAGTCAGAGTAATTGTTATTTTTAAGTGCTCTCACTCTAAGATGTGATTTTATTGCAAAAAGAACATTATGCAGTACAGCACAGGAGAAATCAAGTAATTATCCTGAATAGCAATTAAGTTTTTCACAAGCTCAAGTTGAAAATCTATTGCATCCATGCTAAGTTAAAAGCATTAAGGCGATTGGTCCAAACTTTCATATCAACGAAGCAGTATTACTTAAAAAGATTAAACAGCTGGATTTGACTTTTGCAAAGGTGTTTCCATAAAGAACAAAGTATAATTTAGAAGATCAAACAAAAAAAACAAAAACCAAACCAAAACAAAAAAAACCCTCCACGATTTAACATTTCTTCTGTTAAAATATTTATGTTCTTTCAAGATTTTTGCCCCAGAAATCCAATGGCCTATGGAATTCTTACTTCCTTCTGCAGATTTAACTATATAAATTTCTCTAACGATGTTACTGTAAAGCCGTGTTATTTTATAGAGGGGCATTTGTTTTCTTTATGCTTTTGTAAAGCCAAACACTTTCACTGGCAGGACTGCAGCTTCCCATATAAAATGTTTATACCCTTTAAAAAACACTTTATCACATTAGTAAACTTAAATTGGAGCTGTCAGATTCCTTCAAAGTATCCTGAGGAATCTGTCAGCAGCATGGCCATGTGCATAAATTCTGGCATTTCTTTTCACAGTATATCAAAAACTAGATGGATGAACGATCTGAAACTGTTAAGTGTGTGCTGCTGTCTGGAAGAGTTGAGCTGTTTGGTTTAATGCCAGACAAATGTTCTTCCAGCTGCACTTATATGACATAATCATGATGTACAGTCAATGGTCACATTTATGGTCTGCACTGTAACACCTTTGGATATGTGAAAGCAGCAGGCAGCACACTGCCCACTTGAGCTCCTGCTCTAAAAACCAACTTTCAGTCAAACACTGCTCACAACAGACACAGCCCTTTTCCAGCTCACAGGTCTGCATCAGCCATCAGCAAGGAGATGCTCAGAAGACTTGGTTGGGAGGTTGGTCTTGTCACTAGCCCTTGCTACCCAATATGATTTAAGGGAACCATGCCTGCATTTACTTCTAGAATAGAATAAATAGCAAAATATGGTCAGCAAAATGCACTCAAATACAACAAACATCTACTGCAATCTGAAATATCTCGTGGACCAAGTTCAGCAGAAAGAAGGCCAAGTGCATCATCTCAAGTACAAAGTAATGCAACCAAAATGGAAATGAAAAAACCAAAATCAGAAATAGGAAGCAAAAGTAGCCATATATTATCAAGATTTAAGGGAATTTTCTCTTCTTATAGAGAATTTTGATGAAAGAATCAATTCTTCATATACACAGGAAATATGTGAGTAGAGTAACACAAAACAGCAACCTGTGTGCAGTTACCAAGTACTGTCTATTTAAACCAGGTTAAGCTTTTCATACTCAGATTGTACTGTTGATCTGGTCTCTCTTCATCTCACTTTTACTAAAAGAAACTGATTCAGCCACTTTAAAATTGTCTAGCTGTGGAGGAAAGTGCTCTAAGCTGAACTAATTGCTGTTGCCTTTAATCTTTTTCTTAAAAAAAAACCAAACCAACCAATAAACAAACAAACAAACAAATCCCTCTGTTTTCTCCCTGTATGAAAATTACCAAAAAATTATTACCAAGGGTTTAAATTCTTGTAGCTGCTGGTTAAAACGTGGAGAAGTCTTTTGGAAAAAAAATATACAATTGAGAATTACATCCTTAGATATCTTAACTACTATCATACTGAATTATGTCAAATACATTCTTCTGTATTAAAAAAACTTAAAACTGAATTGTCTGACTATCAGTGCTACTTAATAAGCATTTCCATGTAGCTTTACTATCTTTAAAAACACTAAGTAAATAAGCAGTTGAGAGAACTGTTACAAAATCTCAGACAATCAGGGGAAACCTCTGGAGCTGAAATTATTTCTCCAACACTAACAGGAGATAGTACCCATGAAAACCTCTTTTGTTGTCCTTGGGATCTTTGTAGCAATTATTGCTCATATTTAAATGGCAAAATGGAACACTGACCCTTCAATTTAAATGGCAGCCAGACATCACCTATGTCATCACAAATCCTGGGCCCAAACATGTGAACCATGTGGATGCAGACGGTTTCTTTCCCAAATAATGCACAACTGTATAATGACTATGGATTAAATTATTTGTTCAATTGTGTGTAGTGATTAAAATACATATTTCACACGCCTATTCACAATATCAATAAGCAAGGAAATGCATGATGCAGTAAATGAATATTTGTTAAATTGAAATTAGAGAACATGCAAAATTGGCACCTATTCACCCTTTATATATAAAATGAAGGACACATATTTTGTACTTTCACGTCAAACTTATTTTGAATATACTTTTATTTTCCCTGACAGAAGAGAAAGCCCTCTAGTAATCCTTCAAGAATTATTTTTTTGCAGCAAGATAATATTAATAAATATAACCATGATGAAAAGTCTACAAAACACATATTAAAAGTTGAATTGTATTTACAGAACATAAATTTGAACACGGTCTAATTTGCACCCATTTAACCTGAATTTCCCTGACCTAATAAAAAATTCAAGCAACCTCTATTATTATTCTACAGTAGCAAAAGCAACCTATTGCTCATTAAGGTGCGAGTTTATACTCAAAGACACAGTAAAAATAGAGTCCTTTGCTCTCCTTACTATGTAAAGACTCCTCAGTCATGGTATGTGCAGTGTCTCATAACTGCCCTGCAGTTATGGTATGGCAGCAAAAACATCAGCTATAAACATCCCCTCACAGCATCTCCTGACTCCTTGAAAAACAACAATTAAGCAAAATATAGGCAGAGCTACTAACAACTTTTGACTTGCCCCTAGGCTAGGTATGAGTTGCCTCTTTCTGACCTGTCTTTTTGTAATAGCTACAACATTTTGACTAAGCTTCATTACACAGAAACTGAAAATCAGAAGTCCTTGTTGTTTTGGTTTTTTTAAATGAAAGCTGACACATGGAAAAAAACAGATCCCATCAAACCTGCTTTTTCAATTTTTATATAAAATATGCTTCATTAAGTACTCTGCTCAGATCTATCTCCAAAACTGAGAAACAAGTTTTGAGATGTACTTACATCCAATAATTTTCCAGGATATAATAATTGTTAGACTACAGTTCTGCAAGGAATCAGCGAGTTTATATTTAACTTTATATCCCTAAACTAATTCCAAATATCTTATTTGTATTGTAAAACAAGTCATCTATGACTATGCAGGAAATACATGAAGCTGTAAAACCTAATTTAAAATTACTCTAATGCCTTGGTCCTTGCAGAATATCATTGTGCCTGTGCAACAGCAAACTAAGCAAATCCTTTGGTTTGAAGAACATCCTGACATGAATTTTAATGCTCTTGAATATTCTTTGTCATCTGCAATAATAAATTGAGAGCCAATGCTCAAGAAAATAAAAAACTCATCTGAAAGGCTGCCATTGGCATAAGAGACTTCTAATTGAAATGTTAAAGCTTTCAGATGTGAAAAAGTCTGAGGTTTTTACAGAGGAAACACTTTTCTGTTCTAGTTGTTTAAATATATATCTGCAAATAGATATATATACACCCCTCTTAATCTACAGACAAGGTCACATAGCTCTCACTGCTCATTACATAGAAAAGTTGGGTTCTAACACCAGTCCTCCAATACATAGTATCACAGAACCACTAAGTAAAGACCTTCAAGACCTTTGAGTACAACCTTTGACTGATCAGAATTTTTCAACTAAGGCACTTAAGTCTCTTAGTTAACTCAAGGCATTTAAGTGTCATACCCAGTCCTTTCTTGAGCAGCTCCAGGGATGGTGATTCCACAGCTGAGGAACACATTCAGCGCAGGTAGCTGGGCCAGCAGCTGCAGTGTGAGCTGCAGGCTGAGTCCCAGCCAAGAGGCCATGAAATGCCACCCTTTGCAAAACAAAGGGCCCAGGGACTGGTGGCACCAGCCAGGAACTGGACACTTAGGGCAGGAGCCAAGGACTCACAACATTTTTTGCTTAGACTGTGAGAGGTCTTTGTTTGAGCTCCCTCCTTGGAGGCACCAGCTCGAGCTATTATTTTGTTATTGCACCAAGACTGAATTATTTTAACAACTGAGACATCTGAGACTGTGCTATGGGAATCCTGGTCTGGCTGTGTGAGTGGGCTCTGTCCCAGCTCAGGTGTGGGTGTGACTGCCAGAGTGGCTTTTGGATGGATGGATAGGGAAGTTTCCTAAACACAACCATCTCCCAGGGCAGTTCATTCCAATGCCTGAGCTCATATCTGCCTTACAGGTCTTCATTACACAAAATACAGCCTCAGGCAAACAATACTAGGGGTATTCAGGCCATCTCGGAGTACACTGGGGTCATAAGAAACATAAATTTTTAAATAATTTATATGTTTATGTATAAAAAAATGTCTAGACAACATAGATGAGTATGACTCTACCAGTATTAATTAAGACAGATAAAACATTAAGACAGGTAAAAAAGGATGTTATAATTGGAAGAAGCAACCGAGACAACAAAAAGTAGTAGTTGTTCTTATTTATTCACATATATATGTAGATTATCTTTGTTCCTCCAGTGACTGCACTGCCTGGTTTATGTTTCCCCTTGTTATCCATTTCTAAGGCACTGCTGTGGAATTGGGCAGCACTTCCATTCAAAACCTCAAATACATAACTTGCAGATTTTGTAAGAAATACGTTGTAGGTTCCTATCCTCCAAAACACAATTTTCTCATACTAACTCCAGCTACCTTCAGTGTAAAGGTAATAGTGTCAGGTCAATGTACAGAGAGGACATTATTTTCTGATTCCACATTTTTCTACGCTACTTTAATAAATATAACATTACTATGATAACAAAGAGCTTGTATTTGGAACATACTTTTAAGATTAGCCATATTTTCAGGAATTCTTTGTAACCAGAGCTTCTTCCTTTGAAGTTGGATTTGAAAACATTGATAGCGTTTATCCCAGAAGGGAAATAAACAAGAAGATTCATAATTAATGTATCAAAAATAATGAGTTTTATGGAGAGGCAACTTTAGCTTTCTGTCTCATGACAGAAGAGTCATTTCACAAAAGTGAGTAGTGGTATACTTTAAAATAAGGAAACTTTAACTCTTTCCTCTTCACTCTTTGTTATGAGATATTGTTATCCTAAACAAATTTCCCTTTGAGACAGGATATTAAACTAAGCAGATCACATCTATCTGCCTTAGATTCCCATCTCTGAACATTGGTTTCTTAGCACACAAATACTCTAATAAAGAAGTTCAATAACTACTATAGTCCATGCACACATTTAGCCAGGAATTAGATTCCAAATTCAGTTATTATAGTTTATTGAGCTAACAAATATTGCCTGGCCCATGGCAACCATCAGTGTATGCAGTCTTAGACCACAAAAACACAAATGAATGCACTACAGCATAATACACAGTGAGGGGTTGCTAAAGATAATTTACATGACTTTTTCAGACACAATACGTGATTGTGCGTTTGAGGCATTAACACCAAATTCATCCCTCCCAGCTGTAGACATCCAAGGGTCATACTTAGCCTGTGTGTTTGACATGGTTTGTGGTCCTTCAACAGTGAGTGAAGAGACTCACACTGGGCTATTCACATCCTAGGTGGAAGGAAATGCACCCTCCAAAGGCCAGGCCCCTCCACAAGGCAAGATGGAGGTTAGGAAGGTAAATCAAAGATAGCTATGCAGGTTTTGGAATTAAGCTGGAGCCCAGCGTACTAATCTCACCTTCCCCAACCTTCTTCTCCGTGATTAAAATAAACCAAGAAAAAACTGAAAGCTGGCAGCTCCAGTGGCTCCATGTTTCTACGAGGCACAAGTCTTTTTCTCATATAAGCTGTTGGCTAATTCTTTGGCCAAAGTCCATCCCTCCTGCTGTTGACTGATGAATCGATTGTGTAAGGATCCCTCTTCTTCAGCACAGACTTGGGTGGTTTGACTTGGATAGCTAGTGAGACTTGATTAAACAAAGATAGTTATTTTCCACAAAAGATGCTGAAAAGCACTTGGATGATTTGGTCTGCTACCTCAGCTGCCTTCTGGCAAAACCTCTAATGCAAGGGTTGAACAATTCAGGGATGATACCATCTCAGCCCACTACAGGTATTTCTTGAAGGTCATCTGACCCCAGGTGAAACACACTGAATTCACAAAGTATTGCTCCTTCTAGGAGGACAGGACTCAACTTCAGATTACAGGCACACTGTGAACTGGCAGCATCGCTGTTAAAAACTGTTAATAATTCATTGTCAGCCCCTGGAGAAGAACAAATTAAAAATGCTGCTTGAAATATCATCTTCATTGGCAATACTGATTTTTAAAAAAAGCAACTTCTTTTCCCTATTCACTGCAAGCAAACACACAAAGAAAATGGCCTTCTTTAAAAGAAAACAGTTGCTGACATTTTACATTTCTGATTTTACTTTATTTACAGAGGATTCTGATTCCGTCTACTGGGAAATGACATTTTCCTTCAGATAACAAAATGAAAATATACAGAAAAATGGTGGAGCTGGCATTTACAGGAAATACAGCCAGAAAATTACAGAGGACAAATAACCACTTGTATTCTATAATTACACAGAAATATGAATTAGAGGTGGCATTATTGTGGTTTATTTATCATTCTGTTTATGACCTCAAGGAAACAATAACAGAATCCTTTTTTTAAATCTACCTTTCAAAGCCACAGTTAACACTGACTACCAGAAATTACATTCCTTGAAATTATAGTCTTACGAGTTACCATTGTAAGTTTTTAATAAGGTGACTAAAATATTATAACAACGAATATATGAAAGTATAGAATGATCAAAATAACAAATCTCTGATCCAGGAATTACCATAGATATTTACTGTAAGATAATGTCAAAATGATCTCATGAATTTATTTATAGCCTTGGAAATATGGACAGAAAGATGAAAAACTAAACTCACAATAGAATTATTCAATCAAATATATTACATTTCACCCAAAAATAGGATATCAGGCTAACAGCATATTCTGGATAGGCAGCACAATTTGACTAAGAATGCATATTTTTATTCACTACTTCTACAAACTGTCAGCAGTCATAGAAACACAAACTTTATGTTTCCAATGATAGCTGACAGCACAAGTCAAGCAACCAGCTTTCCCTTCCCTACATGCCTGACGAATTGTAGTATCATTTATTCACTGCAAAGGCTCACAAAGGCCTGGCAGAGTGAGATTAACATGTTTCTTTATGAAGCAAGCAGTAATGTTTATATCCGTCCTTCTTCTTGAGTAGTGGCTGACTGCAAATCCTTTGTATAATCAGGCTTGATGGGTGTCACTGGAGCTCAAAGTAAAACAAATGCAAAAATCACATTTCAGAACAAATGAGGGAATACTAAGTCATTGTGGAAGAACTTAAAAGGATCAGCAATGTTTCTGGTTTTCAATTTACTTTTCCAACAGAGCAGCAGCAGAGCACTGCAGACATCTCCATCCATTTGCACTGCAGGACCAACAATACCCACCCTGAAAAGCCAAATTATTGTATTTCCAAATTGTTTACATCAAATACAGAAAAAAACCTTTTCTGTACACTTTCAGATAGAGTCTGAAAAGTGAAAGCAACCATCAAATGACACAGCCTCCTAAGGAGGAAAAAAAAGCAGCTGTCTTTCACACACAGAAACTTGGGTACCTCGTTCCCAAGTGACATTTTCATCAGGCTCTGCAAAGCTGCAGCCAGGGTGCAGCAAGGGGGAGAGGCACTGCTGGGAGTCACAAATCAGCAACAGCCTGAGTGCTGAACCTTGGTAATCCCCCCAGGAGCAAAGCAAGCCAGGGGACACCACAAGTTATATTCTGCTGTCACCACGAAGTTAGCATGGATTTGGTAACTTTAGAGGAGTTGATGGGGATTGACTCTGGTGTAAGCGCTGAGCACAACATGGTCCCACATCTGCTGCTCTATTTACAAAGCAGCAGCTCAGATTCCTTCTGAAAATCCACATTTTCTGCAGTTCTGCTGAAAGGGATTAATTTGCTTATACCAACAGTCTCACTATTTTATCAACTGTACCTGAAAGATTTTCAACAACTTAGCTAACAATAGTCTTTAAGAATTGCAGTCCTTTGAGTACTACATCTTTAAAAATAAGGTAATAAGAATGCTGAAAAGAGAGTAATCCAGATTCTTCAATACACATTTCTAAATCAAACCTAAGGATAGCAAAAATTGACAAAGCTTCTGGGTTTCTAACATGTGCAGAGCACACAGGGACACGTTTAGATGCAAATCCTCCCTTTCCAAAGCATCCAACACTTATTTCTAAGACCTGGTGGTCCAGAAATGACAGGACTACAACTGTGCCATTGTTGAGGCACTGAAGAGCTCCTCTAAACACTTTTTAAGTTGAATTCCCCCATCAAATCATCTTCAGAGCCCTAGGGAATCAAACTCCCAGTGGGTGGCTCAGCTTTATAGAAAAGAAAAGGAAACAGTGACAACCACTTGCTAGAAAATTATTTTTGGTTGTAATTGTAGGGTGGGATTTTCTAAAGCTCTCTTGCCTAGCTTTGCTCCCACAGGCTAAGAAGTGAAGTATGCTATGATCTCCAGCAGGAAGCCAGCAAAACAGCCTTCAAATAGCCAACCTCACCCACAATTACAATGACATATTTTGTAAGCAACTCAAGAAACAGCCAGCTGCTCCAATTAGACCTTATATAAGTGAAGCAGCATTCAGGGCTCCTTGTCTTCCAGAAATTTGTCAACATCTATGATCATACAGATTTTAGGGGATGAAAAACCAATACAGAATATCAGGTAGGTAGGGCAGAGTACAGTTAGCAAATACATTTTCTCAAATGTAAAATTTTTTAATGCCACAAATCTGTAAGGTAAAAAATAGCCATAGAAATGCTCTAAGAGCTGAAAAGCCAGCTTTACCATGAAAAGCCTCCAAGCTCAATCTGTTCAGCAAGAGCAAACTGTTCTTACTTAAATAAAGGAAAAGATGCAATGAAAGAGAAATGCTCAATTTAAATACTGTATGTATGTTGGGATATGACAGCTGAAAACTGAAATAAGGACACCTGATGTTGTGGCAGTGAAAATAAACTGATTTTAAGGTCATGGTTTTGTGTTGTCCATGTAAACATGAGATTTAGGAACTGGGACAGAATCTTACCCCAGCACAGTTTCCTGTGCTAATAGCACCAGTAGTCTGGTTCTGCTCTTTACACATCTAGCCTTGCTTTTTTCCACCTCCTTTCAATTGCAGTTCTACTCATTTTTAAATATGATGAATTTTTTGCTTATGGCTTTCTGCCAAACACTCCTTCTTTCATATTCTTGAGCCCTGGCTTTATTAGCCTTGTCTGTCAGTATGCCCAGAAGATGCTCCCACCCATGCACCTGACAGGCTCTTCCTAACATTTCCTGAAGTACTACAAGCAATGAATTGCCTTTCTTCTTAGTTTGAAGGAATTTCAAGCTTCTCCTCACTACTTTAGCCTGTCAGTGTGAAGCATTTCTTTCCTGGCATTAAACATTCTGCTGAATGATCCAGTGCAATAAAAAGAATTACAAATCTTTGGAAAGTTACTTAAAACCTCAATAATTTTTAAATATGAAAATTTACCTACAGTTATTCTTTTTTTTTTTGTCTTAAAAATTTTAATGCCATCTGCAGCTGCTGCTTTTATTAAGATTAGAATTAATGCATTCATGTTTTGGAGATAGTGGTCCAAATGCAATTCGGGTTCAGTTAAAATTTGACATGGGAGGCTCCCAAAACCAACATAGTCATGCACTAATGTGCAAAATCACTGCTTTCCAAGAGATCTGCCTTCCCATCTTGTGCTACTGAGACTCTGAGGAAGGTTTTTCAAAGGGTAGTGTTGGGTTACTTATTTGAGAAGTGAGAGGCTCTGGCCATTTACAGGTGATCTGAAAAGGGATCTAGAATGTGGTACCTGCCACAGACCATGGACAGCTAGGGTGGTACACTGATCACTTTGCTGTGCCCCCCATTTGCTCCTGTTGCCTCAGCAAAATGATTTTTAAGATTTTGTTTTCTTCACACTGAAACTCCTATCAGTGGCTTGAATTAGCTTTACTACTTTTAATCCTAGAGGAAGTGCCACCAAATACCCATGGAATCCTCTCCATGCCACCTGAAATGACATGTGTCTTTTACTGAAATCTCTGACACCAAAAAATCCTAATGTTTCTTTCTTATAGAAAAATAAAATATCCTGAGTTGGAAGAGACCCTTAAGGATCATTGAGTCCAGCTCCTGGCTTTGCACAGAGCCATCCCCAAGAGCCCAAAAGTATTGTCCAAACACTTCTTGAACTCTGTCAGCCTGGTGCTGTAACCACTGCTCTGAGGAGCTGGTTCCAGTGCCCAGCCACCCTTTGGGTGAAGCCTATTTACACTTGGCCTTTTCCTTCATCCTAATTCTTCATTTCTGCACGTTGGCTCTTATCCAAAATTACAAGAATTTCTACAACCATTCAGATAAACACTCTTAATTCTCTTTAAGACTTACTTTTACTCTATGTTAAATATGACTTTGTGTAGCAGATCTGAGATCAGTTTAATACAGCCTGTTTGTTTTGTTGTTTTTTTTCTTTTAGAAGACACTTGAAGATATCTGAGAAAAGAAGCTTAAGACATTACAACATCAGTATATACCTATCTTCTCTTCCTCTAAGATGAGCAGGTTTGTATCCATGCATATAGCAACAACCCTGCCCTGGTCTGACTCCCTAGTTTTTATCAAATATTTACATTTAGACCCCTTCTGATTTCTTTTGTAACCAGTCAGTAGTAATTTGTGATTTCCTAGGGCCTTTACTCCTTCCCTGGTTCAGGAGCTCAGATGGTTCAAAATTTGTGTCACAGGGTGGATGTAGGGCAGATCCACGAGATGCTGCTCCCACATACCCAGAGGGGCAACACTGATAGGCTCAGCTACCTCAAGGAAAAGTGCAGTAAAGGGATTTTGTCTGAGTCTCTCAGGAGGAATAACAGAACTATGCTCTTATAATCAGCTTGTCCAGTGGTCAGGCTCCACCACAGAAACTGCTAATCCAGTTACCAAACTTAGCCAACTTGACTATCAGTCATGTGCACATTTACTGAAGGGAGAAAAATTAATATATTTCAAGTTTAAAAGTTCATTCTTTCATATCACTGTTGCAGAAATTCCTATCTTTGCCTGACTTATTACCAAGTAACCTCTTGAATATCCAAGGATGTCACTCACTCACCTCCCTGTACAAGCCTTGAAGGTTCAGAAATCCCTACTGATCCAACCCTAACTCCCCTGAATTCATAAGTCAACAGCAGCAGTGGAAACTACAGCTTGCAGGCCTTACTGCAGAAACCCATCTGTCAAAAGCCTGGTAACACACACAAATGTTTTCTCAAAGAATTGTTAATTTGCCTCCCTGCCATCTGAGACACTTTGAAGTGTCAAAAGCCAATGCTGCTTGTCTCAATACCCAAATTTCTATTGCCAGTGCTCCTCACAAAGGTTCACCATGGAGATCTGCACATTCTGCAGATCTGAATTTTCCTGGATAATGTGTCTTGCTATTTACATTTTCATTAGCAATACTTTAACACAACAGTTCTGCTCACCCCAGAAGGCTTCTAAGTCACATACAGGGCCAATGAAGCTTCTACAGCAGAGTGACAGCTGACAGCTAAAGAACATGCCTAACAATTACAGATTTCAGCAGGTCACATTCTCAGTGAATGAAAAAAAATCCACCTTTACTAAAAGAGCCATGGTCTAAATATCCTCATCAAGCAGATAGTATGCTGATATTTCCCCTTCAGCAGAAAATACCTGTGTTAAATTTAACAAATGGCAATTAACTTGCTTCAGAAGATGATATTCACACCTGCTGCCAAATCTGACTGGTACCACACTGAAATAGGTCTCTGATTATGCATTTCCAAAAGCATGTATTGGCATGCAATGAGGAAGATGCTCAAGTTCTACAAATACATCAAGTAATTTTCAGTACACCCTATGCATTAATATTATTAACATATAACTTCATAAAGACTTCCTCTCTTTATTAATCACTCTGAGACTTTCATTCAGGGCTAATTCTAAAGGAATTTAGTTACTTCAATCATACTTTGCTGCTCCTAGTTCCTAGAACTACCACCTTTCTCATTATACCCTACTAAAACAATGCCCAATACTGATTCTACCTAGATCAAAATGACCTGCAAGTGGTTTAGATCTACAGATACAGAGTTGCCTTCATCAGGGACCTTCTGCCTATTCATTTTTAGCATATCTGTTTGAGTAACATTAGACACAAAACTGTTATTGCCCCTATGTCCTATGTCTGCAGGAAAACCTGCCAAATATTAATAGAGCTGTTGTCTTGAAAAAGACACCTACTGTACTTCAGGAAAGCTTATCACAGGGAACACACAGCAAACACTTTTATGCCCAAGTAGCCAACAGGAAATGGCCACAGACACTGAAGATTGTTTAAAATGGTCACATACCTAGTTGTGTATTTTCTATTTCTATTTTCCAAAATAATCCAAACCAAGTTACTATTAGTAACAGTGAAAAGAAAGTTCAGCAGAGATGGAGCTCAAATCTGTCACATGTGTATATTATTCTGAATTTAATTTTTCCTGAGGGTTAACAGTGCACTCACATTTCAGAAAGAATACAGCTTTTCCAAAGGCAAAAGACATGGATTGTGAGGAGATCAGCTATTACCAAACTCAAAGTTAAAAAATACATCCCCAGCTGTGTTCATCTCTAGGCATCCTGTGATCTTGGGACCCCTCTGGTTTGTCTATTTTTTCTGTACTGCTCTACTCTCATTACACCAATTCACAGTCTGCATCACAGTCTGCATCACAGTCCCACAGGTTTAGAAGTGACATTTTATTGCTTTGGGAGGTGCTCAACAATCCCCTTGGGTGCAACAGACCTCAGTCACCTATTTAACATATTCTTAAGCAATTCATACCAGGAGACATAAATGACTGAGCAACCAATAACATCTATCTATAGTTTCAAGTAATTTTAAAATGCATGATAGAAATGCAGATGGAAATTAGGACTTCCTCATTAATAGTTTTCATTTGTTGTGTCAGAGATACAAAAAACTCTGCAAACAAAAGTTTCCTTTTCTAGTATTGATCTAGAAATGCAAACTTAACACAGGATTAGATGTTTAAGGTTTTAACAGCAAACACACACAAAGAGCAAGTCAATAATGACAATGTAAGGCCAAATTCTATATCTTCTTCACTGGTTCTTTCTAAAAATCTGCCTCTCAGTGTAGATTTCCTCAGTCTGTAAACAAATCTGGTTATAGCCATATCAACGACACATTTAATCTCTCATTCCAACTCTATGACTTCTCATGGTGAGATGGCATTGGCTTTTTCATTAATTTGACAAATAAAATGTAGTAAATGCCTACATTTTTAGATTGCTACAGTGAAAGGAAGTGAGACCCTTCTCCCTACTAGATTACTAATAATTACTACCAACATTTGTATCATTTCTGGTTCTGGCCAACACTATAAAAAACTACAGAACTACAGCAGCAGTACTTTTTATGTGTTTGGTTTTTTTTTTTTTTTTTTTTACAAGTCACAGAACTGAAGAATTATGAGGGGGGAAATGCCATTCTTTAAAAAAGAAATTATATACATTTGAAGAATTTCTCCTTTTCCCAAATCATGAGGAACTAGAGGTACAGTTTTACAAACAAATTTTCCATTTTCTGCATACATTTTTTATTTTATATTTTGCAGGCTCAGTTAATACCACTCAGTCATTGCAGTGATTCTGAATAAAGGACAAAGAAGTATGAAAAACTGTTTAAAAACTGCAATATTAAATGAGCCATAAACACTGGATTGTTATACACCAACCCTTGAGTTCAACTTGAGGATTACACAGCACACAGATTTTAATACAATAAATGGTCTAGCAGGAAGCAAGATGAGCAATACTCATTACTGTGACTATAAAATTGAATACAGGAGCAAGCTGGAAACACTGGCCACACACCACTCATATAAAATGCAAGTCCCAAGGGACAAAATATCAAACCAGTGCCAGGAGACTCAAATTATGAGTTCTTTTTCCACATCCTAGCCTCTGTCTGATTTCAGGGAAATCACTTCAGCCAGTCTCAGTTTAAAAAGTGAGCACCATAACATTAAGAGAGAGGCAGACAAAAAAAGTCTTTAAAATGGTTTGATTACTACTTAATAGAAAGGTTTGGGGTTTTGTTTGAAATGAAGGGACAGTTGGATCTGTGATTTAATGCCTGGAGTCAATGAGTGCATGGGTGGGGGACAAACCTGAATTACCTGGAGTGCTTGCCTTGCACTCAGTGCAGGGAAGGTAGGTAAGAGCCACCAAGGTCAGGTCTGCTTTCTCCCTGCTGCCATGGAGGTGGAAGCTGTCCAATTTTCACTGCTTGTACTTATGTATTTAAGTGACTTTACTGTGGCCATGGCTGAAATATCAGTCCTGGTTGCTGCCCATTTAAGTAGCTGTTTGCTAACTGAAAGCTTAAAAATCCAATGACCTTTTGCAGTTGCAGCAATGTGTGTGTTATCCTGCCAATATCTACTCTCTCATGAGCTCCACACTCATTAGTTGACATTAAGCATGATTGCCATAAAGGTGATGCAGCTGAGCTTTAAATGGTACCTGCATTGTCCTGTGGATATCTATTCCATGGCTACTCTGTAATTAAAGGCTTTAGCAAACCCTTTGGGAAATTCACTTTCAAAACAGACTTAAAGAAATGTGAATTGTTCTAAATTACTGTATTTTCACACAGCAATTCAGTAGGCTGCCAGAAAATGCAGCCAAAAATCTTAAACAGACTGGGAAAAGAGATTAGCAACAACCAGTTCACACACCTACTGTGTTATTTTCAGAGAGCATTAAAAGACACTGACCTAAAGACCAATTACTCTTCTTCCTCACAGACATATGAATGTCTTGAATCCCATAATATGGAAAAAACAGTTCATGATGGCTGAACAATATGTTATATCCAAAAAAATTCTCCAGAATGCACATCCTTGCAGCAAAACAGAACGAAGTCTGTATTTTCCACTCAACCAAAATGCTGTCACTTGACAGCTAAGAGACAAAGCTAAGCTCAGCCAATAACTCTTTTTGATATGATATCTGGGTAAGAATTAAGCCTGCTTCCCACCCTTTCATAGTTAATTCTTGCCATTCTAAGTGTGGCTAAAATAAATCCACAGCAAATCAACCAAATATAAACATGAGACATCACATAAAGACACATCACCTGAAGTCTACAAAGCTTTCCTCTATAAATCAGCTTATTGCTTCAGGCCTTTCATTTTAAAAGCAGTGAGAGACAGGTTAAGCATGGTGCTGAAGGATGCAGGCACACAGTACATTACAGATCCATTACAACCTTTCTTAAAGATAGTCCAAGGAAGTGCAGTAAACTTAGTAATTTCAGTGAACTGTGCTGCACAGATTTAAAAGATTTATTTCTTTCATCCATTGACATTCATTTTTTGTGTAATTAAACTGCTGTCATGGATCAATAAGCACAGATAACAACTAAAAGTAGCACAAGAGCATCCACCAGCAATCTTTTTCATTAAGTACATAACCAAATATTATGAGTTAGGCTGCAACATAAAATGCATCTAAAGAATCTCATTTTGTTTGAAAACTGAGGGACAGCCAGAACTTGTGACCTAGAGATGAGGACATAAAATCAAAGCATTCAGGAGCAAACAAGCCACTTCTTATTACTGATATGAGGTTTAAATCTAATATGAGATTTAAATCTAATTTTTAAAGGTGAGGCTCCAGTGAAAATATAAACACAGTTAAAATGATAGCTGTTATAATTAGACCCTCAGCAATAATACAATTACAAAGCAAAATAAATTCAAAATCTTTAGCAGCAAAGAAGTAAATATTCCATATGTGTATAAGCAAATAAATTTTTTACATTTTCATAAATTGACAGTTCTTTAAAATCATTATATAAGTTAGGAAGTAGATGAAAAGTAATGAGAGAATAAAGAGAAAGTAATGTTTGAGTGTTTTAATCCAGCCCCTTGATATTTTATTTGTCTTGCTTAAAATATCAGCATTGGTTGAAGACAAAAATCTGCTTCTGCACTAACAATGCAAAAAATCCCATCATAATAACAACAAATATTGCTTCTGGATACTTAAGATGCATTTTTTTTTTGTCAGGGAAAGAAAGAGATCTTTAAGCTAGTTCCCCTGCCAAATTTTGCAGTCTTTAGGAACCTGAATTTGGACTTTGCTTGCTTTTGACTTTGGCCCAATATTAAACCAATTCTTATACAGAACTATCTTATAAAAGTCTGTGTATTAAAAAAAAAAATCTTCACTTTAGGTACAGATCACACCTGAACAGTCTTTGTACCCGTCATAGTAACAGTGGAATCACCAGAGAAAGCACAAAGCATCACAGTTAAACAGTACAGAAACCAGTGAGTGATGACATCCATTTAATAAAGCTTTTGATTGGTCTATTTCTTCATAAAGCAAAAGCAATTTCAGCAAAATCTAGAACAGCAATATGTCAGTTTTCAGACAATCCTGGCTAAAAAAGATGCATATTTTATATGAACTAGCATATTTTTTACATTTGAATACTAGCAGAATTTAAAGGCATTAGCACCCTTGGTATTAATAGCCTTTGCATGTTTAAATCCCACAAAGAGGGACTATTTCCCTTAGTTTCATTTCTCAATGCTTTAACTGCTAAATCTTGCCCTGTTCCATTGTCCCTGAAAGGATATCTGTACCAGGCAAGAAACCAAGTGAGTTTTAGAAATCTCAAGAAGAGGCATCCTATCCAATTACACCATCCAAAGATATTCACACTTTGAATGACTCAGAAGGCCAGACAAGGTTAGGACAATGATCTACCATTGGCTGATTAACAGGCCCCACTTCACATCTGCAAGCATTCTCTCAACACACAGTGGCAGAAATGATTATTCAATCTTTCAGGATGATTGGAAGCTTCATATTCCAGGTGTAAAAAGAGTATCAGTCCTCAATATATATTACATTTCTTATTAGCATAAAAATACTATTCTGCTTTTCTGAAAAGGAGAATGTAGCTGACAGGGTAATCCCAAAGAGAAATACAATTATTGTGTTGGTCCTCTCTTCCTTAACAGTTGCTCATTAAGGGCCTTGATGCAAGTGAAAATGGTGTCAACATTTTCCCTTAATGCAAAGCAGTAGCTTTCCAGCCTCTGATTATTTTGACATTTCTAGCCAAACAAAAAGCATTTCAAAGTCTGCATTGTCTGTAAGGGATACAGGGAGTGGACAACCTGTTTATTCTTGCACATTTGCTTTCAAGGTTTATCACTTGGCACAAGGAGAGGGGGGAAAAAGCAAAGCATGGCAAGAAATCACAAAGGGAATGCAAAAAAGGAGCACATCTGCTGACGTCAGCAAAATGCACACTTGGAAAAAAGGGGGATACATGCAACATGGAGCATTGACCCCATCATCTTCCTCACATTCAAAACAGGGCTCAGTCTGGACAGAAAATTTGCCACTCCTGGATGGGAAGATCTGGTTCTGTTCCCTTTGTATATTATATATAGATTGCAGACAGCATCTCCCACAGTGTAAACATGCACTGGTCACCTCCACAACTCTCCATGGAAGTAATTTAAAGGAATTTTTGTGACCCTACACTGACCAATGTTCTGCAATCAAAACAACACATGCAACTGAAAGTCAAACGTGCTGTGGTTCCCACCACAAAGCTGCCACACTGAGCTGTGCAGGGGAAGACAAAGAAAGCCTCCCATGTGCAGTGTTCTGCAGCTGCCTTGCATCCCTGGACAGCCCAGACCAGCCTGCTAACCTGGCTGAGTGTTTCTCTATAGAATGTTTGAAAATTTTACCCAAATTCTCTGCTGGGAAGTAACAAGCTGACAGCAGCAATCAGCAATAAGTACATGTGCACTGGTTTTCCTGCCACAGGACTTCACATGCTGGCTTATCCCTTAAAGGCAAGCATTTATGGGGAAAGCAGCAAAAGGCTGTCCCAAGCTTAGTGTCTCTTTTCAAACCTATTTTCATGTTTCACCACCCTTTTAAGCATGTTTTCTGCTCTTACCCTGTCCTGCTCCTTTGTGCTGCCTTTGATGCTGTCAAGACTTAGACAAGGAGATTGTACTCAAATATATAAAGCTGTCTTCTGCCACTAATACCAAACAATACCATATACCATGCAATTCTTCCTCTAGAGCCTTATTCAATATGAAAAAAGGAAATAAAATCCAATCCACAGAATTTATTATTTTTTAGAATAGTTTTCAAGCTTATCTATATAATTTTATAGAATGAACAGAATTTATCTAATACATTACAGTTATTCCACAGGGAGAGAGAAAAGGGCAAGGCAAACCAAAACATTAAACAAAATAACTCTGTCAGGATATGCTTGGATCTCACCCTACAACTCCTCCCACACAGAAGGAAACACACACCCACCAAAGTAAACACATATTATTCAATATTACCACATTATTGATACAATTATAAAACCAATAATTTTAAGAAAACATATGGTTTTTTGAACTTAATTTAAATAGAAAAAAATTATTATTTCTACTGAGTTAGTCTTGAAGTGACTGTTGTGTTTATTATAAGATATCCTAATCTTACTTTCCTAACAAGGATGTCTTACTCCAATTAGACAGTGGTGGATGTCAGCTAATCCACACCTCTAAGCCTACTGAAGTGTCACTTGAGACAAAAACTTCAAAGGCAGCAAGTCAACAAGTTCCAGTGACTCCATTAGTGCTACCAAACAGGGGTCTGGCCCACCAGACACAGACACATTTGACACAAAACTCTGCCACAACAGCATTCTCACCAGCATCCCCAGCTCTCCTCGGGTGCAGCTCTCATTGCCTCCACTCTTCTCTAGACCTACAAGTCCCCAAATGATCTTGCAGATGGCCCCACTTTATTTTGCTGCACAAAATGGGTGCCTTCTGTATGTCATCTGCTGACAGCTCAAAAAAGATGTACCACTCACCTTCTTCCTAATTAACTTGGGCTAAACTATAGGCTAGTGCAGAAAAAAAGATTCAGTGTGGGAATGATTACTAACATAGAACAAGGAAATTAATACCTGCACTGATATTTATAAAATCAATCTAACTTTTAACAAACTTTTTCCTTAAAGAAGGAAAGAAGCTCTATGGCAATGTAGCTATTGTACCTCCTCTCAAGTTAATGTGCTGCAAAGACCTACACACATACTCTGCTTCAGCAAAACAACTAGCTGCTCCATCTATTCCTGCAATCTCCAGTTTAGCTTCATTGCCTCTCTCACACTTCTGGCACTGACTTAACTGGTCTCTTTAGTCCTCACAAGTGCATTAACAAAACTTCCCATCAAATGTGTATCACCCAAAGTACTATTATTAGCTTAGGTCTAATATAGCACAGAAATTGAGAATGGCTGCTGATAGAAAAAGCCTATGTAGATGTTACTTGTCTGACAGCTTCAGGCTTATTTTCAACATGTTAAATAACTCAAAAATTACTCAGGCAGCTATTCACTGACATCAACCCCTGCACAGCTGAGTAAGTAATGTTAAGGCCCTGTAAATGGAATGAAATCCTATTATGAATGCCAGAAGGGGCATCAGTCTTTTCTTCCAAGCCACTGCTCCCTGTGAATGAGGGGAACAGCACTAAGAACCAAACACAAAGCCTGATTTCCAGCAGTTACAGTAAAGCAATACATTATTCCAAGGTGGGGACACCCAGAGAAAAGCTCCAAAAGACTCTGGAACCGCTGAAATATTGAGACTTTCAGAGACAAATCTTCAACATTAGAATCTCTGCAGTGCTAAAAACTTCATGGAGGCTATACTGGGTAAACAACACCTGTCTGTTCTGCTTCTTGCAATTTATGGCTTTTTAAATTTCCTTTTGCCACTTTCTTCATTCAGGTCCTAAGGACCCCAATACCCCCAGCCAGCCCACAGTCAGGCAGGCAAGAAGCTGGGCTCTACAGCCTTGGTCTTGGGAGAGGAAAGGGGGGACAGGGCAGGGGAAAGGGAGCAAATAGATACACAAAGAGAAACTATTAGTCACTACAAAATGTCCTGCCAGGGAACGCTTGGGAAATCCTGTTATTGAGGTGCACATAAGCGTAAGCAGATCCTTTCTGTCACTTCAGAGGAAAAAGGGTGAGGATGAAGGAGGTCTTACAGAAGGGAATATCTGTGCAGAAATGGCAGCTAGTCTGGCCTAACCAGAAAACAGTAGCTCAACCTCAATGCCAAAGTCTCTCCCCATTCAGAGCAAGGAAATCAAATTCCATTCTCGTTTTATCTTGGCACAGATCTTTTGCTTCAACCTCTGAATTACACCAGTTTCTGTGATTAGGACTCAGGGCCATTATTTTTGGCCTTTAAAAAAAACCAGACTGCACTAAGCTGAGAGTAACTATGTCTAGTACAAATACAAAGTTGAGCAATGGGCAAGTTCTAATTCAGACACATTAATCAAAGAAAATAAAGCAACGTAAAAGCATCTGGCAACACACAAATTAGTAAGACTAAATGTCTCACTTCTCACAGTAATTGTTTCTTGGGTTGATAAAGGAGGCTTTTCTCCTCTCAACTGAAAGGTTTGCATTTTCCTCCCTTCTTTGAATCCCTCTAAGGTATTGCTATAATGAACATTTCTCCTGGAGACTTCAGGATAGATTCAGCATGTTTTGGCTGTGATTTCCATGCGACAACTAATGAATTTCATCACATGAGCACCACTGCAACACCTGTTGGACTGAAGCACAGTTCAGTAATGCATTAAAAATGAGAATGTTGCAACTTGTCTCCTCTGTGGGTTCTGTCCCAGGTGGGCAGAGATCAGCCCTATAATACAGCACTTACCTGTAGGCCACCAAACTGGCCTTTATATTATTTTCAACATGAACTGCCCATATATCCCAGGGAGAGCTGTATCTCTTTGTGGATTCACTTGGAAAATAAATAAGTACCTTCAGAGATTATGTTTCACAATGACATCTATTTGTCTATCCTAACCAGTCTGACAGAAGCTTTTCCTCCTTACAGAAATGATAAAATACTGACTGCTTGTTCCCTTAAAATGACTCTACCCTTGGCCCTTAATACACAAATCTTATTCTTCCAGTGCTCACACACAGCTTGAGCATTCTTTCATTTAGCTAAAATGAAGAGTATTTAATTTCAAGATTATCTGAATCATACTAAATAATTAATGTAACTGAAACTAAATCACAGCCATGGTCTCAGTTATACATCAAATCTTGGTGCAACTTGCATGACATTACATCAGAAAACATCTTTGAGCAAGGGACACTCAGATTCTCCAATTACGTCCCATTTACCACTAGGGGCCAGCAGTTCACCTGCTGCTGCTACTCCAAGGAGTACCTGGACACCTGAAAGAAATTCTGCTCCCTCTTTCACCTGCTAAACCATATTAAAATAGACCAGAAATTCATACCCACATATCTTACACGTAAGGGATAGCTCCCTTTGGTCATAAGAAATACTTTATAGAGGCAGAGAGAATTAATTTAGGTCATTATGAATTTAAAGGAGATACAAGAAAAAAAAATAGAAGCATTACAAGGGAGGAGAATTATGGGGGATTTTTGAGAGGTGGTTATTTTCCATTGAAAGCTATCAGCCCAAGGAAGGGTGCTAATTGTTTTCACTATTTTAATGCTGCCTCTGAGCAGCATATCTATGGCCTGAGACATATAATTTAACATTTGGCTGCCCTTCCCTCTAGCTGTAACAGGCTACCTAGGGAGCAAAGACACAGTGGATTTGATATCTCATTCCAGCACATTCACTTGGAGATATTCCCTTGCTTTGGAAATTGCCAAGCAGTAATCATCTGAAAAAAAGTCTCTGTTTAAACATCCAAAAAAGTAAAGATGTTCAAAATGTCTTTAACATATATTTATTTACCTTTACTTTTTTTGAAGACATAGGAGTAAGCAAGAGCTACCAAACAGCACCTATATCATAGAGGTATTACATCATGGTGACAAAATTACAATGGAAAAACCTCATCCAATGACATCCTATCAGACATTGCATTACTGTAGGCAATTACCAGAAGATGCAGCTCTGGACAGAAACACCTTAGCATTCTTTAGGGCTCTTGTGGACTTAAATAGCACCCATCTCCTAGGAATTTTGTAATTTAAAAGCACTACAAGAGAACTACTGAAAGAGATTAAGAGATTAAGGTATTAATTAAAACTTTTATCTGATGATGAAAACCAACCAACCAACTTCTAGAGGAGATTAATCTGTATAAAGGACAAAGCTTTAGATATAGTTGTCCTTAGTTACAGTTTTCCTAAGAGCAGACAACCAGGAAAAGATGAGCCCACCAACTTTATTCCCTTACCTCTGCAAGCCAGTGTTTAAGACTGCAATGCAGATACTGCTCACATGGGAATGCCTTCAACAAAACAGCTTCTCCTTGAACAGTGGACCTCCTTTGAGCACTTTTGCACTATGCTGTGAAATAAAGTCTCACATGTGTATTTTTGCCTGCATTAGGGAGGTTCCATAACAGTGATGGCTGATCCCAGCTAGGAAAACCTTGGCATGCTGCACTCTTCGAGAGCTGGGAAGCATTAGAGGTGGTAAAAGGTCTCTTCAAGTTCTGAACAAGGACTAAGACTAAACCTAGATATCTTCCCCACCTCAGAGTAAGCAAAATAGCGCAGCATAGGAAAACATGTCTCAGAAAAACCCCAAACACCAGACCCTCAGGCTGATGTGACAAGCAGAGGTCCCCTGAACACAATGTAATTGCACCAGTTTATACCAGCTGTGAGTCCAGCACAGGGGTTTTCTAACTATTAACAGCTGGTATAATTCTGTAAAACTCCCAGCACAGTTCAGCTGCAGGTCAGTCTGGTTTCAAAGAAAACAAAGACGATAATTTTTGTAAAACAATTGCCTGAAATACAATAAAATACTCATTAGGAAACTCGGGCTGCTTCTACCCTCAAGAGCATTTATGAACCCTTTTTTTAGGTTCCTCAAATCCTTTCTGCTTGCTGTGTAAAACCAGCCCTGCTTTCTCTGCTGCCTCCACTTTGCATTGCCACAGTAGTGTGCTTGTAGCTTCTCCTCACAGTTTTAGAAGCTGGGAAATGGGTTTGAGGACAACAGACACTCAAGCCCCTGAGTAACAAAATTTTTCAAAAAAAAAAAAAAAAAAAAAAAGACATAAGACAAGTCCTGTTCACCCTCACTGAATCCTTCCCTTCTTTTTGCATGGATTTTCCAGTGATATCAGGCTTGAACCCCCAGCAAAAGGGATGGTCAAGCCATCATATTTACCAAAACAAATTATGCAAGCTGATGAGAAGAGTTTCTTGCAGCAATAGCACTTAAAGTATGGGAGAGGGTAGAGAAGAAAAAGGGCTCAAAATCAAATGTTATCAATGAAACTTTGTCTGTTCATGTCAGTTGAGAATCTGTGTAGCAGAAGAAAACAGGAAGGGAACAGCTGTAATTTCTTAGCAGGAAGCCAAATTGAAGAATAACATATCTCTAACAGAGCTACTTAGAAAGTCCTTCAGTAAGTACTCCTGAGTCCAGTAATTGCAGCATTCTTACAGCAGTAAATAGATTACTAAAAAGCAAGAGCAATCCTGGGGAAAATGTGATTATAGGAATGATAGGTCTCCTCTAACTATTTTGTGTTATTTAGCACATATTTTCCAAGTCGTAGAAGACCTGCATTTTCAAAGAGAAAAATAACTGCTTTACCAAACCCAGGGAGAAAAAGGCATTTTGAGAGACTTGCCCATTAACATGGAGCACAGAGGTTTGCAGATATGCAGACAGGCTAGATTAACTACTGCTTTTTCTTGACTGGCATATAGTTTGCTCAAGAGGCCCAACACTCACTCTGAGCCTAGAGTTTTAACGTGCACTGGAGACTTAAAACTCCTGAAACTTGAGACTGACATGTCTGTCAATGTAGAAGAAACAAGCAGGTACACAGTTATAGAGGTAATAACACATAATGGAACTCTCAGTTCCAAGCATAGTCTTGGAAACAACAAAAAATGCTTGTATTCAGAAATAAAACTAAAATCAGTGATAGTAGGTCAGTTAGACACACTATAATTATTGATTTGTAGGTTTAGTATGCTATGTTGAGACAGTCCTATATTTTAAAGTAGCACACTCAGCTTGAAGAATGTGCTCTCTGAAAATCTCAAAACATTTGTTTCACATTATGGTCACTGCTCTGAAGTCTGCAGTGAAAGTCTCAGATCCTGAAAATCACGTTTCTCCTTTTCTGCTGGAGAAAGTCCACCAGCTCACAAGAGTGGGGGAAACAAAAGAGATCTGAAGTGATCTGAATCCTTTCATGTGACACATGCAAACTGACTGGTGTGGTTGGATATAACTGCTAGAAAATAAAGTACACTGAGCAATTACAAACTTGATATTTGTCTTGGGAAAGGAGAATTGTGTAATCAGTAATTGTGAGTGGTATTGATTGAGGCAGCATTGTTGCCTCTTCAGAAACCTGATGAAAATGTCAACCCAAAGGCCACCAGTGGGTGCTCTACAGTTTATGGGGAGAGCTGAAAGGAGTCACCAGACTTTCTGTACAGAGCATACTTTGTCTACAGGCATGGTGCAGATTCTCACAGCTTGTCTGCTTTAAAGAGACTTCACAAAAAATAAAGTCCTATAAAATTCTACCATTGATACCCTGTGTGCACAGCCAAACCCCCTAGCAGCTCATGTACTAACAGTGAGGATTTATGCCTAGGAAACTACACATTGAGAACACTCTCAGTTAACTGGAAGGCAAGCAGCACTCTGCAAGCAATCCCTGATGCTGTCATGCACAAAGTGTGACCCACCTCAATGGTGTCTACCTTCCTCTGTATCTTTTTCCATCAAAAATTGCTTTCCAGTACCTCACATGCAATTTCACCATGAGTTACACAAATTTGTCTAACTTCACCTGAAGTGAAAGGTATAAACCAGTTTACCCACACAGACATTTTGTAAACAAGATTAGATTGAAAAGGTGAAAAAAAGCCCCATCAATAAACAGCAAATAATGCAATGAGTAGAAAAAGTAAAGAATCTGCAGAAGAGTGGGTGGCTCTGGAGGGGGTGAATACTCCATGTGCACACTTTCTCTTTCATCAGTGAACTTGCTACAAAAGGAGCTGGCAAACCTTTTGCCTAAAGGGAAGCCATAACTAATGGCATCTGCCACAGGAGCTGATGAGCATTTACTGAATTGCAAACCACAACTTCAGAGACCTCTAACTCCCACACAATAGATCACCTCTCAGGTTCATCTGGTCTCCAGTGTGCTGCTACACTTCCAAACAGGAGGGTTGTAAGGGAAAAGTGACAAAGAACCAATAGCAATATACATAATGCAACCAAACCAAGTGAACTTGGGTCATCTTGCCTACAACAGCATGGCTTTCCATCCCTGGAGAAACAGGGATGCTCTCAGACTAACAAGGCAGTGATTCTTGTCTCACTCAGGCTCCAGGGACATGACAAGAGCAATCTTTTTGTCACATCAGAGCAGGATGGGGGAGGAAATGCTACAACCTTGAAAGATCTAGTTCAGATACTTACAAAAGGGAAAGGATGTCAAGGAAATTATAAATAAATGTTTAAAATGGGTATTCTGGCCAACTGGAGGATTGAACCAACATATTTTTGTACAGTGAGCTGTGTGGAACTGGTAACTTCAAGACTCAGAGGATCTATTTTAAGGAATTATACTGCAGATTGCACAGCATTTTCCTTTCTCATAGTATCTTTGACTGCAGTATAAAACCAGATTATATACATAAATGGGCTGACTCACAACACTCATATGGAAAAAGAGTCTTACGTAGTTTTGAATTTAAGTTAAAAACTTAAAAACACGTTAAGAAAATCATACTCTGTGACTGGAAGACCCATGAAACTGAATTCTGAATGTGTGGGGCACTCAGCCACCCCAGAATCCCAGCAAGACCACAGGAGGTCTCCACCCCAGACCCTTGCTCAAGCTGACCAGCCTGGGGGCTGAATTATGAGGTTAGTACAACTGCTAACTTGGGTTGAAAATATTGTGAAAAATTTGGGGGTGAGAAAGAAGAAGAGGCTCACAGATACCCTGTGGGGAAGCCACATTCAAGGCTGGCCCCCCTCCCCAGCTGCAGCCCCATCACCATCATGTGCCTGGCAGTCTCTGCCTCACTGGCCACAGGACTCCCCTTGGCTCCGAGCTCCCGATCCCACAGGGAGCAGCTGCCCTGCCTTGCACCCTCTGACATCAAATACTGAAGCTGGAATAAATTGAATAGACTTCTTTAACCAAAGCTGTCATTCTATGTGGTGAAAATAAAAAGTAATAGCACCCTAGAACTTCAGAATTAATAAGAAGGTTGAAAAGATGACAGTATTACTATGACAAGCAATCAAGTAGCTTCCCTAAACTCATATGCAAATGCAGTAACAAGGGCTATTGTTTCAGGTATAAGACAAGGTTCAAAGTGAAAGAACTGCTTTAAAATATTTTAAAAGATATTGTAAAAAAGGGTACTAGATCATATAAAGTATTTTAAATAATGGAAATAGCTTCAAGCTACTTGAGTTTACTTCATCAACATCAGAAAATGCATGCTGGGATGTAGAACCACATCTCTACTTCCTGCTCCACATTAGTAATTTATCTATAGGTAATGAAATAAACCTTTATTCTGCAGGTTGGATTGGTTACATTACCAGGTCAGTAAAAAACAGGGATATATGTTCAAGGTATTCTGGGGCAAGGTATCTAGTCTACTTATAAATGGCACTTATGAATCTCATAACAAAAAAAAAAAAAAAACAAAAAAAAAAAAAAAACCTGTATAGTTCTTTTTTTTAGAAACATATTTCAATTATTTAACAAATATCATGTACACAGAAAACAGTTGCCCTTGTATAACAGGCAGTTTTAATGAGTCTATTTCCATAAAAATGCTTGATTTTCAGCTTCAACCCACTCCAGTGCCCTCCTTCAACTCCCTTGCTAGGCATCTGATTAAAACAAGTATCGTGAAAAATATTCACAATTTTATTCATTTGAGTTTTATTCCAGGACTATTCTCTGCTATCACTCCTAGCTGTTTTCCATGAAATGCTCTAGGGTGTCCACTGCTGATGAGCACACAGGCACAGACTTCATATCTCACACTCCATTTCAAAGAATATGGATTGATTTATGGATTGTGGTGTTATGGTCTAATATCACTGACAAAATCTCCTGCTTTCTATTGCAATGAGAGTAAACCAAGTCACATTCACAACAGAGATTATTATTTGTGACTTTCAGAAGAGATGGAGCTTTCATTTCTCTACTCCCTGACTTTCAAATTAGCCATTCACAGTACACAAAGGTAAACACACCCAACCCTACACTCTCACCAAAACTGCATCCCTACAGAGCAGGGGCTCCTAGAGCATGAGCAGAGCAGCCAGCCTCCTCCACAGCCTCCTGGGTGACAAGCCTCTCCTGCAGGAAGGCTGCTGCATCAGACTATTTGGAAGACAAACAAAAAACCCATCAGGACTCATTTCACTTAAGTCCCTTGGCTGTCTTTCTCATTCAGTCATTTGGGGGTTATAACTTTTGTCTTTGTAAGAGTTCCTTGAAGGCCAGCCTGCTGCACTCCCTTTTTAGGAGGGAGTGAGAGGGAGAAGATCCATCTCTGGAGCTCTGTGCTGGCCTAAAATCATATTTAAATTCACTCACTGGGAAATGAGGCTCTGGGACAGATCCTCAGCACATATGTATCCCTCCAATACAAACCAGCTGCTGTGTCCCCTTTGTGTGGTCTAAACCTGGACATCTTCCCTCTTTTGGTGGTGCTTTCCATAACAGTAGCTTAAATTCAGCTCTTACTACTGGCAGAATTTCAAACCCCTTCACACTACATTTGCCTGAGTTTGAAAAAGCACTGAACCATGCAGTGAAGATATAGCCCAAATTTCAAACTCTTCCAGAAGAGCCTCCAATGAACAGCAGACCAGGAAAACAGCAACAATATGATACTCCTTTAATTCCTCAAGAAAAAAACAACAGTGCTTTTTCTCAACCACTACTGTGGTCATTACATATACTACTGTATTTCAAGACTTAACATTGCTCTGGTTCACAAGCAATAAAAGATGGAACAGAAAGGCAGTAGCTCTGCCAGGTCTGCTCTTGGGCTGGTTTGCTTTCTTTTTGGAAGCGTGCAATTGATGTCAGGGCAATACAGAATTTCTGTGCAAGGTGTTGCTTCAGGAAAAACGACAGTGGTTTTAGTCCTTTTATCTCAGCAGAGGTCACCCTGAAAGATGCATTGAAGAAACAAAACAAAAGCACATCTGATGTAATGTGCCTGACTACTGAGAAGGAAAAGCCCCACAAGCTTGAAACAAAGCCTCTAGCAAAGAGATTTCTGTGTGCCCTGTGACACACACAGCCATCAGCAATTTATAATTTTTTTTTAAAAAAGAGCCAAGAGAAAAGGCTTCAGATGAACTGCATTTTGCTGTAAAACAGAGACCTGATTTTCTTGGGAAAAAAAAGCTACTCCTCTTTTATAAATTAAGATATGGAGAGGTTCCTCTCCCACGCCTCTGCTAAAGACTAATTTTTGCACGTTCCATCTTATTCCCCAGCTCCCAAACACAATTGTGCAAATGCTTAACCTTACGCACTGCACTGAAGTCAATAGCATCATCCTCTAGTGCCAACATGAACAGCTTAGACTCCAGCTGTAACAGAACACAGAAACCAATATGAAATCTGAAATTCTTCAGATTTGATGAAACAGTGACCAATGCTCTGCAGGGCGAGGGGACTGTTGAGGCTGTTCTAATGTTCATCTTGGAGATACAAAATGACACAGCAGCAGAACAGGGAAAAGAGCCCAGGATTTGTAGCTTCCCTTTGTTTCAGACTGAATCTTTAATTTTTCAGACCCATATGCTAATGGGTAGTTTGCTAAGTTGTTTCGGTCCTGATCAAGACATTTGAATACAAATCTTACTTTAGATGGTTGCTGAAGCTTGAATTAAGCATGACAAGTAGCACAGAAAAACAAGTGCAGAAAAACAAATACGTATTACATCCTTAAACTTAATCCTTACTGATTTTACAGGACACTTGAAGAGATGAAACCCTAATTAAAAAGACTTGCATAGATTCTATATAAGCAGTATATGTCTAACAACTAAACTCTCTTAAAAAATTTATTAGCCCAATTATTAAATCTGCATAACAACACATTCTCCAGTCTCTGTGTGCAAGCTGTATGTACTGAGCTAACTGCCACCAAAATTAGACTTTCTGAGGCAATGAATAGCAGTCATTTCTAGTGAAGATGATGGGAAGAAATGCTGCCATTGGATCATCTCCCTGGAGCTCCTAGAGCCTCACACTTCTTTTTCCATGGCTTTCTAACACAAGCCTAGAATAAGGATACATCTTTTCCAAATAATAAAGCTTGGTCTGAGGAGGCAGTGGGCAAGGGTCTGTTAAGTAGGACCCTCTAATTAGCAGTGGTTATAAGACAGAACATTATTACTCAATGCAATGATGTATCACAGCAACAGTGTACCAGAAGGCTTGAAATATATAAAGCAACTTATGCTGTTGATGAGGTTAACTTTCCTAAGCAAGCAAAGATTTTGAAAATTTAATTTATAGTCATTTCAAAAATATTGTTTTCCAATAGGCAAGTCAAAACTTTCAACTTAGTACTGCATTTTAGGACAAATACTTCTTAAAAACTAGGCAAATACCAGAAACTCTTATTCCTTTCTTTTACTGAAAAATCAATTGTTTACTGTGGGAAAAACATGAGTAAGGAACATATTTAAATTCCCATTTAAAAAAAAAGTGCAGAGAATTTTACTTTCATAGAAAAATGTGGACAAATGGGCTATTCCTTGCAAAGATCTATAGAGCAGCTAGAGACTGTTGTCGCACCAGACCTAAAACAATTTTACCATACTTAAGAGGCTCAAGAATGCTTTTATTTGAGCACAGAACTTTTCTAAACATAATGCAGCTCTGCTAACAGCCACCAGCCCTCAAGTGGAAGCCCTTGGAGAGGTATTACCCTGAAAGCCATTTATCTTTTAGTTCAATTTGCAAGCAAACACCAACACAGAGAGCCATTAGAGAACAAGTGCTCTCTGGATGCTGAAAATCAATGGAAGAAAATTAAAAATCAACAAAGCTCTCACATACAGCCTCTTAAATGAAATGGCCTGTGATCCAGTCAATCCTAGTTAAGAGGAGAGTAAAATAAAATCTTAATCAAGGATGAGCTTTAGTGACACATCATATTTATATTTTGTATATCATGTACCTCCAACTATAATCCGTGTCATAAGAATATAATCTGATAATAAACTCATAGTGCATAGAACAATTAAGAAACTATTTTCAACACTCCAGTTCTAATGCCAGACTAAAGGTTGATGCTTCAAGAAGGTTGATGACAAATGAAGTGGCACAAGAAACATAGCAGAAGTTTTGTACAATATTTTGATAAATGACCCTTCACTTACATCCTCAAGAGTAAACTCAGCTAATTTACATTTTATCAAACTTGGGTTTGATCCTGTAGCAGCACTGGGAGGAATACACTGCCTGTGATGCTCCTCCATGTTGCTTACAGCCATGGAGAAATCAAAAAAACAACAAAGTAAAAAAGATTCAGAAGATTTCTTTATGCTGTTTTACCTACTAATCACTGTCACCCATGAACCAGCCAAACCACTGCTCCTGAGAATGTGATCAGGTATTAATGTAAAGATGCCAAAAGGACTCAATGTCATGTAAATTAGCCCTCTCTGTTCACTACAATAAACATGCATGTTTGCCAACAAAATAGAAGATCATTCAGCAAGGCAATTATTAGCCACCCTAATGTGATAATTCCCCATGGATGTAATAGGTATAGCACAACATAGTAGTTTTGTCCTATATGCACTGAAATAATCTTTACTGGTTGAATTCATTTTCTCTTTTATTTCTGAATAATGAGAAGGTCAGTGTTTCTACTTTCGGTGATAATTCCTCAACATGGCAAGCAAAGAGAAGACAAAAGCACTTACTTAGATCCTTTCTAATTTCCATTACAAACACAATCTCTGTGAGGAATGAGGAATCTGGAGGTAAAAAAATAAATAGAATTGAGAGACCTTACACCCAAGGCATCTCTCCATTTGCTTACCAGCCTGTTCAGCAAATAGAACCAGTAATTCCAAATTAATGCAAAGGATAGGGCAGGAAATTAAGCACTAAACAGTTTTGCCTGAGAACAAGCAAAATGTAAAGATCAGGTGTCCATGTTATCTACCCTTTTGCTGCAATTGCTCCTAGGTGGATGTGCAAGAGTAATGCATGGCACCGTGGTAAGGATTGCTCGGTACTGGGTGGACAAGGTGAAGCAATGAAGCTGTTAATTATCCCAGAAGATCAGAACAGTCTGAGCTTTTATATGGTCATGGATTTCTCTGTTGATTTATGTATCATGGTGCCAGCTGAGGCTCTTTGAGTGGATCATCCACAGTTAGATGCTGTGGAACCACTCCTGTGCTTCCACCTTCAGCCTGACAAATCTGGGCAGAATATGGTTTCACTTTCCCTGTTCTTTCAGAGAAGTGCTCATCTGTGAAACTCCTTTTTCTCAGCATAATGGAATTACAGATCCAAGCAGAGCACATAACTCTCCCACAGACTTCACTGTTACCTCTTTTGTTTGGTCTGTTTTTTCAGCAAATGAAATCCCTCCTCTTTGCCTAAGACTGGTGATGAAATTGCCTGACCTTCTAGAAACACACAGACTTTGAAAACCTTTTCACACACCTTTCATCTTTATCTTGTACAAGGACTGTTTTTCAAAGGCTTTGCAAGCTGCTGGGTGCAAAAAGCCTTTAATGATTACCATATTTTCCTTGTTTATCAGTGTGAGTGTGCTAAAAATGTGGGAATCATTGATGTCTCCTACCAGAAAATGCAAACTTTAAAGTGACCAAATGGCCACCTATCTTATAATCATGAAGACAGATGGAATGGCATATCTGAGCACAAACATAACAAATTGACTACATAAATCTGCAGAATTGACATTTTAAGATAATTGTTTGGCAGTCAGAGTATTTTCAAAAATAATAAAAATGAATATTTGCAATTTATTCTTCCAGAATAAAGACAGTTTCCACAGATGACTAACTCAGGAAGTCTTAGATGACAGATTCAGTAATTTTTAATAGGTAAGGGAATAGAAGCTAAAATATAAACTGTACTTTAACTTTTTGTTTTCACTTCTGAGGTTAAAATTTCAAGGTAGCTGGGTGACAGAGAGAATAGATTTAGAACATCTTTCTTTATTGTAAAGCTCAAGAAAATTTTGTAAGAAATCACAGTAGATTTTCTCTGATTATAAAAGGCAAAGATAAAATGGCAGTTGCCAAAACCTTGACTTCATTGCTTGCTCTTCCCTAGCAAGGCTCATTTGATTGCAACTTGACTCATCAGATGTTGTTTTAACACCTCTTGAGATGCACAAAGTTGATGTCTATGCTCCCCTGAAGACAAGAACATATTTTTCAAGGCTCTAGGCTGCCAGCCGCACTGCAGTGAAGCATATGCTGTCCTGTTACTTCAGATAACAAACAGCTTCTCTTTTGCTCAGGGAATCAGCCACAGAAATAAATTATTTTGTCTCCCTGAGACTTTTGAAATGAGTGAGGTCTCTGCAAACAGGCATCAACTGCATTGTGTTTGCTGGGTAATATACTTCTAACACAGGGCTAGATTATTCAAACCCAGGTATGATAATTCAGCTGGCTTTTGTAAGCAGCAGCTGAGGTAATTAGCTGTGACTCTGCTACTCCAAACAGCAACCCTCATGGAAAGACTGTAAATATTGCACACCCACCATTACATTTGATGAACCAACATTGACAACAGACTGTATTCTGAAATGGTCAGTAAGTAACCTCATTCCCACAAGAGAACTCCATTTAGGAAGAGATTTTTAGACTGAGAAAGTATACCCAAGATTACAAAGAGGTCTGGTGACATTGTTTTAGAAATATCGAATACTGGCATCAGTCATCAGCTCAACCCATTTGTGGCACTACTGCCCATACTCTCATTCCCCAGGCATGAAGAGCATTTCATCCAGATAATGGGTTCTTCACACAGAACTACTCTCACAGCAACCAACATCACACATTTAATTTGGAAGCCACTCATCACTATGGTGCACTCAATCCCCTCATCCAGACTATCAACATCTTTATCAGTGATGTGGATGGGGATAGAATCATAGAATCATAGAATACCAAGTTGGTCAGGACCTCTACAATCATCTGATCCAACTGTCTTGGCAAAAGAGTGCACTCCCAGTAAATTCACAGATAGCACCAAGTAGGCAGGAGTGTTTAATCTGCTGGAGGGCAGAAAGGCTCTGCAAAGGAATCTGGAACAGTCTGGATTGATGGGCCAAGGTCAACTCCATGAGTTTTAATGAAGGGAAAGTGCCAGGTCCTGCCCTCATGCCCCTGGCACTCAGGGACATGGGTTAGTGGTGGCACTGGCAGTGTCAGGCTTATGGTTGGTCTTGTATAAATATATATAAATATATATAAATAATCATATATATATATATATACAGTATAAATAATTCTGTGATTTTATGGTCCCCCAGTGTGAACCTGAAACTTTAGAAAGGGAAGGAGTTTACATAGATGTTTGAAGAAAATAATGCCAGGACATTTCTTTGTCCAAAGCAAAGAGATAAGACATTCCAAAAGCAGAGCACAAATTTCAGGTGATTCTTGACCAAAACAGCACCTGATGTGCAATTTTTCATCCAACTCACAGAACTCCCTCAACTTTCAGTGCAGCAGTCATTAGCAGTGCCCATGCAAGGCTGCTGAATGTGCCATGCAGGCTGAGCTGAATGCTGCTGCTGCTGCTGGGATGAGGGTGACAGGTCCCGTTCAGATCAATCTGCAACTGGAAGGACGGGAGGACAAAAAGAGAATTGGAATGGAAATAAACTGGAATTTAAAGATAGAGGAAGAAACACCTGGGAAACAGGTTTTTTGGAGCTTTCACAAAAGCAAAGTGGGGAGGCACATGCCATTTCCATCAGCCCACCGCTCCCAGAAGCTGACGGGAGTCACAAGGAATAAAAGCAAACCAGGTCACAGTGATGCCAGACCTCCCCAGGTTACTATTCCAGTTCTTACTATCTGAAAAATCAATGCTCAAAACACGTGAAAGGCCAGATTGCAGCACTGTGCACTGCTAAACAACAACCCTAGATGAAAGGTCATCAAACTGCAGTACCTCTGATTACCATATAATATACTAAAACAGAGCTGGGCAAGCCTAAATTGAAGGTTTCTTCCTGATGTTTACAATTCCTTAAGAAATTAAAATAAGCTGGAAATTGCAAGGGGGATGTACAATAGCATCTTAGTGTGCAGCAATCAACATATATTTATTGGATTAAAAAGTAAACTAAAAATTTACTTTACATTCTTTTACATTCTTCTTAGTTTTCCTAAGATCTACTAAAAATGCCTACAGCCTTGAGAACAGACCTTTTTTTGAGGTTTCTGGTAAAAGCCACAGTCGATGTCACTGCCAGTTTACAGCTGTGATGTTCTCTGGGGTAATTTTGTTAGCTGAAGCTGCAGGAAGGTAGAAAGGGGGACTCTGGCATTCTGTCACTATATAATTTGCTGATTTTTTAAATAAACTAATCTGCCATCATGAAAACTTAGACTTTGTCTCTTTTGTTCCTGGGTAATATTAACTTACATTTCTGAGCATGGCTTAAACACTGTGGTGGGTGACAGAGTCGTGTTAAGGAACAGCCAAGTGTCCAACCTCAAACACTGACAAGCTGCAGTGGTTTCTTTAGTCAGAGAGTGGACAAGAGAGATTGTAAAAAACCCTCACAAACAAAACATAGTGTGCTATCAAAATGTTCAAAAGAGATAAATAACTGGCAATTACCTAAATCATGGACCACTGAACACAAGATAGAAAACCAGAGCAGTGTCACCTGTAGACTACGAGCATCAGCCTAATGAATTTGCCTCTTAAGATCTTAGTTTAAATAAAGGGGGGAAAGAGGATAATGCCCTTACTAATGAATTGAAAAAAAATGAAAAATACATAAGTAAAGCAGTATCTCTTATAGCTTGGAGGTAAACTCAAAGTTATAAATACTATATAAGCCAAAAATTCACCAGTTATCACAGTAAAAAAAAATGTGCAAGGTTCTGGCACTTACCAAGCTATTAAAATGTCAGGGCACTTTCAGAAAAAAATAAATTTTGTCCTGAAAATGCTGAAGTGGCAAAGGCAATGTTTACAATGCATGCTTTAATTCTGACTAGTCTTCCAAGCCAAATGCTAATTTTAATTAGGAGAATTTATTACTTTTATAAGTAAATCTTGGCATAATTTTAAAGCACTACATTTAAAAGGGACACAACTTAAACAAAATATTCCACTTTATCTCATTGGTTTTCCTTATCTTAGCTCCATCCTCACTTTTCCCAGCATTTTTTTTAAATTTGTAAGTCAAGATATATTTTTTTTTTTCAGACCTTTTCAGTGTCTTGGTAAAAATTTCCAATTTTATCCTAGTACAGCCATGTGGTAATGGTACTTTACATGGTAAATGGTTTATAGAAGATAAGTGTTAATAAAAATTGAATTCTGTGGACTGTGCAGAAACACAGGGCAATGTTTTCTAACCAAGCATCAGAATTAAGGTCCTAGATGTGAATTCAACTCTCTGCTTCATTTCTGACTATAACTTTTTAAAGACATAGTTAAATTGCCTCAAACGCTTTAGAAAAGCTTTAAAACTTTCATTATCTTCACAGAATAGCTTTCTACAAAGGTAAGAAATTTGACTCAAAAGTCATATCTTTAGTCTCAGAGATATTTTATCTTAGGTAACAGATAGATTAATATTTAATCTAATTTATTCTATTTAATCTACTTGATCCCTCTTAAAGCTAATTATGATCTTACAATTGAAGATACTTCCTAAATTTCAGTCTTTGATTGTGGAAATAGTAAGTTTCCTGGGTTTTTTTGGTCACCAAAATATACTTTCAGATATTTGACTACTGATATTTATGATATTGATAGACCTTCAGAAGCCAAAACTACTCTGTAAATTGGTAATAATGCATATTATTTAATTAATCTAAAATATTTTTTTGTGATGGAAAAGACTAGTTTTTAAGACTAGCCCTCAAGCTGAGAGACTGGCTTAGATGTGTGACATATTATTAAATTTCTCTAATTTCTTTCCCATGCAAGTAATTTACATCTTTTTGTTTCCACATCTGTAAAGGGGAAATCTTATAACCTCTCCAGAATTCCCAAAGTTATTAACAGGAGACGCCAAGTCATCCACATGCACATAAAATTCTGAGATCTTATGGCAGAGTACAGCACACAAATGGTTTTAATATGGTCTTGTAATATACCAAGGAATACATGAGTACCTCCTGAGTGGAATTTCAGCCCAGAACAGACACTTTTATAGACTTTGTCAGCCTAAGTCAAGTGAAAAGTTACAGCTGGACCTCTCAATAATATACAGCATGTGAGAGTTTCTGAGGAGCCTTTGCTTTGCAGTCCCAAAACCCAGCACAAACCCTGCATCCCTGAGACTTACATAGCAAATATATAAAAAGAATAACACAGACCCAGACCTCCTGCTCCTGTGCTACAGCACGTTGCAGAACAGAGAAGCATTTCTGAAATCTTCAGTAGTAGCAAGTAAGAGAACCATTGTTATTGCTGGAGTCCACAGAAAAGAACAAAGTGTGAGACACTTTTATTCTCATGGAAAGACTGGAACCTTTAGCCAAACCCCACTAATTTATGCCAGCCAGCATGGCATCCCAAACAAACTGTAAAAGCATTTAAAGTGATGCAATCTGTTAAAAAAAATAAAAAAAAAAATCAGTCCATGGGTGTGCCTGAATGAAAAAACCATGACATATATCAGCACTAAAAACTACACTAGTGCATTTACTATTTTAAATTGATATTAAATGTTTTATTATTCCCATGGATCCCCAGGCCAATTCCTGTAGTCATAGTTACACTGAAAGCACAGCTTTTATGCAACTTGAAGTTGTCCATTTTTGGCACCGAATTTTAGAAGACAAACACCTGCAATCCCTCAGTCCTTCCTGACACACTCCATCCCAGGCCCTCCCTGCACAAATCTGTTCCTTCTAGAAGAGAATGAGAGCATCTTAATCAAATCTTAAAGCCCTTTCAAGATCCAGACTGCTAATTTTGTTTAAAAGACTGAGAATAAAATAATATATCTGTAAATTGCAGATCCAGAAACTGCAGCAAAAATTTATCCTGTTCTCTTTGGGTCAAAAAGCTGACTTTCATCATTTCAGTGAGAATAAAAATATTACCACCACATCCAAAATATTACCTATGTACTGAACCAACTATGACTGATAAATGCTAAACAATCTTTAAAACATAGTACCATATTTATAACAATTATTTTTAGCATGCTGCAAACCTTAAAGTGCTGTTGAATACTGCAGGGGTGTGACACAAAAAATACCTGATAAATGTGCATTTGTCTTGAAATGGGTTCATAAGAATACTTAGCACTTATTTAGGGATCATAGGTGATCTAGAGACTCCAGTATTATGGTCTTAAGTTTATAAACAAGGAAACTAAGATAGACTAATTCTGTACTTTCTGCAAAAACTTACCTTGCAATCTGATCTCAAGGTAGGCTGTCAAATCATGTCATGTCACAGTGGTTTTGCACCAGGCAAATGCTATTACAGGGTATGAGGCAATAGGAAGTCAGGCTCCAAGGAGGCTGAGCTTGCTCAAGGTCATAGAAACTGATGTCAGGTCTCCTGGCTAACAGCTCCCTGACTGAATCATCCTACCAGCATTGTTGAAGAGATTTGTTCTATGAATGAATGAATATTATTTTTCTTTAGTAATTGTAACCATGAAAGAAAAAGCTTTAAATTTGGTCGACAATCCATGTGTGAGGTGTAGGAAGAAGTCATGCTGAGAAACGGAAGAAAAAAAAGTAGAAAGAGTTTCAGAAAGAGATTAGGAAATGTAAAAGCAGAAAGAGACGATGAAAGGTTACAAAAAAACCACCAAAAATGGTGAAGAGAGAAATATCTGCTAGTCACAAACTTAAACAAGCTTGCAGAAGATCCCTCCTCAAAAGCCAAACAGGCAATATTAAGGACAATCACCATTCATTCCATGGCAATCTGCTGCTATGAAGGGATGGCAGCAACCGAGTGCATTACTCCCACAGATGGAAAAAACCTGTCTCTAGGACAAGTCCCAGAGGGACCACATCAAGAAGGCTCCAGGGGTGGCTTAGTTGAATGTGAGATTCCAGATTCCAGGAGGAAGAATCCTTCTCTGACAGAAACAAATAGTGTGAAAAAACAAAAAAATAAAAATAAAAAAATTAAAATCCTGTTTTATCTTTGCCTGAATTTTTGCTGACTGTACTCAAACACAAGGGTGCAGGCTGCACTAGAACATATTTGCCACACAGGTTCTGCTTTCTGCTTTTTCAGTAGACATTTGCTGCTGCTGCTGCAGGGTGCTGGGGCTACTGGGAGTCAGGGCTCATTTCAGAATTAGGAACAGGTAAGCAGACAGTTACATTCATCCCATCTAGCAAATGTCACAAAGAGAGTGGAATAAACAAAGTCACTGGAACACTTAATTTACACAATAGTTTAGAAGTCCTGTTTGTGCTATGACAGGCAGATTGCAGAAGTTGACTGGTTTAACATCAGTTTTACTCCTGGCAGACCAGGGGGGCAGCAGCCCCAGTGATTCTCAGGGGGTTGAGCACACTGCCAGCCCTGCAAAAAGGCCATGGCCACCATTCAAACCCTGCTCATTTCCACTGTGCTCCCATGCCAGCTCTGGGGGGAAATGTCCTGCTGCATCTCTGCTACTGAGAGAGCCAGAGCTGTGTGGCCAGCACAAGGGAAGTTGAACAGTTGAACAGTTGGCAGTGAAGAGAAGCAGGATTTGACATATCAGAAGACTGGACAACACTAACATAGTGTGAAGCATGGAAGCTGGGACTCATCCACCATTCCATCATTGGGGAAATGAGAAGAAAATACACAGGTCTCCAGGACATGCAGATGATCCATCAGCAAGCATGATGAATATTGAATATTGAATAATGGTGTAGTTGCAAACACACTACAGCATTATTTTCTTGGGGATGTCTGGGGAATACACCTACTGTACACTGTCTTGCAGACCTCCTGAATGGTACTCATCTCTTGTCCAACACAGTTTAGCAGTTTTCATATAATCCCCTTAACACAGACCTACTGGTTTCTGCTGTTAGACTCTGAGTTAAGATGAAATTCCCTCCCTTCTGCAACCTGAAGAACATGATAAAGCCTCTTGGCATGTTGTGATACTCAGTAAATAATTAGACAGAAGTAATCTCAACATACAGGATAATTACAATTCATACAAATAATCTCAATCACACAGAAAACTCTCATCTTGCCTATGCCAGTTCAACAGAAACCTGACTCTGTTCTAGAGACTTACCTGTACCCCATTTCATCCAAGCAGATTTGGCAACCAACCAAATAGTTATTGACTTCAGTAAGAGGTTTGTTACCAATCCTTTACCATTACCTCTTTTCAGTTATCTTTTCTCTTTTCTCCTGTTTTCTCTCTTGCTAAGTAAGATTCAGCACCACTAATGCAGCACATCTTCCTTTCTTGTTTTACCTGTGACAAAATTCATGCAGATTGAGTAACTCTCCATATGGACACTTTCTCCTTTGGACACTATTCCATATATTATGATTTGCCTCCTTGTTGTATTTAATTCTGCAAGTTCCATATTGCATCAGAAAATCTTCCAGGATGATATTTGCCTGGAAATGTGCAGCCTTAAAAAAACAGATGTGCATGATCCTCATAACTATTGATTAGAAGACTGTTGTAGCTTTTGCTAGGACACAAGAAATTCTCTGCCATACTGGAGAAAAGCCTAATTCAGTTCTTAGGAGACCTCTACCCCCTCTATATTTTTCTTTGTCATATGGCTCAAATATAGAATTGGGCCTAAGAATCTACATTTTAAAATAACGAGCTTTGAAATAACAACCTGGTCTAAATTTTGCAAATTTACCCTTACTTTTAGAAACAGCAAATCAAAATCTCAGATCTTAAATGCCCCTGGCATGGAATATTGCACATTCCCATTCCCCCTGAGCAGCCACCCCTGGGCAGCACATCCTCCCCCAGGTGCTGAGGGCAGCTTCAGACCTGCTTTCTGCTGCATGCTCCTGATTGACTGCTCCTATTTCTCCGAGCAATGACCCCTGCTCATCATAATAGCAAATAAAACCTTGCTGAAAATACGATGCTTGGAATCCTTCTCTTTCCAGAATTACTGGGAGGGAAATAGATGTCTCTCAAGTGCAGAATCATATGCACAATGGTCTCTTAACAGTTGCTTGGAGGTCTTTTCCATTTTCACATAAATCTTTTTTATGTTGTACTCCCACTGACTAGTCATTTTATTTTTGGCTTCACTACAGTAAACTTAATTTAACATTACGTCTTTTTGGTAGTTGTTGGTGTGTTTTTATGACTAATGAGTTTTAGACAGGACATTCATAAAAACAGAACAAAAGCATTTATAATGAGCATACAGTAAAGACAGGCCTATTTTTCCTCAGAATCATTGTATGCATGAGCACAAAAGAATGCAAAAGTTGCACATTAGGCTACAAAATCACAGTGGAAGGTCAGTCTCAAAAATTTCAATTGAGATCTCTAAGCATCAAATGAATTCTAGGATAGAATAATAACAGAATGCCTGTTCAAGCAGGCAGCTATTTAGCTCACACACCTTCCACCTTGATGAGCAATTATCCTACATGCTGTGGGAAACCTACATGCTGGTCATGGCTTTCCACTGTTCACTTGCACTCTTAGTCAGGTTCGTTGGCTTGGCTGTTTCTTATGGGTTGTTTTTCTCTCTCTTTTTTTTTTATATTAAGTGTTGTTTTTCTCTTTGTTTTTTTATACTAAGTGTAGCCTTAAATGTACTTCAGGTGTACTTCAGCCTTTAGTGTACTTCAGGTGCTGGACTATTCATTGGTTCAGGTGCTGGACTATTTATTGGTTCCAAGAGAGGAGAATTGACAGAAAAAGTTTCAGAGGCAGCTTCAGCTTGCATGGTTCAATGTTTTAGTAGACATGCATTCAAAAAGGCATTCAAAGACAAGCTTGTTGTAATCAACAAGAGCTGGGAATTCCTTCTAGCTCTGCACATACAAGAACAGGATGAAGAAACACACAGAAATATTTTGATGGAAATAAAACTAGATTAAATCTTTCTCTGTCACACTATATAGGAAAATGCATTCATAATCTACTGGTTAGGAGAAAGGGTATTCTCAAATAGAACAGCAACACTGCTCCTAACTTCCACTTATTGAAAGAATTTCAAGGAGCTGGAATATGACAATAACATGGGAGCTACATATTTTTTATGCAGCCCTGTTTACATACAAAATGTGAAAAAGCCCTGGTTTCTCAACCATAGCAGAAATCACTCCAGCTGGAAAGCTATGGCTCCTACCCTCCATTTAGCCAGTAAATAACTCAAATACTTCTTTAATAGCCAGATCCCAAGCCATTGTTTCATCCACAGTTTTAGCTTGCAACAGTTCCAATCTGTTTCTCAAAGCTTTATCCTATTTTTTGCACATATACATAGTCACACCCCATCAAACAGCATCCATCAAATCCTCCCCATGTACATCATGGGTTTTGTGGTGCTGGATGAATCTTTGCTGTGGACTGTGACTTCAGCTAACAGCTCACTGGAAATTCTGACTGTTTTAACCTATTGAGTTCCACTTGCATTTAGCAACTTCCTGGTTGTCAACAAAGCAACCGCTCATCAGTTGTGTGTGAATAAAATCTGGGATTTCTGCCCAGGACTCTCTCTTACAGCAATCTACCAACTATCAAAGTGTGGGTGGGGAAAAGAAAAAGAGTCAATTATTGGGCATATTTCTGGTAGTATCTGGAATATATGAAGACAAACTGAACAGTCATGGACTTAAATCCTAAGCAAAATGATGCAGTCAGGTCACATTAGTGCTCTGATGGTGCATCACTGGAATAAAACTGAATGGTGACACTGCTTATAAGGCAGAACACATCATAGTAGAAATCTCAACATACAAACTCATTCTGTGATTTCACAGGGAAATGTTCCTGAAGTAACTACTGAACTTATTGAAAGGAATATTCCTCAGCTGACTACCAGTAAAAGTGTAAGATAATTCTGCTCTCTATATTTGCAGATGTTCTGGCATGGTCTCTAAGGAAACTGATACTCACGTAGAATTATTCCTTACAAGTAAATGTAGTCATATTGCATTTTGACAAATTCCATAACCAATTGTTCTGCTCTGAAAGACAAATGTCAAAATGATGCATTTCCCTCTAAGTGCTTACAAACATTGCTTAAGCCAATTGCATCTTGGGAAATGCTTTTATAGCTCTGGCAAACACTCTTTTGCAAACTGTAATTCATACTACTTAAATTATCAAGAGTTAAAATAGTGTATAAGAAAGCCTATATCTTTATTACTATTTTAAGTGTTCTGCCTTGTCTGGGAAGCAAGAATACATGTTTGTCACATTTGGAAAAACATGCAGCTATCGGTTATTGTGACAGCTGGGAAATGTAAGTGTTCAACCCATTTAACTAATAAGTTAGTGTATGCAAAATCAACATTTATTTTCTTTTAATATCAAAAGCCTGAATATAAACTGCTTAGCTGCCTGTTTTCCAAAAGCATATAAAAGGAAGGACGGATGCACCAATTGCATTAGCATGAATTAAAATTAAAATATGCGCAGAATGTGAGGGAAAAAATCATTGTGTTCATTCAACTCCTCCCCAGCAACACTCCATAAAATCAAATATGTAATTTCTACATCCAACAGCATATATCCCCCCTAAAATATTAAATATTTTATTGATAATTTAGCTTAGTGAAACTGGATTCTGCTAATTTTTTTCTTCTGTAGAAAGAATTTACTTTGTTCACCTGGGTCCCAATTGACACTATGGAAACCCTAATCCCATGCTCTATAAACCATGTGATGTACATCTGAGTCACAATTAAAATGTTGGTTTGGAAAACAGAGAACACAAAGCAAATTATTTCCTGCACATGGCACCTGATGGGTTTCCTGCACCATTTGACTTTATCAGGGTGTGCTAATTACTGAAAAGGAGATAATTACATAACTTCTGTTGTTTAAAGTTCACGGACATCCCTTATCACTGCACAACACTTCATGGCTGCATAGGGAAAGGCTATTTTATAACACAGATCAATGAAAAAGTGCTCCAAACAGAGAAGGCAGCATCAGAGAGCTTACACAGCAGACCCCTCTTCACTACTCTACAGCTTTCCAAAACCATATCTGTGTCCTTAGTTGCTGGTTTGTACTACACTAAAACCAGACAGAACGCAAACCAAATATTAATGCATCCTTGGGAAGCACGAACTCTCAATTAGAGTGTGACCTTGCCTATTACTGTACTGTTTCACAGCATTTAGGGGGATGATCTATGATCCTACTTGGTCATTTTCAGGAAGGTGAAAATGTTTCTTACTTGTGCAGCTGGCTGACTGCAATTCAACTCTGCCTTACAAACAATACAGCCACAGTTCACACCTCCATCCCATGATTTCATCAGAAAGGTCCACTCAGAGCCCTCTAAAGCTCTACCCTCAGAGATTTGCCATCATTTCTTGTCAAAACTAGGTTTCATAGCTTGAGACCTCTGGTAACTGCAGCAACACGATTTCTGCATTAGAGTTCTGCTGCCTGTAGCCAGAAAAAGACACAGAATGAATGAATTTACCTCAACTGTCAAAAGATTGTCTAGACATGACCTTGATACCCCTTCCTGATTCTTAACTTAGCCTATGAACAGCACTCATCACAGCTTGTCCATAGAAGGCTAAGAGGGAAATCAAATGTGCCACTTTTTGAATGAATGTAGTGGGTTTTATAAATTATTTTCATACTTCCTCCAGCTAATTCAGTCCCCAATTGAATTCCTGTATTCCTATATTTTACTCTATAATCTTGTGGGGGACTTTATACAGTCTCTTTTCCACATTGTACTATGTGAAAAGGACGTTGTATTTTTTGCATCTGCTAACATACTTCTTCATCAACTGCATTATTTTCAATACATCTTAAGAAGATGCTAACTAGAGTAAGTCACTGAAAATTTCTAGTACAATTTCACATTTACTGTATAAAGCTCACTTAGAAGGACATTGGTCTGTCTGGTATAATTGTAGCTCACAGAGTGGAGGCAAGTTGAGTGAAAGTCTAAGCCACTCCAGGAGCTGGTACAGTGGAAGCTATGAACTGCAAAAACTATGTCAGCCCAAGAACTAGAATGGAGCCTTCTAGCACATATTTCATTTAATTGCATTTCAAAACAAACAACTGAATTATCTCCCACTTCATGTTTGTTTCTTGGCCCATTAGAGCTCTAGTCACAGCACCCAAATCAAAAAAGGCAGAGGCTGGGACTGGGAAAATGAGGAACTTGCCATGGTAGGAGAACAGGTTTGAGACCATCTAAGGAACCTGAATGTGCACAAGTCCATGGGACTTGATGAGAGGAATCCACAGGCTCTGAGAGAACTGGTGGAAGAAGTGAGGCAATGGCAGTGTGGTACTTAATTGCCAGCTGGGATTAAACCATGACTCATCTCTATGTATGCCTTTGCAGGACAGTTTGATTCTGTTCAAACCCACAATGGTCACACAGTCAGTTAGAGAGACCTCCACAAGATAATTCAGCCTTACTCTCATAAGAACAAAGAACTATGATTTTAACAGCATGAACTGCCTGGAGACACCCACATTTCTCCCTTGATTGTAAAGATCTTGACCAGATACCTAATTCTAAAGAACTTAAATCAGGCATGGTTAACATCTGATGACACTGAGGTGGGAATGATGAGCTTTAAATGTGCAGTATCTGTTCTTCCACAAATCAAGACTATAATGGCTAAATGAAATTAAATCATAGAAAACTTTAATATGCAAAGTACTAAAAAGCCCTATAAATGTATTTTATCTTTGCCTTCATGTATTTTCCCAGTCACCAAATGCTAAGTGGTAGCATGGGACTACTTATGCTTTAAAGTGCATGCTCAGTTCCAGTATACACAGTCAGCATTCCAGTTTCCATTTTCAGCACATTTTAAAAGATGTGAACTAGTTGAAGAAAACTCACACCATAATGATCTGAAGTGTGGTAACATCAAGAACAAGTGAGACTTCTGCTCAGCTCAAAAAAGGGAGTCAGAATTCTATTCTATTCTATTCTTTTGGACTTAAAACAACCAGTAATTGTATATCTGAGATACACAATCCAAAGAACTTAGTGCTGTTGGTAGTTCAACCTCAAGAAACAAAAAATAATTTATGGCTTTGCAGTAGATTAAAAATAGATTACCAATCTCAGACAGCACAGCTTGGGCACAAAATTCCAGCGACAATTTCAAGAGAAATACAATATGAACTTAATCATTGAGGCAGGTTCAATGAATTCCACTGATTTTTGATTAAGCAAAACAGGCAGAAAAGCACAACAAACATTGTTCTTCCAATCAGTGGCCTCCACCTGAAATAGTGTTTCTGTATTACACTGGATGTAAAAGGCCCTTATCAAGGGAAAATTCTTATTTCAGGAAAGACCCACTGTGCTTGTGTTTCCCATTGTACTTTAAAATTCTTGTCATTTAAATCACAGGCACTTTGGAGACACAGAAGGGCTGTTACTGTGTTTTTTCCCATAATCACTGTTCCTGTTGCTTCTAATGTAACATCCATTTTAAATACACTCTCACTTATAAAGTCCACTTAACCTTCCCAGGTTCCAGGAAAAGCATGTTGATTTCTAGTAATGATGCAGGAACATTTCCTAAGAAAGCTTCAAGGAGAGGGGTTTTAAAAATTATTTAATTGAGGTTCTACACAGGATAAACATAATTATCAATGACAGTCTGCCCAATCCCTATACTTCATATTAAGGAATGTGCAAAGAACCTTGTGCAGTAAGCATGAAGAGTTTCAAACTCTTTATTAGAGTTATCTGTTAGTCCCAGAATCCAATAGGATGGGTGAATACCTATAGAATTTCCTCTTTCATTTGCATGGAAAACACTAAGAAAGCTTGATTTACAGGAATCTTATGAGTCAATGACCTCATAAGATTTCCATGTCCATTAAGGTACTTTCTTTTCTGCCTGTACTATTCAGGAGTAATAAATATCCCACTTCTGTATGTCACAAATGCACCAAAGGTGATCTTCACCAGCATGAAAATCAGTTTTCTATATTCTGAGAACCTGTAAAACACACTTCAAATAGTCACAGAATCTCACCTGCATGACAAAAATGTTTTTTTTGCCACATACCTTCTTTTTGTTGGTGGAACAAATGTAGAAATTGTCAATAACAGTGGCAATCCCAGGCTGTAGATTCAACTTTGTGTATAGTGTCCCAAAATCTGAAGACCTGAAAGAAATCAAACATCTGTAAGTGCCCTCTTCTAAAGGCTTTAGAATTGAAACTCTGCAAAGAAAACCCCTCTCTGTGCACCAACTGTCCATTTTCAATGCTTCTCTGCCATCCTTTTATTCTTTCCAGTGCTTATTTTAGCTACTAAAAGAAGCCCACTACTATTAAGAAAACTAGGTTCTAGGTTTGAAAAAAAATGGGTAGTTCTGTCTGTACTTTGAAGTTCTCTGCAGTGCTAGTTTAATTTTTTTCTGTGCAGTGACAGAAGTCTGACATGTATACCTTTCCATCACCACCCACAAAGTGGAAAAAAAGAGCTATGAAGAGCACAGGCTCATTGGCAAGTATTAACAGCACCTCCTCAGCTATGCAGAAAAAGAAGAGTTGACTTCAGAGCTTGCTGTTGCCTAAGAGAAGAATTTGGCCTGAGATCTGGAGGACTCACATTAGACCTCTAGCAGAATTAGTACTGAATAAAGGTATCCCATCCAGTCCTCCAGCTCTTTTTCAGAGGATCATTAAATTTTGAAGAATAAAAAAACAAAGTCGGTATGTGGCCATCAGTATGTCACACACGCTTTTCCATGAGTATTTCAAATGTGGGCACTCTGCAGAACTTGTTCCATATTTTGAAAAGCCAGCACTGAAAATGGCATGCATGCTCTGCAGTTGTATTGCAAATGTCAATTATAAAAAGAACAGACAAATAAATTTTAGCATAAGGAAAAGTTAGAGAAATTCAAAGCAAGTCACATCCAAATTTAAATCACTTCGGATGAAGCCTTGCTTGTTCTGTTTAGGATCAAATTGTACCATATGCCCTCTCCATATTTACAGTTACTCATTTTTCATTTGCAAAGGGACTCAGACACATCTAAGGCACATGCCCATCCTTCACCAAGAAGCACTCCCCAGGACAGAGAGTTGGTGTGAGGACTTTGCTCTATATGCCCTTTTCTCTCCCTGGAATAACAAACAGGGCTGAAGGTACCCTGACCAGGAACTCATCATTCAATCTGGGAGCACTCAAAAGCTCTCATGTCCAAGAGAACCAAGACAAGACTGTCCCTCCCAGTGTGACACTGCACTGCCTGTGCAGGGATCTCTGCCCTTCAGCCCCTTTCTACTTTGTTCATTGTTCCCAGCAGGCTCTGCTGCCTCATACTCCTCACCCAGAGAGAGCACTGCTTGAAGTTTGTAGGAGCATGACTGAGTACAAGAGAGAACAGTGAAAGCCCAAATCCCTCACTGAGTGGGTACATGTTGAGAAGTAGCCACCGCCTGAGGTCTCCTCCAAGCTCCATGCAGTGGGTTATTCCCTGAAGGGCTGGTGCCCACAGAGGGCTGCCACGAGCATCTCACCTATGTCCCAGTGCCACCCAGAATATCACTAAAGTTGGAAGGCATGTTGTGTGAAGCCAGAGGCACCTCCTGCTTTCACCAATCCAGCCTTCCACAAGATAGAGGAACTTTCAGCTGCTGCCATGGAGCACCTTTCTATGTCTTTGGCATCACCAAGCACAGTGGGCTTGTGATATGCCTGGAACTGGTCCTAAGGAATACCAAGAAAATACCTTATTTTTCTACCTTCTCCACCAGTTAAAAAACCCAGCTGGTGATGAGACTATGACACTCAGGCCATCCTCACAGCCTAAAGGTGAGAGTTTAACCATTTTATAGCACTATCTGAATAGATTTGATCTGGGTTCCCCCCCACAATGTTGCTTTCTCTGCAGGTATATAGCAATGCATTAGAGAATTAACTAAATCATAGCAATTCAATTTTGATAAATAAATATGTAGATATCAAACACATTCAACTGCAGTGTACAACTGAGCATTCAGCACAGAACTAATTAAAATTCTAAGGGGAATAGAATGGACAGTGCTAAACCTAATTTGCCAGTGGTATTTGACAGAAAGAAATTCAAGCAAAGACTTAAAATACCAACTTCAGACAGATGTACTGAAACCATGCAGAACAAGCATGCATGATGGAAATATAACCTATTCTCTTTGTGGAAGAATATCAGGTCAGTGGCTAGCCCAGTAATAACATCCTGAAATAATTCTCTGAAACTTAAAGATGATTCAATTTATTTGAAGAGGCAGTTCCAGGATTAATACAATGGGACCACTGGAGAGTGACACTATGTGAGGGACACCATGGCAACTGTGTCAGTATGTGAAAAGAGTACAGGCAGGAAGCCCAAAAGAGATAAGTAAGTTCCAAGATAAAAAGTTCCAGTCCAAAACTTCCCCTTCTCATTCTCATGACTTATAGAAAGTACTGCAAAGAAAGAACAAGGTTTTAACAAGAGATCACTAAGATAACTATGGTATTTTCAGACAAATGTAATAAAACTATACAGTCAAAAATCTCTTTTTTTTTCCAGGTAAAAATTAGCAATCTCAAGGGAAAAAAAAAAAATCCAGTTCAAGCCTGAGAAAATAAGCAACTGTATCTTCCAAAAAGTACACCGTGCCTAAGCAGGAAGCCCATGACTGGAAAAAGATCTGTGGATCTATGGAGAAATGTATTCCAACTTCCCAATCTTTTTTGCTATAGTCCAGACTTGAGAGAGCCCAGGAATGTCAGATATTCTTTGAGATATTCATACACAAGAGGACATAGCTCAAGGACATAATTCAAAGGAGACACTGTGCAAAATAATTGGTTTTCCAAATGTACTGTAATCCAGAGAAAGAAGGCCATCTTGACTTTTTCACCTAAGATATAACTTCCAAGTTTTGACTCTGCATATATAAAGAACTAACATTTTGTAGCATGCAGCTAGAACAGAATATCCTTTAATTGCACCACTGAGTTACAGACAGGGTGGGGAGGATGAATTCTATGATCTCAGTCCATGCCTATTTCAATATATATTTCAAAATGTACTTTGTACAAAATTAGGGAGAGGAGTCCTTTACAGTTCTCCAGTCTTAAAGAGATTTTTTTCCTGTTAGGAATCAAACTCATGCTGTGTCAAGAGTGTTAAGGAGATGGAAAAAGCCCACATGAGTAATCTGTTTTTATCGGGATAAACATATTCACTTTCCTCCCTAAAAATAATGAAAAGATATTTCAAGTTATAATGGAAAAAGGATATACATGTACCTGATGAGAAGAGTAAAACTTCCTCCTATATCATGGTTTATTTGAAGTGGCAGCACAACAGCAGAACTCCATAAACCAGAGCAAGAAGTGTACAGACTGCCTTTGTAAAGAAGTGTCTGAGCTGCAATTCTAAGTGATCTGGACACAGTTAATTAGAATTTTGGCTTTATGTGAGACATTGCAGCAGAAACATCAAGCTCTACACAGGCTGCTTCCTTCAGCTGTGTATCCACCTGTGCACTACAGGCTACAGATTACAAGGATGTTTCTTCACTGAGCAAAACTCAGTGGAGAATTCACAGGAAACACATCTTCCAGTACTCAGGTGATAGAACCATTGGATGCTGAGACAACAATGATTACTCACATACTGATACAGACATCACACAACCTGAGCCTGACAGCTTGTGGCTGAGTAGGAGCTTCTTTGGAAGTAATGTACATACTTCTGCTGAAATACGTGCTAGTCTTCTATTTTCTTTTTTTCTTTATGGAAAAAAAACAGTTCTAACTGTAAGAAGAGCATGTCCAGATAAGAGTCCTAAAAATCATACAATGATATTACAGCACAGACATAATTAGGTCTTTTTAGCTTAATATTGTGATCTCAAAAAAACAGTTGGGAAAACTTCCAAGTGGTAGAGAAATGTACCCTGATGAGATAAAACTCCCAAAGCCCCATAGCTCTATGTAAATTTGGGTCTCATCCTCAAAAAATGTAACTTTTTTAGATTTGACCTAAAATAAATCTATGTCCAACATAATTTGGAACTGTACCTAAACATTGGATCTGGATATCTTCCAACAGAAATATGGAGAAAGAAGAAGAAATTTAGCATATACCATAAGAGACATGAACCAACTATTTGCCTTTTTGAACTTCACTATCATTAGACAGCTCTCCCCTGGTGACTCACACCTATGATTCAACATTGCTCATTGTTAGTTGTTTTCCCAGGTTATATTTACAAGTAGATATTTAAAAATATACAAGAAAAATTAAAATCAATATAGTAAGATGTTAATGAAGATTCTTAGAGCTGCAAATTCGAATTCCCAAATCAAATGTAATACTCAGAGAACACAACAACTGCCAAAAAAAAAGCTTCCTTCCTTTTTTTTTTTTTAATGAAGAGACACTAGAAAGAGAATAGTTGGAGCACTTAACACGCATGTTCATCAGATTTCCTCCACTTTTTCTTCTTGAAGACTTACACAAGATTCATTCTAGTCAAATGAGTCATATTTTATAAGATCCATTAACTTAAAATCCTTGAAGACAACAATGAAGCGATTTCAAATGACTCATGGGTTACTAAACTGGTGGGAAAAAAAATTCTTTTAAAGAAAAGAATACAGAAGATCTGCTGGCTTGGATAATTAGTAAATTGTTGAAAAATTATTCAATTGAGATGCACATTAGAGAATCAAGGAAGAGTGGATCTGTACATAAAACTCACTCGACTGCTTCCCACTTAATTTTCTCCAGACTCTATTGCAAATGCATCTTCCCACCTTCCCCTCCTTTCAGTCAGCAAAACAGTCCAAGATTTACAGCCTGAGCTTTAAAATGCAGGAGAAATTACATTAGGTTCTTGGTCTGTGGCAGACTTACATCTAACAGTAGGATCTCCTTTGTCCTCTGGTCCCTCACCTGAATAACAGAGACAGCACAGTTGACTATACCTCAAATGTCAGTAAGGAAAATAGATAAGTACAGCAGAGTAATGAAGAACTGGCTGATGGAGTATCTAAAACAGATACATCAGAGCTTCCAACAACAAATACCAGAACAAATCTACTGAAAGAGAAGAAACCAGAGGAACATCATTAAACAAGTGAAAAACTAACTCATCTTCTTCACTTAAACAGCACACAGGCCTTCAAGTGCTTTTACACGTCCAATGTGGAAATCACAGAGGCTTTGGTTAGCCTCATAGAATCCTTTCAAACAGAACCAAAAACCTCCAAAACCCCAAAGCCTTTCTTCAGAGTACAAACACATTGTAACATTGGATTCCAACACCCAAGTCATATATTGAGGAATTCATGCAGATGAAAGCTTCTTCAAAGGCTGGAGAAGAGTAGGACTCCTAGCAATCCAATTAACAGATTACTAATCAGCTATCAGCTTTGCTGGAGTACTTTTTGGAAATACATCTCTCTTTACTTTCCAGGAAATTGAGCCTTTTGGAAATTACATGTTTTTCCTCTCAAAACCAAAAATACAGAAATGCTTCTTCCTTAATCCAGTTTTACACTAAAGAATCAATGGTGTAGACAAGAGGTAACATATAAATATTTTAGCAACTAAATTGCCTAAATATTTTAGGCAATAGATGGTTTACCTTCTTTTCCCAAAACCACTTGAGATGAATGTGTCCCATTTTCACTTATCAATTATTGATATAATATACTGATCACATATCTGATAACAGATATTTTTAAGAGCCCTTGGTAATCCCAACTGCCTTTTTAGTTGAACTGACTTATTCTGTAATGCTCTGCTGTGCACAGGACATGGTGCCACTTTGCATTTATACAGTTATAGAGACTCCTTCCAATAATTACAGGTCCATATATATTTGACTGCAAATTGCTGACCTAAAGAATTCCACAGGGAAAAAAACAATAACCCAGAAGACTGCATTTGCATCAAGTGAAGACTCAAGGAGGATCATAAACATCACATATTCTAGAACTGGGCTTTAATTCAAAGCATTAAACATACCAAATCAACTGGCCACAGTGGAGGGAAAAACAGTGCTATGTAGCCAACAATAAAAGCCAGAATTACCGTGGCAGGTGACTTTAGGGAGTCAAATCTCTCCTCAGGAGCTCTGGCTGCTGGTGCCACAGTGATGAATAAGACATGACCCTATTTTGCAATGTGCACAGCCGGGTGCTCTGACACCACACGGTACCAAACTTGACTGGGTACCCCCTGACAGGCACACCAGCCTCCAATCTCCTACCCTGTGGCAATTACCTTCGAAGAAAGTGTTTTGAAGTCCGTGTTTTCCAGAAACTATCCTGGTCTCAGAGCTGTCTGGACCCAATGCTTCGCACAAGGACAGCAACCATTCACATTTTTTCCTGAGAGAACATGGACAGTGATAGAGCTCTTTGTACAGATGGGGGCTTTACTCGATGGAGTATTATACATATTATACAATATGTACTCACATATTATTTTTTCCCTTTCTAGTATCTTCTGTCATGCATTTATCAGGTGCTGGTTTTGGTTAATTGCTTCATCTCACAATGCACACACACACACATGCTCAAATTCCTACAGTGAGCAGCATTGTGTCTTTAGTGCCTACTATATACCTTTCTGTGCTGTATTTAAGCATTCCTACTCTGCACATCTCACCATATACCATCACAGCTATCTTTTGCAGCCCTTCATTAGTCCTTCAATATAACACAAACATCCTGCTCATTAGCCTATAATCACTCTGCTTATCAGTTACATTTTCAAGCTCCTCATTACTTTGCTGCACAGCTCCAACAATTAGCTTTTATACTCTATAGGCTGGCAAAATATCACATTAGCTTCTATTAGCTGCAGCCATCTCCTTCCCTCTCAGAAAGTGTTAGCTTAGGTCAGACACCTATTCTGAAACTACTGCCTGGGTGCCTTAATTCCATCACCAGCACGCAGCACTTGCTGACAGTACGTCTTGGAAAGTACAGCCTGTAGCCACGCTTGCAGTACACAGATACTCGTGATGAATCCACTCAGCCATGAAACAAGCAGTGTCACAGTGACAAAGCAGACAAGACACCGCCAGCAAGACAGGGTTATGTCTTACTTTTGCAAAAAGCAAAAGCTCTGGGTTATTTCTTCCTTAGCTTTGCAGCCATGGAAGAGCTGGGGCATGCGCTGGATCACGCTGCCCTCAACGGACACAGGGGTACATTAAGGGCAAATTTAAATTCCCCCAGTCATTTGTTCCTGTTAAAAACAAACCTATTGAAATAATTCACAGTCAAATTAGTGGTTTTGAAGTCTAGCTTTTGGATAATTTCAGTCATGCTGTTTACAGTCCCTTCCCACAACCAGTTCCAGTGACTTACATGAGGGAGTAGAAAACAAGAATGAAATTGTGGGAAAAAAGGAAAGATCAATTTCTTACCACACTTTCTTCACTGAATTCAATGTATTGTGTAACTAACAGTTAGTATGCAAGCATTTGTTCCCAGAAACAGCCCTGTGTAGATTCAGCTTCAGCAGCTGCAAGTCCAGCACTCAGCAAGGAATGGAGTGTATCATGGAGCATGTGGGAGGTTTGCCACTGAGACTTAACTATTTAATTAACTATGCAATTACTACCTACAAAACAAATTACTTCCTACATAACGCTAACTTCCTTTCACCTATTTAGACAACCATCTTTGGAACAAAAGGTTGGGTTTAGTTTTGGTGGGGTATTTTTTGTTTAGGATTGTTTTTTTAGTTTAGAAAAAGAAGTCTTTGTTGCTAAAATGCAGCTTTCCAAAACTATGCTTACTAACTATATTGTGGAAACATACATATATCAATTCCAGTTTGATTTCTCTTTTATGAGTGTTGTGAGGGGAAATGAGTAATTACAAAGGAATTATTTCTTATCTCACATACTTATGTTCTTTGGGGAAAGGAGATGGTTCAAGAATATTTTCTTGAGGTTTGCAAGGAACATTAAAATTTTCCACCATGGAAAAATGCTAGGCATTTCCCATAGCCCAGGCTTTTTATTTAAACCACTAAACACAGCTGAAATATTTCTGAAACAACTTTATTTTTCAGTCAGGCAGCTTATTGGAAGGCAAGAAACATGTTGGGATATATGAGGGAATTTGGCCTTGTGCTTTTTTGACCAGAACAGCAAATTTTCTTGTAATCACTGGATAGAACTGGTTGGAATAGGAACATTTACAAAATTTAAAAGGAACTGATAATAATGTAATAAATTGCATATGCACATTCACATGCAATTATCAATTCCTCTAGCAATGGGCTCTGCCAACTATGAGAGTCTTCTACTCACTCCTCAGTAAGCAGAACTTTTCTTTAACTCCAATTGTAGCAGTTTTAGCTTTTGCTGCTGAAGTTCTGACCTCCATTTTATGATTGCTGTGGGGGAGGTGAGAGAGAAAACTATATGGCCAGGTGCAGCACTTTATAAAAAGGTAAATGAAGTCAATGTTTTGTCAGTAATTTGACTGTAGTATTCTGCACCTGAAGCCAAATGATTGGCAAAACTAAGGAAATAACTAGACATTTTTTAAAATAACAAAAATTCTAAACAATAAGTAAATACAGAAAGACAGACTCTGGAAATGTTTTAGAGACTGACTGTTGCCTGTTGTGAGTTTTCTGGCATGCTTCTCTGAAACTGCAAGTGCACATCCGGGAGGGAGTCTGGGCAGTGCTCAGATGCAGCTCAAGTTCATCCAAGGTGTCAGTTCCCATGTCCCCAGTGTCAAATGAGTGATTATTTCAAGTTATTACAATTGCACCAGAACAAAACCTTTACAAGGAATTTTATAGCATTGTTTTGAATTCCTCTCCTTCAGAAACAATCAAAACAATCATCTGCCTCACCCATGTCTGCCCATAAACAAGATTGCCAGGATGTGTCTGAATCATGTAAACACTCAGATAGCTAAACAAAATCAGATTTTCCTAAGAGCATTTAAAATCACTGTGTGTCTGTGCTGCCTGGGCTGCAGAACACAGTGGGAAGCCTGCAGGTAGGAATGGGAGGAGGCACATCTCAGGGTGCTGCAGCAACCAGGGACACCAGGGGATTCAGAGATTCACAACCAATCACTTCAGCAAGATTTGGTTTTGTTATTTGCTAATGACCCCAACCATAAACTCCTAACAGCCTTCTACAGTTGCTGAAGGGGTTTTATTTACTTATTTATTTATTTTGTTTAGAGCTTTCAGCAGCCCAATTTCCCTTACAGTCACTCTCCTGTAACTGCAGTGACACCTGTGGGGGGCTGAGCCCATCAGCTCTAGCTTGGCCTGCTGTTGAACTTGGCAAGTCAGCAGCACATAAAGCCCCAGCAGATGTTTCTTCTTTAATAGCAGCTCTTTCAAACCCTTGGCCAGACATAAATCCAAAATAGATCCAGAAAAGAGACAAACAGTGCCACCATCATGGCTCTTAAAATTAGGAGGCAGAACTAGCCTTTTCTGCAGGACTCTGAGAGACCATTAGCAGCAGAAGGTGTTGGGAAGTGTTCCCATAAATTATGCTGACAGGTTAAGAGGGCCAGCCACAGCAAATGCAGCACATTTTGCACTGTGTCACGGCTTGCTAGGAAACAGAATCCTAAGACAAATACACGCATTTACACAGGAGTTTCCAAACTAAGATCACACTTCATAGCAACAAGTACAGGAAGCAGCCAATTTAATGGCCATTAACACCTCCACATGGAGCTATGGCAATTCCAGGCCATGTTAATGACCATTCCAAAAATAAAACAGTAATGTAATGATCCTTGGTAGAAGGGATCTTCTGAATACATGCCTAGCTGAATCAATTTTCTTAAAAGAAAGCTGCACTAAGAGTGTATTCACAGCTGCCACTGTGCTTTATGGGAGAAGAGGTTGATATATACCAGGGTGACATGCTAATACATCTGTTCACTTGGTGATGACTAACTGCCCCTAACAGAAGCCTGGTCCAATACAAGTTATTGGGATTTAATTTCAAATGCAACTTAAGCCCCATAGAATAAGAATAATTCTCAGCATTCAAAACAAACTCAAAGCACTGAAGGAGCTGAAACCTTCAATCACATTCTTGTCTGACATTAATGGAGAGTAGGAAGAGAAAAAAGTGACCCAGTGTCCTGTTTCCCCTAGCATCTACTACTCAAGCTCAGATGGAGCTGCCAGTTGTGGATGCAGCTCTGGGGCTGTTGGGGTGTCTGGGCTCCCTCACTGAGGCTGGGACAGCAGGAGATGAGCTCCTTCCTTGCACGAGCCTTGTGGTGGTTGAAGGTCACCAAGGACACACCTGCAGATGGAGGCCAGGAAATTTCACAGCATCCAAGAAGATGGGAAAGACATCCATGAGATGATGGCAATAAGTTTATAGATGACACAAAACTGTGAGGAGTGGTTGATATATCAGTAATATATCTTGTGGAGATACAGTCAAACAGGACTCTCATAAAGCTCAACAAAGTGAGATAGAATGTACTACACTGAGAAGAAATAACCCCATGCACCAGCACGTACTGGAGGCCAACAGGCTGGAAGGCAGCTTGGCAGAAAAAGCCCTGGAGGTCCTGGTGGGCATGAAATCAAACCTAAGCCAACAAAGGTGCCATTGCAGCAAAGGCAGCTGACCGTGTCTCAAGTTGAATCAGGAAAAACATTTCCAGCAGGGCGAGGCAGGTGAATCCTTCCCACTCAGCGCTGCTGAGATACAACTGCAGTAATGTGGCACATATTAGAGTACACCCAGTAAAGAGCCACAAAGATGATTAGAAACTGGAGAACCCATCACAAAAGGCAAGGCTGAGAGAGCTGGGGCTGGTCAGCCTAGAGAAGGCTCAGAGAGACTTTATCAATGCCTATAAATAATTGATGTGAGCATGTAAAGATGGAGCCAGACTCTTCTTGGCACTACTCAGTGACAAGCCAAGAGGCAATGGACACAAACTGAAATACATTAAACTCCATTTAAACATAAGAAAATTTTTTGCCATGAGGGTGTCTGAACAGTGGAACTTGTGGTATCTCCATCCTTGGAGATACTCAAAAGTCAATTGGACAAGATCTAGATTACCGTGCTATGATCAAGGGGGCTGGATTCAGTGAAGCCAAAGAGCTCCCTTCCAACATCATTTAACTTGTGATTCGGCAGTTTAAAAAGTTAAATTACGTAACTTGACTTTGTTGAAGATACTGTGCATCAAAAGTAATTTTCTGTAGACAACCAACACAGTCAAAGTATCACCAAATCACAGAAGGAACTTAATGCATATTTTCTAGGGTATCCCCAGCTTCACAAACTAAAACAAAAAACTTTGTTATTTTCCTTTAAGTTCAGCAGAACGGAACTGTGCTTGGAGTGTGCTTTTTCCAAAGAAGTTCCTAACTGGCAGCACTGTTGGCTAAGCCAACAAAAGAAACCTTCACATTTACTGATAAGAAAAGTGCTTACAACACAGAGCTTGCACAATCTTTGGATGTGAAGTCTGAAATTATAGTTGTATCCAAATACTACATTTGAAGTCTGAAAAGTGGCACAAAAGCATTTTATTTAATGTCATTTTGCAGTCATATATCTCAGTCTTGTTCAACTGCCCAAAGTAGCCAAGCTTAAATTAAAAGAAAAGAAAAAAATTATTGGTCCAAGGAAAGCTTATTTTTCCTTTTCTGCTGTTTTTGGTTCCACGCTAAACCCCCACTTTGGGGAATTTAACCTATGAAAGCTTTGGCTTTTGGTACATGCAGTCAAGCCTCCAGGTCACAGGGAAAGTTCAGCATGACACAACCACTCTACAAAGAAATGCACAGATCCTAAATTCTAGCCACTAGTTCCACCAGACATGTTTTATTAAATACCTTTTACACATGACTTGGAAAACAGCTTTATCTTACACCAGTAAATTAAAACCCAACATGCCAGCATTTGGGAAGAGACCAAGACACATTTGTTGTTCTTATTTCCAAATCATATCCACTCCAGGGCAGTTTTTTCAAAGAAATCCAGATTCCAGCTATCACTGGGGAAAACAACAGTAAGTGGTCAGAAGGAGTCACTCAATGCCTACTGTCCTACATTTGTGGAAAATCCCATGGAAAACCACACAGTGCCATCTGCTCTACTTCTTATAAAATCACAGAATCATTTAGGCTGGAAAAGACCTCTAAGGATTATCAACCAATGAACCATTAACCCAGCACTGCCAAATTCACCACACGAGATACATTTACATATATAAATATGTATAAATTTAAATGTAATATAAATATGTGTAAATTTATATGTAAATATCTTGTGTGCAGACTGGATCTGACTGGATCTCCAGGTATGAATTGTTTTCTTTTTACTGAGATGAACTCTTACTATAATAATGAGATAATGACTAAATGAAAAACCTTCACTATAGATCTTAAAGACGATATATAAAATTCCTTGATTGTTGAATGCCCCTGAAGTGCTTCATGACACAGGCATTTTATATTTTCTCTGATTTGTAATATCCTTGCTTATAACAATGAGATACTCCAGTCACAATTCTGTTGTTTCTATATATTTACTTTGTAGGTAAAGGGAATTCATTCTTGCAGAGCCATCTGTCTAACTTTAGATTGTGTCCTACTATTAAAGTGGGACACTGGCTGTATTTAACATCACCATTTATTAGCCCATCTCTACATCTAACCCTGTAGAAAAAGGGAAATTAAAGGTAGGGGCACCACAAGCTTAAAAATGCTAAAATCTTTCAGCATATTGAGAGACAGAAATGACCTAACTTCTGAGCATGTATTTGTCAAAAGCATTGCCAGTGAATGCAATAACTGAAATATTTTTTTAATGTCTTTAAATTACCATCCTTGAATTATTAACACTTGTCACAGTGTGACTTGGGTTTGCCAACCTTAATATATTTAATTTCTTTTTGAGGCAGGACCCAGGAGTACAGACAAGGCAGGCTCAAAACTTGAAAAGGTACAAGAAGAAATTTATTAATAATACAAAAAAAAAAAAAAAAAAAGAATTAGAATTCAGGATAAAATTCCTAGATTGTTCCCTCCTCCCCTTCATTCCACATTTCTTACCAACAACATACAGAGAGAACACTTCAGTCAGCTATACACTTAAATAATCAGTTCAGTTTACTTCAGAGAGAAAAGTCCCTTTTCTGGTTATGGCTTAGGGGGTGTCTTCACCTTCACAGTCTGCGTCCACCCGAAAACCACAGGACTATGAATTTTCCTCCCATTTACACAGTCCTTCCAGAGCCGTGTTATGGGTTACGATGCACACATGGGGTACCACCTCTAAAGGCAGGCTGCAAAAAACACAGAATTCTCTTCATTGGCTTCTCTACCAAATGTCTCTGTTCATATTCCAGTTCCAGAAGAGAGACCCCCATTCCCTCGGGGCAAAGGATTCTTTTCTCAAATATTTCAACCCGCCATGTTTAAAGTTTAAAGGAACTTTAGTGAAGTCACAATCCCCACAGCCCACAAAAAAAGGTTTTCAGCTACTTGCATCTTTTCAATCTCTTCCCACCAGGAAATTTGTCTTCATCCCGCTGACTTCTGTAGTCTCCATGCTTCATTTCTTCTTATTTAGGGGAGCTCAGGAGGTCCAGGACTCCATCCAGGCACAAAGAAGTTACAATTGTATCCAGATTACAAAGAAACAAACGTGGGCAGCTGGAGTTCTTCTCTGCCACGTGGAAAGGCGAGCCGAGCCCAGCCGGCAGGGCCGGGGCCATGTGGCCGGTGCTGGGGCCATGCAGAGCCGGTGCTGGAGCCATGCAGAGCCAGTGCCGGGGCCATGCGGAGCCAGTGCTGGAGCTATGCGGAGCCGATGCCGGGGCCACGCGGAGCCGGTGCCGGGGCCATGTGGCCGGTGCTGGGACCATGCGAGCCCGGGGACCCCCCCAAGCCAGGGCCCCCACCCCGCAGAGCCGGGGTGCCGGGCCGGACCCCAGACCGAGCCCGGAGCCGGGCCGGAGCCCCCCTGCCAGGGCCTCCCACCCCTCCGGAGGCCGGGAACCGAAAAGAGACAATCAACTCGATGCAATTGTGATTTGTGAAAGCGAAATAACTTTTTCATTGGTTTCCCGAGCTGTCCATCACCAAATCAGCTCTCTGATTGGTGCCAGCAGCTCACAGGGGAAGCTCCCAGAGACGGGAGAGTGCCTCCCACTCCCCACCTCATGGAGCCATCCCTGAGGTGAAACCACCCATCCCCCTTACCATGTGAAACCAACACAACACTAAAACATGATAATTCCTAAATTAAATTTAACCATCTTGCTTATTTTAGTTGCTTAAATGTGTTCGGTACACATTTAAGTTTAGTTACTTAAAAAGTTCAGACCACTTTAACATAATAGATTTTTTGTATTTCTAATTTTCAGAAGTAATAAACTGTGGAAAAGGTTCTCCTACAGGAGAGATCCATATTTCCAGGTCATATGTGATGGTTGTTCACCATTAGCTACTATTCCAAGGGTACCAAAATGGGCATCATGCACATATATTTTCCAAGACACACTTTTGTCATGTTCTGATCTCTTTTCTTTATTAAGAATTTGCTAGTAAAACTGATTGATAGGTCGTCTTATTGTACGAGGAGGATGCGTCATTCAACTCTTTGACCTTGTCTTCACACTAACAGTCAAGTGTCTTTGAAATGTGTTTACTTCAGAATTTACAAGAGCTCTAAAGACAGGATGTCAGCACATCTCAGGTTTGGAAAGATCTAATAATAGTGAATGAGTTTGGACAGTAGGGTCATCTATAATGTACTTTAAGAAAGAGAGACAAATTTCATTCTTCCACTTCATAGTTAGAGACAAGTAAAACCATTCTTAAACTATGCTGTGATTTTTTTATTGATTTGGTTGTTTTGGTTTTTTTTTGGACTGAGGAACATGATTTTTTGAGACCAAGATAGGCCACCTTAAGGTGAAGACAGATGCAAAACACTTTCCAGAAACAGTTACAGAATCTAAAAAGGGGTTTTTTTTACCTTTTATTGAGCAAGTTTCTGGACAAGTTTGAGAAGCAGCCTCCAAGCTGGTTTGCTCTTTTATCATGATGTACAATGTATAGAACTGAATTTTTCCTTCTGTCACTAACATGGACCCAGCATTCCTGCACTTCAGAGTCACAAAAATGAGACAGCTAGATTTAAGGAGTATGATGGAGGATGGAAATATTTTCCAGTGGTAATACTTTCCTTCCTTCATTAACATTATCACATTAAAAAATTACATATGGCAATAATTTCCTTTTGTGTTTCCTAAATATTTGCATTGCTCCGTAACTCAGAAGGAAAATTGCTCTTTTGCTCCAATTTAGAGCAGAGTGTTAATGATGCCAAGATTGTGGCTTTGACCCTGTATGAGCCACTCACTTAAGAGTTGAACTCGATGATCCTTTTGGCCCCCTTCCAAGTCAGAATATTCTGTGTGTGAATATAGTTGCACTCTCTTTATTTACCTGCTCGGAAATCCTTCTCTTCCACTGCATGAGATTGCTAAGAATAATGCAAAATATGACAATCAGATGACCCATAAAATCCCATAGAAATTTTCCTCCATATAAGCACTGTGTCTTCAGGAACTGACTAATCTAGCATAACAAGGAACAGTCACATCACATCCCTATTTGTATTGGCCACGTATGGGCTATCAGCAGCTTGGTGTGGACTGTATTCTGATCAGTGTTTAAAGTTGAAAATTTTTTTTTGTTATAGTTTTTGGATCTGTCTCAGATTCTCCTAATATTTTGCATATTTTACATAAATAAATATCCATTCAGTACAACTGAGCTTCAGATGCTTCATATTCCCTCAAATATTACAAAAGGTCAGAGAAACTTCTGAATTTGCCTCAGTAAAGCACAAAATTGAACAAACTTGATACTTGTAGCTTCTAAGACACAAAAGGATGTAAATGTGAAGGATATTACCATGCAATCAAAGGAAGTTGTAAATAATTATAAAAAGAAGTAAAATAAGAAGTAGCTTTGAGTCACTTATTCTGTTAAGAATGCAAATTATAAGTAAGGGGTATTAGCTGATGATTGATAAGAAACTTCAAGTGATCCCAAACCTTTAAGTTATTCACACTGATATTCAAAATGTAATTACTTTCAAACCACACAGTAGAGTTGGATTAATGGAACAAATACTTTAGGAGTAATCCATGAGTCATGCCGACTTATTATTATGAGGTTTGGATTACTTATCATTTCAGCTCTGTGGCTTTACTAAATAACAACAATAAGTAACACCACATTCAGGCTCTCACATCTTTACACACATACTGTCAAGTATAAAAGGAAAGAAAAGAAGAACATTTAAAGATATATATTCAATGAAATGTCTATAAGAAAATACAGCTTGGGTTATGCACATAGTAGGTAGATTTTCCAGGCTTTAGTTTTATGCTTTGCAGTTGTCTGTTCAAATCTTTAGGTACAGATTTTGGGGAAAAAAATACCTTATCTTTTTTAGTAAATGTGTAAAAATGCAGAGAAGAATGTGGGAGGGAATTAGTTCCGCTGTTCCTCAATCCCTCAAGTTACACAAAGGCAGAGTATAATGAAATAGGAAGAGAGAGGCATCTTCATGCCTTGTAGTGAATAAGCTGCAAGGCATACAATTACTAGAGATGCATGTGACTTCATCACCAGAAGAGCTGAGGTCCTGGGGAGGGAAACATGATCAGTTATCCTCTGCTGCCCACCCTACTCCTACTTGTTACTTCCCTTGAGCTCCTCCCCCACCACTACAAAGTCTAGGAGCAAAAAGACAAAATTTGCCTTTGGAGATGGCTGACCTTTAGTAACTGCATTTCCAATTATTATCACAGCACTAATTGCACATACAATCTTTACTTTTCCTACCTATCTTTGCTTTGCTTTCCCCATGATAATAGCATTGTTTTTTTCTATTTTTTCTTCCCATTTCATTCTTAGATTTTGGTAGTGATTACACAAGTGTGCAGCACAGCAAGGAGAGAAAAATGCATTAGTCCTTACTTTGAAAACTAGACATGCTAGGCACAGATCTAATCTAAATTGCCAGTACAGCATCACTAACAATACTGATAGCAATGTCAGGCATCCTTGGACACAGTTAAGAAGGCCTATTTGCATTTGCTTTGGAATTTTCTATTATCTTCTCTTTTAGCATAAGAACACTTGGTGTCAATTTACTGTCCTGTCTCAGAAAAGAGAAGACAAATTCTTTAAATATCGGGTATGCTGCCTGCAGGCAACTGGTTGCAAAAATGTTAAAAATGGGGATCACTGTCAGAATATTTCAAATCTCACTGTACACTGCAAATTGAAAACAACACAAGTGCAATGCAGTTCCACAGCTCAGCTGTGAAGCACTGGCCCATGGGCTTGCAGACCCCACTTTGCACTCTTACCACTGTAGTTTTCATTGTAATTGAGAAAAGGTGAAACTGAGAATGGTGAGATAATTTGCATATCCTGAAAAGGATAAATATTCTGCAAAGATGTATACAGGAAGGTAAGAGATGCTAGGAGCCAGAAAACAGTCCATACTTTAAAACCTTTAAAAAGGAAGCTACCTAAGTAAATCACTTGGAATCAAGCTTTGTGATTTCTATGTATATGGACACTAAATTCATCTCAATACACCAATATATCACAGATCACTGAATTATGTTATTCAGACAAATTACTCTACTATTTGCTATGTATCAGTGATAGTTGCTTCAGAATATTTGTAAAGTAATTATTTACCTGTATCTTATTTGGTATAAAATGAAATGTTTCCTTATGGCCTGTCAGAGCTCAGGTAAGTTTAGTTTTCCCTGATCACGTTGAGACTTGGAGAATCAGAGTTCTGCCCTTAGCATATGTGATTATAAATTCTGACTGCCATCCTCAGGAGTTCTGTTAAATAGTTAAAATCTATTGATTTGGAAAATCCTTTTGCCATTTGCAGAAGTCTATTTGTAGAAGATGAATAAAAGACATGTCTAGACAGGACTGAAATAAATTAATTCCCTAAATATGAGCTAATATTCACAGAAAAACAATATTCTGTTGCTTTACTCAAGCAGAACAAGAGACTAAATTAGGCATGACAATTCCTTGATGTCCTGTGTCCCAGCATAAGACCTGGCTCCCCAGCCTGCTGCCATGTGCTTCCTGTTTGATACCAAACTCAACTGCAATCTCAAACACACTCAAGTACAGAGAAGATTTCTGAGGGAAAATTAAATGCCACAACCATCCCCTGGGTTGTACCTTCACTGATTCCATGATGGTATTGGCTTGTCAGCTCATCCTCACTGTGGGAGTAATGTTACCATAGTGTCCATCAAATTGCATCCACAGAACAAAACAATGCCAGCTCCTAACCTCAGAACAAACACCTGCAGACCTACACTGGGTCCAGTCTGCTCCTAGAAAACAATTGGTTTAGAAAAAGAGTGGTATGGAAAATGGAATTCAGTCCACATGCCATGAAGTACACGGTAACAATTCCTATCAGGGCTGATTCTGTGTATATGCCACACTGAGACTACCAAATACACCCAGGAGGTTGTCAGAACTTGCAGAAGACAAAATCAAATGAGAGCTGCCCTTCTCAGGCATGAAGGTTTTCACAGGAGCCAGAGCCCCCAGTCACCTTGTGGTCAAGAGCAAAACCACTTGTTCATCCAGAGACAAGGAAATATTCCAGCATTATCCTTCCATTTCTCTGCCACTATCCCCGCTGATGCAGAAAAACAACACTTTCTAATTTAACAATTCATTCTTTAAAGAGTCCTTCATAATGTAAATGTTAATTTCCTACTGCCATTCACGACAGACAAGCACTTATAAGTACATGTTTTCATCCTGAAATCAGTTTGTCCAAGTGGTTAAAAATCATTTCAATTGAGAACATGTTCCCATCCAAAGCAAAAGTTATTTCCATAATCAAAATCACTGTTTCTCCTCCCCATCTTGATTCCATCTCAACAGAAGTGGGCAGGGGAGCAGTTCAAGAGGTTTTTTAGTTCACTTCATGCTGTATCCTTGGAAGGAGTCACTCAATTATTCTTTGTGTAGTGGATATGCCTTCAGTAATGCTCTCTTGCCTAAGCACTCCCCAGACACACTGCTCCTCCCTGGAACTAATAGTGACTGAACAGAAGTATAAGAGGTAATTTGACTGAACAGAACTGTAAAACAAAAGTGATTTCTGCTGCATGGAGATGCAGAACCATCACTGTACCTGTCCCAACAAACCTACTTACAGAAAAAGTGCTTCTTTAGCTGGTCTGCACTTCTGTCTTTTTGGCAGTGTTTTGCCACTAGAAAACATCCCACTTTCAATATTAACCTTGGATATGTTTTGGAATACTTCAGCTTTCATAAAGATTTTATTTCACTGTGGAAAATTAGAAATGCCATCATTCAGTACCACAAACATTTCTTAGCTCCTCTTCTTCACCTACATCTGGTGAGTAATCATATTTGTCTGAAAATGTATGCAGGTGGAAAAGGCTGTACCACATAGCAGCCATATAAACTAGCCTCCAGCTAAGGCCCTGCAGGTATTGCCATGGACACTGCTCACATCCTCCAGTAATGACAGTGGGCTACTCTGAACAGCAAATTCATCAATGGATTTGCTTTTTTTAAAAATGGATGTTGAATCCAGCAATAAAGGGATCTGATTCCAGAGTTCTGCCTTTATTGTGAAGCTAACGTCTGTGTACAATATCAAATTCCTTTACAGCTTGGCCCATGCCATAGGATTGAGAACCAGATGATTTTTAAGGTCCCTTCCAACCCAAGCCATTCTATGAACTTTTCATGAGAATCCAGGAGAGCTAACAGAGCTAACTATTTTCTGTATTTGACAGCATAAACTCATGAGGTAATGCTGTAACTCAAAACAAACAAAAATCTGGTAGAAATTATTCCTTCTTCCAGATCTGAAAGATTCTTCAGATAACAAGGAGGACTGAAAATGCATTAGGGAAGAAATGTGAACATATTCAAAGTATGAAAAATCTAAAGGAACCTTCTTGATTTGAGCATAAGTCATAATTAGCAGTCAAATTCCAATTTCTTGTTGCAGTGCCTAAAAATATTGAATTTTTGTATACAATAATATTTTTTGTATACAAGTACTGTAAAAATAACTTTCTACTCAGCAAAAGTGCTTCAGTCCTCAATCCTTCCATTACTGAACAGTGGATATAAACACACATTTCCAGCATGCCTGTAATCCACATTGAAACATCTCTCAGGGTTAAAAACATGTTTTCTCTATGAAAAATTAAACTTCCTGGGGGCAGGCAGAACAGCTGCCAACTGTTGGATTACTGGTGAACCACTCACTTCTGGAGAGGATTCCTTCAGGTGTCCCATCCACCTCAAACAGCACAGGGCACCCTGCCTGCTCTGCCATGCCCATCTCCACATCAGCAAAGGCAGTTCCAGGGATACAAGAAACTGAATCCTTTGCCTCCCTCAAACTCCTATCAGCTCCTGCTTGGCTTGTCTTGGCTTGCAGCTATTCCTCTCTGTGATAAAGATGTCACACTACTTTTCAATCTGAGTTTATGGCACTTTGCACAGCAGTATCATGCCATGTAGAACAGCACAGAATAACAATGAGACCGAAGGCATGGAGGCAAATTTTGCTTTATTGCACCATTGCTATGGAAGTTGGTAACAAACCCCAATGCCACACAGGGCAATGTGCCTTTGGAATCTATTAACTTTCTTGTGCTTTCCAAATTACCACTTTCAGAAGGTCACAAGAGTTGCCAGTATAACTCTGACACTTTTTTTAAAAAGCCAAAACACTAACAACATGTTTCATTTACCACCAAGATGTCAGAGCACATAAAAGTGTTTATTTTAGGCATAGTTATAAAAGAAGCTTTTCAGAAGGAAGACACAATTTACCACATACCAAAAGGAAAAGAACATCTGATTTTAGCCTACCACAGATACATTAAATAATTATTGATCAACATAATAGTATTGATCAGCCTAACTTAAGAAACTCTTATCTTGTAAATTTAAGCAATGTTACGTGTAGGTGAAATTTTTCAGGCTTTAAGTACACAAAGCAATAAGTAGTACTAAAGTCTAAAATTTCTTGTCTGATAATATCAATTTTCCATTAGAATCAAAGCAAAAACAAACAAACAAACCCACAGAGAAATCCAGACATCAGGGCTGCAAGTTTCTTCAAAAGACACCGACTTAATTTCATATTTTATCCCTAACAGATGTTTGTCTATTTATTAACCTCCAGTAATGAAGACTTTAAAACTTTCTCAGGCAAATAATATATCACTATAAAGTTTTCCCTATTTTCTAACTCATGTTTTCTTTGCTGACATTTAAGCCTACTGTTCACCATCTAGAATTATGCATTTAGAGTCTGCATCCTCTTTGTTGGTATTTTTAATTACATTTGATTAACACATTGCCTGCTGACTGCTATTCTCTAAAATAAGACCCCACCACATTCTTCTGGTCTTTGTCAAGGTTAATTGTTAGACCCTCCTTCATCCTGATGCTCTTTAGGCTCACTCCCATCTGATGCCCTACAAAGCCAAATCCACCAGAAGGACTAATCTGTGTTTTTTACACATAAATCAAGACATACATATATTCCAGTGTGATGTTTGACTTTTCTGCATCACAAGGACAGTACAGAAGTTCAGTTTGTGAATTTTAAAATTCAAGCTTTATTTCTGTAAAATTTCCACTTAATCAATAGCTGTGAAGCTGTCAATTCCCGCTGAAGTGCGACAATTTGCCCTTAGACCTATTAATTAATCTCCTCTCGTTTTTCCTGGAATTCCAGTTTTGTCTTCCAACAACACTTAGAAACCTTTCAGATTCCAAGATATACTAATTTAATATATACACTGTCTAGTCCATCACCAGATCAGTAATAAAAATTGATTGACCCCAAACACAGAGTTGTCTAGAGAACCTCCTTCATCTTACTTTTCTGTTTTTCCAGTAAAGTTGACTGGGAGGAAGTCCTTAGACCAGCTCTCCACCTTCTCTGTAGCAGCTTTATTCAATTATTCACCCCTAGATACTGGTTTGCTTTTCATGAGACCATCAAAATCTTTGGAAAAAAATAAACAACTGGATACTCTAAAATTACTTCATGGAAAGTGACCAATTAAAGCAATAAAATGTACATGCCTTTTACTGAACTCACACTGATAATCCCATCGTCCTACATGCCATAATTCCATCAACTTCAGAGCTCAGCATTGGAATATTAACAATTCATAATTCTGGCACTGTATTTACAAGTGAGATATAGCATACAACAGCAAATGAGATAATTTACTGTAGTCCTTTGCATGCTACCCACAGAAAGAAAAATTAAAACCTACAGCAACAGGGGATAAAATACTGTTTTAGACACTAACTTGAGTAGACCTTGTGACTAGTACTATGTTTGGTGCAGAAATCAGATAGTGGATTATACAGCTGTCATTTGTAACAAGTATAATCCCCTATAGTTCAAAGTCAGGAGATTTCAGATTTGGGACTGCAGAGAAATCCAGATCTATATGCATGACAACCTTGTGCCCCCGGCCAAAAGAACTATAGTGTTGGACATTCAGAGCATTTTTGAACATGATCTGGATGCAGTAGGGTATCTACTTGTGCTAGACTTCCACTGCTCACTGCTCACATTCCAAATACATCACTTTTCTTGTGCTGACTATATTCAAAAGAATTAACCACAGTAATTTATATATATATCAATTCCTGTAGGATGGGTAAAAGAATAAACAGCAAGGAATTTTGAAAAAATAAAAGAGAACAGGTATAGTATATCCTAAAACTAAATAGAATAACCTAGTATGAAGACAGACCTGAAGAGCTGAATCCATACAGCTTGGGAAACAATGAGTTGCAGATGACTTTGTCAGAGCAAATTTAACAATGACAGCCAGTATAGTATGACAATTGCTTAACAAAAGGAAACAGTCTCCTATATCAATGTTTAGGTTTCATTGTGTGCAAAATAATCAAGCTTCTCCATTCTTAAGGCACAGATGGTTTACTCAGCACTGAAAAGGCATTTCCTCTCAATTTGGCTTTACTGGGAGAAAATTTCCGAGGTTTCCCCAGTGCCAGCAGCATATGCTTAAATGAGAAAGTTTAATCAATTCTAAATACTTCTTCAGCTTTCATCTCCTCTACATCTGAGTGAGGCGTGGGGTATTTGTCTCACAATTAAATGGAAAGAAAGAACTTTTTAATATGACATGACAGAAATTTAAAAGTGATTTCTAAGAAGGTGCTTCCTAATGCAAATCCAGGTAAAGGCAACATTATTTCTTCCTGTCTAATTCTTTAAGGGTGTGTCTGTGACAAAGCAAACCTAGAACATGTTTGAACAGTATTGCATTATACTTGATAACATTCTACTTTATCCAAAAATCCAAACTACTAGAAAGCATTAATATGAAGCAAATTTAATACATGAGAGAAGGAAATGTATCTGCAGTGCACCTTGAGCTAATCTCACATGACACAACAATGCTCAGGTCAACACCTGCTGGCAAGTAAAATATCATATATGTTTACCTACACACACATAAATATGTATGTGGTGGTATACATTTTTATAATTAATTTGGAATTTGGCTAAGTCTATCCATACACACTTATATTACTGAGATTGTGTCATTTCCTCTACTAACATTTCATAATCTTTCTCACCTTACAATGATTCCCCTCACAGCTGTGCAGGAAACCATTTTCTTGTCATATAAAATTTTTGAGATTCCATATTGCCATGGTTTGACTTAGAATGAAAATAAGGGTAAAAGAACAACAAAACAAAAGCTTTTGGTCAATATATCCACTAGTCATGTGGGAACCCTTGGTTAAACTTCTTGACCCTGCACTGCCTACAGGACCACACTGCTTTTTCTGGGATAGATGTTTATCCATGTGTGGCTCCCTCTCTCTTCACCATAGAATTTCCAGCCATAAACTAGAAATGTTAATTAAAGGATTCTTGGAAAAACCAGTGCAGGTCTGTAAAAAGCTTTATTTCTATAAATGCAAATTTGCATTCCCAAAAAAAAAAAAAAAAAAAAGACCACCAGCCACTTTCAGACTAACATTTTATGCTCTTACTGAGTGACTGTTGGCAGAAGTAAAGTCAAATGGGAATGAGTGTGCAACTCAATATTCTGTTTTAATCCTATTCACAGCAACTGATAAGAAGTAAATAAGTATAGTTTTAGTTCAATTAGTAAAATATTTGAGTTTTAATATAGTCCTTTTTCAACTTGTGTATTTACTGTTAGCTTCCAAACCTGTAAAATCTTTATTTATGAGCTTTTTTATTTTAATCACCCTAGCCATCTGTATCACATCTGTTACTTGCTAGTATACAGTAATTAACTTAAATGTGGACTGGTACTATCCTGAATCAACAGATATCAAAGCACCTGCTTTGATAAGAGTCACATACCTCCTTATCAGCTATAATAGTTGCTCAGTTTAGAGCTAGATTTACTATCCATCCTCTAAACATATGTGATCTATCTCTACGCAGTCATTTAAAATTTAAAATATAACTCACTGAATCCAATAGAAAGTCTTGATTTTTTTAATGTGCTCCATTTCAGTTACAAAATAGTCTCTCTTAAGGATACATCTCATAAAAAGACAGATACTCTGATATTATTATTTATTTGGTTTTAAACACAAAAACCTAAATGTTTCACATTCACTCAATTAGAAATCCTTTCTCACAAGTTTTTCTGCTGAGTATGGGGAAAAGGATAGATCTCTGTGGTCTCTGCAGGAGAGAGTACATTTCATGAATCTATTACAAAAGTTCTCAGAATCTTAATTGATTAGGTTTTCAAATACTCATCATGATAATGCTGAATCCACATAACTACCATTCCAAAATTTGCAGGCAGCCTTGAATTGGTCACACGATTACAGCCATTAGACTTCCCAGCCAACTGGATCTGCCTTTAATTGCATCCTCAGTACAAGTCACTTTTGACAATCCTGCTACATTTTAAACAAGACATAACAGAACCCATCATGAATCCCTGGATAATTACATTTTGTTACCTTAGAGGTCTGTGGCTCCTATAATTAATTGCATTCCTTTTAAAGTCAGCCTGGAAGAGAATGGCTTTCTGCCAAGAAAGTTTTTAAAATGTTCAAAGACTCATTCCGAGGAACAGCAGGTGCTCTTTGTTTTTATTTCTCAGTGTGCTCATGCCAGAGAAGCAGGGCATTCAATTGCCATGTGTCCACAACCTAATGCTCTCTCCATCTCCATAAATGAGAGAGATTATTGTACCATTCAGAGCAATACTCCAATAAAAACACAGTAAGGATTGGACTATTAGGAAGGCAGTTTTGGGAAGTTGTTCTCTTGGGGAAACACGGTTCATAGGTGCCTGTGAAAAAAGTCTAATACAGTATTTGTGCATCAAACCTTTCATCACATGTGTTACATCCTCAGTGAGGGTGCTCAGCCTGTTAGTTCTCAGAACACAAAGCATTTCAATCCGCCTTCCCTGGGCAGCAGGGAGCTCATTAGTACCACCAGCTCACCATCTGTCTCTGAAGGAGGAAGAGACGGAATTAATATATGATGGAGCAGAGAGGAAAAAAAAAGGCAAACAGAAAAATGGTTGGGAAGCAGCAGGATGTCATCTAGAATGGCATAGAATGTTTCCTTTGAAATAATTCCTTATTGTCTGCACAAAACACAGAAAACAGTTTGGGCATGGCTATGAAATGTTCACAAAAGACTGAATTTTGGTAATTTTAAATACAGTGTTGCTCAAAAATCCTCAGGAGATCTTCATTAAACACAGCTATCCACAGAAAAATCCTGTGCTGCAATGTCTGAAGCCCAGGGGCAGCCAGCAGCTGAAATGAGGCTTTTCTGCTTTGAGGCATAATGAGAGGAAGGTAATGAAAGCAAGCAGCTCCTGGAACAGACTGAGGCACATCCTGAAGCACAGCTCATGTGTGGGGTCAGTGGCAGAGGGGAACAATCATTTGTAGATGGAAAGGGTCACACCTTGCCCTCAAAATAAAAGCTGCAGCCACCCAACTGTGAAACAATGTCCTTCCCACGTCAAGTCAGTACAAGTCACTAGAAAGCAAGAAGAGGCCAGAGAAGGAAAAACTGGGGATGGGATAAAGCCACACACGGTTACAGCTAAACCAGAACTGAAATCCCAAATTATAAAGCCCAGGCTCAGCCTGAAAGTTAATCATTAAGTGAATCCTGTATCATCTGATCCTTCTGGAATTTTGAGAGAAATATTCAGAAAAAGAATACATCTTACTGAAAAATCAGGAGTGGCTGCACAAAGCATTCAGGGCTTTAAAACAGTGACATAAGTTTGATCAGCTTTTCAACTGATCCCACAGCAACTTCCCAGATGTACAAAGATGAACAGCTCAGATATTAAATGCCCAAACTCTGAGCCTCTTTCAATTCTGTTTTCTTTGGCTGTTAACTTCTTTGTCAAGGAAAAGATACTACAAGCCACTTAAAAGTTGTGGAAAAAAAAATCCAGCCAAATAACACAGGTCAGAGAGTGGCAGACAGTGGCATTTACATTGACATACCTAAGCAAATGCTTTTATTTTCAGAATGACTGAGAAGTTGCCAACAGGTATTGTCAGACAGCACCACTTTTTGGAAAACCAACTCGTTGAACTACGAGGCTCTACAATTAGCTTAGGTTTTTATTTCAAAGTTGTGTTCTGCTAAAAGAGGAAAAATGTCTAGCTGTGAATGCCAAAAAATGTTAATGGTGTGACCTCAGTTTTCTGCTGAACATGAACTATGTGGCACTTGTCCAATAAACATAATAGAGTGGGAAAACAAGTAACTAAGTTCTTGAAAAAAACAGAGCGAGTATGTCATCAGCACACAGAGTAAATGCACTTTGTGCTACTTTCTGGGTCACAGACACTCTCACAGCCCACAATATCCTTCTCCTGACTATCTCATATACTTCTGTGGGTCTGACCTACCTTGACAGCACATCTTTGTCATATTCGCAACTTCAAAAGATGAATGCAGTGACAAAAGCAACCCTCTATAGCAGCACATTGGTGAAACCAAATCTTACATCTGAAGAAAAACATGTTAATGACTCAAATTCAGCTCTGTTTTACAATGTGTTTAGCTGACTAGGTCTCTGATTTTCATTGGAACTGCCCCAGAAATGCAACCAAAGAACCTTTTTTATCATCAGAATAACAAAGAGGTGAGTCCAGTTCATAGCACAAGAGCTCTTACACTTCCTTGAAAAAGTGTCATCCAGGTTAGTTATGAAAAACATTTTCATTTCTGAAGTTCTAGTGCCAGTGATGAGCAGATTATTTGTTTGCATTATTTTCTGCTTCTCATGGAAAACGGTAGAGCAATGGATGGAGGCTATTAAAAACTATTGGATGCAAATCTCTGCCATGTCCCAAGGCAGTGAGACAAAACACAACTGCTCATACTGGTTTTGTATCAAGGAATGGGATGTTTACAGCCCTGTTAACAGGATGAGTAATGGAAAACTCACAGGAAATAGGAAATCATTAAAATAATAAGAGTTGGTAAATAGGGAGACGTGAGCCAGGTCAGCACAGGAAATATGACTTGTTATAAACAGCTAGTTGCTTCTTTTGAAGACATTAATGTGAGATTTATTCATATCACTACTGTACACTCAATTTTCAAGGTTTCAGTCTGAATGGCTATTCATAAAAAAATAAATGAATGGCTACTGGCCTGCAATATATGTTTAACAAGCCTCTCAAAATCTAAAATTAATAATCTTAGTGCACCCAACTAAATTGCCACACTGCCTCAAACACAATGGTTTAGACTTTCTAAATACAGTAGTTGACCTTGACAGCAGATAATTATCTAAATCTCTTGTATCTATTGGCACACAAGGAGCAGCTCTTGTAGAAATTTATGACAACTACACTCCCAAGATTAGTATTTGGGTTCTGCTCAAGAAATCTGCTAAGTGACCAATGCCACATGGAAAATGATGTCTGAAAATTAACCTTCCCTTTTGGTTAAATTTTTACATGGTAATTTTGAAGAAGATGGTTAAATTTCTTGGGCAGGGAGTTGACTAGATTGATGATGTCCAGAGATCTCTTTAAGGACCTGGCAAGCATCCATTGAAAAAGAAGAGGAGCATGTGCCAACTCACAATACAGAGTAATCACTGTTGTAGCAGAATTTTATCTGCTTAGGTGTAAGTAAAAACAAGGTGCCCCAAAGCCACAAATACAATCAGATTCACAAGAAAGAGGAGAGAACAACTGTCAATCCTGAAGACATATTTTCAGATTTTCACAAGGAGACTCATATACAAGTTCAAGTTTATGACACATTGACACATTTTGTTTTGATAAACTTCTAGTAAGCAAAAAAACCAAAAAACAAACAAATAAAACAACAAGAAAAACCCCACCAAACAAACACACACACACACACACATATATATATAGATATATATAGATATATAGTTGTAGACCATTAATATATTGCTAACTTATCTGAAATATTTTTCCAAAAAAAGGTAGTCTCCACTTAACTGGAATTGTGTCAAAGTAGAATCCCTTCTTTTTCTTCGCTTAGTTCTTGCCTTGAAGAATTTTTATTTATTTATAATCTAGGTAGGCCTCCTAAAGGGCTGAAATCATGTTTGTTCTAACAAATTGCAACAATAATTAATAAATGCACTAAACCTGCTGTCAACCTAACTGATGAGGAAAATTTGACTGGATCCTAGCAGGGAAGGCTTTTTCCCTGCTGTGTCTTTGTTAAAAGGAAAAAAAAATCTACTTTTGGTTCAGAACAGAGGTAGTCAAATGAGAGAAATTATGTTGAAACACTTTAATACTCCATAGAAGTTTTAAAAGCATAAAATTTTAATTTTAAATTTAAAGCAAAATTTAAGTCATGACAGGAATTGAATTAAGCCCTTGGGGATCATTAAAATAGTAATTTGAAAACAGGAGATGATTGTCCTATTTTTATCTACTGCTCCTCTAAGAGGCAAAACTTCTGCTTGATCTGGTGTGCTGATAGCCCACCATATTCTTGTTAGTGTGTCTTTCTCATGGACATCTACAAGCTTTTCCCAGAACTCTCTAATACTTGTGAGTTTTATGGAGAAGAGAAAGCATTATCTCCAATTTGGTTACTCAGTGTCCTGAGTTCATGGGGCAAATGCACAGTAACCCCAGACACTTTGGTGAGGGTAATAAGAAATATCATAAAAATATCATACAACTACTCATTTCTAGGGTGAATAATACGGAAAACACAAGTGAAAAGGAAATACAGCATGAAAACCCAACACCTCTTAAAAGGTGTCAAAAATCCTATGCACCACCAACATTGTCAGGATTTTCACCACAGTGCAATAACTAGTCATTAATAGATAATCACACTGAACTTCTAGGATTCTAAATTATGAGGACAGCACATATATGTTAAATATTTAATTGGAAATAACCAATTACATTAATTAGGGGTACTTTAGGCTGCTGTTCCAGTGGTAATTGTATTTGTCAGGACAGAGAGAGATATACTACACAATGTCAGTATAATATTCTTCAGAAGAGTAAGTATTGATTAAACTTAACTGTGGTTATCTAATTGTGGCTAGTAGAATTATGGTGCCATTTTCAGTGCAGATGATAAGTAAATGAAGAATATGTCTGTGATAAAAAAATAAAAACAATAAAGCTATTAGGTTCCATGTGATGTTTTAGGAGCTTGCCTGGAGAATTCCCTCAAGTAAAGCTGGGGATACTATTAAAACCAGTGAATCATAACAACTTCCAGCACACTTTCCTTCTCTGGTAACCTTGCACTCCATGGACACCAAGGTACATGAAACCACCCTCTGGGAAAAACTCTCTACTTCTCTAATGTGTTGTTATGTAAAACACTCAGATGACAATTTACTGTTTTCCATTCCAACTTTTTTTCAGCCTTCTTAGCACCAAGCCTGTCTGGTTTCATTTGTCATTAATGATGCTTAGCTCAGGGCCATAGAAATTAAATTCTTGAAGGACTTAGTTCACCTGGAATTTCCATGATTAAAGGTAAAGGAAAACCAGAGCAAGTTTCTGACTTCCCAGTCACACTCCAAAAGACAAACTATTTATGTATGCTCAAGCTCCATAGCAATACCTTGCTCAAACCAAACCATTGGATCTGACAGCAGTGTTTAGCTATCCGTAAAAATATTGCCCAAGTTCATATGGAAATTATAGGGTCCCCAGCTCCAAAGTATTTGACTTTTTAACAGAAAGGTGGCCAAGCAGTGTGATATCTTCATACATCCCAGAATACATGTATTAAACAGTGTTCAGTAGAAAGGTTCTGCTGAGTTTCTGCCCATACTATTCAGTATAGTCTATCCCTGCTAAGAATAAGTCTCTGCTCCAGTAACCCAGAAAGTGGAGCAACATACTCTGCCTTAGCCCCACAGCCTGCCATCCCATAGAACATTTACTCAGGCTTGTGTTGAATCCCTTTGCCCAGATACTACATTCACAAATGAAACAGGGTAGTGGAAACATGATAGATGTGACAGGAGCACAGATGTGATGGAGCATAAAAACAGAAAAAAAAATTAACATTCCCCCCATAAGAACAAGAAGCATATATAGCACCTATATGTAAGAAAGGAATAAATTTTTAAGAAAAAATTACTCCACTCTGTATAAGATTTCAAAGGTTGTTGCAAGCTGGAGAAAATCCACTTTGAAATTTCCTATTTTATTAACTTTCTCAACAGCTTTACGCATTTTTTCAGTATAATTTTATGGCTAATAAATTATCATTATTTTGAATTGTCTGAAAATCACAAATCAATTTAGTCACAAAGCAGATCTGTTTGATTGAATGTTCTTGTTCCTTACTGCCTCAGTCTTGCAATTTTCCCCATTTGCTTCCTTTATTTCTTTGCCTCTCCTCACATCACCCTGTTGTACTGCCTTTAATATAAAAGATGGCCTTCATTCTCATGTACTATTTAAATTCATCATGTCTGACCTCTTCAAATGCAATGAATGCATAATTAATTTTCATTATAAATTTAGAATACTTCCTCTCTTCTTGCCAGTTCAAGCTTCCTGTACCTTTCAACAGCTATCTTGTTTTATTTTATATTCCTTATGAAATTCTTTCATGCTGTCTTCCTTTCAAATTTCACTTCACAAACAATTTGACTCTGGTGCACACAGCAGGAACCTGCTCAGAGCCTGATGCAAGAATCACCAGTTAAAGAATGGGTGTTAGGTCCATCACTGGGACACAGAGAGTACTCATAGGACTGGAAAAACAGCTGTGTGCATCATCCACCCTGGAAAGAGAGGTTTTGGGATTAATATGCAGAGTCCTTACTGTTAATAACAAGTATTTAAGAAATAGATACAGCACAGAGCTAAAAGTGCACACTTAGTTCACTCATTAAATTGTGTGATTACTTCAGCATTTTTTCTCTCTCATAGCCATTAGGAATGCTCTTACTTTCACATTTGCACAGATTTCAAAAATCCTGGTAGACAGGCTTTGTTTGGATATTGCTTCTCCTCTTAAAAGAGGGTAACAATTCTATTTCACTAAATACTGCCAGTAGCAGCTTTAGCTGACAGATAAGTAACACAAATTCATGGAGACAGGGTGATCAGCCAGAGACTACAGGAAAGGAAAGCAGCTTGCTCAGGCTGGATTTCAGCACCTTCCATGTCAAGGGGACTACCACTTAAGGGAACTTCCTTGCAACTTTACAGCACTAAAAATTAAGAACTTTGCTGAGCAACCATCAGGCTTATCTAATTGACCAGAACAGTTTTGAAATGTACTTCAAGCTGAACAAATAGACTTGTGAAACTGCAGCACTCAGAATGTTTTCCCATGAAGGACATAGAGGTGGAAGAGTTACTTCCACTTGGCATTCCCAGTTTGTAGGAAAAGCATACAGTACACTTCCTGTGTATGATCTGACTAAACCAAATTTTGGGGGTTTTTTTATGACAACTGCATTAACTTTAGTTCCTGGATTTCTTTTTTCTGTAAGACAGTCTTCAAAGAAAGGAAAAAACAAAAAACTTAAGAACACTAGTCATCACTAAAATATCAAGATCTCCAAAAAGGTGGGAGGTGTGAGAAATCAGCAGTGTGGTACTTGGCTGCTGCCTGGGTTAAACCATGACACATGTATCGCTGCTCCTATCTGCTATACTTGGATTTAAATAAGCTGTAATAGGGAACTAAACATTATTAAAAATAATCAAATGGCCCAAATTCCAGAAATTTAACTAATGCACTGGAGATTATAAAGAAAAAGGGAAAGATGGTTATATTATACAGAGTATTCCATACAATGAATGGACATAATGCCCATCAAAACCCACTCTTATCAAAAGAGCCCTTGAAAAAGAGATACCAGTTCCTTGGAAAACCATGGTCTTGGAAAAAAGCTAACACACTATGCAGACTATGACTACATGCCAGCAGCACACTTATATAATTTTCCTGGTTCTATGGAGGGATGGTGAAAAGGGCATTTACTCTATGGTTAGATATTGATACAACCATCCTGGAAATTATCCTGGAGAGAAGGAGGAGAAAGGGAAATGCTTGAGTGGAAAGAAGATTTATTGGATAATTTAATACGATTTTCTCATCACTAAATTCTATTTTTTTTTTCTGTTCCTAATCACCTTTCTTCTACCTCATTAAATCCAATTTCACTTCATCTTATCTTTCTTTACTCTCTAATTTCATAGACCATCATGTAATTCCTCTCTTTCCAAACAGCATACTTTTTTTGCATCAGTCTTTCCTCATCTACTTTTCCCCACCTTATCATTTAGCTGCCTCATTTCTTCCTGCTTATTATCTCTCTTGCCATAAACTTATCACTGCTGTACTAGTGTTCATCCTGTCTTTCTGCATCCTTATGTTTCACTACTTTGCTTGATTTCTTTCTTTTGGCCAATTTGTTGCCTGAGCCATTTTAAATGTCTTCATTTTTCTTGCTTCTAGAAAGATGATAGATAGATAGATAGATAGATAGATAGATAGATAGATAGATAGATAGATAGATAGATAGATAGATAAAATATCAGCTATACAATCATTGAATTGTATTATAGGGAATTGCCTCCATGCTCCTGCACACATTGTTAACTGTACTGAGGGTTAAACTGGATAGGAATAAAAATAAATTTAGTACTTCTACAAAGTTTGGACTGATCTGCATTTTACACCCCAGAATGACACTCTTTGTTTCAGCAATCGACATTTCAGTAATTCTGCACATACACTGATTTTACACATAATGAGTAAGACTAGTTGAACATTATGTAATCTTGGGAAGATTCAACAATGTACTTGGAGCAGCATTCAGATTTGTCTGCATTGTAAAGATTGAATCTTATCAAACAACATTTCAACACCATATTTTGTAATTTGTCCCCCATATATTCTTGATGAAAGAAAAATATATATACACACACACAAAACTCCTCCTTAGCCATGTTTCACATATCTCAAGGCTTTAATGGAAAATATGGAAAAAAAAATTTCAATGCCAGCATCAATTGCTTTTATCACCTGCGAAAGAGTCCCTAGGCTATCATGATAGTAGATATTTTCAATGAGTCAATTATCATCTAAGGCAAAGAAGGAGACTGGGACACTCCTCAAAAGGGCAAGGCCCCAAATAATCAGACAGTGTGGGAGGTTTGACTCATTCCTGTAATAAATGCACCAGGAAGGAAGCCAGCTTGGCTCAGGTGTTTGCATTCCATTAGCATAGGCACAGTATCATGGCAGTGAGCAAATCAAAATCCTCATAGAAAAGGGAGCATGGAAATGCATGCAGAAACACTCACAAGTGACCTGGATAAGTATCAGCTTCATGACATTTGGGTCATGCATCACAAAGGGAGGGCTTTATAAAAGGCAAGAAGCAGCCGTGTCAAAGGCCCCAGGTCAGGGGTGTGGGGCAGACACAAGGGATTCTTCTGGTCAGGATAATCAGGATTGAGGTGCAGTTTCAAATCCATCTTTGACCAGTTTGAAGTCAGGTATCATGTCCATCCACCATGTACTGTAGTGATCTCCCTCTCAAAAAACAAGAACTACAGAGGCATTTGTGCAATGTGATGCTGAGGTCACAACTTTGATTGCCCTGAGCTGTCCCTGAAGGAAGCCAGCTCCCAGGAGGTAACATCCATCACCCTCCAGTCTGCAAGCTCTTCAGGAAACTATATTTGAGCAATCATCCCCAGTGGTCCTAATTTTTATGAATAAGAGAAAAGACGTTCAGGGGACAACATTACCAGCAGTTATTAAGGAACAGATATTGGGTGTCCTGTGATTTAAAACAAAAAAGAACCTAGGAATATCTAATTATCAGATACACAGCAGAATATTTTTAGAGTACAAGCAGTGATGTCTGGAGCTGGATATTCTCAGTTTACCTTTGGCAAAAGGCTAAAATATAAAATATTAATAGCCATATATTGTGTTCATATGTGTTCATATATTAACATAGAACAGTTCAAACTGTAGCCGTCTATATTTACAAACAGAAATTGGCATGAAATATTTGAATGTACCAGTCTCAGAATAAACCCTGCACATCCTATGCAAGGAGACCCCAAGATGATTTAATTCTTCTTTAATCCCTCTGATAAAACTACTGAGTAGGCAGAGCATGACTGGAAACAGTTACAGAAGGGCGCAAGTCAAAATCATCTGCATAGATGTAAAACTGTTTCAAGAACACAGTAATAGGCGAAGGTAAAATAAATGTTAGTCAAATTCATAAGTTCAAAAACACACTATCGGAATAAACGAGGTTCTGGGACTGGCAAATCATTCCCACTGATCTTTTTTTTTCCAGCTAAAAAGTGTTCTATCTGCTTATCTTATTATTTATACTACCATCTATACCAATTATTATTATACTACCATCCTTGTGAACAGACCATCTCTTTAAAATCAACCCTCAAATTCCCTGGTTCTTGGGGACCATATGTAAAATGAAGGTGCAGAAAAAAACCACAAACCAAATGAATTCCAGATTGGTTTGTATGGTATTTTCCAGTCAAGGGTCTTAATGTTATGTTTTACCGTGTTTAACAATGTACGACTCCATTGGAATCGACTTAACTAATGAAATGTCACAAATATATTTTGTTGCATTTATCTAAGTTAGTAAGAAACTCAAAATTCCTTTAATGACAAACTAATGTATTTTCATTTGCTGCCAAAGATTCTTTGATGTTATTCTATAAGTGAATGCATCTGTTGAATTAAAATTCTTGTGCAAAGCTACATTCATCATTTGCTTTAGAAAATAACCTCTCAACCATAAAACTGGTTCATCTGGACATTAAAATGCAGAACATCAAGAACAGAAATAGGAAGAAGAAATAATTTAGATACAAAGATTCAGTAGTAAAACCTGATTCACTGCAATGTTAAAACATATTTGTGCTCCACTTTATTTTTAGCTTTTTTATCACTAGCTGCTAGTATAGTGAACTCAAAAATAAAGATTCATTATACTAGAAGAATATACATCAAGAAAAGCAATATATTTCCACATATCTCTGCTCCTGATTTTATCTATATAATGAAGAAAACTTTTGTATTTCAGGGCATAAGTACGTAGAGCATGTGGAAATGAACATACACATGGCATCAGTCAGTTCACTGACAGCTTCTCTGAGGAATGGGTTTTGTCTGGGGACGGACACTAGACTGAGTGCTCTCAGAGAAATTCTTATACAGGACTGAGAAGATGGGAATCTACCTCATGGACATTGAATTGTGATTGTACAGACAGAAAAAAAAATACATTCATTAAATTAATGCAACATCTTTGCTTCAACCTTGGAAATTATTTTGGATTTAGGGCTTGATATGACTAGCCCGTATTCAAAACATCATATGGAAGTCCTCTAAGTTTACCAGGCCTGGGAACTGACAGCCAATGAGTGAAAATACAGAAGCAAATGGGTTCTCATTTGTCACAAGCAGAAGACCATGACAGAATTTTAAAAACACCATTTTAATATTTTACCATGCAATTTAGATTTCTTCAAGAATGCAGAAACTTTAAAGTCTTCTATAGAGGAAATGTTAATTAGTGTAAAGTGATAACTTGTCACTGCTTATTTCTAAAAACATGTGAGCAAAATACCAATGGGGATAAGGGGAAGGATGAAATTTTCATTCTGCAAGATGTATGATAAATCTACTCACTTTTCAGGTCATGTTTTTTCTCCTTTTAAAGCTTCATTCACAGTTGTTCCTATCCTCCTTTTCTCTCAAAGCCCTTTTTTAGCCACAACTTTGTATGTCTCTGGTGCATCAACATTTTAATAACAGTAGAAGGCTCATATTTGCTGTTTTCATTCATTCTGTGCAATATCTTATTATTCAAAAATAGTCATCAATCCCTTTGGGCCTGCTCACAGGCTTAACAGAGAGTAGAGCTGTAAGTATATAAGTGTCTGAAACTGTCAATTTATTTGAAGAAAACGGATGATAAAACACATAATCTATGCCATTTGAGGCTCCTTATTTTCCATTAAGAATTTACATGATTACTGAAACAAGTCAATCTTCCCTAAACCAAGGGTAATTAAAACCACAAAATCTGTAAGGAATACCAATCTTAAAGACAGGCTTAGATTAATCAAGTCCTTGAAGAGATGGGAGGCAAGATGGCAGAACTGAGGACAATGGTGTTTCCTAAAAGCTGAAGTATTTTGTGATATGAATCTTAATAACCCTGTAGTGTGTCTCATGGATGAGATTATCCTTCTACAAGTGGAGAGCTGGAAGTAGAACAGCAATAATGCTCCTGCTATGGAGGAAAGTTCTAGGCTCAGCAGGTCCTAGTTCTGTCATTTGAGCATAGCTCTGTAGTCCCAAAATGTTTCATTTCTCCATTCTCCAGCTTTTTGGCCGTAAATGGGGGTAAAAGTTTTGTTTTTTCCCAAACAAAACTCCTCTTGACCCAAAGAGAATACAGAATCAGAGTTGCACACAGACACACACACATAATGCTTGCACACACCTACACACTCTGGCAGCCAGGACTCCTTCTCCACAGAGAAGCATTCCATGTCAGTGTACCAAGAAATATTAACTAACAGGCATTGACTTGGCACGTGGGAACCAACATTGTTTTCACAGCTAACAAAACTATTTTTCTCAGATGATAGTTCTACTCCACTACACAACCAAAAGAATATTAAATTAACATATTGCCACTACTCGCTCCCTCTCAAATTGCATTCTCGTACTTTACCTGTATAGAAAATAGTGTGCTTGATTATAAAAGGACAATGTTTTGTGTTACCACACTTGTCAAAAATAATCAAAGATGTTACACATTGAAATATTACACAAAAAGAAAATGAATTATTAAAAAGGCCAACACATCTTTTTTCACGTGTTTGTTGCAGATGTAATTTTTTGAGAATTTTTCTACTTAGTGGATTTCAAAGAGTGGCATTTCTGCTTATTCATGTGTCAGTTTATGCTCTTTTCCTGTCTTCAAAACCAATTAGTTTATGTAACAAAGTTTCAGAGATTAAGATTTCAGCATAAAGTCTTCTGGAATGAAGAACAGCACAAATATTCAGAGGTCAAGTCTTATTTAAAGTTCTAACATTAAAAATCATGCTAACATTTTCAAGTAACCAGACTTTGTAACTTCAGCAACAAAGGGAATATATTTTCAACTTCCTAGGAAACTCCTATCTTTATCAACATTTAACTTTTTTTAATGTCACAAGTTGTCTTACGCCATTAATCAAATTGATAGTGGAGACTTGAATTTCCCATTAAAGTCAAAAGTAGTAACTACACACTGTGAAGAAATTTTAGATTACATGTCAATCAATCTCTGAAGCAAACACAACACATCAGCTCCTGCATTTCATTTCTAAACCAATCAAAATGTCTGTTCTAAAATCAAGATTTAGGCGTCATGCCAACAGTACATTTTACTGAGGTGCTTCTGCTGAGAAAATACCCCGTTTGTTTCTATTAGGCTGAGAACAGAAGTAACTGTAAGGTAGGTTTTAAATGGTTATAAAGGGGAATCATGTTCCACAAAGGTACAAATTAAGAAAACATAGAAGCGAAACACGCCATCTATTAGTCAATAATAACATGACTCCTCTAGTGACAGGAACATGTCAGAGCTGCATGCAAAAGAAAGAAGACAGGAATCCTGCCCCAAGGCAGCTATAATCACACATGAGACAGACACATAAGACATTGCAGAGCTGAAGACAACTTTATCTTAAACTGTAAATCATTTTAAGAAGATCTAAAATCATTTGTATGACCTATCAGTATCAATCACACATAGGAGATGAATTCTCAGAAAAGGGTATGTATGAACAGAGCTTATTTCTCCATTGAATGGGGAAAATCTTCTAGGTATAAATAAGAGATCAAAATTCAGACTGGAAAAAAAAACCAACCCCAAAAATAAATGATTTAATATGAGGAGCATGCTAAGGAAATAGAAGGTGAGAAAATCAGAAATGTAAACAGCATCAGAGAGCAGCATAGAAATGGATGATATTAGTTTCGCCAGCAAAGAGATCCAGGAAAAAAGAAAGTGAGCAGTGGGGAGTGCAGAAGGAGGGATAAAAACAGAGAGACAAAGGGCACATCCACAGAAAAATAAGGAAAAGAAGTTCTAGTTTGGGGGACAGAACAACAATTTTATATAAGAAACTACAGTAAAAAAAAAAAAAATCCCAGAGTCTGAAGGAAGATACTTTTAAAGAAACTCTTTTTGTATAGAGGTCCTTTCCCTCAGTATTTATTGCCTCAACATGAGACATATCTGTAAATATTGATCCATAGGTATGCTGGGTAATTGAAACTTTAATTTACAATTATTGCTCCTTATATTAGAAAGGTCACTTAATCCATGTCAGCTTCTGCTTTCTCTGACATTATTTACACTTGTTTTCAACAGTTGGAGAATATTTTCTGTATGTAGCACACAGAGTAGATTAAGATTTATAGTACACAGGGATAATAAATTAAAAACAATGAACAGAGATGTGTATGGGCTATATTTGCATTTTTATCATAATTTTGTATTTCATACAGAAATGCATATAAGTCTAGGGAGAAAATTAGTAAGTGCCTATTAAACTTGCACATAGAATAGCTATTGACTGTGTAAGGCTGCTAAAACCATGAAAAAGTTTATTTCATATATGAGAGTACTATTTGCTAAGGGAGAATTATATTAGTTGGATCAATGGCCAGAATAAATTCAACCAATTAATCTATTCTAAAGATTTTTCAATGTCATATCTTTTCTGTTTCTCTGTAAGGTACTGATCTCTCCTGAACAAAGGAAACTGGGCTGGCAGGACTCTTGACCTGATCACAGCAGCAGTTGTTCTGTTCTTTCTTGGCCAAAATCAGGACATCCTGAGCAAAGAAAAAAGAAGACACATTTTGAAGAGAAAGGCTGCTTAGAGTTTGTTCACCTCCAGATTTATTAGGAAACAGAGGATTTGGCCAATGCCCTTGCTAGTGATCTTGCAATTTACTGAAATAGATCAGATCACATGCAAATCCTTAAAAAGTAGAGTTATTCTAAAGAAAAGCAAACTTGAGGCCAAGCAAACAGATACCAAGCCCTACCCTGGTTTACTGCTAATGAATGCACACAAATTCCCCAGCTACAAAAGGGAGCTCAAGAAACAGTATAGGGCACAGAATCAGCTGAGATAGAAACTGCAAAAATGCCCAAATTAAAAAAATCATTCATATTCCCAATATGCTTTTCTAAAACATGTTTTCTGATATTTCAGTTTTATATTAAACTCATACTATTAACAGACCCTATGCAGGTCTATGCCCTCCTTTTTGGGTGTTAAGTCTGGAGAAACTCCTGAAGTGACTTACTCTTGAAGAGTTGAGCAGGGATGCTTTAAACTTTTTTCCTCTTCCCAAAGGAAAGAGATTACAAAAGCTATGGATTTTTTTTGACAGTCACCTGGGGTTGCATGTAAATTCCAGCACAAAAACCCTGTTTTCCTAATTACAGCAATGAGATATCCAGTGTATTTTGGAATGAATGATATTCTAAAGTCAAAAATGAAAATAGAGGGATCTGATTAAAATCCTCAGAGTAGAAAAAGATGCTGAACAGACGAGAACAACTTGGGTAAGAAAAAGTCAGCGTTCCAAAAACAAAAACCTGGCTGAAGTAATTTAATAAAGGTGAGAAGAATTTAAGGTGTCTAACAAGATAATGGTTTCACTTGAATTTTAGAAGAAGGGATGAAAATTCACTGTAGATTGACTTCAGGTGCTTCAGATTAAGACTTTATCAGTTTTAAGAAAAAGTCAGATGGAGCCCAGGTAAAGAATATAGCAACTGACATTACATGGCACACTGGCTGTAGTAAAGCAAGGAAAACCTATCAGTTATTTCTTTTGTAAAGGTCCTCCAGAAACTCTTCAGTATCTGGGTTTTACCCACAACATTGTTCTTAACTTTAGAAACTCCAGCTGCAGTTGAATTTCATGCAGGTCAACCCCATTTCTATTATGAATGGGTATCTTAGGGCAATAGTCCTCCACCAAAAAAAGCAGGTTTTAGCCAATACTGCCAACTTTTTCCTACTTATTTAAATTAATTAGCTGGAGTAAAAAAAATGAAAACATGGCCTTGAATAACTTGGAGCATTTCATGTTTAGAAACTTCCTGTGCCTGCAATGTCTTTCTACACCACCACAACCCATGAGATTCTTCACCATTCTGAAAGTCAGGTGGGAACTGTGACTGGAGTCAACAGAGAGCCACAGGAACACAGTGCACGTTTGCAAACTCTCCAGAGTCCATACACAGGCACTTTTTCTCTCAGAAGCTGTTGCAATGAAGATCCACATTGAAGGACTGGATAATTTTACATCTACAATTCTCAGCCACTTGTGAGCTGCCTGATTCAGTTACACTGAGAGCATTTGGCTTATTAAAGCAACTGTACAAAGTACTGTGTAAGAAGCTTAACTCTCATTCCATTTCCATCACACTGTATTGCACAAGCTCTACAGACCTTGCAGTGAATCATGTTGAGATCCTCAAAGGGTGCAGTTAAAAATTCAGAACCTTAGATGCTTTAGTAAAAAAGGCAGATTACGTCAAATGCTGTTAATGAATATAAAATATGAAATAAATAAATATGCTTCACAACTATAATTAAAAGGATAGGAGAAATATTCTACTATTTATAAGGACATGTCAGTGAAAATATTACATGTTTGGCTGCCAAACAAACTGAATTCTTGCTTCATCTCTCAAATGGATAAAAGAATAAAACTATGTCTTAAATGATCCTACAAGGAGGACATTGATAATAAAGGGAGGCTTGAAAATGTGTGCTACACTGAGATGTGTCATTAGAACTTCTAATTCTAGCAAGACTTACATCAACAGATGGCTTAAAACCTTAATCCTTTTATCATTTTATGGCATCAATAGCAGACATCTGGAAGAACCAATGGAGGTGGGAAAACAGACAGAGAGTTCACTGATGAATTAAAGCCTTTTCTTCGTCATAGTGAGACACAACAGAAGGAATTTGTTAAATTATTACTACTGTATATACACATATTTAACTGAATTATAACTGAAGATATGTTCATAAGAAAGTAATTCTTTGAGTGGCAATCCCATGACTGTGAAATTATTTTCTAAAACCTTTTCCCATCTGGGATTATAAACACGACCCCTGTATAAATTAGAGCTCTTGTCTGTTGCACAGACTTTTGACCACCCACATTTCATGGAGTTTTCCCTTCTCTCCAAGGCAGAGTGAATGTGATTTACATTTTCATTGTTTAAAAGATAGACATGATTTTAGTTCAATTTATGTATTCATTTGAAACTTGAGTGTTGTGATTGTAAACCCTTGTGCAAATTAGATTAAGGCAAGCAGACTCCTGTAGAGAACAATCATTTTTCCATTCAGAAACTATAGTCAGAAATCAGTAACCTGTTTATATATTTTAAAAAGACCCAAAATTCTAAATGTCCACTCCCGTCCTTCCCTAACACTCTACAACTGTTTTCTCAGTTCTTTGCTTTCTAGCTCCCAATTTTATGCATCCCATAGTTATCATTCCTTTCCTTGAAAAGAAATACAGATTCAATAGAGTGAACAATATTAACTGAAACTGTTGAATGTGACAAAGTTGAAGTGTCATCATAGGTGACAAATGAGTCTCTCCAGGCAGAAATTTTTCTTACTAAGAGCTGAGAAGCAGAATCCTGTCTTCCAACCACACAATGATTAAACCTTCTCTCTCCAAACAATGTGAGGGTTTTAATGTGAGAGAAGCATGATAAAGAGCTGATGATATATGCTACTTAAAATACAGTAGAAAATAACCTTAAAGCAAACTAAGTTTTACATCAACATGATTCCTATTGAAACTTATAAGGAATCTCATTTAGGTTTCTAAAAAGGACACATATATATATTATAGACTTCAACACATTTTAAAAACTGCATCTTCCACAGTTTCGGCAGCCAAACAAATGGGAACATCCATAAATGAGAATAAGTGCAATTGAAAACAAATTAATCAATAGCAATATAACAACTGATGGAAACTCTTTTGAAATTTCATTCAAATTATTGGGAAATGTGTTTCTTACTAAATTATTATATCTGTGGTCTTTAAACTTCCATTCATAATGGAAGGGACATTTGGGGGATTATGAAAGAGGATCATGCACCTCTATCCATGCTCATGGAATACACAAACTAAAACTGGTTTTCAGGGAAGAAATCCTCTAAGGTTTCATTTTCTTCACAAAGTTTCACTTCTCCCACCTTTTCTAGAGTTGAAACTGAAAATTTTATCTAACAGCCACCCAAAACAGAAGAAAAGGAAATAAAATATTTTGAGACAACTTTCTCTGTTGGCTCCTTCCACAAACATGACATTTTGGTGTCCTTTAAAGCAATGGGACTTCTGCCATTATGATCACCTTCTACAGCAAACTCCAATACAATATATATATATATGTTATATTTTTTATATATTTAGGAAATTTTTTTAAAAATTAACTGAAGTTGAAGGGTATATTTTGTGACATGAAATAAGAGAAGCTATCTCTAAAAATATAAATGAAAGAAAGTGGTCTTTTCCCATAATCACTGTGTTTGGAATGCAGAGGACAAGCCATCAGGGTTGGGCACTGTCAGTTCCTCTTTATTTTGATGCCTAATAGTGTATTTCAGAAAACAAAAGAAACCTCTACAAACACTAGAAAGTACAGACATAATTGCAATGTGACTTTTTAATGGCAGAGATGTTGAGATTAAGGTATTTTATCAGTACATAGGTTACACTTGAGATTTACATTACCAGTATCAGCATTACTGAAAATGACTGCATTTTTAACAGGTAATAAGCTACACAACAGTAAAAATGTGAAACTGGGAATATGAAAATGTGAATTGGTGTGAAGAAAAAAATTTTCTGTCTCTATACAGATTAGTAGGAACTGAAGTATTCTTGCTTAACAGCAATGGAGACACCAGAAGTTCATATTTAAATTTTCTACAGTTTTAATTTTTTGAAAAAATTTCTTAATGCCTCACATTTTTGAAGCTTGTTAGGATAATTACAGATTCAAAAAGCAAATTTATAGGCTATGTTTCTTATCCTTTCATAGTGTTTCCTCTTACTGTCCTAGTGCAGAGGTACTTCCTTTCAGCATCTCTCTCATATTCTTCAAGTTATTCCTAATATCATACTTCCTGGTATGCCACTGGGGGAATTCAATCTTCATAATAAGAGATATGAGAACTTAGGACTCTGAATTATGTCTGTAAATTTACATTCATCTCAACTTCTTTTTAACATCTGATTCAACGTGAATAATTTATTATTAATTTTATTAATTTAAAAAAAAACACTAAAGAAAATAATAACAAACCCAGAAACAGTGGAAGAGCAGGAGGGGTTCTTTGGACTTTTACATATGATATAGTGAGAAAAAAGTGGTGCAGTTACCAGACTTCAGACAGGTACTTTCTTAATAACAGGTCTTGAGACACTTTATAAGCAGCCTCTTGTTTAAAAGTTTCATCAGGATTTTACACACAAGTTTCTGCAAAGGGCATCTCTTGTAATTGTTCTAAATACTTCTACTAAAATCCCTTAAACTGGCCAGCAATAAGGAGACAGGAGATCCTACTGTACATCTGCCAAAATTAAACTGGGAACCTCCTGGAGCTGTGAAAAAAGCTTTATGCTTCACTTTATTCCACAAGACCAAGGTCTGAAATTAAAGGTCAGATCCATTATTTCACATCAGTGCTAAAGGCAGGAGAATTTATTCACTACAGAATTAAAGATTAACCAGATGCTTCACCAGGCATATGACTGTCATAACTTAGCAGACATTATGAGAAAGTAGAAATCTGAGAGCACCCTGTAAAAGTTGATGCTATCTCCAGTCTTTTGCTGGACTCCAGAAGGAGGCTGGAGGAGCTGAAACACAAAGGTGCTTTTGCCTTTGCATTTTGAAAGCCAACCTTTTTTGCATCACCCACCTTTGCCTGCAGTTGCTGTAGTAAATCAAACATCAGGACAAGGAGAACAAGCAGGATTCATATACAGATTTTGACAAGTGGCAAAGCATCACGAAAAAACTAAAATTACTTCTTGTATATGTAGGATCAATAAATAAAATTAACTCCCCATATTTTCCCTCCTTCTCTCACCAAGATGTGCAAATACAGCAGTAAAATATTTCATGTTGTCTAAAAACGTTATACTTCAGGTGTTGTTTCCCTCTCTTTATTTTGTTTCTCTTTGGCTACTAGATCCATATGGCCTAAATACTTGGCAACTTAGCTGCTGCCCAGACTTTTCATGATATTTCCATCTCTAGACTCCTGTGGGCTAGACACTGAAACAGTGACATCTAATTTATGTTAAAACCCAGTAAGATTATTCTGTACACAGTCACCTCAGCTTATTTTCACATGGGTTGCCTATAAAATCCAGCCCTAGTCTTTGCTCGGTGTAAAGGCCAAAATTTTAGAAAACACAATCTAATGCAATTTTATTAACTGAAAGGACAAGCTCCACCTGTTAACATTGTTCCCAGGCTCTAACAAGAGCATCATTTCACACCACTGCTCTCTCCTGCAAAGTGTAAAATCCACTGAGGCCAGACTTTACTTTGGTTGCCTTATTAAAAACTCCAAGTTACTCTACCAGACTAAACAAGATGAGGCTAAATTTGCATCAGGTTCACTCAAAGCATAATCCAGACCTTTTAAGATTTTACTTGAAAATCCATTCAATTTATATTTTGGGAAATGGATTCCACACTAAAGTCTTAGCAAAGGAGAGGGAGCCTTACAGAGTGTGTAACTTGCATTGCCTTCAGTTCCTGCTGCACCTGTCTTCACTTGCTCTGGAAAAGTGATGTATTTGCTTTCTGCTCCAATGGATGAGCAGAGCTGCTTCATCCATAACTGTGTCATTACATTTCCAGCTCTTAGACTCTTCATGGATACTCCCTCAGGCGCTGCATTTTGTTGCAGAGCATGACCCATTTCCGTAATCTGCTCTTTCCACTGTTGTCTCTCCAAATGGGATATGTTCCTCTTTTCTCTCAGAATCTGCAGCAGGTCTCCCATGCATATCCAAAGTATTCTTTCTCTCTTACAAGCTCCATCACTGGCTCACTCATAATGACATACAAGCACCATAATTGTACCAAATAGAAAGGACTTTTGTGACAGTAAGAGGTGTCCCTAGTGATCCAAGGCTGACTCAGACTTAGATGCAAATGCGTAGACTGCAAAATGATGATAAATTGATTCAATACCAATGAATGCACATCAGGCACCTTAATAATCTGTTTTCAAAGGCAATCACTTACATATTCTGTTCATTTTTAGAGACAAATTATTAAATCAAGTAAGAAAGCATTTTTCCCTCCTCAAAAACATGTCAGAAAACATTATGGTTTCTCCTCTGCTCATGAGAAGTAAGGTCCATGCACACAAATGTGATTTACCAGAGTGCCCTGGGCAACTCCTCTCATTTTAGAGCCCAGTTTGGCTTTTCTCCCCTGTAATGCTGTCAGAGCCCCTGCCCAAGCAGTACAGCAGCTCTTGAAGGCCCTTTGAGCAGGCAACAGCTCACATGTGCAGGCAACAGACCCCAGCTGGCCTCACCAACATGGGATTACAGAAACATTTTTGTCTGGAAACAGAGCATGAGGGTTTAACATGGCAGTTTTACACACAGCTTCTTCTCTTACATAGAACTGGACATCAGTCTTTGTGACACCAAAAGCAGGGTCTATCTGATGTTTAATTTCTCCTCTCAATTTATCTTCCAGCTCATTAATCTGTTTCCCAGCAACCTGTCCCCACTTTCTATTCTTACAGGCGATTCTTCTCTGAGCTCCTGCTAGGAGGCATCCATCTTTCAAAGCAGCCAAGCTTTAATTCCTTCTTGTCTTGCTTGAGCTGCATCAATCCTTGTTTTTTTCTGTCCTGAAAATTCAAGACTTGTTCTCAGATTAAGAAAACGATGCTGGAAATGGGAGAGCTACCCTGAGTAATAGACACCCTTCCTTAGAGAAAAAGCTTTCAAGTACCTAGAAGAAGAACACCCCATATTCTGGTACAGAAATTATAACATCTCAATAAACAGACTAATTTAGCATGGCAATTCTTCAGAGAACAGAGCAAGTGTCTTCAGCAAAGCGCCTTCTAGAATACAAGACCTAAAACCAATTTAAAATTACCTCATCTAAAACACTGATATATATATATTATCAAGTTCCTAGGCTTGATACTTTTCATTTATCCAGGAAACAACTAAGCAATTGAGATGTTATTAGTTTCAATTCCCACCACGCTGATGGCAGTGTATATAAATAAATGGAAACCTCTTTTTAGAGCATTTGCATATACTGCCAATGTACACCTGCATCCTGACTTCTGTGCTGTTGTTTGCTTTGCTTATGCTAACAGTGGAAAATATTTCTAACACAAAGTGCTCCAGGTCACTTTTTGTACCTGATGCAGAGATAATAAGAGTTTTTTTTATTTTCAGTCCCAGCTCAATTAAGAGATGTGTTTTCTTAGTAAGTTTCTCCTGACTGCCCTTGTATTCTTGCACACTTAAGGACTGCTGCAATTAGTCAAGCCAGCCCTACTGCTATAGGAATGATTGTAGGGAAGGTAGGTGATGTGACCTCTGGTTGCTTCAGTGCAAGGTACACCTGTTGACACATTTTGCTCTCTCACTTTCATGCTACTACCTGTATGTGTATTGTTTAGACAGGCACATGCTATATATTTGGAGAAACTTTTATCAGTAACAAAAAGGGTTTGTGTGTTGTTCTGTTTGGATTTTTTAATTTAGGGGATTCTTCCTGCTTTTTTTTTTTTTTTTCCTTGTTGGCAGTTACTCCAATATAGGGCTATGCCTACAAAGAAAAGATGGCTTGGAGAAGAGTTAGCAGCTATGATGAGTAAGGGAAAAGATTGAATTCCCTCTCCAGTACTCCTGTTGTTATTACTATTTTAGGGTTTGAGGAATGAAGTAATTCCCTTAGCTGGACCAATATATTTGACAAGAAGTAGTTCAAATAATAGAGATAGCAAGGAAAGCTCCACTGAAGAATACAGAGAAAAATGATTGGAGACAATACACCTGGTAAAACTCTACAAAGGCAGGGAGGTGGTGGATGTGGAAATCCACAGGAGACATCATATTGAAAATTTAAAAAAAAAATAGAAGAGGAATGAGAAGCAATAGCCTAGCTTGAACCTTCTCATATTTCCTCTATACTCCAAGGCCTGGACCAATTCCTTCTTTATTATTGTTGTTCCTATTTCATCTAAGCATCTGACCCTACTAGAGGTGCTCTGGCTATTCCTGTTCTCAGGCTTGCATCATCCTTCCACATTTTCTATACAGACACCCTGAAGCCCTGCTACCATTGAAATCCATCTACATTTTTGGCAAATAAACTTGTTGGTCATTTCAGAAGTACCACAGGCATGTCTGTATCTCGTGTGCCAGAGCCACTGGGGATGCCAGACTGCCCAGGAATAAAAAACAGCTCGAGTGTGCACTGGAACCTGCTCAGAGACACCCCTGAAGGCACTGGAGGCTCTGAAGTGTACTGGTGATGAGGCTGGACCAAGGCTGGCCTCGAGGCTGCTCCTGCACAGCCAGAAGGATCTAACTTCCCTGCACAAATGCTCCTTGCTGTAGATATGGTATCACACAGTTCTAAAGCAAAACCTTCTGCACGCCCAGGCACTATAAAGGGATGCAGTCTCTTTCCATACTGCACAGCCCTAGTCAGCCTTCCACTGTTGGCGGACACTATTAATGACTAATACAAAGACAGAAAACGAGGGAAGACTTTTTTTCCCCTTATATTTAGGTTAAATTACAATCCAGAGAGGATATTGGGCATTCACTGCCATGTTTACAACTACAAACTAGAAAAATACTAACATCATCTACATTAGAGAATACCTTTTTCCACACTTAAGTAGCATGAGATGATTCTCTGACCTTGTGTTATGAACAGCTCCTCGCCAGTTTCATTTGTAACACTGTTACTAAGAAAAAGCAGTAGCTGGGGAATTTTAGGGCATGAAATCCCTCCAATACTCCTTAAAAGTTGCAAGGTCATAATTATAACTAAGATGGATGTCCCTGTTTTGATTCATTTATCACAAAGGTCCTCTTGAGAAGATTTCTTTGCTGGAATGGCAACAACAAAAAAAAATTAACAGACAAACCAAAGACCTCAGGAGTTTGACAGAGTACAGGATTCAGCAGCCTGAGACAGTACAGACTGAGCAGGCGTGCTGGAGAACAAGTCTGGTTTAGTGTTTGATGGAATGACTATCACAAGCTCCCTCTCTTAATCTTTTCTTTTCTTGCTTGTCTTCCTTTCACTGTTTGCTATAAACCTTTCTGTGCTTGATACTCAGTCACTCTCTTTTCTCCTCCCAAGGTTTTTTGGTTTTGGGGTTTTTTTTGTATAATGTGGAAATCAACTTACTCTCATACAATCTGCAAAGAAATTCAACAAAGCCTGCAATTCAAGCTGTGAGTCTTTGAAAAAAAACACAGAATCAAATATCAACAACACAACAGTGTGCCCACACCTATTACATCCTGTGACAGCATTGTAACTTTATTACAGAGCAACTATCATCATAGTAGCAGTGGAGACTGGCTTTCAGCTGTAAGCCCCATAAAATATTTTCATAGAAATAGGAGTTAAGGAACTCATCTACCTTTCTACCACAACATAACAAGTGGTTTCCTTCACATATACATTATGTTCCCTCAAAATGATAAAATATATGTGACAACTTCAGCATATCTAATTACTAGATCACAAATAAATACATTTCCAACTGAAGGATAAAATATACCAGAGGCATGAAATATTTCTGTCAATAACTGATGTAAAGGCTTGAAGGACACTATGTAGCAACTAAACCACATATTAATCATATTTATTTGCTTACATGCCACCAATGTATTTCTTAGCACCACCAGCTGAACTACTGCCATTTCTTTAATCAAAATCTATTTCTGGCCCATATGAAAATCTGTGGCTCATAAACATGAAGTACATCTTGAGACTATGTCCCTTTCTAAATTTTTGATGTTTATTTAGGATCAAGTCCAGACTTTATTAAGTCTTGGAAAGAGTCTTATTTAGTTTTAAAGTGCTTGTTTAACTCCCTGGGCATTATGCGCTGCCTCAGTGCATGGCCGCTATGGCTGAAGGCCCTGGCCCAAGATCAAGACAAAAGTGTGAAGATTTCCATTACTATCTCCTGCATGAGACAACAGGGAGCCATCACACTCCAATCAGACTCATGAGAAACTCTCAGTGCTATGTTTCGAAGTGTAACTATATATTTAAAAGAGAATAAAAGATAAGCCTTGACAGAGGTTTATGTATTTCGTTGTCATTAAGTGTAATGTAAGAGCATGTAATAATGAAGAACTGCCTGGATGCCTTAAATCCCAGGCATCTCTAGAATAAGTTTATTCCATCTGATTTTCACAATTAAAAGAAATGACAGAAAGGAGAACCAAAGCATTATCCAGCTCATAGTACAAACACACTGAATTAGCAAAGTCAAGAAGAGCTAATTGTTACTGGCTGAGAGAGCCTCTGCCCACACTGGGCAGAGAGCAAGTGATGGAAAAACTCTCTCTATATTAACAAACAAATTCTGAACTCGTTTAAGATGATAAATGCATTTTTTCTTTGGTGCAGATATCTGAGATACTGCTTCTTAACTTTCTTAGATCATAAAGCAAACCATAGAACAATACTCGGATATTTACTATAAGCAATCCCACCTTGAGTTTCTGAACAAAACGTGGAAAGTTATTTACTGTGGTCTCAAACCTGCTTGTGTGTCAGTCACAGACATATGACAAGCTTCAATAGCTAAAACCACATTAAATGCTTATTTCCAATTAAAAAAAAAAAATGTTAATAAGGCAGCCCAAGTCAGCAAAGGAAAACACCTTGGAAATAGATTTTGAAGTATTACAGCAATATTTAACAACATTATACTGACTCATGTTCTCTCTTAAATAGCCCCAGTGAAAGCAAGAGGATGACTTTTATTATAAGGTTCAAGTAATATGGTTTTCAGGTTAATAAAAGAAACATATTCTTCTAGGTATCCTCTTATAATGATGAAGTTCAAAAGAGATTAAATGACTGTGAAAGGCTTTTTTCCCCTTTTCCAAAATTCATATTCCTCTTTTCAATTTCACTTTGAGTTACACATTTCATACATTCAGTTCATGAATGTGAATGTAATCTTACACTATGGGTCATGGCCCCTCTGGAGCAGGGACAAAGAAGCCAAAAGAAGATTGAGAATCGCTAGGCAGCAGTTATGTGCAAGAACTCAGTTCTTCCAAGGTGGAGAAATGAGAGCAGGCTGTGATAAGTGACTACACATAGTTTCACATGCTGGGAAAGAGGTCATCTAATGCAATTGTTTACAACAGCTCAGATCCTCCAAAACATTTGTATGAACCAGTAATTACAGATACATCCCAGGCTTCACGTGGTAGAGGAAGTAAGTTCTTGTCAACAAAGGGGGCCACTTAAAAATAAGTACACCAAAAAGAGGTCAGGAATTTCAGTTTAAAAATGCCAAATACTCAGATCAAATACTCTGGAATCAACAATTGAAATTATTCCTGAGCTGTACACAATGATTCAGATTTCTATAAGCACAAGTGACAGGGGCTGAAGCTATGGAAGCTAGGCTGCAATTACACACTCACCAGCAGTACTGACTACAGCAGCTTAACCAATCTTCCTCAGCCCCAGCCACTTATTCCTGCCCTTGCATGGCAGACTACTGTGCTTGAGAAGGTGTTTGTGTGCCCATCTCATGACTAGAAATGGAAAACTGGTCAAAGTGTAAAACAATTCCATTAAAAAAATAGCAGTGACTGCTATTACAAGGGCTGTGGCAGCACACATTGAGAAACAATGAGACAGCTGAGAGAAGACACTGATTAAGTTATATTGCTACCACAAGGTTGTTCAGCAGCTACATCCATCCAGGAAGAGCTGCCACATCTCCCTAAAAAGCTCTACTACATCTTGTGCCAGTGCCCTGGGTGCCAAACTTTTGGGACTATAAGAATAAAGAGTAAAAACAAGGATTCCACTGGCCTTCTTGGCCACAAGGGCACTTCTGGCTCATGAACAACTTGCTGTCCACCATAAAACCCAGGTCCTTCTTGGCAGAGCTGCCTTTCAGCAGGTCAGCCTCCAGCCTGTGCCTGGGGTTATTCCTCCCAGGTGCAGGACCCTGGGTTTGCCCTTGCTGGATTTCAGAAGATTTCTCTCTGCCCATCTCTCCAGCCTGTTGAGGTCCCTCTGACAGGCTGCACAGCCCTCTGGGGTACTGGCCATTCCTCCCAGCCTTGTGTCATCAGCAAACTTGCTGAGGAAACATCTTCCCCTTCAGCCAAGTAACTGACAATCAAGTTAAAAATACTGGGCACAGTATAGACCCCTGGGGGACATCTAGACCCCGTGCCACTGATCACAACCCTTTGGGATCTGCCACTCAGCCAGTTTTCAACCCACTCTAGTCACCCAACCCACACTTCTTGAATTTGCCTATAAGGACTTGATGAGAGACAGTTTGAAAAGCCTTGCTGAAGTCAAGGTACACATTATCCACTGCACTCTCTTCATCCCTCCAGGTAGTTTTTAGAGGCAAAATACCCTCGCAAAGAGAAAATGTCAACTCTCCCTGGCAGTATGTATACATAACAGATATAATTTTCTACTTACTGCAGTTTCAATACTGGAAATTAAGTCAGTGACTATGATCTTCTGAAAGAGTTCATCCCAGTGTATTCTCTCTCCCTGGATGGATTGATCTCTACTTGGCCTCACATTTGTGTTCCAAAAATTAAGAACACACACATCACTTTTCCCAGCAGGAAGTTACTTATCAGTATAAGAAAAAGGGGCTTTTCAGACAGGACATTCCCTTTAAATTGTTTCTTGGAAGCAGGCAACAGAGCATATAGTTTGTGTATTTTGTCTCCTTTCCTCCCTCACCAGGATTTATAATGAAACTGCTGAAACACTGGGCTGTATTGTTTGAATTCATGCAGAGGTAATTTTTTCTGTTCTAAAATAGACCAAATTATCCTTAATTTGTCAAGGTGCAAAAAGGGGTGACTGGTCCATAAAGGCCCAGAACCTCACTGACCAGTGTTCCATTGCAGCACATCAAGTGAAGTGAGCTGGGCAGGCTGGAGATGGTGGCCTGGTCCAACTGTGAGCCCAGAGGACAAGGCAATGTCCTGGTGATGAGCCAGGTCTGAGCTCCAGCCACACCAAGCTCGTTCAGAGTCCAGACCATGGAGCACATGGCCAGACAGGCACACCTGGTGTGGTAGCAGAGCTGGAGACAGCTGCACCCATGGTGTGACTCAGGCCATGATGATCCCCACAGAGCTTCGTCATAGCCACCAAAGCCCATTAGTGCCTTCATGCACACAGTTCCAGGAGGATTGAATTGGTTTGGTTGTCAGTTTGATTTTGAATTTAAAAACTCTGTAAATGAAGGAGATCATGCTTAAGATCTTCTGAATGCTTTCCTGAGCTGTGTTCTTAACATCCATCTAACCTGAGAAATCCATTTGCTTAGCTTTTATAATATATTATTTTTCAGGGAAAAAAAGGTGTATGTGTTTTCTTACAGAATATGCTAATATTAGTTATTGTCAGTTCATTATTAACATCATCGGTACAAAATTTCAAAAACTTTGCTCTGAAAATAACCCTTGTGTCCATAGGCCTTTAAAACATAATCATGGGGTATTAGGTAAATACTCCCTCTAATCAGAGGAACAATCTTGATTAATATCATTTCACATTTGAAAGTCCATGTTCAACTGCCCTTGATAGACTCTCCAAATGACACTGAATCAGTTACACTCCACAGAGACTACAGAATTGGGCCCCAATGGCAAAAAACAGAAAATAACTTTGCCACAAGTACATTAGCCAGTTTGCTGTCACCTACTTATACCAGTTTGCCAAATAATCCTCATCACAAATCTATGCATTAACAGTAAGTATTTTTATCATCACCAAACACAAAGAATTAAAAAAAAAAAAAAGCTGAATTCTAGTATGCTGGGAGCTGCATGCCACCACACATATACTAAGGAAATCTTTGAAGTGTTCTTTTGGGGTTTTTTATGTTGCTCTCTGTTTTACTTCTGACATCTCTGAATACTTTAAAGCTTCACCTTTTTTTCTTGTGCAACTTTCTGTGCTTTTTCTCTAGTTGCCAAATCATGATAAAGCCAAGATACACTTTTGTGCTAAAATTCAGTGTTGATGTGCTTGCTCTTCATGACACCAACCTGAAGTTTCCCAGGAACTATTTGTAGAACAGGTCTCAGTTGTTTCCAAATGTGAATAGCTCTTTATGCTCCATCCCACTTCTTGTTGATATGGTTTTTCATCTTTACAGCTGAGAGCAGACTTTTGTGTACTTGTCAACACTTTTCAAAGTTTTAAGCTATCCACACCTCTTTCAGGCACAATAATTGAGACACAAGGTACTTCTTGGGATGTTTAACCTTTGCTGACAATCTATACCACAAAAATTATTTGCATTCAGTTTACTGCTGTCATAAAAGAAATTAAATGTGATGGACATATGGTTATTTTGAAGCAATGTGTTTTAAATGAACTTCTAAGAAGTAATGTTGTACACTAGCCAATCAAATACTTTGCTATAACTCCAGATACTCTATTAATTCAAAATTATAGCCCTCCTTCCTAAATCTTCTTTCAGATCTCCTGTCCTTAATATACAATGAAGAGCACTTATGGGAATTGGAAATAGAGAGTTCATAGTTATGGCTGCAATCCATTTTTTTTTATTAGAAGTCAAAATCAGCCCATCAGTCAAAGAAATACCATTTCCTATAACAGTTCATGAGGGACAGGATAGAATTTTTCTACTACTTTTGAAATCCATGATCAGATAGGCTCCTTAGTTGAGAAATCCTAAAATCAGAGATAACGACCAAGACCGGAGTGACGCTTCAATTTGCAGATAGAGGAATCACAAGTGGTTTGCCCAGTTGAAATCAAACATTCAGGACCAAAGTCTGCTGCTTTTTTCCCCTCAAAATATAGTATTAGAGATACCTCATCTCTGAAGTCAGGTAAATTACATTCTGTGAGACTTTTTTTAAATGTATAGTTTAACATCTAAATCTATAGAGAGTGGCTGAATTAACAAAATACAAATGAACATAGAACTAAACTAATATGGAATGTCAGTATGACTGTGAGTCTGTGTCCTTCATTATCTATATCATCCAACCTGAGGCAGACAGCAGAGAAGAGGATGATGGTCTGGACACAAAGCCTTGCAGTGTAGGCAATTATGCTATTGAATATGAAGTCAAAATAACAAATTGCTCTTTAAATAATTTTAAGTGATACTTTCCTAGAATATTCTTGTAACAGGATTCAATGTCCCTGTCAAAATTTCATGTCTCCAGTCCTTACAGACTGTGGCAAGCAGATTAATAACTGAAAGCATAATGCACTATTATCCTTCATTGTTATCCTTCACTGACAAAGGATGAGGTCCCAGATACATAATTTTTTTAAAATCTTGGATTTAAAAAATGATATAATCATGAATGAAACCACTCCAAATTTTACAACATAATAATGAATGAAACCACTCCAAATTTTACTCTTGACAACCTGCGAAAGACTGTGCTTATGTTGTTACATGTTGCTTCTGGTTTAGTTCTTTGAACATGATTACTATTATGAGTATTGGAACAGATGAAAGATTCTGGTATTAACCTGTATTTGCCTGTTTCAGCAGGCCTAACTTATTTTCTTTGAACTGAATGGCATTCTATAATCATATTTTTCTACACTGACAAATTTCACCCTTGGAATCCAGGCACATAGACAGGACTGGATTGCAGAATGCACTTCTGCAAGGTGTTTGTGTTTGCTCTCATTTCAGCTTAAGCCATGTATTTATTTCAATTTAGCTGAAGCTGCATAGGGACACACTGAAGGTAAACTAAGTTTAGACAAGCAAGCAAGAATACAGATATATGTGCTGAAAACTTGTGAGCAGTAGCAGCTGTAATCAGGGCCTTGGAATAAACCTATCTAAAAGGGAGACAAAGATCTCATCTCACATTTGTGATGGACTAAGAGCACAGATTGCACTGATGAAAATGAGTTGATGAGCTGAACCTGTAACACTACCAACATGCAGAGCAGGTTAAAGTCCTCTTAAGATGTAAGCCCTTTGCCCCCATTTAATTAAGTAAGACTGTGCTAAGATAAGACCTTATGTTAATAGTCTTATACCACCAAAATCAAACAGCTGAACTATTCAAGATCACCTCACCTGACATTTGTTTGCACAAACAATTTGGCACATGCTTATGAACAATGGATGCTTCTGTGGAGGCAGGATCATTCATTAACAGAGCACGCACTGAATTATTCATAGAAAATAAATTATTTAGTACCAATGCTTTAAAGTACTGCATGCCAGTTTGGGCACTTATTACAAAAAGGGCATTAATAAATTAGAGAAAATCTGAGGTAGGCAAGCAAAACAATGAACAGGTTGTAAAGATAAAGCCCAGAGGCAAGGGAGTGAAAATGCTTTGTTTATACCTGGCAGGAAAGGTGAGAGTACACTTTTCAAGAATAATTCCTTCTGGCAAGGGATTATTTACAATGGAGAAGAGACACCTAAAAGGGAATAATAGCTTGAATCCAAAAATGGTCAATATTAGAGCCTCAGAAGAAAGCTAAAAAGTTTTTTTAAAAATTACTGATACTGTAAACCTGAAGTTAAGAGAAATGGAAGCAGTAACAAAATTGTTAATGAAATACAGAGACATGGTGAGACAAGTATTTTGGATATTCTACTACACTTCACAGAGGAATTCAAGCTACAAAGCCTAGGTTTCAATTAAAAAAAAAAAAAAAGAAAAAAGGAAAAGGAAAGAAAAAAAATAAGGAAGAATAACCTTAGTAATCATCTGCCACAAGACACTGGGGAGAAGAATCTAAGTGACAAAAGTCTGAAAGGAACAGATCAGACAGCCTGAATCAGTGCCATCCTCAATAAAAGGAGACATGTTGTGAAAGGAGGGGAAAAGCTGGCCACAAAAGGCATTAGAGGGATTCACTCTACACAAAGACTCGTCTGTGCAGCATACAGAACACGCTGTCAGGTAGCAGCAGGATTTCATGGGTGGGGGAGGTGTAAAACATGGTATTGGAAATGTACTGGGGCATAAAAATGCCAATAGGGCTCAGTGAGGGAGGGATGGGAGGGCAGCTGGGCAACCAACAGGCCACATTCACTTCTTTTGTAATAAACATTTTGTTCTGCATACTTTCATGCCTGGTATAGTGAGAAATGACAAAACCTGCCTCTCTCTCACAAATGGTACCCCCCTTTACCTGGCTATAATAATTATTTTCACCAAAAACTTTGGGAGAAAATAAAACTGTGAATTCTTGAGATTACTTTAAGTTCAATACCTCTGTTAAGGCTCTGGCATTAACCATAAAATATCACTTTCAACAGTGTTACCGTAGCCCGTCCTTATCATCTGACAATGAACTTTTGTTTGGATTGCCTGGAGTGCTTCCCCTTTCCTCTTTCAGATAAAAATTGTGCTACACTGAGTTTGTATCATTCTAATATTAAAACAGTCCAATCAAAAAGCAACAATAACTTTTTGTTGCCTCTTCAAGGTAGGGCTTGAATGTTGCTCTTCCCCCAACCTTTATTTATATCAGGAGAAAGTGCCCCACCAGCACAGAGCAGTTTGCACTCTGAGTAGGGTAAAAGAGCGAATGAGTAATTAAATCATGTAACGCACCCAAAATTTGCTAGAGCAGAACAAGAAATGTAACATTATACAGCAAGCCTGTTAGTTGGGTGTCTTGTTACAAAGTAAGCAGGGCTGAAAAACCATTAGAAACACTTTGATAATCTTCAAATTGGCTCAAATTTTCCAGTTGGAGAAAGGTCTTTCCCTATTAAAATGGCCCCAGATATGCATTAGAGCACCGGAGCTGTGAAATGAAATATCCTGAGGCTTCCAGTGCTTCACAGAAACACTGTACTTACAAATGTTCCAAATATATCAGCTTGGTGACAATGCTCGAGCCCTTTGCCTGGCAGGATGAATTGCTACTGCCAGAAACAATTACAAAAGGAATTTTCAAAACATTCCAAACCATTCTGTATCAGCTGGTTAAGGGAACTTTCTAAAGAAGACACAGAGGAAGGCTGGGAGCTAGAAATCACTGTTTTTTCTGGAGACTGGTAAAAATGTTAACATTGATATTTGTATCATGCTCTAAATTTCTAATGTTAAGTGAAATTTATAAAAAATATCTTGTACCCAAAACTTTACAGTGCTGCTGTTGCTTTCTGTGGTTGAACTGTTCAATATCCCCAAGTCCTTGAGCCCAATGTCAGCTGTGGTATACACCAACAGCAAGTCACCCCTTTCTATGAAACATGAGGTGCAGTTTGAAGAGTAAAAGACTCTGACATAGGCAGGAGAAAAAACAGCTTTCTAGTTGTTTGAGGTCTGGACGAGCCATCCCAGAGACTGCAGCCAAGCCATGGACTATAATTTAGACATTTTGCAAAGACTTAAGCATGATACAGTCAATTCATAAAGCCACAAACATAGCCACTCTAAATTGGTTCAGTTTTTTCAATACAAGAGCTACTGAAATATTTTCTTTGGTGCAAGGCAAGAACTCTGTTAATTCTGCAGACTGTACTTTTGCCCTGGGAAAGGTGTGTAGACCATATAAAAGGGAAGTGCAGTGACTGCGACCATGACAAGCCCTGCACCAACAGTTTTTGCTCTGACACTAACAGTGCTTTTCCACCTTCTTTGCTTCTCCATCCAAAGCTGAAAATGGGCTAAGACCCCATATGGATATGTAGAGGCATTGCCTCACAATGGTCTGAAATTTTAGCTATCATGACTCATTTATTATTCTAACATATTTTTCTGCTGTAAAAACATTCCAGATAATTTACTCTCTCCATTCAGCTTCCTCCTGCACAGAAATTTCATAAATGTTTCTTTTCCTTGCATGTGGAAAAGCTGAAAGCAAAGGAATAGCATTAACATCTGCAGCTTTACAGACATTTTAGAGGCTTATAATCTTGAATGCTGCAACCTGGTAAAAGAAAAAAAAATTTGGCCTTGTTCATTAGTAAAACAAAAGAGATTCCACAGATCTTCAAACAGCATTCTACAAATCCACAAAGTCTTATTGTTATTAAAAGTCTCACATTAAACCTGCTCTACTGACAAATATTGCTTGACAAGGAACAAGTTCAGCTCATTTGGAGACTAGTGTTGCCTAGAGCTTGCCATCAACCTGACTCAAGCACCACAGTAATCCTCCCATTTGTTACACACTGATCATAGCCTAATTTACCTAAAGTAAAAAATCAGAAAATTGCATTTCAATTTCATACATTTTCAAAGTAAGTAACTAGTAAAACCAGAATCATGCATTTTCCTGCTTGCAATGCTTCCAGTCAATGAGACTGTGGATCCAAGCAGTGCTGATTGCCTAACACCTTTCTACACACATAATCCCCTGCAGCAGTGCCACTCATTCCCAGTGCAGCAATAGTGTAACCAATTTCATGCCAAAGTTGGAAAAATCAGTATGCACAAAGTGGTGGTTCCCTACTGAAAAATTAATTAGTGCTATTTGTATGCATCACTCAACTTTTTTGTAACAGTGAACAAGAACTGCATAGCCATTTCCTAAATTTTGCTCTTTTTTTGCACTGTTTTAAAATTCAATAAGCACAAATCACTGGTGTTTTATACAGCTAAACAACAAATTGCTTTGCTATGACTCCTACATTTATTTACTTAATGGAGACACTTATAATGCAAAGTCCTTTGAATACCAATGCTTGTTTCCCATAGGTGATCTCTCCTAATTTTAAGGGTTGCAAAAGAAGTATAACAAAAGAGAAAAAAAAATTACACTGTATTCTAAATTCCTCTAGTTTCTATATACCATGCCTGTAATTTCAGAATTTGCATTTCAAGAATGGATATGGCTCAACATCTCACACAAAACACCAGACCCCATGTAAAGATGTTGAGACAATTGATCTCTATGCATTTAAGTGGGATTTCAATCTGGGATCATCTGGCATAAAGAGAAGACTGCTACTGACTGAGAAAACTCTGCACAAAGCAGCAGTATTTTTATTTCACATGTATTAAAAAAAAATTCCTGCCTCACTTAGCACTATTAACATTCACAGCATTATAAGTAGTGAAATAAAATCCTAAATAGCCAAAATAAGCAGCCTCACCAAGTTTCTCAGCAAGCACACAAAACTCCCAGCAGTGAGGCATTTCAATAACAAAATTTAAATACAATACCTGGAAGTACTATGCATGATTGATTGTTATGTTAACACAACTGTAAGACATGAGTTATTTATTTAAGCCTTTAATAATCCTGCATGGTCTTATCCTATTCAAGACTCAATCCTAAATGCTTAAGACTTTCAGGTGGGCTAATGTTGCCTCTCAGTCTTCATTGCAGTGAGAATGAAGGGCAAAGTAAATGATTAATGGAGCATTTCATTAGTTTTTTTCATCAGAAACTGTGAATAGGAGCTTCCATTTGACTGCTCAATTTCAGCCCACTTGGAAGGAGATGATGTTGGCTGGACTGGTTGGGACACGTGGTGAGAGGCAATTCACATGCAATGTGTTTGTGGAGACAAAACCATCGACCAGGAAAGTAACAGCCACCATTCGTCTACCACCTACTATCTAAAGGTCAAAGTGTCAGCAAAATGGATAGTCAAGAATTTCCAGTATCTATGTTTTTTCAAATGTACCATTAGAAGGAAATGCTGCAAACATAATCACACACAAAGCAGGTTTAGCTGACTAGACAAAGAATACTGCAGTCTTCTAGAGCAATCTCTAGTATGAGATATATCCACACAAAACCCCCAAAAATTAAAACTCCCCAAACCTGTGAAATTCTGAATAGACCAGCTTAAAAGTTTTTTCCATGAAGGCAGTTGGCAAAGCAAGTATTCCTGAAGTTAAATATTTACTTAACACTACATTTAAAATATGTTAATGGCTGAATTGATAACTATATTTTGTAACAAACTAATTCACTGCCTGATAGTCACATCTCTTTTCTGGACCTTAAGCTCAGCTAAGGTTTTGGAAGCTAAAAAGTTAAGAGTTAAGCCAAACCTCTGAAAAAGTTAATAATTCTACACTTGTTAGATCAAAATACTAGAAACAATCTGCCGGTGTTCCAGATACAGTCAGTATTAAAGTAATCAAATCAAAATCTAAAATTAAATAGATGTTAGGATTAATCTGTGGTCCCATATGATTGTGGTGGCATTTGCAATTACCAAGAATTAATACTGAGTTAGGTATTGGTCTAATTATAGAGGGTTTATGGTTTAGGTTTCCTCCTCAGCCTCTCAGTGCTACAAACTTTGACACTAACTTCAGGAAGAGAAGGAAAGTATGTGCTACATTCTACGTGTAAAGCTCCAAGTGCTATTTACCAGCAAAAACTGATGAATAGCTCTTCTGGGAAAAGGGCTCAAATCTCAGCTCACATTTAAATGGCACTTAAACTCTGTTTTCACTGGCTTCTGGTCCAAACTGGCCAACTGCAAAACTGGAGATCTGCTGTTCTGAGGACTTACTCCCCAAACTCCTCCCATCTGCTACCAATCATTACAACTAGCAGCAGTAAAACCCAGGGGAACATCTGGAACAGTCTTATGGGCAGAAATACCTAATGAGTATCTCTAGCACTATAGCAACCTTAGCTGGATTCATTTCAAAGTGACTTTTATCAGCAAAGACTAGGCACAGCTAATTAGGAAATATTAATTCAGGCTTATTATTTTTTCACAAAAGAAGACTAAGCAAATTCAACTGTATTCAGCTGAGCTGTGAAGCTTGTTTAAAATCTATACAGAGGACAAAATCCCAGTAATAATTTCATAAAGAGTAAAGCAAAGTGATACTTACTCCTTCTGGAATAGGAACTAGCAGAGCATCATTATAATTTTGAAAAAATCCCAGATGAAACGCTATTACCTGATCAAGAAGGTATCTGCTGAGGGGTACAGAAATACTTCCAAAGAGATCAAAAGAAAGCACATGAAATTCAAACAAATAGCTATAAAACAGAGACCCAAATCAGAGGGGACTCCTGTGCCACTTTACAGCCATCATCACAGATGATGTGCTAAAGCATTATTTCACCTTTTCTTTTCTGTCAACCATTATATTAAAATACCACTGCAGCAAATGATACACCAATCTTAATGAGTACCTAACTTGGTTAGCAATAATGCTGTCCCAAACAGGCTGTTCATCTTTCCAGCCACCTTTGACAAACTGCACTGCTGTCCTACTTCCCCCATAACACAGCTTGCTAATGCCTTCAGTAGATGCTCAGGCTGTCCCTAGCCCTGCTCCCCTGCCCCAGGCCATGGCTCCCACATTCGTACCAAAGCCTCGGGCAAGAGGAGCAGGTCAGAGAGAGAAAGTGCTGCAAAAACATCTGTCTGTCACCTCCTCCTGTGCCCAAGGCTGTTGGCCAGCCTGTGCCCTGCCTGCTCTCCCTGCAGCCACATCAACATCAGCCCCTGACACAGGGATGGGTGGCCTCTGCCTGGGGGAGGAAAGGAGCTGCTCCTTTCTGTACCAAGAAGTTTCTGATCATTAAATTGTGCAACTCCAAGCTTTAAGATATGTGTTGGACATAATGAGGACTAAGAAACCCAGGCCAGCACACAACCACAATACCCCATGCCTTGCACTTGCTGACCACTTAGAAATCATTTCAAGCAGTTCACAGTGGGTTTTTCATCTTTTTCGAAAACATACAGCAGTGTGAAGGCAGTGCTGCTGTGTGGCACATGTCCATGCAGATGCTCTCTCCTCTAGAATAGAAGCTGTGTAACATACTATGCTCAGAGACAACTGACTGCACATTCATCTAACCCACATGACCACCCTTTCATATGCAGCTCCATAAAATACATATGCATGTAACAAAGCAAAATACCCACATTCATTGCACAAGCAACATTATATTCAAAGTCAGACTTCTTTTTCAGAAAGATTAATTTTAATGAACTTACAAATAAAACCAATGAAAGTCAGACAAAAATTGAAGAGATTAAAGTGTAAGATCAAGATAGGCTAGAGAAATTGTGCTGTGAATAATTAATCAGAAATCAAAAGTCTTCTGAAGCCAATTATTTTCCTAGGATTCTTTCAATTGTGAATATCCAGTATGGAATGACCTATGCCTTTTCCATTTATGCTTCTCTAAAGCACATTACAGCTACTACTAGCAATATCAAAGATGCCTCTAATTCAGGATTAAATTCCTTGTGGCAGCAGGGATTGGGGATGGGGGCGTTGCTTCCAATTGATAAATCTTACAATTAACTCTTTTGGAGAGATTTTCTGCCATGAAAAATCCATTATTTTTTAAATGCCCACAAAATGACCTCTATCTTGGGATATCACATCAGTTCTCAATTACAGGATGGCAGAGGCTGAATGTAAGAACTTTGTCCAAGTAGAAGGATCATAGAATGGTGCTGGTTAGAAGGGTCATTAAAGAACACCCAGTTCCAAACCCCCTGCCCTGGGAAGGGACATCTTCCACTCCACCAGGCTCTCAAAGCCCCATCCAACCTAGCCTTGAAATCTTCCAGGGATGGACAATGCTGGAAGGCTCCTAATTCCAGCAGTACAGAGGGGTGTTACACACTCCCATGCATGTGCATAGATTTCTATTGCAAACATGAACAATTGTGCTCAGTTCTCAACAGCAAATTAGGGAACACCAGCCTTTTTTGCATTGCTTTTTTTCTTTCAGCACACATTTACTTAAGCAATTACTGTCTGCTGTCTTCTGTGTACTAAACATTTCGACTGCTTTTTTACCTCTTCAGTACATCTTCAGAAACAAGGTCTCAGCAGAATCTTCTCTCTTTTAATTGCCTAGTTTGATGCTTTAGTCTTTTCAAAGTGCTCCCTGTGTTCTTTAAATATTTAAGGAGGATACAACCCCTTCATCTTTTGAAAAGGCCGGATTGTCATCCAAAATGCTTTGTTCCAGTTTGAAGCTCCATTGAACTTGAAGCAAAAAGTTCAGAAAACTGTCCTGATCTCTCATGAAGTTGCCCCCCTGCCTCTTTCCTTCACTGACAGTGTGACTTCCCACCCCTCCTTCCAATGCCCCTTTTACACATGAGAAGCTCTGTTAAGCAAATGATTCATCTACAGATTTCTCATTGCTCACCTCCCTCCTGAAGACCCCCTACTGCCATTTACACTATATTAAAAAAAAATAACACTCACCAAAACCCCACAAAACAACAAAAAACCCCTAAAACTTTCTTTTCTAATAGGTTTTTTTTTCTGTCCAACATGCTGTGCTTGCATGTGATAGCAATCCCTTTAACCAACTGCTTTCTCCAGTGGTTCTTTTCAGCCTTAATGCTCTCCAAGGAAGTTTCTCTACTGTATGAACAAAGCACACAGCCCCAACAAAACACACGGGCTAAATACTGAAATGTAGAAAGATGCATTAAGCTGGACTCTTTTTTTCTGTTGTTTTGTTTAATTTCTGACATGAGGGGATCTCAGTGGAGGACTGCCCTGAAATGCCTTTACAGAGTATGGTAAGGATGTAGGTGAAGCTATTTGATGCTGAAAAATATCAAAGGAATTCAAGATAGAAAGGACAGGGGAAAAAAAAGACAGAAAAAGACTCAAGGACAGAAAAATTATGTTTAAGAAGGAAATACAAAGGCAGAGCAGGCAGAGAGATGAGAACAGGAAATGCAAATACTAACCTTAACAAATCACTGAACATTAGAAAAAAATGTTCATAAGCTAAAAGCCTATCCAAATACTTAGAAAGGTCAGTTCAACTTGGTTCATCATGTTTTAGCTATGGGAAAAAGCTCACATCCTATCTGTCCAGGTTATCTGGTCACTTCTCCTGAGCTGGAAATACACAGATGAAATTGAATGTTGTACAACACGTGAAACAAATGCATCAGTGAACCTACATGCAAAAAAAGCTGCTGTGAAATGCACAATTAGGAAAGCAGTGTATGGAACACATTTGCTTAATGTTTAAAGTATTGATATAGGATCTACCACTGTTTTCTTTATTTTATTAAAGTACCTCCCTCTTGAGTGATCAGTAACTTAGATCCAGTCTTGGTTGGTGAAGAAGCTTACAGCCACAGCAAGGAAGCTTTAGCTAAACACAAAGTGGAGTTTGTTTTGCCTTACAGATATTGGGCAAGCATGGGGGAATCTGATGATTTCACAGCATGACAACACTTTTCTCTCAGCAATCCACAAAGCTGCTATCATCAAATCACAAAACTACAGCCTTCACAGGTTTCTTTGATTGTTTTCTGGTAATTAAAACACACGTTGCATGATATGTTTTCTACACTGTGAAAAAAACCCACTTTTACTTGTAGTATAGCTTCTGAAGGTTTATATCATTGCCAAAGCTGGTTTTTTTTTCAGGTGTTTCCTGAGGAAAAGGATAAAAATTCTCACCTTTCTGCCTCTTACAAGGTTCCTCTCATAAAAACACTTCACAGAGAGCAAGCCCAGCTTGCACACACTCCCCTTAACAGCAGACCTTGGGATGCAGCTTGGGAGAAAATGCATAGAACAGACAAGGAAAACAAGGTAAGAAAGAAAAAGGAAAACTGGGAGGAAAAGAGCAGCTTCAGAAGAGAGCTGGCTCGGTGCACAGCCTTTCAAGGCCACCAGCCCCGTGGGAAGCAGGTTCAAGAGGGCAGCACACTGCTTCTGGGAGCCCTCCCGGGCACTGGGAAGGCCAGAAACAAAAGGTGCTTCCCACTGCTCCCCCAGCTCATCACCTACCCAGCACTCCTACCACCTGCAGCCTCAACAAGCAGCTCTCAGGCAAAATTAGGGATAAAGGAAGACAAAAGGTAACGTGCTGGATTTACTAAAGTGTATTTCTGAAAAGAATATATCATGTGTTCTATCTGTCAGTCCCTGTCCAAAGGAATTACATACACACATAGAAAACATGTGAGAGAGAAAACTCATAATGAGTAATACAGTCTTTCACAGGTGCTGGAAAGTTTTTTGCTTGCAATGACCAAAACCAGCTTTACCTTTCCTCCTCACCTTTTTCACCCCTCTCCTTTAGCAATTCTCATGCAACTCTTAAGCCTGGTTAGAATCACTCACCTCTGCGTACCAAGTGACATGAACTGTCCAGAAACTAAGGCACACTGCATATCTGCTAGTTGACTGCTGGCTTTGGATAGGAGAACATATTGCCAAGAATTTCCCCTGCAATTGCATCATTTAGCACTGACAGTGGCTGAGAAGCTGCTAACACTTTCAGAAGCTCCCAGACCCTATTCACAAGTCTCATGGTGACAGGTCTGAGAGACAGAGGCTGTAGTCTCAGGACCAACTGCTACATACAGGCTTTCAGCAACCACCTCCTCTGGAAGTGTTGCTCAAGACAAAACCAACTAGAATTAATAACAGAGACAGGTAGGGAAATCCTGAGGGAGACATCCCTTAAAGCTAAGGCTTTGCTTGAGCTAAATCCAGATGAAACAAATCAGTGAGGGATGTACTTGTAGTTAGTTATTGTCATGATTAATAGTGAAGTTAAGTATGATGTCATTATCTTTTGCTCCCTTAGTGTACTTAGAGACCACAGACTGGAATAGAAAGGCATGAAATATCCTGCCTACCCCAGATATACAGAATTTTAAAATGCACAATGACACATGTATTTAGGTAGCAGTACTGGCAAAACAAATGCAATATTTACCCAAAAAATTCCCTTTTATATAAGTTTTCTGATTAAAACAGAGCACCTGTCATGGGAAAGAAGCTACCAAGACATGAGCCCATTTTTTACAAAATGGATTAAAATGTGAAATATGAAAAGTTATCAAACATAATAAGGGAATCCATTAATCCAATCAGAGATGCAATCTTTCAGAGGCATTGCCAAAACAGGAGTACCCCACCTGAGGATGCACAAGAAGCCAGAAGCAGAGAGCAATGACTCAGAAAGCTGACCAAACCCTACAAGGGGTTTTGGCAACAACTACTTGAAGATATCCAAACTCATTTGTCAACCTTTTGCATTTTATCACTCATTAATGGGTGACTCGACAGGAGAAAAAAAAGATGAAAAGTGCAGATGGGCAGTGCTCAACATCTGAATAATGGATCATTTCCATTAAGTTGTAAAAAGAATGTAAAATTGCATGGTGATCTATTAATCTAATTTAGTGATGGATAACTAAAATTATGAATATGGATTATATATTTTAATGAATGTTACATTTAACGAGCATGAACATTGGTGAGTGTGAACATTAGTGAATGAATAGCAAGGCTTAAAAAGTTTCAGATCTGACAAACAGAACTAGAACTGTTTCCAGCATGCTTATTATCAGTATCTTGAGATTAAACAAGATCTATTGGAGCATGAAATTGTCGACAGATAAAGAGATCTTAAGTCATGTAAGCAGTTTCCTCTTGCTTGGTGAATATATTTTAGAATCCACATTGCACTGCATGGAAATGTCTTTCCTGCAGCTAATCTGAACTGACATTCCTGTCATTTACCAGGCTGGCAATGGAAAGAACAATGAAAAATACAAGGGTGGCTCAAATTTTAAGATAAGCCAATAATAGTTATGAAAGGAAAGCTCAGGACAAGCACCGAAGTTGAGACTCAGAGTCCCACTAGAAGACAATCAGATGCCAGGCTGTCCATGCCCCAAGTAAACAAAACTAGAACAAAGACACACCAATCCAGCCACCAAGCCTGCCTACAGCTGTTGGTTACTACATCTCACCTCCTCCACAGTATCCCAAGCTGCTCATATCCAAATTCAAGCATGTTATTTTTCATCTATTCATGCACAGTGCAATGAAGATTCTTCCCAGTAAAGTCCTACTAGTTCTCTACCCATTTTGTAGCAAACACAAAACTCACTTCAGATCAGAATCAGTCTGCCTACCAGAGTTCAGGCTTGAGCCTATCCAAGTGTCCTCTTTCCTTCTTTTTCCCCTTTTGCAGTCTTATATAGCTGTTGCACTAGCGTCAGCAAGTGAAACACATCATTCTCCTTCTCAAACTACCTTTTGAAGCAGTATTAAATAGATGACTTCTATAGATAATATCTAGACAGCTTGATGGCTGTAAATTGCAAAGATCTTATTACACTTATAGTTACTATTTTACTTCAGATATTTATCCTTCACTCCTTCACGTCGTTATTCTCACTAGTTCTTTGGCATCATGATGGTTGCAAACTTACAAGATGGAGATATGAAAGCAATGGCATGAAGTTATACAATGGAAAATGCTTCTCTGAAAAAGAAAGACCTTAAGGCAAAAGATAAAAAACTATCCCCTGTTTCAGACAGAGCACACCAGAAACAACATCTTGAGTGAAGCCTCTTGTGGGGCCAGAGCCTGGAATCCAGATTTCTTGGCTTCCAGTAACAGATGTCATCACTTGACCTCCTCCTGCAGTACCTTTTTATAGAAGTAGACGTGCTCAGGTAATTCTTCAGTTTGCTACAACAGAGCTTTTCAGCCCATCCTTCCTGTAAACATTTCCCATGCATTTTGATCTAAAGTCCCTTTTTCCTATCAGTTACCTCACTCTGTTTAAAAGAGGTTAGTTACAAAAATAGTAGAACTTGGCTAAATACTATGACAGCTCCAGTTTTCCTTAGTTTTCCAATTTTGTTAATTCAGCCACAGAGCTCAATATGCAATAATAACTTCACTGCAGTTCTTCTTTTCACATATCAGTGAGTACTCTTCTCAAGAAGATAATTTCCATTTTCTTTAGCACAACTGAGGTTTGTTTCTTTTTCATTTTCCCACCCTAGGAAGAACAGTCTGCCCTGAGCCTCACTGGTAAGCAATTAAAGTCTGGAAGCTTGCCAGCCTCAGTGGTACTGTAAATTCATTTCCCAAGTACACATGTAATTCTTGGAGCTGAAGTTGAGACAATAAAATGTGTAAAACTTGACTATATTATAACTCCTCACTCAATGACAAAGCCCCTTTCATACAAAGAAATTGGAGCAAATCAGTCAATAATGAGGAAGTGCAGGCACTAATTATTTTATTACAAATGTGGAAATTATGCATAATTTAATTTTTAGAAATTAAATGTTCTTCTGATAGAATAATCATTTTTTCAGGCATGACATCATTAGCACTCCAGTTGTCTTTAATATTTCACAATAATATACTTATTCTCACCATTAAGCAGAGCAATATTGCAACTATCTGAACTTCAAAAGCTCACATTCTGTTTGCAACTATCAGTTTGATCCTCTCCAGATACTGCAGAAAAGTAAAAAAAATTCCAGTGATTGAGGGGAAAGGGACATTGTAAAAACAATGTTTTAAAGGTAGCATAGCCCAGTAAATGCAATTAGTGAATCTTTGCCCTGTATATTGACTGAAATGCAGAAAAGCAGCAATAGACTTGCTGGAGGGTTCACAGGAAGGTCATGGCCACAGATGTCAGTGCCCCAGACCAGCCACATTTCACTGGAAGGCGAACTGACTTCAGCAACTGATCCCTGTGGATTGAACGTGGATTTGGGAAAGCTTCAGGTTTCGGGCTGGAAACAAGAAAAAGGGCAGGGGGTGGGGGGGAGGAGGAGACTCATCAGCCAGACCATATTACATTTCCCACTGTACTCCCACAGCTCAGGTCTTGAAAGAAGTTAATCCTAACAAATCCATGTTATAAAATTTTTTCACCTAATTCATACAATCATTTTATTGTTTGTGTATGTGTACCTATCCCTCACAAAGATTTAAACTGTGGTGTGCCTTACATATATTGGAAGATTAACAAAGCTGCTACAGCATGTGGCTTGTTGGAATCAAAGGGAACAGATTTGTTCCAATGTCCCATAACTGTTTTAAAATAAATTCAGTGATTTCATCTGAAATCCTATATGGTGTTCTATGCTATATAGTCATGATTATGACATTAACGTTAAAGGTCAGTCAAAGTTTATTTTCTATCCTTTGATAAGTGGAGGATTTTTCTGGTGAACCCTTTATATGCCAAAATTTAGCTGTATATTATCTAGGTTCTACAGTAAATGCAACTGTGTTTCTGAAATGTGGTGTAGATCCATTATGGAGCAAAGGAAAACTTAGGATCTGAAAAAATCTTCACACACTTATATAGCAGTGCACAAGAGTAAAACTATTAGAAACAGTCCTTCATTAAATGCTCAGTAATTTTATTAACCTAATCCTAAAATAACTAAAAAGGAATTAATATTCATTCACCAGTGTCTGCATCCTAATTAAGAAAGACTTCTGAATTAACCAATGTATTCTTTTGGGCCAAGGTTCAGCAAAACATAAAAGTACAAGTTTAAATCCATTTCTAGCTGAATAAATTGCATTATGCTTAATCCAAAGGCCTAAATCCATTTATTAAAGAGCTAAAAGGGGTTTGGGGACAGAAATTATATAGAGTGATACCAGTATTCCCTCAAAAATAGTGACTTAAAAGGCTTGAAAGGCTGAAAGATTATTTTACAAAGATAAAATTTGGGGAAACATGATAAGCATGCTGTATAACAAAAGCACATGCTACAGAGGGCTGATGTAACACTTTTTTATTTAATGCAGTACCATGCATTAATGGTACTAACTAAGGGTATTCTGAATGAAACAAAGAATGTATCAAACCTGATCAAGCAAAGCAATCTTTCTTGAACAACTGATGCATAGATTTCCCTGTCACATCATAAAGAACTCAAGTAGAGAAGAATGGTATTTATTTCATGGAATGATATTTAGAGAAATAGGCATTTTTAGTTACTGGCAAGGTTTCCATCACATTTTGAAAACCTTATTGAACCAAATTTTTCAGTGTCTCAACCAGTTCAGACACCAAAGAAACCTCTCAACCTGTTCTGCTCTTTTCTTGAAGCATTTAGTACTCAGATGTTATACACTGGACTAAATGCATCATTGGTCCCCTAGTATCTATGTGCTGCTTGAAAACCAACATACAGATTCTCTTATATCAAAGACAAAGTAATTTGGTTACCTGACAGTATACCTGCACTGCTACAAAATCACCCTTTTGCATTCTCTTCTTCTGCTTATCCACAGTCTTTATCTGTTGCTCTTAAATAGTTGATTTTTCTTCCCAGGTATACCTCTAAAAGTTGTTTGTTTAAAATGCTTTGTTCTTTTGCCCATTAAAGAACAGCTGCCATTCAGACTCGGACCACAAAGGCACAACAGTCTCCAGTGATATACAAAGATCAGTGGTCAGGAGGACAGGTGTGTTCAAATGAATGTTTGGATTTTGTCATGACAACAGCATGCCTTGCAACTAGCATTAATTACTTCTCCTGAAGTAGATCTGACAGCTTTACTCAGAATACATTCAATCTATAAAATTTCATGCAGCACTGCAGAGTGAATACTGATTTTGAAAATCCTAATACCAACAACTCATGTCTCATTAGCTCAAGTCAGCTCAGAGCCACTTATGGTATGTTTAATAGATTCATTTCAGTAAGGTGCCTAACCCCACATAAAAAGACCAAAGTCATCACTAAGTATATTTTTATTATTACATTTATTTTTTTAATTCAGTATTTTTTTCTTTTACAAAGCATCACAGCAGTACAAAATAATAGAATTTTTCCAAAATCACTAACAGCAAAAAAAAAAGATTAGTGCTAGCACAGGTCTGAGGACCTAAAGAGCAGGGTAGGGCTATTTTCTCCACAGGGGCTATAGGATAGTCTTTGTTTATTCTATATCACTATAAAATGTAATGCAATGAACTTGTGAACAATTTATGTTAGAAACCAATACAGCATCAGATTCCCCTCAATAGTGAAGATAGGAGATCCTACAGCCAGTGGGGTTATCTTCCAAAATACAAAAAGCCATCAATATTATTTTAATATAGCACAGACCATGGGAATGCCTGTAATCATGAGTAAAAATTGAGAATAAAATGGCCTGTACTAAATAAAAAAGAAATCTTCAGACACATAATCTCTTCATTAGAGCTATTTCCTTTTTAATATAGAGTTTCTTTTCTTCTGATATGAAGCTTAATTTATAAGCTGTTATTTAAAAAACTGATATAAAGACATCAAACTAAGCTATACACTTGGTTTACAATAGAATGTTAATTACTAAAATCGTAACAGTAAGTTAAACTTTCAAATTTTTTAGCTCTAAATATAGATAATTTCTCAGAAAAAATGCTGTAGTAAAATAATTTTGGTTATGTAAATAAAGAATTTTTATTTTCAAGGAATAAGCTTGACTCAATTAAAAGTGTCTATTTTCATATGGCTGATATCTGTTCAAATATGCTTTATTCTACACAGTCTAATGATTTGAATTTCCTCACAGATGCAAAAATTTCATTGTTCTATATTTCCATACCACTTGTGTGAGCCCTGTTTGGTAGTGCTCGGTACCTTTGCAACTGAACAGTTACAAACTAATCTACAATTCAAATGCTCACAAAAGCACTGCATGTACTTCTGCTTTTTGTATTACCATAGTGAAAATACCATACTGAAGACAAGCATCCTTATTTAGCACTGTTGCAAATATTACTTCTACTCTTCCAAAAAGAAACACCAGAAAAAGTTATGAGAAAGAATCAAAGAAAAATAGTACATAATTCCAAAAGCACTCACTCATAAAAACTACCCATCTATCCTACTCCCCTTGTTCATATAAAGGAATTCCCATGCAGTGAAAAACATTTGCCTGTGTTCAGTTGATTTCAGTTCTTGGAGATCAGGACTCACAGGTTACACTTTCACTCTGCCACTGGTTTGTCTGTAACCTCGGGCAAATGACTCAATGTCTTTAACTTCTTTTATATGAAAAATGGGGCTATGAATACTTCCTTTAGGAAGGCATTTACAGGGATTATTAATTCTTTGTGAAATGCTCCGAGTTTTTCCAGTTAAAAACAGTTAAGAATTACAATCCAGAGAGAGTAGTGTTACAGTGTAAAAATTGCATGTTAGTACTATAAATGGAAATTATTATTATTTTGACAACAAGGATATTATCATGAAGACTTCAATTACATCTTTTAAAAAGTTTTGTGACTAGCTTGAAAAAACTAGGCAACTATCATTTATGATCTCTTAGCTTCCTAAGTTGCTTTAAGCCTAAATTCTCTCAAATGTTTAGTCAATAATTGACTGTTCTCAAACTGAGCTAAAACTGCAGAATCAAAGCCAATGTCCCAGACCTCCACCAAAATCAAAGCTTAGTGTTAGGAAAACACATACTGGGCTAATTCAAAGCATGTTTTGTTTTTGATCCTCTTCTGGATATTTTTCAGTCTCAATTTTGTCCATTAGGCAAATTACTGAGGCAATCAGAAGGTAGTTGCCCTTAATGAACTAATTGTAAAAACTCACTACCTTTTGGATATTTTGAAAAGCTCTAGAAGCCTGTCATACTAGAGGCAATCTTCAGACTTAATGTCTTGCAGTCCTGAAGAGGTTATTCCAATCTCTCTGGACAGCCCCTTCTTTAGACTGCAGGAGCAGAGATGTTTCAGAGCCCACCTTCTACCTGATCTTCAAGGACCACCCTTATGCCAATGAAACCCTGCTGCCACAGGACCATGAAGAAGAACATTTATAAGTGCACCTAAGCACAATCCTGAACAGAAGACATGGAAAACCAGACACACAGTAGGTAATTGCCCTGTGCTCAGGCAAAAAGCCAAGCAAAAGTTTTCATTTTAAGTTTTCTTCCTCCTGGTCTAAGAAAAACACCCTCTATATGCATAAAAAATGTGAACAGGAGTAAGTACATCACAAAACATCCACAACATTTCACAGAGAATGATATTCAAGCATGTGTACATGCCAGATTTCAGGAGGAACACTGACAGGTGAGGTTAAAACCAGCTGTATGAGTCAACATAAAAATGAACATTTTCCCACTGCAGATTGCAACTAATATACCATTATCCTTCCAAGGGAAAGATTTTCAACCCCAAATTCTAGATTCCACCCTTTTATATTTAGCCTTTTCAAATTTTTTCTAATTCTGCATGATGACAGCAGAGACAACTGAATTGTTAATCATGTTTCTGTATAATGACTAAAGCATTTTGGCTTGTATTTAAAAGAAAAGTAGATAAAAATACCCCTCACATCAACAAAATCCTCACTCTCTTGGGTAGAGACCAAGCATAGACAATTACAGCCTTAGTCAAATAAGTCTTTAAAAGAAGGAATCCGAATGTAAATACTTCCATTAGCAGAACTTTCTTCCCTGCTCTCTGCAAAACTACTTCACATCTTCAGTCAAGGAATTTAACAGGTAGTTCAGCTGTCCTAAAATATTATCTTCTTCTGCAGTAATGCATGGAAAATGAAGATCATCTCCAGTACACTGCATAACTCAAAAGCCAATGAAATAACTGCAAAAAATTGATCCAGAAGTCGTATCAGAACATCTTTGCATCTGGAGTGATATACTGAAACCAAGAAGTGACACAGGCACATGATAAATCAATTCATAATCCTGCTACACACAGCACTAGAAACATAATCCATACTGTGCTGGTGAGATTTCACTAGAGCCCAGAGGTGATGAACATATTTCACCTCTGCAGAGCTTCTTCACCCATCCCTATGGGCACACAATGTCATCTGCAGGTTCCAGAGCCTGACCTCAGCATGCACCAGAACTAACAAATGGTCACAGTTGAACAAGACATGCTGGTTTCATTCTCTTCACTGCAGAGTTTCAGAGAAACCTATTGTATAATGCTGGAATAATCAGCCAGAAATTCAATAATTCAAATTCATTCTTTACCATCTGAATTAAATTCTTCATTAGCCTATCATGACACTAATGTTCAGTTTTCATAATCACACATCAAACTTTGCATAAAAGGTATACATACAGAAAGTCATGTTTTCTTTGAAAGTGTGAGTAAATCACCTTTTCAATTACTTTACAGGTCTCCTCTAACCTGTCATATCTGTGGACATTGTTTGCCTTATCTTTTCTTGTACAGGTCAGGAAATGAAGAGAATAATTTGCATTTTTTCATATTATTGATGAGGAGGACACTCCAATGCCTTGGCTTCAAATGCAAGCAAAGAAACATTTGTCAACACCAGGAAAAAACTACCCTTAAAACTTGGTTTGATCAGCAGTTGTAAAGAGGCAAAAACTAATAGAAATTATATTTAAAAAACAATTATAGTAGTTTTCGACTGTGGCTTAGTCACCTACAGCAGCTGCAGTCACTGCCTGTTGTAGTGTATTTGTGTTCTAAGTTTTAGTTCACATGCATTTGTACATCCTGCTAGTGGGAGTTTAGACCCCTCACACTTAAATGAATTAGGCATTCTCCTCTTTAAACATTTTACCTACAAAGTAAAACCTGCCAGATCCATTTAACACCATGTACATTATGAGGAAGATTAAATGCATCAAAAATAAGTATTCACAGATCAATAGCTTCTTTCCACTCTCCCCCTCAAATATCTTCAGCACCTCCCCATCCAAGTTTGAGCTATCTACTACCTCTATAAGCTGCACGTTGAATAATAGCTTATTCATCTACATCACCAGAGATTACAGTAACCAGCAGAAAAGCCATTATCTAATTCAACAATCACCATTAAATTCTGCAGCAAGCCATGCCTTTTCTAGATAATGAGACTGAACGCTACTTTAATGCTCCTTACAGTCTAATTTACTGAAGATTTGTAGAGCATTTATGAAGTTTTCCCTGCTGAGCTCTGAACTTGCCAAGACCAAAATCAGGAGCAAAGATGCAAATAAAAGAGAGGAAGGTTAACATACATACAAGTCAGTCCACACTAACTCTTCATTTCTTAGACAAACAGTATTTGCTCTACTTGGAAAATACAAAACAGTTTCTAAAATGAGGTATCCAGAAGGTTTTGTTTTTTGCTATTGAACTTGACCCAGAGAAGAACTGCAAATACACTGCTATGAAAACCTGTTTTGTCCTGGTGCACACAAAATTCTTTGTCTAATGAGGAATTAAATCTTGGCATTAGACACTAAAAAGGAGGATAGATGATTGATGATGCAGCAACAGTATAGAAGATCAGACAGTGCTGAAGAAGAGAATGAAAAGGGGAAGGGGTGCCATCAAAAAATCATGATTACTATAGCAATTTGCTGCTAAAGCACATCAGTTTGTTATTATCTGCACTTCTGGACCCATGAATCAATAAACACAGTATAGTAGGAGACATTATAAGTTAATGGACAAGCTTTTTCACTCTGAGGGTCAACAATTAAAACATTTCTCAGTTTTGTTCATGAAGAACTTGAGAACAGAGGCTGTTCAGTTCAGAGTAGCTCAGCCCTGAGCTGGCACAGAGAAATGGGCCCAGCAGCAGCTTTGCACGATTCCTGACCACATTGTTTGCTGCATTTAAAATCCCTATTATTGTTTAAAGAATGTAGTATCATTAAAAAAAAATAATAAGAACAGGCTAGAATAGGACAGGATAGGACTGGATAGAAGACCAAGATAATTTAGAATAATGCATAGAGAACAACATATTTCTTGACTAATTTACCACAGGAGTCCATTTACTTATAGCACAGATGTTTTTCAGTTAATTTACACCACAAGAGAAGATAAAAATTCTTTTAAAAACATCCAGACAAGCAAGTGACCTTCCTTTCTGGTTCTCTATTTTTACAATTTTCAAAAAAATGTTTTCATCAAAAAAAAAGAAACACTCTGTGAGGTAGAAGCAGCAGCAGTTATAGAGCGATAACATTCTTTCCACATTTCAGATCAGGGAGAATGAGTTCCTACAGGAACCTTATGGCACAACAGTAGTTTTCCTTGTTACATTTCAGCAGTTAATTTTAGAAGCATTTGCTCAGCATCACCCATGCAAATAGCCAGTCACACCACTTAATGAGAATACTTTTCTCTCTGGGTCGCAAGCACGCACGCATTTCAGTGTGTGCTTTAGACCAGAAGAAAACATGATGAAAACAAACCTGTTGCACTGTACTTCAACTTGGAAATAAATGCAATAAATCACTATTTCCCTTACATGTTCTGAAGCAAAAATACATCTTGGCTCTTTCATCAATTTCCAGAAGAGCCGAAATCAGCAAACTGACCAGTTTGGATAAGCAGCCAAATGTGGACAGTGAAGGCTGGTGGAACCAAAGGGCTTTTTACATTTAAGAATGGTTAGAAAAGCCTGAAAAAAGGGGCTGACATCTCATAGGAAAATTCAGAGAATATTTAACCACCATTCCATAGGAGTCAAGTTCTTTATTTGTACCACTAGGATGTAAAAACATATTCTTACTTCTACAAAAGAAAAAAAAAATCTATGATGAGGTGTTGTTTAACGAAGAAGATCAATATATTTCGGATATATATTTCTGAAATGCCAGAGATATTCAGCTGTGCACCAAATTTTCACCACTAGGTAAATTCAAGCTGTCTCCCAGGCAATACTTCATGAGCTCACTATACTATAAGCTGCATTGACTTGTCCAGCTCATGAATAAAATATTATGATATAGTGTGGACCTACTAGTGCAGTATCTTTAAATATTAAAAAACTTTAAACTCCTCTCTAGAGAAAAATATTACCTCTGTTTCCACAAAATGGATAAAGAGTCTTGTCTTAAATCAAAGCAAATAATTGGAAGAGTTGGGAACAAAGTACTTGAGGTACAACTGTGTGAGCCAAGCCTTTGTCTTGAAAGAAAAGATAAATTCTCTCGAAAAATGTGATTTGGAGATTGAACTTTCACTGAGGTAGTAGAGCAAAATTCACATGCAGAGAAGAAGATGATAGCAAGATAGGTTATAAAAAAAGGTGGAAAGTTTTCCAGAAGATATGCTCATCGCAGGGGCAGCAGATTCCTATGCCAGCGAGTAATCCTGGATGTGCATAGAACAGACTTCAACCTTACTTGTTCTTTGCAGGTCATCTTCCTCAGTATTTCATCAGCAAAGAAGAACTCCTGAATAACTGCTGTAATCCTGATGCAACCTGTGGTTCCATGAATCTGAAACTTTGAATGCTGACAGAGGCAAGAGATGCCTCAGAATCTCTGATCTGCGTGTTTTCATACTCTGTCCTAAGCATCCTATGTCAGTCCTTACTAGTGAGAAGACACTAGGCTTCAAAAACCCACATGCTGAACATTTTCCAATTTTGACAAGAATTAGGTTTCTTCAATTACAATTGTTGTGCCTTACTTTGGTAAAAATAAACTTCCTACGAAAATGGGCATGATTCAAACAAAGACTGATTCGCTGGCACTAAACTGCACTCACCTTAATTTCTGCTATATAATACCATTTAGGTATTACAATCAGTTAGGGACAGTATCATGAGGACAAAAATCTGTTATAAGGAACAAGACCATGATCCAGAAAAAATGCTGAGAATAATTTAAGACACCTTTCCAGATCAAAATTGACAGGGCTGTGATCATATCTGCAGTTATTCAATATTACCTTCTGGAAGAGTAGCACTAGCTGTATGGCAAATGACTCTGAAAAAGACACATCTCCTGAATTTGAAATTTCTTTTTCCTGGGAAAAGGTTACCTTGAGACATAAGAGCAATTTCTGCAGCACAGAAAGTATTTGTTCCATGGTTATCATTACCTTCATCAGGACTGTGGCATATAACTCTTTAACTCTTGGGAAATGAAGACACTAAAATGGTAAGTGCTATGTGTTTGTACAAAAACACTAAATAACAAGCCAAAACATCAATTTAAAAAAAAGTGTTCAAGGTCATCATCTGACTTTGTTCAACTTAACCTCTGGCTGAATTTTCCAACTGAACTCTGCCTCCCAGCAGAGCTGACAGCATGCATGGGTACTCCTGAAACAGAACCATTTATGCAAAGCTATGCAATGTAAAAGCCTCTATTCCCAACCCAGGTGATCCTGTGCTCTTACATGCCGAGCTCCACTCCTAGGCAATATCCTCCTGGAATCCCTCACCACCACCTTCCCATCTTCCTCATGCTCTGCTTGCTTCAACAGCTGCTACCAAAGGCAGCTACTACTGAGCTATGCAAAACACACATTGTTTGTTTCTGTTTGTTTCTTTGGGCTTTTTTGGGGGGTTTTTATTGTGGAAGCCTCCAAGTGGGAGCCTACCTTAATGTGTATACTGCACTACAGCATTTCATCTTCCCCTCCCAGGGATGCATCCAACCAGTAACACCAAACATCAGCGTTTGTACTCTGGCTTCACAGCAAGCAATTTCCCAGACCGAGTTCTCTCAGTATTGTCTCCTAGACTGATCCATTCAGGAATTGCACAGTCTGTCTGCATTGCTCAAGTAGCCACTGCATTCATAACTAAGTGGGGGAAAAGAGTCTTCCCAAACTTCAACACATTTGCTTTGCAAGGCCACCATGCTCACACTACTCAAGGGCCTCCTTCAGGACTCCTTCCTCTAATAGAAACAAGGATGACATCCTAAGAGTTAAACAAGCAGAATTTTTGGGAGAATAGGTGGTGTTAAATTCTGTTAAATACAAAACATCATTTCTGTTTTGTCTGTACATTGAAATGCAAAGTTTTCCATTAAATGCTTGGCTTACTTGTAGAAGATTGTTTAGACTTAATCCAGTGAAAGGGAATTATTTACCAGCACACACATGCAGGTTGTGGACTGTGCTGGAGGGTGTTTTTAGTCCTTGCATGGTTGCCATGTTGCCTTGTATTGTTTAGTCCTTGGTCTGTTTGCCAAGATGGGGACACATACTGAAGCAGTAATGCTGACCCCTTCATCGACTACATTAAATAACTTTGTCACCTGAAATGCTGTAAAACCAAGCAGCCAAATCTCAAAGAAATCAAAATTAATAGCAGCCACCACTTGGAGCTCATTTTTGCACAAATTGTGTGCACTTCAGAATTCTGCCTAGAATTCAGATATACGAATTTCCACTTAATCTGTGTCAAATTCTTATTTTGTCACAGATAATATGTGTGCATTCACTAGAACATTCATATGTTTCCAACCCACAAATCTAAGATAAAATATAATGCATGACCCTCAGCAACACAGGGACTTGCAACTAAGTTGCTGGCATGGCATTGATAGAGAAATGGATCAACTTTGAGCAAGTTTTCTCACAGTGAACCCATTTTTCCATAGCTACATTTTTTTTCAAAACTAGTTGTGTATAGCATATTGACCTTTTTTTCACTACAAGCAGGCTTTATGTGAAGGGGAGGAGGCAGAGAAAAGAGCAGAGAAAAACAGAAGCAGATCACAGGTCATTGTAAGAACAGGTTTTATTCTCAGATTTGAAGAAAAGTGAGCATCAGCATCAATTTTAAAAGATTAGTTGTATCAGAGGGAGGCCTCAGAAGGCAGTCATTTTCCAGATACATTCTTCCTATTTGTAAGACATCAAAGGACAAAGCCCAACTTTTGTCTTTCTATTTTCACCTTTACTTTTATTTCCTGTTTTAAGCAAAAGCTCTCAGTGACAATGCTGGAACATTAGAAAGATAGAGTCATAATAAAAATCTATTACTATATATGGACATGTATAATGATAACTTGCAAGGATATGACACTGACTTCATCCTTTAGGGTCTGAATCCCAAGAACATTAATTTCTTTTTATAAATGGAACAGAGAGGGATCAGGGAAAGCAGCATCAGAAAGCTAATAAGAAAGAAAATGTGTCAGTTTTACTCAGTAAACTTAATTGCATTAACACATGTAAATAATGCTACACAAAATGCCCAAATAAGGCAGAAAATGCTGAGATGTACTTTTGATGAGGATTTGCTTGAGGCAAAAGTTTTCATGCAGAAGAACATTTCCTTCTTTCACTACTACTGCTGCCTTACAAGGGGCTTTCCAAAAAAAAAGAAATTTTCTTTGGGTGCAGTATTTAGCCAATGGTTCCTGCATCAAGAGTTAAAGGTCTTCTGTGAGCTCAAACACTCTGAACTCAGGGCAGCAGCTCCCATCTCACATCCCCCAGAGGACTGGCTTTCACCTGACTCTCCACACATCACACCAACTCTCCAAGGTTAACCTGAGCATTCCTTGAAATTTTCTTCTGAAAATAATCAGTTATTCATACCGTACTCCAAACATCAAATAGAATTTCCTTCTTTAAATATTCATATCAGATAGTTGTAAGAAATGAATGCTATTTTAAAGGCCCTAAGTCCACAGTATGTAAGTTTAAAGAATATAAACATTTTACAAACTGACTAGTATCTCTCTTGCTCTCAAGGCCTGTGACAAATGTATGATGTATCTGACAATCTTTACTTTTTACAGCTATTGATTCAGAATTAATTTATAATTACTACAGATTTAATTATATGCTAAACAGTCAATGCTAAAAAGCAAGACATATCTGACTTCAGAAACAACCTGGGTCAAATTAGAGTTGGATATTCAATTAGTTTGAGCTTCTTGATGTTTGTGTATGTTTCTTTCCACCCCTACTGAACTGAAGTCATGAATGTGTGACTTGCTTATTTAACAGTATGGTGAGTGTGCAAAGTATGAAAACCTTAGAGAAATAATTACAATACAGAAGAAACCCAAAAACCACTAGCACAATATGGGGTAAATAGAAAAGAAGAAAAGCACTCTGAAGCTGTTCTTTTTGCAGAACAAACGAACTACCCAGGCATTCATACAGGCAAGGGATATAAATATCTTGAGCTAGAACATTCAGACTTGAGGAGCTTATTAGACCCTTGAACCAGAACTATTCCATTTGCAGCAATTGGAGATAAAGCATCCTGAACTGAACTTGTAACTTCCACAGCACAATAGACTCACTTGACAACAAATAGCTCATGGTACACTGAAGCATAATGAGGCAAACTCTTTGAAGAAATCACAGTCTCTCTGTTTAAAACTAATCCCATTTCAGACCTGTAATATAGCTATAAAATACAGTAATGCTTCTTGTAAAAAATTCAATAAAAATTTAAAAATCTAAAAATATATATTTTTAAAAATTAATTATGATTTTCCTCTTTTCTTAAATAAAGATTAGTTAAAGCAGTACATCTCTCCTGTTTTTCCAATAGCCAGGCATTTCCAAAGCAGGCCAGAGAGCCATTAAAGCATTTTCATATGGGCAGCAGATGTATTGAATGACCTTCTTTGCACTCAATGCAGCACTGGCAGTAACAGCAGTAGCCCTCTGCTATTTATAAAGAGGAGAAATCAGAGATTTTTAGGAAGAAAATGTCCTACACTCCTCCTCAGTTATATCTTTTATATCTGATCTATAAATTACATCTGCTAAAGATGCCAAAGAGAGATTAACAATAATCTTGTTTAGGGTAGAAGGGAATGGCAGCTCAAGTTTGTGAGTGTCCACTGCTGCCCACCCCAGGCCTGCAAATGGAGAATAACCTTCCTGCATGAAAGCACCACCTGCTGAGGGAAAGAGGCCTCAATTCAAAGATAAGAGTCAGGGGTTTACTGTAGTTTATGGGAAACTCTTGGAGCACATTGAAAAATAAAATTTTACAGTGAACTAAAATGACTTGGTCTGCATTTACTTCCATATTTTATTTTATAATATATTTGATTAACTTGGATGGCTTTGAATATTTAATCAGCAAAATGGATAAAGTTTTGTACTGAAAATGGAGAAAATCATTATAAATCCTGTCAGGAAAGGCTACAGGGAAAGCAGAAAATCTGACAGATGGAGAGGAAATACTGCAAGGTTTAGGTACATGAGGAAGCTGTCTGAGTTTAAAAAATCAAGCATATTATTTAGTTAATTATTCCACATCCTAATCCAGGCAATGAAACAACTAACTAAACTTCAAAGAGCTGGTATCCACACCCATATCATTTGATTGTTTTTTTTAATTTTTTTTTTAATTCTGGCATCTCAGTGAAATAAATATTTACACTCCTTAATGACTATTCTTGCAGTCAGGCTTTAAAAACAAGATAAGCAAAGAGTTGCTGGTTTGCACTTCTAACAACTAAAAGAAATTACTGAAGAAAGAGGAGCTTGATTTGTTTTGGGTTTCTTTGTTGCTGTTGTTAGATTTAGGGGGTTTTATGTTCCTTGGTGATAGGGGTGATGCTTTGTTTTGGGGTTTTCTTTAGAAAAGCTTAGCCACAGGACTAGATTTAACCCAAAGAATAAAACACAGCATATTAAGAGTTGTACAAAGATTTGTAGAAAGCGACTCAATTATCCATCCATGCACATGCACTCCTACACCAAAGCACTCACTGGCCAACCAAAACTTTCTGTCATTTTCACAGAGAACACAGGAGGCAGGGGCAAAAGCTTCTCCTGAACTCTAACAGACAAGGAAGGAGATAAAAATCAGATTTAGAATCATGCAGTTCCTTTCCATTTTACTCCCATGTCTCAGATGCTGAGTTTTACCACCGGCTTTGAGTCTCAGGCTTACTTCAAATATATGCATTGAGGCAAGAAATGAAAGAGCACAGGAGATATTCTGTGCTTGGGGCTGCAAGAACAAAGACAACTGGTGAGTACATTTTACATTCAAGCTTCCAGGAATGTAGTTTTAATTTTTTTCTTCTGCCTTATTTGTATAGCAAAAATGACCCTCTCTGGCAAATCAGAAACTCACTCTTAATAAAATGTGAAACACTATATAGAGCTGTTTTGCCTATATCTGTAGGTTTCCACACCACTGAGGCAAGGCATTGTTTCTTAAACTAGTTTTTTTACTGAGTTAATTAGAATAAATAGGTTTTCTATTTTTTCCTCACCTCTTTGGTGCCAACAAGCACTTTAGGGAATTCCTAGCTGGGTTTTATCAATTAGTTGATCAATCACTTTTCTATTAGAGACACAAATATTGAAGATACGATTGAAGTACAAGGTTATTTAGTTTTCACACATTCAGTGGCAGCTACAAAACAAAGCAGCCAGCAAAGTGATTAAAGAGATTTAAAAGGGTCAAATAAACCATAAAGAACATTCCTAATTGTATTCATAATGAAGTTATCTTTACCATAGCAGTCAGAGCAGCTGAGGATGCTCTGAGATCTGTAGAGTACTAATGAGCAAGAGAATAAAACACAGGACTCAGAGTCAAAATCTGAAGAGTGAATGAGATGTATAGAAAATACTGGGGTAAACATGTCCAATCCTGAAGGACACAGTTATGCTCAGGACATCAAGTCTGCAGTGTCTTAAGTCTCTGCATTTCAAATTCCAGATTTTATCCCAAATCCCTCTCTTGGGGCTAACAGCAACGTACAGATATGTAAGACACTTCTAATTGAAACAGATGTTAAATATATGTACTCAGATACTGGAAACAACCCTGCTGGGAAGTTCCAGGAGTGTTTGCAAGATGAGGTTCATGTGCACGTCAGCTTCCCCGTGCCCTCTACTTTCAACTGTCAACACCAGTTCTTATGCAGCTCTCTGCTTCCTAAAAAATCTCAACAGATGTCCTTTGTCTGAGGAGATTTCCTCATCAGCCTCACAAAACCTCCTGTCCACACACCTTTGTCCCCATGGCAGCACCCTGAGCCTACCTGAGCTCACTGGACAATAGAGGAGATGGACAGAAGAGCCATCAGAGCCCCATCATGAACAGAGCCTGCTCCAGGATGGCCACATTGTCTGTCTTGGGTTCACAACAGGCATAAACACTTCTGGGTGGCTGCTTTCCCTCTGCAGAATTTCCTAAATGTAAATCTAAATCTATGGGGCTACAAAGCTCTTTGCTGCCTAAAGACCAAACACTGATGAGGGCAGGAATGGGTACCAGAACAGCACGTGGAAGATGCCACAGATAGCCAATACAGTTTAATAAAACCCAAAACTACCTCTCCTCAAACACTGGGGGAGTAGGGAGTCATAGAAATACTACTGCAGTTCTAACACAGAAGGGACAGCAAGCAGGAGATATAGCATGTGGCATAACAGCTCACACACCACAGGGCCTGAATGAAAAGTTTCACTGTACTACTGTGCAAATACCACTGAGTATTGTTAAAAGTATGTCATATTTGCAGATACTGGCTGCTGGAATTTGCCAGTGGCACTGAGTCTCTGCGCTGACACAGCTTTCCATGGGCTCTGTACCAGCTGATTTGTTCAGCTCTGATGAGAAAAGTAAAGGAAGTCCTAGCAAAGTCAAACATTTGACTTCATACATTCACACAATTAACACATAAGAATCTCACAACCTTCATCCACAATCTGTTTCACATATCTGAATGAGAAACATTTAAAAAAATAATCTCAACATCAGACTGCAATATTCATGATGATGACTTCACTATGCTTACCTTGAGCAAGTCATCTTCATGAAACTAAATTCTATTTAAAGATTTAAGCATGCATTTTACAGGAGATTTGAAAACGCTGAAGAATCATTTCTCCAAAATTTAAAACAATAGTTGGCATTAAAACTGAAAATAAACGAAAACATTATCTTGCAAGTTTTAACAAAATACACGAAAGAATCATGCTTAAAATGAGACATGGAATTAGCAATGAAAACAGAAAAGAAACTAGAATATATAAAATATATATGAGAATAAAAGTGAGCATGTGGATGTATAAGGCTGAAGAAAGGTAAGTGAAAGAGCACAAAAATAATAGTGGCAAGAAAGATACAGCAGATCTGCAAGAAGTGAGTGGCAAAACTGCAAAAGATGATATAAAGTACATAAAGTACACAGAAATGCTCTATTTCGTTCCTGTTCTGTATTCAGAATGAAGCAGGAGGACACATTCACCTCATGCAAAGTTGTGGATGGAATAGGAAGTCTGCCATATGCAATAAAGAAGGATGTTAAGCAATGTCTGCTAAAATGAAACAATGTTCAAATCAGAAGTGGATAACACATACCCCTAAGTGCTAAAAGGGCATGCTGAAGAGCCTCCCTGAATTGCTAATATTATTTTTAAACAAATCTTTGGAAAATGGGGAAATTCCAAAGAAAAAGAACTGCTGAAGGAGACCTAATATTTCAACAAGGATAAAGGAGATGGGCCACAGACCTTGAGAATAGTAATTTAGCATTCAGTAAAAGGAGCGATTAATTTGAAATTTCATCAACAAAGAATTAGAGGCTAAAAATCTAATTAATGTCAATCAGTTAGTTTAATGGAAGGCTGGTCTTGTAAAACAAACCTATTGTTTTTTCGTGAAGAGATAACAGGTCTGCTTGACAAAGGCAATTGTATGCTATAGTGCACTTGATTTCTCCATGGCATTTGACTTAGTACAACATGACAACTCAATTAAAAAATGATGATGTGGAATTAACAGAGTGTACTTTAGTTGGATTCAATTGTAGTAAACTCACAGGTCTCAAAATGTTCTTGATACCAACAACTCCTCCTCTAGTGGAACAACAAGGAATTCATTCTTCATTTGATGTTATTTTCATAAAAAATGTAAAATGTCCTGTGTTCACAGCAGTAGGTGAGACAGCTTCTCAGGGTTAGGGAAGAAAATAGGGTGCCTGAGAAACAGACTGAGTTCCTGCCTACATGGAGAACCTAACAAATTCAATTTTAATAGAACCAAATGCAAGACAACACAAGGAGAATTCAGTATGGAGTTTTTATGTGCTGAATGGGGAGGCCAGAATTGTATTCGACTTGCCTACTTAAGGAACTTAGTTTAGATGTTTGTCAAGGTTTTTAAAATAAGAGCCTATGCTTCCTGTGCTACAGAATTACAGAAAAGAAAGAGATATTTCTAGAGTTGTATGGCTGAAGGTCATCAGCTGGTCACTGCCATGAGAACCACCCACTCTGTAAACTTGGAGAGCCGCTTCAGAGGAAGTGAGATTTTAAAATAAATAAGCCAAAGGAAAAAGAAGAATGAGAACTTCAGGAAAATCTCTTGAAAAATATCTATATAAAGCTTAGACAAACAAATCATCCCCATTTTATATTACTTGTGAGCCCTCTGACAAAATACCAGCATAACATCCACAATTTAAGAAACACGTGGAAATACTGGAAAACATTAAAAGGAGGGCCACAAAAATTACTCCAGTCTAGAAAACATGATTTATGATCTGAGACTTAAGAAGTGCAACATACTAAGATCATCAAAGAGAATGTTATAAGCTGACTTCACCACACAGGTATTTTCACACATAAAAGCTATCTGATAACAGGATGGAAATAGTTAATCGTGCAGACAATGGCATAACTAACTTCCAGTCACTGGATCTCATTAGAAAGTTAAACCTTGAAAGAAGCTTTTGATTACTTCCACAGAAAGGAACATCAAATTGAAATATTTTACCAGGGGATTCTGCATTGCTTGAAGTCTTTAAAAGAAAATTATGCCATCCTTCTAGAATATATCCATCTTCTCTCTCTCTCTCCACTTCCACCCCCCCCCCCCCACCCTCTGCAAAAATTCTCTGCAGTAAGCACGCTTTGGAATGAACAGGAAAGATCATGCTTTGACTTTCAGGGGCAGAAAGACTATAAAAGCAAGACTCCAAACCCTTTTCTTGCTCATTTCTCTTCATTCACAGGTTCTTGCCTTTATTCACAGAGTTTCCGTTCTCTGCAAAGAGTCAGATTGAACTCTCTTTTCCATTAAGATGATGATTTTACTGAAATACCATATTCTAGGGCTTCCAAAATCACCCACTGAGGTCAGAAGCAGCATATTCTCCCCTTCATGCAACTAACTAGACTTACTCCAAAGGCAGAAGAGAAAGGACTCTATTTAGTTTATTCTACTTTATTAGAGATGAAACACAATCAAAACTTAAAACTAGGAAAATGATGCTATGAACTTTCTTTTCTGATGAACTCATGTAATCATACCTAATAAATTCCCTGTCATTCCAAGAGTATCACGTATTGGGAGATTTTGTCATCTGGAATAGTCTCCAAAAGGCAAAAGAGCTTTAATCTGAATAAAGGGGTATTTTAGTTTAAAAAAAAATACAAACTATTATTTTCTCTAAAGAAAAAAATAACTAAATTCCCCAGTGGTGCCTTTGGACCTGAAACCCTGAAGTAAAGGGTTATATCTGCCACAGTTTTCATAGTGATTGTCAGCATGCCAAGATATAACATGAAAACAGGTAATGAGTAGCCCTGGTGGAGATCGTAATTGCATTGAGATTATGACAATTACAAACAGAGAATAAACATCCAGGAAGATAGGATTGCAGTGAGCACTTTGCCTGGGATTTGAGAAACACAGTGTATGTGTCTGTCAGTGAAACAAGCTGAGTACCCAGCCCAGGGAGTCACATTCCCAGAGCCACAATGGACCCTGAAGCCTCATGTTTCCTAAACGCATAAAACCTGTCACTGAGATTCTCTGTAGATGCCTAGAAAAAGCTCCTAGAAAAATCTGACAGCACCACATATGGACCTTATAGCAGAGCTAAAACCAAGATTTATGCCTCAACTAAGACTGTCCATCTCTTCTGTGTTCCAGAACACATGGCACAAAGACTGCATTTTGTTCATACCTGATTAGTCTTCACTCTTCAGGGCTAGACACAATCCTGTGATATATCAAAAAAACCCTCAATGAAAACTCCAGGCAAAGAAAACCTTAGTCATCACATGCAAAGAAATCTTTCAAAAGAAACAACAAACAAAATTTGTGAATGTTTCTAAGACTAATAAACCATTATGAGCAAGAGTCACATATAAAACAGGTGGCTAATGCTGTTATTTGGTGACTTCAGAACCATCTGCTTACTCAACAGGATGCTAATGCTCTGAATTACAGGGAGATACTCTTCATTGCATTTGCACTAAAAAAATTATACAGCAACTGTTATTGATGGTCTCCATTATGATTGGATGTCCACAAGTCTCAGACATAGTCCCTCATCTGTCCACAGTATCATATCACCCATCTGGCATCTTCCAATATTTTCACCATGCCACCAAGGTGTGCATAACACAGTCTGAACTAGAAAGTAATCCATGTTTCAAACACAAAAAAGTGCCACAGGAAGGAAGTAGCCTATTGCTAAGCTTATTCCTGAAGAGCAGATCACCTAAGCTTGAGTGCCCTTTAAAGACAAGGCATCCCAAGGCACAAGGATCCCCAAGAGCCTACTCCAGCCTCCCTGGGCTGCACGGCCTGCTCCTCTTGTCCCTGGGAACATTGTGTAGAAAGGAAAACACTCCCTGCTCCTCAACTTCCTGAAATCATTGCACTAGAATTGAAGTGTAGCCATTGCATATGGCTTTCTTTTCCTCAAGTAAATAATTTTCTTAGGTTCAAAAAAGCACCAGAATGTTTTTATCTTCATCACAGTTAGAAAACACAGCCCAGCTGCCACAGCCATTCTTCTCTCTCCAAGAGTTTGAATACGGCTCACACACAGTTTCTTTCGGTCAATAAATGTTTGCATGGCAGAGACAGACATTTGACTTCCTTATCTGTTTGGTCACCAAAAAACATAAGGTTTCTTGCAAAACTCACTGGGTCTTGATTTAGTCCTGTTTTAGGAAGAAAATCAGGTGGAGAAAGGCAGAGAAGGATCATGGACTCAGGCAGCAAAGCTTCCAAAAGCAAATAAAGTCATCTGTGTTGTTACTGTAAAGTGTCTGTAGAGCTGCCAACCAATTGTTGATGCAAGAAAGATTATTTTTAATATCAAAACTGTTTCTAAGAGAATGTATAGATCAAATCTAATGCAGCACCATCTGGATTTGGGTCTAGACAACAAGCCTGACATTTTACAGTACTCATCAGCACCACAGTTAAGTGCTGCTGATAGGAGCTGTGGAAGGCAAACTGGGCAGGCAAGTTAGGCTGGAAACTTTAAACTCCTGGGGTCTGTTTAATGCAGGTTCTGAGTCTATCTCCAGATCATCATGCCATTGTCTGCAATGGCTTTAACATCTCTCCTGCCACAAGCTGACAGCCTTCACTAACTGAGGTAGAAGGGAAAGCAAAGCAAGCAACCAATTCACACAAACATTGCTAAATAAATAAATAAACAAACAGAATTTGTTGTATGTACCATACATATAACCTTATACTGAGCAGCAACACATGGTGAGAATTTGCAGCTCTCATACATTGCAGATTCTTTAAGTCCTATTTAACATGAAGAGAAAAAAGAAAACAAACCAACAAAAACCCAGGATAGGTAATTCACTCCAGCATCTGTGAGAGAACAAAAGGACTGAATCTCAGTAATTAATTCAGAGGACACCAGAGTCACTACACTAAATGTGAACTCTTTTACAACACAATGTTGCCACCAGTTCCATCACAATGCTCTGGAATATTAATTCCCATGGGGCAAGACTGCAGGTGTCCAACTCCCTAACTGGCATTAGGATCACCTGGCACTGCAGAGCAAATCACAGGAGGAGGAAGCTCCCAAAAAATCATCCTGCTCTTCCAAACAGCACTGACCTTTCCATCTTCAGCTTTTCCAGAAGGAGACATGAAAGATGCCCAGCCTCCTCTATAACCAGCTGAGTATTTTTTGCAGTGACATTACATAAGATAGACAAGAGAACCCTTCTGGTTCTGCCACGTGCCCAACTCCAACCCACGCCTTCAATGGCCATTCTGTCAGAGCAGGGAGAAACAAATGCATGGGCAATCTCTAATGATTGGTGCAATCTACTTGCCCATTTCCTACTATTACAAGATCAAACAGAAACCTCAGCCTGGATGCATTACAGTCTCATTAAGCCTTAAAGCCAGAATGGAACAAACTATTGCTCACAAATTCGTTTACTCTTGAAATTCAAGCCAGTCAGTCAGGACAGGAAGGACAAGAAAATTACAGCCTTTTGTAGTGAGTAAATTACAGACAAATGGGTTTACAGGGCAGATGATCTCAGTTTTTAAATCTAGACTCAACTAAAACAACTTCACTGGAAAAAGAGGTTTCATATTTTCCTTTAATGCATGGAGTATACATTTGCTGATGTACACAAGTAAACTAAAATGAGTTATTATAAGGTTCGAATAAATAAGGCCACAGCCTCCCCAAGCCCTCCCCTGCCTACAAACCAAGTAAACAGAATGATGGCATTTAGGAAAGAATGCAAACTGAGCAAGTAATTGCATTTAATAATTACATAGATCGGGGGGAAATGGCACAAGAGAACTGGATTTAGAAGGATATCTTGAATAGCCTACCCCCATTTGGATTTTGTTAAGCAGACTGCATAAAATCTAATATTTAATTTATTAGTATAAGAATGTTTAGACTGCTTTGCAAGCTAGGACCAGTCTCAGCAGGAGACATGCTCATCACCCATGAAAAACATAAAAATATAGCTAATTATTTCCACCACAAGCATTGCTTTTTTAAATCAAAAGAGCCAAAAGATGCAAACTATTAGAAAGTGCTGCTATTAAATGATTGCTATTCCATTCCATCTCTTCCCATTCAGCATTGGGAAGTAAGAATATTCAAGTACCACTGCCTAAGATCAATAACAAACAATGAGAAGTTAAAATCTCTTGAGGCATCATTTTTAATTAATAACATACATTGTATTAATACATTAAGTACAAATGTGGTATTTTGTCTTTAAATAAAGAATTAATTTTAAACTTAATTTTTTTTCTATGAATAGAAAAAGAACTTACATGCATATAAAATCTGTTTGAAAGTAATATTAGCTGGTAAAGAATATGTATTAAAACTCGCATATACTGTTTTAACTTCACTTTTTAAATATTTATAAGAATTGACCTTTATAAATATGGACTGTACTGTAAATGGGAATACAGCTAAAAATTATGGGGTTTATAATTTTTCTGGGTTCTACATTTGGGACTGCATGTGGTATTTGCATGCAACCCACCAGCTGTCACAGGGAAGTGCACTGCTCTCAACCTGGAACATCAGACTTGCCAGATGAAAGGAAAACAAGATTCTGTCCCAAATCTGCTTGAGCAAAACCCTATCCATGTGATCCTTACAGTTTTCAGGGAATCCAACAGCATGAATTCAACTGCTTCTTCTCAATCTAGGGACTTTTTGCATGTTTTAAAACATGTACTTGGTGAATTCTGACTTGTATTCTAAAAATGCAGCTTTACCTCAGCACTCAATAATTTCAGATGTTACACAGCTTCAGTTCCATTCTTTGGGTTAGTATAGATGCTGCTTTTCCATATTTAAAGTGGTTTGAGAAAAGACAATTTAAACTCACTGTAGGATTTGCTTTGCTCCTAAGTGCTCTATATTGATTGCCCTAAAATCCCTGATGTTCTTGTTTTGGTGTTTGGTTTATTTCCTTCTGATGCTGCACAGGGATCTTGAATCATTTTTCAATCAGCTTCCTATAGTGTGAACCAAGGGTAACTGGAGGGGAACTCCACATGCCCATGCTGAGAATGCAATTCTGACATCCTGCGTGGTGGAAGAGCTCTCACATCGACCCTGCATTCCCACAGAGGTGCTCAGTGCCACAATCCATGAGATCCATGTGCTTTAAAACTTACAGGTTTAACTCTGCAGTCCCCATCTGTGTGACAGCCCCACACCAGCACACGGTGCAAGGGCTGTTTGGGGTCAGGAAGGGGGATGGCAGCAGGTACAGGAACCTGGAGCACGAGCTGCAGCTGGACTGCAGGTGTCCTCCTACAGCCCTGCTGCAAGAGAGCCCACTGGAATAGGAAACACCTACACCAGAACTCAACACACCTTGACACACAGGGACAAAGAACCTTGTTCTAGGAACAGGCAATGGGAATTATCTTTTTTTTTTTTCGTACTGTGAGGTCTTATGACAAATCTGAGCATCATCCTGAGATTTCAGATTGTTTTTTTCCTTCAAGTGGCTTTTCTTCTCAAACAGATAATCACAAAATCCCAGCTTTCTTTTTTTTTTTTTATTTAAAGCAATGGAAAAGAAAATTTCTTTTCATGGTTAACATTGAAAAAAAACCTTTAAAATACCAGCCCGAAAGACAAAAAAAGCCAGAAGACAAGCAAAAATAATTCAAAGTTTATTAACTCAAACCTGTTTCTGAATTCTTAATGTACAGGACTGACATTGCCTAAAGTCCTCTATGACCCCCAGTATTTAGGTCATGTTCTATTCTTGCATGCAAATATAATTAATTAAAAATATATACTTCACTAGTGAGTCAGAAGATTTCACTTATTTCTAATACCACTTGAATTATTATTCCCCACTCTTGAAATGTGATTCTCAATCTAATTCTCATGTTGACTCTAACAACTGGTCTTTCTAAATAGTCCAGACTTCCATTAACAAAAGTTATGAGAATCCTATATTGCATATGATAAAGTAATTTTACATATTTATGATGTCGAAGTTACATGAGTAAAACTGGAATCTGAGATTTCATTGCTAACTAATACAATATGCAGTGTTCTGCTTCCAAGAAAATTTGCATTGTGACCTGACATTGCTTTTTATATACATGCAATTCTGGTAACTCATAAGGGAATGGGAAGCACTCACCAAAATTTGCTATTTAATGAGCATGGAACACTGGTTCTCACTGATGATTAATATCCAAATTTTCCTCACATTTGAGTGCCTGATTAAATTCACTGATTTGTTCTGATCCTCTAGAGAGAGGAGATCCAAATGCAAAGTATGAATCTAGATTTACTCCATTTCCTTCCTCAAATCCTATCTCTGGGAAATATTACCAAGGGAAGTACAAATAGACTGCAAGCGACCACAAAAGTGTCTGCAAAGGAAGAACTGCCTGTATTAATTCACGTGCTCCCACTATAAATTTATCAATCAACACATATATTTAGCTAACCAAGATATCCATGCAATTTTAAAATAAAACATAATAGTCAAGTGAAAAATAATTTAAAAACCCCAGAATTCTGGATTCTGTGTGTCAAAAAAGGCATTAGAAGTTTTTTAATGGATTGAAAGCAAAGTGGAGAATATTGCAAATGGGACTTGAAATGAAAAGACTTTAAAGCATCACACATGGACACACACTAAGAAATTGTACAGGTCCTGCACATGACTTCTTTAGCTTTAAAGGCAGTTTCTCTAATAGCAAGAGATTTTATATTTTCCAGGGAGGCTTTAAAAGTAATTACTGTCTGTGTGTTCTTTGTCCATAACTCTTTAGTGGCAGCCAGCAGAATTTCATTTTCTTCCCTTATTTCAGTAATAAATTTCTTTTAACTCTCTTTTGCCCTGACACAAAAGCAGTATTTTGTCAAGTTCAAGTGCAAGAAACAGAAGACTTAACCAGGGCAAAACCCCAGAATTTTTAGAGGTTGTCAAACCTGACAATAGTGCAGTACTTCTCTGGGTTCAAGCCCATGATCTTAACATGCCTCAGTTCTTAAACACCACATTTTTAAGGTCATGGTATCATGTCACTGACTTTTAGGCATAAGAAAGGATGCTCACAAATTATATTTGGATCCCAGGTTAATTCTTCATCTTGGATAGATCACTACTCAGAAAAAGCAAGCACTAGAGGAACTTCTATTAGAAACACATTCAAACAAAAAACTTAAATGGCTTTATAGTTCCTTAATTAATTTTTAAATTGTACAAACATAAACACAATAGGTATTTATATTCATATATCTTTTTTCAATGATGAACTAAACAGGCCATTCACTTCTTACTGTAACAACTTTCTACGGAATAAGAACTTTACATGTCATTCCTTTACACGTCATTTACATGTACTATAAAGGACATAAAGCCAGAATGTATCAAATTCTGAATACACAGCAAGTTAATCTATGGAGCATAAAAGTTCCACTTCCTAAAGTAAAGCATTTTTCTTTCCATCCAGTACTGCATTGCCAAGGGTAGGAAATATTTCATTCTTCTTACAACTTGCACCCTGAGTTCCTGGGTCACTTCTGACTGGCAGTGCCAGATACCTTGGTTACTGCATGACTTGGGACAAGAGATACTCTTAGAAAAAATACTATGGAAAGAAAGAGGCAGAAGTAATCTCCTCTGTTGTAGCAGGAAAGAGGAAACGGATGATTCCCTGGGGTTTCTTTCAGTGTGAGAACATTCTGCAGCTTTACAACATTTACTTGAGAAATCCCTATTACTCTGCAGATTAGACTCACATGAAAGTTAGTAAATGGCAACATGCCAGAGCACTCAGCTGAGTGTTCCTGTCAACCAGGGGATCCCTGCAGTACTCAGGAAAAATCTTGAACTACAAGAATCCAAATACTAACAGCTCGCACCCTCCACTCTGGGATCTCAGTTTTATGTCCTTAACTTCTCAGCCCAAGTCCCTAAGTGCAGTAAGTACAAAAACACAAACACCCCCCTCCCCCCTTACCATGCCCAGATGAACCCTTAGAAAACAGAAATGAAAGTAAAACTCATCAGGAGGCAGACACATCTTCAAAGGCATGGACTCAACCGGATTATAAGATTGGCTTATTTTAGTTGGTAGGAAAATGCTAAAAGAGCAGATGGACTTATTAATACCTGTGTACATCTGTGTGCAAAAACCTGTGACTAAAAAAGAGAAAACCAAATAATAACTTAGATGCTGTCAGTGTTTCTTTTCACCCAGGTATTCCTAAGTCACATTCATCACTTTTCAACCAGCTAGAGATATTAAACCATCTAATTTGGCACCAGTGCAACATGTCTTCTTACAAGGTAAGAAGAATGTGGGTAGCATTAAATACTCCAGCAAGATCCAGGAAAGCAATATGAATGGCCTGGAAAAGTTAGACTCACAAAAGCTAGGGACACAATTAGCACTAATTGTCAATCACTCATTAGGTGGTAGTGGCTCAACAGGCAGCAGCCACGGAGCTGCACCTTCCCTCTGCCAAAGATGGACCTTCCCACAGCATGGAGCTGAGAAGTGCTCCTACCATCACCTTCACTGAACCCCTTCTGAACATAAAAGGTGGCCCTTACTTCCCAACACGTGATTTAGATTTTAAAAGCACAAGGTGTTTCTTAAATATTTATCCTTTACATACCATAAAATATTCCTAGAACACAGTAAGATGGAGTTCCCAGCCATAATCTATCCTCAAAATAATAGTAAGGTATATATGTGAATGAAATTAATAAATTCTGGAGTGGCCCATGAAAATGCAGATCTGATTTGCACTTCCATATTATTTCCCTCATCACTTCATATATGCACTTTTATGGCCAAGCTAAAACCAGCCTATCTTCACCTAACATGTTGATGAAATTTTGCTGTTGTCAAAAAACGAACAAACAAACAAACCAAACCTCTCCCAAAATCCAGTTTCATTCAAAAGTCAAATGTTTGGAGCCAGCTTCTGAAATTCCTGTTTAGGGCACTGTTGTAAGCAACTAAGGTGGAAGGATGCAAACATCTAATGGTTCTTGCTTACATATGTACACCTCAGTGGTTTGATCCCTCTCATACACACTTAATAAGGGTTACCTCTATTACAGGAGAAGAAACAGTACCAAAAGGCTTTGTTAAAACATATGCACGTGTATAAGGTGAATACCCAGCCCCACAGATGTGTTAGCAATAATCTCTCACCTCAGTTTGCACAGCTGCTGGTGGTGAAACTGCCCAATGCAAAGGTCACAGGAGGCTGCACCACAATCTCCAATAGTCACTTCCAGCCAACACACCTGTGATTGATTCTATGATCCTGCTTCTACAGCTCACTTACCCCTCCCTGTGAGCTTTAAACTGTGCTTAATAAAGCCTCAGAGACTAGACCACAAACAAACAAATCTGTTTCTACTGCCTACAAAGGAAAGTCAGATTCATCTGATGTAAAACTTCTGTGCCATGCCATCTCTCCTTGAACCACTTACACTGGGCCAGGGAGCCACCTTTAGCTCAGCTTCATCCTGGCCCCTGCTGCCTCCACTGTGCTCCTTGGCACATGGACAGAGAAGTCTCTCTCTCATCTGGTAGGAGGTCCAGGTCACCAAGATTCACAGGCTAAAAATGTAACACCGGCAGTTTCAAACATCTGAAACTGCACACAATTCTTTCCAAGGAAAGGTAGCAATAAGAAGAGAAATTTGAGAATTGCACAAGCAGTTCTGGTTTTGAACAGAGAAAGAAATTCAGAAATTTCACTCCTCTATATACATCATCTCTGCAATTTACCCAAGTAATACAGTTATCCTCTGGTGACCACATTCTTCATTCAGGCTCCATTTCCAAAGGTGGGAGTCCTACCAGTGGCCTGCTCAGCCAAGGTGACATCAGATTCCATGCAAGTGGGCAATTCCAGCTGCAATCCTGATTTGGGCTAGATCTTCCCTTTCAGAAGGGTTTACAAAAGGCACCTGGTATATTGTACATGAAATACAGTGAACCTCTTTTTGACCACTAAAGCTCTATATCTTAACTTGAAACAAATCCAAGACAAATGAAAAAAAATCTCCAATGTTATCACCCCTCTAAGAAGGACCGAGAGAGATTTGGTTCATTTGTTCAAATAATCTCATCTTGAAGAATGGCTTAAGAGTCCAAAAGCCTGAGGGGTATTGCAAGAATGAATTTTACTTCTGAGGGAAGACATCAAACCCAAACATTTCCGTGGCAGACATACCAGTATATCCTTTTGGATCCCTTTGAGTATATTTTCTGCTTTTTGGATTTGAAATCTTGAAGCAATACAACAAGCTCTCATTTTTAAATTAATTTTCCTGTAGGCAAGGCTGAAGAATGAATATCAGTCAGTGTCTCTGAAGGAGAAGCTAGCACAAAACCCTGCTAATAGGCCCATTGACCTAACATTCACAGACTACCATTCCTAAAATATTTCCCACAAGTCCAGGCAGCAACAAATAACAGGTTTTCATGTTCTTAGTCATGGTACATAATCAGGGAATATACAATCAACTTCTCTTTGAAAAGAGAATTCGAAGTTCATTTAGGTATTATATTCTCCTGTCTGTAGTGCCAGAGTACGCACTGCATATTCTAACAGGACAAAATGGAAATGCTGCACAGCTGCTAATGGTTATTCAAACTCATTGGGCTGACTGTTTTTGAAGATAGAAATGTTCTCTTAATTGAAGGTGTGTTTGCTGAGAGAAAATAATTGTCCTGAAGCCAAAACTGTCTCCTCTCAAAGGAAAGAAACTCAAGTGGAGTAACAGGATGCATATCAGAACAACCATATGTAGAAGACTTCATAAAAAGTGCAATTCCTTCTGATACTAGATTCATATTCTTGCCAGCCACATTTTACATTCTATCAAAAATTGGAGAAAGGAACTCTAAATGACAAACAGATTTTAAGAAACGAATGGCTGACCAGGTTTACACCAATTCCTTCCCATATCCTGCTTCTTTTGGAAGATTTCATAGGCAATACATTGAAAATTAAGCATCAGTGATTTCAAATCCAAGCACTTTACAAAAGTTTCATCTAATAAGGAAATTTTTCTAGTAATGTCAAACTATTAATGTTGCATGCTGTAATTATATAATGCTAGGTATATTGCCTGCCACTCTAGAAGAGGAGGTACATAAAGAAAAGCACAAGGTTTATTTTAAATTTATACCTACAAGAATAGCTTTTTAATTTGGTTTGGTTATTACTTAGTTAGCAAGCCTGGCCTCTACTTCAAGTGTTTTCCAAAATTCTCATACTGTTTTGTTTTGACTTATTTTTTAATTTAGCTCTCTACTTAAAAAAAAAAAAAAAAAAAAAAAATTAATTACATTCTGTCCTCAGCTGTGTGGTTAATAAATGTTGTTTGCATTTGAAATCCACAGGACTCTCAGTGCTTTCAAATCAGTGAATTCAGAAAGGATTAAGTCACACTGTTTTTCCCATCAAAAAGTCACTATGATATCCAGATGCAAAACTATGATTCTAAAAGCAGACATGAGAAGATGTTGACAGTAATTGCTCTTGTATCACTTTGGTTTTCTTTCCATTGAAATGTACAGCTCAGAAATTCATGCCTCTCTCAGCCTCTCTATGTGATCACATGCACATACACATCAAAAAAAACCCCCACATTTAAATAAATTGATATATCAATATCAAGGTATATAAAGGTAATCATATTCCCAGGAAATAAGGAAAGACACAAGGAATTCTTGGTGGGTTGGGGTTTTTTAGTTTGAGGTTTTTTTCTTTTTTTTTTGCTTTCTCTATAGATGAAAACAACAGCAGGGAAACAAGAAGAATGTGACATTATACTGAAGGTACAAATGTTAAACTTCAGGAAAATACTTGCAATATACACACAAATTAACTATATGTAAATATTCACCTTTTAATGATCAAACTTCAAAGTTGCAGACCAGGACTTCATTAAGACACTATTTTAGTCACCCTGCCAAGAAAACTTGCCAGCTGATAGAGCTCACCTCTACCCTTCCTAAGCTTTCTAGTTTGTTTCAAGAAAGCCTTAAATGTTCACTTCCATTATTGGGACACAGAAGAAATCCCTTTGTCCTGAAGGTTCTCAGCATGCCTCTCAGAGTATTTTATGTAGTCAAGTCTCAAAAGGAAAATATATTTCCTAAGTTTCTCCTCCAAGAGCAATCCAAATGGTGAAGTGTAACAACAGTAAGAGAGTACTTAAATGACCAACAGTTTAAAAATTAAAACTTCCCTGTGCTCTGCACAGAACATTATTTACAAGAACTACTTAGGTAATAGATTTCTTCAGGTGGAATGAAAATTTTCGTTAGCAATTAAGTCATTTTACACCCTAAGGATAACAAGGAAACTATCAAACACATTGTCAGAAACTAAACACATAGTTTGTAAAAGATCCAGTTTAGATAATCAATTGATATGCACAAGGTTGCATTTCAGAACAAATCATGATGTTTTCTTCAAGTAAAGATGGGTATTTAATAATATTTTTAGTAGTATAAATATACTGATATGCCTATATCAGTCAAGTTATATTCCACAGTAATATCTCATGCAATTAATAAATATAATTATATCCCTGCCATGAAAAATATAAAAGATTATTTAAATCATCCAAGGGATGGCTGTAATTTTTCATCTCTTGCTGATTAAATCCCATTTTTCAATAAGGGTTACAGTGCACGTTATGCTGCCTTCCTACTTATATTTTCCCATGTGTTAATTCTCTTTTCTGAAATCGGTTCAGAAACCCCTGCTGCCAATCTGTTTAACCGAGGTGCCACACTAAGCTATCTCTTTTCTTAAGAAAAGAAAATCTCCCTGCCCATCTAACAAAGCAGGCCAGGAATTAGTTGAGGAGGACTGTAGTGTCCATTTCTTTTGGACACTTCTTCTCCAAATGAAAAGAACTGAAAAAGGCAGGAAGTGATGGCAACATCCTTATCCATCAAAAAAACAACATCCCTATTTCATCAAAAAACCCAAAAACTATGGTTATCATCACCTACCTAGGAAGACCTCTGAGTGTACAACATACAAGCAGCAATTTTTCCCTACTCCAGAATTTTCCTGAATGATAGGAGTGAACCAGACACAAGCATCAACTGAACAGTGTTCAGAAAAGACCAATTTCATCTGCTCCTGTTTTCCTCACTCTGACTCAGTCCTTCTCCTCCTGTGCTCCTCCCACCTTCATTACTGACTCTGGCTCAACAAGGCACCAAGCTCAGCTTCACCAATCCCACCTGCCCAGAATTGTTCGTGTCGGACTTTTGTTCCCTCTCTTCCCCTAAATGTATCTTAGATCCACAACAAGAGAACTGGAGAGAGCTGATACCTACTGACTCCTCCTCCTTTCCCAATGGGACTCTTCTGATCCAGATTCATCCCACTTAACATTCACCTTACAGAAATCAGTGGACAGACAAAGGCAACTGCCATGGTGAGGTCATCACCTCTATCTTCCCAATCATCCTCTGGAGACCCATCCTCAACTCCATTAGCAACACATACATCCTCAGGCAACCACCTACTTAATTTAGGCATTTAAATTAATATGAATATCTGGGGCTCTCAGTCACTTGATGAATGGAGAAGCGAGCTTCTTTTCTACAAGGAAAAGAGGGAAATGGAGTTATTTACAATTGTCCTCATTAAAACTTAAGTATCTGTATTTTCCTTGTTTTCCTCTTTGTTTCTAGTAGCACTGCTAAATATTTTAGATAGTTTCTGCTCGGCAGAACAAATGGTTTCAAGCCCTTACTAATAAGTTCCTCAATTCCAAATTACTCATGAATGTAAGAAAAGCAGCAAAAAGGGCAATTTAAAATTTATAGCCATCTTAATATTGTGTACAGTCTTGACAAAAATACACAGACAAACCTAAAAAGCATTTAAGCAACCGTGGTCCACATGCCAAACACAGTAAAGGCACTTCCAGGGAATGATTATTTCTGTTTAGCTTCAGCTGTCTGTAGTTGTGGGGCTTTTCTGACACAGGCAAAGAGGAATTCAGCCAGAAATCTGAAACCTGTTACATTTAGGAACATATTTATGTGTAGTAACTAGGTGACCAATGACTTCATAGGAATATCTAAACCTATTTAAAATTTGGGAAAACAGCTGAATGGGTATTTTTACTTCCTGTTTAATTTGCACACCACAGACCAAAAACAAGAATGAAAAAATGAAATAGAGTTGCTCTCCAAGAAATCCTATACATTTCTCAATCTCCTAGAATATCACATAGATAAAATCCTGCATGCTATTGCAGAAATACATTATTGCATACTATTGTAAGAACTATATAATGTCTTTCTATAGCTTTAAGGAAATACACTCAAAAGCAAACCTTTGAAAGCAAGAAGATGGACAACAATAGCAGCTTTGGGTGGCTGAGATCCTGCAGCTACTGAAAGTTGATCGTTTCCACATAACATCAAGGCAGGATTTCTCCTCCCTCTCCAGGGAATGCCAGTATTCCCTGGCTGCCAGGGCACAACAATGAGTGGTACAGAAGGAACTGAAAAGCAGTTTAAAATGCCTGTTCAAACCCTACTTCTCTTCATACCCTCCAAATATACAGAGTCAGAGTTTGATAGAAAGTCCAATTTTTCACTCCACACTTCTAATTGACATAGCAATCACAAATTAATAATGAATAGAAGAACACAGTCCCCACAGCACAACAGAAAAAGCACTGAGAAAATTATTCCTATGTCTACATATTAAAAGGGTTAAATGTGCCAAAAACAGGAAAGAAAAGAAATTCTATTTTAAATTGCTGCTCTTTCCTCTTCATTGGAAAATGAAAGCATCTCCCTATCCCCCAATCAAGCCAATGACAAAAGTTCATTATGAAGTCCAGTTAGATCCTAACTTATAAAGCTTTCCTACGTTCAATTTTTTTTGTCAATACATGTAAAGTACATGCCCATGAGAAGGAAAAAAAATAAAAAAAGATAATACAGAGCTAAAATTTAGAAATTTAAAGGAGGAATTTAACATGTGCCTTTCATTAAACACTTTGCCCTCTACATTTTACTAAGTTTGCTCTTTTCCAGTTTTACATACATATGCCTAACAGCAATACTGTATTTAGATTCACTTGGTTTTAATCTGGAACAAGCATTAGGGCCTCTAACCTGACCTGCTGCATAAAACTGGTCAGAACATTTTGCTCAAGTACAGCTACATGAGAGGACAGCCACTCATCTGCCCAATGCATGTCTTTCTAAAAGCCTCCCAGCCTCAGATGAATTTATCACTCACTCTGACTGGTTTGTTTTGGCATACAATTATGCTTCTAATTAAAAATGTGTGCCTGAATTCTAATTTGCTTCAATTCCCAGCCATTGCTTTTATTCATGCCTTTTCTTGTTAGAGTTTAGAGCTCTCCAGTCCTTGCTGTTTCCTCTGCTGGAGAGGACACTGGATTTCTCCTCAATGGGCTACATGGTGCCTACAGAAACACACAAACACAGAGAATCACATCCTCATTACCAGAGAGCAACAGCTCTACAGAGTCCAAAAATGTGCATTTCAAAGTTGAAAGTGCCCAGGATAACAGGGTTAAGTCCTCTCTTTTTATAAAGACTGCTTTGCTGATAACAAAAGATAATGATTGTATTTAGCACCTTATCAAAGAAACAGCACTGACACAAATGTTCATCATTCAAGCACTGAGAGTCACTGGATGCCCACTTCCTTCTCCCTGCTACACTTAGCACATAGCTCCAGCTTTCAGCTTGCCAGGATTAAGGCTCCACTTCAGTGAGGCTCCTCTAAATACACACAGTCATGTTGACATACACCAGCTGACAAGGTAATGATGACAGAAGCTTTAATAGCTTTAGATGGCATGCAGCATTTATTTGGACATTAGTTTTTCTGCAAAGAAAGAGAGAAAGTATGAATTACTCTCCTAGGATTTTCACCCACATCTCTTTTATTCTTTTACAAGTTTTCCCCTCCTACTATCCTCTCCTTTTCCTGAGACACAGAACAGACCAGATGAAAGAAATTTAGGGACAAGAGGACAAGGCTTCCTCCTTTCCTTTTCTTGACAGCTCTGATATAAAGACTTGTTCTTTTAACAGGCTCCTTAGCAAGGAAAGGACCCTGGTGTTGTACAGAAAGGTCACAGATAGAGTTTTACTACAGCAAAAACAAAAGCTCTTATCTTTAAAATATATGAAATCATATTTGGCAAGGCTTGGAAGCCTAATGAAATTCCTAGGAAATGTGATCCGTAATTACCTTCTTAATAAATGCAATTCTTGATCATTTTTCTTAGAAATGCTGATCTCCTGTTATTAACATTTCTGCTTGTATTTTAAAACACCCTGAAAAAATGGGTGGAAAGATGAAGAGAGATCTCTTCTCAGGTGACAGATGCAGATGTCTCCCTGTAAAGTGGAAGGCATAAGCAAGAGGCACAGACAGCAAAGAAGGGACTCCCAAACATCAGTGCTCAAATCACTGTCAGGCAGGATCTACTATAGGTACAAGCAGTAGTGAAACTGCAATCCAGACGACTAAACTGTTTCCAGCCACTAAAATTAACAAACAATGATGTTCTGGAGGTAATGCCCACAAAGCATTAAAGAGCAGTTTTATTTTAAACAATGCAAATGATGACCAATGCATCGAGCTTCAATTGTAAAGCCAGCAGAAAGTGTTGGCTGCCTGGTGGATGTAGTGTGGGAAGCTGCTGCAGACATGCAATGTCTGTTTTATTCATGTGTACTATCTGTTTTGATTCACCAGAAAAGTCAAAGCCTCTGCATGCTGGTTAGTTTCAACTTAGTTTAATAACAAATATGTACAACTAAAAAGAAAAACAAGCCAGATGACAAATGTACAAAAAACACATGGCCAAGGATTTTACAAAGGCTTCCCAGAATTTTCCCAGGGAAGCCACTGGAGTGAGGGAGAAAGACAAAAATTCTTTTGAGTTAATGACCCTCTTCCCTAAAAAGAAACAGTTCTGCCTTTTTTTTGGCATCTCCAATGTGTAAACTCACAGTCATAGAAAAAGAGGAAAATAAAAGAATTTAAAAAAAAATATTGATAGTAAAGACATTGTATATATATGATAGTATTTAGCATCCCTTGCTTTCTTTTTTTTTATTTAACAGAAATAATAATGCTGAAAAGTAATTCTACTTACTTTCTTACTTACATTTGAAGTCAACATTGATAGCCACATGATGAGAAAGCAAATTAAGAAAAGACATATAGAAAAAAATGTTCAAAGGCACAGAAGAACTCACATTTAAGAAGGAAGGCAAACAGCGTACTGTTAACAAAGAACAGTAGACAGATTGGTAAAACTGAAACTGCAGATAATTGTAAGCAGTCAGATAAAAAAATCCATTTAAACAAGCATGAAAAAAAGAAGAAAAGCATACTAAAGGATGAATAAAGTCAGTGTCCTTCCATATATAAAGGTTAGGTATTAACAAAACAAAGGGGAAATACAGAAAAAATCCAGAATGACTAGCAAGGGTACTGTCCATCAGAAAAATCTGAAAGCTAAATCTAATAAATGAGTTAAGTGTAGGAAATAACATGGAATCCCCATGGACTGGAAGCTCATCCCACAGAGGGCTGGGAGCACAGCATGCAGCATCAGCATATCACCACTGGGCTGGCCTGGATGGGAGCTGTGAGATTTGCTCCACAAACTCAATGAACACCAGATCAGGAAACACAGAAGTAATGGGAGATTTCAACAATCCCATGTAGATTGCTTAAATGTTATATCAGGGCACAGAGCCAAGAGTAAATTTTCAGAGCCTGCTTCGTGAGCAGCCATGCAGGAAACTGAGGGGAAGCAACTCTTCACTGGGTCTCAGCAGGGCTGTCAGTGAGTCACTGCAACCATGAGCAGCACGGACGTGGATTCAACATCTGTGCATAAGTAAGAAAGCCAAAATATCCACAAGGAGGGGGTTCTTGCACAAATAGGAGGAAGTTTGCTTAAAAAAAAAAAACAAAAAAAACCCCACCACCAAACAAATAAAAAAAACCCACACCAAAAAGCTGAAAGAATGAATGCAAAAGATAAAATTTGGGAAACATCTTTTTAAAGGTATGAGGTTGAATTTCAGTGCAAGTGCATGCTACCTAAAGCAGATCAAAGAAAACAAAAGGCAGGATTGAAAAGATGAAAAAAAGCATGACTTAAAGAAGGACACGCAACTTTAATGAGCCGAATTTGACCTGCTGAAGATAACGGGGAAAAACATCCTTGGAAGGATAACCCTATAAGGCAACAGGCCAAAATAAAAACCTTTGAAACACAACTTGCAAAAGTTTAGACTGTAACAATTAATCTTCTGTCAACCCCCCAAAAGATGTGAAGTTTGCCACAGCAATCTGTGGAACCAATACACGAGCAAGGTGAGAAAAGAGCATCCAGAGACAAAGCCAGAGCAGAGAAAGCAAACTAATGCTTTGCATCTCTCTTCATCCCAAAGCTGCTTTGAAAGGTTCCCATGTCAGAATTCTTCTTCGCTGTCATTGTATTAAAAAATGTCTCATATTAAAATGTCAGTGAAAGGAATTTTACACAAATCAATGCTACTCATCTGCCCAGACCAGATGGTATTCATACACATGTTCTAAAGGAGCTCAAGGATGAAATCACTAAGCCATTAATTGCAGAGTGTCTTCTCATTTAAAATAATGTTTGTATTAGAGAAATGAATATTGCAAATATGGGTTTCAGTTTTTTAAAGATCTCCAATAGCAATTCAGATAGGCACTTCAGGGCACTAAAGTCTGCAAAATAGTAAAAATTATTCCATCTCTGTAATTTGACAGAGAAATAAAAGGTACTGAGTGAGAGTCCACATGACTTTAGGAAGGCAATGCATGACTCATGAATGTCCTCATTTTTTTGAAAGAATCAATGAATATATAAAAAGTTAAACTCAACCAAATTGTCTTCTCTAAGTCGTTCAGAAATATCCCCTACAAAATGTGCTTAAGAAGCTGCATTGCTAGAGGACAGGAGGACAGGTCTTCATTTGGAGGAATAATAATTCTAAAATCAGGAAGCATTAGGTTTGATTAATTTTTTGCTATTGAAAAAAGTCTTCAATGGAGTGCCACAAGGTTCTTCATCAGTCCTATTTAATGTATCATAATTACAGAAATGAGGCAGATGGTGACAAAAGTATGCTGATAACACCATATATTCAAAGCAGTACAAAAAAGACAAGTAAATATCAAGAAAGACAGTAAATATGAAAGTTTGTAGATGAACCTCATGATGCTGAGTGATTGGTTATTAAAATAGCAAAATACATTCACAGTACATAAACTAAAAGGGAAGTTCTGGCATTACATACAAAATGAAGGCTTTTGAACAAACCCTAAAGATATTTGAGTTATATGATCCAGGGTACCATGAAAACACCAACCTGCTGTTCAGCAGTGATCCAAAAAAACACAACCTCAGAAATATTTAGAAAAGCAACAGGTTTTTTCTAAAGGTTTGGAAACTGCCACTACAGCACTGTATTAACCCCTTCACTGTGCCCTTACCTTTAAAATATTCAACACTGCTGTACTTAATTCAAACAAGGACACAAGTGAAGCATGAGAAGTACACCTAAGATGAACAAGGGCAAGCAAAGAAGTGAAATTAGTCCTCTTCAAGGATCAGAAACTGTAGTGTCCACAAAATCTAAAGCTTACAAGATAAAGTGAAGCACGTGTTTCCTCAAAACCTGTAGTTGTGGGGGAGAAAATGTGAAAAAGGTGCCCAAATATTTTTCAAAATGCCAAGGACAGTGTTCATGCAAGAATGAACGTCTCCCCTATCTTCAAGAAAGGCTAAAAGCAGGTTCTGCTGAGCTCTCAGCACCTCTACCCCGCCTTCATCCCTGACTGAAAGACAGAGAGCCAGGAGTATTCATCCTGGTCAAGGAAATACTCAGGGGCCCCTTATTCATATGCATAAACACATGATTGGGAGATTTAAGGAAGCTGAGACAGACTTTTTTTCTGTGGTTGTCCAATGATGAAAAATTAATGTAAATACCTTAAAAAAAGACCTTTGAATGTGAAGTGGGTCAAACACTGGCACAGATTGCTGGCGCAGACAGGTTTAGTCTCTCCATCCTTGAATCTGTTCAAAAACCTGCTGAGCACAGTCCTGGCTTGACAATGCTTTGAGAAGGGCCTGGGACTAGATGATCTTGAGAGATTCCTTCCACCCTTAATTATTATGTAATTCTGTGAAACTCCACTACAGACTTCTGTCCTTTTCTGGCAGTTCAATTTGCTATGAATTGGCAAAGACAAAGGACTGCCCAGCACAGTACTCTCTTGTGACCTATGTTCATTCCCATCTTCTGAATAATTTTCAGGAAACAATTATTATTTAAAATATGCAAAGTGTATCATTTTAAGATGGAATCAATTTATGTTCAGGAAGACTACTCAATGTGACTAATATTTTCCAAAGGTTAAAAAAAGGGAAAAAAAAAAAAAAGAACAGCACACACAACTCAGCTTTCTTCTTGCATGGAAGAATAAACAGTAGAGCAATTCACAAATTAAAGCATAAACCTAATATTTGCTTTCTTTCACCTCATCTGATTAGAGCCATTAAATTTGCATCATCCTTAGCTGTGTGATTATTACCATGGAAAGCTTAGCCAGTTCAATTCAATTCTCACATTACAAAAGCTTTCCAGGGAGAGAGTCTCCTTTTCATGTAACTTCCCCAGGATAGAAATGGAGGTTCTGTTGTTTGAAGAATCTATTTTTACTCCTAATCTCTTTCTAAAGGTGCTTGGAACTGACTCGTAAGAACCTTCTTATCCCAAACCAAAGCATACAGGACAGAAAATGATGAATGTATAGCTGAGAACAACTTTAATATTGTTTTGCACTACATCATCCTGACTCCTATGATACTCAATGAATTTAATGTCACTTTTCCTCACTCCTCATCTGATAGAAAAAAACAGAAGGAAAAAATTAATGGCAAGGAAGGGAATATGTAAAGGAAGAAGTTCCTAAAACAATAACCTCCTAAATAGCTTCCTCTGCATGTACAAGGTATTTAGAGGAGAGGTCTGCAAAACCATATTCTCCAACCAAGATTTCATCTTGATTTATTTTTCCTCTTCCTACCCATTTATTTTAAATGATAATAATATTCAATCCATCTAAACTTAAGAGAGCAATTCAGAACAAAACTTGAATAATTTTTCAAATTATACAAGACTGCTTACCCAGCACGAATGCCATGCAAATTGACCATTAAAATCTACCAAAACCACACAATCTTCAATGAGAGAAATGCCCCACATCCAAGCTGTCTAACACCATTGCATAACATCTCCATTTAAAGCTAAACAAAACCCTCATTTACATGATTCAGTAGCACTATAAATTAGCAAGTCATCCATTCTCCCTCTGAGTACCGACCCCTTTTCCTAATGAGTACATGGCTAATTTGACTATTTCAAATTGTTAAATGCTACCAATCCAAGGCATTGGGTATTTTGTCTTTTTTTCAGAATTGTTCCCCTAAGCTGAACTGACACGTAAGAGACACAGAAGATTCACTCATTTAATGTTTTTATTCATGCAGCTTTTGCTGATAACCTTTCAATCTGAACTACCTTGTTTCCTTCTAATTAATGCTCACTGGGGAAAACATTCCCATTCAAAGTGGGAATAGAATACGTGGATGAGAAGCAAAGAAAACAGGAATAATACCCTTGCCTCTGCTCTCCCCACTGTTGCACAAAGGTAAGGATGCCTTCTGACTTCATACAGCCTTTAAAAGAATTGGCTAACAGCATTTACAGTTTCCAAACTTAATATCTATGACACTAAACTTTTAAGAAGATAAACCTGAACATTGTGCTGATGGCCAAAGCTCCAGTCTGAATCATCCATATCCCAAGAGAAGGTCATATTTCACAGTTGCATTTGTATCAGTTTCCTAGTCCTTCTGCAGCAGCTCCCTACTGGAACATAAATCAACATAGATTCTTTTGGGGCTTCTGACCCTTTTAAGAGCTTGGCTGAACAATCAGATGGAGATGACCAACTCTTCCAACGCACAGTTGGTGCAATGTACTATTAATTTATAAATGGGATGAAATTTATAAACTAAGTTAATGTTTTTTAAAAGCATTATTGACAAATCAGAATGTTATAAAGCTTTTTGTAAAGAACTGTGCCGATGTCTTCCACGTACTGATTTTCTTACTTGCATTACTACTCTTTGACCAACCTTCCCTTCACTCGATCTGTAGAAAAACAACTGTGAATGAACACCCCCATCCAACTGAGCAGTTACTACCTCCCTTTCTTTTTTAAAGAAACTCACCAAAAATAATTTACAGAGAAATCTGGCTAAGGAGCAAGATGTCAGAAAGGTATTTTTTCTCAAACCAGGTAAGATGGGCAACATCAGAAAGAGAAAACAAAGGAATAGGCACATGCATCGCTTCCCTGAAGCCCACTGTTTACAGCAAGGGTTACCCAGGGTTGAGCAGAGCAAACATCAAGCCCTCCTGTAATTGAACCTTATATTTAAACAGCCCTTTACTTACCTATGATAAACTGAATATCCGAAGGCTGTGCATCCCTCACAGCAGGCCATTTTCTCCAGCTTCCAAATGCTCCCACAACTCTCACTTTTTCTACACACCCTTGTCATTTATAGAAATGTTTGGTTAATTTATTTAGCACTTGAACAATGACAGTGACCAACTTAACTAACAACTTTGGTGAGTCTTAAAATACTCTCAGTGAGTCACATGATGATTTGAATATAAAATGAGACCACCAGAAGCCACACCTCATGTGTACCCTGCCACTGACCAAATTCTGAGCAGTGACCCCACATATCTGGAGGCAGTTTTCTCACACTTACATTTGGATGTTCACATCTATCAGCAGAGCTGGGACTGATCCATTTGCTTGTTTTCAATATGAAGCTAAGCCAAGGTGTTGTGAGCAAACTGTGAAAGAAACTATTGCCTTGCTGCAGCCACCTGCCATTCAGCTGTCCAGGCAGGACTGAGTTAAGCCTGGTTAACTTAATGGGGGAGAGGGACCCAGTTCAACACTGGTACTCTTGTCATTTGCTATCAAATGCAGAATGCCAAGAACCTACTCAAGCCACTTGGCCTCCAGTGTTCCTCCTTCTGCCCATTACACTAAGTGACAAAGTAAGTAATAAGGTATGAGGCTCAACAAAGATCCTTGCTTGTGACAGAGCAAAGAATAGATCAGGAAGATGAAAATAAGCTGATCAGCAGACTTAGTTCTAGCACATCATTTTTCTCCATTTTGATGCCCAACTGATTCAGTCATTGTCAGATGCACAGAGGAAGCCAAAGGCCTTTCAAGACTACAGTTTTTATTCAGATTAATCTAAACTATACATATTAAATATTGCCTCTCACCCCATTTCTGCCTAGTTGAAAATTCTTTATGATGCAAAAAACCGAAATTGCTGAGCAAACTGTCAAGATGAGAAAATTCCTGCTGTTGAATTTAAGTTTAACCCTTTTCCTGCTGCAGAACTTCATCTGTGGAACACATACTCCAGCAATCAAATAAAAGCCTCCTCAGAGGGACCAAGCAGAGGGTCAAAGGAATGGGAACAGATGATTATTATTTCCAGAAGAAATAACATAAGGCATGCACTGGACAGATGTTCAGTCTAAAGACTCCACAACTGGTAGAATTTAAGGACCTGACTTGTAACCCAAACAAATTGATAGAGCCCCAGTGGTTCCAAAGGTGATGGAGTGCTTTATGCCAATTTGGCTACTTTATTCTCGTGTCTCCCGTGCATTTGTACCCTAAAACACAATTTGTTTTCCAAGAGAGAAGATGGAGGGCCACACAGGTTAGCTTGGCCCCAAGGGTAAGATCACACAGTTCACTTCTTCTGGAGTGGCTGTTTTCTCATAATCAACCTGTGACTTGCTGAAGGGAAAATCTTGTTTATTGTCAGTTTAGTAGCACCAACAGCTGCTACTTCTCATGGGAATTTTACAGACAGAGTGCAGAGGAAAATTAAACAGTGAATTTATAACACAATGTGGAGCTCCAAAATGAAACCTGGAACAACCCCTATGTGATCTAGGCTCATCCCAACATTTTCTTTGCAATGTGTAACACAGTCATTCACTTTGCTTCACTACCTGCAAGAGAACAGACCAGAGCCTTTTCATAAACACGATTCCCCATTAGCCAGCCAAATGGAACATACAGATTCAAAGAAAGACAGAATCATAACACATAAAAGTTTTGCCCTTTGTTCTTTCATTTCTCTCCTAACGAAATGCTATGACAAAACAACATGTTCAAGGGAAAAACTTTCAACAGAACAAGGGCAACCTGACTCCCTTACCCATCCCCTGCTCTGAATGTTCTCATGGCAAAGACTGTTTCACAATTTTGCTACATGAATTGAAGCAAAACCATCAGCTTTCCTCAAAGGTTCTGAGGTGGCTACTGTATATTTGAACTTACAAAGTTAATGTTGAATTTTATTCCATTTCCTTTGAATTATATTCAGTTAACCTAAATTCATCACATAGTCCACAAAAGAATCCAGCTTTGATGGGAAGATGCCAAGAGACAAGAAATCCACCACACTGCACCTCTTAAAATTACTTCTCAGCTTATTATCACCTTTTAAAGCAATCAGCAGATTTTACTCCAGAGATTTCAGGTGTCTACATTGACCCTTGAAGCACTGTCAATTAACAACATACATATACAATAGAATAGGTTAAGCTAAAGAGGATTCAAAATTATCCTAAACCCAAATCCAATAGCAATAAAAACTACTGTATGAAGTCCACTCTTTGAATAAGATTTTAGATTTACCTACATCCCAAAAGCCCTCAAAAAATTCTGCTTTGCACTTTTCAATATTCTCATTTAACACTCTTCTAGGTGAAGGATCATTAAAACATAAGTTCTCCTTCCTTTCCTTATGAAACCTAATGTTTCTGGTCACATTAATGCTTACCTGTAGTAGAGAAATCTTCAAAAGAAGAAAAAATACTTTAATCTGCCATTCGTCTGACTGATGCTTTATTTAGAAGAGCCTATGTTACAACCAATTACAGCACATCCTGCCTAATTACCTGGGAGTTGCTCTACAACAAAATACAATTCTATTACTAGAAATAATGGGCTTGGCTTTGGTTTGTGGATTACAGCAGCTGCAGCCAAGAGATGTCATAAATAATGTACCAGCAACTAAATCAAAACCTATCAAGAATTCACAGTGCATAACAAAAGTGAGGACAAAAAGTTAATGCTGGCATCCCCACTGCTCTTACACTGAGTGGTTCACTGCAAACAAGACCAATGTTATCTTTCTGTACAGGTAATGAAGTGACTTGGGTGTCTAAGCAATTTCTAAAGAATTGAATTTCCCCTGCTAATGATTTCAGCATTTCACACTTATTTTTGCATTCAGATAAATAAGGTAACTATTCAAAACAATTCACCATAGAATTGTCTATTTTATATTGGGAGAACAGCGGAAAGGAACTTCCAGAAGACAGATAATCCCAGTTCTGCAAATGGAATGTAAAAAAAAAAAAAAAAAAAAAAAAAAAAATCTGTGTCACTTCACGGAGGAAAGGGATCAGAATGTGAAGCCAGTCCAGGGGAGGGTCATTAAGATGCTGGGAACTGAAGCACATGATGTACAAAAAATGGCTGAGGGAGCTGGGTTAGGTCATCCTAGGAAATGAGGCTAATGGAGAATCTCATTTCACTCTTTCAGCATCTAAAGAGAAGTTTTAAAAGAGACAGGGTCAGGGTAGACAGTGAAAAGGCAATAGATGGCAAGCACAAGCTGCAAGATGGGAAGTGCCAGCTGACATAATCCCTTGCAATGACAGCAGCAAAGCATTGCCCAGCAAAACTGTGAGATTTCCAACCTGGACATTTTTCAGAACTAGGCAGGATGAGGCCATGAATGACCTGATTAACTTCTTTAGCAACTCCTGCTTTGAGCAGGGGTTGTACATGATGCCAATTGTGCTCCCATGCAACCAAAATAATTCTCTACATGGACACAATACAGTAGAAACTTGCCACTAAAGCAGTGATATAAGTGACCAACTGGGTATCAGAAAAACTTATGTCCTATTCCCAGCCCTAACAAACATGCTAAAGAAAAAATAAATACTGAATTTTATTATAATAGCAGTACTGTGTATCTATTCCAAACATGAAATTGAAAAATAAATAAATAAATTCTAAGAACTCAAGCATTTGGATGCACCAAGACTTGCAGTTAGTATGGAAATCAAATATAATTTGATATTTAAATATTCACTCATATTTATTCATTGATGTACCCTACAAATGTTTACATGCCTTTTTGAGAAGCTAAGTCTTATCACTTTGAAGATCTCGGAACTCCAACCCTGCTTTTCCCATACCAGGGCACATTAAGAGATTCCCTCTAACTGGACCTGTTAAAGTAATGCTGTGATAGGTCATGGTGTCTTATGAAGCATATTTGTAACATACTTCTCTGGTCTTTACATAATTAACTTTGCTTTCTTCTTCAATTGTATTTAAAAATGATTCTTGGATGCTTTTCACTCTGGAATACCAACAGATTCATATATTCACAGAGGCCACATGGAAAGCTGAGGCATGGGAGTTTTCACTTTAGGTTTCCACACTGTGCCAGAACGTGCTGCATTTTCACAGGGCAGAGCTTTAATCTTTTACTGGTGCATCCTCCCCACTAGCACTGGGCAGTCTGAATTGTACTGAAAACAGCACCAAAACTGCATCAAAAGCTTAAGTATCGTGCACCTGAAATCATCATATATACATAATTCCATCACATGTATATTTTGCTTCCAAATATTTCTAAATGGGGATAAAAAGTAAAATACTGTTATTTTTCTAATTTTACATGTCAGGCTGAAGAAAACTAAATATTAATGAAACTTGAGAGAGCAGTGTTTAGCATAGAAACTGCATAGGGTTAGGGTAAAGGGAGAGAAATCTCAAACTGTAGTCAGAATACTTCAGAACAGCACAAATCAATTTTTACATTCTATCCCAAAGAAACATTGCAAAATTGGGGACCGGATAGCATATGCTAAGAATTAAGATAAAACGATAAGTTTCCAAATTCTTGGAGGAGAGTAAAATTTAAAATAATTTCACATTGAAGTCTTCAGAACAGCCAACAATCTTAAGGAAACATCAGCATTACAGAAAACTGTTCTAAATCATACAGAAAGCAGAACCATACATCCCCTTCCTGCCAGAAAGGAAAGCTTTGAATCCAGGCTTTTAAAAGGTTGAATGACATAGATGCTTTTGAAACTAATTTTTAAGTTTTTTGATATTAAGAAAGCACATTTTACCACATATCTCTACTTGTTTCTGTGGCTTTTGCCCAGGGGTGGTTGTATTTCACTGATATCGTGATGTCTTTTTATCAAGGGGCATAATTTCAACTGCATGCACACTCATCAAGAAAAAAGATAACCAAAAGATATATTATGTCCATTTGGTAGAGAGTGTACATACCAGATTTAAAACAAACAAAAAAATTAACTCAGACAGATGCTTTTCAACAAACAGGTGATAACAAGTATTGCCCCACTCCTGTCCAAAATGACAATTACAGATCCTATAATGGAAAGCTGGGATAAAATTTGTTCACTGGTTATTGAAATATCTACAGTCTGTCAAAGCAACTATGAGGAGAAAGCCCTGCCATCAAAAGGATATCAACTCTGGAACAGCTTCAAAAAAGCAGGTTTGGAGCTGATATGTTAGACCAAAATATCAAAACTTACTTAACACCTCATCTAAAAAGCTTCTCCAGTCTGGACTGACGCAATCATGTCCAGAAGAGACAAACCAGTTCTATGAAAGGAAGGTAACAGCTAGCAAAAAAAGGCTAGAAGAGAAAAGCAATGAGAAAGTGAAATATTCTTTTTGAAGGTTAGCTCAAGAATAGGTATTTCTTGAAACAAAGTAACTTGCAATGCCTATTCTATAAGCAACAGAAGAAAAATACACCAAGGGAGGAATAGGGGGCGCAAAAGCAGGAGGGGACAAACTCAACTTACACATAAACCCCCCAAAATAATTTTTTAAAAAATTAGCTGGAACAGAGATTCAATTGACTAATTGACAAATTATCAGTCATCTTTTCAATGAGAGACTGCAGGGAGAGGGAGTAAAAACCCTCAACTAACATTCTGTATTTCAGAAAGCCAAAAAAAAAAAAAAAAAAAAAAAATCAAGACATTTAAATCTTGATGTAAAATTCATTTCATTTTTGTCAACTACCCACACCCTCAAATTCTGCAGCATGTAAGATTATATTTACATTTAAGAAACTGGCCTGTATCGAGTTTTTAATTGTCCCAATTCTTATCAAATTAAAGCAGAGAAAACTGCCTAACAATATGATGATCTTAATAAATAAGTTATGTGGGAAATATTGCCTTTGTTATTTTCACACTGAAAAATATATTCCATACTGCAGAGATAATGAGAGTATAAAACATTAACATTACATTTTTCTATACCATTCTGCATAATTAACCATGCAGCTGCTCATTCATTCAGTCCCAACAACCAAATTAATTTGCAATCAGTTCACAGTGGATGCTCTGGAGCAGACTGCATGTACTGCAGAAGCAAGTGAAGCTGCTCACATCCCACACTCCACATCAGTGCACAAGTGCTCAACTCTAAGAGATGCAACAGGGGGTTGCAAAATGGTATTTTCAAAGATCAGCTATGAAAAGGAACTGTGCCATCAGCTGCCTCATAGAGGACAGATGGGTATTTTCAGGTGTATCCACGCTCTCTGATGGACTCCTGTCCTTCTCAGGCTCAGGCCAAAAACTTTAAGGACATAAACATTAAACATCCATAAACATTACAGCTCCTTCCTATTACTTGTATTAGTGCAGCATTACAGCCCCAGCACTGATGGAGATGCCACAATCCATCTTCCAAATTACCTACATTCCCAAGAAACAAAAGACCAAGGAAAAGCAGAGTAATGGCAGGTTCTCAGAAAAGGTCCTAGAATAGGCTGAAGGTGGAACCAGCAGTATCACTAGCTGCTGAGTGGAACATCACATGTACTTTATCACAAGTCCCCTGAGACCATGACTTCACCCTTTTCAGATTTAAAAAAAAGTCCTATCCCAGTTTTTATACATCATTCATCATCATGAAAATGCGATGAGCAATGAAGCAGCTGCTTTGATTGCTGTTTCTTACTTATTTCATTTTGCAGAGTGGCAAGGGAAACATTGATACATATATATACAGATATATAGAGAGACAGAGAGAGAGGAAGAGATGGTGCCATTCCATCTGCCTCAGGTTATGGGCCCTGCACCTCCTGCTGTGCCAGCCTGCTGACAGTGGGAGCTAATGGATGACAACCCAGCAAAGTACCAAAAAACCTGATGGCTCAACTGTTTTCATATGGACTTAGTACAGAGGAATCATGCCACAATAAAAGCTCCAAGATTGCTGTTCTCAGTTTGCTCACACAGAAATGTGGATCATGGGCAACACTTCCTCTTTTATGCAGGGAGGGAGGGAAAAAGTAAATCCCAAGCCCCATGGATGACTAATGCATAGAAAGACAGAATTTCCTGTTTCTCACCTTAAGCCTCTCTGCTGAAGCTGGCAAGAAAGAGGATCATTTCTTGTATTATTTAATAAGATACCATGACAAAACTGAGGAAACACCAGTGAAGTAACTTTCCTAAACATCCTGCTGCTACCAGCCTGTATGAGTTTTGGGAAGGAAAGATCAATTCTGTTACCATCAGTCCTGGCCAAACAGAGTCTACTTAAAACAAGAACCTGTGGTATAATTCCCACAAAGTCTGCGGCACTACTTAAAGCAATCAGAAATTCTATTACTTAGGCTCAAGTTACTCAAACAAGAGAAAAGGATTCTTAAGCCATTTAAAATAAATGGTTATTCTTTCTCAATAAATTGACTCACTCATTATGAGTTATATCTTGCAATGACTTAATTCATTTTCCAGAAGGAGGATTAAGGGGGAAAAAAAAAAATCAACCTGTAAAGCAGCAAAATTCTCATGCTCCAAGATGTATTTAACATGTTCGGCAAGCTTCAATAAGCACAAGTGTACTGCAAGAGCCCTCTCCTAACTACATAAATCACAGCTTTCTAACTGGATCTTAACTCACAGGTCACATATTCTCTACATGATCACAAGCTACTGCAGAAACATGTTAATATTCAAAATCATCATCACTATTCCAAGTTGTTGAAGACACAGAAAAGTAGTTATGACACAGCACTCTCATCTGTAACAAGATATTCAGTAAAGAAATTTGGATAGGCTTATTTGGTAGCTTTTACTTACTTGCAGGATATATTTTTTTCAGTCCATGGTAGATCTCCACTACTCATTAAAAACATCAGTAATCACCTCTTCAATACCTTGCATATTCCAAGGTTTGTCAAGATATGTTTATTTAATTTCCTTTACCTTGTACATATTTTTCTCCTGACACCCATAATAAAACATTGCTGGTATGCTGAAACCCACTACATCCACTTTTTAACTACGGTTTTACAGCACATTTTAAATGTCCTAAATAAATTTAAAATAAAGGCTTTCCTGTACAATTCAACTCATAATGGCACACTGTTTAGTATTAGTGAGACAATGCAAATTGCAGCAGACAATGAAAGTATTTGTAATACTGCTAGATGAACATGGAAATATGATCAAAGAGCTTTAAAAATCTGTTGTTCAGTAAGAGAAATAAAATTCTAATTTTAAGACTGCCTTTTCAACACTACTAGCCAAATCCTTTGCTCAGTGGAACAGGTGTAAATAAGGATATAATATAAGGATATAATAAGGAGCACAAAAGAGCTGCACAGCTATAATTGAGGACACTCTATTTTGATTGCAGAACTTGCATTACTCATGATGATGCATTAGCTAGAGAAAGCACAGCTAGACATTAGATCCCAAGCTGAGTTCTCTGGGCTAATAATTAGAAAGCCATTTCTTTTTCTTTTTTAACTTGGAAGAAGAAAATTTGATATGAAAATCACAGACTCAATAACTCCATCCCTTGGGGCCATTTCTACAAAGTAACTTTTCAAAGCAGAGCCACAATATAAGGCCATTTGGAAGAACAAGTTGTTGCAGAATATAGTTGCTCATTTATTAAGCAGTACTTAATATCAAAAATTTCACTGGGGCAATGAACTTATATTGGGAGTTGTTGTTTTCCTGTTTAATTTCAGGAAACAGCTGAAATGAATTTCACCTACAAGTCCAAAGATTTTGGAAACAAATGTCCATATTCATTTTGACACCTTCTGTGAGCCACCTGGACTTTCCTGAGCCATATGTTATACACTGTATCCACCTTAAAAGAATCTCCAGCTCTTTGTAGTCTGGATTTTATCTTTAGCTGAGGTCTGCACTCTGTGCAAATGCCCAAAGCTCCCTGCAGTCACTGTGCCCTGACTGCACCTGATGGCCAGCAGGCTTGCACAAGTGAGTCTTGTCCTTGAATAGGTGCTCACGGGCTGTGGGTGTCTGTGCCACCCCAGACAGGACAATCCTGGCTCCCTGGGGTTTGGCAAGCATGATGCTGTCTGTGAGGCTCTCCCTGGGGTTTGGCAAGCATGATGCTGTCTGTGAGGCTCTCCCTGCTGTTGTCACCTCCACCTGCCCAGCCACTGATCTGGACTTCCAGCCTCCCACAGTGCTTTGACTTTTCTTCCCCCTCAGGCTGCTTGTGGAGTAAGCAGGCAATGCTGAGAGGACCCAACAGTGCAGGAACATCAAGTAACACCATTTGTTTTGCTGTGGTGAAGCAGTACCAACATGGTGATGCCATTGGGAACAATGGCAATTACACAGCCAGCCACTTTAGCATTACTGTATCATTACAGCTCGATAATATGCAATCAAAACTTTATTAGCAATCATCATCAGCATCTATTATTCATTGTTTTTTCGATAAGCTAAGAAAGGGAAGGCTGCATGCCTACAGTAACAGGACTCTGAGCCTAAGCACAGGGTTGGAAGGTAATTCCATGGTCACATAGTGCTGAATCACCACTGCATAACCTTCAGCAATATTACCATCTCAGTTGTTCCATCTATAAAACTGAATAATAATAATCAACTATATTTCCAATATTATCAGGAATAATTAACTCAGTATTATCACGAATTTCATAGTGGTTACTAATCCAAAGTTAAACTATTTGATTGTAAAATTTAATACATCTTAAGTTGCAGGCAGTCAACAGGTGCAAGCAGATATCCAAGGTTGTAAAATATGTACACCAATATATTTGTGCATAAATGAGTCCATAAAGAATATGAAAACACACACTCCTAAATGGTCAGTTGGTTTCAGCTCCTTCATACTGTAAATAGGCTGGATAAATATGTGTGTGAACTCTGACATGAATAGCTCTAGTATAAAAAGTATCTTCTATGTCTGCACAACTTATGACAATAATTTTGAATTCTCAGTTTTTTCATTATGCTAATGAGCTCTAACATGACAACCAACCTGTATTCCCAATATGTACCACAGTTTAGAAACACTAAATGTAGACCTGAAAACAATCCTCTATTCCTTCTCAAAAAGTTTAGTTTATATTCAAGAGGTAATCAATACTATCTTTATTTATTTCCCTACCTTATTTTGAGTAAAATAATGATACAATTTACACCCTGACAATTACTTAATAAGCAAATTAGGAAAGCATCAGAAATAGCTGACTTAAAGAAGCACAGTATGGTATTTTTTAACTGCATACTTCCATCAAGATTTTGTCTTCACCTCTTCAGTGTAACCAGACATGGCTGTTATGAGTAAAAACCTTGTTAAGAATTTCATTACACAGCACTCTTTTCCCTATTTATTCAACAACGAAACATTCTAAAGGCAGTTCAAATTTAGGCCTTCTAAGCCTGTAGCCTCACTTATGTGGGCAGGCATAAGTTACCTACACAAATTGACAATGTTCTGCAGAGGTACAAAAAAGTAACATCAAAATCCACCCACAAATCTTCTTCACATAGAGTCCCTCCACCTAGGCATGTACCTCTGACTGGTAGTCTTCATCACCATTTGCATCACTCTTAAAAATCTGACTGCAGCTCCAAGGTCACTAAGAACAAACACAGGTCACTAGACCATCCTTTTTCATTCTTTGTTCCACTAAACAAGGAGAAAAAAATTCTTTTGAGACATGGGAGAAAAGGAAAGAGGTGAAGTGGAAATACGTTTTAGAAGATGAAAGATGCAGTTTCAAGGAACAAAATAACTGATAAACACAAATGTAGGTTAATATTTACTGACCAGAAAGAGAAATTGGGATAGTAACATTAAAAATTATCCTAGTCAGAATTGATCAGTTTATAAAACTAGTTTTTTATTTTCATGTAGTGAAAATAAAATGAAAGAAAACTAAGTCACTTAGTGACTTAGACAATATGATTTCTGGTATTATCTAGCCAGGCAAGATAGGAACAAAAACATTTGGCCAATTCAGGAAAAGAAACTGGAGAGAATCTATTCCCACTAGGACACAGAAACAGAATAATGGCATTTCTCTGCTAACAAAAAAAAAAGCCCTGTATCGTTTTTCACACCTATTTTACAGCATATTTGTTTGATACAAATAAGAAGAATGCAAAAGAGAATGAAACAAAAAGGTTGAAAACTATATACACTATGCATACTGGGCAGGCTGCCAATATGAATACAACACTCAGTTGCATCAACAAAAATGGGTGAAAACTGGGGAAGCTCCAACCATTTTACACAGGGAGAAACACAGAAGTCCCTTGACTGTAAGGAACTTCAGTTTAATTCAGTTATTTAATTCAGACAGTGAGCTATACCTCAACAGAGAGGGTCACTGTTTGATACTTTTGCAATAGTTGGCCTGATTTGCACTCTGATGCAAGTGCTTGGTAACTCTTCCAGTTTGACAGCTGTGAGTGTTTTTTCTACGTCACAGCAGGCAGAGGTGGAGGAAGGAGGTGAGCCCAGAACATACCCAGGCATGGATCACCAAGGCAGTAACCCCTGGCCCAAGCACTCATCTTTATAAGCACTCACTTCCTTTCAGCTTTTCCACCCTGGTTTTAGAAACCACAAAATCATAGAATGGTTTGGTTTGGGTTGGAAGGGACATTAAAGACCATCTAGTTCCAGCCCCTCTGCAGGGGCAGGGAACCTTCCACTAGACCAGGTGACTGAGAACCCATCCAGCCTGTCTCATCAACAAGTCCTGACCTTCATCAAGGAGTGAGCTCCCAAGGGCTCTCTTGACAAAGTGGGCAGCCCAAGGCACCCTGATGTCCAGACCCTGGCTGGGCTGTGCCCTATGAAATTGCAAGACACACCCAAGGACAGTCCCCTATGGCCCCATCCCTGCCACACTAAAGTGGAGCCATGGACACCTGGCATATCCCCAAGGCTTGACACCACTGAGAGCCCTGAGGACATCTGTGCCCAGCCCTTGGGATGGGACCATGACCTGTGCCAGTACCAAAGCATCTGGTACATCTGTTACTTGTAAGTAAAAAGGCATGATTCCCAGATGATGCACGCTAGTATCGATTTTATTTGAACAGAGTTCACACCAGTTCTTTGCACCAGCTGTCAGCAAGGTCTGGATGACCTTGTTTTAAGTGTTTATGTTCTCCAAAGAAAGAAACATCATCTGAAGCCTAGTTTATGTTTATTTTAAAAGATCAAAGAGTTTATTTTGAAGAATCCAACTGAAAATGCTTAAAAGACTATGACAGATACCCTGAAGTATGGATTGGAAAGCTTGAAATCCATTGCACATATTGTATGGGTCAATGACAAATAATAGGTAAGCAGTGTGTGCTTACGCAGTTGGGAGTATCCAAAGTGTCATCTGGTTGTCTTATTTGCACAAGATGTTGGACAAAAATTAAAACAGAAACAAATGTGCAAAAAATGTTGCATCTTGTTTAAAGGATAGTTACAAATGAACTGTCATAGCCCTAAAAAGGCCAATCCTGAGCCAATGCTAAGCAGTCTCCATTTGATCTTACACTCTTTCCTGAATACCTCCTCTTTACAACTAGAAATTTCTAGAAATACCCTTATTCTGCATGGACCTGGCCCTGGCCAGACTGAGCACTAGTCAGACACTGGTATGGCAACAAGTTATTGCAGAAGCACTGTCACAAAGAAACCCCAAACAGTTAAAACAATGCCACCTCTTTCAAAATAAGTAACAAGGCTGTTTTCCAGCATGTCCTGGAAACAGACTTTTCCCACTTCCTGTTCCCTTACCCAGTCCTTTTCTTGGACTGTCTCTGTAAAGGCCCTTACACTCACAGTTCAAGTCCTCATAGAAGCTCTTGGGACAGCATTAAGTTTACAATTACCTAAGCCACAAGGTTTTAGATAAACTATTTGTTTCTAGACCCAAAGCTTATGAGCTACATTTGAATTTCACATATGACTTCTTAAGTCTCCTGTCATTTATTTCTACTGCTAGAGTTAACCAGCAAAATTAACAGAGCAAATACTGGTACAGTATCACATTTGTTGATGACAGTGAAATACTTTTGCCTTTCAAATATACATGATGGGTCTAGCAAAAATTTGTTGTGGAAAATTTATACAGACCCACACACACCAAAGAAAAAAAATAAATATTAGAGCACAAAAAGTCTCCTTAGCAAAAGACAACTGGTTATCTGAGAAGATAACCAGTGTGACTAGTATAACATAGACTTACCTACCCCTGAACGTGCAATCTGTGCACATATGGGCAACAAGCATATGAGTATCTTAATTCACAAGTATTATGGGAATGAGAATCATTTAGAAATTTATTTGATTACTATTTATTCCCAGTTGTCATAAAACACACTATGACCCACACTGCTGGTATATTTCATCCAGACAATCCTACTGCTTCCCAAGCAGGATTATTTACTAACCTCAATACACTACTCAAGCAGCAAGAATTCCCAAAAGATACATCCCAACACAGTAAGCATTTCAAACTTTTTACATAAATTTGATACAGAATTCCTAGGGAAAGGAAAAACATGGCAACTTATAAAGTGGCACCTTATATTCTCTATCATTCTTTGTTTCTACTGTTAAAACTCATTTAATTCTAATTCAACTACAGGAAATGCATTTAAGGAAGAGAAGGACTAAGGGCTGATAACAATCTGGATAATCTTACTACAATAGCATCAGTCAGCTACCAACTCAACTCGTGATGGATATATTCCAAGAACAGTAGGAGAGAAGGTTATAGAAAAAGCAGAGACTTACCTCCACAAAGAGCTCTCCAGAACTTTCCCCATGTCAGTATGATAATACTTGGTAAGGATCAGGATCACCTACAAAGAAAATGAGAATAAATAGATTTAAATAAGTAAACTGATGTAAGAAACACAAACGGACACGGGCAGCACGCTTTTGGGAAATACAAAAGTGAGGCTTCTGAAAATCTGAACAGCACTGCACCTCATTTTTAGCTCTTAAGAGTTTTGCTTTTTAGCCTGTCTTTTTAATTTCTCTTGCTAGGAAGAGTCATTTCAGCACTTGAAGTTTTCTGCAAACCTGGTGACTGTGAAAGATTGCCCATTTCACATAAGCAGTGGAGTTGGAACTGTCACATAAATATCATCACCACACAACATTCCCCAAGCAATCTTTATGACTTTCTGATTAGGAAAAAACAATCTGGTTGCTGGTTTAAATTTAGGAGGCAACTCTACAGACACAATTATTTTTTTTATCCAAAGTGTTAAAGCAATGCTGATTAATTTTGATTATCCAGATTTTAAAAATCAGGAAAAAAATTAGCTCTGGCCTTCCTTACAAGATCAGCAATGCAACTCTCACAGCTATCACTTTTAATTTCTTGAAGAATCACTTTTTCCCCTTCATGAACCAGCTCTGTGCTCAGTAAATTACTCATCTACATCAGCAAGAGTCAACAAAATACACAAGCAAATTTCATCCACAAAACATCTTCACCCTATGAAAAGGGCCAGCAAGAAAAACTTTCCATCTGCTCAAGACTGCTCACAGTGACAAATTCACTGGTCAAATAATGTAAAGCCCTAGTCCACAACCAGTGGTCTCAAGCTCAATACTATGGCTTATGTTTGGATCTCATACAGGGTTCTTTCACTTGCTGCCAGTCCATATTAATGGCTCTCAGAGCCACATGCCCACAGCAGCCCCACAGAGGTAGAACAGGCTGGTTCCCTGACAGCTGGAGGCTTTTCCTTAATGTGGGGCCAACACAGCCTCCAACAGTCTGGAGCAAGCTGCAATTTAAGTGGCACTGCTCTGCTCCTGACCACCAGATGAAATCTCCAGCAAACAGCAACTGCAGGCATCCACTTTCATTAGTCAGATAATTAATATGCTGATGATACATTTATGCTGCACTCCTTGTATGCTGGAGCTTGTGAGAGAACAGAATTCCAGCCCGAGGAAGTTATTACATGGAAATAATGCAGTGTTTTACAGAACTGAGGTATAATACCAGTCTCACTCAGGGTTAGCCAAACCTAATAAATTCACAACACATATTCCTGGATGTATATTGATATAACCAAAAGTGGAAACAATCCATAATTCACAAGTAGTATTATTCACTCCTATTCTCAAAAGAGTCACAATCTACCAGATCACTATTTTGGATTTGATTACTTATAAAAATAAAGGTTTGGCTTAAAAAAAGAAAAGGAAAAAAGGAAAAAAATTAATAGGTTACTACAAGACTTACAAAGCAAAGAGAAAGAACCATTTCCCAAAGGAGAGTGTATCTATGGATAAGATTCCTGGCTACAGCCCAAGCACGTTCCACCAGGTCAGCTCTTTATTGTATTGTCAGTGTCTTAACTACAGCTTTTTCTGGCACTTGCAATTAAGAAAAAAAGAAACTTCACTACTGGGAGCATCTATTGGTTCCAATTAGTAAGGAAAAAGTTTCAGACTGTGCTTTTCCAAACAAGTATAATTCCTCTTAAGTCACAAAAACTGGTCTGGAATTTATTTTTTTAAGAGATACAAGAATGCATACTTGGTACATAAGCATAAAAAAAAAAACCACCTAAAAAATATAAGAGGTTATACTTTGTTTCCTTCCATTTATGCAGAAATGGAGGCTGAATCCTGAACTTGGTGAGCCAACTTTTTTCATCCTGTACATCCTAGGATTAGAAATTTTAATATTCAGATAATTTTCAGCCACACGTGTTGGGGCCATCGTGCCATAGGCTAAGCCTGATGTTCCATTCCTAAATTAAACTCATTAAAATCACACACAGAATCCTGTTGGGTCACCCTCAGTCCACCTGCTTTGAGCACAACCTGTATGGCTGCACCAACAAAGAACCTTCCAGATAAGCCATTTCTGTAGCTCAGCACCTGTCAGAAGCATTAAAGACTGTCAGGCTCACTGCTGGCTACTTGCCCAGATGAACATGCACACAGTGAACCAGAGAGCCACTGCTGTTCCACACACTTCAACTAAAGGGCTTTCTGCAAAAAAAATGCAAAGGAAACTGCAAACTGCAGTGGGGAACAGCCATAAGCAGTAAAGCATCTTCTTGATGCTGCAGAATTGGTGCTTGAAACTGAGCCAGAGCTCTGAAAAACAGATGTCAGTACTTTCCAATCTGACTGGTAAATTCATGTAAAAATTAAAACACCTTATTTTGCACTTTGGAAACAGAAGTCATAAGAAGTCATCTTTGAACTCCTGAACACCATTAGCAGATTCTTGTCACAACTTAAGAAGCATGAAGCTGCTGAGGACCTGACCATCATTTCAACCATGCCAGGGGATTTCATCCCAGTACCTGAATAATGGAGGTCAGCTATTTAACAGATTTTACAGCACAGTCCTTCAGACTGTGGGCATCCTTTCAGGAGTTCTGCAGCTTTTCTGAATTAATAGATAGATCCAAAGAACAGAAGGAATTATTTCACAATGAAAGCATAAAGGTCTTCAGGATCTCTGGATTCTACCCATCATTTTTAAGAGCAGAAGCCTGTTTCACTGATTTCATTTTAATGAGACTCCATAATTATGAGTATTTTACAGGCTGGATCGAAGCCAGTGGTTCATACACATGGTTCTCCTAGTGAAAGTGCTTGGGTGGCCTGTGGCTGGGGAGAGGCACAGCAGCAACTGAGCAATGATCAAGGACATGATTCTTAATCAGCTTGTACTACCACCAGTCATGGACAGCTAAAATAAATTTAACTTTTTTCTGTTATTATTTTACAGTTAAAATAAATTTAGGCAATGAAGGAGATTTATCAGATTTTTTACTTTAAGATGGATTTATAGGATTATCTAGAAATCTCCACCCAGACTTACAGAGATTTGTGAAAACATTTTAAACCATTTGATCTTAAATTTACCCACAATTCTTTGAGTTCCCTTCCAGAATATGACAATGGAGGTGACAATAATGATTACTCTTGTGTGCAAGGGACCTACAAACACCTGATGGAGCTTCTGGACAAAAATACTGCAAGGGAAAAAAGAAAGTGAAATCTTTCAGCTTTTATCACCAAATTGGTACTCTATTATCTGATCCTTACCAAAGCCTTTGGTAAAGGCCTCTCCATAAAGCCAGTATTTCTATGTGGCACAGTATGGAAGACAAATCCCTCAGGATTCTAAGAATCAAATGCAATGTGCATTAAAAGTTAGTTTTCCATGGAAGAAATAAATAACTAGCTCCAGTCATTTTCTCTGTGCTGGGCCTTCAGAAATTTCTCTACCTCATCCTCCTCATCCTTTTTTGGGGGGGAGAGGGGCAGTGGGGTGCACAGATGGAGTTTTGATTCTCCCACATCATTCCCCTGGCTTCAATAACTTCATTCCTCTCTGTGTGAATCCTCACTCCTACAGTAGTCCCTGCTCAAAACTGTTCTCCAAACAAAGGAATTGAAGCAGTTCTGACCCAAAATCCTTTCTGGATATAGACCTGTCTTCAGGGGTTTTCAGTGAATGACAGACCAGGAAAACAAATGGAAAATTCCAGATATTATTACCCATGAATAAGCAAAGTTAGAATTATCTGTGTTTATCCCCTCTCCTTTTCTGCTGCTCTCCTCTGAAAATGCTTTGCAGCAAGGCTGGGCTGAAAAGAGCACAACTTCACTTTACAAGACACAATGTGCATTTAATAATTTCCTAATAAAATTTTGGCTTTAAGAAGCTCATTTTAATCCTCTCTTTTCATCACTATGTCAGCTTAGAGGGCTGAGAAAGGAAAAAGGAATGAATTCTAGATCAATATTTTTTCCTGGTGTTTATATTTTATCTTTCTGTGGAGGATTTGCTAAGATTCTTCTCTTTTTGATAAACATCGACTTTTGGAAAACTATTTTATTTTTTCCCCATGCTGTCTCCATGATAATTTTTTTTTCATTGACAATTCTTAACAAAGATCTCTCTTTTTCTCTCTACATGCAGATTCTTACAGATAAATTTTTATTTGACCCCTGAAATTTGTGATTTTGGGTTGGGTTTTTTTGGCATGTATTCAGAAGTTTCATAACAAGAGTCTCATATTTTCAAATGCACAATTACAAGCCTTTTCTCAAGTTTTTAGAAAGTGAGAGCATGCTGTAAGTACTTCTGGGCAGCCAGAGCTACCAGGAAAATAAACTCCTCAGACAGATTCGAGTTTCTGCAATCTTTTTAATATCTGCTTATTTTAATTCATGTGAATGAACCACTGAAATCTAAAGAAGTGTTTATGAGAGTCACTTGAACCAGCACTTAATACTCTCTATGGCTGGAACATTAGCTGCTGTTTTGCTCAAAAACACAGCCTCACTCACCTTTTCAGCTATTTAACTATTCCACTGTACACCACAACTATTTTGGGGAGATCAAGAGGTTCTAGGCACATCCTATTAATTTTTCACTACCACCCTCTGTAATTCCAGAACTTTTTTGACAACTAATAATCAAAAAGCTCCATATCAAATTACAGGCAACCACCTACTGCTCAATCCCTCAAGGCATTTCCACTTTTGCAGCAGCAGGCTCTTCAATCATCATGCTCAGAGCAATGTTAATTTTCACATTTTTTATTTAAAACAAAGATTCTTATGAGAAAAATAAAATTCAGGAAATTATTAATATGAAGGTACATTACTACAGGGCTATTATATGGACAAACTACCATACCACTATTAGTAACTACATCATGATTTGATTATGCTGGGAAAACCAAGCAGAAAAAGAGCATTTAGGTTTACTCTGTTGCAGCACTATGATGAAAGGTAAAAAAAAGCAAACATTTAAACCATTACTTAGGGTTATTAAGAATTCACTGCATAAGCTTCTACTCCTCTCTGGTAATAAAGTTCATAAAAGCAATACATGATTTAATATGAAATACTTACAGAATTAGATTTCTATTTCTTCCAACTAAATTGTATTGGGAGACAAGAGGACTTACTGTGTATGAAGTCACTGACTATACCAGTGCATTTGTCTTAAACATTAGTAATAATTCCGTACAGTGAATTAATTCATAATTCAAAGTAAGACACAATAATGGCTCAATTCCTCTAAGAGGTATTTCCATCCACAAGAGCTGAAAAAGTGCATAGTCTTGAAAGTAGTGGTTGTGATTGCTTCCAGATTCAAAACCATTTTAAATACAGTACTTCACACATTGACCCTGAAAACATTCATACAGAACTTAGAGATATAAAATATATTTAATCCACTATCTAGCACAGAACAGGATTATACTCTGCTAGCTCTGTACAAACACAGAACAAAAAGACAGCCTACTGCCCTCAGGAGCCTACAGTACAGAACACAAGAAGTCTTCAACATCACCATCATCAACCATTACCAACTCATGCCAGATTTTCAATACAAGCTCCTAGGAAAATTATGTGATGCCACTACATGTATATGACACTGTGTATATATGGGTTTGGCTCCTCATCCCTACCTTTAATTCTAAATCCACTGACTGATTTCAATCATATTTAACAGAGAAATAGATACCCATATGGCTGAAGTAGCCATATCAGTTTATACCACAAGTTCATAGCACAGATGCAGCTAGAACAGCAATAAGCAAAAAAGTACAAAAAATATAAGAATGGGGAAGGCATATAAATAAAGATGCTTCCCAAATGTATTTTCCCATCTTCAGTAATTTGCAACTCAGGCAGCTGGGGTGCTACTGCAGTTGTTAGCAGCTGGAGCTTGGATAAGCACAGGTTTCTATGTGGTACTGCCTGACCCACCACACAAGAACAGAGACCATTATTATGCAACTGTTAATGGTCAGTCCCCCAAAAATCAAAGCATCTCTAGAATTGGTCAGCCAATCTGAACTGCTGCTACTTCAACATATTCACACTTCTGCTCCTTTCTAGAGCCATTAGATGCAGATCCAAGATTTCTGGCCATGCTGCTGATGCAGAGCTTGCTTGAGCAAATGGGAGGGAACTCAGTCTGAAGGCCACTGAATTATTAGTCTCAAATCTGCAGCTTTGGAAACTGTCTAATATATTAAGGACTTGTTCAATTAAACTTCCTGTTCTTTTTCAAACAGCCCCAAACAATGTCACCTCTGACACAAAAATCTCCAGTTTTTTGTCATTGCCTTTTACTACATAACCAGAGCAATTTTTAGGTTTAAATATTTAACATAGCATTTGATTAGTTCTTAAAACCACATTTGCAAACATGCCAAGAGAATAAATTTCTAAAGCATGAAGCAAGACTATTTTTTCCTGTCTCTTTAGTCTCCTAATAGTGATTCTTTTTAAAATACAGACTAGCTTTACTTATCTTCCCTACTAATGTATTCTAAATTGAATTAACAATCCTTCCTGCAGAACCAAACTTATTATCTGAATATTCTTTTTCATTCCCATGAAAATTCAAGAGGAAGTAGAGCTAACATCGAAAGATGGCATATGTAAAACATCTTTAGTCTCTTCCAAATATTTCAGGAATCCAATATTATGGATAAGCTGTTTACCTCAATCATCACTATTATATAGCTATTCACTACCAGAAAAGAAAAATCAGATTTTAAGTGCAGTTTGTGAAATATTCCCAATCTCTCATGTGGTGCTACTGCCCAATAGTAAAACATAAAAATTGAAAGTGAGCTTCTAATCAGCATCAGTAAATCCTTTCTCAAGGCCAGAGCTTTTTCAAAAAGAGAAAAATATTTACATATAAAAATACCTATGCTTTTTATTTCAGAAATTAAATTATTATGTAAGACATATGGAAATAGCTACAGAGGAGGACATCACAAGCTGGGCAGAGCATTCCTTTGACACAGGGCTGTTGGCAGACATGTTCACATTGGTTACTCTCCCTCACAGCTGCTCTGTTTTCACCAGAGCCACAGGATTGAGTATCACTGTACCAAATAACATCATATTTACTAGAGGTTTCATCAACCTACAATGACCTAAAAATAATATTTAATTATCTCTGAAATGGCTAATGGTGTTCAAATGAGACCTAATGGTCTATCATAAAAAAGCTTTATAAAGACATGGAAGCCAGGACTTTGATGTTTCATGAAGATCACCAGAGAATCACACTGTTTAATATCCTTCATCGTGAATAAGGGCTGAAATTTATATTAATTTATATTAATTGAATATTGTAGGTGCCTCCGTTTGTTCTGTATGAACAAGAAAGACAAACATGGTTATACAGAATGGAACATGGGCACACTCCTACCTGAAAGGAGTTCTGCCAGAACAAACATGCTAAAGACCAAGGCACTTCTACTGCAGTGACAGAATGATGCTGATTAATATTTCAGTCAGAAGACAAGAGACAAACCAGAGGCAGATGCAAAACTTGTCTCACACCTATTGTGATGTAGAAGGTGTATGTTGCATTAATCAGCATTTACATGGTCAGGGATACTTTAACTCTGCTTATTCCAAAATCAAAATCAGGCCTGGAAAATTACACAAAAAAGAGAGTGAAGGAGAATAATAAAAATAAAAATAAATAAATAAATAAAATCAGGTTGCCTAGTAAAACAGGAATAACCCAAAACAGATCTGGGGCTGATACTCCAGGTGCTGTCTAACAAAAGTCCTCTAGTCCCCAGCTCAATCACCTTCATGGTGAGGAGTGCCTGGGTGCTTCTCCAAACAAAAAACCATACTCTGCATTTCACACAGGGACAGACAAGGCCCAACACAACTCACTTTTCCTGGGTGGAAGTTGGTCTCTCTCTGCCTGCCCTTTCATTTTAACTGCTTCATCTCTACTTATCTTGCTAAAATAACTAATTTCAGAAGTACTAACACACTGCCCCTAGTGTAATGTGAGAGGGAACCATTCCCACTCAAAAGCCAAGCCTGCCTGCTCCCCATGGCCCCATTCACCATCAATTTGGAACACCTCAAATGGCATTAACAGAATTCAGCTACTGTGAAATACGGGGAATGAACCCTTTTGAGAAGAAGGATGAAAGCACATTTATCTTCAGCATTATTCCTGAAGCAGCAGAACTTCATATCCGTGCCAATGGAAAGGGCGTAAAGGAGCTGAGGGAACATCCAAGTGGGTTAGGAGACTATTAGAAAGGGCTTGGGAGCAGTTGGGAAAATTGGTCAGGGGCCAAATACGTCAAAGAAAACATTGGAAGCGACTGAGGGAGTGCTGGAAAGTTCTCCACATTCAGTCTGAAGCCAAACCAGGAGATTTCCAATCTGTGAGCACTGAGTTTTTGCCAGCTTTTTGTGTTTCCTCACCCTGCCTCTGCCCTAGGTGTCCATTACTTGAAGAGCCATGGGGACATAAAAAAGCTAAGTGGAATTATATAGCATTATCTGTGAAAAGGAACAGCTATTTTACCAGGCAATGCCACATCATTTTGGATCCCTCTTGTCATACAGACACTATGCTTTAGTTTAACCAGTATGAAGCAGAATAACATAATTAGTCATCTTAGAGCCAGGTTTCAAATTAGCCACACATTCCAGTCTTAAATCTCCAATACATTTTGACCCTCAGATCAAGTAGATACAAGCAGGAAAAGACTGTAGGCCCTGATAAATGAGAGCTATATTTCTTTATTTTACTCCAGTAAAGACAGGTATTCAACAGATTCTTTAGAGACAGTTTTTGCATGTCAGCATTTAATCAGCTGTAGCTAGAGTTGCAAAGTAGTTTCAGTAATAAACTCTTAATGTGAAATTCTCCCACTTAAAGATTTATGTTTTTCATGGTTGTTCTCTTCCTGTGATCACAGATTGTTTTAGAAATATGCTAAGCACTTCTTTCTTCATGTTATGAGCACTACTCTTTTCTGTCTTCATGGATTTAAGGATAGGCACAACAGTTAAAGAGCACAGGAAGTAGAAGGAAAATATTTTTAATTCATGCCTAGAACATTTCTGAACAGTTATCTCTGTACTTACACCTGCTTGCAGCTCTTTTCTGTAGAAATGTGGTCATTTCAGTCTTCTTGCACCCCCTTAACATGATGTCTATTTTACAGTTGAGAAATGGAGACAGATGTATCACCCTGGTTTATTCCAATTTAAAACTGGAAAAGAGAGACCTACCTCTAGACATCAGTTTTGCCCACCTAGATGTGAATAGGTCGTTGGAAGTATTTGGTTTTCTAGTAATTTATCATACTGAGACCCTACACTTCCAGCATGGCCATGTCAGAAAGACTAGATGAATCCCTATCTAAATAAGCTGCAGGAGAAGTCCAGGCAGAGAAGAAAATGTCAGATAAAGTGAGAAAAAACTAAGAAGCAAGACCAAGACATGTCTAAATTCCATATGCCTAACCCCAAGGATCTTCTTTTCTGATCCATGATGATCCCAGAACCAATTCCCACATCTCCCAAAAGCTTTCAGGGTCCCAAGACCCTTTCCCTGTCATTGCTGCTCACAACACACAGCAACACACCCACCCTGTGGAGCCAGGTCTGCAGGAGTTATGTGCTTCTGTACCACCAATGCCCTGACATGTAACAGAAACTGTGCAAAGAGGCAACATTTTCAATATGGCAAAAATTCATTTTTTCCCTTACCTTCCACCAAGGAATAAAAGAATGTGGAAGGAGTTGAAGAAATGTGTAAAATTGTATATATCATCTCAGAAGGGGCAGAAGACTAAATTTTTTAACTACCAAAAATTTCCATATTTCATTTTTTTAAAATGGTAGGTTTGACCATGATATACTTCATTCCAAGGTTCTTTACAACAGAACTTTATTCTATCAGATAGCTAAAACTACTGTACAATGTACATGACATTTACTGTTGTCCTCTATTATACTAAGGATCTCTCTGGAACTGCTATTTATTTTCCAATCATTTTTCCTAATGAGTTTGTTCTATATTTGAATTGTAAATGCCTGTCTCTATTTGTATTTTATTTCTGAAACTTAGAGAACAGTCTTCTCTGTTTAGCAGTCAACAGTCTTTTTCTTATGGAAATTAACTTATCCCAAAACAAAGAAAAAAAACCTGAACCTTTAAATTCTTGCAAATTATTTTTCTCAACTTAGGGGTTTAATTGATGCTATGACAGAAAGACAGTAATAGCCAGAGCTCAGAAGCTACAGCCCAAAACCAATGGCAGCTTTTCAGGTCAATGTTGTCTAGCAAGTGGATGTTTTATTTGCTCCCTTCCTCCCCCTTCCACACCCATGCATTTACTCAGAATCTAATCCAAAGTCTAAAGCAATTAGAATGTGGATTAAGCCCACCCTAAACACAGGGAAAAAAAAAAAATCAGATCTTGAAATTTCTTACATGATGAGAAAGATCCAGTTTTGATGAAACCAGTATTTCCAAGTTCACACAATCTGTGCACAGGAAAAACAACCACGTTGTATTTTCCACAAAATTAATGTTATTGTACAAATTTATGGCTTTAAATGGCAAGTTATAATGGACATGAGACTACTGAAAGAAAATAGCTAGAGCTAAACTTAACAGTGCTTTTTCACCATACAGCATGAACTTACACTGCTGAAGATATCTCTAAACAGACATTTCTTGAAGTAAAAGTTCACTCACAGTGTACAAGAGAAAGTAAGCAGAAGTAACTACTGGAAATTACCTCAGACCTATTATGTCAATCTCTGATCTACTACATATATTTGTTATTTTTTTTTAAATACTGTATTTTGCAAGAATTTTATAAGATTAGAAGCCACAGGGAAAATGCATCACCCATATGTGTAAAACAACATTCAATTCCTTTCATTTCCCCACTTTGGAACAGAAAATATCTTTTCATCAGCAGAAACTATCTTCCAACCTCTCCCAAGCCCATCATTGTCTTAGACAAGGCAGTAGGCCTATATCATTCAAAAAGAAAATAGAAGGAAAAAGAAGTTTTCAATGCAGCCCAAGAAATAGCTGTAGAAGATTATTTTGTAGACACAGTAAAATGAATAAAACATCTGTTCAAGTCTACTCACCACCTCCTGAAGACAGAAGCATGTCAAGACTGACCAAGTTTTGGGGGAGGTGGGGGGGTGGAAGTAATCCAAAAAGCCTTCTACCTTCCCTGCCAATTTTTCAATGAATTGTCTTTTTCCAAACAGAAGACCAGTGACATTTCTTCAGGAAATAGAGTGTTAAAAATAAAGAAACTAAAGTTTATTTAAGCTAAAATTTGACTTTTAATAGTCAGTTGCATGAATGGTAACCCAATGAAAATGTTTGTGCATGATATAGGAAAAATACAGAGCAAAGTGACTCAGCCTTTCTTTCTGAGACTTAAAATGAGCAAGGATAAAACATCACAATAGTTAATTAATACAGCATCCTTATTACTGCTATGCAAAGAGAGAAATTACAAATTTTAAAATTCAGTGCTGGGAGATTTTAGCCCAAGGATTTTCTACCTATGTTCACAAACTTCCCAGCTCAGAGCACTACCCACAGACACCTAAGCAATTTCAGGGGCATTGATTCCACATCAGCAGGGAAAGAAATCAAGTCCCCTCCATATTCCTTGGTCCAGAGAAGGTGAAAGCATTCCTTAATCTGTGTGACAACAAATTGTCAGCAATTTACCTGAAATGGTATTTTTTGCAGCTTATCTATCCCTTCCCCAAATCACAACACAAGCAGTCTAAAGTGCATTTCTCAGGAAGGAGATATGATATATATACAGCTCTTAGTCAGTTGTGCTTATTAACTAAAGTACCAATAGGTGATGATCCAAAAAAATTTTAGCAAAAGAAAGAAGAGATCCAGGGTATGGACATAAAGGTCAGGGGACTGCAGTGAAGAAGTAGAAATTATCAGGTATCTGGAAATAATGTAAGTTCTCCATTAATAAAATGAACAGGCAGTAAAAGTGCTATCAGAGAAATGCATCAGCCAGGAGGGGGAAACAGATAGTCAAACACATCAGTTCAGTTCTTGGTTTCTATCTTAACCAGAGCAATGCCTATTTTTTCTGTGAGCTAAGCTATTTGGAGATCTGTCAGTCCCTAAGAAATTTTTACTCCTCAGTGCCTTAAGAAAAATAGCTTAGAGAAACATGCAGAGTCTCTGATCACAGTTCAGGCAAGTTTTTGTTTTGGTTTTAGTATCCTGGTACCTAGAGTTGTCCCTCCTTCCTTTCTTTTTATTTTTTTATTTTCTCAGAGTAAAGAATACTAACAGTCTGTGGCTGTGTATGACTGGCTAATACCAAGACAGAGAGAGATTTGAAAACTTAAGTCCCAACTCCCCAGGCCCAGACACAACATTATATATTAACAAGATTAATATGAAGTGTAATCTGAATCCTGCAAAATGGAATTGTGTCCAAAACGAAGACTAGTTGCTAAATCTTTCTTTTGCTTAAAAAGAAAAAAGCAACTTACTCCTCCCACCAAAAATCAATGCATTATAGATACATTTCTCTGGATCTGTCTTTAATTATTAATTACTTTTCAGCTCTGCAGTGACTCTCATGGTTATTTCACACTGATAGACCAGAGAAAAGCGTCCATCCCACTGCAGCTAGAAGAGAGGTAGGAGGATGGACAAAAGCAAAAAGGAGGGGGAAGGTGGGAATTGGCAAGCTTCCAGGACAGTTTGTTTATTTTAGTTTCAAAGATGATGAAAATTTTATTTTCAACACCAAAGGAAAAAGACAGAAATAAAAAATTAAACGACTGCCTGAAGCTAAATTATTCCTACTCAGAATGCTTAGAATTGAGCTGCAAATCTGTGGAAATAGATATTTCTGCAACTATAACCTTAATTCCAATAGCATTTGATACAGTGAAATGAAACAGTCCCATAGCAGGTAATGGTAGATAATGATCACAAAGCTAAATGTTTTCTGACTAAATTCAGAATGAATCTGAGAGGATAAAGGCCACAGAGTAAGTGTTTACTAGAGTGTCAGATAAGGTAATTCTTTCCTGAACTAAAGAAGTATTTTTGCTTCCTGGCCGTGGTTCCTTTTTACTGTAAAGCGAAGGATTTCCGTACTTGGGCACCTCAGTAAGGCATTTTGCAGTCTAGCTTTTAGATTCTCTAAACTGGTAGGTTCTAGATCTAAGAACTTACCCTAATACTGCTTATATTTTGTGTAAGATCCCAGGATTGCTCCTGAAGGATTAAGTGCCAGAAACATTCTGATTTATTCTAACTGATTAATTTGATATTTTGCTCTTACATGGAGATGGGAAGACAGGGACAAAATTCCTATGGTCAAGATTGCCATGACACAGGCATAAGGAGAAGACAGTCTCTCAACAAAGCAATGAGGCAGGAATAATTCTGAACAGTGGAAACGGCTCTCAAAAAGCACAAAACACAATTACATCTCCTAAAAAGGCTCTCTTCATAAAGAGGGGTTAACCCAGAGATCTAGATATCTGTGTGCATTACCTCAGGCACTGCCTCATCCCAGACTGTGGCTGTCCTCAGCTCCCTAAAGCAACATGAGTTTGTTGAGGGGTGCACGTGGGCAGGTGTGACTGCACCTGGAGCCAAGAACAGGTTCAGGAGCAAAAGGGATCTTTTGTGACCCCCTGCAGACTGGTATTCTGTGGTTTCAGGTAATTATCATGTTGCTTTAGATTTGCAACCATTATAAAAACAAACAACGCTCCAGTGAAAGAAGTAAACTGAAGGCACCAAGGATGCTAAATCCAAAGCTAGGAAGGATCACCTGCTCCTCTCTGTCCATTTTCCTCTCTTCCTACACTTCCTGACCCAAATCCATATAACTCAGAAACATACTTGAAGAACATCGCACAAAATGCAGCTATCTACACTTCAAAAAATATACTGCTCCTACCTCTTCCTCTAGCAATGAGTTCCACATTTATTTTTGCAGCCAAACAATTAATGATGACTTATTTCTTGAATAAATTTATCTACCTTCAACGTTTATCTACAGGATCTTGTCATGTGCTTTTATAGAAGATTAAAAGACCTCTGCTGACAAATATATTCTCCATAAATAAGTACTTACGCATAGCAATCACATTCCTTTTTGACCCTTTCTCTTTGATAAGATTTATGACTGGCCTCCCTACAATTCACCTCATAAAGCTGACTTTCCAGCATCTAGATGATTTTTTTGGGTCCTTTCCCTACCCCTCTTCTTCAGAATATATTCTCCAGAACTGAGGACATTTCTGAAGTGAGGATACCAGATCTCAGCAGCAGCAGTTACCTAAGGCAAAGCCAAGTTAATTTTCTTGCTTGTTCTTGATATACCCTTTATGGCCAGCCCACAAACAGCTTACAGGAACTTCACCACAGGTTTCCAGGAACAGCGATTCTGGGATAAGCCAGCATAGTGCTGCTATTGGAAAACTAAGTTAAAACATTTTGTTCTTCTTTCCCTAAAAGTGAACGATCACTTGGCAAGTATGGCTAATAAAATCAGGCCATGCAGAGGAGGGACTAAATGGATGCATATACATACAAAAATAATCTGCAATTTTTCAACCACCCCACCAGGTTCTCCCCATGAATTCGAGAACTTTCCAAGCCCAGACATTATTCATCTCTCAGACTCCAAAGAGATGTTTTTAATCTGTCTCCTCTTGTTTAGCCTTAGGCTTTGTAGACCTACACCTACACCTCCAGCAATAATTATTCTAACTAGTCTCTGCTTCCCTGGGCTAATTGCCAGCAGAATCCAACTGATTTTCTGCAGAAGAGCAAGTTTATCAAGAAAAAGTCTGCAGCTGCAGACAAGGAGAAAAGAAAAATTAAAGCAAGAACATCTTCCAGGTTCAGTTCACAAATACATATATAGGAGAATATCAACACCAAGAACAAACTTCATGAGCTCTCTTTCCCATCAATTCAGGTGATGTACTCATTGAGGAAACTACCCCAAAAACCTTACATTGACTTCAGGGCTGCTAATTCCCAAAGCAGTCTTCCATCCTGAAAGCCTTATATCTTTGCATGTACAGCTTTCCATCTGTCTGCATTTTTGAATTTTCATCTAATCAACCATTTCAGATTATGCTTGCAACAACCTTCACTATTTTAGCAATTTCTGTGCTATCTACAAACTTATCAGCAAATTCATGTCACTATCCATATTGGTGATTGAAAATATGGAAATACTGACTGGCACTGGATTCAGAATTAATGCTTAGAAACTAAGTTAATGAGTTTTCACAAAATTGTGAATTACATCCCCACTGCTTCCCCAAGGGAGATTTTCCTTTTTCTTGGCACTTGCCCTGAACGGACTATTCCAGCTTGTGGAAAACATGCTCTGACTTCTGACAGACCTGCCTTGGATCGTAAACACCCAATATCCTTTTTTCAACACTAAGCCATCATTTGAATTCACAGCTTTTAAGGAAACACCATGTGTTTCAACTGTCATATTTACCCAACACTAAAAAGCCTACTAGGAAAAATAAATTTTATTCTCATAACGCAATGCGTTACATTCCTAACTGCAGAACTGGAAACAGTTAAAAACGGAAACTGTTCACTGCATTACATCATGCTTTGCTCTAAAGTGGCTCCAGTGTTCCAGTGAGCAATGTGCCAAAAGACACTCTCACTCATCTCTCTGCAACTTGCTTCTTTGTCACCTCTCCAGGAAAGTGAAGCTTTAGAATTTCGTACTTAATATCACCACTATGACAAAGCACTCTCTTTTTTCAAACTGAGTTTCTTCCCTACCTGTTTTGGTTGGTTTTTCTCCTCAGAAATGGCATACAATGTGCAAAGACAAAGATCTATGTAACTCATCCTTCCTGGTTGTATTCAGCTTCTCATGACAATTCTGGCACATAAACTATGTCCCCTCACATCCAGGCAGGTGTGGGGATCCTCTCATTGATATTTATCATTCAGTAATTCCCTACAACAGCAACATACACAATCTAGAATATTGTGTCCATCTTTGGGATCCTGCTGCAACACAGACTGACAGCCTGAAAGCGACTCCAGTAGAGGACCATGATTAGAAAAGAACATGCCAGAAAAGGAAAAGTAAGGTGGCTCCAGTTGTCCACTGAAGAGAAGACAAAGGCAGCACCTTCCACTACCTAAAGAGAAGAAAGAGACAAACTCATTCCAGGGCCTGAGAACAAGAGAAATGAAGCCACAAGCTGGATGGTAAATTCCAGGAGGATATAAAAAGAAAAATAATTTCACCCTGAGAGTAGTTAGGTACTAGTTCACCCAGTGAGGCTGAGGAATCTCTAACTTTAGTGTTCTCACACGATGTCTGAACCAGACAGACCCTTAACAGCTTCATCTCACTTTTGACATGAGCCCCACCTTGAGCAGGGAGGTGGGCCAGATGACCTCCAGATGTTCCTCCCACCCTCAATTACTCTGAAATTCCATGTCACACATGTGGCTTTAATTTACCTCTTGTGCCTTAGTATCTTATGTGAATATAATATTTTAAAAGATCCGTTGATCAAATTTCTAAGCCCAGAACTTTATAGTAAGCCAAGTATATTTTAATGTCATAACCATTTTCACCACTTTGTAAGGAAAACAATTTTTTCCATCCTTTTAATAATGGTTTCATAAAAGAATATTTGAATAATTTATAACTTACCAACTTTCTCCCTGCTGTTGCAGTTAGTTGTTATCACTTTGATAAGCACACAGTAAAAAGTACTGGTTTTCTTAGAAAAATCAAGTTCAGACATAAGATTGCTACTCAGACTTTATGATCTTTAACTCTGTACTCTGACTACAATTTATGCCTTGAAACTGAGTGCATCACTGGGTTTCAGCCTTTGCTGCTTTCCTACCCTTTTTCATTATCACACTATGGCAACAGTAGCACTACAGCTACATTAAATAATACTAAGTACAAATATACTCACATACTAATGAGTGTGATTAATGACAGTCTCTACCTCCACAAAAATTATTTTCTCTAGTATGCCAATAGCTGTACTCATAGTTAAGGTTTTATCAGATGATCCCACTGGGGTCCCTTCCAGCCTTACCTCCTTCTGAGAGTCTCTGATTTGGTGCCAGTCATTAGACAGGTTGGTGGCAGAGCTGGGACCAGAGCCAAGGACACCTCCTCGACCACTAGACCATGAAGCCTTCACACATCTCAACGTTTTTTCCAGTGAGATACTATAACTCATTTGTATGTATGGCTAAATAAATCAATAAATATCTACAACAAGCTTTAATGTTTTGTGATAATAAACATTATTAATTCAGGGGTATTTGTTATATACTAACAAGTATAGTGATGCACAGAGTTGAGCTAGTAATTTTCCCCGGAGAAGGGACAAGAAAAACTCTCACTGCTTTTCCAAAACACTGTTATATACAATCTTTGCAAAGGGGGGGCACTATATACCAGTGATCCACAAAAGATCTTCCAATACACAGTCTGTAAAATGTTTCAAAGTAATCTTGGTGAAACATTGCACTGAAAGGTAATGCCACATCAGATGCTGTCATTTTGGAAGTAAAACTATATGCTGTTGCAGTATGCCTTTCACTCAAATTCACAACTGAAAAGCAAGGGGAGAAAACTAGTGGCAGGATGGCTCATTTTGACAAAGTACCCTGTAGCAACCACATCAATTAGGTTTGCATAGATCTCCAAGTGTGAGGCAGTTAATGAAACACTGATCATTTTCCCCAACTCTAACTTAGACATGTTAATTAAAAATTAGAAGAAATCATCATCATATAAAATGAGCTCACAGAGAGAGAGTATAAAAATACCTACCAGGCAGTGCTCTGTACACGAGACTTCTTTTCAACACTAATTAAAATGGATATTTCTGCACACGCAAGTCTACCCAATGAAACGCAAATAATAGTGTGAGTTTAACATTTAATGATTTCTCTGTAAAGGAGAAGACTTTCATTTGGGAATGCTATAATTTACTCTGAGTAAGATCCACTTAATCATCATGTTTACTGCCTTCTTTTTCTGCTCAGATTTCCTTTTTCTAGCCAGTCATGCAATTGGCAATTTGAGCTTTAAATTGTGACCACTTAAGCCTTTATCTATTGCATTTCCCAACCCCTGTATTTATTTTCCTCGTTGTACCACAAACTAGCTAGCTGAAAATCTTCCATAGCTGAGAAAACGAGTCTTTTTACACTACCAAATGAAACACTGATTCACACAGGTTCACCCTGCAGCAGAGGAATCACCCCCAGCAGCCGGGCAAGTCCAGTTCAGCTGCACAAGTGAAAAGAAGCGGGGTTAGAGAGCTTTGCAGAGGGAGGGGAAGCCAAGCCAAACAGGAATAAGGAGAAGAGGGAAACTACTCCAGAGACACATCCTGAACACAGACAATTCACATCAAGCTCCTCTGATGGTGGATTTTCAGCCTCAAGGAAGTCTCCTTCACTTAACTCCCCATGACCAGAGAATAGATACAATAATTCTTTGTTTTGCTCACACAGTCCTTGATTTGCTAAAACTTTGCAGTCTCCAAGACAAACACTTTCTCTCGTGTAAGGAAAGCATTAAGTGGGATCAAACTCTGACATTGACTGAGATGTTAGGGAAATGCACATTTGTTAGCAAAATTAAAGGATGAAACATCAAGCACTCTGTAAATTGCCAAAGCTAGGATTAAAACTACTACATTTTGTCAACTCTTTCTCCTGCCTGTCTCCCCCAGCTAGCCCTGGTTTCCAGTCCATGGAAATCACTTATTACCCAAATCAGCTTCTCACGGCTGTGCATTCACAAGCAAAGCTGCTAACTTAGAGGAGCCTATTTTTAGCTAGGGTGCCTGGTTTCCCCGAGCGACCAGGGCTGTGGCTGCAAAGCATGTCTTTCACATCTCCTGCACTGAGGTGCAGCAGCCAGAACGGGCAGGGAGTGAGCAGGACCTGCCCTGAGCCACCAGCACCCTGCCTCTAATACAGCATTACCTCCCTTGAACACATTTCAGTGAAAAATTTAACAGACTGTGAAGAGTGAATCTCTACTGACACTCATAACAAAATGATCACACAAACTTATTTTTAATAGAGGTACATGAGCAAATGAGCAAGGGGGGGGTGAGTCACTTTTTTTTTAGTGCAGAGATTTCCTTTAAGCCCATCCTGTTACTGCAGCAGAAGTGGAAGGATTCTGGGCTAGTAGCCCACTGTGAAGAAGAAAGAAGATAATGGTGTATTGTGGAAACCACAATACAGGCTTAATGGCCAAGTTGTCATGAATTGCTGCCTTAATCAGCGCTGCTAATAAAAAAAAAAATTTTAAAGCCACTGCAAAAGTATTTTTTATTGTTAAACTGCATACAAACACACAGAAAAGAACTCAGAACCTTTCAGAGCAAGAAGACCCATAGCTTAAGAAAAAAAATAAGAGCAGTGCAGCTGCAGCAAGTGGCCAGAGCTCACTGCAACAAGTGTGGACTTGTTCAGTTGTGTGAGCAACATTTTCCAAGCCTGAATGGTGACTTTCTCAAATACTCATCATAAACTTAAAATGACCCTTCCCCACCACCCTGTGCAGGGTGCTCGGAAGGGACAGAAATCACGACCTTAGAAAGCACAGAAACACAGACTTCCATTTAACAAGAGGAGTTAAATATATTAGTTGTTCCACAGAAGGAAGTTCGCATAGCTCCCTACTGCACAAGACGTTCCCTCAACTAAAAAAGCTCTAAGTGTGCAGAATTCCCAGGATCTAAATCTCTGCCAGCCAACACTCAGACAGCCCAAAGGGGACTCAATTAGGAAGAGCCAAGCCTGTATTTCCAGCACAGAAACCATGATTCAGCAATGCACCCAGGCACATACCAAGTATTCATCAAATTAGGCCTCAACTTTCTAACACTCATTTTCTAAAGGACAACTGTGTTGCTGACCTAGAAAACAGCAATTTGCTCCAACCCAACTTTTATTCCATTCATACAATGGGATAGAGAACGTCATTGATCAGCTGCAATTTAAAGAAAAAATGCATTGCAAAAAGAGGAGGTTTTATTAGTTTATTTTTACTTTCTGATATTTGTTCTGTAAGAGTCAGTTCTTTGAATGTGACTGAATTTTATTGTAATTAAGAATTCTGCCATTCTATTGATGCTGGAGTAAGATTTGTTTTGTACAACACAGGAATTTTTAATATGATCTCCTACGTATCTGTAGCACCTTGGAATCCCCCAATATTCCAAATCTATTTACAGTATTAACATGTAATTGGATAAGCTGTGATATTTTTTCTGTAAGTATCAGTGGTGTCATGAGCTTGTATTTAAAAAAAAATCAATTAAAAAAAAACAACAACAAAAACCAAACACTTCATTTCAGCATCTAATTCTCATGCCACAAGGATGACTGTCTGTTCATGACCCATGAAATTCTGCTTTCAAGAATTTGTCAGTGTGAAAGATAAGACTCGCAGTTAGGATAAAATTCTTCCCACAAAATCAAAATTGTCCAGTCCGATTTTAATTGTTTTCATTCTCTACAAATTCAGTCAGTGTTATAAGAATATCTCCTGTTACATGAATGTGATCACTTATACAGTCCATTGTGGTGCATCAGAATAAGTCCCCTTAGATCCTACATGAATATGTACAAACTATACCTTGTTAAAGCTGCATTTCTTTTCATAAAACAAATCATTTCACTTTAAACATAAAATGTTGATGGTTTGAAAATAAAACCTTTAAAAAGTCATTCAGGATACCTATAGATTATATGTTTAAATATGCTTATATATTATTTATTTTACTTTAACATCCAGTAACTAAAAGGCACTGTAGGTCACTAGAAAAAACAGGATAATGCCAGATATGTTAAAGCAAGAATTCTCCCCTTAGGACAGCTTTGCAATAGTACACAGCACCATGAAAAGGTCTTCCTCTAGTCATCCTTTAAGACCAATTTATTTCCTTAAGACAATGCTCTGATAGTTGGTGTACTTTCCTTCTAGAAAATGAACTAATTTTGCAAAGAATAAGTCTTGAAATTTACACAAATTATCTGCAGCAGTACAATCCTGATAAGAACATCAATCTCACAGAGGAGACTTCTCAGCAACTTCTTCTTTGGACTGCAAAATTATCATCTGCTGAAACGATGCTTCATGGCAGCTGATCAGGATTTCAAAGTCAGAGTATTAAAGAGTATTTACTAGCTATAAAATATTAAACAGCTCTTAAAATTGCACAAATAAGTTGCATGAACTGACAATCAGATTTTCCTCATAAATCAGTACATTATGCACTTCTGATATTTTCTTCTTTTGGTGGAAAGTCTTATTTCAAAGCATTCCTTTCTTTTACAGAAACATACAGAAACCTATATATCTAACACACTGCTAGACTACAAACACTGCCATTAAAACAGCAAATCATGCTGCTAATAATGTGAAGGGAAAATTCATTTTACTGTAATCCCCTTCTCCTGCTGTGGAAAAAATAAAGAAAGAAAGAATCCAAAATAATAGCAAAATGTCCTTAAAAACTTAGAGCTAAGAAAAAAAAGGTATTCAGCACTATGCCTCATTGTGCTTCATCTGCAGTTGGTTTCATTTAGTGCATTGCACACAGGCAGCACATGGGTAGCCAGGCTCGGACTGCTTATTTTACAGCTAAAACGAAGATGAGCAGAATCTGATTGCTGGTTAGGAAGAGCTGTGCCGCTCACTGTGTTCAAATCTCTCTCACAGTAAGGTTTCCAAAGCAGCTGAGGAAATACAACCACTCATTTTCTTTCAACATTTCACCAGCAGCTTTACATAAATAGCTGTTGAATCAGAGTTGGGCTGTTGTTTGACACTACTGCAGAGCGACCCCTCGGGCTCCTAAAAAAACACCAAAGCACTGCTTCAGTATTAACTGAGCCTGACAGTTCAAATCTGACAAGCAAATGCTGAAAAGTTAATTTGCTATTGTCAAGCTTTATGTTGGCTCAAGTATTATCCGCCTGCACCACTCCAATCACCCCTATGGATCAGGTAACATCTGTCTTCCAGCATCAGGCACAGAGCCAGCACGGATTTCACGCCGTGCTGCCTGGCTAATTTGACAGCAGTGCTCCAGATCACACTTGGTCTGCTGGATGATAAAGGAGCACCTGGTCTGGGATTAACAATCTTGGAGCTGGACTCTCATTTCTGATTCACACCAGCCTGGGAGAAGCAACAGTCTCCTGGGGAGTAGAGAACAGCATGAGAACCAGCACCTTCCTCCTGTGGGATCACAGAGCCCAGGACCAAAGGGAATAGAGCACACACAGCCATGCCCAGGGCCCGCAGGAAAACCTTCCCCCACAACCATGCACCAAGAGAACCTCTGTCACGAGGGTCTGAAGGCTGTCAGAGCTCATTCACTGCTTTGCAACTCCAGCAGTCAGATTTCTCTTACCTAAAGTAGACACAGGGACAAAGAAACAGCCTCACAGCAACTGATCCACAGTGCACAGCCCCAGATGGGAGTGAACTGCTCCCCAGCCATCCCTGGCTGAACAGAGGTGCACAGGTGTAATTCTGACCAGACCAGTCTGGGTCACAGTGCTGTAAAATGCAGGGGTATTTCAGGAGCCATCCAGGTTATTTGCCATTCAGTGGAAAACACTGAGACACAGTCAGTCTGGGACCTCATTCCTGAATCCAAATTAAGTGGTATTTTATGCTGATAACATAGATCCCCAACATCTAATTTTTTTTTTCTGAAAGTCTCCTAGGCAGGAAAAACAACACTGAATCAATAACAAACTAACATGAACCATGAACGTGTGTAATGGGAGAGAGCAGAACCTCCATTGGGGATATAGGAAGCAAAAGTTCAGTAAAACTGTGATTGTTGCCACTCTTGCTTTCCCTGAGGACCAATTTAATTGCAAAATCTGTTAACATTAGCAACAAGCAGAAAGTTTATAACAACTGAAATTTAAGTTATTCCTTTTTTACAGAATATTTTGTGTAAAATCAATTCCACAACAATTCCCCTGCATCTCGCTGCTGGGGTGACTGCCCATGACTTGGCCTCCAACAAGAAGTTTCTGCATCCACCTGATTTCAATGGTACAGCAAGAAGGAGGTGACTGAGCCACATCACTTAATGCAGTGATGAGCTAAGTAGCTTGTTAATATAAAGACTTACTCTTACTATGAAGTTTTTCACATTAGAACTATACAATTTTTTGCTAGCAAGTAAATAAGTGTCACCAAAATCTTCCCCACTTACTTTAAATTAAATACATGCATCATCACTAGAAAAAATCCTCAAGATCATTCTTGTGACTGCCAGACTCAAATCCTCCCTGTTTCCAGAGACATACATGAACTAAAGATGCCATTCTTTATACAATATACACTATTGCAGAAACCTCTAATACACAGTCTGATGCTTATTTATTTTCTTTTTAATTTTTTCAATAAGGAGGAGAAACACTTTTACCAGGATTGGTGTGTTACTAGTTTTTCTGATGGCCCGTGTGTTTGTTTTTTTCCCCAACAAAACTAAACAAGAAGCACAACTCAAAACGCTATTATGTAGATAAGATAAAGTTATTAATTAAATGAGATACTAACACAAAGAAGTAATAAACTGTAAGTATCAAGAGACCCAAAAAGATGTACCAAATATATACAGAATACATTAAAAAATTGTAGACAAGCTCTAGAATAACGTAGACACAAACCAGAAAATAACAAACTCAAGAAAATTTGAAAGCTTTTCTAATACCAAGAAAGACAGGTATCAGATATTTTTCATCTACTGCTAGATAAAGAAGTGTTCTCACTGTCAGAGCACTATTCAACTTGCTGCAAAACAAGCAAATCTGAGTGATTTTCTTTGTGAACCACTAAGGAATCACCGTGCTTTTAAAGCAACATAAAATTAAAACCAGATGTGTTAAGTGTTCAGGGGATGTTAACACATGGTAATGTAGGGGACCTGAACATTTGTGCATTTGTGACAGCCCCATTACTGACCCTATGTCTCAGCAGTGCTCCCTCAGAACCCAGCCTGCCCTAGCAGCACTGCCCTCTGCTTTAGAAGTGAGGGGAAGCAGAAAAGAACTCCCCCATGAAGCACCATGATTTCCTAAAGAGACATCACCATAACCCCCACAAAAACAGTCAGGCTCTCATTCAGCCTGGTGCCTGAGAAATGCAACTTCTCCACTCTCTGCCCTGCACAATGATTTTTGACAGACACCAGGACTTTATACACTGAAGCAAAACCCAAGCCTACACACAAGGACTGCTGCAGAGGGCTCAGAACAATCAATGAAGTGACAATCAGCTGCTGGCCACCGTGCAGTCAGGTCAATGTGACAAAGGTGTAAAATGCTGGCAACTCCATCCCTTGTGCCCAGCCATGGTCAGACTAGTTAAGCTGCCAATTAACTGTCCTGGGTTATGGATGCAGCTCCACACTGAGCACACTAAACTAAGGTTTATTAGCTCAGGTGCAGCAACAACTCATCTTTGCAGCTTCTCACCTAGGTTTTGTCTAGAAGCAGAGCAGAGGTATTTCATGTTCACAACTTGAGCTAATTAGACTGTCCAAAATCCTGGGGGCTTAGAATAGTGATTCAATGGTCTTTAAACTGCACTCCAAGCATATTCTGGATGACACATATTATCTACAGCCTACATCAGCCTCCCAATACCCCGGATAACAGAGAAATGACTACAACCATGATCTCCTGACTTACAATGCACGGATCTAATCACTATACCAAGTGATGAGAAAGGCCACCTGAGGCCTTTGCAGTGCCACAGATTCTCAGAAGAGTAAATTAGATCAAACACAGGCACAAATACAACACATGCAGCAATCCTGAGCTTTGCATGAAGAATTCATTTCTATTATCCATCTAGATACAGGCAACAATACTGATCAGACAGAGCAATTCCAGAAAAAAAGCACGTGTATTCCCGAATGCCAGGGCTTTGCTTCCATTTCCAAGGTGCTGCATAGAGCTCCAGTCTCTGTTTAACCCTCTGGCATCCCTTTCTTGCTAATTTTAATTTGTATCATCTGATGGTGTCACCTGAGCTTGCTGAATTATTTACTGGCTGCTTAAGCACTTTTTCTTTGATTTCCATTCTGTTTATTCAACAGAGACCACACTCCTGAAAACAGTATCTGAGCACATTACACATTACTAAGCAGTGATTAAAAAACTATGTAACCTTCTCCCAAGATTTCTCTTGGCCAGAATTCTGCATGCCACCAGGAACTTTACGAGCTTTAATAAAACAGCACAAATCTAACCTGGTCAGTGTTTGCTTTTCAAAAGGCAAGATGAAGCATGCCTGATATAGGCAAAATAAATTGATGAGCTTTGCAGTGCTCTATATTGCACAGAAATATTACACAGAAAAGATACAAATGTCCACAGCCTACCACGTGCTATCCCATACCTTAAGGTAGGGGTAGCCATCTCATACTGCACAGGTCCAACTTTCTCCTTCACCAAAGGATTTTCCCCAGTGTAATGGGGAGAGATACTTCTGTGTTGACCTTCTGGGCTGTTGCTTTCATCTTAAGTCAGAGACTACTGATGTTAATATTCCTTATTGCTTAAACTTGTAACTGCAGCATATCCTGTGCAATGGGTTTATTTGTTTTCCTTCACCCAATATGACAGGCAATTCAGGAAGCCCATCCAGATAAATAATTTTTATTCTGCTGTTAACTTTCTGCTTTATAATATTCTGTCTTGCTTGGTAGCCTGTTAACCCTAGAAATGAAAGCCCTCATTCTGATAAGGTTAAAAAAAAAAATTAAACAAAACCTTAAGTTTCAGGGCATGATTCAACGAGTGAGAATAAAATTTAAGTCATAAAACTATTTTTCTCCTTCCCTCCTTACCCCATCCCTCTCAAATACAACAAAAAGTCTCTGGCCTCAGCATTTTTGCCAGGGGATTATACCCTTAAAGTCCTTTCAGAATACAGTCAAATCTCAGTCCATTCTCTGATGCTGGGAAACAGCATCACTCATCTATGACAGCATGACAACTCTGGATGATTCCATCAAGTTGACAAAGATGCATAACTTAAATAAAAATTCATGTTCAAATTATCAGCAATTGAAAGTTAATGATGGATCAAATTTGGCAGAACTATTCTAACATGTAACACAATTTGGTCCCAAGCTATAAGATGTGAAATTTAAGTGATAAATGGTTGCTGGAGACCTTTTCAAGATAATTGACATGCTACGGTGCATTAATATTTCTTTCATTAGTATCCATCTGGAGCACTCATTTGTTGGCAGAAGACCAAATGCATTGTGTAGAAAATACCCATACCACAAGAGTCTTCTACTTAAAAGACAAATGCCTTGGGAAACCAAATATTAGTCAGTTAATATTAAGAGCCTGATTTTTGACCTTAATTCTACACTGTCATCTCTTTTTACATCTATGATACTACCACAATCTGAATTATTTTTTTGTTCGAAGTACTTGGTTTTTGTCTGAAACCAGGTATTTTAATATGAACATGACCTGAGTATCCCCTGCAGATCCTTTCATAATCAAAAGCACAAAAAGATTTTTGAAAGAACAGGCCTTTGTAGCATCATCTAAGTCCATTGATTATTTTCAGAGTAAATCAGTTACAATTATCATCTTTTTCATCTGTTCTAAGAAATGTAATTGTCCTCTTCCCTCTTCCTACCGTACAAGAAGTCTTGTGTTACAAAAGAGCATGGACTGGAATCACAGGTCCCTGGGGGCTTCATCCAGCCTGATGTTGCAATGATATTATCTCCTCTACATCTTTCCTTATAATGGTTCCATTTCAAAGCCAGCATTCACTCCACATAAGATTCTCATGCTCGTTCTCAACACAGTCAGCATCATCCACCTTTCAGCTCTACTGGCCACTTTTAATTTGTCACAGTGACTTTGACCATAAGATTCTCCCAGTAACTGCTTTCAGCAAGTTGTATTTGTCAGAGTCCTGAGAGCATCAACAGGCTTTATTTGCCATGGTCAGCCTCACCTTGGACCCCACCCATGCACTTCTTTGTGCAGAGCCTGCCACCTTTATTTCAGCTCTGCCACAGAGTCCTGGCCTGAGCTATGTCTGGGTGTGCCCATCCCAGCCCCTGATGTTCCTGAACTGCATTTAGATCTCCTGGCTTGACTTTGGACCTGACTCCATACCTCCCCTGCAACTAGGGAAATACTCATTCTACATAATTTTTAATCCAGACAAAACTTAAAAAATAAACAAACAAACAAAAAAAAAGGACACAGATTTTCAGACCCTGGTTGACCTGCTCTTTCTACTTTGTTTTGCAATATTCTTCCAGTTTTGGAAAGGCGGTTGCAGCACACACTGGCAGCTGAGATGGAGAAACAGCACCATCATTCAATTAATGTTAAAAAGCTAATAGAAATACTTTTAAACCAATCATTGGCAAAAAGTCAAATAAGTACAAAAGAGAGAAAAGATAAATCCTATGGATTCCCCTGAGCCAAACAAACCTTGAATTCCCAGCATCAATAAGAAGAGCACAAAAAGAAGAAAGAAATTCAGTTGTCCCCTGCGTCATCATATAGAAGTTAAAAAGCACGAGACCCTTTTCACCCTGCACAATCACAGTTCACTTCTCTTTGAAAAGATCTAAAGATCTTCTGAGAGATGAAAATACATCTATTTTCTGCTATTACAACCACAGGACAGTGATCCTTGTATGGATTTTATGCCCACACACAGGCAGCTGAAAACAGATAGTGATGCAAGCAGCTGCTAACTGGGAAGTGCAGCACAAATAAAAAGACACCACCACAGGCTAAGCTTCTGGAGCACCTGTGGTGTTAATGGTACTGCTTTGGGACCCACCTGCTGCCAACCAGCTCAGTCACAGAAACTTCCATCATAAGGAAAAGGAGCAGGGCAAGCCCAGTTTTTCTCTATCACCAATCCAAAACATTATATATGGATTTCAAGGGAATGATAATAGAATAAATCTGGAGTATCCTGGAGAAGATGGTTTTAGCATAGGAGACTTAATTACTTCTACCATAGTAAGAAATTTTTTTCCCCCAAAAAAAATCAGAACTGAACTAATGGCCTGGGAGAAAAAGCTAAACAAGCAGGAAAGTCGAAATGCAAATGAAGATTATGTTAAATGCACATGGGACAGAATTCAGAAGAGTAGGAATGTTGCTGAACAAACAGCATAAATCCACCATACTAGAGAGCCACTCAAGAGACAAAAATCAGAAGAGAGCCTAAATTAGAAAGAAAATGGGGTAGAATAAGACATACATAAATGAGAAAGACATTCATGAAGAGCATATTATACATTCCTTCTCAGATATAAAATCACCATTGCCAACCTGCTTAATACTGTGGGATTCAAGGACTGATACACATCTATCTTATTAATTTCCAATTTCTCATTCAGTTTAGCATGTATTACTTCCTAAAATACAAATATATCACTTGCTTCCCAGCCACATGAATCTCTTTCTGACTTTCCTGGATGTTTTCTATGCACACGTTCCCCACACAGTTTTTGTCCATCTGGATATCCAGTAATCTCATCTGGAATCTAGACAGTAATGATATCTTTTCCTGCTGCTTAGAAACTCTAGCAGTCCACCCAGTCCCACAGATTTTTCAGGATGTGATCTATACCAGAAACAGCCTCATCTGTATGAGTGATTCCTGAACAGAAAAGCATTTAGCAATACAGACCTTTGAACTGAGGCTACTTGGGGCTACACATCTCACAAACCATACCAAATTCTGCATATGCTGATGATCAAGGTTACAGTGGGCATGGCAAACTGTGGGAAGAACAAAATTCAGAGGGACTGAGAGAGCATAATCAACAAGAATGTTGCATCAAAAGACCAACAGGCCAAATCCACACCCATCTCTAATCAGAGCAGCCCTCACAGGGATCCACACTAAGGGGAAGCAATATACGAGCAGCACAGTGACAACCCTCCAAAAAGATCCTAAACCTTAAAGAAAAATTCAACCATCATACAAACTTTATCATAGGTAGATAAAGGGAATATTAACCAGCTAATATTGTTTTAGGATTTCTTTCTATTACATATATCACAGGAAAAGCAAAATGTCTCAGTCAGGGTTCAGTCCCCATTAAGTCCACTTAAGGAGGCTTGGCCCAACTCAGCTTCTCATACTGGTTTTCAGTAGCATCATGGCTGACAAACTGTTCTTCCTAAGTCTTTAAATTTCACTTGGTTGGGTGCAGCTGTTCTTGATTCGGTCAAGGTGAACAGCCTGTGCTTCCCTAGCTTAGTGATCCATAACAAAAAGAAATATAAATTTTATAAGGTTTTGATATGGAACAACGTTCAGTGAGGGTACCAATAAGGCAGCAAGGATCTTCATTAGTCCTATGGGGGAAAGGCATATATTTATCCTGGTTTCCATCACATAATGGAAAAAATAGACCAACAGTATAGGAATTCCAGTCCTTGAGTAAGAGCATCTGTAAAATCAAAGAGTGAAATGGGGGGAACGGGTAAGGAAGATTAAAAGGCCTCATGTACCTCTGAAGTACAATAATTTGAGACAGGAAATTGGTATCTCTATAGCAACCAACATACTATCATGAATGGCTGAAAGGATTCTTTTAAGCCTACAGGAGTGGGAAACTGGATGTTTGGGTCATTAAAGGAACATTTTGTTTACCATTAAGCACTTAAAGAAACAAATCAGTCATATGGTACATTGTATTTCTAATAAATTTTTCCTCAAACTTGGCATTGTGCAGTTTTGTTACATCTAATTAGTAAGAATCTGATTACAGACCACAGATGGTGAATTCTTTACGAGGAATACAAAGAGACTATTTCTAATCAGTCAGCATCTTACTCTGGTAAGTCTGCAGGCACAATGTCCAGATGTAAATAAAATTTAAAGTGCCAAAATATTTCCCATGAGAGAATGACTTGCAGGAGCGATCAAGAAACAAAAGCTTGCACTAATAAGACCAAATTTATATGGAACTCCAGTGGGAGAATGTGGAAACATGGCTTGGGGTAAAATTAGAGGAAACTGAGAAGTTATATTCACATTCTAACAGAAGTCATAACACTACGGAAATTATAGGATAAAATGCAGCTGCTGCTCCCTGGATGGAATGCATTTGGCAGCTCAAAACTCTGCCATGATGCTTTCCCATACACAGAAAGTGCAACCACAGCACCTGCTAAGGGGGATGGATGGAGGGTGGAGAAGAGCAGAAGCACCACTGCCAGGCTCTTTTGAAATCTTTGCAGGGAGGGGAACTGGATGGCACTTTGCAGCTGATAATCACACAGTGCCTGGCAGCCAGGGGAGGTGGGGGAAGATGTCCTGCTGCTGAGCCAGCAACTCAGGGCTCACATTGCTCACCTCAGATGAACTTGGTTCATTAAAAATCTAACTGTAATATTAGCACACATCCATCCCAAAGTTACCCACCTCCAAGGTACAAACCACCTCTCACGGAGTATGCACTCTGAATTTATTGACTATCTGCTTTAGGAGCAAAGTGAGAGAATTTTACACCAATCAGAAACAAAGATATGTATGACTAGAGGCACTAGAGCTCCACCTAAACAGAGAAAAGAGCAAAAGTAAGTTGAGAATGGGAAAAGTCAGGGAAGACTCCATCACAACTGCTGGGATCAGTCGATGGGCTGAATCTTTTCTCCCTTATAGGGACATCTATTGGTTAAGAACCCTACTGTGTAGATGCTGAATACTCTTAATGGGGATTAGAGTTTGTCTGTGTCTTACTTTGAATATGTTTTTGCATTCAGATAATATCACCAGCAATCCTCAAAATTTAACTTGTCATAATGTTATATTTATAAAGTGTTATTCTGTAAACTGTTGGTGTGAGACCTCCTGTGCACCAGTAGTCACCAGCAGTGGTAGCAGTCAAATAAGCTGGAGGACCCATTGAGGGGTCTCCCTTATGCTGCTGAGTCCCTGAATTGGTCAAACCCCCCTCTGACCCAGCAGCACCGCTCAGTGAAAGGGCTCTATCATGGGACACCAACAGAATGGTTGGGCACAAGGGACTCAGCATTCCTGGGACACCGACAAACCAAAGGACTGAAGGAATCCCCCCACACTAAGGATCAAGGAAAACACCCTTCTCATGTGACAGAGGGCAATGGGTCAGAAATTTCTCTTCCAAACCATCAGCAAGAGAGGCAAGAAAAATATGCAATTTCTCCTATCAGTCAAATTCCCAGTTAGCAATCAAAGTCCTATCAGGGGTAAGGAAAATGGCCCTAAACCCAAGAAAACAATGATGAGGCTCTAATAACACTCTGGGAGTTCAGAAGTGTGGGGAAAAAAGGGAGAAAAAAGAAAAGGAAATAACTGATTTTCAAATAGTGAGAAAGGATGAAAGCATTCTGAAAGAATGTAAAAATAAATAGGAATGCCAGGCAAGACAGTCAGCATGGTTAGTCTGGCAAGCAGTATGGAGATCTGTGTCTCCTCTCTAGTTGTTTTGTATATTCTGCTCTTGATTTAAGTGAAATTATTTACAGGCAAAGATTTCCTGAGAAGTGAACCTACTTAAGTTTGGTACAAGCTTGGTTTGAAGAACATACAAGTCTAGATAAGCCCATGTAAATTGTATACACAGCAGATTTAACAATACTAGAGAACCCTAGAGCCAGAGTGCCCAACCCATAAACTGAGGTAGAATGGAAAAGAAATTCATTTCACATATGCAGAAATAACTTTGAATCACGCCATTTTTGCTTAGTCAAAAAATGCCCATTTTCAGACACAGCAGCTTCTGCTGAAATGCCAAGGCAGCCCTTCCATACTGGTTATGAAAAAGGCACCAAAAGCACAGCAGCTCTTGTGCACTGCATCCACAGACCAGGGAAGCCACCACCTGCACATCCACGTGGGAATATGAAACATCTATGGATCCAGTTGGCAAAATGAGACAGAAGCACCCAAAGACTGATGACAGGCTTCTTCCTCATTCCACAGCAATTATTCCAGCATGCTAATGGTCTGAACAAAACAAAGCTCCCTTCTACAAGACTAATCTCCAAAATCAAATATTGAGCCCAGATGCGACATAAAAAAAGCAGCATTCACCAGGCCTTCTCAGAATTTTAACCAGCCAAAGAAAGTGCAAAACTGAACAAAAAAAAATTCTCTGAGACTCTAAACACCAGAATGGGGAGCTAGAGAGAATCTTACCAAAATCAAGGAATAATGGAGATTCTTCACAGTAAAGAGCAAAAGAAAGCGGTACAAAAATCCAAGTTTATCTAGAATTTTGCCAACTGTACTTCTCTATGCTTACCAAATGTAGAAAGCTGACAGGATCAGACAGCTGCAGCATTTCCTGATACAGAATTTTTTTTTAATAAGAGAAAATGAAGGTTTACAACTTTCAGACACAATCCGATTAATTTCTTTGTATGCAACCCTTACAATATTAACAGAAGGAAGACTTTAATTACTATAGTAGGGTTTTAAAAATAAAAAAACAAACAAACAAAACCGTCAAAACCAGGGTGGACATTTCAGCTACTGCCAAGATGATTTTGTATGATGCATTCAGACAAGACTTTTGTGTGCTAGGTTTTGCAGCAATTAAGAAAGACCGAAACGAAGTGGAAAAAGAAGACAGAGAAACTCTCTAAGATCAAAAGCTGGGAAAGAATCTGTGAGAAAAAATGTTTTTGCAAAAATTGCAGCCATGAGACACTTCACATTGTTAAGCTTGCAAAACACAAGACAGCACTGAAATAAATTTCTACTCTCTTACTTATGGTATTTTCTTAGAGGATCAAGTATCTTTTATTATCATTTTGACTAATATGACTGCAACTTGATAGTAATTCTGGCAGGAACAACACAGAAAGCTGCAGAAAGTACTCAGAATCCATTTCAAAATATGCATTTCTTGGCTAAGATGTGGTGAGAAGGATTTGTCCTTTTACTAAGTTGGCAGAAAATTCAGAAGAGCAATTAGAAATTAAGTGCTTCAATTTTATAGTGCTGTTTTGATTATAAAAATAGGACAAGTAATGGAAAACCCAGTATTTTGATCACTACATAATTACCCCACCTGATGCTGTGAATACATCTGAGACCATGATCATGTGTTTTATGGAGCCTATATATATTCCTAATCCCTAAGAACTTCAGGTTATGCAAATGGTGTTTAACTTGCAAGACACATAACCACAGAGACAAATGATAATCAAAGTTGTTCCAGCAGGAACCTGCTACAAGACTAAACCTTCCAGCTATTCTTTCTCCTGATCACAGAATCACAGACTAGTTTGGGCTGGAAGAAACATTAAAGATCATCTCATTCCAACCCCCTTCCACTACACCAGGTTGCCCAGAGCCTTATCCAGACTGACCTTGAACATTTCCAGGAATGACTTCCTTCTACTTTAACTCTGCATTTTCACTATAGGTAAGTGCAAACTTTAGTGACCAATCAAGCAATAAGAATTTTCTAAAGAAAAAGACTCAAAGAATATTTTTCAAATTTAATCAGCATGCATCCATTTTCACTTCAAATATCTGAGTCACATTCCATTACTGAAATGAGAATTTTAATAAGGTTACTATTTTGCTTCTGTCTCATTAGTTTTATTACTAATTGCAATGATTTATATCTATTGTAAATATTACTAAAAGGCACATACTTCAGGGTTACATTCAGGCCAAACTGTGATTCAAATCTACATTTTATTACATTTAATTGTGTTTCTCTGACACATAGTTCAGCTATCAGATCTACAGGGGATGTGCTAAGTCTTGAATTACTTGAATAGAGCTGCTATGGAATTTAAGTAAATTCAAGATTCTCCTTTCCCCTGGAAACACAGATATGTCCTATTAGAGTAAAATCAGTCCCAGCTGCTTACTTTGTATTGCAAGGTGTAGTGGGAGATGCAGAATCTGGACAAGTCATTAGAAATATGAGATAAGACTTCCATCCCTTTTTTTTTTCAGGAGGAGAAGAATTAGGAGGGGAAATTAGCTCAGGGTTTCATGTCTCTGCAGTACCCCTCATTCATAATTTCACAGCTGAAAGTTCACCATTTCTGCAGCAAGCTTGGCAGAAAGACTTCAAGTTCAAAAGTTAAGAGCCCATTACAACTGCATTTAGAAGGGAAATTGGGGAAAACAAGGCCAGCCTTAGCAGGTTACTGACAGCATAGACTCTGAGAAGTTCTTGTCAACCCTTCCAACCTGCAGACCAAGACTAACCCAAACCAAAATAGAGTATTTTCCTCTGCAGTAAGATGACAAAGTTACTCTGGTTTGTCTGTGTAATGACTATCTTTCATTTCCAGCAACTGAACTTCTCTGCCCATGAAAATCCTCAAGAGGTGTTGGTCCTCTGATATAAGAATAAAATCTGTATGGCAATTTCTCAAGATACATTCAGAATATGAAAGCTCTGTGGCTTTAAGTAGAAATGTGAAGAAACCAGCAAGAGGGAATAAATAGCCCATATACTATACCAGGTATATATATAAGGGTTTCACCCCCCCCCCCCCCAGAAAAGGTACATTAAAACAAAACCAAACTAAACAGAAAACAACAATAACAAAAACAAACTCACACACAAAACAAAAAAAAAACCACAAAACACCTAAAAAACTCTCCCCACAAAACCAACAACATAGCATGTCAGCAACATTTTCATAAAAGATGTTTAACACACTTGAACTGTATCTCTATTCAACCTTTATGCCAATTTCAAATATTGCTTTCACTACCAGTGGAATACAAAGCTGCTGCTGTACAAATGACTCTTTTACTTCATGGAACATGAAGCCTAATAAAATCGTCCTGTTAAAGTTTTGCCTCCCAATTAAAAAGAGGGATTAGTGCTCTCAGAGAAAACCAAGAAACATTTTCTTTGAGTTCCAGATCATGAGATCTGTTTTCTTTCTCAAAGGCAGTGGATGGATCAAGGATAACTTTGATTCCTGTTGATAAGAACTTGAGAGGAAGTTGCATTAAAGATATTCCCATCAAAGCATCTTACTTCACAGCTGAAATGAGAAGCATTGAAGGCCAGCAGGAAAAACTGTCTCTCCTGGGAAAAGGATTTGATCATGGCCAATTGGGATGATAGGAGCAATCAACGTGCACGAGCTGTTTGTATGATTTCAATACTTCTTATTCAAAGGAGTCAAGATCTCCATCCCCTGAGTAGAGGCTGAGTGCACTCAGTGTCTAAAATAAAACCAACTGGAGGAGGAAGTCTCACTGCATGTGCAGGAAACATTGTTCAGCCAACCAGTAAAAAAAAAAACAAACCAAAAAACACAGCAGTTCTCTTTAGACTTCGAAAAAATATTCTCAAAGCTTCCCATTTCACCTAAGTCCTCGCAAATATTACAGTTCCACATCAATAAAGTGCAATCAGGAATGTTAAGTGATTCTTCCTCTATGTGTGTATATACAAACATATACACACACATTTGTATATATAAAGCCTTGCAAAGAAAGAGAAAAACAAAAATCTTTTCAACTCTACACATGCTTTAAAAGGGCCTTAACTACCTAACTTCTCTGTAAAAGTATCTGAGAACTCCAGGCCACGCAATACTAAGAAATGTGTTTAAGTCTATTGTCCTAAGGAATAAAAATATATTTAGGACCTACAGCATGTGATGAGTTAAAAACAAAAACAAAACAAAACACAAAAAAAACAACAAAAGAAAAAATCCTGAACAGCTCCTTTGTGTCTGTAAACAAGCAGGCTCTTTGGACCACTGTCCCGTGCTGCCATAGCTTGTGACAGCTTCAAGTCACTGGTGTCTGCCTGCATGAAAGATCTGTTTAAAGAGAGCATTTCAAGAGACTGTAAATCACTGGGTATGGACAACAATGTGTTTTTCTCAACACATGACCCAGGCCCCCTTGGGAAGATGTTGGCAAACTATGTCAAGAGAGAGTTTCTATCAATTGGTGTGGTTTGGACCTCTGCTAATTCCTACTGCCCACATTTCCCCCAGGGCTAGCCACACAAATAGGGACCAGCTTCTGAGCTTAGGAGAAGAGAGATTGCATCAAGATGTGCACTGCTGAAACCATGCTCACATTTGGGTTTTTATTTTCTCTGAACATATGAGGCTTGCAGGATGCTTTCCTCACAATCAGGAAATGCAAGGCCATGTGCACTGGCAATGCATCCTGAGCCAATGAGACCTTCTGCTCCCCAAAGCTGAACTCCTGGGGGCAGGATGAAGCTTTTCAAGGCTAAATTACTTTGTGGAAAGCCTCTGTCTGCCTGCTGCAGTGAGATGCTGGCAGGCTGTGCAGACAAGCTGGGTCCTTAAGCAGCAGGAGCCACAGTTTTGTGTGGGCACAGGGGACCAGGAAGCTCAGTCAGCCTTGGCACCAAGCCACATTACAATGGCAGAATATTGCAGTGATTTTGTTACCTCCATCAGCCTTCCCTCCAAACACCTACTTTGCCTTTGCTGAGGTGAAGAAACCCTTTTGATTTTCTTGTTTTCTGCACTGGGGTTTAGCACAACCCACGAGCATATGGTGAAATTTTACCCTACAACACTCCATAGATGGCTACTTTGTTTTTAGGAGTGTAAAAGGTGATGTGTTTTTTGTTACAAAACTGCTTTATGCATCTCATCTGCCTGACATGAGGAAGTAGCCTGGGCAATTCAGATTACTGCTAATGATGCAGTTACCACCAACACACATATTTCTGTCCTTGCCCTTCCTGGCTTACTTATTTTGCTCATTCCTAAACCTAAAGTGCAGCACTTCTAATTCTATATGGTAATACATAGTGCAATAAGGATGCAACTGGGATGTCACCTCTTCGTATAAAGAGGAAATACTGTAATTGTGCCACAGAATTGTACTACCATGAGCACCAGGATGATTTGGCCCTTTGCCTTTTCATCTCTGCAATACAGACAGATCACATTTTGAAGTACACAGCAATATTTTATAAAAATTATTTTTCTACTCTCATTTCATTTACATTCTGAAGTTCTTTACCTTTTCCCTGCCATATTGGCTGTGATAACCAGTATTATCTGCTGTATCACTTCTGGGAGAACTAGAACAGCAAACCAGCTGCATTTGCAAAGTAAAACCATACCTACCAGCCAAAAACCTTCTAGATTTGCATCTTAGGGTTAAAGCTGGATAACAAGACAGTGGTTATCTATTACAGTAGATGACAAATAGTTGCATCCATCCTAACTGTGTCTGAAATTGTAGATTTTTGTGTTCAAAAATTTTGATCTTTCAAAATAATCATAAGTGCTGCCAAACAGATTCAGATGGTAAAAGTATTTTCACGAGAGTAAACTTACTGATCACATTGATCAAAGCATCTCTGTACTCGAATTTTAGAGTTGCTGTCTCTGCATATGAAAATGCTAAAGAAAAAGCTGCATTGCATCTATCAGAATTTTCAATAGCAGTACCAAAACCTGTTGCTTGTGGTTTCTCAGTGAGTCTTAGAGATAGCTGTGCAAGCTTACAGCTTTTCCAGGGAGAGGAGAAGGCATTTAAGACTGGCTTTCTGAAACACAGAAAGAGATGGCAAGCCAGAAGCAGACAGGAGGAGTAATTCAGAATGCTTATTTGCATGCACTGCAAATAGGTTCATGCAGCTTTCCTCGTGCCAGTTGTCCTAAGAGACAGCTCGAGTGAAGTGAAGCCAGCTGTGCCAGGCCTGGCAAGGGCATCCCAGCCAGAGTTCTGTGCCCAGATGTAAAACATAAGACGTTGTCTGCAGAAAGTCAGTTTGTAAATAATTCCTAAGGGAGCATCCTAATGCACTGGTGAGCAATGCAAACACACTGCACAAACCTACAGCCCATGTTGTGTGCAGACCTATCAAGTAGATGCCAAATCTGGGTTTCCCCTAAAGATATTAGCTCTAATTCTTAGCCTCAGGGCAACCACTTCACACCAGACATAACGATTCAAGAAACAACTGCTCAGGAAGTGGATAAAAAAAAATCTAAAAGGTCTATATGCAAGTTAGTTACTGGTATCACGAGGATCAGATGAGAAAGATCATTTACAAGGCAATTCCCCAACCAGCTGACATATAACAATAATATGAAGTCAACGAACACCAGAGATTGAACTGCAGAGTCAAGTTGTGCCAGGGAACTGAGAAGGGGCTGATGCAGAAGAGTAACCAGCAGCAATTAGTACAGCAGCCTACACAAGATGCTGCCCTGATACCTGTTGGTATCTGCTATATAGACACATGGAGATGCTGAGCATTCCAAGATGCTGCAGAACCACAGTGTGTACTGATACAAGGCCCTGAAGCAATTCTATGCATGAAATAAAACTTCTATTCTTCTTCTATGAATGAAGATTTTTTTTTTCCTTTACTTATCCAGAAATTAAAGAATAGTCATAATTCATCACCAGCCTTCACAACAAGGAAAAATTTACTTGAGATGGAATGAGAAGCCTCTGCTCATTGTATATACACACATACTTTGAAAACAGTATTTCTAATACTGCTGTACTAAAAATAAAGCTCACCCCCTGACAACCACTTCACAAAACTCAATAGCATATTAACAGAGAAAACTTACTTTTGGGTGAAGTTGAAGGTGGTATCACCCAATGTCCCTCCTAAAGCAGTCACCTTTCCTTCTCAGGCCTTTAAGCTTGCTTACTAAGTGATCAATTACTTTCTTTGGTGGTTCACATAAGCTCCATGTAGCCTAATCCAGTCATGTCCTCCAGGATATTGTTGCAGTAAACCCAGAAGCACAATTTTAGGCTAAAAAGCTCCAGCTGAGGCGGCTAATTCCACCAATTTTTGATGCCAGGTGGAAAAAGATAAAGGCTGAGCAAGGGAAACTAGTGCAAGTGATCAGTAAGGACAGCTGGGGAGATTGAAACACAAGGAGAGCAGCTGAAACTAGCTGAATAACATCTTTCAGTGTAATACTAACTTGGAGAGAAAAGCACAGTTTAGTATTCTCTCAGCCTCCAGAAAAGAGTGAAAAAGCATTAGATGGTCTTCTGATAACATGAAGTATAAACAGCCTGAAGAATTAGTGTTGGCTCATCAATATATCTACCAAAGAAAAGCAATGCTGCTGAGCCCGGTATAGCTCAATAGCAGTCTACTGATGCCGTTAACAGTTTTGCTTCTGTTTGTCAGTTTTGTAGGACTGTGTTCTCAGTAAGGTCACCCCAGTCCAGGGAAGTTTCCATAAGGTTTTTTAGGGGAGAGCACCATGCAGACACAGGGCAAATCTCATATCTCCAGTTATTCAGGTAATGGCTACCAGGTGTGTTCTGAGGAAGGTAATTAGATTATTCTTGGTGACTAAAAACATGGAGGTGTTCATACAACAAAAACTATCTCAGGTTTCTCTGAAAGTAAAGATATGAACCACAACAGAGGGGCACAGAGAGGAAAGTATGGTAACTCCCCAGCATATTTCATTCACAGCAGTGGGGTAGCAGATATGAAGAACTGGCAGAAAAAACACAGAGCCTCAACTCATGGAAGTCTATGATCTCTTCGTTCTTTCCCATATAAGTGGGCAGATATACACACCTTCTGCAAGTGTGATGGGCTAAAGTATTTGGATTCCTGTAAGTAATAAATATAATAGAACTTCTAGTTTTGCTTTCAAATGCTTACTTAAAAATGCAGATATATGAACTGGTGAAAAGAGTCTCTGCACCATTAGAGGCTACTGCTCCTTTATCTTCAAGGTCTTTGATGTTGTATTGTTATGGATGAGGAGTTAAAGAATGTTAATTACTACTGATACATAGCAGCAACTGCTGCTTCTTGAATTCAAATAAACCCTTTGATATCAATGTATGAATGTTATAGGAGACATTGTCCCACTCAAGTGACTACAAAGACTGGCAAAAGAGGAAACCATATACTGCAGAGAAAGCTACCATAACTCTTGTCAACTCTGTCCCTTTTGATCTAGGTCACTTAGGAAAGGCAGAGGCACAACCTCACATCCCCAGCAAAAGGGAAGAGTAGGAATTCTTTAGGACAAAACAACTGAGAAAGGCATCTGGCACACAGGAATAATTCCATAATGGCAGGCTGCTCAGAAGCAAACAGAACTTCAAATGGAAGCGAAAATTTTGGAAACTATTTATAAAACAGATTTCATCAGTGGCTGGGAAAGAGGAAAGACGAAAGAAGTTCTTATATATATTGACCTGGGAGGAAAAGCAGGGCAGAAGAACCTGACTGAGACACACTATCTCTCCATTCTCAGAGGAAAGGGAACTAAGGAGAGTGCTCCATATGTTAAAAATTAAGAGGCTGAAGTCCCTATTACAAGGATCAAGCAATCAGTTTCCACTTTGATAACTGTTTTAGCCACCACATCCACAATATCTGTAGCTTTTGCCTTTCCTGCCAAAACTCTACTGAGGTATTTTTTTCATTCTAACCACGTATCCAAGTGCCTATAGGTACTGAAGCAGGACCCCCTGTCCTTCTGGCCCACTTACTTGGGGAAATCTGGTGTGCTGCCCACTCACCAGAAGAGAATTGCTCACCACACCTCAGACCATTTCTGACCCCTAGCTCAAGTTCTACTGAACACAGCAAGTGCACAGCCAGGGCTTCAAGCCAGAGCCACCTCTGGAGAAAGGGCAGAGACCTCCCCTCTGGCTGCCTTGTACTTAACTAGCAGAGACCACAGGGGTGTGGGAGCATAACCATAAGCTCAAGGGCCTGCTGCTGACTGAGCAGTCTCATGTTCTTCTAAATCCACCTATAATTTACACTCCTCAAACACCCAGTACCCCTTTTTCTAAGCACTTACTTGCTTCTCTGTCCAAAGTAGCCCAAATCCCCACTATTTATGTGTTCTTCCAATAGGAGCCCTTGAGCTCCACCAACACCCAGCTGTCAAATACCCACACAGCCTGGATGATCTCAATACACACAGCCAGTCTCACAAACCCATTTTTAGAGCCACCCACCTCCCAATGACTAAGTACCCCATCCACATACAGCTTTCCTGTCAGATGCCTCTCAGCTCTCCCACTTGTTTGCAGGAGAGGTCAGTCAGGGGCTCTATTTCTTGTGCACTTGACAGGGTCTGATGTCTCCTGTCCCTGCCCTACATATATTTTCAGCAAGATTCATTGATGAAAATCCAAATATTTATTATAAATTCACTTATATAAAAAGAGATTTTACTTCATGAACCCAGACAGAACAGTCTGAATAATATTTAACTGTAATTTTTGGCTTTACCTAGCTAAAAAAAAATCTTTTTTACTGTGGGTGGATGCGGATGTATGTTGAAATGGTACTTTCCCAAAGTAATCTTAACAAGTATAGCATTACAGCTATTTGTATAATTAAATTAAAATTAAAATGGCTGACAGTTTTTCTGTGAGCTCAGTGCTTCCTATGATTAAGATCTTTGCTGGAAGTCAGTAGTTCTATACTAACAAAGTCACAGATGGAAACTGAAGAATAGCACTAAAAAGTATTGATAGTCACTACTATTACCTCAGTTTAAAAAAGCTAACATGCTTTCCCAAAAGTGAACAGGTTTGTATTCCCAAAGGTGGAGAGTTTAATCAACAGCAAGAGTGAATAAAAAAACTGCATGTATTTCAAGATACAGAAATAGGACTCCCCAATCCCAGGGACCAAAAAAAAAAATAAAAATATATATAATAATAATAATATGCCCAGGTTAAAGTTTGCTACATAAACCCATTACAACATTTAATAGATGCTATGCTTCTGCTCACAAAATGTGTTGAAATTATGATTATGGAAATTAAGGTATAGTCGTAATTTTTGCGTGTTTCCATCATAAACTGAGGCTGTGCTCATGACAAACTTCCAACCTCACATTCCCTTCTTGGTCAGCAGGACCTGATAATGCTCTTCTCTGCTAAAAAAATTCATGAAAATATTTAGGCTTGGCTAAAGATATATATCTGTTCAGAGTCTTTTAGTTTACTTCTTTGCTAGCATTATTTATTGATTTATTTACACCTGGATATGGGAGGCAGGGGAACACTTCTCACTATTATTTGTCAGCATCTAGTTTTGGCCTGATAGAAGTCTGCTGTTGCAAAACTCCTTGTCTATCAACAGTGCAGCCCTGCCCTACATGCTACACACAATCCTGTATCCATTTTTCTCAGTTTCTAGTGGCTGTCATTCATTAATTAAAATGGGCAGAGGAGAAAGCTGATGATGATAATGACACCAAAGAAATCAGAAAAATTCTATCACTTCCAGTAAAAGGAAAAAAAATACATAAGTGAAGATCTATAAAAACAGGTATGTCCTTATATAAAATGGGCTTTAAAAAACCCATTCACTAACAAATGCCTTTAGTACCTACAATGGTTAGATTTTCATTTGCTGTAGTACATATTTGCATGTACAAAGGAATGATGGAAATTCTCAGACAGATTTACTGGTTTGCCTCATGTAAAACTGGTAAGATAGAGAACAACATCTTTGTGTTTAGTCACCTATGATCAGAAGTTGTTCCTAGAACTTTATAGATGACTGTTCTCATTAACAAATAATTGATGTCCCTTTTCAATACACAAATCAGAGACTTTATGGACACCTCTCTCTAGAAAAATCATACTCAGCATATTCTAAAGTGGGAGACTAGAACCAACCTACTCTGTCATTTAATCAGCAATTAGCCTGATTTTAAAATACAGAAAATAATCTCCCACAGAATTCAGCTGAAAGTGCAAGTTATCAGCATTCAGGAGATATAAGTTGTTTCTGTTTAGCAACTGAAATTAATTTAAAAATGTTTAACCTGCTGGGCCCAAACCTTTAGTAAATGACTTGTGACTTCAACAACATCTTCTGTAACATAATTGAGAACATTCACTGGTAACAGAGCACTTAACAAGGCACCAGGGGGCCTATATGTAAGTGACAATAGGGAAATTTCAATTATTAAATTGTAACTTCACAGAACCTACAAGCTTCTGGACATGAAGACCAGCCAAAAAAAGGCAAGAAGGCAGGGAGAAGATTTCCTGCAAGGGAAGGTACGTGAAGAGATTTTGTTATTAAAAAATGGATCATTATTTTAAAGCCAGGACTCTACTCCCTCCTCTGAGCTCGTCCCTTCGTACCACATTCTCTTCCATACAAAAAGGAGTTGCCAAAGTAATACCAGCACTAACAATGCACATTTACAGCAGAATGTGGACTGCTGGACTTTGTGGTTTGCAGAGCAAAAATATCAAAGGAAGAAATATACCTGGCAAAGAATACTGGTGCTACTGATTAACAGATAGACAAGCACAGCCTCCCCTCCAGAGATCAGCAGACTTCCACAAAGGCTTTCAGAAAGTTGAAAAACACACCTCAAGGCATACAGCAAAAATCAAACCTGTGTCTATTCCCTCAAACACATCAGTCTCTGCTGAATTCCTCTCCACACCCACTGATGCATTGCATCACTGATTCTCAATACTGTCATATATACTGTATACTGAAATTCTGATATAACTGGAGGAGGAAATGAACTTGGCCTTAGATTTCCCACAGAAAACAGAAAAACCTTAACTCAAAGGTTTGAAGTTGCAGGATAAAAGGTACAGAGATTGTTATTGTTTATTCTCATACACAACGTGAACAGAAATCAATAATTACATAGTACACTAAAAATGCCAGTCATGGAAAATTTTATTTGGCAATCAGAAAACGCAACTGTTCATTTATGACAAATCCTACCAGACCCAGCATCTAGCAGTGTCATGCTGAATGCCCTTGTTCTCACTGACACAATTCTTCAGGGGTCCTTAGTGAAGAACAGAAGTAATCCTTCGATTGCTTTCTTTCCTTCCAGTCCAACAAGAAGTGTTGCCTACACAGAAATACAGTACAGGACTAATATGTAATGCCTAACATCTTTACTTGTGTTTTCCATCATGCACCTCCTCTTTTAATTTGTTATATAGTGCTCCTAAAGTTCATTAACTAATACTTGTAAAAAGTTTTGAAGATGAACATTAGTAGATAGGGATAACTATTGTTATTATCAAAGAACAAAGCAGAGGTCACCGAGTACCAAGCAGATTTGTTCTGCATGAAATCCCATCTTAAAAATTCTCCCATATCATGAAAAGATATTGCAGGAAGGACATACTACTTGTCAAGCTCTTCCAATGCTATTTACTGATATCAAAACATAATACCAAATACAGCTGTGGGGAAGAAAACATTTTAAAAAGTTATTTATCTATTTAAATCTAGCATAAAACTTCTACCAAAAATGTACATTTTGAAAATACTGATGGATAGACACAAATCAATCTTATATTGGACTGAGGTTTGTGTTTGGTTCTACAAGTCTGTTGATTCTTTTCACAAGTGACATGCATACATATCTCTGCCTCTATAACAAAACAGATTTGCAGTAGTTGTCACTTTACTACAACATTAGTAAAGCAGCACATCTGTTGAGAGAACATACAGGAAAACCTTCATGCTCCTGCAAAGATCCAAACCATCCAAGTGCAGGATGATTTCTCACTGCAGCAAGACCACATGGATGGGCATGCAAAGAACATCCTAATTTAAGCTGATCTGTAGGCAGGCAGCTCTTCTCCAACAGCTAGGACTGAAGATTTATCACAATTCCCTGTCTGTTCTTTAAACAGAGAGTTAAATGATACAGAAACCTGCAGATGCATCTCCTAGCAGTGGCAGCTAATTGCCATTCAGGCTCGGACTCCTATCCCAGCTGCTCAAGGATAATTACCCCTAATGAAAGTGGTGGTGCAGGCTTCTTGGCTCTGCTGAGTTGTCTTAGAGTAACAGACGGCCAAAGACATTTGGCATTCAGTACACCTTGCCACAGAGGAACACTATTGATCCACGTGCCATGGCATCACATTCAGACTGAGAAATTCAGTTGTGAAAAACATATGATACACTCAAAAGCAGAGGAAAACATCACTCCCCAAGACCAGACAGCTCCTCTGTGCCAAGACTGTCTGAAATGCAGCCTGCCTACAGGGCAGCACAGCTCCTTAACACAAAGCCATCTGAGGTGACAGACAAGTGATGCTCTTGTTTACACAGCAATAAGGACTGAGGACGGTGCTAACAGACACAGCAAGCTCAGCTGGGCAGACCCTGATCTCTTTGGCCACTTTGGTCATTTACTATTATATTGTACAAAACACTTCTTACCATGGTTAAAAACACGTTTTGATCAACAGGGTTTATTCCAGCTCAAATTTCCCTTCAGCTCTAAATTCGCTCTCTCAGCAAAACATCCAGTGAGCATCCTGTCAGTAGTCACGTTCCCCAGGGATCAGTGTTGAGCCCCCCATGTCCTGATGAACTGGATCAGGGGAGTATACCCTCAGCAAATTCGTGGACTACACCAAGTTGGGCTGGAGGGCTCTGCAGAGGGATCTGGACAGGCTGGATCAATGGGCTAAGGCCAGTGGCAGGATGCTCAACAAGGCCAGGTGCTGGGTCCTGTGCTTGGGTCACAGCAACCCCAGGCAGTGCCACAGGCTGGAACAGAGTGTCTGCAAAGCAGTCTGGTGGAAAAGGACCTGGGGGTGCTGGCTGACAGTGACTGAACATGAGCCAGTGTGTGCCCAGAAGGCCTATGACCTTCTGGCTTGGATCCAGAACAGCATGTCCAGCAGGAGCAGGGAAGCCATTCTACCCTTGTACTCAGCAGTGGTGAGACCACACCTCAAGTTCTGTGTCCAGTTCCGAGCCTCTCACTGCAAGAAAGACACTGAGGGGCTGGAGCGAGTCCAGAGAAGGGCAACAGAGCAGGTGAAGGGTCTGGAGCACAAGTTCTACAAGGAGTGGCTGAGGAAGCAGGGGGTGTTTAGTCTGGAGAAAAAGAGATTCAGGGGAGACCTTATTGCTCTTTACAAGTACCTGAAAGGAGGCTGTAGCCAGGTCTCTTGTCCCAGGAAGAGGTTTGGTCTCTTCCCCCAGGCAGCTATTGACAGGACAAGAGGTTATAGCGTCAAGCTGTGCCAGGAGAGGTTCAGATTCGACATCAGGAGGAATTTCTTCATGGAACGGGCTGCTAAACATTGGAATGGACTGTCCAGGGAGGTGGTGAAGTCACTGTCCCTGGGGGCATCCAAGAAACATCTGGAAGCAGCATGCACTGCCAGGGTTCAGTTGGCAAGGTGGTGATCAGCCAAAGGTTGGACTCTATGATGTCAGAGGTCATTTCCAAACGAAATGATTCTGTGATTCTGTCTTACAGTTTCAGCTCTACAAAGTGGTAGCAATATTTCATGGTCAAGATATTTTCATTTGATGGCTTTTCCTTACACGTGCTACACAGCAAATGGCTGCATACATTTGCCTATAGTTTTGAGAAGGAATGATTCTCATTTGGTCTAGCAGAAAGAGTAGAAAAATAATGCTGCTCACCCTCCTTTTCTACACAGCCATAAACAACACAGATAAACCAATGTCAAGATGCAACTTTGCATGACAGAGCTGGGAAGTGATAGGAAACATTTACAGAATGTATTTGCTGGGAGAGAGCAGCCTCAGGAACTGGCAGAACAGAGAAAATATTATAAAAGTTCATCTTGGAGTTTTTCAAACAAAATTTACCCTTTCTTTTAATGTTAAAATCATCAACTCCTGTTGTTATTGAGATGAAATGACACTTCTGCCTTTAAGTATGAGAAAGAAAAGGAAAAAGGAAAGGAATAAATACTATGATGAACAGCTATGAACATAAAGTCAATAAAAACAATGGTTGAGAGAATATCAAATCAATACACTAATGCTTTAAATAATGTTTTGGACATAATACTACTTACTTTTTTCAGTTTGCATATGATAAGCCTCGGTAATGCTGAAATTTATATTTATTTGGCAGTTACATATTACTGGCCACTTTCTATCCCTGTCTTTGGAAAAATCAAGTACTTCCTAGCAGTAGAGACTATAGGAGTCACACAGTTTCTTTTGATGAAACACTGCAAGTTTTGCATTCTCCCTGTGTTTGGTTGACAGTTGCATTCAGAGTCTGCTTAGAGAGATGCCCAAGTTGATGCTCCTTAATTCCACTGAATTTGAATACCACATTGCTAACTTACACTTCACAAACACTGAGAAATATAATATGAGACCCCAGAGACTGTAGGTTCCTAGCACAGCTGAATTTTAACATCCTAAGTTGTGAGTACACATTGTCATTTCCAGGTTTAAAGAATATGTAAGTGATTTGTAATTACAGTTATATAAAAGCCTTCTGTGCTAAGGCCCAGGACAAAAATGGGAAAAAATTCAGAATCATTCTTGGTGCTCCTTCCAGTATCTGAATAATAAGTGATCTGAAAGCACTGGATGACCTCATGAAGAAGTGGCATGGTTAAATTGCAAAGTGTTTCACTATAAATAAAGCATCTGCAGACAATGCTGTACAACAGAAACTAATTTAAGTCTTAATTCCATAGATCCCTGATATGGTAGGTTTGTCTTTGCTTGAATTTAGGAAATTATGTGAGTGCTATGCCAAATCCCACGCCTGTGCTTCAGATGAACACCTTGTGCTTAGAGCATTTCAGGATGTGCACAGACACACATAGCCCTATTTAGAAGCAACTTACTCTGCTGATAGGACTGATAGTACTCACACTTTAGTCTTTTTCTTCCTCTTAACAAAGCTGTCAACTGGCTGATAAAACTTTCTTTGCCGTCTCTTGAAGATAACCAGTTTATCTAAGATTCTTCTCAATTACAGCACAAAAGAACTCCTCAAGTCCTCACACATTCACTCCATCCATCTAGCACAAAGCCCCCTGCTCTGGTTAGGAAGGAAAGAGGATCTTTGCGCTTGCAGGTTCTGCACACACGGTGATATGTGACATTGCCACCTAGTTCTCAATAAAGATCACCCACTCCACTGCACTCAATTTGCTTCCCATCAGCTGTAACCAACGTTACTTATTTCCCTGCTCTAGGGGAGAGAAAAACAACCTTAACTAAATTGGGGCTGCTGGTAGGAAGCCATGAAGTCCAAATAACAAGGAGACCAAATGATTTTTCATTTAACCTTGTTCCCTCCCACAGCCCTTACACAAAGCCTGATGACCTGAGAAGTGAGATGTAACCTGCAGATCTCTGCACTGTGCAGCTGGCAGTGAATCCTCCCTCAAAGCCCTTACGTAGGTACTTACTGCCTCAGTCACAGCCTCATCTGATCTGAATGGCAAGGGATGAAAATTAAGGGATCAACAGCATTCAAAATTACAGTCTTCTGTGTCAGCTAAGTGTCAGGAAAGGCAATAGCTCCATGCCACTTCAATTAGTTTAATTCCCATTTGGAGTGCATCCACCCTCCATCTCAGTGAATGAACAGCTCTGTTGCCTTGTCTCTCTGCCAGACTACTTGGCCTTCTTACGTGATGATATACATGGAGAAGGATGATTTCTAAGATACAAACCACGAGGTACACAGTTTATTTTATTACAAAAAAAGTCATGGCTTTGTCAAGGATTTGGAACTCCCACACACAAGCAGGTTTGTCCTGTTTCATGACAATACCTTTGCCTAATTTAACATATCCTTTTAATTATTGCTAAAAATCAAATAAGCAGCACATTATTTCTGTCTCCTGGGAGACACTGCAATTTACATCTCCAAAAATAATATAATTCACAGCAAAATTGAAGTCCCAATGTGTATAATAATTTTCTAAAACATACCCACCACTGTCAATTAACTAAAGCCTATCTAAACCATTCTCTAATGCACCAGATAATTTCAACACTAAAATAGCCTTTAAAATCCCATAGAATAAATACAATACCTCATCCAAGATAAAGTGATTATCATTTTCATTTCACTCCTTAGACAGTTCCTAATAGGGCCTATTCCCCTAATATATATGTCTGCAACATCCATTAAGGATAATGAGAACAATGCACACAAATCAAGTGGGAGACTGCAATTCATGGTTTCTGGTAGCGACCAGACCATGACCTCCCTTGCCACACAAGTCCAGAACAGTTCAGCTGAGCAGTTCCTCCACACCTTGGCAAGTGAAAGCAGGCCAGAATCTTGTCACAGATTCCTAGTATTTGCATAACACTAATGAAATCAAATATTTAAGGAAATAGCTTGAAAGAAACCTTGGAAATCTTCATGCAATACAGAGAAATAAAAGAAAATATTGTGACTAGCTGAAGAAAAGAGAATACAAACCTACTGCAAGTTTATTTACTAATAGACAGCTGTATTTCTAGATAGGTAGGTATGAGCTACTCCACAGGTGGTGGTGGTGTCATTCTCCTTAGTGCTCTGAGTTGCAGTATCAATTTAAGCCAGCGTAATCTTTTGTAATAGATGTTGTTTCCAAGTTAAAACACACAGCCCCCCTGCAACACAGGCACTGGACAAATGCAACCTATAAGCAGCAGACTCTCCAGTACAATCATAACACCAGTGCTCAGCACTCTGTTAATATTCTAACCCATCCATAGTCCAGAGATACCAAGCAGGAATACAACTGACCAGGTACTCTTTGACTAGACATGGATTATACAGAATCCTGTTACACTCAGGGCAGCCAAATTATACAAGGAGAAAGAAATCTTCATGTGGTATGGGGGAAATTATTCTTTTTTGCAGGCTGAGCTGCTCATGTCACCTTTCATTTATTTATCACAGAAATTGGTACCAGAACTAGCAGACTGAGATGCAATGTTTCATTTGTGGAGCCATGGTGTTAGCAATGGTTCATTGAGATTATTTCTCATAAACTACCATTAAAGTAATCTTTGTAATTATGTGGAGCAATTAAGCATAAATTAAGTTACCAAAAATGACATTGGGCAAAAACATTTGCATACATTAACTCGGCTGACCCCTGTGAATTTACACGGGGAAAAATCTGGAGCTAACTAAAATTATGCCTTGATGGGCAACTTGGAGCTAGGCAGAAAAAAAAATAATATTTTAATCCTACTTAATTTAAAATACATTTATTAAAGGCATTCATCCTAATCGAGAATCTTTTTAAATTATTTACTGAATATCAAAATATCCTGAATTAGAAAAGCCATTTTAAAGCCTTTTCAAATTGAAACAAAGGCATTACTACATATGGGACAAAGTTCTGCTAGAAATGCTGTTGTCCTGTTGCAAACAGCCCTTTCTACTGAACAGCAAGAAAGAAAATTTGGTCCATTTTTAAAAACTCTGTACAGATTATAAGAAAGTTTATTTTGCTTCCAAATGTTGAGGGTTTACATAGATGTTCTCCCACTGTACATTAATATAATCTCTAGACCATCTGTAGAAAAGTGAACACCAGAAGAATCATATCTTTCAGTGCAAAAACTTAACGAATACATGGAATAATTTCTCTGCCTTCCTTGTCTGTGTTTTCCTGGGTCTATGTTGTCTGTGTCTATATTCAAATGGGATGAGTGCCATTGTTTTAGAATACATAGTATTTGAAAAATAAAGAACAAATGCTTTCTAAAAAATTGTGTAAGTTAAGCATTTCTGATATTTCTTTTTTGATATTTTTTATAAGATTCCATTTAAAAATACCACATTTAAAATAAGCTTCCTGTTTCACTTCAAGAGAAGAGCAACTAAAAGTCTATTTAGTTTGGTCAAAAACCAGTACAAGATAAACAATATCGATCTACAAACCAAAAAGCAAATATATGTCTAGTAAGTTAAACATCATAAGCACTAGACAAAAAGCCAAAGTGGTTTCCCCCTTAAACAGAGAAATATTTTTTGTCCTGTACCTCCATAGTCAAGGGAAATCTGACAGATATTAAGCCTATAGTCCTTCCAGTCTCAAAGATAATAAAAATACTTACCTTTAGTCATCAGCATTTTGTTTAAATCCACAAATTATTAAGTACTTTTGTACACTTGAAAACATTTGTCAAAAAAAATTATAATCACCACTTATCCTTTCAAGAAGTTGCTCTGTATCCACTAGGAAGCCTTTTCTCTTGTCCTGTAAGAGCAGCTTCACATGCCCTGTCAAGTTACAGGAATCACATGTAAGTACTCACATGTAAGTGGATCTTCCTGCTCCAGGGAGCAATCTACAAAATCCTCACTTACTTGAGCAGGTTTCATGCAATATTTTCATGTCTTTAGGCTCTCTGTTACTCTCATTTTGATTACAACTGTTGTTATGTTTGTGTATTAAATGTACAGCGCTCAGAACACCATCCGAAGAAAACCAGAATATTAATTTTGCTTTGTTCAAGAAGTGTTTGTTGTGAGCCATGGAGATTTTCACCCAGTTTATCTTGTTGAGAAGATTTTGTGTGTTTCAAAAAAAAAAAAAAAAGGGTAATAGGCTGATAACAGCATGCAATGCCAATCTGATGACTAGTGAGAAAAGATAGTGTGTTCAGAATCAAATACCATCCCTAGAGGTGTCCCATAGAATTATAAAGTAATTTGGGACAGGCTCATGGTTTCTTCAGCTATTCTCCACCCCTCCTAAAAAGAACAGGATTGACAGATGTGAACACTTAACACATTTCAGCTTTTCCTTATGACCTCTGATATGGCCACCCCTGTTCTTTATTATTATAAAGAAACTGTGTGTGGACTGAAAATCATTTGTGGTGGCTTAATTCATGGATGGATTCTATTCGATCCTGCTCTGATCTGTTCTATATCTACAAATAGCTGAAGACATTCAACACCTTTTACCTCTCACTGATTTCTCTCCAAGGAGAAGCTACTCAGGAACTGCCAATATAAGGCTCTAGCTTCTCTCTGATTTATTCACTTGCTAGAAAGGCATATCAAGTTTCTAAACACTCAAACACAGGAGTTCCAACAACATAGAGAAAATAAATTCCATCTTTGACCTTTTTAAAACTGCTCTTATAGCATCATTCTCTAAGACTGAATTCATTATTCTACTCAATATATTCAATTCAGTGGCTGCAAGATATTAGCTAGGATTAAAATCAGATCAGCAGCACTAAGAATATATAGCATTTTACCCTGAAGAATACAAAGGCACCAAAATATCCCAAAGTGGTAATAACTGATCTGTTTGCTCTAGGATTCAGTATTTTCTGTGGCAAGCTGATGGTCCTTTTTCAGTTTTTATGAAGAGTAACAATGAACAGCATTTAAAAGATCAATACTTATAAACAACATTATGAGGTCAGGACAGGCTTTAAAGGTGGAAATGACATTACTGTTATTCATTACATGATAATATCCAGGGCCTCTGGGTATGATATGACATGATAATAACCTGTACACTACTGTGTTAGTTATTTTACAAAGAATGGAAGGTAAATGGAGCCATGACAGGAAAAATATATTAAACATATAAGTAGATATTGACAGAGAATGGGCCAGAGCCCTAGGGTCACAGCATCTCACAAGAGAATTTGAGTCCATGCAATTGATCAGTTTATTTACTCATCTGGCCACAGCACTAAACACCTCTTAAATTAGTTTCTTTTTGTATTAGTTTCTCCCTTGCAGGTAGTATATCTGTATGTTAGTTGTACATCACACCATCCAGGCAAGTAGGGACATCACTGAGAATAGCTGCACGTAAAACCTTAATCAATGAGGACAGAAATAGAATATTTTCAGTTAGGTTCATCTCCAATCAAGGTGGTTGAACTGTACAAGATCTGTAACACTTTCTCTCCTTCCCCACCTACTCTCTAAATATGGATATTGCATACAGATACCCGAATTACAGATGCATGCATATCCCAACTCATTATCTGCATGTATTACTTGCTATTTCAGCAGAAAATCCTCTATCACAAGCACTATCGCTCTGCTTGCCAATGGAGGCAGATTAAGACCTCCTGACCTGAAGCACGAGGGCTACAGTACGTGCTGAAGAGCGAAATCTGCCTGCGGGCAGCTCAAGCAGCCCGAAGCACTTGGAGGGTGAAAGCATCGTGCCAGCAAAGGCACCAACGCATTGGCGGCGTCGAGTCCCGCGATCGGTGCGGGTTCCTCTGGGCTCAGGGCTGGCTCCTCTGGGATCGGTGCGGGCTCCTCTGGGCTCAGGGCTGGCTCCTCTGGGATCGGCGCGGGCTCCTCTGGGATCGGTGCGGGTTCCTCTGGGCTCAGGGCTGGCTCCTCTGGGATCGGTGCGGGCTCCTCTGGGATCGGTGCGGGTTCCTCTGGGCTCAGGGCTGGCTCCTCTGGGATCGGTGCGGGCTCCTCTGGGATCGGTGCGGGTTCCTCTGGGCTCAGGGCTCGCTCCTCTGGGCTCAGGGCTCGCTCCTCTGGGATCGGTGCGGGTTCCTCTGGGCTCAGGGCTGGCTCCTCTGGGCTGGGTGCGGGCTCCTCTGGGCTCGGTGCCGGTTCCTTTGGACTCGGTGTGGGTTTCTCTGGGATCAGCACAGGTTCCTTTGAGCTCGGTGTCGGCTCCTTTGGGCTCACCGCGTGTTCCTCTGGGCTCCGTGTGGGGTTCTTTGGGCTCGGTGCGGTTTTTCTGGGCTCACCGCGGGTTCATTTGGGTTCGATGCTGGTTTCTCTGGGCTCGGCGCGGGTTCCTTTGGGCTCACCGCAGGTTCATTTGGGTTCGATGCTGGTTTCTCTGGGCTCGGCGCGGGTTCCTTTGGGATCGGTGCTGGTTTCTCTGGGCTCGGCGCGGGTTCCTTTGGGCTCACCGCAGGTTCATTTGGGTTCGATGCTGGTTTCTCTGGGCTCGGCGCGGGTTCATTTGGGATCGGTGCTGGTTTCTCTGGGCTCGGCGCGGGTTCCTTTGGGCTCACCGCGGGTTCATTTGGGATCGGTGCTGGTTTCTCTGGGCTCACCGCGGGTTCATTTGGGTTCGATGCTGGTTTCTCTGGGCTCGGCGCGGGTTCATTTGGGATCGGTGCTGGTTTCTCTGGGCTCGGTGCGGGTTCCTTTGCGCTCCGGGAAAGCGCCGCAGCCGCCGGCATGTCCCGGCGCCCTCTGCCGGCGGCGCGCCGCACACAGCGAGCCGGGCTCGCAGCTCGGCCCGGCTCATGTCCCAGCCCGGCTCCCGGCTGAGCTCCCGGCCCGGCTCCCGGCTCAGCTCCCGGCCCGGCTCCCGGCTGAGCTGCCAGCCCGGCTCCCGGCTCAGCTCCCGGCCCGGCTCCCGGCTGAGCTCCCGGCTCGGCTCAGGTCCCGGCTCAGGTCCCTTCCCAGCTCCATCGGCCCGCGCCGCCCCGCAGCCAGAGAGGCCCGTCCTGTTCGTATTGAAGAAATTCCATAATCTTCATGGGGCGCGTCTGAGGTTATCCAGTGACAGTCGTATTAGCTTGTGACAGATAGCACGTGTATTTTGGGGACAGCTACATGTACTGTCCTGCTAAATGTAACAATCGTGCTGGCCTTGTTTTCAGCAAATACTTGGCTCCTACTCTGGGGCGTTTTCCTTGGACTTTCATCAGTGATGAAAACCATCACTAGGGAGGCAGTTTCCTCTAGTGCCCAGGTAAACTTGCCCTGGAGCCTGTGTTCTGCTGGCTGTGCCCCTGCCCCAGCAGGTGACTGCATTATTTACATTGCAGTGGCACCTGGAGAGCTCCAGAGCAGGGCAGGGCGGGGACACTCCTCTGGTGTGAACCGCTAACACAAACCAGGCTTGGCCTCCCTAGGTAATAACATGCAAAAGAAAAATGAAATATATTATAATAGGACACCAGAAGTACTGCCATTAATTTGGGTTCCAGTTTCTCCAATTCAAAAGCACTTTGGAATGTTCACATGAAAGGTGAGCGTGGATTTTTAAACATTGGTATTATGTGGGAGGGTTTTTGACACATTTTCTTACAGTATCTTTTTTCCCTGTAACAGGTAACACAATCTTTTTGTAGACTGTTTCCATGATGACAAGATACAGGACTGTGCAATACCTCAATTAAATGTTTACTTTATAACTAGCACTAAAAAAACGACATCTGAAACCTTCATCCTTGGTAGTTATCTCATCCACAGTTGCAAATGATCACTTTTAAGTGAGATTCAAAGACAGGACTTTCACATAAGCAGTTTGAAACTCAGAGACATTCATTCAGCTGACAGGACCATGAAAACTTCATAAGTTTAAAAAATAAAAATTAAAAAATCACTGCAAGTTTTTCTTTGGATTTCACCCCTGGCAGCAGGTGCTTTTTAGCTATGTATGACCACAGCTCCCTTCCCTTGCCTGCACACACACAAAACTAGCTGCAACACGAAAATTCAATCCTCAGTATCGGGCTGTCATCACACTAAAATAAAACTGCTCATTTTTAACCAAAGGAAACTTTTTTATGACTTGCTCCTCCAATAAAGCCATCATCCCATGCTAACGAGGTGCTGTGAGATAGCTCACATGGTCCTGGCGAGGCGCTGCTCCTCGCCCCAGCAGGAGGAGGAGGAGGCTCGACCTGCCTGCTCCTTCATAGGCAGGGAGATGTCACCTCCTCCTGACCCCATCCTTTGAGCAGAATTAAGAACCCTTCCACTGGAATGCAGTGCTACAGGGAAACACGCCCTGAGGAAATAAGAAGAGCTATCAAATCAGTAAAGCAGGATGAGGCCCTGTCTCTATCTTTCCATGATACTCTTTTCTAGTTCCCAAAAGCTGTGTCACTGCCAAACCTCAAAACTGCAGCTTCCACATCATTGATGTTTGCATGAAGTGGCTTCTGTTTTGTTCAGTGAACTTAAGTGAATACATTTTATGCTAAATTTTAATTTACCAATTATCTGCACTTATGGTAACATGTTCCTAAACACAGGTTGAAGAAAGTTCTGCTGCAGTTTTCCTTTCATCAATTTATTCTAAATTCTCTCAACCAGATTCTTAAAAGGTAGCTAAACCTAAAAAGGATAAAATTCTACATTTATCATAAAAACAAAGAATAGAATTAAGGAGAGTTAGAGAAGTAAAGTGGCAGCTCCAATTTTCTTACTTTTAAGCTGGTAGAGCTCTCTGCAGAAGACTTTGCATCTTCTGCAAAGCCTGTGTATGCATACACTCATAACATAATGGAGTTTTAATAGAACAGTTTCTATTAAACAAGGTCAATTTTTATTACTATTACAAAGATAATATTATGAAAAAATAGAATATTTGGATGTAATATGGTGAAAAACTTAAAACACGCAATGATATTTAATAGGCCCTATAACAGTTTCCCATGTGCTACTTTGGCACAGGCTGCATCTTTTCCGTCGCTGTGAGACTGGGAATAGCTACCAATATCCCCACTGGGGACTAACATCATATGTGCCAGCCATGCTTAGCACAGCCTGGAAATAAGACTCCAAAGATTTTACTAAGGGTTATACAGAGCTGATAGGCACAGAGCCCACATCAATGAGCAAGTCAGTCCATCTAGCTGATGGACCATGTCTTGTAATCATCCACAAGAAATGCTGCTGCCCTGTCTGCTGTTCAGTCACAGAACTACTATCACTGCTGAGCTTGAATTTCATCATTCCAACAATCTCATCGGAAATAGGAGAGAAATACCCTGAGTTTGCACTGAAGGATTGCTGCTGTAAAGCCCCAGTTCCTCAAAACACCCCTACCCATCCCCTGAACTCTTGCAGGACTAAGTCCATAATTTAGTACAAGTCTAAAGTTTCACTTTGATCAACCAACATGCCCTGGAGATGTCTTTTCTCAAACAGGCATGTTGAAGTGCTTAAACCTGACCTGCATGTGACTGCAGAAATGCACCTGAGAACTACTGATTTATGGAGCTGACTAAAGAACTACTTCCATTCTAATACAACAGGCAACCACAGCTCTGGAGATACATGCTCTGAGGAAATCATTCCCAAATAGGTAAGTATCTCTCACACACACCTCCTCCAGTCCAATATTTTGTGGCTCCCACTGGTCTTCACTTTATTTGGGACCCACAAGTGCAACAGGTAAACACACTTAGTGATAGGGTAATGACAGTTTAATTTCCTATCCCTGGGATGTCCCAAACTATTTGATGGGAAAGACCAAATTCAGCTGGATGACTTGCAAGTATCCTATTATGAATGTGTTTAAAAATGACAAGATTCAGAAACAGACATCCATAAATGCAGCCTAGGATAACAAATCACTTTCTGTCACATAATGAAGTTCAGTCAACTCAGGTTCTGTGGGACTGAGGGTGGCAATAAGTTTTTAAACATAGATATTTGCATGATGTCTAATACAGAGCCTATGCTTTATGCCTGTTAATAGATGTGTCCTTGTAAAATCCCTGTTAAGTAGAGAAGTAGTGTTATCCTGATTTTTCACAGATGGAAAATGGAGACACAGAGAAATTAAAGGGGAGAGGCTGTCTCTAGGGTACGCATGACGCAAAACAGCCAAATCTTTATAGGTCAAAACTGCCACTTTGAATTGCACCTAGCAACAGATGGGAAGCCAGATTCATTCCATTATGTGTCCTTTTCAGTAAGGAGAGAGAAAATAACCAGTGTAAAAAAATATGGCTTATTTTTGCTATTATTGTTTGTTAAGGACTGCTAGAACAGAATGTGCTGTGGAGGAGATGGAAGGGAAATGGTGATTATTGCAAGGGCAACATTTACCTACAAATCTTGTAATCAAGGAATTGCTTTTCACACTAGTCTATTCCCAGCAGCTCTAAAATCTCCCAGATGAGTAAAGACATTTGGTCTCTAGCCCAGCGTTCCCTCAAAGGAAGTAAAGTAAATAGAAAGCCAGCAAAAAGAGAAAAGCCAGGCTTATCAGGCTGTTACTGCTCTATCTCTTGCTGCCTTCCACAGTTTGCAGGGCACATGAAAACTAGAATAAATACCCAGTTACATTTTGCTTATCATCTGACACATTTCACAAAAAAAAAAGGAAAGGCATCCACTGAGGGTTTTCTCCTTTTAATTCTGTCTGCTGCTGACAGAAGGGGTGCTTAGAATCAGACAGAAAAGATAAAATGGTTTTAAATATGTATATATTTAAGAGGTTATCTCAAAGGAAAAAATATTTTTCTGCTGTGGTTGGCTGCTATCTTAGCCTTGCTTTAAACATTTATCTGATGAAATCACTGCATTCCTCAAAAGAGACGGTCCGTGAGTCCTCAGATTCTTACAGCTAACAAATAATTAAATAGCCCAAACCCTGCACTTTTAACAGTAAAGTGTCTGACTCATGATGCCTAGTTAAAAACCCAGCAGGTTCAGTATGGCCCCCTGCCTGGAGGGGTAATGCACTCTCACACAGCAGACAGCAGGACGGGATCTTGGCCAGGCACCTCAGCTCAGGAATCCCACAGCATTTCAAGCAGCCCCTACAAGCAGGATACAGAGGGATTCACCATGGAGCCACACTGACAGCCTGGACAAGAGGCATTAACATTGCAGAAATTAAAGCAAGATGAATTAAGGGCATCAGCTTTTCTTTGGGATTAGCTGATTTTATAGACCTTGGGAAAAGCATCGGCTTTTAAAACTACTTCTAATTTGAGACTGCATGGTTTGAAAGCCTGTTTTTAAAGCTATGGTGGTGACCCCTGTTCAGACAGCAATATGAATGGAAAACTATTTGCTAATATTTATAGTTCTTTGGCACCCAGGTGTCTCAGAGCATTTTAGAGACACTTGTGAGAGGAATTTCTAGAAACTGTAAATCACATGGGTGATGGCAAACAAGAGACAAACAGGTACAGAAGGTTAAATTACTTCCATGAGGTTGGCTGAACATCTGAAAACCTAAGTCAAATCCTTTACAATCCACTTCCATGTGGTTTTATTTCATAGCAATTCAAAAGTCCTATCCTGCTGTTATTGTTTCACTGATGTTTTTATTTTAGCATTTTGTATAGTATAACCTGTCAAAGTACAAACTTCTAAGAGGAGTCACAAATAATTTGATCATTTCTACGTGTACCCAAAATTAGGAGAGAAATTACTTTAAAAATAATTAAAATAGATCAATTCAATCTGGAACAAGTCATGTAAGGGAGGAAAAATATAGCTTGCTATCCCTTTACAAACATTCTGAACAGTAAATTATGGGCAGCTATCAGACTGGTGGAAAACCCAGAGGATCAACACGAGATGACCACAATAACATTTTGTATCCAAAGAAACCTCTAACTTCAACCTCAGTGTTTGTAAATACAAATCATCACATTAATACATATGAAGGTCTGCATGTGTTAAAAAAACCAACTGCTGATTTGAAGTGCTAGTAATCTTCCACAATAACTCTTTTCCTTGACAATATGAAAAAAGGTGGCTGGTACAACAGCTGCAACTTGAATTACCTGTGAGGTATTCTTAGATGCATGCTGTCTTCAGAGTGAAAAGCATAAGCCATTTCTTGTGCTCCAACTAATTCTGGATTTAACATGAGAGAAAACTTAAAAATCTGCAAACTCATGTGAGTGAGATACAAGGTCAGGTATCCTTCAGGAAGGGAAGGAGGGGGTAAGAGGAAGGGAGGAGAGGGAAGATCTTGAACTAGATTAATTTAATTAAGCATAACCTACCACCTTGCACTTGATGGAGGTGAGCACTGTTAAGCCCACCTAAGAACTGAAAAGTCTTGAGGTTAGAGATCATAGTTCATGTGAAATGGCAGAAAACCTGCCTGCTTGCCCTAGAAGAGGCTTGGCCAAATGCAATTTGATTTCCTAATGTGCTACCAAGAACCACACAAATTAATTAAAAGGTAATGAAGGAAACGATATCTTTTCTTGTATCCATTATCTGTTCAGTGAGCTGCCCAGGAAGGGATCTACAGGAAAACACAGAAGAGAAATTGGGGAAAACTTCTCTCAGCATCTGGGCTTTTCAAGTGACTGGCCCAACTCTGCCACATCTCACCATGTGGAAACAATCCAGCACCTTCCCATGTGCCTCTGCCTTGCTTCCCTACAAGTGGCAGCAACAATCTGAGGGGTGGGGGTGAGGGAGGGAAATTGATGTTGACAGAAGGTTTAAAAAAGGGCAACTCATGCCTTGAACACAACTAGTTCAGTGGTTAAATGGAGTAAGATGTACCACCCAGGATGTAAAGGGGGATTCTACACTCTGTGCTTCAGACAGGCCAACAGTTCACTGCCAACCTGAAGACTGATGATTAAGAAAAAAAGCTACAACTGTTGACATTATTCAGATCCAAGCTGCACTTGTTCCAAGATTAAAAAGAAAATCTCTTGCTGCAAAATGTTCATTATCAGAGATATATGATGTGGCAATAGCACAGGGGTGGAGTTTATAATCCTGCTTTGGTAGCTCAGCCCAGCCAGGGCTCCACACAGCTCCAATCCTTCTTGGGAGGAGCTGAGGATGAGCCATGCAGTTGAAGAGTGTACAAAGCAGACCTGTATCAGCTTTCCTTTCCCAAAAGCATCCTCTCTGGGACAAAACATTAAAAGCACCTGTACAACACAGAGCCAGGGACAGGTAAAATTCTTGATATTCACAAGGCCAAAAATCATCCATATTTTGAGTATATCTCCATAACAGTAATTCTAAATATATTGTGGCCATCAGAATATACATCTTCTGACTCACTTTAATTTTGACTACAACTCACTTATCAAAAATTAATGTAAAAACAATGACTTCAGGTTGATTTCAATGGTTCTCATCCATCTGCAGTGCTGGAAACCTATTCAAAATTATTATTATTCTACATATCTGGAAGTACTTAATGCAAAAGTTTTATAGTTCAAGACTATAAATTGTTCATCCCAAACAAATTTTTAATCATTCTTCCCTTGTATAACCTCTCCTTACTTGTAGTTAATTGAAAAGCAGGGTCCCAAATTGCCTGCTCTTGTAATATCATTGTAGGGAGAAAAAAAATTTTAAAAATTATAAAATTGCTCCAACACTTTTGGAAATTACCTTTTCAAATGCTGCCGAAGTGCAAACATGGACAGAACAGAAATAAATTCAAGTTAAAATGGACAAGCCAGGTCACTAAGAAATAAGCTCTCCTTATATTACTATGTAAACATATAATGGAGAGAATCTAACACCTGGAGATCACAGTAAAAAGCCTAAGAGAGGTGGAATATAGTCAATGATTCCCAGAATTCAGCCAAAGAAAGAATGCAACATTTGTTTCCCTGGTGAACAGGTTCTGGAGTTGTCCCAGCTTCAGTCATTAAAAAACTTGCAATAAAAATACATTTTATACCTCTAAAGTTTAAAAGAATCTATGCAAGAATGAACTTTTTCCATGTTTACTCTCATGTAATCAAGTGAAAAATTTCATTTCACTGAAGTTTACTCTGCATGATTTCATCAATGCACAGTAGTAGCAAGTAAATTAAGCATTTGTGTTCTCAGATCTTAATCTTTACGATGTAGTTTTTAAATCTGCCACTTTCCTATTTGGAGGGTAACTAACAACAGAGTGCATTCATTCCGTCCTTTCTCAACCAAGCAAAACACTCACTGGGATTTCCTTTTCAAGCCTGCTAATTGAAAACATTCTGCAGTTTATTAGTCACTATACAGATTATCTGCTGACATGCAAACTCTCACTCATTCCAGACTTGTTAATTAACATGTAATTACTGATCCCACAGAGACTGGACTGCAGGTGTGATGCTCTGGGTCCTGCTCTAATAACCGTTCCTCTCAGATGCTGGCACAGATGGAATACACAGCAATTGCATTTTCCCAGAACACCATCTCACCCTCCCCAAAAGTGCTCTGTTTCAGTTTTAGTACTTTTTTTTTTTTTTGTCTGGGTTTTAATATGTGCAACATCCACCCACAACTTAGCACAGAAAAGCAACAAAAATCTCCCATTAGCCTGGCTCAGCAGGAGCTGGCCCTGGGCAGCTGTTCTGCATGGTGAACTTGAATGGGAAGACCTAGAGGAAAAGAATGGAAGAGGATGAAGGAGAGAATAACAAGGGAACAGACAGATATTCCCTGTCATTTCTCTGACCACCTAAATGATGATCTCACCTACTGGTGTATTCAATGCAAGGCGACTCTCAGTTAAGTCTCCTATAGAGCACTAATCTCAACATTAAAATACTACCTTCCTAATCAATTACTCCTATATGAAAACTCATGATACCATAACTATTCCCTTCATGTATTCTTTGGATAACGTGATGTTCGAGAAGAAACCTTTTTCAAATCCCTTGCCACTGAATTTCCTGTAAGACTTGTAATGTTTCTAAGAGTCTATGCTCAAGGAAGACAAAATGGTTATCAAATAGTAACTGAGAGAGTATAAAGGCACTGCCATGCGAAGTTGAGTCAGATGAAACCACCTACAAGATTATAATTCCTTATTAGCAAGGTTATACTGGTCATGGGATATGGTCAAGAACCAAGTCCAGAAAGAATTTTATCAAGCGAAGTACAATAGTCAGGGATAAGTACTTCCAGATTTAAAACAACTAGGGAACTTAACTGTTATAAGCATATAGAGTAGGCACATAATTCCATCACTGAAGTCAGAAATAAAACTGCCCTTGACTGCAACCACTGGGAGCAGACTACATTAAAAGTTTTGAAAATGTAATCTTACATATATAGGGATTAAGAACAATTTCTGAATCCCTGTGAGAGAATCTCCAACAAAAACATGATCAGATGTCATGAAAATTACCACCTCACAAGGACCCCCAAAATTTGCTGCACTGTGGTTCATTATGAACTGAGTATGATCATGACAAGCAAGCTTTTGATACTCTTTCATTATCCTATTAGAGGAAACAAAAGATTAAACTGTTATAAGTAGGAGCCACATTCAGTTTGAAAACTCCAGTTTAATTTACTGGATTTCAACAACAAAATCTTTGCAACAAGAACACTGTGCCTCTATTAGGACCTTCTGGACCTGCATGGACTCATCCTTCCATGCATTCATTGTCAATTCACCGTTAACTACACTGCTAGTTTATGAACCTTTCCAGAAGGAAATGGATAAGAAAGACAGTACTAGTACAAATTGGATAAGAGAGTCACTAAGGAAAGAGACTTTTGGAATTAATAAATCTTTTTCACGAGATACACTGTCTGGAAAGTGGCTGTGCATTTGCATCAGAGGAGAGATCAACTGTCTGAAACAAAAGCATAACCTGTCAAGAGGAGGAACAGGGAAATTTCTGTGTGATAGATGATTCTGAGATTGTCAGATCTGGGTCAAGATATCAAATCAGAGCAGAAGTAGTTACTTTTATTAAACATGACACATTAACAACATAAAGACCAACAATGCCTCAACAGCCATGGCACTGGTAAAGAAAGATGCAGCAATGTCAGCCTTTCTGTCTTTAGAGCAGCAATATGTTTGTCTTGCAAATGGGCATGAAAGGACACATCTCTGCAAGGCACTAGCTTGAAGGGACTTGAAAAAACTAAGCAGTAAGATAGGTCAGTGCTTAGCTATCGCATAGCAGTTATCTTCTGAAACCTTGACAATTCCTAGCAAAATCAAGGTTCAGCCAAGCATTTGGTTCACGATGGTCACTGTACAATCTTCTCTCTACCAAGGATTCAGGAAGGGCCTGTTGAGAAACCTCCCATCAGTGACAGATTTAAAATAGACTCCATGCTGTGTACATTACACAACTGAATTTGCCAATATAAATGGATACATTATGCAGTGTAGGAAACTTTATGCACTGGAATTTTATGATAATTCCTACCCTGGCTGTAAGAAGGACATTTTATTCAACTCAGTGACTAAAGCAGACTGAAGAAAAAACTTAAAGCTCTGAAGAAGGAAAATGCAAGACAGTTGTTCAAAAATTGATGATAGGTGGGGAAAAACAGGTTTATGTAAGCAGAGATTAAGATGATCTGTTCAGCTTGACAGTAGATGTTTTATCTGTAAACTGTTCCACAAAAATCAGCGAAGATATTGCCTACAGAACATAAGTTGGAGCAAAATCCAGCTCTTTAAGAGTTAATGTAATTCTAGTAGAATAAATTCTGCTTCTGACCCTGTCCATGATACATCAGTCTCCATCATTGTGAAGTGGCCTGACCTCTTCCTCCAAGCAGAATGATGAAAGACAGCTACTAAAGCTACCCACTTTCAGATTCTTGGCTTCTAGAAAAGAGGCGGTTTCCCCTCTTTCTGAGTAAGAAAAAATGGAAAAGAATTACCAGAAAAGATCATACTCAGCAACATCTATGAAAGGGTTCAAAGGCTTTTTCAAACCTGGATAACATTGGAAAGGTTCATCAGGAGAGCCACAGCACTCTACAGTGCCACTGAACAGTTCCAGCCTCTACTTGCTGCTGAAAAACTAGGACAATAAATGGTGGAAGGAAACACATAGGAGCAGTCCTATTTCTCTTTCCATTGCTGACAGTTATTCATAGGTGGGGTCTTGAAAGGGTTCCTTTACACTTCCAGTACAAACATTTACATGGGTTTTTCTCCTACCTCAATTTAGTTTCAGATAATACCCAAATAAGTCCATCAGTCTTTTGGAAGGATGACAAAGAGACTGTTTATCAACAAACAGAGTCATATAGTGACACCTGTAGCACATACTCTTAAACCTGTGCTTTTTCAGGTAGTGTTTTGGACCCTTTCTCCTACAGATTGTAATGCTAATATAAAATATATCCCTTGAAAGAGGAGAAAAACTGGTTACAACAGAAATATATCCCTTGAAAGCAGAGAAAAACTGGTTGCGACAGAAAGAAAATGCAAGCACATTTTTGTCTTCTAAAGCAAGGCCAGGGAAGACATGAGCTAGAAGTGAAATACCTATGGAGATTCCTCAAGTAAAAATTACTTGCATAACTGAAAAGAGAACAAAAACTGAGTAATGGATTGATAAGGAACTACTGGTTCTTTGATATTCTGCCATCTCTTCCTTATTTGTTAACCTCAGATTATATTGTTTATGTGGATTTCTTTTCCTGAGATTATATTCAGCCCTGGAAAAGGTGAAGAAAACAATGAAGTTTCCTCTAGTCTAATATTTCTGCTCAATAATTAATGGAAGAAAGTGAAATCTGGAAATAAATAAAGAATGAAATCAAAGCCTATCCTTTATCCAGTCTGGGGTTGTTATCTAAAGTTGTTCATAAGACAGCATGGTTTGCATTAACAAGCTACTGTTTCAAGCTCAGTGTTTACAGATCACTACAGTACCACAGAAATCTTTCATTATTAAATACACAATTCTGACTCATTCCAAGACTCTTCCCAACTGTGCATGCTCATCAATGCATTCCGTGGCAGAGCTCCTTTTGAACTAGCTCAGTACACAGAAGTTATTACAATGTACGTGAACGTGATGACAGCAACAATGAATTGAAATTTGCATCAATGCAATCATTAATTTATCGTAACCAATTTGACAGTGTACATGCATTATAAAAAATATTGTACTAGGTGACAGTAAGATTCTGACTTGGTTAATTTTCTAAAAAATATCATTCCAGCTTACTACTTCATCTTGAATTTATACATCCTAATTTTAAAAACACATGGAAAGAAGTTTAATCAAAGAAACAGAAAACCTGAGTGTTGTCCTAAATTATTGAAGCCTGAAAAGAGTGCTTTAGATTTCTACTTACTTGCTTTCCCAATCACTCAGACAGTCAGGACACCGGATTTCCAGATGGACAGAGATGACAGAGTGGCAGCCTGCCATCCTTGGGCTACCAAAAAAGCAGGTCCAGCATGCTCAACCACGACTCTCTGAACGCCCTTGAAAGGGTGCTCAACAGAAGAGGGCTGGGTTTGACTCCTGCAGTTGATGCAGCATCATTGCCACATCTTTGTAAGGCAAAATAAATGCTTGTGCAAGAAGAATTATACTCAGGTCTTAATGCCTACTTCCTACACCCATCCAATGATGGAAATACCAGTACTCTACAGCAGCTTGGGTTGTGTTTATGAAATGACTGAATTCAAGTCAATGGGACAATGCCCACAGTCCTGACATCTTGATTTATTTTCCTATTTTTAAATCAAGCACCAGTGAAAGAACATACTTCAGACTCCTTTCTGACACTGCTGGGAAGCAGGTGAGCTGGGAGCATTGTTTCACCTTGCAGAGCGAGGAACCCAGGACAAAATATTGGCTTTCAACATCTTTTATCTTTTAGAACAATTCAGAGGAAACATTACACCCTGTGAATAACAAGACCACTACCAATTACACAGAGTCTGCATTTTTACCTGCTGACCTGTATTGTACAGACTTCAGTCCCTGAACAATTCTTTCTAAGCCAAGTCACTGGTTTGTTTTGCACAGCTATACAGATGTGACCACATATGTGAATACCTCTCCAGAAGTCCATCCATTGCAGAATGAGACAGTCTTTAAAACAAATTATTTTAAAATATGCAGTAATAGCTCAGAATCGATTACAGATTGAGTTAATATCTTTGAGATAAATTGAAGGCTTCTTATTAATGTAATGGACTATGGATCATATCCTGAGGGTGCTCAAACCAGGCCCACCTATTTTATTAAGAGCCTAAACACATGGCTTGCTCTTTAAAAGTGCTGAACCTTTAGCAACTTGCAATGATTTCAAAGTTCAAGATTTTTGAAAAACAGTAAGGTATATAACTTAAATATCTAAACACAAGCTTACTGGAATTTGCAAAGAAAATTCTAATAAAAACCTATGTAATTAATTTGCAGGCCTTGGGCAGTAGCACTGGAAGAATCTTTCACATGCTTCATTTACATATTGCTGGCTGTAATCCACTGAGGTATTTTAATGCACAAGGAAAAATACAAACACTTATCCCAACACACTTAATTATCATCTCAAATTCACCTTACCACAACTCTGATATCTTTATGCACTCTTTCAGCCCACAGCCAGGTAATCCCACGGAGCTCAAACCTCTTACACTGAGATTTAAGGTAGATTATGTTGCTGGGCTTTCACTCTTGTACCTCAGCTGATGCAAGGTCATTTATTAAGCTTTAATAAACTGATTACAAGTCTGAGCCCTAAGTTTCACCTGAAGATACTGGCAGCTGCTGAGAGTCATGGAGTTACAATCACTTAAGAAGTTACCACTTACCAACCATTCTGTGTAGATACTTATATGAAGCATCCCTAGAGGTAGTTTAAATCAATTTAACTTCTAATTAGTCATTCCACACTCAGTTGTGTCTGCACCATATACAATGTAATTTCAAACTGCATCATTGAACACCATGCAGTTGCCTTTAAAAATATATCTGACTCAGATAGGTTTAATTTCCATAAGTAAACATTCAAATGCAAATTGAAGTGATGTAACTGTTTTTCAAGGAATAAACAGTTGTGCATGGAAGACTATGAATCCATTTAAACACATCTGTGTCTTTTTACTCATTCTTAAATAAAGTCAATTTTAGACTCTATTTAGAGTGTGTTGATAGTAGAGCTCTAAAATACCTGTTTCACATAGCTTTATGGATCTGCAAGGATTATCAATGATAATAATTATCAAAGCCATACAGAAGCTATACACATTATTCTTTATATGATATTATTTTATACACAACTTTATAGGTAAACCTTCATGATACTGAAACAGGAGATGAAAGCTAATCTAGCAAGGAAATGTTGAATTAAATTTAAATATCCTTCATAAACTGCCTAATAATGAATCACTTTAAAGTTTTTATATAACATGCCATTCCATGATTTCATGGAATCACAGTATCATTTAGGCTGGAGAAGACCTTTAATATTATCAAGTCCAACAGTTAATTCAGGTGCCAAAATACCACTAAACTATGTCCCAAAACACCAATTGTGAACATTTTTTAAATCTCTCCAGGAACAGTGATTTCACCACTTCTTTGGACTCTCAGTCCCAATACTTGACAACCCTTTTATAAAAAGCATTTCCTAGTATCTAACCTAAGCCTCCCTTGTGCAATTTGAGGCCATTTTCTCTTGTCCTCTCGCTGCCTGGCAGAAGGGAACAATCCCCACCTGGCCAAAACCTCCTTCAGATATCTTCTGTCAGTGAATTTACATCTATTGTTGTTCCAGAAGGAAAAAGACTAAACTTAAGAGAAAATGTAGGCAAATCCATGACCTTCAAAAGAAATGGGAACATCTGCTCGTTTCTTTTACGAGCTGCAAAACTAGAAACATGAAGAGAATTTGGTATGAAGAACTGTCTAATGCTCGTATGTAAACTATCAAAACACAGTGTCAGTGGCTCCTGGCAGCACGCCTCAACAGGATGCTGCAGTGAGTACTGGTAAGAAAAGGTCCATAAGGAAGTAGATGAAAACTGTTTTCAGTTAAGCACCTGTTTAAACAGCAACTATTGCTTTATCAACAAATGGCCAGAGTCAAAGCTGAAGCTCTCTAGCAGCATCCAAATGCTGCCAAAGGGTAAATGTCAGATTGTCTTTGGTATATTAGAAATTATTACCAAAAAGTCATTGTAATTTAAAAACCTTACTCAGATGGAAAGGAAAAATGACAGAAGTTTGCACACAATATAAATAATATATGCCCAATTCTTTGCAGAATCAAGGCTAAAGTTACACATTTAGAAAGTCTTCAGATTTTGTAATATTTAAACTAGGTTTTAATAAAGCTCAATATTTTTGAGCTTGTACATTGTTGTACCTAATCCTATACCTTTAGGGGCCATAATGATGAACTGCAACTAAGTTTACCATTTGAAAATTATTTTAAATGTTATATAATCACTAAAGATTATAATACAGCAGCACATATTTCATTATACTACTTAGATCCTGGTTGACAGGATGCCAAACAAAGACTGCCTGCTTTATCAGAAAAAGCAGGAGAACACCTCCTGGATTTTGGCAGAAGATCAGTCCAGAGTTCTTGAAGTACAAAAGTATTTGCAAAGCATCTGCAAGAATCCTGCAGACAGCAGATTAAAAACCCTCACTTTCTCAACTCCCCAGAATCCAATAAAAATTTTGCATGCTAGTAAAAGAGGAGCCAAAATATTGGTATTACCTAAATCATTTCTATCTCTCCTCCAGCTCTGTGGACACTTACATCCCTTGTTTGGGTCAGTATTTCATTACTCTATTAACCCAAAAGGTTAACCCAAAATTAGAGGACTTCTGGAATGCATGGAATTATCTGTGATTCCAGAACACATAATATTGGTGAGAATATGACACAGAGCACATAGGAAAGGAATAGCTTTCTTTGTGCCTGCACAGCCTGTACCTGTCACTCCAGTGTGTGGAGACCTACAGAAATGTTATTTTTACAAATTATTTAGGAGCCTTGTTTTGGCAGTGTCAGAGTTTGCAAAGTAGATGTCCCAAATTTCTGAACACTTAAATGCAGTTACATGCATTCAAAGCCCAGAATGTGCGTGTGAGAGGAGTGCACAGGCTGCAGTGGCATCAGCAGCAGGGAGCTGTCATTCCACCGCCTGCTGCAGAACACGTCAGGGAGTCAGGGCACGGGAAAATGAGTCCTGATGAATCTATGTAACACTTCCTTGAAGTGATGGCAAGTTAGCACGCAGGTCCAATCAAAGCTTTCAGCATGTGAAAACAAAATCAAAGTAGGGCCCTTGAGGGACTAAATATAGCTCCAAATCTAAACTTTCTGAGTTATGTTAAGAAAAAATGAAATGCAAAAGAAAATTGACTTATTTTAATACAGAGTCTAGAGCTACATCTGATCTTTGGACACCTGCTTATCAAGCCACATCTTAACCAACTGCCTCCAGTGGTTTAGATCATATTTTGCATTTCTCCTTAATATGGCTATTACAGTAACTACTTTGAATTTAAATCTGGCATTACAAGCCATAATCTGGTGCTATTTAAAAAATGTATTAAACAGTATTATGTACTAGATGATGCTACACACCCAGAAAGCGTTTGCTGGGAAACTGACATCATAGCTTTGCAAACATGTAGCACGTGCTATGGATAGATGTACGCATTCTTGAGCTCCTAGGCAAGCACACATTCTGCCATGGTCCTTGTATATGTAAATGGATGAGTATCCACACTGTAAGAGAAAAGGACAATGTGCATGATCTGTAAGCAAAATAACAACAGATCAAATGGAGGAAAAGGGAATGAACAGAACAATTACATCAGATCTGCAGTGCACACACATTGCTTTACATTAGGCTGCAACTTCATTTCTTAAAACAGTGAGGAGCAGGTAGAAGAGCTTTGCAGCAGAGCCCCCACTGTTGTCCCAGCTCAGCAGAGCAGTGGGGCTGCTCCTCACCACTGAGAGCTCTCCCTCCCTTTCTTTCCCAGCCTGCACCCCTGGGAGCACACGCCTGCAGGCGTGGTGCTGGATTTGGTCTGGCATTGCTTCTGCCACGCCTGCTCTGCTCTCACAGGCGCCAGGCTGCTGCTGCTGCAGCTGTGGCTGAGGTCTCAGGACACTGTGCACATACCTCCAGATTGATGATAACAATAGTAAGAGGAAGGAGGAAAAGGAAGAGAATAGAAATCAATGACTTACTGTACCAAGAAAGAACCAATTATTCAGCAAATCTGCTCCTGCTAATTCTGTCACACAACCTCATTCATTAAAGTTCCATCATTATTTGAATTAACTGTTGCTGTCACAGCAATAATATTCACAATCAGACACTCACACACTGCAACTACATAGCTTCTATTAGACCAAATTTAGTGATGTCGCCTGCAACTAATGAACTGGTTTGTAGTTTAATTATTGTGCTTACCAGATAATTTATTAGACAGCAATAAAGTTTAGATTTACTTCTCCTGCAATGCTGCTGCATTATTAGATGTATACATGAAGGTACATTTTGTTCTCAATTACATCTGTATAAATCTTGAGAAACTCTACTGAAGTCAAAAGTTATTTTAAATTGACATGCAGCTACTTTGCATTTGAAAATCTGTAACAAAACACAGTTTTGTTCCATGTATGTGCATTACTTACAGCACTCCAGGTGGTTACTTTGATAATGATACAGAACATTTTTGTACTGTTGAAATAAATGCCGATCCTGTTACAGAAAGTGCTTTTATAATAAGAAATTAAATGAACTAAACACTTAGTGCAAAAAGCAGCATTCCGACAATTCCTGCTATATAGTCAAAGATGATTAACTAAAAAGGAAAACTGATGTCAAAAAGGTAAATTTAATTTGCCTCAAAACAAACTCAGTGAAATATTAGGATGCAGAAGCTACTGTATAAAAATCTGAGATCAATTGACACAGCTCATGGTAAAAAAAAGGATTGATCTTTGCAAGCAGATAAAAATAAACACCAAAAAAAATCACAAGGTAAAAGAATGTATTTTTCATATTACAATATTATATACTTTAGGTTTACATAGGACAAAAAGGCTAGATAGGACCCAAACTTCAGATTTATTAAAGCCTGAACCTGGACAAATTCAACTTCTTTAAAAAATTTCTTTAATACAGCATAGTGGTGGAATGTTATAGTTGCTTTGATCACATATAGGCATATAGTAACTCTCTTCCACATACCTGCCTTTTAACTAATCATTGGCATTTAGTAATGAAGATTGTGATCCTGCTCATTGGTGAAAGTTGAGCAGGTGAACCACTGTGAAAGCAAGGAAAATCCTACATTAGCCTTATAACCCTTCTTTTGGATATCTGGCTTGGGAATGCCATAGAAAACCTGGTTCACTTCTCTATCAGTTCTCTTTCAGTGAAATGGAACTTAGAAATGCAACAGTTAAATTACCTTGTGGGGAGACTTCCACTCTGTGATTCTTAAATAATTCTGGCCTGTTCAATGGCACACTCAGTTATACAAAACATGGGCTCTGCTCCTCGGGATCCAGGTCTTGAGCAGATGCAGATTATGTAAGCCCAAACTACTGAATTTCCCCATGCATATACCCCATTTGCACAAGAAGATACTAACGTTTCCTTTGTCTACTGGTAATATTTGTACACTTAGACTGCAAATTCTTTCAATCACAATGGTTTCTTGGTTCATTTCTGTAACAGACAAGGTGCTAACTAATGGTGGAACAGGTAGATGCCACCAGTATAAAAAAATCTAATTACAGAAATAGTAAAATGAGTTGTTCTGAATGTTTCAGGACATTTTTTAACATTGAGAGAACAGAATAAAATACACTAATTTTAAAACTGTAGTCTTTTAAAAACTTCACATTTGCTTTCCTATGGTTTGCTTTTAGCTCTTAACTTCGGTTTTTAATGAAAGAGAATTTTGGCTAAAACACCCCATGAGGTCTCAAAGCCCACAGCAGTTTCCATCATATCAGTAACTTCAGCCCAAGCTGTGAAACTTTTGTCAGCAGAATGACTTTGAAGTTGCTGGATTTCTGCAAGAAGCATGGTTTTGACCTAAAACTGGAAAATTTCAGAAAGGATAAGATGAAGAACAATCCAAATGGCATCCAACCTGTGCCCCAGTCCTTGAAAGTTGAATTTTATTTCTCAAACATTATTTTTATTCTGAAACTGGCTTTCTCTTCAAACTACAGTGCCTTCAAATGGTCTGTGTGTCTACCCACACAGCTGGAAAAGGGCTGACTGCCCTAGAGGTGTTACCTCTATACAGTTCTTTATTCCACAGCATCCTGTTTGTATTGAAGTGTCAGTAAGGCCTTGGACAAAACAGAAGGAAAGGAAAATTGCAGGAAAGAGAATTCTAAAATACTTGGGGGAGGGCAGGGAGGTAGAAGGAAGTATGTAGGTATGAACACATACACACAAATACACAAAATCAATGCAAACTAATTTACATTTCAAAGCTGTAGCTGATAGGTAAACCAAGACTTCTGTCCTGAGGTTTTAAGTCAACTACTCAAGAGCTAGGGGGTCTTTGCCAAGTTAGATCTGAGTTTATATTTCTGATATATACAAAAGCTCAGGAGCCAAGCCCACTGGCATATGAAGAAACGTCTGCCACACACACATCTTCTGTCTGCATATTCCTCAGGTCAAACTCCCTACCTTTTTAACCAAATTCCCAAAAACCTCCAAGTGAATGCCATTCCTGGATGTCATATAACAGTAAAAGGAGAATTAATAAAAGAATAATAGGTGAGAAAGAAAGAGAGAAACAAGTGTGTAAGGAGGATAATGAAACAGTTTGTTATCACCTCTCAGTATCACTCAGCCATATAAACACACTGAAAAATGGCAAGGAGAGCACTCGCAGACCACTACATATTGCACTTGTCAAGAAACAGCCAAGTAGTCAAAAAACATCTCTCTTATCTGTTTTGCATTTATATATTGATCATCTCTGTAAAGTGACCATTTTGCTTTAGTAGGCACCAGTCACCAATGACCTGTGTCAAATTAGTTACAAAAATGTAATGATCAAGGTATTATTGGTTTTTCTTTCTGCACTGAAGTAAAATTCTTGTATTTTCTTTACCTAATTCTTCCACCTCCTGCTAGCTTTTCCTTTAGGCTGCCAACTTATGGCATTTGTCACAGACAGAAAACACACATTTGGAAATAAGATGCCTGGAAAAAGCTGAATAAAGCTCCACTACATCAAAACAGTGATACCAGCAAATGACATAGGACAAATTAAAATGCATAGAAAGAAAGCAGCATCTTCCCATCACTGCCCCATTGGCATGTCCCTTACTGAGTCTCTGAGCTCTTTCAAACTTCTCCTAAGAGCACAGGAAAGATTTAGACAATGACACCCGTCACCTTCGATGCCGCACTGAGCTCAGTTCCAATTTCCTGCGGCAGTCCAGCAGACCTCAGAAATATTAATGCTTACTGCCTCAGGCTAAACCAAATTACAGAATCTCTTGGTTTCAATTTCCTATTCCACCAAAAGTCCCCAGGGCCACGGCTCTCACTGGACTCCCCAGTAGTATCCATATGCAGGGTTAATATTAAGGGACAGTTAAAACCTTTTCATCCATTTTTGACCTATCTGCAGTTTAAGCTTCATGCAAAGTAGCAAAAACAAGAAATGCAGTCAAGTTCCACAAATTAAGTTAGAATTTGTTATCTAAAATATTTTGGTAATACAGAGATATCAATGACAAAAATATGCCAGCTTTCAAGATAAACAGGGAAAACAATTCAAGTAAGAAACTAAGATAAGCTTGTGCAGCTTTGGGTTTTTTGGCACCAGTCTGTTGACACACACGCAAGCTGTATTTCAGTTACTTAAATATAAGATAATGGTCACATTTAATACATCATATCCATAGCTTTTATATTTCTATTTATCTTTTTTTTTTTTTTTTTTGCCAGAACTGTTGGATTACTGTTGGATTTTTTGTCATCTAAAATATAAAGCTATTTAGTCATAAACACTTAGCAGCAGCAGCAAAGACCCTCCGTGGCTACTGCATAAAATCTCTCTCTCGATTTGAGCAATATTGATTTTAACTATTTTAATGATAACTGCTCTCACCAGGAGGTCATGTAATAACATTTCTCAGCCTGTAGGGAGAGGACACAGCTGAACTGATACATCACCACCAATACAGTTTATTGCTTCCCTGCTTTATGCTTTAAGGAAGCATCTTCTTTCACACAGCTCTACCTAGTAAATATTGTGCAAAGATGCCACTGATTTGACTGAAAAAATATGCAGCATAAGGCAGGTCTGCACTACAAAACAACTTATTTTAATTGGAGATACTGAAAATCCCTTCAGAGGTTTGGTTGTTTTGCTTCAGCTCCTCGTTTTTATTTCCTCATAAAACAGACCAAGTCAAGCACAAAGCAACCATTTAGCCCATTGTATTCTGCCTGTTAATTCAGGGGGTGCAATAAAAGAACTCTGGCAAACAGATTTATCAATACTTCAGCAAATCTGGAAGACCACCTCCAAAGGCAGCAGTTTTGTACACAAGTGCAATGTCATGGATCCAACAGACGTGCAAGTGCTTACGAGTCACACAAGGCAATGGCTGGACCAGCCTAAGCAAGAAGTGGACTGGGTTTGTGGTCCCAGCCTATACACCTTTTTAATCACATTTTTCAACAAGTATCCTTTCCTACCTCTCCTCTGAAACTTGAAACGAGTGTGCTTTTGCAACTCTTGCCTGTGCCATAACCAAAATATACACCCAAACCCACAAACCATAACATTACTTAGTGCCAAGCTCTGAACAAACACAGAAACAATGACAGTAGATACATAATGATTGTTATTTTCTACTCATACCCTTCTTACTAGACACCTGCCAAAAGTTACTTTATTTGCAAAGCTTAAAATTCTTGAAAGCCAAAAGCACTTTGGAGACTTCCTACTTCTCTGAGTATTGGATTACAATATGTGCATGCAACTGACTGACAAGTGAAAAACAATAAGAAATATTATTTATGCTCGCATAAGATCAAAAGCACATACAGAAAATATTTCTGACAATATCAGGACTATTGCTGAATAACCATTCCATTGAATTGGAGTGCAAAGGGAAGGCTCATCTTCAGCTGCTGTACAGAGGCTTGGAGATATCCTAATCCTTCCCAGAGCAGAAGAAAGCATAAGCACTGGAAAGACCTGGCGTCAAATGCTGGCTCCAATGATTTCAGACGAGTCAACATTTCACCCAACATTGAATGTGGGAGATTTATTTTGTAAGCAAACATCAAGCAGCACAAAGCAACTGAAGAAATGCAGGTTCAGGATGTAACTGCTGACAGTCAACCTCCTGAGCCTGCAGGACCCTCCAGAGTGGTGAAACAGAGACACGGGCTGCAGCAGAATGGCACAAATGCTACAGGCTGCCTCTTGCTTCAATACAACAAATGTTTGGGGTTTACTGCTACTCTCATCTAAAATCCTTCTTGTAAAAAGGAGTAGATTTCCCTTTAGGTGTCTTCCTTCTATACTGTGAATAGAAGCATATAAACAGTTCTACTTATACTTTTAATTTCTAATGGTCCTTCATTGCCTCTTGGATGTCAGGCACAGTAAATAATACTTTGCAGTCTGCATCAGTGTGTCAAGGTTCTGCCCATCTTAGCACACCAGAGATCTCTCCCAGCTATACCTAATGCAAGGAGCAATTTATTTCAAAACATTTTAAATTACCGTACTTGTTTGTTTGTCTCCATGTCCTTTACCTTTGTCCTACTCGTTCCTAGTGAACTAGCTCAGCTGATTAGAGCATGGGGCTAATAATGCCAAGGAACACACAGAACTCACATGGCAGGATTGCTAAACTGTGACTTCAAAAGCTGATTTAATGTCCTTAAGGTACACACTGTGCATACCTAGATCTCAAAAGACTAATGCAATGGAAAAAAAAGGTTGATCATAGCAAAAGCTGGAAATTATTCCAAGTGAGGATAACTTGAGTAAGGTGCCAGCCAGAGTTCAGACATCGTGCTGCCACAAGCCCTGGGTTAACATTTTACCTCTCTGTGTGTCAGTGCAGCAACTAGCTTAAATGAATGGCATCTAAGAGGGTACACAGCTGTGTAAATCTGCACCCTCGGGGCACGGAGTGCTTACAGCAGCACATACCTGGAGTAAAACAGAGGTGCCCGAAGCACACAGGGAGAATGAGCTATACCTTTGTTTGACCTGAGATACTACTCAGTGCAATTGAAGATCAGAGAGTTCGGGTTTTAGCAAACAAGAAACACATTTGACTTGGAGAGCATTATTCAGGATGTCATGGTACTCATTAAGTGTAAATCTACAGTAATTCCATTACAGAAGCTGGAATAACAAAAGTTTTAAAAAAGGTGAGCTTTAGAAAAGAATTAGGCAATCTCCCTGGTTTTGCATGAACTAATTAACAATAATTGCAATCTGCACTAATGAGGTGGGTGTTACCTAAGTGTAAGCAGCAAAAAAACAACCTCCTAAGCAATTCCCTGTCTTAACATTAGGTCTTCCTCAAACTTAAAGAAACATTCCATACCAATTTATTTTAATTACCCATAAGCAGCAGGGGGAAAAAGCACTCACATCTTACTCATTTAAGTCCAAATTTCACAAGTACACGGATGAGTTACAAAGACTTCTGTAACACGGCTCAGGATGGAAATTCGGAGAAGCTGTTGAATCTAATGGTGCAACAGAGAGATTAAATTTACCTCACAAACCATTCAAATCTGGACAGAGACAGATGGAGGAAGTATATCAAATGTTAGTATTTCAGGGGAAAAATTTTAAATAGCGAAAGCATGATTACAGTATCAATTTAGAAAATATAAAATCTACTAAAGTCTGACTTCCTTAATCCACAGAGGTCTAAAATGCAACTGCTGAAGGATCAATGCTACAATTTAATTGTGCAGATATTCTGAATTTATATATTACAAATGTTTCTACCCAGCTGCTCTGTACCCCATGAAAAGAGACGAGCTTCATTGTCCATCCACAGGACCTGGCTTCAAATCCTGGCTTCAAGTGCTGGCTCCAATTCCACTTCTTTCTGAGACTCTGGGAAAACAATTTAACTCCCAATGGCCCAGTACTAATGCTGATTAATCCTCTACAAACCCTCTGATCTATCAAGATTCAACTCACGAATTCTTTTGCAGCATGCAAGTTAACCTGCTACTACTTTCCACTCACCCACTGGGATTGCAAAAAATTCTCTAATTCTCTGTCTCCTCCCATGAGCAAGTCTTGATCAGGCAGAGAGTCACAGCCTCAGCTTTACCCAACAGCCCTTCCCCTGTCCTTGGAAAGACTTGAAACCAAGCAGACAGCATCTTGCCCTGCCTGCTTCATCACCCAGGCACAACTTTGGGCAAACCAGGAGCTGGAGCCAATGCAGCTGACCATAGCATAAAACAGGCCCCTGCCTTGGTCCAATATTGTTGTATCAATCTCCCTGATTTACAGTGTGAACCTAAAACTGCTTTGCTTCATCCTCTGGACAGCCATGATCTGTGTTATTTAATGAATGGGAACTACATACCCTGGTCTACAAATCTGTAACACTGCCCTGGTTCTTGTCATTGGTTCATTCAAAGTGATATGGAGCCAAGAAAATTAAGCAAAATTCTTCCCCCATCTCCCTGCTTTGTCAGTTACTCTGAATATTAGCTCTGCAGAAGTTCATATAGATAACACACACACAGACAAGTTAAAAACCTGTGCTTTTACCTTCTGCTTGAATTTGTCATGCTTTGGTTTTCAGCCAAATGTTCTTAACATGTCTTTGACAACAGGACTGAAGATCTCTCTACTCTCAAAAATTATTCCCTGTGTGGGTAATTACAGTTGTCACACCATTCAAAAACTTCCTTAATGCTCACTTTTACCATAATAATTTAACAAATAAAACGAGTCAGGTTTTTCTTTTTCAAAGTAGGTGTTTGTAGACAAAAATCAACTTCTCCATATTAAAAACAGGGGGAAAAAAATCCCAACATTTTGGAAGAGAGGTTGGGAGATTTTGTTACTTACTTTGACAGAACTTATGGTCTCTTTTTTTTCTTTTCCTGTAGTTGGGTTTTTTCCTTGTTTTTCCCAGATCCTGTCATTTCTTGTAGTCAAATCAAAAAGTAGGAGGCAGATAAATGAACATGGCATTTAAAATTCAAACACTTAATTATAAACCCACAAAATTTAAAACTTTCTCTCGAAATTTTCAAACTTTTAACAGTACAAAAACTCGAAGCATTAAAGGGTTGCTTTTCTTTTTGTTAAAGCAGCTCAGTATCTGGGCAACTTACAGTCTCTCATTAAAATTATACTCTTAAAATTTAAATATATAAACATATATTTTTGAATGTTCTCCTCTAGTACCCAACCTCTGAAAAGTAAGTTGCCACCTTTTTTTTTGTAATTTTCCTTCTCTTTTCATTGCTTCTGATGTTTCACTGTAAGTTCTGCTGGTTTACGACACAAAGGAAAACATCCAAATGCCTCTGAAGGATAAATGTATACAGAGAAACAATCATGAACACTATAAATTTATTACTTCTAGCTGTATAACAAGATGACCTTATTTGCAATATATCATATTCATTGGCTGTTACATAGTGTCCTTTTAAAATCTCTTAATTCTGCAGTAATGTCTTAATAATATTGAACTGTGTATATTACAAAGCATATATATTATCTCATGTATTCTCATTATAGCATTTCCTAACTCCTACATCTCCATTTGGCAAACATTTAAACAATTTTTGCCTCATATTTTAAAGTATGGCTGACAAATGCAGAAGATGAATACTTCCAGGAAAACAGGGGAATAGTAATGAGCATACTTCTTCTCTATGACATTGCATTTTTCTGTTTTCATTGTTCACAGTGCTAATACAGTGCTGCTTCAAAATGCAGTTACTGATAGATGCAAATCACTAATAATAGTACATTCTTCTTTTCATCTCTTCCCTTAAATCTGAGAATTTAAAACTAAATTGTACTTTAAATATGAGCAGTATCAGAAAGTCAATCTGGAGAAGAAATCTAGGCTATTTTTCCTGTTTCCTCACCCAGAAATATTGCCAAAAGCATAAATGAATGATTGATTTAATTAATTAATTGATTAAATCACTTTCCTGCTATCAGTAACAGGAATAAGTGAGCTTGGCTTTCCAATCAAAATAAAATTTTAAGAAGAGAAAGTAGAAGGAGGGAATAAATATGAAAGCCCACAAGTAATCACTGAGGTCACCTTCTGAACCACATACTGATTTTTCTGACAACAAATCTACTCTATTCTAGAATAGAGGTTGACAATGATGTTCCTGTGGTCACAATACTCCATTGTATCAGCCAAATTAGTGTTTCTTTTATTCATAATGTCCTTGTGTTTTGCTGTCCAAAGTCACTTAGGTGAATTTACTGAATATATTTTCACAACAGTAGATCAATTGGAAAAGCTTAGGAGCATATAATTATTCCATATCATTGCATTTTACTGCTGTGATAGGACAAACTTATCCAATGGGGGAAAAAAAAGATCCATTTCAGAGCACAGAAGGTTTATTTCTTTCTATTTCTGTCTTTTTTTTTCCCCTAAATGTCCCTGGCTTTTATACTTTCATAAGTAAAATGATTCACTGCAGGAAATGAAGCGTTAGTGCAGCCTCACGACATTTTGAAGCTACAGCTGTTTCAATAACAAGAGTTTTAGCCCTGAATGTACTAGTAGCACTTGGAGCTGAAAGCATCTATTGAGTGAGGAAGGGCTTGACCCTTTGCTCAGTGACTTCAAAGTTGTGAGTCATATGGCCAGAAAAGAATCCCTGAAGTCTTTAGAAATAACAGTGTAACATAACCATTGTGCTACAAATGGCTTCTGTAAAAAGCACATCTATCATTATGCACCGAACTACATAAATTAGTCTGAAAAATTTAACCACACTTTTCAAAAAGCTAAATGCAAAGAAATAGAAAGCTGCATGCCTGGACAGCTCAGTGTGCCTGATCCAAGAGGAACTGGTTCAGTCCCACTGCCATCTGCAGCACAGGTGGGCTCTGGGCTGTGCTCTCCTCACTAGAACATCTTTTGCTAACATCTACATAAATTGCTTTGTCCAAGGAAAACAGTTAGGAATCACAATTGCCAACAACTGTACTGGCTTCCATCTTCTTCAAAAGGATTGCTTCATTTACCAATTAGAGAATACTCTGTCTTTGCTTCCTAACAAACCTTTTTTTCATCTTTTTTCTCATTTTTTCTCACTTTTTTAGTAGAGCTTCCATCTCTCAGGAGTCTCAGCCAGGGTCAGTAGGCAATGAATGAGTCTCTAAAAAGGAAGGAAAGACCTGCAGGTGTTGCTGATCAACTGTACAAGAGTAACAGCTACTATGAGCACAATCTCACGTCCAATACAATGAAGGTAGAAGGGGGAAATATATTTTAACTACCTGCATAAAATATAATTAAGATGGAGGCAAGAACTTCTCCATAAACAAAACCAGAGAGAACATATTTTAAAAATAAAAAGAGGTAACTAGGAAAAAAGTTGAGAAAATCAATTATTTAGAAAAAATTATTAATATTGGTTCCAGTAAAGGAAGGGGTAAATAATTGGAAAGGAGACAAAACAAAGGAGAAAAATACTGCAAGCAGCAATATCAAGGACAGGAAAACTGCTATGAAACAAAACAAAGGAGACCTTGGGGAAGAAAGTATGGGAATGAATGTCTACTCAACCCAAGAACTGTGAACATTAGGTATTGGTCTAAACAGATAGTACCAGTGATAAGAAATTAATCAAAAAACATGCTTCCATCCTGTTAGTAATCTATGGCTTATGTAACATCTTTTATTAGAAATCTAAACAGTTAAAACAGATGTCTGTGGGTGGCACAGCATCACTGAGGCTGGACACTGAAATGACCTGGGAAAAAGTCCTAAATCCAAGCAATACAACAAATTCCAGCAAAACAAAGGATAGCCACAGTAATGAAATGCACTTTGGAAAGATTCAATGAATTCACAATAAGCCTTGACTCCTCAGGAAAAGACATCACCTCTTTATGGTCATATGGGCAGCTTGATTAAAATCTTTTGCTCACTATTATGGAAAAGATGCACTTTGATCTGTGAACCAAGTTCCCTTTCCAGTGGAGGCATTGATTAACTGTATCGTGAAGTTCTATAGTTCTAAGAGAACTCAAGTAATTCATGATTCTTCTAAGACACAGAAGAATGAATACTAAAGAATGCAACAAAAACTTTGTCTTCCTTTAGATGGGTTTTTTAATTCAACAAATCCACACAAAAACCAAAAAAGCAATAAAGCTGAATCTGATGTGAAAAGACTAATTTTTGAAATAAGCCATGAATAATAAAGTGTTCCTCAAAAAGACTGGCTTGCCAGATATGCAAGGGCCAGAGGAAACTGTCTGATGACAGCCCATCCTTAATTTTCCTGCCTGCAGCAGACTCTAAAGGGTTAAGTTCATGAGGGCTTTTTCCTATTCAAAACTGTGTGCAAACTATTTCCTTACCCAGAACATCTCGTGCATTGTGTTAGAGCACAATGAAAGAATTCAGAAATCTTCTGATTCATTCATTTTCTGTCATTGGTTTTAGGGTGCTGGCTGGGAAAGTGTTACTGTCGGAATAACACAAGTGCTCTGATTACAATTATTTTGGGTTTTTAATTCACCTCACCTGGACTTAGGGTGACACAAGCTGAAGCAGAATCTGGCCTCTTCAACTTCTCACATCCTTAAAATAAATCCGTGGAATATGGCTTCATCACCATTTTCCTCAGACATAGGAGCACTATAGGGTTAGATCATTAATGCCACAGAGTTGCTAAAGCCCAAAGCAATACAATGATTTTGTCCAGCTGAGAGATTAGGTCTATTGTTCTGTAAGGATCTAACAGGTGATAAAACTTTCCATTCTGGAAGGATGCTGCTATCAAAAGTGCATCAGCTTCTTCTGATTTAAACACCCATTTGCATCTGAAAAGACCCTAAATTATATGTGGGCTCCACATACAGTGCTTCACAATAATCAAATAATAGGGCTAAGAATGAGATGGATGCTTCAGTGCTTCACATGAGTGCTTAGGGTTACTGATACCACAGAGTTACCTATCTGCAATTAAAGATGATCTAGAAAACCACTGCAAGCCCCTATGCCCCCAGAAAAGCTGGGAATAAGCTAATACAACTGCATGGACAGGGAAGTGTCTCATGGACAGGCAGCTTGTGGCTCCATCTCAGGCCTCCAACTATGGTCTCCTCAAATTTGCTCCTAGGTAAAGTATCCACCTAAAGAATAATCTGAACTGTAGGTTCTGGCTTGGTTTCTTTAGAATATGCCAGGAAAAGAAGAAACTTTCTACAAAAACAAAACTTTGATTCTTTTCAGGTTTGGATTCAGGCTGATCCAACAAGCCTAGCTTTGTCCCACATCTGTTGGGAAGATGGAAAATTTGCTTACACTTGCCCTCAGGAAGGGCAAATTGTGTATCAGACAGATTTGTGTCCAAATTGTTTCTCAGACTGCAAAAACCAAAGCTCTAAAAGATTATGGTATCTCCTTGCTGGAAGACAAAAACTATGTTCTTTAATAAAAGATGCTGTTACAGAGAGGATTTTCTGCTACATACACACATCATTCCAATTTTGATGAAAGTCTCATAAATAAAATTAACAAAACTGTCTCTCTCCCTGGCAGGTCATTTTTTATAATACCCAAATTTCTTAACAAGTAGCAATTACCAAGCTGCATTGCCTCTAAGTGCACCCAACAGTCACAGACTACAGGATGACATATTATACCCATGAATACCTCACAATTGAAATACATTTTCCCTATGGGACTACATCACTGCTTGATTTAATTTTTTCTGACATTTGGCCTGGAGCTTCTTTAAAGAAATGAACTTAGGATGGCTTTGCTGACAGCAAAGGACAAACCATGGCTATATACTCAAATCCTACTTAAATCATGCACACTACCCTTTTAAAACACGGATCCTGCATAAATTATAGGACAGTCACTGGGATCTATTAGTCAGAGTTCATCTTCTACTGTTTGAGGATGAGCTATAGGTCCACATAAGCAGTACAAAAGGTCCAGCATAAATCATACAACTGTGAAGGAATAAACAGTTGCACCAGTGACAAATTTATCGATGTGGAAGGAGATATGCCAACTCGTCAGAATCCCTACCAGGGTTTTTTACAGCCTCAGTAGTTCTTACTATGAATCATCCATATTCTGTTTGGATTGGTTTCTTTTTTCTTTTCCTCCACAATGTTCACTAAAAAAAATGGCATCTAAAAAGATCCAATTTCAAGAGAGAGAGGCAAATGGAGAACCTTACTGCAAACTGAGAGAAAAGGGATAGGTTAGGAATTAGAACACTACAGTGCTTCTAATAAATCTCCCGTCTGAAAAGCAGCCAAAAATGTCTATATTCATTCTCCAATTAGGTTATATATTTCTCTTTAACATTATGAAGCTGTTATTAATGCTATGAAGTTTTGTGTCTCTTCAAATCCTAATGTCTATTTTAAGTGACACATTGACAAGTTCAGAGAAGGAAGTGCTCTGGTTTTGATAGAGGCACAATAACACCATCTGTGGAGTATTTTCAATGGTTTCATGAGAGTGTCTCAATCCTGTGCTTGAGAGCCAAACTGTAGCTGTGTGATCTCCACTTCTCTTGGAATCCTTGGTTTCAGTATTGAGGGCAACTGAATATATCTTAAGGATGAAAATGACATTTAACTGGGTAAAGCTCTAAGAAATCACTTGTATTTTAATTAACTTATTGTCTCAAAAATACATAGAAATGTTTCCCAAAGGAAAAAAGGAGAACTATGGAAAAAGTGAAAATTAAGACTGAATTAGGCCTGGCCCCAGTCTCATTCCTCTGAGGCCAGTTGTCTCTGAGCTCCACATCTTCACCTCAGAGTGGTCTAACAAAAAATGCTCCTCAATGCAAACCCATCCAAGGCTGGCATTCCACCAAGACATCAAGTACCCCAACAGGAGCAGAAAGTATTTCATCCATAAGCAGAGTGGACACCCAGGAAGCAGTGAAACACTGTGACAAGTTAAAGCAGGACAAACAGCACTGTTTGTAGATACCATTACACTAGATGCACTCTAGGTTTTGTGACTCTCCTCAGACATTTTGATGCACTTCATTTAAAGACAAATTTTTCAGGCATTGTGTTCCAGACAATTATCTCTAAACTCAATTTCTTCTCATGCTTTTTTATTTTCCTCCCAATCCTCTTTTCTCTTTGCCCTCTAGAGCAGCTTGTCCACCTGCAGCACATAAGAATACAGGCATGGAATAACCCATTTCTGGGTTAAAAATGGTTAGTTCAGGATTAAAAGTGGCAACAGTTGACCAGTCCTGAAATAGATGAATCTTTGAATAAGTGACTAAATGCTTAAAAGCAGCTTAGATCTGTCCCATGAATAGCAAAACAGAGAAACTGAACACTTTCAAATACCCACTATTCACATTTCTCACTCTTTCAAGTGTACAGCCTGTTTGTAGAAACCATGGGACAATATGCTCCAGGATTAGCCTTTAAGAATAATCTCTTCCCTTTTTCATGCATCTACAGGATTACCAATGTTCTTGTTATCAGGGTATCTTTTGTACCCTGAGAAATCTTTTAGAACATGGAGAAACAATCCTATGCAATTGAGTTCCTGCTTATCACTCAAACCTTGGATGAAATGTTCTCACCAAAACCATGAAATTAAATTAATGTAAACTACCACTAAGTAAAAAAATGGAAAGCTTTCCAAGATAAAGATTGCCTACATAAGCCATTTTTCACACAGTATTGGTGAATTTTGTATGTTTTGAAAAAATTCTCCCCACCTTCAAAAATAAGTGAAAAAGTTTCAATTCAATCTTTGAAAATACTTAATTTTGAAAACGCAAAAAAATGTCTTTTAAGCAGTTAGGTTTGCACAAAGAACCCAGTCTGAATCACACCTCTCAGAAACAAATGACAACTCCTTCCAGTTTAAATGAACTGAATTCTTTTTCAAAAACTTAATTCTTTTTGCTGAGCTCTTACCCTCCATTCTGTCCCTCTGGCACACCTGATTCATGTCTCTCTTTGCCCATGTTACTCTCAATAATGATGATTTTCGCTCTCCAATATTGTAACTCAAGCTCCTCATCTTTCCCTAGGTTTCTGTTGCTCAAGGCAGTCAGAATTAAGACAGATTATTTTAAGACCCACATTTTTTCCTAGGTAGGTAGCAGATCCTTGGTGTGACCAAAGCAAGTCTTTCAGCTCTCTGCTTTCATCTCATATATTTGTAAGAGGACATCAGGCAAGGACAGTCTCTCCATCAAACTCCTCCTGTTCAGTAGAACCATGACCTCATTAAAGGACCCAAATTATAATATTTCTCTGTCAGATTTATTTCAAACATGATTTGGTTTGCAAAATGGCAAGAAAATTTTTTCCTTAATATCACTGTAAACCTTTTAAATCACGTGTAAGCAGCAGAACAAACCTCTACATTGCTAGGGCAGAATAAGATATTTTAGTGCCAGCTCTGGTCCATTAGATTTTAATTGGCTCCAGCTGGCAGTCCCATAAACTACAAAATTTTTTTACCTGCAGCTGAGCAGCTGTCCACACAAAGTGAAGAAAAAATTTCCTACCTAGGAAAAAGAAGAAAATACGTTGCCTGTAACTTCTTCCTTGCAGTCTGCAAATACAGAACTAAGTACAGCCAGTGTACCTCATTAAACAGCTCCTTCAGAGTTCCTTTTCTAAATAACCTCAAAGCCTTAAATTCTGCCATGTATTTACACAAAGAGAATCAGTCATTCAAACACAATTCTTCAAGCAATCTGTGTAACACTGTACGAGTGATAGATTTAATCTAACTCAGAAACTTAACATGAACGCAGAAACAGAAATGATCAGGGTTTTTCTAACTCTCAGCCTCTCTTCACCTGCCTGGCTAGATGCACTATGGGAAAGAGCACCTCACTGCTTCTTGGGGGCAAACTCAACAGGCATTACAGCTCAGACTGGAGAATGCACTGAAGTTTTCCCACTCAGATAAAAGGGATTTAGTCACAGAAACTATGAATTAAATTAGTTCTGCCACTACAACAATGAAGTACAATTACAGTGAAGTACAGGCAACTGTCCACATACTGCCTATGTACATATAGATAAAGAGACAGATACCAATTACTAACAGCTCACAAAAATTATAGCACCTTCATCAAATTCTTATCTCATTGTAGTAATTCCAGAGTAACTAGCAAACCAAAGAGAGATTCTAGATTTTCACTAACAAAGAATAACCAAGATGACAACTCAGTCTGCTAGATTCCAACTGTACTAATTACCTTCTCCTTTCCTTTATTTCCCTTTAAGAATGAACAAGGAGGGAAAAAAACAACAGGATTTTAGTCTGAGCTGCAAACCAAGTCTTCTCAGCTAAAGAGTCTCACCTGTATTACTACTAATAGTGTTAGTAACAGCCATGGTACTGTGTCCTGCCATCCACCCCTGGGAGGAGAGGGTGGGAGCTGGGCAAGCCTTTCAGAAACACCACAGCATTCCCCAGGGCCTCTGCTGAACCCCCTCTCCACCACAGCAGTCATAGAACAATCCTGCTGAGCTCTGCAGGCACTGCCAAATGACCAGCACACAAAGAGCTGCAAAAATCCCTCGTTGCCAGCTGATATGTGAAACACCTGTAAGAGGAATGTCACCAACTCCCCTTTAAAATCTTGAAACTCAAATGGCTGTTGTGTTGTCTCCCGGCTGAGCATGAGCCCCATTCTCCTGCCTCCCCTGCTCCTGCTCTTCTCCCAGTGCCACAAAGGTCTATTGAACCAGGAAAACCACACTGAAAATATGAACATCTGCAGGGGTGTGCAGGCCTCCAGAGCTTGAAGCCTCCAAGATTTTCCCTGCTCGGGGAGCTCCCAGGAGGATGTGAGGCTCAGCTTCCCACCCTGCTCAGAAAGGAGCAGCCTCACACTGGCATCCCTCCTCCCCACACGCGTGCCGGCAATAAAGCAAACAGTCAGAGCTATTTAAAAAATGACTCTAATGATGTAAATTAGACAAACATTAATAAACTCAGCAGGTTATTTCCCTATTGGAAAAACCACCATAGATCAGAACAGCTCTCACATCGGTGATTCATATTGTTATACAATGCCTGTGTCTGAAAATAAAAGTTCCACATGAGACTTGCATTGAAAACACCTTATCCGTCAGGATCGCCTTTATTATTTCTGAAGTGCAAAGAGGCCAATAAAAGAGCTGTATTAAAACAGGGCCCCTGTTACCAGAGTGCTGTGATTAAATGTTTGACTTACAGTTTGCTTTGTTAAGTAAAGCAAACACCGTCAGCTTTCCAGCTTTCTGAACTTTTGAGTCCTTTTTTAACATTAGGGCTGACCCAAACCTGCCCATGTCCTACAAGCCTGGAAACTGTACATAAGGCAACCCTCTAGGTTATATTTTATCCTACTGTAAATTGTTAGGAGCCTGATTCCATAAAGTCAATTTACCATTTGGGGGGGTCTCTTAAAGCTAGACAACAGAGAGACTGAAGAATCATCAGTTTTGTTCTTGATACAGAAGGTTTATGCCAGACAGTTACTTCTCATTTCAAAAGACAAACAAAATCTTATATTAAAATTTAAACAAATAATTTTCTAATTCCTAATATTTTTGGTTAATTATGTCATTTCCATATGTGAAATAATACATGATTCTCAAAAGAACACTAAAGAACTACAGACTAACAGGCAAAAGACACCAAAGTTAAAGTACTTTCTTCCCACCTTCATACTGGAGAAAAACTTAAGCATGAAGACAAGCTCCTCAAACACCTGTAAGAGAATCCAGATCAATGGGACTATCAGCATGTCAGTGGTGGGTGAGGCTCCCAAGCACCTACCAGCAGTGGTCTACCCTTCCAAGGCTTTCTCCAAATATACTGGCACAGCTAATCCTGACTCTGGAGTTTTGATGACTGTTTTAGCATTTGACATCTCTCTTTCCCAGCACTATCTTCTGCAATCTCCTATTGTGAATGATTAATTCTGCGCTAGAAACAAAAAAATACAGAAGCAGACCAAATTACCCCTCCAAACACTGCTTTTAAATCTGATGTCAGCAACCAGCACACAATGCTGAACAGGCCTAGACTGTGTTACTTCACAAGCTGGATAACTTTAAACTGCTACAATGAGATCTTTACTAACTTGGTAAAAGAATTTTTACCTCCTGTATCCTTCACATGTAGACAACTCTATTCAGAAATTTAAATTCAAAAACCAGAATCCTACCTTAAGGTCTAGAGGGATGATACAGGCTCAGGCTTTACTGAATGCGCTGTCGTCCAAATTTTTCCACCCCAAAGGGAGGAGTGCCTTCATGAGGAGTGTGGGGAACTTTGCACCAGAGATAGATTTTACAAGAGATCAGTTTTTTAAGTCACAAATGAAAACAGTGAATGTTGTTCTGCCTGCAACTTGTAAGTAGAAACTAAGTTTTAGGTAGGTAACTTAGCCATTGTTCCTCACGTTCAGTTTAGCTGTTCTGTTCCACTGTAGACTGTGAGGCCACAAAGGATTTAAGCATGTCATTTAATCATTCTCCAAAAGACAAGCTGAACAATGTCACATCTTTATCATTGCATATGGCATCACTTACCCTGATAGCTGTAAAAGCAAGAATCACTGTTAGGCGTTTAATCCTGTCAGACAGGGATATTAACCTGCTATTTTAGAAGCCACTGCCATCTGATCTGCAGTACTGACAATGATGGTTTCTCAAGGAACAATTCCTTCTGCCAAACCATTGAATGGTTCAAACAGGTTTGATGGAAATGGAACTCTAGAGCTGGTTTAGAAAACTTCTGATGCAAATGGAAGTTATTTCTGTAAAGATAGTGTTGGAGGCTCTTCAAAACATTCATTAACTTCCCGTAGCACATAGCAAGTTCATCTCTTTCCCTCATTTGTAAGCATACACACACGTTATTCACTTATCTGTGCCTACAAGAATAAAATCAAAGAATGACCTCATGCCACAGTTAATGTCCTAGCAAGGATCTCGACCCCAAAGTACACTTCAGGGGGGAGAAGGTGAATAAACTGAGGATTTTGAGTAACAGGTTAGACATTTGCTTGAATAGTACTGAGCTAAGCACAACTGCAGGAAGCAACTGGACTCTGGATTGTGGGTGGAATACAGCCAAACCAGCTGGACTCAGTTGACAATGACTCTTTCAGACACGAGATGTTTCATTCATATTTCACAATGGCTACATGAGTAATGAGCAGATGGGTTTGCTATTCGCACCACTTAGTGGAGCATGAAATGACACACTGACAGGTAGGAGAGAGAGGAATTCGAAGCAGGTGTTGTAGTAACACTATGACAGCATACAGTATGTCAAAATGCAGGGTGAAAAATACTTAACTAAAACTTATTTAGAGGCTTCGAAATTAGAAGTATTATTTAGTAGCTAAAGTTTTAAAATTATTTTTCAAGCTCAAAGGGCAAAAATTATAATAAGCCAGGACATTCTGGAGTGAACTCTGTAACTAATCCATTCAGGCCTATATGTCCTTCTGTACTAATGGAAGAGAGACAAGGATCATTCATATATTTGAGCCCTCCAAGCCTGACTGCTGCAGCACACAGTGCATGGGACTGAAAGCTGGAGAGGTCTAACAGACTCCAGCTGGTGTAACAGGCAGCTGCCCAATTAGTAATGGGTTTGCTGTCTCACAAACACATTGGTGCTCTGGACACTGTACTTGTGATGAAAGTAAAAAACAAAAACAAAAACCAACCAAACAAAGAAAAGAAAAAAAAAAAACAAACCACCAAACAACCACCAGAGTTTTTATCTGCAAATCTATCCTACTATTTGACTCTCAACTGGAAACTCCAGGATTGAGTTTCTGCCATTGTATGATGGTGTGGGACTCAAAGCTGACTTGCCTTGTAAAGCTAACATGAAGAAAACCAAAAGCACTGTTTAAAACCACACCAGTTTCTCTTGGATTTAAGTAAAATCATGCCAAATCTCTCTCAGAAGCCAAAATATCTCAACGTCAAATTACATTTTGTATTCTTTTTAAGTCTCATGAATTACTTTTTTAAAATAATTCATTAATTTAGGACTGAAAATTTTTAATATTCTAACAAGGAATGCGTATCAGATTTCATTTCTTCCGAAAATATTTTAATAAAATATTAACAATTAAGTATTACTAACAAAATACAAAGTAAATTATTTTTGGTGTTATACTAAAAACAGTGCAGTTTTGCTGCAACTATCATCATGTGAACGAAATAAAAAATAGCTTCTCTTCCATGAGGAAATCTTTCTATGTAAGAAGCTTTGCTTGGGAGCAGTACACCTCCTCATATGTCATTTGTCCTTAGGGTTTTACCCATATAACTTATCCCCTTGGGCTTCTTCTCATATTTTTAGACAAACACATTGCTAAAGACAGTATGTTGGGATTGACAGGTCTTCCATTTCCACTGTGTGGATGAATAGCAGCTCCAAGGTTCAACAGCCATGCAAAGCTACTGTTAGTGAGACAGAGCTTGGATCTCATGTCTCTGTTGCTTCCAAGCTTTATGGTACAATAAAAAAGAGCAGCTGTTAACTTGGAAAGATGAGATGTAATTAATGAGAGCTGTAGACTGCTGGGGTGGAACACACGTATTTCCATGGAGTTTGCACACAAGGTCCACTGGGTGTGGGCTTTGTGTCTTCTCCCAAAGAGAGAACCCACAGGACTGCCCTGCAGATCCAGCTCACAGCCTCTGCACTGACTGAGGAAACAGACTGCCATCTACTGAGGCAAACCATCTACTGGCAAACAGGGAGTTAATGCAATGAAGAGGGAATTCATGGTTAAGGCAAGGAGTTTAGGGAATTCCCACAGACATCAGCTTTCACACTAACAAAGACTTAACAGGGAAAAATAATTTCAAGCAAATCTCTTCCCTTCCTCTCCAGCTACTTTCCCTTCATCAACAAACTGATTTTCTGATGGGAATTATTCATTCCATGTATACTTTTGCAACATCTAACCCTGTAATCTCTTTGCTCTGAAGGACAGATATTTCTGTGCCTGCTGTTTTGCTGCACTGAAGAAGTAAAGCAAAAGGTGGAATATCAGAAAAAGAAAACAGAAGAGTGGAATGTTGCAAGAGGGAAGGCTTTTGAGTGCTCACAGAGTTCACCAAAACATTTATATGAAGTAATCAGTGGAAAACATCAGAGAAAAAGCAGTGAAACATACAGTGAATAAAAGAACATTGCCACAAACAGCTCATCCCCACTGACAGAGAAGTGTATCCCTGCCATTAGAATAGAGATTAACAAGCCTGAGCACTTGAAAAGCATCTCAAAGCAAATATTTCAGAGCAATTGCAAATATTAAGATTCCTTCTTGCACCAGGTGCTCTTCATGATCAGCTATTAATGTCCATCAGAGCCAACAATGTTCAAGATCTTGCAGAACCCAACTCTGATTAAAAGCCTTAAAACAATGCAATGACGTGTGAATTGCTGCCTCTAATTTAATCAGAAAAAAAATAAAACAAAAACCTAAGAAATAAAATAATTATTTCAGAAGATGCTGCATGCTTCTATGTTCCACTAAGTTCCACTAAATTTTCCTGGAAACCCAGAGAGTTCCTACAGCAAACATAAAGCTGAAACATTCAGTCACGAACGTCTGTATGAAAATACAGTTAATTACAGAAATAGCAAGTGCTGCGAATGTTGGGTGTCCAGAAGGAAAAGCAGAGTTATGGGTTTATATTAAGAAACTATGTGGCTTATATAAGCACCTGGTTGTAGAAGAAATAAACTCAAAATTTTGTCCATGTGATTTTTCAAATGTCATCCAGCAAGCTGATCTAAAAGCTGAGATGAGAATATATGAATTTTTATCCCTAACCAAAAATCCCATCCCATTCTTCTCATGATGGAAATTGAAGCAAAGAGGCTAATTATTTTATCCTGGGATAACTCAATTCCATTTAGCCAACTCTGCCCTGATGGAAAAAAAAACTTTTCTGCTTTACATCTTTCCAGGGCTGTTACAACAAGCATTACCACATAATTTCAGCTGACTGCACCTGTTCTTGACAATATCACTTCCCAACTGTGCAGAGATTTGGAAATGGTTATTAAACACTCATCAAAGAATAAAAACAAAATTGAATGTAAATGGACTGTGCTACACTCCATGGAAGAGAGGCAGCTGGCAGAGCTGCTCCTGTCAGGCTCCACAAGGCATGTCACCCAGCTTCACTGGTGGCTGTAGTGGCACATTCCCACATTCCACGTTCCTGCTCAAATCGATTCTCCATACACAGCACGAGACCTCTTCCTTGGTTTCTTTATAACAGTCTGCTGAATATGGCTGTACTGAGAAGCACCTAAGAAAAATTTAACCTAGCTAGTTTGTTAAACATTATCACTGTTCATCTTTTATCTTATGCTCTTTCAAGAAGGACCACTCATTTTCAAATATTGTTCAAGACAGAAATGCCCGAAATAATTTCCTATACTATAAACCCTCCAGAAATAAACAATCAGGCTCATATGAAAGTCCATATTTGCTTATTACAGCCAACATTTTTATTTGTTTCAATTGTCTCTTGCATAGACACAGAGATGCCACATTCTCCCATCTCCCAAGGAGGTCCTGCCATTGGTTAGTTGCTTTAAAGAGCAGTCTGGGAAGTAGGTACAAACGTGATGGATCCCATTCCCACCAGCAAATTGTCATATAGGCAAGTTTGAGAAGGCTCCAATACCCAGCTTGACTTGATTACAAAGCCATTACCATTTTTGTCTTGCTGCAGTCATGCATATTTCCAGCCATTTCAAGCAGTGTCTTGTATGATTTGGAGCTAGACTCAGAGAGACGTGTGGACATTTTTCTGCTCAGCTACTATACACTGTTGGTAAATAACTGATTTCTTCACTATCCAAACTGTTGAGCTACAAGTGGAGAGGGTGAGGGAGGAAACCTCAGGAGAGCATGTCCGATCTCATTTCTTATCAACGGTTCACTGCTGCCAAATGCAGCCATCAGAGAAAATCCAGCAAACCTTAAACACTTAAAAATGGAAAGACTGAACATCCCCCAGAGAAAAGCTAATGGGATACAGAGCTTTTCACCTCCAGGTCACCAGCTCAAATCTGGCTCCTCTCAGGAGCAACAACACCACCAGGCTGCTCCTCAGCTGGGTGGAAGGATGCTCTCCAGCCAGCCAAGCCCTCACTGCTACTCAGCAAGTTTTGGGAAGAAATGCATTGCACACCAGTCCTGCTCTGAGAAGAGGCTGTAACTTCTGCATGCAGAATGTCTTGCCATCACAGCCACAGCATATTAGTGTTGGGGACGAGGTAAATAAGCATCCTGCCCAGGATGCTTATTTAAATTTCAACACTTTTCATCTCTTATCATGGTTGACAGCTTCCAGTCCAGTGTTATGTATTAAGGTCTTCTATTCAAGATGTTTCTCTTACTGTTTTTTCTTCATATAAATGGCCTGACAAACTTGTATCAAGCCTGAGAGGCAAGGCGATGGGAAAGAATGCAAATAAAACAGTAGCTAAACTTTTTGGCTACATAATAGTGTTTCTTTCATACAGTAATACTGGGGAACTGCCTCCCACTCACTATTATAGATGTCACATATATAAATGGATTAGAGAAATTAGAGAAATGTGTAAGAGTCACAAGGTCTGATTTAATGGGTACTAGAACAGGACTACTGAGACTTGGAATACGTACTAATTCCAACTGAAGTCAAAATTAATATCTCCACCTGCTGTAATGGCACATGGACAGACCTTTCAGCTAGAATTTAGTGAAGCTAGTGGAAAAACAAGTGATAAATTCACTTCCAAATATCCATATATATATTAAGAATCATAAAATATAAGGGAAAGGACTTCTGGAGGTCATAAGATCCATGCCCTGATGAAAGCAGAGTCAACTTGCAAGTCAGAGCAGGCTGTTTGTGGGCTGTACCAAGCAAAAGTGAGGATCCCACAACATGTCTGGACAACTGTTGCAATATTTAACCACCAATGGCTTTCATGGTGAAAAGGTTTTTACTAATATCTAATGATATTTTTATGTTCTTTATAGCAGCAAAGGCTCAAGAATTTTTCTGAACTGTTGCTAGTCCCACCTCAATAGGAAAGAGAGTTTCTGATCACATTTGATGATATATTGTATCTTCCCCATTTTTTATCCTCTCTTTTAACAGGAAAAAATGCAGCAGAAAAAGCGGGGGGGGGGGAAGAAAAAAACTGCTTTTTGTGACATCTCAGAATACATGACACTAACGGCCATGATTGTCTCCAACACTAGAAAGGAAAGTCTGTGTAAGCAATCAACAGCCCCAGCATCAGACTTACAGATGGCTGTCTGTGGGTATCTTGTTCTCTGAGGCATTACAGATATATATATATATAATCCCACTAATATCTAGTCTCTGATTATTTTTTTAAATTTTCATTTTGTTCCATTTCTGTTATTCAAAAAAAAAAAACCAAAAAACCAACAACCACAGAAATTATGCCTGAGGAAGTTATTTCCATAATGGCAGAATGTTTTTGGTGACAGTACAGTTTGCTGCAGGTGATGTTATCAAACATAAAATCTCTGCTATATTAACTTCATCACAGTAGTCCCTTGGGATACTTTACTGAAGTGTATTCTTATGATAAAATTCAATTTTAAAAATATACATGGCCAGAGCTATATTTAGCCCTCTGTTCTAAGCAGCATAAGATGCTGTAAGAACTACGCCTCCAATATCTTCAGGAATTTGCTGCTTAGCAGTAATTGCCAGCAGAGCATGAACAAGACAAAATACAATTCTCACAAAGCATTTGATAGAATAAAAAGTGGCATTATTTTCCTCGAACTAGAATCTGTTACAGTATTAATAATTTAGATATTCAAAAGCTTTCAACTAACATTCAGATAACACAGTGGAACATAATGTCAATATTTATAAATATGCAAATACATTAAGACAATAGCAACAAGAATTCTCTTCTACTTCTTTGGACTTGTTTTCCATAAAGACATCATGAACTGCAGTTTTCCTTGACTCTTCTCTGACACTAAGATACATGTATTCTCAGACAAATTCAATGTTACTAGGGGGAGAGGAGGGAACATATAGAGGGAAAAATGAGTGAAAAAAACCTGCTCAGAAATTGTTGAATTTCTGATGAAAGCTTATTTTTTCCAAAATAACTGGTGATTTCACATGCTTAATTTCACAAGGAATACTGAAAGGATATGACTTTCAGTAAGTGTTGATGATGTTCTCTGTCAGAACTGGATGTTTTTATGAGGCAATAAGACAGACATATGAAGTCCTTAGTTTAGTGATTTTTCAAAGGGTGAATTTGTTCCTAGAACACACACCCAGGAGACTGAGCAACCAACAGAATACCAAAATCATAGAATAATTTGGTCTGGACGGGACCTTCAAAATCATCTAGTTCCAACTTCCCTGCCATGGGCACAGGAACCTCCCAGTGCACAGCAGGTGCTCAAAGCCCCATCCAGCCTGGCCCGGAACACTCTCAGGGATGGGGCATCAATAATTTCTCTGAGCAACGTGCTCCAGTGTCTTACCACCCTCACTGTAAAGAATTTCCTCCTAATATCTAACCTAACCTGCTCTCTTTCAGTTAAAAGCCATTTTCCCTTGTCCTGTCACTACATGCCCATGTCTAAAGTCCTTCTATACCTTTCTTGTAGCCCCCTTTAGGTACTGGAAGGTCTTCCTGGAGCCTTCTCTTCTGTAGGCTGAACAACCCCAACACTCTCAGCCTGCCTTCACAGCAGAGATGCTCCAGCCTTCCTGGTGTCTTTTCTGGACTGGCTCCAGAGATGGATGCAGCCCTGCAGGTGGGACTCAGGAGAGCAGAGCAGAGGGGCAGGATCCCCTCCCTGCCCTGCTGCTCCCACTGCTTTGGATGCAGCTCAGGACACATTTGGCTTTCTGGGCTGTGAGTGCACATGGCTAGTTCATGTTGAGGTTCTCATAAACCAACACACAGTAACATTACACACTCATGTAGGACAGGACTTGAATGCAATACCTTACCCAGTGGCAGCTGATGACAGAAGTCAGCGAGACAGCACATAATTCCCCAAGCTGGAACTTTGCCCAGATACCCAAGTTAACAACCTAGAACTTACACACCACGGATCTTTAACTACCACCAGTGTTCATGACCTAAGTCTTATGCATCATCTGAAGTGTGCCCTGGGAAATAAGCAAAGTCTGCAGTATACATGATGGAGTGAAAAAAAGTAAAGATTTTTGTGATTTGTAGGGACAAAGGCAAAGCACTGGTTAGAACTGCAAAGATCTACCTAGGAAGGTAATAGGGATACAAAATCTGATTTTTGTCATAAATTACTTTCAGCTAGCAAGATCTCTTGCCAAAAAAAAAAAAAACAACACCCCTTTTCTTTCATCAGTCAAAGCAAGTTTGATGATGCTGCCTCTTGATTTAATGTGGCTCTACCCCAGGTATAAAAGGGAATTTCAAAGCTACTCTACTATTTAAAGAAACTCTTATTGCCTTAAATCTTTTAGAGAATATATTGATTGCATTACCAAGAGACCAGAAGCACTTGTTTTTAAAGAATTTCTGTCGTTACCATCTTCACCTGACTGTGATATTCTATTTTTCATTTTCCTCTGTATTGTGATACTTAGGAACAGTGAATTGTTAGATGCACTACCATTGTTGAAAAAGGTTTTATTTCTTCATGTCTCTTAAAACACCTGTTGAGGCACTCTTTAACATGATTTAAATTGGTTTATGTAAAATATTGTTTAGAAAATAGCTCTAAAAGAGAGATTATGAAAAGCAGAACAAAACCAAGTTTTTTCCTTTAGCATCTACTGTAATTCATAAGTGAGCTGGCTACTTTTTTAATTGGACATGACTTTCTTTGTCACTGCCTATTAAAACTCTCCATTACAACAGTACATGTATAGCACTGAATTTACTCTCATATAAGAGTTGGGGAACAACTGGCAGGAAAAAAAAATCAATGGCTTTAAACTGGTTAAAAACATTTTATTTGGTTTCCAGTTTTTTTAAATTCATTCTAGATAGGAAATTGGAAGAATCATTATTATTTATTCAGATTTACTCCTAAGACCCAGAGAGGTTGTTGGCCACAAAGCCATCCATTTTATGCATGCTAGAGTTAAGGAGGCAGCAAATCAGGCAGCAGTAGAACCACAGATGCCTGAGCCTCTTCTCTGACACCGAGCTGAATTACATAGACTGCAAGGTAAAAACAATATGTTCATTTCCTTACCTCCTCCTTGTTAATGTGTCATTCTCCAGTTATTTTTCTCAGTATGTTTTGGCTACAGCACAGATGACCCATTGTAATCTGCCTGCGAAGTCTCACTCGGAAGCTCTCAGATGTTTGGTTTTGCTCAAAAATGTGACTGCATAAAGATTTCACATTTTTATTGCTATTTTTATTTTACTCTATTGTCCCTGTAGAGTATCAGTGAAATGTGTTCAGTGGAATAACACGAGCAGGGAACGCTGCTTTCTGCCCCTGCTCGTCCTGCAAATCTAACTCAGTGAACAGGGGAGGAACTGGATTTTATTTTGGCTCACACTTTGTCAGCAGGACTGTTAATGAAGTTCCAGCATTTTCACCTGCACCACCACATTAACAGAAACTTGTTTAACACTGCAGTAGCAAAGAACAAAAGTACAGTAGGAACCCACAGTGCTGCTCTGGCACTCACTTTATCCTCCAGTTCTCTTTGAAGGAAGGATTAAATCCACAGCTGAAATAAACATCTCTCTTGGAAAAAAAACCAACAAACCCACAATCAAAAAACCCCTCAACATACAGAATCCCTCTTTACTGCCTGTGTTAAATCCAGCTTTTTAATAGCATTACTCTGCTGCAAAATCAAATAGGATCTCCAAATCACAGTAATTCCTCAAAAATGGTGCTTTGATATTTGTCAGCTGCTTATAATTTACTATTACTGCTCAGAAATACACTCTGTTAAATAAGAAGTGGGCAGTTTTGACTGTTTCTGGTTTTGCAAACAATAAATCACATGGTAGCAAATACTCTGACCATCTTCAGGCAAAAGACATTTTAGTAGAGTCTTGGGGTTTTGGGGGTTTATCAGGTTTTTGGTTAGGGTTCTTGGTGGGGTTTTTTTCCCTATTGCAAACCATGGTATCAGTAACAGAGCTTTTTTTTTTATTTAATTTCAGGACAAAAAAAAAAAAAAACTGGTCTAACTTCTTTTTAATTAAGATGCCAGAATACTACTAATGTTCAAGAAGATATTTGGGATTTTAAAAGTGAGTGCAGACCTATTAACAAACAGATTGAGAAAGTGCTCTTATGTATGGGCAAAAGGACAGGAGAAAATCCCTGAGAACTGTAAAGAGAACTCACCTATGAGAAAATGAGTTTAAGTGCTTGTACAGGCAATTAGAGATCAACTAAGCAACCAATAGCAACTGAATTAGTACCGTAATTCCGATACCCTCTTTGGCTTTTAGGCACTCACTAGAAGCTTAGAATTTTTGTGAGCACTATTTTCCTACAATAAGCCTTAACATCTACAAGCAGTGTTCAAAATCTATTCATTACCAATGCCAAGAATATGAAAGGACATTACCCAGCACACACAGGCAGGAGCCAATTCATCTAAACTCAGCATGAAAATGTGCTGTTACCATTCAAACCGGAGGGCACAACATCCAATGAGGCATTGGCTGGCTTTTGTTGCTGCAGAGTTGATCAAATTATCAAGTAATATACATCCTGATTTAAAAGAAGGGGGAAAAAAAGACAGTAAACTGAATTTTAGGATGAATAAAAAAATAAGCTTATTTTTCTGATTTAAGATTAGTAATACACCATTGAAAAGTAAGGAGAGCATATAGCAAACTAATACAGCCAGTCAAATCACTGACATCTCACAGGAGATCTGTGTGAGCAGTCAGGGCACAGTTAAGGGATGAGCCTCAGGAACATGCACTCACAGGAAGTCACCAGGGCTCAGCTGATTTACTGGTTAAACAACAACACCACCTATGGTGAGTTTGAGTCCTCTGAAGAACTATGGTGCAAAGAAAAATGAGGCTCAATTCCCAGGAAGCTCAAATCCAGAAGTCATTGGTTAGATACCAGCAAAAGAACATGAAATAGCAAAGGCAGTACCTATCCTTCCCTTGTCTTGACACAGGACTGTTGGACAGACATTCAGAAAGCAAATTATGGCCTGGGAAAATAACGAAAATTTTAAATAAATCCCTGGATGACAGAATCTCCAGAAGAGAGAAGTCTACAGAGGGTAATTCAGAATCACGACTTGTTTCTTTTTGAAAGAAGTGAACAAGTGTGAAACCTGGCATCAAGTTGGCTCATGAGTAGATCTTGAATACTGACTGCTGTCAACCACAGGGCCACAGACATGCAGAGAGATCTCACAGCAAGAAAAAGTTCTCAGATAGATACCAGAACAACTGAAACACAAAAGAGTGAAAAAATCCTCAACAGTTGAAGATTATTTTCAACCCTAATTGACCAGAATGTTGTTTGTGATCTGCAGTTTTATCCTGATGGACATTTCATGTAGGGAAGCTCCAATCCCACCTCTGCTCTCAGATCCACCAGACACCACAGTCCTTTGCTCTGAGGTTACTCAAACTTAATCTCAGCTCTTCAACTGGCCCAGAAGCTACAGCACATCACCCAAGCTCCCTGCAAGTCAGATAATTCACTTATGCAGTACTTAATCAAAATATATCTTGTATATAAACTTTAATCTAAAGCACTGTTACATTCTTAGATGTAGGATGATAATTGTATAATTTACATTTACATCACACTTACATACATCATACATGCTCCTCTCATCATGCTTTCATTAGGTAATCCTAATATAAACCTACAGTGTGGCTGGGCAGTGTTTTAACCTCTCCTGTTAGTATTTCATTCATCCTTAATAGCCTTTTACCCTGAAGTTTGCTGGAGATTTTTTTCTTCTTTCTTTTTGCCCATTTTTTTCTGTTCCTCATTACTTGGCAGCCCAAGGGAAGCAGGGCTTGGATTAACTTTCAGGGACTCCATGGAGGAAGGACAAAATATTAAAACTCATCCAGCCTGGTAACTATTTCATTTGATGTTCACTGGAATATTTATTGGTCAAGGCACTTTGAGACTATATGTAAGGGCACTTTATCTAAAAAATAAATCTGATCAGGATAAGGACACGAGTTTGGAAATACACTACACTTATAGGGAGTGGTTTTCATAACATAAACATATTTGTCTCCTACAAGCAATTACTTCAATAGCCAAAGAATACAGAAAAGTAAAGAAAGCACTTAAAACAGTGAATCACATTTTGTTTTGCAATTCATTATCAAAAGTTCACTCAAAAAATAAAAGAACGAACAAAGGAAAGAGGTCAGGGTTAGGGTAATCTAGCTGCACTGGAGGAAAATGCCCATGTTAAGTGCAGTGTTCATCAATGAAGCTTAGGGAATTTTAAGGACAAATATTAACAGATACTTCTTCATAAAGCAGTCAAAACATGTTTTTGCAGCACCCTCTTCCCTTGACTTTACTCTCCTTTTTTTCCTTTCAAAGAGGGCTATGGAAAATGATTTGGTATAAACAGGGGATTACTTTCCTCTCTCATTGCTCATTCCCCATTTGCTCTGTTTTGACAGCACAGCCCATTATTAAAGCAATAACACAAATACAATTCTGCTTGCTCCAAAGTACACAGCAGCCACAGGTACTTTTACTTACTGAAATGGAAGTAGAAAGGGATGATCAGCAAGCCAGGTCATTTCCTATTTGACTCTCAAAAGCCAGAAGAGGCTACAGAGACAACATATCTTCCTGTGTGCTGCTCTGCACCCCAGTACAGTGGGTGGGTCAGATCAGCATAGCTCACTGTGCCAAGCCCCAGGGGCAGGAAAGAAAGGAAAGGGTTGTAGCCCTGCTCTCCTTTCTGTGGACCCATGCAAAGGGAATGCAACAACCCCGTGCCCATTCCTGGAAGCAGTCTGGTTGTTAATGCTGCTTTTGAAATTTTCTAACTTCATGTTAAGCTCCAGCTGAGCTGTAATGCTACTGCTAAGTCCTAGGAATTCAGAAAATTACTACATTTTCATAAATCATGTCAAGTTCTCAAATTCTCCTTTCTGCACACAGTCCAGTCTTGAAAACAATAATCACTTTCATTTCCTACGTTGAGTATAGTTTGTGACAGCTACATAAATCTGTAAGATGTCCACATTGCTCTAGATTTACACCACAAAAAAATGAGAGCAGAATCCAGCCTTATAGTTTCACTCTTCAAAGTGCTCAACTGCTTTTGATTTTGGATTGCCAGTACCACAAAGATACAGACAAACAGAAAATAAAGTATTTATTTGCATTTAAGCAAAATGCAAATCATAGCAAAATTTCTAAATCTATGTGGGGTTTCATATCACCTTCTTTTCATCCTTATTTGATAAACAGTGTCTACCTTAAGAACACAGACTGTATGGTCTAAAAATGCAAGTGAATAATTCCACTGATAAGAAAAACTATTTTCACACAAGCAAGGTGATCAGGATTTGTCTGGGAATCCCTAGTGGAGGAAGAGGCTGAAGGCAAAGAAACCCATAAGGAGAAACAGAACTCCCCAAGGCTCAGTGTTGCTATGTCAGCATCAACGTGAGCACTGCTCTGTTTTATTTTTCAGAGAGATGTGAACTTTAGCTACATTAGAAGCCAGCTCTATCTACAGCTGTTCTTTGACATCTGAGGCCAGATGGTTCCCAAAAAAGGCTTATTCAAGACATTAAAATCCTTACCAAAATGGAATCTGGTAGCGCTAATAGTAGGATAATGTGAGAGAAAGTGCAGTGGGAAATGGTAAAGAAAAGCAAAGGTGATAAGAATCAGTTCTCTGCTCCATCTATTTGATGTACAGCTGCTGCCTAACCACAGGTTCTGTCCTAACACATTCCTGTAGTATAATTCCTAATTTTTTTTAATCACTTGGAAGGTCCAAGTTAATTGTTTCTCTACAATAAGTACCATTTTGTCTGATTATCACTGACGTTCTGACAACAAGAAAGAAAAAAGCATTAACTCCTGACAGCACAGCACTTAAATAGTTGGCTTCAGTACTTGTTTTCTGTTTCTCTCTTCCCCTCTCCATTTCAATTTTGGTCACTTGCATATTCAGCAACATGCTTTACAAAGTGTCTGTCCCCACTGCTTCCTAACCAAGCTTTGACAGTGTTCACTGCTAATCCAAGAGTTTGCATGAGTCCATAGCACAAGGTCAAGTATAATTATCTTCTCCACTTTTCCCCCACTCCCTCAAGGCAATAATAGCTTCAGGGAATTAAATACAGGATCAAAAATGAGAACTCTGCTCCTATTAATTGACCTGAATTTTCAGAAGCATTAGAAGGGGAATGTCAGGGTCTCAGGTGCAGCAGAATAAAGACATTAGCACCTGCTGTCACATGTGAGGCTTCCTCACTCCATTCATACTCTTTGGAGCTCACACAAATTGCTCAGACAGCATTTCCCTAGTTTTGTGGCAGAGGCTGCAAGAAGCTTAGGCTGCATACCAGATGAAAAGTTATGCCTAGGTGAGCTTTCATTTAACATGAATTTTTCAGTCCAACATTGTTCCAAATACTCTATTTCATCTTTCTCCACATTTGTGCAATTCCTTCTGCTTACACAGAAAATCACAAGACATCTAAAGTTCACTGAGTACCTTAAACAAGGCTGAAAGACAAAGCCAACATTCACACTTTCTTATAGTTTAAATAAAGATAAAATTACAAGAGAAACACAGAGAGAAGAAGTAGGAAGAAATTAGGCAGAGGTCGGATTTTCAAGATTATGAGTTTCCTTGTTTGCTCTGGAAGCAAGTCATGTTCTGCCAGAAGCATGCTGTAATCTATTTCACAGTGCTAGGATTAGAATTTAAAGAGTAGCATCATGTATTAAAGACAGCAAGTCATTCTTTTTATTAAAAATTTAGGGACACAAAAACCTCTAAAAAGACCCTGCAAGCTAAAATTCAGAAAAACATCATCTATGTTTTCTACAACCATGGAATGTGGTCTCTCTAGGATATGTCCTCAAAGATATCAGCAAATTAGATATATCTATCAAATGTTCTACAGATCTGCTGCTGACATATTCTGCCACAGATCACCTTCTCCTTCTCATCACAGAGGAGGAGCATGCACCCAGCATGCCAACTCAGCATTTTCATAGCACCGAGCTCATCTCCATGGGGACATCATAAAGCTCTGGCACATCACTGCTATCACTGAACTCCCTCCACTGGCCACCCTCCTTGGCCCCTGCAGTAATTCCTCTGCACATCCTGTGTTTCCACTGCTTGTGGAACAGCTCGAACACACCAGTGGCAGCAACCTCGAACAGCCTTTTGTCCTGTCACCTACAACTCTGACACATCCAGCCCCAGAAATGCTGTCTCAGGACCAGCTCAAAAGGTTCCTCTGTCAAATCTCTTAGAGGTTAGCAGTTAACTGGGGCCAGACACTATTTCCTTCTGCTAACATTCAGGGACTGATTTTTGCCTAGCCAACAATGGGCCACATCATGGTTGTCATCACAATTTTCCATCCCTTCATGAGTTTTGAAATATCTTATTTTGACCAAGATCACAAGCTCCCTGAAACATAATTTCTCATTTACCACTATGTGTTTGCACAGTTCTTGGAGCACCATGGTCCAGATCTGACTAAGAGTGCCCAGTACAACCGAGTATAAACACAACCAGTTTTCAGTTCCTGTTCATAGTAAGAGTACCAGACAAATAAATACCATACAAGTCTTCTTTATAATCAGCAATTGAGCATGTATTTTCTATTCTTCTCAATTCTCATGTAACCTCTCTGAATGACTCTGTTCATGCTGAAGATAGAATTCCTGCTATCTTACTCTTTTCTGCTTTGGGAAGCTTGTCTCACGCAGGTTTAGGATGATCAGCATTTATCAATCTGCTCCCTAATTAAAAAAAGGCAAACCACTTCCCTCTCTGATCTCCTGGTAGAGCCTCCACCCAGGTGTCCCCAGGAGGCAGGGAGGAAAAACACAACAGTAAAATCTCTATTGGGAAGAGCAGACAAAAAGAGTTGCTGCAGAGGGAATGGCACTGCAGAGGGCTGGAATACAAGAGGGGGAGGGAGGTTAGTGCTTTTCTCCCTTCAACACTAATAAAACCTTAGCAGAACAGAAGATATTTTTACTCTTCAGAATCATCAGACTCAACAGATATTTATTTGCAAGACAGATAAATTGCTGGACCAAGCCTGCCAGAACCTGCACAGCCAGGAGCCCAGAGCAGCATCTGCAGTGGGAAGCCTGGGCATCAGTGTTGCCATCAGCAGCTGTTTTGCACAGCTTTTACTCACAACATGCTTTGCCTGGGATGGGCAATTAGTCCCTTCCCTCAGCAGTCCCCTGGGACACCCAGGGCACTGGTGTGGAAAGAGTTAAGATAAGGAAAGCCATCAAAGCTACAGGGGACTCTTTCAAATTGCTTCTTGTAGGGCAAAACACAAACGTTAAAATACACATTAATTTTCTTCCCCATAGCAGGAGCTTTGCAGATATTGACAACTCTCTCAGGATGAAGCTTACACCAGCTGCATTAATTTATACTATTGAGCTATAATGCTTTTAATTTATTTTCTAATTTGCTTCACATCCCCAAATTCCCTAAACTGTTTCTGTCTGTTTAATATGAAGGTTAGCCAAGGCTCCACCAGATAAATCCACCTTAAGGCTATCAGAAACCTTTTGTGAAGCAAAAGCATTCTCCTTCCAAAGAGGCCTTTCTTCTGTTCATGAAAAGACTATTAATAACACAATTATTCCTGTTGAAAGAAAAGGCCATAATTAATAGACTCAAGAGCAAAACATCCATCCTACAGGAAAACAGACCTTCTGTTCCTGGAGGCAGTATTTTAAATCCAGAGTATTCCTTTGGATTTAAAAGCTGCTAAATCTAGAGAATAAAGGAAAAGTATAGAGACTGAAAAATAAAAAAAAAAGTTGTAGATTCTATGAACAGCTCAACACTGAAAGCAGAAAATGAGAGGCTATACTTCCTATTTCCCAGCAGTCAATTAGACTTACCTTTCACACCATGGCTTGAACTAAGTGATCTGTAAATATATTTTACACGTTATACCAAAGCTCAGCATTTTAAGTATATAGGCATATATTTTTAAGGATACAGCTACTTCAGAAGTATTTCCCTTATTTGCAACCTCATTCTGTTAGCTGGTAGCTGAACAAAATATTAACAAGCTTTCTGTAGAGTGCTAGAGGAAAAAGAGCAGGGAAAAGAAGGATAAGATAAATGAAGAGCAGAAAGCAGACTTATACCAGAATTTTTTGAAAGCTAGTGGTCTCCGAACCTTCACAGCTATTGGCTGTCACTCTTGTACCAGTGATAACCTACCCAATCTCAGCTGTGCTTGAGAAGAACAGTTCAAGTCTACTCCCACACCTCACCACCTTATAAAACACATATTTGCTGGAATTGAGCCCCGTTTTCATTTAAAGTGAACCTAATTAAATGGGATGCATGCAGGGAGATAGAGAGACTCATTGACTACGTAAAGAGTAGGAACCTGGAGCTGTAGTGATAAAAGTGGAGTACCAGAGGTGTCACCCCAACCAGCTGTAAGTTCATTTCCATTTTGTAATATTTCATTGGCATGACAGCTGCTCGTCTGTCGTGCTTCTAATCAGCTGCAAATGTCTGGGGGGGCTGTTGTGTGTCCATTTGTCACCACTGGCTTCTCCTCATTCACACACAGGCAAGCCAGCATCTCTGCTTTTTTGCCATGTCAATCATAGTGTGGGTTTGGTGTTTTGGATTTGTTTTGGGGTTTTTTTTTTGGGAGGAAGGGTTTCCGTTCTCATCCCCTCCCCCCTGCCATGTTCCCATATACCTTGGCACTGGAGAAACGATCTCTGTTCCATTTTCTCCCCCATAATGATTTACCTTTACTCTGTTACCCTGTGCAATGTTTTGGTTATCCCACTTCCTACCATTACTGCATGCTCATACTAAAAAATACTAAGTATCACAGTTGAGAAGCTATTCAAGCTTTTGAGAAGCTTTTAAGCGTGTTGCAGAAGGAGATTTCTTCAGAGAAGACAATGATTCAGCATCTTTCTTTATCAAAATCACGTCAGAGTGTTTGGTGCCTCTCTGCCTGAGCTCCCCATTGGGGGTAGTGTGTCACCCAACACTTACTGAATTTGAACACTGCAAAAGTCACATTACAAACGGCACAACTCACTCCTAGTAAAATGCACAAACCAGGACAAAACACTTCACTTATGTTGCAAAAATAAAGTTGCTGTTCCTGACAAGTGTGACCTTCAAGTGTTCAGAGTACAGAGCCAAAATAGGATATTTTGCTGCCACCTTTACAATAAAAGATTTCTATTATGTCCTATAGAGTGTCCAAACCCACAGCTTTTGGTGGTGAAACTGCCGTGTCAGTATTGTTAATTGTACAGACACATGCCCACATATAGACTTTTACACAAGTCTATTGAAGGATGCTGTAGCATATAATATTTTTAAAGTAAATTATGTAGCTACCTATTTCATTACTATACTACAGTACCATCCCATCAAAACCAAATCAACACAGAGCACTGCACAAATAATTCTGGGATAACAGAAACTAAGAAACAATCTGAGAGTTGAGGAGGCCTTCTGACAAATTTGGCTTTGAGTGTATACTTTGTGAGAACTAGTTGTTTAATAATTATAAAGTTTTGCATATAAAAATTAATGTCTGTAGATATTTTTAGGGTTTCTTACAAAAAACAGTGACTACTGCTCGGTCTGGTCTTGGTTTAGTTGCACAAAAAATTTATGCTTCGCTTGCAAAATCTCATATGACAACAGCTATCATTAAAATCTGCTTATTCTTTGTGTTGTTTCAGGCTTAATGCACATCCTCTAAAGTGACAGGCTGCACAGGCACCCTTCAGGGAAAAATCTGCAGAGTATTATTACATTTGGATAGCCAGGCCTAAGGTGAAAATACTCATCAGTATAAGCTTGTTAGCTAATAAATCTGCTACCATTTACAACAAGGCTAAAACAGCTCCTTAGAGGAGTTCAAAACATATACCATCAACTCAGGGGACAGCATCTGTCATAGTAAAAGGGAGGTGAAGCACATTCTATATTAATTCAGCACACAGTCCCCACAGAATTCCTTGGCAGAAGCTATCCTGCCATCGCCCCAGGGGGCAAAATGGCAAAACAAGCCTCCCAGGCTTGTCCTGTGCCCTCCATTTCACACACACAGACACAGATCTGCCATTAACCTCTCCATGCACCTCAACAGCCAGTGGTTGCAACACAAATCTGTGCAGCAGAGCAGCAAACTGCAGTTAAGGAGACGTGTGGTCCTTGCCTATGCCTTCCATCTGGCAATTCCATCCTTTGCCCTTCCAAACACAAACCTTTAAGCTCTTTTCCCAAAGCTCCTGGCTATCCCTGTTCTGAAGGATATCCACATTTTCCACTTGCTAGTACATGCAAGCCAAGCTTTTACGGCTCGTGAGCTCTTTTTCAGAGATCTTTTCAGAATTCTCTTTTATTAGACATCTGTGATATTTGCCACAAAGAGGAAAAGGAGGGGAAATACCCACCTATCTGTCCTTGCTAGATTGATTCCTGTAGATTTCCTCTTTCATGGACCTTAGTGAGTTTATATGCATATAAATAAAGAGAGCACCGTTGTTAACCCTCTATAAAAGAATGAGTCTCTTTTATCTTTCACCCATGGATTGGCAAGACATTCTGATGTCACTAGTTTTCCCACTTCCAATATGAGTGCAACTGCCTGCATTGAGGTCAGAGCTTAGCTCACCTCAGCTACATTTAAGACAAGAGAGCTCCTTCAGCTGGCAAAAAAAAGATAGAAAGCAGCACACAGGAGAATGAAAAAATCTTTCATTTTGAATTCTAATTTTTGGTCATTGGAAGCTGCTTCTCTATGGTGATGCTAATTTGTTTTTTAAAAATGAGACTCCCCCCTGGGATGAAAATCTCCTCAGAGGTCTCTGGTCTTTTGTTTCAAATTCCTTGTGAAGTCCTTAGGGTTGAAAATGCGGCTGCTTCTTAATACATTCAATTTTCCATGTGTTAGGGTCAGTAATCCAGTCCTGTGCAGAGCAGGATCTTCCAGTTGACTCTGAGCTTCCATGACGACAGTGAGCAGGGAGATAAACATGGAGACACACAGAGCCCCCAACAGCAGTACCTCACAAAAGCACTACCAGCCTGCCTTTCCTTCTCTTCTTTTTTCTTTAAATAAATCATCAGTGAATATGTGCCTTGTGATTATGCTCCTATGAGAAGCCATCTGACAAACCATAATTAAAAGCCATCCGAAAAATCATTCACTGCATTTTTAAACATCTGCTTATAAATCCCTTTCAGATTTTTCTACCTATTTTGGGTGAACAGTGTATGTAAAACAAGGCACATAAAGGGAGAAGCGTTCATCTCACGCCACTTTATCTTTGAAGTGCTGATAAGAGGACCTAAAAATGCTAATACATTTGGAAATTCCCCACAGAGCCATAATGAAGAGATTTCTATAAACCTCAGTATTCTGCCAGTGTCTTGGGTGAGAGTATTCTTCAGTAAAAGCAGTTTTCTTCCTCATCCATGCTTCATACCTCAGACAACAAGCAAGTAGAAGAGCAACACTTCACAAAATCTACATTTGCTCTCCCTTTCTGCATGTGTGTATTGAGAGTTTATAAATTTAAATTCATTTGAATTGTCCAGTTGCCATACTACTGGGCTGGGGAGTTAAAAACCAAGAGCTAAATTAACTTCAGCTTGGTACAGAGCAGTGGCCCAAACCAATACAAATGTGAGAGAAAGTGGCTCAATCTAACCTGAGGGCAGCATGTGACTCCCTAGCAACCACCAGCAGCAGATGGGCTTTTCCCTCTCCCTCTTACAAAGGGTAGCAAAGTTGTCTAGCAATTAAAGCTGCTGGGAGACAGGAACATGGACCACTGAGCAAGATATATATTATCCAAGAAAAATCTGGTTCCTTACAGATTCCTCATGGTTATATCTGTAAAACAGAACATGCTATCCTCCAATCTTTATGAAATACCAGGAGGTTCCTGGACATAAGGTGGACATACACAGGTTTTTCCGGAGGAAAAAAGCACAGGCTGGAGAGGGCTTAATGTTCTCAAGGAAACACAACACTAACAACTACACTTGGATGATAACAAAAACAACAAAAAGCTGGAAGTGAAATGGCATTTTTCATCAAGAGATGGCAAAGCATTGTGCAATGGATCTCTGCCTCCTTATCTTCAAATGAGGGCAAGACAGAAAACATTTGCCAAGGCCATCCACTAAGTGAAAACTAAGACTAGAGAATCTGACTCTGTTATTAGGTACCAACCATCCTTTGTTCATGTGACCATACCTGACTTGGACTTAAATATATTTAATTGCCTTCCTAAAATTCTGATGTGCATAAGGGAGTATTTCAGATTGGAGTGGAAGCTGAATTAATATAAAACAATTTTAAGCACATGCACTTTTTGCCCCAAAGGATTTCCTAGTGTTTAAGACACCTTACTTGCAACATCAAGAAAATGAGGTGGCAGAGGGATATATCACCAATGTAACTGCTGTGAAAGTGTTTGAAAGTGATGGATGAAAGGTGTCCAAGAAGTCTAAGACAAACTTGCGTCATTGTAGGATTGTGTGATTTTAGTAATAACATACTAGCAGTACATGTGCATAAGCTGCCAGATAAAGAAGCTGTGTTGATTCAACATGAGGTCTTTTATTCACAAAGCCTTTAAGTTCAACAGAACCTAATCCATGAGGAAAGTTTTACTTGTATTTAATGCCATATTTCTGTGCTTATCTTGTACTAGTTGTTTGCTTTACTGTGTTTTGTACCTAAATATTTCTGCCAACCAAAATTTGCTTATAATAATAGGTTTATTTAATTATTTTTCCAAATTAAAGAATTGGAGAAATCCGTACTAAGCATAAAATTCAACACCTTTACAGAGACAAATTTGCCTAAACACTGAAGCACTGAAAGACTGAAAAAACTATTTTTAATTCCAGCCTCTGAACTGGGCATCACCTTTCCAGCTCACAGAGTTCAACAGCCTTTCCTACAGAACTATCTGGATCAGTATTGCCAAAGCTCTGCTTTGTTTGAGGATGACGAATAGGGTGTAAGGAAAAGAAAATTATATTTAAACACTAAAATGTAAGTGCTGACTTTGATAACATGCCCAAGTCCTGCTAGTGTGCGTTCCAAAGTACAATGCACTGCACATTTCCACTGTGACAGATACAGCATTTTAGGACCAATAAGGTCAGGGTAGGCTTGGCACTTGAAAATCTCTAGCCCTGAGTTCCTGCCCCTCTGGTACAGATTACTGACAGGCGTAGATACAACAAAGATCTACCTAGAAGTCATTTGGGTGCATAAGAGAAAAAACTGGTTCATAAAAAGAATAAAAAAATTCATTTGTTTCAACTTCTCTTAATCTATTTTAGGCATATTTTGATATGATATAAATGCCTGAGCAAGGAGATAGGCACACAGGATGTGTGCTGATTCAGGCTTCTGCAGAGCCAGGCTGCATTACCTCTGCTGCATTAAGGCCTTACACAACTGCATAAATGGCCTTGGGATTAGGTCCTATGGGAAGTGAAAACAAAAGTAACATACTTGAGTGCAAACTAAATCAATAAACGTGAAGCTTTTTATTCCTCTCAGTCAAGAGTCAAATGAAAGACAATCAATACAATTATTGTAACTTCTTCCTGAAAAAGCAACAGATAATCTATTCGGCAGAGTCAGAGGAGCCCAAAGCACAGTGCAAAAGATCAGCCCTCTTCATTGTGAGAACAGTAAAGGATGCTCAGTGCCTATCTTGCCAGTTCTGCCAAACTCAAGGGAAATAGAAACAAATTCCAGATTAGTGCCATAATCATCAGTGGATACTTTCTAAAAGAGAGTATTTCTCCATATCATTTAAATTTGCATGCCAAATGGAAACACTCGTGTGCACAAAGCTCTAAACAGATTTTTTGCAGAGTAAAACTTTAGTCAATAATTGTTTTTTGCTGCAGGACAAGAAATGTTCAACAATCCAATTTTCCCATTCACATTCACAACACCTTCGATTTCTTCAGCACCTCCCCATTTTTTTCAATTCGCACCTACAGTCACCCATGCAGAATTCCCTTAGCACCAGTGGCAGCTGCACTAACAAGAACTGAGCATCTCACATTATTAGACCTTCTTCTGCTACAGGTTCTTTATAGAGACTAAATAGCCTACATGCCAGACACAGCAATGAAATGTAAACAACCTTGGTAGAGAGAGGGAAAAAACAAAGCACAAAAAAGCAACTGAAGAGGAAATCTAGGAGTTTCACCAGCCTTTAAAATTGGTGACAAGGATAGCAGCTTTGTAGCAGGGATGCTTCTTTTTGCAGGCATTTTTCTTAGTAGCAGTTTCCCAAGTGTAAGAATCACATATATTTCCCCTACAAAGTTCTGTCTTGCTAGTCTCAGCCTAGCCAGCTGCCCTGACAGCTCTCCAGTATTCAGAGCTGAAAGCATCAATTTAGAAATATCGGCTATGATGTCCCTGCCAGAGAGATTTGCACCTTTCTGTCTTCCTTACAGGTGACTCAGTTTTAGTCTTTAACCTCTCTGTCTAGTACATACAATCATAATGGCAGCAAGAGAATGATTCTTCTGACAGGTTGCCCCAGTATCTTGCTCTTCAGTCCTCCTGCATTACTTTCCAAAAACATCTTTCTGTTTGGTTCAGATACTATCGTTGTTGTTATGGCCCCTCTATGGTTTCTTTTTGGCTCTATCAAAAGGTAGATTTCCCAAAACCATTTTCTCAAGGAGAAAATGCTCTCTCTGAGGAGAGCACTTCATCCCAATGGTACAGTTCAAACCCAATTCCTCTTCCTCTTTTCACTAGAAGTTGCACAGAACAAAGCTTTATTTGGGAAATGTAAATAATGAAAAGCAACAAGGAAAATGCAAAGCTTCCTGGCAAAGGAGTTAATTCTGAACTTAGTTATGCATGCACTTGCATTCATTATTCCCAGGTTTTTACTGTAATCCACAACTCTCAGTTACTTACAATTCTATTTATTCATACAAAGGAGGAAACACTTATCCAGTAGATTCTGGTCCTACAGTGAAACATGCATCTCTAGCTTGGATAGAAGGTCTCTACTGACCAGACCATTAAAAAGATTGGAACAGAGATACTTTCTAACATTTCTACTGCCCATAAAAGGGACTATTGAAGTATTTACAACTCAAAAGGAAAAAAAAATTAAAATAAGCAGCACAAGAAGTAAATACTAGGATCCAAGTTCCTTTATGAGGCTAGAAGACTTGCTCATAGTAGCACAGGAAATCTCCAGAAGATAAAGAAATAACTCTCAGTCTCTCAAGTTTCATAGGCACAAGGTAGTCTTCCCTCTCTATGAACAGCACAGCCTCTGTATTTTCAGTAACAAACAACTACTGTGATTAATAATCTGTGTTAATATCTCAAACCATCACCTCTAAAATCAGCCTGGAGAAGTATATTCGTTTGAAGAGCAGTGAAATTAGAAACTGGTATTATGTTGGACAAGAGTTAAACCTCAGTGGTATAGATCCAAATCCACCAAAATAAAAAAGTACATGAGAGTATTCAGGGAGACTTCACTGCCTTCTTAGCACACAGACATTTTTCATTTCCTCACTATTTTTGCATCAAGACCAGAAGTTTGTAGAATCTCTAATGCTCTAGGATATCATTATTAGAGATAGTCCAGGCTTTTTTTTTCATCCTTGTACTATTTTAAAAAGAATATTATTAATGAGGAACAGTGTGTAATTTTGTGCTTGGAAACAGATGAAATCAGAAGTGTGTGTTCCTGTGCCTTAATATGCAATTGGAACAAACCTGTGAATTAGTCACAAAATGCAACATCAGCTGTTATATTTGTTATAAGAATATTTCTCCCAAGTATTCAACTAGCTGTTTGATTATGGATATGTAATTAACAGGGGTTTATCATGGCCCAAAATTTTGACTTTAGAACCAAACCTCAAAGTCTCTTCTCCAATGCCAGGTTTATTTCTGACATACAGTGATTTTTTTGTTTGATTTTTGGTTTGTTTGTTTGTTTGTTTGTTTTTTTAATAAGCTAAAGCAAGATGATTTAATCATCTATACTATAGAAATAATGAATAAAATAAAATAAAAAATATGCTGGAATCTCATTAAATGTGGGAATAGAATTGTGTGTGGAATTTTATTTTGAACTCAGAGTCAAATTCCACAGATTTTCCTTGTTGAACAATTTTCATGGACTATACCAAGACATCTGAACTTCCCTGAAATACAAGAAGCAAGGGAGTACAAGAAGAAGGTAGATATCAAATTCACACAATCTACGAATTTTTGAGTAAGCTCAAACACTTTCCATTATTTTAAACTGCAAAGGAGTTATGCCTTATGCTGTCTTGCTTAATTAATGAAAACACATTTTGAGACAATGAAAAGACACACAATGTCAGCTTGTACTCTAAAACTGATACAACTAAGTAATTAATTAATGCAATTATAAGTCTCATCAGAAAACATTTAGTTGCTTTTTGTCTCTAAAACTTCAGTATCTGTGAAGGTCTCAGTGTGGATAGTGCCTTCTCCACTATTAAGTCATCTTATGCTTTTTATAAACATACATAAGAATCCATCCAAAATGGCAAAAGCAAATGGCATTCCCTAAAGTCACATACAAAATAGGAAGAGAATGTAGAAAAGTTTGTTTAGTACAGAACTAGAAAATATTTGCCAATATTTTAGTGATTAAATTTACCTGTATCAACATATTAACACAGCTGAAAACATTTAAACCACTTCTTAACAGGCTGTATTAACACAGCTTTGGTTGCCCAACCAGCACTTCTATGTATTGTATTATCTGAAAGATGTTTTAAACTGGAGAGCTCTCACAGAGGGTAACAAAATGTCCTCAGTGCTGGAGGAGCTCACCTACAATGAAATTGTAAAGGAAGCAAAACCTATGAGCTGCAGAAAAGAGAAGGAAACATCAATGTAGTTCACAACTAACTTGGTGAAAAGCACAGAGGAAAGAAGGGAAGATTTAGATACACCCCAAATTTAGTGCAAAAGGAGAAACCATTTGAATAGCTAGAAAGTGTCTAGTGATCTATCTATAAAAACGACAGCAGATGTGACTCTTCAGATACTTGAAAGTATTGTTCTGTTCTGAAGAGCTTCAAAATAGAATGACACCTTCTTTTCCACAGCATCTGCTCCTTGCAAGATACCTGAATAAAACAAAATATTACTACTTTCATTCCTCATAACCTTGTTCTCACTGCACAGTTCCATCACCTTCAGTGAGTGAGGTCACTGAAGGTATAATGTAAAAAGAAGTAGATTTTTTTTTTCTGATGACAGTCAATGAACCTTCTGCCACAAGCAGCTTATCTATTACTGGAAATAGATTTAAGCACACACACAGAAAAGGAAGAGACATAACTTAATTCTCACATTTCAAAATTGAGTTTATGGGTCCGGCAGGAAAAAAAAAAGCACAGTTTTTCACTGGTAAACTTGAAATATTGACAAGTAGCAGCTATAGAACCCTGGGATGTACCAACAAAGGCATTATTTGAGAGAGCAGTTTAGAACTAAACAGAACTCAAAAGTAAAATACAACACGAGAGCAAAGAGCATCAAGAAATCACAGTGCTCAGACAATATCCTCAATGGTATGAAAGCAGTTACAGCAAGGAGTAAATGAGGAACCAAATTTTTGGACAACAGGTCCATTCAGTGCAGTAACAGCAATCTTCAGGTATGTTATATCTATACATAAGTAAGATAAGTAATAACAGTATTATGCATTTTTTCAAAAATTAAAACGTTGCCTTAAGATATCTGCTGGTGACTGAAAGCAAGAATATCAATTTATAAATAATTTCTAGGATAACATTATAAGCAGGGTGTGATTCTTTAAACTTCCTATGGAGACTCTTTAAACTCTTTCCACAGATTCTTTAAACTCTTCCCACAGATTCTGATGATAATGTAGTGGAATATAGGAATTAATAATTAAATATAGAGCTACTGCTATTTGGTTTTGCAGTCAAACCTTATGGGCAATCTTTTCTATGGAGATTTGGGGATGGGGGGAGGGGGGTTGGGTTGGGTTTTTTTGTTTGTAGTTTGTTTTTGGTTAGGTTTCTTTGGTTGGTTGGTTTTGTTTTTTTTATTCTTACTATTTTATTATTGCTACTGATTATCTGATCCCAAAGAGGAAGCATGTAGAGAGGAGAATGAAGAGAAATGAATGGGTAGACAATTATACTCCATCAGATGTACTTGAAATCAATCAGGATGCAGTGTACTCAGGCTGTTTCCCTGAGTTTTCTGTGTCTATGAAGTGTTCAAGGGGAACCTCAGTAATGATCCAGCTTTCTATACATCGATTTTTAACAGTGTTGTCATTTCAGCCAATAGAACCAAGGAAAAGACTAAAATGTTTTCTTTTATTTGGGAACTAACAAGTGCATGCAGAAATTTCTGCAGAAATAAGGAAAAGAAAATAAAAGGCATGGCTGCATGAAGAGGGAGGATGATCAGAAAAAGGAAAAGGCAGTGTTTCAGGTTTTATTAATGAAGGTTTTAAATGTTGCAAATTTTGATTGTGGTTTTTGTATATACATAGCATTCTCTGGGTAGATAGTAATTACTAATGCTATCAGTCAGAATATTTCCATGTCTGTTCACCAGCATAAAATTCATACATTGGGTTCCAATAAGGGGCAATAGTATGACTGTTTATGGTTCATCTGTACAATAAAATTAGGGAAGTTTTACTAAATTGAAAATGAGGAAAAAATACTTTAGCATTTATTTTTTCATGAAAGATTTTCTGTAAATTTCTCTAATGTTTAATTCATACTCACTAGCTGTTTGGACAACAAAATGTGCCACAGGCAAATAATATGTGTGATAACTAACCTACCTCTTTTTATATTAAAAAAATTCTAATACAAAGTATGAACAGTAGTAGGCAAAATTAATTTAAAACATTTTCCAGTTCAAGGTACCATAAGAAACTCTACATTAAGAAGTTAAAGACTTAAAATGTTGCTTTTAAACCACTAGTGGTTTAACACCAAAAGCAATCATTTATGGGAGAAGAAGATTCCACTTCAGCAACTGAGTTTGTTTTACCATTTGAATAACCAATAAACTCAAATCCAACACCTAAAATTGCTCAGGAAGCTCCCCACTGTAGCGAGAGCTTTTGCCAGTGCAATGGGTGATATTCTCACGATTTTCAGTCTGAAGTTCCAGAATTACAAAACGAATTTCATATTCAGAAGGCTTTCAGGATCAGATCTGCACTTTCAAGTGCAAACATTCAGAAACTCTGCACATTTTACTTGTAAGGATTATTGAACTCAACAGTAATATGATTACTAGAGAATACTTGTTACATTGTTATAGCAACTTTATATCTGAAGGGTTAAATATCAGGATGATCAATGTCAGCCATGTAATCCAAATCTAAACAACACATTTACTTCATTTGAGCTCACAAATAAAATTAATTTTGATTTTACACAGGATGACTAGCACCTAGGCACTTCAAGTTCTAATGCAGTGACTCCTTGCATCTTAGCTTCCCCATCTGTAACACAGGGATCAAACTTGCCTTCCTAACTCAGCGGATATGTGGATTAGCCAGGGAGGCTGAAAGCCCTTTGAAGATGAGAAGTGCTCATCACTATTATCCAATGGCAGCATTCCAATTACAGCCTCCCATCCTTCTTCCTTTAGAAGGTGTCGAGCACAATATCACACTCCATGCGTCACAAAGATTAAATATGTCTAATATGACAGGTCTAAGATGGACAGGATATTATCTTAACCAAGTTACATGCAAATATAATTAGCTGTTCACTAATTCATTCCATTTAACCTACAAATGCTGTCAGTCTGCTTTCTGAAAAAAAGGACCCCAGAGTTCTGCCATTAAGGGGGTGTTGCTTCTTAAGAGTGTATGTGAAAAAATCTCTTCTTCCTACTACCTCCACCATGTCAGACTGTTATTTTATTTTGGTCTTATAAAGACATTGTGAGATTTTCACATTTCTTGGGTATCTTGGATTCTTTGAAGTTAGTTTTTGTCTTCAGCACTCTACCCAGATGCCACACTTTCTATTAGTGAATTAATCCTAGTTATATTTTCATTTTACTGAAGCAATATCTAGAGTAGAGAAGCCACAGGGCAGATTTTAAAGGCATTTAAGCACCTGTAGTAACTGCAGGCTAAGAACAGGTTTGTTTTTAAAATTTCATAAAGCCTCTGTCTGAATATTTAAGTAACTAGATGCTCTTAAAAAACTTCTTTTCTTGAAGCCAGAGAAAAAAACATCTAAACAAGAATTCATGTGTTTTGATATCAGCAGGATGCATCTTCTGAAGAAGTCACAGTCAGCTGATTCTCTAAATTGGCTTCTACACTAACAAGTATCACTTCATAACAGAAAAAGGAAAAAAAAAGGCACTGTCACCAGCAAAGCACATGCAGTCCCAAGAAGTCCTGGAGGACAAAGGTGCTCATTTCAGAATTAGGTTTCCTGCCCTAACAAGCACGCACTGGGTGTCCCGTTTCTGCACAACCCAGGCAAAGCTGCTGCATCCAGGCTCAGCTCCATGAACACAGCTTCTGGCCATGCTGGCAGCCCCTGCTTTGCTGGATGTCCCAGTGCCAGCAGCCCCAGCAGCCCCAGCCCTGTCAGCACAGCTCACTCCATACCCTCATTAGCAGCAGAATGGGGCCACAGGGCCAAGTGCCCTGCGCTGCTCAATGACAGGCAGGTAAGCTCGATTTTGCAGCATAATGAAGGAAGTGAAGTAAAATGAGAAGAGCTGCAAAAGCATGTGAATAGGATAAAGAGAACAGTGAATTTTTTCTTTGCTTTTTCTCAAAATTTTCATGTCAGGCTAAGCCAAGATGAAAGCACCAGCAGACAATCCTCAGCTAACCTGCTGGAAGTCGAGTTTTACAGGTTAAATTCAATGAGGGCTTTAGAAACCCACTGTATTCCTTATAGCAATCCAACTTTATTAAAGAGTTTTTAAACATACCATACCTTTGAAAAAACAGGTGACAGCACCTCTAGCTTCTGACCTAGATATTTATCTTAACAGAACTAGGATTTACAAAAAGCCCTGCAAAAGGTGCTGGTCTTTCTAATCAGTTTAAGCAATAAAGAATGGGATTTTTAAGGCTCACCTTCTCATGGAACTACAGCCATACTCTTTCATGTGGCTCTGTAGGTCAATCCTACAGCACATGCATTGGCAGCCAAGACCCCCATTTACTGCAGCGAGGCACACAAACTCACTGGAGCCTGCTGCCCTTCCAGAAATGGTGAGAAATATTGTATTTTGACTTATTTTAGGCACCCCTGCTACACTGTCAAGGGAATCAATTCCATAGAAAATTCCTCCCCATTGATAAGGGCAGCTTGCTAGAGAAATCTGGGCAACAAAGAGATTTCAGTTCTTAGGGAGATGGTTGAATTTTAAGACCACTTAGGAGTTATCCTTTCCTGTCAATAATCACTAATTTTTAAAAACTGATTTTTAAAACCAGGTTAAATTCTTCTTCATGATTGTCTAAAGACTCAAAGCATTATGGGTGAAGGGTGTAGGACAGTGCTCACTAGAATTATAATTGCCAAGCCATTTGGAACATATTTTTGCAGAGAAGCACATAGATGCACTTAGAAGTTTGACGTTCAGACACACAATTAATTTTCTCATGACAGCAAAGAAAGAGGCTGAGAAATGATTGATAGATTACACTTCAGAGAAACAGAGGGATATCTGTTTGAGCAACTTAACTTCGTCTTGTCAGTTACTTTGCAAGAGACTGACCTTTTTAATTCCCATGTGAACCTGAAGTTAGAGCAGAAAAGGCCTGCTACACACACTGTACTGACAGCTAGAAACACTGTTTTTCTCATTAATACTAGAGCACACATTCCTTTATCTCAAATTCCTCAAGAATGGGGCAGTTAGGCTTTGGCCAAAAGAGACACTGCTGGAACAGCAGCAGCAGCCCTGGGGCTACAGCTGAAGCTGTATGGCCAAGCCAGAGCATAATTCCTCTGCCTGCATCCTGCACACTGCAGTGTGGCTCAGCGAGGCTGGAGATCCAATTTTGCAGCCATCCATCTTGATCTGATCGATGAAAGTACAGTCCCCTACAACTGCAAGTCTCAACAGGCAATAGTGAATTCTGATTTAAGTAACTTCCAACTCTGACCACCTGCGTCAGTGGCCACATCTCTATATTAAAGACAGAAAAACATTACAACTCCAAAGGTTGTAAATGGCAGAAGACCAAATATAATAATTTCATATCCATATGGGCTTATTTCTATCATTATGTTTTCATTTCCTTAATGGCTTTAAATATCTTCTGTATCTCAGATAAATGTGCAAGTTAGACTCCTTGTCTGCATATAGCATTGCATTATAGCTACGTACACATTCAAAGTAATCTTTGCAAATGTCGACAATTAAAAAAAAAGCAACACAGTCAGCACAAAGTAATCTGAATCTTCCTATTCCCTGAAATACAGGACAGATAATTTTCTTTAACCATCTGTACTGGCCTCCTTAAACAAATCATACTGCCTCCACTCATCTGAAGATAAACTTTTGTGGCATCCAAAGCTCTCCTGCACCAAGCAATAGGTGCAAACGGATTTTCAATACAATGCGAGCTGCCACCTTTGCTTGGACTGCTTAGACAGAGCAGCTGCCTTGATTTAAGATCTCCCCTTCAGCTCAGGCTGAAGTAGCATCAGAAGCAGCATCAGAAACCTGCATATTTAAAGTTATTCACTGTAATGAAGCCATACCAGGAGTCTACTGTCAAAGCATAATTGCCACTGCTGTTACATCTTGGGACCTCCAGACTGGATTTCTGTATTGATTTTTACATGGAGCAGTTGTGGATCACTTAAAAGTTGCAAGCAAGGGAGAAAGCAGCTACCAACAAAGAACACAACAATTTTTCAGGCTGTATATCTACTCTTTTAACCCTAAAACAGCTCAGGATCTTGATGCTGAGCCATGAAAGGTTAGGTCCAAGCTGTTTTTAAGATCATCTTTCTTCCTCGGAGTGTTGTGTTAAAGGAAGCCTCCTAGTTTTAATTAATAATTTCAACAGTAGGACATTTTTATTGAAGCAAATTTAACAGTGGCCTATTGTTTCTGTATGGATCTGATACAGTTCTATCTGTCTATGCTTAGGACAAGGTAGATGACTTTGATGACACACATGGCAAACAAGACTCTACACAAACACATCTCTGCAATATATGAATGTTTCTTTTTAATTTCAAAAATATTTTAAAAGTCTTGTCTTAAATCTGCAAATCCTTTAACCAAGCTTCCTCTACAATCCCCTTATTTTCCATGGTCTTGCAGGATAGCTCTGTTCTCAAGAAACAATGCAGCTTTGAGTGAAGCAGCAAGGACCACGTATTTTCAATGGCTGGATGCCAAATATTAAAGTCCTTGTCAAAAGAAATTTGCCAAAGACTGATATTTAACTCCAAACATAAACTACATTTCGGGGTAACCCTTCTCTAGGTGAACCATGGATAAAAATCATCCCCACAAGGAGAAAAAAGCATGTTTCATTCATAACCTTGTGAATGCAGACAAATAAGTCTTGATGGGAATGCATACTAATAGTCTAATTTTTAAAAAAATAAAGCTTAATAAACATATTGAGATTCATACCTCAGTAGAAACTAAATTGGATTTCTAAATCTTCATCTATAGATCTTTGAAAGTACTTAGTGTCTGATGTCAGGTGATTCAGTTTTCAGTGCTTTGAAAATCAAACCGTGTACTTCAAAGCCCAGGGAGGATTTAAGCAGCAATTTTGAAAAAAACCCACCCACCCCAAAACCAAACAAACTTGGAAACCTACCTTTCAAATCATATATGACCAAAGAAAGGAAGGGTTGCATGATATCTGTATATCTTAATCCTAGCATGAGTGTATTTATTTCTAGTGCCTTTGATCAATAAGCAATAGAAATCCATGCACCTGGGAAGTTAAAACAGAAATCACAGCCTGACTCAGCAGCTTCTCCTGCACACAAAGCTGTACTTCTACTGCTGAGCTGGGATCACAATTAAGGAAGGACTGTTAAACCTGGAAGAAGGCTACACAATCAGGATGAATACATCACCCACAAGAGAATAAGGCAAACAATAGTATTTCCATACTCTGTTATAGGCGAGGCACATGGTTTATGTGTGTTTCCATGGGTGGCTTGGATTAATTACGTATAGCACAGTAAAAAATATGAGCCATGAAAATTGTAATGAACTGGTATCATTTCTGGCCACTTAGTGGCTTTGTGCTCTCAGCGTTTTTTCCCACACACTGGAAAACAAACAAGTACAGGTGCAAGCTCCTTGTAAACGAGAACAAGCAAAGCTTCCATAACAGCTGCTTTATCTTCTTGCTATCTCTGAGATGATACTGCAAACCAAAGCCCTAACTAATCCAACTGCTGTAATAAAAAGGCTGATGCCATCATTTTTCTAATCACTTCAACAAGGTACATAAACACAAAGTGATTATTGCATACACTATTGCTTTTCTTTGCTTGCAGAAAACTGATCAGCCTTATTGATTACAGCTTTATATTTACAGTGCAACAATGCAAGTATCTTAAGCTTAGAAAGCAACAGCCTGGCTGTCTGGTTGGGTAGTATCCTATCAGAAACCAGTATCTACATTAATATCTATGACTCACTAAAAACTTCCCCCTTTAAAGAACAGCTATGCACTATCTCCAGTAAGAAGTACAATTGCTTTCTTCTTCACCCAAGACAGCAGCAGCTGCATTTCCAGCCACAGCCCTTACAGATACACCAGGCTTGTCAGCAAACCCAGCAGGGGCATTATGGTAATTACAGAACTCTGTCCATTGAAGAATAGGGTTATTCTAAATGAACAGGCACCACTGAGAGACCTCAATGTTTCTGAACAAAAAGAAAAAAGTGAACTCATGCTTATGCTCTGAAACCAGTATTACAAATATTTTTCATCTTTAGCCATATGCCTTTGCAGTTGGATGGCACCACATCCCAAATGCCATAAACCACAGTCCTGAAATGCTGTGAGGAACAGCTACAGCCTTGCATTAAGTTCAGCCAGCACCCCAATATGGAACCAGTCAATAGACATCCCAAAGAGCTATTTAAGTAGAAATTGATCATTTAATCTTCAAAAATGTTGTATTTATTTGAGAGTGTTGGCAGAATATATGAGACATATACAGAGAACAAGAATGCTGTAAAACTCCTGGTGTAACCAAGAGGCAAAACTCAGCAAGTTTATATTTTTTTATTCCTCTACTTTCTATTATGTTCCTCCCAAATATTTCCTATTTTGTGAAGTTGACACTGCAGGTGTGTAGCACAGGCCTCTGTGTTATCAAGGCACTATGGAATTACATGAACTGAATATTTTAATTGAAATAATAAAAAATTACTTACTAGAATTAAAGCCAAATGGGAGTAGCTTGGCTTTCCTCCAGTATGTGCTAGCAACAATATCCCAAGTTTTTAACATATTACAAGCCTTTGTATAGGCAAGAGATCACAAGATAAATCAGTTCTTCCCGTTCTGCAGTATACAAATCATGTACTCATTCAATATATACCAAATCCTCCTCAGAGATCTTGAAGTTTTCTTTTTAAGAATACACCAGGCTACCTAAAAAATACTAATATCTTTCATGAGAGGATTAAATTCCCAGTGAGGTTTATAGAGTCCAGGTACATCACAAAGCAGATCCTTTCAATAAGATAAGCAAAGCTAGAGAAAACATTAACATTCACTGAAAAATAGTCAACTGTTTGTTTTTGCAAAGTTTGCACAGAATTTGTTTAATGTATTTGAAATATTCCTTTTTTGGGAATGAGTTAGTCCTCTAAATTATGTGTTCCAACACTAAGTACTTTATATAAATTCTTTTTTTCAATTAACTTTGTCACCTTGCATATGAATATATAAAGAGAAGACAAAAAAATAACATTAATAAGTACAAAAACCAAACAAAATCTCCTGTTTCGATGAATCCCTGCACTATTACTTGTACAATATAAATTCCTCATTAACAAATTTACATATCAAAAGTCAGTGCTCTCTGCATTAAAAGCCAGAATGAGTGAGGTTGTCTATGGAAGGTGTCCTTGCAGGCAGAAATCTCCAGAGTATCCAAAGAGCTGTTGCCATGCAAGCCATCAGCGTGGTCCTGAGCAGATGCATCCAGCACATTGCTGCGTTGTGAAGCTGCAAAATGAGCATTACTGCAATTCCTCAGCCTCTGAACACAGGCAGAGCCACAAGAGCCTGAAGCTGCCAGAACTGTGGCAGACGCTGATAGACACTTTAACTGCACCTACGCACGGCTGCTCGCATCGTCCCTGCTCCTCTAGGCAGCTGTGGGTGAGAATGGATGGCACCGTGGTGGGAAGGAATGATGGTTGGGCGTTCACTCAGCAGTGCTCACAACAGCTGACCCAGAGCAGAGCTAGAACAGCAGCTGTAACTGCCCAGGGGATCGCAGATGAGAGGGACAGGAGAAGGAAGGAGGGAAGGTAAGAAAAGCAAAATGGCTGATGCATCTAAAGACTATTCCAGAAAACAGTACTGAAGCCTATGATCAAATCATTAAAATACTGAAAACTTCATCCTAGAGGTATCAAAGTAACTTGCTTCCAAATTATGAATGCCATGAAACTTTAATTAAAGTTATTAGAAGGTACAAGTGCTTAGCAGTGATACAGATCAGGTCACTTGGTTATTTAAAAGAGAGTGATGAAATGTCTTCTATGAGATCGACTACACATCCCAGATTTGGGGTCAGGAGGCTTTTCATGGGCCAGGCTGATGCAGGAGTGACACATCTGAGTGCCTTTCCATGTACAGGGGGAGCTAATCCCCATCTCCTCTGACTCCTCTCCAGGAAAGACAGCAATACAAAAAATCCAAATACTAATAGTTTATGCTGATTTAGGGATATACATTTAGATGTGTCTGGGATTTGAAAATTTTATTTGCTTTGACTTCAAGCATGAGCAAAAGAACTCCTCTTTCCAAACCCTAGTAAATCAATAGCTGCCATTAAATATTTCTGAATCTTCATGGTAAATAAAGAATCAATGTCTTATCTAGGCCTCAATATAAAAGGATATCAATTTCTAGAGGTCATATTTTACACTCTTTGCTAGCACACAGTACTATTTATTAGCTTGTGGACCACAAATAATAACTTATGATATATTAGTGTAGGCAGAGAAAAATCCACCTCTGCCAGTCAGACCCAGAAGGCACTCAGAAGTTTATTTTCCCTCTGTGTCTTCCATTCTGAAGACTTGGGAAAATGTGAATCCAGCTGATTTCACTGACTTGTCTTCTCCACAAAAATAGCAATTTAAAAGATAGAAATATTAAAAGACTGCTGTCTGTTGAGCTCAATATATTATGTCTGGAGAGAAGGCCATTATGATCTGATAAATTGAAACTGATAAATCTTGGGTTGTATCCATATCATGAGAAAAAAATTAACCATGTGGACTGAAAAGAAAACCATAATGTTATGTTACATTTGCCTCCTCTCCAGGAATATATCTAGAAATGTAAACATTTCAGGAAATAATGTGAACTAATCAGCAACTCTTATATACTGTGATTAGAAAGGACTACTCTGTCTTCAAAAATGACTATCATCTGTACATCAAAAGAGAAATGAAAGCTCTGAAAGTTTATGTAGTATTTAAATATTGCTGAACTACAAATGTAATGGTTAATTCAAGACAAAAAAAATAACCTATTTCTTCAAGACTGGGAAGTCATAAGGGTCTTGACTAGTTCAAATGTTCAAAAACTACACTGGAAATGTGTCTCTTGAGCTCTACACTTAACACATCACCTGCTTTGCAGTGCAACAAGGTACAGGGTACAAATACCTGGGGAAAATGTCCTCTTACATGTTTTCTAAATCTCCTGTGCATTTGTGCATTAACAGATTCATACCATACAGTCTTTCCTACCCTTTTTATCTCATCCATTAACACAGAACAAAGCATTCTCAGAAATGAAAGTGTTCTCTTTTTCTTTAACTGATAAAAACTAAGTATGATAGATAGCAAATTTTACAGATATTTCATCATAGTGAGCAACCACACAGTGTAACACATCCAGTGTAGCACTTAAAAATTCAAAATATCAACTATAGCCATTAAGCAAACCCTAAGAACTCCCAGAACTAAAGCTCAGAGCTGATATATGCTTATAACACACTATACAGGAATTGTCAGATGACACCTTCAAGTCAGTGAACTCTACAGACAGTATCATTTTTAAAACAAAGCACATTTGGAAGGATGGACAGAGAATTTGAAAAGGCTTTTCAACCCTAGCTGGCACTCTTCTGGCACAAAATCTTAGTTTAACAGATATTGATGTAAACAGAAATCATTAAACTGAACTATATTCATCTGGGAAGGCAACTTCTTCTTCTTGATAGGAATACCCACAAAATAGCTCTTAATTCCTGAAAGACAGAGAGAAAGTTTCAACTTCTAGGTAGCACTTCTCCTATTCACCTCAAATTGTCTCAAGTAATTTAATTCAGAGACAGAGCACAGAAGCAGGACTGGAATTACTCTACCACATTAACTTCTGATTAAAGATGGACATAAATTTTGGAAAACAGCATAGTCAGACCCACAAGACAACCTCCAGGACAAGGATTGTCATTAAAAAAAAGACAGATATGAGCTGGCCAGACATTTGTGTTCTCTCTCCACATTCAACAACAAATTCTTCTAGTGATTTTGTTTTGTTGTGTTTTTTAATTTAGGAGTGTCTCCATTATCTCCAAATAAACTTGCTGAGGTGGAGAACAATGTAAGGCATACAGATGCAAGAGTCAGCAAATGGGGAATAGTTGTGTGGTACTTTAAGGGGGCCTTCAGAAGAGCTGCAGAGGGACTTTTGACAAGGGCATGGGGAGACAGGACAAGGAGGAATTACTTTAAATTGAAAAATAAGTTCTTTATTGTGAGGACAGGTTGCTCAGAGAGGATGTGGATGCGAGATCCCTGGAAGTGTTCAAGGCCAGCTGGATGGTGCTTTGGGTAATCTGGCCTAGTGGAAGGTGTATCTGTCCATAAGAGGTGGGCTGTAAGAAGAGATGGTCTTTAATTCTAACCCAAACCATTCCTCAATTCTGTAATTCTGTCTTTTCAGTATAGTTTTTAATTTTCTCTGCCTCCTGCTGTTTTTCAGGAAGAGGAAAAAAAAACCTTGAACTATCACAACAAATGAATTATTGGTCAGCTTTTCAAATGGGTACCCAAAATTGCTATGCCTGCAATGCCCTTCTGCTCATAAGCAGACATGAATCTCTTCTCTGCCACCATCAAGAGCTTTATTATCAAAATAAATACTATGGGGGCAAAAAGGACTCTCAGGATGGTCACCTCATTGTAGCCACTCTTCTGACTCTTGCTCTACGTTCAAGTGCCTTCATCCATATCAAGAAAATAGTGAAGCCAAACAGCCTCATAAAACATTTGACTCATCATGGTTTTTAAATCATTTTAAAGCATCAAGTTGAAAAATAGATGCAAAGGTTGAAAAAGTAGCTTTTCTCCTTGCATCCTCACAGAAACATTTGTACCACTGCTTGTGAGAGTGGCACAACACCAGATTCATTCTACTGAACTCCTCATCCTGCTGGAGCCTAGAAGAGACACCTGCCTCAGTTTCTGGTATGACTATTCAAATCCCAAAACAGGTAAAACATGGTTCATTCTGAATATTTGCATTCTCTCAAAATAATCAATTTATGCTTCTATTTTTAAAAAAGCAACAAAACAACACTTCAGATGTCTGCTTCAGTGAGCAAACTCTCCAAATGGAAGAAGGATGGGTCCTCCCCTTGGCATGTTTACACCGTTGTAATTAATTCAGGCACTGCATCTCACCAGTTGACAATCTGGTATATCAAATAATTCAATTTCATGGATGGCCCTACATGGAGCAGTTAGATGTACTTTCTGCTGATACACAACTGTTTGTGAGTTTAACCAAGTCTGATCCTTTTCTGCATTGCAGGCAGAAGCAATACAGGGTGCAGCAGGGTCTCCAGTGCTCCTCTCCTTGCACATCCATCAGCATGAGGATGACTCCACCTTTACACAAGTGCTTGTGAATGCTGGGGCAGTGTTCAGAAGGCAACTACAGGACTTGAAGTTACTGAGATGTCCTGTGCAAAGCAAAGCAGGGTTGGTGGTTGAACTTCAACACATGCAAGCCTCTTGCTCAGCTTGTTCCAAGAGAAAACCTCCTTACTGTTCTCCCAAGGTCGTGCAGCAAGAGATCACGTCTCACAAGAGAGAAAGGTTTTGAGCATTAAGAAATGTGTTGCTGTGGTAATGTTGGTGATTCACACTCAGTCTGTGGCCTTATACCTAACTACCATGGCCCAGATGTCACACACACATCACTATCAGACTCCTGCAGTTACACTGAATAGATTCCAAGCCAGCAAAGAAAGCACACCCACACTCACCTTTCATGGTAATGCAGTGGGACTTAGTCATGTGCTGAAGTGACTGGTTGATTAAAAATGGATTAAAGCTATGTCTTTAGTCAAATGCATGCTGAAATACTTGGCTGAAGAGGGACACAAATCTGCCTTAAGTTCAACTTGCTTTGCTTCCTTCATCTGCATAGATTTCTGGTGGTGGTAATAGTTTTTACAGATTCATAGAAAGAAGAATAAAGATCCTTCTATTTTTATAACATCTCCCACGACTATCTGGGAGATCTTGGGCTAGAAGAGAATATACCAGTAACACAAACCATAGACCACAAGCAGAGTTTTGAAAAAAGCATTAAAAATAGTTTGCATGATTTTATTTTCAAAATAAAACTTCTCAAACATAGGAAAGACTTTCATATCACAAAGCAATATTTACTTTGGTTTCCTCAAAATTTGTCAAGCAGATAAATACCATTAGATGGATTTTAGAACAGAAATAAATAAAAATAAGTATCCAAACACCAATTACTTGACTCTGATCTTAGTTATTCAGGTGTAAATGGGAAGGAACTCTACTGAAGCCACTAGGAAAAGAACACTGTCCTGACCTGAATCTCAGCACACTACACAAACCACAGCATTTGCCAAAGATCAGAGGTCTGAGACTTGCCTAGAAGAACACAAAACCTGGCCTGGAGAATACAAATTGCAGATTATTAGAGAAATATGCCAACAAAACTGTAATAATTATACTACTTCCCAGCACAATCATGATTTTGTAGACATTAACAATGGCAAGCAATGGCCTGGTGATTGCATGCTAAAATCCAAATGGAGCAACAGAAAGCTAAAAGTGACAAGTTCATTGTATTCTATTGTCCACACCTCAAAATAAACACATATTGTCATTCTCATGTAGTACATAGTAAGACATGATCATCAACTGTAACAGGAATATTTTTGAGATATTCCCTCCAAAAAGGTTGCAAAGTGTTCAGCAATCACTCTGCCCATAAACTCCCAGTGAAAAGACTTGGTTTTGCTTTGTGTGGCTTCTATATGAGAAGTGTTTGGCAGCACTCTATGAACTATCTGGAAAAGCCTGCTCTCAAGCAAAGATTTAAGAACCTTTAAGAAGAAGGAAACAGGCACAAAACTCTGACAGTTTTGATTTTGGACTGTTGCCATTGCTCAACACAGTTTTAATGTTTAGATACTCATTTTTTTCTCTGCATGTAGATTTTACCATGTGTTTCTTACTAGTGAGATCTGTATCTCTCACTTAGACATACATAATACAAACAAATGTATATAACCTTTTTCCGGGAGTGAAATGCAAATTGCATTTCATACACAACAAATTCCATTATTATACACAGATCTACTGCACAGGACATTTGTGTTTCAGTCATATCAACTGAAAACATTTAGAGAGAGTGGTTTGCATGTGTGTGCTCTCCCTTTGTTCCCAAGGAGCGAGTTCACTGCTAAGAAATGCTGATGAAATAGATTTTTATTGATGATTCATCTAACATACTAGGATGTTTGGTGCCTGATTCACAGTAATTGAACAATCAATTTCTTGCTTCTTTAATATATTAATTTCTTAAATGCAAGATATTTACAGCTGATATTTCAAGAAGCTAGTGTTCAAACTAAGGCAATGGTGGGACTCTTTAAGAAGATGACCTCTGTTTCAAAAGTCTGGGGATATATAATAAAAAAGGCAGCCAACAAAGTAATAAAGTATTTTAAATACAGTTGTTTGAAATTAGATAACATAATTTTATTATCTGCTTTGGAAAAACTGGACTGAAAGAAATATTCTCACTAATAAAGAATGTGATTTTATTTCAGGCTAATTTTTAAAAATTTTGATATGCTAGCCAAACCTCCCCTGCATTCTCACAGCTGTCAGCAGTTTTACTTTAATCATAAGTCATGAAACAAAAGGATAATACAACACTCACTACACAATAAAGGCAAACCCATCAGCCATTACCATCATCACCTCTGGGTCAGTGTTCATCCTTATGAAAATAGAAGAGAAAATGCCAACATCCAAGTTCTTTTAAACTGGGATAGAGAAGCAAGGTTAATACAACTGTCTTTTTTTTTTTTAAGCTCTTCCCAAGAGATTCTACCTACAGCTTCCATGATGGATCTCAAAAGCATTGTCATGTCTTACACTTTCTGGAATGATGCCAGCAGTTACATTCCTCCAAAAAAACCCAATCCTCTTATCAGAGGAGAGCCCTGCACAGAAACAGGCTGACTAGGGGAGAGGGAAGTTTTAGAGCTCTGCCTTTTCTTCCTCCCCTCTCTGAAACTGCCTGCCCAACTGCAAAACAGGTACTCCCAAGGCAGAGGATGCAGTGACATCACACAGACACTGACTGGCCTGGCTGCTTCAAGCACACACTGCACCAACTTCTGCCTTGGAAAAGCTGAGATTCAAAGCTGGTATCTGAAAGAAAAGGTACTTGTGGCTCTAGTTTCCATGGGCATTAAGATGTCATTGCAAATTCAGCTATTAGAGAAGAGATAAATATCTTCAGGGCAAGCAGTGGTTATATTCTCTGCATTTGCTGGTAATCTTCCATTTAAAAAGTCTCTGCTCCTTCTCATCCATGCTAGGCCATGGCCACCTAGCTGCTATCTGAACTCCAGTATCATACATTTTGAGGAAGAAACTTGTCATCTCAGCTATGCTAGATGAATCACACATTTTGATACCAGTGGTGCTTAAACCATACCAAAACATCAGGGAGAGCCTCTGCATCAGCAGGGATAGTACCAGCCCCACCAGAGTAGCACTGAGAAGATGCTGTCTTGCTTTCAGCAGGGGAGCTAGGAAGTAGCTTTCCCTTGTCTTCTGCATTAGCCCCAAGCCTCAACATAATGATAACTGCACTCATTCCTTCTTCCCAGCAACCATGCAGTTATCAGGGGGAATGAGATTAAAACTTGGGCAATGCTGTGTGCAAAAAAATACCTCTGCTGTTTGCAAGGTCTCATAGAAAAAGTGATAGTTATGAAAACCTGCTCCTGCTGTCCACTCTTGCCCTTGGGTAAATCTTCACCACAGCACGAGCAGGTAGCAGTGAGGAAGACAAACCACAAGTGTGCTGCCATACAAATGGTGCTTAAGCTGCAACCTGCCAAGAGAAGCAGTGTTTTCACCCTGTATAGACTACCAAGCACCACAGGAAACCTAAAGCACCTAGACAGTGCAAACTGCTGCAAACCTCCAAACAATCTTAGCCCAAAATAGAGTATCAGCAATTTAATGGACATTTTCAATGATCAAAGTGATTGACTCAGCACTCTCAGTCGAGGATGGTAGCTGACAATATACACTCCCAATCCTTTGCAATACAAAACAAAACAAAGACATATAAAGTCCTTTCACAGCAAGTTTTTAATATATGAGCATTTGATTGCTTGCAAGCAGCTCTTCATGTGGGGATGCTTGCTCTGGAATCAGAGGGGAATATTTCAATTTAGTCACAAATTTGGTTTGTCAGTCTAGAAAAAAAAAAAGGAATTAAAAAAAGATCACTGTAGAATACAGATATCCCCGGAGAGACATACACCAGTAAATCTGGAATTGTTTAAAATCACACTTTATTTTTTCCAGTAAAGCTTTTTACAAGCCAGCCATGTAAAAACAACACTGACTGGACAGCCTGTGAGAAATAAATTATAAGACCTTGAAACACGGTTATAACGCAGCCAGTGCTCAATCCACCATAATTCACACTTTCTTATACAATGAGAGTAATTTTAAAAAAAAACTATGGGTAGTCACTGACATTCACAAGAGCTGTGAACTGTCCCAAGGCATTATCAGACAGGAAAAACAAAGGTTTGGGAGAAATTTTTTTCAACATTCCTGGCATATTCATACAACAAAATTTGATTTCATGAAGATACTCCTTATTTACATGACCCATTAAAATTTCATCCTAGTATCATGAAACCAGAGTAATTTTGATGAAACTAAAAAAAAAAAAAAAATAAGAAAAAAAGTCAGATTTTTTTAGAATGGGAAAAATGTGAATTACCCATGCAAGGCAGATAAATTAGATCAAACAGTTGTGTGGCACCCAAATAAATCTGCTGAGCAAAAGTTTGCAGGAGGTTTTTCTACGGGGAAACAAATTGTTTCTAATCTCACCCTTTCTCCCTCTTGTCCATTTATATTCAGAACTATCCCATTACATTTTATTTGGTAGAAAACAAAAATGTCAAATTGTTTTTAAAAATGCTGAAGCAGAACTTTGCAAGTATATTTAGGAATAAATCTCAGAAGACTTGCACTGTCTCAGTATTTTCATGTCAATTTTACTGTATTTGTACTGATTTCATTAAGCATTCTATCTGCCAGAATTTAAATGTAAGCAATTCATAACAGAATATTTTGAAATACAGTAATGCAACACATTAACTAGAACTTTCAGTTACACCGTACAATTTGTCAAATTGCCAACAGAACAACTCATTTGAAAAGACAGATTGTTGCTTATTCTTCAGCTGTCACTTGTGTTTCTTCACTCCAGCTCCTTTTGCCTGACACTTGGCGCAGAGTTAGTCAATCACACTGACGGCTACCTGATGAGCTCTGATAAAACCCACAAACAAAACAGAGATTCTGGTGACTCATCCATCAGTCTGGAGAGCAACCTGATACCCCAGATAGCAGCTCCAGGAAAGCAACTCCCAGCCAGCCACACATGGCAGCAGGTATTAGTGATGCAATCTAGCCATGGCATCCTTTCCAAGACTAGGATACTATGGGCATAAAGTACTGGGATTTGCTGGATTTAAAAATACTGTGAGATTCTGAATCTCTGTGGACTTTCAAATATTTTTGCAAACTCTCTCTGCTAAGGGCTTCTTTTAAGTGAAGGCATTTAAAACAGCTACCTAATATGGAAAAAAAAACAAAAAACAAAACAAAAAAAACCAACCAAAAATCCAAACCAAACCAAATAACTTTGCAGTGTGTAGAAATTCTCTGTACCTGGTCCAAACAGCTCTGGAGATCCAACCACACATCTTCCACCAGGGACTCCACTGAGATCACAACCAATTTTTGTATCAGGTACGCAACAGTTACAATGCAATATGATCATCTTGTCACTCTCCCTTCTCAGAGGCTCGATTTTCTGTGTTTAACTTGGCCATATATTTTTATATCCTGTCTAGCATTCCACGGGTGGAGTACAAATAAGACCTTATAAAATGATGCAGTCACAGAAATAAAGAGTGCATCCACTGTCTGCTGCTTTCCCTCTGCCTTTCATATGCATCACATACACAGCAATAACCTTCATGCATCTTAAAGCTGCAGCTGCTCACTCATGTGTGAAAATGAACCTCAGACTTCTACCAGTGATGAGGACAGAAGCCTAATGGTTTCGTCCAAATTAGCTCTTGAACTGGGTCATATATATTTTAATGAAGTAGAAGCTAATGTGGGGGTTGGATGCTAGATGAGTGCCTGTGATAGCTTTTGTCCTTGGTTTGATTAGTTCGGCAATCACAATCATTTATATGAATGGTGAACACCTTACAGAGGGGGAATCACATCCCAAGGGGGCAGGAGAAAGGAATGTACATTCCATTCATAAAAAGATTTCACTGTGCAAATAGCTACTGGGTAATTTCATTCTCTGTCCCTGTGTTCATCATTGACAAAGCAACTCAGGCGGCTCAGGCAGCACTGCTGCAACCAGGACTGCATCCCTGGCCTGGTGACTGTGAGAAACATGATAAACATGAGGGGAAAAGAGATGGATCATTTTTCCTCTCATCCTGATAAATGGGTATGCACGTTCTAGGAAGAATTATAATCTTCAGCAAACACATCCCCAAACAAACATTTAAAATTTGCCCAACTTTGTCAGCACAGACTTCTCTCAGTGGTTCCACTCTTCCCAAGCAGCACTGCAATTCACTGACTTGGTCACAAAGCACAGATGTGCACAGAGAAGGACAGCATTCAGAGTTATCCAGTTTATAATCTATTATGAATCTAAATGGAATTTGACAAGTATCAGAATGTTTAAAAATTTCATTTGCCTGCAGAATTGATTTGGGCTGCAAGTTTTTCAACTGACTGGTGTGTTTTTAGATACAAACTCAACTTACTCATCTCAGAGCAGAAGAGAGCAGTAATGCACATCCTGATACTCTTTTCCAGTTACTTTGGGTTAGCACACCAAGAACTTAATTACCCTTCACTGGCTAATGGAAAGCATCCTTTCACATCTTTCTTTCCCTACTGGACTGAGACAACCAAAACATTTCACCGTCACTGAGCAGGAGTAAACAGGTGACACCAACCCTATGATTCTTCCAATTTTTCAGGCAAGTCTTTTCTTGAATATTTTTTATCTGTTGTAGAGGTGAATCAAAATTATTTATAAAACATATTAATAAAAATGATAGGTCTGTCCTGCCTATGAACTTCAAGATCACACTTCCAAGTAGGAAACCTGTGGGACTCCTTGCCAAAAGATTTCATGAAAACCATGATTTTACATGTTGTTCTATGTGAACTGGGCAGGTACATAAGAGATCCATTGACAATTACTCTGGAAATGAACCCTATCAGGTTCAAGAAATCCCCTGAGCTAAATATTATCTGAGGCTGAGAGAATATTCATAGAAACATCAGACAGGCTTGTCCCCTTCTTACCTCCTGGGTGTACTTAGTGTGGCCACTGTTGGAGATAGGATATTGGGTTAGATGAAGTCTTTGTCTGAACCAGTACAGCTGTTATTATGCAGAAACAGTAACATCCATAAGAGTTTACTGTGACAGAACAGATGTGAGGAAATGTTCAAGAAAACAGAGGAGCTGAAAAGTAATTTGGCAAGTAATGTTTTGGCAGCAGTACTGGTTTAAATAGCCTCCTTTCTCACTGACCTCACCCACTTATTCCCACCACTCCCTTCTTTGTGCTTGTACAGCTGTTTGTGTAGCCACATCGTGAACCAGGCTAGAAAACCATTTGGATGAGACACCTCTCTTCTTTCCTCCCCCTTTGTCTGTAAGTTATTTTTCAGCCAGATCAGTATGCAGATTTAGCTGTGCTGCAGATTTAGCTGCTGCACAGCTGAACAAATAGTTTGCCACGACTACACAAGAAGCAGCACAAATCAGGAACACGTGTCCAGGGCCAGGACATCTTTATGCTGAGCATAAGCAAAGCTTAAGCAAGGACCATCACATCACTACCACCAGCCCACAGCCTGAGACTCCTCGGGGCAATGAAAGAAGTGTCTCTGCCCAGAGCAAGAGCCCAGCTCGCTACCCAGTCACAGCACCAACAGTGAGGACACTTTGCTCACCTGCTACAGAAAAGACAGAGTTTCAATACCAAACAGACAGTGAGAGAAGTTGTTTGTACAGACAGTCCCTGCATCATAACTCAGACAAACGTTAAAAGCTCTCCTAGGAGAAATCAGGCCACGTTCACGTTAAAAATGGGACATGGCCAGGTACCTGTAAATCACCTGAGGATGTTCCTGCTAAGCAGAATTACTGTGCCTCTTAAACAGTAGTTATTGAGTGCATTTGGCTTTATTAGTTCTCTGGGCAATTTCCCGATTAGGAACACCCTGATTAAGTGGAAAACGATACACTGCCTCTGCATTCTCTATAAACAACATATGGTAGTTTACTACCTAGGCACACACAGAAGCTGAGCAGAACACAAAGCAGAGGAGGGACCTGGGTACTACTAATGCTTTCAGAACACAGGCAGTAAATGACAACTTGGTTTCCATCTCCTTGCACAATCCAGTCTGACACCTTTGCCTCACAGTAAACAGGAATAATGCATTAGGAAACAACAAGGTGCCATGAAAAGCACACACCTCATATACACAGCCTTTAAAGGCAGGCAGCATTGTGCACATTGCTTTCCTGACAGGCTGCCACAATGGGAACCAGCTCCTGCCAGAAGTTGCATTACTTTGATACAGGTGGACCAAAAGAGCAAAATGCAGAATTCAACAGAACTTAAACTAACAGCAGCAGCTGTTAAACAGTGGTGTAAGTGCTGGCAGCCAGATTATGCAGCCTGCATGACTGGAGGGCTCTGACTGCATATACTAAACTCTTCTCAAACTCCATACTAATACACCTGCCTGGAAGCTATTTTCCAGGTCAGCTGGAGGAAGCCAGCAGAGGCTGCGTATGGGCAAATTAACAAATGTGACATTACAGGCAGCTTAAACCCTGCACTTCATTATCTTCAAAACACAAACACAAGTCAAGCACGTACCAAACAAGCATCAATCAAAGTATTGATGTTGTCACTCTAAATTGTCTCCTTCTGATAAACTCTTTGAAGGTGAAGGAATTAGGTGTATTCCACCAGAAAGTCATATAATATGACTGTACAAAACCAAAAGAGAAGAAACAGAATCCAGACAAAAAAAAAAGTTTACTTCTAAGAAGCCTCAAAACTAAATTGACTTCACCTCTCTCAACCCTTCAGATGCAACTGTCCCTGGTAGATTCTCCCAATACATACATACCAGCTAAAATTAGGCTCATAATTGTGACTCATCCAAGTGGCTGCCAATCACTTAGTTAAAAAAAGAAACAATCCCAGCAGTTGTGTACTGCACACAGCCCTGTGCTGCACAAGACATTTGAATCCAAATTGGAGCAAAGCAGCTTCATTGCTTCAGAATGAAAAAACAATGTAGGCAGTGCATTTAACAGTCGAGGTCCTTTCTGATACATTATTTAAAACCACGAAAAACACAATTGTCTGTGCTGATTCTGCTCAACATCTGAATTTTGAAAGATTGATCCCGTATGTGATAAAACCATTTACTTGAAGAATGTTTTTCTGGAAATCAAAATGATACTGTCTCTGTATTTTTTTCTCCACCCATTAAAAGAAAACTGTACCATGATAATCAAAATAGACAAAACTTTCAGAGTTAACCCAACTACAGGAAAAACACTGTCACACCTCTGCATCAAAGCAAACCAAACCAAGCCTGATTTAACATAGTCTTGTCAGGAGTCCAGGGAATTTTTTTTTCTGAGCAATTATGTCTCTTTGTTTAAACTGGAATCTTCTGCAGTGAAGATTCTGCACCTTCCAAGACTAGTGAGCAGTCAGCTCATATTTAAGTCACTGGAAGGAAGAGGCAGTCAGTACTTTTGGACATAAACTCCCTAAAGAATAAATTATAACAGAAAAAATCCAGCAATGCTGCCACTACATTTAAAGACAAAATTCCCATTGAATTCAGCAAGACAAAAGTAGGCTTTGATACACGTTCCACACAAATTGGCATCAGACTTTGGTCTGTCCCCAAAAGGGGCAGAGTTGTGACAGCCCTCACGAAATGGAAGGGAGAGGGATACTAGAATTGAAGACACTTCTGCCTACAAACAATACTATATTCACTGGGAACTTCTATTTTAACATGCACACTCTGCAGCATAACTGTAACAAGCTGAAAGCTACAATTTCACATGCTACCAACAAATCTAGTCCTTAAACCCGTGCCACAGAACCCACTCCCTTTATATTAATGTCTAGCAAAATAGCAAAATTAACATGGCCTTGCCAGCCTGACAAGAGGAATTTAAATGGAGAGTTCAACACTTTGGTGCCCATGTGCTGAAAAGGAAGTTAGATCCCAGTGTAGCTGTAAGCTCTTCTGTTCTCTATGCCAGAGTTATGTCATGAAAATGAGATTGGAATGTGGCCCCAAAACTTTATCAAAACGCTGGGAATTATGTTTTTTTCTATCAAATGCTCCAACATTCTGCTCCAGCCCATCAAGCCAGCATGCTTATGAATCCAGAGTACCACAAAAGAGCCTTTATCTCATCAGTATGATATTGCACATGTCTCTAAGAAGCTGTCTAACTACTCATTACAAAACTGCAGTTCATCTGCTTTGGTAGAGGGTGGATTAAACCAGGCTGTGTTTAACATCACAGTCTTGATATTCAGAAATATATTAGATTGCTACATTTGCACATGACAACTGCATTATGTTTGGGCAACGGGTCTGAAGAAATCTCCCACTTCATATTGTAATAATTACTGTCTTTATGTACAAACTAAAAAATATCAGTTACTCCTTGATCAAAACACACTGTCCATTAGTCCTTCTGCATTCCTCTTCAGCAAGGTAAGCCTCATTGGGTTACCTGAACAGAGGAGCAAAAAATTACAGTGTGTACGTCAAAGCTGATGTTCTCAAACTTGGCTGACTTACATTTAGTCCTAAATTCTCATTTAGTTTTTCAGTAATGCTGCACACCCCCACACAACATAACACATAAAGACACAGTGGGAGTCAGCATCTATAAAAATCAGAACAGTCCTATTTACATGCTTAACTACAGATTTGGATGTCTAACTTCAGATTCTAAAAATGTTGGCATAACTGATTTAAGGCTCCAAAGACAGTCAGGCTTAAGGACTGGACATCAAACCAGAGGACTTCACTTAGGCCTCTGCCTAACCAAAGCCTTCTCAGTGTGCAAACATAGTTATCTGTGAGTAACACAGAAGTAAAAGAAAAGACAGAGCTCTAGAGAGGTGTTCACAATCTGTGTGAAAAGAATCATGCACAGAAAGCTGTCTTTCCCTCTCTATTGAAGCTTAATAATCAGGGTCCTGAAATGAATAAATCCACTTCCCTAAAGGCAATTATATCCAGTTTCTTCAGCCATGAACTTCCAGTGGACACTTCACTCCACACACTCCTACGGTGTGCATCCAACACCAGCAATCAAAAGAAAAGAAACTACAGTTACCATTTAGTATATTTTCACTCTGTATTTCATCACCATCCAGAAGGACAATTAACAACAACTAATAAACCTGCAATCTGGGTGCTCTGCAGAAGAGGTGGCTGTGAACAGCTGCTGGTTCATGAGCTTGTAAAGTGCTGCTGCATGACGACCCAGTCCTGCTCTCCAGGAGGCCAGAGCCACCTGGAGCATCAGGGAAGCCCTGGTGCCTTCCCTTTCAGAATGCACAATATGCACGTGAGAATCAGCACCACACCGAGCCATGCTCCATCTAGGGCAAACCATGGAAAATTCAAAGTTAAGACCATAGCTCTGCCCACCCCTACCCCAGTGTGCTTAGCTGGGGTAGTGTGTGCCGTGGGTCATGTTGGATTGCTGTGCTCTCAGGAGCATTGGCAAGAGCAGGCCTGAGAAAGTGAGTTAAAAGTCGTGCATTTCTGATATGCCACAGAACATCCTCGCTTTTCAGACTTCAAATTGGAACCACATTGTTTCCCTAGCATAGTCTAATATTTCCCAGGCTCCAGAAGGTAGGGTGGGGCTCAGTTCCATGGCAAGCTATCCAAATCTATCACCCTCTGAAGGTCCTGCAGTTTAATGCTATCATTCAACAGAGATTCAGGAAAAGGAGGGAAGATCTGTGGATGAAAACAACAGCACAATGCTTAGTTTGGCTGAACAGTCTTTAATACTGCCTCTTTCTTATAAGTATGTGCATGTTAATTAAAAATATTTCATAATCTGGTAATGTTTTGCTTGAATGGCTTCTGGCAAGCCAGATATGCTTGAGTTTTTAGGGCATAGCAATGTAAAATACTACAGGTATCAGGTTCAGTACTGAAAGGGTCGGACATTGAAAAAAAGTCAAACAACACAGCTTTAAAAAGAGAAGATGGGAGGAATTTACCAAGAAGAATCAAGTACTTTTCATATTATTTTAAGGTGGTAACATGAGGTTTATTTCTTCAAGAGATGGGATTGTTTCTCAAGGAACTGAGCCAAATCCAACAAAAAGCTAACAAGACACAGACAATAAAGCACTGCCAGTGAGTTTAACAGATGTTTTTCAGCTCACTTAGTTTAACCTGTCCTTGCCTTTGGCAGAAGACTTTTGATTTTAGCAAGACAACTAGCATTTCATAGCAATGCTGAACAAACATTTTAGAAAGAACACAGAGGAAAAATGTTTATGCATACTCTGTGCAAGATGGACACTAGGTACTTCCCTCACCTTCCCCTGTTTGAAGTGAAGGATAAAATTCACAGAGCAGAGTTGAGCCACTACAAAGTGCCTTCTGAAAACCTTGCCCTTAGTATGTTCCACTGTTTCTCTTTACACTCCCATGAGGTGGTAATTTATTTTATTAAACCAATAGTTTACACTGGAACTAAAACAACTTATTGCAGATATTTCTTAATCAGCTTCATCAAGCTCAAGTGAAAAAATATTTAGCTTGTTTAAAGAGTTCCAATATTTGCATTTAGTGGATTATTAAATAGGAACTAAACCATGTTCCTGACATATCTGGGATTTGATTAATAAGAAATTAAAATGTCTACACTAGGTCTTAAAAAATTCAGAGTTGCTGCATTAATAAAGTATTATCATGTAATTAAAGTATGAAGAATATTTGGCTGATTTTAAAATTCCATATCCTATCCTTGTGATGGGTGCACACTAAAACACAAGTTATATATTGCCTCTCTCCTGAAAGGAAGCTGAAATGGGCAGCTGGAATAGTATAAGAGCTACTTGGTCTGAGCAGCAGAAATGCACAATATTCTCCTGGAAGTTGGAAGTTCCTCCACTGCTAAATGTTTCTTCTGGTGCCAATAAAGGGAGTATGTGTCACAAGGGGAATATCTGCCACTTCAACTGTAATTAAACTTGTTGCTGAGTATGATCCATGTAAAAGTAATTCTTGATCCACTTCAGCTGGTGATTATTTCCCCACAGAAAAATGAAGGACTTTTGTTAGGTAGTGATGAAGGCATGGGATTGAATACAAGCAGAAAAGAGCCACTTGGATGGTAACAGGCATGTTGAAGGTTTTACTCTTTGGAAGCATTTTAAAGAAGGATACAAGAACTTGCCTCCTTGTAAGATTAATCTCAAAACTCAATAGCACCTTACCAGGGGTTGAAATTGCATCTTTCCTATGGCTTTTCCCTTATAACTGGCATTTGCCACATTACTTATTACTGCAAAATCATTCCTTCATGTACAACATTTTGCATTTAATTTCTAAGTATATACCACTGTCTAATGAGAGGCTGGTGGCTTGGTATCTTTTCCAGGCACAGGTGCACAGCCAGCTGTGAGCTAACTGTGCATAGACAGAGCCAGAAGAGTTCAGGCATTCAAACTGGAATTAAAATAAGTATTTAGTGCACTTTCAGATGCCTTAGTGTATCACACCTGGTTGATCTAAAGAGACATGTATTTTTCCCAGGTCCAGTATTAGGCCAATTCCATGTGCATTAATATGGTTATATATTAATCATAATACCAAGGATATGGTATTTGTAGACAGCCAGAGTGGCACCGGGTCAGTACATTAAAAACATAAGTTGTTAAAAAGTAAAGATTCTGGTATAACTGCAGCCATGCAAGTACCCATGACACACAACTTTGAGATGTTAGAGATGATCCTCAAAGCATGTGAGAAGGAGCTATTTCTTCTGGCACAATAGCTCAGACACACATTTGGGAAAAAGAGGTGAATAAAACTTGTATTTGGAACTGTTTGACTGCTATTGTTTGTACTAATTGCTTTTAAAAGGATTTTGTTTGATTGTTTAAATAGCATTTTAGGAGAGCAAAATTAAGCACTGAGACAGGTCTTTGAACACTTCAAACATTTCCAGAGAGATTTATGGACAAAATGTTTGGTGATCAAGAACAATCCAAATCCTGAATCAAAACGTTAGCCTACTTAGGGCTTTTCATCTCCTTGAGAAACCATGGTCTCTTGAAAGACTTTGGCAGACCTGGCTGGATACTTTGGTACTTAATATGCAACAGCAAGAGCGAACAAGCTTGTGAGCAGCCATTAAATCACAATCAAGGATAGAGTCTAATCAAGTCTAAAAAGAGCAGCATTAGGTTTGAGCATGCAGTTTGTTATCAGCTGAACATATTAAACCATTAAAAGCATTCAAACAGGAATCTGATTAATAATTTCATAGATAGATGATACCAAAATCTGAATATGAATACAAGCCACAAACTCACTCTGGATTGAAATGCCTGCATCTCTCAGCTACCCAGCAGCACCAGATATAATGCAGGACACAAAAGTGATGTTAATAGGAATATTTGACAAAGTAGGCATCAAAATGAGAGATGGAAATAGCTTAAAATTTCAGCTTAAGGGGCTAGCAGTGTGGCAGGAAACTCTTAAGCTTCAAAACCTACAAAGGGGAAACTCATGAAAATTCCTTATCTCCATCAACTGGCTTCTCCACAGAAAAAAAATATATTAATACCAAATAATACCATTGTGCTCATTTTAGGGAGATACAGATAGGCAAAGTATGTGTCCACCAGGGGCCACAACAATATATAAAGTAATACTTCAGAGGTGTAATTTGTGAATTATTCAGAGTCTTTCAAAAGCATTAACTCTGACAACAATATGATGAAGTGCATCTCTTTAGTCCCCTGCACAGAGTGATTAAATGAAGCTAGAGAAAAAAAAGGCATCATTGTTTCCAAACAGGAACCTTAAATTAGGCTCCTCAATATTAGTAGACGTAGATTTTAAAAAATGACTGGTGAACTGACTAACACTCATCTTCACTTTAAGCAACCTTAACTAGATCTGATTTTTAGAAAGTATTGTGCTCTCAGTCCTCTCAAATGATCCTTCAAGAAAAAAAAACTCAAAATGGGTATGCAGAAATCTTCAATATTTAAAGTAATTAAATAGCTGTAAATATATAATTATAATTAATCACTTATAAACCACTTGGTTTTGCTATCTTATTTTTGCTACTAGAAGAGCTAGGTCCTTGGTCTTTGTTAAGAGTGAAAATGCAGAATATCCCTCCTGGAAACAAACCAACAGCCAAGTTCATCTTAATACTTGGAGCATAAATTCTAGAGATTTAATTTTATTAATACAAATTTGGAAAATGCTCTCCAAAGCCCAGTGTGCAGTGTGTACTGAAAACACAAAACAAAGTTGTTCAGCTCCCTGGCTGGGATGCTTAGGCATCTGGTAAGGAACAGAATAACAAATCAGCAGGACAACCAGCATCCCAAAGTCTGTATCCCAGCTTCTCACCAATCTGCCAATCCCAGGAGTGTCAGCTCCTGCTCATGACAGACTGCTTTATGTTACACCACACGAAATGTGAAAGTGAGGCATGGCACGCTGTTAACACGGCCTCACTCTGGCATATGTCAGCAGGCAGAGCAGCAGCACCGTGCCCAGCACAGCACACCGGGGTGTGCAGAGCTCCACTGAGCTGCCAGTGCTCATCAGCTCCCTCTCATCTCCAACACAATCCACTCCTGCTAAAGAAAAGGGAACGAGGCAGCACCAGAGCATTTCTGAATGTAAGAAATGAAAACCAAAAGGATGCACCAAGAGTGAGTGCTCAAAGGAAACGCATTAGTGATGGGACAAGGGGTGACTTTCATACACTCTGACATGTAAGCTGCCAGACACCGAATCAATACACCGTTAAAAATTAATTTGGCTGCAAAAAGTCTTTTTAGCTCACCAGATCTTCACAGATTGAAGGTTTCTACTCTTACATAGAAGGGTTCCCATTAGGGAATACAAAGTAGACAGGTAGTGGAAAACTTTGTTAACAATCTATGGAACTGAGAATATTCAGAGTCCAAAGCCTGACAAAGAGAACAGTTAAGAGAGAAAGAAAAACAGTAGAATGAAAACATAAATACTGTGGATGCAGTGTGTTTCTGCTTGGTTACACAGTCCTAAGGGGCACCCTGAACACTCCAAGGCAAGGGCAGTGAGAACTGGCAGGAATGTCCAGCACACTGCAGGACTCAGCTCTCTAACACAAACCAGAGCTATTGCTATTACATGATTTTATAACATAATCAAGGCACATGCACATATCCAATGCATGACCAATGCCTATTGGAAGACAATGCAAAACATTTTGCTTTTATTTTAACCTGGACCATGATTGGAAAGAACAGAATCTCAGGCTCCAAACAAGAGTCACGTGATCTGAGTACTCTTCAAGAAAAACAAGAACTTTCAATTCTACTTTTGACCTTATCTCAGTGTACTACAATGTACCAAACTTCAGAAAACTTCAAAAACGTTACTATGCATTCCATGGATATAGTGTGTATGTAATTACACTCAATACCAACAGCACCACCAGCAGCAGTTGGAGGTTAATAAATTCATTTTCAGGGTAACTATATGTACACAAGGAACCATCAATATTTTTGCTGTTCTCAGTTTACAGAGTCAAAGCAGAAGCTTAAGATCCCAGGGACTGGCCACTTTGATCTGGCTTCTGTTGATCTGAGACTATGGCATCCATCATCAAACACAAAGGAATCTCTATTACTGTGACTTAAAGGATTCCATTTAAGTCATGCTTCTAACCAAAATTCTTTAAAAATTACATATAAATACTTTCAGAAAAAAATGGATACACTTTATGGTATAGTCTAACCTCACACTATCCTGCAGCATTTCCACAGGATGGTCGAAACTCATCCCTAATATCTGGTTTAATTCTCCTTGAAGAAGATGCAGTCCTAATACATCTACACTGTGGCTCAATTAATGTGGCCAGTCCCTGTGATACCAGGACTAAAGTAGCTGCAGATCAAATTCATATTTATTTCTTAATTTGTTGTTTGGGGTTTTTGACTGCAGGTGTTCATAAATTTCACAAGGTGAGAGACCACTATGGTGAAAGTTAAATGTCAAAAAAGGTAACTAATATTTGGGCTAACAACATAGACATGAAAGATCTATCCAAAATCACCTCTTCCAGAAAGTCCTGTAATCCTTAGCCAGGGATAGTGATAGTGGATCACTTCATTTGACACAAAACAACTGTATACAATAAATCCACTGCTTTAATCACCTATTATGTACTTTAACCAATGATCTTTCAAGGAAAATAAAAAGTATGAATAAGGCCTACAAGAAGAAGCTGAGGCAGCATCCATGTTCCTATAGCATTCTGCCTCATCTTGCTTATTCTGCATCTGGCCCCCTTAAACCTCTCTACCAGCAGCAAAACTCAACCAGAATATGCTGAGCAGCTCCTTCCAGCCTCATCTATAACTCGGTGAGGAAGTAGCTGGCACTGAACAGAGCTGGATAGTTGTCAAAGAGCAAGTATGCTGAATGCACACAACAGTAAATTACAGGCATATTTGCTTTAATTTCATTCTTATGCATCTCCTTAAATCAGGAGATAGAAAGAACAACATTTCTGTATTCAAACTATTCATATTAGTTCCTAATCATCATTCTAATAAAATGAAAACAATAAGCTGGTGGAAGACTTTTCTTGCAGTTTATATGTGCTTAGCCACTCTTTTGGTTACTATTCCACCTTTTCTCATTTTAGCACAGGCCACATAAAATCCAAAAAATGTATTTTATTTTCATAGGTAGAACAGGCAACTATTTCATGATACTTCACCAAATAAATTCTTTCTTCATTCATGCTGTGCAATATTAAAGAAAAGACAATCAGCTGGCTACTGAACCTAAAATTGTTATTGAACTTTTTGAAATTATGCAAAGATAGAAAAAATGGAGTTAAGGGGGCAAAAGAAAACCCAGACCATATCCTCTAATTAATATCTTACTAGATTTTTGGTTTCCTGGCAACTTTGTAGTTTCAGCTTTGTCAGATGGAAAGTATTTGCTTGATAAAGTTTTCAGAAATTCTAATTTCCAAGTGAAACAGATTTTTACAGGGAGCAGGAAGAGAAATTAAATTAGATCCTGTTTTCTCCTTTAATCAAATGTATTTTAATAAAAAAAATAAAAAGAAAAAAAGAAAAGAAAGGTCTGATAAAATATTAGGCCAATTGTTTCATTTAGCAAAAACCAACTCATTTCACATGAAAGACAAAGTGGTTCAACCCGGGTGTATATAACCCCCTTGGAGATATTGTAATATGACCTTAATCTGCATGACTGAATCCAGCTCTTAGGTTTTGCCAAAAATCTGTACACTCATTTGTGAACACAACATCAAGCATTTAATGCCTCATGCATCAGTACAGTAATGAGAAATGCCCTTTCCACTTGGCTGTTAGAAAGCTTGTAAACTTCTGAGCAACAACACTAATATAACCAACCTCAAAATACGGCCAGAGACTTTGCTTTCATATAGAAGAAATTAATTCAGTCCAGTTCAGATTCCTGTACTGCACTTCTCAGCACAGCACCTGAGCATGCCTGCACCATAAAATGGCAATAACTCTACTGTAGTCACAGAAAGAGAGCTGGATCCCTGGAGAAAACCCTTCACAGTCTCCCTGTTCCACTTCTGTGCCATATGGCCCAACTCACATCACAATTTAATAAAGGCAAGACTATGTGATCCCTTTTGAATCAGACTCTGCATCCAGAACTTTCCCTCTTGCAATAGGATACAATAGGATGAAAACAAATCTGCTGGAAAAAAAAGACTTTTGGAAAGAACATGACAGCTCCCAATTTCTTTTTCTCCCCTTTAGCTTTTCCAGGCTTATTCCAGTGAAAGCACAGCATGCCTGGGCCAAATCCAATGAAAAGGTGCTCCTGGAATCATGTCAAAATCCACTTCATGGTAACCTAGGCACAAACTCTTAAAAATACTGTGCTCCCACGATGACTTTGCTAAATACCTCTTCTACCACTAACTAAGTACCACTAAGAGACCTTGAATGTTAGCTAGATAGTGTTATTAGGAGCCTTGGTTGTAATCAAAGTCTTTTATTTTCCAGAAATGCATTATTAAATGGCCATAATTTCCTACAGGAGCTTTTGAAGCCTTAAATCCATTAGCCCAGCATATACTATCAATGGTAAAAATATTACCTATTCTTCCAACAGACACAGAATGATGGGTTATTCTCATTTCAGTTATCCCAAGGGTCAAGTCTTTACCTTGTTTTGTTCTGTTTCCCAGCTACAAAGAGCAAAACATGTCCTTTCAGTCTGGCTGACTTTCATCAGCGATTAAGGGGAGAAAGAGAAAACCTATCAAATCTAAGGGACACACAGCACAAGCCAAAATGTTCCCTCCTTGGTGCTACACTCAGGCTGGATGAGCACTCAGTGTCATGGCAGACCAGCAGCTTTCACACTACTCTGTCCTGGGGAACTGCCACAAGCTGAACAATGCCAGGAACTCAGAGAGGACAGAGACAAAGAATCCCTTGCTTCTGGCAAGGTAGCAATTCCTGCTCTTACAGGCAGTTTGGTGCAGAAAACCACTATCTTCCCAAAGGAGAGATAAGATTGAGCAAGAGTGCAGAAGGCAGCTCGCTCTTAAAGAGGCCAGAGGAGGAGGGAGTTACTGCCCCAGCAGAACATAAGCAGAGAGGGATTACTGTCTTTCTGCAATTTCTATCTTTCTGTCATTTCTGTCTTTCAGCTCACATGTGCCAGTGCTCTCCAATTTTATTTTTGCAGTTTTGAGCGTAACCCAACTATGAGCAATCTTTCTGGAGAAAAATAAAAGTGTGGAAACTGTTATTTAACATGTAAAATATACAAACTGGAATCACACAGAAATAATTTTCCAGCTGGCCTTGTTCTCCCATTCATATGATAGTTTTCATATTCTTCTGGAGTTCTGTATATTCAAGCTGCCAGAATACAGATGCTGGCCCTGTAACAGAGCAAGCTAACTCAGCACCCATGACTGACCTGCAGAAAAGTCATCCTGAGATAGACACAAAGTTACTCCAAAAAAATCCATCAAATATTAGAGAGATTCAAAACATGTTTTCACCTGCACTGTTTATTTTTCCACTAGTTTCCTTGTTGTCATTTCCTTATTTACTGCAGAAAACTGGATCCTGCATAGTTAGGAAAAATGACATCTTTTCCTTTTAATTTATCCCACACAGCACAGACATTCAAGCTGGTGATTCAGCAGAAAGAAGGTCAATGTACTAATGGAATCAATAAACTTAAGTGTGATGAAGTGACTGCCACTTTAATTACTGTATAAACTATAAATCATTTTCAAGCACAAGAAATGTCCTTCTATCAATAACCTATCTGTTTAAGCAATTGTTTAAAAATCAAAGTGTGATCTTGTAAACATTTTGGGACTCAGTTACACTGTACATCTCACTCATAACTTCTGTACATTCCTCATCACTTATTCCTTATTGACTTAGATTCAGTACAGAGTCAAGACTAACTGAAGGAATATTTACAATTAGAAGTTGTGGCAATGGTCTCCTGCTCCCCATTTCTTTTCTCTATTCCTTAGTCATAACTGGATGCTGTGACATTTCTCCCAAGAAAACTGAGAGCATAGAGTCAAACCTGTGCCCACTCCAAGTCATCACTGCTGTCCAGACAGAGAGAGGCTCATCTTCACACAAGCTCTCTGCAAGCTGCCATCACTACCAGAAACTCTAAAGGCTGATCTCATGTGTGCTGATACAGACCCATGGCTAAATATTCCTGTTAAGCTCTGCATGCTGCATGGCCCTGTATGACATGTCTCTCACCAGGAAGCAAATTCACAGGCATTTTTTCTCGCCCTGGAAGTTTAAAATATGGTCCCTGGTGAAAGGAATTCTTGTCTGCCCAAGTTAACAAAATACCATAGCATGATATAGCATGATCTGTTCTTAATAGTCCTCATTCCCCAGTGAAACATATCACCCACTCACTCTCTTCTCTCAAACCCTGAAAGATGCACACTGGCACAGAAAAGCAAGAGCAAGAAAATCCAGAGAGACTATTACTGATTAAGTACTGTACATACAGTGGCATGAGGATGCCCAGCAACCCTTCGATGCAACAAAAGCTTATCATCCTGCAGTCCAGGACAGATAGGAGTTATTACACAGAAAAAGATAACCACTGGCAACACTAATTATCTAGCCTGAAACAGAATATATGTGAGATCACAAACTACTGAAGCAGAGACTATTAGACAAGTGGAGCCAATGCTCTCTCTGTAAACTTTTCCTAAAGATCTGCTACAGCTCTGCAGGCAAAATAATGAGCATCAACTCTGCTTTTGGTGAACTCCACTTTCCACATTACAGAACTTCAAAACTCTGTTCAAATTTGGGATTCCTCTGCACTTTGTGCCACAGAAATGCATGATAAGAAACTGCTTTTTCCCTGAAGTTTTATCTGAAGAGATTAAAAGCATCAAAATCAAAATAAAATGTAGATTATCCAAGTCAAGAAAGAGACTGATTTCAGGGTTCAAAAATCCAACCCAGCCATAGTAAAGCCAAAATGGGAAACTGAGCCTGATGACAACAGTATCACTATTCCCCATCACAAAACTCCCACATCTCTAAATATACCCACACATTCAACATGAGCCCACACTATCTCAGAGCTAAACTTCCTGGCTCTCAAGAGAGGTGGCAGACTTTAAATTGCAACAGCAACTCCCACAGGCTCAACCTCCTTTGCTCTTTGTTTCCAGGTCCCAAATTATTTTCAGAGTCTCTGTTTGGTATTTATAAATTTTACCTTTGTTTCTTCCTACAACAAAAACAGCATGAGCTTCAAAAACTTCCTGACTGCATTAAAAAACAGTCCAAGCAGCAAAAATGTCAAATCCAGAGCAATCTTCAATATTCAGGTAAACTACCTAAATGCCAAACCTTTTACCATGTCTTTTGAAGATCCAAACAAGACCTCTTGCTTCTGGGATGCTAAGCCTTCCTTTAGCACTCTGGCTTTGTACTGCCCTTAGCTTATGAAGTCTTGGACCCTACCAGAGGTAATTCTCATATTACAACTCAGAGTGCTTCTTCACAACACAGGTCCCCCAGGACAGCATACACAACTGCTGATAAAACTTCACTGACCTCTGAAAAAATATTTGGGAAACACACAGTTCCATGCCTTCAGCATTTCAGTTTCCTCACAATTCACAGCAAGCCCTGTAGTTTTCAGTCTTCTCGTACCTAAACCAATGCCAGTAGCAGCCCATGAAACCTACTCAGCTTCCAACGTAGTACATGCAAGACAGTGAGGCATTTTGCTGCACATGAACTGCACCAGAAACTCCACCTAATGTTGTGTGAAATTACCATAGCAGTCCTGTGTGCAGAGCAGACACACTCTGCTCACTGGTGCTCCATTTTTCACTGGTTGTTCTTCAACACTTTGCTCAACAATTTCTTTTCCCTGTCAGTAGCAATGGCTTGGTAGAAGCACTAGCAATGCTTCTTTGTTCTGTTCAGCAAGACATGCACTTCTAGTTATCTGAAAAATCAGTTTAATTCTTACAGATGTAAAGCTTATTGATATTCTCTTTGGGTTTTGGTTTTTTTTGGGTTTTTTTTTTTTTCTGTTCTCTGAATGTCTTTGCAAGAAATTCTGCAGTTCTGAGGGTTTAACCAACCTTTGGTCTTACTTTAATTCCATGTCTGGTCTTGGTAGCACTTAATTTCATATTGCTCTCAGAAGATGTTTTGAATTCATCAGCAGAAAGGGAACTGTGCAATCATCAGTGTTTTCAAATCACATTTGTCACTTTTTCTTGTAAACACCCTGAAGGAATTTACTTCACTCAATAAATTCCAGATATCTGCCTAGGAAGATGCAGGGACACTTATAGCTGTGCAGTAATAATAATAAAAGTGAGAATCTTGCCTCTGAACTCCTATGTTTAATGCATTAACATCTGCTGAATATTATTACCTGCTTTACTGTAGCATCTATATGCCCTACTCCAAAGCCAAAATCTAAGGCACATACAAGGTACTGCTTCAGAAGCACAAATTTCCCATTGGCCACATGGGAAAAGTGACAGAGAAAAGGCAACATTCAACTAAGGCAACAGAGATCATTATTTGTAAACATTTCAACAATTTTCTGTGAAGAAAATAAAGCAGAGGTTAACCTATAAAGTATTTCAAGTGAGACATAAATAAGCATATATACATGCACACAGATCTTCTAATTTTAACAGAACTTGTTTTTACATGTACACTTTTCTTATACAAAATTTACCTATAAATGTCTATAATCCAGAAATGTATTACAAAGCTCATGTAGGCTGAAAAATTTAGGATGCAGAGAGAGATAGAAAGAAAATCCCAGCAGTGCCAGGAGACTAAATAGAAGAAATAGAGAAAAAAAAACAGATTACAGGAGACCAGGAGAATGCTCAGCATAAAAGTGAAGTGAGGTAGAAGTGAAAGGAGATGTGGGAGAACATATGCTGTGTGCCCATATGCCAGAAAGGAAGAACATCCAGGCAACAGCATGCAAAACCCAATGACACTATGCAAGACTTGAAGTAGATGCACTAATTCAAAGCAGCGTTTGTCATGATGAGAAGTAAAAGCTACAGAAATACAAAAGTTCCTATTTTTCTAAAATATTAATTTCCTTATACATTATTTTCGTCAGCAAGAAAAATAATTAAATTCACGGAGTTTACCAATAAAATGAACAAAGCTACCTAGAAGCCCACAGTTGGAAGAGTGTGTTCCTGCCAGAGCATCACAGGACTAATGCTGATTAATTGGAAAGAGCCTGGAAGTGCACCATAAAATTGATGAGCAGTCTAGAAAAGAAGCACCAAGTGAGCAACAAGGAAAGGATGACAAAGTTGACGTTATTAAATCTAAAGACACAATACACAGGAGAAGTCTAATAAAGGCTTTCAGAGATATTAAAGCTTGATGAAAACAGACAGGAAATAAACTTTTCTCCATATGGAGTGGATAGGGAAAGAAGTAAACTGAAGCAAAGCAGATTTAAATCAGACATTAAAGAAAACAGTCTAACTCAGCAGTCCAGGTTCTTGTTATCACAATAAATTTTCTCCAGTTCAGTTCTCCACAAACAACTACAGTGAAACAGCTGGGACAGTTTGTATAAGTCTGTAAATACTCTAGCTGCTTAAGGCAGCACTGCTACCCAGACAAACAGGTACCAAACTGTATATTAAGGAATCTGTTTCACAACACACTGATTCAGCAATAAAGCTACTTCCTCAATGTTCATGTTTCCTACTGCTTTGGCCATGTTTTCTCAGCCCCTTGGCTGTGTAAGATCTATCTTGATTGCATTAGCACAGTGGCTGCAGAGCTGCACCAAGCACCAGTACACTTAAAAACAACCTTGGGTTTGGAGGGCTTGTTCTAAGAAGGCTAGAACCTGGTAGAATGCAAACTCAACATACTGCAAAGCATCTAAACCCACCAATAAACAGGTGAAACTCAGCCACTCACATAAATGGGGCTTGCATGCCATGCTTGATGCTCAGGAACTGCTTACATCCAAGGTCTAGACTGCAAGCTCTTACCAAGCAAAACTTCACTGGGATTATACACCCACCACAAACTAACATCTCTGATGGCTTTCCACCTCCATCCTTACAGGGCTGTTTCATGTCCTATACAACGCTCCTGAGAACAACTAACTGGCTGTTCAGTAATGAAAGTGGAATGCTACAATGACATATTCTAAAATTAAAATATAACATTACTTTCTCCTAGACACTCCAAAGTAAATGATTGCACTTACACTATTTTGCAGTAAATTTCAAAGGAAGTATCTTTTGAAACTAAGCGTATTATGACCATTAGCAATGCTAACGCAATCCTCATTAAATAAATACATCTACTAAGGAACATAAATTAAAATCTCTTTCAAAAATAGAAAGCTATCAAGACAAACACTGAGGTTTATTAGGGCTATAGTTATAAGCAGAAGGTTGGCCAGCATTATCTAAATATTTAACCTTTTGGAGCTCATTGCTGGAGTACAATGGTCAATGTTGTACAACACATGTAATCCCCTCAGGCCTTCCAGAATAGTTACAGTGATTACAAAGCAAGTAGGTTAAATTTGTTGTCTAAGTAGCTTAGCAATTGACCCTGAAAGTAACTAAATATGAAGGTCCGGTTAATATTAAAGACACACATATTACATTGCTAATACACCTCTAAGAAGTGGAACAGGAACAAAAAGCATTGCCCCAAATTGCAATGACAGTCATGTGAAAGATTCAGGAATCAAAACGAGGTCCTACTATAATGAGTTATAAGCTCAGCCTCCTAGACCACAGGTATCCCTCATTATAACTTGAAGACCTCATGTGGCAATTATTTTAGCCCAAATAAAACTTCTGCAGCACTTCACTGATTTGTAATTCTTCTTCAGAAGAAGCCATATTCTTTAGCAAACAGTTTAAATACTAATTATTTCTTTGCTGAACCCTGCAGTGAAACTCATCTCTAGAAAGGGTCATGTAAAAGCACTTCCAATATTTCTGCTGCCCAAAGAGCAATACTGTTCATTCGCTTCAGTGATTTTCTACCCAACAGGTACAACAGTGAAGTAATGAGCATTATAAAACTTAATACTGTGCCATATATATTTTATGACTCTGTAGATCCAGATCAGAGAACATCCAGATTGTTTTTACAGAACTAATGCCAGACACATTTCAAATTATTATGTATGCAATGATTTTAATAAATTTATAACTCTTACCAAACAAAACTTTAAAAAAAAATATAGGTGAGAAAAAGAAATTAAAATACCAAACATTCCTTAAGAAAGTTAAAATTTCCCAATGATTTTTAAAATAGATGTTATTATGAGAGAAAATAATACATATCAAAATTAAAAGTGGCTTAATAAGAAGCATTTTTCACTAATGCAAATACAAGACATTAAAAATGTATGAAAATGAAAAAACATTCACAATGCTCTACTGTTTGTACAGCACAGCATTTAAAATGCAATACCAGGGAGGATGTAAAGCCACATAAAAGCTCTGGATAAGGGACTGTAAAATGAGATTCCCTTATATCAGACTAACATCAGAAAAATAACTTCCCTGTGTAGATTGCTACCCTTTCCCTTCTGTTTACCTATGGTAACATGATCACATAAACTTCCAGAATATCCAACAACATAATGATCTTTGATGTTGCCCTTATAACCAAGGAGGCGGAACAAGACATCCATATTTGATATTTAGATATAGAAAGATTCAAGTTACCTGCTCAAGGTTGAACAGAAAAGCCTCTGACAGCCTCACAAACCAAAAGTGGTTCTCCTGAAGCCCAAGAGATACAAAAACAACTGGACTCACCTTGTTTGCCATTTCTGCAGGAACACATCAAGGTGCAACCAGGCAGTCCTCTGTGGAGGAATCACATGTCTCCTCAAGTATGCTTTTGAGACAGGAACTATGGAAACAGAGGCTTGACACAACACTGTTGGCAATCTGAGCAAAAACTTCCTACTTTAGGAACTTACTGAGGAGAAAGATTGGCTTTCATCAGCTCTGGGCCAAAGAGTTTGAAAAAGGAGCCCAATGTCCTAATATCTTGATTAGAAAGCTGATTAAAGTTTGTTCAACACTGTTCATATCCATCAAACACTATGTTTTTTTCTTTATCCAATTTCTCTTGATCAACAGGAAGTTACAGCCAGGTGTAACCACAGAGAATTAGCTCAGTATTGGCCAAGTACAGCAAGGAAAGTTCACAGGAGCACAGTTCTCTTGACAGTAGCATCACAGTTAAAGCCAACATGAGTGGACAGGCTTCCCCAGCTCCTGGGGGAAGTTGTTCAAGGATTGCCCATCCTAGCCTCACTCAGCCAATATACTATGTTTTACTCATATCAACCTGTGTTTTCAAAGAACAGCAGCTCAAACTTTAAATCTACAAACTATATAGGCAGACTGTTAAACACAAAATGTGTTTCTGTGTGAAAAGAAAGCTGAGAACATACAGACTTGGAAAGCACAAATTTCAACAGATCTTTCATATCTAGTGTGTGCTGGTTTTGACTGGGGTAATTTTCTTCACAGTGGCTGCTATGGGGCTGTGTTTTGGATTTGTGCTGAACACAGGTTGATAATACAGAGATGTTTTTGTTATTGCTGAGCTGAGCTTACACAGAACCAAGGCCTTTTCTGCTTTTTCACACTCCACTCTGGCAGGGAAGTTGGAGATAAATGGGAGGCTGGGAGGAAACACAGCCAGGACAGGTGACCCAAACTGACCAAAGGGATATTCCAGACCATGTGACATCATGCTCAGGGCATAAAGTGAGGTGAAGAAGGAGGAAGGGGAGGGATATTTGGAGTGGTGGCATTTGTCTTCACAAGTCACTGTTACCATGATAGATCCTGCTGTCCTGGAGGTGGCTGAACACTTGCCTGCACACGGGAAGCAGGGTATTAATATTTTGTTTTTCAGTTTTTGTGTGTGGCTCTTGCTTTCCCTATCAAACTGTCTTTATCTCGACCCATGGGTTCTCTGGCTTTTACCCTTCCAGTTCTCTCCCCTGGTGGAGATGACTGAGGGCTGCATGGGGGTTGGTTACCAGCTGGGGTGAAACCATTACAGTCCTTTTTGTTGCCAAATAAGGCTGTTGTGGTTTAGGAATGATATTCTCCAATTTAGTACTCCTTCTAAAACCACATGCTGCTCCCCTCCCTCCTCCAATTGGAGGCACTCATTGAGGCAAGAACAATTTGCTGCAAATAGCAGTGAGAAAAAAAATCAGAAAATGAACAATAACAGCAGGAATGTTAGTAACAAAAGGTATAAGAAATAATCCATACAGAAAAACTCTCAATAATAGACAATATTAGATGGATCCCTCCACCATGTTTTCTTGACCAGAAGGAATCCCTTCCCCCAGAATTCCCTTTTCCCCTATCTCAGAAATGACAAATAGGATAAACTCTATGTCCTAGCCATGACCCCTCCTGGATACTGCAAAACAAAATAACCCTGGCCTGGCTGGAACCAGGATGCATGGGAAGGTAGTTTCATACCAGATCACTCATCTGAAGTCCAGCTTAGAACGAGCACAAACTCTTCAGGAGGAGGGGCCAGGACACAGCCTGCTGGTGCTGGTACACGTTACTTTTCTGACCCACCTTTGACAGAATCAGCCTTGCATGCTGCCACCACCCTGAAGAATGACTAGGCCTAAGATTACATTTCATAACTAAATCCAGAAACAGCTCACCTAAAGAGCAAATGCATGATTCAATTATTTTGTGCTTGGACTAACAAATTTTCTACCTTGTCTATTTCTACAGAACATGAAATCTACTATTTCCACAGAAAAAGCTCTAGCCTTCCATTCTCATCAGAATATCTCCTTCATATTTAAGAAACCCTATCAGCATTCTCAAAGGCCCTGATTTCAGTGCAAGTTGCATGTACTAATTTTATTTAAAATGTCTTCTGGAAACTACTGAACATCCTCTCCTCCAGTTTCTCACAGTATGTGTCAGGTATACACAGGAGTGGCCCAGGAATACATTGCAATATCAAATATGAGTGTGGTTGGGTTTAGTTGTGTTAACACAGCACAGCCATCCCAGCTGAATTTGCTTTGTAGATAAAGTATAAGTAGCACTGCTTAGTATGCTTCACAGTTGTCTCTTAACAAGGTTTGAATGAAGGACAGAACAAATACAAACAAAATTATCTTACTTCCTATTGCACTTAAATTTTGACAGCCTGGAAACTGTCCAAATTCTCCTACTATTTTGTGGTTAAAATAGGAAAATCCAGTCTGCTCCAAATGGAGAACAGTCCAATTAAATACATTTATTACTAAAAAATTGTCATCTCTGGAGCTGCCTTGAAGCATGATGTATCAACAAATTTGCCTGCTAAGGAAGCATCGTGCATATAAAGACTAAAGTTTGTGACAATAGCAAAGACCCTTCAAGAATGAAAAGTGATAGAAATTGCTGCAAGCTTTGCTTTCTAAACTTCTGATTGTTCTTGAAAATGACACAAATAAAATCAATCTAAACTTACTCATTTTTCCAACATCTGTTAGGATCTCTTAAAAAGTCTGTCCTTGGGTACAATTTGTCACATCACAAAATAATGACATTTGAACCATGACATGCTGACATTATACTATCCTATTGTCACTATTTGTGACAAACAAAGCCCTATGACAACCTTTTGTTAACCTCTCTGATACCATGGACAAATATTTGATCATGTACTACAAATACAGTCAATGACACCTTTGGGACCAAAGCAGAGCAAGGCTGTTCTTGTGTGAGCCAATGTCAGCCTATTTGCTCCTAATTTTACAGTACCAGGAATGCCACAAGTGCCACATGCTCTGATTCTGCAACACAAACCCCCTACCTCACCTCTCAACAAGGACAGTCTGACATGCAAGGAGTCAGTCCATTGCAATAGTCAAGCTAAATGAAGCAGCAACAGAACTCTACAGTCAACATCTTTAAGTGGTAATAGGGAAGGATTAATCCAAATTAGCCTTCTAATTATTTTCTCTTTAACTTGACTATTTAAGCAATTACCTAAGTTACACAGTATAATGTACTATAAAATTTTTAGCACTGAATGGACTTGGTTTGCTGCACCACTGTTCCTTCACCAAAAAAAGTGAAGGAAGAAAACTGTCTTTTTCCCCCATGTAGATATAATAATGATGCCTACTCCTGTGTTATTCCTCAGAATTATTAGCATGTGATTCAGAAACTAAAAAAAATTACCAAACAGAATTGGTGCTTTTGTTGTCAGGATGAGCCTCATGCTGTTAGCAAAGAGAGATGAGAGCCACTTGATGCTTTGGGGGCTTAAACACCTGTTAGCTAACACAGTGACTAGTATGGTGCAGCATTGGCCCAAGGATCTGACCCAAAACACACTGAAGCTGCTGTGGCCTGTCACAGGCTTTGGGCTCAGTGACACCATCTGGAGAACCCCTGCTCTGACAGCTCAGTGAGTGCAGCAGTGAGCCCAGGATGATGAAACTCCACTATAGGGAGCCTTCTGCTACAGGCCAGTGATGAGGACTCAGGTCTCGTTTCTCTCTGCTGAATTGATTGTCTGTGCAAGGAGACTGATGCAGAAATCAATTCACTCATGCCAGCTGGTTTGCCTCTATCTGCAGTGGTAGTAAGTTGATTGGGATATTAGTTTCCTTCAGCTGATGTGTCTTCCATATGTAGTATGCTGACCCTGGTGATGCTGAACACACAGCAGCTAGAAAGATTAAATTAACCAATCTGTAGAAAGGAAGGTAGAGGACTAAGAGAGATTAAGAAGACAAAGAAATGCAAAAAACAACAACTCTCAGCTCATGCTAAGAGGCTTGTTTCTTCTAGAAAAATGCAATAATATAGAATTTTAGAGAAAATAAATTTAAGTGTGGAATTCAACAATTAAAATATAATTCTTGGGTTATTACTTGTTTCTGTTTACTTTTCTCCATTTTGTAGGCTCTTGCACCTCTTCCTTTCCACTACTGTTAACATTCCATTACCTCTGAGAGAAAGCCAAGGATCCTTCCATCATGGATGAAATTTAAGTCAATGAAATGGTGCTGCTTCATTCTAGCAGGGAAATACAATCACAGCCTGGGTTCCCAGGGAGTCTATAGATAGAAAACTGTAATTGAATGTTTTTATTGATGTCCTTCAAAATATTTAAAATGGAAAGAGAGCATTAGAAATCTCTATTTAAAAATAATGAACTATTTGTAAATAAGAATGAGCAAGGTTTTCAAAATTCACCTGGAGCACTTCTTAAAATCTAAGAAACTTGATCAGACCTGTTTAATAAACCTTTAAAGCAACTTAAGAGAAAAGGATTTATTTCCATTTCAAAAGAATCACCAATTTTTACTGAACAAAAACCTAGCTTAACTATGCCATGCAAAACTTGGAACAAACAAGCAGAATTTCTTGTATGTATCAAAACAACTTTATTATACAGCACACCAGAAGATCAGCTCTTTTAAAGTCAAATGTGAGACATCAAAGGCATATTTTCATACATGCAAAGGGTGAGACACTTGAATACTCTCAGGTAAACTTCCATAAATTAAAAATGAGACTCACTTGTTGATAAGAACATACACTGTATTGGTTATGTAGCAGAAGAATAATGGCTTAGATTTAAAATTAATCCTGGCTTAGATGAGGTTGTCCATTTAATGAACATTTATTCAACTTCAAATAACCAAGGAAAACATTTGGGATACTTTGTACTTTTTGCATATGATAGCACCATCATCCACACTCTAAAAAGATGCTTTAATAAATTCCATAGAAATAAAAAGACATCTAAAACTGCTTTTGCCATGCACCTTTCTTTCCAGAAACAACATTCACTCAAGAGAAATAACACTCTTTGAAGTACCCAAATTGGTGAGAAACTTACAATAGAATAAAAACCATAATTTTTAAATTGTGTTCATAGGTCTACTTTGTACTTTATATATTTTACTGAATTTAAATACTACTTAAATCAATATAGAATCAATAAATGGTTTTAAAATTCTAAAGTGTGGAGACAAATCCACAAAATCTAAATCACTTAGAGAACATACCCCAAAATATGAACTCATTTAGCTTTATGGAAAGGATAATAAAAATCCAGTACTAGCAAGCACATAAGCTCATCTTCCCTCTCATTTTATGTTTACAAACAAGGTGCTCCTTGTACCTGAGAAGATTTTACAGGTACCCCTGAGCCACAAATTGCTGTTGGCCAGAAAAGCTGTCTGGTGAAGGATCTCAAAATTTTCAACTGAGTCTGAGGCTCTTCCCTAAATATCCTAGGTCTAGCCTAGTGCAGACATTCTCATGTTCTTCTTAGAAGTCATTCCCACAAGACAGTATCAATTTCATGTTAGATAAAAGCACTCTAAATCTGTTCATCTTCTTTCAATCCATGAACCTCAGTGACTACACAGCAAGTGCACTTGCATCAGAGGAATAAGCTATGCCAGAAATCAAGACCTTACAAGTTTCTGCTTTTGGCTCCCATGTTTTCAGGGATAAAGAGACAGCTTGGATATATGAGATTCAAAGTTGCCTCCTGTGACAACTTCAAACTCATTTGCTGTCTCTGCTTTCCTCAGCTTGTGTTTTCAAAAAAAGCTTCATTCATTTAAATTCCTGCAATGAGTAACAGCTTATAAATATTTAATTTCATTTAAAGGAAAAAGAAATCATTGCCTATCAGCTGCAAAAAATAATAATGAGGCATACTTGGCAAAGTTCCACTTCAGAATGACATCACCCAAGTATGAGAATGACATGTGCTAATACCTGAACTTAATCCAGACAATAAAATCCACAGTAATAGACATTTCAGAAGCTGTGTTTTGCTCACAGGACCTCTTTTATATATTAAATCTAACACTGAATAAATTATGATTATTTTTCAATTATACCTGGATGAGCAACCAAGTAATTTTAAATTCTTATTAGATGGGCATGTGCACATCACAGAACTGGAAATGGAAATTTGAGTATTTAATTTCTAATTATGATTATTTAAACTCACCTGGAAGCTTAACACAGAAGCAGTGTATTTCATAGTATGTCCCCAGTCCAAAACTAACCCTAGGTAAGTTTAAGGGATCTCTTCACAGCTTTTGATTTGAAGCATTATGTGAAATATATTGCTCCTGGGCCAGTTTCAACTAAGATGATGTATTTTGGGGACAGTTGGTTTTTAAAGATCTTCTATTGCTATGCTCTAGAGCTACAGATCCTGTCATGAACACAAGGTTTCCTTAAGCAATGTCATGCAGTCTGTCCAATTCTACACACAACATGTGACCAAGTGTGAACATCTATTTTCAGTGGAATGGCAACTCCCAAACTGATGACATGTCAGTGTTATAACTAACCATGTCTTCCAAGATCTTTTTTTTTTAGATGGAATGGGGAAGGTGATGCTATTCCAGCCTCAGGGGTGAGAGAGGTGATTTAATACTGAGAAGGAAATGAAGGGAGAATAACAAAGGGGACACACAGAGACAAAGGAAGGAGGAAGGAGGAATGAGACGTACAAAAAAAAAAAAAAAAAAAAAAAAAAAGCAGACAGGAAAGTAACAGAAACAAAGGACAGAAAGGACAGCTGCAGAACTTGCCTAAAGGGGAGCAAAGTTTCTGACTGACTGATAGTGACTGTGACAATGTGGTTCACTTCATAAATACAAGTCTATTTAGTGGCTACAAAAAATAAAAAACTCACCTATCTTGTGCAAACCATCCACATACAACAGACTGTGGATCAAAGACTATGAACTCTTTATATTATCTCCTGGCACAGAGTCTACACCTAAATGTGAATTTCAGTGCTCTCATCTCAATGGGCTCAACTTCTGAGCTACCAACCCCTGTGAAACATCACACTGGGCTGAGTTCTGCTCCCTCAGGGAAGCCTTGATGTACTTCACAAAGTAAAGCAATGCAATAACCAGACTTGCTGGCAGTTTCTGCAAACAAGATAAAAAAATTATATCCTTCTGTAGCTTTACATTCCCATCTTCAGGAACAGCCTCTTCACAGTCATGAACATTAGAGCCAAGATGTAATCCCCCACAATAGATGGACATTGATTCAAACAGGAAGTGGAGAAACTTCTTTTCATGCAGCTCCAGTGTTCACAAAGCATCCCTTGCCTCAGAAACACACACAAAAGCACCCTGAACTTTCCTGTGTGCTTGGAGACTGATCAAACTAAACCAAGTCCACCCACTGATGAAGAAACTTGCCTTTCATTCGATCCTTATATTGTAGCAGTTCATGTCAGCTTAAGAAGTGCATTTCTGCAGTTAACTAAACCACAAAAATATTGTATATTGATAATTTACCAGCTAACAACCCAGTTCTCGCTTGGATTATATATGGTAGTTTGATATCAGTCATCTCCCTCCCAAGGGTTTTTAAATCAAGAAATGGAACACAGGGCACAAGGTGCTTATACAATAAATTTTAAAAATTCTCTCTTAGGGTTTTCCAGGAGCAATGAGATTATTAAAAGGTTCAAAGCCTTCTAAATGAAGCCCATTTTATAAAGAAACCCATCTGGTTTAAGGCAGTTGAAAGAGGAGGAAGAAAGGAAGGAAGGAAAAGAAGATCTTGTTAGTGGCCCTCAGTGCTCAGCCCAGTAGCCCTTGAGAGATGCTGCAGGAAGATGAACATATGTATTTCATTATGAACTGAAAATATGTTCACTGAGCTCCATCCTACAACTTTTAAGCAAAGGTGCCTGATTCAGCCTATATGCAGAGAATGTGTTCCTTCTGCATCTTACTTCACAGAAGCTGACAGGAACCAACATCTTAATCGGTGAATCAGAAAGTAGGTTTCACAGAGCTACAAAAATTCTGTCCAGCTGACATGCAACACATTTCTTCACTTTTCTTCTTTACAGTGGCTTTATACCTGTGACCCAGGAGAAATTTAGTACATTGATAGTGGGCTGCTTGCTCCAAAAATATGGACACTTTTGCTCTATCCACACATCCTCTTCCCTCCTGCATGTGCTCAGCAACAGCTTGGTGGATGTCACATACAAGAGATGAAAGAAGAAGCTCTGGATTCTTTCATATTTGTTTTTCCTATTAGGCTGGGAAACTACAAAAAGAAGAGGATCAGATCCCAGCTGACTCCACTGGTATAGGCCTCCCTCATCTAGGGAGAAAAGAAAAGCTCAGAACCACTAATAGTAACAGCTGCCCAATTTTCTACCCCAAGCACCAGTACAGTCAAGGGCAACCAAAGAGTTCACTGTCAGTCCTCTAATCTGTCACTGGTGCTCAGGACACAGCTCTCACTCAGGAGCCACCCTAGTCTCAGCATAAATGCTTTGCATAGTTTCTGTTCAGCTCATACTTCTCACTCAGAGCAAAGAACATGTTTCAAGATTGCTCTCAAGGCAGCTGAGACCTTTCCACATACTTGCCATTTTGTGATTGGGTAACAGGCAGAGAAACACAGAAAACCACTGATTTAAAGCCAAACAAATTAGCAAAATAAGAAATGGCCTTTTACATGAAAGGCTGCAACTTTGATGGACTCCTACTGCCTATGAGGAGGCATCTGTGCTTGAGCGAAGAAAGCTTTTTTCTGTGCTCTAACCTCATGAAATACTACATTACTGAAGATTCCAAAGCCCTATGTACAGCAATTAAATCAGTGCAGGCTACAAGACTAAAGTGAGAGAGGCCAGAAGGAATAAAACTCACTTTGCACATGTGCAGAGCAGTGTATGGCAGCCACATCTAATATGAACCTGTACTACTCTCAACAGGGCCCCACAAAGTGCTCAGAAAGAGCACAGAGGGATCCCTCCCAAAACCAGCTGGGAACTTAGAGACAGAAGTTTACTGACACCAACCTGCCATGGAGTAGAATACTGGGGTTTCTTTAGTTCAGAATTATCAAGATTAGAGCCTGTAAGTACAACCACACAAATGCATAGCAGATCCTAAAACTATGATTTTGACTTCCTTTTCCACTGGAAGATCACTGCAGGTTGAGGTGAGGTGGGCACAAGAGCATTAATCTTTCTGTGACATCCAACTGCACCAGCAATCCAATGTGCTCCAGCATCACCAGCCAAATCTGTGGGAACCTCCAGGCATTTGCTGCCACCAGTCTCCCTAGAATTAACCACATGAGCTCTGTGCCAGGCTGATTGTTAGAGCATTGCATATGTGCACGACATCCATTTGGATCCTCATTGACTGGTGGTGCTAATTGAAGTAAAGATCTGTGCACCAAGAAAATAATCCACTAATCCACCTGCTCCTGGCACATGCTGCTTTTGTTTGGTTTATTTCTGTTTGTGTATCTCATCCATGGAGCCCTTCAAAGACCATGCATAGAACAGAGCTGCCCATACAAAAGGGGCTCACGAGTTCCCTCGGGGCTAAACTCTTATCTCCAGCTGTGTTAACACTGGTGCCTCCTTAGGCTGAACACCCAAAACAATTGCTGAGACCACAAAACAAGAGCTGAGAGAAGCGCATTCTGCTCTCCATAAATGGCAAGATTTAATGAGTGCTGCTGCAGATTTAGATGTGTTAGGCTTCACAAACAGTTCCAATCCTCTGAAAAGACCAAGTTACAAGGTATCTTTGCTAGCAAACACAGGAAAAATATCTTATTGTACCCCTTGAGGATTTTATGGCAACCTACTACCCCAATACAATTGTGTTTTCAGTGAAGAAACAACTATTTCTTCAGAATCAGTCACATTTACCACTATGAAACACTGCCAAAAGCTCAAAGAGTGATTCCAACATACTCCTCTCACTCTCCAGTTCCATCCCCTTGGGCATCTGTCTTGCAGTGACGATTGCTGGTGGAGGGAAGCATGGGAATGCATTAATCATAAACAGGCTCTTCTTCACCACCTGAGAAAAGCAACATTTCTCCACCATAGCTCAGCTAGGGAGGACAAGCTGTGCACTGGTAAAATTTACAGGTGGAACAGCTCGATTCTCAACCATCATCATCATCTTTTATTGGTATTACACAGCACCTAAATGCTACCAACTCAGAGCAGAACCCCAGTACACATCTGGCTCATACACATGCAGGGGGAAGACTCTTTCCCTGGGCACTTTCAGTCCAGGGGCCAGACCAGAGACAGTTACTGTGATATAAAAAGTGTTTTCACAAAGTGTAGCTTGCCATCTGCTAAAACTTAATGCACTGGCCAGTAAACATAGGCCTGCTGCTCCACAGGAGTAAGGGCACATCACAGGGGTTGGTGCTCCCAAATATGCTGCTGCAACACTCATGCAGCTTTACTGAGCCTCCAGTGACAAAAAAACAAAGTTCATTAAGTGAATGGGGAAAAAAAAACATAAAATATATCTACTTCAATAACTAGAACAAACTTTTAACAATGTTACTGCACAGAAACCACAAAAAACCGCTTTCTTTGCTGATGACCAAATTATTTCAGTGGTTTTTATGACTTCCCTTAAAAAAACAAAAACAAAAACACTATTTACTGTTCTGTGATTTTCTTTTTAGGAAAACAGATAATCATGAGAGCAATTAGAAGGATGCCAGAAATTAACAATAATCTCTGTGTGCAAGTACATTTCTAAAAATGTGCCTGTCAGATACACAATAGACAGGTACTATTATATCTAGATACTGTCCTATCCAGATGGTGCAATTAAAGAGCTAGCAAAAGTGAGCTATAATAGTAAAACTTATAAGGTGTTATTCAGAGAAATAATTATTAGCCTACAAGAGTAAAAAAAGTAAAAACACTGAGAAAGAAACACAGTTCTTTCATTAAACTGCTTAACAAATGAAGAAAAATCATATTAAATACAGGTTAAGTTTCACTGATACTATTTTTAGTCACATAATCTTCAGACTGTTCAATGATTTTGAAGTGCCAGAGTCTAGGCATTTAAATTAAACTGGACTACACATTAAAAGGAGCCCTGATCAAAACAAACATCAGAACAAGCAGACAGGTTTGCATGACCTGTGAGAGTCTTTTCTTCTCTAATTCCTGGGCTGTACTGTCAAAGAAACAAAGAAATCACAGATGTGATTTTCTATAGTCCTGCTTCTTTTAGGTGTTATGGTGATAACTATTACTTTAATATCAAACTGCAAAGCTAATTTTTAAGGTAAAAGCCATCCTAAGAGATAGAGAAGTACTATTATTCTCATCTTGCAGGTAGGAAACTGCAAAATCACCTATGTAAGACAAGTGGTATGTCAGAAGATACTGGAGAGGTAACTGGCAAAAAGTTCTTTGGCACTACACTTCAGCTTCAATTTAATGCAACAAGTGTTCATTTGGAACCTCATGCTCTGTCTCTGGCCAAGCCTTAAATTTCCCCCAGGCAGCAACTGCACCTCCACTCTTGCTTAGAGCTCACAGACATGGTGACAGGGCTGTGCAGAGCATCACCAGCTCTGCCAAGGGCTCTCAGTCCTGCAAGACAGCAGCACCTCAGCATCTCTCCTTTTCCACAACAGCCTCATCCAGGGCTGATGGCATCCAGTAGGATTTGTAAGCCCAGCACTTCTCTACCCATCACGCTACAGTCAGCAAATCCAGCAGATGTACCCAGCTTTCTCAAGCACATCTGTTAAGATTGTCAGGGATCAATCCAGAGACCATCCCCATCTCCTTCCTACTGCAGAAGTCCAAGCTTAGATTTAATGGCTGAATCATAGAATCACAAAATGGTTTGGTTTGGAAGGGACCATAAAGCTCATCTAGTTCCAACCCCCCTGCCATAGGCAGGAAACCTTCCACTAGACCAGGTATCTCGAAGCCCCATCTGGCCAGGCCTTGGACAGCTCCAGGGATGGGGCACCCACAGCTTCTCCAGGCAACTTTTTCCAGTGTCTCACCATCCTCATAGCAGTCAATTTTCTCCTTCCTAAAGAAGTACAGCACAGCAAAGGATCCCACCCATTATTTCTTTAAAAATAGTTTTGTCATTGGTGATTTTTAGAGTTTTCAATTATTATTACTGGGATAGGAGGTTAGGAATGGGAATGTTTGGTAAGGAATGTGAGACTTTGAAAATAAAAATGCTGAAGATGTTGCAGGCTATCAAGTTTCATTCTGAGCTACAGTAAGAAGTCATATACCAGCAGAATATTTTCAAGCTATACTTTCTGCTTTTGGCGTAAATGAAGGTGAGTTTTCAGAACACAGAAGGATCTCATTTGATTGTACTGCAGATTCTCTCTCCTTTATGTGAACAACCTTTGGTCTTAACTGACACAACCATAAAATATTATATTTGGATAGGCAAAGGACTTGGCATAAATACTTCTGTAATCTGGGCAGTTTCACTTTTTAAATTCATAAGGTGGTCCACACCTTACAGAGCTTCCCATTTTAGCAGAACAATTACTGTTTTTATGAAAAGCTCATTTTCCCCTTCCATTCTTTCAAAAAAGATCTACTTACTCTATTGAATTTTAACAAAGTCAGAAGTGATGTCCTCAATTCTTTCTCCAAAGATCTATATCAGTAGATTTCTAAGACCAAACTTGGGAATAATGCATTATTTTCCCACTGTGATATGTGAACTGCTATCCCCAGCCTAAACACATCCCTTAGGATTGCTTCATTCATCATGCACGTGTAATACATCAGCAGTATCAGAGGGAGGATTTCAATCTGGTGTCTCTTTAGAGTGAATTGCTCCATTTCCCTCTTAGATTTAAACTGAGCTTGTCCCAATGTAGGCACAGTAATATTGCTAACAGATAATGCCAGTCAAACCAGCAAACCAGGTAAAACCAGGTATGGCTGCAGGTATGGAGGATTCATGGAAGAGGACTTTGAAGCATGCTTGAAATATACATTCACTAATTAAAGCATGTATCAATTTTAAGTGTCTACTTAGGGGATGAGAAGAGGTGCTATCTTTCTTTCCTCAGCTGGAATTTGCTGAAATGTGGATAGAGCTCAGCAGGCAGCAATCTGACTTGCAGCCAGATGTAAGGCTGGTAGAGAGGAAAAACAGCAGCTGGTAGAAGCAAATAGATGAAGTAAGACAGAAATTTTATACTATTAAAAAAGAAAAAGGAAAAAAAAATTAAACTCCTGAGTTACTTCAATCAGATTAAAATCACGCCGTTGTCCACATGGGATTCTGCTGTTCCATTCAAATATGATTATTGGGTTTGGTTTCTGTTTGTTTTTATAATCACACTATCATCTCAAGGAATGCTAAGAAAAACCCTCCCTATGGGAAATCTACTTTTCACTTTGCAATATATCTGCCATTTATCAAAGGTCTGAGCTGTCAGGATTTTTGACCTCATGCTCCTTTTAGTTTCACAAAACATAGACTGACTACTCTGCAGAAACAGCACCCAAACCTTACCACAAATGGACTTTAGCCCATGTTTGCATAGATAACTACATTTACCATTACAGGTACTGCTATGTTGAAGTCAATGCTTTTTATAGTTTTTCTCACAACTGATTGCAAACTGAACAAAACCGAAAACCCATTAAATAAAATACCTGCTAGAAGAATACATGTAGTGATCACTAACTTCTACAAATCATATGGTGAAACTGTATCAAAAAGAGTAAGTTTCTAAATCAAACAAAGTATCTGTATATCAAATAGAGACAAGTCTGGATCAGCTGAAGTTTTTGTGTGTAGCAATATCTGTAGACATGCAATAAATCTTCCTTTCTGGTAAGCTGCTGCTTTTTAGGACTAAAAACATGATGTGCATATTTATATTTATTTTCCCTAACAAACATGTTTATGGGGGGTCATAATATCAAGTTACTGGACAAATAAGTGCCTGCATAGACTTAATATTTTGACAACAAAAAACCAAAATACTGGCACCATGAATCTGCAGACTTGGAAGTAGCTAGCCAGTGTCCTGTTCACACTACTTTAGCAGTCTGCACACAGCATGAAGAGCAGCCCCTGAATCAAAATCAAGTGTTTATACGAGTCTCATTCTCCCCTTATTTCTGCTTTGGCTTTAATTTTTTTATTTTTTTAAATTGGTTAGTATGAATGCAGAATGGGAATTCTTCAAGAGGGTTGAAAAGAATATAGTTTTGCAAACAAAGTTGTTAATCTAGTACCAAAAAAAAAAAAAAAAAAAAAAAGCTCCTGAGATGACTATGGTCTCTCCAAAGGAAATTAGGATTTTTAAAACCTATCATGAATTGGCTATTTTTAACCCAAATCATAAAGGCTTGCATATTTTTAATAAATCTGGGCACATGCATATTTAGCTTAAGACACTAGGGCTATTCTTTTAGCTTGCTACCTGTATATATGCCAATTCTCAGTGTTACTTATCCGTTACATGGACGGCAATTACTTGCCCTTCCCACAGTAAATGGTGTGCCATGTCTTCAGTTTATGGTATTTTAAGACTGGCAGGAAAATTAGTTCCACTTGCATGAGCCTTTGTTTGAAAGTAAGACCCACAGCAGCTTTCTGTGGGCAGAGGGGACACAGAGAGCAGAAATACTAATTGCAGGAATTCACTAACCAGATACATTCTACTGTGACAACTACTGGCTTTGCAAGACCTGCATTATCAGTGATGGTTTTGACTATACATCCCTCTGCAAAGAAAGGTTGAGGACATGCGTCTTGTTTATAAGATTTGCAAATAATTATTAGGCTACAAAATAAAGTAACAAGGACACAAAACCGGGAAGTGATTTGCCTATCTCCTGCTACAGCTCTCTCTTGACAAAGCAAAGAATTGTACCCCGATCTTCCCAGTGATTCAAGCCCACTTTACAATTCCTGCAACCACACCAGTGTCCTCTGCTTTGCCATCAAAGCCACCATTTCTCTAACTCGCCAAACTAACAGCATTACAAGAGAAAAATAAGTAAACATCAGATTTCTACAGTACAGAAAAGAGGGAAGAGAGAGGATCAATTTAATTTATAGCCTCCTTTCTTTCAAGACATCTGATGCAACCAAAAATCACATGCTCCTATGATTGCAGCACAGGATGATTTACACAACACAAATTACTCTTCTAAAACTCCATATGCACATCAACCTAACCCCTGCCCCTCTCACATTTATGTATTTGCCTTGATCCACACAAATGAGTACTCTATGGCAGCACTTTCAATGAACTATTCATGCAGGTGAACATCCCTGAGAGACACAGCCACTCCCTCTGCTTTTATAGTTATTTTTCTCTTCATCATGGAGCTCAAAGGAATAATCCTATTGCATATTTCTTCTTCATTTATTTTACTAGGTGAGGTGTTTAAGAGGATATGTGGTCATCTGGAGCTCATCACTGTCAAATTTTCAGCCACGCAGCTGTAAAGGGTAAAGAAACTAGTTTAGCTCCTTGGTTTACAAAGTGCTGAGTACCTCCAATGAGGTGCCAAATGTGTGTGGTGACACTTTCAGATTGCTGAGTGCCTCCTGAGGTTTGCAGGGCCTGATCCAAAACCCCACTGTAGGAATGACAGCCCTCCCCTTGACTGCACTGTGCCTGGGACAGAACAGAGCTTCAAGACTCAAGCCTGTGCTTCCAACACAAGGAAAAACATTCCACAGATTTAAGAACACAGAATAAGGTGATGGGTTTGAGAAGCACTAGATTGTAGTGTTCCTGCCTCTAAACAACCCAGAATAATATAAATAAATACACATCTACTTAAACAAACAGACATTCAAGACTACTTAAAATATGTTTGGAATCAGGTGCTTATTTTCAACTGTTTGAATATAACATACAAACATGCAGCAAAATTCTCTCCAATCCCCTTGAGCCCATTCTGTTTCCTTTGAGCTTATTGTATTTTTTCCACTCCTTAAAAAGAAAATAAAGAAAAAAAAGATTCTACGAACTGTCTTTGCAAATCATTTTTCTGTGAAAGCCTTTGTTAAAATCAGCTCTTCTTCTGGAAGCATACAATAAAAGCAAGCTAATTAACAAGAAAAGAAGATGAAAAAAATGCTGACAGTCATACTGTAAAACATCCAGTGCAAAGACTGGCTGCTTTCATTTGGGTTAAGGCAGAAAAGTCTTTCATTAACAGGTCACTTGTTCAAACACAGTCTTGCTTGACAGTAACCACCTGATGGCAGGCAGAGTAAGCGTCATACTTTGAAAGGAACTCTGCAAAAGTATTTTTATTGAATGTATAAATAACGTACAGAACGTCTGCGGGCATCCTGCAATACTGAATTAGTAAATAGCAACTAAGCAAACAAAAAAAGAGCTAAGTTGCAGCAAAGACTCTAACCACTTTCATTTCTTCTGACAGTTGCCATTTATCTTTGCTTTTGAAGAGACTATGTGGTAGTATTCTAGTAAGTGAGCTGTAGCATACTGTGAAAAAATAATAACATTTTAGCAATACAAGCCCTCACTGCAGCATCTGTTATTAAATCTTTGCAGAGAGGCGAGGCGAGACCGCTAGTCATAACTGTGGATTAGCAAGGTTCTACTATATTCATTTTAGAGTGCAGAATGCTTTGCATGAAAGCTGTTACTTGCCTTCTACGTCAAAAAATGAACTTATGCCAACTTTTTAATACTGAATTCTTCAAGGAAGCTGTCCTAACAGGCTGCAAGCACTGTCCACAAAAAAAAAGACAGCAGTCTAATAGCAGAGAAATGGAGGAAGGACAGAATCAGAACAGCTGATGCTGCTGATTTGCAACACTTTCTTTTCACAGAAAATGACCATCTTCTTCCTTCCTTCCTGAGCAAATCAAAAACTGCCTTTGAAAGTGTCAAGCTTTATGATGCTGACTTCAACTCTGACACCTGATTATACAAGAGCATTAACATAAGCGCTCAGCATGCTCCAGGGAGTCACTGCATCCTCATCAGTGGAGCCTTAGCAGCTCCACATTCTGGCTGACTCCCTAGCAAAACAGGCAAAAACCCAGGACTTCAGGTCCTAGAGAAAGGATGATAATTCACATACTTATGAGAAGTATAACACACACCCTCTAAACTGAGCCAAGTTTAAGTAAACTTTATACTAAATTCACAAAGTTCAAGCAGAGTCAGAGCTTAGCTGAACTGTAGTTAAAACGCTCAAGAGATTTCCAGAAACACAAAAATCCTTCAGGATAAAGTTCATCTTAAGCTTTCATAACGATATTTTCCTGACTATGAAGTTACACAGACAGCGCAAGGTGCTATGTAATATTTACCCATGACGCCCACTGTTATGATATAATGTTTCAGTGAAGAATAAATTAGAAGCAGCAAATCCCTGAAACTAACCGTGTGAATACACAACCATTAACAGATCAATACATAAAGAAGTGAAGACTAACTGAAATTGAAAATTAGTTTAAAAAATTCTAGTGGCACCCACCGTGAGAGTTCTGTCTAAAACAGATAAACGATAAAGGCAAGACACATTGCTTTAACCGTGAAAAGTTGTGAACACTGATGCTCTATGCAGTATCACTGGTCCCAGCACAAGATTTTTATCCACCGACGTGGCTCTAAAAGCCCCCGTCAGAAAGCTGCTGCTATTCCGGACCTTTGCGGGACGTCCCCACGCTCCGGCAGCGCCCGGCGGGGCCGTCCCGCTCTCTCACTCCTGCTGCTCACATCACCTCAATCCCAGAACTACGGTTTATTTCATTTTCGGTTTCTTTCGGGTTTTTCTTTCCCCGGCGCTTGAGGAGGCAGAGCGCGGCGCGGGGGAGATTACACGGGGATGACTGAATCGCGGTGAATCGATTAAGCCTCGACAATTTAATCTGGGACTTCACGCGGGGCTGGAGGAGATAATCCCCCACACCGCAGTTCGTCCGTGCCTCTCCTTTACCCGGACACCCTGGCACAGACCCGGGGCACGCCGACCGCACGGACACTGCCTCGCCGGTCGGGAGCTAACCCTCCCTGCTCCTCCTCCTCCTCCTCCTCGCAGCGCGGCGCGCACCGCGCACCCGGCGCCTCTGCAAGATGCGCGCTCGCAAACTTTGCAAACTTCTGGGGAAGTGGCGAGGGGTACGCGGGGTCGGCCCTCCCGGCGGCACCTCACGGTCCGCAGCACCCCGAGCGCTGCCCGCGGGACTCCCGCGCCCCGGGCCGGCCAGCGGGAGGCGGGAGCAGCGCGCTCCGGCCGCACCGAGACAGGCGGAGCGCAGGTTGCTGCTCCCCGCAAGTTGTAAGAGCAAAGCAACAGCAAGGGCAGGGACCCCAGACCCCGCCCGCACTGCCCCTCGCACTCACGCTGCTGTTCTCGCCCGTCCAGTGCACCATCGCCTGGTTGTGAGACGCGTCCCCTTTCAGCACGAAGGAGGTGCTGATGAGGGAGACCTGCTCCCGGCCGGCCGCCAAGGATGCTCTCCGGGAGCGGCCGCTCCCCGCCGCCGCCCCGCCGCCGCGCCGCGGCTCCGGCGGGCTGCGCGCCCCGCGGGTCAGGGCGACGGGGCGCGGGCGGCCGCAGGGCTCCGCGCAGCGCGGCGCGGCGGCGGCGCCCAGCAGCGCCGGCAGCAGCAGCAGCAGCAGCAACGGCGGCGGCAGCCGGGCAGCCCCGCGCGGAGCGGCAGCGGCGGACACGCGTGGCCCGCCGTGCGCCATGGTGGCTCTCCGGCGTGGTAGTGACAGGCGGGGAGGTGGCGGGGAGGGAGGGAGACACCGCGGCGGAGGGCGGGGGCGGGGGAGGGCTGTAACCGGAGCGGGGCTCAGCAGCAGCGCCGTGCGCGGGGCTGCGCGCCCAGCCGGGGCGGCGCCGCCATCTGCTGGTCCGCGCCGAAACGCCGGGCGGGCTCCGGCTCACGGACACGGACACGGACACGGACACGGGCACGGACACTCGCGCCCCGCGGGAGTCTCTCGGCGGCGGCGGAGCCCGCCGCTTGTGAACTTTCACGCAGAGCTCCGGGGAGACGCTTTCCGAGAGCGCCCGAGCGAGATCCGTGGAGCCTCTCGGGGCAGGTGCGCTGCAGCCCGAGGGGCGCTGGGGGCGAGCACCCACCGCTGCCTCTTCGGACACGAGGGGTGGCCTTGGCTCGGCCGTCCGTCCCAGGAGGCTGCAGTAAAATGGTCAGAAGGGCTCTGTGCTCAGAGCTGGGCGCTGAGGAGCAAATGAAGCCGGTGCAAAAATACGATTCCTGTCATTAAGACAAGCACTTCCATAAGGAAAAGGACCCTGTCCATTCTTCTGCCCCTTAGCTCCTAAGAGACACCAGGCTCGTCACCTGCATTGTCCAGAGAGGACAGAGGGCCGTTGTTGCCCACTGTGGGGACATGTGCCTTGTAATTTGGGATTGGTCCATGACAGCCCCAAGAAATGCTCTCCTGGCGTGGTCACAGCCAAGGGGAACGATGGCTGGATCTGTGCAGGGTGGCATCACTCAACCAAGAGGTGAAGTGGTGGAAGAAGATTCAGCCACCACAGTTTGAGTGCTCTTCCTGCTTCACTGCATTGTGCTGTGTAACTATGAATAAATTGGGACTTATGAAGCAGTTTGCCTCATGCCGTGAAGAGGGCACAAGTTAGAAAGCCAGAATAACTGAGGTTAGCATGGACCACTGGAGAAGTCCTGGTTCAACCTGCTGCTCAGTCCAGCTGAAGCTGGATCTAACTTCACAATAAGATAAGGATACTCAGGCCTAAATTTAAGAAAACAAGTTTGAAAGACCATTGAGGAAAGTAATGACTCCAGGTACAGGCACCCAACAGAAGAGATCTGGGCTGATTAAACCCAAGGTGAGTAAAGTTAATAAACCAGCTTTAGCTGTAATCTGCCTTTACCCTAATGGCCTAGAAAATTAGGATTACAAAGGCTTTTCTAGGAAGATTAATAGAAAAAATAGTATCCACTGGTTTAACTGTACCATTTACAGGCCCATGATGACTACCACAGTGACCTAAAGTGACCTGGTTATACCAAACTTGTGTAAAAATTACTTTCAGCAAGCTATATGACTACGTATTAGCTGTACACTTTCAGTAACCTGCCCTGTTATTACTGTAATAGCTTGAACTAGAAGGCAGTTTCAAATTCAGGATGACTCTCCATTTCAAAAGAAATGCAGAATAAAAATTAAAATAGTATTTTTTAAAAAATCACGTGTTTTTTCTGTGCCTCCCAATAAAATCCTCTTTCAGAGTTGCAAGCACAGCCCCACAATCTCAAAACAACCTCTGTTCAGCCTTCCCCCTTGATCCTCCAGCACAATGTCTGAACCAAAAGAAGATATTGCCCCTTATCTAGGAGTCTCCAGATGCCAGTTACGGAGATTCTGTTCCAAACACCCTGCCAACAAGGGGCCCCGGCAGTGACAGAAACTCAGGCAGGCAGCACCACATGACCCAGGTCACCAGTAGCTGCCTCTGGGACTCTTGAAGGCACCATGTATCAAATTCATTTCTGAAGTACATCTTGTGTAAAGAGCAAGTTAATTTTTGATCTCAGATCTTGATTCTGGAGACATTATCAAAAGCTCAGAAGGACGAGGAGAAGCTATAGGGAGCTGTCTAAGGAAGGTGAAACAGGAGCATGAGACAAGACTGACTTTGCATGCATTTAGTTTTCACACAGTGTCTTATCCCTCTGAAGCACTACCCTTGTAAAGCAAAAACCACCTGGGTTTAAGTGAGCAGAAAGCTAATTTTCCAGACAAAACCCTCTTGACTCTTGTAAACTGGTCTCAACGACAGCTGTGGTCTAACGCCTGTTTGAATCACTGCTGTTCAGGCATGTTCTTTAGGGATACACAAGTTGGGCAGTGATTCAACAGTTCACAGAAGACACACAAGCAGAAAGTGATTCCTGTTGGAATAACAGTTCCATACTGAGTGAGTCACCTTCCATCTTTTGCACCTCTGCACAAAGAGGAACAAGAGAAAACACATAATGCCAAATTGTTAAGAAAACATTTTCCAACCTCAACTGTATCAACCAACATGAAGGGGTCATTTGCCCGTTATTAGGAATACAGTAATTTTGATTCTTACATCATGGCATATCTCCTGTGTAACTGTGACAATTACCCACAGTTTGTAGAATAACCTAAAATTATTCAGAAGAGATGGAAGGCCCCAAGACCCTACATGTTAAAACTAGCATGCAAAATCTAATACTTCATCTGAATAAATGTGGCTGGACTTTGTCATGCTCATCCATTTTGCATTCACCACCATGTTTGACAGGTTTGGCTCCCATAAGCAGCAGCAAAGAGATGGAAACATCCACATTCCTAAGAGTCGAGCTCTCTGTATCCATCAGTTACTGACACTTCCCATAAGGAGACTTAAAAAGGAAAAGAAAACCAAGCAGTTGTTGCAGAACTGATGAAGCCTGGTTTCCTCCAACCTTGCACCTTAGCTGCAAGGTCTGCTCAAGTCTTTCCCCACTGTCAAAATCTTTTCCATGATTTTCACAGGAACCTAGCAAACCCAGTAATAAAGTTCTCCTTATCTGCCCAATCACAAAACTTGCCATCTATTTTTATGATCATCCCCAATTTGCCAATTTAGTTGAAATTGTCTTAAGGGTTCAGAAGATTCTGATCAAGGTGGATGGACAGATCCACAGACCAATGAACCACTCACTGACAAGGACTAATCAAGCCTTTTATTCTTAGGCAATTTAATTACGTATTTCACCTAAAGAATGCTAAAGCTGAGAGAAATTGATGTAATTCTTATGTATGAATTGTAAGACTTGAGAACATGGGGATTAATCATTCAACCTACAATCATACTTGTCACTAATTGAATCCCTTGGTATCAGGCTTTTAAGAGGTCAAGGATTTGATGGAACCCAAAGTAACTTCTCCATTTTCCCTTCTTTAGAGATTATCATAACCAAGACAGATGTGTGGGCAACACTGTGAAAATCTTTGCAATATCTCATCTCTGCCACTTAGTGAAAGGCTTTTGCCTGGCTGTTGAAGCTGGTTTTACATCAACCAGATTAATACATACTTACCAAATACTGCAATCTAATAAAGAATGCATATTTAATATATCAGTAATTCACAATAATAAAATGTATCTCTAGACAAGAGATGCTGTAAAAACAATACCTACACGGCATTATTTCACTGTGGAGCACACTTAATGACAGTAGAGTTTCAAAATACGAGTATCAAGCAGGTTGGATGAGAATGCTAAGGTTTGCAAAACTGGAAAAGAAGCTTCATTATGTAACTCCCATTAATGCATTCAAAGTCCTGCAGCTAAGTGACCTAAGAGATAAAATGATGTCTTTATTTTGTCCAAAGGCAGATGACTGTGTCACAGCTCAAAGCCCAACTGTCTTAGGTAGGTAATGTACAAAAAGAGAAACAAAGGTTGATCCAGCTTCCATCCACAATGTTGATTATGTGAAGGACAATCAAAACAACATACTTCTAGTCCAAAGCATGACAAGAATATATAATTACTTCTTATTCTGTTGTGACTACTCTAGGTGAAATGCAAACACAAGAGAACAGAAGTGCTACTGATTTTTATGGGTTTGTTAGCATCAAGGTTGTTCATAAAGAAAGGAAGCTAATTGACAGACTAGAAAATATAACTGTGTCTAGAAAGCCCAAGCAAGCTAAGCAATGTAAGAGACCAACTCTGATAAGTGAGGAGCTCTCCCAGTTTAAAATCTTGTTTAATTAGAACTTCTTAAGAGTTGCCAAAAGGACGGTTTAGATTTAGTTTAAGGATTCCTAAAACAAAGAGGCTTCCCTAAATGTCTGAATTCTTTTATGTCTCTCATAAACTCTGGCTCAGCAAATACAAAGGTGCAGACAAAAAGATAAATAATCTTTATCACAAACCTGTATCACAAATCTGTATCACAAACCTCTGAGCTCCTCTAGTCCAGAACAGAAAAAGAAAAGGCTTGAAATCCAAGGCAAGTTTTTTCCTGTTAATGGCAGAATTATTAGTTACATTTTTACTGCCTGTCAATTAACCCACTTTATTTTTACCACATTAATTTCTGATAAAATACTGGAAATATTACAGAAAGCTTCAAATTCTGGTCAGGTAGAAACCAAGATGCAGTGCTAATATTCTTTTTGTTTGCAAATAAAAAATATTGATAACAATTTGTTACATGTTTCACCCTCACAGCTACCTTAGGATGATAAATCAAGATGACTGCAGATGCATAATATGGTGGAAAATCACAGAAGAATTACCCATTTAAGCATGCTCCTCGTATATTGTTTGCCTCTTTTAAAGGTTGATTTAAATTAATGTATCAAGGTGCATTTAGGACACCTTATTTTATTCATTAGATACAAAACAATTTCCAGTTACCTTGTATTTATGTTGGCCACATCACGATGAGCACTGGGACCTGCAGGTTTTTTGACAAAATGCTCATGCATGAAAGCAACTTAATCTCACATGTTTATCAAAACACCCAACTCCAAAACAACTTATGATTCATTCTGACCCTATCATTAGATAACAAGTTAATAAAGAACAAAGCCAAACAGCAGAGCTTTTATTTAGCTATGCTTCTGAGGTTCCAAAATTATTTTTATTTGTATACTGTAACTACAAAACAAAGATCTTTACATAGTCAACAAATGTAGGTGTCTTAACACTTCTCTCAGTAGTTGCTCCTTTTGACAGAATAAAAAACAAAGCAGGTGTCAGGCTGTTTTATTCTCATTAATTAATTGATACATTGCTGTCAGCAGCCAGCCCAGATGCCCACAGAAGAAAGCCTAATTAATAGGTAGCATTCCTTGTCACAAAGAAAAAAACCTCTACTTCTGTGGGAAGTTCTGAAGTCAAAAAAGTGAGCAACTACCTTTGTTCTATGAAGAACTGACTAAGCTACAAAGTACATGTTCAATTATCCTGTTCAAATTTGAACAATATAAAAGAGTGGATTTCAGTATAGTGTATTATCTCTGATTATTACAGAGAGTTCTCTCCAGGTATGGGTATACTAGCTGACACCCACTTATGAGAAAAAATTTGGAAGAGCTGTAAGCAGTTTAAGGAAAAGCTAAATAGCTTCCAATTTTACCAGTATCAAGTTAGCAAACAGCATGTACACAGAAAAAACTGACACAACCACCCCTTGGCCAATACCCTGTAAACAGGCAGTGCCTGATTCAATCAAAAGTAATTGAGCAGCTCAGCACTTTTACTACTGAGTAGGTAAACATGCATTATAATTTTGTTTAGTTCTAGCTCATAAAATAAAAGAGAAAACAACTCGTAAAATCACTGTCACTGAGAAAACAGGCTGACAATTAATACCAGCTGTCATAATGCCCTTAGGTTTTATCTTCCATCAATCAAAAGAAAAAACAACTAACCTGTGCATTTGTTATGCCACAAAGCTGAAACAGTGGCTTAGTCTGAAACAGAAAATAAAAGATGAAGTGCAATGTTGTTGTGGCTATTGTAAGGCTATCTGTCTTCAGCCTTCATAATTTCTCATCAACAATAAATGAGCAGAGTTCTGAAAAGATGAGAATTGGATTCATTGTCTACACCTTAAGATCTCACAAGAGAACAAAATGTTTTTTGTTTATGTGGCCAGCTAGACTGTGGGAACCTGTTTTTCCCAGAACAGCTTTGCACTCACGTGTTTTCTGCCCTAAAATTTCATGGAGCTTACTTGGCAAACTATGGAAAGTTGAGAAATATTTGGGTATTTAGATAATCACAATGTGATGTGACGGATGTAATCTTCAGGTTTAGATTCAGCTTCATATTTGTCATTTAGTTTCCTTTTATTTCAAATATAATGTTAATGTCCTACCAACCACTTAAATTCTGACCTAATCTTAGCAGCTCTTTTATCAGTGTCATTTTTTAAACAGTTTGCTATACAGTTGCATTTCTGAGAAACTGGTGTAAGAAAGAAATAAATATTAAGCTCACCTAAAATCAAACCATTCTAAATCAGTCTTAGTCTTTTAAAAAGCATCCAGAGCTCCAGCTGTAAGATCTGAAGACTACAAAAAGGCACCACTTTTCTAGGAGATGTTCCCATCTGGTAGATGTTTAGTGGGAAGTCAGTATGACATGTTTACAGCTACCTCAGTCCCCTTCAACTCTTCATGGAAAGAGCTTAGCAAGGAATGCAGATGTGAGTAGGATCCAATTTATGGTTAATATGTTTTGACCATAGAGCAAATCCTTTCTACTGCAAGCATGCAAGTTTAAGTGGGTGTGGGACTGCGACCTAACTGTGTGGTCTTGCATGCCTGTTCCAAGGGATGGGGAGGGCTTTTGCTCTGAGTTTTCCAGGGAGTGTGCTAAATTTTGTCTCATGGCTGAGGTCTGCAGATACAGCACAGGCTGGTTCAAAGCCAAACCAAGAAAAATGAGAGGGTTTTCTGCAGAAGACATATTCAGCTAAAACATCATAGAAAACCACACTATTTTTAAGCTGGGAAATAGATTTACTTAAAGTAACAACCTTCAGGAGTGTCTTCTTTGAATAATTAACAGAACTGCACATGAATTTTGTTAAGGTAGTACCTTTTTTTCTGAGCTGGCTTATTCTTTTTCACGTCATTTTTTTTTTCCTTGTTTGCTTGCTATAAAAATCTGTGTGGTCATGGTGAATAGATAGAGATAAGTCTTTCCCCAAAAAAGGAAGTTACTGAAATAATGTAGCACTGTGAAAAATGTGTACTATCAGATGCCAGGGAACCTGACTGCCACACATTTTGGAGAAGATAATTTAAAAAAAAAAAAAGCTGTATGAGAAATAGTGGAAATTAAAATAATAGAACAACAGACAACTGGTGCCAATTCCTCTCCTACAAACTATTGTTTTTGAAAAGCAAAACAGCTGGAGGCAGATGTTTTATGTAAGTAAAAGGCTGGAGGGCTTTGGAATCGCGAGCTGGAGAAATACAGAGCACTTCACACTTTCCAAGGCACCTCTTATCGATTCCATTTCTCCACTCAAGCATTCATTTCCTTTAAGTCACTCTTGCTCTGCATTTGAGCCAGTAAAACAAACAAACAAAAAAAATCCTGCCATATTTTTAACATCTTAAAAATCTTGTTCTGTGCACCAAGCCAGGTTACTTATATCAAGATACAATTCTACTTTTCCCAAAGAAAAGGTACCTTTTGTCATTGACCTATGAACACAGGATGACCCAGCTACTTTAAGAAAAACCAAACCAGTGCATAAATATCATACTGTTTTGAACAGTCCACTATAAATCCCATCATTGGTAGCTCATATAAACACAAAGGATGAAAAGGTAAAGTATTTCTCTTTTTTTGTTTTCTATGTGATATTTTCTGTTCCAAACATCTGTGGCCCAATGTGAAGTTTTCTTTCACTCAGAATCTTGAAAGTCTAAATATCTAAAAATGCAGGTAGGCATTTTCGATGGTCTTGGTTCCTAATTTCTAGGAAGAGCAATGGGAGCTATGAGCCCATATGCATCAGAAAATGAATCTGCATTTAGAAATTTGGCATTAGTGGCTGTTTCAGTTTTCTTTGGAATTATCAAAAACAGGGAAGCCTGGCAAACATCTGTGTTTCTTCCATATGCCTGGTACATTGTTCACTTTGAACTTGGCAGTAAGTACTCTGTGAGAAGTAAATGAGAGCAAATGTGCATCCATAGCAAACAATTCACTTGCCCAGAGAGGTTGTGGACTCTCCATCCCTGGAAGTGTTCAAGACCAGGCTAAATGAGGCTCTGAGTAACCTGGTGGAAGGTTCTCTGCCCATGACAGTGAGTGGAACTAGTTGATCTTTAAGGTCCCTTCCAATCCAAACCATTCTGTGATTCTAATACATAAAGCTTATACAGCAGCTTATACAGTCACAAAGAGGGGTCAAGAACTTCATTTTAATGTCACATTATTTAAGACATTCCCATGATTTTTCAACATTTTAGTTTTTCTTTCATAGTGCTGTTGCAGAAGGGTGTAGCATGATGATTCTCACCATGTTCTCCTGCCTGACTAAACTTGCAAAAGCATTTGGTGGTTATCACATTACTGAACTTGAGATGATTGCTTCTGCTTTTGAAAAGATACTCAGAATCACAGTATCACAGAATGGTTTGGGTTGGAAGGAATCTTAAAGATCATCTACTTTCTGACTAGATGCCATGGGCAGGGAACCATCCACTAAATCAGATTGCTTAAAGCACTGTCCAGCCTGGATTTGGGAAGCAATTTTTATGAAAAAGGAACTTAAGCTAGAATTCTTTTTTTCCATCTTTGGCTGATAATTCTGTATCCCTGAACTATAGAAGACAGAACACAAAATCTGGGGAAAATTACATTTGAAACACCTAACAAAACAAATCTGCCTAGGGCACATGAAAGAGTGTTTGAAATCTGAATTTGCATCATCTAAACTGTAAAAATTGACAAAGTAACAGAGAATTACTTTTATATACATTTTAGTGACAACACTGCTGCTGAAGTCCCACACCTCATTCTAATTTTAGATATGATTCAGAGTGTAGCCAGAGAAGCAGCACATTTATCCACCAAAATACTTAAATACAATGGTTAAAAAAAAAGCCCAATCAAACAGAATGATCATATCTTTTCTTTCAAGACAACTTGCTCAAGAAAAATGCAGTAAGCCCATGGATTTGCTTCTGCTATTGTAAAGATTCTGCAGTTTTAGTCTGCTGTAATCATATATATTCATCCATCCATAAACATAACCACTGTAAGTCTTATTCAAGAAAAGCCATTAAAAATACCTGAATGGTAGAGCAAAAAAGCAAATAAACCATCCATAGCTATTTTTTATAAGACTGAAACCACCTACACCATACTGTCAAAAATTACTTTTCCCCATGAATTTTAAAACTGTTTTATGTGGCAAAAATAATCACCCTTTGTGCCTATAGTGCAGTGTTTATATGTTTTCCCTTGTTCAGTTTTTGATATAGGAATAAATCATTGTTCCTGCAATTTTCCAGCAGTAGGTTCCAGCTTTTGTAGTTTCAGCCTGCATAGAACTGCATGAAAGGATACAAATCTTCTGATTTGGGAAGAAAGAAAAAAAAAATTTAAAAAATGCTTCTCATGGGTTCTCTGTTGTCAGCAGAAAATATCAGTGAAGAGATTCAGTTGTAGATATCTTGATACAGAATTTTTCTCATCCCCATTTTATTTCTACCCCTTTCTTTTCAAAGCACCTTAATTTTCTAGGTTTTCCACCTCAGCTGTATTAGTAGTAATCCCTAGGGATATGAGTATTACTGTGAATCAGGTGCATACTGATTTTTTTTTTAAATTGCCCAAGTATTCTTCCATTTCCAAAACCAGTCTAATTCTTTGTCCAACTGTGGAGTATTGCATATGGCTCGTAGACTTCATTAGTTTCATCAGTCACCACAGCTGCATTTGATACAATGCTTGTCACTGTTAGGTTATAAATTATGGAAAATATGTTGAATACGTTAATGATTTTGTAATTAAAAAAAAAAAAAAGTAAAGAAAGATCCTTATCAGACTCACAAAATAGCAAAGACCGTGAGCACATATTTTACTCATTTAACTTAAATCGCACAAATGGATCCACTGATTTCACTAGAAATCTTCTTTTGCATCCCTTGAAATAAATTTAAATTATTATTTAAATTAAATTTAAAATAATTTTAATGAATTTTTAGAAGGGTTAAAATGGTGCAAATACTGACTTCATGTCCATTGCATCCACTAAGCCTTAGCATTTCAGAGAAGGATTCACTTCATGGTTGTATTTCCCATAATAATGATGCCTCAATGTAAGCTATCATATTGGCCATCTGGACCTTTTATTTTCAACTTACTCTACAGCCTTATTCATGCCCCTAAACCAGGTTGAAAACTCATTTTCAGCACAGTTAAAGACAGAAGCCACATAGTAATCTAAGGTTTTTAGGTCCTAGAGGGATGACACCCTAGACATACTTGGATCCCAGGTATGTCATCAGGTCAACAGACCAGCCAAATTAAAGATATTTCAGTGTGTGGGTTGTACAGAGCATGCTGATCTAGGACACATCAATGCAACAGAAATACTGCTGCTACTACTTCTGGCCACCAAACACCTACCAAAGAATAAAAGCAGCCTCTGGCCATTCAGAAGTTAACCACATCTGATATATACATCAAATTTAATAATGTCTTAATAGCTACAGCCATTCACTTATTGCTTCCACTACCATAATGTTGAGGTTGGACCTTAGCCTTACTGACATGCAAACCAAACCTACAGGGATCTTTGGATGGTGGATGTAAGCCTTAAATCAGCCTTAAATAAGCTCAAGTATAAGAAAAGGTTTCAAGAAAGATTCCATTAGAGCCATAAAGCAAATAAGATGTGTTTTCTAACATTTTTTTCATCAGGTTCCATTATTTCCAGTTAGTTAGATATCCTTTCAATCTCTCCAAAAAAGTTTAACTCTTTCTTTTCATGGGGTTTATTACTTTGAAGAGTTCTGCCAGTATTCCACATCACTGTCATCCTGTGATTGTGGTTTCCTTGAGTTTTACACATTAAACTAGATTCACACATGGGGTTGAAAGAGACAACCCAACTAGCTCTGCTTAAGGTCAGTTGTGCTGGCCCCAGCTATGTTTCCAAGGCTGAAACTGCACCAACTCCTCCCTGACACACACGTCTCACTGGACGCCAGGAAGAGATTCACATCCATGTTTGCTTTTTCCTTAGGGACCTTCATGGAGTGACGTCAGGATCTGACTTTTCTTCATAAAAGGTTTACTGTACAAACGTTCTGTGTAATTCTTTAGCTCGTCCAGACCTCCAGAAGATACATAGTTGGTTTTAATAGGGAGCAAGAGGAGACTATTTAGATGACCATACACCAGTCTACTGCGTCAGGGCCAGACTGCAGGTAATCAAATACCTCCTGCTGTTCTGATGAGCATAAGTAGATCACATCACCTTCTGTGCAATAGCATGCTTTACACTTCTCAGAATATGTATGTCACAAGGGTTTGGGTAGGGAATCCTTGGACAATAATATTTCAGAAGAGCTTTAGTTGGCTCTATTTATTTTTCCAAACATGTGCAGGTGTAAGAGGCAGAAAGGTTTGGCTCTTGATGCCACAGTCCTCATCTGCACACCTGCACTTCTGGCTACTCTTCTCATCAGAATGCTCAGAATTGGTAACTGGCACTGCTGTATGATTAATTTTAGTGTTTAACATGTACTAGCTCTGTGCATTGACAAAGCTAATTAAAATGAAATAATATGTGGCACTACCCAGCTGGGTAAAAATAGAGCAAATTATATCAAATTCTTACCCCTTTTGAAGTCAACAGAGGTAATTGTTCCAACAAGTATACGTGTTGAGCTTAGGCTTGGCTATAGACTGAGTGCAGCAGCAGGACTGACCAATATAGAAAGGGCATTCATCTGGCATATTGTCTGAACATCTTTCTTTCCAAATCCTCAAGGAATCATGTTGGATAAGATACTTAAAGACAGTCCTCTCCTCACACAAAATTTCAACACAGCATCTGTTATTTTACCATATTCAACAGCAGCAAGGCCATCAATACCCACCAAATCTCAGAAACTCCCACAGGATCCTCCTGTGGTAGGCATGTGATGCACTGATTCACTCACTCAGCATCCCTTGTCATGTGGCTGGACTGTGTTGCTGAGCTTTCTTTTCAGAGCACTTCTTACCACTAAAGAAACCTGTGAATACTTGTCTAGTTCTAGAAAAGCACTGGGAACACCTTTCTCAGGAATTACTTCATATGAGAACTGAATTTGTCTCTCTGCTCTTTTATTATGTATTTCTCAAAAAATATCAATAATCACTCTATTGTCTCAACACTTTTGATGAATTCACCAGCTATGAATGTTTCCCTCCCAGACTGTATTCCCAAGGACTTCTCTAGAAAGCATTCTCCTTCTAAAGCCAGGCATTTTTTCCAGGTTTAATATGGTACATTCATACATTTGTAATTGGGTACTAGATATCCAGCCAACAAAGTAGCTACAAGAAGCTATCAGGCCAATATGCAAATATTTCTATGTAAAATACACTAGACAGAAATACAACATCTCTCCTATTTTGTTGATGACACATGTTCCCTGTCTCCAGAGGTGATCAGACTCCAGACAAGAGCCCAAGGATATCATACAGACATTAGGGATGGTTTGGGGAGTAGAGAACTCAAGTTTGAGATTCAAGCTAATATGGCAACAAGATCTCATTCTCATCAGCTGAGGAGGTGGCTGAAAGTAAAGGGTCTGAAACACAGAAAGAAATGTCATGGTAAGGTATCAGGAAATGCTCCATAAGGTGGATTGCCAACACTAGGAAGAGAATGCCTCTGGTGACTGCAGATCCCTGAGCACTTTTTAAAGCACCAGTAGAACAGGACTTTCTGGAGAATAGCTGAGGTACATGACCCTGATTTGGAGCCAAGAGGTTCACCAGATGGCCATTACCAGCTATATTTCACATGTGCATGGCCTTTATTTTAAACCAGAACACTACAAATGGGAATTCAGCCTTCAAAAGAGCACAAGTATTCAGCAATACCTTTGGCTCAGCTTTTCCTCTACCACTTTTCAACCAGATATGCCTTTTACTCCTTTCAAGCTACAATCCTTCTTGTATTCCTTGGTCTTCTGGCCCATTTGCATACAGATTTTCAAAGCTCTTCTATGCTTTAGGCTTATATTATCATTTAGTTTTCCAGTCACTCTGCTTGCCAGCTTCTTTACCCTCCATTACCTTGTCTGATAGAATTTAGATTGCTTTTCCAGTATCTACTTCACCGAACCATTTAAAAGTCATTCTTAACCACTCTTGTATTATTTCCACAGCAACTTTCATTTATTATTCTCAAAACTCCTTACATGTTGTACATACAGGTCTAAGATTATGAGGAGAAAAATATATCTTAGGTAGAAGTTTGTTAGCAGTAGAGTATTTTGTAGCTTTTTTAAGCAGATGTTCCAACTATCAATAATTTTTCATCATGTCATGAGTACAAAAGACTTCCTGTGCATAAAACCATGAATATTCCTATGATAGGAAGTGCTTGTTATTAACCTTACTATGTATTTAGCATTTTTATTTATTGTGTTTATTACTGTAGCTGCAGAGACATGGGGGTTTTTGACATCTTCACTTGAAGGCGAGTCTAAGGCACAAGAAAATATCATCTCGATTGTAACTGTTATCAACTGATAAACAAAGTAATGGAGAAGGAGCATATACAGTATATGTATGTATATATATATCTCTACTTAGAGTAGATGTGTGTATATATACTGCACAGAGCAGAATATGGCATATACATGGCAGGTACTGGCATATATAACCTGGGGAGGACTTCTGCACACATAACCTAGGGAGCAGTAGTTACACCAAAGAAGCAGGCAGAGGCAGCTGTGGAGCTCAGAAGTGAAAGGGCTAAAGGAAGTACAGGTCAAAGACGTATCTGCTACAGAACCTGTCATATCCAGTGAAGAGGATTTTGCCATTTGGGTGCTCTGAAAATCCTTAAAAGTAGGAAAGGGTGCATTAGATGAGATTAAAGGGCTGAGTTCTCATCATCCTGGTTGAACTGCACAGCTGATTGTAAGGTCAATGCCCTGTAAAGACCTTGTAAATGTAATGACAAGGTATTCAAATATTATTTTCCCCTAGTATGGTGACATTTGTTAAAATGTAAATTGGGAATAGATGCAAATAGATAGCTATCATGTTGTGTTTATACTTTACCCAGAGAAGTGTGGATTTCCCATGCTTGGAAGTGTTCAAGGCTGGGTTGGATGGGCTCTGACCCACCTGTTCTAGTGAAAGGTGTCCCTGCTCCTGGCAGGGGGTGGGGTGGATAAGGTCCTTTCCAACCCAAACCATTCTATGATTCTATGAGTGCTGTGCTGATCTTGCCATTTCATAAAGGATGTAACAGAACCTGAAGCAGGGAATGTGCAAGGATGATTAAAAGTATGAGCAACACTTGTATGAGAAGAGGCTGGTCAGACTCTTCAGCTTAGCTGACTAAAGAGGAGTGCCATAGAGTTCTGTGAAATGATTGGTAGAGAGAAAGCAGCTCATGAATTTGGTATGCAGAAAGGCTAAAACATTTTGAAATAAACATTTCTTAGTATAATTAAACTCTATATGAGATGTTGTAGAAGCCAGAAGTATAAAGAGACAGTAGAGACAGGTAATGGCACATAAAGGTATTTGAGCATCATGATACAGATGGAACATCCAGCCAAATCTGAAAGTCCATGAATTGCCATTTACAGAAAGGCTGGATGGCACCAGAGAAAGATTATTCAGTATTTGCCCTGTTTCCTTTATTTTTCTCCAAACATCTGTTACTGGATATTGAGAGAAAATGTTCTATTTATATCTCTCTGCTTTGTTTGTATCATCATTTCAACTTTTTAAATGCAAAGTAGCTAAACTATGAAAGCACACCTTTCTATCTCTATGAACTACACTCAGATACAAAGCAATAATAACTAAATAATAATAAAAGGCATGTAAAATTCAGTGACTGACATGATGGCACTATCAAACTAGCCAGACAACTGCCAGAATTTTATCCAAATGCTATTAATTTCATGACCTTTAATTGACTTTTGCAAGATATTAAGCAATTCAGCCATATGAACATCTGGGGCCCAAGAAACTTGGTGCAAAACCACCGAACTTGAAGTCTCCCTCTTAAGGCATGTGTTATTTCAGTGAAGGAAGTGGTGGAAGATTACTGAATTGTAAGAAATAATCATCTAGTCACAGAGGGATTTAGGAAAATGAAATTATTTAGTGTCTCAGAAATATACCCTCAGAAGTGAGGGTAGACTGGAGTATGAGTTCTGGATAAATAAGATTAAAGACATAATGGCAAAAACAGAACTGTGGAAAGAAACCTGTATCTGCTGGATAGATTATTATTAGTTACATTTTCAGGGACTTTTTTGGTTAAAATTTATTGCACAGTGATGGTAAAACTCTAGTAATGCTCACCAGTAAAAAGTAAAACTATTAGGTTTTTAAACATTCCATTTTAGCCTCATGCAGGATGACAACTTCAGTTTTAGAGTTTTGCTCACACCAATCTCCTCTATATTGCCTACTCTCCTAAAACATTACATGGCACCTACCTGCTCCTTTGCATTATAATAAGGTGCAAAGTCTATTCCAGGTTGATTGGACAAAGTCTTGTCACCAACAAATAATATCAGAAATTATAGTATCTAACATATAATTAACATCAATCTGAATAGAAGTAAGGTATAGTTGCTACCTATTAAAATTCTGGCTCTAAACCATGAAAAACATGTATAATAATTTCATAAAAATTCTACTAAAATTAAGTGCCCTCTCATCACAGTCATAGTGAATGTTCTGTTACTGGTTCTATGGTCTGCATATAACTTCATTTAATTAATTCTCTTTAGTAAAACTTATTATCCTTACAATCTCAACATAGAAAGGGTGTTGGAAGCTTTGATTTTAATCTATTTTACTCCTTCTGAAAAATATCTGTTTTGTTGTTTGTTGAATTACACCACCTGATTATGAAGTTAGAATTTTCCATTCACACTTGGACTCTCAGCTTACAATTTAGTTAGGGAGTGCAGTCTATTTTAATAATGAACCAAAACACACTGTTCCAATAAAGCTGAGAAACTGAATTACACAAATTAAGTCCTAACAGTTTGGGATTTTGTCAGGTTGTTCAGAACAAATGGGAAGAGAACACCAAACCCCAGAAAGGATAGCTTTCAAATTTCAGTCAAATGACAAAGTTGTAAAGATTAGGAGCACGGGATGGATAACATTCCATCTCCTTCAAAAAGTCTGTATTAAATATTTACACTCTGAAAGCATCATGATGTACCTGATTTCTGTGAGTTTGAAAAAGGATCTAACATAAGGATTTGAGTGTTACATCTAAAAATATGCTCTTAAAATATGTGGGAGGTGATAAGCACAGGATCCTTAGGGAGGCTGAGATATCTGGCTTCAGCTTCCTGCAGTAGAAACTCTACAGATAAATAAATTAGAAATTTTTTTTCAATAATTTTTAAGAACACTGAGAACCTTTACAATTTCAACAATTATTTCTTGTATATTCAAAAGGTTGTCTAGTTTAAGCAATTGCAGAAAAAGTGTCAGAAAATACAGTTTTTCCCAGACAAAGTCTTCCAGTTATAAACCACAATCAAAATAAACTATGTTTTAGTGAGTTCCCCTGATTTAAAATATATACTTCAACAACTAGTAGCATTAAGAAAACTCAAGATGGATTGACACTGATGCCTGAACACATTTGAATCAAACAGGTTACACTTCCCTCACCAGCCACCCTGTTCTCAGAAAACATGCAGGAATATTATACTTCTACACCTTTTCAAATTCTGGTGATTTAAGCATAACTATTGGTGAAACAAGACCTGGCTGTGTCTTTCCCTAGCAAAGAGGCTGTTATTATTTGTTGTCACTAAGTGACTCAAAAAAAAAGGAAGTTAAAACCACAAGTGGAACATCCATCTGCAAGAACACACCATTGTCTAGAAAAATAGAGTAGATATAGCTGCAAGAAATAAAAAAGAAAGGAGCAGGTTATTATTAATATGTCAGAATCTGACTCTAAAGGAAAGAGCTTCTTGTTGTGAGAGTGGTTGTGGAGGAAAGTCAGGGCATGGTGCTTCACTCCATTCTCTGTCCCTCCACTTCACAAAGGAACTGTGGGTGCAAGGAAAGCAGTGGACCAGCACATAACACTGGTCAGATGTATCCAGCAGAACCCTTCTTTCACATTATGGCATTCTTCTTAGGTCAATTTGTAGCATTCTCTTGACTTTCAAATCTCTGAATAAAAGCTAATCATTTCCAGGAGTTTTAAAATCAGAGGGACAATTCTTGTTGCAATGGTACCTACTGAAATTAAAAGCAGCTTTGTTGGGGGCACACTGTGGAAATATAGCTCCATAAGACCTTGAGATCTTCACGCTCCATGACAAGGAAAAGACAAAAGTAATAAATAACTCATATTCCACAAAAACAAACAAACAAAACAACCAACAACAACAACTAAAAAACACCACCAAAAACAAAACCAAACAAACAAAAAATGCACCCCACCTGAAAATGCACTTAAAAATAAAAAAAAAATTGTCCTATAAACTGCAGGTGAGCATTTTCTTACAACCCCCATTCTTTGATATAAGGAACAGTAATTTCTGTAATTTACAATCACAAAATAGAATGTAATAAACAAAATAGAAATAAAAAAAATTCCCAATATTTTTATTTCTTTCTTTTAAAAATACTGGTGAATTCTGAGTTCCTTGCAGAATGTATATCAGCAGAAATGAGTAGCTTGAAAGCATCAAAGCTGCAACATGTCTTACGTGGAAGACCACTGAGTGATGTGAATGCTATGATCAATCTGACAGTTTGCAGACATATTGAGCAGTAGCAAGACTGAATTAGAATTTTAAAATATCTCACTAGAAACTGCAGCTACAGCTTTGCTGTGCAGTGAGCCAATCTGAAGACTAACAAAACAACAAGACAAACAAAACTGTATTAGCTGGCTGATAATGCACCAGCTACAGAAACAATGTAAGCAAAAGAAATGCAGAAAGACAGCTGGATTTTGCTTTTTCAGTATAGTAAATAAAACTTTCAGTCTTATGAAAAATTACCAGTTTTGGAACCTGTTTTTTGCATAATTAATATGTATATAATTAATTATGAACAGAGTACAAAAGGTGAACAGGGTACCTGAAGTTATGAGCACTGAAAGAACAAATCCCAGTTTGTGTTGTATGAGGACTAGCAATGTAGCCAGGTCCCTCTGTGGACTCAAACCCAAAGAAGACTGGGACAAGGGAATCACACTCCAAACCTCAGCAGGTCTCTTTTAGCATCAGTGGTTTAGCACTCTTAAATGTATATACCTATACAGAGATTCTTATCATTATCCACCTCTGCCATGATGTCTAGATGAAATGAGCTAACATGTAATTAAGTAAAATGGTTGGTTTCCTTACCTACTCTGGCAAAAATGTGCACCCAGATACATGCATGTGTAGTTCACACATGGAATTGTCACTTCTTTAGAATGTTTTTATGTTTCTCCACTTCAACCTTAGACTGTAGAAGCCAGACACTTTGCTATCAGCCTTGTGCATCATTAAACAGAAAAGCCCAGGTCCTCTGCAGCTCCTCCAAGTAAGACAGACATTATTGATAGTGGTGATCAGTGCCAGAGTTCTGAGCAGCTCAGTACCAAGACAGACTCATGTTGTTCCAGTGCTGTATATCTCGGATGAGTCTTGCATGGACTGACTGCTACAAGGAGAAAACACCAGGGATGAATGCAGAATTTGTAAGTAATAATTGATGATCTGTGGAAAGACCTATCATGACAGGTTGACTCATGCATCAAATGAAGATTCTTTTATAATCACGGAAAGTTTATAATAAACCCTCGGAGTTTTTAATTGCTGTACACTTGAAAGTTCTGGAAACAATAAATTCTCTTTTTTTCCCATCACATCATCCAGCAGTTTAGATAAAATGTGTGCAATTAATAAGATGACAGATGTATATTACTGGGCAAAAAAAATATTATTTTATTCTTGTATCTAATATATATATGCATATACTATAGATCTACTCTCTGTATCAGAAAGCCTACTCTCTCTCTGATATGTAACTACTCATATATTGTTAATTTGTATACCAGTGCATTGTGTTCTTTCACTCTTTGAACGTACTGTGCACATTCCTGACATGAAATGAGATTTTCATATCTATACACACATCAGGACTCAAGTAATAGTGTATAGCCTATTACCTATAGTAACTTGCAGAAGCAATAGTATTGCTCCTGCACAGACATACATTTTTTTGTCCATTTTAAGTGTTTTGAGGAAAAGGGATGTAATTTTCTTCAGATTTTTCTCATCCTGCACTCTTGAACATATCTCAGCATGTTGCTTATTCATGCTAATTGCAGCTAATGAAGCTACAATTCTCAGGCACTGTTGCTTCCTAATCGGGATGTATTATTCCTGCTGGATCCTTTGCCCATGGCTGTGGTCACCAGTCCATCTTTAGCTGAGTTTGCTCAGGCTGTTAAGGGAATGACATAATTTGTCTGACTCATTGGCCCAAGGAGCATCAACTACTAGAGCCTGTGCAGAGAAGGGCAATAAAGCTCTGCTATGAAGGCAGGCTAAGAAAGCTGGGGTTGTTCAGTCTGAAGAAGACAAGGTTCTGATGAGACCTTACAGCACCTTCCAGTACCAAAGGGGGCCTTTAACAGAGCTGGAGAGGCACTTCTGACACGGGTATGAAGTGCTAGCACAAGGGGAAATGACCTTAGCAGAAAGAGACAAAGTTTAGATTAGGTATTAGGAAAAAATTCTTTACTGTGAGGGTGGTGAGACACTAGCACAGGTTGCCCAGAGAATGCCCCACCCCTGAAAGTGCTCAAGGCAACCAGAGTGGATGGGGCTCTGAGCAACCCAGTCTAGTGGAAGGGGGGTGAAACAAGATGATCTTTACCATTCCTTCCAACACAAACTATTCTAGCATTCTATGATTTCTTTAAAAACACAGTCAGGACATCTCTTTGGGAAGGCCAGAAATATCTTTAAGGCCCTGGCTGACAAAAAATAAAATACTCCTGTGCCCTTCCCCAGGGCCTTCTTAGAATGAATAATGCAGAGCAAGCATCGGTGTCAGCTTTCTCTCTCCCAGCCCACCACTCAAAGACACCTGCACAGGATCTGGCTCATGCCAGCCTTGGTCTCTTGGTGAAGATTTCCTAAAAACATACCAACTATGAAAAAATTGCCCAGATGGTACCACCACAAATTCTGTTCCCATTGGTGAAAATTTTTATTCATTACCCTATCAAAATGCCTTAGAACTGAAAGGCATTGCGTGCTTTCACCAGTCCACTCAGCAATCCAACACGTGAGGGTTTTAATCCAGACACAGTTCACTATACATTAATCCTGTCTGAATTAAATAGACACAAATAAATCCTAAATTAATTAAAAGCTTTCAGGAAAGAGACAGGAGTACTACTGTAAACAGATTGAATACAAAAGCTTCTGATCAACACACAACTGCAAATAAAAAGGCAAACTGTGTAGGATTATGGGACAAGCAGGGAAAACATGATTTCTTGAGATTCTCAGACTTATTTTTTTGTAATGGACTGATATAAAAAAAATTTAACATGCCATCTTATTCTAGTCATTAGTATGTCTTCAGCTGAAATAGTGCATTTAGTTCTGAGAATCTTACTTTCCTCTATTATCTTTGAAAATAAGTGCTTCAGCAAGATGTCAACAGTAAGAGACACATGATGGACATATATAACCAATGGTATAGCCACAGTCAGCCAAGGTTTGGTATACCTTCAATCAGAGAAGTAGTGAAGAGAAAAGGCAGAAGCATTTTAAATACAAAAATTGTCAGTTAACCTCTGAAATTCAACACCATCAGGCATTAAAAGCAAATCTTCAGTGTTTATATAAATAGGACGAACACACAGTTTTTACAGCAAGAGTAAAAAAACCAAACATTTAACTTCATGTTTGGTGGATTTCTCACTGACAGCCCTTACAAAAATGCCTCTCCCAGAGGAAGGTCACTGTGTGATTTTAGAAAAGGGTTTCTCAAATCTCACTGTGGAACAGGCCATTGTCAAACCTGGGATACCAGACTAGAGATGCAGCATTTTGACATACATAGCAATTCTTGTGTTCATATACTTCAAAGCTCACTAAAGCTGATAATTCATTTAGACTAAGGCATTAGTTATCTTCAGCAGCCTGGCAGAAGATAAAACAAATATCAGCAATTTTATCTTTTTTTACCTATTGTCAATCAGTAAGAGGTCCAGAGCTGCATCAGCCTGTTAAGGAGATTATATTTTTAAATTGCCTGCAAGACCAGGACAAGATTCACTGATGAGGCTGGACCCTTCTGGTCTTAAGTTACTAAATACACATTGTACTATTGTACACAAGCAAAGTGTTTCAGGATTTTTACATTAGGACCACAATCTCCATCCAAGAAAGGCAACATCAGTTATGCTTGAATATCCATCAGTTTGATTCTGCATGCAAGGCACATCCACAGAAAGAGCTCTACACCTTCATGTCTGAGCCCACAAAAACTGATGCAGTGATGCTTGAAAGCGCCTGAGCCACTGGCAAGACATCTGTGCTTATTAAAAGCAAGAAAATAATAAATTCATATTAATTTTTTGTTTGATCATAATTTGAATTTCATATTAGTTATGTTTGTTCAGATTTAGAAGCATCTGTCATCTAAAACCACCAATCTATATTTTATTCATCACAAACTATTTAAATCCATTGTGAAACAATCTGAAGTAACAGCACAGAATTTAAAAGTGTTACAATTCTAAACACAGTTCAGCATTTTCAATCCAAATTAATGGTCTTTTGAGGGCTTTTGTTGTTGTTTCTTCATTATTGTTCATATCCAACGGTGAGCTGCTTTTGTTTGGCTCAATTTCCCTAAGGTGGACAGTTTATTTTATGCACTTATAGTGAAAAATACAGAGAAGGTGTTACTAGGAGTAAGAAGAAATAAATATCAAAAAAAGCAAAAGACCATTGACAGTCACAGACTGGTTAACTACCATGGAAGGCTGCAGTGGATGGGATTTCCTGCAGAGTAACTTAGCATTTCAATATAGGAAAGAACATTTCAATTCAGCTTTAACTGCTGAGTAAGCCTTCTGCCACTAAGGAATTACTGAAAACATAATTGTCAGTCTCCTGCCTCTGAATCTTTCTTCTATTTCCCATCTTGTCACAGAAATTTCTATCTTTGAATAGTGAGACTCTCTGAAAAGTAAAGAAAGCTATGCTGTTGCCTTTGAACTACTGACAATTTGCAGCTATGCTGATTGCCACAGATTTTAATGATAATTTGAATTACCATGTAGAAACCCTTAAATAATTATTACTTTCATTTTGCAATTGTATTCTTTACTTAGTTAATTTTCATTGTTGGCATGCATTGTTATTTTCTCTTTACTGACGAAAAATTAAGTAAGAACTTATTTAAGCAATACACAATTGTTTGGACTCTTCAGGGTCTTAGAGTCAGACTCCTGTGAATAGCATCTGTCTCGTTTGTTAAATGTGTGCCTCTTTATAACTTCTGTCAAAATAAATTATAAATTCATATTAACATAAATTCAAAATAAACTATAAATTCAGGATTATAAATTTTGATTAATCCCAAATGCATAACCCAGCATTTTAATCTATTTTATGAAAAGTAAAAATCTTCAGTCTGCTGTATAACTGAAGAAAAATGTCAACTCATATTTTTCCTACAAAACTTCCTAATTGATAAGGAAGGCTTTTCTAATCTAAAATTAGCAAACTAATCTGATTGTCTCTTATTCCTGTTCTCACCAAGTCTTTAATTAATAGATCTGATCATTCTATCAACAATTTGAGAGAAAACCAACTTTTTCTGCTCTTTCAGCAGAGGTCAATTTCTCAGCTTAAATAATTATTGAACTGAACTATCTGAAAAGTCTGAAATAAGGTAGCATTTTTTGTACTGCAGACAAAAAATTAACCTGTATTCTAGCCTCAGTAATTAATGGTTTAAAACACCTACTCAGTGACAGCAGTGGTTTGACTACTAAAAATATTGACAGTATAATAAACCTCTGTGGAATAAAAATAACTAAAATGTAACTAGACATATTTTTAATAATATCATAGCTTACTATATACTCATGTTTTAAATGTAGGAGATTTTTAAGAAGAATTTTCAAAAGAAAATACTTTTAACTTAAATTTTAAAAATAACTTAAAATTACTTGGTCCTTATTCTACTTTATCATTGCAAGCCAGCTTGATAAATAACTTAATAGAATTGATTTTTCATTATCACACAGGCTAAGAAAGAGGAAGAAGCACATTTTCACACAGTATTAACACAATCATATTCCTGGGGCCTCAGCATGGACCTTGCTGGACATTCTGGGAGTCTGAAGCAATAAGACATGAGTGGACCAGCAAACCTTGTGGTTTAGTTTCCTCTGAAAGCAATTTAGGTCATTCAAACTGTGACTGCTCTATGATGCAAAGAAATGCACGGTAACTGTTGACAACTGGGAGATCTGCTTCAAAAATACTCTTCTGCTTCAAGCTGGGCTGGCAGTGAATCCACCAATGACACACTGGAACCTGGATCCTCCTTCCACCCAGGCCATCAGGCTGGTCCTGCCACATGGTAGGATGTCATGGCACAGGAAGAAGGGAAGGAACACTGCTTCATGTACAACACCACACAGAGGCTTAACTCCTAATTTCAACCACTGTGAGATGGGAGCCCTTCACATTGAGGCTGCATATTCCTGTTTTGGAACAGGTAACATTCATTCTGACATTTCCTGAACTGATCTCTTGGAAGCCATTCATAATATTTGTGTGTGTAATTAAACACCTTTGCACAGTTCCAGAGGAGCAAGGGGATACTAATCTAAAAAAAAAAAAAATCCTCTTTTCTTACATATAGGTAGATGAAGAAACATACAGAAGCAATAAGACAATATTGATCTGCACAACAACACAAAATATGGGCTGCACTTACAGTTAGGTTCCACTTACAAATCCTTTTTTAAAGGGTAAATGAGCATAATGTTATAAAGATGGTATAGATTTCTATGTATAAGATTTACATACCAAAGGCTGACAATACCATTAAAGATTTAATCTCTAGTTAAGGGCAATGATAATAAACAACCTACTGGATTGTAATTGCTGATTTTCCTTTTTACCCACCTCTCTATGAAGTCTTTTATTAACCCTCTGTATGGTCCTGAATATAATTTATGATCACAACATGGATTTCTGTGGTTTTTTGCATCCCATCCACTTGACAATTTCCCTTGGCTAAAAAAAGCCATTTTAGACAGTGCTTAGAAGCAGGTGTTATCAATAAACTATGTTATCCTGTTGGAAGAAAACCAAAGTTTATTGCAGTTCTCTATATTAAGCACTTTGCCACTTGGGAGGGCAACATTGCTTACAGAAAAAATGTTTCAAAGCAGTTTAAAATTAGTTCCTTCTTTCTGCTATTATAGTTTGCTGGCACTCTTCCTTTCTCTTTTCCTTTCTCAATGTTCCCTTTGGGACAGATGGAGTGAGTAACAGTGAATAAAATGATACAATTAAATTAAATGCAGCAAGCTTCAGCAAGCACAGTTCCTGATCCTGCAAGATGCCAAGTACTCTCAAGTCAAGATAAGGTACTTAGAGCTCTGCTCTGAATGAAACAAGCATAAAAGACTAAGTACAAAACTCATTAATGTGGAGCAGGCACCAAAGAAGGGCATGTCTTCCTTTACCTACAGGACTACTCCTGAATCACTTAAATGGTCAATTACCCAGGTCATCACTGCAATATCAATTTCCATTTTTGACTCCCACAGTCCTATGAAAATCAATGACTACACCATTGGTGTATATTGGTTTTCATGCACTTTGATGCTCCCTTTTCCCAAACTGCTGAAGCCAAAAATTGATATTACAGTATGTTCTTTACAGGATGCCTAATAATAAAATATGTTTTTAATGAGCACAGTCACACCCCATTGTTTTATTTATTTTTTCATACAGCCAAGTAATGATAAGGGAGTGACTGAGGATAACTCCATGGGCCACATTCAAAGCAATGCCTGTTTTTATGGCATTTACAAAGGATGGCTTTTCACTTTTACACCACCATTCATATGTGGATTTCAAAGCCTTGACAGACACCAATACCTCCCAACTGATCAAACAATTAAAGGGAGACAGAGGAATCACAAACAGTGGAGTGGAACACAGCAGCTGGTTAGCAGCACAGAGCTATGCTTTTCCATGTCAAAGCTTAGAACAGCACTCATGTCTAACTGTCCAATTTGGAACCAATTTAAAAGTCCCCAAACCCATAAAAATTCTTTTGATTCTTGTGACAAGTTCCACTGAAATTAATTAGACCACTTGCAAAAAACAAGAGCAAGGTGTTATCCTCGTAGAGTGTGAGTATGTCAAGAACACTAAGGCTGGTATTCATTCTCAAATCAAATTTTTATCAATGCAAATTTCAGTCAGCTGGAAGGACAGGCAGGCTTCTAGGTGCCAGGATCATAAGCCTAAGGAAAAAAATTTTACTCAGTCTTCTCTATGCTACAAGTCAATCCATTAGCACTACACAATTTAAAGAAACTACTAAATTCTTAAAAATACAGAAACTTTAAAGAGTTATTTAAAAATAATCAGACCAAAGAAAATGTATTCAGGAATCAGAATTCTTCATACTGCAATTAAATGGACCCATGACTCTAGCACACAGTTTGAGATCAGTATAGTTCAACTTTTTTTCTGGCTCTTCTATCACTTTATCTCCCTCTCTTTATTACATAAAAATATATTAGTAATAGAAGTCAAACTGAATTTTACAGTATTATGTGCATAGATCCTTCCTTTTCAGCAAACAAAACAATAAAGTCTATTATCACAAATGTGTTTCAACAAAAAATTTTAAAAATGATAGACTATGCTTTAGAATGGTCTCTCTTTACTTAGCTATTTGTCAGGTGTTCCCAAGCAAAACAGTTGTCATAATCTACAACAAAATGAACATCCAAAAAATGCCTTAATCTAATAGGACTGTTATCTTTGATACAGACATCAGGTTACTGCTGGCCATCTATTAACCCATTTTGTGTGCAGGATTGCACCATAAATCAGTTTTCCCAGGATTCTCACAGATTAAGAATTTTTTGTCAGAAAATTTGCTATTGGAAGAGACCTTTCCTCACCTACGTATTTAGTCTAGATACTCAATTTCTAGCCTATTAGTTTCAGAAGGATTTCAGTTCCTCTCCTGAAGCTCCACTCTGATACTGACCATCATACAAACAGTGTTACCACAGACAGCATTTATGTGTGGCTGCACATAAAGGCAGAATTGCACTGCATCGTGGAGTCTCTTCACAGACTTCAGGCATTGTTGCTGGCTGTCCTCCCTTGCACACACTTGAATCCAGTTTCCAAACAACAGAGCTGAGAACAGCAATGTTTGTACCAGACATGTGCTGCCTGGGTGAGCTCTAAACTTTGGGTTGAGACTCACAAAATCATATAATTAACTTTCACACAACACTCCATTAAAAGTTCACCACAAATACTGAGTCTCTGTTGCACTTGACAGGGCCCACTAATGCAGATAGGTACAGTGAGACACCAAAACCCAATGGACTTGCTGGAGACCACAAAGATAACAAAGCTGAAAATCCCATATCTCCTGTCATCAAGTCCTGTGATTTTCTACAGGACCAATATTACCTTTCTAGTTGCATATAATAACAAATCACTTATAGATCACATCCTGGAACTTCACAAGGAATAACGAGACAAGTGGGGACAGTAACAAAATAAAATTTAAAGCTTTCTGAGTTTCAACATACCTGTTATATGTTCATAGGAGTTCTATCAGAGCAAAACTGAGCAAAGGATAAGTTAATATAAACATGAAAAGAGTATTTTTTTTAGAAATATCATCTCCAGAGTAATTGAAATCATAGCTTTATACTCTCAGTAGGTAAGGATCCTTGCTGCTGTTTTAATGAGAAGGATGAATTCTGAAAAATAATTGCTGGGAAGTAATATTTTTAAAAGTTTCAGCCCATCCTGAGCTGTTGCAGATGTAGGCTTTTAGTTTGGGAAAGGTAAAGAAATCAGCACAGTTCACACTTCCCTTAGCCCATGTCAGAAATTGTTGTGGCAGATACTGTGTGTAGGACCAAAAGAGGCTCTTCAGTCATTTAACTCTGCTGAAGCAGCACATCATGTCCTGATGGTACCCACTGCTGCACAGACCAGGAGAAAGTAGTAACAGTGCTCTCCCATGAGTGAGCTCCTCGGGCCCTGCCCATGGAGTGGGCAGTATGGTGCTCAGCTATAGCCTCGTGGGTGGCAACACAACTAGAACTATTCACTGGTTCTGAACTCTTCAACACTTGCTCCAGTTGCCTTTGTAAGAAGCTGCAAGGAAACAGCATGATCAGCCATTTCCTTGTCTTGGAAAAGGAAACAAAGGAAGCTGCAGTACTTTGCCAGAGACAATTCTAGTGGCAGCAAAGCTGGCTACAAAGAATCTCAACAGACTATGGCAGCAGCCCACATCAGTTATTCGTCTTAATTATAGCTCATAAATTCTCTGACCACTTTACATGAACATTAATTGGAAGTCAAGGGCCCATAGCACCCTCCAGGAATTAACACTACAGAAGACACAAAGCCTTCCAACAGGTAACATAAGGATTTCAGTCTCCAATAAAGCCCTGTGGTTTTATTTGTGTTTTAGGAGGAGAAGAGGGAAGGGAGCCAAGATACAAGCAGAGTCTTAGGAACAAATACAGATTCTTCTCCCCTGTCTTGCCCCATTAATTGTAACAAGGTCCTCTAGCCTCTCTCCTCCACATTACTCTAATTCAATCTGTTTCCAGCCACCATTGCTAGCACTTCCATTTATAATACAAGTTAACTTAAGTCTCTCTCTGGGAGCAGTACAACACTGAGGACTTTCATTTTCTCTTGCTGCTAAACAACAAATGTAGACAGACAGAAAATCCAGCTATAACATTTTGCATTTTTACAGTATTGTTCACTTTCAGATGCTGTTTTACTTAGAGGCTTACCCAATATGAGGCTCTGGTGTGCTGTATGCTAAACAGCTAGTTAAAATTCACTTCCTGAGCCAAAAGCTTTGCAGTGTAAATACGGAAAGAATTATCACAGCAGCAGTATGGTCAAGTCCAGAAGCCAGCTCAAACTTCCACGTGGGACAATGCTGTTATTCAGGCATTACCTGAGCTCTGTGACACTTCTAAGGATAGATACACCCATGGAAATCAGGAAGAGAGATGACTCAAGGGCTAACATAATACCTAAAACATCTTCTGTGAAAGTGCAAAGAATAACTTCCAAACTTCACACTTCTTTCCCATCTCCATTTTACACCTCTCCTACATTTCAGAAGGATGTCATGTCCAGAGGTAAAGACTTCTTATAGAATGGGACAACTATGGAACAGTCAGTTTGAAAAAGACTCTTAGGATCAACCTCTTCCTCAAAATATCGTGAATTCCAAAGTGAAACTGGGTTGCCCAAGGACTTAACAAATTACAGTATCTGCAGGGATGGAGACTCCACAACCTCTCCAGATAATCTATTCCACTACTTAAACACCAACCCCTTCCAGTAAAATAGAACTACATCATATCTAAAAAATATTAACAATGCCTTTGAATTCCTATACAGAAACTTGTATCTGTTACATCTGGCCCTTCTGTGCATTTCTAATTCCATTCTCTCTCCATCTCTCCTAGAGAAGTGGAAGACTGCAGTTAGATCCTCTCTTAGCCTTACCTTCTCCAGCATAAACAACCACAGTGCTCTCAACTTTTCCTTGCACTGCCTTCATTTTCCTATGCTGCAGTTCTCTAACCATCTTACTCCCTGCAGGACTGCTCCAGTTCATTCCTCTTTCTCTTGCACAGCAGGTCTAAATTCAGCATAGGTCTCTACATGGGTTCTTATAAGTAATGAGCAGAGGGGAATAACCACTTGACCCGCTGGCTACAGACTTGACAAGGCTGCCCAATATGCAACTGGCTTTCATTGCCCTGAGCATGTTCCTGCTGACTTATAATCACCTTGCTGCCCCCCAGGTATCTCTGCAGCATCACTTTCTAGACACTGGACCCCCAGGCTGCACTAATCTGTCTTGGCAGAACACTGCCTTTGCATTGTAAACATTATGAGGACTCTACCAGCCCATTCCTACAATTTGTTGTGGTCCCTCTGTGCAGAACCTCTGCCCCAGTCTAGCATATCAACTGTTCTCCTTCCACACACACAATTTTGCATTATTCATAAATTTGCTGAGCATGCATGCCTTTAGGCTGATGTATTGAAACAGGCTACCCTGGGGAAGGGGTTAAATCCACCATCCCTAGGGGTATATTTAAAGACATGTAGAAGTGGTGCTTAGTAACATGGTTTAGTGGTGGATTTGGCAGTGCTGGTTTAACTGTGGGATATGATAATCTTACAAGTCTTTCCCAAAAAAATGATTCTATAAACCTATGAAGATGTTGAACAGTATTAGCCCCATTACTGACTGCTGAGGAAGATCACTTGTAGTTACCTGCCAGTTTTATTCCAAACCATACAGTAGTCTCTTTGACCAAACAAACAAATTTTCAAAACTACCCAATTCATGTCTCACCAACTTAGCTACAAAGATGGTGTGGGTGATCACGTCAGAAGCCTGGTCAAGGTAAAAACATTCATGGCTATTCCTTTACAACAGGGCATTCATTTCATTCTAGAAAGCAATTAATTGGTCAGGCATCATTTATGCTGGCAAATCATGGCTGTTCTGAGTTATCTTCTTGCTCTCCAAATAGCTGGGAAGTAGCTTTCAACATGACTTCCTCCATAATCTCTTCAAGGACTGAGAGATGCTACCAAGCCTGCAGTTCACATAGTTCCCTTGCTTGCATTTTTGTAGAACCTCACTAATTTAATACACCTGTGGAACAACTGATTGGATGCAAAGTAGAAGCAATTAGAATGAAAAACAGCCCAGTGGAATATAAAACTACTAAATCCTTACAATGTTTCCTATGCCTGATGCAGCAGCAGAGGAAGGAAGAATTCTGAATTTCCTGAGCTGACACCTGCTGTGCAGATTTTCCACATGGAATGCTATCTGAAGCCAAAGTACACAATTATGGAAACAGAGCTATTAACTGCCAGATCTCTTCCATAGTGTCATATAGGAGGACACTATAATCAAGCATTTATCTGGCTAGAACAGAAACAAGACAAGATATTTCTGCTTATTCAACTTCTCTGGTAGACTTACAGACGCTTCTTTAAAATCTCTCTCATGTTCATTAAAAAGTCAGGAAATATATTTAAAATTTCAGACAGGAAAATGGATTCTCATCTCAGAGGATGTTTTTTTCTTTCAGAAGCCAGCTCCTACTAAACAACAGAATACCTCCTACTGCTTTCAGTATGTTCAGTTAGACTAAGCCACTGATTGCCCTGAGTACATGACCAATATGAAGGAAGAGTAGAGACCAGCATATATTCAATCTGAAGTTGTTCTGAGAGCCAGAAAAAACAACTTTCCTCTAGAAAACAACCTGTAATTCAAAGTTAACAACTATTTGACAATCAAAACATCTGCATTACATGGAGGGCACTTAAGCACAGTTTAGAGACAGAAATAACTGGAAAACACTATAGTTTTCACCTCAATAAATTACAAATGTTTATTTTAGCATAAGCACAACTTCAGTGAAATATTTTCTGGAAAATCTGAAGTACATGAGAAACCCTCTTTCAGACCCAAACTACACTTAACAGCTGCATCTGCCTCTCTATACACTTCTGCCTCAGAATTCACACAGCACTTGACACTTTTGGTTTCTTTGCTACAGATCTTTACTAGGCATTTCAGTCACCTTTAGTTTATGAACCACTTTTTCTCTTAGACTCTTTGCAGGAGTATCAATACTAAAGAATCAAAAAATCAGAAATGGATGGCCAGGGAGTGACTGTTCGTTTCACAGGATAATTCATCTTAGTCTGATCTAGATAATTTTAAAAAATCAGTTACATGTACAAAATGAGTCACAATTTAGTACAGAGCATGACATTTTAAATAACATGGGTCACACAGGAGCCAAATATTATTGACTTTCCATGACATTTATTCTTTTCAATGCCCAAGTTGATTTAGACAGTGGGGCATAATCTTTGTAATGTAGTACCCTTTCTTCCCCACAAATCTCTTTGTGACTTGAATGGGATTAATGAATGCTATTTTGAAGTATTGTGCATGAATATTATGGCATTCTTGTGCTACATATAATCTGGTTAACACCTATGTAGTTTACATCTGCTTCTTTGAGTATCCGAGAGTTTACATGTATATTTTTATGGTACAAAACTAACAAATGAAAAATAAAATTTTAGCAGCTGTCTGGAGCAGTTACTACCCTAACACTGCCTTAGGCAGTGTCACTGCCCTAGAGCTGCATGTTGCCGTTGCTTGGCTGGAATTACTCCCTTTGCATTAGAGCCAAGAAGTGAGAATATGTGAGTCCTCATTTCCTCAGTACAAGGTCAAAGCTTACCTTAAACCATGCCTGTCTTGGCTGGGCCTACAGTGGCTGGTTTTGCACCACAATGCACACTTAGCAATCTGATGCTCTGCATAAGCCATGTCAACCTCCAGCTGAAGAGTGTGTGTCCCTCCCTTCACCCACCTTCTGGATAGCAGGTCTACCCACACTTCATCAGCATCTACACAGGCTCAGCACAGATTTAAACAGGAATTCAACTGTGCCTTTTTAGTTCAAGCCAGAATTGCAGGTTTTGGTAGAAAACTTTATGCTAAAATTTAAAAAAAAAAAGGCAGGTAGAGCAGTTCTTATACAGAAGCTAACATTTCAAAAAGCTAGAATGATAATTACTTCTAAATAATGCCTTAAAAAAACCCAAAATTATGTCTGCTATAGAAAGGCTATGAACATACCACATGCCATTACAATTTTTACATGTTAGTTCTAATAGAGTTAGCACAAGTTCCTTTCCCTACTGTGGAAGATCCCTAAGCCCTTTAGATCATAGTTCTGCATAATTTTCAGCTATTTAAAATAAGGCAGAAGTGTTATTAACTCACAGCAAAAGTGCTTTTCATTCCCATTACTCTGGTGTAGGCAAGCTGCATCACAAGCCATACTGCAAAGTTGTAGAACAAAATGAGCACATCTGTAATGCTGGAAGTCGTTCTACTTCAAAATAAGACCTGAAGAATCACTGAACAAGTGAAATGGAAGTTCAGGTAATGGTTCACATTTATGGTTGCAGGAAGAATGTCTCAGTTATCAATTACTTACAGAGGCTTGTTCCTATCTCCTGCCACAGACAAAGGCCCTCAAACCTTTGCAAGTAGAAGAAACAAGCAAATATTCTTCCTTTCCTTCAGTGCAAAGCTGGATGTCTCAGCTGACTTTTCCAGGAGATGCTTTGAGAGCACCTGCACAATGCAGAGCATTGCCACAGTGCTGTCATTACCAAGGGCTGTAGGGATGACTTGAATTAATAGTAATAGAATATGCTGAGTTGGAAGGGACTGACAGAGATCATTGAGTCCGACTCCTGGCCCTGCACAGGACATCCCCAAGAGTCACCCTGTGCCTGAGAGCATTGTCCAAATGCTTCTGGAGCTCTGTCAGGCTTGGTGCTGTGACCCTTCCCTGGGGAGCTGTCCCAGTGCCCAGCCACCCTCTGGGGGTTCCAACCTAAACCTCCCCCAAGTCAGCTTCATGTCATTTCCTCAAGTCCTATCACTGGTCATGAAAGTGAGGATTGGTACCTGTCCCTCTGCTTCCCCTCAGGAGGATGCTGTAACTGCACTGAGGTCTCCCCTCAGTCTCCTCCAGGCTGAACAGACCAAGTGCTCTCTGCCACTCCTCACATGAATTCCCCCAAGGCCCTTCACCATCCTCGTGGCCCTCTTTCACTCACTACCTAATAGCTCAATGCCTTTTTAATACTCTAGTGCCTGAACTGCAACTTGACCCAAATTACCATGCCCAGCTAGGCACAGCACTACATTCTTGTCTATGCTATATCTGACCTGAGAATAAACACAGCATTTTGCCTACAAGGCTGCCAACTTTTAGAAATACAAATTTCATTAAGGAAAGATTCCTGAATTAAATATGACAACTAAAATTTCTGTGGAGAAAGAAAGCCCACAAAACATTTTAAAAAGAAACAAAGCTTTTAAAGAAATTTCACATTAGAACTCAAGTTAAGGGAAAGAAAAATAAGCTGACTAAGCCATACAGTCCTCTGTAATGGCTGAATTGCTTTCAAGCAAACTCCTCATGACAGCATTTGACATAACTAGGAAGTTCTATATTTTAATTAAACATTCAGGACTTGAATAAATATCAAAAGATGTCCATCTATTTATTTTATATAATTGCTAAAATTCATATGAAAGAGGTAGAATATTAATTTAGGTTTCAGCTTGCTTGCTGTGAAAGTGCTGAGAGACTCAGCTGCCATTTAACAATCAGGAAGTAATTCCACACAGAGATACTGACAGTGAGCACAATGATGCTTCTGGATTTGTTGTTGTTGTTACATAATTCAGAAAGAGACCTCCATTCTTATTAAACAAAAAGTTGGAAACTTTGCTCACTGAAATTTTTCCACTGCATTTCCAAAAGGGAACAAGTACTGTCTAATTCATATACAAAAATAATTGTCACTAGACTTCATAAACGTTATGCTGCTTTATAGAAATAGAAATAGGACAGGGAGAGAAATTTGACAGTGAGTGGCCTCAACCTTTGCCTATAACTAATGATTTTAGAACTTAGTTTTTTAGGTGTCTTCCATGGACTACAAAGAACACAACAATACTGGGTCACATATAACATTCTTCTGTTGTAAGATATCACTGGAATCATTAACAAAATCAATTAACACAAAGCCAGATCAGAACCTTGTGAGAAACTGAGTGTGGGTCTGTTAGAAATCAAACAAATCACTCAGAACATAATTTTTGTGGACAAAATAAGAAAGTCAAATGTTTTAGCTTCTTATCCAATATATTCCACAGAAATAAAAGAAACTTGTGGTTTTGTGAAATGTTTTAAGACAACCAGTGTCACATAGGCAAAACAAACTTTAGTTCTAGACACACAGTAAGTCAGAGCACCAAGAGAAAGACTGGACTTTGGAGAGCCACCTCAAATGCACAGGACACAAGAGAAATTTAAATATGGCAAAATCTAAGTGGCTTTTCCTGCGACCAGCAGAAGGGAAGCCTTCTTGCCTTTGAAATCAGGACTGCGTTGCATCAAGGAGAGAAGCACACAGGACAGTGAACATAGTATGGAGGAGAGAGATGCACCAAAACCAGTTTTACAAAGTCCTGTTCTTGTGAATGGGTTATAAGATTTCAGTCTACAAGGAATATGAAAGAAACTGTTTTGTAATATCTCAGGTAAAAGACACTGAACTAGCTAAACTGTTTATCAGTACTTAAAAAAAAATCCCCAACATGATTCAAATTAATTAACACTCTGAAAGTCAAATCTAATGCTGAAATCAATAAGGTGTTGTGTACAGCAACATCTGTCACACATTTGGAGTCCTTATAATAGAGTCCAAGGTGAAATGGAGTTGAAAGTGCTTTGACTTTCACAAAACAATGTAGGGACTAAGTTCTATTTCCTTCCAATATAATGAACTTCAGTTCTTTAAACAGAAGGGATCAGAAATTTTTTCTTGGAAGTATGGAGCTTTACTGGTCTCTTGTCATTCTGCAAGCAGCACTGTTCTGCAAAGGGTGAATAGAGCTGTTAAATCCGTGTATATATACATGTGACCTTCAGTATGGAGTGTTTTTTCCAGCAACCATGAAGTGTCTACAATAGTGACAAGTTATTTTCTGAGTAATCTTGTGTGTACATATATATCACAGGATGATATAAGATTTCATGTAGTAATCTTACTCTGCTCAGTGGAGTTAGGGTGACATATGCTGCTTTGTGATACAGAACGGAGTAAAATTGAGTTTTCTAATATAAGTCCTGACAAAAATAGTAACTGAAATACCAGTAGTGCCAAAGATGATGGGGCAAACAGAGCCACTATTACGGGCTTTGTAATATCTCAGACACAGTCCTTGATTTTTAGAATTAATTTCACTGGGAAATGGAATGTCTGACAAGACACAGAGGTGATTTTTAAGAGGGCCATTGACAGAAGCGACCTCAATTTAACATATCAGCTGAAAGATAGTGCCTCTTATCATGTAGCTTCTTCTAAAATCACTCTTCAGTGACAGCATCAAATAAGAGTCAAAGTCCCAAGGCAATACAACAACCACCCTGTAACTTTCTGCTCCAAAAGCAAATGTACAGTGAAAAATTAACACTCTGTCACCAAGGACTTAATGGATGAATAGAAACTCATCAGGAACCACAGGTTATGCAAAAAAAAGATACTCAACAAAACTACCACCTATCCAAAAATACTTTCATTTCCTTATCTTCCAAGAAAGAAAGCACCAATGGACTCATTTCACAATGGATGAAGGACATGAGTTTAAGAGATATTCTATATCTAGAAAAGTGAATTTTCAAGAATGTCCTAGCAGATAGCTCCCACTGACCTCAGTGAAATTTGGGTAACTAGGAGTGTTCAAAAATGTGTCTAAATATAATAAAATTAAGTAATAAAAGTTAAGTAATAAAATTACTTGATTAGAGCAGCAAGTTAGATGTAACATCATAAATGAAACTGCAGGGGCCAACCCTGTGCCCATCCCTGCATTGAAGCAGAACACATCACTTTACACTCTCTTCTTTTTTTATACTGGATTCAGCTCATCCACTTGGTCACACTCTGATGCAAAGAACTGACAGCAAAAGGTCCAGAAATTTAAGGAAGGAATTTAAAACTTGAACTTGGTTCCATGTCATCTCTAGTTATAGCATTCAGCAGCTTATGTCTGATCTTCTATTGTCTTTGCTTCACAGTCCAAATATCCTACATTTCTGTGCCCTTAGGCTGCTGTACTATCACTAAAGAACCTCCTTCCCAAGACACGTTTCTTTTCACATTTTTAACTCCATATATAATTTCTGTCACCTCAGGAGCAGGAAAATCTCCAAAGCAGTGTTAACATCTTGGTTACCAGCTACTCATGTTTTAAATTAATATTTACAATGTTAATAAAAAATTCATTGTTTACCATGGCAACCTGTATCATATATATGCTACTGATGAGAGTGAGAGAATCCATTAAAAATACATAAAAATAAGCACAGAAAGAACCATATACATTTCTGGAAACATGATACTTCCAAAGAAGGTGAAAAAATTTAATCAGCTCAATTAAAAATCCAGATTTTCAAATCAATGCAAGGGGGACTGGAGCCTGAAATGGTGGGAGTCAATTATGAATCTTCAGTTTGCAGGGAACTTCCCCAATTTGGGTCTGTAGAGTTCTAATAAGGAGAAAAGGAATAATGTCAAAATAGAATTTGGATTTAAAAATCTCAGTTTGATCCTACTTTTCTCTAAACTTTATATTCCTCTATTCCTTTCTGACATACTTATTTTATTAAAACAGAAGCTTTGGAAGAACTCCTATTTTGCCCTATTTTTTTCTTTTTTGTCCCACCTGTCGGTCTGGTTTCGTTTTTTTTTAATAACCACAAAATATTCTGCTGCAACACAAGAAGCTCATTTTAGAAACCAAAGCTTTTCCCACCTTGATTTCAGGAAACTCTCTAGAAAATATCAAGCCTGGACATCTCATAAATTGTAACTCAAGTCTTTTTCTGAAGAAGGCTTCTGCCTAATCATGTCTGCAGTAAAGCTGTACAGACGAAGCATGTGATAAAGATCAGCATCCTCCCCTGAAACAACAGGAGCTGTCTCCTGCACCTGAAAGCACAGTTTAAGTCCCTGTGCTCTCCTGTCTGTGCTGGCTACAATCATATAAGCAGATGTATAGATAAGCACAATTTAACTACACCTGTATATTCAACCCAAGAGAAGAAACTCTGCTGGAGTGTAGGCTCTCCTAAAACAGCAACACAATCAGAGCAGGTCACTCTCCTGCCTAGCAGAAATAACTCTGCCGATTTCAGAAAAATTACAGCAAGGATAAATTTAGCTCTGCACAATAAAAATGAGAAATTTACTGCAGCTGAAGAATTGTCTGTACCCTATCTTTTCTGAGTAGACATAAAACATCAGGGGACAAATATTCAGTATGGTTTATTATTTTTGTTGTTATTCTTGATGCCAGTTACTGTCAAAAAATAGAAATATCTTCAGAGCAATGAAAAAAATACTCCTATACTTCCTACTCTTCTTTAACTATGGGGAAAAGATATTAAAACATCATGAATTACTATTTTTAATATAAGATTTTTATGTGAAATGACTTTTTGCCAAACATTAATAAATCAAGAGGAAAGGCTTGGTCTCTGTGCAAAACACAGAATACATTAGGTACAATTTTCTTTTATTGATTTTCAGGAGCATTTACAGAACACAAAGTGCAGTATAAAAAGAATGTATCACTCAAATATATTCACAGGCATGTTCTTTTCATTTCGGAACTTCAGAAAAATAATAGAAGGTCTTTCCAATCTGCTGTATGCTGGCTGCCACTTCTCTGTGGCACTTGGGGCAGTATTTATTGTGAAATGCAATGGGGTTTATTTTCAATACAGTCCAAGCACCAAACATTTGATCTCCCTTTCTATTCACTTAGAAGAAATGAGTCATCCAAAGCTACAGGAGGATCTTAAGGAGCATACAAAGCCTTCTTAGGCCAATGGTTTGGTTGAAAAGTCCGTGTTCTGATGTTGTCTTAGGGTTCAAAACAAGAAGAACATGCTGGTAAGTATTTTGGAATTCAACATGAGACATAAGGATGCACTCAGATGACTCAAACCTAGGTTATGGTGACCCTCACATTTCTGGCCAACTCACAAGACAGGGCACAAAATGGAAGAGTCAAGACTCAAAACACCTCTTGAAATAGCTGAATAAACCACTGACAAGATCCAGAGTCACAAGAAATGCTGTGAAGCAGAGGACAGCAGAGCCAGGAAAAACAGACTGAAGACCAGAAGACGGAGCCAAACCAAGGCCTCAGGATGATTCTGAAAGGCAGACTGGAAAGGGCATAAATAATTTTGCCAAAAGCCAAGCAGACACACAAACACAGGGGATGCACAGGCAGACAAACCCAAATGAAGCAAAGCTGTATGCTGACTGCAGGACAGAGAGCAACTTGCTGGGTCTTAAATATCATTGAGAGGCCCTTCTTTTGACATGCACAGAGGAGCCTGTACAGCAGCTCTAATGACATGGCTGATATAGGACCTGCAGCACTGTGGCTTACAGGATTTGAGCAGATTTATCCACTAGAACTGATATTTAAAAAGTGATATGGGTGCCTAAAAACAGATATGTAAAGGTATCAGTATGGGATTGGTGGAAACAGGACTTACTAAGACTTGTGCACTTCTGGAACAGTGGCTGGAGGCCAGGTGCGGTATGAGCTGTCCACAACAGGACTGCACAGGTTTAGCACCTCCATCACTTACTTTGTAACTGACATGGTAGGAAAGACACAAAACTCAGCCTAAATCAGATACAGAAGTTCCACAGTGTTCTCACTGGACAAACAAAATCAAGACTAATGGTCCCCTTATCCTTTTACCATTTGTATGTCAAAACACTGCTTGGCTTTAAAAATATTACTGTTTCCAGCCTAATACCACTTCTATCTCACATTATATGTCATCTCAGCTTCTGTGCTTCAAGTAGTCCTCCATTCCAGAAATAAGTGTAACAAATTTCACATAAAAACATGACTTAAAGTAGGAGTGCTTACAGGTCAAATGGAAGATTGCTATAAATTACATTCCAGAAAGTCCCTAAACAAGGTGATATTTCACCACAGGGAAGCACAGGCTTTTCTAGAAGAAAACTGAGGGAGTTCTACAGGAACAAGTTTCTCTAAACCAGAGGTTTATATTTATCTAGGTTACCTATTTAGTTAACTAGAATTTCACCCAAATATACAATGAAAATATGTCATGAAAAGCACACAAAAACTAATGAAAACACAATCACTGTAAAATTAAGCCTAACACAAATTTTCTGGAAAAACAAGTGAAGAATATGTCTGAAGACCAAAATATTTGTGTGCATAGATAGAGATCAGATACACAATTTCAGCTATTAAATTTGAAAATTTTGCTTATAGCTTTCATAAAATGTATTAGAAGTTTAAATACTGGTATTTCTTTATGACAACTGGATATGTATCATTAACATGGACTAAAGAAAATACAAAAAAGAGAAGACATCAATAGAATCAGATAATATTTAGAGTTAGCAGGATATTAATCTCACTGCAAGGTCAGGTTTACCTATCATTTTATGTACTGTTCTGGCTGGGATGGAGTTAGTTTTCTTCACAGCAACTTATAAGATGCTGTATTTTAGATTCATGGTTAAAATAATGTTAATAACAGACTGATTTTTAGCTAAGGCTGAACAGTGACTACAGTGTGCCAAGGCCACTTTTGGTTTTCTCTCTATCCCCCATCAGACAGGAGGCTGGGAGTAGATATGGCTGGGACAGCTGACCCAAGTTATCCAAAAGGTTACTCCTTGCCATATGCTTTGTTCAGCAATGAAACTGGGGAGGGAATCTTTCCAAGGCAGTCATGGCTCGGACACTGCCTGGGCACGAGCCTTTAGGTGAGCAGTGGTGATTGCCTTTTTCATTTTTATCTTCATTTATTAAACTGTCTTTTTCTTGAGACACAAGTTTTTATTGCTTTTGCCCTTCCAATTCTCTCCCCCATCCCTGCTGTGGGAGGATGTAAGAGAGGGGCTGATGGGTGCTTTGTTGCTGGTCAGTGTCAACTCAACACATTGCATCACCAGAGGAAGACAAATGTATCCTGTCTCTCCCATTCACCGACTCTGCTGAGACTGACTTTAAGTCATCACTTGACTTTTATCAGCGTTTTACACACATTTTGTGATCTGCAGAGCCCTTACAAAGGCAGGTAATATCTGAAAAGTAAAAAGCTGGGTGAATTTGCTTTCTGCCTTGGAACTGCCCCCAGCTGGGAAATGATTCCTTACAAACCATAAGCTGTAACAACGAAATTGCCATTAATGCGTAAATGTTTCCTGTGCTATGCTCTTGCTTGACCTTGCTTGTAGCTGTGCTGGCCAACTGCTAACACGACCTACATAGTTTAGCTGGAGTTTGTGGAAAACTTGGCTCTGAAACACAGTTACTTGCAATGCAGAGGACCTTGAGAACAGATCCTCTGAGTTTGTCATGCTGTCTTCAGGCAGAAAAGTACATCATCTACTTTAAGCTCTCAGAGTTATCTCTGAATTCACAACTTCTTGTTTATCCACATTTTATTCACTTGGGTTTGTACCAAAGTATTAATAATAGTTATTGAAAAACAACCAACAGTCCCAAACAGCTCCTTCTGTCCTAAATAACAGAAAAACTGTCAGATCAATGTGCAGACAGTTACTAATTTATCCGCAGAGCAGTGTAGAGCTGCATGAGATACAAGTTGCCTCGGGTACTCCAGCTTTCCAAAAGCAGCTCAGAGTTAATTAACATGACAATGTACCAAGACACTTAAGCAGGTTTTCCAGCTCAAACAGAATTATTTGGTACCTCCTGACTACTGTCAGCTTTCAATTTATACAACGTTAGTCTGGGTGGATCTGTTCTATACAGCCAACAACATTGTAAAAATAGCACAAATACACCATATGTACTTAATGCAGAATGAGGAAGACCAATGCTTCAACAGTTCATAACTGCAATATTGTATTACAAATATTTTTCCCTTGTATTCCCATTTTACTTGGAGTATTCTATGATTATATGATTCTTACTTTCCTCATCTCCAAACTTGCATGTCCCATTCCAAGGAGGGAGCGGATTTTTACAGCTGTAACATGACAGTAATTTTATTCATTAAGACTTTGCCAGCCAAAACATTTGGGAAATCATAAAAACATTATACACACAGGAAAAAAGGCACAATAGAAATATATATTTTTTAAACTATCAAAATACAAATAAGACAAGCAAAAAAAGGTGGTATAAGAAAAATACAGACATCACTAGGCATAAGAAAATCTATTTCTTTAAAATGGAAGAGCCTGCTTAGTTTGGTTAATTATGACGAACGAAAAGAGAAGCCATGGTGGGGCAGGGATTCTCCACCTCATTGCTTTCCCACAGCACAGGCATAATTAGCACCCAACACCAATATCATGGACAGAACAGGAGGTGCTGGTCACACCATCTCTAGGGATGAACACAGTGAAGCAGTGGTCAGTATCCATAAGGTGAAGCTGTTCTTGATCACAGTGAGATCTAAAGGGAGGACAGCTTCAGCAAAACCTGGGAATGAGTAAGCAGAGATGGAAGCAGCGTGCTAAAGAGATTCTTCCACTCTGAGCACAGCAGATGTAGTGATGGAAAGTGAAGAGCAGAAGTTAAAAGAGGAGGAAGGAGAATAAACAACATAAGGACAAATGCCAAGGACCAGAGATGTGTTGTAGAGGAGATGAGAAACAGCTCATCTGATCTCAGACAACAGTGCAGAGAGCAGAAGTTGGTAATGGAGTCAGAAGGGAAGACTACGTGGTTTCAGCTACAGCAGAGTTCCTAGTTAACACAAATCATTCCCTCCTTGGTATTTATTTTATTTTATTTTATTTTATTTTATTTTATTTTATTTTATTTTATTTTATTTTATTTTATTATCATCTAGCATAAGAGCATTCACAATACTGAACCAGTATCCAATTTCTGATGATTAATAACACATTAACCCCAGGTGACTCATGAATCTGAGGTGACCTTTAAAACAGCAGTGGAAGTACTTTGGATGACAACTGTTAAAAAACTTAAAGCAGCCATGTTCTTGCTTTCTGAACAAGGTGCAAACAATGTGGATGTAATTAAGTGTTTTCCCTCAGTTCTGTCTGTACCTGCCTGGCACAAGATTTTCATTTAAATTTTATATCCAAAACCTGGAGATACACCATAGTAACAGAACCCAAATGATTTTGAGGGAAATCTGACAAAAACACACACTTGCCTTAAATGTCATCAGCATAGTTTTAATGATATGAGCTCCATAACATGGTTGAAGTTGGACCTTCACAGATGCTTGTGGAAAGCAAACAAAGTGTGAAGCATTCATCTCAGGGACAGGTTCAAGTCCACCTTCAGAGACTGTGATCTTCACACAAAGTACAAAAATGTGTTAGGCAGGTTTTACTTATATGACAAATTTTTGAAAGCTTTTTATTCCCTCCCACTACAGCTATTTTTAGCTGAACTCCTTGTCCCCATTCTCGTCAAACTCATCTAGGCAGATTAGGATTAAATGGAGCACAACAGTGGGTCCATGGAAGTGTTCATCCCCTCATTAATCAGGAACAGAAATACAATTAAAAGCTCTTGCTGCTTTCTAGAGTTGAATAAAAGCAGAAAATATTATATTTAAAATTTTGCTTTACACTTCTTTCATTCATAGCTTTTCAGAATCATAGAACAGCATCAGCAGAATGAGCATTCCCCCTCTGTCAGCCAGCTGGGAGCTCAGGGAACAGCCAATGGGACTGCACTGGGATTCTGAGCCCTACAACATTGTGATGAAACAGAGCTCCATGCACTGGCCCAACCAATCCTGCCGTTCAACATCCTGTCAATCATCACAAAAAGTACATCATAAGCAAATACATAGCAATACACAGCCACCTTAGGTTTTTATGATGCTAATGGCAGCCTATTTGCCACCATCTGGCCTGGCAATCCTTCACTGTATAGCACCTGCTTTGATTAATACAAACCACTTGTACACAAGGGCAGCAGAAACAAGCCCACAGCAACTAATTCATCAAACCTTAAAGAAAAATTAAGAGAGGAAAATGTAGATCTGAATGTCAATGCACCATTCCACTGTTAGCCTATGTGCAGAAATGGAGACCAACAACTGCTGTCTTCTTGGCAAATCTGAATGTGACCAGAGAGCTGATCTCCCCTTCTGTCCAATTGTTCTGGTCAGTAGAGGGAGGCAACAATTGATTTTTATGAAAAAAAATTTTAAGAAAATCCATGACACCACACTCAGAGAATCACAATGGATATGACAACTTTCCTCTCAATGCTCAATAATTTTGTCTCAAGGTGGAAAGCCACATCAGCATGACAGTAAATTGTTTCTGTGCATCTGAACAGCTTGGTTCTGACTGGTAACTAAATAAAGTAAGATAGACAATGCCTGATTGACAGAGTTTTTTCATTTTTATATCTCCAGGAATGCTACAAGGCATACACAAGTGTCCCTAATAACATAAGGGCTAAAAGAACTGTAATAGATAGCCAGATTTGTAAATCCTTGGGATATCAGATGACTTATGCATTTTATTACAATAAATTGCCTCTGAAATTGCGGCATGCTGCTTTGGGGACGGAACACTTCAGTGTCCTCCCAGGAACAGAACTTTTGTTATTCTAAATTGCTCTAATTAGCACTCTTCAGAGCCCTGTGGCTATAGCTATTAGCTTTCCAACACAGCGACAACATTCTCCAGGCAACAAGATGGTTACAAAATACACCCTTCAAATTAGCTAGCAAAAGGCTATGGGAACTCCAAAGTACTCTTTATAATCACAGCAAGATGTATGAATCTGTATTTTCAGCCTAAGGAGGAACCAGGCAGAATGTAAGTATTACACATTCAGTCTTGGGAGAGTTTTCTTCAAATGTTTACATTGAAAATGATAAATTCTGAACGTACAGATTAACTATTTTAGTGTTCTACTCTAATTAAAAGCAAACAAGGTTGTCTCCCTACACACACACATCCCAACCTGCATTTCAGGATTAGAAGTTTCTGAACTCAAGTACTGATTTAATATTTATTGTCCTCCATCTGAAATGGACCCATGGAGTATCTGATTCTGTCTTGATAACCCTTACAGAAGAAAAATTGCTATTATTTTATACACAAGGATCAGTCCCTTAATTTGCCACTAGGCATCTTCCCAGAGCAGACTATAGAATACTGTGGCTATGTGGTGTGATCTGTGATCTTTTCTAAAGGGCAGAGGTACTAATGTTCGTCTTCACTGCTATACAGTTCAGTAACAGTCTTACAGCTGCATTAATATTTTTAAATTTAATTTAGGTATTTCCTGGTTACTGGCCTGAAAGGTCACTGAAAGAATATTTACAGAGATATTTTCAGTGGCTCCCTTCCCACCCCAAGCTTGCTCCCACCACAGCTCAATATTTGGTTCTGGCTAGGATATAACATTTGATTGGAGAGGATATGATAGCCTTTTCCTTTACCCTCAAAACATTGATAATGAAGTTCATATCTGAAACACAAATGTAATGACATTCTGCTTGCTGCTTCAATATCAATAAACTTCGTCTTAGCATTTGGAGACAGAACAAGGTTTGGGGTTTTTTTTTTAGAGAAATAGAAATTTTTAATACCTTCATTTTTCATTTAAGTTTTCAAGCACAAATCTTACATTTGTGGCATTGTTCATCTTGAAGGATTATGGGTTTTTTACTGTAAGTGCAATATTAATAATAAAAGAGAGACTTAATCAGTTGATATTTTGAATTTTCAAAATATCACAGGAATTCCCTCATGCTCAATACACAACTTTCTTGTAAGGTACTGAAAGATTACTGCCCTTAATTGTAGAAATGCAGAAATGAGGTTAAGTGCCCAAGACCACAAAGTTAATCACTAGAGGAAGTGGGAATGCTATCCTGACTATTTGATTCTATCACCAGCTCACAAAAACTAGAGGTTAGAGTCACTTTCAAATTACAAACTGAAAAGTAGCAGCTGGTTCACAGAATCACAGAATATTCTGAGTTGGAAGGGGCCCACAAGAATCATTGAGCCCAACTCTTAAGTGAAAGGCCTGTATAGGGATGATGGTTGACTGTTCAGAATTCAGACTAAGCATTGCTTATCCTCAACTCATATTCAAACCCAGTATTTATGTGAAGAACTAACGATCACTTAATATGGAGAAAACTGGATGAGAAAAAACTGTGCTTGTTCCTGAACACTATGACAGCCAATCACGTCCAGCAACAGATGCTGAATACTCAGCAGCTGAGTTTAAAAACACCCAACTCATGAGCTGACACTGCAATAAAACCAGAACAGCCTGCAATAGCCTGAGTCAAAACAAAAGACATGAAAAAGCCTTGAATGGGACATTACTTACAGCCAACGACAGCCATGATGCAAACAAGCTCCACTAAACTTTCATGTTCTTCTTCTGAAGCTGCAGAAGTTGGTTGCTTAGTCTTGCCCATCAGCATCTAAGCCAGCTGCAGGTTTTTCATGAAAGCTGTTTAATTTACATGACTCACAACAAAATGCATTTTCACTGCCCGTTATCTTGAAAGGTTATTTGCAGAAGACCAGTGAGATGTCATTTGGGATAAATGGCTTCTAATACAAGGACATTGTTCCAGACATATTAAGTCTATTATATAACCTCAGTTATTGAGACATGTTGACAGTGGTGGGTTCTTCTCAACCTTTTGTTATCAATTCTGTGATTTTATGTTCAATCATTAATCAAGCACAACTTCCAAAGATGGTGGGCAGCAAAGAAATGGAAACAAGCTGAAATAAGAATCTACATTCAAAGATGTGAGGGAAAACAACCAACAAGAAAGACAAGACAGACAGACTGCTTGTCTAGGTTTTGTAAGGAATAATCTTTTCAGGAAACATTTTTAAAACATCAGACCCAAAGATCTTAAAGATCTTATTATCTTTTCTGTCTCATTTCTTTGTGGCTTTCTGTGGATATTTATGGCTGTGGACATTTATTTATGGCTGTTACTGGTTTTCTCCTTGTTCTCGCTGTTTCTTTCTCAGTAGTATCTTAACACATTTCCTCAATTATTTCTTCCAGCATTTCTGAGAATGAAGCTTGAAATTTGTGGCTCATCAACTTTCTGGAAAGCAGATACTGCCTACCACTCCATGCAGACAAGACATGGCACACAGCCTTCCTCTTTGCTGTGTTCCGCACAGCATCTTTACTTTATTTGCCATTGGCAAAGTAAGAGTCACTGGGATCTAACCTCGCCGCGGTATGAGGCTCTGCCCTCAGGTACCGCTCATCCTGCGTCCTGCCCGGGCTGTGCCACAGCCCCGGCTCATCCCGGGCAAACCAACTCAGAACAAAGCTGTGCCGGAACCTCGGTGCGCTCTGGCAAAGTTCCTCCGCACTGAGAAAGGTCCCACAGGACTCTCATGCCGCAAGCCAAAAATGTCTTCCGCACCTTCTTCTCCAGTATACAGTTTAATTATTCACTTGAATATAACAGCTACTAAATTTGCATTATGGAATTCGTGTCTTTATCCTTCAGATTTCATTTGGAGAGTGCACACACGCATGCAGCCATCAGGCTGACAGCTGGCGTTCAGGCATCTGTGCATAATCTAGCACTCAGCTTCACTGTTCTACAATAAATATGTGCCCCTGATTTTTGTATCTCCTTTAACAAGATACTGACAAAGTACCTGACCCACTGCCCGAGTTCAGCTATCCCAGTATCACGGAGCAGGGCTCCCATAGCCTCCAGTTGCACAGAACGCTTGCACAAACAGGTGGTCAGATCTGGACCTAGTGGATTAGCAACATTATCCCATTTAATGAAAGCTCATGATTTCATTAAATGAAATTATCGTCCAGCAAGGGCGTACACAGCAGTCAACAGGCAGCGTGTGTGAACGGACACCTCTTTGTGGAGATGTGCAAATTGCTGATGGGTGCTACAAGGTGTTATTGGTAACTGGTTCATCCAGCACGTAAAACGAGCTAAAATCTTCAAACTTTTCAGGTCACAGCTGGAGCAGGAAGGACGCAAACCACGCGAGCGGCACCAACACGGCAGCGCGTCACGAGACAAAATGGCGGCCGCGCACGCGCCCCGCCCGCGGCCCCGCCCCCCGCGCGTCACTGTGTGGCGAGGCGCGCGCGCAGCCCTGGGCGCTCCGCCGCGCCCCGGAATAGCCGCCTGTTCGCCGGGGCGGCGCGTCCGCGCTGCTGATTGGCTGCCGGCCGCGTCACTCGCGGCCCGCCCGCTCGCTGATTGGCGGGCCCCGGGGGCGGGCCGAGGCGGCCGGCGGGCAGCAAGGCGCCATGGCGGCCGTGGCCCAGTGCGTGCGGGGTGCGCTGCGCCCGCGCCTCCCGCTGCTGAGCGTCGCGCTGAGGTGAGGGGAGTCGTGCCGCGCCGCTCGCCCGGCACCGGGACTTCGGGCCGGGGTCGCGCTCACCGCCGGAGCGGGAGGAGAGCGGGGCTCGGTCTGGCCGCGCTGGGCTCCCAAGCCCTGGGGAGCCCAGTCCGACAGCCGGGACGGGGGGTGGCCGCCCCCCACCCTGCCGCTCTTCGCTGCTCCCCTTCTCCGGGAGAGCGGCCCGGCCCTGCGGGGAGCCTGGGGGCTGCAGGCCCGGAGCGTCCATGCGGGGTGCGAGCCCTTGTGTGGGCGCGGCGCTGATCCCGCAGCCTCGGCCTTGGGCGGCTCGGCTCGCTCGGCCTTGGGCCGTGAGGCGGGGGTGAGGGGTCATTGTTGACGCCGGCAGCCGTGGTTGTACGGCGGGACAGCGGCGCGGGTGCCGCTCCGGCGCCGAGCTCTGCGCCGCGCCTGTGTCTGCAGGGACGCTGTTGCCGGCGATTGCATCACGGAATTTGTTTCTGATAGAGCACAGTGCTGAAAACGTCCCCCTAAAAGTTCTGTGGCTGTAAATTGAATGTAGTGGGCACTTACAAGCGGATATCTTGTAGTAGTTATTTTCTGCTCCAGTTTAATGACCGGAGATATGCTGCTTTTGACGGAGAGTTCTGAACGCAGTATTCACAGGCCTAGAATTGTATGATTTCGTGCTTTGATGTCAGAATTTTGTGGACATTAAGTGTCAAAGGGTCTGGTATGTCTAGAAAATGCTGATATCTTACAAAATAAGCAACAGAATAATAATATTAATCTTTTTGTCTTAGAACATCTCCGCGGCTGCTTTGTGCAGCAACACAGCAGAAAAATACTGGCCAGAACTTGGAAGAGGACCAGAGTCAGAGCCAAAATGAGCAGAAGGTGGAACCCAGCTCTGCTGAGAAGTTGCTAGCTGAAGAAAAGGCCAAACTGGAGGAACAACTAAAAGATGTTACTGTAAGTGTCTCTGGGTTATTGGGCTGCACAAGTTGTAAATCGTGTGCCCCAGAGCCTGCACTGTGGGTTCTCAGTGCACAGTCTGGTTATGTGACTCCTGTTTAGTTGTATAAAATCCACAATGTGGTAATTTCTTTAAACTTAAGAGTACATGTACTGCAAGGTCTAGCATGCATCCCTGGTCCAAAATTAAGATCTTGGAGAACTTCTTTCCTGTTTCTGGATGGAATTGGACCTTTTCAGTCTGCAGATTTGTTACTGAGTTGTACATAGCTTTTGCTCAGTGGAGAAGTAGTTTCTGGGAGCCATGGAAGGGTGTGAGTGTGTGTCTCTGGTGTGTGTTAAGAGTAGACCTTATGGAAACAGCTGCCCACTTTCCAAAGGTCAGAGTTAATGATGCTTAGCTTTTATACAATGGTGTACTTAGGCCGTGCACTAAGTTCAGAAGTTTCAAACCTTGTCTGAGAGCCCTTCAGACTCAAGGCTGAACATCACATTCCTTCTTGTGGCCTCGTGTGTCTTGCATTCTCTCCTGTGCACAACTCCAGTAGCTGAAGGACGCCCTGAGATGTGGGAGGTGGGCATTAAGCAAAGACATTAATGAGTGTTTTATATAAAATGTCTTTCTGGAGCATTTGAGACTTCACGAGGTAGCCCAGAACCTTCTATAGAACCAGCACCTGTGGATCATCTGTGCATTGAGTTTGCTTTCTGTTGCTCTTCCCAAAGCTCTACAGGAAAAATTTGAGATGTCATTTAATGTCTTTCTTTGCTGTTGGTTGCCTAATGCAGCTCTTCAGGCAGCTTGTTGACTATTTTTATTCTGTTTTGAGATTCTTCACTGGCATACAAAGCCCAGGCATATTCAGTGTGGAAGCCATTCAGGGTTAGTTAGTGAAGCACTCAGTGTAAATTTATATTTTATTAATTTTATTGTATTTTACATCTTAGTACATCTGCTGGTAAATGACCCTATTTCTAGGGATAGACCTACATTTTACCTAAACAACAGAGGAGTTAGGCTTCATAGTTTGTAAAGGCTGAGAAAACTGGAAGGTACTCTGTGGTATGTATGGAGAGGGAATAGATGGTTTGAAAGTCATGTCTGGGTTGAATCTGATTTACTGCATTGTCTATGTACCTCATGACTGATGAAGGATTTCTGGGAGCACACAGCAGAAATACTGGGTTCATTAAACTTTATATATCTGTAGAGTGAGATTTTTTTCCCAGCTAGTCTGTTGACAAATACTAAGAGTATTACCTTCTGCTTTCCTTTCCCTCCTTTCTGTCCTTGTGAAGTGAAGCAAACTTTTATCTTGGTAGGAGGGATGGTGTGATAATTGGCATGTTGTTTCAGATTACCTTAAATGGTGGGTTAGACTGTGAAACTGTTTAAAATGCTGTTTTATAACAAATATGCTGAATCATTGTCAGCTGCCTGACTAGGAGGAATAACTTTTGTTACTGGAGGAATAACTTTTGTTACTGGTTTTTCTTCTTTAGGACAAGTACAAAGCGTGCCTTGGCAGATGTAGAAAACATAAGGCAAAGAAGCCAGAAACTGGTAGAAGAAGCAAAGTTATACGGTCAGTGGAGGCTCCTCTGGTGTTTACTCAGTAAGACCCAGGAAATGCAAAGCCTGGAAAAATGAAGCTGACTGGCCTTGCAGTATTGACAAGTTGTACTTCCCAGTGATTCTGACTACTTGCTTTAAAAAAATGCATTTGAGGCAGAGAGGTTTGAACAGTTCTTCAAATTGCATCAGAATTGTGACCATCTCCCCAGCCAAGGGCAAGACTTAAACTGCTGAAGTCTGCAGCTGACATTTTCTTTAAATTTGCTGTCTGATTTCCTACAATGTGTACTGCATTAGTAGATTTTTTTTAGTAAGTTCTGCAGCCTGAAGTTTGCCTTTTTTATCTATTTTGTTGTTCAATTGTTAGAGAGACCCTTTCCTGAGAACTAGCTGATCCCCACAGATCTTGTAAGGTGCTTCCATAGTTGTGGGTTGGTTTTTTTTGTTTTTTTTTTTTAAACCAAAGACTTGGCCTCTGGTAATGGTCATACCACTTCTTGGTAAGGAAAAAAAAAAACCCATCCAAAATGTGAGCTAGAATTTAAAAGGCTGACTCTGGCTTAAAGAAAAAGGAACCCAAAAACCAAATCAAAACGCTGTTTGTCCTTTGCTTACCTCTATGTAGAAATGTGTTATTTGATTCAACTGTTTTGATTTTTTTTCTTGATTGCTAATGCCTTAAGTGAGATTAGTCCAGATTCTCTTTAGCATGAGCCAGAAAAACAGCTTCAGGACAAGGAGTGTGATTAACTTGGAGATCACTCTGCATTTGCAAGGCACAGCTGCTGACTCTGTAAAAGAGGGTTGCAGTGGGAGGGAGAGGTGCAAGTTCTTTTCGTTCATGGAAGAATCCTTGTTCATCTCATGAAATCCTCATCAGTCTGATTACATGCTTTGTCTTCTGCAAATCTTTTTATGACATCAGATTAAAGGGTAGGAATAGGGACAACATCATGCTTTGAACATTATATGATGAGAGGGACACGAGGAAAAAAGTCATCTGAAGGTTTTGGTGACTTTGGTAAGAATCTTAACTGTTACTGTTAGATCATTAGCATAACGTAACTCTTTTGAGTTGAAATCATATTTTTCTTCTATAGAAGTAGAGGAGATGGGGTGGATTTCAAGGTATCTGTAGTAGTTCTTTATTATCATCCCAAAACTGGAATGGATATTTTATCCCAAATGATTACAGTATCACATACCTTCTTAAAAGTCTAAGAGTGGTGATTATTGCTGTAGCTTTTGGGGTTGTGAGGTTGGGGGATTTTAACACTCGTTTCCCTAATCCCATTCTCTCCTCCTTTATACATTTTCAGGGATCCAGAGCTTCTGTAAGGACTTACTAGAAGTTGCAGACATTTTGGAGAAAGCAACAGAAAGCGTTCCAAAAGAAGAAATCAAGGATGACAATCCTCACTTGAAGAGCTTATACGAAGGTCTTGTCATGACAGAAATGCAGATTCAGAAGGTGTTTAAAAAGCATGGGCTGATCAGAGTGGACCCTGTGGGAGCCAAGTTCGATCCCTACGAGCACGAGGCGCTGTTCCACGCTCCCGTGGAGGGGCAGGAGCCGGGCACCATCGCGCTGGTGTCCAAGATCGGCTACAAGCTGCACGGGCGCACGCTGCGGCCCGCCCTGGTGGGCGTGGTGAAAGACGCTTAGCGCTCCAGCTGGAGCTTCACATGCCATGCAACTATTAAACAGCTGGATGGTTTCTCTCTCACACCATGCTTCCCTCGTTCCTCTGCTCCCCGAGAGGTTTAAATGAGTTGGTTGAGGTCTCCCAGTGAAAATTAAGTAACTGATGAAATTCTCCTGCTTAGTGGCCTTCAACATCACTGTTCCATAAGCTCTTCTTTGGTGTGAACTACAAGAGCCATTAAGCCCTCTGATGCTTTAGATTAGATAATGTTTTTTAAACTATTGCTCCTGAGAAAGTGTATTAAATTGGAAAGAATGAAATGCTCACAAGAATGTTGCAATTTCAAGTTTATCACTGTGTGTAGATTGAAAATGCAGATAGTGGTTCAAACACTTCCTTTGGTTTTGTAGAATCTCACTGCAGAAGTGGGTGATGTAGTACAAATAGCCTGCTCTCTGCAGGCACCCATCAGCTTTTACACACTGATGTGATAAATGCCCTCTTTTGTATATTCAGAAATAATCTCTCTGAACAACTGGAACCTGTGTGAATTCTGAACTGTAAATAAATGGCAATGGAGATTAGATTTATTTTGCAATTGTTCAACCTATTTGTCCTGTACTAACATTGAATCAAGAAAACCATCTAATATTTGTATGGCATTGAAGAACCAATAGAATTTATCCTATCTCTGGATTTTTAATTTAATGCATAAATTGGTTTAAACAATTTTTATAGTCTTTTAACTTCCAGCTTTGCAGTTGGTTTGTTACACAAACTGTAGTTACAATCCTGCTGAGAGCCAGAACAGCCAAAGAAGTGAGTTGCTGAGAGTTGGATATTCAATTTCTCTTAGACTTACATAAATAATTGCATGTAAGTGGCTTAAACAAAAGTGTGAACTTAGTTTCATTATTTCTTACATTTACCCAGCTTGGATCTTAGGTTGCACCAGAATTTTCCCTTGCCCTAACTCCACCTGCTGCTCCCAATCCTGCAGAATCAGGCTAAAATACAACACGTGATTACCTGAAAGACATTTCACCTGGATAGGAGTGGGTGGAACCTGGCAAATTACACAACAGATAAAGGATCCATCCTCTTGTATCCTGCAAGTCCACACTATTAACACTCAGGACAGAATCTTCAAACTTAGGGAAGTTATCAGCCCCTGTAAAAAGTAAGTACTTCTGAATTTTTTACCATGTTTCTGGTTATTATGGGTTACCGAGCTTCTTACCTTAAAGTCAGGTATTAATTATATTTTTTGTGGTTCAGATGCAGAGTTGCTGAGAGCTTACTGAACACTGGACCTACTCATGGTGACAAGTGATTAGTCATTCCTTGAGATATTTTTCCCAGTGCTGGTTTTGCTCTTGGGAATTAAACAGTTAACCAGGAACAGCCTAAGTGCATTAAACTGGAGGTTAGTCATTTTTAGTCCTATTTAAGGATTCATTCTTTCTCAACTTTTAAGAAAATGCTTCAACTGGGCAGAGGAAAGAGTAATTTCTGATGTGTGAAGACAACTACTACAATGTTATTTTTTTTAAACTGATCAAGTACAGGAGAAAAAATGCAAAGACTGAGTTTAAAAATACTGGGGAAAAAAGGGGATTCCATATCCTGAAGTTGAATTTGGAAGTATCTTTGCTCCATCTGGGTTTAAATGTACACCGTAGTTGTGTGAAGTAGGACTGAAGAAATGGGTTTTGTTGCACTTTGACTGGGGCCTGTTCTCACAACTGATGTAAAAAAGGGACCAGGTTCCATTTTATATACCTTCTAAGAACTATCATGTGTTGTTTTGTCCCCTCCCAATCCCTCTGGATCTAAACTAAGTGTAATAATTATGTCCTTAGTATAGAAGCTTGTCCAATAGGGAGTTAAAACAAAGGGACACCTTCTTCCCTAGCAGACGAAGATTTTGTTAACGAGCTTCCCAGTGTTTCACACTAATTGTCATTTTTGGACTCTTGTCAATTTATTCGGGGTGTTTTTAAATACAAGGTTCTGTTAAATGTTCAGCACAAGGTTCATCTTCAAAGCTGGTAACTGAGTCTCCCATTAGGTTCCCCTTCCCTGGCCTGCCCTCAGGGAGGCTTTGGCATGGAGTGGGTCAGTCTATGGAGAGCTCCAACCACCTGTGCACTCTGCCATACCCCAGGAAAGAGCACTGAAGAAATCAAAGAACAGAGGAAAGAAGTCCTGAAATTTGAGCACATAAAGCTACCTCCAGTGCCAGCTATCTCATAGAATATATTTCCACCCATCACATTTAGCTACAATGCATCTCCACTTGTTATTGCAAAGACTTAAGCTATTTTCCTCATTGCCCAAGCCACATTATTGTTAAATCAATCATGGAAAGAAACCTCAATACAAGTTTATTTACCAATACACAATGCAAAAATCTAGTAAAATGCTGTGTGCACAACATCAGGCTTTGTGTGATTTCAGCACAGGCGTTTGTGTGTCTGGCACGGCTACAAATGTAAACTTCAAATGAATGCAACATTCCCTTTCTTTAGAAGAAAGAAGCTGATGAGCTGAACATGCTCATGGGGTATCTTGCTTCACAGTATTTATTTAATGTGTCATCACTTGAGAGTGACTGGGGCACACACAAAACCATTTTGTGAGAAGAGTAAAGAAGAAGGCTCATGAAGCCTTTTCCAGTTGCAAAGGAATTGAATGCAGCAAACGCACGAGAGTAAGAGCAGAGTGCTTAGTTTGGGTGATTTCCAAGGCAGTTCATGGTCACAGACCAGTGCAAACCTGCAAGCACTGCTCTCTGTGCTGGGCCTGCAGGGGGCAGGAGGGGCTGCAGCCAGAGCACGGCAGCATCCGAGCCCAGCGCTGGGCAGTGCACGCAGGTGGGATGGAGGGGGGGACACACAGCACAGCCCCTACCCAGAGCACAAGATCAGTATTTTGAACAGCTTAGAGGGTGTTGCTTTTTCATAGGCTTACATCAATGTTGTTAAGACAGATACTATCATTAGTAGTAACTTTAATTAGAAAAGTCAAGAGCATTAAGCATGTAAAACACCTTGTCGTTAGCAACATGAAGGCTGGGTTATTGTACAGTACAGGAAGCACTTCCAGATCAACACAAAATACAAGTTGAAAGAGCTCTTTGCTATGTCAGCCCCTTCACCATAGAAGAGAAGCAGCATAGCTGTAGTAAATTGCTGGATTAACATTAACTGCATCTCAATTTATAAGCAACCAAACAGAAAACCAGCAGCTCATAACAAAGGAATGCTTAGACTAAATCAGTTCCATGTGAAATACGGAACAGCAGCATCCTCTAGTGCAAGTCACCTTTAAAATTAAAAGCATAGCTGACAATGAGACATTGCTTCTAGGGAAGCCCTTTCCAAGGGACTAGTATTTGCTAAAGCAAACATTTAACACCTTGAGTTAGCTTGCAAGTACAAAATAAATATTGATATCCATATTGCATACATTAAAAATACTTTTATTTTACATTCATTTTGATGTTCAATAAGTTACATCTAGCACCAAAGAAACATTTTGGAAAGGTTGAGGAATTAAGAAGCTTCGAAGTATAAATGCAGAATTCACTTCAACATTTAAATGACTCATTGGTGCCTAGATTTTTTTCCTAAGTTATTGTTCAGATGGGCTTTATGCTATTGCTTCAGTTTAACTTAGACGTGCCAAAACAGTGTAGAAATATGAAAATCACAGATCTGAGGGGAAAAAAACCCAGAAGAACCAAAACCAAAACAATTCTCAAACTCCCAACTACATGCAGAATTGAGGCTTCAAAACAGCATGTTATGGCAGTAAGGTAACAAGTTACAGGAAGAACCAAATTGCATAACTAGAATGCTCAAAAGAAAGACTGAGCTTCCTTCCCACAGGAGGAGGACAGATAAAATAACCAAGGGTTTCTACCTTATGAACTTGTGTGCTGCTTGTGCATGCATATAGGGTGGAAGTGGTTATTAAAGCTACTCAGCACATTGCAGTTAGCTCACTGCTGCCAAGAAGAGACAGTTTTGTCTCGAGTATGCCACAACAAACCACTTACAGATAGGCCAAAGTATTACATCCCAGAGGACATAGCCCTTACCTTTTCTGAAGGGACATAACATCATAAGCTCAAAAGAAAAAGGCACTCAAGTTTTGGTTTTTTTCCTTAGAAATGCTGGCTTTGTAATTGTACCCCTTTTTCTAAACTCACTGGTAACACTAGTTTGGTAATGCTGGATGTATTAAATGAAACACAGTTCTGATCAGAATATCTCTGTCAAACTGTAGAATTAATACTGGTTTAGGATTTTGTGGTATCCTCACTGACTACAGCCCAAAGCATCAAAGCAAGATGACATTTCCAGATCTTGCACTCATATTGAAGCCAGTCAGGTTCCAAGTTTTGGTACAGCTGCACTCTAGAAGACCTGCCCAGCCTGCCTCCAGTCACAGCTTCCTGCTCCAGACACGGCCAGCAGAGAGGCTCATGCACAAGTAACTTTGCATCTTCCAAGTGGAAAGCACCATTTCTTATTCATTTGATTAAATACCAGCATGGGAATTGAAGGATGAAATGGGCACAAAAATCTTTTTCTAATCCTCCTTCAACATCTTTCCCTTAATTAATAGATCCTACTAGAACAGTACTGTGGGTCTGGCATTTGTGTTTCCCGCTGTGTTATATCCCAGCTGGTGCCTGGCTCCAGCACACTCCAGGCTGCAGCTGTAGGAACTGGAGGAGATCCCTCCCAAGGTGCACTGTTCTTCTTCTTATCAGTAAATTCAGATTCAATGTGCCTGGGCCGGTACATTTCAAGGTATGTGCAATTAGAACCCCACAGTGGCTGGACTAAGCACTCCAAATTGACACTTTGTCCATTTTGACCAAATCTGCATCAATTGTTATTTTTGTTTTTAAGACCAATCTCAGTAATCAGGCTCCATTTGAGAATTTTGCTCCCTTTCCCTGACTTCCCAACGAAATTCAGAAGGCAGCTACACCTCCTCAGCCCATATGAGCTGAGCAGCTAAGATCCCAAGGGAGGAGGAGCAGGCTCCCCCAACAATGAAAAAGAGTGATTTTGCTGCCTAAGGCTCTCAGCTTCTGCCAAACACCTCACTACCTATTCTCCCAAATCCCATTTCTGGCCCAAATCAGGTACCTCATTGTAGCAGACCCCTCCTCTGGAGCAGAGCACCACAGCTGCTGGGGATTCCTGACACTCCAGTACCAAGCAGGAAACGTCAAAGCTTCAGAGGGCCCTGTTTCAGGAAACTCAGGTCAAAGCGATGCCCAGATTAGCCAGGAGCTCTTCAAGAAACCCCCTCCACAGCACAAGTCCCTGGAAGCATCTCACCTACCACATTTCCTTCCTTCCTTCCACTCCCTGCCACGGCTCCCCCCTGCTGCATTCTCGACAGGAACTCTCATCCCGGTGTTCCCATGCCTTGGCTGTAGTTACTAAGAGAATGTTCCAAAAGCTTAGCAATGGTCACAAAAGTCCCTGCTCACCTGCTCCTGAGCACAGGACTTTTGTAAGCTTCACTTTGCTGCCAGCATTATGCCAAAAAAAAAAACAAAACAAAGGGTGAAGAAAGTTTCATTTGCTGGAAACTATCTCCTACCTTCAAAGAAAAGCAAGGATTTACACTGATAAACATTTATCCAATAGTACGGACTAAAGCAACTACTCTGGGGCTAACGGACTTGAGTAAGTTCACAAGAAAAAATCTGTTCTAATAATGTACCAAAAGCAGTGAAATCCAATGTAGAAGTTTCACAATTAAGTGTTTTTCATGATCCAAAGCAACAGTCTATTTGAACCACCATGGATCATGATGACTGGGGAGGTTTATGTATTTGCTCTTTTGTGTTTTTAAGCAACATGGTTTCTGTATCTTTGGGGAGGGAAGAAAAAAATAACGGAGTCCTTGAGGCTGGGCATCTGCTGTGCTTTTTCAGATCAGCTGAATTTCATGAAGCATCCCTGGATATCCAACCACTTTCTGTCAGAAAATTTAAAATCCTTTTCTTCAGTACCTTATCTAAGTAACTAGGAAGGCGACTCTTTGAAGGAATTCCTTGTCTTTTTTGGAGATGGTCTTTAATGATGATAGTTTTTACAGTCACATAACGTGCAGGACTCAAGTTCAGAGAGCTGCAGAGCACCTTTTCCCTGTCCGATAAGAGTTCAAAGCCAGGCAGGTTTTCAATGGCAGCAAATTCACCTTCTTTACCCTCTTCCTTCCCTCTCTTGGAACTAGCTATGTTCTTGTTCTCCTTCCTCTTTTCCCGTTTGTGCCTGGCCGCCTCGTACTCTGCCGACTCCTCCATTTTGGTGATCCCATTTCTGCGATACCGCTGCAGCTCCCGAATCTTCGCTCGGAGTATCCTCTCCTTGTGCATGTTCTCAAAGAAGTCTTCAAACTCCTTACAAGACATGAACTGGTACAAAGGCCTCAGTTTCAGCCTCAACTCCTTCTCTTCTTTTGTGATCTTTCGTTTGGGAGCTTTCTCCTTGTCTTTTTTATCCTTCCCCAGGAAGGCCGGCACCAAGTTATAGTCTCGGGCGATGTTCTTGCGCCGCTGCCTCTCCTTGAGCTTCCTGACGTACATGTCCACGTGCGCTCTCTTCAGCTCGATCTCCACGTCGTCATCGTCGTAGTTGACCGAGAGGCCGCTGATGAGCGTCTCGGCGTCCTGGTCGTACTCGATCTCGTAGTCGTCGCGCAGGGGCATGTAGCCCAGCTGCTGCTGCTCCGCCACCGAGATGTCCAGCGGCGGCAGCGGCGTCGTCAGGCTGGGGGACAGCGGCCCGCCGCTGGGACACGTGTGGTCCGTCACCCTGTTGGGTATAGTGTCAGGGATGCAGGCTTTTCCCAGGTTGCCATGGATATACATGCTCACGTAGTGCTCCATCACCTCCTGAGGTGTCCGGGATGCTCCCACGTGAGCAGCCATGTCCTCCTAAACAGCAAAACAGGAGAAGTGACAAAACAATTCCCATTACATCTCCCTTTCCCCTTGCTCCTCAAAAGCCAGCTCCTCTAGCAATACTGGCCGTATTTCTGTCAGCTCTGGATGAGTGTTTACAGTGCACAGAGGCAGGTAACCCACGGAAACAGCACCACGTGGTGATCCTGAGCACCCATGGCGCTCCCACAAAGCCAGCTCACCGTGACCAAAGCCAGGATGCTTTTCAAGTCCCAAGCCAACACCAAGGGCACTGTACAACTTGGGTTTTGCTTGTTCATCTCACATCATTATGGAGCAACATGGAAATAAACAAATAGTATTTACTGTAAGAGTAACAATATTTATTATTTTCTAGTTATTTAAGAACTAAGCAAGCTGCAATGACTGGACATTTTAAAGTTTTGAAAAAGTCTTTATATTTAATGAAGCAAAACATAAGTAACAACAAATTGAATAAATCAAAAATGAATCAAATGGTCCAGTGGAGGGCAATGAGGATGACTGGGAGACTGGCTGAGGGAGTAGGGCTTGTTCAGCCTCAAGAAGGGACAATTGAGAGGGACATCACCAATGTCCATTAGTATCTGAAGGGAGGATGGAGCCAGACTCTGCTCTGTGCTGCCAAGCAAGAGGACAAGAGGCAGCAAGCACAAACTGATGCACAGAAAGTCCCACACGTACGTGAGGAAGAACTTCTTCACTGACTGGGTGACCGGGCACCGGGACAGACTGCGCAGAGCAGCTGTGGAGCCTCCCTCACTGGAAACAGCCAAGAACCGTCTGGGTGCAGTCCTGTGCACTGTGCTCTGGGATGACCCACCGCAGTCCTTTCCAACCAAACCCATCCTGTGACTGTGAAATGATGCTTCCTTACTGCTGCTTTTTAAAACCAAGTCTGGCTGCGCAGTGACACCGAATGCGAGCAGCCAGCCCGCAGCCGGACACGCGGAAGGCCGAGGCCGAGCGCGGCAAGAGGCAGCTGCAGGATGCGTGACACGGGCGGCCCGGCGGGAGGCAAACGCCGAACTCGGAGCAGCGACAGGTGCGAGCTGCCGGCGCCGCTCGGAGCAGCCGCCCGGGGAGGCGCAGCCCCGCTCGGCAGCGCAGGGCTCTGCCAGGGCCGCGGCCCCGCGGAGGAGGATCGCCCCGCCCCTGCCCCGCGCCCCTCGCCCCTTACCCAGTTGCCGAAGCCGAACTGCTCGATGGCGTCCAGCAGCAGCTGCTCCTCGCGGCTGCTCCAGCCGCCCTCGGCCTCGGCGCCCCAGAGGGTGAAGCGGCCGCCGTCCACCAGCTGGTAGCCGTGCCATCGGCGGTGCGGGCCGATCTCGGCGCCCGCCGAGAAGCACTCGGGGCAGAGCTCGATGTCGGCGCACTCGGTGCAGCGGAAGCGCAGCGGGCTCACCTCGGCCAGGCAGTACACGCAGTACTTCTTCCCCAGTTCCGCCATCTTACCCCGCCCGCGCGCGCGCGCGGCCGCGCCCCCTGCGCCCGCGCCGCCAATGGCAGCGCGCCGGGGGGGCGGGGCTGGGCCAGCAGCGGCCAATGGCGCCGGGGCCGGCGGGCGCGGGGGGGGCAGCGCGAGGGGACCGCTGCGATTGGCCGAGGCGGGCCCGTCTGCCCGTCCCGCGGCCAATGGGGAGCGGCGGCCCCGGCGGAGCGGCAGCGCGGAGACCGCCCGCCAGGGGGCGGGGCCGCGCTCGGGCGGGGGCGGGGCCCAGCGGGTGCCTGGCAACGGGGGAAGCGGGGCGGGGCCGGGCCCGCGGGAGGAGCCTCGCACTGTCGCGACATCCCGAACGGAATCGCCTCGGCCCGGCAGCGGAGGAGCGCAGGAACAGCCGTTCTTCTTTGAGTTCTGCTCCTCTCGGCCCACAGAGAAAACATCGGGCTGAGCCGTGAACTCCAAAGGCTTGGCTGCACCTTGACTGCCCGGAGAGAACCGGTCAAGGCTCCACGGACCGAGCGTGTGAAGAGCGAGCTCGGCTCTCCGTATGAAATCCTGGCGCTCGAAAGGAAGGTAGCGGGTGTGCAACTCTTGTAACAGATACAATATACATATCTTCCAGTACCGAATCGGTGTTAGAGAGAGCAAATCTGATTTCACCTTCTAGTTCTGCGCAGCAGGAGGTCCTTCAGCGAAGGGAAGGGGGAAGCTGCCGCTGGATGAACCAGACCCACGGCAGCCAAGGCTGTGCCTGCGCTCCGCACCTTCCCTTGCTGCACAGGCGCTGCCTTCTCTCCCCCCTTTTATTTGGTCCTTCTCCCTCTTTTCACTTTAGCAACAGGAAGCTTCTCTGATTTAAGTTCTGCTTATATCAGAAGTAAGATAACATTGCCTTGAGCACAAAAATGCTTTGTGATTATAAAACTTGTAATAAACTAAGATTTCTTCTTTTCAAACAAAGCCAGGGTAAGTATTTAAGCATGCCTGAGTTCTGACCATGACACAAAGATGTATTTACAACTATTTCTCATAATACAAATAGACCTCAGGCCTAGTTCAGAGAAAGACATATGAAAAAGGGATAAACCACAGGCACAGTAAGTATCAGATCTTCTAAATGTCTCAGGGAATTTAACAGGTATTTTAACATGAGAACTTGGAAAGCATCACAAAAAGTACTCTACCTTCAATGGCCCAAAGTCCTCTTTTTGAACAGACAAAAACTGCTAAAGCCACCCGTGAAGAAAAAGACTAGTACTAGAATTTTTAATATCTGAATTACATTGACAACAGTTGATTAAGATAACTTTACATGACTTTATTTAACAAAACCATATATTTACAGTTGAAAAAAGTTCCAGTTTGATACACATATCTAAACAAAACAAATGTGGTAACTACATAACCCCATTTAAACATGATGTACAGGAGATGTACCAACACTTCTCTATATATCATTCTTATTTTAAAACATTCAAAAATAAGCTGTTACAAGGTACCTTTTTTTCCCAAATGAGATTGTTTACTAAATGAAATAACATTAATGACTGACTGCAGATTGAAGTTGCAAAACTGCTTTATTATAAAGTGCAGATTGTGAAGAATCCCAAAGCTGGTTGGAGTTTTCTGGTTTCTCTGATCTGCTGCACATACAGTGGTACTTTTCATGTATTGCAGCAGTTTTATTTTTCTTTAAACCCATGAAGAAAAGAATGCTTGATGGGGACATTTGCTCCATTAAAGAAAATCTCATACATCTTGTTACAGATACTTTCAAGTATCTGAACATAAAATTGTCAATTTTTTAATGCAATTCCCTGAATTTCTTAAAGATTTCTGTATTAGCTAATTAAGAGATTTGGTATACTGCAAGAAACTTGAAAAGCTCAGTGGCAAGAAATTCTATGCCTTTACTACTCAGCTCTGTTTTTATCAAAATTCAAGCATTACCTTCAAATCAAGTTATTGAGAAGTTGAAATAATTGCATGTTTAGGCAGGTGATTTTTTCACAAGTATTTTGTTTGAAAACAAACTGTGCAAAGCTCCTTATTGCATTGCTGTTTCTTCATTAAAGAACATACTTTATATACAGAAAGAAATCATTTAGAAAATATATACAACTTCTAAGAATAGATCAAATCACAAAACAAAGTAGTTACATTTGCAAGTAACAAACAGTGCACAAGTGTTGCAGCAGGCCTTTTCCCTACAACTATGCCCACTGTCTCTGTTACATTCAACATCTTATTGAGAAAAAGAACAGGCTGCAGATGGCTGCCAAGATACCTAGTAGCTAAAAAATGCATTTTTAACCAGATAAATGAGCCACACTGTAGACTTGCTTTAAAAGAAAGTACAAATGTAGTTGCAATGAAGACTTAAATCACAAAGCCAGTTACAGTACCACCTAAACATGTATTGAGTGATCTCTGTGTTCAACAAACCATTTAAAAGCATAGTGCAAATGTTTCAGATGGTAGGCCTCTCGTATTCTTCATGGAAAGGCATTGTTTGTTGTAGCAATAGAAAAAGTAATATTAAAAAACACTTACTGACCTTCCTGCTTTCTATTGCACTTCAAAGCAACGGACCATACAAGTACCAGGACAAATTCTGTACAAATTCATATTTCCTATCACATCTTAACGTCTACTTTCAGTAAGTGATGACCTAGGTGATGTCTTGAGGAAGAATTGAGATGACTAACAAAAATTCACATCCATTACACCAGCTACACAAAGTGGACAGGGGAAGAGGTCAATGAGGTATTGGACTTGCAGGCTGCATTTGCATTACACATCTTTCAAAGTGATTATGAGTCCTCACTTACCAGGGAATTTTGTTCTCACTCTCAAAATTACAATCAAATTATCCCTCATAGAAATAATGTCTGTACCAAAGGACAGTGTTTTCATTATAGCCCACAGTCCTTTACACTGTATGTTGAGCTGAGCAGTGTGCAACTATTCTTCTTGTTTTTATTCAGACAATGCTGAAATAATCAGCATAAACCAGCTGAAGAGCACTGGGAAACTGCTGACCATACAGCTGGAGGATTTAGTAATGCCTGTTCACTCTTAACACAAATATTGCTTCAGTTACATTTCCCTTTTCAACCATCATCATTAGTATAAAATAGGTTTTACACTATACACTATGCAATAAACATTCTTGTAAAATTTGCCCTTCAACATTCACCTGAAAGCAGGGAGGATCTAAGATGTATGACAGATTTATGTAAGGGCAGTTTGCTGCTGCTGTAACTCACTCATGTATTAGAGGTCAGATAGAACGCTCAGAAATGACAGCTTGTACTGATGGTGGTCTGGCACATTTCCCAATAAATTTCTTTTACTTGCCACTCTATGGGCCAGCTCCACATAACTTTCCCACTGTGGGAGCAGAAGCAGCTTCAGGAGATTCCACAAAACCTATTTCAGCAGCAACACTGGCGAACATTAACTGCTCCCCTACCACCCTTCCTCCTTAGTTCTGCCAGTGAGCAAGCTGAGCTTAAAGTAGCTACTGAAATTGCTTTTAACCATTTATCAGTTTATCTGCTAAGCCCAGTTTTATCTCCATGATTGGATACATGGCACATGAGTAAGTTGCTGGTAGACAAAAACATCCCAAATCAGCAGTGCCCCAGGAGAGGAACACATGGAAATATGCATTTAGTAGTATGTGACCTCAACTTCAAACAGAGGAAAGAGAGTACAATTGGGAAATGATGCCAGCTTAATACCAGAACCCTCTCGGTGAGTTTGGAATCTAGTCTGATGGATGGAATTTCCTCTATATGCATCCAGATTGGAAAAATAAATTTCCAAGGCATCTGAAAGAATAATTAGTTTTTGCACTGCTAGTTTTACTTCCCTTCCAAGCTTACTTTCTACTTATTTTTTTCTTATTAAAGAAAGGAACGTAGTTCTATGTCTACATGATTTCTTTGGTAAATGGGACCCACAGCCTATAAAATTAGAAGCGTTTCTAAAGAAATGGACCTTACATCATTTAAAATTCCAGCACCGGTTATCTAAAATTCAGATCCAGCTACTGTTACAGGTATTGGAAATATATCCTGCCTAAGAAGGAAACAGGAATAGCTGTCAAAGCAACCAACATTGCTGAATGTCCAGTCTTTTCAAACATCTAAGAAAAACAATTTAGATAACCCCAAACCCTTGATATTATTTTGTTTCACTGCCCTCCTCAGAAGTACAGAATGTGTAATGCTCTCCCACAGCATATGCTCATACCACTAAAAAGTTAAGGCTAGGCCTAGGTTTAATTTATAAGGGGTTTATCCCCTAATTTCCTTTCACCTTTCTTATTTTTTCACTCTTTCTCCTCGTTTTTCTTCTCTCCCCTTTAAGGCTATTCTACTACGAAATACAACTGAACTAACACTTTGATTTGCAGGCTCATACATGTCAAACAGCAATCAATAATTTTGCCACTTTAGCTCTTTTTCTTGGAGTCACTGGAGGCAAACCCAACATTAACGTTTGAGTGAAGGACTTCCTTTTTCCATTTCCCGGTTATCTTTCTGCAGAGCAGCCAGTATCTAGACATTTCAAGAAATGAGAGAGAAGAAAAGCATTAGATTTTAAAAATTACTCAGTAATTCATTCTGAAGAGTTTCCAATTATGTCTAAGCAATACTATTTTAACTATCAAATGTAATTAAATTTAGAGCATCACTCCACTGACAAGAGAGGTCTCCCATAAGTCCTTGTGATATGGTGGATAGAAACAGATTTAACAAAGGTTTAAACTCCATCTCCCCCCAACACACACTTTTGAAGCCTGTTATTTGGGGTACTTGGCAGAATAGGACCCCTGTCTCTTCCTCCCCATGAGGGAAGCAGCAGCAGGCTGGGAATTTATTTGAAATGCAATCCTCATGCACACATGACAAGTTCAAGGAAGGTGAGCCAACTGAACAACCTGTGGAGCCACTCCTGCTGGGAAGGTTAGAAATCCTCATCTGGAAGACAAAGCTGGCAATCCCCATCATCTACAGGCACTGCTACCCCAGGAAAGAACCAGAAACACTCAGTAGCAGCTGAATTGCCCCAACCACTATGTTTAACACCACCTTTCATTTTCTCTGCAAAAACGTAATTGGATAAAATGGGCAGAGCTCTATTATGGAATGACTCACAAAGTGGGCTGTATTGCTGCTTTGAACAAAGAAGGGAAAAACAAGGGAAAAACTCTCCATCATGAATGGCTGCTACAGCCACTTAATGATTTCCATATTCAGATGACACATTCTGGAATTTAATTGAGATTACAGAGATGAAGCGATTTCTGAAATCCCATGCTAAATCCCAATAAAGTCGTCAGAGATGCAACCACTTCTGTAGAGTCCAAAATTAGACAGAGATCTTCAAGAAGATTAAAATGACTGTATAATAGTGTCCTAACAAATTGTCATCTTCTTCCAAAGACTGGATTTCTGCTTTTAAGTTTCAAATAGTAATGTTGCCAGCAGCCTTTATAATTAATAAATTTTCAAAGTTTTGTGACTTTTTACTTCATAAATTTCACTTAATTTTTCAATTCTGAATGTTGACTGAGCTCTCCCTTTCCAGAAGAGATTAAGCTGATGGAATCCACTCATCTCCATGTGTGCTAAAAGCACAGAGTGAGCTACACAGTGCTACTTACCCATACAAACACTAGCTCTGCTAAAACATTCTTCCAGATGTTGCCAAACCCCATTTTCATGAGTAAAGTAAAATCATCAGTTACCAAAGACTGATATCCTCCTTACCTGAGCCCATTTTTTGTTTCTACTTTGCATCTGAATGGCAGCAATAGATGTGAAGAATTCTTCTGAAGGCAAGTCCTCGGGTAGCTTTGTTAAAAACTGAGCTATATGAATGAAGTCCATTTTGGTCAAAATATCTTCAAAAAGTTTTAGTATTCCCAGTGCTGTACGGAATAAGAACTCTTCTCCATCACGGCAAAACACATCCCAGACACGACAAGCCAAGTCTAGTGGCAAAGATTTGCTGTACAATGTGAATATCCTGGAATGCAGAACAAAATGTTCAGAGTTACTGGACAAGAAGTCTTAGATGGATACTCACAGAAGTACACACACCAATCATCAGTAAGTTTGAGGCTTCTCAAGTATTTGTAACTGAATATTCCTTTTTATATTTCAGAAGGACTTCTGTTAGTTGCAGAACAATATAAAACTGTACAACCATTAAGGCATAGTCTCTAAGTTTGATTTTTCCTGGATCATACCAGAAGAAACAATATACATGGTTTTACAACAGGCATGCAATGACCACAGCTATAATCAAAGGCTATTTAATCATCACTTCCAAGCTGAGAATTTATGCAGTTTTAGGTGCAAAAATTCAAAAAGCTGAACATTAAGATAAACCGCAATGGTAATTTTGTGGTTCAGATAAAGGAGATGAGTAAAATCAACTCTTGTGTTCCAGGCTTGATTGACTGGCAAAGTAATAATAGCCTAAGTTTTGGAGGAGGGAGCAACTTGAATTCCCTTGAGTTGAGAGAAACAGGCAAGACAGGATGTCCAGAGAGCTGTAGATAGTGGTGGTAAGATGGTGGGTCAGTGAGCCCGTACAGATGTGATCCCTGAAGAGAAAGGGTAATATCAGAATCAACAGCTGCCTCCCAGTTGCTGAAACTCTATTCTCATTAACTACCATGAGCATATTTCTTCCTTCACCAAAATGCTGACAGCCTTGCAACCAGAAACAGAAAGTTGCTCCCTCCTCTCTCCTTTATCAAACATCTCGCTGCACAGCAGAGCAGAAGTGCTGCCACCAGCTATGACCTAACAGCAAGCAATGAGAATTGAGTTTCCTGGAATCGTTTTACAGTGTATAAGGCAAAAGAGTTATAGTGGTTTTTTTCTTGCAGAATTCAGAAAAAACTTTTTCACAGATGCACTGCACAAAAATCTCTGTAAAACTGCAAAGAATTCTCTTCCCAGCAGAGGTCAGCAAAGACTCAAACTTCAATCAAACCATCCCACAGCTTTTAACTAAAAGCTCCTTTTCAAGCATGCTGACTTGAACAGCAGTTTTCCTGTGTTTAAAACTACCGTCTATCTCCTCCATTTTTTTTTTACGTGGGAAATTTGGATTCACAATAAAAAGATAAAATGGAACAGATATATACAAACACATATAGGTTTAGAATATGAAGTAATGTATTTTCACAGCAAAACCTAATAACCAAAGGTTTTTTGCATTTTCTGCTTTCTACTATATAAAAATTTGTTTGAATGATGTGTCATTAAGTATATGGCTTCTGTGTGAATCACCACACTTCAGAAAAAAGGGAAAAGATACTCATTTTATTAACATCCTGAAGAAACTGAACAAACATTTGCACAAATTCATGCGACAAGTGAATTGCAGGTTTATGAACCTTAGGATTTTACTGTTTTACTGTATTTTTACATCTCGTTGCAATCCTCTTATAAGAAGTGGAAACACTCACAATCCTGTTCTCCAAAAAGCCAAACTGGAATTATAAAACTAAATTAAGAAAAAGTATTGGTCTGGGATGAAAAACCCACACACTTGTTCATCACACATACATGAAGGTGTAAGAAACATGTACAAGCTCTTTCTTTGGGTTACTGGCTGATCCTGCACTGCAGACTTCATTTACATTGTACACTCAATATTCTTGTATAGTCACACACCATATAAAGCCATACTGCCACACAATGCCTACATGGCAGTATTAAGATTTTTGTCTGGTACACACATACACACAGGAAACAGTAACAGCTTTTCAATTTAAAAGGAACAGTGTAATAGGAAGCAATTCAACTGAGTCCTTTCCTGGTCAACACATAGCAGGCAAACACCCAGCCAGAAAAAAAGTCCTTGTTAAAAATAAGTAACAATGCCAACCTTATGGACCTTTTTTTATTCACAAAAGCCATTATTCTGTCATGATTCAGACCTAACCTGAATAACCCATTTGTATTAAATCTCCAACTATGCAAAACACTTCTTTTGTATGAAAGGATTTACTCTCATTAAAAAAGCTGTCACATCAAGTCAGGTATTTGCCATTGAGCTCTTCATACTTTGGATGGAAGTGCCATTTACAGGAACTTAACAAGGCAATTAACTTTCATTAATATTTGCATGGAATTGATGCATCAAGCCCTAACAGCAGAGACTGGAACCCCTAGAATAAGCAGTGAAAGGTCAGGAGGAATCAGTGCTTAGAATTTTATCCCTTCAAAAATTTCCTACTGAAAGACATTTTTTATTAGACTGGTCTGAAAATCAGCTGGAATTTATTGCCATAATAAAGCAGCTGCCAGACTGAGGCAGTTCCAGCAGCATGTTTGAGCAGCACTGGCACACTCCTTGCATGACCTGCTGTCACTGTACTGTGGGATGATTTCTGTCTGCTGCTCTCTTGCAAGCCACTCATGTCACAGGTGCAGACAACACAGCTAACTCACACAGAGATGCCCAGTGTCAGGGCAAGGCAGGTGCAGGCTCCTGGCCTCTCTCTGTTTGGAAGAGGAAGAAAAGAAGCACCAGCTGCTCCTGTGCCTCCCCACCCCTGTTTCTGATGAAAGAGTACTTTGAGGTAGATGCATGAAGTCCTGGCTGGTTTGCTGCTCACAGCGAAAGCATATGACCATAAAGCCATCAAGAAAGAAAAGCACTGCTGTCATTATAATCATAAGCTCCATGCTTCATCCCTTTGCTTTTTCTTCCCCGCTCTCCTTTTTTTTTCTTTTCTTTCTAATTATAAAGTCTATATAAGATATTAACAAGAGCAATGCAGACAGGTAGGCTGTATTTTACACACAACACTGATGTAAATCAGACCTTAGGTATTCTTGCACTACACATTCCTTTCCCATGTCTGTAAATTTTAAAATCATTTCAGCCTAAAAAAAAGTAGAAGTGAACACTTCGTTTCTTATTTGGAAAAAAGAAAAGTAAACTATTTAATATAAAATGCTGACTACAAAAGAGCATTTTCTGGGGGCCATGGACTATGCTTTTCTCAAAGTAACAGAAAGCAAACATATATACTTAACTGCAAGTGCCAACTAAAAATGGCTATACAAAGAGGCTTGGACATTTATCGTAACAAGCACAGGATGTCAAAAGAAAGTTCATGTTCACTAAGCACAATCACAGTCCATGTAAACTAAAGAACCACTGATCAATCCATCAGTACAAACACAGCCCTTGGCTATAATTATTGCCAAAATCATTTTCCTGAGTAGGGATAAAGAGGTGTTTGTATAGCAGCAGCAGGCCATAAATAGACTGCATGTGTCCTTGGCAAATCCATGTTCTACTCTGTTCACAAGAGCCTACAGAACATCAGCTGACAAAGTGAGAGGGCAAAACTGGGCCATTCAGATGCATAATTTCCCCTGTTCTTCATGAACCTGACTGCACTTTGCTCTTTATGGTTTTTTCACACTTGATCCCCTTTATACTCACCAAAAAAAGTTAAACCGTGCATCGTTTTTGAATTCTTTCTACAAGATTTATCAGTTGGAGTTTAGGCTTAAAGCACATGGGTCCTTTCTAAATGAGATGCCTTACTTGTGGCAGGTATACCCCAATAATCATGTCCTTTAATTAAACAGTACCTTTAATTAAACTATTAAGTCCTTGGAGCTTTCCCATCATAGAAAGCAGCAGTGGAACTAAACTGGCAGGGAGCTCTCCCCTGAGTCCTCAATCAGCTCCAAGAAAACCTGCACAGCTGGGCCCATGTACAACATTTCTTTTTCCTGGAACATATCCCTTCAAAATATTATTTAAGCACATCAATTTTACTGCTGTTCCCTGCAGCACGGGTGACAGGAAGAAGCATAAACCAGACTAGCTGTCTCCACTCTAATTGTGGCAGGAGCAGGAGGGTCTGTGCAACTGGTCTGTGCAGCACCAGCTACTGGAGCTTCCCAGAGCAGGCACCAGCTGAGATTTACTGCACACATTCCTGCACAGTAACCACACCAGCCACTAGAATAGCAGCAGGCACCCCTTTGGAGCTCAGAACAAATGTTCATTTAAATAAAAAGTAATTAGAGCAAGACTGTTTCACAGAGATTTTTACCTATAAGCAAAAGGTCTGCCTACTCAAAGCAATACTGTACCATATTCTTACCTGACTATAAATACACTGCAGCCCCACTCTTAGTGGCAATTTAAAGGAAAAAAAAATCTAAATCTGCTTCCCATAGGATCAAAGTATTTTGAAGTACAAAGTATGTATATGTATGCACACACACACATATGAATACATTTACACATATCTTTAAGTAAAATATGTAAGTTTTACATAAATACAATGTGCATTGTCTAACAAAATTACAGAGTGGTATGAGCTGTGTAGTTCAAGTGTGAAAATGTTTAATAAGGTATCAGGCAGGTCTAGCTCAAATAGCCTACATTCCTGTGCAAGATCAGTGTTGTAACTCTCTAGGGATGTGAAGGAACACAGTAAATTGTCCTTGGAATTAAAATAAACAACTTGAATATGGATGCAGATAGTCAGCAAGAAATGTTAATGGTCAGTTCACTGATACAAAGACCTTGAGAAGCACCAACAGTCACTCCTAACTGAAGTCTCCTTCAAGTGCTCTTAACACCCACAGAGGTTACAAAAGGGGGACCTGATATGCCTCAAGACACTTCAATAACACTTCAACACAGACTTCACTCACAAGTCAGTAATTTTTCTTTTTGGTTTGTTTGGGTTTTGTGTTTAGTTTTTTCCTTATACTAAAAGAGGACAACTAATAACGTAAATATTCATTGAAGAAAATACAATAAAGAGTATTCCATCAAAACGAAATTGCTGAAGGGAATGTAAACCTTCAACCTTCTGTCAAAACATTTTTTTTTCCTAAATCTTTAATTTCTGGTATTGTTTCTCAGGATTTATTCTTTACAATGTAATGTTAGACAATAGCATGATATTAACAAGCCTATACCACAAAGACTCTCAATTTTAGTTTCTCCTACATAACAATCACCTTATTTATGACAGTATCATATCTGACTAGTTATCCATAGTATCACAGAATACCCTGAGTTGGAAAGGACCCACAAAGACTATTGAGTCCAATTCCTGGTCCTGCACAGGAGCCACCCTGAGAATCACTCCATGCGCCTGACAGCATTGTTCCAAAGCTTCTTGAACTCTGTCAGGTTGGTGCTCGGACCACTTTCCTGGGGAGCCTGTTCCAGTGCCCAACCACACTCTGGGAATAAGAATCTTTTCCTAATATTTAACTTGAATCTCTGACACAGCTTCACTCACGGCTACCACAGAGAAAATATCAGTGCCTGTCCCTCCTCCTCCCCTCACAGGGAAGCTGTAACTGCAATGAGGTCTCTCCTCAGTCTCTTTTTCCCCAGGCTGAGCAGACCTCAGTGACTCCTCACACAGCTTTCTCTCAAGGCCCTTCACCATCTCCACTGCCCTGCTTTGGACACCCTCTAATAGTTAACTCTGTTTCTTACATTGCAGGGCCCCAAACTGCCCCCAGCACTCGAGGTGAGGCCTCCCCAGCTCAGAGCAGAGCAGGACAATCCCCTCCCTGGCCTGGCTGTGATGCTGTGCCTGATGTCCCCCCAGGACAGGGCTGGCCCTCTGGCTGCCAGGGCACTGCTGGCTCATGTTCAACTTGCCACTGACCAGGACCCCCAGGTCCCTTTCTAAGGTGCTGCTTTCCAACATCTCATTCCTCAGCATATCCGAATATCCAGGACTGCCCCATCCCAGGTACAGAATCTGGATAGGTTATTCTGAGAGATGGTATCAAAATCTTTACTGAAGTCTAAAAATATCACATCTACCCAGTTAAGTGGGTAACCTTGTCATAAAAGGAAATTAAGTTTTTGAAGCAGGACTTTGACCTCGTGAACCTGTGCTATCCTCCAGGTGTCCTTCAATTTGTCTCAGAATTACCTTCTCCATAATTTTACCAGTCACTGTAGTGACTCTGACAGGCCTTTAGTTTATAGAGGCCCTTCTTGAAAATCAGGACAATGTTTGCCAGCTTCCAGACCAATTGAACTTCTCAAGATTCCCAAGACTGTTCATTGTAAAAATCACTGAGAGAGGTCTCATGAGGATATCAGCCAGCTCTTGGATGAATCCCATCAGGCCCCAAACACCATCAGGCTGCAGCAGCAAATCCCACACAACTTCAGGGTCAGATGGAAGTTTATCATTCTCACAGCCATGGTCTTCCAGCCCACAGCTCTGGGACCCCCAAAGCACATCATCATTGTTAAAAACCAAAGTGAAGACAGCATTAAATATCTCTGCCTTGTCTGTGTCCCTGCTGGTAAGGTGACCATGCTCATCATGTAACAGGCTCATGTAATTTGTGGACTGCTATTGGCATTATTGTCCATTAAAAATACAATAACCTGATGATTTCAGTGCTCTATCCAGTTACTCTCCCACATGTTTACAGTCATCTTATTCTGATGTCCCTTTTATTCAATTGTTTTCTCCACGCACAGGCTTTCACAACACTAAGAAAATATAATTTCAACATCTTTCCTCTTATCAATGAATGCACTAGCCTCTGCTCTTTTTCTTCCCTTCAACATTATCCTAGTACTTTTTCTATTCTCTGTGCACAGATCTACTTCAATTTAATATTCTCAGCCTTCAGTCATAAAATCATTCTCATGGTGTTTCTCCCATTAAATGTTGGGAGAAATGAGCCTATTCATTACAACCCCAAACAACTCCCCTACACATGATGCATTAAAATTTAATCCCAGTGTAACAGCCAAGTCACACAAAGCTGATATTACACCACCCTCTGTGCAACAGGCATATGCAAACCATGCAAATCAAGCAAAGGCAGCACAAGAAGTCCATCTGGAGCTGAATCAACCAATGGATGTTAAGGGCAACAAGAGGGGCTTTCCTGCATCAGCGGGGGGAAAAAAAAAGACTCGGGAAAACATGAGCACACTGTTGAACACAGCAAGAAACCCGGTAACAAAGAATATGCAGACAGCTGTGGTACTCACTGCCAGCTTCATCTCAGTCTTTACTGAGACTTGCCTTTAGGAATCCCAGGTCCTCCAGACCAGTGGAAAAGCCTAGTATAAGGAAACCCTACCCTAGCTGGAGGAGGATCATATTAAGGAACATTTAAATAAATTGGGCATACACAGGTGTGTGGGGAAACTGTCCAGTGTTGTTGTGAAGCCACTCTCAATTATCTTTGAAATACCTCAGTGATCAGGGGAAATTCCTGAGGACCTGAAGGAAACAAATGCCACTCCTATCTTTAAGAGACAGGATCCAGGGAACTACAGGCTGGTCAGTTTCACCTCCATCCCTGAGAAAGTAATGTAAGAAGTCGTCCTGAGATCATTTCACAACATATTATCAGAAAAAAGAGATTGCAAGAACTCCGGATGGATTTATGAAAGCAAAATAAAGGCCAAGCAGACTTGAGAGCGCATCCAATGGGATGACTGACTTGGTGGCAGAGGGGATACAAATGGACATTGTGTATCTTGATGTCAGCAAGATTTTCAACACTGTATCCTATAAAATCCTTGTTGATGAACCAATGAAGTACGGATTAGACGAACAGACAGTGAGGTGGACTGAAAACTCGCTGTAACTGTCAAGCTCAGAAGGTTGTCATTTAGTGGCATGAAGTATAGCTTTGAGCCAATACACTGGTAGTGTACTCCAGGGTTTGATATCTTCTATATGTCTTCATTAAGGACCTAGACGATGGGTTAGACTGTACCCACAGCACGATTGCAGGTGATGTAAAACTGGGAGGGGTGGCTGATACCACTCTACAACAACCTTAAGACACTGGAGAAATGAGCCAACAGGAGTCCCATGAAGTTCAGCAAAGGGAAATGCCAAGTCCTGCACGTGGGTAGGAACTAAGCCCAGGTAAAAGTGTATTTGGGAAGCCAACTGGATGCAAAGCAGCTTTGCAGAAAAGAACAGGGAGATTGTGGTGGACACCAAGCTGAATGAAAGCCAGCAATGCGCCTTTGCAGCAAGGCTGTTCAAAGATACTTCACAAATTGCTGGGCTGCAGAACACCACTACCAGCATGCCAAGGCAGGTCATCCATCTACTCAGTGCTGACAAGCCAGCTCCGGGCTTCCCAGTACAAGAGAGACATGGATATACTGGAACAAGTCCAGCTCACATGAATGTGATGAGAGGCTTGGACACAGAGGGAGAGGCTGAGCAGGCTGGTACTGTTCAGCTGGAAGAGATGGCTTGGACCTAAATATCTAAAAACATTTGATAGGAGGATGAAAACAAGACAGAACCAGACTTTTCCAGTGGTATCCAGTGAAAGGACAAGAGTCAACAAGGACAAAATTAAATATAGGAAATTCATTTTTAAGCATAGGAAAATAAAAAACCAAGTGTGGTTGAACACTGGAACAGAGTTGCCTTAAGAGACTGTGGAGTGCTGTTCCTTGAAGATACTCAAAACCCAACTGGACAAGGTCCTGAGCCAGCTGCTCTAATTGACTGTACTTTGAGCAGTGGGTTTAGATTAGATAATCTCAGAGGTCTGTTCAAACACCTCAAAATTCTGTGATCCCATGAAAATTAATATATTCAAACTTTGAGCTTTTATTGGACTGATTTACTTTAAATGTGTTTTTGTCTAAGAGATCAGCAACATGTTGAGTGCTACCAACTAGACCAACTAGGACTTAAAAATCAGGGTACTTCCAGAGGTGTTTCATGTAAAATTGCATTAACAGTACAATTATTTTCCAAAAGAACAGCTTATTAATCCTAGGGAAAAAAAAATATCCCACTGTTACCACTGGGCATTTATTCTTTTACTTAAGGTATTTGTCAGATACCTGAGAACAGAAGAAATTGTCAACAATGTAAGGGCAAACAAATTTTTCACAATCTTTCATGTAATCTCAAAACTGACAACAAAATCCTGCTGAAAAGAGACTTTTTAACTGCCCCAAACCAAGGTTTGATAGGCATAAATGCAAACACTCAATTTGGAGTGCATAATTCCTGACTGAAACTTGGCAGAAGTGCAAATAAGATCTTTGTCTTTTTTCCTCTCTAAGGAAAATGTTCTGATTATACTAGAACTTAAAGGGAAGAGAGTTAAATCTAATAAAAAGACTCTAATTGCCTATCTGCTAAGTGGAATAGCTTTTCTGTAGCTTTATGTTGTATGGATGAACGTTTTAATTATGCTTTTCCTGATCTGTGCAGGACAAAGTACACATTTCAAATGCAAGACTGGCAATATTTTCTGAATAGATGACCCTCGTACACACCTGCACATACAAGTTTTCCCAGATCAATCCAAAAAGGCACTAAATATGGATAAATACTTCTATCCAGCAGTATTTCAAAAAAAGCTTCCAATTTAACACAAGTACAGTAATAAAGGTTAGGCAAATGTTAAACATCACAGAAGTAAGTGGGATTGATTTGGATTGACAAATCAAGTACTGAACAAAAAATAAAGCCTTTAACTGAGAAGAATATTAAACCAGGTAAGAACATTCTAGTTTCTGTCATTCTGACATGGGAGCTGTATGTCACACAAATTAATAATTACACTTTCAACGTCTTACCAATCAATTAGATAGATGTCTGGAGTTAAGTTATTTTTTTTGAAGTGGGCAAATAACTTTGGCAGATTTTCTTCAAAGAACACCTCAAATGCAGCAAAGTAAGTCAACATCTGGGAAAATATAACAGGGAGAAAGTAAACAGTTAGCTGTGTTATTAACAAGCTTAAATGTATTATCTCTTTTAGGATTAACACTCTTCAAAAATAGGATCAATGAGTTACATGATACCAAAAAGAGCTAAGCATTTACATAAAAGGCAGCATCTGCAAGCACTAAGAGTTTAAGATCCACTCTATATAGGATTCTCATACTAAACAACGTAACATTTGTGTTGGGTCTTGGCCAGCTTCCTGCTGAAAGAAAAACACCAGCAGGAGGAAAGTTTTTTGCTGACTTCTCAAAATAATTCTAACGGAATGGTATTTTATGCTTGCGGCAGTAATTTAATATTACACTGAACAAAATCCAAGACCCAATGGAACATAATGAAATACAAAACTAAAGTAATGTTAATAGTGCACAGCAACAGTGAAGAGTCCAGTATATTCCAGTCATAAAGCACATTCTAATAACAAAGCTATTCTAATAGCCTAATACCAACAAATACCATATATTCTACAATTAGATAATAGGCTTTTCTTTCACAAAAAGGGAAGATATGAGTTTCACACAAAACATTCAAAGACTGGGACAAAACATCTATGCAAGAGAAACAGTTTGTAACTCTATGACATCATAAGCCCTGAACTTCACAGCTTTTAACACTAAGACTTCTATTTTAGAATTTGAGTGTTTAGTCAAATTTCATAACAGAGAGCATGTTAAAAATAAATCTTCCCATTTAAGTAGGAGTTAAAATCAAAAGGTTATTTAATCACCTTCCCTAAAACTATAGAGGGAAAAGTTAAGCAAAGTCCTTGAATGATTCAGTAATACAAATCCCAATAAAAGCAATGAAGAAAGGCTCTGATTTCTTAAAAATATGAGTTGCAAAAGCATACGTCTCCCCAAAACATCACGACAGTAAAGGGAAAAGGGATCCTTTTGGAGACTTCTGTGTGAAATCCTCTTAAAGGATGAAAAGTTTCTTCTCCAGGTTTTTTTAATGTCCTTACAGAAGTACTTCCCATTTTCTCTGAATGAAGTGACAGATGGTGGACTATTTTCTTTAACAGTGACAAATAAACACCTGAGCCTGGTAGTCAGTATAAAGCTTTAAGTCAACCAGAGATGGGTGTATGCTAGAGAAATAATTGAAGTTACTGAAATCTCTGAACCATCAGTTACTGAGAAACAGTTTCATGTCAAACATGAAATCCAGGAACCCACTTTAGAGAACTGTACCCCTGAAACAGCTTCCCAGTGTGGATTTTTAAATGCATGAAATCCAAGCACCTATGAGACCTCTGAGTATAATGAAGGAAGCAGGTAATGCATCAGACAGTCCTACTTTCAAAATAATCTGTTGGCACCACTGTAAAACAGGTTCTACTGAAGTTCCTACTTTCAAAAGTACTGCAGAGGGAGGACCTTACACAAAATTGCTACAGTCATTTCTATTGATAGCAATGTGGGCAGCAGTACCAGAAGTTATTTTGATCCAATGCACATTTAACAAGACATTTCCTTAATAACAACGAAAAAAAAAATCATTTAATAAAATTAACCAACAAAAGAAGTCAAGATAAACGTTTGTAAATTACTATTATTCACATAACTAATGCTGGCATTATTTTTTATTAATTTACTACACAACAAATCAGCATTTGCTTATTAAGCTGACACAAAAAGATGAGGGTAGATTGCAGATTAGTATGCACACCACAGAAAGCAAAAATTGTGTCACTCAAGTGTCACTAGTCTCTTTGAAATATTAGATGACATTTTCCTTGTGTTGTTAAATCATGGGCTTGCTTTCGTGACATTAATATTTCATGTATCACCATCTCTGCCCTCTGTAAGCACACATTTATCCCATAGTCCCTGTTTGGCCAGGCTAACAGAACCAAACAGCAGTATCTGAAAGAACTGCAAACCCCACTAGCTCAGCTAAAAAAATATTTATCTTATTCTATCCAATTCAATTCTAAAACCATTTTCACAAAAACCATATTTACACACTGAATGCACAAGCATGTCCTCTTTTTCCAAGTACTGTAATGGAGATAGCTGATACTGCTCCCAGCAATGCTGTCTGCCCTGTGGCACATTTTCCCATGGTATTTACAACTGATGAAATTCAGGGACTGAACAAGGAATGCTTTTCCAGCAGGAATACTGATAGGATTTCTAGTGTCTACTTTTTAAGCAGTAACAGTAACTGTTATCATCCATTCCCTTACTTTATTTTCTTGCATTTGAACTCTTAAGAGGCAGATCCTATTTTCATAGTGCTAAGAGGTAAGTGAGAAAGAAATACAGAATGCCATACGTTTTACACAAAAAAAACCTTTGAAGTAAATTAAAGCCACATTTGAGGAGACGTGTCTTATTTTGTTGGTGTACTTGCTGACATGGAATTTTAGAGACTCTAGAGAAAATCAGGCAACCAGCTCCCAGTGAAAACTTGAGGGGTCAGAAGTTTCTTTCTCTGAAAAGAAGCCTATGGGACTCAAACACAGCTGCTACAGGAAGATATGGAAAATCTGGTTCCCCGTGCAACAGTCTGTTTTTAGCAACCTATTATCTATGATAAAAAGTACTTTCAATACACTTAATATTAAGGTGCTTTCAGCTTTCAACTGCAATGCTGAAAACCACCTACGGTAATATTCTCATAACTATCCTCTGAGCATCATAAAATAGCTACTCAACAATTTCATTCATATATCCTGATCAAAGAGGTTGATATTTGGTTGGGTTTCACTTTTTTGAGGGATTCTGCATATGTGTGTTGAGTTGTTGTTCATTTTTGTTTATAAAGTGTGTTGGTTTAAAATAAATTCTGATTTCTTTTCCAAGCTGCTGAAATCATTAAGTTATATTTATTTAAACTTTTTCTATACATTATTCACAGCATGTTGATTACAGGTTTTTTTGTATACTTACAAGGCCATGGTCCACACGGAAAAACGCCATTTGACAGGGCTTATTTAAAAGGTTAGAAAAAGCAATGAAGGCATCTGCAGTATCCAAGTTCAAGATCAATACAGCTGCTATGAATGACATGCCCTGCACCTAAAGAAAGGAGAAGTGTTACCCTTCAGCAATAACAGTATTATGTTACCTGATTTTTCCCTTGTGTTCGATGCACTCACTGAGCTTCTGCATCTTGAGAAACATTCAGAAAAGCAGGGTTTTTTAACCCACATGCCCCTTGATACCACATGTTCAGCGCACGGAAGCTAACAATTCCCATGTCGCCTTCTGACAAAGCCTCCAAGTTGAACTCCTACGATAGCCTAGGTTGACAACACTTTCAAATATACAGAATAAAGATTTTTTTGAAGAATAAGGTGTTTCAAAGTATTTCCTTTTCTCCCAGGGATGGGTCATCTAGATCCTTATTTGTGGAAAGCTGGACTTGAACCCTGGAGACAAAGCCTGTACTTTTGTTTTTCAATAAACTACCAGCAGTTAAAGACAACTGCATTGACTCATTTGATAAATAAAACCATTTTAACATTATACTCTTGTTACATTAAACATAAGATCGTGATATTGTTCCCTTTCTCTACAAAGTCTACTGTAGAATCCAGGCAAACCTCTCTCACCCTGAGGGTGCATTGTTGCCATTGTGAGTCACATGGAGCAAGGTGTGACTGTCATTCCTTCAAACCTGAGGAACAAGCTCCTTCCCAACACAACAGGTTGTTGCTATCCCCATGAAGCACAGCAGCTTATCTACCCTTTGTCTCATTTCCCAGCAGTCATGTTCAGCAGCTCTTGCCAAGCATTATGTGCTACCTACAAAGTAGGAACGTCTCCTCTCTACACTTGCCTTGTCTAAAACTGGTCCTGAATAAAGAATAAATCTCTGTATAACCCTGCTCTGCATACAGAGACTAAATGAAATCTACTCAGTCCTCATAACCACTACTTCAAACACTATGACTGAGCTTGCGTAGCTTCAATGGGCGTTGCTTTAGAGACTGGTCCAGAAACTCACAATGCTAAGGCACAGAAATGCCAATCATTTCAATTTAACAGCAGTCTCAGTAAGATTGATACTAACAATAAGAATATAAGTACACCTTGTCTTTGATTCCAATTTTCAAATTATGTACTTTTCAGTACGAGTAAGACTTTTCCAATTACTTAACCTGTAAAAAGCTTAAATCTAGCAAAATAAATTATACACACTTCTCAAGCATATACTGAAACAGAAGAAAGCACACACAAATCCCGCATTTATACTAGTCTAAAAATGACAGATGAATAAAATCCTTCCTCCCCCTAAAAAATATCTCCCTCCCCACCCCTGAAAAAATAAATTCTTCACTTACATAGCCTACATCAGGTCTGTAACACGTATAGGCTCCTAAAATACTGTGCAACGTGTCATGGTAAGGACCACCCTATAATTAAACAAGAACAGCACAATACATCTGATTATACAACAAGCATGTTAAAAAAACCTTCAGTGCTACAGATGGTCTCTATTACTGCTGAGAAAGGACACACTCTTTCCCAATGTAGCTTAGAACAGCTGAACTATTCCAAATAATTTTTACTCTAACAGAATGAAACAACTCTTCAAACCCCATTTATTATAAATACATACAGTTCATCCATCCATCCAATACATTGATTAGATAATCAATACTTATACAATAGGAATGAAAGCCTAAGAGATTCCTTACAGCTCAGCAGCACTTTGGCAATAGTGCCAAGGAGTAGAACAATAATTCAAACCACATAACTGTCTCTGAGACTGGAGGCAAAAGTCAACCAAGAAAAGAGTCAAAACAAAAACATGCCATAACACAGAAAGAGCATATTGAAATGGACATGAACAGCTAAAAAGAATTTCACATTTCTATTAACAGCTGCCATATCTTGCACTGAGTACTGTAACTGACTGAGAATTTCCAAAAGGAGAAATTTTTTGCCTCAAATTGTTGATTTATCACAATCTAAACCTGTGCATAAAAGGACAAAATTTGATTAAACAGAGTCACTAAAGCACACCAAAACCATACAAGTTAAATCAGTTTTGCATCAAACCAAAAAAAGGCCAACCAGTCGCATTTGTTTAGATGTTCTCTGTTACTGTGTATTTATAACCAGCAGTGTTGATTCACTGACCTTGGAACACTCATCTACATCACTTCAGACAGAAGCCAGCATGGACTAGGTTAGATAAATCACAATGATTACTAAACAGTTTGGGGTTTTGTATGCACTTTGATGTTACTCTCCTCTAGATTACTTATAGTTTTCCAAAATTTCTAGGAACTTCATCCTCTCAACATGTGTGCTCCTTCAAAACTCAACATCCTGTTCCAACCAAGGAACAGGCCAGATTATGTAAATTTAATTTCCTCAAGATGTCAGGACAAAAGTTAACATTGCTTACCTGTTGGAATATACAGAGACTAGGAAACGTTCTTGAGATATCCAGTTTTATTAACTCCAAGCTTGCTTCTCTGTCAGCTGCAGAAAATCCAGCATCTGCAAAAGCCAAAGTTACTATGTTTATTACAAAGGGCAGTGTACACTTGCTCTTGTTTGTATTTTCCAGTAAGGTTTACCCTTTGCACAGTTAATTTATTTTCATGTGAATGCTAGGGAATAAGGCCACAGACAGAACAATTCCCCAAATTCATCAGACAGACTAAGCAGAAAGTACGTCCTGACCTAGAGCAACTCTACAGTGCCCAGTGACCCTCAAGATGTTTTGAGCCAAAGTGGGAGAAAAAATGCAGGGCAAGCCAGGTCAGGCACTTTTCCTGTATCTGCTGACAAATCATTAGCCAGATAGAAGCCTGTTAACTTGTGACCCCCTCACCTCCAACAAGGCTTCCCAGCAGATCCTGAAGTAGATGCCTCTGTGGAAAAGCTGTGGTGGAAGAGGGAAGTCCTAAAGCAGCAGCCTGTGATGGATGCCACCTATCCCTACTACTGTGAAAGCTCTTCTTTCAGATTCATGTTTATTGAGCCTTGTAGATCTTGTTACTGACACTGTAATACACTCTCCATAACTGAAAAAGACCTCATACCAAGTGTATTTTCTATAGCATTAGTCTTCTTTTTGGTATCAAGATGTCTTATTGGTATTCTGTCTGCTCTGTATAGCTGGGAATTACCTACTGCTGTTTACTGAGCAAGCTGTCACTAGGCAATGCTTGTATCAATCACATGAGCATCTACACTCAGAAAATAAAGTACAAGAGGAAACTGGAAACATACTAGATGTTCTCTTATTTAAAATATAAACAATATTAAGGGAACAAGGGGACAAAGGGAATTTCCAATCAAAAACATTTTTCTGCTTATAAATGCCAGTATGTATGTTCTCCTTTTTTTCTGTGCTCAGCATAATTACTTACTGAAGGCAACTTCAATCATTTGCATGTAGTTTCATAATCTCTCAAACACAGTCAACTCTTCTAATTAATTAGTAAATCTCAAACTATTTCATCTCCAAAAAAAAAAAAACCTGCTGCTCTGTGAAACACACCAATGACTTGAGCTCAAAGCTGCAATAAGGGACTAAAATACAATTTTCTGCTTTAACCTGAGCTGCAATCCCAAAACTATAGATGCAGAAAAGTATTTTAGTGCTGCAATTCGAATACATTCCCCAAACTACTATTCGTATTTTTCCTACAAATTTGCACCAAAATAAGAACAGTACCCAGACACTGATTATTAAAAAAACCCCAAACAATTATGTTTTGTACGACACCAAAATTTCTTTGAGAAAAATACAGCTATTCTTTGCTTTCAGTAAAAGACATTTTCTTTTTACCAGAACACAACTTTATAGCTGATTTTTTTGTTGTTGTTTAAAATATATGATTTCATTTTAAGGAACTAGTTTACAAAATGTCTCATTCTGTCACAGCATAAAGCATTTACAAAAAGCATACCTTCACATTCTACCTCAGCCCCTCCTGTACTAAGTGATCGCCACTTCTCTTTGGCCCGAGCGAGGCAAATATCATACAGTTCTGAAAAAGAAAAACACAAAACCAAGTCCACTATTTGTGCACACTCATGTCCACTAACCACCCACCACATGGGCAATGCTGCCCTAGGCATTAATGGTAGCAGAACTACTAACTGGGATACAGTTTTTAAAGACGTGTTCTACTCAGCTGTAACTTCATATTAAGTGAAAAGGATAGGCAACCCAAGTTGCATTTTATGTTCAAATATTTGCTTTTTCTTCCAGAGCACTGATGTTCAAAATTACTGTCTGAATGGATAATTAGGAAAATCTAGCAAATTAAGTGTAAGAACTATACTCAAGGTAACTAAGCAATGCACAGAAAAGCAGCACAATACAGCAGGACTATAGGCAGTCTATTACATTTCCATGTTGGAATTAATTACATATGTTAATCTTTCAGAGCTCAATTTTTCTATACTCAGAAGTAACAGATTATTTCTATTTTCATAAAATGACTTATCAGGGTCTTTTAGTATCTTAAAAACCTGTTGTCTTGCTTGTGCACACTATACACATACTTATAGACATTTAAAAATTAACAACAATTTTGTGTTTCAAAAAAAAAACCAAAAAAACAAACAAACAAAAAAAAACCCCCCCAAAAAAAAACCACCACCAAAACTTGAGTCTTTAATTCTGACCATCTCCGTCCAACATCAAAGCAAAACACAGTGACAGCAATACTCAGAAACTATTCACAGCAGCAGCAGTCCTAGAACAGTTACAAGATTAAAAGACGCTGTATTTTTGAACAAAACACATCAAAGCAGCACAAGGAAAGCATAATTAGATAACATTTCCTCACACCCACACCACAACAGATACAAGAATGTCCCTATGCTATTTCACTTTGTAAAAAATGTCAAAAAACAGCAGCCTCACCATGGGTGATGTTTAACTCGTTTCCAATTGCCAAGCTCCAGACTTTGCCTCTCACACTCGGTGGAATGCCCTGCCACCACAGCTCTCGGACTTTACGGGAACAACACCTGTTTAAAGTAAAACAGATTAGTCTAAGAAATACTTCATTGCCAGCTGAATTTCAAATATATCCTCCTACCACTGCTGATGAGATTCAAACCAAAATGAACATCAACGGCCCAAGAAGTCAAATACAATTTACACATACTCATTCTTTAGTACTATTTTGCTTTGAACTGCAAACGAAACCTTCCTTCCTTCCAATGTAATGGCTTTATATTGACAGAAGCATGGCAATCACAACACGCATAATCTGCAGCCACACTTGATTAGGAAAAATTATGAGAAAAAAGTAAACAAATGGAAAGGAAGTCCACATCTATGCCATTGCCTATGCTAAAGGCTGGACAGCTCTATACAAGACTAAATACAGAAATAAGTTATGGAATTCTACTCTCTGCCCACTGTCATCACCCTTCTGTGCAAAGACATGCAGCTTCCCACCTATCTTTGCAGTTCTGTGCCTCTGGAAAAATGCATGAAGATGTGACAACGACTAACTTTTAGGTGGGAGCTTAAAACAAATTTTAACAGAAAACAAACTTTGAAATGGATGCAGTAGATGTTTAGCAATCTGAGAGCCCAGGAGGAGGAACAAAATAGCACCTAAGCACCAATGAAAAATGTTAAAACCACAACAATCTGTTTATCTTTCAGCAGATTCTAAAAACTAAAATGTAGAACAGTGAATACATTGGGGAACTTGTGAATTTATAAAGGAAAAGGTGACCTAATTTTTACAACAACCGTAACAGATGCATCTTCAAACACTAAAGGCAAACATGTAAATCTACAAATTGTTTAGATTTAGTTTACTATACTTCAGTTTTCCAGAAACACATTTCCCAACAAATTCTGTCCATGCTGTTAATATATATTCTCAGGATACCTGTATTCCATTGTTAAGCAAATTGCAATTCTGAGTGCTGTTGGTTTATAGTCTATGTTGTTGTGGAAGCTGTATTTGGAGCACTGAGTGGGCTGGTTTTTTTAAGAAGACTAGCCAAGTTCACCAAGGTACTTTATTAATTGCCTGTCCCATGCCTTTGGAGGAAATCTTCTAGCACTTTATATAAATAACTTTTTCCCTATTTCTTTTTCCAACATCTGATTATCCCAGCATGTATTCCATTCTGGAAAGAGGCTTCATAAACCACTCCCATACTTTTATCGACATTGATGTTACATTAACAGCTCCAACAGTCAAGGAAAGCACATTTTTGATAAATGAATGATGTTCAAGTACTATGCCTTACGCTTTTACACTCTCTACCACATCATTCCTCAGTGCTTCAGTTTCTGAGTATCTTGAACCCACATTAAAGATGAGTAAGATTTAGCACTGCATTACTTCCAACCACCTTGTAGAAATAAAGATGTTGCTTATTATTTTTGTAGCTGTTCAAGAATGATTTTCTAACAAAAGTTTCGAAGCTTCCATTTAGAAACTATGCTTCCTAACTTTGCAACTTGTCTTCAGGATATAGATTGCAATTTTTAATTAAAACTCAATATAACATACTGTCTTACATAGTTTCCCAGTTGGGTAAGATTTCATTGTTCCAAGTTAAAACAGCATTGCCAATGCTGTCTTCCAGTTTACAGCGTTCTTCCAGTTGTTTCTTTCTCTTCTGGGCTTCTTTAAGCTCTGCAAAAAAGGAATTTCCTTTTTAAGTTAACAAAACCAGAAACAAAATATTCAGTTAGTCATGGCTATGCAACATGTAAAGCACACTGTGTTTACCCTAAAGTACAGTGGACTGTTCCAAGTATGAACATTTCCCAAGCACAGCAAGCTGAGCAGTGATTGCAAATGTGAATAAAGAACAAACTGGAACTATAAGTTTAATTTTCAACAGATGGGACAAAGGGAATTAGATAATATATAATTTCTTGGACTCTTCAAATCTAACCACACTATTAACTTTTAATTAGCACCTCAGGCAGCCAACAGCCTCACCTAATAGAACAAGTCAGAGTATTTCCTAATAAAGCCCCACCCCTTTTACGGCAATCTCAAAACTACAGATGAAATGAATAAAAATTTTTATTTTGTGTTCATTCCTCTATTACAGTTTAGGTATACTGTCAAGAAATCACAAAAGGCACATTTTTGATGCTACTTCACATATGCATAATCTAAATGTTTCACATCCCAAATGGAAACCTTCAGTTCCCTAACAAGAAAACATATTTCACATCTATTTTAGATGTATTTTGCAGTTTGGAATTATCACTCAGTATTTCTTCCTGCATTAGCAACTACTGTTTTTTCCACTGGCAAATTTGTTAGACAAATGCAGGCAGTCTCTACAGCACAACATGGGTGTGTATTCATATGCTGCCTACAGTATGAGGAGGTGCTCACCTGACAAGCAGAACTCACAGAACAGCAGCAGTACAACGAAAAAGGTCTTTGGAATAGACACATTCTACCTGATGGGTCCACTTTAAAGCCCCACAGAAGCAGTGCCTGAGCAGAACCATAGCAATTGCCTCATAATGTTTTCAGCTTTGATACAAGCTCTTTGTAAGCCTGCTGAAATGCAGACTTTCAATTTTTCTCTAACCAACAAGAGGGTGTTTACAGTCTTTGATCTCCTGACCTCTAGACAATATATTGCTCTGCAAAGCTCTTTATCTGGAGTGGCTTTAGGGAAAATGGGTTTGTTATGGTATTTATCTGGACAGAATGACATACTCAGTTCAATGAAAACAGCACAAGGACCTGGTCCATTGCCTAACAATCATCCCATTTTCCCCAACCCACCCACCCAACATGCAAAGAAAGAACAGAGAAACTCCTTTAGATTACACATACAGTAGTAGATATATTGAACAGGAGTCACATGAAGTTAGAACTTTCTGGTAGGTGTATGATGTTCAAAATCACAGTCTGTCAGCTGCAGAATGCAAGTAAGTCCTGTGTTCATATACCCTTTTCACTGTTTCATACAGTCCAAGAGTCTGGCCAGCTAGAAAAAAATATTTCCAGTAGCTCCCACTGGATGCAAAACCCAAGTCTGAATCTCCTGCTTGTTTTTAATTAGAAAACCCAGATGGTCAAACACATCAGCCAAAAGAAACCACTACCATCACCCTCTACCTCATGTTCATGGTACTGTGTTACTAAGATGCTTCTGTGAAAAACATCAGGCAAGAAATTATGAGCAAATCCCTAAAAAAAGCTATAAATTTTAAGTGAGAGATTATCAAATGAACATAACTGTGTACATTTTCCTATGTGGAAAATTACGTGTTTATGTACTACAGCCTGAAAAGGTGGTTTGCAGCATGAAACTGACAAATATCCTGCAGTTTTAAGTCCAGTCATCACTAATTTGATCAATAATCTACTTCAATATACTACTAAGTTTTTAAACCCACAAGTAGATGCCACTCATTTAAGAGGTACAGATTAAAAAATTATTTCCTGCTGGATTCTAGGATCATTTTCTTTTCAGCTTGGGGCTGGGCTTTTCAACAATGATGCTTTTTTGAGAGGAGGCACAGATCCCTCACATTACAGAGCAACAGGCTGACACAAGTGCATTCCAGGTTTAGAAATACCCCTATACTTTTCCCCTCTGAAGACAAGAAATTCCATCACCTCTTTTTTTTGCTTGAACCACCATTTCTTCGTACTGTTGCCTGTGTTTCTGAGCTTCTTCTGCTGGTTTTGCAGGAAGATTCCTTAAAAAAAAATAGTTACAAGTTAGCATGACTGTCTAAATAAAATTCTAGACACTTCTAAACGAAAAGTACACTCTGCTTCTTGTCAAAATAACCAGTCAAAGAGCAGAACAACAGATCCTTGGAAAGAATCTTTTTTTGCCAGAGTCAGCAGAAGGGAAGAACACTGACCAGCTATGACTACATTTCTACAGAAAATACGCTGAGTAATTTCCTAATACTTGTTAATTTCAGCATTTTTATTATTAAACCAGCTGAACACACAGGCTGATCTCCATAAAGAGAATATATTGGTATAGACAAAGCTGGCCGTTCTTGATTTGAACTGGTAAGATACAGGATTGTACTCTTTCTTACTGTCCCCCTTGTCTAACAGGTACATCCACAACTTTCTTTACCCACACATAATGACTCCCTAACCCAGCCTTTTCCCTCTGCTCTCTGAAACCTCATTTTTATTTTAAAGACTTAACTCCTTTCCCTCTCTTCTAGAGCAACAAGTGGCACTGGAGTCATCCCCACTATTCTCCACTTATTAATACTAACAAAACATTTTCATTTGTGATTAAGATTCTGCCATACAAATGCATGCGTTCACATGACCTTTCAGCTAATCATATTTGTAAATAACATAACCAAACATATCTCTTACAAGTACAGGACCAGCAAAACATCAAAACAGGAAATGACTAACTATTTTGTTCCTCCGTATTGTAGAACATTGTACTTTATTCCTAGAACAGTTTTTCTTTTTGGTTAATAGAAAAGCTAAGCAAAAATTCACTTTCATGTTTCTGTAAGGTGTCACACATCAGGCAACTGACAGCCCCCAACATCATTAATAGTTAGCATGCATTATTATTTATGTAATCACAGTCTGTAACGTACACATAACCACAAGATACTGGCCTATGAGTATTTTTCCAAATCAGGATTGTCACTAGAAAAGCAAAAGCAAATTTACACATTGGTGAAATGATGGTTTGTTAACCACAGAGACCAATCTACTCTTTGTCCAGTTTCACTTTGGTAAATCGATCTGCATATTTTTTTAAATCCAAGTCTTTAGAAATTATTTAAGTTAGGGGAAGTTCGGAAAGAAAACCAGATTAAATAAGTCAAGTTTTGCCAACTTAAATTCTACTACTCAAAATATTTGTCCTATGTCTTAACATCACCAACATACATGTGAGATGATGTTTAGTATCTATTAAAATTCAACTAATACTTTTTCAAGTTGAAGCTAGAGACATTATGGAATATTTACTGATTTCTTACTATGAAGTTTAACCTAAGCCCTACAAATGAGTGTAAAATCAAGAGCAGGTATTTTGGAAAAAAAAAAAAAAAAAAAAAACAATCTCACTCCAGCTTTCTGTTTGAATTCTAAAAAAAAAAAAAAAAAACTACTCAAAGCCTAATAAGTAAACATAAAACAAATAGTATGCAAACTGTAGGTACACAATTAAAAAAGATTCCTTAGTGAGAGTAAGATGACTGCACTGCTGTCCAGAGCAGTTCTCCAATTAGACAAAAGAAGTGATGTTTCAACTCTTTAATTTTAAAAATACCTCTCTACTAGAAGTTCCTCACTCTACCAACAGTAGGAAAGAAAGCAAAATCTGAACATTTTCCTGTAATGTAACACTAATGCCATCTATTTGAACACTGTACTACTCAGATTATCCCACAAAAAAAGAGATTTTTAATAGATAGGTTTTAAATACAACAGACAAGCTAGTATGTCTTGTTTCCAGTTGTACAAAATAAAGCTTGCTATAACAGCTTTCTACATCTCCCAGTATCTTGCCACACAGTCCATCAGCCAAGCCAGAAAGTTGCTTAAGTAATCCTATAAATAGACTACTTTGATATGAGCATTTTTCATACAGGTTTGTTGATGGAAACACAGATCTATGTTATGCCAGTTCTTCACACCAACGCGCAACTCTACTAAAAATGCGGATGTCACGCCCATAAAGCCAGATCACATTCATAATCAGAAATTGACTAAGCATGACTGAATTCGTGTAATTCAGGAGAAAAACACGGTAAAGCAGCTGCTGGTAAATCGCTTTGGAGTCAGTCTGCATATGCAAAAATCTCCTTGCAGTAAAAGGTATGAAACAACTCATCAAGTGCTTGACAACCCTAAAAATGTGATGCTGAACTCACTGCAGAGCAATCACTATACTGTTTCATTATTTATGGAGGTGTGGTTTTTCTCTGTGTAAACAGGACACTATATTCTTCCTCTTCAATTTCTTTAGCATATATCAGCTTTGTTTTTATGCTCAGGCACTCTCATGGAAAATAAAAATCCCTTAATCATGTTTAGGAGGTAGAATCACTCAAAACTAAAGCTCTGCTATCCTAATTAGTTACCTTCACAAAAAGCCATTGCTTTTATTATAAAATAAAGTTCCTTCTGTTTGCATAATTTTTCTCATAAGCAACCCAATTTTATATTCACTAGCATGAAAAAAAAATCTACTTTAGATTTTAAATAATCTGTTGAAGTTAGAGTAAGCAAATATACTGAGCTAGAAAATTTTTGCTAGGTTAATTTTAAAGAGACCTTCACTGTGGCACTTCCAAAACTTACGCTGGTCGGTCCTCTAAAATAAGTGCTGTAGTGGAGAGTGGTTCAAAATCAAGATTCTTCCTCACATTCTGTTTAGGAGAGAGTGGTCTCTGAGCTCGTCCAGTTTTTTCTTCATATTCCTAGAGAAGAAAAAGACAGGGAAACTTACAAGAGTGGAAAGCACCAAGATGATGCACTTGAGAATTTAAAAATGGATATTAAAAAGTCTTCAAAATAATGCTTTCACATCTCAGTCCTACTGCAGTCCCTTTGAAGCTTTTCAACTCGAGCAACATCAACACTGAAAACAATGACAAAATTTTTCTTCAGCAGTGAGTCTTTTTCCATTCTTTCTATTTGTAAAAACATCTTAAGTTCCTCTGGCTGACAGCCTGCTTTTACAAAGTATTACTAAGAAGGAGTTTACAAACAACAGACACTATCTGAGGTACAAAAGTAGGATCTATTTAATTTTTTTTCACTTACATGATTTTGAAATTTAAGTCAAAAATGACCACAAGCTCCATGTCTTAAAATCTCATTGTAAGATTTCTCCTATGCAAGCTGTTTTCATATGCAAAAGCTCAACAATGGGGAAAGAAAAAAAGGTTAGAATCAGTGTTGGACAGAAAGTCCACCCTTGGTGCAACACCTTACACAATCCTAAATCACGATAGAGCATAACGGTGTCTGTAATCAGACACTGGCACACACTGGAGCAAGACTAGCAAAGAGACATTGAGATGTCAGGGTGTGGAGCAAGTGCCACATGAAGAGAGGCCAAGAGAACCAGGCTTGCTCAGCCTCCAGAGGAAAAGGCTTTGTAGGGAGGGGAGGTGAGCACTGGGACAAGTTACCTGAGATGTGACAGAACTCCCGACCCTGAAAGCATTCAAAGCTCATGTGAATGAGCCCTGAGAACCTGATTTAAGTAGACTCTGTCCTGAGAGGAGAGTTAGCCCCTCAGAGATCCTTCTACCCTTAATTACTGTATCACCCTGATCTATAGGAGACGACTAGGCACTTAGGTACCATTTTATCTTTACTTTTCCTACAAACACTGGTTTAAAAAAAAGTACACTAAAACCATGACCTAATGGGATAAAACTACCTTTACACAACTTCCACCTACTTCAGTGCTTGAAGTATTACAGCAAACATCAAGAATGCAAAGTATCAGCAATACACAAACAAACACAGCCAAACAGTCCTATGGAAAATTATATCCACATTATAATTACTTGTACATTCAACTTTGAAATTATTCTTGCTACTTCCAAAACTCAAAGGACTTCATGCATAGCTTTTTGATACCATCTCTATTAAAATAAAATTTAGCAAAACACAAATGGACAGTATCAATGAACACTATGAAGAATGTTCCAGCCACAGACCTTTTCCTGCTAGCACAAAGAGTTCCTCAGATAGTACTGTTTCTTTCTCTCAACCTAACCTCTCTATTTCATCCAAACTTCCTTGGGCAAGAGATACATTTCCAACACAATGAGGTTCATTCAGCAACTAAAACGGGATCCATCCCTTCCAGAAAGGCCATCTCCAACCACACCTCAAAAAAGGGATGAATGAAAACAAGATATGATGCAATGAATGTGGACCAACACAGCCTTGGTCTTCTACTGTTCTGTGTTGTACAGTTCAATCCTAGTTCAAACTACCTCTGTGGGACTCATGGGTACAGGTCTGTGCAGCCCTCAGGACAAAGAAAATCCTTATTTTTCCTTGTCTATTAACTGGGCACTGTCTCAAAAATCAATCCTATGATGACTACATTGCTGTAATAGGAAACATGGTCACGAATTTGGAATGTCTGGCTCATTAATACCAGTTAATACTGCTATGCATGACATCAGTTTGAAAACAAGGAAAAAGAACCAAGGAAAATGCATTTAAACTACAGACTAGTACTTAGCTTTGTCAAGTAACGGGACAGTGCTCATGCTGACAAAATCATGCACTAAAAAAAACCTCAAAAAAAAATGCTGTAAAAAAAGTATTGAGATAGAGAGCATATTCAGAAAGTACAGGCAGTAGTCTTACACTGGTCACTTGCATCAGCAAACAACGAGAGTGACCAGTGTGTAAGTGCACCATGATAATGGGCTTCAGTTGCACCAGCTGCGGAGTAAATCCGCTGTGCTGATAAGAATGAAGCAAATGGCTTTTCTTTCTCCCAGCTTGTATTAAGAGACTGATTTTTTTAAATGAGTAAGGACAAATTAACAAAGTCAAATATTAACCTCTTTTACTCCCTAAAGCGTCCCAGAATTTGACATTAAAACATATGCACCCAATGTTTATTATAGTAGAAGTTCCAGAAAAGCTGCTTAATTTTGACTTATGAAAATTATATTCAGGGTCTTCTTTCACTGAAAGCCAACTGGAGAGCAAAATTGCTTTTGAAAAGTGAGAAAAGAATGTCCACACTGGGCTGCAATGGGAGTTTTTTTCTGTTCACCCAAATTGATTTGGAAATCCCTTTCAGCTAAGCACAAAATCCTCCAGACCAGCACTATACATCTCCTTACAAGAATTTCTTGGTTAAGAAAATGCTTTATTTCTAAATACGGATAGCTAGTTACAGTATCAGCACAATTACGCAAACCTCTCAAAAGAGCCAAAGCCCACCCTGCATTTCAGCAAGTACTCACTGGTGTTCTACTCAGCACTACCCGACAGTAAAAAAGCCAGACCAGCACAAAAATGGGAGTGGCACATTTGATCAGATTACAAGTATGATTCCTTTGTAGCAATTCCATCCTTTTCAATGGTAGCCAAAAAAGAATAGAAATGTCCTCTGGTGATATTATCTACAAGACTAGTTTTTAATTAGGGAAAACTAAAAAAATCCAACCAGATGAAACCTCCCACCCCAGTTCCTCCCAAAAAACCCACAAAAACCAAATGCCCCAAAATTCACAGAAAACAAAAGCTGATTAAAATTATCTTTTACTCCAGTGAGAAGAGAATGCAATTTCAGAGCACAACATATGATACAGCAATGAAGCACACTGAAGCCTCCACAAACTCATACTAAGAGTATCTGCTGACTGAGCAAGTACAAGTATTTGCACATACAGGCATACTGCAATAGGCTGAGCTACACAATAGCTCATTTTAAGGTTTTTCTTTTAAACCACACTCGAATCTCTCACAGGTACAAATAACTCAGGATCTGTTTAAATGCTATGCTGCAATTAGGGGTTACTAATCTGATATGGTTGCAAGTTAATTTTAGGATCAACTTAGCTGACCGTTTACGATTTAAAATATAGACTTATCACCGGGATCATTTAGGCTTTCTTCCAGGTTTCACCTTTAGCTGTTCACAAGAGCTGCACTAGGGTTTGAAGATGTTCTATAAGAGCATGCTGTAGATAAAGCACTGATTCAAATAATTCAAACCAAACAAAGAAAACCAACAGAAACATGCCTCCCGAAACCAAGTTTAATTCTGGGTGGAACCTGCCAGCTTTACAGTTAACATGCAAGAAGCTCTGACTGTGGTGATCCTCTGCGATTCTTCAAGAAAGATAAACCAACCTACAAAGGGATCCTCAACAATCTCTACCGAGAGACGCAAATAACCCTCTAGAACACAGGGCAAGAGCTGAAAGACCAACTGCTCTACCCAGGAGAGCGCTGTGTGACTTCCCACACGCCCCGAGCCTCCCCAGGCACGAGCAGCACAGCAGAACTGAACGTACAATAACACAAACTGCTCTATCAAGGTCATCTTGTTTTGGCCCTGCGTGTTTAAAGGCAGCCACTTTCCGACAAAGGCGAACATGAAATATTCATGTTGGGTGCCGGAGCGGCAGACGCCAGGCTCCACGGGCGGCAGCACCGCGGGGCAGGAGGGATGGCCGGCACAGCCGGGGTTCCAGCCTGCTGCCCCCACGCTCCGACACCCCGAACACTCGGCACGGCTGTGCCGCCGCCGCCTTCCACCCCGGAGGAGTCTCGCCCCGCACAAAGAGAATCCCCTTCCCGGTGAGCTGGTTCTCCCCGGACTCGGCGAGGCGACTGAGAAGCGGACGAGGCCGGGTTCACCCACACACGTTCCAGTGCCCGCCCGCCCATGCCTCCTACCCCGCCCGCCGCGCCCGCAGCCGCCCCGCTCACCATGAACGCTGCGGTCCCTCACGGGCGGCGGCGCCGGAGCCCCATTGCCCGCCCCGCAGCGCGGGCCTGGCTCCCGCCGCCCGGGCCCGCACGGCCTCGCGGGCCGCCCGCCCCGCCCGGGCCGCCTCCCGCGGGTGGGTCCGGCCGCGCCCCGCCCCGCCAGCCGCGCTAATCACCCGCGGAGCCGCCGCACACCATCGCTGCTCTCCGCCTCGCCCAGCGCTGCCTGGGCACGCACGGCCCCGCCTGGCACACGCTGCCCGCCTCCCGGGCCGCCCTGGTGCAGATCCGGGTCCAGGACGGGCAACCCAAACCTCGTCCCATCAGCCCCAGTCTTTGTCAGCTCAGCATTACGGGCGCTGGTTTAGGACGCCGCTGCGTTCGTCAAACACTGGCATCTCTCTCCATTGTTTCCCAACTGCCGCGTCCCTGGCTCTAAGCCAGGCGTCTGTTGTGCCGAGTCCCGCTGCTGTGCCTTGCTGAGACAGCCTCGATACCTGCCCGAAGTGCAAGGGCAGCTTAAACTCATCAACCCCTATATCAGTGCCGAAGGAACAGCAGCAGTGTTGTGCTGAAATACTTCCTACAGCATAGGATCTTTGCAGTACCACTCATGCTCTGTCCACCTGTGACAGCTCTAAGAGATAGATATACAAATCTCTCCTACAGTTTGGACAACTTCCACATTACCTCTTGCTAAACGTTTTGCCTCAATTCAGATAGAATATCAACTTAAATCTCCTTTGTCCAATGGCTCTGTTATTTAGCTCAGTGGAGATACCCAAGTTACTGTGCCTCCATCTTTGGTAGACTGTTGCCATTTTCTCAGCTCTGCACTAAGGATTTCATATTCTTAAATATCACCGACTGTGATATGCAGCTGCCAGGGTGAATTGCTCATGATCTTTATCAAAGTCTGATCCTCAATTCCAAAATTATCAGCAAGGATTGATCTGAAAATAACCACTCAGTTAAGTATTCTGCTTTCAAATGGTGGCTTTGCAGAAGTTAACTAATTTTCTCAGAATTGCTAGGTTATATATCAGCTATTGTTTTCAACCAGTGACTTCACATCTATTTCACAGATGCAACAATATGATGCCAAATACAGAAGAGCTCACTGTTCAAAAGTATCATGGCTTCATTCCCACCACCGCCAATTAGTTACAGACACCTGCCATCCAAGCATCTCATGTCAGAGCACAAGTCAACACAGCTCATGCAAAACACTACAGGCTGCAGTGCTAATGCTTTATCTCATGAACTGTTATCGCACATATCTAAAAACCATTCATGCAAAGTTATAGCTATTAGCACACGCAAAAAGCAGCTCCTGCAGATGAGCACCCTTGGGTGGGCACTGGTATTCCTGCAGTAGTGCTTTCACACTGAAAACAGAATTATATTGCAGCTCTTCTGCAAAGCGCTGACTGGGAAAGAGGGATGGTGACACAGGAAGATTCTGCGGGGTGAAAAGTGAAGTGCTCCCTGCAACTCAAACCACAGTTGGCCACATGTTACAGTTGGTAGCAGTCACTATTTTTAGGTTACTGCATTTACAATAGTACCTGAGACTACTTAAACAGGTTATATGCAAGATTTAACTACTTTTTTTTTTCACTGGCCTTACTCAGCATACGGAATAAGAAGCAGAATTGCACAAGCAAACAAAAAAAACCAACCTATTTTTTCCCTAGTTTCTAAGTCTTACCACTATCTCAACAGTGCTTCAATGTTCCTTTCCATTGTTTCATGACTGTCTAATTCATGTCCATCTGAAATCTTTCACCTTTTCTGAAAGAAATAGCTTACCAGACAAATTTCAGCTGGTGCATACCCAGTACTTCACCGCCCCCCACCCCTCTTCTGGCCCCTCACACCATTTCTGTGCCACCATTACACAGTGTAATGTGTGCTGGACTGAGGAAATGATAACAAAACCACACCTTTTGTTCTGTTCCATTAGTTTGATTACTCTGTCAATGCCTACTGTGGGGCAATGTAAACATGAAAGGAAAAGGGAAGGAAAGAACATGCAGCAGGATTTCACCAGATCGTGAAAATTGTGATGATCTTTGGGTTGGGAAACTAAGATTGGATTCTTCACGTGGCACTGGGCCATAAAGTAATAATTTTATTGTAGACTCTTATATATACAGTAATCAAAGAGAATTTGAGGAGAATTTAAAACTGAAACCTCAGGCAAAGATTAGATTATGAGACTATTCTTCAAAACTTAACAGAAAATGTACTTCTGAGTTCAGATATTACACTTTCAAACAACTTCTATGGAAGCTTTTTATATAACTTTAAAACCAGTACAGAACTATTCTGAAATGCAATTAATTTATTAGTTACTGATCTAACAACTTGAGAAATCAGATTTGCATGCTTAACCAGTACACTTTAGTGACCTGCCAAGCTCTACAAATAATTAATGGTACAAGAACTATCAGCCCTACTTGCTTTACACAGGTCTCTCTCTATGTGTATACATATATCTTTAAACCTCTTACATTAAAGAAAGGACACCTGAGCAGAAGATAGCAATGACACGACAGAACTTGACTGTAATAACATCGTATGTGTTAAGTTTTATCTTCCACCAGGACATCTTTCTCATCTTTAGTGCCACAGTATTCTCCTGCTCCATATTGACAAATTAGGAATGCTTAAGCAATGTAAAAGATGAGACAAGACTATGGCCAGGCTACAAGGAAAACTCCACACTATTTGTAGGCATCATTTCAAATGCTCTGAAATTTACCTCTTTTCCCCTGGGAAGCATCTACTTTTCCTTTTGGATTACAGAGGATACAGAACCTGGGCTGGCAATTGATGTGATCCCACGCAATCACACTAAAGTTAAATGAATAAAATAATCCATACATCTTACAGAAAGTTACAAGTAAAGCAAAAGAGTAAGAAGCCACATACTCTGTTTTGCAGTCCTGTGCTCCAGCCACTGGACTACTAATAATTTTTCCATATACATATTTTTATAACATTATATTTTGAGCAACAGAGGCATTAGATTAAGGAACATTTAAAACCTAAGCATGGACAAGGCCACGTTAGTTCTTCCAAGAAAGAATAACAGTTTGCTATTTCGAATTCTGTTGCCTCTGATCATTCAATGTGCTGTGTATCAGATGGTTCTCACCCTCAGGGTTCACATTTCGTTTGTGCTATATGTAAATAATTAAAGTGGGTATTGGTTATATAGAGTGACATGCTTCATTAAAAAAAAAAAGGAAGAAAAATATTTGAAGTACTCAGAGACAAAGCATATCATGAACCATGTTGCTTAAGGACAGCTTTTACTGTCAAAAGTGGGATATTCAATCAGATTGTGGAGTACTGTTACAAGAGTGACTCCAACATGAGTCACAGTAACAACAAAGAACCAATGACCTCCTGCTTAGAACACTGCAAAGGACACAATTTAATCTGCACATCTGTTAATCAAATGGAAACATCTGCAAGAAATGCTTCCAGCAGGACAAGCATCTGGGAAATGTCTGAGCAAGAGAATACAAGCTAAATGGTTGTTTTATTTTACTGCTCTTTTCTCGTGAGCATCTGCCAGAATAAAACGCTATAAACACCTGCTTTCAGCATATCCCATAAACATTACTTCCAGGGACTGGAATTCCATTGGATATAGACTTCATGTGAAAATATAACTTTACTTAATCTGTATGCCTGCTCACTCATGCCTCCACCTTAATTATCTGTATCGTCTCAGCCTCATATCCTTCCAAATAATCTCTCAGCAACTTTTTCTTCTGACATTTCACAATTAGTGCTTATGCTGCAGAAGAAAAGTTACCTCTCCTATCTAGTCTCAAATAACACTCTTACTGTGGTGAAGATCATGTCAGAACTCAGATCATGTCCCCCTCATTCTGAGAGAGACACTAAAATAAAAGGACTCTCCAAGCCACATCAATCTGATGCTGATACCACTTTGAAATGGCCAAAAAATCCAGGTTAACTCCAGGATATAGAGGAAAGGAGTCACAGGAATATCAGATTTCATACTGCAAGTTCTCAAATCAGTTGCAAATACCAATACTTGTAGTATTTACCCAGGAATGCCACCTACTTTGCAACGCACAACAACTTGTATTTTATGCTGTTCAGAGACCCTCCACAGCACAGTCACTGTTTTGGTTTGCAAACAGTTGTCTTTGCAGATAAGTATGTGCACATTGTATCTAGTTCCATGACTCCAGCACATACACCAAAGTAGGGCAGGGAAAGGTATTTCACTGGATATTTTTAACCATATTCTACTTCTCCCCTGTTTTCAAATCTCTCTGCTAATTTCTCTTCTGCTCCCTCATCAAGACTTGGATATCTTTAAGGGTCTCTGACCTCTTCAAGTTTGATGCTTTGGAAATTACAGAAAAATAAGGAAATAAGTCTACTGCATTAGAACCTCTGAGTGGTTTTTTTCCACCTATATTTGCTTCTCTGATCCCTGAAATTACCTCTGAAGCCATTACTAGAGCCAATTTCTTACATACCTAATAAAAGCTTATTTTGTATTCATACTGATAGCGTGCACCATGTTCTCTCTCATCACTCGTCCAGATCCTTGTGAATTCTTTAATCTTACAAAAAACCTAAACTATAGCAAAATGTAAATATTCCTGAATACAATCATTTTCACAACTTAACACTGTGACAACTTCAGTCTTGACAAGAAGAGATTGTGGTTTTTTAAAGCTACACACAAATAGAAATATAATAGCTGAAGGAAGGCAACATACTTTCATAGTGTGGTTTAAAGTGATTTCTATTTTAAGTTTTTAATATTCATGAAGCTGTTTCCACTGAACTTTGTCGTGCTCAAGTGACAACTTCTCAATAGAACACAAGAAAATTAGGTGAAAGTACTAATAGGCATGACAAATTTGTAGTAAAATCGAGGCAAAAGATAGGACCAGGAGTCCTCAGAAAGAGAAGGATAATGAGAACATAAAATTAGCTAGTCTTCCTTCAGAAAGACATTTCAGAAAAAAGCACCAGTCTGGCTTTTCAAAATCCTTACATCCATATCATCAGGGTTTCCAGAAACACACAGTGCCTCCACTCATTTTGCAGAGCTAAAGAACATCAACTTTGTTGTTGCTAGTGAGCATGGCAAGAGTTAGTCTTTCAAAACCTGTATCTACCCCCATTCTTTAATTTTAGATGAAGTTTGAGATGTATAAACTGGAAGAAAGACAAAGAAAGCCTTTGGGTCAAGTTTCTTGGGAGCTTGCTTCTGCTTAACACACAATTAGCACAATGAAGTGTAGCAAAGCTTTCTCAATTTTACATGTCAGCAATGGAAATGTTCCAGCCTCCAGTTAGAATAGGCAGTTCCACCACAATATTTAGGGACTACACACCCATTTTCAAAAATTTACTGCCAGCTTTGCCTCACAGCAATGCTTAGCCAAGTGTTTGTGCAATGCAATAGCCAAAGGCACGTGGCATTATCTCCAGGCTTGCTCTCTACAGACATCTATTTTCATTTAAAAATCCATGGGGGGAGCAGGGGGTGGGAATCTGAAAGCCTCCTGTGTGTTACCAGTGGAAGGTTGCTACATGGAAAAAAGCTTACTGACTACACAAAGAAGCAAGTGTGTAAGTATCTTTCTAATAGCACTGGAAGACTCACAAATACAAGTTGCTTGATGGATTCTTATTTAACACAAATGAGAACGAATTTTCACTGATGTATCAGCTGTCCTGAAAAGTTATAATCTCTGGCTTTGAAGTTTTGGAGTTAGAAAGAGTTGTGTACTTGATACCCAAAACTCAATCATTTTTCCATGAATTTGTGGCTTCCTGAATTTTAAAAATAATCTCATGCTATCAGCATATTCCAGTTAATGCTACGTATCAACTTGGGCTACAAAGTAACTGTCCCTATTACAACAATAACTTCAAAGTTACTGTACTTCCCCTCAAAACATACCACCAGCGATGAAACAGACCTTGCAGCAGAGACCAGCAGTGACATCCTAACTGCAGTACCAACTCACCAAGCTTATACTTCTATTTAGTATCTTTACTCCTGAAAGCAGATACTTATCCTCCAACACTGCCTGCTACACCTCTTCAGGATCCCTCCAGCTTCCAGGGTTTTTGATCCTCACAATTTACTAGGCCTTCTAGAGAGTGAGAAAGCTAAAACAAAAGCTTTCAATCTGGAAAAGCAGGAAAGAACCTTTCACTTCCTTTCAAAAATATGTTGTAGCTTGTCATAGCTATTTAAACCAATACTCAAAGTTTACTGTTTTCTGTTTGTCTGATGCTTTTAACATATTCTGTACTTTCACATGCTGTTAACGTATAGGAAGTATTTCCAACAGCATCAAAAGCAGCACTTTGTCAGCTACACTTTGCTAGATTATGATACCTGACTGGGTCATATTAAATGCTTTTATTATTAAAATACTCAGGAACAATCATCCTGACATAGTACTAAATCACCCTTTCATTTACTGTGAATGGAAGCTACTACTCTTGCTGTATCTCTAAATATTGATAGTATTTTTGTTTGAGGCAGGTGATTTTCAGGACAGGACAAGGGCAACACATTCTTTGTAGATTAATACAGCCCACTGGAACTGCTGAATGATCTTTCTAGTACTGCTCTTGTTGGGGAAAAACAAAGGACATCATCATTGATATAATAGGTTTCTTTTCTTTACTTATTTTTATTTACCGTCACAAAAGTTAGATGCCCTTTACACATTATTACAATAAAATAAAGGTATTTATAACTGGATCAGAAGGAAAGACACTGAAGAGCAGTGCATTAAAGCAAGTTGCAAGTTTTGGGTTGTAATTATTAAGTAAGGAAGTCAGTAACACTTTTATTTCCAGAAATGTAACAATAATAGGGATAGGTTAGACTAACCACAGTAACTTTACTTTCTTACACTGCACTTACTTTTTGTTTAAAAAAAAAAAAAAAAGGAACTCTACCATTCTAAATCCTGCCTTTCTGAAGGCTGACAAATAGAAATGAACCCAATAGTGGAGAACACAGGAAGTGACTCATTTACACCCCTGGACTTCCCATGTAGAACACAAAAAATGCACTAAACAGTTTCTAGCTTCAAAGTGGCAGTGAACTCTATGTGCAAACACTCACCCTATTGGCAGCTATAGCCACCAGTGACAGTGACTTACCCAGGCTACCCAAAAACAAACTCAGTATAAACAGAAGACAGCACTCTATCCAAAGCTGTAGCTCTAGCTCCTGGCAGAACCAGCAGCCAGCCTGAAGCAAGCACTTCCCTTCCAAAGGCCTCGAACGGGCCACGTGAGCACAGCAAGGCAGGGCTCAGGCAGACGCTCAGAAAAGCTGGGGTGTATTTTTAGCCAGGCCGGCAGCAGCAGAGGCTGCAGATGCGTGCAGGCGGAACATGGCAGCAGCTCCCACCCTGCACAGCCCCGGCCGCACTGCTCGGGCACATGGAGCTGCACCAGAACCTCCACTATGGGGACTTGGCTCTTTTTATAACCTGGAGAAAAGGCACTGCTTACAATGGGAGATTTTATCACTGTCTGCCTCCAGAATGCGTTGTAGTAAAGCCTTTCCATATTTCTTGCTGGGTGCTGCTGCTTTGAAACTCTTTTCCATCTAACACATTCAAGCCAGAAAATAGACTTCGATAAAATTACTTTACTTCACCAACTAGGATTATAGCTTAAATCAAGTGAAAATTGAATGTTATAAGCTTTACTGTTCATCCCATAATAAAGTATCACCTGTGAGACAAGAAAATGATTTTCCTGTTTCAAGAGCTCGTTTTCACTTTATCATGTTCTGCAGAGTGAGCCTCTTCAGTACAACTGATTTTAATTGACTGGAATGTTGATCCTTCACATATAACCATATCCTAATCAATACAGAAAAGCATTTGGGAAAATTAAATCCCCAAGTCAAAAATCATTGTTATTTTTAATTATTAATGAACTGCCATTAAAATTTTGAAATATTCCAACATGAAATATCTTTAGACCTGAATTTTTGAGTAAAGGTTGTAATTGAAAGGCCTCAAGTGTTATATGTGCTGAATTCTATCAATGCTGATACTTAAAAATATGAAGATATTCCATTGAGCTCTTATTGGAATTCATAGTGAAAGCTAAACTGTACAACTCTCATAGGGTCAAAGCACACTTGAATGGGAAAAAACCCTCAAACTTGCTGATTAAAAATGGGTTTTCCTATTATAGAAAATACACTATTGAAAAAAAAAAAAAAAGCAATTTAATTTCACTGGGGAAGAAAGCTGTAACATGTCTCTAGGATACAGCCAAAATCTGGCTTTCCTCTTTCCTCTGGCCTTATTCTTTTAATACACAAAATCTTGAATGGCCACATGCAAACAAGTTCTGTGAAGACAGATCACATGAGGGAGACAACCAAATGGCAAGCTGGTTACCTTTTCTTAAGTTTAAAAAAAAACCATATTTTGAAGAGCATTCATTAACAAAACTAGGGGGAGAGAAGTTGCTGCAAATAAATGGTATTTATAAATGGTATTTACATATACTTCTGTGCTTTCCTAGCTTCAAAAGAGTTTCTAAAAGAAACAGTGGATGCAAAGCCTAGTTCAGCTCTACAGTCTACTAGGAGAGAAGAGAATTTAACTTTGGTGGTTATTTTTGGTGAGTTGTTGTCATCTGACCTAGTACATTTTCAAACATCAATTGCAAAAGCAACTGGCATAACCAGTTCTGCTCAAGTAGAATTCCTGAAGAGAACTGATATAAAATATTAATAATGCAAACCTCCATTGCAAATGCACTTCCAGCTTCTCCAAGATTACTCATCCTGACAGCCTTTAAGTTTTGAAACATTTAACTGGATAAAAACTATATAAAAGCTTTCAGTGACCCAGGAAAGCAACGCAGCCTGAGCATATACCAATATTGCTTCTTCACCAGAAGATTAAAACTCACTTATGTTTTCAGCATTAAAAACAGGGCAAGCAACATCCTAGCTGGAGTGATTTTAATTCCTACATTGTCAAAATACAGTGTGATGCTATGTTAGACATACACTTGCTGAACAAGTGAGTGCTGTCAGAAGAGTTTTTACAGGGCTTGAGAAAAGGCTCATGTGCTCAAAAAGCCTGACTATTATTTTGGTGAGGGGTTACCTAAATCAAGCTGTGCCTTTAGATGCAGGTGAGACTCTTTTAGTAACTTACAGCACTAGTCATGACTCCAAGTCTACATGTCAAAAATAACTTCAAAAAAGCACCAAATCATTTAGGAAGGATTAGTTATTGTTACCCAAGAGGCACTGGAGACAATTGTTTTAGACTCCAATTTTGCCAGAAATTCACTAATGGTTGGATTCCACAACAGATAATAATTTAATAGTGACTGTTTTGTAACAAATTTAATACAATTATTCAAAGCTGCAATTTAAAATAGTTTGGAAGTAAAGGAAAAATATTCATAGTACCAGCAACAACCACAAAATGTTAACAAATTATTTACTCACTTATTAAAGAACAGGCACTACAATAAAACACACTGCTAAATGTCAAAGTACTGCACTTATTAAGCCTCTTCAATTTTGTCATCAAAAATCTTTGGTGAACAGTTCAGAACTATTAATTGTGTCAAGACAAGCTATATATAAAGTCTGAATGGTTGAGTACAGTGACAGGTTCAAAAACCTGCCTCAATTTCACCTTAACAGCCCAATTACAGCTAAGAACAGTCACATGATGTGGATTTCTAGAATACTTTACCCTGAATTAAGCAGCACAATCCTTCAAATCACCATTTGCATTTCACATAGCAGCTGGTTTTGAAGTTTTAATACATGGTCTCTTTCCATGCAAACATTACTATTCCCACAGTCATTTTAACAAGGAAGTGATAACTGAAATACAGAAAAAGCTCCAAACACATAAAAAGGCTACATGCAATCCAAAAATCCTAGATCATGTCAGACAAACTGAAAGAGGCTGTTTTCTCATCACTGAAAGAGCAGGTCATGAACTACTGACCACATAGCTGGATTTCACAAGATTTTCCCCATTGGAAAGGCAAATCATTTGATTCTCTAGCCAAGAGCTTGGGTTTATCTGTAGTAGAACCAGTTCTCTGCAATGTTGCTTTCAACAATGTTGAAAAAAAGTGAGTTTCACTTAGGTTTTTTATTCTCTTATGACACACTAAGGAAGGCTCTTCACACCTCACATACTCAGTGTAATGACCAAGCAGAGCACATTCTTCTGAACAGCACTGTTGTAACACAAGTACAATTTCAACAAAGAGCCTTTTCTGGTAAATTGTATGCAACCCAAACAGGCTGCACAGTTCTATATACAGATCATAAACTTAACTGGCTTCTTCATTCACCATTCATCTTAACACAGAATTAAACAAATACCTTTTGCATTTTCTTTGGGTCTTTCTGTAAGTTTTCTCCAAGAGGTACTTTTCCAAATAACTTCCATCGCACATCATTTTGTTTTTCAAATCTTGCACTCTGCTTTCTGGTAAACAAATTCCTAAAAAAAAAGGTTTTATTAATAAAAAGGGTTGATTAATTATAATAAAAAGGATGAACATTTGCTAACCTCATGTATCCTAATCATATATTCCAACTCCTCCTGTGGTTATGCTGACAGACAGATCCTGCTTCCCAGCTTCAAAAGGTACATCATGCAGTATTATTGCCATACCAGGCAATGGACTTTGTTAAATTATAACTTTTAGTAGATAAAAAAGTTCATTTTCCAGCTTTCTAAAAGTAGACGCCCTTTTTTAGCATTCCTGGAGATCATTCAGCCTCACTCTTTGAAAAAAAAGACTAAGACACAAAACCTCTTGCGGCACAAACATTCTTTACCCACCTGTTACAACACATTGCTACCAAAAATCACAAAAATCTTGGAGACATAGAACACTTTTACTGTATTTGGTCTGCTTTCATAAAGATCATTTTTCTAAATAAGCTTAAAAGCAGCTATCATAATACATTAATTCTAAAGTCTCTCTGAAATGTCTAACATTTACTAGCTTAAACACTGGAGGAACAGTTATAAAGCTAGACATAAAGCCACTGAAAATGAGATTAGGTTTACTGACATTGTTAGTTTTTAATCAATACTGTTTTAAAGCAATTTGCCAGACTTGCATCTTCACACCACAACTACTTTGCTCCAAAACTGGACATGCAGTATAGACCAGTTTTCATGCTTTTGATAGCACTCAGCTCCTCCAAGAGCACAGATATTCTACCCCCATGGCATGCCTGCATTATTAAAGTAGCAAATTTTCTTTTGTCCTACTGTCCAGTTTATCACATATTCAAATATGTCCAGGTTAGTTCCATTATTTACTCACCTCTGGGCAGGTTTTTCTGGAAACTACCATTTTTTGCTCCCTCATTTAAAAGAAAAAAAAATAAAAATCCAGTGAGACAAAAGCATTTTTGCTACTGCAGGCAGCTCCAGCTGGCAGGCACTTTTACTCAGCAGGCAGCTCCAGCACCTTCAAACCATAGATGCCTCCATTCTGACATTACTGCTTTTTCTTACAGTTACCACCTTAATGCCCTCTCTGTTGGCCATCAAGTACAGATTGTTTCTTACATAAAAAGTGTGATAGTTTGGGAAATAAAACGATACTGAGCTTCACATTCTAGAAGAGCTGAATACATGTCTGCAAAGGGACAACTTAGGCATTTAAAAGTAGTTTTTCCTAGTCACTTTTTATCAGATGCCACGAACAATACCATGGCTACACCAACAGAGATAATGTTGTTGGAATACAGTAGATATGTTTCATATGTGAAAAACAATTGAGGTTATAACATCAAAGTGTGCTGAAATATATTATAATGTTAACAGTATAATGTCAACTGCCATCCTTAAATATGCATATATTTATACAAATTATCACGTGCTTCTGCATCACAAGGGTACAGTTACCTTGAAATTCAAACCAAGAACAGATTATCATATTAAAAGGTAAGAACAAACTGCTTATGTACAGAAATCATGCACGTCAATTACAACTGCTGCCAAAGCTAAGCACTAACTGTACTTCTCCAAGCCACCTTCAGCTCTGCAGAGATTGTATGGTAACTAAAGCCAGAGAGGATGGATCTGTATCATCGAGACAGCAACTTGGTAAATAAAATATAAAGACAGAGAGACAAGAGATTAACTTATATATATATATATATATATATTTTTTTTTAGTCCATTTAAAATGGAGAAACATCAAGCAAGTTCTAAAATGTATTTAAGAATAAAAAAGCACGACAGAAAAAACATAATAAAACCTACTGCATGTAAATAGGATACACGATGCAAGACAGACTGGCTGCTCTTGCAAGAGGTTTTTTTTCAGGTTGTTACTACTTCAGAAGCAAACAAATTCCATACTTCAAACCATCTTCAGAGAAAACAAGAACTTCTAGCACCAGGGTCACTGGAAAAGCCCTGTAAGGAGGCACATCTTTGTGACAGCTCTGTGCACATTCAAATCCTTTTGCAAGTAAAAGGCTTTCACAACACTTCATTAACACCGCAATAACTCAAAAATTAAATGCAATTTTCTCTGTCTCTATCCACATTAGAGGTTGCTAGCACACGTATACAAGCAACAACTCCTTCAGTCTCCTCTGAGGGATTTTAAGAGCAGCAGTAGGTCTTTACTCTCAGAGCAAAATAAAGATGAATTGGAATGATAAATTGTAACAGCTCTCTGTTGTAACTGCCTGCGTAAGATGAACTAAATCTGAAAAGCCCATCTCACACACTTCCTCTCAATTCAATTCCACAATCCTAACTATCTACTTTCCCTTTACAGGCAGTGTCATAATAAATAATCTGTTCTACAGCTTATCTAGCAGATGGCACAGCACTTGTTCAACTCACTCTTCTCTATCCCTACATTCTAGGGCACCAGGCATCTCTTCCTCTCTTTGTACTATGTCAGGGGTTTTCAGTTCACTTTTAATTGAAAAAAAAAAATGTATTGAATTGAAAGCAGCAGGTACAGTCAATATACAAATTTAATTCTGTACTGTCCTTTTCCTCCACCCTCTGCCTGGGCCTAAGTGCCAATGTTTGGTTGGCATCCACACTCTTTACAGACTCCAGAAAGTGTCAAAATCCCCCCAAAGGCTTAATACTATCAGCAGCCACAAATCAGCAGAATCAGATGTAGAAGACCAAACTACTACCTGTTCTTGCTTTGACTGAGGACACACAGCATTAAACCTTAATCTTGCCCAGACTGAAACACACCAAAGGTAATATATGACAGGATAACACAGAAGGCACAGAAGAGATGCCAGTTAATTTGGACCTATTCTGAGAAAACTTATGGAAGAACAAACAAATACACAAACAAAAACAAAAATCAGATAAAAAACAAACAAACAAAAAAAGCCAAACAAAAAAGAACTATGGAATGTTCTCTGGTTCAATTTCTATAGAGCTTTGCAATAAATCAGGACAACACCACAGGGTCCTGATAAAGCCACTATTTGAGATTCCTGAACTGAAAGTAAACCCTTTAAATATGCGACTGCCTTAGAGGAAGTTTCTGTCATATATATTTCAGAGCAAATAACTCATAACAAAACCTTTCATTTTCCTGCTGCTACAGCACAAAAAGGAATTACTTTCCTTCTATTTTTACACAGCTCCCTTTTTCAAGAACAGCATTAAGCCGTTTCACTCCTGAGCAAATTCACTAAGAAAAATTCCACACTAAAAGTAACTTCAGGAGATCTTACTAATGGAAAATACATGTTAACTAGAAGGAAAACTACTCTAGTTGAAAAAAAATAACTCTAAACAAACACATCTTTACCCTGAAGATGAGCCCAGAAATTCCAGAGTAAAAGACATCAAAGCTTCATAACAAGTGTTTTAAGATAACAAAAATAAATTTGAGATCTTGAATGTAAAAAAGGGCTGACATGCCTTGAAAAAAAAGATTACACACTCATCACAAGTTCAGTCTCACTGACCTCTTCACAACTATCAGAACACATCATGATGATTTACAATAGGGATATTAACAAGAACATCTGACATAATGCATGATGTCTGAAGTCACATTAGTGTGGAGTCATTAAAGTGTCATGGGTTACATCTGCATTCCCTTGGTACGTGTTCACTATTTTACACTTAGTATCTGCAGCTGATTATTTTAGAAAAGCCAAGCACAGAAGCTGATATCAAATTTCAATTAGAAAACTGCTTTTGCACAGTCCCCTAAATACAGTATTTGGCACCAAACAGCTGTTCAACCTTGTTATTTTAATTGAGCTGTAGAGAGGGATTATCTACCTGAAGAGAATTAATTCTAATTCCAAAGTTAATTTTTACATACAAAGAACATTCTGTGGTATAGGAGAGAGATGGAACAATCTCTAGCTTGAACATACAGATATTGCATCACCACTCTATACTGATCTGCCCAGCTGCCTTTTCTGTGGGAAAAGAGGAAGCTAATGTAAGAGGCAAGTTTAGCAGTGTCAGGAAAACCTTACTTTTTAAATAAAACTTAGAAACTATTCCATTTTTATTCTTTAAGCACTGCTGATATATGTACTGCACGTGTGTATATTGCCACTCTTAATGCAACCTTGTGTGCTGTCATGATCAGGCTGAAGCCTCAATCAAATTTGAAAAACGTGGTTCTAAAGATATTAGAACCATATCAATAATAAGTTATCAAGTCAAATATATCCATATTGCATCTATTGGAACATTTCCAAGTTTCTGCTTTTAAAATGAAGCAGAAAGTTTATCTAGTTCTGTCCAATTCTTTCCAAAATAACAGGAGGTCTGCAACACAACTGCCAGCAATTACTGCCCCATGAGGAGTGAAGTGCAGCAGCTTCACAAGTATTCAGCTGTTCATTTTTTCCACATTTCAGTAATGCTTTATCCCAAGCAAGGTTAGCCACTTATGTGACGTCACCTCTTAAGGGGTCATTCCTTTCCACCACGTCCCTCCCATGCAGTATGCAAACCTACTGACTAAAGCAGCAGAGACAGCGCTGCCATGGCTTCTGTCGCCCATTTACTCCAAGTCTTGAAGTCAGCTGAAAAGCTCCTTTCTGAAAAGTCTCAAAGTCTTCTCAAGCCAGGCAGACTCAACATTGAGCCCATTCAGATATCTCTGAAGTTTGGTACCACCACAGTCAAGGAACTGGTTCTCTGGCACATGTCATTGAAACAACAGGAAAAAAGGATGGGCTCCCACAGGAGCTGTCAGAGGGTGGCGCTGATCAAGGCAGGCACATGCACACACACAGACACCTGTTGGTGCACACACATCCCTCTGAACTTCCAGGCACCATACAGTACCTTTTTACCAGAATGCCCAAGATATACCATTTTACTGAAAAAAAAAAAGGGTAGAGGAGCTTAGGATTTAGGAATTCATACAACTAGAGCATTTGTATTATTCAGAAAATCTGAATTTCAACTTTACTGATGTGATTATTTTGCCAGGGCTCCTTAGAAGAAGTTCTGCAGTACTTGAACTACTGGCATGCAGCAGAGAATCACAACTGCAAGCAATAGAAAAGTGAGATGGCATATGCTGCTCTGTGGTAGACTAACACAGATCTAGCACAGAGATTACATTTTCAAGTAAATGGGCTCCTTACTCTTAAAAAGACAGTGTACAGAAATATGTATGAAAATTGTCTAGAAACCAACCCAGCTCATGCAAACTGATGCAATTTCTTATATGCATTTAACCAACACTAATTTGCAAATGCAAGTAAATATTTTTTACAAGTTTTAAAAATACACACATCTCCTGCTCTCAAGATGCATGCTCCAAATTTTAATTAGTCTTTCAAATAAGGTTATTTTCAGAAGACAAAACAAGTGGAACAGTCATGCAAATTAACTACTGGAAGGACTTACCAGTCTCATGAGCAGAACAGATGCAAAATAAGGACAGTGGAGAAAGCTCAAAAGGTTCAGTTTTGCAGAACAATTTTATCTTGAAAGACAATTTTTCAAATGAGAACCAGACTCGCATGTGTTCTTAAGAAGCAAGAAAGAAACAGAGGCAAGTCAAAGTTTATTTCAGCTGCTTCTGAAGGAAGACCCTGAAACTGCCCTGATAACTCAGCACCAATGAGCTCCTTGGCCTATCCAAGGCTAAGTCCGTGTATAGACTTTAGATAAGTAAGCAGATATTAATCATAAGAACTAGGTAAACCCACACTGAGCACATAGGCACTGTAAGAGATGTCTCTACAAACATTGTTCCACAATGCATCCAGAAAACTACATTTAAACAAGACATTTTAAATAGCGTACAGCACTTATTAAGCAAAAAATATATTAAGATGAATTTCATTAAGTATTTGCTGCAATGTTAGCAAAAATGTCCAGACACCTTATCTGATGTGGTATTAATTCAATTAACACTATCTAGGAAATGTTCCCAACAATAACATTATTTTCACCTCATCCTCCAATGACCTTTTCTACTCTGTACTAACTTTTGCAACTTACCAACAAACAGAAGAAAGATTCTCACCTCTAGATGTTCCTAATTTGCCCACTTAATTTCCAGAGACTGAGAAATCCTGAAAAACCAGAAACATATTCTATCAAAGGAATTTCTGTTACCTGATTAGTGGAGGAACAGGACTGACACATGATGACTGAAGAACTGATGGACTTGAGAAGGCATGGTTGTCAGGAGACCTAAGAAAGTCTCCTGAAATGCCCTAAATCTACATTCTCCAAAGGGAAAAGCCAACAGTTGGCATCCATGACCCAGAAACACTGGTTTCTAGAAATAATTCACTAGATGCAGTTCTTACATTCCTTCCTCTCAAACCCAGATCACCTCTCATGCAAGCTATACATCAAAACAACCAACAGAGAGAACATCATCAAAAAAAGTTCAAGTACTTCGGCTGTAGTGAAGAACCTCCATAAACAAGTCAGAAGTTATGCTCCGAATAAGATTCCAAAATTACATACAAAAGCAAGGTTTGCAGAATTTTGGCTCTGGGAGATTGCCAAAGGTCAGACTGAAGGAAGAACAATGCTTAGTTTATGGATAAACAAATCAACATAAATAGAGCCAGGCAGCCTACAAATTGACCTATGAAAGAGGTAACGAATCACAGAACTGTGTTTTATAAATTCCTACCACATTTTATAAACAAAGTTTTCCAACCACTAACATTCCAGTAAGTTCAATAAGAATCAAAAAACAGTAACACTTCACAGTGTAACAGATACCTGGTCTGGAAAAAGAAAGACTTCCATAGTTGAGAGAAACAGTAATACAATGTGAGTTAGCAGTATAGGATACCTGATAGCTTACAATAGGGTAACTTGGAAATTTCTCCAGATTTCTGGGAAAAAGAGCAGGATTTAATAAACTATGTACCAAAATTACAGTATTCTGCATTTATCTTTCTTCTTAGAGATTCCCCTCATTTTATAAGGGAACAAAGAAGTGCTGACTGCACTGAAGTATCCAAGACACGCAAAGATAAATCGGGCAATAACGCAGAGTTTAGCTTTAGGACTGGTTGCAGCAAGCCAAGAGCTATTTTCCACAGGGATAATGCACAGTGCTGGTCTACCATGCAAATACTGAAGAATTCTCAGAAACTTGAGTTTCAGCAAGGACTGTCCTACAAAATCAACACTCAGGTCCAACTTCAAACTAATACATTAGAATCAACCAGCTCTAATTAATGATTCTTTTCTAGCGGGCTAAGTTCCCAGTTATCTTCATATTATCAGAGTAATTGAAAATTCCATTCCTAAAATCTGAAAGTAGATTTCTTCACTGAAGTACTATTACCACACAAATAAAAAAAATAGAATACATGAAATGTCATCCTAAGCAAAAAGGTGAAACCAAGTAAACTCTAAGACCTTCCTGCAATAGAGATTAAATATGGACCTGTCTGCATTAAGATCAAAAGGAAAAAATGAATGAAAGCTCTTCCTGGTACCTACAAAATCATATCTGTATCGAATGCAGGGCTCCTGGACTACAACAAAGATAAAAGGGGAGGAAAAAAAAAAACAAATCATAGTGGCAGAATACAAATCCTGAATTGTGCAGCCTAGGGAGGTTAACTCCAAGCCTGGATGTACTCACACCAGCTGAACAGGGTCCCGAGGAAGATGTTCTAGTGCTGAAGTCAGCCCTGCACCAAGCAGGGGCTTACACACAGCACTCCAGAAACCCCTCCTGACCTGAACTGCTCTGGGATTCCACACTCCCTGCTCACAAAGGGGAGTCCAAACACCAAGTAGAAGCCTTGTCCTACCTCCAACTGCTGCCAAGTTGTTGTGTTTATTCTGCCAGCTCCAAAGTGTAAATGACCCAAATATTTACTGTAGGGTTTTTTCTTTATTATTCTTATGATATGGCTGCAGAAATCTGAAGGCACTTAATGACTAGAAAGAGAGGCTTAACAGAAATAAGGAATGGATTCAGAAAATTTATGGTTTTCATATACCACTTCTGTTAATAAAGTTCTATGTAAGGATGAAAACTTCAACAGAAAACTTCTTGTTTGAGCCATCTTAAATGTGGTTAAAACCAAAGTTAATATTGATTCCAACTCTTCCACAGATTATGTCACACAGGAAGAAATACTGTATAAATCAGAACATCAAGGAGCAAAAATTATATTTATTCCATCTAATTTCACCTTGCTCACCGCATTTTTCAGGAAAGAAAAAATCAGCTGAACACTAAACAGTACTTTGATCAGATGGAGAGAGAGATAGAGCATCACACAGCAGTAATTATGCTGATAGCCTCCATTCCTCACATCATCTACTTCTCACAGCTCCTTTTAACAAAGGAAAACATCAGGAAAGCTCTTGCAAATTAAATGAAGATGCAAAGACCATATAACCCATCAATTCACTAAACCAGTGAATCAGAATGAAAACAGAGCTCAATTTCACTAATCTGAAATAGTTCCTAAAGTCTCATGCACATCTGTGAGAAATTTTTGTAATTTTCAATCCTATTCAAAAGCAAGTGTGTGCAGTGCTGTACTGGGTTTGCATGGCAAGATTTTGGTAGAGGGGGGCTACAGGAGTGGCTGCTGTCAAGAGCAGTCAGAGGTTTCTCCCATGTCCAACAGACCAAATGCCAGCTGGCTCCAGGACAAACCTGCCACAGGCCAAGGCTGAGTCAAAATGGAGACAGTGGTAGCTTCCCTGGCATAATAGTTAAGAGGGAAAAATATTTGCTGCACAGCAGCAGTCAAAAGAGAGGAGTGAGACTGTGTGAGAGGAACTGCCCTGCAGACCCCAAGGTCAGTGCAGAAGGAGGGGCAGGAGGTGCTCCAAGTACCAGAGCAGAGATTCCCCTGCAGCCCCAAGTGCAGCCCATGGAGAGTCAGCTGTGCCCCTGCAGCCCATGGAGGCCCAGGATGGAGCAGAGATGCCCCTGCAGCCCATGGAGGATCCCACAGTGGAGCAGGTAGATGTGCCTAAAGAAGACTGACCCTGTGAGAACTGGAGCAGGCTCCTGGCAGCACCTGTGGCCCCTCGGTATGAGCAGCCCACACTGGAGCAGGTTTGCTGGCAGCCCTTGTGAGCCTACAAGGGAAGGGGTGGGGGGAATTACATCTCCATGATGCAAGCAACATTCAACACCCATCTATGCTACAAATTTAATTCACCAGCCAGTATCAGACTTCTGCAATGCTTCCCACTAGTCACTAGAAAACAAACACACACATTTCACCAGCTTTTAAGTAATAACTAGACCACATTAAGTCCTCACTTAATGCATAGTTTTCTACAGTTACTAAAAAAAACTCCAAAGTATCACAGGAGCAGATTTTCATTTAGCTTCCATAATGAACAAATACGTTCAACAAGCCTTGTTTAAAGTCTTGCTTATGTAAAACTGTTTTCAGTTATTCAACAGCAAAACTAAGATTTTAATCTACTGAGGCAATTTCCCGTTATTCTAAAGAGTCACATCTCAAAATTTAGTGATAAGTTTAAGGCAGAACTAAAAACTGTAATTGTAAAGAGATACATTATCCTACACAAAAAGGGAAAATAAGGATTGCAACTAATTTAGACAGTTTCAGTTCAACACCTAGTGGAGAACAGGCCACATGACAAAGTTGGAAACTTCATTCTCTGAATAAGACAGGAATTCTGAAAGCTGTATCATGTAATTTGCAACCTTTATCAAAAGCAATGGCTGTTACTTTTGTATAATTCCAACTTTCCACCTCTGGAAGATTTGCTTTGAGAGAGGATGTTTATTTCAGTAAATTCTGCTGATTTCTTCTGTTTTAACACAGCCGTGGGTAGTAAATACAGCTGGCGAGAGGACTTTTAGTCTGTCAGTTCCAGTAGACAGAGTGGCTTTCAAATAAGAAGTATCCAAAACCACACTGTGAAGACTGAAGCACCTTTCAGATGAGCACACCTGAATGCCTCACAGGCTGCTGAAGTACTGCTGCCAGCATCCTGTGTTAAACAGATCCTCAGTGCCCATGCTGCTTCCCACAGCACCTGAGCAGAAGCTTGTGTGCCCTCCTCTCTTCCCGGCCCTTTTAGCCACCTGTTAGTGACAAAAATTTGCTAGAAATGCACGCAGATATAGCAGAGAAGGGCAAAAGTGCCACTAAATCATTCTCTTCCCTCCAACAGTGCAGTGAATCCTGCAGGGCCAGGCAACTACAGCACTTGGGAGCCCAGCACACAGCAGGGCAGGGAAGCAGCCTGTGCTGGGTGGCCACGCAGGTTCCCTCCATCAGAGGCTGAGTTTCTGGAGTCCTTCCCATCAGCTTCTGGACAACTCCACCTGCAGCTCAGTTTGGCTTTGTTCATTTGTGGTTAGAAGCAGTGAACTTATATCTGCCCCCAAAGCGCATCCAGCTCTTTCTGTTCCTTCTCCTACACATTTCAGTCCCATTATCAGCCTGTCTCCTCCTGAACAGCTCTCTAAGAGGCTTCACTGAACAGAAACTTGCATGGAAGAGGAGACAACATCATAACTAATATATCAGATTAGTCAATTGCAATTATTTTCATAATTTTTCTTCTCTCCTGTGGTCAGTGAATTCCCATTTTTTGAGACGTGAAAGTGGGAAATCAATGTTACAATGCTCCTTGTCATTCTATCTTTTAACACCAAAATTGAGAAGTACAATAAGCGGTCCTCTCAATAAAAGCAACAAGCAGCATTATGAAAGGGTCCTACCCATTAACACAGATGACTGACTTTTGCCAACAATGGATCTAATTTCTAAATTCAGAACTACAAATTATGTGTGACCAGTAATCTCAAAACATGAGTGTACATATGTGATATAAACATATTAAATTCACATGATTTCAGACTTAACACTGATAGCAGTAGCTACTATTTTGAAATTCAAGACAATATTCTTATCAGACTACAAGTCAAGTCACACATATGTGCTTCTATGCATGGTATAGGATGTCAATCTTGCTTAAGAAACTTTCTTCCAGAAGTGCCGAGATTCTTTATACATAGTAAAATGTAAAGTTCTTCTTAAAGCCCTTACTTCATGTGTAGTCCCTATGCTCCTCATAGGCTTCCTGAGATCCAAATACTTAGAACACTCGGATCAAAAACTTCTAGGAGTAGCCTGAAAAGAAAGAAGATCCAGATTCTTGGGAAAACAGGCAACACCCATGGCAGTGGACTAAGTAAAGACTTAAGCCACTTGTAATCCATTAAAGTGAAACAAACTGCATGGCTTATTATTTAACTGTACATAGTCCTAACCCCTTTATGGTCACTCTCCATGTAAGCACAAAAATCTTCATGATAAATGTAAAGGGAAACTTCTGCAGTAAGATCACTACAGTCCTAATTCAGCAAAACTGTTTTAAGATCCACACATTTAAAAAGTTTCAGCAGTACTGTACAGAAGTAAAGTCCAAAGGTAAAACTCATTAAGCCACACTACTCTGGGTCAACAGGCAAATAAGCAGACAAGCCACTGACTCTTTAGTCTTCCACCCAGTTATTTGCTCACACTAATTTTCAAACCAAGTGCCTACATATATTCAGATGAAGGAAGTTAATTCCAACTCATGCTTAGGTGAAAAACCTCTGGGCTTTTAAAGCTGATACAAGTGACACTTGAAAACAACCAACATGTCAGGTGTTTTTGTCAACAGTCAGCATTACAGCTACTTTCAGAAGGAGTAATTCATTTTCATGTGCCAACCTGGAGCCTAATGAGAGCACAGTACCTATGGTGCTTTAAGCTCTTTCAAGAGAAAAGCTGTGTGTCACCAAGAAAGCAGCCTCTTTCTCACTTTGGATCTTGCTGCTCACACCCAAAGATGCATCCAGCAGGCTGAGGAAACAACCAGACCTTAAGCATACTCAAATTGCTGTGGACACAAACTGAGCCAGAGAAGCAGTCCAGGAAACCTTCTTCACCATAATGCTCAAGGAGATAGGGCAGGGCAGGGCAGGGCACTGAATTTCCAAGTGATCTTGAAGGTGCCAGGACTGAAGGAAATGAGCCAACAGGGTTCACTTTTTCTTTGATCTCTTCTACAACTCGTTTTGTAAATGCAGTCTCAAACCAAAACTTCATAACTCACCACAGAACTGACACAGAACATGCAACCTTGTGCACAGTGCATATGCACACATACATATAGCCTCAAAAGGAAAGATAAATGTACAGGGTGCCAAAAAACTTTATATTCCAAAGCAAATACTTCTCTAAGCATTTTCTTGATACTGCAAAAGATTTACCCCTAAATGATATGTAAGTAGCTTAAGCACATGTGACCAAGCACTGGAAGCATCTAATTACTGTCAGTATTATCTCTACAGGCAGCCACAAATCTTAACTGACATGTTACGGCCAAGTTTACTCTGATAAGATCAGAGAAACTAACACATCCTCAGAGGCCAGATGGGGTTCAATTCAAGCACAGGTGCCATTTCAAGAAGCAAGGTTTCTTCCTTTCAACAAATATCAAACACCTGGCAAAAAATTAAGCTGAGTCATCTTTGCTCTCAGTGGTTCAAACCTGTATCCTATTACCCAGAGAAGCCCTCAAAGAGCTAAACCTGTGGATTAAGGATGTCTCCACTCTGCAGCCTTACCCCATGACCATCAGGCTGATGGAAGGCTGTGTACAAAGCACTCAGGTCTCATTACTCCATGTTGTATACATGTGTTCCAGCCACTGATCAAAGCCAAGGCAATTTGACTTTTTCCTGCCACGGCTCACCCTTGGTTCTCTAAAGCAAAGTTTATGCACTCAACTTGCAAGACTGAATCACAACTCTCAGTACAGAGTGCACTGCTAAGAACACACTCCTTTCTGGGACTTTGCTTATACCCACCACTCCAGCACTTGTAACAAACTGCTTTAGGAAGCTCCCTCTCAGCAAGCTGGTCTTTAACAATACTATTCAAAATGCCTCCTCTTCATCCCACACTGCGCACAAACCCCAGTATAGAGCACAGGGTAAGCTGGGTAGGAAGGCCTCCAGAAAGCACTTTCAAACAAAACACTGCAAGGCCCAGGTTCATTTACTTCAGTACTGGTTTAAGTTCTGGGAATCCAAGGAGCCCACAGGAACCCCAGGGAAAAGGGAGTTTTCAAACTCATGGATGGCAGATTACAAATACCAACAAAAACTAGCAAAGGCATGTTTTGAACCTTAACAATGCTGACAGCATAAATATAAACAGTACTCCCTGTGGCACAGAATAACCTCTGAGGCTCTCAGCTTGTTCAATACCTGTGAAACTCACCACCAGGTCTCATGACATGAGACAGATATATTAAATATGGGGGTGTGGTGTGCAAGTACAGACAAAAACTGGGCAACTCTTGTTTCCAAAACAGAGCAGGAAGTGGATGGCAAAGGGAAGGATATTCAAGGTCAGGTTGCAGACTGAGCACCTGGAACTTCAAAGCCGATCACCTAGTTTGAACTTAATCCTCATATTCTTACAATGACCTCACCTAGTGACCAAGATTATCTGCTCCCCGTTTAAAAGGCAGTAATGAAAGCCTTTGTTTCCTGGCGTTCAATGTACCTGCAAAGATTCAGGTTAAAAAGTCAGTCTAGTGAGTCCCATAGTTTCTGCAACACTGGTAAAACCATCACAGACTACACTAGAACAGAACTTGGACAGATGGCTTTGCTTTGTTGGATGGGAAAAGTTGAGAAATGGTTGAACATCCTACTCTGAGTGGGGTCTAAATGTGCCTGTTTTACTGTGCTCCCTTCCAGGCTGAAGGACAGCATTTGAGTTTGCAGTTGTGCTAACAGAATGGGTAACAAAAGTTTATGCTTTGAAGTGCTGAGAACCTCCTGCTTCAGAATTAAGTTTGGTTCCATGGCAACAAACAGACAAGGGTCCACAAAAACATCAGCATCTCAAACATGACTGATGACTGGAGTTCTGCTGCACAGTACTTCAACCTAAGAATAAAAATCAACAAAGGTTTCAGCCAGATTAGTAGGTCTAAACAAATTGATTTTCTTAAGTTTTGCAAATAATGCAGCCTTTCAAAGAACGATTTTTGCCAAATCTTGATTAGCTTACTTGTCTCATGCAAAAAAAATTGCATAATTGCATGAGGAAAAAGATACTAGCTGAAGCCATGTGCAAAACAGGTTATTTACAGTCAGCTCTGCCTGATGTCTAAAATTTCTTCCTAGAACAATTTATCTAAAATAAATCAAACTTCAGATGACATAACTTAAGAGACATTATGAAAGCCTTACATAACTCAAAAAAAAAGAACCCACCACCAAACAACTCAATCGCCCAAACGCAGATCAGTCCACTTCCTCATTCATTCCCCACTTCCCTGGGGTATTTGCATTTAGAACCTTATTGTTCATACAAAGGCCAAATTTAGAAACTGCTTTGGGTAGCCAATGTTATCATTTCAACAAGTGGGTGACAATGTCAAGTGTTTTCAATCCATACAAAAATTAAGGAAAAGGATATTAAAAAGCCAGTAACTGAGATTTGGAAAGATCAAAAGTAGTCACACCAAGTATTTGTGAAGTATTTGTACTTTAAGTTTTCATACCCTTAGAATGATCAATAAAATATACCACCTATTCCACTACTAAACTACTTATGAATCCTCAGATGACAAAGTTCTTTAATATAGGTATGGATCCCACCTATATTTATCTATTTATGTGACACAAGATTAAAGACCTTGGCCAAAATCACAAAAGATATCACTGGAGAAGCCACTGTTCAGAAGAAAATAATACCTTGCCCAGAAATCCTTTTACTGTAATACAGAAGAAATCTTCCAAGATTTAAGATTCTTCCATACACTATAAACATAATATGGAGTTCGATGGAGAGCCTTCAACCCAGCAGTATTTGTCTATTTACTCATAACAGAAAAAATACGTTAATATTGATCTAAATGAAAACACCAAGCTATTTTATCTTTCAAAGTACAACACCAAACAAGACCTTTCTCCTAAAATCTTACATAATCCATTAAAACATATTTTATGGAAACATTACCTGGCAAAGAAGTTTGTAAAAGGTCCCAGTATTTTCCGTTTACTGTCCACGTCTGTCTCGTGACAATACTGCTGGTTCTGGTCATTGCTGTCTCTAGAGGAATTCAGGGTAACATCTGAAAAGTGCGCCTCGTCAGTCTCCAGATTCACAATTGCACTTGAACTGCTTGTGACCACAAAGTCCAAAATGTCTTCATTGCTAACTGATAAAGTTGTTGACAATTCTGTGCTAAGACTAGACACACTACAAACAGAGATATCATCACTTCGATTTAGAGTCTTTGAGGTTGGACTGTAAAGTTTGACGGTGTCGTACCCAGTTCTGGGGAAAGTGGAGGATTTCCGCACGGCATGCTCGTGCTCAGCAGCCAGCGGATGCGGAGGCACATACGGCGGCAGTGTGCACGCGCTCTGAAAAGCCCTGTCAGGCACAAGTTCAGGTTCTGATGGCTTTCTCTTCACATTCAACACACTGCAGTGAACAGGCTCTGGATTTCCTATTTCTAGAGTTGGAATACCAGAATCCACTGATTTAAGGCTATGACAATCTTCCAAAGCACTGGACAGCAGGCCAGGCCCATACTCAGGCAATGAGATATCTCTCGAGGTCCCAGAGTTCAAGTTTTGAAGGCCCTGGAAACTGCTGCCCACTCTTGCATCCAAAATTCCCACGAAGGTCAAACCATTTAAAGAGTTGGATAAATTTGCATCAGCTGTCTTGGCCCAGCTGGTAACTGGTTAAAAAGAAAGAAAATATTATATTATGAGTTTGCAGGAAGGTTGTGGTTTGTTCTTGACTGTTTGTTTAGCAGGGTTAGCTTTTTTTCATGGTTTTTTCTTCATTTTTTTTAATGCATTCGGTCCTGTCCTAATTTAGGTTTTTAATTAAAAATTATTTGTCTTCTCTTGCATGTTATTACTACCCCTTCCCCCAGCATGAATAACCAAGACAATGGCAACTTAAATTAGGCTTCAAGAAAACGTCAAGCATGAAAAGCTTTTCATAAGCACTTTGTGTGCCCATGTTTGCTTCTTACATATCTCCTGAGAGTGAAATTACATACTGTAAAACCTGCAGTATTTTAATGATCCCTGGTCATATTGAGGCGAATATATGAAATTTATTTTTATACAGTCATAAATTCATATTTACTGGTATCAGAGGGCTACAGAACTCATTTCCATACACTTAGACCAGATTTGGAAATGTTCATTTAAACAGAATTTCTCAGCATTTTTCTGGAAACCATAAAACTGATAATAAATTTGTCACAGAGAAGAATGCATAATGTATCATTGTTGCATTAAGCAAGAGATGCAAAATCCAAACAGCTATAAAGCTACCCATACAGTCAATGTTTTGATAATACACACAATGCACTTGATCCAGTAACAATGATATTTGCAAATACATTGCATTTACAGCACTCAGGGACTGTGATCCTTCATCTTTGCAATATCCATCCAAGCTGTCTCCCTAAGGGCTGCCAGCAGGTCAGTTAATCCAGTCAGTGCCCCACTTCCAGTCTGAATCTGAATGACCTGCAAAGCAAGGGCTGTCAAATAGGAGCTGCAGGTTGGACACACCAAACTCAATGGCAACTTTCACACACCTGGAACACCATCAGGAATACTGCCCTGGCTTCCAGAACTGCTGCTGACCCTTTAAACAAAATATGGTCGTTACTCTGACATCACACATATCTTCTCTTTCCATATGACTAGTTAAATTGTCTACAGCTCTTCTGAAGTTTGTAATGCAATTACTCTGCAGCAGTTGGCAGAACAAATATGTGTATATTGCTTCAATTTCTTCTCTGAAACACTCTGGGATAAGTGTGAATGAGTGAAGAACTCTCCATCTTGCAAACAGACTGCTTTCTAGACAGATTGTACTTCAGTTTTTGAAGCCCTGGTCTACTGCTTCTGGTCTCCTATTCTCTCTCAAGTACAGCATTTAATTAAAGGTGCTAACTGTTCTAGAGGGTCCTCCCCACATTCTATTTTTAAAAAACAAATACAGACATACCCCAAAAGAAAACCCAAAGTTCTCAATTTCAAATGTCAGTGAAAACGGCTATCTCACAGCAGTTCTAAACCCCTGGTTAATGTCACCTGAGACCTGCCCAACACCAGAGTCCGACACACAGTCCATTCTTAGGTCTGAGGACATCAGTACAGTTTGGCATTGTGATACCAACGGGTAGCGAGTGAGAGAAAACTAATTTCAAATATATCTTACTAGTCCAAACAGAATTTTTTTCCACAAGTTTTCAGTCATGTGGAGAGTTCAAGAATCCAACTGCACATTGTATGCTACACTAAATCTTTAACTTACCACCCCAAATGGTATTCACTAGCAGATAAGAAACTGCAGTTCAATCCACTCCTAAGCACAGACAAAATTCAAGGAAAAACAACCCTGGCTATTTCACCTTTTAGACTTCTTCAGAACTTTTTAACAGCCACCTATATGCTACTCACCCAAATCAATCAATGCACCAATTGCTTAAGCCTCTGCCTAAGCAAGGCTTCAAGTGCATTGTTTTGACTAAAAAGCTTGTGAAGATGTGTGAAGTCTTTTCTTAAAGAATTGCTATAGCAACTTTTTTTTTTTCATATTACCATGGTTTGAAAAGTTTACATCCCCTGCAATTAAACTGATGTCTTGAAATAGTTGGCACACCAACTGTGTACATTATGAATTCTCTATTCACTAAATTAAAATTATAAGGGCCAGCAAAAAACAAACCCTAAAGAGCAATCCTTGAGCGCAAGCAACAAACTACACTGAAGAAGTCAAGTGACAGTTCAAGTGTACAAATAAGACATAACATGGAACATTAGATTTAATTACTGTTGTATATACTGGAATCTCCTATTCTCAGACCTTACTTGAATTAACTTGTTTTTCTAAAGTAAGTCTGACTGTTTTCTTCTCCCTGTGTTCAGCTTTATTCCTTCATATACATTACATTGCTCTTCAAATCCACAGCCCATCCAGCCCCAATGTTACTCTAAAGCATATATACATACACACTTCAGAACAGCATAACCAAGGGGTTTGACATACAAGAATTCAAACTTATAAATGCATCTAGAAAGTAAAGTCCAGAACACAAAACACAGAAATGTAATCTGTCAGGAATAGCTTTGGTGATGTTTGGGTAAACAGTACAAGCATGTTCCCAATAATGAATTCCTCCCATGACTGCCTTTACTTCTGCTCAATGATTTTCCCAAGCAGCAGCCAGTCCCTGGCTTAATTGCATTGCTCTTCTCCACCAAGCTTACAAATGGTAAGCACTCAAGTGACCTTGGCAGAGGCAATAACTACAGCAGCTTAAGAGGCCAAATACTGTAAACAAAAGAACTTTTTTAAAAGTGAAAATAAAATTCCATGCCAGGTACTGAAGCTATTTTAATTTGACTTGGTATTTTTTCAAGTAAGATATTTAACAGGAAGAGATCCTTTAAACGGGCAACCAGGAAATGCAGAAGTACACAACACTACAGCTTGCTGGAACAAATTATGCAACAGCAAGCTACAAAGGTTTTACACAGTTCAGCGAAACTGTGGGAGGCTTTGAAGTGTACCCATCAAGGGCTTTAAGCAAAAACTTGAGATGCAATCAGCTGTCAAGAATGCTTATTCATTTTGAATTAAGTTGTTGTAGGATTGTTTTTAAGGATGGAGTGATATTTATACTCTGTTTTAGCTGCCTCGCTGATAAGTGCAAAATCTGACAACTGATGTCAAATATTCTGTCATGTACTCCAATGCTAACTTCTCTCCATAAAGTGTTTATTAACATAACGATGTTGAAACATTATCATCTGAGTACAATAAACTACTGAGAAATAGTATGCAATTTTGTCTGCACAAGATTCATAATCCCCATTGTTTATTTAAATATATTACAATCTAAATAAAATCAGTATATGTGAAGTCGTAACATCCTATGTCTTTTAGAGAACAGGATCTTGTAAGAGGGAACATCCCACAAGAAATAACAAGGAAAAGGGAGTTAGGAAAATACAGCCAAGGTCACAAGTGGGATGAGAGAGCAGGTAGATGTTATTTACTCATTAACACTTCCAACTTTAGTGCTGAGGAGCACTAAAGATAAAGACAATTTTGTAGCCAGGTTCAAAATTAACATCAGGACACAACTACTCTCACAAAGGGCAGCTACCCTGCACACAGCTCTGCCACAGAATGCTGTGGATGCTAGAAATTTACATCTAAGCTTGGGAATAAAAAATCACTGATGATTCCTAAACAAAAAGAAAGGCTCTAAACCGCAAGTATTGGAACTTCATGAAAACATCAACGTACACTAATTCTGCTTTCAGACTCTCTTCTGGGTAATTTTTTTTCTGACAGGTGGAGTTTTGATCTGTCTAAGCAGGGCTGTCCATATGGCCTCACATTCCCCAAATTCTGATCACAGCATGCAAGAAGGCATGTTCTGACAATAACCAGAGGCTTTAAAATAGATTTTGGCTCTGCATATTACTCAACCATATAAAGGGAACAAGTAATATTTGATTATAATTTCTAAGATCTACAATAAAATGTCTTTTTAACACACTTGATATAAAAGTTAAAAGATAACAGCAATGCCAAACCATTAGAGTAAAATAAAACCAGAAAGATGCTAACTCAAGGTCCATTATTCCAAGTTCGGTGGGAGTTATGATGCAATTTAGGAAAGCAACAAGGGTAAGGCAACAATTTGCAAAACAGGCTTTATATTTTCTTGCCTAGCAGGAATGAGAAGAGGAAAGATTGCATGTACAGTCCAGTTCTCAAAGAGTTAACATCACACATTATCTCTTCAACACTTCTGCCAGCATTTTTTCTTAAGTTTTTAAGAACAAATAATTTCTGTAATTACAAAGTTGCAGCATTTTTCTTTTCTCTTCTTCTTAAACGATTTTTTAAAAATTACCAGTGTATATTCTCCATGCATTTAACAATATTTTTGTTGCATGCACCAAGAAACACATTGCTGTTACCAAGGACAGCTTTGGGTGACCTTGGTGCACAAGAGCATCAAACTCAGTTTTGTTTACGAAAGATTTCTTGGTTCTGTGTTTTTACGCGCATGTTCTAACAGCCACAGCATTGCCAACAGTGAAGAACTCCTGAAGTTACAAAAAGCCTGCCTTTAAACTTAACATGGGATACAGAAATTAAGGCTACCTATGCAAGTACTGCCAAAACCTTACCGGCAAAAAGAAAAGAACCTAATGGGGATTTTTATTTTAATTAAATGACTGTTATCTAACTCTCGGCTGATGACCTTTTAGAAGCGTGAGCTTTACAAATCTGGCTTCCGAGCGGAGTGCTCGGAGAGCACTCATAAGTAAGCCATTCACCGCTTTTCGGCAGTTTTCGCTCCGCCAGGCCGGCAGTACAAACAAGTTACAGTGCTCTGCTAAAGCCTCTGCTCCAGAAGCGCTTTACGGGGCTTTTACCCTCCCCACACCATTATTACTGAAAACTCTGTAAACCACATTAGATTAGCAGCAACGTCAGAACTTCAGCTATGTGAGACGCAGTTTTGTTTGGTCTTTAGGAATTGCCTGGGAGATTTCAACTAAAAGAGAGGCAGCGAGATCAAAGTTTCTTCCTTCTCACGGGCTGAGTCCGACTCGCTCCGCGAAGGTTTCCGAGCTAGCGGCCTTCGCTTACAAAACAATCGAAAGAAACTGAAACAACAACAACAAAAAACCTTGAGGAAGCAGCGTTCACTCTTCTCTGCGGTCTTTAACTCCCTCGGTTAACATTCCCAAGGCTCAGCCCACCTGCTCCTGGTAACTTTTTTCAGTGGCCAGGGCCGGGCAAGTCAGCAGCCGCAGCCTGCGCGGCTGCCTCAGTGCTGAGGCTGCTCGTGCCCGCCCCGCTCGGCCCCGGGCTCTGCCCCTCACGCCAACAGGTACCACCAACACCCGCAGCCCCGGCAGCGCTGCGCCGCCGCCCGAGCAGGAAGAGCCCCGAGCAGCCCAGACACCTCACCGGGGTAGCGCTGCCCTCCGTCGCTCTCGTCACGCTGGGCCATGCCCGACCCGCCCCACAGCCGCTGCTGCGGGACTAGGAGGCGGCCGGCGGCTGCGGCGGGCGGTCCATGTCGCTGCTCTCCGCTCCCCGCGGAGCAGCGCCGGCTTCAGCGCGGCTGAGGACGAGCGGCCGCCCCTCGCCGGGCGCCCCCTCGGTGTGGCGCGGGGCCTCCCATGGCGCCGGCGGCGCACACCTGGCTGCAGGACAGGTGCCGGGTTCCTCCGGCGATGCTCCAGCCCCCGCAGCTCAGACTCCTCCCGCCCCGCCGCCGCTCCCCCTGCCCGGCGCGCCGGGGGAAGCACCGCCCGCCGGGGGAGGGAACGCCTGCGCGGAGGGGGGCGAGGGGCGGCCGCAGCCGGGCGCCATTTTGAATCGCCTCAGCGGCCGCGGAGGGTCAGCGGGGCGGGCGATGGTGACCGCTTGGTCCAGCAGCGGGGGCCCCTCGGGATCGGGGCTGTGGCTGAGGGCGCTGGTTCCGAGGAGCCCTGGAACGGAGGCGAGCGGGGCTGTGGCTGAGGGCGCTCGTTCTGAGGAGCCCTGCAAAGGGGGGCGCTGGTGCCGAGGAGCCCTGGAACGGCGGGGAGCGGGGCTGTGGCTGAGGGCGCTGGTGCCGAGGAGCCCCGGAACGGCGGGGAGCGGGGCTGTGGCTGAGGGCGCTCGTTCTGAGGAGCCCTGCAAAGGGGGGCGCTGGTGCCGAGGAGCCCTGGAACGGCGGGGAGCGGGGCTGTGGCTGAGGGCGCTCGTTCCGAGCAGCCTTGGAACGGCGGGGAGCGGGGCTGTGGCTGAGGGCGCTGGTGCCGAGGAGCCCCGGAAAGGGGGGCGCTGGTTCCGAGGAGCCCCGGAACGGCGGGGAGCGGGGCTGTGGCTGAGGGCGCTGGTGCCGAGCAGCTCGGCGGGAGCCGCTCTTTGCCTGAGCGCGCTGCAGCCCGTCCCGCGTTACCGCCGGCCTGCGGGCCGCCCTGGCCGCCCCGGGGGGAGCGGGTGGGCGGGGGCTGCACCAAGGTCGCCGCCTGCGTTTAGGAGGAAAGCAAAACTTAGTGGGCTGTGGGCTACGGAACGTGTGGAGGCGTCACGTGCATGTGTGTCCTTAGCTCTGTGGATCTTTGGCATTACGTTCTATAATGCCAAAAGTGGAGGCTCTAGGGTGGTAATCACGATTTTTGTGTGTTTATCTCTCCATTCTCTTCACCTTCCGTCTCAAAGTGCACCCTTTTGCCGTTCACGTGTGGAGCTGTGCACAGCCTGCTCTTCCCCCATACTGGAATTCCGAGCAGTCAGCACCTGACAGGAGCAGAGCTGTCGTGTTTCCTTATCACCTGTGAAACTCGGCACTGCTGCTTTTTTTTTCTGCAAAGGTCATGTGTTTCACACCTAGAGTCGCTGATCATGCCTCTAGAATGGTGGTAAGATAAAGTTGTCTCCCCATCTGAACCGAGAATATTAGCACTCTTGTCACCTCACACCTCTCAGGTCTACACTGAAGCTGGAAGTGAGGGCAGAAAATATAGAAATACCTGAACTTGTGTTGGTGTAACTGGTTCGCTATTGAACATTGCAAACCCATGATTATTCAAGCTTTGATATGGACAAGTTACATTTGAATGAATGGTGAGAGGCTGAGGTAAACCTGTACCTTGCCACCATGACCTTGGTAATACCAATTCCATACTATAAAGATAAGAATTAGATCATTATAAAACTGCTTGGAAAATCTGTCATCAATCAAAAGTTATACCTCTGCAGATAGTTTGTTTCTGTGACTGGATCAGTCTTGAGTCTGCTGTATTTCTAAGATGGGTATCAACATAAAATGATTAAAGATTGGCACTAATTTCTCCATATCTTCTTTTGAAAATTACTACTATCTCTGTAAGAGAGCTTCCATATTAAATGTAAAAAAATAAAGGTAAACAAAAGAAACCAATTTTGAGGCACTGTAAACTTGTTTATATGCAAAAGATTTTTGGAGCATATACTGTCACTAATTCCTTTTTACATATTAAATTTTTTTTCTTCTTTTTTTGAGAGTGGGAATAATTCTTCTGTTGGAGCAACCAGAAGAGAGTATTGTCGTCATGATGTCATTGAACCTAGGTCAGTTGTTTGACTCCCAGGGTAAATAACAGAATGGAAACAGTCAAGAATTCTCTAATTGTGCAGAGTGCCCACACAGGAGAAATAATTATACTCCCAGCTTAATATAATTTAGGCTGAAGAAGCTATTAGAAAAACCTGCTGCAGAAAATCTTTCAGTGGTAGCAGAGCAAATGGAAAGTCTCAGAAAAGTGCAGCCTAGTCAATACTAAAAAACCACCCCTCTTTTGCACATGAATGGCTGTATAACTCATAGGAAAGGAGAAGCAGTATTTCTGGTTGTCATGTTTTGCATTAGCAGTTAGCATCAGTTCGTTCATGCCCTCTCCATCCTATATAAGGTAAATTTCTGTCTGCAGATGTTGTGTATTATTACTCCTCTCTGTGGGAAAAAGCTGAAGGGCTCACATTGTGACTAAATACAGTGTCACACCACTAAGTTCTGATGAAGTGTGGCATGTGCTAATTACTATAAGGAAACAGAACAGGTACTGCCAGGTACTGGAAGTATAAAAGCATAACTCAGTGCAGAGGGGACCTTTAGCACTTTTCTTTTGCAGCAGCTGTGTAAAATTTCAAGTCCACAGAGAAGGGCACACAGAAATCAAGTCTTCCTGTTTAAACACATGAGTTGTAAGTAAATCCTCAGAAGTTTGATAAGAAGTTAAGTGTGGTTAATCAATATGGTTATACCAGTCTTCTGCCACTGATTCAGGGTCAGGTAAACCTATAGAACACTTAATGTTATGCAAATTCTTGGTATAAAATCATGTTTTAAGAGTGTCTTGCCTGCAGCTGTTATGTAGAAATGAAATGTTACATAGAGCAGCCTCAAACTGGTAATTCATGTTTGCCTAGTGGGCAAAAAACTTCTACATGTCTAATAATAGACTGGTGCTAGAGAATTTAATTCTTTTTAAAACATTCTGTTCAAAAGCTCTGTCATACAGACTTATATTCATGCCAGCAGAGTTTGATATCCCATCTTTATGGTTATTCTGCAAGAAAGCATGAAGAGTTTGTGCTGTATTCTATCTCAGTGATTTCTCCAAAATAAACTCTATATGATAGAAGTACACCAAATTCCAGTCCTTTCTCTGTTTCATTAGAGCCAAGGAGCAGAAATGCAATTTTCTGTCATACTTCCTATACATGAAGATGTGAGAGCATTCTCTGCTTAGGCTTTCAGTTCTGTTTTGAAGCTTCAACTATTTTGTAATTGATACAACTTCCAATTTTTTTTAAGAGTTAGATGAGAACATCTAGATTGAATTTTCATTCATCACAAGCCAAGTGTGATGCAAGCAGCTTTCAGAGCCAGCCAAACTGGGCTTCATTTGAATCTGCTGTGCAGCTCTTGAAAGTCAGTTAATTCTCTGTCATAAGCTAGAGGAAAATTTAATTTCTTTAGTTAACCCAAGATTAGCATGTTGTGAAGGTACAACAGTTGTGCATCACTGAATGTGAGCTGACCAACAGCTCCTGCCTCCACTTGCCATCACTGGTTTAACGCAGTTCTAGCTCACCCAAGGCAGAGTGCAAGGGTACCAAGTGTGGCAGTGCTGGATGCTCTGAGTTATTATCCATCATACCATGAGACAGAGAAGCTCTCTCTTGAAAGCAAATGTTAGCACAGACCGGAGACATTGCTCCTTTTCCTCCATGCTGCACAGAATTACCTGCAGACACAGTGAAATAACTCAAGCATGTTGTATGGCACAAGCAAACAATGAATAAATTCAGGTTTCTACTGACTGCGTAGCAATGAAAAGGGATATAATTCTGTGAAAAATTCAGTACCTTGGAAGCAAATGGTGATGCTTCTGAGAAATTATTATGCTCTTCTACTTCAGATTTATCAGAAATTAATTTTGTTCACACCAAACTATTTTTGCCTGTCTGTATTTGACAACAGTCCATTTTCGGCATGGCCATCATCTGCATGGGCATTCCTGCTAGAGGTGGACTCTCTGTACACCAGGCCATTTTAATAGGTTTGGGATGAATCAGGAACAGCTGGAGAATGTGCCATTTGATTATCCCAAAAGGCTGCCTCTTCCTATAGAAACTTAGACCTGATAAAGGATGAGGAAGCTTGGTCTATAGCTACCATGACTGTTAACCCTTCTCTTACCACTAAGAACAGACTGAGATGGTTCCTCTCCATGAGATGGCAAGAACATGAAGAGCAGGAAAGGCAGTGGCAGAGCGAGACTTTGCAGCATGTTTGAATTGGTATTACTGAAACACAATGTGTGACAGGATTGTTTCTATCACTGTCTACAAGCTGTTTAGGAAAGACAATATGAGTAATAAGGTGTGAAGGAGTAAAACTGTATCAATTAAAAATATTACTCCTTGTATAATATCTCGGAATTGCAGAATCCTGAGTGCCCATAAATAATTACTATCAAAGTCTCCATGGTACTTCTATTACAGATCTTCACTCATCACTAAATCACACCAGAGAAGGAAACATGGTTGTTATTATGCACAGCTGCATGATGCTGGAGTTCTGTAACAGATTTATTCTCTTAAGTAAGCACAATTTAAATCACATTTCCAAAAGAAAACAGATCTATTCTGTAGCAGTTGCCAACATGGCAATATCTATTGGAACTCACTACAAAGAAAAAAAGAAGTACTGAACTAAAAATCAATTGTTGTCTAGATCTAGTAAGAATGAATGAAATTAAGTAACATTCAGTTTGGGCAGGTAACAGAACCCATTGTTATGTCTCCATGGATCTGCAGTGCTTCAAAGAATTTAATATTTTTGTACTGAATACAATTACAGGAAAAACGGTAGAAAAATATTTAAAACCCATGAATGACTATTTATACTTCCTGAAGATGACTTGTCAAATAGATGAGGTTTCCAGAGTCAAATGATTGAGGGCTAGAACTCCATTGCAAAGTGAGGACAATTAGAAGCCAAATATCAATGAAAAAATTAGAAGTTATGTAAGAAAAAAAGGAAAAAGGGAAAATCCTACTAAAAGGGTATTGGAAACATAAAGGATGTTCTTAATATTCATTATTGCACAAATATAGTAACTGCAAAAATGAAAAATTCAACACCAGTTTCTGTCCCATATCTGTAAGGGATCAGGCTGGCCCACCATAGCAGGTAGAGATTAATGAGGCAAATTATTCTTTGAACAATAGAAGACACAAACAACACACAAGTTGTACTTTTTTTCAAACATAAGTTGGGGATCAGTAAAGGAAAAAACTACACAAGTTTGTGTTGATCATTACATAATTTCTGACACATTTGCCTAATATGTTCCTAAAAATCTCCAGTGGTGGAAGTGGCATCCCGTTTTTAGGTAGTGCTTATGAATTTGCTTTCAGCACTGCTACTGTTCTGTGCTGTTCTTGGCTTGAGCATTTCCATAGCTACAAACAGGAAAGCAGAGATGGTTTTGTCACTCAGTGGCTTTTTCTCAGCAGTGTGCTGGCCCAATGCCAGCTCTGTCAGCTGCTTTCTCTTGTTCATCCCATTACATCCCATTGGAGCAGAGGTGGACCATAAAATTTATTAGCATTTACATGTAATACTACATTTTGAGAGGAACTTGAATAATGGAACAGAAGTCTTACAGTAGGAAGTTAAAATGTATCAGTAAAGATTTCTTTGTCCCAAACCTCTGGAGTCTTTTTGCTATTAGTTTCACAGGTCGTAAAAGAAAATTATGTGAGATGCTGTAGGTAAAAAGTAATGACTAATTCCCTGGGGATAATTTTTAACTGTGCTGGTCCTGGCAGGGAAAGAATGAGTTACTGTGAAGGAATCCTGGCTTTCCAGAAGGTTCACTGCCTTCCCATGTATTTTCACATCAGACACTCCCATGAAGGCACAGTGTGATGCATTTACAGTCAGCCTATCCTACCACTGATGGATGCACTTGCTGCCTAGGACTAGAGTGGTAGTTTGTGCATGACAGAAGCACTGTTTACACTGGGAACTAATTCTTTACCATATGTGTATTTAATATTAATTCAGATACAGGAATTGAAAAGCCTGGCTGATGAAATGTAGTTCTTTTATCAAGTATCTTCTATAAATGTAATGAAAATACACTACTTCTGCTGTATTTGAGAAATAATTGAAAATAATACATGCCTTTAAAAGTTTCAACTACAAAGTTTGAACAAAAGTATTTACCCAAGGACCTTACAGAGGGACTCTTCCACTATTTCCAAGTGTGTGTTTCTGTGTTGTTTTCACTGAACTTCTAATTTGGCAGAGGTTGGAATCATTCTGCACAGAATCCCAGGTCACTCTGGCTGCAGACTTACAGCACCACATTGCACAAGGCTCCACCAAGTAGACGTGAGCTGTTTGGGCTTTTTTTTACTTTCTCTGAAAGGAGGTGCAGCCATGGAATTAGGAAAATGCACTTTGTTGTTATAGATGCAGTTTTTCTATATGTTGAAGTGAGATACTGGTTACTTGATGGCTGAGCACAATTTGAAAGCAGAAATAAAAATCTGCTGGGTTAGATCCCATATTACATAGAAGTTTTGAAACTGTTATTATATGAGGGAGTCTGGGTTTGCTTGGGTTTGATTTTTTTTTTAAAGGTCTCATGTTTTCTAAACATGAATTTGTCATTACAAGTTAATTTCTACAGAAATAAAGTGTGAACAAAGCTCAATTTGTCTTCTTTTTTTAAAGACCATATGTATGCAATATATTTAATTTTCCTACATCCTAAAAATAGTTTAAAATATTTCAGCAATGAAAAAGACTCCCAAATTAGGTACATCATGCTATTTCTCCAGAATATTTAATGCTTAACTGCATGTTGTATCTTATACACGTCAGCCGAAGAAAATGAAGAGACACACACACCATCCAATTGTCCTTTTATATTTTATTCAGTGTTAAGTAACTCCACAAGAAAACAAAATCAGTTACTCTGGTGTACGTGAAATCAGAACAATACAACCACTTGAAGCAAAAAGTAGAAACAAATTTCAGCCCAGGAATGGAAAACTGATACTTCAATGCTATGGATATGCAATGCGCTTCATCCCAGTGCGGTTCAGCGTATGCCAACCTTTAATGCTCTTGTTGTTCTTGTTGGTGTGTGTTTCTATCCATATAGAAAAAACTAAAAAACACACTTCAACTCTCACTGAAAGCCTTAGAGCTTTAGCCATTAAACTATGAACACAAGTAAAGACAATTTGTTATTGCCCAAGCTCAATATAGGATTTTATTTTCCCCAAAGGTGCTGAAATCATTACATGCCACAGTGTAACTATGAGCAACACCTTTGTTACTTTTGAGCCCTTTCTTACCAACGAAGAAGCTCTAGCCAGAACTAACTGAGCTGAAGTTTGTGTTTGAAATATGTCCACTTGGTCATTTCCTGTTCTCAGATGAAGTTCTATTCAATTCTTCATTGTAGTGATTTGAAGAATTTGTGTGTAAAGTTCTTTTTTCCTTTTATGTTACAGTTAACTAGTTTCAGTGCAGGTGCTAAACAACCTCTCAAGGAAGCTCCAGAAGAAAGTAAAATACATAAAAATCTATTCAAAGTCTGCAAATAAATTAAGAAAAGAAACTGTAAAGTGTCAAAAGATTGGCTGTATGAATACAAACCCTAAATCATAGTCAAAGAGGAGGACCAAAAGAAAGTCCTTGGATAAGGGCAACCAAGCCAGTTTTAGTAAGGATCTCACCAAAAGCATTGCATGAAGACTGGCATGGTTTCCCAACCATGTGTTTAAATTCTTACACTGTCAATTGAATAAAGGCAACAAAACCCAGTTACTCAGAAAGCATTTCTAGCGCAGAACATATTTCAAAGGCAGTTCAGCTCACATTTCAAACAGCTATGTTTCTTGTGAGGTTTATTGCCTGTCAAAAATAATGGTGAAGCTTTTCAAGTCAGTATTGGACTTTCTGCACTTCCTGGTGTTACAGACATGCTGCGATCGTGTAGACTAGTTAGTTGTTGTCATTTTTTAAACTAGGAGTTGGTAAAAACTTAGAATGTTTAGTTTTGCAAATATTGCTCCTCCTGGCTTATACGTTTTGCATAATGTGTTAAAAGCAGAAGGAGTTGATAGTCTTGTACAGATGCAACTTGACAATGTATTGACTTTCTAAGTTAACAAAAGAAAATTTAAAAGCAAGTCACATAAAGCAACAATCACTACTGCAATCACACATGTATAAGTCATCACCTTCCCTACCCCCACCCACCACACACATAACTTGCCCCACACATTCTCTCAGAAACACAAAATGAACTACAAGGTTTACTAAATTACAGCCACAACAGCAGCTAACTGCAGCAGCCACAGGATTTCTTTCAAGTGAAGCACTGACCCTTTGCATTTAAAACATTGAACACTCTGAGCATTTTAGAGAGTTTCAGTCATTCAGGCTCAAGTTCAGTTACAGGATGCTTTTGCAGGTTACATGAATGCCTTCATCTGCAACAAGACAACATTCTCATTACTCATTAACAAAATTCACAACAATCCACACATCACCCCAGTGGTTTATTATTTTTGGTGTTACTTTTTGAACTTCTGCCCCACATTGGCAAATTGCTAAAGGACAAAAAAAAAAAAGAAAAAAAGGAAAAAAAAACCCACATTGCCTCCATACCTACAAAAAATCCTTGGCTTCTCCAGTTAGCAAAAATACAAACCATGGTATCCTCAGAGTTGGTTTGTGGGAGGGGGGAATCATAGGATAGAAAACACAGTTTCTGTAAGTCTCTAAAGCACAACCCTGTTGTTCCTACTTCAAAGTTATGAGATTTACTGAATGAAGACTGGACAAGTCATTCATGCTTTTCTCCTGCATTCAGAAAGGCACTGATAGATTACAGTGTTAAGTATTTATCTCCCAGTTCTTAAAGAACAAAGCCTAATGTGCAGAAAGCTGAAGTCTCTGAATAGCAGAAGTAGTTGTAGACACTGCAATGCTAAGAAGATCGTAATAGTGGTAGGGCTACAGTTATGAAAGAAAATAACTGCAATTAAGATGCAAAAAAGCAGTGGTACTACTAAGACAAGCACATGCACATCCGTTCTTGATTTGACAACACAATCTAGTCTAGTTCAAATAGCCAAGAATTTAACAGTATTTTTTGGGAAAAAAAATCTTCAACAGGACAGCTGTGTCCTCATCTATAAAATAAGCAAGAAGAGAAAGATAAATACACATCTGAATCCATTAACTGAAGAGGAAACTCAAGTTGTTGTTTTAGAGCTACAGACCCTCAAGAAAGATAGTTTTCCATCTCATGTTACTTTTCAATCATCTGTTCTACTCTGCAGTTTTTACAGTTGAGTTCGAGAAAAAAGCTCCTCCTCACACGGATCAGCCCACTCGCTTCCACCTTCTGAAGCTGTGTCTTCAGAGCTGGAGCTATCACTGGAGTAGATCTTCTTCCTGAAGCCATTTGGTTTTGCCTCAGCATTTATATCATCTGCACATCTTGCTTCATAAACAGAAGAAACCTAAGGATTTAAACTGACAGTGTTGATGGGGAACAATAAAGAACATGCTTGCTTTTCTCTGGGCTGGGAGGTTATATGGTTTTGTAGTTGTCCAAGAGAGATGCCACGATTACAGGGCAAGTCCTCCTCTTTCCTGACTTAGTCCACTATGTAGAAAGGACTGCAGAACACCAGGGAAAAAAAAGTGGGGCTTTTATTATTTTTCCCTATTCCTTAATTTTAAGATTTTCAATGAAAAAGCAAGAGAATCAAAGGTGAACTCAGGATGTACCTTTATCACAGTTCACATTAGAAAAATTACTGTAAAAGTTATTTCCAAAACTTGGTGGTAAGTATTACATAGTAAGAAAAACACAGCACAGATCTGACTACCCTTCAAGCAAATGTATTTTAAATGTATTTTCACCTGAATGAGTAAAGCTATATAGCAAGCATGTCAAAATGTTAAACTAAGTGCTATAATCACTATAAAGTTCAAAGATATATCAGTAAATACACATGTACATGAATTTTTTTCCCTAGAGAAAAATAATCATGATTTTTTTGCTTGTAATGAGGACAGTATTCAGCATATATTATCTTTATGCCTTTAGTTACCGGGTTTTTTTGCCCTCGTAGTGCACTTCAGCTCACTCTACACTCACTGAAAGTAGAAGTTGAAGGAAAAGAAGACTCATGTTTAACACTCATGACAAGCAAATGGCAAGCGTTCCCAAAGGAAACTGGCTTTGCTCATCTACTAAAAGTACAGCTGTTTGTACAAAGGGTTGCACTCCCCGAAGTACAACACCCTGAGGAACTTTCAGAAGGGTGCTCAAGATGCAGGGGAGGTGAAAAAACAAAGTAAGAGAAGAGAAGCTTTTGAAGGTTTTTGCAGGAATTTCATTTGAGGGCAGACTGAACTGTGATGAAAGGAAAGATGCAGTAGCCCACCCTTACAAAATGAGTAAAAAACTTTCTCCCCAAAACCATTGACAAACTTACCATATTAAAATCTAAAAGATGTTCATCATCATTGGATACTTCCTTTACATCTGCAAGCTCTCCTACACCATTCTCTCCCTTGGCATTTGTATAGCACTCTTATATTGTTTTTGTGGGGGTGTTTCAGATGCAAAGAAAAAAAACAGAATTGAGGAACACTGTTATTTACATTTACCATAAATTAAAGCATCTAGAGAAGTACTCTTGGAATTCACACACAATGCCATGTAAACTCTGTGCTTGTGGGGCTTTTTATGGTCTGACACCCACAGAGAAACCAGCATAATATCTCACGGAAGCTTCATCAAATCCTGCCTGGATAACTAATAATACAAGAGAGGCTACTTAATTAATGAAAACACCTAAAATACCAAAGAACAAGAATAACTTTTTTATGATAAATGGTTCAGTACATTTTTCAATTCTGATATTGCATTGTGTTCCACAACACTCCTATTTCTATACCCACACAGTATAGACTGAAACAGTAGCCTGATCCTCACTGAAACTCAAAACCCCGGCTGATGTGAATGGCTGTGATTTCTACTTACCAGAGCAAACGTACATATACAATATCAACATCTATCATGTAGATAGCCACATATGGATCACATGCATCAACACTCACATATGAAAAGTACCCATACTGAAAACTGGATACAGAAAAAGCTTTGTGGAACAGTAACAGCGGCTGTGAGGACAGCGCCCCGGACTCGTTCACAATGGGAGCCGCACAGAGCGCACCCGGCTCTGCAGCGGCAGCTCCCGGGCAGCGCTGCCGCAGGGACGCGCGCCCGCCGCCAGGGGGCGGCAGCGGCCCCGGCCCCGCGGCTCGGGGGACCCACATTCTCCCCCTCGGGAAGACTGAGCGCCGATCCGCTCTTGCACAGCTCTACAGCTGGGAGTGAAGTAAAAGTTAAGATGCTCTTGAAAGTCACCCAACTGCCCTAAACACCAAAGTAAGGCTGTTTTGGAACTAAGAACACAGTTTAGTTAGTCGCACTTAAAGCGCCTTTCAAAAATAAGAACTGACTAATCTACTTTCAGATTATTAAGGAACCAAGTCTCTGATCAAAACTTTCTCACCCTGAGCGTGTAACAACAGAAAGCACCAGAGATCCTGTCAATTCAGGACACAGCATGGTCTTGTTCAGCTTCTTGCCTTGTCCCCAAAAAGGTGAATTGGTATGCAGGCAAAAAAAAAGCTGCCTGGATTCTTGCCGGTCCACTGAAAACCTGGGCTTGAGTCAGTTGTCAGATGCTATAGATTCCTGGGAGTGCTGGAAGCACACCTGCTTCTGGTCACGAGCAGCCTGCCTGCTAAGGCTGGATTTGCTCTCTGGGCAGGACAGGAAAATTCCCAGACTGTCAGTGTGAAAGGAGGGGCCAAGTGGCAAATCCCTCTCCTTCCCAGTCTCAGAGAGATTCCGCACATTCACTGAATAACTGGCGTGTTATTTATGCACACCCATAAAAGGTAATCATCGTGTTTTCACATTCTTTTAGACTTACCTACCTAATAAGTATTTTTCAGGATGAAACATTAAAAAATGTAATAAAGTGTTTTCATAATTATAGATTTTCTGTTTATGTAATTGCAGGCGTTGGAATTAAGTAAACTTGTGTAAATGTTAAGATTACTTTTAAACCACTTTGTTTTAAAACCAATTTAGAAACATGCTAGAGGTCTACTACAAGTGCAACTGAAGCATCCCAGTTCTCTCAGATGAGAGAATTTTTTATGGAAGCTTACTGGTGTGGGTTTTTTAAATACAGACAGTAAATCCATTTAATCTGCAGCAACTCCAATCCATAATAAGGAGCATTTCATTCTAACATGGGTGCAACAGCAAGTTAGTTCTAACAGGCAGAGGTGCTTACCTTCACACTGTGATGCAGGAAAAAGGGGAGAATAGAGCGCCTTTTCCCACCAGCATTGCTTTTCCTGGCTGCCACTCATTCTCTGCAGATTAGTATTCAATACAGGAAAGTGTTTAGACAATAATCACACTTCATTCTGCCATAAATAATATACTTACATGTAAAGGAGGAAATTCTGGTATTACAATGAATTTTCCTAAGTCTTACAGGTCACACTGCTCAATTTGCAGCACTAATGGGAAATGACTGTCAAACTACAGAAGAACATCCATTCTCTGAACTCCTACAGCCAACATAAACTCCATGCTGGGGCTCAGACTTTGCCCACACAGAGTTATACAAATCCAGAAAAAAGAATTTAATTCCAGCCCTACACTTTATAATCTAGAGAGAGCTAACTGAGAGATGGAAGTACAGTGAAATGTTAGCCAACATGACAAACAGTTCAGTGTAAAACAAAACAGAGAAGACAGCGAACAAAAAGCGGCAAAATTTCATGTTTAAAGTTTGGGAGGATGAATTTAGCAGTACCATGACCCAATGGAAAAACACAAAATTAGAGAATTATGTGTCAACATGAGGACAAAGAGGTTATGAGGATGATTAATGATTCATCTTTATGCTAGAAGTAATCCATTCACTAAGACTGCCAAAATACACTCCCTTTCCCCATATTTTAATACTAGTTTAATTTTACCAGAGGCCTTTCCTGATGACATTGATGGGCATGGCTAAAATAGCAATGGCTTGTCACAACAGACATGTCCCCAGTTTCAAGGCTGCACCTGAGGTAACCCCATCAGCCTTCAAAAGATTATGCCTTGTAACATCCTCTATAGATATTAAAATGACTCAAAAAACAAATGACAGTGCAAATGCCTACAACAAACATTAACAAATGAGCTTCAGCACTGACTTTCTTGCCAGCTTTCTCCTCAGTCAACTTGGGAATGTTTAAACATGGGAGATTAATGAGCATCCTTTTGTTCCTCCTTAACCCGCTGTAGAACTACACACCCATAGAACTTAAACTTACAAACATGTATTCCTTAATAAAGAGAAGCCCCTCTCAAACCAAAAGAGTGCTGTATTTAGAAACATGTCCTAGATTCAACTTATTTGAACTTATCCATGCTGGTTTCCTGTCATAAGACCCAGGAGTCTTTTTGGAACCACCTTTCAAAAATTCAAACCCTGAATTCCAGAAAAGGGAGTTCTTAGGAACTTAAACCATCAGTCGGTGTCTTTTTTTAACATTAAAAAAATAAGAAAAAAAAAAGAAGCAGCAGCTCAAGGGTATAAGCAGGACATAGTAAAAAAGTATGTGCATTTACAAATACATTCAATCATGGCAGCCTCACTCTGTGCTGATTATAGATAGAGGCATCTAAACTCCACAGGCACAATGTGTTACTAACTTCAAAGTCTCTCCCACTGCTGCTGTGACACCTGCACATGGGATAAGCTGGATGAACCCCAGCAGGTATAGGCAAAGGCAGCTTGAGTCTGGCAGGGCACAACAAGCTGCAGCAGCCTCACTTCTCAGGCTGAGGCACTGGCAGAGCTCAGCACCTGCTCTGGGATGGCTCCCTGACTGAACTGGCACTGGTTGCTTCAGCCCCCCGTGCTTCCAGCACAGCCCCAACACCTGGAGAGCTGGAGAAGGTCACACACAGCTCCCAGCTCAGTGCTGAATTTTTTTGGGAGGGAATAGGAGACATTTTTAATGTCTATTTTATACATTTGCAGGAGGATAACTTTTTTCCTACAGTTGCTTAAGTGTTTTCTAGAAATGCACACATTGTGAAATTTTTTGTGAATGAGACACTCCCAATTCAAGAACAGCACCATGAGTCTACTTTCCTCTGTTGGCAATCTCTCCCTTTTAAAATAGGATTTTCAATTTATGTCTTCTCTCTCACACATACTCATATACAATTCCAGTGTTTTATGAAAAGTTCTATTAAATTTTCCAGCTAACAATCTAAACAGATATTATTTAGAAAGGTTCTGATATTAAATATTGTGACTGGAAGTCTCTCCCCTCTGAAACTATTAATATTTAATTTACTTTATTCTTAAGTTGAGCTCATAGACAGCAGGGCAAAACCAGCTGCAATGCTGTTTCACTCCCAGTTTTGCTGCAGGTTGGAGAGAAGACTGATGGGTTACCTTTCTGGTTTTACAGCAAGGTGTAGAGTAACTGAGGTTTCTCCCAGAATATTAGATACTAATTTGGAAACACCATCAGTGACTGCTTCAGAACACTTGCTGACAAGGATCACGGCTGACAAGGGTGACAAGAGGCTTGCAGAATGTGAACAGAATAAGCACTAAAGCCTCAGTATGGTCTTAATGAATATTATCAGAACTGTTACAACTGACAGAAAAAAATCACATTAACCTGTAAGCACATATTTCTTTGAACCTGCTCTGCAACCCCTTATTATCAGGAAAAATATAACACATGAATAATTTAGAAGTCAAAGCAGCAATGAACCCATTGAGTCCCATTCCAAAAGATTAGGTCCTAATTTTTGTTCATTAGCCACCCAGTGAAGATACACTTGGCTCAAGAAGCCCGTCACTAATGAACAAAGGGAGCTGAGTCTAGACTTTATATTCTTAAAACCTATTTGGCAGTAACCTCATTGTTGAATTTCACTGAAAATATACGTGCAAGTGATTCTATGAGATAATCTAGCCTCTACTCTTGCACAAAAAGCTGGAATCAAATACAATGCACTATTCCAACATTCAGTCTCAAGGCAGAATTTCACTGCTTCCCTAAAAATAATTGAGCCTTACATTATGCTCCTTCTCTGGCTAGAATTCTTATTCTTCATTTCCCTCAGTGTGATTTAAGGTCATCACATCTAGTTCCTTTGTGTTTACAGGAGCCTACAGAGAACAGAGCTTTGTTTCCCTTATCTCCTCTAACTGTGAACACAGCTTCTGCAAAACCACTGCCTCTGCTCTCTTATTTGAGAAAAAACACCCTCAGTTCCTTCACTCTGTGTTTGTAAGTAGTGACCTTTGTGTTCTCTCCTCAAGACATCTTTCCTGATACACAAGGAGCTCGGTACTCCAGCAGAGCAACTCCACTCTTAGAGGAGAGTATTCCTTCATTTATCTCAGTGTTGCAGTCTTTTCTAGTGTATCATTCTTGAATTACATTCAACTATGATTTATTTGAAGATGCTTTTCCGTTTCATACCACTTCCTCACCTGCCACTAATCCCATAGTGTTTCTAAAGAGGGTTATTATTTTCTGTAGAAATTTCAGTTGCCCTGCAGGATTGCATTTTATGTTTCAAATGCTGCTCAGATTTAACAACTTTTTGATTCTAATCCTATCCTCCAGTGTAACTGCAGACCTTCCTAGTTTGTTATTATCAGGGATTTTTATAAACAAGCCACACACTAGAAAAAATAATAATCTCTGTTGTCCTCCAATAAGCCATGAACTGTTACTTTGAGAGTGCAATCTTTCTCCTAAACTAATACTTAGAAACTTCCTGTTACTCACACGTTTGGACCATTTACAATTTAAAGTACAGTTTAGGCAATTTAAGAGTGTCATTGGTTCCATTTTCCCTGAGTTCCATTTTCCTCTTTAAAATAAAAATTTGCTATTTGTATGTTTCCTATCTTCCATGTGTTCTCAAACAAGTATTCTATTAGGCTTTTCTCAAATTAGTTGCTGCTCTTCCATGATATTCAGGTGAATACTGCTGTGATTAACTGAAACAGTGTAATATCTGTATTTTCATTAACAATGACAATAGATGCAATAATCAATACTTTGGATACTTTCCAAGCTTGTTAGTTCTGTTTATCAAATACCTTTCTGTCATGTTTCTGATTTACTTCTAGAACCTTCAGGTGCACCACATCTTTTTTTATTTGCTTACTTTAAACCTTGGAGGTTTTCCCCCATGATTCTTAAACTATTATTGTGAACTCTATCTTTTTAAAGTTCTTTCATACAAGCCCTTCAATATCTCTGCAAAATAACATTTTCTTAATTAGAGGGTTAGAGCTTAAGAGTCTTTGTAGGTGTTTTCATCACTGGCCATGATCAGCACTTACCAAGGACTATCTGGACCAGTCCTGTCTTAGGTAGTCCCCAAATTACTCACTATTTACAATCACTCCTTTTTTTTGTACATGGATGACTATACATTTTCTTTTCCCACTTGATTTCCCTGATTTTAAGGCACACATTAGACACCTCTGAATTTTGTCTCACTCTTATCACTACCTGGATTTATGACAGCTTACCTTCTACACTGCTGACCTCAGAACCAACGTTCTCCTCTTCCCTTCCTCTCCTGACAGCACTTTCTAAAAGGATTATGCACTTACACTACATCACTCCAGTCCAGCACAGAACCTCACCAAATCTCAAGGCCAATTCAGCCATGAGACAGACAAACACAGGTTTTGTCAGTAAAATTTCCTCATCCCCAAAACCAGTGTCTTAGGCATGTCGGACCTTAAAACCCTGCAGGTCCTTTTATCTCTCTCAAGGATCCAAGAGTATACGAGGATTCTTTGAGCACACCTGCTGGATTGGAGCCCTTATAAAATTTGTTGACAGGAGATGCAGTGTTGGTATATTCACAGGCCATTAACTGGTGCAGATTGTGTACTTACCCATGACTCCACAGCTAAACAGTAGGAGCATTTACTCAGAAGGAAAAGGACTGTACTATGGGGGTGCAAGGGAAGCTGTGCTTGTGGGGTTTTATGTAGTTGTTTGGGTGGCATGTGCTGGTGTTTTTTTGTAGAGGTTGTTTGGTTTGGGCTTTTTTTAAATTGTTTTGTTTGTTTCATTTTGTTGTTGGTTTAATTTTAGGGGTTTTTTTTTTAATCTTATGGCTAGATACATAAGTATCATTCATGCCTGAAAAAGTTCTGCAGGAGCTATTTGCAAATTCCTGCTGCAAAATACACTGTAATTCTAAAAGAAGTGCTCTAATATAGAAGGTAAGAGGGAGGAAACTGAACTAGATTCTCCTACAGTCTTGTTTATAAATAGGAGGTATTCAGAGATGTGTGTTTCCACAGCACAAATATAACTCAAGTTTAAGTGATGCAAAACCAGAATGTGTTACTATTAAACTGTGGTTTATATTAGTATTTTCACATCCATAGTTTATGCAAAAATATTGGAGATACCTCAGAACACAACTCAAACTTTACATTAGATGACTGAATAAAACAATGACTTTAATTTCTGTCCAAAGTCAAGCATAGAAACACAGAAAGTTTCATTTAAAGAAAAAACTCTTTACAGATACTGATCTACACTAATCAGTCCAGACCATAGTGCCTGCTTTTCCCCATGCATGTATGTGTGGGGTGTCCATGAAAAAAATTTCTCCTAGACTGTCCTAATCCTAGGTATTTTATATTGATTTTTCTAAATGCCCATGAAAATAAATACCACTCTTAAAAAAATAAAACTTACACACACCTTTTACAGACATTTAAGCAGAATAAGAAATTTAAATAAATGCTCTTGAGCCAAAAAGCCAATTACCTTCAGACTCCAACTACTACTGCTAGAAGAGCCTTCTTGAGACACCCCCTTGAGACATGGCAGATAGAGGGGGATGAGTTAACCCAGGCTGTCTGAGCTTAGGGCATAATCAAGCTCCCCAAGCCCCCAGGAAGAGCTTAATTGCAAACCAAACTGGAGTCTAGACTGCTGAGAGGGTTGTTGGCATTTTGCACTTCTCAGTGGTTTATCACTTTGAAGCTATGAAAATGCCTAAAAAATCATGTGACCTGAGCAAGAGAAGCAGTAAGTTTTCCTCTTGCACTAAGGAACTTCAATAAAATGAAATACCAGAGCTTTCTGAGCACTGTTCACTACCAAAAGTTTTTACAAGCCTCAGAGTTACCATAAACTATGGTACCACTGTCAGCCACTTATTAGTTTCTTGAATGGATAAGTGGTTGAAGTGAAGATGAGAATAAGCAGCCTCACAGAGCATTCCACATCCAGGAGGAAGATCCAAAAAGGGCTGGAAGGAACTTCAGGCTCTTGCTGTCACAAATAACTGTATAATCACTTGTTCATTCATTATGCCCTATTGCATGATGAAGTTAGATTTCACTTACTCCTGGCAAAAGGCAATTCCAGAATCTGCTCTGACTTACGACTAAGTTTATTAATGTTCTTGATGACTCTTTCTGCAAGGCCTGGCACAAACATAGAAACTTCCCAGACTACAGTAAAGATTTCTGAAGCCACTGTTAACTTAACAGAGCAGCAGGAACCAAGATGTCTAGAAAGGGTCTGGCAAAGCCCTAAACTTGATTCTCTTGTGCAAGCAGCAGATTATCAACTTACTGATGCTGGGAAAAGAAGCAATTAATTTAAAGAGGATGAGAGAAGAAACAAATAAAGAAGAAGGAAAATAAGAAAGTCTGATTTTGTTCAACAAAAAGGTGAGCTTTAGTTTTAGCAAGAGAAAGGTTAGCTTGCCTTTGTATGAGTTAGTGTTTCAAACTTATAGCTGAGAAATATGCAATTGCACAACACAAGCTAGGAGCGCAACTCAGTTGAAAATGGAAAAACTTCCTCCAAATGTAAATACTACAACTGCTGAGTATGTGCAAGAGGAGGCTGAAGAGGAAAAGAAAATATAAGATGTAAGAAAAAGAAAATGTAAGATGTAACTTATACCTATCCAGATAATATCTCTAGGCTGGCCACACATTTAATTTATTTTGATAGTTAAATGTTTCTACTCAAGAAAAGAAGAAGCTCACAGCAAGAAAAACTCAGGGTATTTTTTGCTAGAATAGATTTTTTATCTTGATTATTACTTAACTTATGGCTACAATTGCCAGAAAGAAAACCCTGAGCTTAACCCATAGTTATGCTGAGGCTTTCTTATGGTACTGTGGTAGCGATGGATATTTTGCATCCATGATTTCTTTCTTTTTGGCTCTATGCTGACAAGAGGATGCTTTAATTACCAGACAACTAAGCTTTTTTACAAGTCTTTCTTTGCTGAAGTTTACATCCAGTGATTCAACTCCAAATACTTCTACTTGGAAGAAACTATATTGAAAAGACTGGCTTCAGATATTTATCTTCAGAATTTTAAAAATATGTTTGACTCAAAATCAGTAATATTTCATTACTCAAAATTTATGCATATTTTAACATTTTATATGTAAATCAGATAACCTAAAAACCTAAGGTAAACAGATTTTTAAAGTCACATGAGTGTACACATGCATATATTTCTAAAGTTATGCAAGATGACACCAAAATACCTGAAGATGGTTAAATTTTCACAGAATCACAGAACGACTGAGGTTCAAAAGGAACTCTGGAGGTCGTCATGTCCAACTGCCCCTGCTCAAGCTGGCCCCAGTAGAGCAGGCTGCCCAGGAACTTGTCCAGATGTCTTTTGAAATCTCCAAGGATGGAGACTCTACAGCCTTCCTGGGCAACCAGTGCCAGCACTCGGTCACCCTTACAATTAGCAAGTTTATTCTTATGTTCAGATGAGACCTCCAGTTTCTCTACAAAACTGTATTTTCTAGAGATCTATATAATCACAAACATTTAAACTGAACTGTCACATGACAAACTGCTGGTTATCAGCTGCCAGCTGCAAATTCTGTAATTTTATATATCCACATACCTCTTCATGCTCTCCTGAAGAAACAGGATTATCCTCATACGTGGGGAAATGACACCCTGCTTTACAACTGCAAAACCTGCCAGTCTCCTCACGTGGCTCCACTATTCTGCAGTTTACTTTAGAGCTCTCCACCACTCTCCCTTCTAGAGATTCTTTCATACTGCATTCTAAACAGGGATCTTGGTTTCCTACTGGCAACATCCCGGCCGACTCTTCTTGGGAATCCAATGATGTCTGTGCACTCTTCTCCATTCCAGACTTTTTTAATCTGGGAAGGAATTTTCCAGATTCAAGCTCCGATTTTCCATAATAATGCCCTTCTTTTTCTGCATCTTCTTCCAGAGGTTTGAGATCTGCTTGCGGATCCTCAAACACATCTACTTGAGGGGGGACAGCAATACCTCCCTCATCTTTTTCTGACTCAAATTCTGACTCGCTTCCACCACCTGGAGAAAGTTCAGATGCAGAAATCGGGCGAAAGTGAGTCCTCGGAGAAATCCGTATAGCCCTGTACTGCGTTCGATCCACACCACATATCCTGGGGTGTAAAACCTCACTGTCTGAATCAGAGCACAGAATCGACTTAGGTTTAAAACTAGGGCTGAAAGATGCAATTCCTTCTGGCTCGAACGAACACTCTACATGAAGAACTTGTGAAAATGGATTGTTCAGGTCAAAGGAAGAGAATGAGTATTCAAGCCCTGGTTCTTCGACTTGAAAGTTACCACAAGCTCCCAGTAAGTCTTCATGGAAGATAAAAGAAAACCCCTTATTTAATCCGTTATCGCCACTCTTTGATTGCTCATTCTGTTCAAATGATACAAACGGCCTCCATAGCTGCCTGTGGCCAGGGGCAAAGCTATTACCTGGAGTCATAAAAACATCTGTACCAGCTATTGTCACCACATCGGAAGCTGCGCATTGCAGTAAGCTCCCCTTTGAGTGACCGGGTGGCACCACTGCCCATTCTCCATCACTGTTAAATGTTTTGAGCTCCCCATACACACCACCAAGTATAAATGAATTTTCTTTATCCTGGTTAACATCCCAGGGCTTTGATGGTGTGGTATAGTCACCACCATCTACTTTTGATAAATCATTTGAGACAAAGGCTCTTTTCTCTACATTCTCCTTTTGACCTTCCCAAAGGTGATACTCTGATCTTTGCACTGCTTTATTGGGTTCCTGGAGGGTTTCAACTTTTGCTTCTGTATCCAAACAGCAGCAATAGTTATTTACATCAGTTGAAAACAATTCATCTTCTATTCCTTCTATTTCTACCATCGCTGCAGAATTTCTGTCTGTCATATTTGTCCAAATATCTTTAATAACCCCTGAGCTGTAGCCATCTCCATGTGGACTGCTTTCCCTACACCCTTGTGTAGTTTCATAGTCTTTACTTTCTGCTTTTTGTTCTAGCTGAATACCACAGACAGATTCTAGCTTAGATTTCTTTTTGAAAATCAAAGTGGGCATTTCTCCTAAACTTCTAGCTTGTTGCTGGCAGGTTTCTTCTGGCAGAAAATCTAGAATTTCTTCATCTACATAATTCGAAGACACTCTAGGAACTACATAATTAATATCTTCTGCATTAAATTGCGTGGATTCTTCATATGGAATATTTATAGTCTCATTGTCTGAACGTGTTTCTTCCGAGTGTGACCATGGACTACAGGTTCTTGTTGAAAGATTAGAACAGTGTTCATTTTCATCAAAGGCACTATTTTTGGTCCATATTAGCAATCTAGACTGTGTTTTCCCAAGAATATTAGCAGTGCTACTAGAATCTGCATTTTCATTTCCCAAGTTGAGTGTTTCAAAAGAAAATGGTAAAACAGAGTTACTGCATTGCACTTCAAACACTGAAAAACAAGAGTTTATACCAGACCCTTCATTAATATCTGAAAAGAGCTCTTGATTGCCAGCAAGCATGTGTGAATTAAGCATTGTGCTGTCTAGGATGGGGGAGAATCTGATCGGAGAATCTCCTCCAAAACTTTCCCCATCTGCATCAGCAGAACTAGAAGATGAACAGCACTCCCAAAATTGAGCTAAATTACTAAGATCTTGCAAGAACCACCCTTCAGCACCAACAGAGCTGGTCGAATCAGTCCATATTGCACTTTCCCCTTGCAACTCCATTCCATCTAACACTATGCAACATTCTGCCTCAAAATCAGTTTTTTCTTTACTCTTCTGTCGAATCATATTTAAAATCCGACTCTCCCCTTGCATCGTATCTGAGGCACCAGGATCCAACATGGATTGATCAATATCCACTTCATAGAAGTGTGTTAGTTCTGACAGATGAACATCATCTAAATACTTGTCGTCCTCTGGTTGAGAACATATTGAGGTCCCAGCGAGGTCAATATCCTCATTTAGAACTGCAGGCATTTCTACAAAGTGACCATCGATGAAAGTACCTGCTGCGAGGTATGTTTTATGAGTATTATTGTTGCTAATACAAAGACCATGCACTGATTCAGACAACTCTTCTACAGCCTCTGATGTTACTCCACATAGATCTTCTCTGTTGCGGTACGTAGTCTCCAGCTTGCTTTTTCTGCTAAGAGGAACAAAGTACTCCGTAATCGGCTCAGTATACCACAAGGGTTCTTCTTTATATTCCTTTTCATTTCTACTGTCTAAATACAAATCTTTTCCATCACTACCACCAGCTTCTTTTCTTCCAATTTCTTTTAATGGCCTTTTACCTCTTTTGCACAGTTGTTTGATGGACCCGCTGCTGCTGCTGCTGCTGCTTCCGCTGTGGACTTTTCGATCAACCTTTTCAGCAGATTTCACTGACAGCCTGCTCTGCCCATTACGCCCCTTTTTACTCCGAACCTCTCTTGTTTTGTGTCTTACTTTGATACATTTCATTGATGCCTTGTATTCACCTTGATTACCACTAGAACTTGAGCCAGCCTCACTGGATCCTGATGACCAGGAGCGGGGACGCATCTTCCCTTCAGACTTATGTCGGACTTGCTTTTTGTACAAAACAGGCTTCTCTTCAACAGTGCTGTTACTAAAGTTGTTTTCTTTCTCATTTTTACTCTTCTTCTGCTGGGCTCTTTCCAGTACAGTGGCAGATACTTTATTACTTCTGTCTTTAGTTACTTCACTTTCACTATTGCAGTCCTTTGGAGAAGATGTATCTGTGCTAGTTGGTGGAACAGTGGATGAAGATGAGGAGCTAGAGTAAGAACATACTTTGGATTTATTCCATACAGTCATAATTTCCTGCAGGCAAACTGGTTTTTCAGAAAGAGGAGGAAATGCTTCATAGTACCTGAAAGCAAAACAAAAGTGACATTTTGATTGCAGAGCTTCAGATAGGCATTAAGATTAGAAAGCATTACTAAAAACACAGCAAAACACTACCTGTCTAATTGCTAAAAATTTAGTTTGCACTACATATGTACATCCCACTCATTGCACTATTTGAATGATATCAAAGGGAAAATTAAAATGAACTTTAAAAGCTGCTTATATTTAATATATGTTTAGAAATATTCTTCATACAAGTAAAACAATTTCCTCTTTCAGAGACTACTAAATATCATTGAAGAGAGAAATTGTGGATGCTTACAACAGTGGCTCCAGGTCTATCAGATCATGTGGCAATTCACTACAGTCTTCTTAAATGTTTGATTTCGATTATAAATGAGAAAGTCCTGAATTTCAGTTTTTAAAATTCTCTTTTATGAAATGAGACACTATCTCTTAAGTTCTATGTAGTTTGACCATCCAGTTATTAAGAAAAAGCTGTTTAAAAAAGATTAGTTTCTGAGTAGTTTAAAATGATTTACAGCTTTATGCAAGAGGTACAAGATTAAAATACAGTTTTCTGACACATTTATAGTAGTATGTGCTTGGTAGTAGAGAGATATATACTGAATCACATATATTTCAATGAAAACTTATTAAAAATTTTTACAAGTCAGTTAAATGAAATGCACATCAGCACAATCAGTTCCCTGAAGACAGATCATACATTTAGTAACATTTCTACTAGGCTGTTGCTACTATTAAGAGATACAGAAGCAGTTATATCTCCAAGAGAGGTCAATGACAAAACTCCTGGGCAGTTCAGTAACACTGGACTCAGGTACTGGCTAACTAGGAAATCACTTTGGTTATCAAGAGTTTAAAGGTTGTAAGAGAGTTTGTTTGCCATTTCAGCAACAGAAGACAGCAAGATCTCAATCCAGTAAACAGATAATTCCCTCCTTGCAAATCTACATGTCAATTAATGTTGTTTTAAAGGTTTTTGTCTGGTTGACTTAGTCTTCAGGAAACTACAATAAAGTATGGTTTCAGTTCTGTATATAGTCAAATGAAAGCAATCTAGGCTTTGATAGAAATTAAACTAGCCCATAGTACCAAGTGCTTATATTTAAATATGTAATATTAACAAAAGAAGATAGCATGAAAATAAATATATATCTTAATATCCACAAAACTCCAGATTCCCCATTAAGTTAACTCCAAAATGTTAAAATACAGGAATAGAAAGAGAAAAGCATCTCAGATAATAATAAGAAAAAAATGCATACATTTCTACTTGATCCTTTGCTGTGGGAGATAAATCAGTCTCAGGAGTCAAAGAGCCTTCTAACTTTTTGTGAATCTTCTCCTCTGTTTTGGAAGAAAATTTCAAATTGCTTAACAGAAAAATTCAAAAGAGCCAGTGTACCTTATAATAGTATTTAACAAAAAGCACCAGGACGTATAACTGTAATAGTAGTAAAATTTCAATATAACACTGTAAATAACATTAAGAAAGTATGAATTACCACCCAAGATTCAAGTTTTTCACAGCTGTCCAGTCCTGCAAATCTGACCAAACATGACTGGCCAGCAGCCCCATGCAGCCTCATGGCTAGCAATGCCCCACTGGGAGAATTCCTGCTGAATGTTTGTTTCATATCCAAATCCTTATCTCAGTCCTGCATTGCTACAGACACAAAAAATATTACGTAAAAAATCAACTATTTAACTAAATGTTTTTATCATTGGCCACATCTAACTTCTCAAGTGTTTCACTAAAAGGAAATATCCTTGCAGTAATTGCTGAGCTTTGAGTGGATGTAAAAGCATATTTCCTGTATGAGAGGTGACTCTGAAGATTTTCCAATTATTTATATTAAAACCTTTAAAATAAATAAAAAGGTGAAACATACTATTCTTTCAATTTATTTTTTTTCAAAATAAATGCTCAACATCACTTTGGCTCAGGAAGAAACACACTGCATTATGAAATATTAAGAGCTGACTAATGATGACTGTTTAAAAACAAAAAAGAAGAATGGAAACAGCTAAAACCATGCTTCAAGCAGGTAAATGTTTATCTGTTATCTACAGCTACTTATACTACATAATAAGCATATTAATTTTATTCTAAGTGTCCAAGGCTGCTGCTGTGTGCCTGAATAAACATTTATGTGCAATGAACTTTCACTGGAGACAATATGACTTTATATTATGCTCCCTTCCCTCCCCTAAGCTTGACATCATAAAGTGCCCTAAAGCCCAGAAAATTTTAGTGATAGTTATTTGGATGCTTTTCACACAAAGAGTTTCTACATAATTATTTTGAGGCAAATCTGGTTTTTGCAAGCATCAATATACAAAAGGAATAAAATCATTACTTTTGGTAGGGGTGCAAATGCTGAATTTGGACTATTTACTAAAAAAGCAGGCACAGCTGGATAGGAATAGTTAAAGCTTTTCATGAAGAGAACTCCATTTGTGACTGGCTATTTCTTAGGTAAATAAAGTATACCAATACAAAATTGCTTAAATTATTGAATGAAATTATTCAAACATATTTTAAAATTGAATGGCCTGTACTAAACGTTGCTGAAATAACAGCTTACTCCCCCACATCCACCCCCATCTCAGAACGTTGCAGAGTTGATAAATACAGTACATGGGCTCAAAAGTATAAACATTTTTTTTCCTCACCTTGCTTACTCTGAAGGTCTTTCAGCTTGGAGCAAAGCTCCTCCACTAATGTTTCAATCCCAGAGCTCTGCACAGCAAAACCACATGGGAAAAAAAAGAAAAAAATGGAAAAACATAACTTATTAAAAAGAATTTTAATGTCATATATACCAATACAGTAAATATATCTCAGCAGACATATTGTTCTTTTTGCACAGTAACTACATACGAAAAATCAGCAAAAATTATTACTAGTATAAATCCAATCCTATAAATACATTAGTTAGAGGTCAAAATGATTCCCTGGAACAGGAAGATACATTCACACAGAGGTTTCAAACTACAGGTCACATTGTTGCATCACTGGATATCCAAGGTTTTGCAAACACAGCATGTCACATTTACTGCATGGTATTGCTGCAGATTTAGCCAGGAGTCTCAGGATAGAAATTCAATGACCCACTGATCACTAACATGCATTTCAAAAAGCTAGGTCTGATCCTTTTGGCTGCACAACTTATACCTGTGGGAAAGGGACTAGTAAAAGGATAGAGAAAATCAGGCATGAAGGTGGAAAGGAGAACAGTGGGAAGGCATACCCATATATGTGGCAGAGACAGAGTGGAAATGCTTCCACAGTATCTGTTATGCAAAACCCATCCCATAGTCTTGCCAATTTAAAAAATGACCAGGTATTTTTTTTCTTTTTAAACATTCTGTTATTAACAACACAGGACAGCAGAGGGAACAGTAAACACCTTATTCATATTCCTATAAGCCTCTACTTTCCTCCCTTATTCCTCTACATAAATACTGAAATACTGAAAATAAATATACACACAAAAGCAGTCCAATATATTACCCACAGAGGAAAAACCCCATGTCATTCCAATGGAATAAAATTTTAATTCCAGTCAGTGAAATACTAAACACCAACTTAGAGCCTGAAATAATCATTCCTGTTGGAAAGAAAACTAGGTGAGGTGGGCACTGTGTGGATATTTGTATTGTCATTATCCAATGACTGGGAACTGTGCTTGGGGATTGCACTTCACACTTTCCATAACAGCAAACAGAACCAGAATCACAGCTAAAGACAGCAATCTGGAACTGGTGAGGAGGACACAAGAGGTCCCCTGCACATCACCCTACAGCTGGAAGTGGTAATGAGGGAGGACGATGCAGCTTATTGTATCCTGTGCACAGTTTCCTCAATATCAACTCCATCATTGTTGGAAGTCTAGTTCCAATTATACTTGGAGAAACTTACACAGACCCTCAAGAAAATCATCTCATCTCCTGAATTTAACATGCTCTTATTGTGTGTGTAGTTATGGGGCATGTTTTCTCTCCAAAGGTAACGCCGATCAAATATCAAGTTACAGAAATGCACAGAAAGAGTCTGACTTGCTGTGTCACCCTGGTGGTATAAAGATTTCATTTTTCCAAGATCTAAGAGTTTCTTGTCTCTCATGATTGCTGTCCAGAAATTGCTGAGAAATGTGAATACATGTTGCTAAAGCACAAGCAAATATTATGAAAAAGAGAATATTAATTTATACAGTCAGACTAGCTTGTTTAATTCTCTGTCAGAAAAAATACACTTGAAAAAATCATACAATGAAGCAATGATTTATATGCTAACTCTAAACTTTAATTATTTGCAGCCAAGTGAGAAAGAAAGCAATGTTCTATTCCTAATTGCATTGCTGCACTGAAGTGCTAAATATAAACCTTTATGCCACATACTTAACCGAGGATGACTTAGCAATATCAAACTTCAGAAGGCATATCCTAGATCAGTAAATTTACCAGTATAAATTAAATCACTGAGCAAGAACCAAGCAGGACAGTAATACGGACAAAGCTATGCAGTTGTAATAATTTGTCACTTTGTGCCTATACCACTCTTGACTCCCCCCTCCTCCCTCAAAAAGGTCAGCAGAGGAGGAGCTGGCCTTGGTTTTCCTCAGCTCCCGAACTGTCTAATCGAACAAGCACCTGTAGCAAACACTCCAAGGAATACAGATTCACTTCCTTGACTTAATATAATATCATGCTAAAAAAAATGCCCCAAACCAGCAACAATATGCTTACCATGACACCGAAGAAGAGAAAACTTTTGGAATCAAACGCCTCATTTCCTCCTGTCCCATGAAACTAATCCTGGAGTCAGCTGACGCGCCGCCCGCTGTCCTGCTCGGCGCTGAAGGAGACAGCGCTCGCTTCAAAGCGACGGGGGTGGGACCCACTGTGCACAACCCTGCAGACCCCTGCTCAACTCCTTACTGCAGCCCATGAAAACGTGCTGCAGGCCTCATGGAACAAATGCCATGGCAGTGCTTTCATATATGGCACTGGGGTTCTCAGAATATGAGATTTAGTTCCTTTTTTTGTTGTTTACCTTAATGCGTTGTAGCTGTAACAGCCTCATGGCCTGAAAGTAACACGTTCCAGGCACTGCCTTGGTTCAATAGGACACAGCTAGCTAACAAAACCAGGTGATCTGCTTAAAGTACTTTGCTTATGTTCAAATTTAAAGACAGCTCCCACACACTACAAATACTGGAGCACCTTATAAACATTTTGAAGTATGGAAATTTTAGCAGCCAAGCACGATTGCTTTTGTAACTTCATCACGAAAGGCTTAAAATTCAAAATTGTGTGGCCCAGATTTCTACCAACCTATTTCTCTCACTCGAATTGCAAAGGACAGTGCATACTTTTTTAATTCATATTTTTAATTTTGCATAACAATATTTCCTGCACATCAAAGACATTTTGCTCTGTTCTGCTGATTTAAACGTATTTCTCTTTCCTTCCCCTACTTTAACGTGCATCCAGTTTCACCAAAAGTTGTTCTTTTTGGCTTTTTATCATCTGGCTGCAGCAAGGGAAGGATTACATAAAGGATAGGTGTTATGTTACTGGCATAGGAGTGATGGTGCTAACAGATAAATTAAGCTTCTGAACTCACCCAGCATGAACAAGAAGAGTCAATCTGACTGCTGGAGTTACATGACTGCAATAACTACTGTCTTCCTTACTGACCACTATGCCCCTATTCAGAGCCTAATTAATGCAGTTCTGCATAATGAAGAATAAGACTACATAAAAAAACCGAAACAAACCCAAAAACCAAACCAGCAAAAGCTCATACACATTTTTATATATATTTGTAAACATGTTTGGTAGTTCTGACTTCTTTTTTGAGGTTGGATTTTTTTTTTCCCTAAACACACAGTCACATACATATATACAATGTCAAATATTAAATCAAAGACCTTTTAAACTCTCTCTGCTTTGGAAGTAGAGCAGCCAGAGATGACAAGTGGTAACTCATTAGCCTAAAGCAGCCCAATTGCTTTTGTATGCACATTCACACCTCTGTATAGCTGCAGAAAATGTCTCCAGAAGATATTACATCTGTAAGTGCAGTTTCTTCTGAAATGTTTTTATAAATTTAAAATATTCAGTTAAATTGAGAACCATGGAGAAACCCTGTATCATGTGCAGCAAACTGAAATTCACTAAAAACTGTTGTCTATGTTAACAGTGGGCACTGGCTTCTATGTTTTCACAGTTCTTAGTAAGAAACTGTGAAACATTAGCTCCTCTCATATGCTTGACAAATCATTTGAATTCTTAGCTGGCATTCACCTCTGCTAGCAGGTTACTTCCAAATGTTGCAAACAAGCACAGCACAATCACCACCCAGAAAATTTAAGAAGTTTTTCCCGAATTTGATCACAAACAGCACCACTATTTCACATAGTCACACTATGGAACTGAGAAAGGGATTGTTCAACAAAGTTTTTCATTTTCACTGAGCTTTCACTTCCTCCCATCACCCAGTAATGATATCTGGCTAGGGGGTCTCATATTTCCAACAAAAAAATGCCATACAAACATATACTTTGTCCTGCAGGTCTGCACATATGCAGTAGCCAAGCCTTCTGGATAAAACAAAGGAAAGCAAAATTCTGACAGACTAGAAATATATATACAGAAACTGAAACATTCCATCAGATTATACAACTCAAAGGGAAGTGTTTTAGGGAGATGGTTGGCTTTAGGTTTTTGGCAGGTTCCGTTTTTTAGCTTCTAGTCTAACATACATTAAAAGCTTCCTCTAGAAGCCTTGAACAGTGCACTGTAAATATTTACTAAATATGGCTTGTTACTTCGTGCCTGTAAGGTATGAGGAAAGGTCCTTGCCCTTCTTCAATCTTTTTGAAAAACAAAAGCATTACATTTCCTTTTACTTGAACAACTAAAATAATCACTCATTTGCTATTATGGTTTTGAGAGCTTTCTAGATTACACTTTCAAAACAAATCCTCATTTCCCTTTCCCAAACACACGGAATCTGTTTAGGTTGGAAAGTGCCTCTGGAGATCATCTAGTCCAAACCCCTGCTGAAACAGGATAAACTAGAGAACACTGACATTCCTTTCAAAAAATACAAGTTCAAACAATCTAGAAATTAAAGTAAATCAATATATCCATAGTTTCAAATCATTGCTTTAACAGGCCATAGGGCTCCCTAGAGAAGATGGAATTCTGACTGTACCAGGACTGTTTTCTTGGCATGTCTCCTGTCACCAAGTGCAGGATTAGATAGCTTTTCTATATGAATCAGCTGTTAAACCACGTGAACTGAGGAAGGCACAAAATGTGATTCATTGCAACCACACATCTATTTCTATATTTTGTAGGATGATGAGAGAAAGTTAGAAGTCTAGGTTCTCATTTTTTAACATTCTGAGAGTATAATTCATCTGATTACAAGTACTCTCAAAAGAGGTGCTCAAGACAGACTGAAAAAAAAAAGACTAAAAAAAAGCCTTGGCTCAAGATCAGCACTATGTGAATAAATGAATAAAGAAATCAATCCATTAAAACAGAAGCTTCCCTGGACTATTCAACCCAGGTGGAGTTCAAAAGAATAAAATAAGGTTCCAGCTTGCATTATGGAATTTTCTGCCATCATAATAAGGTGGACAACTCTAAGAAACATTTAAGAGTATGTACTTTTGCAACCTTTTTGACCCTTTAGAAGTAAGAACACAATTAAATCTTTATCTGTTCACTTGAATACATAATGATTTACAAGAAAAGATATTTGACCAACCAGAAAAATAGGTTCTATTTATTAACTTCTCTTTTTGGGGCCCATGAATACTTGATCCAAAGTAATCTTCAATCAATGTGTGACCTCAGAATATCAATTCCAAACAAACTAATTTAATATCACAAAAATCGAAGCCATTTTAAGAAATACGAGACCAATTGCTCTCCAACAAGGAAATAAAAATACTTTCCTTGGAACTCTCTTAATTCTGTTCTTGGTATTAAAGCAACATAAGGAAAGGAAAATTACATATCTAGAACATAGCTAGGATCAGGCTCAGATTTCAGAGCTATGATTCACCACTTCACACAACACCTTCTAAGAGAGAGAGAGAGAGAATAAATGAGAATAAATAGCACATGTTATTTACTAATTCTAGATAAAAGAGATCATCTGCCAGCCCAAATTAACTTCAAATGAACATGCTATCCCTAAATGTAGGTTACTAGAGCAGCTAATCTGACTTCTGTTATTTAAAACTTAATTCTTTTAGATCCCTCCCATAGCAAGCTATACTGAAATAGAAGTTATACCCCTAAGAAAGGATAATTCCTCACTAGAAACTATTCTTCCTGATTATTATTCATCACTTATAAACAAACACGCTGACTTCAAAGCCACAACAGACTTGCTATCCTTGTAAGCAGTGCTGCTGTGAGATTTCACTTAATCACAGTACTTCAGCTTGCCCATCCTAAAATGTTCTTATCTACATTATCAATGAAATGGGAGAAAGTTTTACAATCTGTTCTCACCAATTTTGCAAAAGCTCTTTTCTGCATCAAGTGAAATGCAGAAAGGACACTTGAATTTTCCTCAGCAGGTGCTCTGCCAGATTCGTTCAAGTTTGCTTGTGTGTATGTTAAGAATTCATAATGGACCCTCATCTCAAATTTTTGGTGAAAATGATTGCTCTGCATTAAGGAAAATTGTAACCTAATAACACTGCTCTGTGATGGAACACAAGGCATTCATCAGAGAGCTCTGTAACCATCTCCTCTGGCATTTTCCTGGCCACTCCTTTGTGCCTGAAAGATTGTGCTGCTCCTCTCTCCAAGAAATGCATATCCCAACCTTGCCTCTGTTCCCAGGCTTATCAGAGAGCTGTTGTGAGGACACATCTACCATGCCCCAGTTTGCTCCCACCTTCACTGGAAGCACATACAAGGTGAAATAACTTTCAATCACACTGAACACCTACTTTCAGCCTGCAAGACAGTCAACTATCTATACTATCAGAAATACTTAATGCTATGAAGTGACTTTTGTACAGACTAAGCTCCCACAAGGAATTTCTTCAGTTCAATATGTCTTTTCTATATTGAGAAAATGCATACAAAAATTGCAATAATTAAAACTTTTGTCAACTTCATTTAATATTACTATTACAGACAGCAAAGCGACTTCAGTAACATGATAAATCAGATATGTGGTACTACAAATATCTGTTTAATACCATAGTCATAAAGAAAAAGAAATTGATTTATTGTAATTAATTTATTCTGTGATGGTTACCTTGGCAAGACAAATTACTTTAATTTCCTATATGGTATCTGAAGTTATTTTTAAAATTCTCTCCTGAAGAACGCTGCGTGTTCTGGAAACAGCTAGTATATCCCTTTCAATAAAGACAACTGGATACAACCCAAAAGAAAGATAATATTCACTGACTTTGTGAAGTGTTTTGGCATTTTCCAGTAAAAGACTGAACAACCATCCTTAGACACACAGAAATGCTTACTACTGAGCTAGTCAGGATATGCTTCAAGAACCATTAAGGCTCTTTTGGGATCTTAACTTCATTTTTTTGCTTTAATAAATTCAAATTTTCAACATGCACTTCAGCTGATTTGTTAAGATGGCTTTTGCACAACTTGATGCATTCTTGTGCTGTCCCATATTTTTATATTAACACTCTTGTTTATGTCACTTCTAGTTATACAAAGATGTGTAATTTAAATCGCTTAAGAAACCATCTGACATTTACAATCTGATTTCCTGGTACCCCAGCATAGTGGTCTGTGGGTATTACCTAATTAATACTGGCTTATGTTAGAGAAGCAGGGAACAGCAGGAATAAATCAGTGATTAAAATTAATTTTAAATCATCTAGTTAAGGTGTCATTCTACTTAAGAGGAAAAGAATGACTGTTCCCTTGCTACAAACTCCAGAGGTCCTTTTTCCTCAGTTCTTGCCTATCACTATTGCAAAGTGCAAGGCAGATTATGCAACAGTGCCTTGGTCTAGATGGCACACAGATACCATAATCTCTGGAGGCAGCAATAGCTGGGCAGAGTAACCCATCAATAAACACATACTCAGATGTGCAATCATAAACAATTGATTCATTTGGCCCGATTAGCAGATTATTTCTTCAAAGAAGGTTTATGTGCAGAAATGTAACAACTGCATGGATGCTGCACCCCTGCAAATGTTGAAGGCCAGGTTGGATGGGGCTCCAAGCAAACTGGTGTAGTGGGAGGTGTCCCTGCCCATGGCAGGAGGTTGGAACAAGATGATCATTAAGGTTCATTCCAACCCAAACCATTCTAGGATTCCATTATTCTATGAAAGTTTGACAGTTCTGCACTTCGAGTAAGAAAGATGCCAAACACTAAGAAAATTTCAACAAAATCTTATTTTAGACATATCTCAAGTTTGTGCTGAAAGCAAGGCACATTTGAGAATAAAATTATCATTTTAAATTTTTAACAAAACTGTCCACTAGAGCCACACTTGTTCTTCTACATGGTCCCATATGATAACACAAGTATCAGAAGAGTTATATTCCCCCCTCGTGACTCAAAGTAAGCAAAGCCAATGCTCTATGCTGTTAGCATGCCCACACCTGACTACATTTAAAAGAAATTACTGTTATGAAGTTTCACCAATTATGTTTCCATGCTACCTCCAAGCAGTAATTTCTTAGAACAGTGGGATGGAAGGCACTGTGTGTTCTTGTCAAAAATATGAGAGAGCAGTTCTCTTTCAAAATTCATCACAGAATCATCAACCAAGACTAGATCTTGCTTTGAACATGCTGCACACTCTTTTCTGTGGCAGTTAGATTTTGAGAGCTTAGTTAGTTCAGAATGGGCCCATTGCTTGAACCCCATTATGACAGGCCTTGGGAGATCAGCAGCACTGGACACTAGGAATGTCTCAGCATGGGCTGTGGAACAGCTTAGGTACAGCGACCCCTACACTGGGAGAAGGAATGAGTCTTGGAGCACTGTTTCATCAGTGCAGAAAAGAGGAACTTGTCTCCTTTGCTCATTCTTAAAAAGTCCTCACACATTTCAGCAGAAGGACACAGCAGCTCTTTAAACTGAAACTCTGGCACCATCTTGGGGTGCAGGCTCACGTGTCACACTGCAATTCAATTCTGTGAATTAGCTGCACTCCGCAGGAACCGCAGTCACACAGCTGGAGACCTGCTTGCTCTATTGAACAAAGCACATTGGAGCAGAAAATAGTCAGGTACAGCTAATTAAGCTTGGATTTGTGACCAATGGACAGGCACATAAGTAATTTCAGTATTATTACTAGGAAATACACCTATTGAAAAGCCTTACATGTATCAGTCTCCATAAGTAATCTCTAATTCCAACCTTGCTCACAGTATCCACCTTGTAAAAAGTAACACAAGTGAATTTCTAAACTCCTATTTATTTAATAAATTTCTGAGTCTCAAAGATGCTGCTTTCTGTCTTCTTACAGTAAAAAGACAAGTTTCAATATTCAAATACAAAATAATGTACTTTCAGAATCAGGAGGTTCGAAAAAAAAAGAAAAAAGAATCTCCACTTGCACGGGAACAAATTGATCACTGTTTCAGATAGGAATTACAAACAACAACAACAAAATTAACCATCAAGTTATTTAATGTTGACAGATCAGCTGTTTTTATTTAAAATTTGAGGCAGTAATTTCAGGATAGTATTTCTTACTTTCATCAAAGGACATTTATATAAATATTCCCCAGTCCTAAACATTAGATTTTACCCAATGTTTCATTAGAATGGATATCCCTACTTGACCAGTTAATTGCAAACCAACAGTTTAAAATTTCTTCCATACTTTAGCAGGATAAAAATCAAGACAAAATCTCTACTCAAGGTCAACATTAACAAGCTTTTTAAAATCTGAGCAATTCTTCACCATGTCTTTAAACTGCTATTTATTAAAGTGTTTCAGAAAAAATAAACTTTAGAACTACAGCAAGAATAGCAATTGATTGCTACATTAAAGTACTTGTCTTAAAAGTCATTCTCACCATCATTTTGTCTCCATTTGCTGGCAAGTTGTAATGTACTTACATCTCCTCTGCTCCTGACTGAGCATCTGCAGCTCATTCATACGAATATAGACAATTTGAGACACTAAAATGCTTGTCACACAAAAAGTACTCTCCTCAGAATGTACATACATTAACAATTTGATTTCTTACATATACCAGATGGTATCTGCCAAAATCAGGCCTTCCCTCACAAACACACTTAGTCCAAAACAGGTTCTGCCATGGCAAAGAAACACTGAGGCAGAGCAGCTTCTCTGACTTGTCACTCTCCACAACGTAGGAAATGTTTTAGAAATAAACACCAGACTTGGGCTTCTTCAAGTCAGAGGTTTTCAGCATCGTGAAATTAAAACTAGAACCTTGGTTTTCTGTCTCAGATTAGTGTTCTACAGCATTACTCTTTTTAATAAGAGAGGAAAAACTGAATTCAAGCAAAACTAAGCTACCAAATGAAGTACACCCAAAGGATGAATACTGTGGAAATGAAAATTTACAAGAGGTGATTTCAAAATATTTGTTTCAACCACTAAATGGAAGTCTGACAAAAGAGTGCTTATTGCTATCAAGCCAATTTTCATATAATCTATTTTATGACTTCCTCTCTCCATCGAGCACCTTTTTGAAGTGATCACCCAATTTTAAGGTTTTTGGTTACTGGTAGGTGGGGGAGGCAGATTGCCATTTCTTAACACATTATTGGTTTAAATAATTAAATGCTAAAGTTAAAATTACATTAACCACATCTCTGTAATTTCCTATGAGAGTCAGAAAACTTACTACTGATTCTCATTACCTTTTCATCCTCGGCACACTTTCTTTCTAAAATGATCTGGCTGCAAAAGCCTAAATTGAATCCTTCATTGAATTGTCACCCTATTTTGGCTCTTTTGTGTGTGTTTGTTTGTGTGTGCCTATACACAGGTGCACATATATACTCTGTCTACAGACACACACAGGATAAACACTATAATAATTTAAAGACAATTTTATTTAAATATATTCAAGCTGAAATCCAGTAAGACTTTTTTCCAATTACTCCTAATAAAGGGGCTCAAACTTGCTTGTTTTGCTCCAATACTAAGGTTGGAAGAATATGTTAGGCTGGAAGAGCAAGTGCTCCATATCCATGTGAGCAGACTGGCATTTCTGCATCGAACAAGGGATCACAGAAGGCAAGCAAAACTGTAAACAAGCTCCATAACTGCCCATGTGGACTATTGATCAGGCCACTTGCAAAAAGAGAACATCCTAATGAACATACCTACCTCATCCGACAACAAAAAAAATCACAGGTAAACATTTTTCAGATGATTCAGGAAACTATTTTAAAAAATTCAAGTGACACTGGGAAAAAAGTATTTATTTGTATCTCAACAATTCTTATAAATACTCCTTACATACAATCTACAGTTTCAACTACAGTTCACAGATCATTTTTATCTTTTTGTGGAGATGAAACCATGAACATTGTAGGGAGCAGCTTGAATGCTTTAGCAGAAATAGAATTTTAACATTACCTTTCACAGACCAAAATCTATTCATTATTCCCATCAGATCAGCACACAAACTTAAATACATAAACCCAACATCATCGGAAATAAAAGATATCTTGCAAGTCAATTCAAAGTATTACTAGCATTTAAGCAGGATTACCCTTCCCTTTAATTCGGGGGAAAAGATAAAAAGTCTATTACTTTCATGCAATGAATGTGTTAAACTACCTCCAAAGCAAATTTTTTTTAAAAAGGTTTAAAGGTTCAATTCTGTGTTTGAATATGACCTGCAATTTCATTAGTGACAACAAATGTGCAAGCTTAATTGTCTGAGCAGACAACAGAAGTCAAAATAGCTCTGAAATAACTCAAGCCTACAGGTTGCAGATACAAACATATCCTCAAGAAAGACATTACTTCTTGCAATTATTTCTCCATATTTGTTTCATATTCAAATTAACTTCGATGGTAGTTAGAGTGCTGACCTCAATATTCTGTAACTATGAGAGCAGAGCAAATTACCAACAAAACTGTAGTTTGCATCACTTTGTTAGGATAATAAGTAATGGGAAAATGGGAGTTCAGAAATCTCCCAGTTAGTCAATTAGCAATCTAGTAACTGAACAAATACTCAAGTAGCTTCACAGTGAGCCAGAATGTAATGGTAATGCTGCTGAAGGTGGTGGGAATAACCACCAAATCTTCCCCCACTTCCTTCACTACTCGTCCACAGCCTTGCTGGCATGAGTGTCTGTGCCACAAATCTGATCAGGAAACCTCTCTGGGTTAACATTTTCTCTGCCCCAACCAGGTTAATCTCAGGAAACTGATTCACTTTCCCAAACCAGTTCTCCACATGACCACCCAAATGCTTGTGCAAGCACAAGCTATGACTAGGAAGGTGTGGAGAGCAATAATGCAACCAGGCTGCATAGGTGGGGTAGTTTCCTCTTGCAACAGCGACAGATTAGAGTATTTATAGTTCTGTAAATTAAAAACAGTTTCTCATTTCTGCTGTCTGAAAAAAACTCCCTGAAGAGCTTCCTTTGATTTGTGCTACAGATCATTCTTTCTTTTTTAAGCATTGTCTTCAACTGTCTCTCCCTTTGTCCACTTTTCTGCTCAAGTACACGACATCTGCTTCCTCTGCTCTCTTCCTTCAACCTGCTGCCTTCACCTCTCCTCACCTACTCTAGTCAGTGCACTTCACTTCCACTCAATCATGTAACCTGGAAAGTGAACATTTGCTACTATACACGGCTTATTATTTTGGAATTCTGGATTACACGTTGCACGGACAGAGCAAGATGGCTTTCTGCCCCCATATTCCAGTCCTTTCTATTCACACACAACACAAACTCAACTTAGAATTTTTAGAATTACCTTTATGCAAAGCTTTGTGGTAATTTCAAGTCAAATTGGTGTATTGCAACTGCCCCTGACAAGAACAGGTGAGGGTTTACAGATAGGAAAGCATGACACTACCTAGTACAGAATCTCTTGTGAAATCATTCTAACATACATGGATTTCATAATTTCCTAAATAAAAAGAAATGATTCCTGGAGAACTCTTGGTGAACTAGTACTTTAAGAAGCCACAAATTAAAATACAAGCATCACAAGCCAAATATATCTAGCACAAAGAAGGACAGAAAAGCTTTAAGAATCTACTAAATAGTCCAAACTTACTTCATCAGAAGCAGAGCGAAGACACTGGACAGCAGCCTGTTTTTTCATTTCCTCTAGTGTTAGATCAGAGCACTTTTTCTTACTCTTTCCCCATTTCTTGTAAGCTCCCTTTTCCCAGCCCAGGAAGATGTCATTCTCCTAAAATCAAATAAAGAAATTACATTATTTAAAACATTAATATCTCAGTACTATAACAGAACAGGACTACAAATAACATACTGTGCAAAATGAAACCAACCCTTTTCTATCTGCTATAAAATACATTTTGCCAAATTAAAGATTAGTTTGATTACATAAAACTTGCACTTACTATTTAGAAAAGCACATGTATCTTTCACAGGACATGGAGGCAACTCACACTTCACTGTAATATTTTCCAATTGCAAAGTATATCCACAAAGGCAATTTTATGGCCAACTTATGGTTGAATGTATTACTGTAATTTACACAAAATGTGTTAGTTTCACTGATCTCTGAAATAATAAGAATGAAAAGCAAGTAGTTCTGAATTAAGATAACAATTAAGAGAAAGTCAAACAAGCCAGAGGAAGAAAATGCAGTGTTGGATCCTGAAGCCTTCAACTCAGTGTGAAAATTAGTATGATTACAGCTAGAGATAGCACTACATATCATAAAATAAATCTGAACTATTTCAGAAGAAAATTCAAATAACTGAGATGTGAGGGTGAGTAGGTGGGGTTGGCTTCTCATACAAGTAAGAATGATGAAGAACAATAAAATCAAAGTAGAATTCTATTGTATTATATGCAATCATCAGAAGATATGCAGCATCCTTTTTATATGGCTGTTCAGAATTTGCAAAATTTATTACCAGACTTGCTAGTTCTTTACTGTCTGTTCACATACATATCATGATTTCCCATATTCATTCTCATGAAATAAATATTTTGGCTACCAGTAAAATAGTCTTTAACATTTTAAAATGTATGCTTGTTTAAATCATCTTCAGAGAGATTCAGAAACATCCGATGCTTTTCAGCCTACCTGCTCCAACTCTTTCAATGTATCTGCTTCCAATGAAAACCAGGCTAAGCCTATCCTCATTTAAAAGAATTCCTAATTCCCTATGGTTTCAAAACAAAGTAAAAACAAGTTGTCAGTGCAAATAATTGTCCCTGTGCAATCAAAGAACAAGATGGAAAAAAACGGGGGCCAAGAGAGACCAAGCATCTTCAGAAGCAGCCACCAAAAGTCTGTCATTTGTGACTTCACATGAAGGAGCATAGCAATTTGCTGGATTTACTGCTTAAAGTCTTATTTGAGCACCAAAACTGGAGAATTGCATTTAGAGCTGAAAGAACAAAAAGCTACCAGTCACTGCTTTTCCTAGCACTTGTGCAAGGTGCCAGTGATTCACTTAAAACAAAAAATTCTAACAGGCTACAGTACTGTTATTAGAAGGACTACCAAAAGAAATAATAGAAACAAATAAGAAAAAAAAACCAGAAAATAGCCTTAAAAGACTGTGCATATCTACAATTCATTTAAAAAAAAAAAATTTTTAAGCCTTTTCTAAAATTGCAGTTTGTGTATTTCCTTATCCAACGAGGCTATAGAGCTCTCTAACTCTCCCCAATATTCATTCACAGAAAACTGATGAGAATCACCTACCCCCCACCAGCTCCCAAAACCCCTCCAGCTCATTCACATGGGCACAGCTGCAAATGAGTAAATACAGACCCACTTGTGTGGGTGAAAATCCAGGTACCCCAGCAACACTGCACTGGGTTAACTTCATCTATTCTGATTTTATGTGGAAAGTTCACAAAGACAACATCTGCAGCAGGAAAACATTCCCAAAATGCTATGTATTACTGTTTTTCTCTACACTAACAAAGGTTTGCTTTGTACTGATACATCACAGCTTTACCAACTATCTGTCAGCAGAGCTGCAAGAACTTTCATGCTCACAGAAATTTATAAAGCATTTCATTCAGTTCTTCACACACGTAATTTGAAAAATACCTGACGCTTGTCTACAAACTTTGACAGTTTTCAACTTTTAAAAACTGAAAAATCTCTTTTAAGAGATATGCAATTTTTTAATGGGGGAAGGGAAGCTAAATGGAATTCCCTCTCAGGCCCCCACGCAGAGCTGTGGTATCATGGTCTCATCCCTCCTCCTTCCAGAGTGAGCGAGTTGTTTGTGCACTCTGGGAACAACAGGGCTTGTCTTTCAGGATGCAGAGACTGAGGACACAGCTCCAACAGAATCTTTGTTTTCTTTCTACCTCTTTACACAATACACACCAAAAAAAAAAATTTTGGACATATGGTTTTCAGTCACACCTGGCTGCCAAGTCTAAAACTTGGGTTGGGATTTTTTTTCCTGGACAAACTTGTATGTTTTATAGCCACAGATTTTACAAGACTAGCAAACACCATGGATTACAGCTATTCCATGCAAAAATTTGCAGTTTAAAATCCTCATCTAAACTACATTTATTTATCAGCTCTATATATGTGTTTGATATAACCTACATTACAGAGGATCTTGCACCTTCTGTATACAAATCAAACACCAGACCCATAAAACCCTACAGAACAGTGAAGAAAAAAAAATCCTTAAGCATAATTCTTGTGTATCAGAACCATTCTGAATCAGACTAAGTTTTTACAAAGCCAAACATTACAGTAAAATGTCTGAGAAACAAGAAAATTTAATACACCTAGAGGGTGAGTTTGTAGAACAGTGAGACACAGTCACCCTCTTCTTTTGCAATGACTAAATTGACAAGAAAAGGAAAAGGGCGGAAAAAAAAAAGACAACCCAGTAGTTCCCAACAGTTTAAATTAGTTAAATTACTCTCAATCTCCCCCCTGCTCTTTTTCTCTCTGTCTTCAGTAGTCAGGAGCCCATCAGTAGTTTACTCCTTAGACTGGAAAGTATCAGATCCATAACAAACAGGAAAGAAAGCAGCTCAGCAAATCATTCTGTACGCACGAAGACAGGTAAACTACTTCCTCCACATTGAAAGAATGACCAAGGACTTCTGATCTCTTTACCTACTAGATGCTTTCATTTATCTTGTTTTCTAACAAGATCATTAGATAAAGCTCGTTTTAATGTAGGAGCTCCTCACTGGTCACAGAACTTTCCACAAAAGCAATGCCACTCTGAACTTACAGATTTTAAAAGTGTGCCTACACACAGGAGAAAAACTAAAATTTTGCTTACAGGGTTCAAATATTTAAACTAGACTACCATTACCTAAATTTTTAAGAGATGATAATCCAATATTAAAGAGATATCAACAGAAAGCCAATGCCTTCTGTATACTGAAAAAATCCCAAGTTTGTCTATCTAAACTGCTATTTAAACATCTACTTTTCAGAGTCCTACTATGCCCTACCTACTACATAACTAGATAATTTCATTAGAGATTTTCACTCATGAAGACACTGAAAACACAAAGTTTCCTGACAAGAATAACTTACTAACTATAAATATGGCTAAAAAGCTATTGATGAAGTATCTGTATTCTTCACATTAACAGTGCCTAAAGAAATCCAGTATTTTGAGTGCTTAATTAAATTTTAAATTAAAATACAGGAACAAATTTTAGAAAGATTTTGAAATGGTTTATTCTATTCAACTATGCAAAAGCAGCAATTCCACCACTTCCCTCTAAACTACCAAGAAATTCTATGACAGGATAACAGCTTTGGTAGGTAAGAGAAGAGCACATGATGTCAACTATCTGGACACTTGCCACTTTTTTTAAGCGCGTTAAATGGTTTGTGAGTTCTTATATGAAAATAGCCTTGGGATTGAGAGTTTGTTAACACACAAATTAGTCTAGGGTGAAAAATGACTGTACTTGGGTATACAATGGATTCGTCTTACATATAAGAATTAGTAAAGAAATATGTAAACAATTCAAGCATAGAGAGATTTGATGGACAAGTAAAATACCTTTTACTAACCGAGTAATTGGCAAGAAAGCTGTTAACCAAATAAAGCTGCACACGAGGTCAATAAAAACTATTAAAATGAGTTGTGTGAATAAAGAATCGGGTTTTTCCCACATGAAGAAAACGGAGTCTCAGCTGTTTTATTACAACACAATTCCAAACACAAATCCAGGCTGGGCAGAGAAAGGATCAAGAAAAGGACTTAGGTTGACAAGAAGTTGAACATGAGCTGGCAATGTGCAGTCACAGCGCAGGACAACTGTATCCTGGGCTGCATCCAAAGCAGTGTGGCCAGCAGGCAAAGGATGGTGGTTCTGGGCCTCTCACTCCCATGAGACCCCATCCTTAGTACTGCACCCCAGGTCTGTTCCCAACATGAGATGGACATGGACATGTGGAAGTGAGTCCACAGAAGGGCCACAAGAGGGCTGGAACACCTCTGCTATGGACACAGGCTGACAGAGTTCTTTCTATAGGTTGTTCAGCCTCGAGAACAGAAGGCTCCAGGGATACCTTACAGCATCCTCCAGTACACAAAAGGCCTAAAGGAGAGCTCAGGAGGGACTTCTGACAAGAGCACGGAGGGACAGGACAAGGGGGGTGTCTTTAAACTGAAGATGGACAGGTTAAGATTAGATATTACAAAGAAATTCTTTACTCTGAGGGTTATAAGACAATTAAAAGGTTGCCGAGAGAAGTCATGGCTGCCCCTTCCTCGAGGGGCCAGGCTAGATGGGGCTCTGAGCAACCCAGTCTTGTGGAAGGAATCCTGCATATGGCAGGGGGCTAAGAACTAGATGGTCTTTAAGATACCTTCCAAATCAAACCATTCAATGATTCCATGACAAATTATATCCAAAATGGAATATCACTGCCTCTTGGAGGATTTCGCAAGTGAGAATTTGAAGAAAATTGCAACAGATCACAAGTGTACCTAATCTTTAAAATTATTCAAAAATATATAAAGACCTTCAGTGATCTTGCCTGAAAAAATGCTTCCACTAAACTGAGATTCAGGAAAAACTCTCAGAGATTGCTTAAAGCCACAGCGATGGAGACCTATTCATAATGGAATTTATTATAAATACTGAGAAAGATCCTGATGGGCCAGGATCAGCTTAAACATTCCTTATAGGCTGATTCAGACTGAGACAAAGAAGATAATACATAGGTGAGACAGTTCAGAAGAAAACACAAGAACATTGGCTCAAACTCAGCTAATATGCCCCAAAGGAAATGCAGATGAAGAGTACATTTCAGAGAGCAGCATACATTTTCTCCATGGCAAAAAAAATTGCTAAACACAGAACAGAGAGGACTGAGAAACATTAATGTTAGATAATAACTCCAAATCCAGTTATTATCAGGGAGAGAATTCATCTTAGACTTACAGTGAAAAACCAGGGAATCATCTAGCCACCTCAGTCACCCCTTTCCCAGATGTTACAACCAGAACATTTTAACCCCTGTGGAGCCTGGCTGTAACAGAACAGCCCATAATGATCACTGCTATGACCTTAGGGTGTTCAGGACTGATGGCAGGCAGGGAAGAATTCTACTTACCAAAACTAATCAATCCAAGTATAAAGTCCTGTAATCTGAGTTTCTGTCAATTATAAACTTTTGTTTATAATCCCACCAGTTTGAAAGGGCAGTCTATGTGATGTTCACTAATTAGAAGTTACATCTAGGCTAAAATTAAGGAGAAGAAATTTGTCACACCCACTCCAAAGAATGAGAGAACATGCAAATGCTGCATCTGTTAAAATCTTATGTTTGTTGAGCAGATTGCCTTTAGACTTCTCTCATTAAAGTAAAAGCAGAAGAGAATTTAGCAAGGCTATAGCTAGAGCTGTAAAGACATAATTTCACTTACATGTCTGACTTACACTGCAGAAAAGAAAGCCAGGAACTCAACAGAAACTGTCACTAGAGAGGCAAGGCGTCTGAAAGGGGCATGTCGTGACTGGAGAATTTATTTCAAAGCATTTATGGCTGCTTTCTTGGCCTTAGAGATAAAGTTGTGTGGCAAGCATCACAGACCACTGTTATCATCTGATTTCAGAGAATACAGGCAGCACATATCTATGCTTGGAGAAATGTGGTAAGTGCACTGTCATGCAATGCTCTATACCCAAAGAACACAAAGGAAATATCTCAATTATCCCCAGAAATCCAAACAGTACAATTGTATCAGCACAGAGATGGCTCCAAAGAAATCCTGACTGCTATTAAGACTCACCAACCTGGCACCTGAACTTCCATCCCTGCTTTGTATTATGTAAGCCTTTGTGAAAATACCTTAGTAGTCACAACTTGATAAAAAAGGAACAAGCAGCTCAACATGATCACTCACACCAATACAAATGCAGCAGAGAGCATGGAAATAAAGTTTCTCAGATAAGCAAAGTCCTTGAGAATAAATGCTTTTCTTCTGCACTAACACACGAGCTGAAGCTGACTGCCCTGGAACTCGTACAGTTTGCACACATACGAAGCCCCTGCAAGCCTACTGCTGAGCTCCAATCCCTGCCACCACAATTCCCACCTCTAAAACAGAACAGAGAATACAAACTCATCGTCCTTGATGCTCCAAACCTGTCCTGTATCTAACAGTCACTGGACAGAGAAATACAGAACAGATCAGTTACTGCACAATTAACAAGACAAATGTCAACTAAAAACCAATAAATAAGTTTCTTGAGCCACGTGCTTTTACAACAAAGACATTTCAGCCATCTTCCATTTCTTAAGTGCAGAGGAATCCATATCCACCTAGTTTTTCTCAAAAAACTAATACTGTACACAAAAAAATTACTTCCAATTATATAGTCGTCAGATACAGTCCCCTCTTCCTAGAAAGTGATGGAGGGCAGGACCACAGCTAAGTTTTCCTCTATGAACTTTTAAATTTAGTTATCTGAGCTTTTAGGATGTGGCTTAACTTTTGTATAGATAAGCTTTATGAGCATATTAATTTCAAGATATAGTACCATTTTCTAAATATGATTAATTGGTCTTTTCTTCAGTTTACATATTTATGTATGGGAAGAACAAGGGGATTATTCCTGTTGGTTATAAACATACTCATTTGAGTAATCTAAGGATCTCAAATTAGTCATATAAAAAAAGACAGCTAAAAGTCTTGGTCTCACAGTTCCCCCCTACCTATTCCTTTCTTCATACACTGATTCCCACAATTTGAAATTTACATACTTTGTTGGGGTACTGACTAAAAAACTATGGTCAGAAAATTAATTGTTACAAGAGAAACAATACACAGCTTAATAAGCTTAATAACACAAATACAAACTAAACAGAAAATGCATTGCTTTCAAGAAATTTATTTCTACGTGTTGCTACTTTGAAATTTACTGACACTTGTGAACAGCAGTCACACAGCCTTTCCCTCCTGTAGCTGAACCCCCTCCACATATTGCAATGTGTTATGAAAAAATGTATTTGAGTGACCCAAAAGTATTTCTTAGGGATGATAAAAGAATAGGTGTAATTATACTAGAAGCAGCACTGTTATTTTTGTCAAATAGACACACCAGCCAGATTAACATTTAACACATGGTCAGTGGAGTGCAGAGAACCAAATCCTCATTTCTCCTCCTCTCGCCAGGTTATGGATGAGACACACAAAATACATACAAAACCCCACATCCTCTTCCCCCCAAAATATACACGGGAAAAACTAGTATCTATTACTAGTATATAAATCCAGACATCAGGTCCCTCTACTGGGTTAATATGGGATGACAGGGGAACAAACAGCCCACATTCCACTGGATCTGGGAACCTAGCAAGTGCATGCCAAGTTCAGTCACCAAAGTGTCCTGTATCATTAGCACATGCAAACCAAACATAGACTAAAGTTGGCAGTGATATCCCCATCTCAGGGCAGAAGGATAGGCCAAAATCATTTATGGACTTAAAATCACAAGATAAAGCCCCAAAATATATCACATGTGGGCTGAAGTGTCTCTTTCGCTGCTCTCTTCTCTTAATATAAAAGACAAAACTACATTTTGGACTTCACATATGCAAGTGAAAATGATGAAATGATAAAGATCAAAGGCAGCAGAAGCGCAACTATCATTCTGAAGACATTTTATGCATCCATATAAAAGATTACCTGAATGGAACTACTTCAAATCAGTCTACAAATAATTAGTCCTCCCTAAAAAAAAAAACCTCTCTGTTAAAAATTGAAAAAATCAAAAGCAGAAATCTCAACCTGGTCACAGATGTACATAGTTTGCAGTGCAATAGCCAATAAATTCTGAGTAGTTAGGAAAACATCATCTTTAAAAAAAACAAATAAAAAGGATTTTTACTTTTGAGTTTCAGAAAAAAACTGTTAACTTCCAAAAACAAGTTGAAAGAAGTAGATCAAAAGCAACAGAAGACACTTGATTTGAAAAGTATGCGTAACAAATGCATTTCAATCTTTGTGCTGCATGACCAAAGGCTTACAAACAAAGCCTTTATCTCACAGAGTGTCTAGCTGTTTGGGTTAGGTTTTGGGGTTTTTTTAAATAAAGGCTCTATCCCTTCAAAAGGGAGAAGAATCTACAGTAACAAGTCTATAGCACTAAACCATAAACTTGTTATATTCAAAATCAGATACGCTTACAAATACTATGTGAAAGATGCAACATAGAACACTGATTTTAATACTGTAGAAAAAAAGACCAATGAAATGACATTTCACACAAAGTGTATTTTAAGGCAATGCCTTCTGCTTCACACAGATTATACTATCTTAATGCAACACTTACTGTATCACAAAATGGTTTGAGAACACATGCGTCTACAAATGTATTTTTAATTAGCATTTAAACAACAATTAAATCTTAAAAGCACCTAGTTGATTTGCCACTAGGAAACTAAGAGAAATGTATTCTGATTAAAAATCAGTCTAGTGTGAAGTCAAAAGACTGTCTCACAATGTTCAGATCTCCACCAACAGCAATTCTGTGGGTCCCCAAAAGTTAAAAATTTGACAGCAATTTCATGATTTTCTGCTTAGTTTATCATCTATTACAAAGTAAATAAATTCAGAAATAAAATGCAAATAATGAAAGTATGTACACTTGGCAGAAACATTCTGCACTTTACCTACATTAAGCAGTCTATAAACCCGTATGAATTTTATGAGGTTTTCCTTAATGGACCAAAAGTGACTAAAAAGTCATCTATCTCAGCACCAAATACCAGTGATTTCCAAACATTTTGAAGAGACCATTGATAGGCCTCAAATCTTAAAGAAAAATCCAAACCAAACTGAACTAAACAACCCCTAACACACCTAAATAATTAATATATTTTACAGAATGGTCCAAGAGATTTCTTTAGTAATCTTCTGGGCCATGTAGACATCTAATATATGTGCAAATCAATTTGAGAATTGTTCTCTAGAAAGACTGTATGCAAGCAACATCTTTGGTTGTAGAAAAAAAAGGGCAAGTCTACCACTGAAATCCTTACTTGTCTTCTGATACGACAAACCTCTACTAGCCACAAAACCCCCAAAACTATTTCTATGAACTCCACCACCAGAATCAAGGAAAATGTACAAACTCAATTCATACTATCTTTGCATTTTCTACTCCATCTTCCTCCCACTTAAACCCTCCCACCAGCAATATCATCGCTGCCAAAAAAACCTGAGGGGAGAGGGAAATTAAGAAAAGAAAAAAGGAATCTTACGAACTTTTACATCTTAGGAACTTTTACATCTTGAACTCTTAGACTCACTTCCAAAAGTAGCAAGCATGGTTGGATAAGAATTGTGCTCTAGGTGCCAACAATAACTAAGTTACCTTCAGTACTTGAGTGTTTAAAAACAAACCAACCAAACAAACATGCATTTAAAGTGTGCGTATTTGGAGAATTTTACAGTAATTCTTGATATGTACAACAATTCTTGATATGTACAACATATGCATAACCATAGCAGTCCTGAAGACCCCTATACCACAGTACAATTTACCATAAACAAGATTCCTTTATTGGAAATTCTCCATTCCTTTGAAACACAGCTGGGAAAAAAATACTGGCTAATAAATTTTCCCAATATTTTAACAGCTATTTCAGTTTAAGCCAATGAGCCAGAATAGAAACTACAAACATTCCAGTAAAATTTGGTTGCAGTGTATTAGGGTTTTACTTCCACCTATGTTTTCTCTACTTGCAAAAATCTGCTATGAACTCTCTGGAAACTCATGACTTACCAATCTAACAATTTGTGATACTAAGCCTGAATCCACATAACAATACCCAACACAGATCACTCTAACTGGGCAAGGCATAAAAGTAACACCAGTAGCAAACCCAAACAAAACACAAACAGAAAAAACCCCAACCTCACATACATAAAAACATGGGAAGGAAAACCAATACAACCCCCCCCACACACACATCCTTAGTCTTATCTTCTATCCAGGCATCAAACTAGCTCACTGTACAAAAACAGATAATATTGGAGAAAGCCACATAAATCTGCTTCAGAGTTACACTGGAGAAACGCACAGAAGACTGCATCAGAATCAAGACCAAAACCCACATATTAAATATTACTAACAGAGCAGAAGGGAACATCCTGCTTATTCTCAAAAATAACCCTGAAGATCTAATCAATCAAGACTCCCATAGTTAATCAAGATTCCCATATTCAACTGTAAACAGAAGTGATTGATAACGTGACAAGTGATATCTTAAATTGCTGTACATGCCTAGTAAGATTGGGAATGGCTTTTTTTACTTATTTTTGATACTATATCTTTTGGTACTTACCTGACAGAACCTCAGGCCAGACTTCAGAGTTCCATTTCCCTGCTACACCTGATGACACCAGAACTATAAAGCAAGCTCTGAAGGAGGCTCCCTGAAGTAATTAAAACAGTGCTAATGATACCATGAACATTCTGAGGTGGAAAGATCTTAATGGCCATCTTAGCTTCAGTCAGCAACATTTCTAATGAAGATGACAGTGTCTATAAGACTTCCTAAATTAGTCCTCAAAAAATCATGTGGTCTGCCCTTCCAAGGGAAAACACAGACAAGACTATGTAGCCCCCTACTGCATCTCAAAAACCTCCAGCAACAGGGATTCTATCACTCCTGAGGAGGTTGTTCCAGTGAATGACTGTTCTCACTACAAGAAAAAAGAAAAAGAAAAAAAATTCTCATATCAAGATAAAACTGCTCCCAGTGCAACATGTACCCATTGTCCCTTGTCTTCTCCATGTGAGTAGAGTACTTCAGTCTTTTTCGTAGCTGTCCTCTAAGTTGGAGAGAAATCATTGCAATAAGCTCGCTATTGAGAGTAGCTCTTTCCATGGAAATTCTCTTATCTATGTTAAGAATTAAAGGTATCACATGGGAGAAAAAATTCCTGAGATGCCAAGGACCAAGTCTTCAATGGGAATTAAACTGAGTTAAAGAAGCTCAGCAACTCTAAGTATTTTTACTCCTAAATTAATTCTCCTTTAGGTATTTAATTCCTGTTCTCTTCCTTGACTTCCATTTATAAACAACACTAGTATATGTTTTTCCCCTTTGTCTTAACATTGTGCCTACCACCAAAATTGGATTGAACTTGCTTATACGTAAATATATATTTTAAAGATTTTCTTGTTTCTGAGTAACTTCAGTAAACCAAAATAATTTAAAATGTTAGGCGATACAAAGAACCAGTAAGCAGTAAGTAAAATAAAAATTAATTCAAAACCAATATTAAATAAAAAAACAAATCAAGCACATATGTTTAAAGATTTCCAGTTTTGTATGCAAGAAATTTGTACTTGCAGGCTTTATAGACTAAGCTATTTGAAAAAGGAATTAGGGAGAAACATGTTTCATAATAGGTGCATCTAATCATTACTACAGAACACAATCCCAAAACTAAACTGATATTAGGTGTCAAAACTGAGAAAACGATACTTTGAAGTAGGGGTGAACACATGCAGTAAAGTATGTTATAAACAGGATCAAATTGGAGGAGGTGGGAAAAAAATCTTTCAGCTTCAAAGCCCAATGTTGTCCAGAAGACATCCTGTACATTGGCACCACAGCACCCGCTCAGCAACACAGGTTTTGGCTACCCTGCCAGCATGTGGTATTCTTCTCCCTTTGGCTCATTAGGTTCAGATAATCAACTTGGAAAAAGAACAGACACATTCCTTAAAACTCTGTTATCAAACCCACAAAGGATCCAGTTAAAGTATCAAAATGAGAAATAAACTGAATGAGATTTTCATAATAAAGTTATCCTGCTTCTTGCAAAGCCTGATAAAAAGAAAACTAATTTTGGCATTTCAGTAATTTGAAATATCACAGTAGCAACTTCAAAGTTATGACTGTGGTCTGAAATGGACTGAAAAGAAACACGTCTTCATTTTCCCCAAGGCCACTGGAATATCTCTAAAGCTCCTCAAGTTCTCATGTGGTTTCAATCGGTTTCATTTTTAATGTCCTCATCCCACATGTTCTTTCAAACAGGTTTTGGAACCTTTTTCTGCACCCTTCTAAAACACAGCCGTTTATGTCTGACCAAGACCTACATGTTAAGGTGCATTCCAGAAAGTTTTTTATACTATTATTATTATTATTATTATTATTCATCATGCGGTTGTTGCTGATGTCACCTACTGCCGCCAGATACACCTTTGAACAAAAACAAACAAAAAGGCTTTTACAGATACAAGTTTTCTGGTTTGCACAAGGGAAGCAAGAAGGTTTTTATGCACAGTAATGGTTGCTAAGAGTTCAAAAACTGGCATCTGACATGAATCTTTTGTGCTTCAGTTACACTTACATCTATTTCATAATAACCTGCTCTGCTCTTGCTGGATTTTTAAAAAGATAAACTAGGTGACAATGGAAGTTCTGAATCAGCTAGGTAGCAATGTTTGAAGTATAACCAAAACAACAGTAATGAAAAAGGACTAATAATTAAGCTATCAAATAATAGGCATTTGCTTTCCTTCCTTCCCACTGTCACCACAGCCACCTTCTAAGACAAAGTCTATGTTTAATAGCATTGTCATCCTTTTCTGAAAACACTGTAATTTCTGTGAGTCCTGAATTTGTAAAACTCCACTATTTAAAATATTTCTACACAGGTTCATGATGCAGAGAAATAAAAAAAATAAATTAAAAAAAAAAAGTATCAAGACTGAACAGTATGCTCTAGGGTCACAACTCTCTTGCATGCTTTTTATCAGTATTCAGCATTAACATTATTTTAAAGAGATTAATAATGTGTGTATAATAATGTATTTCAAATACCTGGACACTAAAAGATACCTGGGGGGTGTTTATTCTTTACTGAAAATAGCACAACATGAACTCCATGGGAAGTGATGGGGGGTCTACAAACTACTGTGGAGCTGGGCAGTTTGACAGTTTACAAGAATTACATTCATTTACTAATGTTCCAATATTAAATCAAGCTTATAATCACAACTAGTGATGGTCTCCATTTAGGACACAGACATTCCAGTGTTATCAATTCTCATATCATTTGTAGCTAATGTGAAAACATTGTTTAATGTAATTGCCCATACAGCAACCTAACTACATTAATCTTAGTTCACCCACCAAATCTGACTCCTGGGTCGTTTATACCCTCCTTCCACCCACACACTTAAAGACAACTACCCCCCCAACTGAGGCATACCCAGGTATAATACACAAAACATAACTGGTACAAAAACTCACTTTCACTGGACAACATCTAAAATATGTAAATACCTGTTCCTGCAGGTCGTAGTCATAGCTATCATGCAGCAGAAGACTGAGGACATACCGAGTATAAATCATGGCATCAATGCCACACTTCTCTAGCTCTTGTCCCAGCCAGGTCTGCACTGGACCCAAAGCATGTAGCAGAGACATTTCAGAAACAGATACAGGGCCTGGATAAGAGCTTGAGGAGCTTTCAGATGGCAAACCATCCACAACAACTGTACAGATAGGGCGCATGAATCTAGGTGGTTGGCATCCTTATAACGTGAAGCATTTTCTGTAGTTGGTTTTCCGTCGATATCTGGAGGTGATTTTCACTCCAGTAAATAGGAGAGAGGCTTGACTTCTAGGACAATCATTTATATTTCCTGGCTGTTAGCCGACTAGAGACGAACATCACTCTTCAGGCATGACCAGTGAATAAACTAAATCCTAATAGCAAACACATATGTAGATGTGTTTTTCTACCTTAATTTCACATTGAGGCCAGATGCAAGTCCCCAGCAGGACCTATAAAGAGGAAAAAATGAGAAGTTGTGACAATATGTATCCATACATGAATAATATTAAACAGTGAAAACAATCCAAAGTAGAAAGCAGTCATTTATATACTGCTTTCTCCAAGCATGTACATCTACTCAGTGCCATTTTGAAGAGTGACAGGAAGTATTCAAGTTTAAAGGTGACTTTTAGAAAAGGTACTTTTTACTGTAGGAAGATAGACTCTTTCATCAAAGACTTCACAATCTGTCTATTGAAATGTATGTCTGACCTAGATCTATGGGAAAGTGGAGATTTTATTACTTTCACTATCAGCTGAAAAAAAAACATTTTCATAATAAAAAATCTATGTTAGTTTGAATAAAGACTGTATATTTTGCATCACTAGAAGACAATATAATCCTACTGTTTCACAGTGATACCCATTTCTAAAGTAGAAGTGTTTTTGTTTATAAAACACTGAATTAATGAAATTCATCCAGGAGTTTCATAAATCCTATTACTCTATAGTTACTACTACCTTCGTGTTCAGGTTTTTTGGTAGTAGTGGGTTTTTGGGTTGTTTTTTCTTAGTTTCAGTTATCAGTTATTCAGCCGTGTTCCAGGACAGTGAAACATTTTATCATCCAAAATCTGTCCTAATAAAAATGTAAATCCCTGAAATAACTCCAAAAATTTGAACAGAACATCATTTATCTGTGCCGAAAATTAACATTAACCCTCTTTATACAAAGCATACACCTGTCCTACCTGAGAGCTTAAACTCTAAACCATGTCCTAAAATAGACAAACTACCCTAAGACTTATACCACCCACAATCACAAATCAATCTTGATAAGCAAAGGGCAGAAGGTGCAAGTACCACACACGTCAGCATTCTGCTCTCAAATACAGAAAATGTCAGCCCAAAAAAGGCATTTTTGGATTGGTCTACTTATCAACCACATGCCAATCTGGCATTTGTGTAGCCTTCTTTCTCCTCTCCAGCTTCTTAGCATGAGAAAACAAAGCTCAAATCCAAGCAGGAAATATCCCTTCACTGAAAGGAAACAAAATAGACTCAAGTGACTAAGCAAACTCTGCTGTTTCGTTTCAACCCCAGCGCAAGATAACCAACACACAACAGACATCACCTAATACAACTACATACTGGGGGCAGCATTTCATGTGGGCAGCATGTGTTTTGTGGCCAAACAAAACTGACAGTCGATGCACATCAACACAACAAAAGATAGTTTTTAAGAGCTTTCTTTACACCACCACCCAGGTACAACTGTATAATCCAGATTTTTCTGAGTCCATTGCAGTATCACCAAAAAGAAACCCATTATGATCAGCTGCTAACGAGTTCACAAAACCACTTCCCTCTCCTAAAGTGACCTTACTGCTCTGGTTGCAGTGTTCATTTTGAGAAAGGGGATAACACAACATTATTCAATCTTGTTCAGCAGCATGTTTCAATTACTCAGATAAGCACAAATAATAGTAGGTAGAAACATGCTGCAGTACACTGGAGGTTACAGCTCCATCACACAGAGAACAGAAAGTACAAGAAAAGTGTAGTATTGTGACCCAAGGTAGTCCAAATCCAAGAGCCACAGGTCCAAACTATTAAGAAGTCCATACTCTTAATCGTTGAAGAACAACATTCCAGAAAATCTGTTTAGTCCTCTTGACTTTCCACAGATCAGCATGTGATGAATGCTCTCCCCAAGTCTATGCCACAGTCCTTGTCACCCCTCCAAATCCTATACCTCATAGATATGGGAAAACTGACACTCTTAATTTATCTTTTTTGAGACATGGTGCAGAACTACCTAAAGGTTCAAGGGAATGGGAGCCTCAATCCATCCCACTGCTACCAGTTTGATGCCAGAGCCAGCAAAAGATGCTCAGAGCGTGGGAAGGGATTGCAGATCAGCAGGACAGCACCTGAAGAGCAGCATAAAGGAACTTCTGCCTCTCCAGCCAGTAAGTCAGCTCCACTGGGAGCCCAGCTAAAATGCCTTTATGGAAACACACGTAGCAAAGACAATAAAAAAAAAGAGACACGGACATGCCTGCATGGCTATCATCTTACTGGCATCACTGAGACATGGTGGGGTGAGTCCAACGACTGGAGTGTTGGAATGGAAGGATACAGGGTGTTTAGGAAGGACAGGCACAGGAGAAAAGGAGGGCATGCTACCCTCTGTGTCAGTGATTGCCTGGAGTGCATGGAGCTCTGCCTTGGAACGAAAGAGGAGCCAACTGAAAGGTTATGGGTCAGGATGAAACGGAGGGCAGGGACAGGTCACGTTGTACTGGGGGTCTGCTACAGGCTCTCTGCCCAGGAAGACTGAACTATGAAGTCCTCTACAGACAGATAGGAGCAGCCTCACGTTTACAAGCCCTGGTCCTCGTGGGGGATTTCAACCATCCCCATATCTGTTAGAGGGACAACATTACAGAGCATAAGCAATCCAGGACCAGGAGGTACCTAGAATGTGATGATGGTGATACCTTCCTTCCCCTTCTTCTTCTTCAGAGAAGCCAACAAGGAGAGGTGCTGTGCTGGGTCCCCTTCTCACCAAAATGTTGGGAGTGCTGGGAATGTGAGGCTCAAGGGCAGCCTGTGCTGCAGTGACCATGAAACAGTGGAGTTCAAGATCCTTAGGGCAGCAAGGGTACACAGCAAGTTCACTGTCTTGGATTCAGGACGGCACAGTTTGGCCTTCTCAGGGATCTGCCTGGTAGAGGGGCCCAAGAAAACTGGTTAATATTGAAGGATCACCTCCTTCTGGCTCAGGAGGGATGCATGCCTACCAAAGGAACAAAACACTAAAGGAGAAAAACACCAGCCACCTGCAGGGTTGAACAAGAAACTCCTGGACAAACACAAGCAGAAAAAATGAAGCAAGGCCAGGTAGCTTGGGAGGAATACAGAGACATTGTCCGAGCAGCCACAAATCAGGTTAGGAAAGCTAAAGGCTGTGATAGAATTAAATCTGGCCAGGGACATCAACCTGATGAAATGCATCCCCAAACACTGAGGGAACTTAAAAGGTGCTTGGAAGAAAAATGGGGACTTATTATCAGGGTCTGTAGTGACAGGGGTTTAAACTAAAAACTGGTAGGTTTTGATTGGACATTAGGAAGACATTTTTTACATTGAAGGGGTGAGACACTGAACAGTTTGTCCAGAGGAGTTGTGCATGATCTATTCCAAGTATTCAAGGTCAGGCTGGGCAGGGCTTTGAGCAACCTCATCTAATTAAAGATCTCCTCACCCACAGAAGTGAGTGCTGACGATCTTGAAAGATTCCTTTCAACTCAAACCATTCTGATTCTATATGGCAAAGCTTCTGGATACTGAGTCACTTCAATAAAACTTTGACATATTGTTTAGCTCCTTAGCTAAACCTAGTAAGGACTGAGTTTATGCTTCAGCTTTTCCCTGAATGAGATGATAATGGGGCCTCTCTTTTCTATCTTAACACTTACTTAAGTGAGACATTTGAGAAATTCAGTTCTCCAGATCTAGCTAACAAAATCTGACTGACTTCAGCTGACTAGTTAAAGTGTGTCTTGCTTTTATTAGATAGGGAGGAAAGGGAAAAGACAGCAAGAGATAGACATATTATAAGAGGAATTATTAAATTAGACCACAAAATTTTTGTAATTTGTTTTGCACTCCAGCTTTTTGGAATATCATATTCTATTACCTCTTTTAACATTGTTACATTATATAAAACCTGGAAATCTAAACAAATTTATTAAATATTCTTTAAGAGTTCTCATTCTACAACTCTCAAGTACTTTGTTTCACATTCGGTCTTAAACATTTCCATTATGTTTTAGAATTAACAAAATTTCATACAGAGTATTTTTACATCTATTTTTACATCCTAGAGAAACTTTCCATATCAAATAAATACAAGTCACTCAAAGAGCAAACATTTTTGCTGAGAGATGTGAGGCTTGATTTTAGAGGTAACACTTTCTGTTAAATAACTTATTATCCCTCTTAAATCTATTTCACACTGTCTCACTAAAAATAATTTTTCCATCCTCACAAGGCCAGGGCTAATCTGAACAGAGGGAGCACATTACAGCCTAAATAACTAGTGGAAGGCTAGTTATTTTAACTAAGTCAGAAATAATTCTCCATTTCCAGCCATGAAATATGACAGATAAACATGCATTATAACAAGAATTACCAAATAAAAATTTAAACATCTGTATCAATACTTTGTGAAAACTACTTATTTACCAAGTAAAAAATAAGTGTTAAAATTATTTCAAAACAATTTCTCCTTACTCCAGTTCTTAGTATAATTTTTCCTATTAAGTAACCTTCAGTTTTTGCAATACTAACCAATGACCTTAACAAGGTCACACTAGATAAACTGCCAGCAGCTTAACCACTAGAGGCACAAGAGCCAATCTATGAAGATTCTTCTAAAGGAGTGAAAGGAATGAGAACATAATATTGTATTAACAGAGTTTTCAACTAAGACAATCTTAGAATACATGTATTCCTCAAAATTCTATTCAGTGTGATAGATAGACACTAAATACTCTTCTGATCTACAATAGACAGCAGAAGAAAATAACTAAGCCTTAGTCTGAGATCCAGCTATGCAAAGCAACAACTTTGCATAACCTATAGCAAGCAACAGAAAGGAGGATCAATGATATGGAAAGCGATGCTGAAACTCTCCAGGTTTGTTCCTGACAACACAGCAGTTCTTCCATGGTAAATAACCTTTTTTGAAGACTAAGTCATCTAATCTTCCCTGTAAAATAACTGGAATATGGGTACTGTCATAACAAATACAAAGAACTTTATTTTTTTTAAAGTGTCTTGGTAACACAACAATGAAAGTAACATAAACAACTTCTTGTGGTAGTTGTGTCTATGGGATACAGGATGACAGAATAAAATCAGAGATTACCAAAGAGTGCAGTAAAAGAAAGGTATAATTAAATCACTCTTCAATGAAGTTTGATACAAACACACCAAGAAAGTGCTAATGTATGGACTATCAACAGGAAGATTAACTAAAAGTTCATGCCAAGCAAGACAATACATGTATTTAACAGCTTTTTTTCTCCATATTGTCTCCCATACTGCTAGAAAACAGTAACCAAAGCCAAACCACAAAAGCCACTGAATTAATCTAAGGTACCTGATCTCTATTTTATCGGCACCAAGAGGCCTCTGAAAATTGTGTATCCATACAGCAAGGCCCCAAACCAACATTTTTTGTAAAACAAAAAAACTCCAGAACAATACAATGATTTAACAATCTTTCAAGTTTTCTTAAATACCCACTTTTAAACTGGCAGAAGATATTGGAATAAGAGAGTAAAAACTATACCCCTTACAATCATCTTATCAGGTAAACTAAAGGCCCACAGACAATGCATTGGAGATCATAAAAGGAAGTAAATTGTCTGCAGGCTAAAATTCACTATATTGGGGCCTAAACCATCACTAGAAAAAAACGTTACTGGATTACATACTAAAAGTGGTTGAAAACTAATATGCTGCTGCTAATTTGTATAATCTGCGAGTCCCTAAAAACTCAAATTTACTCTTCACACATTTTGACAGAATTCTACAGAGAAGCCAATCTCTTGGCTAATCTATAGATGCTACTTTTTCTTCCTTCAATTCCCAAAAGGGAAAACATCTGTGCTTCCAGTGTTTCATGCTGCCTACTGCTACATGTTAACAATTAGACCCAACACATTCTCATACAATAGCTAAGTCGAAACTGCGGTTTTATAAAAAGTTTCCTCTATTATACTTTGAAATACACCAGTGCATTACAAAATTTAAATTAACAGCTCTCATTTCAAAATTTTTTTCTCCACTTTGACTGTACAACATACATTCAATGAACAGAGAAAAAAATGTGATTATAGTTTTTTTTAATGTGGATAGAAGTGTCCACATATCTTAACCAGGCCAATGTTTTTTAAACTAATGCTTTTTCACAGAATGGTTTTCTTAAAAGCAAACAGTATGTCCTCTCTCTGGCAACGACAGGCAGGGAAAAATATGGAAATTCTAATTAGGATTAGAAAAAACCAAAAATTTTATCAAGCTGATCAGCAACATACTAAAATCACGTACACAGTGCCGTACATTTTAGTCCCATTTAGAAAACTGATAGTCAAAAGCATGACCACATTATATGATGGCAACAGAATTTCAATTTGTTCTTATATAGTATGGAAGAATCTGCAATTTTACCCTAATTTCCTTTGTTTCTTTCCACAAAAATGCTGAACAAATCCTTAACAGACAAATCAAGCAGCTATACACTGGGAAAGGCACTGTCAAAGCCCAAAACCCAAGCCTATTTAAAGTCTAGCAAACAATGGAATCTGTGTGCTTAATAAATTTCACATGGTCTTTTAAAGACATGTGAATTCAGAAGCAAGAGAAGTTGTTATGTTTTAACCACATTCCTTGACAATCTAAGAAATTTGGCTGTGTAGTCTTCAGAGCAAGGACAGCCTTTTTATGCACTGGTGATGTTTGATGTTACTGCACAACAAACAGCAAGAGCAGCAGCTTGATTCATGACCAAGGCACTGAAACTACAGGAATATTGTTCTGCCATGAGAAACAGATTGAACACCTGGCTGGAATCAAAGCACCAGAAGTGGTCAGAAGCATAAAAGCAGCGCTGTGAATCAACTTTAAATACACATAGGTTCATCTTTTTTAAGAAGCATTACTAAGAGGTGCTAGAGTGATACAGTCTTATTCAGAGTGGGTTTATATCTTATAGGGGATTGATGTCTAACAAGGCTGAGTTTATGGTTCTAGGGTTAACTCAAGTCAAAGAACCCAAAGGGGAGACAGAAACCAGGGTGTGGGTGTTACTGCAGAATTTTTTTTTCCTTGCAAATCTGCAATCTTATTTTCATAACACTTATCCAAATGAAAATCTGAAGCTGCTAATCCTGTATAAAAGCTTAATGGAATTACTCAAAGGATTCACGAGCTACCATGTAAGCCTTAGTTACTTAGGTTAGCAAAGAAAAAGAACAGATATAATCAAGATGACTCCAGGGGAAGTCACCAGCTCAGTTCTGAAGGATTTTGCTCTGGGACCTGCATTACCTGATAAATTCCAAAGTGGCCTGGAAGATGAGATGGGTGACACAGTTTAGAAGCTACCAAAGGACAGCAAGTGATCAGGGATAGTGACTATAGAGCAACTTAAAAAATACAGAAGGACATTATGAAACTGAACTGGGCAATAAAAAGGTAAACAAATTCAGCATAGGCAAACTTGAAATGAGGCAGAGGGGCAATAAACACCTGATGCTATTTATGGATAAATCAATGAGTTGAGAGCTATTAATCCATGTCTCTCCATGGACAGAGACTGACTGTTCAACATCTATTTTTTGTTACTAGAAAGCACTAATGAGTTAGTAAGATCAACATACAAAACTTCGCACAACAGTTAGCAGAATTCCTTGCAAAAGATACCAAAGACAAAGGAAAAAAAATATTGATGGCTTTCAATGGAAATTGAGTAAGAGATCCCTTGAAAGTTTTCAATTAGACAAACCATATCAGGGTCAGAAAAATCCCCTAGGCTGAAGATAGTCTATGGCTGAGGGAGTATTTAGGAGAGGTATCGCTCTCCCTGTACCTTTTTTTGTCCTAACTGCTCCTTTAGAGATGATGTCGCAGACAAGTACAGGGCTTGTCAAAGCCTTTGTCTGAACCAGTACAGCTGCTCTTATAAAACATTTATGTTTACCATCATCCAAGAAAAACACTTCTAAAAACAGTTGCTGGAGGAGTGTAACAAGCTGATCCACTCGCAGGGCTGCACATTATTAACACACACAAACTTTGTTAAAAGATGTCCAAACATCAATCCTGCCAGGGAGCAAAAACTGAATTGTGGTAAACAACTCGTTAAGGGATAGCAAAATTAGCAGGTGAGACATCTGCACAAGGGGGTCAGTTGCATAACAAAGACCCCAAATTCTTGTCATCTGTGTATTCTTCACTTCAGCAAAACAAGTATGTATGTAAGCTGGAAAATGTAAAACTTTTAAACTAAAAGAAAAAGGCAAGACAGAAAGGGGAAAAGCATGACCTCAGAACAAAACCTGCAGACACTGTGTACACCCCAAAACTTCATCATTTCATACAACTGCAAGATTTGAATGTGCTTTCATAAAAAAGACACTTTTGGAAAGGTTCGCATTACATACAGCAAGCTTGTAAAGAATCATCTCTGCAGAGTGGAGACTTATGAAGTGGTCCTTCAGCATATCTAATACGACTTTAAAAAATTCATTAACAAGCCTAATAGTTAGCAAGTTTTGCAGATCATGGTTCGGTGGGAGTCTTGATAATTTGGGAAGCAAATTTTATCTTCAAGATGGAAGTATTTTTATCTCATAACATCACTCAAGAAACTGTTTCAAGAGGTCATCTCAATATTAAAGCTGCATCAAAGAAACCCCAAAAGCAAGTACTTCATTATGCAGCACATAGATCTCACTTCTATTTCAATACACAGAATGGAGCTCAGAGCATTTCTGACAAAACAAAACATGACAAATTAAACATTCTCTGGTACCACAGATTATGCAATTGCACCAGATAAGTTTAAGTACCACACATCTGTAACCTGCAATCACCTCAACCCAAAGAATTACAGCTCAAAAAATTTTGCTATTTAAGAAGGACTTAAAACTGTTAAAAATATCTCCATTGATCAGATTTAAAAAATGGGAAGACATCTGTAAATAGCCTGAATCTAAAGAAGTGGAATGCTGCCTATTATCAAATGCCCAGTTGCCATTAATAATGGCAACAATTATATTATTTAAGAATTTGTCCAAAATGTTATCCAGCTACCAATAGAGTACTAATAATTCCATTCTATCCAAAAAACAACAAACATAAACTGATATGAGAAAATTTTTTTCCAATTTAGTTTATTACTGTCTACACTGGTTTTTGAACCAAATTTTACTTTGTTTAAACATGAGTACTTTTTAAAAAAATCTTAGCTGAAAAAGGAAAAATGTACACATATAGCATAACTTACATGTATGGTAACTTTTTAGAAGTTTAAAAATACAAATCAGCATCTAATGACAAAGAATTTAGGTAAATATTTTTCACATTAAAAAGAATTAAAACAATGTCACACAAAAACTTAAAGGAATTACTACTGCTACCAGCACAAGTACCAATATGCAAAAATCAGAAGTGATTGTTTTTATAGCAGTAGTAACTAACTTTCAAGAGAACAACAGCAGCAGTATTTTGACAGTTTGTGGATGACTTGAAGGTGAGTTAGTGTAACAGGAACTGCACCACCACTGCACATTGGCACCAAGAGAGGACAAAACATTCCACTGCTTCTCTCATCCTCCCCTCCATGTTCTCACCCTCTTGTCTTTGTACTTCACACATCCACTGTGTGGTCACAAAGATGAACTGCATCAATTTTTTGTTCCAGATGGAAAGATTTCATTTCTGGTAAACCAGTTTCAAAAAATATAAATCAGTGATCAACTCACTCTCTCACCATGAAATTTCTACATGTGGCATAAGAGATGAGGTGGGGTTGCCCCTTTCAGCAGCAACCCACTATTAGATCTACTTAAAATAACAAGAAAACATTAGGAGGGCAGAATGCAGAAGCTACATTTTAGCTAATTCAAACCCAAGTCTTCCAGCCAACGATTATTCTTAGGAATGTGAAGTGTGGAAACCAATCCAGGTACTTCAACAGGTATGATATTTACTTCCAATATTTCTACAGAAATTCACTAGGCACCCATGCAACCATACCCTGCACTAGTAATATTCAGCAGATTCAGTCTCAAACAGTAACCTGTGATGACAAAGAAATTACTGGTTCCTTCACATTTACTGAGACAGAGGCAGTAACTAACCAAGAATAGGGTGGATCACCCAAGTGTGGAGAACCCAAGGGAACATGGTGGTGGTGCAGAAGGCAGCATGTGCAGACCTCAGAAACACTGAGGAATTGCCTCACCTCATATTTTACCCTCCAACCATCAGTGTAATTTCAGTACCACTAACACCAGCTTTCAGACCTTTCTGCTACATTTCTTTTACCACTGAAGACAGTGGTAGGATTTAAGTTTTTCAGTTTAAACTTGCAGATCTTATCAGTGAACTGGAGCAATGCCAGAGACACGTATCTTGCACTCTCGTGTTTACCTCAAGTCTATTATACAGGGATTGGCTCGATGGGTGCTACTGGGACTGAGAGATCCTGGGGAAATACCTTTCTAGATGCAACTTCAAGGAGGAGATAGCTACAGTCCTTTCTGTTCAGTCCCAGGAGAATCTTCACATGGACACTATTTATCAAAAGTAGTATCTTTTACTATGTACACAAGCAACAGACCACAGATCATTGATTACCATCATACTTCAATAACTTCCTCAGATTTAAGGAAACATAAATGAAGTTAACAGATAGAACTGCAATCACACAGATGCACATATTTTGAGTTCACCAAGACACTTATTTTCAGGATTTTTGGCAGGTAAACTCTGTAAGCTTTCTACTGCTTGTGTCTCACTGTATTTACTAGCTTTAGTATCACCTAGAATATATGCAGCACTTAAAAACACAATCAAGATTTAGGCAAGTAATGGAAAGATTAGATATATGCTCTTGACTATTTGATCATTTTCTTTCCTGCCCTCCTGACGTCCTTTATTTGCTCAACTTTTAGAGCAGTTTGAACTATCTGCTACCCACAGGAACTTGCCTGTGTTTGAACTCCATTCCCAAGTGAGATGCTAACGCTTGGAGGCCCATGCAACAAAATTACACGTGTGCATTAAAATAGACACGTCAGCGAGTGGACACAGGCACCCACCCATGCATCCCAACATGTGCTGCAAAATCCTCCATGGCACAGGCAGCTAGCAAGTGGAATCATCCCCCAGGCCACCAGTGGGACCAACCAGATAAAATATTCAGTGCTCTTCATATCGGCTGGAATCCAGTGGCTACTCTTGTAGTACAACCATACAAGATTTATTTCAATTAATATACAATTTACTCTTAGGCACACACTGCATCTTTCAGTTGGGCAAGGAAAAGGAGAATGAATTATGAATGCCAAAGATTCAACCACCAGTGTTCATTTAAAGGCTATGATATTTGTCCTGCTATTTATACTTCCAAGGTTAATAATCCAGCTGTATATAAATAGCTAACTAGTTAAAGACCACACTATATATTTTACTCTGGTTTATTAGTTTCTTTAATTTGTATGAAGGTCTTTTCTGAATACTTACTATTGATGTTTTCAATACTTGGTCTGCAGCTCAGGGAGTTAATTACTATCTTGTTGAAAAGCTTTAAAGTAATCTCATAAAGAGTTTAAAAAGTAACTATATAGTCTTTTCAATAGTTATTTTTAAAAATTTCTATAAATTAAGTTGGAAGTCATACATAGACAACATTTTCATTAATAAGAGTATATAAACTTACAAGATGCATCAGCCACAAGAGGTTCAGTAACCACAAAGAGTTCTGACAAGTTGAATTTGCAAGCTCTACAACTTAACCAGCTGAGAAGATACTGACTTTACAGCACATAAAATACGGTAGGCCTACAAAGGAAATGGTTTCAGATACTTTTCCCCTGCCCCTCTACCACCTCTAATTTTTATTCCAAAAATAATCTATTTATGAAATTGATATCCAAAGTAGGATATTCTGAAATTTTGAAGAGAACAGCAAGTCAATATAAAATAATTTCTATTTTAGCATTTAAATGAATTTGCATAGGCATTTATTTTTCAGTTTATGTTGTAAGGCTGCCAGGCTGCCTTTTTCCACAAAAACACTGGTGAAACTTGCTACCATATCTCCACTTTTATGATTAACTATTTTCTTTAAAAACACTACATATTAAAAAAAAATACTAACTGAATAGGTAGGACAGTTTAATATTGCTCTTAAAATAATACATTTGCTGCTTGATGCTTCAACTGACAGCTGAAAAGGTCATTCTACTAAAATGCAACCAGAAAACCTCTTAAAAAAACAGCAGGTCAGCATTACATTAATTCTCTTCAAGGAAGTTACTGTACTGTTAACCAAGGCATTTATTTCCCAATTCAAGAACAAAGTTACTAAAAACTGGAACTCTGAGGTTTCTCTGAAGTCAGTAAGATTCCAGTTAGAGAGGCTGGTGAAAAAAAATCATCTACACATGATAAACTAGTATCTGAACCTACAGAGACATTTTCAAACTTTTGCGTCACCTCACACAATTCAACATGACTTCCATCAAAACTGCTATAAAAACATCAATAAAACAAAAATTACTAAAGGTAATTCAGTTTCACTGTCAAATACAAGAGTTGAATATGCAGCAGAGTGAACTTCTACCCCAGAAAACAGAACCAGAAGAGGAATTCACTGAGCAGCAGTCTTTAGCTAATTAGTAACAGTAATTAGCTCAAAATCTTCAGAGCGCAGAATCAAATATCATGAAACAGTAAAAGGTTTTCCTGTACTTTTAAATGTAAAGACATGAATCCAACAAATAACTGGAAGCTGGCTCCATTTTTTTCAGGATATACCAGTGTCCTAAATACAATGCAATGTTTTAAAGTTGCACATCCACCCAAGCAGTCTTCAAATTTGTTTCAACACATTACAGTGTTACAAGGATCTAGTGAGAATTAATTGCTAATCCAGAGGCAGCAATATGCATTACTGATTTCTTCATTAGTGACTCTTCAAGCAGATCTTTTCCTTTAGGCTAATAAAACACTTTGTTTTCTTAAAAAGTACATATGACACATGCTAAATTAACAAAATAACTTACTGAAATCAATCTGTGTATGTTTTAGCATGTTTTCTCATTTTACTGCTGAGGTTGATTATCTCAATCTAAGTCCTGACTACACTAACATTACCTGGAATAACCCTGCAGAGGATATGGATCTTGAAACTCTGGTCTGCTGCTCTGATGTTAAAGCTGTACCATCTTATGACAGGTTGCTTTATTCTTCCTGGCCTTCAGCTACCCCCAGTCTTACTCCCTTATCTCTCTCTCTGTACTTTCTTCCACAGTCTATATATGCAAAATCTCATCAGCAATGCATCTGTCTCCCTTTAGAATTTTCCTACAAACAAGCTAGTCCATCTAACCAAACCATAAAAACAAACTCACACAATTTAACAACCTACAAAAGGGTAACAGCTACTGCTTTCCATACAGCACCTTAAACAACAAGCACATGAAAATGAAATTTCACTGGAATTCACTCAGTGGTACATCTGATAGAAAACTGCATGCAGGTCCCTTTTCTCAATCCTAGCACAGCACTGTATCCAGCAGACTCTGTTCCTTTGGTAAATTTAATAGTAACTAGAGGAAGATTTTGTAAAAGCTGTAAAAACCCTGCAAAATTATTCAGATTTCATCCCTGTTACAATTTATTTATTAACAAACTTTTGTGAACAGAGTATGAATTTTCACATGCAATCCTTTCTAGAATAAGGCCTAGAAAGTTACAGATACAAGTAACATTAGCATGGACTGCATATTTGAAATTTCTTCCTCAATACAGCAAAACCCAGAAATTTAAACATTTCCCAAATTATATTAAAAACGAAAATCACTACAGCAAGCCTGAGCCCAGACATAGTAGGATATAATTAAACTATTACATGTAATATCAGAACTGAAAAAATGAATTTAAATACATAATAATTTAGATTTTCACACTAATATGATTAAACTGTTCCATGTAATATCACAAGAGTGAAAAATGAATTTAAATACTTCATTATTTAAATTTCCACGCTACTCCATCAGAAATAAATATCTTGGAAAGACAGGTTCCATATGTCCTCTTTGGTATCAAAGTTATGAATGGAATTTAAATGCAGAAACAAAACAAATAATGTATAGTATTATGCAGGTAGATCCAAACATCCTGCACATGAAATTATTAAGGAAGTAGATTATTAAAAATTTAGAATACACAGTAGCTTCCAACAGAGCTACAGAAACAGCTGCTAGTAAGATGTCTGTGAAAGAATAATCTTTGTACTGAATGTTTAAGCTACTCAACCCTTCCCCCCACCCCCAACCACCTCTGTGGGCCAATAAAATACACATTCAATCTCTTAACATCCATTAAAAATGTACCCAACCAACTTCCAGGAAAGTAGAACAAGAAGCTTTTTAGTAAAAATATTATAACTAGCTCATTTAGATCTTTTTCTACTAAAACATTCTGACAGTCCTGCAGCTGACTAGAAAAAAATCTGGAAGATTATTTCCAAATTAACAAAAACCCACAATTTTCCTTCCAATCAATCTTCCTTTTGTCTGTGTATTGAAATGCAACTAAGCACACCAATTCTAATTTGAACTTTTTTATTTTGTATCATGTCATTGACTTTATTGATAAAAATTCTTGGTGCAGGACTATGGAGATGGACAACACAACTAATTTCTGCAATTACATTTAAAAATTATCCAACCAGCCTGTCACTTTTCTTGGACAAAAATCTCTGTTCCACAAGATCGAAGAATATCCTAAAACCACAATATCCCAATAAACAGAACATATTAAATAGCTTCTACAAGATCATTTGTATTTCAAGCTCCATTAGCAATGCAGTTGATGGGAATATTTCCTGCTACTTCTCCAATCTACAGGAATTCTAAGTCTTATGCTCACTACATTCTGCTTACCAGACATTGTTGCCTATCCTATTACAGTACTAAATTGTTATTTTCAGTTATTAGCTGTTGCTTAAAGTAGAAGAAATTGAGACATTATTTTGCTAGGATTCTAGCTAAGTATATAATGTGCCTATTCTGACTCCACAACGCTATGCCTGAAATCCCTCAAGAAAATTCACCTGTGCAACCTCTTGGTTGCTTCATTGCCCCTATTTGCCTGGAAATAAGATGCTCAAGATGGACAAATAATGAAGTTTTGAGCAGTATCTAAATCTTCCTCAGTCCCTATTCCTGCTAAAATGCAGAGCAAATGAGCAAATGAAAATGCTGACATCATTTTACCCCTATGAAATTTCTCTTACTTGGAAGAATAACAAATAGCAACAACAAAAGCAGTGGGGATTGATGAAATACACCTATGAAACAGATGGTAATTCTCTAAGGTAAGAGAAGTTCAAGGCCTCCATTTTTTTCTTCTCGGGTCACATATAGATCTCTTTACTTTCCTTCAAATTCCACTGCTCATGACCAGAAAAGGTGCAGGGTCACATAGCCAATCCAAATTTGTAGAATCTATGGACACAAAGTATCTTAATTCCAATGGTGCCCCAAAGAGGCAGATAAAGTTCTGTCACTTGTACATGTGTTAATATCTGTCAAGCAGAACATGGCAGGGATATACTGCTGAGGCTTTGAATGGCCTGTCTCTGGATTTCCCCTATAACTGTCAAGTCTTTGAAAATAAATTACATTATGAACATATAACATACTACTCATTTTATTCAAGTCAGCTACATCTCCTCTTATGTCTCAATGATGAAAAGAGAAGATTCTGATATCTATATGATACGCTTTATTGACTGGAAGAGAATGATTGTACACTACCATTTTAGCATATCCATACTAACAAGAGACAGCAGATGGAGGATTAGTATACAAAATAAAATCTCTAGTTACATGTCAAGTAACAACCAAGTTCCATGTAATTTACTTTTATAAGGCATATTTTTGTCTTAAATAATAAAGAAAAATGTCAAGCACAGACTCCCATGGATTGTGAGGAGCTTGCAATACCTAGGGTTTAAGCATTGCAGTGAAGTACTTTTACACAATTATCTACTGAATCATCACGAGTTCACTTTAGACAGCTAAGAGACCAAAGTCGATCAGCAATTCCCACTTAATTCCAGGAACACAGATGAAATATACGGTGTACAAGAGAAACCATAAACATCTTAAGGGTTTGAATGAAGAAAAGCAGCCAAACATACCACAGAGGCCTCAGATCCCACGCTTATAAATTACAGCCCGAATCACTTATACATAGAAAACATCGGAATACAAGAATGAGTTTTATTTGAAAGGAAGGACAAGCAAATCATACTACTTTCACCCTTCAGATCAGTATCAGGTACTGCAATGAGTAATTAAAACAAAGACAAGACAGAAAAAAAGCACCGCGCTTTCCTTTTTCTCAAAGTTTCATAACACGACTCAGTACGTGTATACTTTTAATCGAGAAGACACGAGCAGAAGATGGAAACGAGCTCGCTGGAGCCAAGTGTCAGCCCGTGTCACTTCTGCATTCAGCTGTAACCTTCGCCAAACCTTGTCCCCCACCCCGCCCATCGCCCGCGAGAGGCCGCGGCCGGCGGTCCCGCCCCAGCGGCGCCCGGCTCCCAGCGCCCATAGGATGCGGCTCCCGTCAGTCTCGCATCAGCCCAGCTCCGCCTCCTCAAACAGCAGCAGCCCTAGCCTTCCTATCCGCCTTTCGCCTTCAATAGGCCCTAAAGGACAATGCTGCTGGAAGGAGGAAAAAAAAAAAAAAAAAAAAAAAAAAGCAGAGGGGAGCGAGCCCCGCCAGATCGGCCCCCGGGGCAGCGCTGTAGCGCCGCGGCTCAGCCGGGGCGGCTCCATCGGCCCCAGCCCGACCCCCGCTCCCCCTCCCCGGTGCGCGGCCGCTGCTGCGCTCTCAACGCCCGCACAGGATAAAAGGTCACGGCGTGAGCACCGGCCGGGCTCGGCAGCGGCGCATCCCCGTCACCTCAACCTCGTGGTCAGGCGGGCAGGCGAGCCGCTGCCCGGATCGGGATCTCCCTACTGCGACCCGACCCGCCGCATCCCCCGCTTTCCCGTCTGCTGGCGCCGGGTGACACGGGAGCGGGCCGGCACCCGAGGCGGGTGGGTGCTGGGTGCCGCCTTCCCCTCCCGCCTTCCCCTCCTCTGCTCCCGGGCGTGACCCGGCCTGAGGGCACCGAGCCGCGGCTCCCGCTCCAGGCTGCCGCCTTCCTCCCGGCCGCGGCGCAAGCCGCTCACCTGGCGCCCGGTCCCGCCGGGATGGCAGAGCGCGGAGCCGGCGGCAGCCAGGGAGGGCTCAGGTCCCCTCCCGGGCAGCGCTCTGACCGGGGCACCCCGGCCGGGCCCCCGGCCCCGCCCCCGAGCCCTGCCCGCCGCCGGCCGGCAGCCGCCCCCCGCCCGGCCCCCGGCGCTCCTGTCACCCCCTCCCCGGCCCCTTCCTCCCGCGCCCCCCGGCCCGCTCCCGCCGCGCCGCGCCAGGCGCAGCCCGGGAGCCGAACGCGCCGTCCCGGGAAAGCGTCCTCCCGGAGAGACCAGGCCCGGCCCTGAACTCCTCCTCTTCCCGGGCTGTTAGCGGAGAGGACAGGGATGCGCGGGCCTTCCCGGCCGGGTCCCGAGCCGCCGGCCCGGCGTTCCCGGGGATCCCGCCCACTCTCCCAACGCGGCGGCGGGAAGGAGGCGGGGGAGGGGAAGGGTGCCCGCCGCCTCCTCCCGGCTCCGTCCTCCCGTTCCACCGGCAGGGCGGCTGCCGCTCTCCCTCCCTCCCTTCTGCCCTGCCCCTCCCTCTGCTCCCCGGGCCCGCGGCGGGCATTTACCTGCCGTGGTGGCGCAGAGCGGGGCCCTGGGGCCTCTGGCAGCCGGAGGAGGCGGCGGACTCCGTCCCGCTGCTGCCGTCCCCGAGTGAGGCGGGCGGGACGGAGCCGGGACCTGCCCCGGGAGGCGTTACGTAAACCGGCGGCGGCGGCGGCGGTTCCAGCGCCACGGGGAGGGAAGGAGGGAGGGAGGGGGCCGGGCCGGCCGCTCGTCACCCGGCAACGGGACTCAGCGCCCCGGCGGAGCGCGCCGCCGGCTCCGCCCCGTATCCCTCCGCCCAGAGGGCGGCCCGGATCCCCGATGGCCGAGCCGTGGGGCTGCGCCAGGCGCAGGGAAAGGGGCTCTGGAGCGCCGCGCCGGTGGGCGGGATGCGGGCCGTGACGGGACCGGTCCGCTCCGTCCCATGAGCCCGTCCCTGTCCTTATCGCGGCCGTCGGGCCCGGGCGCCGGCCAGCCGCGTTCATGTCGGGGCCGCGGCGCAGGAAGGGCGGGGGGAGGAGGGGAAGTGTCCTTTGCCCTGGTTGTACAGCCTCCCGCCCGCCGGGACCGCCGCGCTGAGCGCCGGGTGCCTGCGGAGCGAAGTGGCGGCGGGAGCGCCGCCCCTGCGGGAGAGGCTCCGCAGCCACCGCGCCCCCGGGAGCGGGAACACCCGGGAGCGGGAACACCCAGGGAGCGGGAACACCGGGCACGGACACCCGGGAGCGGGAACACCGGGCACGGACACCCGGGAGCGGGAACACCGGGAGCGGGAACACCGGGCACGGACACTCGGGAACGGGAACACCGGGCAGGGCCGGCGCGGGAATGCGAGGGAGGGAGCGGGGGATAATGATGGAGCGTAGCGGTGTTTGTCATGTGAGGTCCTTTTGAAATCCTGAGCGACTCCGAGGGCAAGGTTAGCAAATAAAAGTTTATTTTACTGCGCAATGAAAGCCCGCCTGGAAGGGAAGTCGTCTGTTCGAAGATTGTTGCCATTGAAAGTCGGGTTTAGTAGGTGAGCTCCTCGGGAGCCACGGAGATTTTGTTCCAGTTGATTAAATGCCAGTTTAATCGCAACTGTTTACACAACCGTGGAGTAATGAAAGGGCAACATTTTTAGCATAGTAGATGGGTGAAAATGGGGCTACTGTAAGGCTGAAAATATGACAAGACACGCCAAAGTGTTCATTAAGCTTCTTAATTGGGAAAATAATGATGCCCTTTTCAGGAGTACACTACCACCCACATTTCTCAAATACATGAACACATACGGGCCTAAGGAAAGTCAATATTATGTAAGGTGTCAAAGTAAGTCTTCTGGCTGTGTAATCCTGAGGTTTTCTTCCTTTTGTTCACTGCTCAACGTGTGGCTCCTAGAGTTCCAAAATGCAGTATGTCATCCATGTTGGCTCACACTGCTGCTTTTGTGCACAACATCTTCCGTCACTGGAACCAAGACTGCCTTTGAAAACACGATCTCCCCAGTACCGGATGTAGTCCCATTTAGGCCTTTCAACAAGTCAAGTCTGTATGTAAAAAATACATCTCATAATAAACATGAATGCAAACACTGCCTCCCAGCCTGTTTACTCATTTCCTGATACAGAGCAACATTATTTTTGTTTTAGCTAGTGTTTTGCCAATTTTGAACATCCTTAGCACCTAATTTAGTCATAAATCTGATTTAGGCTAGCCAAAAGTTAAGTATGCAGGATTTGTGCAGCTATGTGAACTACCAGCATTCTCTTAAATGCCTCTGAGGCACTAATTGATGTCGTATGAACGTGCAGTTAATCAGTTACTTTCTCCAAACCTTGCAGCAGGAGTATTTTGGGAGAAATCTAAAGAGAAAGTAGTGCTTTAAACTGTATGATAAAAGGATAGAATTGTTCTCTGAAATAATTACTGTTCGTCCTATTTTCTTGTTACGAAAAGCTGAAACTGAAAAGCTTTGGGGGAAAAATCCTGCTGACTGTTTTCTGCTGAGTCATTCCCCGGGTTTATCAGAAGCATTTCACCACCTCTGTAACAAAACTCGCGCCAATCGCAATCAAATCTCTTTTTGTTCAGGACCTCATAATTCGAATTCCTGTTTTCAAGGTAGAGAATAAGATATACTAAAATATGGGGCACCTGGGATTTGTCTGTAGTAACAATTTAAATCAATCTCCATACAATCTTCTGCACATATCCTCTATGTATTAGTAATGTATATCATCAATACAAATCCACTTATTCTATTTTACCCTTTCTAAACATTTTTTTTCTCTGAAAGCTCTGTAGAAGGAACAGATGCTCAGAACACTGATGTTCTCCTAATGGAAAAAGTCAGAGCGTGGAGGCCAATGACAGATTATTCTGAATATTCACATAGTTGCTGTGTGACATTTCAAATTGGCAGTTCCGTATTTGTGGTCAGATCTCAGGAATCCTGACAGTAGAACTTTTTTGTTTGTTGGTTGGTTTTTGTTAGGTTTTGTTTTCCTAACAACCAACCCAGTTCTGATCTCCATTTGGCAAGCATTTCAGAAACAGCTGGTACATGACCATATGCTGTGCTGGCACTGCTGTGAGCTTATTTCCCACTTGTCCTCGTGGTCAATCAGAGTTGCTCCATGTGCTGAAGGACAGCTGGTCCCTTGGCATGCAAAGCAGCTAATGAACTTTTCCTCCAAAAAGCAGAGGGATAGAGCACGTGAGCTGCAATCAGTGGTTTTTCCTTTCTCAAGTGCTATCAAAGATGGAAGTTTTCTGTGGAAACCCTGTTTATTGCCTCTGTGTGACAACCTGCACCCTGTGAGAGCAACTATGTGGGTGTGCATGGTAGGTGACAGCACTTGTTTGGAAAATGAAGGCTAAGTGATCTGTGTTGAATGCTAAACCACAACTGAATGACTGATGGATTTGTGCCTTTAGCTGTCAGCCACAGCAAGTAGCACTGTTTCCCTTTTTCATTGTGATCCCTGCTGAAAAGGTCTCTAATAAATTTCTAAAAATGTATCCATCATTTTTTTCCTTTCAGTAACCAACCAAAGGAGAAATTACACGTCAGTTCAGTATTACATAGCCACAGTTTGTAAACACTTTATTGTCAACCATTCCTCTTACTTCCTTAAAATCAGTCAGTTTATTATATTCCCTAAAATTTCCTCGTAGGTGCAATAAAAATCCCCCGATTTCCCCAGAGGAGGGATTATGTATCAGTTAGCTTTGAAAATCTTGAGAACTAATCACTAGACAATCCTCTTGTTCACAGTTCATAAACTGTTCATATGAAATGCTCGATAAAAACAATCTGCCCATTCAGCATTTTAGAAATAGAGATATAGTACCATTAGTGAGGGAATATTTGTAGTTTAAGAACTTAAAAGATCATCTAAGTGTGCGGGATCTAAATACACACATAATTCATAGTGTGTTTCTAAAATCTAGAAAATGGATGGACGTTAATGTAAACTGAAACGGAATATCCAACAGACTCATGATGAGTTTTATTGGAACTCTTGATGCACAGATTCAAATTTCTTTTTTCCTTTTTAAACTACTTTTGTTAATTCCACGAAAGGTTTGCCAAACTTTTTTACTTCTTTTCAGGGTTCAGTTCAGATTTTGAGCAAAGACATTCACACCTCCCAGAAGTAATAACTCGGTTTATATGACACATTCAAAAGGCATTCCTCGGCACTAGATCAGGTTTCAGATTCCTTTTTACTGGTCCCTCTTTCCTAATAATATCCCTGTGCAGTAAAAAACCAAGCTGTACATACCCACAGGATCAGAAGAGCACTCTGTTGTCAGCATCAAGGACCTCATCTACCGCAGTGAAAGGAATGTGACATTAAATTTTAGTGGGGCTTTCATTAGGCCTTAGTTCAACCTTATCCTTTCAGACTTCTCTCAAAGAGGTTTCAATATCTTTAATAGCAACACACTAGCATGGTGAGCTTGGAAGATCTGAGTCACTGGAAAAATCAATTACATAATTCAAAGTAAATTTATTTTCTGTTTAATGCTACTTGATCACTATAACCTCAAAATGTATTTTTGTTTTCTTTGAACACAAACTGCATGTTGGAAACTGTCACAGGAACTGCAGATCAGTGCTTTTCTGTAACAAGTGTCTGGGCTCGGTGTTGGGATTCTACTTTTTAAAAATTATTTTGCTTCAGTGTTACTCTTACCCTTTTTCATCCTGCAGCACTAACAATTGAGAAACCCTAATAATACCTTGAGAAACCTTTGGGCAACCCAAAGTAATACATGAACAGGATTGTCTCAACATGGTGCTGTGTGCATAAAACAGACCACATGAGGTCTATTGTAAAAAGTACTCAGAGGAAATGATAAAGAACCATAATAATTGTCTGTAGCAGTTTGGACAAACAGCCAAGCAGTACAAAAAGATTTTTAAAAATGAAAACATTACACTGCATGATAAGTGTAAAGGTTCAAGTACCTAGATGCAGCATTTGAAACTGTACACTAAGGAATAGCTTTCACATGTGGCATAATGAAAGGACTACAGGAAGTACAGTGTTACAAGAATGAAATAATTTTCACAAGTGATGAAATACAAAACAAGTATTACATGCAATTGCATTTTAAGGGCAGTTAGTCACCATTAAATATACCAGTGTCTCAAAATCTGATTGTTTTTTGTAATGCATATGTGGAAGAGTTTTATGTCGTAATGAGGCATGAATTTAATTGCATTATATGTGTTGCTACATCAGCTATTGTCAAGCTATTAAGTTAATTACATGTTAAGTTTTAAACTAGACGAAACAGATTATGACATCTGTTTTTTCCTATATACTACAGCCATTCCAGAATTACCATGTTGGAAATGTCTTAGGTTTTGGCAGCTCACTGTCTTACAAATAGTTCATGAATACAATTAAACATCCTTGAGTAGCCTGCAGCATCAGCATCCAATCCTTGCCTTGCTCATCAGAGATATAATATTGTTCTACACTAATTCCACCTTTTTTTTTTTTTTCTCCAGATATTGGCCATATTTTCAGTCAGTGAAAATGTTGAAAACAGAGTTGAATGCATTCTCATAGCTGACGATCTGGCCACGGCTTTTGGAATGAATGTACTACCATCTTTATTAATGATCTACATAAAATGAAAGGTGAAAGAAACACTTGAAATTTTATTGAGTTCTTAAAGAAATTGCACTGAAGGTATTATTCTTTTCCTTAGCATTCTCTTAACAAGATTTTCTGTTGCAGACCCTGGTAATTTCCTTTGTGTATTAATGGCTTATTGTCCTGGCACTTTGGCTTTGTGTTTTGACTGATCAAAAAGTTTTCCTATCTGATCCCATCGTAAAAAAATGCAAAGCAAAAATCAAAAATGTTTTTGGATGCTTAAAAAACCAAAAACAAAAACACCCTCAAAATTGGTTTGAAAGCTGAGATTTGAAAGTGAAGGAATCTGTATACATGACTTACAGACTGTAATAAGATTACTATTGTTGTTCTTAATAATAAAAATGTTGATATTTTCATGTGTGTGAACTGTTTTATATATGTGGGAACAAAAGGCAAAATGGCCATTGCTGTTTTCTGATAGAACTGATAGGCTGGGAAATGCTGCCGTTAGAAATAAATAATTCTGTAGATATCAAAGGACTGTTAAGAGTGTCTGATTAATACCAGTAGTCATTACAAAGAGTTTATATACAACAGGGGGAAAAGTCAAGTTTGACAAGAGCAGCATTTAAAAACGGGTTTTGAATTCCAACCAAATATACTACTATTTTTGATATTAGAGGGGGAAAAAATTTACAGTACATGCAGAGCTCTAGTATCTACATTTCTGTATCTGCAAGCTGTAACTGCTCTAGGAAGAGATTTCTAGCTGGTGTGATTGACTACAGGGCTGTCAGCCTGAAATAGAAACCATTTGAGCAGCACGAGAGAAGGAGAGGGTATTTTTCTGTCAAGAAGTAGCTAATATTTCAATATTTTGCAGCTAGATTGATATACTCTCAAAAGTATATTTCATGATGTTTTGGCTTGTAATTCTAACTGAATTAGATTAGATGCCCATTTCAAGAGTTAGTCTTTGGAACTTGTTAATGGGAAGAAAACTACCTCACTTTCCAAGGCCAGTTTATGTGTTTATGCTAAGGAGTGTTTTTCTCTCAAGAGAGTTATCCCTGTTGAGATGAAAACTACTTGTTTTCTGGTTTCTTTAGGATTGTTTTTTGTTAAAATAGGGTTGTCCTTTGAGTTTGATAGCATTTCAATATCAACTGTAAAGAAACAAAAAAGCAGGCTTAGCTTTAACTGGCTGAACAAAAATCACTGTCTTGGTGTTAAAACACCCCCACATATTTTGGCAGTTGAAGAGATCATGAAATAAAGGAACATTTAAATGCCTAAACCCAGCCAGCTGGGTGTAGAGCATTCATTTATAGGGGTCATTCCTCCTAAGAAAGTAATATTTTTTTCTCTGAGGCTGCCTGCAGGCCATACTGTGTTCACATTGCATAGGGAGGAGGCACTTATCAAGCTAATCAAGCTATGGAGGGTGGTATATCAGGGGAATATTAGATGGCAGGATTGGGCCACAAGTACAGATCACAGATGGGCGTATAATCCTGCAAGATGGATCACTTGAATATTACTTGTTAAACGGGTAAAATGAATGCAGTAACATTAAATAAGAGAATAGTTTATTTCTCAGAATAAATATTTTCCTCCTAAATGTAATTATCAATATTTACAGCATCGAATAAGAATTGATAGCCAAGGGCATCGCTTTCTGGCTTATTGCAATGTTTTGATTTTATAGATTTTTATTCCTGGGAGCATACTTTCACAAATGCACGTGCTTCTGTACAATGAACAGTATTTGACTTTGAACTTTTCCAGGTAGGAAATCATATCCTTAAGAAACAAGATGAAAATTCCATGCTTTGCTGTTGTGCATAAAAGTGACTTCTGTATTTGGAATTGAAGTATTGCTGTGGCAAAAAATATTATGACAACATTTTTTCCATAGTCAATGAAAAACTATAAGGCCCTGGAAAAAGGAATTCAGGGCACCTGTGTGAGACACCAGTTTCTCTGACTGCCTACGTCTGCCAGCTGATCCAGCACTCCCACATGCTGAAATGGAGCACTGCTTAGAGCTCATCAGTGCAAAACATTCTTCAAAACCATCTGAAGAGTCAGCAGGTTTGGCTTTGCCAGAATGAACTCTTGACACCAAGACATTTTTACAAGTAAGTAGGAGCCATGAGAGGCTCCCACTTCACATCCACATGACTGTTCTTTCTTCCCACGCCTGGAAGCCAGTGTGGCTCCATCCAGGTTTCCTATCAGGGATGATTCTTTACTTGTGCTACCTCCTGATGATGCTGGGCAGCTGTTGTTGGCCAGCTGTGCTAACAGTTAAGTACTGTGTAGTCCTGTGCAGAGGTACCTGTTGATTTGGGCATTGTGGAAGATAGAAATGTTTTTTCTGGGTCTAGGTCGAGGACCTTTTCAGTCTTGAGTGAGCTGAACCCACCGATTCTGATTTTCCCAAGGAATGAGCAAATGGTAGAATGCCCAAGGCTACTCCATCCCTCTTGTTGCAGCTAGGTTATTGTTCATGAAGGAAAGACAGAACCAAGAAGAATATAAAACCAGATCCAAACTCCCTATATCTTGTTGCTGAAGATCCTCCTTTGAAATGACAAGTCTAAAAGTCTTGGGATTCAAACTCTTTCCATTTATATGTATGCAGTTTACCCAGTTTTGCAGTGCAAACTGAATACTGTCTTTACCTCATGAGCAGGTTACTGAGGGTTGAAAGGAGGGAGATGTGAGCCTCATCCTAAGGTATTCTCTACACTGCTGGTTAGAGCAGTCTTCTGGAAGAGCTCACTCTACATGCAGGATAAGAGTGCTAAATCAGCTGGGAGTGCTAAATGGAATTTGAGCTAAATTCAGAGCTACTCACGGATGCTAGGTGTGGGAATGGCCTCCTTGGTGATGAACTTAGGCATTTCTTTCTCAACTACAGCTCTAAGAGTTCAGTTTGGGATACTTTTAAGTGTCTGAAGGAGTGGAGTCTGTATAGAAAATTTTGAAGTCTGATATGGAGACTCTAGTAAATTTTAAGCTCTTCCATGGATATTAGGTGACCTGAGGAGCTCTCTTGGATTTTAGACACAATGCACATTGGAGCTATTACAAAACTGACAGGAAGACCAATGAGCAGAAATATGCTCTTATAACTGAAACATGTTTCTTGCCCTCTCATCTTCAAGACATGCACATTTGGAAAAGTAAAAAAGGCAGTTTCCCTGCTTACAATCACCCAATTTTAAATGAAGGAGTAAATTCCTGTAGGTTGGATTCAATTCCTTAAGATAATTGATACATTCTCTCTGTGTTTGTGCAGTTTTTCTTCAGCGAATGAAATTATCCATATATATGTTACTACAGTCCACGTTCCTTGTTTCATAGATTCACCACCAACTGCCTGATAATGCATCATGCAGTGAAAGTGAGGTATTCAGCTGCAATTTCTTTTCAGCAAACTCATTAACTGACTTTTCTAGGCAGTCACTGCTTGTCATTTGTGACAAGGGAGTTTTGAAAACTGTTACATGAGCTAGTGGTAGAAAGTACTTCCAATGTACATGAAAAGTACTGCCTCATTTGTTTTACAAAGAAAATCCTAGCAATAGCTCAGCTGAAATTTAATAAGTGCCTGGTTTCACTCCTGCTGCTGGTCTCATCCAAAGCCAATGATAAGCACTTATGTTTTTTCTGTGATTGGTCTTGAATTTGGAGTGTGTGGTTCTTTGCATTAACTATTCTGCTTTGTACAGAACTGTGTACAGTTATGATACAGATGTACAGATGATAACAAGCTCCCATTTTTTGGTAATTATTTTTTTTAAACTGTAGATCCAGAGAACATTTTAATTGCTTAGCACCCCATTTCAAGGACTCACCTGAGTCATGTCTTACTGGAAGCAGGCAGGTTTTGAGTTTATGCAGTTGTATGTTAAATCAACATTCTTCTTTGCTTGTGATGTGGATTGGGGGTGGGGGGGTGCTTTTAATTCCACAATGATTAGATTCTCCAATGCACTGCTTATATTTTTCACGGTGGTAAATTTTGTAATGTCAGCTGAGATTATATTTCTTATCACACCTATCATTTGTGTATATATATATATATATATATATATAAGGCATTGAAGGTGCCCATTATTTTCAGCTAGCAAGTAATCTTGTTCCCACTTAAATTGAAATACATTGTTCTCTGTATCCTAATTTTGGCTTTTTCAGCTACTTGCTTAATTGCATTTGGATTACTCTGTACTGTGTTTTAATGCATAGTATTTAAAATCAACAAGATAAAACATCACCATAAATAGATGCCTAGATATAGGCACAATGGAAGCATTATGGCAGCTCTAGAGGTTGACATGATTTACCACCTGTCAAGGGTATGTCATCATTGGCTCAGTGGATAGTATGGTGCTGCTCTGCTGGTAAAAGCTCTGTCTTTCCACTGGTCTTACCAGGCTCTCAGACTACCCAGGGCTGAATAGAGAGGCTACACCAAAACATTTCTGCACTCACTGGAATGGTGGCAGAGCTCTCTACAGACAAAGTAGTGTGATAATATTGCTGCAGCAGCAACCCATTCCTAGAAGGTGAAAAGATTTATGGAGGTTCATGCATTCTCTACTTCTTTAACCCTTGAGCTGCTAGACAAACATGTCAGTGTCCCCTTGCCAAGAAATGGTGAGTCGCTCCTTCATGTGGGAGCAGCAACTTCTGCTGAGATTCATGCACCTCCTGAGTTAGTAATTTCCTTTCATCTCCAGTCCAAGATTGTACAAGGTGGTAATGGAGGTGTGACAGGAATTGTCTTGTGGGCTGTATTTGGCTGGAGCAACACCCATGGTAGTGTAGGATGGTTGCAGCAGTATTGGTTGTTGTTTGCAGTGGCTGTATGTCTTGGTAAGAAGTTTAATGCCAATGGAAAAAATAAGTTTCATATTTATCTCTTTGGAAAGGTTTTATCACATACAACTGTGAATGCTCCTTTCATCTTCAATTAGGGTTGTTTCTTACACACTCAGTCCCTTTTCCATGTCATAAGATAATCAAAAGAGCCATTTGTGCACCTACAATATCAGGGACTGCACAAGAAGCCACCACCGAATATTTCCATTTATATGACATTGGAAAACCTGCTTCTGAAGATTAAGCAGTAGTTAAAATATTTAGGTTGCATTAAAAAAAGTGGTGTACATTTGGTTCTGTCAGATCAGAAAAATCCCTATACCTGGAAGGTCTCTGTGGAAGGATCATGTGAGCTCTGCCATATTTTGACAGGACATAGCATATACAGAATGTTCTGGTAGTCTCTCACCTTCAGCATGCTGACAACTTAGTTGAGGACTTCTAGAAAGCACAGAATAACATTGATGCAGCCAATTTGCAGTTCAGAATGATGTCAGATAAGGTGATACACAGAGATTAATCTACATTTACTTGGTTAATATACACAAAGTCCTTATTTCCCTGGAAAGAAGAAAATACTGGTGTTGTAAAGTTTTTTGCAGAGGTGCATAAAAGTGAAAGCAAAAATCCATAAATATACATGCATATGGTACTATATATTCATGTCTAAAAATTATAGGGGTTTTTCAGCAAGGAGTGGTAGATGGTATGTCCCTGGATTTCTCAGTATAAGGGTACATAATTTCCATGCATGTTTCAAGAGATCAACTGAATTCTTGAAGGTGAGTGATAAGGGAGTGAGGGTTGTGGAGGACTGAGATAACACCAGGAGTCACCTGCAGGGTATGGAAGGGGTGGAGCTACAAACTTACTACGTCAAACCTCACAAAAATTGATTATTTAGGTTGTCTCGGTGTTATTTAAGATATTTTCAAGAGTCTCATGATCTCATAGATTTCTTTTGGTGGATTGCCCGTATTTTCCAATCACAGAGAAATAATTTGCCATGATAAATATTCTTTTAGGAATGCATGCTATTAATCTGCCCCTTTAAGCACTGAAGTGTAGCCTGAGCTTTAAATGTGTGTTGAAGTCTTGATTTCACTGGTATTTAATCACAGGTTAAAGTGGTTTCCTGAGTCACAGCCAGAAAGATAGACAGTTTACAGCTAAAGGACATGAAGAACACAGCCTTTAGCTCCTAGACTGCTCTTGTCATCCATATATGCATGTTTACAAATCTATTTTCATACAAATCTAGGCAGAACTAGAGCTTGGTAAGAGAAGGGAGTACATCAGAGCCTGCCTCTGAACTTAATTGAACTGAGAAGTCATTGAATTTGGAGAATTGCTTCAAACCCATCTCTTCTAAACATGATTTGGAATGACCAGAAAATGCTGGGATGATATTCAAAATCATGATGATATTAGTAAAACAAAAGCTATTTACATATTTCATGATGTGCATCATGGCAAACAGCTCAACGAAAATTCATATTGATAAAGCCACTGAGGTCTGGATCACCAATGTTCAGGATCATACCTTTAAATATTGGAAAGATTTTGCAGGAATTGTGTAATGAACCATTTTCATGTCAACAAAGTTTCTATATTACATAAAATAATGTATTATTATAATGCATAGATTTGATGACATATAAAAGAGAATTTCTTGCACTTATCAAGAACTGAGAAAATGAAAGAGTAAAGGAGTGGTCCATTATGAAAGAGATTCAATAATTTGACAAAGAATGTATTAAAATGTATGTTTTAGATTATTTTTTGTGCTATATCAACAAAAAACATAACAAATATTTCAAATATAAAATGTGATCAATGTGCATAAATTCAGCTAGTATATACAAAATTGAGATAAGAGTAGAAACAAAATAGAGACAATTTCAATTAAGCAAGAGGGACCTGGACAAGCTGAAAGAGTGGGCACATGGCAATCTCATGAGGTTCAGCATGGTCAGGTACAAGGTCCTGCACCTATTTTGGGACAGCCCCTGGTATCATTACAGGCTGGGGGAATGAGTGGGTTGAGAAAATCCCTGTGGAGAAGAACTTGGGGGTGCTGGTGGATGAAGATTTGGACATGAGCTGGCAGTATGCACTTGGAGCTTAGAAAGAATGCTGAGCTGCATCCAGAGCAGTGTGGGCAGCAAGTCAAGGGAGCTGATTCTGCCCCTGGACTCTCCACTCTGGTGAAGCTCCACCTTGGGGACTGCATTCTGCTAGGGATCCTCAGTAGAAAAAGCCATGGACCTGTTGGTTTGAAGTGAAAGGAGGGGGGATTCAGACTAGTTGTAAGGGAGGAATTTTTATGATTAGGGTGGTGAAACACTTGGACAGGTTGCTCAGCGAGGCAGTGGATGCCCCATCCCTGGAAACATTGAAGGTTGGGCTGGATGGGGCACTGGGCAACCTGGTCTAATGTAAGATGTCCCTGTTCATTGCAGGGCTAGATGAGCTTTAATGGTCCATTCCAACCCAAACTAGTCTGTGATTCTGACTATATATCCACCTTATTTCTCATCCTGAAAATATTTTGATATGTGAATAGTTTTATTTCCATATTCTAGAATTTATGTAAAAGATATGCCACATTGCAGGTAATTATGCAAATCAAAACTTTTTTGTTGTTGTCAATGTAATTGTATTAAGTTTATTAGTAAGATATAGAAAGGAACAATTGGCTCCAAACCCTTGCTTAGTTTGTTAGATCCCATATTTGTTTGCTGTTTTCTCTTTCCTAACTTTCAGTATATCTTTCTCAGCAGCCACCCAGTGCATGATGCATTCAGTTCACTACTTTCATGAGATATATCTGGTTATAGTGTCAGAAACAAGGTGCTTAGTGATTCAACCTAATGGAATTACTGGTAGTGTTTGGATCAATTTCTCTATAAATACACAGTGAGGAGAATCTTCAAAAAGAGGTAGCATTGCTGAGCAGATTTATTGTCTCTATTTTGATACTCATAACCATAAGTAGGAACAAAATGTGTTTTATTGAAGTATTCTGTATGAAAATTGCATTTTATTTAACATGAAATTGAAAAAACCACATTCAATAATTTGAAACTTTGAGCTTCACTTGAAATCTGAATTTAGATTTAGATGCGAAATTAATTATCTGGTGGCTCTTGCACAAGAAAAGAAGGTAGAGAAGCTAGTAAGAATTCTACCCAACTAATATAGAGCAGTTATTTGCCATTGTTATTTCTCAAATTGCTTTGCAAATTGACTTTCTCTCATTTTGTAAAGGAGAAAACTGAGACAGAGAGAGAAGGTGGTTTACCAAAGGTTTTACAGCAGGCCAGAGGCAGGGCCCCAAGCAGGAACCCATTCTCTCCTGCCTGGTTCTGCCATCTGTCCACCAGCACCATCGTGTTCATCAGTGATCACTGGGAAACAGAAATCTTTTTTGGGGACTGTTAGCCAGCTTTTGCCATAGCACAGGCCTTTTCTTATTCATATACACACATTACTTTATTTGACTGGAAGAATGAAAATGGAAGAAAAAATGGAAGGAAATTCCCTCCCATTTTCAAGATGAGAAACCAGAATATTATAGTAAAGTTTATGCTGTCAGAAATATGCCTCTGTGATCTTTTACTGTTTTCTTAAATGAGCAGCTTGTCTCCATCCAGCCAGGGTGATTCCCTCATTCCTATTCAAAGAATCAGTTTAGACTGATCCAAGTACTTTTACAGGCAGCCACCACATGAATACATTGCATTTCACTGAGTTTGCAAATGCTGGTTAGGTCACAAGTTGCTCAGACAAAAAGGTTCTATCGTAAACACTGGCTATTTTCACTTCTCCTCCTTCTCACATGCAAGAGGAGTGAGATTCATCCATTGACCTTTATTTGTGAAATAGAAAGGCTTGTCTCTTCATACATCATATACCAACTCAACTATGTTATCTCAGCTGTCTGAATTTTTGCTCCCATTTAATTACACTGTTTAAAATTTTGTATGCTTATACTGGTATGAAGGTGTTTTACACTGCCAATGGTTTTCCTTCTGCTAAGGACACATAAGCTATTGCTATACAGCTCCTAAACTGGAGATGTACAGCTTTAACTGTAATAATATAGTTAGGTCAGCACAACTCTCTATTGTAAACAAGGTCTATATTGCACAGCTAAGGCTAGATTACTCAGGTTTGCACCAGGGCTGCCTACAGAATATGCACAACCAGTGTAACTAGTTGTGTTTTAATAAATACTAATAGCACGTGTCTAATTACGACAGCTCATCTCGACATTTCCTGCCTGCCTCTCACAGAATGACTAAGCGCTTCTCTCCCACCGCCGAGCCAACTGCTGGCTGCACACTGTCATCAGGGGCAGTCCTGTGCAATTTTCACAATTACAATATATGTCATTTCATACTTGTGGACTGCCAACAAGACAGCACTGTCCATCCAGAAGAAAAATACTGCCTGCAATCGCTTTCAAGAGCTGAGAGAGGCAAATGTTTACTCACAGGCACAGCTGACCGTGAATAGTCCCCGTGCTTTCAAAGGGATTAAGCCTGGTAGTAAGTATTTGCAGAATCAATGCCTTGATCAGCATGCTCAGATGGTTAATTTTGCTCTTTGCAAACATGTTTGAAGGATGCTAAAGTAGTCTTATGATGGCACACATGCAGATTAGGTCCTGGTTCGGAATTGCATTTCAATTTTTAAAAAGGTTTGGCAGGCAAACTCCCCACTGTTACATTTACTCCAAGTGTGTTTTGTGATGAATGTAGTGGTCAGAATGTCACACAGACAAATACACTAGTAGAAACATGCAAATAATCAGATAAAAATGTGCAAGTAATCAAATTGCAATGTTACAAAATCTCATTAAATAATGGGATATAGAAACTGTGGGTTAGATTTATTTCTGGAATGAACAAATACCATTCATAGAAATTGTAGGCTAATTGAAAAAAAATTTAGATTATGTTGACTTTATGGAAAGAAAATGTACATTAATATCTTTTCTGCCTTCTTTTCCATCTCCTCTTAACATGCAGCCAGCTCCTACTCTCTGCTTTTGCTCTGTGGTCTTGCTGTCATCTTTTCCTGTCTACACCCTTTTCTTAACTCGGTGCAGCACTAGATCCAAGAAATCAGTTTTGCCTGCTGCTGCGAAATCTGTAGGTCTTTGAGTGCTCCTCTCAGCCAAAAATCAATTCTTCAACTTTGGCTCTTCTTGTTTCACCCTACGATTAATCCTTCATAGATCACTAAGGAGTTTAGCCAAAGGAGCTCGCTCTTTCTTGTGAGAGGAAATGTCCTTGAAGGTGCCTTGAGCCCTTTCCAAGGAGCTTTGGGAAGATAAATAGCATGTCTGTGCTGTCCACATTGATCAGCTGCAAACTTTGCACCTACTTCTTATCTTCACTTGTCCACAAAGCCTGCCTGTCACTGGGCACATGCAAATGCAGCCTCAAGAGTTGGCTCTGTAATTGAGAAATTCAGATGTGATATGGGTGATAGCTGCACCTATACCTCAGCTTCCCTCTTTGCAAGTGTGTTTGATGCCCCCCAACTCCAAAATGTTATTGAGACCCCCCCACACTGGAAATGTACTTGGTGTTCCACACCTGAATTATGAACAATGTTCTATATTTTGGCTGTGTGATTCAAGCCAGTCGTGTCATAGGGAACTGGATTTGTAGAAGATTTTGCAAAGAAGGTAAAGTTATCCTCCAGCTGTTGTGCATTGCATGAACTTAGTGATGTCTTTGTTCTATGAACTGTAATAATTAAAATCTAATCCACAGTAGAATCAATACATGTTTCCATTATTTTCACTAATGTCTGCACATAAATAATCATATAGGGAGAAGCTGTATGTGATGAGGTTAATGAAGCCTTTGATAAGACTTCACCTGGTATTTTCATAGTTGAGGTACATTTAGGTACTGATAAACATCATTTAATGTTACTAAATTAAAATTAATAATCCAAAAATGCAAACTTCTTACCAACACCAGTTCAGTATAAAAATATTTTAAGAAGGGACAAAAGAGCACATATATGTAAGCAATGTTATACTGCTGCACAAAAATAAATATCCTATGAGGGTGTCATAGGAGAAATGTTGTATGTAAATAAAACCAAATAATCCTTCCACACTACTTAGCTTTATGAACATTTAAACTTCAAAATTGATAATATTCTTGTTTTTTGCAGATGAATCAGAGCAGGAGTCCAAGGACAAGCAATAAGATTGATTCCCTTCCCTGACAGTTCAGAACAAGAACCACTACCAGATGCTGCAGAGAAGCTCACTGTGCACATTTTTGATCCACATCATGTACATAGGTGTAGCATGTTCATGAACTAAGGGAGTAGGATATTGTTGACCTGAATGCACTGAAAGCATTTGCACTCACCAAAAAAAAATCAAAAAAAATCTCCCTTTTAATGAAGCAGCATATTATTTCCATAAACTGGGGCTGAACATTTAAGAACATAAAATTTTAGAGTATCCTGAATTGAAAGGATCCCACTGCACTATCCCCAAGTGTTACACCATGTGCCTGTGTGTTGTCCAGAAGCTTCTTAAGCTCTGTCAGGCTGGTGCTGTGACCACTTCCCTGGGGAGCTGTTCCAGTGCACAACCACCCTCTGGGTGAAAAACCTTTTCCTAATATCCAACCTAAACCTCCCCTGACACACCTTCAGGCCATTCCCTGGGGTTCTGTCACTGTCACCAGAGCAGAGATCAGAGCCTGCCCCTCCTCTTCCCCTCAACAGGATGCTGTAGCTGCATTGAGGTTTCCCCTCAGTCTCCTCCAGGCTGAGCAGACCAAGTGACCTCAGTCACTCCTCACACAGCTTCCCCTCAAGGCCCTTCACCATCTTCATTGCACTCCTTTGGACATTCTTTAATAGTTTAATATCTTTTATTTTGGCACCCCAAAACTGCCCCCAGCACTCGAGGTAAGCTGCCCCAGCTCAGAGCAGAGCAGGACAATCCCCTCCCTGGCCTGGCTGTGATGCTGTGCCTGATGCCCCCCAGGACAGGACTGGCCCTCTGGCTGCCAGGGCACTGCTGGCTCATGTTCAACTTGCCACTGACCAGGACTCCCAGGTCTCTTTCCATGGCACAACTCTCCAGCATCTCATTCCCCAGGTTGTCTGTATATTCAGAGTTGCCCCATTCCACTTACAGAATCCAGAATTTTTCCTTGTTCCCCTCATATGGTTGGTGATTGCTCAGCCCTCTCATTCCTTGAAGTCTCTGCAAGACCTCTCTGCCTTTGAGGGAGTCAACAGCTCTTCCCAATTTAGTGTCATCTGCAAGCTTACTTAGCATACTGGGGGTATATAAGGGTCTGCATAACAAAAACAACTTTAAAAGAGATTATTTGGAGCAATATTGAAAAATAAGGTGTGTCCCTCCTGACCAAGGCTGTCACAAGCAGCAGGATACAATAGAAGACTAGACTAGGAACCAACAGCCTGAGTTCAAATCCTCCTGCTCTTGATCTGCTCAGCAGAGTGAAGAGGTCGGTGTATTTCTCTGTTTCCCTTCCCACTGAAGTTCTTGGTTTCTCCTTTCTGTGTTTTGACCTTTTTGCCACCTTTGACTTTTATCTCTTTGGGGCTGGACCGTCTTTCCCAGTGTTTCCACAAAGTTTAGTAGAATGTGTCTCTGGGTCTCTGTGTGAGACTCTAGACACTGCCACAATTATAATTTGGCAGGAAGGAAATTAATTTATTTCTTAGGCACAGAAATGATCCCAAATATATGTTAACATCTGAGACTTGAATTTCAGCAAATGGCTGTTTGCTTCTGTGGCGTCCACTTCAGCGTGCCATTGACTTCAGTGGACATATGCTGGTCTGGAGCTGTGGGTGTGCTGCAGACATTTCCTTTGGCAGGAGACTGCAGAAAGCCAGACTGGCATTAACAGCTGCCTGAAGCACAGGTTACAGTAAAGTGTATCATGTTCATATCATCGTTACATACCTTGGATTCCACTGTAAGCCTGAAGTCTGGGAGTGAGGAGAACTCTTTGGGCCATAAATACATTAGCTCAGCATGATGAATTTGTCCTTCAGTTAAAGAAAAAGAAGAAAGCACTTTTATTCCACAGTCATATTCTTGAGAATGCTATAGTGCACATCAAGACAGGATTTTTTCTCTTGTCCCAGAAAACTTGGAGACATTTCTGTAACAGATACTACTGATACTCTCAACACATGTATATATCTGAGGCAAGGTTAAATGTAAATCTTCATTCACAATCAAAATTAAATTATAATTCATGAGTGTGCTTACAGCTATGCCTGCAATAATAGTTCTTTATTATTCAATATGCATTTTGTAGAATACTGGCAATTTTCTTAAGGGATAATAGAAGAAAAATTGTAGAAACAAGTAAGAGATCATTATTAGAAACCTAGGGTAAAGATAATTTTTTCTTTTGTGATGCTTGGACACTGTGTAGAGGAAATGGACCAAAGGCACAGAGAATCAAGGATGAGGGAAAAAAAGGCGTGATGCTTGTATGAGGGAAGGACTTAGAAGCAAAAGAAAAGTTTCACCTTTCCTAATACTTATTTTTTCACATGCCAAAATGAGAATGGGGGGAAAATAAAGCCAGAGATAGAAATCTATCTGACTGAGAATGGATGCAAGAGATTCTTCTTTGTTGTTGTAGTTGTTCAGGTTCAATACATAGTTGGAAGATACAGATTTTTAAAAATAATTCATATTTTAAAGTAATTGTATCCACAACTACCAGAAGCAAGTTCAGCATAAATAGAAATGCTTCACTGCTTTTCCTAATAAGGAAAAAAATAAGGGGAAAAGAGGACATAATATGATGTCTCTGATTAAAAACATGTCCTCTCTTCTCTCTTATTTGCTGTCGAAGTCTAACAAACTTATTTGCATTCACTTCTCCCAAAATTTCTGATAATTTTGTCACTTGCAGCCAAACCTCTGTGCCTTGAAACACAGATCATCCAAAGTCTTAGCTGCACTGTTTACTGTACGAAAGTTGAAATTAAATAAATTACAAAAATAAGGCATTAGGGTGTTTGTTTGCACTTGGAAATCATCCCTGTTTTTTATCTCTCCAGAAAAATCGCCCTGCAAAGCGATTTCCGACCCTTGATTCAGCATGCTGCTTCGGCATCCTTCCCAATCCCTGTTAATCCTGGGCATAAAAACCACCCGAGCTGCTGCGTGCTGCTGCAGAGCACTACACTGTGGGGCAAAGGGACAGCCCTTCTCACCTTTCTTTACTGCCCCCCACCAAACAAATAATTTTGAGATGCTGAAAACATTTGGAGTTGATAGAAGAGACCCTACCCCCACATGCAGAGTGTTTCCAGGGAGCAGCACGGGGCTGTGCAGGTTTCACCTGTGTGTTAGCTCATCCTGGGCAGTTCCAGCAAGGCTCAGAACATGAGGCCCCTCTAGCAGGGCTTGCAAAAGCTAATCCACAAAATGTTTTTGCTAATTGAGTCATGTGCTTGAACATGTGGAAATTAGAAACTGGCTGAACATTTTTATCTAATTGCTAAATTGAGCTTTGTGTACTTCAACTGAGAGTAGTGGAGGGGACCTTCCCACTGCACAAGGTAATTGTTGGACTGTGTGTAGGCTGGATGAGCATTTTAAAAACAGGTATTTATTTGGTGCATTTCTCTGATAGAGGATATTGAGTGTATTTCTTTTCTTTAATTCTCATACTGTATTTCTCTTATACATCTATATATATATATATATATTTGTCATGCTTCAATGATGTTTGGGCATGAGTATCTTGAGGATATTTTTATACAAATGCAGGACGACACGTATTGATAGAATGGAATATTGGGAAGAAAGGAAATATTAATGGAATTTTTCCTTCTGTAAGTACAAGTAATTTACAGAAAGATCCTCTGTAAATGTTTTCAGTGCTACTTTGTGCTAGTGTAACTATTACTATCAAATTAAGTAAGAACATTGCAGTAGCTCCTGAGGGCACTAGTCATGAATCTGTAAGACTGTAAAGTCTGTAAGGCTTGCTGCAAGAGTATCAGTGGCTCTGGAAAAATGTGTTCTGCTGGGGGACGGGGGAGGCCGCCAGAGATAGCTGCTTGCTCTTTCTGCTTGATTAGACACCCAGACCCTGACGAGTACAGCTGGCCTTGTCAGATGCAACATGCCAAGGCCAAACATGGCTGAGCATGGAGAGCTGTTCTTAACTCATGAAGTGTGGCCCTAGTCCTGCAAGGACTGCGAGCACAAGCTTCTGAGCTGCACAAGAGTAGATGAGTAATGCCCAAGTCATCTAGCAGTAGACACAGAGCTGGATTAAACATTTAGGTGCCCACATGCAACTTTTTTCTCTGTTGACAAATCTCTAAAATTTGAGGAAATAAGGATTAAATGTGGGAACCTTTCTACGAAAAAAAAAGAAAAAGGAAAAGAAAAAGAAAAAAAAATTTAAAAGGCATTGACATAGTCTGAAACAGAGTTACCCAGAGTCCTGCCAAGGCACCTGGTAGGGCTCAAGCTGGAAGATCAGCCCAAGCCCAGGGGAAACTACACAGTGAAGCCCCACACACTTTTCCAGTGAGTTATCACTGTGCTGCAGCACTATAACTGCAGACAAAAATACCACCCTGCAGCGAGCGTGCGATGAGTGAAGCAACACAGTTATTGATGCAATCTTGGAAGTGCCAGCAGTGCCTGAGGTTTTTGTTTTGGTTTCTCTGTGCAGAATCTGGGTCTGAGAGATCCTGACATTTAATTCTGAAACTCCCCCTGTGATATTCACGCGCTTCCCTAAACTGGATATTGCACAAACTGAAACGAGTGTCTGTGCTTCGCTGATCATTCCGTGGGAAAATGTGTCTGATAAAAAAGTTTACTTTCTTTTCCCCCCTCAATTCCTTCTGTTTGTACCAGATTTTGCATAAACAAAATCCCAAACACCATATTCCCTTAAAAATATTTTCCCTGCAATCAGACCTTAAATTTCTACTCATGCCCTCTGACTCCTGTTCAAATGTTCTATGCAGAATTAGATATCTAAAGTGCTGAAGCTGATAAAGTCAGACTACGGAACACCGACAGTTTTCGCAGCTGTTTGTGCAGCCTGTGTTTACGAAAACACGCTTTATCCTGTTTTATTATGGCTGAACTCCTGCAGCTTGTGCTGCAGCTTCAGGGAAATACTGCCCCGTGACGTGAGCTGGCCGGAGTCCCCGCTGGTGATAACCCCGTCCCTGCGGCCCCGCTAATCGCGCCCGCCACGCCGCCGCGCTGGCCCCGCGCCCCGCAGCCACATCTGCACTGGCTGTTTAACAGAGTTATTCCCAACAGCAGCTCGTTTCCAGGGCCTCCTTACAGCACTGCTGGAGAACAAAGCCTGTCACAGCTTTCCCCGGTTACCTCGCACTAGTGCAGAGCTCTTTCTGTAAATATGCAGCCTGAAAATACTCAGATACAAACTCATCCGCGCAGAGCTATAGCCGGATTTGCGAAAACGTGTGGAAAAAAGGAGATGAACATTTTTAAGATTCCTTAGCTGCTGCTGAAAATGAATCATCTATACATAAAAATTATGAAAATTCAAAATTGGCACATTAACATACATCTGAAGAAGAACTGGATAACAATTACATAAATACCAAGTCTCTACCAAGATCTAAAACATAATTACAGGCTCAATTTTCTGACAGATGAAAGAGACAATTTTACAGAAATTTGGTTCTGTCTATGCCTCAAAGACACTGAATAAAACCTTTCTCTTTTTTTCTTTTTTTTCTTGGTCCTGCTACACTGCTTCAGTAAAATTCCTTACTTTTTTTTTTTCTTAATGTCTTTAGTAATACAGTTGCTACGTGGAGAATTAAGGCAATAACAAGATATTTCAACCTTGATGACTAGCTAAAATTAAAATATGGGTATGGTACAATAATTCAGGTTATTGCAAGTATAATGAGAAATTTTCTTATGATTTAAAAAAAAATTAACTCTTTTTTTGTTTAAGTTATGTCTTTATGGTGAAGGTATACTGACATTTTTTGCTATCACTGCCTTGAGCCTTGTGACTTTGAGCCCAGTGTAAGGGAATTTATTTTGAAAGTAAAACTGAAGACAGCCACCTCATTTAAAATGTTTCTTGAAGGCTTTATATACAACTTCTAAGTGTTAGTTTCCTCCCTCATGAGCAAATTGAGGGAGGCAGAACAAGATTTCAGTCTTCAAATAAATGTAATCAGTTCTCAGGACTTGTCACTAAACTTACATTTTCCTGTGGATTTTCAGCCTTCTAGGTGCCCATTCTAGCTATCCCCTCCTCACACGAACTAACAGTGTGGTGATCACTAGAATTTAAATTTGATTATTGTATTTTATGCTGTTTTTTGGTTCATTTTGTGATAGATACAGCAAAAAATGTGTCAGTCCAGGTTTTGCATGTAGCAGCAATTAGCCATTCCCAGGTTGGCATTAAATGGCTGTGTGGGCTGGATTCCTGAAACACCTGAGGAGTGTGCTGGTGCATGATGTTTAAAATGTATTTATGTATAGCTGTGCTGAGTATGACAAAACTCATATGAACTAGAGGACTAAGGGGCATTTCTGAAGTAGTATGGATGCTGCCAGGTCTGAGGATGTAGTGTGACAACATGTAAAGGTAGCCAAACTAGAGGCAAACAAGGTCACGACTAGAAAACAAGCCAGTGCTGTGAGCGAATTAAGGCAGCATCCTCCCCGGACTAATTGGCCCTGCAGAGAGCAAGTGCTCATTGCCCTGGAGCAGCAGCAGCCTTGGACCCACTGCAAACCAGAGGTAATGTTTTGGACAGGCAGATCTCCACCATGCACAGATGTAGTGATTTATTTGTGCAGAGCTCCTGGTGCAGCATGCCGTGGCTGGGGGGACAGTGCTGCTGGCTCTGGGTGACACTGAGGCTCCTCAGTGCCTGCCCTGCTCCAGCCAGCAAGGCACACCTTGGTGCCAGGGAACTCCAGTCCCAGAGGGATTCAAACCTGCTGCTGGCAGATCCTGAGCTGATAAACTCCACCAAGGCTCCAGGACTGCAGGAGATGCAGGCAGGAGCAGGAGAGCTGTGGGATAAGGCAATGTGGCAGATGTCAGCAGGAGGGTCAGGGCAAGGAGGCAGCAGGTGACAGTGATGGAGCCTGAGTTTAAAAAGTAAAACCTTAGGGGCTTTTCATGAAATTAAGCCCATTGGTGAATCTCCAGGAGTAGCTGCTGAATTCTGCATGGGCTGTCAGTATTCATCTTCTCTGTTCATCAAAACCAAGACTGGGTTCTTTTAAAAATCTGTCCATGCTGCACTGGGATGGAGTTTTCTGCTCAGCAAAAATATTCTTTGGTAATTCATCTGATCAGATGGAGAAAGGCAGAAAGTAGTGAAACCTGAGAGATAAAAGGGAAAGGCAAATCTGCTCAGGAATGGGGCTAATCTGACAGTCCACCTGGACAGTGGATTTTAACCTGGGAGGAAAGGCTGTGATCTTAAAGTTATCCTGGTACAGTAGGCAAAAAAAGTGGCACACAGGTGGGGCTGGTCGTTGCCTTGACTAGCAACTCCATTTCTTCATTACATGCTTTTAAAAACAAGTAATTCTTTCTAAACCCCATCCTAATATATTAGGAAACAGTTTTGGATACTTTTCAACATAATTTTATGTTGTGGAAGCACATAGTAACCATCCAACAGCTAATAGCACATTAGTTTGGGCCTCCTCTGATTAGAGCATCTTCTTAATGGAGAACTTTTGAACACCTTAATATCCCTTTTTTTCATGATATCAGGCTAGAACTTGCCTTTTTTTTTTTTTTTTTTTTTTTTTTTAATTAACTAAGCTCTTCACTCCTTTGAAGTACCTATCTGTTTTAATTTCACTCTGATGGGTCTTAGGTCTCTTATAGATTGTCCTTTAAATCTGGATTACATCCGTGGCCAGAATGATCCTCTGAAGGCTGAATTCCACAGTTGCCTCTTTGTGCCACACAACCTGTACTATTATATGGGCTTGCTGATATTCCTTAAAATCTCTGTGATTTCCCTGAAGTCATGTTAAACTATTCAAACCCAGTTAATATGGCATTGCTAGAGGTGCAACACTGAGACACTGAGCAGAATCTTAGTGTAAATGAGGTGCTTGTGCCTGAAAATGTCTAGGACAACATGCTGCCCTGAATTTCATGTTTATATCAGATGTGATAAAAGGATTTTCCTTTGCACTTTAAGGGAAATCTATTTTGAGCCTTATGCTTTTAGACTGGTCTTGGTGCAGAAGAGACTGGGAAGGATTTAAGATATAAAAAAATCTGTTCAATAATATTTCAATAATTTGTTCTTCATACCTGCCTTTTATGACCTGTAAAAATCTTAAAATTTTTGTTTTATAAGTCACACTCTGTGTGTAAGAGGTAAAAAGCATCTGTAACACATTGCAAGACCATTCTGTACAGTTGGCTGTTTCCAAAGGAGAAAAATTACCACAGCAAGTCTTGGGCTGCCTTCACCTCTACACACTTTAGAACTCTAAGCCTTGGTAAGTTCAGTGGGGTGACAATTGGGCTTTTGTGCAAAAGATACTGCCAAGCATCTGTGCCACACAGAAACAGAAACTCAGCTGGATGGTGTGTTTTGGAAAAGATTTGTCCAAGCAGTAAGACATGCACATAGGGCAGCATGTCAGTATGACTTTCTACCTGCTAAAGAAGCTTTTCCTTCTCTTTTGTGAATTTGCATGTGAGTGGTATCTGTTTTCTAGGCTGAGGCCTATCAGGACAAAGCAGTCCTGGGGTGATTTTTTTTTTCTGGTTTTGTAGGGAACCTTCTGCCTGTTTGTTCATCTCTCTCTCAGTTCTCATTGACTTCTGGAGCTGTGTATCAGATTTGATTGAAATTAGCCAGAATTGGGTCTGTTCACTGAAAATTAGATTATTCCAGTCTCACCATATTCCTACAATACCTGGAGTTTATGCCATTTAATTTGGCTTGAGACTGCCTCAGTTTCTTCCTTTTTCTTGCATAGATGTGGTCACTGAATGCAGGACCAGCAGCAGTAGTGACTGTTCTGCAGAAAAGGTGCTGGTATGTGCTGGGAAGACAAATAGGGAGATTTTTGTTAGAAGAAATGGAGTTGGTATGTGCCCACAGCTAAACCTGCTTGGAGCTGAAGTGCTCTTGTGCAGCACTTTGACTCTGGCCTTTGTAGTTCAGGAGTTGTCTGGGCAGCAGACTCACACGAGTGGAAATCAGAGTGGAAACCTTGATGCTGTGAGCCAGCATTCTTGTTAGCTTCTTAGAGAACAGGTGGCATTTTTCAGCTTAAAATGATGAGACTAATAAACGTTCTTTGGCTTCATTTTTCAGGCAGCAAAAGAGCAATATGTTTACCTCGAAGGAAGAAAATATATTGGTTGTGAAAAAAACTCATTGGAGAATGTTGGAAAAAGAAAACGCTATTGCTCTTGTTCTTTTTTAAAGCTGGTAAAGCACAGGCTTCCTTGCTGTCCTGTCACCAAAACCAATGGGTTTAGCTCTAATTTGAGGAGCTATACTTATGCAGAATGTTCTCAGCTAATCCATGCAGCTATCAGCAAAGGAATTTCATGAGGCTTCAATGCTATTGGAGTCGAACAGGTAATTTATTTTCATCTGCATGATATATGTGCACTTTTGTTTAACTCTGACATATTAAACAAACTTTCTTGGAAAGTACAACTAATTGAAAGAGACATCAGGAATCAGGCTTTTAAAAAGGTCTCCTGCAATGGAGCTACACCACAACTGTTTTCCCAAAATGGAACCCCAAAATTTTCAACCTAAGGGAATCAAGTCTTGGCTGTCTCAAAGATAGTCTGCTTTCACAGCCTTGCAAAACTTTGTTAGGGAAGCAGATGAAAATAAGCACTCCTCACAGTAAGGCAGATTATACTGTGAAAGCAGAAGTGTGCCAGGGAACTCACACGAGGGAGGAGAGAGCTGCAGGAAATGTTTCAATCACTGCCTGCACCTTATTACACACATAATAACCCAGCCAAGCACACAAAGCCCTCTGAAATCAACCTTCACATGATCTGTCATTTAAAAATTCTTCATTTGTCAGATATGCCTCGATCCCTGCTCATAGGCCAGTGCAGCTGAAGCATCCTTTGGAGCACAGCCGTGCTGTTCTGTGTTATTCTGCAGGCACACGTGGATACCTGCTCTGTGAGCAGCAGGGAGAGCTGGCAGCTGCCCAGGGACCAGCAGCCTGCTGAGCAAACACAGCACGTCTCCTGCACTTTCAGCCCTGCCTCCCCCTTCCTCACCATATTTTTCCATGGGGTTCCAGCAATACCACAGTCAGTAAAGTCCCAATATTTTCCAGCTATCTAGGAATTATTTTAGATCTCCAGGTGACGCTGGATGCAATTTGATGAGTTCCCTCTCACAGCAGCTGGCCAGCAGTTTGCTGCTGAGAGAGAAAATGCCAGGCAATGACTCCTCTTTTTAATCTGCTGTGCAACTTTGAGGATTGGAGCTTTCTGTCTTCCATTGAAAATGTTCCCCCCAGGTCCCAGTCTCCCTCTTTCCTCCAGCAGGAAAACCCACCACTGTACCCATTGGGAGCTTTGCCCCTTCCCCACTGCCCTCTGCCCCATGGGATTTTGTCTCTGGCCCCAGAATGGGCAGGCAGAGGATGTACACATTTCCAACTCTTCTCAGACAATGTTAAATAATGGTGGCTGGGATCATTGTGAATTAACTTCAACCTGCAAGCAGTCCATGGTAGAGGTGCAGTTAACTGGGCAAGGACCACAAGCACCTTGAGTTTCAACTTAAAATATTGTACGAGTTCATCTGTTCACCTCCACTCCTCTACTTCTCTGTGTGTGTGTGTGTATGTTTGTGTTTCAGGGCAGAGGAATGGCAGTGTGGAAAACCCCAGAAGGTGTAGAAAGAAGGAGGGGTAGTCAAATGCATTACTGGGATGGAGGGGGAAGCCAGAGGAGCACTAGCTGATTCACACACAAATCAGCAGAGTCCACTATCACCCAGCCAGATTACTGAATTATCCATCCTGAGCCTGGACAGTTTCCAAATTCTGCATTGCAGATTCAGCTTATCTAATTAAATGTGTTTCAGAGGCTTGCTTCACTGCATGCCTTTATTTTGCAAAAAAATGTAGGAAAAAGTGGCAGCTACCATGCACACATCAAATCCTGGTTCTGCTGTACTTGGGAAGGCTGTATAACCCTGGCTGATAATTAGTTAATGGATACTTCTATTACATAGAAAAGCCAAGAATATATTCAAGGCAAGGTATTTGTCATCTCTGTTTGAGACTTGGCTGCAGATGTCATGTAAGACTGCAGTTATTTCTAGTTCCCCCTTTCAGGGAACAGCTCCATGTCCCCCAAAGCCAGGCAGGAACCTTCTAAGGCAAGATGTTCCTGGAAATTGCTTTAGCTCCTTTCTCATACACCCACCTCTCAACAGAAGCAATTATCTGAATATTTTGAATCAAAAGGCTTTAAGAGCAGGTCACAACTGCTGTACATATTCTGTAGGGATCTTACAGCTCAAGTAAGTGCTCTCACCTGCCGTGGGCTATTCTCAAGTGTGTTACAGTTTGTGTTAGTCCTTTTCCCAAGGTAGGGAAGGCTTGGGCAGAGCTCTGTTCTGCATTAGCCAGATGATTCTGCAAGATGTATAATGGCTTACTCCTTGCAGAATCTTCAGCAAAGCCCATGGATATCCCTTGAACATATTCTCCATCAGCAGCAACCTTCACAGAACCCTTCTTCTGCACTTCTGCATCACCCCTTTACACGGAAATTGGGCTGCTATAGTGTATTCTGAGGAATGAAATATTCCATTGTTGTGTCCTCCCAGGAGAAAAATCATGCTCTTTAAATATAAAAGCAGATTTATTACATGAGGAAAAAAAATGCAAAGTGCATTTTGTGACTATGTTTTTATTGTTTTCAGATCCAGAGGGAAAATATTTTATTACAGCAGCAGTTGTCAAGTCAACTGTTGTGTCCCAGCTATCCCCATGGAGGGAGCAGCACGTCACCTGGGTGTGGGCATATAGTCTGAGGGAAATTAGAGCCTTTTTTAAATCACATATCATCAGTTTTAATACAGCTCAGATTTTCAGTGGTTATTTACAGGCTGGTTTATGACCTGTTGTGACATTGCTCTGGATTTACTCCAGTATTTAGTAGGCAGGACCTCACATGTTTCACTATTTTTTTATTGTCAGCCACAAGGTCTGAAAAAGCACTGAAGGACTCTGAAGTTACCACAGCATGGCCCGTGCCTGCAAAGTGATGCTCATCCCTTCCTCATTGTCTTGGTCCTGGTCATTGGGTTATTGTATCCTCTCAGATCTCAGGATGTATTCTCCAGGATTTCTGGTACAACCTCAAGCAATTGATCTACCTAAGGACTTTCTAAAGCCCATGCCATAGCAGAAAAGCTTGGCTGGTCTACCTATACCAGTTAATCTTTGAGTTGCAATTAGCAGTGTAGCAGTAGGTATAGGCATTTGCTGGAGCTTTACTGTGTGTCTTCTTATTTATGACCTTATCCTCATGCTCAGCACTGGAAATTCTCACTCTGACTCTTCCATACATCAGCCTGAAACCAGCACTTTAAAAATGTCTGTTCTATTTTCTGTTAGCACAACCTGGCTCTGCAAGAACAAACCTCTTCCATTCCCAGATGACTACAGAGTGTAGGTCCAGGGCCCTCCTGGGAGATCCCCGAGCATCCAGCTTTGGGATTTGTTGCCTTAGTATCCTTGCTTTGTTATTTCTTAGCACAGGCATTGTAGGTGCATCCCATTGCCTCAGCACTGTTTCTGCACTCACATCTGCTGGCAGCAGCACACCTGCAGCTGTGACTTGACCCAGGGGCTGGGGCACTTCAGTCCTTTCCTCTGAGCTGGGGGCACGGGGTGACAGGGACAGCTGTGTCCTGCTAAGCATTCTGCTGCCTCCATAGCCATGCTCCTCCTGTTCTTGTGTTTGATGAGGCACCAGCAGCAGCAGCAATGATATTGTGCTTCTAAGGGGGCCAGAGCTTCTCTGGATGAACTGAGGACAGAAATGCAGGGTGACCAGTGTCACTTTTTGGCTCTGACTAGGATAGTGCTGTGATCCTACCATTCCCCCACCATCCTGAGGCCTCAGTTTACAGTTGAGCTTGCAATTCTTTCCCCACTTATATTTAAAAAAAACAAAAGCCCGACTGTTTTCTTAAACTCACTAATGAGTGAAAGCACTAAGACTAAGTTTGGTCTCCTCAATTTCTCTGGAAATCTCATCTGCCTGAAGCAAGAGAATAACTGAGAATTTGTTTTTATCCAAGTTCTTTTAGCACTAGAGTTTGCCCAGTAGATATTGCTCTATAGTGAATATTCCTGCTCATTACCAGATATTTCCTTTCCCCTTCTACTGCTTTCTATAAAAGCAATACTATGAGCATTAAAAGCACAGCACAGTCTAGTCCTATCTGCTACTAGAGAAAAAAGTTATTCTTTCCCCTCGAGTACAGGCTTTATTTTGGAGTTAAGTGGGCTTGAGAGAGCCCTGGGTCAGGAGAAGAAAGGTAGAGACAATAGCTTTTGGGCCCTATCAGTATCAGAACTGCTAGTACCCAAGTTTGTTTAATTCTCTAGTCTTTTCTTCTGGTTTTCAAATCACCCAGATCGCACAGGGGGATTCTAGAGGATGGGCTCCACTTGGGAAAATAATCAGCTATTGCTCAAAAGTACTGCTGTTCCAGCAGGTACCTGTTTGGGGGGGGAAAAAGTGTGTGCAAGTGCATATACCAAAACACATGAGTGTAGAGTCTGGGAATTAGGGCAGGAAGGGAAGGAGTTCATGGATGGTTGGACTATCTGGCTGTAGCAGTCACTTCAAGTCCTATTTTCTCATTAATTGACAGAAGGGAGGAGAGCTTGAGGAAAAAGTTGAAGTATCCCATCAAGGCACTGAGAGCCACAGCATTCAAAGAAGTCCTATGGTCCATGGTGCTGGAGGCAGATTCTGGTTTGGGTTGGGAAAGAAGCAGTGGGATGGCTGAGCAGAGAGCAGGGCTGCTGACCAGGGAAGAGACTCCTGCCCTTTCTGATTAATTTTAACATTGTGTTCTGAATATTAGAAAGTACATTTGCAACAGATGCTTCATGGGGAGAAACCTCTTTAATCCCTTCCTTCAGGCTAAATAGCTTTACAAAATCCTCCCCAGGGCTTTGAGAACCCAGTAAAAATAACAGCTGAGCTACAGATGATAACTAATCCTGCTGTATGTGTTCGATCATTAAATGGATGGCCAGTAATATGTCACATTTAAGGGCTTTTTTTCTGAGATATGTTGAGTTGCACTTCTAAAATCTGCTGATACAAATTAAGAAATAATATGATTGACTATGTGCTTGGGTCATCAAACATCAACCACTTTCAACAACAGTGAGATGAACATAGGATCTACCAGGATAAATTGTATGAGGGATGACAGAAGATTGACTTAATGTGATTTAAGCATCAAAATATTACTCCATAAGAATAGAAATAAATTTACATCCTCATCCCAAATTATATATTCATATTGGTATCTATTTTGAATGAATGCTTCAATCACTGGAAGCAACAACGTTGGAGTTGGACCAACACTGAGGAGTTTGGAAAATCCCAGCTCTGAAAACTGTTAGAGGACTTGTAAGCAACGAGAGACATAATGAGAGATATTATTAACATTTTTGCTTATTTTGCCATGCTGCCTGGGGACCTAGAGCTGGAATTTGAACCTCCTTTGAGTTGGGCATCATGCATAAATTAGAGCAGATCTCTCTAAATAAATATAAAATACTATGTTTAGAAATTATTACATATTAAGAAATATGGTTGTTTTGTGCCTCCATTTATGTCTGTGCAACTCAGAACTAGTAACTCCTTAAATAAGGATTTTTTTAGCTGGAAAATCAACAGCAGAATAGGATCTGCCAAGAGCCAGGTATGGATTAAACCACGGGCTTTAGGCTCCACAGCTTCTGGAGCCACACAGTTACATCAGCATCTAAATTGTTTCTAAACTTAGGTTATTTTTACAAAGGAAGTTTGGATTTTCCTTCTATTTCACTGAGCTTTGCTGCTCTGTGTAGGTAGGTCAGTGGCCAGCCTGTTGGAGCAAATAGTCCTTGATCTTACAGATGCCAGTCTGGGAAGAAAATGAAGGCTCAAGCCTTGGTTGGAGGGATCATGTTAAGTGGAGCCGAAACCTGTTGGCACAGCTGTTAATTATAATTTTAATTATTGGGTTTTTAGAAGGTCAAAGCCTTCTTGTGTCTGCTAACATTGCTTGTCTTTTGCAGAATCTTCACTTATCTCCAGGCCTCAAATTTCTCCATGTGTCCCAAAATGTTTATTTTCAAGATTTCCCATGCTGGATGGGGCAGACAGAGTCTGCTTCTGTCCAGTACATAAGGCTAGAACTGATTGCAGGACAGAACAGACATCACTGTTAATCCTTCAGCTGCTGGTTGTTCATAGCATTTCTTTACCCATGGCCTATGGAAATTAATATAACTGGTTTTATTTGGACAACAGTGAAGGGTTTGGATCCTTCCTGCACTGAAAGAGTACCTTCAGGCTTGGTTTAATGCCCTGAGAGGTGATTTCTCACCACCCCCCTCCCTGCCCCCTGCCATCTCCATCCTTTCCCCATACTCTCTGTAAGAGTACTTTTTAATCTTCCCACATCATCTTCTGCTGCCTTCCTGGGGGCTGCTGTGATTCCCAGCCCAGCAGAGGCAGACAAGCACTGGATGGACACGGGAGAGCGTGGAGGGGAGAATAGGGGTTCCAGCTCTCATAGTGGAGGGTGGGTAATGACAAGGAGGCAGAATCTCTTAGTGGAAGAGAAGGGCAAAGGGCATGGGCAATTTGGTCTGTCTGAGGGACAAAAAACAAAGCTAAAATGGTTTTGCTAAGTACTGCAATGCTTCTCAGAAGGTCAGATAGATCCATGCAAGGTAGGCAGACTCTAGTTAATCCAAAACTTGTGGCATCTATTTCAGTGGGGCATTGCAGACTTAGGCACCATCATGAACAAAGCAGAACACTAGAAGAGGTCTAAAAGAAAGGTAGACATGGTCTTTGCTTCTTCCCTCAAGGAGATGCAGCAAAAACATATTTCCTTATCATTCACAATTTCAGCTCTGAATACAGCCATAGGAATCGATTTCCTTCATTTTATGCTGCTTCTCCCACTCTCTTTAGCTTTTCTTTTCCTCTGTAAAGCCCAATCTATTGTTCTCTCTTGAGGTCCAGAGCTGATGACTTGTTTGCTTTCATTGTCAAGTATTGCTTTCTGTTTCCCTGCTGGTATCCTTCACTTTGTACTTGAAACAAAGGCACTATGCAAACAGAGAACAAACCATGTCCTACAGCAAAGCTCTTTTGTGTGTTATCATGAATTGTCTTCTATCACCCCATATTGTTGACTAACTGTGAAACTTAGTACTCTGCTATCCACTAGATTTGGGGATCCAACACTTTTTTTTTCCCCCCAAAATCACATTAAGGGCTTTTCCAACCAAAAATCTTAATCCCCACATCTCTATGCCAAGGTTCAAAGTTTGATGACCAGATATCAGCATTCCTGCAGTCAGACAAGAGGAAGGTCACCACTTCTGGTCCAAGTACAGCAGACTTTTGATGCTGTTTGGAAAGATCATGTGACTATAAATTGTGACACATTTACCAGACCTGTACTTGTGTTTTTCTTTTTCACGTTCTTTTTTGTTAGATGTGCTTCAGTACCATGTCAATTTTCAGAGATAAAAAACTTCCAAAAAACTTTTAAAAATTTATTTCACAACACTATATGAAGCAAATGTCTTTTAAAAAATAATAATTTTTTAAATTTTTAAAAATTTGAAATCTAAAAAAAACTTTTAAAAGTCAAAATATAATAAAAGACTCCATACGACGGTAAAATATACTAATAATCAGTTTATTTTAATTTGAAGATTATTCTTTCCAATAACATGTAGATTTAGAAGAAAGGGTGAGGTCATACCAGCATCTACGAAGTGCAGCAGCTAGTGACCACCATTAAAACCTTTGGATTGTACATGACCTCCTGGAGTTACAGGCAGGACAACACTGTCCAGGGCAGTTTACAGCAGGCTCTGTGCATCATCTCTGAGGACAGCAACCTTCCAGGTGTCTGTGATTCCACAGCTCTGGGTCTTCCACTGCTCCATGTGAGATGGCTCTGCCTGCTCTGATTCTGCAGAAAACATTTCCAAGTTAATGTGAAAGCCCAGAGATGCTCTAATCTCTGAGAGACAAAGTGGCCAAAATTATGTTTTGCAATAGCAGAAACCTATGCAAACCTACCTCCTCTTCCTGTCACCCTGCTGGGGCTCAGACCTCGTATGTGAGGTGGGTGGTGGGGGTGATTCTTGTCTCCCCTTCCTGTCTGGGGTTGGCAGCCTCTCTCAGTTTTGGAGCACGTGGTTATCACTACCTGCATGTTGCTGTCAGCAACTCAGTTCTTAATCCTCAGGGAACTGATGCAGAGCTTCCCTGGATCTCTCTTAGAAGTCTTTCCCCGTCTTTCCTGATTACCTAAAACATTCCTGTGGAGGAGAACTTCATCCAAAAGTGTAATTGCAGGAGGAGACAGAGCCTGGACTTGCTTGGCACTGCACTTCCCAAAATAAAGATTAAACAGCTTTTAGTACTGTTGAACTGTCTCTCAAAGTGCCATCATTTCCTAATTAAAGGTATCAGGAAAATAAAATTTTTTGTCCTTCTGCTGTCATAAGCACTGAGCTCTGCTGAGGACAGGTTGCCCATAGATCTTTAGCTCATGCTTCCCTAGACAGTATCCTCCAGAAAGAAGGTTAACATTGCTTCACTTTTATTGCTCTAAAACTGAGAGGGCTGCAAAACCCAGCCTAAAGCAGGGCTTTGTTTTATCTGAACCCTGCTGCAAACCAGTCCATTAATAAAGTAATTGGGCATAGCCTGAGCAAATTGGAATCACACATTGCTTATATTCAGCTCCCAATGTGCTCATTCTCCCAGGGCTGGAGGACTGAGCTGCCATGCAGCAGGGTGGGACTCACCAGAAAAGGGACTGCCTTGTGCAGGCTGGACTGGGAGCCAAAACAGCAGCTGCCTCTGTCGAGAAGAGGACAGCTCATTTGCTTGTCTTTGGAGGACTTTGCAGGACAGAAATGCTTTGGTTTGTAATTTACAGAATAAGCCACAGAGTGGCTTTCTGCTGAAAGGCTCCTTCATATTAGGGCTGGAAGAAAATAGGAAGGAAAAGAAGGAAAGCATGAAAAGCAGGGAAAACAAGGATATGGGGGAAGTGTCCTGTCCTGCAGGTCTGCCTCACCCCACTCCTCTGCCTTGGCTTTCTGCTGCCCTTTGTTGGTCCTGTGCCTCTCCAGCTGGTGGAGCTGAGTCCATCAGCAGGGCCAGGCTGACAGCAGGGATCTGCTGCTGCCTCAGCACAGGGAGAGCTCACAGAATCTCCTGTGGAAAGATCCAGTACCTGGGTTTGCAGGAATTGCACTTATCCCTGCCAAAACCAGACTAAAAAGAACCTTCCCCTGAGATGATGCTGGCAACACCACCAGCCTAAGGAGTGTTTGTCTTTCAGCATCCCTGTGAATTTAGAAGGTAAGGTGGCACATGGCTGGACACTTGGCTACATGTTCAGACCAAATATTCAAGCAGCAGCCCCAAGTTAGCTCTGGAAGGTGCTTTCCAGAACCCTAAAACTGAAGCCTGGGTTTTTCTTTTCTCCTAGCCCCAGTCCCAGGCTGATCCTCAGCTGAGCCTTAGGCAAGATACACATGTTCTCCCTCAACTACAGAGCCCTCCAAGACAAGCCTAGCATCATCCCTGCCTTACTTGGGATTTTTATTTACTTCAGATCCTTTCCAGTTCCCCTACAGCTGCAACTCTGGGTTTTCTCTTTCTCTCATCCATTTCTTTTGGGAAGTCAGTGATAGGAAGGAAGAAGTTGGTTTTCTCACGGAAAAATAAATATTCATTTCAGACAGCCCTCTTAATACGTGCAGAAAGAGCAAGAGGGCACTGGGTCTTTGACCCTTTGCCTGTTCTGCAGATTTTACTGTTCAGTGTTGTAAACATATTAACTTGACAGATAGGAAATCTCACAAAGAGTATGGGAGACTGAGGTCAGCACAGGTGAGAAAGTTAATTCAGAAACGCAAAATTGACTTTTGTGATGTATTGGTGGCTTCCAGAACATCTCCATCTGAAACTGCTTGGTCAAAGCATCACAGACTTTAATTAGAGTGGGGTATGGCAATGAGGAGAAAGAAGGATTTTGCAGGCTAAGGGAACTAAATACTTGAACATTAAAATGCTTCCAAAACAAACCTATAATCCTTGGTTTTCAAGCCTTCATCAGGTTTAAACCCTTTTAGGTAGCATGGTTAAAAGTGTAGCAGGAACCTACAGGTTGCTTCACTTGCTGTGTTCTTGTGCTTTCCTCCTGGAAATGAAGTTTCTGGCTCTCACAGCAGACCTCTACTCAGCTTTCTTATCCATTTCTTTCCAGGAACCTTTTCTTCTTTCTGGAGGCAACAGTCAATAGTTACCTAATACTACAGTGACCTATTTCTTCTTGTCATGAAACAAAAGAAAATACTATTGGCAATTGCATCTTATGCATATTTTATATAAAAAAATTTGCAGTTATAAAATCAGGAGGAAAAGAAAAATCAATACATTTATTTGGATACAATGGAAGGGTTTAAAAGACAAACTCAAACCCATTTATAAAATATTCTGGTGCCTAGTGCTGCAGTATAATATAGTGTATACATCTATTGATCACCTGCTGGAGAGTAGCAGAGCTGTACCCTTAAAAAAATGGAATTTTCTCTCCTTTCAGATAATGAACAGCTTCTAGAATGGAGCTGTGACCCAGGGGTTTAGAGCCTGGTATGGGATTAAGAAAAAATTATTGACTTGGAAGGAAAAAGAAAGGAATTTGTCTGGGGAAGAAAATGGCCTGTAAAAGCTGAACACAAAGCATAGTCAATTAGCTGCTGGAATGACTAATTTCTGGGTGGGTGGATCTAAGCAGGCTGCAGAAACCTGTGTTAAGCTCCCAAGGCTCTGCTCCCAGCACGTGAGAGAGGTACCTCAGCCAGGGACCCAAAAGCGTGAGCACATCTGCTGGGGAGGTTCATGGCACAGTCAATAGGGCATGGCAAGCTCTGGACCTCCCCTGGGCTGCAGTCATGAGCCTTCTTTAGCAAAGCAGAGAGCTCAATCCTTCCCTCCAGGTGCCTGAGCAGGAGTCAGCTCTTTTCCCTTTTTGTTTAACAGCTTCTCTGAGCACTGCTGAGCGGTGAACGCAGGGGAGATGTGCCAGCATCTGCTGGTGGTGGGCTGAGCATCACCTGCTGCTCCACAGGGCAGGAGGAGATGCTCCCTCAGGGAAGAAGATTAGGGTAAAAAAGAGGAGGAGGAGGAGGAGGATAAAATGATGGAGGAGATGCTCTCTCTCATCCTTTGCTGGCACGTTTTCAGCCTGTTGCAGAGAACATTGTTCAAGAGAGAGGACCAGAGCAGTGACCATACTTCTACTGTTCAGTGGTTTGGGAATTCACCTGGCAAGAAACATCTTTTCAATCATTTATCTGTTTTGCACACATAACTGAAAATTTCAATTTCAATTGAGAATTTTGCTTTCAGCTGTGTGTTTTGTATTAAATAGTCTGTATCAAATGACTAAAATACCGAATGTGGTGTTACTGTGTCTCTGGGGCACAGACACCTGCAGGACTGGCCATGTGCTCCCTGTACCAGGCTAGAGGGATGTGCTGCTTCTCGTGCACCCTTTTCAGACCTCCTCAGCCCCACGAGCCTCTGCCACTGTGCAGGGAGTCAGTGTCAGGTGCCCTGGGCCTCCTGCTGTTTGGTGCACGCAGCTGGCGTGGGTGGGTTTCACTCAAAGAAAGGTTTGAACACAATTTCCCAGCTCTTACAGGAGCGTTTCTCAGTGAGACTGTTACATAAAAGACAGGTAACATCTCCTCCTCCTCCTCCCCTGCCTGCCTTCTGCAAGGAAACCAGCAGCTAAAATGTATTTTGTGAGAAGCTCGATCTTGACACTCCAGGTCAAGTGTTGGAAGTGCACGTTGCTAGTGTAGGATGCTCAGAGGGTTTGGGGAAAGAAATCTTCCTGGTTTCAGCCTCAGACTGGAGCTACTGGGGAGAAAAACAGTGTGCTCGACTGGATGAACCTCAGTGAACTTAGAGGCAAAATAATGAGGAATATTCCCAGCCAAAACTGCAGCACAAGTGGCCATGAGTGACTTAAAGGTTAGGTAGCATTATGCCTGTGTATACACTCAGAAATTAGATATCAATATGTTGTTTCAAAAATTGAAGAGTGTAGACAGTAGCCTACTCTATTTCAAAATGGCAACTATAGATGCTGGAGTATTTTAATCTATAGAATTGAACTGATGTTAATAGAATTGATATTTTTCCTTCATTATGAAAATATCTATTGGCTGATTTGCTGCTCAGTTGACTTTCTCACTGCTGCCTTTAAGACTTGCTTAATTTGGAACTCATCACAAATGATGATTTCCCATAAAGTCATTTGCTGGTAATACATTTCCCCATATGTTTTTTCCTTTCAGATAGCCAAGACAAATGTGCACAAGGCACAGCTGTTAGCTTATATATTCCAAGATGCTTTTTATGTTCTTTTTCTTTCCCCTACAGTTGCCTATACTGTTTCTTAAATTATCTCATCATACACAAGACATTGAGGCCTAAAAGTTAAAATTAATTGGCAGGTATAAAACCAGGTCTATCTCTAGCTTGAACTTTGAGTTACAAAAGTTTACTGAGGGAAGGAAATGCACAGTATATTCTGGATAAACTCTAGATTCATAGTGAAAATTAATAATACTAGGAAAGAAAATTAATGGATTAAAAGATACTAAAGTGACTCTGTTCAGATGCTTTTAGGTTAAATAATATATTCTGAAAAGTCACTTTTGTTCTATGGTAAGGTGGGAGCTATATGTTAATTTCTTTTATTCCTGGATCATTTTCTCTCTGAGGTGTCATCAAGTTGAGTTTTCAGTACTACATTGAAATGAATATTAATCACAGAGTTACAGCTTTTGAAAAATCTGTAGGGAAAAGGAAAAAAAGCCCCAAACCCCTTTTCTTCATGCAGCTCTGAACGTGCACAGCTTGGGTTAGCAAAGCAGCACACAGCATCCACGTGCTTCTGGGTAAGGGCTTTGAGCTCTCCAGGTGTCCCCTGATGTGGGACCAAGGGGTCCCTGCAAGTGTGAGAGTTTTGAGGGCTGAGGGCTGCAGGAACAATGAGAGCAATGAGGGGCAGCCCTGGCACTCCCTCAAGGACACAAAGGTACCTGAGCTCGTCATGGCCAGGCAGAGCCCTTTGGAGGTGGAGCAGTCACAAAGAGCTCTGGGCTGCTGTGACCAGAACTGCTGTGAGCAGTCCTCCAGCACTAGGAAAAACCTACAGATCTTCAGGAAAATGGACAAAATGGCATTAATGGCTGAGTGAAATGATGTGGATACTGGACTGGGGGCAGGAAGTTTATGAAATAAGAGTGAAATGTGGGATGTGTCACAGCTCTCACTGCTCAATAATGTGGTTTTAAAGATCTGATAGACAAAGTGGAGTAACAAAGTGAACCCCTTGGCTTTTCATCACCATCCTCTTTAAGATCTGTGTTTTAAAAAAAATTTCAATGCTTTGGAGAACAACACTGCAATAAATTGCACAGGGACTTTGCAATTTACAAGTAAGGGGAAACCCTTTCACAAGGGTGAGATTGGGCTGGTGCAGCTAAACCCTTCCAAAAAGCTCAGGAGATGGAGCCTCTGCCTGGCCCTCAGCTCCTGCTGCTTCCACTGCAATCAGTAAAATGCCCTTGATGGGACATATGGTATTTGTCCAGACATAAAATTGCCAGTTTAGTGACCTAAAATGATGTTATGAACACGTCTGATTTTTTTTCCTAATCTTAACACAGATTCTTTTCATTCTATCTCAATAATGATACATGGACTTTTGAGCTCAATGAGCAATAAAAAGGCTGCATTTAGTGCCACATAGTGGTAAAAAACCAAAAAAAAATCAGTGAGGCTGGATATTCTGAAGCAATGCATAACATTAGGTATTATTGCTAAATTTGTAAAAGTAAAAATGCATGTTAAAAAAATTATTATATATACCAATCAATTTATGATATGTATCACCAAGATTTCATTGTCTGAGGATGAAAACCACTAGCTAGATAAATATACAATGTAGGAAAATTTTGACTCTGTATTTAGAATTAGCTTGCTTTGCAACAAGCAGAGCATTTTGCTCATTTATAGCCTTGACAAAATAGTGAAGGATGTGATAGTGGAATCAGCCCTTACAAGTGACACAGCAGCCACAGGCAGAGCCATGCTGGATTAGAGCTGTAAAGATACACAAAAATAATATGGAGCAGTCTTTGAAGAAAAGGCTGATTTGGGATCCCTGGGTTGAGAAGACTTTTTCACATTTTGGTGATGAGTAGTTTTCTTGCTCAGGTAATGCAGAAAAATATTACTGTTGTCAATAAGACAGATAATGGTACTTCTGCAAGTGTAATGGATGTGCTGCAATTCACCTCCAGCTATCCAGCACCAAAGCTAGATGAAACAAAACCTGCAATGGTTAAGATAGGCTGAGATAAACTAATAAGACCTAATTTTCTCATCAAGCTCCCCAAAAGATTAATACTCCTAAGCTATGTATGTTTGTATGGGGTTATGAATGGGTAAAATCTGTGGGGTAAAAGATTCAGGAAACACAGTGAAACTCAGCTCCTGTTCCCACTTTTGCTGTGCTGCATGATCTTTCATGAGGGACTTGGGGCAGCTCTACCTACACAGCACATTGGCACATGCAGTAGGACAGGGAAATATTTGGCTGCTGGCATAGCATAGGAATAGCACTGAACAGTACTGTTCTGTAGATAAAGGGACAAAATTTAATGCTTTTGCAGTTTGCATTGGGATGATTATCAGCAAAATGCTTCAAAATAAAGATTTGATTCTGTGTGCAGTCTGGCTTTAGTTGCAGAGTTCAGCTGATGTCTGTCTATGTCTGCCTACTCTGAAAACAAATTCTTCCACTTCCTCACACAGACATTTTTCAGGTAAGGAAGCAACAGTTGCTGCCATTTTTGCTTTAGGTAAAAACACTATGGCACACTATTAAATTTATTTTAAACTAATATCAATATATTGGTACAAAAGTCTTATGGTGTCATAGAAAATAAATCTACGTGATCTGGATGAAGTGGCTCATTAGCACAAAACTGCACAGAATCATCCCTGCTGAAAAAAAAATAGAAAATTTGTTTGGGGTTTGTTTTGTTGTTTTAACCAAGAAAGAAGCTACAAGGCAGCCCTACAACAACCACACAGCTAAGAGTACCAAAGCAGGCTCAAAGGTGGTGCCAGTGAGCCTGTCCTGTACAGCTGTGGTGGCACATGTGTGGATTTGGGATGCACCCCAGAGATGCTGATGTATAAAAGCAGGCTCCAGCTGATTCATGGCTCCAGCAGCCTTTATTCTTGTGCAGCTTCTGCACTGGGAAGAATATTGAACCTTTTAGCTAAGAAAAGAATTTTAAAACCAGAGAAAGGGAGAAACTACACAGTGTGAGCTAGTGGGAGTCGTTAAACCCAGGCTGGTTCACAAATGAGAAGAAATTAGCATTCAGGGTAGGGAATAAGCTCAGTAGGGTTTATTTTTACAGTCCAGTGTGCTTGCAAACTTCACGGCAGTACATGGAAGGAGTGAAGGGATCCATATCACTAGCATATGGAGCACACACAAAGACAGCTTATGTGAGTAGTTTGACAACTATTTGGCTGCATTCTGCTCAAAATATTTGTGACAGCAGCAAGTCAGAGCTGCCACAAAGATAACAAATTCTTTGAAGTCCACTTGGGAATCTCCATTTTCATCCAGGTTCCTGAAGACTTTATCAATAGCATTCTTGTCCTTCCCAGACTGCAAAAGAAAAAGAGCAGGTTGAGGTGAGGTTGAGGTTGGGATGCACAACCCCAATGCAGCAACTTCTCTGAACAAGGTCCTTGTTTGGGCTCTGGGCACTTGGTGAGGTCCTGTGTGGTCCCACTGTCTGCACAGCAGCAGTGAGCACCAAGAGCATGTGCTCCTGGGTTTATTACTCCTGAGAGCTGCAGTCATGCACTGCCACAGAGAGGCATGTTTGCTACATCTAAAACAGCATTTATCACCATTAAAGCTATGTAACATAAAGCCCTGAGAACACTATCCAGATTAATTGAATGCCATGAGTTCCCCATCCATTCCCCTGGAAAGGCTCAGCTGGAGCTCAGGCAGTTTGCAGTTTGCAAAAAGATGCTTTCCTGGGGCAAATGTCAAATTTAAGCTTCACTGAATACTTCTACCCCAGAAAATATGCAAACAACCTCCAAAGTGCTTTGAGTGCTGCCACTGGCCTTCTGGCCCAGCAGAAGCTGCTCCCAGAGCTGATGGCTGGGAAGGTGCTTCCTGAAGTCTGCAGGATGCTGAGCTTGAGTTAACACACAGGTCTTTCTCTAAATTGTCATTATTCTTCTAAGTTGTCATTTTTCTGATGGAATGACTGAACACTGTCATCAGTCACAGCCAGAGTGGTTTCATGAGAGGAAAGCCCTGCTTATCAAACCTGATTTCTTTCATTTTATGACAAAGTAACCTGCTCAGTTGATCAAGGGAAGCCAGTTGATCTTTTAGGATTCCAGTAAAGCTTTCAATACTGTCTCTCACAGGATCCTTTTGGACAAAGTGTCCAGCACACGGCTGGATGAACACATCATGGGGTGGGTGAGCAACTGGCTCATGGGTGGGACACAAAAGGAATGGAGGGATTACAGTGAATGGGGGGACATCAGACATCAGAATGGGGGGACATCAGACTGGGGACCTGTCACTAGTGGGGTTCCATAGGGCTCCATCCTCGGCCTTATGCTCCTCAACATCTTCAAAAATGACTTGGACATGGGACTGGAAGGGATACAGAGCAAGTTTGGAGATGATACAAAACTGGGAAGAGCTGCTGACTCTGTTGAAGGGAGGGAGGCCCTGCAGAAGGACCTCAGCAAAGGAGAGGGCTGAGCAATCACCAGCCATGTGAAGGGAACATGGGAAAGTTTGAAATTCTGTACCTGGGATGGGGCAGTCCTGGATGTATGGATATACTGGAGAGCAGAGCCATGGAAAGGGACCTGGGGGTCCTGGTCAGGGCCAGAGGGTGGACTCAATGACCTCTGACAGTCCCTTCCAACTCAGCATATTCTGTGCTCTGGGGTTCTGTGAACCACTGCATCTCAAGGCTGATGTTAACCAAAGCATCATCAAATTAAAAAGTGTTTGTTTGTTGGTTAGTTGATTTTTATTTGTTTGGTTTTTAGGTTGTTTTTGTTTGTTTTTGGGTTTTGTGTGTTTTGTTTCTTTGCTTGTTTTGTTGTTGTTTTTTGTTTTTGTTTTTTCTCATTTTGCCAAAATATATTAAAAAGAAAAGAATCTTACAGGACGAGGGATTTTTGGTTCTGCTGATCTACAGGGATTTTCGAAGCTGCAATTTTAACATTAAACAGGAGATGGCAGAACAGACCTGTTAAATCTGGAAAATGTGTGGCTTTGTAGAAGAGAAAAGATCTGATATAATATTAGAAAGAAATTATATAAACTTTTGGAAAACGTCCACCAATTTATATTGGTCCACCAATATGTCTACTGTTACTACCTAGATTTAAATCTGAAGGCAATTTTTGATCATGATCTAATTAACAAAATTTCTCATTCTGTAATCTAATGTTTCACTTTAAATGCAGAGCTTTTAAAATCACTAAAATTTGAATCATTTCCTTATATTTGACTGATGAACGTGTCTGGAAGGTTTAATTAATTTTCACTTTGTAAATTACATTGCTTTTTTTTCAAGTGAATATTTCAAATTATTTAGGGAACTATATGAGCTAGTTGTAGCATCAGAATTACTTCTGAGGTGCAAAAATGGGAATTACTTTTTGGAAAATCTTTATAACTGAGTCTAGTCCTTCAGTCCTGTGGTATTTATGCCTGATTGATTCAAGACCTCTCCAGGCAGTTGTGATCTATGTCAGCTATAACCAATTCCAAGGCCAAAAGTATTCATGAGTAATTAGAAAATACTTTTCCCTAGAATTTCTTGAAAATGAAAAAATACAGATATAAATGGCAGGAAAATACAGGTAGAACTCATTTTTTTAAAAGTCAGACTTATATTCTCAGTTCTTTTCCTGCAGTTATCAGTCTGGCAAGATAGGAACAAGGAGCATTGTTGGTTTAGATTTATTTAAAATATTGACCTTAAATATGTTTGATTGTGTGTTTGTTTGTTTGTTTGTTTGTTTGTTTTTCCTAGAAGAGGTAAAGCTGGAAAGGGAGATGGTGACTGGAATATAAGTGGACAATTAGCTAATTATCTTCCAGGAAAATTCCAGTTTTTCCACCAGTTACAGGAAATAGGTAGAGCCAGTAAGAGCAGCTGTGAGGCACTGGAAAAAGTGGTGCCAGGCCCCCAAAGAGAGTCAGGACAGACCTCTGAGCATCATCCCATTTGGTAGCTGCCTACTGCAGTGGCTCCCCAGCCTTGTTTAGACCAGATACTGAGTGTCTGGGGAATTGCCACGCTGCTGTAGAGTTGTGGTTTTGTTGTGGGTTTAGTTTCTCTTTAATGGAAGTTCTGTGGGTGCCACACTGCTCCATGCTCAGCAGCAGGACCCTTCTGTGATGCTCTTGGGTCATGAGCACCCACCTGTCCTACACAGATTTCTCAGAAACTTTGGAATGCATCCCCCCTGAGCCACCCAGATCCTTATTCTGAATATTGCACCTCTTAAATTTGTGAGACATAACTCCAGCAGGTGTGGATGTCATATGGTGAATTCTTACAGCTTGCATGGAAAGACACTGAATTGTATCAATGCCCTGGCTGCCCTGAAATAGTTGTTATAAAACCAAACTATGCTGGATACAAAAACTGAGAGCCACACAAGGAGCATTTGATTCTAGACTTTAGCATTAAGAGCAGCAACAAAACAGTACAAATAGGGAAACATTATTCCAATGTGGAAAGAACAATGTATTTAAATGTGTTTTCTGGATTTTTAGTGAAGAGAAACAAATTTTAAAAAAGAATTTATATTGTCTCCCTGGCATCTAAAGCTTTTACTAAAACATAATAAGCACTTTGAATACCTACTGAAATGCACTTTATGATTACATACAAATTTGTGTTGTGCAATATATATCCAGGTGTTCTTTTGCTATAAAAGACAAATGCCAAACAGTTTGCTCTGTTTGAAAAAAACAAACAGAACAACAGAAAAATCTGTTGTTCTGGTTTATGCATAGTTTTGATGAGCATACTGAATATGTAGTATAAATATCTCAATGTATGTATTATAAATACCTTGAGAAGGTAAATGTATAAATATTTAGAGATATTCCCATCTATAATCAAGATTGTCTATTGCTGAGAACACAACTACCTTCATAGATGTTGTGACATGAAGTGAGATGATAAATCCAGGGATAAACAGAAGTAAGTGAATTTTGAAGTTGAAACCAAATCTATTTCAAAGCCATTGTCCTGATAACTCAAGTGATGAATTTAGCAAACAGGGAATGGCCCTGCATATTAAAACCAGCTTTACACAGTTTGTGCAAAATCTTTTTTAAATTTCATCTTTTCCTACAAACCATTGCATATTTTTGTATGTAATTTCCCTAAAAATGTACTAAAGACAGTTTCTGCAGGCTGCTCTTCCACCCACTACACAGAAACGTTGCCGTGCTGTTCTCTTACCGCGAGGAAATTGGGGAGCTCCTTTTCCAGCAGAGTCTTTAGCTCTGCTTTGCTGAGGGTTTGCCTGTTGCCATCAGTCCTTGCATACTGGTCAAAGACAGCAATGGTCATCCCCATGGCAGTTTCCAGCTGAGACATGTTGCTTCTGGAGGCTGGTTTCTCCTGAGCAGGCACAGCCCCGGGGCTCTCTGGCAGGATGGAGCCTGCTCTGCTCCTGGGCTCTTTATGCTTCTGTCCCCTGCAAGCAGTGGCTGCACACCCAGGGGACAGTTATCCATTAACAAACACCTCTATCTGGAGTGCACACCTCTGTGCCAACACCTTTTCCAAACTAAAGATTTCTTGCCCTGGTGTGACTGGCACAACCAGTTGCTCACCAGTAGAAACCAGCCTCTCCTTCAAGGTACACAGCGTGACTAACAAACGAAAATCAGATTTTGTTATTGGCTGTTTGCTCAAGATTTGTTCTTTCAGATATCCCTAGGGGAGCAGAGGGTGGGCAGCCCAGTTCTGGTGCAGTATCAGCCTGTTTAGGAGGAAGACAAGCATCTCACCTCTCCCTCAGCTCCACAGTTAGGGACTGTGAGGGGCTGCAGACCTGGACTGCCCTCTCTGCCACACCGGGGACCTTGTCAAACCACAGAAATCACTAGCACACACTTGGGGTGGGATTTGCTGGGGCAAAAGTGGAGATCTGCCATGCAGACAGCTAACACAGTCCTCCTGGGCTTGTGCTCAGTCCATGGCAGATGTCTCAAATGGGTTTTATGAACCAGCCTCTCTCCACAGCCTGCAAAGGGAGCCCTGCATCTGTCCAGGGCCAGCAAAGGGAGCCTTGCAGAGCTGCTCCACAAAGAACTTGCTCAGGCAGAGATATCTGAAGCAATAAATCTGATACTTGAGCAAACAGCCAGTATCAAAATCCATCTTCATCTGCAGTAAAACTAACTTGCTATTTACTTTATGCAGCACAAATTTTGCAATAAAATGACTTGTACTGAAAACAAACGGTCACTTTCAAGTCCTGTGGCCTTTGATGAACTTTGTGATTTGCTTGTAGAGGGAGGTCCCCCATCATTAGACACCCAACTGGCTGGACTCACACCCCACATGGCAGAGCTGTTTGTGCTGGGAGCTGGGTGGCACCAGGACAGTGGGAGCCCAGCTGGTGGAGGCTCATCAGCTACAGCCATGCTGAGTTTTGAACAAGTTCTGATTTCTGGCTAAACACGGGGTAACTTGGTCTCTGTCAACTCCAGGTGCCTACACCAGACCTGGAGGAGCTCATTTGAGGGGGGTGACATCGAGAGTATGCAGAATGGACACAATCTGGGCAAATTATTTGGGGGAACCTCTCAAAACTGGGGCATTGTGCATGAATAATGCTGATCGGTGAACACAGGGTGCTGTGTTCTCTGACTATGGATTCCCAAAATTAAACCTGAGTTTGGATATCTTTGGGCATCCTTGAAGATGCTCACAGATAACTTTCCACTCATAATATGCTATAGACAAGTTAGCAAAAAATGGTTTTTAATTAAGAAAAACTTTAACAATTAACAATTAAACTAGCAAGACTATATATCCCATGTATGTAGAAATCTAGAACCATTCTGAAACAAAACGCCTATGATTTCCTGTCTTACATTTTCCAACAAGTGATTTTGCATTTCCCAAAATATCACAGCAGCACCTGAGTCTGTATATTCAAACAGTTCATGAGAATTATTTGTTCCTGACTTCAACCTTATGACATAGTTGCAACTGACTTGTGTTATAGAGGTAGGGGTTTTAAGTAAAGTTTGAAAATTTTACATTAAAGTACACGTTGAAACCTGTGGGATTTCTTTAGAAGAAGAAATAAGAATAGAGCAAACAACTGGCCCTTGTCAGCTATGAGCATGATCTGGTCTTTGCACACACATACACAGTGCAGTCACTGGTGTGTCAAGTGCCAGGGACTTTTCTTTGTCCTTTTCTGACATGTTTCTGTAAAATGAATATTAAATATGGCCAGTAAAGAAAAATCAATTCCTCTCTCTGAAGGAAAAAAATTAAAAATTAAAATGTTTCTTTCATGCATTTTTATGACTTTGAATCATGAACATCTGTGTTAGCTATACAGAAGGAAAGAAGTGTTCCCAAAAGGGCAGAGAGGGAGATCAGCTTCAGTCAACAGGATGTGTCAGTGTGTCCACAACTGTGCCTCCTAACGTGGCAGGGAGGCGTTCTCACACGTTTTCCTCTGCACACGTAGGTGACTCACAGTTTTTGATGATATGGCTGCAAAAGTGCTAAAACACAGAATAAACCACAGGGCTTGAATTTCTACTAATGGAAAGGTCACCATGGTAGTGCTGCCTGGTTGGGTTTCTTTATTTTTAATGTGTATTTTATCTGTATTCCTGTATGTGCACACACATCAGTGCTCAGAGTTTTCTATTCACACTTTCTGTACTGTTTAAATATTTTCTGATGATTTGTTTGTCATTAAAAATAGGAGCTTTATCCACACAGCACAGACTATTACAGTTGTTTGCAAAACCAAAACAGAGTACAAATAGAAGGCCCACACAGGAGAGCTGGCAGTGTTTTGATGCCAACCCATCTGTCTAGCTCCCCAGTGAGAAAGCCATTTCTGTGGGCTTGTTTAAATTTTGTATTATAATTATAATGTAAATAAATTCATTATTTGCTTGTTTCAGGTTTCTTTATTTGAAGAATAGTATAGGCAACAGCTTGGATGAGCATTTACTGAGTGTTTATACAGAATTAGGTCTTGCTGTTCCTAACATGTACCAAAAGTTTTAATTATGTATGTGGTACAAATGCGGACTGTCACACACATAATTTTCAAACCCCATTCAGGTGTAGCCCAGTTTTATGACATTTGGTTGTATATTCAGGCTTACATGAGATTTGTGTGACTGTGCTGATATTCTCTTAGAAAATAAATTTTATTCCATCCTCTTTGCAGCAGTGTCTGTTTTGGAAAAGTCTGAAGAAATAGATTTATAGTTCTACTGTAAAAGCCCATTTGTGTCACAGCCAGGTGAACAGTTGAAATGGGATAGCTGAAATGGTAAACTTCTACTAGAGCTTTTCATCCCTTGCATCTTATTCTTAAAGGTGCAGGAAGCTGAGAACTGGAGAAGGACATTTTGACAATTTCCATAAATCTGTTACGTATCTGGATGGAAGAAGCACAGGAGGAAGAAAACATAATCTGAAATTATGAACTTGTTATTTTTCTTGTTTCTTGGCAGCAGTATGAAAAGCAATTAATTTTTCTCTTTGCAAGAGAGTAACATCTGAACAATAAACAAACATTTTGTTTTCCACATTGAGATAAAATTATCAAAATCCCTGAATTTTCCAGTGTCCTGGATAGTCTGTTGAACTTCAAGTATCAACACACTTCATTTACTTTGCACTGCTTCTCAAAATTTTCTGCAAGTCTGGTTAACAGCTTTTAAAAGTAATTTCATTTCCACAATACACGGTGAATTTATTTACATCTAGTGAGCAAATGATTCAATTACTACATTGTTTTGTAAAAAAAGCAACAAAAGGTCAGACCAAAGAGGCTCTGGTGGGGCACAGGCAGAAGGGAGAATTCATACAAGCACAGTGTGCTATTCAGTGGCACTCTAGATAGATTCTGTTAATTAGAGACAGACTAGTTTTCATTGGTTTATTATCATTTACTTCTCAGAATATCCTTTAAATGTATTTTTTAAAAGCATTTCATAATTTCACATACCATTTCAGTGAAGTTTAAAGGCAGGTAAAGCAGATAAGATTAAGGCCAGGTAACTGGCTGTGTGATTTCCTGAGCTGAGAGTTGGAGTGAATAGCACTCTCATCTGGGAAAGCTCTGCCAGGAGAAACACAGTTTCAGCACTGCATAGTAACTCAAATCAAACACATTTATTGGTGCACAAGACATAGCCACATTAGACTGTAAAATCAATGAATATATTTATAGCCAAATAAATTAATATTTGCAGAGTAAATACTTCTGTCTAATTTTATTCCCCATTTGAATAATTTCCTTGATGCCATTCTTTGCAAGGTTCTTTTATACTTCAGTTTTAAGGTTCTTGATATTAGGTCCTCAAAGAATGCTTTTTATTTTTAGTTGTAATGACAGAAAAAGAGGCCACACCCTAAGGTAACTGAATGCTGCCCACACAAGTGCTGTAGTTTCTAAATCCATGATTCTCCAGCCAGTCTCACACCAGCAGCCCAAGTGTCTTTTGCTCTACTTTAGCACCTATGTAACATCCCACTCAGCTGTCAGCCAAACCTGCTGAGCTATGGTCAGCATAGTAAAAATTTGGCCTATGGTCAGAAAAATAGGAGAAAAAGAAGAAAAGAGAAAGGAAAAGAAAAACAAAGAGGAAAAAGAAAAGATGAAAAATCAGAAAGGGTCAGAAACAGCTATGAAGGAGGATGGTTGTTCTGTAACACTTAAAGCAACTGAGTAAACCTTTAAAGGAACTTCCTATTTGTTATAGAGAGGTACAACACCCAGAAATGAACAAGCCAATTCTACGAAAGTTTTCAAGAGACTTCAGTATGAAGGGAGGAGTATTGTGGGTCTATTAAGCTGTCATTGTTAAGTGTGAATTAAGCATTGCACAAAAAAAAAATTCTGAGAGGAAGGAATCCCTAAGAGAAAGTTGTTTAATGTTGAGTGCTCATGCAGGAAACACATCAAAGAAATGCCAATGTATTCCCCTTATTAAGAATTTTTTTTCATTTTGAAATTTTAATTTATGTGCACACTGAGGATATGAGTAGGATTGACCTACTATCCCAGATCTGTTTGCAAAGTGAGGTGATATCCATAGATGCCACCAGGAAGATTTACAAGGCAAATTGATGGAGTGGAAGTTCCCCAGGCACACACATTTGACAGAACTGGCTGCTTTCAGTTTCCTGAGAGCAATCACAGAGTAGTGCAACTGATAAGGAGTGGGGCTTTTCCAGCAGTTCTGGCGCTGCTAACTGAGCAGGAAACACTGGGCTCAGAAATGCTGCAAGCAGAGGTGGGGAATGGAACTAGAGCCTGCTTTTGTAACACATCATTTAACTTCAGATTTCACTTTTCAGAAAAAGAGAAGAGCTTTTATTTTCCTTTTCACCAATAGGAAAATAAAAAATGATCTGCACAGAAGTGGGAGAATCCTTTGCTTTGGAGAGGGGAATCCAGCCTTGAATAGAGTCTTACCCAGAAGAGAGGATGCTTAACTGTGTTGAGGAAATATGCTCACAAATAAAAATATAGGAACTGCATTATTTCGGCCAAAATTTATCCTTTGAATGAATTTATACCCATCTAGAAGTCCTGCTTGGTATGTGTCTTAACTAAAGTAGCCATTGCTGTGCCAGGAGACTGGTTATGGTGTCTTGAGAACGACCTGTACCTGTCTGATGTCCCCATGCTCAGCACCCCAACACCACTCACACAACTCTGCCACCACCCTGCACAGCTGGAGGTGGGGTGAGAAAGCAGCTGCAACTCTTTCTACCCAGAGGTAATCAGTTTGAATTAAATGTAACAACTTTTTCCATTTCCTTTCTTGCTCGATAGCAGCCCCTCTTTGAGATTAGATCTGCAGTTTAGATTAAGCTTAGTCTGTATTTAAAAAGAAACTTGAAATTACAATTTTTAGCATTGTACTGCTGCTAAACTGGAAAAGCAGAGTTCTTCTATCTGAGAAAGAAAAAATTGGCATTTTTGGAGTGTCTTCCACCCTACTACCCGACCATTTTCTGCTGTCTTTGTTAGAGAGGCTTGTGTTGTTTTTATCTCCCTCCAGAATTAAAAACTATAAAGTAAAGGAGGTAGCAACACCTATTATTTGGCTTTTGTGATTTATTTCCACAGGAGTACCAGAAGCCCTAACCATGGACTGCAATTGTGTTAGGCCTGGCAACTTACAGATATAGCAATCCTGGCTTGTGGAGCTGGGCATTCAAGTTCAGGACAAGAAAAGGACTTCAGCAGATAAGAGAATAGACAAGATTTCAGAGCAAACGTATGTGACAGGCCCAGTTCCTTGATATGATTTCAAACCCTTAAGTTGTTCAGTTATGTCTCTCATCTCTGGCTGCCTTAAGACCATACCTAACACAGCTACTGCACTTGTTGCCTCTCTGCCTTACCCTTTTTATACTCCTCCACCTCTGTGGAGTTGAATACTTCCTGAAACAAGGTTAGGAAGGGCAGCTTTGGCTCTACAAGACATTGCCAAGCCCTGCCAACAGACTGTGCTCTGGAAAAAAGACAAGGAACTAATTTTTGTCACATTTCTCTCAGGCAACAAAATTTACCAGTGTGCAGCACCAGAACACAGCAACTTAACCAAAGCCATTTTATTTGAATGTTGATAAAAATCCTTCCTCCCATCTCAGCATTTCACATTATGTGGAAAACAAGAAACATTGACACACGATCACCTTTCCCTTGGTTAGAGAAATTGCTTCACAATTTTCTGATCTGCGTATTTGTTTGTCAGTGGTGTTTGCAGTTTCCTGTTTACAAAGTACTGACAGAAGAGTACTTAGTAAAAACAATGGTAATAAAAAGCCCTTTACAGCTGCCCTCATTGCAAGCACCCAGGGGAGGCAGGAGAGGTGGGTGGCTGTGCAGAGCTCAGTTGCCAGACAGGTTAATCCACGATGTCGTTGCTGTTCTGACAGCGCCCCGTTATCAGGCACAGAGCATCAGTCTCAGCACCACACACAAACAGGGCTGATCTGCAAATACATTCATTGGGGCACCTCAACATCCTGGCAGCCACTGGGGTCCTTGGTGTAGCAGGGCCAGAATGCCTGCTCCACAATCTTCTTCCATGCATACTAAGGAGGAAAGAAGGAAAGCCAGTCTAGGGCTTGAAATAAAATGTGCAGGTCAAGCCAGATCATACTAAGTCTCTAAGAATAGCTACCTTAGTGCTAGGTAGAGTAAATAAGATGTGACTCCTTGCATGGTTTTGCAATGGATTGGGGAGAGTTCAGGCTCAAGGTGACTCTACTAGCTCTCCAAACCAGGGTCAAGAGTGCAACAGAAGCAGAGAGGGAGCCTCGTTTGTAGGACTATGACTAAGCCAAGTGCATTAGTGGCACATTAAAAGCACAGAACGTATGCAAGGCTTTGAAATAGTTGTGCCATACTTGCTCCTAAATCAGCGTGTTTCAGCCTGTGCTTAACACAGGACTCTGTGTTAAATTAAATTGAATGAAACCATCATTTTTCAGCAGCTTGTTCTAAAGGGAATAAGCAATAAAATGGCTAAAAGCAAGGGCCCAGGACTCTCTTCAAGTTCTATTATTAGACAGATGCCTTCATTATATACTCATCAGTTAAACAGACAATTAAAACTGAGCTCATACTGCATGCTGGAACATGACCTGAGGTTAATTACAGAGAGCTCTTTTGTTTTAAAGCTAACAAAACAACGAAGAAGAATTAAAACACAGAAGGATTTATTGCTTCCCAAGTGGCACAGAAGCAGAGAAGATAATATATTTGAGGCAGAGGTGTCAAAAGCTAGAGCTCTAAAAATACTCTGTTGGCTCATAGCCACCACTGTCAGACACAGATAAAAATAGGTCATGATAAATTGGAAGTAGTCTTCTACTGCCAGATGTTGGAAATAACCATGTTAACACACAAAATGTGAGCAGCTGTTAAGAAGGCAGCATTCTTTGCTGTTAGGAACCACATTAAATCAAAATGTAATGAAAATAGGATTTAGAAATTATTAAGCTGTGGTTTTCTTTAACATTTTCCTGAGCACTGCACATCTCATTGTGATTAAACAGAGAAGTAATCAGCAATATATAGAAGGACCAAAATTTACTGCACCCACTTACAACTCTGATTCATTACTGAGAGCTTCCTTGAACAAGCACTAGGGCTGAAAGTCATCATTTTACAGATTATGACTTTCTTGTATAGCAAACAAAGTTACAGGGTTTGGGGCAATCCAGAGCAGCCCCACCTCTGATCCTTAAAGAAATATGGCATATGACAGAGTTTCACCATGCAGTAAAACAAATGGATTGTAATAGTGAGTTTCAGGAAAAAGCCCACCAGGATTTTAAAATACCTGAACTTCAAGTAGAAAAAAAAGAATATTCTTTTGCTTTATTCAATTTACACATAAATACCATGAGATATATTGCAATAGTTTCTCTCATACAAGACATAATCACAGAACACAGATTACAGGCTGGTTCAGACAGCAGCATATTTATTGCAGTAGGGAATTCAGGGCAGGTTACAGAACAACCCAGGAAAGAGGATCCACAGCACAGAGTGAGACCCAGGTGAGTTACAGTAATTTGAGAGACAGCTTTGTGAACTGCATAGACAGAGCCACACCATGAGCCAGGCTGTATGGCCACAAAGATTTCATAACAGTGTTTAGCAGCAAGTCAGTCAATTTGGACTACACTAACAGTTTTTAAGGGCTCTGGGAAAGCTGGTTTGTGTCTATTGCACTGCCCAGGTGCAAGCTGGACAAAAATCTCAAGCAGTGAAGTTGTTTCTACCTGCACTGATGGCAAGATGTTCTAACCTCCAGCTAAGCTCTGAAAAAAACGTTTTCAGAAGATGACATAACCCTGGTACATAAACACATTCACATTTCAGATATCCACTCAGCATTCAGCAGCCCTTGCACAACTGCCATTAATTAGCTTTGCTGTCAAAACTCTTCACCTCTGTTCTGACCTTGGAAGCCAGGTTCTCCTTACTTTTTTCAAGTTTGTTTTTTCTTTGGTGATCTTCTAAAAAATTTTAGAGCTGGCAAAAGTGGAACAAGCATTACCACCCCTATCTCCTCCAAGCAGCCCTCCTCAACCAGTTAGACAATAATACATAATCTCTCCCTCTCTCTATATATATAAATATCTTCATTTAAACCTAGTATTTCATGTGTGCAGGAGACATCTTTCTCTGGAGGACTTTTCCTAGCTTGTGAATGAATTAACACTAACAGTCCCTTTCCACAGGAATATAATCCTTTCTGGCATACCTCTGTCTGTTATGTGGTCAGCACTGATGACAGTTTCAGAGCTCAGACTCCATGCATTCTTTTCCTGTACCATCTCCTATTCACACATGGGCTTCCTGAAGAAATGCTTTTGTTGGAGAATGTTCAGTCCAGAAGTTTTTTTCAAAGTATGGTAACACAGTATTTCTGGGCAGCAGAGGAAGAGCTGAAGACAATCTTCTAAAGTGACATATCCTCCAAATTCAGAGACTCCTTAGAATATTTTGTTAGTGACAGAACATTCAAAAACTGCTTAGAAATAACTGTTTTTCTTTTGTATTTTCCCACTGACAAGCTTTTGACAGGAAACACGTAATCCATCTTGCAGCAGCAAATTATCATATTTTTCAGTTTCATAGTTATTTAGCCATCTTTTGTTTAGTTCTGAATGTAAGAGTAGATGGCAGATCCTTGTCTCATTCTAGACTTTTCAGCTGCCCTAGTTTGTGAGATTTGCTCATCTGCTCCATTTGATACAATAGTCGCAGTAGATTTGTCATCTTTTCCTCTTGATTCATTGCAAAAAAATTCTGGTGATTCATAAATCGTAGACACAGCCTTAAAAAGCAAAGAAATGCCAGTCAAGACTTTTACCCATAAAGTAGACATAAAATGAACTTTTACCCGTGACACAGCACAGCCCCAGGGAACACAAAGAAACACAGGCCATGAAGTTACAATTAGAGAGGAAAAGAATGTCTCCATACTAATGTTGAAAGGCAAAGCTTTCCTATGTTCAGATTCAATTCTCTTAGTTAATTAGGCAGCAGGCACAACATATTTTTTTAGAATACTGAAGATGTCAAATTCCACTGTAGATTAGATTTCATTAAATCTGAAATGGAAAACATTTTTATTCCCTTAATATTTTAACTGATATTTCCAAAAATTTCATCATACTCTTCCCTCTGGATGGATGCTCTTTGATGCACTAAACTAGCACACTGCTGTAGTATTCAGATACTCTTCTGGGCAGTGCAAAAGTCATCCTATTCCTAAACATACATAGGTAAGTCCTTTAGCAGAATGTGAGAATTAAAGATGTCATCATAAAGAAATGTACACAAAGACCTGTCCCCACACACATATAAAACCAAATTCTCAAACTGAGATGGCATAAATGAATAAATGTGTGGAAGTCATGAAAAGTAGCTTTTTGTCTTCACACTCACACTCTGCCATGGGTGAGGTTTGCTGTCTGTGTTCTGGTGAACCATGTTCAGCACAGAGAGGTACCTGCCAGACAAATGCCAAACAGGAGGCATGGTAGGGATAGCAAACTAATCCAGATCACAATTCTGTGCATTGTGAACAACCAGAACCCCCCAACCAAGAGTGAGCATTATGCATGCTGCCATGAGATGGAAGTTTGTACTAATGCTTCACAAGTGCTTAGATTTTGGCTGGAACCTGCAGAACTCGATGAAAAAATCATTATCTGCACTGGGAATCCCCTCAAAAGCCAAATTCCCCTGCAGCTGGCAGAACTGTCTGGGAAACACTCCCTGAGCATCTCAGCTGAGGAAACATGGGATGATTCTCCAGAGACAGAGACAAGTGTTGCTGTGACATATAATCCATGGCTTGATTCAATTTCTGTGTTACAGGATTGCTTTTTCAACATCAAGAATTGTAAAAAAAAAGCATGAGACTGTAAATAGCTTTCATGTCCACTGTTCTAGAAATGATGCCCAAACCTACCCAGAATATTCACCAAATTCCCAAATTTAAAAAGAAAAATGTAAGTTATATTAAAAACCAGTGTGAGAATAGTTTTTCCCAAGTAAGCAGAGATTTTTCACAATCAGAAAAAAAAATTAAATTATGGTGATTATGTTCTGCAGTACATTTGAAAGGCAGCAGGTGCAATTCCAGAGACACCATAATGTTTGCTCATCACTATTGGCTTAATTTGCTTGAAATGTGGTGTCCACACACTTTGTATGTACTGGCTTTACTAACCCACTGGATCTCTTGAATGATTTATGACATCCAATTATGCTTGAACATTTAAAAAGATGACACTATGAAATCACTCTTTCTGCTTTCACTAAAATAGTATAAAGGTCTGTTACATGAAGGAAAATACTGAACCTATGTCATGACACATCCTTGTGGCTCGTAGCTGCTAAATTACAAAGCAGCTGCAAAAGATTATAATTGCATTTGCACATCCTCTGGAGTAGTTTTATCCACACAAATCCTGAGCAGTAATTGGCTACTAATGAACTTTTCACTCAGCACCCCCTAGGATGCTTGTTTTCTCATTCTCAATCTCGTTTTCCTACATCTTCATTAAATATTAACAAGCAGAAGAGTAATCCCTTCATTGCTAGTAATTAGAATATTTTATTACTATAACCAGACCATATTATGCCTAGTATTATAATTTCCTACTATGATATCACCAGTAAAAGCAAGTCTCTTAGCTTCAGTGCCAATCTACTTACAGGGAATGAATTTTCCCAGATATTTTCTTTTTCTTAGAGCAATGAATTAATAAAAGATAGATATTACTGTTTTACTACCTCTATACTGACTTTTTTTTTTCTTGCCATGATCACAGAACCAATGTGACCAAATCAGGGCTGCAGTCAGGTTCTCTTACAGGAGAACGTGGGAATCTGTTAACTCAGTAACTGCAGCTGTGGCCGCAGGCTTGAGAATTTTTCATCACTTCTGTGTGACTTGCCCAAGCCTGTCCAGCTGACTGCAATGGAAACTGTGCCGTTTCCTGCCTATTCAAGGGTTAAATTAGGGCTTCTTTCCCTTGCATACTTTATATTTTAATATAATTAAAAGATGAATAATTGTGTGGGAAAAGGAGCTTGCTAGAAATCTGCTACCTGCCCTCAGCAAGTGTAGCCTGCTCTAATGGCCCTATGAGCTGAAACTGGTCCAAACCCTTTGAGCTTTGTACACAATTGCACATAAAGGGATTTTACTGCCATTTTTTACATCTTCTATGCTTCTTTCTTTCACTCAGTCTCTATATTGATATTCTCTGCTTTTGCTGCCGTCTTCTCCAGACAATTTTAGAGTGTTATTAAATATAACAACAGATTTCAATACTTTGCTCCCACATAAATATCCCTCTTATTTCTGAGTGTGGTTTTTTTTTGGCTTTAAACCTTTTCCATGTGTAGGAAGATGCTGTCCTAGGCACAGCAGTTTGATGTGCACTTTCTGTTCAATCCACTTTGAAAATCCTCTCAAAGCAAGAGTCCTTTTATAAACCTCTTACCCATTCAGTAGAATTAGATGATGAGTTTTCCTCAGCCGTTTCCTTGGTGGATTCATTTCTCCCATGAAGCTCTTCCATCTCGAGCATCTGCTGCTGCTGTTCTGTCAGCACAGGAAGCTGTGCAGCACCTTAGCAAAACCCAAGTTCCAGTCAGTGCTTGCTTACTGTTCATTTCCAGAGTCACACCTGTACTCTGCCAGAGCTCAGTAAGCACCAAAATGAAGAGTGCAGAGCTCTAGTTTGATAATAGACACTAGAGTGCTACTCAGGCTATAGATGAAATAAGCTGAAAACAACCCAAACTGTTACCTAAGAGGTTGCCTTAGGTTATCTCACTGATCTGAGCCCTCTGCCCACAGCTGCCCTACATTTATATTTGTCTTGTATCCTTTTCATTCACCATTATTTTCCTATGACTTCTTGCACCCTTAAAGTTCTAGAATTTGAAGAAAACACCCAAACCCAACAACAATAAAAACCCCAAAATAAACAAACAAAACTGCTCTCCAAAACCCCCCACCAACCCAAATTAATAATTAATTAAAAAGAAATCACAGCTTGAAAAAAAAACAGAACTATGTGTTCAAGGTTGAGTCAGTTGTCACTTCCAGTTGTCACTACCAGGACGCAGAGCTGAGTTCTGGCTCCTCACTTTTTCAGTCAGAAATCAGCCAGAAATCATCAGAACTGATATTCTTGAATGCCCTAGTCATGTCAAGATCTTTGGTTTATGTGAAGATTCACCTTGAAAGATAAATAATGAAAGCAAGAGGCTGCAAGAACACTCACTGAACTACAAGCTGTGCCAGGTCCTGATGCCTCAGCAGACCAGGACCAGGTGAGCCAATTTATACACTCAAATAACTCTTAAGTGCACCTCTCCAGCTGTCTCAAATCAAACCAATAATTTATATGTGCTAATGGAAATACTGTAACTCACCAGATGGGGTGGAGCGCTGTTTCTTTTTGTAGCAAAGATACAAGCTTCCCACCGCCACTGAAAAAGCAAGGATAGCCCATGTTTCCAAATATCTCCTTTCCAGTGAGTGAGCTTCTGCAACTGTGTATTTTAAATAAAGAGATGTACTGGTTAAAGATAAAAGAGCATCACAGGAAAAGAAGAGGCAAGTAAAATTAAAAATTATTTCAAGAATGAATCAGGTGCAAGGTTGCTTTCCATTCCTAAGGGATGCATGCCTGATGAACAGTAATGTCAGAACGTCCTACAGCTCCTCCTCCCAGTATTTAACACAAATCTTTTCTGCTTGTATTTGACCAAGTAAGAGATCAGAATCCCTAACTCATTTTAGGACATTAAAAGACTGTTAAAGAGTTAAAATGATCTATATTCATTCCCCACCATTTTGAACACTATTTCATTGATTCTCTGGCACTGATATTTTCTAAGTCTTTGATAATTTTTGTGCTTCCCTTTGGACCTGCTGACCTATAGTATAAAATATTGTCCAAAACTGGAGTGTTCTGCATGATTGGAAAGGCTTCCTGTGACTTGATCAGTCAGCAAGTGAGAGACGTTTGATAATGCTGAAGGTCTAATCATAGCTAGTCCTCTAGTTTTTCTCTGCATTTGAGAGGAATAAAGAGAGCTGAAGATCAGCATCTTCCAGAACTGGTGAATAATGTCTTGAGTTAGTTGTATAACAGAAGTGAGGTAAATTGTCTTCTGGGTGTCTTACATTACATTAATAATTTTAAACAGATCTCACTCCCATTGCTGAAAATTTTAATTGTGTGTGAATACTAATTGTATTCACGCTTTTCAATGCTTAACTCAGAACTGGGACCTTAAATTGCTCCCCTGTAAAAGTTAGCATATGACTGATAAAAGACAGAGACACAGCACATATAAAACAATCAGCCACAACAATTTTATGGACACAAACCCATGTAGGGGCCCATATTGCTCTATCATCCATATTTATTTATTTATAACTTTGTATTAAGGACTTGTAATAAAAAAATGAAATGGTCAGTAAAGGTTACAGATAACTGAGCAGAGTAACCATGTGAGCACTGCAGCCCCCTGTAACCACACAGCAGATTCACTCAGTGTCTCACATCTGTCCTCCTCTGAGGGGGAGCTGTGGTTGGGTCTTGTGTGAAACAAACATCTCATGCACAGCATCTTTGTAAACCTTAGGTAATAATTCCTATTAGCAAATTCTAATGGAGGAAAGCAAACACTACACAGGAGATATTAAGGAGGAGAGTTTAAGTCAATTGTCATTAATGGATGTTCAGGCCCTCTGAGTTTGTCTCTTTCATCCTGAGATCCGAAGTGTTGAGGGAGGAAAGTGGGAGAAGCAGGAAATGCTTAACATAGCTTAAACTCAAGAACCTTTTGATGGTGAGTGAAATGGCACACACATGCTCTTGCTAGCCTACCTTTCTCTTCAACAACCACTGTTGTCCCATTTCCAAGTAGTTTCTTAAAGAAAGGTATTTCAATAATTATCTCACAGTAGTAAAATCCAGTGTCTTTTACATTGACAGATTTGATGACTAACACATCCTTGTTTTCATGGGTGGTGTTGGATGAATAGAGAAGTTGTGACGATAAATTTTTAGTGATGTTCACTTCATTAACAAAATACCAGCTTGCTCTATACCTCTCAATAGCTTTTTCCCAAATACAGGAGATTTCAGCGTAGTCTCCAACAGATAGATTTATATTTGTTGGTGTTTGGATGACTTTTAAATTATTGAGGCCTGTAGCTAAAAAAATACAAGGTAAAGCAACAAAGATATGTCATTAAAGCTGTATTTAAAACAGTTAATTTAAACATTAAAGAAGTGTTTAAATAGTAAAATAAACATTTAAAGAAACAATTAATGCTGTAAAATCATTATTACATTAACTTTCAAGCTTACTACTCACTTGTCCCTTGAATGATGGCAATTGCTTTCTGGCTAAAGTAAACTTCTAACCTGATGTTTTAAAAGTCCTCCATCATTGTTTGTGTACAATACATTAAGATTTTCTGCATACTGAATGAAAAATGTTGATGAACATTTTTTATTTTCAAGAAAATGCTTTATAAAAAGACATTGAGTCTGAAGAATATTAAACACTGTCAGATAAAGAATGATCAAAAATATTAATTTAGAATGATTCATGAGTCAATCGTGAGGAACTCATCCAGGTTAAAGATAAAAGACTGCAATTTTTGTCCTCATGTAGGAGTTCTTGTCCAGCACTGCTTCTAGTGGATGACAAGTGTACAGCATTTTAGAGGTGGGCTTTTTCATATGGTTTCAACTTCTTCCATCAAGTACTTGCTGCCAAGTAGTTTATAACATCACATTCACCTCCTTCATTTAATAAGAGATGCCGCACAAACCCGTTCTCTCATCATCTGTTCTCTCATTGTCTGGCTTTTAAGAAAAGGCTGACTTGCACAGTATTAGAAGAAATCAAAATTTTTCTTTCTGCTTTCAATACATTTTTCTCTCACTGTCAGCATGCAAAGTGAGTGATATATGAGACATTTTTGTGCAATATATGTACAAAATATTTTCTTATAAAGTGAAACCACTGTGTGGGTATCAGATAACTCTTTTTACATTCTAATGGCATTGATGCTCATCACAAAAGTTCTAATCTTATAAAATCTATTCCCATGACTGCTGAGACAGTTTCATATGCTGTATGAAGAATTATAATTTCTTTTTTTCTATAATTTATAACATTAAAGTGAAGAGCTAATAACAAGAGTAAACTGCATTATTTTCTTCTAAATTTTATCCTGTTTATCATTCAGGCACATTTCACAGCAAGACATAACTAATTAGACAATTTTTTCATATTTCACTCTAAAATAGCATCTGATCAGTTTTATCAAAAATATGTAAAAAAATTTTATATTTATCATGTATTTATCATATGTAAAAGAGTCAGGCACCTCCACCATTACAAGGCAACACTTAAAAACATATAGAGAATAATTTGGACAGTATAGGGATAATATAAGCAGCAGAAATGATGTAGTGTGTAAATGACAACCTAGAAGCTGTTCAAATTAAAGAAATAATTACTAATTTCAGTTTTTCTGTTCATTTAATTTGTTTAAAACACAGTTGTGCTGTTGACAGTGCTACATTACATTTCCATCTTCTAACTTCACTGTTTTTCTGAAAAATGTCACTGAAAAAATTCCTTTATCTAAATTTTTAACCCATGTGGAATGCCTTTAGCATTATCCACTGCAGTTTGTATTGAAAAAGAATCATGAATCTTTATCTGCTTTGTATTTCATTACCTATGTGATCTAGAATAAATCCTCCTAAACATCGTAAAATTCTACATTCAGCATTTGTCATAATAAATATTCAAGTCTGAAGTCCTAAAAAGATAGTGCATACATTAATCTAACATCATTTTGGTTGCTGAAGTGTTCAATTTGCTCCTCTATGCTTTGCCTGAAGAAATTTCTTTGTGAAAATGCTTTTAGATTTCTCATGCTTTTTAATCTTGCTTTCACCATTATGAAAAAAATAGCTAATATTCTTCTTGTCTCACATGTGTATTTGAGGTAGATATACCATAAGATTTTTAAAAATCCAGCTCAATAATTATAAGTAGCTAACTAAAAACAAAAAAACCAAAAAAAGCCACAAGAAAGCAACACTTACCTAAGCTTCCAAAACACACTGGTAAAAGAAGTTTCATTGAAATTATGATCATCATGCAGAGTTATTAGTGCTTGTATCAGGCTGCCTTGCTTGAAGATCAGCAAAACATCAAATGAAAGGATGTCAAATTCGCGGCTTAACTTCCTCTTCCCTCATGTGGTGACACTGATACAACCTAAATACCACCCAATTTTTCCCTACACTCTGTGAAACTGCCGTTTCAGAACCAGCCATCTTACTTCAAATGAAATAGTTTCTTCTTTAAAGTTTAAACTGTGTTGTAACTGGTTGCTGCTCAACCTAGACTATGTCTGGTATGACAAAAAGAACTGGTTTTCCATACATGGTTTCATGGGAGCATTTGCCATTGTCCTTCTAAAATCCTTCATTTAAAAGCACTTTATAAAGGTGTGCACATGCTTGTCATCAGCCTCTTCCAGCCAACCAGATGAATCTTATCCAAAGCCAGAGACAATGATTGCACATGGTTACACTGAAGTCAAGTATTGCTATCTATCTTTCTTTATCACACATTTCATGGCCCCTTTGCTGAAATGTTGCCTTAATTCTTCCCTCCTGTGAGAAGTGCTTTTGTACTTTTCCCTTCACAGCAGCAGAGGTCCACTGGCAGGAGAGGAAGGCTGAGTTCCCTGATCACACTTGAAGTGGCCCCAGCATCCTGCAACACCAGTGGGGACCTTATGCTGTGCATGCAATGCATCAACCATCACCTCTATGGGTGCAGCTGCATTAATGCAATGCCAGTGCCATGAACATTAACTAAAGCTTATTTCAGGATGATTATAAGCATGGGTTAAAAGAAAATGATCTTCACTTGCCTCATCACCTTAAGGGTAAAACCCATTTGCCATCAATTATTAAAAATTTTTCTGCAAATGCAGGTAGCTGTATGCTGCTTAATATTCTCCAGCACTGATTTTTGGCCCCAACCCAGAAACACTTACATGGCCTGGCCAGAGATATTCCCTGGACAAAACATTGCATTTGTTTCTTAACTTATCCATCTTATTCCATGTTTCAAATGCAAAGTTACCAGGCCAGAAAACTTGTCCCACCCACAAACATGTTCAGTTGGTCAATGTCAAAATTGCAATGACAGAATTAAAAAAAAAAAAATCAAATAGAACATGCTGAGGGTATCAATCAGTTAGATTCTTAATCAAGTTCTTAATGTGTCAGCCACTAATTTCCTAATTTAGCAGCACTGGGCAGGTGCCCAGAAACAGCTGAACAGCATTTTGTAACGATGACACAGTCACATTTAGAGCCTAAGGCACTGTTCCTTTCCAGTTATCAGCAACAAAAGCACAGTGCATCAGCTCATCTACTTCTCTGTATCTACTTTACAGACACAGTTTCAGTAAATTTAGATTGCCATGTAAAATTAAAAGGAAGAAGATAGCAAAGATAACTGTCACAAAGAGTTGCAGGCTAGCCCCATTTCTGATAGTATAGAGATGACTTGTTTATCACCTTTTAGAACTAGTGAGGACATAACAAATACCTTTAAATTCAAATTAATAAAAGGATTTATTAAAGCAAATATTTTTCATTTAAGGATATTATTTCATTATGTAAATAATTCTTCTCACATGCATGCTTCAGTAATACTGATCAAAGGCATAGATTGCACTAATAAGTTACATACACAGAGATGCATGTGCAAATCCAAAGGAAAATGTGTTTTATTTTGCATTTAAATAACTGCATTCATGATTTTAATGTTGAGTTGTGCAGCTGGCAGCTCCAACATGCAGAATAATTTTTCTAGAAACTAGGTGAAGCTTTTTCCATAGTGCTGAGAGCAGCTTGTGTTTACTCTAAGAGATACTTTGGTTCTAGTCCAAAGCATCTACTGTCAGAGATTAAATGAACTAGCACACAAAAAAAGGGGCTGGCTGAAAGGTTTATTTTTAGCCCTGGTAACTTCTCTGTATTATTTCACAACACAACCCCATAAATTCTCATCACAGCACTACTGAGTGGGTGGAAAAATATGGTGTAAAAATTTCTGAAGTGACCTTTGCTGCCAGGAGAAGTGTAGCACACCAAATATGTGGGTCAGGAAAGCATCTGCAACAGAAAGAAGCATTAATGGGATCTTTCTGCAACTCAATCATATTTAACCTTGGAAACTGCACTGATGAATCTGGATTCTCTAAATGTGTTACTCACCTGTATGCTGGAGATGATTGCAGAGCATCTGCTCAGTGCAGAGTCACTCTCTTCCAAACACTTTCCACAAATCTCTCTTCCAAACACTTTTCTCTGTCACTTTCAAAGACCACCAGTAGAGGCACACTGAAAATTACCTGAAACTTTTAAACAAAGAGGATCTAAACTCTCTTCCTTTTCCCTACCTATATATCAGACTTGTTTGAGAGTTTCTAATACATGTATTAATGATACAGCAGCTTTTTTGAGGCATAACTGTCAGCTGGGAAAATTTATTAATAGCAACATAGATAGCAACACTGAGAATGTGTGTGAAACTGCAACTAACACCAAGGCTTACCATAGCACAAACATGCTTCACACGTGTGACTTGTCCTCTGGTTATAACATCACATCATCAACTTTCTTTCTTTTGCAGGTCCTGTCTGATGTATGGTTTGAATCAGTATTTGAGTGGCTTGATTTCTATCATTTTTTTATGTAGCACTGCAGTATTCTTCCTCACTAGATTCATATATGTGAGGGAAGAAAAAGGATCATTAGTAAACAGGTCCCTCTACTGAGATTTGAATGCCTGCAGGCTTCCATTTGCTTAGGCTGAGACTTCTTAGGAAAAAGAACATGCAAAATATGGAATGACATCTTCTTCTAGTAGGAGTGCCATGCTACTTACAGACCACAGTCTGGAATGCCTCCAGTGCAATACAAGACTTGACTCTGGCAAATTATTCCCTGATGGCCAATTGCACTGAAATAACTCCAGATAAAATATTCCTTTTATGTTATTTTTTTCCTTTAAATCAGAAAGATTCCACTAATCAAAACAGAAATTCCCTCAAACAGATAAATCAGCTGATAATGAGGTATTCCTGCTTATAATACCCTGTATAAGAAGGTTTTTGTTGGCCTAGTTCAATCTGCCACCTGGGAAAGCAGTGCCCAGAGGTAGCAGCTGTAGGATCCTTTGCTGCTTGGCCAGGACTGACCATGCAATTGCTCACTGAAGGGACAGTTTAATTTTTATGATCTATCAACATGACTTGTTGTTACCATCACTTGTATTAGCAAACACCACTTCAGCCACAAAAACACGAATTGCAATCATATCCCTTTGTAACCCATGCATTATATTCCATGGCAGAACCAAGCAGGAAGAAGATGTAGAAGCAAGGAAAATGACCTAGTTGAACACATTTAATTTCCCATATACATACACAAAACAAAATGAAAACCAGCTGCCATCATGGTTTACTGCATCACAGTAACTGTTTCTATGTGCTTCCCCTTCTGGCTTAATGTTGCAGGAAAATGGCTTTCAGTGCACTAGGACAGGTTTGATTGGCACATCACTAAATATTTATAGCCAAAGATGAAAAATAACCATCAGAAAATACAAAATAATCTTTCTTCATCCAATAGCTGAACATGACAGTTTCTGCAGTGAATTCAATGAGATGCAAAACAGGCTGTCTGCACAGAAAAGTTGACCACCAGCACAGGTCTTCAGTATAACTATTTCCCAATAAGTACTCTGGAGGGCCTTTTCCACTCTTTTTCTTTTGTTCTTGAACAGTACCTCCATGAGGAGAAAATTATTGCTAAACAGACAAATTAAATTAGAGCAATTACCATAGTTAAAAAATTATCACAGTGATTTTTATATTATTCTAGATCTGGAACTATTAACTGGCTGCAAATGCACCTATTCTCTTTTAAACTTCTCTATTTCTTCTTTCAGTTTTACATTTCACTCATCAGAAATACATCTTTATATGCACCAAGCATAATTCATAATTACTACTGCAGTGAAGTGACTGACTTGATTCTCATCTCAGCTATGGGCATTTTCCTGGTGAACAAGCCAATAAGTAGAGATGCCCAATGGCATGAGTACAGAGTAAGACTCTACACATCCACATTGTCTAGAGCTAAGAACAAAAACAGAAAAAAATGCAGCTTTTATTTTTGATAAAAATCCATCCCAGCTCTTGGGAAAGTTAGTCACTATCCAAGTTTCCTTCTGCTGCTCAATCAGATCTGCCTAGAATTGGCCCTCACTGCCAGTTTAACCTCTGCACACAGTACTCCATAGTTAACTTTGACTTGCTGCTATCAGAACATTTCCTGCTACCACTGTGCACATTCTCTGAGCCTGAGAAGTAAGGAAGTTCACAGGATCACAAGAACAGTGTCCCTCCTTCAGGTTACATGATGAGTCAGCTACTGGCCATGGACAAGATCTTTCTGGTGTCAAACTGGCTACAATTTACCCCAACCACAAGACACATCTAGGACCAGGATTCTGTCAGGCAAAGCTCATCAGTTCTGAACCATAAAGAGACACAATTTAAATGAACTTGGGACAAAGGAATACAAACAGTACATTCCATTTCAGTCTACAGCAAAGCAGAAATCTTGCAGTTGCTGCCCAGAAGACAAAGTAGCTGAAACACAGCAGGCATTTCTCCTTGCATGCAGGAACAGAAGACCAGTTGACCAATCACAATTCTGTGATTTAGAACACTACTTGACCAATAGTTATTCTATGATTTGTAACTCCTCCAACAATAAAAACCTAAAGACTCTTGGTTAGATTAATTAACCATTAATAAGAAAGACAATTCAAGACTGTAGGACTAATATGATTTTGTTGGTGCTCCACAGTGAAGCATCATAGAAGCTCCACTTTAAAAAAATAGAAGCCATCACTTTAAAACCATCAATAGAAAGCAAAACAATATTTAATGCGTTCACTCTGCAACACAGGACTTTTTTGAATGCAAAAAAGTGGAACAAGTTTCAGAAAAGGAAAGTTGTAAATAATTAACCAACAAAAACACCACAGCTCAGGCCAACAAGTCAATTAAATTCGAAGTTTATTCCAAAATGAATTTTTCTTTCATTAACAGCAATAGGATGTTTTTCAAGATCATCACTTGTATCTTGAAAAAAAATTCAGAAGTATTACATATTCATCTGAAATACATCATCAAACTTTATTGAACCTGGAAGTATACAAAGAAAGTCCTTATTTCCTTTGGGTGAACAGTTACTATAAAGTCCTCTGAGGTCTCTGTGCTGTTGAAGAATTCTGTAAAACACAAAAGCATTGGTAATTTATTAAAGCAGGTTTACTTAAATGGACATGTTATTCTATCACATCAGTTTTAACTCATCCATTCCCTAATAGCTAGTATTTGAGCAGATTCTCCTCCCTAAAAACTCTAAGTAGTATGGAGCTTAAGATGTACCCATTCATAATATTAAAATATACAATAATTTCTCTTTTCACACACTGACCTACACAGAAAATGTGCAATGACTTTCCAGTCATGAACCTTTTCTACATCATGAATAAAGTGCAAGCAAGCTCTGAGCTGCAGGTCAAACAGAGCTTTAAACTCTCACCTAGCCCATTCCAAAACCTCTGCAATCTTTTTACAAGGCACAGTATGTATGTAAGTGACAGTAAGGACATTGTCCAAGCAACTAACTGGAATGAGAAATAAAATGAGGTTACCCACAGCACTGGATCTGAGTGTCAGCCCTAACTTGAATAATATCTACAGAGTCCTTTAAGCTGATTACAGCAGACATTTTTAACTGCAGCTGTGTGTTTTTCTGCAGCACAGGCTTAAGCTTAGATAAACACAACTCATCAGCATCTGACAAAAACAATCCGTGTCACAAGTGTGAATTCATAAAATAGCCACTTCTATCTGGACAAAGAAAACTCCAGAAAGATTCCTAGCTTTTTGACACTTCTAGGCAAAACAAGCTATCAGATAAATACAATGGTCTGGTACTTGCAGGGAGTCTTAGCTAAATATTCCTTCCTGCAGGCTGTGACAGGTACCAGCCAGAAATAATACATTTCTAATACTGCAATTTTAAAAAACATTTTTAACCAGAATAATCATCAAGCTTCAACAGTCAACAACAATATGGACACCAACCACCTTATTCTACCTACTTTTGCCTGGATATTGTGCAGTCTTCCATTTCCACTGCTCCAAAGTGTTCACATCCCAGGTGCCTGTGAGGGATCGCTCTTCCACTGCTGTCACTGATCCCAATCCCTTCAGCAAAGACTGTGAGTAAAGAAAACATCAGGAATCAAACAAGAGCTCACAAACAATAGTATCAACTCACCAGCCTAGTACACAATAAGATCAGACAGAATTCTCAACTCTAGTATTGGCCTGTTAATTAGAGCAGACAGACTTTAAAAATCTGCAAGGTCATGCAACACAAGGGCAAGTACAGATTCATCAGGCTTCAAACTAAGAAGCTGAGGTGCTGAAAGCTTCCTCTGCATTCTAGTACACAGTCTGTTAAAAGGGCTGAAACTCACACTCCCATTTTCACTCAAACAGAGAGTCCTACCCATTGTTCCCCCATGTTTCTGTCATGACAATCAAGATAATAAACCCCTACCATGGAGTATAAAGCAATCTACTTTCATAGGAAAGACCAAATAAACATGAAACTGAAAAAAAGCAAGTACATGATGGAAGTGACAAAGTTTGAATAGCTCACAGAAATAAACTGCACAAAAATAGTTTTCCTTTAATTCTGTCCACGTTTCTTTAATTATATGCACAATTTTCAATAACTAAGGAAACAACAAAACAGAATCCTACTCTCTGCACTGGTTAAGGTACTGCAGGAAGTGTTGCACTACCAAGAGCTCAGCAGAACCAGTCCTACCCATATTTAGATCTTCATGCTGTGCCTATGGCAACTTCATTGGAAGTAATGGCTTCTAAGGGTTGCAAAGCCAAGTAAGAAAAAATAAGGCTCACTTCCCTCTGAGGTTAAAGTTCTACTAATACATTTTGTATCCATCTTTTGTGTACCAGGATGTGTCATTTCAGAACCATTTCTCTCTGGAATAAAAACACTTCATTTAGCATTCTGTCTTGAAGGGTTACATTTACCTTTAGATCTACCATCACAGGCTGAGACAGCACAGGATCCTCTCCCAACTTCATACAAGTGCCTAATTCTTAGCAGGACACGACTGAAATCTGCATCACCTTGCTTCTGTTTACCTTCAAAAGAAATCAAAATGCATATATTTTCTTACTTTAAAATTAAACCCAAACTTTCAACTTTTTTTTTAAACTTTAGACTCTCATCATTTGAACTCAGTTCTTATTTCTTAAAGTTAGCAAGAGGAATAATACCAGGAAATAACCAGCTCCCACTTTGACAGGAATGTCCCTAATAGGCATGACAAACTCATGCAGGAGAAATATTTTACTACTTGAGCAGAGAAATAATACAGAACAATTAATTTCTTTGACTGAGGAATTTAAGGCTTTGAATAAATAAAAGTACTAGCCACAGAAGAGAGGAAAAAAAGAAAACCAGCTTATTTAAGTGTAACATCCATCCACCTTTTTGAAGGCACCTACCCATGTGGATGCTGAGGACCTGCTCTGCATGATTGGAGCTGTACCTCCACCCTGGAATGCTCAGAGTCTGGAGATGAAGATTAGGTGGCACAGTTACAGGCAAATCATCGACTGTATTCCGCTGAAGTCGTCTGGGTAGCTTTGGTTTATATCCTCCATGCAAAATAAAGCAAAAAAAAACCATTAAACATCCATCACACACACAAGCCTGGCTAGGGCACTGTCAAGGGTAAAGGGCTTTTTGCATATTCTGCCAAGGCAGAGGCAAAGTAGATGATATGCTTTCTCCTCCAAGACCTTCCATGATACAAAGCAAAAAGCAGCATGATTTTAGCTGCTAGAAAAGTGTATCAGAGCTTTCCATAAGACAAATTTCAGTTTGAAATTTCACTACCAGATTTCAGTTTTAGTTGATAAGGCAAACAAATATTTCTAAAAGAATGGTCATTTAGGACTCAGCATCCAAGAAGGTAATATACAGCTCACTATCTACTTTGCACAAATTCCCTGTGTGAACATTTTGTTCTCATTAGATGCTTTAAAATTTATTTTCCTCTGAAAGTAGAGATAATTATATAACAAGAGAAACATTTCATATACTTGGACAGCATCCACGTTTGAAATTAATGCAAAGTAATTAGCAGGCTCTAAATCTGCCTCCTAACTCACTATGTACTAACTTTGCTTCACAGGAGGTTGAATCTGCATTTAAAAACTCAACAGCATAAATCAAAGCAACATAAATAAACCCTTCAGATGCTAAAGACAGCACAGGAAACTGAATGATTACCTGATAATGCTCCAAACATTACTACTGGCCTATGCTCTAATGCCAGTGCACTCATCCGATACAAAGTATTGGTGGCAGCCTTGGCTCCTAAAACAAGCCAAATGACAGGGCGAACCACTGAAGAGTCATTCAAAGTGAGATTGTTATTCAGGTTCCACGGAAGGTTGTTCCATATTCTCCTGTGTAGCATCACCTGTATTGGAAAAGCAAATGTCACAACAGGAATCAGCCATCAGCAGTCATGCTGTATCATCAGCAGCCATGAAACTATGGTCACGTAGAAAAAGAAATAAAAATATATATATCACCTCGACTTGTCCATTCCCTTGACTTGATACACCATGAGCTCTTTCTGTAAGCAGCATCAGCCTTGTGGTATCATCTTCAATGTAGGCAGTCTGAACCACAGGGTAATAGTTCTGTAAACACACAGCAAAACAGGCAGAGACAATATTAGCCCAGGAAATGGAGAAGAAAGATAGAACTGGGTTTGGATTACGCCTCTGCGCCTACCCGAGCCACTGTGTTATTCACATACGCCTTGAACGGTCTTTTCTGCATCTGATACCCATTGTTGTCAGTGTAGAGAAGTTGTCTGGTGTTCAGATTTGTGCTTGTTCTTAGAATTGCTTCACGATTTAATTCCAAAGGCCCAACACTGTACTCTTGCTCTATCCTATGGCAAAGCAGCTTCCCATCATAGCCTTCTGGTACTGAAAACAGCCTGGTGTACACGGCATATATATAGTCCTGAGAAGTAACATTGCTGTAAAAATGAGAGGAAGGATGCAGAGTTTATAAAGGGGAACACTTGCTTGGTTATGACAAAGCTTGCAAGGCACTCATGATGTCATCCTACACAGACAACTTTCTGGCCCATTTTCTATTTATTTCATGTACAATTATTTTTAATTTCAATTTAACTTTCAAATATACAGATATTCAACCTGTAAGTTTCCTTCACATTACAAGTGTCAGGAGGATTCTTCATCTGATTACAAGCACTCTGTTTTTCTCAAAATTAACAACAAATTACAAAATTATTATGACAAAATTATTATGTTAAATCAACATATTTACATTGTACAGAATACATGCATTTTTTCAATCTGGGTGACATCAACTTTGATGCAAGAATTCCACGCTACTTTCCAAAGGTTCTTCTCAACTACAATCCTTGAGCAATACCTTCAGCTCACAATTTAGGAGAAACTGTACAGAAGTAACCTCATAAATATCTAAACATTCCAGTGAAGTGAAGCTGTAAAGGTGCTGTACCTGTAGAAATACTGCCGTATCTCTGTCATCAAGCTTCCAGACATCACCTCCAACCCCACTGCTTTTGCTACTGGAACAGCTGAAGTATTTGGGGCAAATAAGTAGTTATCTGAAGTAGGTCCTTTCTTTGTGTCTCCATTTACATGGTACTCAAGGAACTCCTGAGTGAACTGGACAGTCTGGTTTGTCTCCCTGAGAATCCACAGAAGAGTAAAAATTATAAAACTTGCAAATACATTTGTGGACATGATAAATGCAAAGCTGAACAGCAACAGGAATGAGACTGGAAATGTAAGGACAAAAAACTTTTTCTTCACAGTGGACTGATTTTGTGAGGCTGAGTAAATGAGGAGGACAGCAAAGAATTAAAGTGCTTCCCATTAAGATATATGTCAGTTTGTAAGCAAATGGAGTTTCCATATAATTTTCTAGTTTTGTAGAAGAGAAGCATCTTGAGATTAAACATCATCTATATTACCTCATTGTTTTGATGCCAGAGCTGCTACAGGATTAAAACTATGCATTTCACAAGAATGAGGTACACTTCACTGCCCTAATGAATAATTAGGTTCATTTAACTTTGAAGCTAGGTAAAATCAGCATGATGCAAGTTTCCATGTCTAACACCAGTAACAATAAAATCAACAGGGTAGCAACATTTACAATCACACACTACCTACTATATATCCTCCTCTCTTCACTGAAACTAACAGTTTAGCTATTCATTACTTATTTTCACAATTTTTAGAAAGTCATATGAAGGCAATTTTAAATGCTGCTATCAGCTGCCTGCTCTGCCTTTGGCAACTTGCTGTGAAAACAGGAAAAATCACTTCATCTAGCATATAAATTTATACTGCCAAACATTTTATCTCGTGTTAATACAGCTACCCACGATTTGTAATAACTGAGGAGAACATCCAAGTCTTTTCTCCTACTTCTCTTACGAGACACTTTCAGTACAGGGGCAGGATCTAGAAGTTCTAACTGTTGCAGTTGCATGTAAAAGGCTTCACAATCAAAGACTCCAATTTTTTCAACCTTTTCTCCCATTCTGACCTGTGAGGCCTCTTTCTTTTCCATTATCCCACTGCAAACTTTCTGAAACTCAAGCATTTTGAGCTTGTCTGAAGGCTTGTAAAGAAAGTGATTGATTATCTCATTTCCTGTAGAAGCTGAATTCCAGCTCTTGCTGCCTGCAAGAAAAACTGGAATCTGAATTTAGATTTTTGTTCTTCTGCACTATATTTCTCATAGAATCCGAAGACAGTTATGATCTGGAGGCACTCTGATAAAATAGTTACTCCAGGATTTTCAGTTAAGGTCCAGCTATACTTTGAAAGCTGATTTTAATTATACTGGACAACAAGTTCTTGCTCTAGGAGGCAGAATTATGAACAAAACTGCAGAGGTGAAAGAGATCCAGCCATCACCACACCAGTGTCAAAGGGGTCAAATATTCCCTCAGTATATAATAGGTGACAATCTGAATCCTGAGCAGGCAAAGCACAGCACAACTGCACAGAAGCTGAAGAAATTGGGCCAATTTGCATCAGCGGAGAAAGATCATCTGAAAACCTCAAATCTCACCTAAACCTTGATAATTCTTCCATTTTACCTACCTGATTAAATGCAAATGCCTTAGTTAGAAATTTCCTTTCAGTTTTGTAGCTTTCTACCACAGAAAGAGTGATATGGGACTTGCAAAACACTACTTAGTATAAGCTCTTACTTTATCACTTAAGGCTCATTGTGCAGCCATAGCATATGTGCTTACTTAGTAATTTTTAATAAAAATGCACATTAATAGCCCTGTTTTGTTCTAAAGTACACTAAAATTCTGCTGATATACTCGTTATTACTATGATATGCCATCTCAGACCAACTGCAAAGTTAAATAGGGCAACATCACAGAAACAGTATGGAATCATGCCTGTGTTAGTGTTGAAGTGTCCTGTAAAAAGGAGGGCATGTGAAGTGGACATAAAAAAGAATTTTAAAGACCGAAAAGAACATTTAGTTGAGTCTGGGAATCAAGACACATAATACAGCCCTTGGACTTATTTTTATGAAGTGTTTTACAAAATCTGAAACATTATTGAAACAAGCAGGCAATCTCACCTCTCTGTAATGCTGTGCATCAGGTTTGTGTTTTGGTCAAACACGATCTGGTAGCAGTTGTTGACCACAGGGAACAACTTTTGATTTTGCTCATCTGCACGAGTCAAATCTCTCCGCTTGTACTTGATTGAGCTCCCAATAAATGCAGACTGTTTACCATCCAGGGGTTTAATACTGTATTTTCTGTAGCTCAGACCACTTATTGCAACTAGAATATACAGATCATAAGTAGACTGGGATTCCACAGAGATTTGAACCTGTACATTAGCAAACACAAAAATGATTCATTACAGAAAATTAATTAGCAAGGCAATTATCTTCATGTGTTGTAAGCGCTAAATTATAAAAATTAGCTTCTACTTTAATAACAAGTTTCTAAACATGCCATTCTTATAATTCTAAATTATAATGTAGATCCATGCTGCTTTTAATTGGGAGCCTGGTGAACTTGGATTAAGCTGAGTGTTTCGAGTGAAGGAAAGAAAGTCACTAAGCAAATTAAAGGCTTATTTTAATGTGAACATGGAATCATAGATTTAAGACACACTGCAAAATGTCTATATGAGCAGATATAGTCATAAATTAAATTTATCAGTCAAATGACAGAAAAGAGATTGAAACACAAGAGACATGACTAGTGCAAAAAAAGAAAACTCATGACAAGAGGAGGAAGCACCAACACGCACCCTCACCTTAGGGAAGGCACATGGAAAGGAGGTGGAAGCATGTAATATCCTTCTGAACAGGAAACACCAGTGTTACACAATACTCACATACCTTAAAGACAACAGTTTTAATCACCTTTCAATTACACGTATCCTATCCACTAATGTTTTATACTTTAGTACTGCTTTTAATTTCGAGAAAGAAAAATGTGACTAGATAAATACTGAACAAATTCTATGGACAAAGAGGTTAGTTATGACTAACAAGCAATTCAAGCAAGCTGTTTGTACCTTCACACTGTGGACTGACATATGTCCAGTTACACCAGAGGCAACCTAATAATAGTGGCATCAACAGTGTCTACTCCCATTCCCTTCAGGATACTCATGCATGTGAAGCAGAAAGCAGCAGAGCATTTGCCAAAACTTCATTCCTCTCAGCCACATATGTCTTGAGCTAATGTTTTATTCCTCACAAAAGGGAAGGAGTGTGTAATCTGAATGCACTTTTGAACTGCACATACTGGAATTAAAAGACCAAAACCACCTTGTCATAACTGCTAAAGACACTTCACCTAGCCTCAAGTGACTATCCAGATGCATGTAAAAGTAACTTCTAGCAACAGAGAATACAGATCAACGTGGTACAGAAAGTTTTGCATTTTTAAAATAAGGGCAACTTGCCTTTAGGGCATCCTAAATCCTGAATAAATGCCTTGAATAAGTGTCAATCTTGTATTTTACAAGACTGAAGTAATTCAGACAGAATGACTTCTGGGAGGTGACTGACAGGCAAGCATGACCATGTGCTAACCCAAAGAGATTATGGTTTCCAGATAAAGGCAGTATGGTCTTATGCCATCACACATACATGTACAGGAACAAGGGACAGCTGCTGTGCATCACTACCTGACTACAGTGTGCTTTCATGCACAGTCACACTCATAAGGCAGAGGTCACAGAAACTGTGCAGCTGGCAGAATCTGCTGAGCTATCTGGCATCTCAGAGACAGAGGAGAGCATCTGGAATTGCATCAGGCCTCTTCAGGCCTTATGTGCAGGAAACATTCCTGGAGGTTTATCAAGCTACTGATGATGATGCATTCTGTACAGCAGATGCTCCTGAGAAATGCTAGTGCTAGCTTTCACTTGAGGCCACTTTCTTCCCTCCCAGGGAACAGCTGGCTGTGTCTTGGAGCTTGGCTATGACACAATGAGCCATCAAATGATAACTGACTGACACCAGTTTCTAAGATCTACATTTCTTAATTCTCCTCTTCTCCCTCCCCAAGGCAATCTGTCAGTTGTACAAACAGGGCTGTCAATTATAAGGCAGTGCTTCAACATAAAAGGATTTATTTGAAACAGTGTTTTTTGGAGAAAGAAAAATAAGGTAGGAAGCACCAGGTCACACATAGCAGACAGACAAAAGACAAACCAAACACACTACAAGAGCAGCAAGTCCTTTTGGACAGTTAAAAAAAGTCTCTCTGTTGAGACAAGAGGCAAGTAAAAACAACCCTTGAAGGACAAATAGGAAAAATCACATGTCGACGGGAGGTAGAATAGAGTCAATGAAAACTGACAAGTGAGAGAAAAATAACAGAAAGAAACAAAGTTGAAGTACCTGCGCTGGCACAGAATGTCCCAGTTCATCATATACACTCATTTCCTCACTGCTGACAGAAACTGTGACAAAGGTAGTGATGTTCCATGCCAGTGGGTTATAGACAACAACATACTGGTCAACATCCATAGCACCTACGAGCATGCAAACAAAGTTGGCAGTCACTACATTATGTATTTTTAAAATGTGGTATTAAAAAGTATTTAAGAAATCTGTCCAGGTACAACTTTATAGTCCTTCATAAAAACTTCTGCTTTATTCTTCTATTCTCTGCCCAATCAAAAAAGACCATGTATTCAGAAAATGACACCTGAGATGAATGTAAATGCATTTAGTGAAGATAAGCTGCTTACAACTCATTGTCATGCAGTATTAACTTTATCAGAGTTATACAGAAGATCAAATGAGAATCCTAATTTAAAAACAGCCCTGTAAAAATCCAAATTGGTCTGTTGCACAGCCCACAGCACTGCTTACATCTGACAGTTAAAGAAGTTTCCCAAGTAAAGATAAAAGGGAGTGTACAGTCTTTAGAAAAGACTTCTTAAAAATCCTTACACATTTTTTACACAAGCTGGCAGTACATTACAGCAAGAACATTTCTTGATTCTGACTGTGCTCCTTATCATGTAGTGCTCCATTGCAGAGTAAAGTTAGTTTAGTGACTACTCTTCCTCCCCTTGTTTTACATTTGAGGTCTGAATCTGAGAGCCAGGTCTAATACACGCACTGAGGTAGAGTTCTATCTAACATCAGCTGGGAAATCCTGGGTCTCATAAGGCAAACAGGATTTTCTAGCCATGGCTCACAGAACTTAGATGCACATAATATGGTGATTGTTTTGGAGGGAAACATGATAGCTTTCATAAGGGAGCTTGAAAATTGGAAAAGCTGTGAAGAAAGTACCTGGTTTTCCTGAGCCTGTAGTGTAAACAGAAGAATAGACCTCTCCATTCCTCTTTGCACTGTTTATATCAAATATTATGGAAGCCATTAGCTTCTTTACGTTGAACATTCCATACATCAAGTTATTCATGTACATGTCTGTCACCTTGGGAGACTCTGTGCCTGTAATACCATCGTGGTGCTGGACCTTATATTTAAAAGAAATTTGAAAGGTGCAACAGGATGACAACTTCAGGTTTGCATTTGTATTACCATAACAGTCAACTAAACTTCTGACAAACAACTACAAACAATAAGGGATGACAGCTATATTCAGGTTCACATTTTGCCTACTCTGGATTCCTACATACTGCATGAAATGGTCAAAGACAAGATGCATACAGATTTCCATCTATACATATTCCTCTTTTAATATACTAAAGTTACATCCTTAGAGGAAAAAACCAAACAAGTTACCAAAACAATGAATGCAGAAAATATTCTGTAATAAGACAGGTTTTTCATTTCCTACTTAAGTCTGGTCATTACCTTAGCAGACAAAATAATTATTGACAGCTCTGAGGACTGAAAATGGTTAATGATACAAGGCTAATCACTTAGCTGCTGAACTTTGAAGAAAACAATTCTGTCCCTCCTCCTCTAACTTGCAGCAGTGGAGATTATCAGTAGTTTTCAATTAGTTCAATTTTTGTTTTGTTTTTGTTTACTTTTAAGAACAATTCTGTAAATAACAAAAATGGCACTAAAAGGGAATTCCACAAGCAAAGTTTCAAATCACATACTCTTTTACTGGTTGAAGAAAACATTTACCAGTAACCATGTCTTGAATGCATGGTTAAGAGGCTGAAATCATGTTTCAAGATAGCTTTTTGAAAACCTGTTTATTTTTACCTATGACTTGCAAAAGGGGGAAAGTTATTTCTGAAAACATAAAAGCAATTTTGGGACACTCCAGCTGAAATGCTTATGCAAACTTTTCATTCGGAAAATAAATCTTTTCATTCAAAATAGAAAATAAATCAATCTTTACCTCTGAAACTGCCCATCTGAGACTCTTAAGTTGCTCTAAGGCTTTACATTTGCAAATAGAACCTTCTGGGTGTTTCCGGACATACTGTGTGAAAAAGGATTCTCCGGCATAAAGCAGCGAACTCGCTCTCCTTGCAACTCCCTTTAATGTGCTCCGAGAAGTGAAAAACCCAGTCCATGCTTGGAATGGCTCTGTTTAGAGTGGAACAGATCCAGTACACATCAAAATACCACTTCATTTATTCTACTACTATTACTACTACTGCTACTACTACTAGTACTACTACTAGTATATTCTTACATGAATCCTACTGGGGATTTACACAGCAGCCATCAAAGTAGAAAGGTCATAAAGCCTGCAGAGAAACTCAGCCAGGAACATGCATATTTGAAAAACTAGCATCTCTCCTACAGGCCTAGTAACATGCAAGTTGGATACAAAGCCAGTACCAAGCAAATTAACCTATGTTTATGAAAATTTCCTCCTTGTGGATTTGCACAAAAGAATTTTTGAACTTTCACTGAAGTATATATTATTATTATTAGTTGTATATATTATTACTATTAGTTGTTAATAAAATAGATTTTAATCTTTGGTAACTGCTTGATACATGCATTCTGCATTTCAACCTTCTAGTCAAAGGGATTTAGCTTAAATTTAACTTCCTCAAAATGGAGTAGAAACAGTGATGTGATGACTCCAAACTACTGCAGCACTTTAAAATGCATCAAAAGATGCCCTCAAGTGGTTACTAGAAAGTATTTCAACGTTCTGTTTGTTTTAATGTCTCAGTATCCCACAGAGTGAACTAGGAAAACAATTTTTTGTTTATAAAACCACCTTAGTGGTGGAAGAGCTCATTTAGGGGCAATTTCTTTTAAAATACACTAGTGATAAATAGGTTTTCCAGAAAGAAATTGCATAAAGTGTTTTCCAAAGAGCACATAGGCAACTGTAATAATCTGCTATCAGCCCAAGATCAAAGGCAATGATTAGATATAGGATCTTTAGCTCAAAAAACTTCAGGACAAATTATTTTTGGCCTGAAAGGTGCTAGAAGTTTAAACAAGAATTAATTCCATTTTAGATTTCAATGTTACAAGCAGAAGAACCACACATACATATCAGCACAGTACAATGAATGCAGAGTAGAAGGAAATATTATCTGGGACTCAAAATTTGAGTTTCCATATGTCATAAGTGACACTGAGCCCAACAAGTGACTCACAATAAAAGGGCATAGCAAGAATAAGAGAGGATTAATCATCAAGAAGCAAAACAGCATGTGGGAGAAAGTGCACTCAAATCTATACTGCAATTGCAAGGTACAGAAAGTCATTTGGGGGAAAAAACTACATCTCTGTGTGGGCACCCACCTGGAACACTGAAGTTGCTGCTATTATGCAAGCTAATAGCAATTGAATCCTGCAGGTAAATTATGCCAAAAGATAAAGGAAAGAGCCCAGATGTAAAAGGATATTAGCAGTTAGAGCTGGCAATGCTTTTAGATATGACATGATCCCTAGAGGGAGGTGAGGGAGTCAGGGATCAGTCTATGCCATGATTCACAGGAAGCAATGGTTATTTTTATTAATTGAAAAGTTAACAGACACATTACAGAACAGTCTGAAATATACGCACACAGCCAAAAAATGTGATGAAGCAGTGGTAGCTACAATTATACAGAAAAGTGTTTTAATGAAATCAATGGTATTTTAATAAGCCAGGCAATAAAATAAATTAATGAGTTCAGAAATTGAGAAGTTGGCTGTGTCTTCTCTGAGGTCTAAAAGGGTAAATTTATTGGGGAAAAGAATTAAAGGGATGTTGGGTATGGCATGACTTTTTTTTGTATTTTTCTAGTACTTTTCAGCTCTGCTTGAAAAGCTAAGTTAGCTCAGTAGGAAAGATGCAAGCAAGCAACAAGGAGCTAGAAAGAACTTTTGTAACACTGTATTACAAAATTTCAGAAATACTGATGGTATTTTTACTTGCTCAGACTTCAGCTATGGGAGAATTCTTTCCCACCCCAGAATTTCAAACTGTTTTCTTTAATGAAAAAGGCAAAATTTTCTCCTACAGGAGACTTTAGGGGTTCATCTACATAAGTATTTTGTTTGGATCAGGTCATCCTTACCTAGTAAGCTTTGCTTTATATAAAACATTGGACTTTGGAGCTCACAAACAGGGATTCCTGATGGATGTAACAAGCATCAATGGGCTTTCAAGTCTATATGACCAGATTATATACTTCCTGAAAATACTTAGAGTGTGGCCACCAAACCCTCAACATCGACTGTTTCACTTTGGGAACCCCCATCCCACTGTAGTAATAGAGAACTACCCCAAGAGCTTTCAGATTGCCCTGGTCCCTTGGTTACCTGTAGCTTCTCCAGACATTCACAGATCACCCCACATCACATTTTCCACCTCTGGTTTAAGCTATGCATAATCCAGTTCTTTTAAACAGTAACTGTTCTATTTTGCCACACAGTCATCTTTTTTTACACAACTAAGTTGGGATCAATTTATCACCTCATAGAGTGAATAAATTTTATAAGCATTTTTCTTTTTATTTCTCATTTTCCCTCTTTAAAATTTCACATGTACATGTGAAATGTACAATGTACATCTGAGGCAGACATTAGGCAGCTGTGAACTAAATTACCTGATGAATATGGAAGAAAGTCTTGAGAGTCCCGAATTTCCCATGTAAGATTCCTGCTATAAACTGCTTGGAAGTAATCACTGACAGTGGCGTACTGGACAGTCACTCCAAACTCAGCAGAATGCTTGTTAATATAATCCACCAACAGGTCCATGTTAGAGTACTGGACAGATGCATTAAAGAACTGCTTGTCACAGCCCTGAAATTCCAAACATAGAACAGCCAAATGACTTTGGGTCACATAAATAAGGAGGATCATTTCCAGGGGTATTTCTTTTGATTTTGACTGCCCATATAACTGATACTAGTTACAAGACTACCAAGACTGGGCAGGGTTACTCACACAGATTACCTGTAATAATGAAAAAATCATGAAGAAGCATAGTTTTAGAGTCATATATTCTCTCTACTTCTTTACATAGCATTATCACAAGCACAAAAAACCCAGAAGTTTCATTACATTACTGCAAAACTGTGGCTTTGGATCTAGATGTTAGGGATTTGTTTATACTATTCAAAACTCCTCCCCATTCCAGCACAATTTTCACTATAGCACAACTACAGTGTTATATTCTGTGTGTTACATTCTACTTCTCACTCGCTACAAAAATAATAAATTCAATATAAGCACAGTGTCATAAACACAGGAGAAAAACAAATCAGCGACTCAAAGCTGCATCACTCAGGAAAAGTTTCTTTGTAACAATAGATATTGTGGTGAAATAGCCCATAAAGAACACACATAATCCTTTAACATTGTAATTATCAGACCTACAACATCCATCAAAATTAGAAACTAGACTCCACATTCAGTTTAGGCAAAGTTATTCTTTCCTAAGTACTTGAAAACAGCACGAGCACATCAGTGCTACATGTATGTGTAAGACATAATTAACACAGCGTATTGCTGAAGAAAGTGTTTGGATGACCAAGCTGAGATATGCTTGCTTAGGTTCTAAAATACAAAGCTAAAATACAAAGACTGTATAAGAAAATGCCTATACATCTGTTAGAAAAAGACCATGACTACCTAAATACCATACACTTTCCTATAATGCTGCAATTTTTGTTAACACAGAGTTATGTTGGGCTAAGCAGTTAAAAAAAGGAGATTATTTAAATAGACAAAGCAAAGGGTGAAAAAAGAAGCAGTGGTGCAATATATAGTTACGCAAGAGGTTATCTTTAAGTTTTGTCACTTTTTTTTTCTATATTTAATAGGGTGGAAGACTTGATAGACAACTGTCAGGCTATACAAGGAAATTTTAAATATCATTACTAGTCAGTCATTTACACCACAACTATTAGAAAAACACTTCATATCACATGGTGTCACGTTTCTGCAGTACCTACTGCAGCAGGTACCACTCACTCACTCTGGAATGTACCTGTCTCAGCTAAAGCAAACAGTGAGCAGGCACTTACCCATGGCCACAACACATCCCCTGTCCGGAACCAGGCTGCTCTCTGCTTAATGTTTGCCACCATGGTTTGTGCATACAGGTGGAGGTTAGCATCTGTAACTGGGAGACTCATGTCTGGATAAACACCATCTTTTGGTGGATCTGGGAAAGTTGCAAATCCATTCCAAAAAAATCCTGACCTAAGTAGAAGCAGAAGCAAAAAGCTGTAAACAGGATTTACTCAACTGGGAAAAACACAACAAAAGGTGCTGGTATAAAAAGTACATACCCAAGGAATAAAAGGCAAAAAAAATTCCATTTATATTCATTGTTAGTATTTAGGTTTAAGCATTTATTTGGGGTGGAAGTAGGGGGAAGAGTCTCCAGTTTTCTTTCAACACTGTGCAAATTTTCAAGTCCCTGCTGCTTGCTGGCATAGAACAATGAAAATATAGGACAAACCAGCAAGCTTTGTAACAATGAGAATGTTTCCCAGGTAGACTTGATTTTCAAAGAGTATTTTACTGGATAAGCCAATAAGCAAAATAAAGTTTTCAAAAGTTCTCAAATTTCCTCACAAAATAAATGGCAATTTTCTGTTGCTTTAGTTGATACATGGACAATATATACAATCTCAGCTCAAGATAATGCTGAAAATCTCCCATAGAAAATCAATTAGCAATAGCCAAGTGCCTACTGAGTTTCCTGGAGCTTTTAAATCTTTACTTCCAGGCAGGGGAAAAAAAGACCTCAGTCCTGCCTTTGGACATTTTCTGTTTACAATAATTAATTTTTTTCACATTTTTATTCTATTTTTTTTTAATAAGGACTGACATTGTAAATCAGTCACTGTATTTTAAGTAGATGAAAGCCATACCTATGTTTCAAGCCTCCTGGTATAAGAAAATAAGTCTGTCAATATTTAGAGTTATTTTTTATGCCTGCCAGTACTGTGCCACTTTTGAGAATTCAATTGTTAGGTACTGAGCAAACTTCATGTATTATGGTGGAAAGCTGGAGATGCTTAATAATCCTTACTCATATCTACAGAGTCTAAACATCTCCTTGACCTACTACACATCAGGAGAAAGCAGTAGGGTACTTTTGAAAGAAAGCAGTCAAAGAAAATGCTTAAATCTCAGTAATATAAACTCTCAGAAGTGAGCAACATTTATGCATATTTTGGAAATCTCCGGACCTGTTTGAAAAAGGTAATTGCGATGGAGTACAGTAGCTGTACTGATCCATAACATGGGTGAAGATCTCCTGTCTCGCAGATAAGGAAGGAGAGCCCTGCCATACAAACTGAAGCTTCTGGAAAACAAGAAAAGGTAAGAAACCATTACCCTTGATGACATTCACAGAAATAAATCATTAACAGCTTAAGACTTTAGAGTTCCCATCTTCCTTCCACCACTTTTAATACTTTTAAGTGCTTTTTCTGAAGATCCAGTGCCAATGGTACCCCAGACAAGGTCACACACTATATACAGGAGGGCACATCAGTGCCTCTTTCCATTAGAATTGATGCAGAAGGAGAGGAGGCAGCACACTGCCAGCATACTAAAATCTAGAGCTAAGTCTGGCTTATCACAGCCATTATACCTCAGTTGCTTCAATGGAAGCTGAACACCTATAAGCTAAAAAAACATCCAGATGTAGCCTGACTGCACTGTAGTCAGTGGGAATCAATGTTTAACTGATGTTAATGTTTAAATTCTATTGAAGCAAAATTTTACTGTTTTGGAAGCCTTCAGACGATTAAGGGCCAGAAAAAAAAACAACTAGCTGGGCAAAGATTGTCAAAAGCTCATAAAAGATTTCAACAGAAAGAAAGTACTGCAAATCATTGCAAACACAAGGTGCTAGGTCCAGGCTTCACTAAATTCAACATGAATTCTGTTGTCTTCTTCAGAGACACCCTGAGTTTTACCCAAGATTCATAAAAACTGCTTAGTGCCCAGAACATAGTGGTGAAAGCCTCTTTTTTCACATAATGTAGTGAATAAAACTGATGGGATCCAACACAGTGATATGAAAAGCATTTATTGTTTATGGAACACTGTGAAAGAGAAGGCAGAACACAAAAGAAAACCTGAATTCAGCAAAACCATGACCAGCTATCACTTTAACTGACTTAGTATTACTAATTTCACAGGCACAAATAAATGTTCCAAGTCTGACAACATGGTGCCCAGAGGTCACTCTTCAAAACTGCCCATATAAAACCCAACAGATATAAGATTTTCTCAGGGAAAGCTGGAACACTTAGATATCTCTGCTTCAAACACTTCTAATTCAGTGTCCGCTTAGACTTGCCCATTTGCCCACATTTTGTGTCTTCTTCAGGCTAGACAACATTTTATCCCTGACCAGAAATCATGAAGACATTAATTGACCATATAACCCAGATTTAATGTTTCATTATTACCATATGCAATCAGCATGTCGCCCATTTAAACAAGAAATACCTACATTTTCTTGCAGAGATGACAGAGATTCTTATCTTAATGTCATGGTTTAGATCACTGTGAGTAGAGGCCAGCACTGGTTTCATTCCTAAGGGTATTTTTACCTTGTTTTTCTGCATGTCAGCCTTCAGATCATAGTCGATACGAGAAATAAGATGAGCATTGAAACCAGCCAGAGCAAAAAGAGTTGGTGTTGTAGCTGAAGCTCCAAAGGGATCAACGTGCCAAGAAAACTGAGGCCTGAAGCCAAAAGTTTCATACAAAAACCCATGACCCTCTGCAAAGCAAAATTTGTTTAGGTTAGGAACACCTCTAAAAGCTAATTTTTGTAAGTTTAATAGGCATATTGTGTTACAGGTAAGCACTTGAAGGATAGCTTCTTGTTGCTGTTTCCCAAAGCATTCAAAGTTTCAGGAATTCAATCATTCACAGCAAAAAGTTTCATACTGACAATGTTTATATTGTTATGCCAAGTATAACTTATTAACTTTACAAAAGATGAATAACAAAGAGGAATTATGATTAGAGACAGGTCTTGGAAAAAGTACATAGAGACAGATTAGGTTAAGGCTAACACCAGGTTGGAGTCAGCATGAAAACAGCAACCTTGGGCTTAGTTTAAGTCTGCTCAAATCAGAAAATCCATTCTCAGAAAATTTCAGTCTCATGTTAATGACAAAGGGACAAGGAAGAAAGCCATCTAAACAAAACTAGCATGAATATGATTATTGGTCATATGAAAAGAAAAAACCAAAGGTTAATAGTGCACTTGTACAAGATATTATTTACAACTAATGTTACTAACATAGTTACTAATGTTACTATTATAGAAATGAGTTTTGAAAAAAAGAAACCCCCAAACTAGGAAAGCCCACACAATAGCATGAACCCAGAAAAACAATTTTAATCAAACTGAAAAAAGAAACAAGAAAGCAGTAGATTTTATTTGGAACTCAGGTATTATTGCACTTGGATACTTATAATTGAAAAAAAGAACAAAAGAAAAAAATGCAGAAAATTATTTCATAGTTACAGAATTATGCTCAGAACTATTTGAAAATACAATCATATCTTCCCTGATTTGGAATAACTCCATTTCAAATTTTAATATCAAATTTGAATAACTGAGGCTGCAAGGCTTCTTTTCACTTAATCTTTCCCTTGGTTAATGTCCTCCCTAGCTAAAATATTCACAACATGTTTAAGTATTCTTACAGGAGGCATATTTGAAGCAGAGTTTTCTAGGCTCCTCCATAACAGACAGAAGAAGACATGAAACCTAGACTGCAAATGTCTTCTCAAGTCAAACTCCACACAATCCATTTCCTTTGTATGTACTTGAACTGAGCAGAGTGCTTTCAGGAAAAAGATATGAGAATTTTAAAATACATTAATATTTTTGTTCCTGATTAATAAATTATCAAACTTGAAATTTCTTTTTTTAAAATAAAGATTATGTTTACACAGAATGAAATGTTAAATTAGAAATAATGTCTTTTTCAGCTAACTCCAATGAATAGAAAAGCTGTGTTTGTGTTTAAGAAAAGGATTCTTCAATTATTTTAGTATTTTATTTGGAAAAGTCCTAAGTTCAGTGTTCTAAGCCCATAAAGCAACCTTTAAGCATGGGAGTCAGAGGAGAGATAAGTTAATGTCCTCTCCTCCTCTTGGCCAGAGTGCACTGAGCTATAGAAGCAGCTGCTAATCCTGTGCTCCTGATAAATACAGACAAGCAAGGAACAAGGCCAGTGGTGCTGTGCAGTCAGATGCAGAAAACAACAGAAGTGTTTTCTGGCCCTTTACTGTCCCATGCAGAAAGCTGCCCAGAGGGTAGCCCTGGAACAGGCAGAGTTTCCATCAGCCATGGCAGCTGGTGCTAACACATCCCTGCCCTGCTACAGCTTCAGGGCATTGAGGAGACATCTCTAGCACAGTGGTGGCACCAGTTATCCTGCTCCTGTTTGCATTAACCAGTGCAAACAAACCTATGTACTAAAAGACTCTTTAAACCATCAGATGAATTGGTGTAACATTCACATTAGATGCAAAAGTTAGAAGATTAAAATGGCAAATAGCACATCTCTTGGAAATAAGCACCTCTTTCTAACAGAAGATGACAATGATTACAAATGGGGGTTTCTTCATCAAGGAAGTTCTTCAACAAATTTTAATTGACCTCAGTGACATTCCCTGGCCCCCATTCTGCAGAAGATTTTGCCTAAACAATATAACTTCCCCATACTCTGAATTGCTACCAGGCATTTTCTTGAAGATTGTTTCATACCTTCAATTTCACCATAACTATCTTCCCAGGAACTTAAGCTTTCAAACACACACACATACACAAGACCTCTGCTCCAAACAAGTTTATACCTGACAAACCAGCTTTTGCTAACCTCTGTGCCTCCTGCAGAACTGTCACGTTCCAATGGGGATTTTTTAAGCAATGATTTTTATATGAATAACACACCAGCAAGTAAAAAAGTAAGAAATGCTTTAATTAGTTCTTAAGAAGTCAGAAAATAATACCAATTTTGGAGTGGAAAAATGAAAACCAAACAAAACCTCCAAGGTCATAACAATAAAAAATAAAAGTGCAAATAGGCATACCCGTCAACTGTAAAATTTGATCATCAATTAGTGTCACAGCTTCATCATGCATCACTTGGCCTCCAATGACAAATTCCAGTCGTCCCTCCTGAACCAACTGATGGACCTGAGATATTGAAATTAAGACACAGAACATAAGCATCATTTCAGTCTTATACACAAAGCCTGCAAATTCATTTGATATCACAACACATTAACTAGATACAACATTTGTCAAAAAGGCATCTAGGACAAAAAGTGAGATAAAAGGCCGTCTGTACTGAGGCTACCTAAAGCAGAATAATGAAGAAAAAAAGTATTTCATTGTGCTGCACACTGACTTATCCAGCTTAGACTGAAACCAGGTAACAGGAACAAAGGATGCACTGCCAGGTAGAACACTGACCTTTTGGTGTTTCTCTGTAGTGCTGTTAATGTGCCTTATTATACTGTCTGAACACCACACACTGCACTGGCAGCAGCCTGTAATCCTGCCTCAAGGCAGACAGAAATGGAGGGTTAAAACAGAAGATATTAATGTTTCTCCCAAAATCTTCCTCCTGCTGCATCCAGCTTGGCTTAGGGAAGGCACTTGGTGGCTCGATGAGGGAGCAATATACAATTCCTTGCAAGCAGCAATGGAGCCCCAGGCAAGCAGTAATATGCAGGCTCCCAGGGTTTTAGCTGGAAACTAGATCAGTGGGATCCAGGAGAGAAACAGACTGCCATGACACCATGGCCACAAACATCTCTCCTCTACTCCCTATGCATCTATCTTGCCCTTGGGGCACAGACAAGTTGTGCTTGCTCAACTTGTGACCGACAGAATGCTTTATTAAGAAATAGTTATTCCACAGGTTTGTCTGCCTGAATAACCCACTGCTAACCTTAATTTTTGGTCTTTCTCCTAGCTTAAAAAATGCAAACAATCTGCTCAAATTTTGGTGGTGGCTTTTTTTGGGGGGGGGGGGAGGGCAGGGGAGTTTATTTTCAGCTCCTAGAAACAACAGGTATGCTGACAAGTACAGCCTTCAGCAAATGCTGGATAAGTGGGGGTTGGTGTTTGGAGGGAGGAAAAAATAGTCTATGTCCATTTCTAAAAGTGTTTGGAATCTTCTGGTTCTTTTTTAGCTACTTTAGAAATTCAGAGATATCTCAAACTTCCAATAAGTAAAGTTTATGCAAATATGTATTTTAATCCTCAACTTTATTTTTTTAATCTGTCATGTAGGATGCCATTTTTAGAGTTATTATGTTTATTTTCCCAGGAATCTTCAGTGTCTACTGAGATAGGATGCCAGATTGTCAATTTTGATTATAATCATTTCTCTCCTTCACAATGTTGTGAAAACGCTTCAGGGCTCAGCATTCCTAAATTAGTTCCAGCCGACTGTGGTAACTGATTAGCATGCTGGGAGACCAGATAACTGATATCTGGTGTCAGCACAGAACTGGCCCTGACCTACATGAAAAGAATCTGTGATTATTATTCCCCATTTGGATACATGTCCAAAATATACCTCTAATCCAAATATGGGGCCACAGAAATGTTTTTTTAATGTATGTTTTGTGGAACCACTGAGAGTCTGGAAACACAAAAATAATTCAACTAATTTAAGTAACATTCAATCTTCCTCCTCCCAAAAAAAGAAAAGAAAAGAGTATCTGTAAGGACGAACACTTTTTCTGATCAGAAGGGGGCAAAAGGAAGGATGAATGGAGGAAACAGATGCAGTAGTACTGTAAGCAGCAGGATGCTATGGTGTTAGAACATATCTGTGATCCCTGCAACCATGCTACCATCAACTCATGACTACAAACCAGACAGAAGTGGCTACACATGTTTTTTTCCTCTTAGTTAAAATACCCAGGCAACAACCCATGGTAAGGAAGAAGGAATGGTTCACACAAGAAAATTCTGTGTAGATAACATGCACAAAGAGCTACAAGGTTTCCATCTGGCTGAATACTGCTGCAGTACATTTCACTCTTACATATTCTCTTGTCTGAATTGAAAAACCAGCTTCTGTATCCAGGCTGTACCTTTTACTAGTTTTTAATGCTACAGCTCCAATACAAAGCAGATACTTCAAAATAACCTAGAATTAAATCCTATATCCCAAGTAAACCACTACATGACCAAAAAAAAGGGAAAAAAAAAAGGAAAATTAAAACCAGAGTGCCTATAACACAGAAAATCATTAATGCTAGAGTTCAAGTGGAAAAAGCAGGGCAGTAACCAGAGCGACCTAATTTCAGGGACCAATATTTGCAACTTGCTAATGTTAAAAACATATCATTTATCTCCAAATTAGAGTTTCAAAGTTAGGCACACAGGTTTAAGAGGAACTTAGTTTTAATCATTTTAATTTTGAGCTAAGAAACTATAAATTTGCTAGAGAGCTGAATATACAATGCATAGAAGCAACGATTATAAATAATTAGGCCAGGAAACTTAAGCCTGAATCATAGGTACTAAATTTTGCACTAGCAAGGTCAAATGTGATACATGTTATTCTTCTGGGTTCCACATAATAGCAGGAAGAGATATTAGAAATATGGGCCTTGACTTTACATTTGGGTTATAGCAGCTGAATATACTTGAAATAAGATCAATTAACCTTTGAAAGTTGGAGGACTTTCCTGTCCTTCTACAAAGCAGTTCCTATGCTATTTTCTTCCCCACTTACAGTACAGTTCTCCAATTCAACAAATCCACAAGAAAATTGTCCTACAACAAGTGAATATGGGCAGAGCGGCCCCACAAAAACTGCAAACTGCATAAACCCAGCAAAACCTCTCATGCAAAGATCAGCTGTGCACAGGCTGTTACTTGAATATGGAACATAACAGAAGATTCAAAATTCAGTGAAAGACTATGGAAGGACAAAAAACAGACAAAAGATGTGTTTTTTACATGATGCTTCAAACATCTGGAACTTTAAACAAACTGAAATGTAAAGAACTGTTGCTCAGACCCTGGTAACAAAAGAGACCATAGAGCTCTGAGTAAGTACCCATGGAAAGCTGCACCTGTATGCCCTTTGGTTTTAGGATCCAAAATAAACAACCAGCTGCTAGCCTATCAGCCCAGTCTTTGATTCAGTGTGTTTGTTTCATATCAGAGGAAAGAAGAAGTGACAAATAAAACTTCACAATGACGATACTGGAAAAAAAACACTGCCATTAAATGTACAGTCACTGCTTTGCTGTACTATCTTTGTTTACAAATGGCAGGTTTTTGTGCAGTACTTAACTGGAAAGAACAAAAAAGTTCCTTATTTTGGGCAGTGTTAGGTGTGAGATGTTTTGACAGATAATGGTGTGGCCTGTTTCAGGTTCACCCACATCTTAAAGTAGCATGGCCCCAGATAAGTAAGTTGCCAATGAAACAAGAACTGTAAAGTGTAAAAAAATCTTCAGTGCAAAGGTTACCACCTCCTACTGCTCTAATCTACAGCTGGGATTTAACCTCTTACAACTGCCTTTAGAGTTAAGGTCCTTTAAGTACTAGATTCAGAGGCAGCTTACACCAGACCTGGGTAAAAAGCAAATGGTGAAGTACTTTGCCCCTATTTGTCTCCTGAAAAGAATGTGAATTGTTTGTTAGCAGAGAGCATGGCTCGAGTGCAATTTACCTGCTGCTTCTCTGTATCTGTGGCCACCATGTCCCACCAGAGTCGAAAGAATTCCTGCTCCACTGCAATAAATTTGCGCTGTTTTCCTTTCATTAGCTCTTCTGTAACAGTAGTGTAGACATTTGCTGCGTAAGCATGCATACTTTCCTGGAAAAAGAAAAAAGGAAGTAAATAAGCTCTGTTTTACCAAAATTAGAAAGGCTGTTTCAAACACTCATTGGGCTTGAAAAGTGAGATACCAAAAGCTTCACATTTATTTGCACACTTCCTTTGTACCCTCAAAGATTGAGTTCTGACTACATACAGCCTTTGGCCCTTCTGCTTCAGAAAACATCCTCCTGACTGGGGACCTGACTAGATCAAGGTGTAGTTTCTCCCAAGACCAGCACCAATATGGCCTTCTTTTAGACACACAGCTTACAGCTTACCCTGTTCCTCACTGCTCACCTTGAATCACTGATGCCATGAATGATAATATTTTGCACCAACATAGCTCAAAACCCCACATGCACACTTCATTCTCCCAATCCAGCTCTTCTTTTGATGGCCTGAATTACCAGAATTGCTCCTTCAGAGCAAGTATGACTCTGTGCTGTGCATTACCAGTAAAATGCAGTGATACATCTACTGTAAATTATACTATTATGAAAAATAACTCTATTTTGCCTGTGCTTTAGGATAGAGTAAAACTAAGCTGGTAAAAGAATCTTAGAGTTCAACTGTTGACACAGAACCATCAGTGAAAGTGTGAGATTTTGTGCATCTACCCTATCTTGCTCCTAAAAACACCTCTATTCCAGAATGAGGCCTATGGACTTCTATTGCAATGCAAATGACAGCTGCACCCATGAAATAATCTACAATAGTGTTATACCCTATGATATGGTATCAAATGAACAACACCACGTTAATTTTGAAGTTGTGTACACAAAAAGATACTTTTTGTACACTTAGCTTGACCAAAACAACTTTTGTTGACCAGATCCAGTCTTCCACTTTTTACTTAGTTTTAAAATAATAATGTCTAAGGACAGCAGCCAACATGTAAGATTTCCTAAGATGTCCTCCTTGTAACAAAGTTATCTGCATGTTGTCAGACAGTTATTTTACACTAATCTAAGTGTAAAACCTAGTGTTATCTACACTACTAAGTAGATAACACTTATCTACTTAAGCTATTGGTACTTAAGAAAATGTACCACAAAATGCTAGTTGACACACAGATCTCTCCCCAGTGAAAAACTAATGGCATGATATGTAAAACATGAATACAGAGTTTAAATTTAGGTAAATTTCTTACATGAAAATTACCATTTGAAATAAGGAGATGAGGTAATCCAAATCAGAAATTAACTTTTCCTAGCCCATTGATTTCCACAACAAAAATTCAGCCACCTTTGTAAAAATGCTCATGCCACTAGAAGAAGGAAAAAATTTGAGTATAGGAGGAATGGTTTAAAATATTGTTGGGTTTATCTAAATAATTTCTCCCTTAATTATTTTCCTATTGGTCCATAAGGGCTTTTTGAAATCAAGATTATTAGACACTTAAAACAATATAAAATTGCAACTAATGATTTGACGTTTTAGTTTTGTGTTCTCTTATGCAATTTCTGAGTAAGAGTTTGAAGCATTAAAGGAGAATTCATTAATTTTTCCTATAAAGGGGAGACAAAATACATGCACAGCAGAGCTAGTGGGTGAGCCACTAGCTCTTCTTTACCTGTTAGGCCTAATGCCATTTCACTCTGGTGAGTGAAGTATCCACAGCATCTTTCACACGTAAATGAAAACAATTCATACGAATTAAGAAGAATTCAGGATTTAGGATCTTGACTAACAAATGTGAAAGGTATCAGGCCCCACCTGATTTATTTTGCTCTGCATCTCACGTATTTAGCAAAAATTAGTTTGTTACTATAGTTCAGAGGTGCTAAACTCCAACCCCACTCCAGCCACTGAGGACCTGGAATCCTGCTCTCCTCTCTTAAGAAATGGCAGAAGGTTTTCCTGGAGTTTTGCCTTTGTAACAAGATAAGCATAAAGAAATCAAAGCCCCATCAAACAGAATTAAGACTTCCCTTAAAAAAAAATAAAAATCCATCAGGAGCATCCTGCCGGACATAGACACACATAAACCCACAGTTTAAGGGCACGGCTCCTAGGCTAACCATGCCTCCTCCAAAGGAGGATCCCCAAACACCAGGGGATGGAGGCCACGCCAGGCCGGGCTCGGGGCAGGGCTGCACCGGCCAAGGATTTGCGCGTTTCTCCGCGGGGAGCTGGGCCGGGAGCGAGCCCCGGGAGCCCGCAGAGCGCAGCCCCGCTAGCGGCCCCGGGCAGCGCTGCCTGCGGCTCAGCCCCGGCCGCGGCGAGCCCACCCCCCGTGCGGCGCCCCCGCCGACCTGCACCGTGTACACCCAGCCGACGTCCATGTGGCTGTGGGCGACCACGAAGGCGCGCAGCTCGCCGCCGGCGAGCGGGAGCAGGGCGAGCAGCGGCAGCAGCGGCAGGAGCAGGAGCGGGCTGTGAAGCGGAGCCATGGCGGCTGCGGCTCTCCCGCCGCACTTCCGCGTCCCGCGGCGCCGCCTCCCCGCCCGGAATTAAATAAATAAACTATACGAGGGGCTGGAGGCTCCTTCGGGGCGGGAGCTCCGAGGCCCGAGGGGCGGCTCCGCCTCAGCCCCGGGCGTGCGTGAGATCGCCACAGCGGGCTGAGGGACGGGGCCCGCAGCGCCTGGGCGGCGCTCAGGGAATTCCAGAGCTGGGTTTCCACAGCACCGGGCTGCTCAGGGACAGGCTGAGGTCTGCATCTTGGACTCCTATAAATCATTTTGGTTTTAGGAAGTTCCTTTGGATTGAGCGCACACCGGGCTGCTCAGGGACGGGCTGAGGTCTGCATCTTGGACTCCTATAAATCTTTTTGATTTTAGGAAGTTCCTTTGAATTGAGCGCACACCGGGCTGCTCAGGGACGGGCTGAGGTCTGCATCTTGGACTCCTATAAATCTTTTTGATTTTAGGAAGTTCCTTTGAATTGAGCGCACACCGGGCTGCTCAGGGACAGGCTGAGGTCTGCATCTTGGACTCCTATAAATCATTTTGGTTTTAGGAAGTTCCTTTGAATTGAGCGCACACCGGGCTGCTCAGGGACAGGCTGAGGTCTGCATCTTGGACACCTATAAATCATTTTGGTTTTAGGAAGTTCCTTTGAATTGAGAGCGAGGACTTTTTTTCGTGGTATATTAGTTTATTAGGGGTTACTGTCTGCATCTCTGAAGTTTTGAAATTGAAGAAAGATTAAATTTTGTGTGGTTGACCTTCTGATCCCATTGAAATTGGTTTTGTCACTTGTTTTATCGCTGCTAGGACTCTGTGCTGAGAACTGAAAAGTTAAACACTTCTGTCTGCATAAAGTCCGAGTGAAAAGGGAAAAAATCCAACCCCAAACTAAAAAAATATTATCATATAATATAGTCCAGTCTCCTCACAAGCTTAGTAGTTGCACCAGTTTCTGTCTATTAGATCATAGTGATATTGAAAGCCAAAACAGATTAAACTATTTTTTAAAACTTTGATTCTTTAAAATACATACACTATAGTATAAATTAACTACCTTCCTTAAATTTTAGTTTGACTATATCACATACTTTTAACAACATTGTAATTCTGAAATGACAAAAATATCATCATATCAAAGTCCTCGCTCATTTCCAACAGTGCAAAAGTAAAGAACATCACATGAAGCAGGGGAACTGCTCCCACCTTCAAGTTTGGTGTGGATTTAGCATTACTAGATCCCAAATTTAGTTAAACCAGTCATCCCTCTGTGATTGAAGGAAACGATCACAAGTATCTCAGTAGTGTCCATAAATTAACCCCTCTCAATATTCAAGGATCACACACTGTAAACACAATTTGTATTGATCGCCTCATTTTAAAAAGAAAAACTGTACTGCTTTACGTACCAAACTCAGTGATTTTTTTTTAACATATAAAGTTTGTAAATGATTGAAGTCTGGAATGAAAAATACTATATGTAAATCAGTAATAATCAATTGAACACAAAAAAATCGCCATATTCCATAAAACACAAATCTAGTATGAATAGATTCTTCCAGAACAGGGCCTTTGTTTGCTAATTCATATGGTTTAGAGTTTTCTGAATAAAGAAGAGGTTACTACTGGAATAAGATTAATTTTATTTTTGATAATATGTTGTCATGAAGAGCAATCAATGTCTATAGGTAACTTGTAGGGGAAGTTAGTACCACTATAAGCAGCTGGATGATTTTTATACAGCTCTACGACACTTTTTCCCCCTCAAATCATCAGCATAAATCTTTTCATTTCCAAGAATGCTAATGCATATCCAGCAAACATATGACTTGGGGATATATATACACACACTGTCTAAACAACTGCTGTTTTTACCTCAGAAGGCATTATTATCTTTGTAATTTAGGTGAAGTTCCCAGAAAGCTTAAGTATTGGTGTTTTGCTTTGTTTCTAAAAGTAACTGGGAACATTTGCTGAATGTTACTCCTATTTTAAAGCTATTTCCTTCAGAAACTGTAATTGTCCTTATTCTTTCACAAAGGCCACAATATTCATGCTTGAATGCGGTGGAGAAGAATGTAAATATTTAACCAGAATACTTTTATCAGGAAAAAGTGAATCAAACTGCCTGCAGTTTACACACCTAAAGGTGTCAGGAGGGTCTCTACTTGCTGCAAGAAAGGATGAATGTAGGTGGAATTTATGCCAAAAACAATTATTTCCTGCCATTTACATGGTTTCACAAACAGCAAAAAGATGGAGAAGCCAATGTAATTATGCCATGACAGCTGCCTACCACAAAATTTATCCTCTTGTTGGCTTCTAATCTCATAGTATGACTTGATTATAGTCTTCCTCTGTTCTTTCTTAGGCTTTTCTCATTTGCCTATACAAAGTGTGGCTGCTCTTTTTGACACAAACTGTGCCATACGTGGGCCTCTGACACTGTTACTTTGGTAAGACAGAAGCTGTAGGCAGGATGCTGCCAACTACAAGCTAAGCAGTCACAATTGTCTTAAATTAGGTACCAAGAAAGTCACCTGCTGAACAGAACGATTAATGTACCTTTACATTTCCCTCCTGATATGTTTTTGGGGTGGAAGTCTCTGAGAATAAAGGCATTTATTAGCATATATTTGCTCTAGCTGACTGTTTCAGTGTTTTATAATTTGCCATTTCCCTAACCATTTCCCACTGAAGGCAAAGGTCATTGCACAGAGCCCTTTAGACTTACTTGGTAACAGGTTTGATTTCTTACTAACCTCTCAGGGATGCTGTTAAGATATCCACAGGGGCTCGTGGACTAGATGAAGACCACCCTCCAGCCTTGCAGTGCATATATACCCCGACAGTTTATATGGCATGTGTAGCCTTAATCAGTACGGTAGCCCAAGTGGCCTAGGGACGGTAAGAGAACTGAGGTGAATGCTGTGGGGCGAATGCAGCCTTGGTGAGGCGGGAGCGGCACTAGGGCCATTGGCAGCGGGTGTCACTGGCAGTGGGTGTCACTGGCGGTGGGTGTCACTGGCAGCGGGTGTCACTGGCGGTGGGTGCCTGGTGTGCGGTGTCCCCCCCAGGGATGTGCGTCCGGGCTCCGGGACAGCCGGGATGCGCGCCCATGCTCGCCAGGCTGCCCGCATCACGGGCACGGGCGGGGAGCTCACGGGACGGGCAGCAGGGTGTCTTTCCTGTCCGGGGCAGGCTGGGGCACGGCATCCCGCGGAAGCCGCCGTGGCCGGGCTCGCCTCGGGCTGCGCGGTGCGGGGCTCGCTCGCACCCCGGGGCCGCGGCGGGGCCGGCGCTGCCGGGCGCGGTGGGTCCTGCCGAGGCTGCGCCGCCTCCGCCGGGAGCTCCGGGCGGAGCCTTCCTTCCCTCCTTCCCGTTCTCCCTCCCCCGGCTCCCCGAGCACCCCGAGGCAGCGGCGGCTGCCTGCGCCCGCTCCGCTGGGAGAAGGAGGAGGCACCCGAGCCGCGGGCGCTGGGAGCAAAGCACAGAACAGTTCAGAGCGGTGGGCGCATTCCGGAGGGCAACACCCATGTCCCACAAACAGGGTATCTGGAAACGCGCTCCTTCCCCCGGCACTCGCTGTCCCCTGTCATCCTCAGCCCCCTCCATCTCTCCTCGCCACTCTCTGCTTCTCCCCCCGCCGCCACTCTCCCTGTCCCTTCCTCAGCGCCGTGTCCCCGCTGGCCCCGTGCCCGACTGACTGTGCCTTTCCTCCCGTCCAGCCGGCGGCGAGAGCGCGGCTGACTGGTGCCTCTACCAGCTCAATGGAGCAGCGGAGTTCGAGGTCTCTGAAGGTGAGTCCAGGGATGCTGAGGGGGCGCGTCCCCTCTGCCGCTGTCCCGGCCGGCAGCGTGCGGAGAAACGGGGCTCGCTGCTGGGAGAGAGACCCCGGCGGCCGCCCCTGCGTGTGCCCAAGGGCAGGTGTGGAATGGGCTGACAAAGGGATATCTGCCGGTGGTTTGCATGTTTCAGGCCTTGTGAAAGTGTCTTGGCTCCTTTTCTTATCGGGGGGAAAGTTTGTTTTGCGTGTAGCAGCTTGGGTGGCATGAGTCCTTTTGGCCTTGGCGTCAGTGGGTGCTGGTGCAAGGTGGGCTGCAAAGTTTTCTGGCCTTTTTCACTCCTTAACTTTGAAGAAAGAAGTCACCTGGAAAGTTTTATTTATTAATGTTCTGTGATCAGAAGAAGAACAGTCTTCGGGTGTCAGGGCAGGACATCTCTCCACTGTATTCAAACTGTGTGTGGTTTTCATCATTCGGAATATTTAAACTTAGGTGTGAACCTGTTTTTTCCAGGTTGCCAGATGTGTAGTGTGCAGTGCCCATGAGCATCTTCCAGTATCTCTTGTCAATGAGTTAAGTAGAACTAAGACCTCATCTCGATGGTTTTGGTCTGCTGGGGTTATGTATTTCTAAAGAGTGTATTTATTCTTTGTAAGGCTTTAGAATGCATCAGAAGTTGAGTTAGACTGAAAAACTTTCCAATACTGAGGAAGGTGGCACACTAATAGATTGGTTTCACATTCGACATTAAGGAAAGCTTTTCAGCAGGGAAGCACTGGAATATAGGAATTAGGTAGGTAATGAAATCCCACTCATTTAAGATGTTTAATGTTTGTTTCACAAACATACATTGAAGAGATAAAGCTGCAGATCTTGCCTTGTGGGGAGGCAGAAAGAATACCTGTTTGGTGTCTCTTCAGCTATTATCCATGATCCTCTGGGATTTGAAGATTTGGGTTATGTCATGCTCTTGTTTTGTTTGGAGAAATGATTTAAACCTCAGTGAACTAATAATAAGCTATAGCTTGATCAAGGTTTTGGACTAAGTTTTTCTTTCCAGTTATTCCGTGGTGGTTTATATTTCAAGGTGTACTTATTAGTGTGTGCAATTACTCACAATTGCATACTAAAGCATTTATCAAAAGATGTTGTGATTTTTTTGCCTATGTGATTTTTTTTTTGGTGAAACTGCGTACCAAACCAGATGTGATGACGCTAGATGGGGGTGGAAATTATATCCGTGTGAGGGAGTGTAATGAGTGAGTGACAGCATTTCTTAGGCATAACAGAATGCTGAAAATGAGCTTTAGGTTGGCATTTACTTTCATTTAAAGATTTGAATGAGTAGAATATGCTTCTTAACCTCATTTGTCTGAGTAAATACCAGTGTTTCAGCACTGCTTTGAGATGATAATCTTTTTTCTCAACAGGTGTTTTATTCCTTTGATTTATTGGGTCATCTCTTTTCACAGAGCATGTTTTTTTTAAGTTACTTTGCTAAGCCTGACTTCAGTTCCCTTTAATGCTGCCAAATTTTTGGATTCCTAATTTTATTCCCAACTTAAATACAAATCTTACATGTTTTCTCTTTACTCCACATGGAAATATGTGAAATTCAGAGACCAGGAAACAAGCTGAAGCAATGTAATTTGATCACACAAACTGTAGAATCAAAGTCACCTGCAGGTAGTAAACCCTGTTTATGTTAATAGTATTGTATATAAATATGTCATGTATTTTCCAGAGTACAAGTGGCTATTAATGCCACTTATATCTAGGAACAAATACTGTAATATAATCAGCACACTTTGCAGAAGTGAAAAATAGTTCAAAGAAAAGTCCATGATGGCAGGTGACTTGACCTCTTTTGCTGGACAGTGGTTTTGGATAAAGTCCAAACCTTTTCCTTTGTTGAAGTATGCCTCTAAAATAAATTACACGAGCTAGACAGAATCTTTAGTTTAAAATGGATTGTTCCCGACTTTCATCACAGACTTTATTTTCTCTCTTTATCCCAGTTCTTTTTACTTTTCAGAAAGGCCACAACTTGTAATTGCAGCTGATTGGTTAGGATCACCTAACTGATGGACAAAAGGATGAATTTATCTATGTTAAATATTATGGTGTTATTTGTATATCTAGATAGATATCTGTGTATATAAACATTTGCTTATTAATGTTATAAGTTCAGTTAGTCTTCTGGGCATCTCATGCTGCTTTTGCTATTGAATGCTTGCATTGACCTTGTGGCACTCTGTCAGTTAGACTTCAGAATTGTGTCCTGCAACATTTCTGTCTTAGCCTTGGAAAAAAAGTATTCCTTTTCCAAAAATAGATGTGTTAGATGAAAAACATTAATTTACATAACAGAAAAGCAAAATTGCGTATTTCAAATGCAAGGAAAATAGAGCATAGTAAGTGAAATATCACAATCAAAGCCAAGATAATCATGTTTGATTTAGTCTTGCTGCCTTGAAACAAAATCCTATTTCAAATATTGCTACTTCTATAATTAACATCTAAGTGCAAAATATATTTTATTCATGCTAAAAATCTCAAAGCACTTTGCTCGCAGTAAGTGCAGCCTCACAAAAGCTGTATGAAGAACAGTATAAGTGTATCCATTTGCAAGCTTCAAGAATGAAATATAGACGTTAAGGATGTGATTTTTTGGAAGCTGAATGTCAACTATTAAGTAGATAGCAACCTGGGACTTCTGAAAAGTCAAATCGTTTGCCCTGTGTCCAGTGATCTACAGGACTGTTAATAGGATTGCTTAATATAGAGCCTTTGCTTTAAGTTCCAAATCACATTAACTTCTTGCAAACTGTGTAAGGTAAAGCATGTTTGAAATATTTTAGGCCATGAATTCTAAGCTGGCATTATGTTATTCTAGATATGAATGATCACATGTTTAATGAAAAGTTTCAGCCAAAAACCTTATTTTTAATTTCCACTCTTAAAGTTACCTCATCAAAGACTTGAGATTGGTTTACAGTGTAATTTTATTTTCATCTATTTTGTAACTTTATGCTCTTGAGAGGTTGAAAGCTCTGTTAGCATCTGTTAGCCTTGGGAATTGCAATGTGAACCTTCCTATTACCTTATGCTGCTGTAACATTCTCTTTCATTTATGAGTAATTTGGAGAAAGATTTATTGAGAAGATGGGCAATCTACTGTTTTGTTGTGAAAGTGCAATTGAACAATGTACCATTTTAAGGAACTAGAAGACCTGTGAACTGATTAATATGAGTTTAATCACTGTCAGGTTAATCTCCAAGAGCTTTTTGTTTACTGTAGTTTTCAGTCAAAGACAGTAAGTCTGGATTTGGTTCAATACAGTCTTTTCCCTTATTTCACCAATTTCATAGAAAGCAATGTGATTGCACAAGCTTACAACTAAAGCAATGGTCTTGTGAGTTGTGTTCATTAGCGAGGTCTAATTAAATAGGAAGTCTCATCTGTAGATGCTTTCATTTCCCAGTCCTTTTGTGGCTGAAGCAAATAAGTGATTTTTCCTTAGTCTTTTACAAAAAGGCACAGTAGCAGTCCTTTTCTTAGCACTTCACAGTTTGCCAAGGTTTTTTTCAAAGGATCATCACCGTGAATGGATGTTGTATTTCCATCTTAGTTGGATGGTACAGAACTGGGATTCCAGTTGTCCAGTTTGGAGATCACAGAATCACAGAATATGCCAAGGTGGAAGGAAGGGACCCACAAGGATCACTGATCCAGCTCCTGGCCCTGCACAGCAACATCCCTGAGAATCACACTGTGTGCTTGGCAGCATTGTCCAAACTCTTCTTGAACTTTGTCAGGCCTGGAGCACTGCCCTGGGGGGCCTATTCCAGTGCCTAACCACTGTCTGGATGAAGAACCTTTTCCTAATATCCAACTTAAACCTTCTCTGACACACCTTCAGGCCATTCCCTGAGTTCCTGCCACTGTCACCACAGAGCAGAGATCAGAGCCTGCCCCTCTCTTCCCCTCATGAGGATGCTGTAGCTGCAGTGAGGCTCCCCCTTTGTGTCCTCCAGGCTGAACAGACAGAGTGACCTCAGTGACTCCTCACACAGCTTCCTCTCAAGGCCCTTCACCATCTTCATTGCCCTCCTTTGGACTCTTTCTAACATCTTTATATCATTCTTACATTGCAGGGCCCCAAACTGCCCCCAGCACAGAGGTGAGGCCTCCCCAGCTCAGAGCAGAGCAGGACAATCCCCTCCCTGGCCTGGCTGTGATGCTGTGCCTGATGTCCCCCAGGACAGGGCTGGCCCTCTGGCTGCCAGGGCACTGCTGGCTCATGTTCAACTTGCCACTGACCAGGACCCCCAGGTCCCTTTCCATGGCACTGCTCTCCAGCATCTCAGTCTGTCCCTACATTCAGGGTTGCCCCATCCCAGGTGCAGAATCTGGCACTTGCCCATGTACTGTTCATATGGTTGGTGATTGCTCAGCCCTCTCATTTACTGAGGTCCTTCTGCAGGGTCTCCCTGCCTTTGAGGAAGTCAGCAGCTCTTCCCAGTTTTGTATCATCTGCAAACTTGCTCAGTATCACTTTCAGTCCTGCATCCACATCATTTGTGAAGATGTTGAAGAGCACAGGGACAAGGATGCAACCCACTAGTGACAGGTCCCCAGTCTGGTCTCACCCCATCATGCTCCACCCATGAGCCAGTTGCTCACCCACCCCATGATGTGTTCATCCAGCTGTGTGCTGCTGGACATTTTGTCCAAAAGGATCTTGTGAGAGACAGTATTGAAAGCTTTACTGGAATCCAAAAGGAAGACATCAACTGGCTTCCCTTGATCAACTAAGTAGGTTACTTTATCATAAAAGGAAATCAGGTTTGCTAAGCAGGCCTTCCCTCTCATGAAACCCTTCTGGCTGTGACTGATGAGTGTGAGATGTAGTGAGCTGAGCTGTGATTTTCCTGCAGACCATAAATCTGCTTTTATTTAAAGGAAATCAAGATGCTTGGAGGGGATTGATACTCCCCCTGCCTCACCCCAGTGCACATTTACAGAATCACAGTATCGATTAGGTTGGAAAAGACCTCTGAAATTGAGTCCAACCTATGGCTAAACACCCCCATGCCAATTTGAACATGGCAACAAGTGCCACATCCAGTCTTAAACAGCCCTAGGATGCTGCCAGATTGTTTACTGTGTGTACCCTGATAGCCCCTCTGGTGCCATGTATGTGGATATTACAGTTATTCCAGTCCTACCTCACACATCCCTGTTTATACATTCAGCAAGCCCCTGGATTTCATCCATCCTTTACTTTCCACTGACTTATACTGGTGTTTGGTTGGTTAACTGTCATTGATGTTGGAGAGCTGCTGCAGCACAGGGCTTCTGTTTGAAGTGATTATCATCATAATTTGCTCCCATTATAACGTTGAATATGGTTGTTTAAGACCAGACCCAGTAAATGACACAAGAAAATTTGGGTATTTGGTTATACTTCTAGTTGTTGTTGCACAATCTGACATGAAGTTTCAATATGAAAAGTTCAACGTGATAGGCAAAGAGGAAGGGTTAGAATATATTGAAATTGTGTTTATGATAGCTTTACTTCTAGTGATACTTTTCTACAGAAGTCCATTTGTGATATTTTTATATGTGGTTTTTACATGGCATGGGTTTTGTAAAAATCATTAAGTCAGATATTTCTGTAGATTATTATAAAAAAGACTGACAATAAAATACTGGCAATTACACGTACTTGTTATGAAAAGGAAAACGTGAGTAACTTATTTACATTTTTTATTTGTTGTTTCCTATTTTGATATTTTGATTAAGAGCTGATTTGAATTTATGGAATAAATTAATTTTTAAAGTACATTAAGATGATTTAATTACAATGATTCATAAAATCCTTGTCTGCATAGTTTTCATTGTAAAGTAATATGAGTGCTAGAGTGTGTTTCTTGTAAAAATAATTAAATGTCATTTGACCATAAAATATATACTTGTTAATTATTGTATTTTGCAAATGTATGACCAAAGACATCAGCTCCTTCAGTAACCTGAAAAGTGGTATTGCTGTTTGGATTAGGCTTGAAAAACAGACTAAACTTCTTTTTTTTTTGCCAGGTTTTCAGATTAACCTTTTTCAAGGACTTCATACACTCCTCTAAGATTCTGTACTTCTTTCATTTTCTGGATCTCAAATGCCATAAATTGCAGCCTTCATCATCTCAGTGTCCAGAACGTAGTCTTCTGCCAGTTTTCTTTGTCCTTCTCTGGGCACCCTCCAGCTCCTCAGTGTCTTTCTTGCAGTGAGGGGCCCAGAATGGGAGACAGAACTCAAGATCTGACCTCACCAGTACAGGAGTACGATCTGAGTACAGGGGTCAGTCACTGCTCTGCTCCTGCTGGCTAGAGGTTCTGTTGGTCATCTTCCTTATTTCAGCAAGAATCAAAAACTTTTTATCATTTCATGGTCACTGTACCTAAGATGGCCTCTGAGCCCCACATCTCTCACCAGCCCTACTCTGCTTGTGAACAGCAGGTCTAGTGGGGCACTGCTTTCCAGTCTGCCCCTTTACATTCTTGGTTGGATTTCCTAATTTCTGTTGGTTTTACTTTTCCTTTGTGCTCTGTAAGTCTTCCCTCCACAAAGGGAATTGTGGCTGGTCTCAGTCCCCTGACTGTTGTACAGTTTGACAAAGATTCTCTCCTCTGTGTCATTGCAGGTGTGCCATTTGCAGCAGGTGCCTGCACAGCAAATCTTAGTTCTTTCCTCTCTCTCTCACTCTTTCCAGGTCCATAAGGCTTTCCATGTTATATGATCCTTTCAGTTCCATCCAAATAACTCCTGGCAATTTTAGTTTTATCCATACTTGGATGATCAAAATTTCCTTGATATTTCAATTTGCCATGTATTTTATGAGTATGTATATCTCATGAAGGATGAAATCACTAATAAAGCTGTGAGACTGATTATGCAATTAATATCAAGTTAAAAATCATGCTTTCAAGCTACCTGGTCCAGAATTTAGCAGGGGAATCTTTTTTGTACCCTCTTCCCCATTAAAAACTCATTAATTTAATTCATGTAATGATTTTATTATCAATAATTACACTGATGAAGTAAGCAGTGATTTCATTTGGGCTGTAAATTTGCCATTTAGAATAATTTTTATTTTTAATTCAAACATTGTCATTCAGCTTGAATAGTGGTGGACAATTTAGAATATAGAATTGCCTGTGATTCCAGCTGAAATACAGAAAAATCACCAGGTCTTCACAAAGCCTCCTCTTCAATTATAGGTCAAGTCAGAAAGCCAGGGTTCCTTTATGGAAATGAATTTTATATAGGAATAGAAAGTACCAATTTTCCAATTCAGCTTAGAAACATGTGAAGAAGTTGCCCAAGCTGTCTTGCAGAGTGTCTGAAGAGCTGATGCACACAGAGGTTTTTTCTACTGTGCAAGGATTTTTTTAATGCATGAACCTGTCAAAGCTGAAAGAAATTTCAAGATCAAATTCTTCTGTTTCACCCCAGAATTGCAACCCAGAAGCTTAACTTCTGCAAATATGGATTCAGAAGTCATACTGTACGCCACACAAGTTGAATTGTAATATTCTCATCGATCAGTTCTTTTCTTTAAAATGCATTTTTTAGTAAAACGCTGAGAGATTGAAAGCAGAAGTCAATCTATTTTTTTTCTTGCATGTTTTTATTATCTGATGAGAAAATTCCCAAAGTGTTTCAAACTATTCAGGTATTTTCAACTACCTTTCCCTCATAGTACACTACTTGAATCTAAACTAATTGAAAATAATGGGCAATAGCTCACAAGTATCTGTGTGATTGCCTAATGGTACATGACAAAACCCACCACCGGTGGAAAGGTCTTATTTACTAGTCAGATTCTACATCTTGCCATCTCAGCTGAATTGTCAGGGTTTGGTGATCCAGAAGAGGGAGCTGCCACATAAATTTCTAGCAGTTTTGAACTTAGCAAAGTCTCTTTTAAGCCCCCACCATGGAATTTTTATGGTATTTTTTTTCATTTTAAGATTGACTCTAGGGCTTTCATGTGATGCTTTTTTGGTCACTCAGTTCATAGTTTGTTGATTTCTAAGGACAGCATTAGAGACTTAGTGCTTTAATTTTCTTCAGTTTTCAGTATCAGTTCAGTGCATGTTTTTAAATATTCTGCTCAAATACCACACTAAAACCTTCGGTTGACATGAGGAATGCAGTCCCTTTTACTTAATCTGCAGAATCTTTTTAAACATAGGTGTTTCTGACTAGCCCACCGTGGATTTTTAATATGTTTTCTTTAGAATGCAGGAAGAACTGTGGTGGCTGGCCTTCCTTAGTGCAACTTCATGTGAGACAGAGGTGGCTTCTGAGTCACTGTAGTACTTTTTTCTGTGTAAGGAGTGGCTCTTCTGTCACAGTAAGAACATACAGCTGGTATTTTGAAAATAGTAATATGTATGTAAAATAGCAAAACCAATGTGCACGCTACAATGTGCTTCTAATGTGCTTTCTCTTTTTTTTTGCTTTCTTCAGCACTGCAGAGCAATTTATTGTGAGTCTATCTATAATTTGTGGGGTATAAAACTAAAGAACAATGAGGTATGAGGAGAAGGCATTGAAACACGTACTTGTCAGAACTTGTACTTATGGTCAGGAAGGAGACCAGACTGTAATGATAGATCTTATCAAAACTGTTGTACCTTCAGATTCATTGTTAGCCATTTTGTGTTAAAAGCTGATGCAGTGATGTGACTTTGTTTCATGAGGTAACTGGATTACTGAGAAGCAGGTGAGACTTTTTTTTCAACTGCCTAATATATTCCTTGGCTCTTTTTGTCATTAAAAGCTTAAGAGGATACTCAGTATTAGGAAGCTTGTATTTGTTCTCATGAAGAAGAGTGAATACAGTACTGTGTTCATTATGTATTTGTGGGTGACCAACTTATCTATTTTGTTCAAATTTTGAGATGCTGGAACACATCCAGAGCAGGGCAATGAAACCTGATGGAGGGTCTGGACCACAAGTCTTTTGGAGGGTGGCTGAGGATCAGGGGTTGTTCAGCCTGGAGGAAAAGGAGGCTCAGGATGGACTTTATTGCTCTCTGCAACTATGTGAGAGGAGATTGTAGAGAGGTGGGGATTTGTCTCTTCTGCCAAGTAACAAGACAAGAAAAATGGCTTCAAGTTGCACCAGAGGAAGTTTAGATTGGATATTAGGAAAAAATTCTTCACTGTAAGTGTACTCAGGCATTGGGACAGGCTTCCAGGGAAGTGGTGGAGTCATCATCCCTGAAGATGTTTGAAAGATATATAGATGTGCCACTTCAGGATGTGGTTTAGTGGAGGATTTGGCAGTGTGGTGTTAGTAGTGGGAATGGATGATCCTAAGGGTGTCTTCCAGCCTAAATGATCCTATGATTCTCTTTCTGAAGATAAGTTGTCTAAGTTTGGACATAAGTATAGGATAATAAAAGACCTTGTGGTTCCAGTGAAGGGTGAGAATGGAGTATTTCATTTGTTGTCAACCTGGAGTACTCCTGCTTGTGGTAGTATCCTGCTGCTGACTTAATCTATATTTCCAATTAGTAAATCTATAGATATGAATGCTGTCATAGGAGGTACCACTGGGTTCCATTCATACCTCTGTGTGTTATCATCATGTGGCCTTCAAATTATGCAAGCTGCTCTGTTTGACAATTTAGACATTATGTTGTGCAGTTGTGCACAACATTCTAATATCTGAATGTGCCAACATGACGAACTCTGTGGCTTATTTTAGTTATTCTGTAAAATAGTTTTAAACTTTCTATTTTTTTACATGCTCAGAAATGTACGCACATACACTTTTTTCTTATGTTTATCAAGGTTTCTTTTGACAAAAATCAAAAGAAAATTATATGAGATCAGTGTAGATGTGTTTGACTTTTCCTCCAGCTGGCTTCAGAATTAGAACCTAGATAAATACTGTTTTTTTATATAGATAATATTTTGCACATGGCTATTACAATAGAAATGTATTTTAAAATACTTGTATGTTCAAAAAACTGATGGCCTATTTGTAAGTTTTTAAGTCTTCCATCAAATACAGTTTTTTCCAGAATGCATGCATTCCCCAGATGCTCTGGTTATGTTTATTTGCAAGCACATTTTATAGTGGCTCACGTCACAGTGAATAGAGTTGACAGTTGGGCTGATTGCAGGAATATGCAAAATGTTAACCTCATAAATCTTTCTCCACCTATTGTATTGTGTAATTTTTACAAAATATGCAGAAGTACGGTGCTAGAGACTGTTCCATTATTTTAGTTGGGACCATTTTGGTATTGTAGTTAACGCTGATGTATTCAATTCAGAGACAATTATGTCTAGACACTAACAGAGGCTGTTGATTTGACATTCTATTCATAGAGAGGGCATGTGGCATTCAAAAGTGAGTTGTAAAACTATTCAGCATGGTTGCATTGTTAGTGATGTGCCTTTCCACTTCACACAACTACTATAACTAATTACCACATTTAGTGATCTTGAGATCCTGAAATGCAGATAACCCACAATTTCTTTGGGAGATACAAATTATGTTAATATTCCTTCTCTTTATACCCAGAATAAACTTCTGTGTTATGGCTAGACTCAAAGATGCAAGGTGGAAGTGTTATCCTTGCAAGACTTGATGATTTCTTGTTAAATCTATCTTACTGAGTAATCTTCATGATCTTTGAAATTTTTAATACAGACTGGTTTTGTTTGTCAGATAGCTCTTATTTTTGAAGTTTCTCTGATAAGTCCTTGTGTTAACAATGTAAACTCTGCTTTGAAATTGATTGTTTATTCTGGAAATACCCCATGCTTCAGATTTCATTTAATTGCAAGAAGCACTAACTTGGTGTCCTTTTGTAATGGTATATGAAGTAGATGTAATAAATTAAAAGAAGAAGAATTCTTGTTTTTCATGCACTACATCTTAAAATTGTGAGGTTTTTTCCCTTGAGATTTTTCATGTAGGTTTTTGTTTGTTTGTTTTGTTTTGTTTTGTTTTCCTTAATATCAGCAGGCTGTTACTTTTAGTGTGTGCTGAATCCTCTGTTCTAAACCAGGGCATCACAGCCATATTTTGCTATGACTGCTTTTTCTGGGTTGTGTTTTTTCTCCCCAAGAATACTTGCATTAGTGGAATGTCCACTTCTAAATGAAAGCTAGAGAGACCATGAGAGTCTACTGAGTACATTGAGTGTGTAGCTGTGCATTGCTGTTTCTTCAGAAAGGTGCCACAGTGCCTAAGGATCTGTGACTTTATGTTGCTTTTTGATTTCTCCCTCTCCTCATGATCCTACTCATTAATCAGAAATCTTCCTTAAAGCATGATACCTGTGTTGACTTCTGGAAGTAGCCATGTGCATTGAAATTTTATTTCAGTTTAAGAATACTGCAATATTAACTTGGTATTTCTCATTCCTAGTCTGATAACTTTAGAGGCATAATTGTTCAATGATAATTCCAAAAATGCACAGAGCTTTATTGAAGCCCTTTTCTTGATTATGTCAAATCGTAAAATGTATCCATGGGGAAATAGTGGATAGAATATTTTGTGTCAAGAAAACAGACCTCAAAGTTTAAGCTTCTTGATTCTAGTATGAGACAAATCACCTCTGCTAGAGAGCATCTTCAGACCTGTCTCTCTCTCTCCCCACCCTATGCTGAGGTGGGTCTCTAGATCAGCTTGTGACCTACATTTCATGTCAAATGTCAGACCTGTGTAGTCATAGCTTGCTTTTGGTGCAAGTTCAGCAAGTAGCCAGAGCAATGCCTGTGCTGGCTGGGGTTGGACAGTGCTGACTTGGGCAATACTGATCCCCTTCACACTTGTGAAGATCATTCTAACAAAGCAGCTCCAAAGGATCTGACAGCTGTGTGAGTATCTCTCTCTTTCTCTCTTTTCTCTCTTTTTCTCTTTTTCTCTCTTTCTCTCTTTCTCTCTTTCTCTCTTTCTCTCTTTCTTTCTCTCTCTTTCTCTCTTTCTCTCTTTCTCTCTTTCTCTCTTTCTCTCTTCCTCTCTTTATTCTCTCATCAAATGTTTGATGATATTCAAACCCCGTTGATAAAAAGCTGAACAAATAAAGGAGGATTGCAAACCCCAAAACTTTCAGTGACATCATCATGTTACTGTTTCTATAGGTACCCTGCCACATTTGACTCCCGGGTTTCATGTGTCTCTATTTCATTTATGTGTATGCAGTGTGCATTGTGACAGTGATTGGAGCTCTGTACTTCTCCAAACACAGAGTTGTGTTGTTTCTTTGCTAAGAATACTTAAGTATGTAACCATTCACGTAGATTCCTTTTCCTGGAGAAAACCAGCAAATGCTTACCTATGTAAATGTAACATTTGAGTTCAGATGAGAGCACGAGTCAAGAAATTCAAAGATAGTGTTCCCACAGCAACCATAATTCAACCTCGTTGCTGTGAAAGCACAAAAGCTCACTCCAAATACCATGCAGAAAGCTGCATGCATGCAAGTGTATGAGACAGTTACTACGAGAGCCATAAATTTTAATTTCTAGAGGTATTTAAATTCACATTTCATATCTCTTAGCATTAGAATCTGTATTTTTTAAAACAGAGCAGAAATGAAAAAAATGAAAAGAGGCCATTTGGATTAGAGTATCTTTTTGCTTTCTTGTAATGTACAATTGATTATATTACTATCTCTGTCTTTCTCTCTCTGACTTTTATTTTTAAGGTAATATTGAATGTGAAATATAATCTGGTCTATTTCCTTATCTATTTTTTTCAATGTGTTTACCCCTATTACTAAACCTGCAGATAATGGGGTCTACTTGTTTGCCTACCAAGGATAAATAAATCAGATATTTATCTGCATGTAGTCGTGCATCTTGTTATTCAACTTCATCTGTCGCTTAAGGTTCTATTATAAAATATCCCAAAACATATGGAATATATTTCTTTACAATATCTCATAGCATACTTTTGGTTTCTTTCTTTGCCAGCTAAGTCTGTTGATTTTGTCACCTTAGCCATGTTTAGTCATTATCACAGTTAGTGAAGAGGTGGAAGTGTCTTTGTTTTGAATTTATATTTTTTGTTAAGAAAGATGTAAATATTTAAATTATAGTACTTAATGAACACAGCAAGTGTTTTAAATAATATCTACAGGATTTCCAGAAGTACATTGGCTGAATATCTATATGATGTTTCTTAGCCTTTCAGGTATGGCCAGTGGAGAGAGAGACCATGATGTTTGAAGATTGGTATATTAAGTCCCATTCCCATGGGTGATTATTATATCTGTAGGCTGAGTTGAGTATTCATGATTATTTAAAAAAATTCCCTTTGACTGTGGCATATGCTAATACCTCATAATTTATTTGGAAAAAAACCCACAGCATAACTGTATCTCACCAATTATTTAAAATAAAATTTTAAAAAGGGCAAATGACACAAGGTTCATGATAAGAGTTTCTCTTCGGTAAACTACAAAAAAATTAATTTAGACTTCATCTGGTTTCTATCAGACTGATTTTTCTCAACCTTCCATCACATCTTAGCCTGCTATATGAGCCTTTTTATGGACAGTCTGGGCAGAGCTGAAAGTCTGATTGGATGTGAAAATGTTCTCCTTGGGAAATCTTTGGATCCTGCCCTTCCCAGATTGTTAGGCAGTCTGCTCTAGGAAACCTGTTTTGACAGTGCCTGTTATCTCTGCTTGGCAGAGTCCTATAGGGACCCTCACTGCCTACCTCAAAGCCAGGGTTAGGGGAATTCACTCTGCAGCCCACTGCCTTCCCAAAGCTTTATTGTTCCATTTCATTGTGTTCAAAAGCCAGTTAGGAACTGCACACATATTACTGTACCTGTGTCTAAAATAATGTTGTTAGTGTATATGAAATGCAAGTTTTCTTGTGTAAGGATTTATAACCTGAAATTTGAACTCCATCTGGAAATGAAAACATTCACAATGACTCAACAATTTCTTACTAGGTAAACACATGAAGATTAATTAAATTCTGGCTGCCATCTGATCAAGAGTTGGTCTAGTCTTTCCACAGTCATTTCACTGTGTCTGAATTCTGTGAAATGAGGAAGGGGACTGGGAATTGTAAACCACGGCAATTCTTCAAGGAGCGGGTAGTGTCCTGGTGTTTGAGTGGAGTCCTGGATAAAACTTGATTCATAAGGCTCTATGTTCCCCTGAAACAAGAAGATGAATGCTTTGGATGTAGGTTTTGGGTAAGAACTCTGTTGTGACCATAAGCTCCCATCAACATCCTTACATTTCTTTTTCCAATGTACATTGCTAATGTTTTGGGGCTTCTCTGTAGTGTGAATATTTACAAGGATGGTTTTGTTTACTTCTTTCTGTCCTCTTGCATGTAGTAGTTGTAGTTTTAGTATTTGAAGTGAAATAAATAATGATAAACTTCAGTGGAAACTAGAAACTGCAGAATTATTTGAGATAACTGGAAAAAAACAAAATGTTTCCATTTAAATTGATCTAGTAAATAGAAATACATAAATAGACACAGGGTCTAGAAAACACTAAGTTTACATTTGTGTTCATTACAAATTGATCAATAACTGTTGCTGGATGACTTGATGTAGTTATTTTATACAATTAATCACTGTGCATACAGGCTCAGGGAAGAGAAATACACAGTCAATACTGCCAGGGATTGCTGGTAATCATGATGAGCTCATTTTGTTTTGAGGTGGTGGGGGTCCTGTGGGACAAAAATGCCTATATAGCAAAATGCTTTCTGTGTAGTGGCAAAAGTGCCTGGTGTTGGGAACAAGGTCATAGTTTCAACATTTGTTGCCATCAGAGGAGAAAGTTGCTGTAACTCTACTTATGCATGCATTCTTCTTCCAGCATGTAACTTCCTCTGTGTGCATGTGTCCCCAGAGACACAGATTTCCTAATGGAACAGAGGACTTTGATGAAAGTGGATAGCCATGTCACCTCACAGCTCTCAATGGGGAAGAAAATTTCCTTGGTGGGATCAAAACCATTTGCTTGCCTCATGGTTTGTTAGGTATGAGATAGGATTTGATGTTAAATATGTTAGTCACTCTTGGTAGATGGAGGGCTGGTATGTAGAATATGCTGTCCCATATGTTAAAGGATTTTTGTCCTTTCTTTTCATTTGAAAATAGGTATTTTTGTCAATTACAATGAGCTGGAAAGAGGTAACTTTTAAAATAAATTTCAGTTTAATTTTTAAAGAATTTTCAGTATTTTACATCTACCTGCAAACATTCTATTATCTCTGATAGAAGTTGACCATTCTCTGTTATTGAAGGTAATACTATTCCTTTTGCAGGACTGTATTTCCAGTTTCCAACTTTGACCAACTACTAACCATTGAGGCTAACATTATTTTTTTTCTCCCTGGATTGGCTTCAGATTGATTTTTCATAGAAAAATCTAGTTAAGACTGCCAACTTAGTTTTGACCCTAAGCCTCACTAGAAAATTTCTGATGTCCTTTTGCCCATTAAAAGGAGAAAGAATTCCATCAACCTCTCCTTTTAAAACCTCTAGTACTTGCATACTTTGAAGGAGGAACTTCAAATTAACAAGGTGAATATAATTAATTTGACCATATTCAAGAGTGTCTTTGTCCCTGTGAATACCCACTCTACTTTGACCAATTTATATACCTCTGAAAAATTGTTGTTTAAATAATCTCATGTAAGTGTTGGTAGAAGTGTGTAGACAGAATTTTTTCCCCCTTCTCTGACAATTCAGCATACAGGGGATGTTTCCTGATGCAGAGCTCAATTGACCTTTTTGTAATTGCAATTCTGGTCTGATTGGAATCAGAGATGTTTTTTGGTGTTGAAGCCTTACAACTTTCTGTTCTCTTCTTTGAATTGCATTCTCGCTGCTGGAAGGGGACTGAGTAGAGGAAGAATCACTGTTTGATTTGACATGGAGCAGGTACTGGCCATCGAGAGTACCTTGGAAAAGGATGCCAGGGTTGAAGGAAAGGACTGGCACTGTGGTGCTCAGGTGTAAAGGAAATCAGAGCTCTGAGTGTGTAGAGGACCCTGGTAGCACTTGGTCATTCCAGTTACATGCTGAAGCAGCCTGAACAGAGACTGGTGAAAACATAATTTTGTTTTGAGGTGGTGGCGGTCCTGTGGGACAAAAATGCCTATATGGGAAACTGCTTTCTGTGTAGTGGCAAGAGTATTAGGTGTAAGGTATTAAGTTTCCTGTCATCTAATGGAATATGTTTCCTTTTTTTTAAGAACCTGGAAACTTTTTACCTTTGAAAATCTTTTCAGAAACACTTTGCAACTTCTGTATCAAGTGTGCAAGTGCCTGTACAGCCTGACTTAAATGCTTGACATGTGTGCATTGTAGTATAATAATTGTATTATGATGCTGGTTTCATTTTCACCCAATTGAGCAGACAAATCAGAGTAGTGAAATGCAGAATACTGTTCTATAAGCTGTGTCTGATCGATTGCAAAAATTGGAAGACATGTACATAGCCTTCTGGAGAGCTGGAATCTCTTTCCCTGTAGCAACATTTCTGTGCAAGGTGAGAAGCAGTGCACTTTAAAATGTGTTGTCTCTAATCATGTGGTTTTAGTTTTTGGGTGTCTAGGGTTGGGATGCTGAATTGCTGAGTAGGCACTCTTACACTCAGTGGAAATCCTGTACAGAAAGGTATAAGCTATAGAAAATATAAGGGATTGGGCCACACAATGAGTGGTATGGAGAAAACAAGACAACTACAGGTATGACATTGAGTGAGTTATATCCTTTTTGTGTGTTGAATAAAGTAAAGTTAAGATTTTGATGATTCCAGCATGTAGCAGGCATCGAGTTACGTATTGAAGTGTTTAATTTCTGGTTATTTGCTTTTGCACTGCTGGCAAAAACCTTTTTAAGAGTTGTGTGTATGAGAGAGAAGGAAAGACTTCAAGTAACTACAGAAATAAAAAATAATTTTGGATGAAAATGGCTTGCTTTCCAGAAATATTTAGCATGGAAAAGAGTACATTGAGGAAGTAAGTCGAAGTAATTATCTTCTCACATAGTCTCTTGCTAATTAAAAAAAAATACTGTTTTAGCATCTTAACTTGTTTTCCAGTTGCCTTTAGCTGCTTCAAGGGTGAATACAAATGCAAAAAACAACTATGTGAACAAAGAAAATGAAAGGGACTGGAGCTTTTGGATAAATACTTACAAGTTGCTGTAAAAAACAAAAGTAAATGAAAAGGATATAATTTTCACAGATTTCAAATGTAATTATGTTATGTCATAATTTCATAGGGTATTAGCCTTATAGCAGTAGTTGTGAAAAATAAAGTCACATTCAGAAACTATATTTCATATTGTAAACAATATTTGATAATAATAAATATAAAAGAATAATTATATTTAATATTTAAAGTTTAAAAAATCAAATTTGTGAAAGTTAGCTGCTGTGACAGTCTTGTGGCTTTGGAGTTCTAACTGACTGCAAAATGAAAACAATGTGAGCAATGAATCTGTGGATTTAGGTGGGAAATAAAAACTAATTACTGGGTTCAAGAGGCTGTCATACTTCCTTTGTATACCTAGCATTAAGTATCATTTTACAGAAATGATGGTTAATACATCCAGGAATGCAAGTGAAGGATCTGAAAACTAAGATGCAACATATCAGATTGATTAATACATTGTGAAGCAGTATAAACAATTTTAACTAAACTTAGTAAATTTGTGTTGCTTTCCTGTTGTGATTTTTCTGTTGGTTAATTTGCAACATTCAGAAAATCTCATCAAGTATCTCTATCACTGTTACAATGTCACAAGGTTCTACTGTATTTGTCTGCAGGTGATAATAATTAATATTTAAAAATGCAGTTACTTTGTTCTTTTTTAAAAAAGGAGAAAATAATTTAAAAATGAATTCTATCCTAATGGGACTCAATTTAGAACCTACTGAATGCTACAGTAAAACTTTCATTGACTTCAGGACGAGCAGAAATCTGACTTTTCATATCAATTCTTGCTGACAAGGTGATAGCTGTTTTTTCTACAGGGAACAGTTGTAAAGTATTGCTGGAAACCATGAAGTCATAGCTGCTGGCTTTGTTCCCCTCTTTCAGTTGGGATTTGGGGATATAGAACATAGATACCTCTCTTTTCTGAAAATCCTGAAATGTCTGTTAAATCACAGCTTTTCAAATCCTCCCAGAGGAGATTCGCTCAGGATTTTTTTTTTAAATACATGTAGTAGATGGCAAGTAATAAAACCAGAAGGGCTATTTGTTGTGTTTTTATGGTTGAGGCTGTCATGTCATATTTGCAGAGCTGTCAGTGGTCAGTCAGCGCTGCCTGAAGTCTCAGAGGTCAGCGTGTGAACGCTGTGTGAGGCTGTTTGTGCTGTGATGGTAGAGAGGGGCCTTGGGTTGCATTATGATGATTTACGTTATTCAAGAGGGAATTCTGATTGCTGCAGCTCAGATGACTTCCAACGTGACAGGCATATCATGTGTTTAATTATGGGATGTGCTGGTGGGAGAAGGGCTGGCATGGCTGGAGTGATGTGGCACGAGCAGTGTGGGCTGTGCTCGCTGGGACAAACTGCATCCTTGTGCTGGGCCCCTTTGCCACCCCATTCTGATGCATTGCTCAGCTTGTGTGAGATTGCTTTTCCCACATCAGGTCCAGTAATTTGGCTTTTTGCAGGGTAACAATATGTCATGTATAGAAGGAAAATCTAACTGATAGGTGGCCAGTATGGAGTAAGGTTAAGGTCTGTGTCCTTGAAATGCTGAGAAAATACAGCAACAGATGTGCAGGATTTAAACTGGTTATTATTCCAGTCCTGTAGATATAAACAGATAATTAAAACGTAATTTTTACAATGTCTTCATCAGCAAAAGGTTTTATCTTCTACCTTTTGATACCTTTTGATACAGCATTTGCTTTTGTTCACAAATGTTGTTAAATTTTTGTATTCCTCAAGGCGTTTCTCTTCTGAATTATGTAAATATTTTTCTAGAATCTTATCTCTTCTTTTTTTCCATCTTCTTAATTCTTTATTTAAGATGGTTAGAACTGTGCCTGTAGCCACATATTTCTTTCCGTGTTGTCATGTAGAGTATGTTATATTTTCTTGAATGCCTGACTCTGCTCAACAATCAACATTTCTTTATTCCAAGAGCTGTGGAAGTACATTTTTAGTGGTACAGGTCTTACAGAAGATGGAAACTGCTGACCTAAGGCTGCAATTATTATACATTTTAACTTACTATAAAAATATTTAAACTTTTCATGAAGACAGGACTTCTTGGCAGGAAGATCACAGAATCACAGAATCACTAGGTTGAAGAGACATCCAAGATCATTATGTCCAACCCATGCCCTAGCCTCTCAACTGGACCATGGCACCAAGTGCCACATCCAGTCTTTTTTTAAATACATCCAGGGTGGGTGACTCCACCACCTCCCCAGGCAAAGCATTACAATACTTTATTATTCTTTCTATGAAAAACTTCTTCCTAATATCCAACCTATATCTCCCTTGGTGCAGCTTAAGACTGCATCCCTTGTTCTGTCAGTTGCTGCCTGGACAAAGGGACCAACCCCCCACCTGACTACAGCCACCTTTCAGGGAGTTGCAGAGAGTGATCAGGTCACCCCTGAGTCTCCTTTTCTCCAGGCTGAACACCCTCAGCTCCCTCAGCCATTCCTCACAGGGTTTGTGTTCCAAGCCCCTCACCAGCCTCGTTCCCTCCTCTGGACGTGCCCAAGTGACTCAGTGTCCTCCCTGGACTGAGGGGACAGAACTGGACACAGCACTCGAGGTGTGGCCTCACCAGTGCTGAGTAGAGGGGAGAATGACCTCCCTGCTCCTGCTGGCCACACTGTTCCTGATCCAGGCCAGGGGCCATTTGCCTTCTTGGCCACCAGGGCACACTGCTGGCTCATGTTCAGCCAGCTGCTGACCAGCACCCCCAGGTCCCTTTCTGCCTGGGTTCTGTCCAGCCCCACTGTCCCCAGCCTATGGCACTGCAGGGGGTTACTGTGGCCAAAATGCAGGACTTGGCACTTGGACTTGTTAAACTTCATCCCATGGACTCTGCCCATCCATCCAACCATTCCAGGTCTCTCTGCAGAGCCCTCCCATCTTCCCACAGATTGACACACGGTCCCAGCTTAGTGTCATCTGCAAATTTACAGATGAAATGCCCTCATCCATGTCATCAATGAAAATATTGACCAGGACTGGCCCCAGCACAGACCCCTGAGGGGACACCATTGGTGACTGATCCCAGCTGGATGCAGCATTCACCACTCTCTGGGCCTGGCCATCCAGCCAGTTCTTAACCCAGCAGAGTGCTCCTGTCCAAGCCACGGGCTGCAGCTTTTCCAGGAGTGTGCTGTGGGAGACAGTGTCAAAAGCCTTGCTGAAATCCAGGTACACAACATCCAGAGCCTTTCCTGCATCCACCAGGCAGATAAAGGAGACCAGGTTGGTCAAACATGACCTTCCCCTCCTAATAAACCCGTGCTGGCTGGGTCTGGTACCCTGGCCATCCTGTAAATTCTGCATGGTGGCACTCAGTATAAACTGCTCCATAACCTTGCCTGGTACTGAGGTCTGTAAACTTGCCTATGATTATTAGGATCCTCCTTTGCCACCCTTTTTATAGATGGATGTCACACTGGCCAGCTTCCAGTCATCTGGAACCTCCCCAGTGAGACAGGACTGGTGGTAAATGATGGAGAGAGGCTTTGCAAGCTTATCTGCCAGCTCCCTCATCACCCTGGGATGCATCCCATCTGGGCCCATAGATTTATGGATGTCCAAGCATCTCAGCAGTTCTCTGACTGCCTCCTTTTCAATAACAAGGGAACCATTCTGCTCCCTGACACCATCTGCCAACCCAAGAGGACAGTTGTCCTGAGGACAAGCTGTCTTCCCACTAAAGACTGAAGCGAAGACGCATCTCTTAACACAAAAAAGTGTTAAGCTTCTCTGCCTCCTCCTCATTTGCAGTTACTAAGTTCCCTCCCTCATCCAACAGAGAACAAAGGTTGATCATCCTTCCTTTTAACATTAATAGGGTGATTAAAAACATATATAATCAATGCAGGTAGCACCCATAAGAATTCATCCTGTCAGTCTTTGGATCTAGTTAGAGGCAGAGTTTAGTTCTTTTCAGTCAATGATAGCTGTGGCCAGGTGAGATGGGCTTTGTGGACACATGGAGCTGCAGAGATGTGAAGCAGTTGTGTTAACTCACCACCCGACCACCTCCAGTGTTCAGTGTGATTCAAATTCCTGATGGAATCATGAGCAGCAAAGTCTAGACTAACTGTAACTTTAATGAGGACTATTCTGACACTATTTTAAATTTTCCTTTCAGCATGATACTGTGTAAATATACTAATGTATATAGACATATATAGATATAGTATGTAAATATATTAGATTTATGCAAAAACTCAAGGCTTAAGGCTCCCAATGTTTCCGAGCACACTGGATTTCAAGGGCAATTGTCTGCATTCACTATCATGGTGTTCTAAGCATCAGGAACAACCTTTAGTAGATTAAAAACAATAACTGATTGTAAAAAGAAATAACAGAGCCCTTAGTTTACAGCTTTTTTATGTACACCTCTGCAACTGTGCAGTGCTTTGTTTGTTTAAAGAAGTGGCATTCACCTTCAGCTTTTCTTGGTTTTACACAGAATCAAAGGAAGTGTTTGCCTTTCATGCTGGTAAGAAGAAGAAGGTGAACCCTTTATTCTTTAGGGAAAACTCTAGCTATATCTAGCTTGAAGAGTCTTTTAGGTCTGCTTATTTGTTGCGCTCACCATGCCTTGCCTTGGTACTGAAATGTCTGACAGAATCATCAGAGATCAGGCAGATGGAGATGTTGACAAAAACCCCATCTCTTTGTGATGTGTACATTTTTTCACATGTGAAAAACAAGCAGTTCCTCTCTCAGGGCTAACAGTCTTTATTGCTATATTGTAACTCGGGCATTACCCAAGCCTTACACTAATTTGTGCTTTTTATCATTCCTTTTATACAGCAGACTAATCTTCTGAATATGTATTTAATTGTACAGCCTTTTACTTTTTTATCTTAGTTCTGTCTCTTGTAGCTTGACTAGACATACAATATTTTTCTGCATTGATTGCAGTTTTTCCATAGGGATATTCATGGAGAAAATTTAGAAAATATGCTATAACTGTAGACCAAATGTAGAGTATGAGAAGAATAGAAATGTATTTTACAGTTTGGTTTTGTGTAAGTTTGATTTCATATATATAATTTAGAAAAACACTTGTTAGTCTACCTAAGGGAGATGCATATAAAATTAAAGAGTTGAAAACATTGTACTCAGTGTAATTGAAAATTGTCACTACTTGAAAGTTTATGTTTTTTGTTAGACAAGTTGAGAAAACAGCTTGAAATGATGATAGCTCACTGTTGCAGGAACATATTTAGTAATTTTCAGAAAATTAAAAAAACCCCACATGCTGTTGTTGCCATTTTGAGCTAGAGAAAACACATATTTAGGAAATACCAGTTTCTCTGATTCTTCTGTATAAAGTCTTGCTGACTTTTTTAGGGTATGTGCAGTGAGTGACCGTTGACGAATTACAGACTGTAGCTGGACTGTTTTGATGAAAGCTGGTGTGCAATTGATCTATTTGATCTCTAAGATTATGACAATAATATTAGATAATAAAAGATAGTTTAAAATAGATTATATTTGAAGTATTTAATCCTTTTGTTTCATTATTTCATTTAGGAAGGCTTCTATTGGCAAATGTTGTCACTTGTTGCTTTGATGTCGCAGCATCAAACACTCAGAAAGACACTGATGATCAAGAAAAGGAGGTGATTTTAACAATTTACTCTGGCCTGCTTTGTAACCTGAACTGTGAATTTCCTTACAGTGTTTGCAGCATTGAATTAATAATTTTTGACAGAGCTGGGGAATAATGATCTTTGTGAAGACAGCTTTTAGGCCCCAAATATTTCTAGTAAGAAACAGGGATTTAATTTTATGAGGGGGGAGCAGTAGTCCTCTTGTAAGTTTTTAATTTTATTACTAAGGACCTTGATGAGCAAATTGTTGTTGGCTTTATTAGTAATTTGCTTGAGTAAAAATTTAAAGGATTTGGCTCATTTACCTTCAATACCTCGATGTAAGGACATAATTTTTGGTGTATTAAGATGCTTTTATCCTTTCTTTTTATTCCATGCACATCTGTTCAGTATAATTGCACATCCTGGATGGCTGAGCCTGATTCAACACCTGTTGTTAGCATTCAGTGATCTTTTCCTTGATTTAACAATTTTCATCCATAAAAAGAGAAATCCAGTTTTGTGCTTCATAAATTAAGAATACCACAAAATTTACAATCCATTCTGAAAAATTTCTTCTGCTGTAATGCCAACTAGTACAGTGTGTAAATAGGGATGGACAGTCCCCATATGCTACACTCTATTTATGTGGACACAGCCTGGCTGCATTATGATTGTCTACTCTTCTTCATCCCATTGCTCTTCTCTTACGTGCTTGAAAAGTTAAAAATGTAACTCAAACAACTGTGTTGTGACCACGAAGTTTATTTGAACTGTTGTTTTAGTAAAACCTAATTTAAATGGTTTTTAGTTTCATAGGGATTGATTTGAAGTTTGGAACACATATACAAAATAGGTTCACAGTGAAGACTGTAGGAAAATTTAATGTGATTTTTGAACAGGTGATTGATCATACGTGTTTATTTGGAAAATCTGTCAGATCTCAGTCAAGAGAGCATGGAACTATGAATTATCACCTTCCAAAAGAACCCAAACAACTCTAGTGCCCCTGCCAGGTATCTGTGATTATCAGCTGAACCATCATGTCTTTGCTAGGATGGTCATAAAACTTCTTTCTTTGGAGGCTTTTGCCCACAGCCCGAGTGTTTCCACAACTGAGTGCTGATTTACTTATTTTTTTCCTTACCAAATGATCATTACATCAATTAGATATTTAATTACTGTGCACTGAAGCCCTTTGCCCTTGCCTTAAAGCAACTAAGAATAAGAATCACTCATGAGGTAATTCTTATTTCACAGAAAATCCCTTTACCAGTCTCATTTCTATTGCAGAAGCATTTCACTTCAGGTTCCAATTCCATGCATTACGGTATAAAAATTTTAGAAAATGCTACATGAGTGAAACATCTGTCAGGATTTATCAAAGTTTTCCTGGTCTAGCTGATACTAAAGCCACAGTGGGACAGTAGGGTATTAAGAGAGAACTGTGCTGTTTCCCTCAGAGTAAGTGCTTCAGTGCATTAGGTATTGACCATCAAACTCCTAAATGTTTTCTTTTAAATTAACTGTTTAAAGGATGTGTGCTTAGAGAAGACCAAGCTTCCTGTTGCGTTTCTATTACTGTTTGTTAGTTTGTATTTAGAGCTTACAGTTCTATATTTGAATTTTAGAATCTGAGAATCAAGATTTCTTAAAGTAGTGTTGGCTGTATTTTCCTGGCCTAATGTGTCTGTGCTGTGATAACAGAATCATGTGCTTAAATTAGCTGTTCTAAAACAAGGAAAGAAAAGCCATGCACATTCTGACAGGGCTCATATTGATATTCCTCAAGTGTGATAAAAGGAGAAATTATATTAACCTGTTTTATATAGTTCAGTCTAGCTACTTTATGTTTCTACTAAGAAACCAATGAATAAATCATAAGTATGACATATGTGTTAATCTAACCAGATCCTCAAGGAAGAATGAGTAGAGCAGGTGTTATTTTTACAGCTGTATCTCATAATTTGAGTTCTTTCCATTTAGCTAAGTATCCAAATGCTTTCTTTTTAAATATACTGCAGAATTTAGACTTATGATAAGTGTATTGATACAATACATCAAGCTCTGCTTTTTCTAAAGCCCTAATTTAGCTTTTAAACTAGTTTAAAATTAACTTGTACCATGATCCCTTTGGAGAAAGCATATGTCTTAAAATGTTCTGCAATGCCTATTTAAGTTGTCAAGTTGAAGCAGTGAGTTCTTCTCTCAGAATAGGTATTAAATAAAAATGTTAAGTTCTGGTTTATGTAAAGATCTTTCATCTAAGGCTGTGGTTTCACTGAATTCTCAAGACCTTTGTTCACGGAGTTGAATCTTTAGTTGTTAAAGAATTGACCTTATAGATATTAAGGGAAGTCTCAGTTATTCTCCACTAAGCTGTGGACAAATTTAGATACATGGAGCATGTGTTGTTTCTCATTTGAAAATGTTTGTGTTTGTCATTTCTTTCACGTAAAAATTCAAGATTTTGGTGTTTTGGCTAGGCTTTTTTTTGTTTCAGGATTTAGATGGTGAGTATTTATGAAGGAAAATTAAATCTCTGTGTGCCACATAAGGTAAGTAAATTTACTGGTTTTTTTTCAGATAATTTATATATAAAATATTATTATTAATGCTTTGGTTGATATTTCATTTATCACAAGTGAAAGTTGTTGAAAATTACATATCTAGCTGTGTCTGTCCTCTCATAGATATTGCTGTTTTTTGGAAGTATATTCTAGGTTTTAAAGGAGCTATCAGTACATCTTCATGGTAGAGATAAAATGCTCCTGTGTGTTTGAACAAAAAATAATAGGTTTTTGAAACAATTATGGCAAACTAAAAATTTTGTACTAAGTTAAAAGAAGGAAACAATCCATTTTCACAGCAATGAAGTGGCCTGACATAGAGAGACACTAGAGAGATTTCTGTTTCAGTTTGGCAGCTGGTGGCATTAAGGTTATAATTCTATTAATAGTCAAAGAAAGGCTGGTAGCTATAAATAAAATCTAATTTGGTCACAAATATTTTACTGAAGTACAAACGTTCTTTTTTATATGTTTATTTGGTATTCCTCTGTTCAATGGTACATGTCATTTAAATATAGTCAGTAATTCTTCATTCTGCAGGAACTCTTTGTAATCAAGGTGAAATATTATTATGATTGCTTTTGAAAGATGAGAATTTAGAGCTAGGAAGGAGAGAAAAGGCCCTGGCATTTCCTGTGGCTTCTAATAGTCAAACAGGTAGCAAGAGAACTTGTTGATGAATGTAAGTGTCTCTGTGTAAGGAGCCTTTATGCCCCAACTAGGCAGTGACTGTGCATCAACTTATCAGCGAAGGGAGGAGATGCAGCTGGTTTCAGAGGGCTGCCCTCTGAATATCTTCAGGAAATATTCTGTGTATTTAGAAGATATTTCTGTGCAGGGACCATGAGTCGGTAGCCCCAGGAAGAACTTCAGTGCTGATCTGGTTCTGTCTGTGACTCTTGCAGTGTCACAGATAAAATCAGCTTTGTTGGCTGCTGGTGCTGTGCTCCTTCTGTTTCACTGGGCTGGGGGAAGCTGGCACTCTCAGCTGGGCTCTCAGTGAGGGGAATGATCTCACTGCCTTCTCTAAATATTTATTATGGACAGACGTTCATGTTGCTGGAAGCCCTAGATTTTTTCTAATTAGTTGTGGAAAAAGTCTTGTTAGTCTTGCATAGCTTTGTGTAGTTCTGCTTCCATTCTTTGGAGTGGTGACTTTTTCTGTTCCCTTCAGTGACCGTGGAGCTCTGGGCTGCTTCTTGACTGATCACTTTGATTGAGCCACTGTACTAAGAGCCTTATGGCTTTTAAGCATCAAAACATGCAAAGGATAATTCAGTGGATTAGAAGAACAAAGCTTGTTGAAAATACTCTGTTAGTTGTTTCTCCCTGTGTCTGAGTTGGTCCCTGGTTAGATGTCTGGGGTTATGAAGCCTTCTTCCATGCAGAGGCTCTGAACTGAGCCCACCTAAGAAGGTTTTTGCATCAGTTCAGGCCTCTGTTTTGTGAATCAGTCCTTGCAGCTTTTACTCAGGTAAAGCTGGGCGGCTGTGCTGGGAAGCTGGATTAGGAAAAGAGGACAAGACTCCTCTATTCTCATTTTGCTTCTTATTTATATCTATTGTTTGGTCATAACTAGATTTTGCTGCAGCCATTCTTAAAAGCTTTGCCTTTGGTGATTTTAGCACTTTTATAATTTCATGGGGAATTAGGGTGTAATGAGATGTAATTTTTTTAAAAGCTCTTGAAAGACCTATCTCTGTCTTTTTGACACTGAAGTTCAAAAAAGTAAAAAAAATCTCACATTAACAATGGTATCCCTTTGAGTACAAAATCATCAGATGTTGCTGTTCTCTTGGGATTGTAGGATGTGATTTTCGTTATTCCACAATTTCCCTTGGCAGTTTACAGTGTTTGCTATACCACTGTGTTCACAATGTTACATGGTAAAGTCCAGAGGAAGATGGGACCTTAATGGTATGTCTGCCTGATGAAAACTGAGATTCAGAGATTTTGTAACCAAGATTTGGTTTGTGGGTCGTGGAGGGTTGATCTCTTCGTCTTTTTACTCTGAGGGGAAAAAGGTCAATTTTTAGCCTGTTTGAATGTAAGTTTCTATAGGACTGTTTTTCACGGCTGCCTCAGAGTTTGTATAATGTTCATAGAAGCAAAAATCTCACCTTTATTTGGATACTGAGTCATTTTGGCTATTGTCTGTGTTTATTTGATTTATTCACAGATATAATTATGTATGTTTGCTTGCTTTTATTTATTTAGTCCAATGTGAGATTCTAAATATATATACTTCTTTAAGAAACTGAAAATATAGCAATGACTATTACAGTGTTAAAAACTTTATGCAGCTTAGTAATTTAAAGAAATACAAAGTAGTGGGAAATATCAAATAAAACTCTAGATCTAAGTGGAAAAATAAGTTCCATTTCCAAAATAGTTTCTTCTTTATGGAATTTAATTCTGAGCTATAGCATATATATACTTTGCCTTGAAGGAAAATAAAAAATATTATATAATCATTTAGGTTAGAAATGAGCCTTAAGATCATAGAGTTGAAATATTAATACTGCCAAATCCACCACTAAACCATGTCCCAAGCACCACATCTACCCGTCTTTTAAATACCTCCAGGGACGGTGATTCAACCAGCCTGCTCCAGTCCTTCACAACCTTTTTGGTGAAGAAATTTATCCAATATAATCCTGTACTACTTATTATCTACTCCTATGTCCCCCTAGTTTATAAAAGAAGTGCAGAAGTTTTTGCTTGATTTTGACTGTTTAATTGAGAGTTTATATTTTCTTTTTATAGATTTAAATGATTATCAGGAGAATAACAGATTGATACTATGCTCAATAGACAAGGCTTATGATTTCATTAATATTTATAGGTTAATACTGTGCTCAATAAGAAATGCCTTCATAATTGGACTGTAGGAAGATTAAGTAACTAAGTATGAAAGGTTAATTATGGAAAGTAACTGTCAAGCTAAAGGAACAGTGTTGTCAGCTGTGGTGCTCACCGTTCTGTTCCAGATCGTGTGAAACAACTGTTGCAGAACTATTTTGGGGGAAGGGATGAGGCCTTTTCCAGAGTTCAGTTTAGGTGAGATCAGATACAAATAAGTATATTGTACATAAGTTCTTATACATGTGATATCTTGGCAACCATGAGGAGTTAAGAAGATAATTTTAGGTAATTTTCTTATGTTTTCTTTAGCATGAGAATGTTTTACAATTTCTCACTTAAAAAAAAAAAGGAAAAGAGGAAAAATTATTATTATTGTTCCCTCTAACACAATAAAAGTTTCTTTTATGTTTAAAACACTTTTGCTTGTTTTTCCTTACATAAAGAATACTTAGAGTCACAGACAACTGCCTAAGTGTTAAAAACACTTTTCTCCTGAAACATTGCTTACCCAGGGGAGAGAGTAAGAGAGCAAACACCACCTGACATGACCAAAGGTTCTAGAAACACACTGTAGGGAGGTGTTTCAGATGCTTTGGTGGGGAGGGAAGATGCCTTCTACAGATTAAGGGAGCTGTGGTTTCCACTTTGTTTTCCCATTTCTCTCTAACTTGCTTGATTGTCCTTCACAGCACTGGTGCAGGGCAGAAGAAGTACAACAGGATAAAATTATCAGCACTTATGAGCTGTTAAAATCTACTGGAAACGTCTCTTCACTTCAGTCTTGATTGATGAGACAGTCTGTGTTTCTCTGGTTGTAATTTGCAGAGAATGACAAACTCAAAACTGTTTTTGAATGACCTGTTCACAGTCAATACACAGCTGTAATTGGAACAAGTAAATTACATTTCAAATCCCCCAAGAATATTTCTTTAAAGGATATATGTAGCTTCAAGTATGGAGAGTCATTATAAGACAAACAGGGAGTGCACTGTGATTGCAAGATAAATCCTTTCTCATACCTGAGTTCTGAGTCTTTTTGGCTATTTGACTTTATGGTTTAGCCCCAGGAATTGTAGTTTGAAGGGATATTCACATCACATGGTCCAGCCTCCTACATGTAGCGTGCTGCTATGTGCAGAAAGCTTTTTGTGTAAAAATGAGGACCAAAAAAGACATTGAATCTTTCTCTTGTTGTTTGTCACTGTGTTCTCTCTCCTGTCTGTCACCCACACATTTTCTGAAGCTTCTTTTACAGCTGTCAGCTGTCAGACTCAGGGCTTCCCTACATTCCTGAAACATCCCTTCCTAGACCTGTCTTCAGGTGGGCTCTGCTCTCCCTTGTTTTGTGTCCAAGTTTTTGAACAGTGCTTTTGTACTCTTTCTTTTTGCCTGTCCTGGTTTTAATCTTCCTTATTCTTTTAAAATTTTAGCTCATCAGAAAGCTTCTTCCTAAGCCAAGTGGGTGTACTGCTGGAACTCCTAGCCTTTCCAGAGGGCTTTTCCTCCTGCCTGAATTCTCAAAAATTGGACTCTCCATGTGCCTGTTCTTCTGGGATTTTACCCAGCTCCTTAAATAAACCTCAATCTGCAGTTCTAAAATCCCTTCTCACCCTGCTGCTTAACGCTCTAGCCTGTTTCCAAGTCTTCAAGCCAGTTATCTTGAGGTCACTGCAACCCAGGGCACTGGACAAGGATGAACAACCAGTTTATCCCTATATGTGAGTGGCAGCTTGCACAGCACTACTGTGCTAGTGAGCCTCTTCAGTGTTTGTGTTAGGAAATTGTCACCGATGCAGTGCCACAGCCTGCACTGCCAGCACAGTGCTGTGTGGTCCTTTCAGCAGATGTTTGTGGTTAAGCTCCTCCATTCACTTGGTCAGGAAGTCTGTAGGACATCTCTACCCACTGCAGCAAAAGGTGTTTTTCTCTTGCTCATGCCCTTGGTCTCTATTTCCTAGGGAAAGAAAACAACCTCAAAGCAGTGGATTTAGTGAGCCTGTGTGCAGATACATTCTCTCTGGTCCAGGTTAGGTGAGTTCTGCCTCTCCCCAGCAGTGGTTCCTCTCCTCAGGCAAGATGCAGTGATTTGGGAAACCAAGTCCTTGCTGGTGACCCCACCTCTGAACACTGCAGACCCGTGAATGTATTTGTTTCTGCTTGTGTCCCTTCTTTGGTAAGGATTTGTTAAATGTAAAACAGCATGTGGGCATCAAAGGTGTGGCTCATACTGTGGGACTGTGACCTGCAGGGAGAGCCAAGTCCTGTAGAAGAGAGCCATTTTAGTCTGCTTTGGCTTTGTTTTCCTTTTCCATCCTTGTGCTGTTTTGAGCAGACTCCTCTGTACTTCTTACAGTATCTAAACTAGTTTGTTTGCAGAGCATTGTGTTGTGAGTAGAATATTCCTTCAGTCTGATCTTCTGCATAGCAGAGATCAGTTTATCTGTACACATCTCATCTTCTATCTGATTTCCTTCTTGGAGTTTGCCCTGTGGAACAAACCTCAGGCTCTTAGGGTCTGTTTTACTGTTATGATTATCATCTGGCTGTGTTTTCCAGGAATTTACTAGTTTTCTCTTGGGTCTGCTGACAGGTTGGAGCTGCCAGGCTGTAGCATAGAGACTACATGTTTCCCTGTTAGAACTGGGAAAACAGACTTCCATTTAAAAGCTTTATCAGCAATAGTGACTGGACTGGACTGTACTATCATTCTAATGAGTTTAGAGGATAAATTTATGGAGAAATTTTTGCTTTTGTGTGGTGCCTAGCACACAAGGCTCTGTCACATGAATCTCTTGGCACTAATAAAGTACCAGTGCTAAAAGTCACCCTTACACAGGATAGATTCCAGGTGTTTCAGCTTTTGCTTTACTCGTTGGACTCCCCAACAGTGTCCTAGAGGCTTCTTAAAGCCCTGTGTAGAACAGTGTAGGTTTTAGAATTGAAGGATGGCTTTTGAGCTGAGATCTAAGGATGTTTCCCTGATTATGAATTAAAAGTTCAGCCCACTTCTTTAAATATTGTATAACACACAATCCTGTATTTGATTGCTTGGCAATGTGTAGATTCAGCCTGCACTGTTACAAGGATTAAAAAACCTGTACAAATAAGATGTTCAAACTATCCTTATCTGCTTGAAACATTTTCCCTCACAGATGGCAAAAGATCATAAATTCTTCTGTTGAAGTTGCTTGCATAATTTTTTATTGTCTGCATGAAAGGGTTTTTGGAACTACTTGTAAGGCAATAAATTAAGTTGTAATACTTACAGAACTAGCAGCTAACAGTGGCATGGCCTTGAGGATGAACATAGGAAAATGATACTTTAAAATAAATGAATTTTTATTTATTTATATGAAGATAAAGAGGTTTACACAATTTCTGAATGAAAGAAGTTGACATAGAACTTTAAAAATGTGAGATGATATTTTAGCAGACATATTTGGTTTCAAGAAATAGCCTGACTGAATAAGCAAAGGTCAGCCACACTCCCTAAAATGACCAAAAAACTCCCAATAAAATATTTAAATCAGTGTGGATGGGGAAGGGTTTTAGTTTTGCAAAATGGAGCTAAATGTAATGATAGGGTGTAAAAGGGTATGAAAAACTAGGGACTCTCTATCAAGTAGCTTCAGTAGAACTGGGTGCCTAAGCTGACAGAGATGAGTCTAAGGTGAGATCTGTGACAGTTTTAATGGCAAAACAACAACAAAAGTATTTTGTAATTGGAAAGTGAATGATGGATGGTTTGTTTCTTTGAGTAACTGGGGATGGAAAAACAACTTTTTAGAAAGATTAAATTGAAGGGTGGTGTAAAGACACTGAGCTGAAGGGACAATTAACCTGCCACCCTACCCAATTTAGTGTACTTGGCCAGGAATTGGTGTGGTCAGGAGGTCAGCCCCAGTCACCTGGGGCTTGGTTACAAAGCTCAGAATCTCTGAAACACATCAGTCTGTATCTTTCTTCCATTGATCTTTACAGAATCAGAAGAATTACAGTTAGCCGTGGTTAGCCACATTTTCTCTTGTGCCCTTTCAGGAAGCTGCTCTTTTTAGGAAGTGCCTTCTATGTGTATACCCATTACAGATATTAGATACATCTAGTCCAGCCAGTTTTCAGAGTCTTCTTGCCCAAGATTTTTAAGCTGTAATGAGTCTTACTTTTTTTGTTTGGTTTTTTGTTTGTCTTTTTTTTTTTCTAAGGGCTTAGTTTTCAATCTATGGAAAAAACCAAAACAAAATGTGAGTGTTGCTGTGAATAAGCTGTAATGCCTGGCTGAAAACAGTGAATTCAGAGCTCAGGCAAAAGCTGACTGGCTTCTATATTGCTTATTAGAAAGCCTGATGTTTTCAGAAGCTTAAAAACAGAAAACTAAGATGAGCAAAGCAGTATTAGATAGAAAGCTCCAATTAAAAGGAAATATTGGTTGTTCATATATCCCTTTTTTTTTCTTCATAAGGGGTCATGCAAGGTGTGTTTTCTGGGGGCATAATAGACCACTCTGTCTTTCAGCAGTAAAGTTTTTGCCAATTACCCTATCTGTAACCTTCCTTTTATTATGGAAAATTAATTAGAAGGTTCTGGAGGAAATGGGGACTAACTGGGGTCTTTATTTTTTATGGCCTATTTAGCTTTGAAGGCACAAATTAAAGTATTTTTCTAATATTTATAATGAAATCTGTCCTCTCATTCTCCTGATTTGGTGATTAGAAAACAAAAGCCCAGACTGCAGGGCTTCAGCCTGTATAATGAAACAAACAGCAGCTATGTCTACTGTGCCAGCTGAAAAGAAGCATGAAGAATTTAACCAAGGCAACATGAGATGTACTGAGTCACAAAAAGTCTTTTTAAAAAAAAAATGTTGGTATGCAGCATGTTTGAAAGCTGGGAGCAGTATAAAATGGTGAGAGCTAATATTACAGGATCTGGCTTCACCTGTAGCGTTGAGTGGAGATATAATGAAAACAAAATAATCTAATGTAAATCAGGTTAATCTTGCAAAGAATACATCTTTTAAATATTTTGGAGTTATTTTAAGTAACTGAAATGACATTAATTTCCATCCTTTTAGCTCAGATGTAGTTGTCTCTGTTCAAAGAAGTCCACAAAACCATTAGCAGCACAGTTTCAGTCCTGTGCCCTGCAGAGGTAGCAAGTCAGTCTGTCTGTCTGTTCCCATCTGACATGGCACCTCCCTCCCAGCCTGAGTCCTCGCTGTGAGGTGGCATAGCACAGATTGATAACCACAGACCAGATGGAGCACAGGATGCCTGGGCAGTTATTTTATGAGACAATCAGAAATTATGACTTTATAATCTTCCCTCTTGCTGTTTTGGAGACAAGCCACGTTCACTGCTTTTACTGTAAGCATTAGCATAGTAATTTGTGCCATCAGCTGTAAGGAGTGGTGCTGGTGGGAGAGGGGGTAAGTAGTGAGATTGCTAAAGTAGTGAGATCACTATTGAAGAGCTGAGCTTACTGATTGGAAATGAATGTTGATTATTCAGCCTGTGCATTGACAGACGAGCCTCTCTAATGGTGAGTCAAGGCTGATGAGAATGGAACCATCCCCTGCTCTGTATTTATTTCACCAACACTGGCACACAAACTGAGACAGGAGGCCTGTGTGTTTCACATGCTTTTGTTCATTGCAGAGGTCATGGACAGGGAGCATTAAAGGAAATGAGGGGTTTTCTGCAGAAACATTTTGTTGCTGTTAGTAGTTTTTAAATGAACTTACTCGGTTTCAGTTTCAGCCTTCAAGGGGTCAAATTAAGAAGTGATTAGTTTTATTCCAATTGTGGCATTTTTGTACTTGTAGAACCAAGCTGTAGTGTTTGCACTGGATCAAATTAATATTATTTTTCTCTTTATCTGTGTGAGCTTTTATTTTAAAAGTTTCTTAAATAAAATGAATCTCTGGAACTGTGATTCATGTCCTTTACATCTCCATCATCTTTATTTTTTTCCCTGTGAGTCTTTCTTCAGCCATTTCTCTCCTTCCTCTTGCAGCTGTTCCTGCTGAAAAGATCAGTACCAAAATGGTTGAAAAAGTTAGTCAACAGTAAATGTCTGCACAGTACCTGGTACAGAGGAGAGATTTTGGAAAGTATTTGTTAATGAATTTCAGTTTTGATAAATTGTTAAAATATAAACATCCATGAAAGTTGTATCTGTATATAAACAACCATGCTGTAAATTTTGCAGATACCATAAAAATAAAAGTAAGGCAAGGGTAGTAGTCTGTTGTCTTGCATAACAAAACAGAGCTCTTTGTGATTTTGTTTCTCCTTTGTAATAGCAGAGGAGATTTTCACCTTCAGTAACAGAGTTGAATATCTTCCTGCCTTCGCTCACTGCTATTTTTATCACTATTTTTCTATGCTGGATAGGAGTTCACCTCAGATAATGGACTCCAGTTAAAGCTTTTTGCAGGAGTTTGCAACAGTCTGTTGCCATTCTACCTACCTCAACCTGTGGGTTATAGTGGGGGAAATTTTTCATTTGTGTTCCTGCCTCCTTTATTATTTTTTAAGTTTTATAATTAATTCAAAATAAAGTATGCTGCAAGACAGGAAGTTTTCAAAGTAGAGATACTTCTTTATCAAGTTGTTCTATTCTAAAGTTTTACAGGCCTGTATTTTCAGACTTTAATTAGATGGTTGTTTTCTGAAGCTATTCAGGATTTGGTTTCAAATAGCACAGCAGGTAATTTCTCTGTTGGAAGAAGAGGTCTCATGTTTGCCTTTTGTATGTGCAAAAACACAAGAATTGAAAACATATTTATATTTCTCCACTGTATTAGGGGAGTTTCTTAATAATGTGATATACCTTCATAGATTAATCACCCAGTAAATTTTCTGTATTATTTTGATACATTGCATTGATCACAATCCAGGACACTGAGTCTGTTAATTTGAATTCTTTGGCCTATTTTTATCATTATTTTTCTATGTCTTTTATTGTGACTGTTGAATATGACTGGTTTTGGTAAATGCTAGTGCTATTTCTGTTTCAGAAAATGTAAGTTCAAGCATCAATCTGAGCAAGCCTAATAAGCAAAAAGACCAACCAGAGGTTAGGGATGGATCTAAAAGCAGTGAGGATTTTTTAATTAAAAGCAAATTCTATATGGATTTGCCTGGAAAGGAAAGTTCCTTTAATATCTAGAGGTTACTTATTCACTGATTTACTCATAACTGATTCAGTCTTGTTTAAAACAGGATATTTTTGATTAACTGCAAGTAGTGTTGAATCCATTCTTTACTACAGTTTTGTTGTCACTGGGGAACCAAACCTGCTTTCTATTAGGTACACCATTTTCCTTAATGGGCCTGTACTCAAGATCCTTGCAACTACTGAAAACTTTGTTTTCTGTCCATCTATGGATATGGAAAAGTATTAACTTCTTGTTTTTCACTTGTTACCTATTTTTTGTACAGTAAAATGTGTTCTGATTTTGAGAAGTGTCTTAGGGCTGCAGTTCAGAGCCAGAGAAAGCAGAATTTTACAGTGTTCTCTACTGAAGCATAATGAGGGGTTTTCCTCTTATAATTAATTCATTAACCTAGTGTAGACAATGAAGGTCTTGTATTTCTTTATTTTTAACTAAGCTATTACCAGTGTGTGTGTATGCTTTGACCTTACTTCAGTGAAAGGAAGGAAGGTGTTGGAAGTGGTATGATCTTGCCTTGAGCTCCTAGGTCATGCTGAGCTAAGAATTCAGATGGAGCTGTGGTGAAGAGACAGTACCAGTAAATAAAAGGGGCCAGGATTTCTGCTTTGGCTCTAAAGCCAAGAAACATAAAAATTTGCATCTTAATGGCTAAACTTTTTTCCTCTTTAAAGAAAAGTTGCATGATACATCTGAACTACCCACTGCTATGGTCCTTGGCCTGTGCTGTCCCCAATCCATTCCCAGACACTGTAGGGGAACACTAGCTGGCACAGACAAAAGCCATTCAGGGAGCTGTTGTAGCAGCTTAATGGGACATAAATTGCATGCCAGCACCCAGCCCCATGCTCTGTCTCTAGCTTAGCAATGTAGACAAAGCCACAGTGTCTCCATGGTGCCAGCTTGGCTTGACCCCATGCTTTGCTCACTTGCTGTGATAATTTAGCTCCTGCACTTCCTTTTGAAGTTGAAGAGCAAACCCAGGCACAAGAGGTGTAGTGTATTCAGGATCTGCTCTGGGCAGTATAGAAGTGAACTGTGCCAGCCTTGGCTGTGCTTGAGCTCTGCCCCAGCAGTACTTGCATCTTTGTTTGCCCTAACCTGACCTACTTCTGTGCATGTGCCTTTGGCATCATGCTCTGGTTCTGGGGCTGTGCAACACAGCTTTCTCATAATTTTAAGCACTTTGAACTGAAAAAACCCAAACCAAACCCAGCAGAGCAGCAGTCACTGATCTTGAGGCACCATATATAGCCCAGAAGAATTATAAGGCAGATGCAGTGCAATGTGGAAATGGAATGAGCTGATCTGGAAGGTGCTTGTTCACAGCAGTGTGGATGGGGACCAGTCAGCTTTAATTGGAGTAGGGCACTAGACTGTCTCCATTTCTGGTCCACAGACACCAAAGAAGGATGCTGCTGGTCATATCATGTTTCTGTATGAGGCAAGCTGTTCTTGTTAGTTATTTTTTACCAAAAGTTGCAACATGCTAATATTTAGGCTTAAAAGCCCTAACTGATCTTGTGTCTAAAAAGCACTACATTAAACTCTGAGATACTCTGATTAAAAATTTCAAATTTCATTGCAAAAAAATGCAACCCTGGATTTTCTATTTTCTGATTAAAATATATGTTAGTTGGGCAATAATTGTTCATGCAGAGGTACCCCTATACACTATTAAAAGTGCCCTGACAGAAGCACTTTGTGGAACATTCCTGCCACAGGGATATCCATAGTTTTCATATGCTCAAAAACAATTGGATACATTCATGGAAGAAAGATCTAGGAGAGACTGACAGAAATCCAAAAGTGTATTCTGAGGTAGTCCCTGACCTACAAATGTATAGACCCCAGGAAAAGCTTTCCTATGCTATCCATGTTCTTTATATTCCTTCTGAGTCTGCTGTTCCTGTCAGGATACTGAGATATTTGGATCCTTGAGCACGTACTGCTGATTTGATGCTCTTATTTGCCGTTCCCAATCATATTTGCTTTTCCAAGTGTTGAATATTCACTCTTATTCATGCTGAAATATATTCAGTCTCATTTTCGTAAACAGAACAACATCTGTTTAAAAAAGAAACTGCTGTAAATGAAAAGTAGTTTCTGAAGCTGCATCTTGTTGACATTGTCCTTTACAGAGCTGGAGACTTTGTCATACCAAGCAGTATTATGTAAGAGAATGGTGGTGCACAAGTGTTGCTGTTAAGCATACAAATATTGTACCCTTGTCCCTTAGGGCTGATCTTCTGAAAGACACAAACAAAAGATGACTGTGGAATGAGAATGTAACCTATACAGTGCATATTAAATAATTGGCTCATATTGGTTATATTCAAGTGGTGGTATGGGTGTTTTCTTCTTTTTGCATGTTTTTTTACATAAAACTATAAGTTAACGAGGTTGTATAATGTTAATTTATATGTTTGATATATTGGCTATTTAAAACAGAGGGTAGCTGAGTAAGTGAGAAAGGAGGTAGGAGGGGAAATGGGCCAGGACAAGAAGGAATTTCCATGAGGAACAGAAAGGACATCCCATGGCTTTCACCATCCCTGTGCTAGTTTTCTACATGATTGTAGCACCAGTAGTTCTGGCTTCTAACTGCAATTGTTGCTTTTTAAATTTTTTTTCAGACCATCAGTTATGACTACAAGAAAACTGAGAAGTGTGGCAAAACTTTACTCTTTGACTTGTGCTGCATCATAAATATGATGAAAAACACTTTGGTGCTTTATGCTGAGCATATTGTAATTTTAGAATGAAATGGCATTTGAGTTACATTTGCAGATTTAAGTACAAACCACATCATCAGCCCCTTAACCTTGCTATTACTAAAATGTTATGAACATAAGTTATGATTTTCCTGCTGAAATGATTTTCTGCTTAAAATTCCAAGGCTTCCAAGGTGGCATACCACCTTATGCTTTGGTAATACTATGGTGATGTGAATTACTGGTTTTGTGGTTTTCAACCTTTGCTGAACACCTTTTCATTTTCTTTGTGGTTATTTGCTTAATGCACAATAGTTTTTTGCTAAACTCATCCTTTCCTAGTGCCTATTGATTCTGAAGTGATGCTTCTGCTCTTATTCCCCCAGTTTTTTGTGACCTAATTGTATCCCTTGAGTATTGCTATGGTAATAACTTCTATTTTCTTTATCTGCTGTGTGTATTAATTTTAGTCTGTACTGATTTTAGCTATAACAAAAAGAACTAGAACAGAAGCACTGACCTATTTGTATTGTGTTAGATAATACACATTTTCTGTAGAAAGCAATATGCATTTTCAAAATGGGTCATGTCCTGTAACCCCAACTAAAGTTTATGTGAAGTTCAGTGTTTTTTTTAAAAACGAGAAACAAAAGCCTCACCAACATGATATGAAAGTGAGAAATGCACCTATAACTGCACTGTCAATTTAAAAATTGCATAAAAGAATTTTGAGTCATGACAGTTAAATGAGGATCTGTTCTTTCTGCTTTCTCCCTATGACAGCATTTCCAAGTAGTATTACTGCAGCTGTTATTTAGTTGATGTGACATGAAAGCCAGCTCCCAAATCTGTGCATGTAGTAAATGCTCAGATTCTTCTGCAATATGTCCAGTTGTGTAATGTGCAATTTTATATACCTAGCTTAAATGCTACTTCAAGGTAACATTTCGTATAGTGTTTAGTATTGATGGTGCTGTTCTAATATTCACCTTAATCTTCCAGAAGTGTAGCTGACTTGAAACAAATGCTTTACAGATAAAACAGTGTGTTCTAAATATACTAAGTTGATTAAAGATGCTATATAAAAATAGTATCAGTAAGGTCAGTGCCCTATCTGTCCTTGCAATATTAATTTATGTTTTATCTTTATTTAATATTAAATGCTGCATCTTTTGCCCTTTAAAATGTCTTCATGCAAAGTGTGTTATTGAGATTATGAACTGCAGAGGCTGCTCCCAAGGCTGTGAGTCCTTGTGTGAAAGCCTTGAGGCAATGACTTTCTTTAACTATGGTGCTTGCTTAAAGAAGGGAAAATGGCTTTAGTTCTTCTGCTTAGCTGTTAGCATTTTATAGCTGTGCAACCATGTCATGGCTTGCTCTGGCTTCTTTTTCATTCTTGAACTTCCCAGGGGGAACACTAAATCCCTGTTCAAATGTGTATTGAGTTAGTTATAAAATCTAGATTTATCTTCATCTTTGCAATGAACACTAGAACACCTGAGTGCTCTTACCAGGAAAGAGTTTTTCATTGTTCATTCTAACTATTTTTGGAAACTACTAGATACATTCAGCTGTTCCTTCTGCAACTTTTAACAAGGTTTAAAATGGATTTTATTTTTAATGTTGTCATTATGATACACATATATTTTTATATTTATATATTTATATAAATTATGCTACTATCTATTTTCCTCAATATAGATATTTCTCTATGGAAATGTATTTGAAAGCTGGGAAGATTCGATTTGAGAGCATCTGTTCATATGGGAAAGCTCAGCTGCTTCTTTAGATAGCTTAATGTCTCCATGGCAAATATATAAAGATACATATGGGACCTTTTGTTATGTGTTTGTGTTGTCTATTTTCAGTATTATTTTTAAGGCTTGTCCCTGTAAGTCTCTGTAGAAATACAGTGCAATTCTACCAGAATTTATTTTCCGTCTTTCATCATAAGTTGTGATTTGGTGCCTAAAAGAATCAAAGAATCACAGAATTAACTAAGTTTGAAAAGACCTTTGGGATCATCAAGTCCAACCTAGAACCTAAATCCACCTTGTCAACTAGACTATGGCACTAAGTGCCACATCCAGTCTTTTCTCAAACAAAAAAGATCTTGGGAAAGGTTCTTTCATTTATGTACTAGATATTCTCCTTTAGCATGTGTAGCATAGCCAAAATTGTGCATAGTTTGTGCTTCAGGGCTTAATACAGTTTTTGTTTGTTGTTTATACAGGTAGTAAAATTGCAAATTTGGCACTTCATGATGTATAAGAATTTTCTAAATGATACTGTCAAAATAAGAAGCTGTGCAACTTTTTGTAGTTTTATTCCATCTTTTGTTCTCTTCCAGGGCTGGGCATATGGGCTCAGAAAAACAGTTGAATTTTGAAATGTGGGGTTAGTGCCAAGTGTGCCAAAGTGGATGCTCGTTTGTACAAGAACAAAAGCAAGAAGGGCCCTAGTCTTGCACAGTGCATGCTAAAGTTCCTATAAAATCAGCCTGCTTCAAGAGGGAGCCCTTTGTGAAATCTGTGAAGGTCTTTGGGAAATTAGTAAAAGGATCCATAGTGTGGAGCCTTGATTTGTGTGTGATTGTGCTGCTTTGTTGTGACCAAGAAAGGATAAAAGCCTGGATAAAAAAATCTGGTGTAGGACAAAGCACTCATCAGCCTTTGTATAATTACAGTTGCTTTGTTATAGTACAGTTTGAAAATACATTTATATTTAGAATATTTAATTCTTACCAAAATCAAAATCAATTTTTTAAAAATGATTTTTTGACAAAACCAAATAATTAGGGCTATTTCCCATACACAAGAGTGTTTAAAACAATCTCAGTTCCCATACTAATTAGTTGTGTGCTCGATTACAGTTTGAATGTTTACAACATTTAGATGTAGAAGTTTTTCTGAAAGTCTTATTTGACAGGAAATATTCCTCTTTGAATATCACTTCATTACTTGTAATTTTTAAGCTGTTTGATCTGGAGACCTTTATAAAGAGTCTGCAGAACTTGACAGAAGTCTATCAAGCAACAGAGATCAGTGACAGCACTTTGGGTGAAGAAATGACCAAATCAATAAACTTATCCTAGGGACCCTTTTGAAGAAGTTATCTTGGAACTGTTGCTTCCATGTGCTTGATTCCAATGAAGGTGTTCATGCTGTTTTTCCTTATCAGTTGTGAAGTGGATAAATAGTATACCCTGAATGAAAACCTAATTTGCATATTATTTTTGGTTGGGCAGTATTTCCCCTTTCTGTTCTGTAGATGAGCTCTTGAAAGCTGTTCCCACCTCAACAAAAGAAAATCCTACTAAGAAGAAAATTGATTGGCCTGTCCCTGGTGCTCTCTTTGGCAGGTGTCAGTGAGAAGCTGCTGGATATGGAGAGGAGTGGAGAAAATACGAGATTTTATGAGAAATAAGATAATACGAGAAAAAGATAAATAGTTTATAAAAATGTAGCAGTTTCAGAATGTTTCACTATGTAGCACTATGTAACTTTGAATACCTACATGCCAGGCAAGATAAAAGTGTGCCAAAAGGCACTGGATAATCTGTGTAACAGTCATTATCTTCAAAATCCACTGCATGAAGATCACGGGCTGCATGTGCAGCTTTGCATCCTCATGCATAGCTTTCAGTGCTGTAAAAAAAAAAATCCTGGAAATAATTGTAAATGCACTTTGCCATTAAAAGGCAGATCAATTGCATTCATTTTTTATATTATAACAAAGTGTCTCAGTTATGAATAAAGACACAGCATTTTTTTAACCTTCCAGCCTTCAGGGTTTGAGTGTTTATTTTAGGCATTAAGCTGGAAGAGGTTTGGAAACAAGCCAAGTGCCAGTGGTGTTACTGTTTTAGACTTTGTCACAGCATCCAGTCCAAAGAATGGGTCTCAGTCTTCTTGCACGTCTAAAACAAATCCTAGTGGTTTCTCAGGTCAGTCTACCTTGTCCATTGCTGTAGTCCCTTTTTTTTCTTCATCATAAGCCAATTTCTTAGGGAATACTCTCAACTCCCAGATGGTCATATTATCAGGAAGGAAGCGATGTCAGAAACTGGTTAGCCTTAGTTTTGGGATTTGGGGGATTTTGGGGGTTTTTTTCGCATTAGCAGCATATAGTTTATGCCATGCAAGTTGCATTTGTGAGGAGTCACTATTCCCTTATCCCGCGAAGCAGAGAACAGTAATCTGAAGTGTGAGGCCTGTGAAAGGTACAATTTAGTAAGAGAGAATAAAAATCTTAAGATTCTTGTAATGGAATGCACTAATCCATTACATATAAGAATTGCTGGAGAATGAAAATACAGAATCAAAGCCAGAGCAAAATTCAGTACTGATGTTTCTAAATTCTGAGAAATGGTAATTTTTTAAAACAGTAATATATATATATATAGGGGGCACTAGATGACCTTGAAAGATGGTTTTCAACACAATCTTAAATAATGCTCATTGAGTTTGGGGATTTTTTTGAAATACAATTTTAATTAGCAGCTACACTTGCCACTTGATACTGTAAAATTGGTCTCTCTTATTTTGGTACAGAATAAGTAATTAATGATTCATCTGTTCTTACAGCTAGCCAATTTATATTTTATGTTGCCAGCTGGTTTATGATATGTCAGAGAGACAGAGAAAGGTATCATGGGTGTACTATATGAAAAATACAGGTTTTATCTACTGGTACATAGACACAAACTAATCAGAAAGTGGAATTATGACCTTGCATTACAGAAAATATTATGAAAACTGCATGTTCTGAAAATTATGAAAAACAGATAGCTTGTAAGCAGAAAAGACAAAAGCATTTCCACAAATGAGTGGAGAGTTCTGTAACTGGAAATGGAGTAATAAGTTGCTCACCACTGATATTTTTACAGGCCCCCTTAACTGGATTGTCAATGTCATATGTTGGAGGTACTTATATTACTGGGTGTTCTCTTTAATTTTATCATTTTTACTGTGTCAGCTTTTATTATCATTAACAACTAGGCTCACAGGCTCAATTGTGTCCCTGCAGGATTTCAGATTATTCCTCAAATTACAGCAATTTGTCATAATGTCAATGTTTTTTAACCTCTAACCCTAGGTTACCTATAGAGGCTGCAGAGCTTGGATTTCACATGCCACAGATTCAATTTATATTGTGTGTAAACAATTGCAGGGCCTCACAAACAAACAAAAGGCAGCCAAAGTCAAAACTAAAGGTCAGAGTCTACCTTGTCATGAATCCATTCTAATTGGATTTTTTTTTCCAAACAGAATCTAGGTGATGCAATAGCATCAGCTCTTGGCCATAAAATGTAGTAGAGCTGAGTTAGGCTCTTGTTAATGGAAGGACCTTTACTGGTGGTGGCAGGAAGAGAATTTTGAAGAATTGCTGTGGCAACAAGTATTTGTCATTATATGTGACTGTATATGTGACTGTAAAAGTTTTCAAGGGTTTTGATGGTATACCAAGAAAGAAACAAGCAAAATTATCTTGAAGCTGAAAGAATATTCTGGTTCAGCCACACCCAAAGCTGGGGAAGGGAAGAGAGTGATTGTTCATCTTCTGGTCGCTCATGTGAGTCCCAGTGCTGGGGAATGTGGGGATGGGAGGTCTGGAAGCCCTGAGCCAGCCCTGCTGCCTGTGCTGGCCAGAGCTGTCCTACAGGACCCAGCAGTGCTGAGGTTTGCCCACACCAAGTGTAGGACAACTCAGCTGCACAGTGGAGGCTGGGGCAAATTTACCATATTCACGAAATGTGTGTGAGATGTTGGAGTGTCAGAGGGAGAATTGGATGGTTAAATGCAATGTAGAATTGAATTTTTTTTCTCTTTTTATTCCTTTGTTATTATTCCAACTACAGTTGAAATATGTTGACCTGCTTGTTTATTCTTGAGCTTTGTCTGCAAACAATTTGATGTCATAGAATAAATAGTTTACTGTGCTTCCTCTGAAATCATACTGCATAAAATTATTGGTCTATTCATGTGTTTTCTGGTGAACTTGAAAGCTGCCATCATTGGCACAAATATAAGATAAATCTTCCTGGTTTATTATAGATTAATTGCATAATTAAGAATCCACTCTTAATTACTGTCCCAAGGAGTTATAGGAATTATACTTCTAACAGTGCTACTGAGGAAGTCTTTAGATTAAATTTCTTTAAATAGAACTATGCAAATTGTATACTGCCAGATGTTTCTGCCACGTCCTATTTGAAACAATTTTTTTATAACATAGCTGCATGTTAAAATTTGTAAAAATGCTTAAATGATATGAGGATGAGATTTATGGTTAGATACTAATGCTTGGCTATATGCTTAAATATACTTGAATATATGTAGTCAAGCTCATAGGGTGCCACTTGGTGGAAATGGCTAAATTTACTATGTTGTTCCTGTTTCTCCACTGAGTTTCTGACTCTAAGAAATTATCCTGAAAGCTCAAGCCAGGCTTAGAGTATTTTTTGCATGCATACATTTAGCCTAACAGAAAATGCAGCTGTATTTCCTTTTTGTTATGTTTTTGACACTGTGTTAATGTGGGTTAGCTTTGATGGAGGGGGTGTGCAGCAGTGTTATCTGGCTAGGGAGAAGACTCATTTTACAGAGAGATAGGATTTTTTTAAAAGCTTATACAGATCAACAGTGTTTATGGGCAAAGCAAAGCAGTGACAACTAAAAATCAGTGGCACTTAGCTATGGGATAATCAGAACAAGTCAGGATCACGAGCAATGTCAGCAATCAGGCTGTGAGGCAGGGTGTGATGAGGTAAGAATGGCAGTGGGGGTGGTGACAGAGGAGTTCTGTAACTGAAGATATTACATAAATGACAGTGGGTATGAGAACAGCCCGTAGTCATTAGCATATGTAATTCCATCTCCTCTGGAGATACTCAAAGGCTGTCTGGATGCAATCCCAAGTAATGTGCTCTTGGGGACCCTGCTTGAGTAGGGAGGTTTGACCAGGTGACTTCCAGTGCTTCCTTCCAACCTTAACCATTCTGTGATTCTGTTATTTTGTGATTATGGTAGACACCTTTACTTTAAGGTGTTTATGCTCTCCAGCCCATAAAATACACCAACCCCCTCTCCTCCAGCCTGTACTCATGGCATGAGGGGTTGAAGGACATCCCTCCTGATGTATCAAGGTTTTTCAGAGAAAAACCTTGATGTCTCTACAAAAGGTCAGTTTTCTGCTGCTGGGGTTTGCACTGTTTATCCTCTTCTGCTGTGCCTGCCACAGTGACTTCTGAATTTGCCTTTTTTCCTGCCAAACTGCCAAAACCACAGCTCACTTCCCTGCTTTCCCAGACTACACACTTGTTTTACTGCTTCTGTTCCATCCTCAGCTCGCTGGTCACTGTGCCCTTAGGTATGGTGTCTCACTGATAGTTTTTTTTATGCCTCCCCAGGTAGTTGCTCTGTGAAGCTGAGACACATCATTCTCTTTTCTTTGGTTTATAATTGTCTTAAGCATGGTATTATTGCATTACGTTTCCCGTGCTCTGGTCTTTGCCTTGTGCTGGCTCAGCAGCTCATTAGTTGAAATTAGTTCATTCTCTTACAGACTACAGATGTGCTAAGGCCTAGCATTTATGCTTGCTCAGCACTGTGTTAATCCCTGTCTAGCTGTAAGTAAGGTTAAATATAATTTTGCAGGGTTTAGCAAAAATCATACTATTAAGTGGCCACACCTACCCCTTCTTTTTGTTAAAATGATTGGTGAGGCACTGGGTCTTGGTTTTGTTTTGCTTTCTTCTCCAGCAGCAGATTATGCTGGGGCATTTTGGCCTCTTTTTGGTGACAGCTCCTGTTTTCCCCTTTGCCAAGTTGAATTTTCTTGTACACACCATTTCATGCAGTTGTGGTTCCAGATCCTGTTCAGGCGACTGTTTTTCTGTTACATAAAGTAATTGTCAATGCAAAAACTTGAAACTGACCTCAGGTTTGGCTCAACAATTTCAGATTTCCTGGCCCTGGTGAGCTTCATCACAAAGACATAGATAATTTTATTCATTTTACTTGGGATAATTTCTGGTTCTACAAATAATACATTTTTTATCAATGCCTGGGGCAACTTAAGCAGGAAATATGGTAAATCTTCATACACAGATTTGAACTAAAGGGAATGATACTGTATTTCCCATATGACTTAACAGCACACAATTATATAATAAGGTAGGACTGTCTCCCATGTTTTTCAGGGAATAATACTCAGTGTCACCATCTATTAGGCTATATTCATACGCAGGGTCTAGATCTTTTATCAGCAAGCATGTCTATTTTGTCACCTTATTTGAGATCTCTAAGCTCTGGAAAGAATATTTGAACATTTGTGGTTAGTGTTCCTGGGTGCTGGTTCTAGGGAACTTCCCTGGGTGAGAGGTTTCCACACTGAGTAGGCAAAGCACTTTACCCCACGTTTCCAAATTCTCCTTGGGGCCAGGCATCGCTGCTGTTTTCATTGCAGCACTTAATTTGTAGGTGCTTAGTCCTTCATTAGGTTTGAAAATCAATTAATAGCTTTCCACTTGTACTCTCCCTCGTAAGTTTTCCTGTAATTTAATTTGCACTTACTGTGTATAGACCCAAAATGAAAATGATTTGATTTGATGTTTGTGCTTCCATTCCTTTCAGCTGATTCCTACAGGAGTCTTCTCAGTCATTGTTTGCTTTGGAATTCTCAAATTCCCGTGTCAGATCACCTCTGCGATTTGTTCCATTTCTCTGAATTCTGATTGCTGCTGTTGGTGTGAGGGTGGCCAGAAGTGGAACAGAACCTTTAGGTGCATTTGGTGTTCACTGCAAGGATGAGATTTCATACTCCTCAGAATTCCTGGGTTTAATGTGTCTTGCAAACTTTTAATGTCATTCAGTACTAGCTTGCTTTCTACATTTCTGCATACAAATTACTTTTTTTTCTCCCACCATTGAGTGCTTGTGTGTTTTTTTCCTGTGGGTTATTTTTTTCCCCCATTTTAAATAGCTTGAATTTATTTTTAGCTTTTGTTTTGCCAACTAAGTATTATTTGTGAAATCTCAGCTCTTATAGCAGGTGCAGCATTTGTTATTGTACATCTGATGCTACAGAAGTTTAAATATTTGGATGATCTGGAGGAAAGGCTAACAGCAGAATCATTGTTTATATTGACACAACTATTTTTTTTCTCTCTCGAGACTGTTTGTAGCTCTATTGCAGTAATTATTATGTACAAGAAAAGAAATCTAGTGCTGTGTCATTTTCTAGAGCAGCTTTTTGTTTTGGTTTTTTGTTTGCCTCTGTGGCCCAGGATGGCTGGGATCTGCAGGTGCTTCCGATGTCTAGATTTGCATGTCATTTTAGTTATTGTAGAACACAGAAATATGCAACTACTCTTTGTGGTGTAAGGTAATCCTGGAGAAAAAGCTGTTTGAATTATACCTCTCTGAATTAATTAATTACACTGGTGAAAGGAAGGAGTCAATTTGAATGTCCTGTCATATACCATGTCATTATTCTGCAGTCCTGTGAATAACAAAGTCATTTGGGCTAAGTTCCCTTCAAACTGACATCTTTGTATGACTGTGTATAGAATTCAAAACCAGTAATAAATGATTCTGTATGTTGATTTTATTTAATAGACTTGCCATGGGCAGGAATTGTTTCTGAATTATTATTACCTGAAGTATTTTGAGGTCTGAGTTAGCAAAATGTTAGGAAGTGTCTGTGGTTTGCATTTTAATGTGAGAGTGAATCTGCTAGTTTGATTTGATTTTTAATTTTTTTTTTTTAAGTCTGAAAAATCATAAAATCATAAAACGTTAAGGGGTTGGAATGGACCTTACATATCACAGTCCCAACCCCTCCTGCCATGGGCAGGGACACCTCCCACCTTATCCACCCCTTATCCAACCTGGCCTTCAACACTGCCAGGGATGGGCCAGTGACAGCTCCCTGGGAAACCTGCTCAATGCTTTACCACTCTCACAGTAAAAAATTTCTTTGTAGTATCTGACAAAAATTGCTCCTCTTTCAATTTGCAGCCTTTTTAATTTGCACTAAATTGCACCTGGAATTACTCCTTGTCCTTTCACTACAATTCCTAACAAATATTTTAGAGGTGTTACAAATTCTCAGTCAGCTTCTGATATTTTATGATTGGCTGTAGTATTTAAAATAATTTCCTGTTTCCTCACTTGATTTTGCCCGGAAAGTTTTTTTATTTCTACTTGCTTTGATCTCTCCTCTGGATTTTTTTTCTGTTGAAGTTGTTGAAGCTTGATCTCTTGAGGTTTCTGTATCTTACTGGCTTAATCTTTTCAGAATGCTGAGTTTTGGAAGCTGTCTTAGAAAATGTTTTCTTTTCTCTGTGGTTTGTGTAGTAGCCTGGCCACCCAGATGCCACACCACTGAAATACTGCTGAAATGTGTGTTTTGGCCCATTGCAACTCAGGAAGGATGAATATGACCCTTAGCATGGGTTTGAAACTGTTCTCACTTGCTTTTCTCCCTCTCTTCCCAGTCCTTTCTTGGATAAATATGCACACAAATATGTCTACACAGTGTAAAGAAGTTCTGACAGTGCCTGTATCCCTGCTATAAATTCCTTCATCAGGCCCCTTTCTGATCTGTGTTTTAAGCAACATTTATTTGGATTCTCCAGTGACTTCAAGTGACAACTTTATAATTATTTTGCATCATGTATATATGTGTAGGTTCTTCTTTAGTCTCTTTCCAGGCTTTTCAGTCTCAGCAGGCTTTATGTGCCACTCCAGAGCCTGACATCAACAGAAGTTATTTGAGATATGGGTCATCTTGTCTTAGGGTATGAAACTAGTTTTGTAATTGCAGCCTCACTGGCTGTGCAGTGATAGGATTTGTCTGGAGAGCATTTCTGACAGTGTGCTGGGTGCCTTGCTGGGGAGGCAGCACACAGCTGTGTCCTGAGGCTCCACTGCTGTGACAGTCTCCATCAGCTGCCTCTGGCTCTGTGTGCTCTGATGCCTGTGATCTGTTCATCATCAACAGCCACTGAAACATTTCCTTCATGATTTCCAGCCCTTTCCAGCAGTACTTTAACCATCCTTCTTAGGATCTACTTCTGCTTCACAAATTCATAACTTTTTAGTAGTGTGGTTAGATTTTCTGCTTTTTGTGAACAAGAAAGGGCATAACTTAAAAACTTTTAGTTTTAATAAACAATATGCAGCATGATTTTAAAGGCTTGCATGTAGAGATGTACATTTAAAGAGTTTTTCTCCCCTGCACAGCAGGAGAGCATGGTAGTGAGCTTTACTGAAGTTGTATGGTAATTTGGAGAGAGGATGCTGTCCTAGGGTGTACCTTTAGAGAGAATGTGCCCCATACACACCAAACAGCAGTAACAAAGATACACTGTCCCATACATTAGGTATAGGGCAATGTGCAAGTGATGCTGTATTTGAGTTAATTAATACCTGCTTAACTAATAACTGTTTAGTTGAGTTAAACTGAACTAAATTAGCAAAATTAGTAGTAGGCTTTCGCCAGCATGTAATGCAATGGTACCAAACCCAACATAATGTTTTTTGTTTGGAATATATTTATATTTGTATTAGCATTTCAATTTGAGAAACTTGGGAGCAGAGTAACCTCTGTAGAAAGTTAAAGGCTAATTTGCAAGCATTTGTTTCAGCACTTGTCCCTGAGCCTACTTTCTTCCCCAGGCTCTGCTCTCTTTTGTCCACCAGGGTCCCTGGCTTACTTGGCAGAGTGACAGGCCTGTCACTCGGAGGTTTTCTATGTGAAACTCATCTTGAACCCTTCTCCTATGTTTTTTTTTCTTTTACTGTGGTATTGTTTGCAGTGGAGTAAATAATCTGCCTCATGTTTTAGAGGACACAGAAGCTTGTTTTAGAAACAGATGAGCTTCTTTAGCTAGGAACAGTGTCTCATAAGTATCAGCATTGCCCAAAGGTCCTGCATCAGTCTCCTTGTGATGACTGCACTAGAGAAGACAGTGTTTATGCTCTTGTAATTTTTGGCCTACATAGGCAAGCAGTGGAAGAGTGAAAAAGAATAAGGAAGATAAATGATGTGGCTGAAGCCTCACAGATGGCATTAGTGCTTGGTCTTTTATTCTTCATCCTGTGCTCTTTCCCTTAGACCACTCTTTCCCATTCCCGCTGCAGTCATTGAATAGGTTTAACCTCCAAATTAGTAAGTTCTGGGAAAACTTCCAGCATCTCCTTTTGGCATATTGTCTATTCTTTCTGCTTTTCCTTCCCCTGTGATTTTGCAGCCTTACTTTCCATCTCTTGCTAAACCTAGATCCCACTGAAATCTGTTTCAATATCCTGAAATTTGCCAAATTAAAACTTGGCCCTAGAATGTGCAGAACTCACTCTTGAACAAAATGGATTTTTTCATGCTCTTGTTATCTCCTTCCCTGGGCTCACTAGCTGATAGGTTCCATGACTTGTTTTAGATGTGATTTTAAACCACAAAAGGACCAGGCAAAGATGCAGCTGCTGTTTCTAGCACAGCTCCCTCTTTGGCTGCAGGCTTCCTCTGGACTGATTCAGGCCAGTTGATCAGGACTGTTTATGTTTCCAAATTCTTCCTTTCTTCACAGTGAACACTTGAAAACAGAGGCCAGTGTAGGTTGCCAGACTGGATTACCATATCATTATGGGGCACAGAGAGGGTTGTGGTGTGCAGCTGCTGTGGTAGGATGGGAAAACCTCCACTGCAGCCAGAACGATGCAGTGGCCCCAGAGAGGAACAGAGGGGCATCCTGGGGGCACAGGGGTGTCACAGCTCAGGGCTTCTGCTTTGCTTCAGGGAGTCTTCTTGCAAGAACCTTCATGTCCAAATGTCCTGGCTGCATTCTCCCAGTTAGTAAAAATCATTAAATCAGGCCCAGAGCTCTTCATATTGATTAGTTTCACTACTCTCATTAGCACATCACAGAAAAATAAGAGCAAACCTGCTGGCTCCTCTGTGAAAAACTGTGAGTGTGGTCTGTATTCAGTTCATCCCATGCTCTGGCTTCCTGCAAACCTTAAAGTGGCACTGACTCAGCCCAGGATCCTTATGCAACATTCACCCAAACAGAGAGGGTGAAAGACATTGACAGAAATTTGCTTCTGTAGTTTAAATTACTCAATGATAACTTTTAATTGCTTGCTTTCCAGAATCACCAGCTGCTGGGAGGCATTAGTTTTTCTCTATGTCTGGAGTATGTTGGCTAGAAATAAATTACTTCTTCTGGGTGGGTGTTATTTTTAGATTTAACACAGCAAAAGAGGTAGTGTGTTGAAGAAATTTTCCCTTTTTGAATAATGACATATTTTCCCAATTGTGATAGCAGCCATTAGTTTTTTACAGAATTGTTGGGCTGCATCATAATTTTAAATATTAAATACTAAATGTAACTGAAGACTCTAGCAAAATATAAATTAAATGCTGTAAATGTAAAGATTCTAAATGATTACTTATGAGGTATTAAATAAGACAAAATTTATTTTTTCACTTGAGAGCTATGATTGATATAATTTTTCTTCTATTGCTTTTTTATGTTAGCTTTTGGCAGTATCCATTTACTTTTGTTTAGCCTTCAGAAATAATCAAAAAAGGAACTGCATGGTAGTATATATAATGTATATTGTGTTGGCTATTAAACAAGCACAAAAAGGACTTCAGAAGGACATGCATAGGAAAACTACACAAACTCAAGGGAGTGAATTTGCTGTCATGCCTGGCTGAGAACTCTGAGTCCTTCTCTGCCAAGCTTAGTAGAGCTGGAGGAAGACTAGGGCAATAGCTTTTTACCACATTCCTTGTTGCTTTGTCCTTGTAAATGAAAGTATTTGGAACAGAAGTATGACTGTACTATATAATCTTATTTTTGTGGACATTTTGAACAAATAAATGAACAGCAAAACTAATTTGCCAATGGCCTACTTGGAGAAGTCAGTAGCAGAGCATTTTACATCTCTGTGCATATGTAAAGGGAGACAATATCTGGCTTATAAATGCTTTTTGTTGGTAAACAAATTCAAATGCAATGAGCTATAATTGTCAATGGTTGGCTAAATATTTTTTTGTATTTTTTCTGCAGCTGATTAATTGTATGTGTTACCTTATTTAATTTGAAGAAACTTTGCACAGTTTTGCACAGTTTGCTGATTCTAGGTAAGGTTAGAAGCAAATGCTGTCAAAGGTCTTAAAACTCTCCTCTGATGTCACAAGCATTAAATTAAGGTAATATTTTAAGGTAGTCTGCTTTTGGTGAAATTTGTGCAACTTCTAAGATTTTTTTTTTCCCATCACAGTCTTTAAATCTCTTGTTCTTTACAAATAATTAAAGTTCTGTGCCAATTGAAAACTCAGTTTAATTTCATTTAAAGCCACTGTATTTTACTAAATTAAGTACAGAATGATCTGTATATGAAAAGTTTAATTAAATGAAGAAAATATTTAAGTATTCCACTGCTATTTCTTTCAATTGCAGTTCAAGCTTAATTATTCAAATTCAGATGGAGTGATGAATTCGGGGGTGAAATGGAAACTTTGAGTACCTGATGATGTTCTATTTCAGATATTGAGAGTTTTAAATATTAAAGGTTCTTTTGGTGTCTGACAAAGCTAATTAGAGGCTCTTCAGGAAAGTGTGTTTAAAAGAAGAACATAAATGTCCTGCAGGGGCAAAACAGGATGGCCATCTATTCAACAGGTATTTATGAACAGGATTACACAGTAACCTTCAAGACAAACTCCCTTCTAATATCTAATTCCTCCCTCTCTTCTGCTGCAGATCTTCCTGCTGGAAATGCAATGAGCAAACACGACCAGCAGTCATTCAGCCAAAGATTTGTTCTCTACTTCTTACTGTTAGACTACACTGTTACCAATCCTTACATTCTCAGTTCCATTTGTATCATAAATAGTATTTGATTTTGTCCTCGGGGTACTGGCTGCCCTGGCTTCCATTTCTGGCTTTTTAAAATTATTATTATTTTTGTTTTGTTTTGTTTTTCCCTTCTACTTCCCCTTTTTCTGATTCTCCTGCCCAAAACTCTGACAAAGGGAAATGTAGGTTTATTCCTCTCTTTAAATATTTTCTTTCCCTGTCCTATGAGATTTTTCTTCTGGCACAGATGCATTTTTTGTTTGCTTTGCTCCTTTTAACTCTTCTTTTACTGACACCCATAGTCTGTATTGGCATCTGTGTCATGCCTGCTCTTGCCTTTTACTATTGTCCTTGACCTGCTGGCCAGTTGCCCTCCTTTTATTTATGTCTAAGCTTCTTTTATTCTTGTTATGCAGTAATTTTTCAGCCTCTTGAATCCAGTTTATTGCTTCTCTCCACAGTCTCTAATGACCTTCTTTTGAAGAAAGCTTTAAACCAGGACTCCATCCTCATTACTGACTCGCTGTTTACCTAAATGTTGCTGCACATCTTTATGTAGCTCTTATATTTTATAGTTTACTTATAAATTCTTTAAGATAGGACACTGCTTTATTTCTCTGTTTGTACTGTATTCAACTCAATTACAGGGTTGTTTTGTGAGTAGGATTGTGAACTACTATGAAAGTCCAAATAACTGATACACTTTTGATTAAAGCTTCCTTCCTCACCACCTTCTCCCTGGGTATTTGACCAGGTCAAATTATGCAGGTTATAGGTGGGATTGATAATAAGTAGCATTTTAAAATGGCACAGCTAGTTATCTGCAAATGTTGATTCACAAATTTGCATTGTGCTACAAATTTAAAGCAGAGTTTTGCTAATCTTTCTCATGTGAACTGACCTACTTAAGTCAGTGGAGTGCTAATATTTGCCACACAGTAAGGATTTGGCTCATAATCTTAGGGAAAGGATTTGCATGCACACTGGGAATATTGTCTAGGGTTTTTGTTAAAGGCTTCCTCCTCATTCTGTTCCTCCTTATGAGATTTTTTTTTAAAACTTAAAAATAAAAAGAACAGGGTAAGTGTGATTTGACCAGGTGTGATGCCTAAGGAAGTTGTCCATGAACCTCTGTAATGATGTGTGGGGAAAATTATCTCTGGATGGGAGTTAAAATTTTGACTTCACCAAAAATATCCATTTGGCTCCTAGGAAAAATGGAGGAACCTCTAACAGCTTAAATTACACCTAACAAATGACCAGTGTAGGCTCTCAATGAAAGACCATAGAAATGGCAAAGTTTGAACTGATTGAGGCCAAATAAACGGCAATTATTGCTGACTTTACGTGGAAGAGCAGGAGCAACAAGAAGGGCAGAATTCTCTGAACCACTGTAGAAATTGCAGACACCTTGGCCATAGAAATGTAGAGATATTTACAAAGAAAATGGTTCCAATAGTTTTTTAACAGGCTGTCAGTGTGACTTTTTTTTGAGATTGTACTCATCATTTGCATAATTTATTATTTGCTTCCTTTCAGTAATAAATTATCTATATAATTATTTTTCTCAGAATTGAGAGAATTTATGTTAATTTTCTGTGTATTTGCAGACAGAAGTTGTTCCTATGCATTTTTACTCAAATGTGCTGCTTGATTTTTGGGATCAAATGCCCTGCAGGGTGACATTTCTTTCTGGTTTAGGAGTCATTACAGTAATAGGAGGAAGCTTCTCAGTGTTACCTTCACAGGGGAATCCACACTCTGCAATACATCAGGAACAAAAGGAAGGCTAAGGAGAACCTCCATTCCATACTGCATTCAGGGGGTAACAATAGTGACAAAGAATGAGGAAACAGATTAAGTACCTAATGCCTTCTTTGCCTCAGTCTTTGATAGTAAGGCCAGTTGTTCTTGGGTACCAGTCCCCTGAGCTGGAAAACAGGGATGGGGAGCAGAGTGAAGCCCCCATAATCCAAGGGGAAATGATCAGTGAGCTGCTACACCACTTAGACACACAAAAATCTATGGGGCTGGATGGGATCCAGCTGAGGGAGCTGGTGGAAGTGCTCACTGAGGCACCTTCCATCATTTTCCAGCAGCCCTGGGTGACTGGGAGGGATGGGTCCCTCTGTACTGGAGGTCAGCAAATGTGAAGGCCATCTATCAGATGGGTTGGAAGGAGGACCCAGGGAGCTAGGGGCCTGTCAGCCTGACCTCAGTGCCAAGGAGGGTCGTGGAGCAGCTCATCCTGAGCAACATCAGCACCATGTACAAGACAATCAGGGGCATGTCCAGCCTGCACAGGTTCATGAAAGGCAGGTCCTGCTTGATCTAGTTCCTCTCATTCTGTGGTGAAGTGATCCTCTTGGTGGATGAGAGAAAGGCTGTGGATGTTGCCTACATGAACTATAGTAAAGCCTTTGACAGAGTTTGCCACAACATTCTCCTGGAGAAACTGGCAGCTCTTTACTGGGATGGGTGTGTTCTTTGCTGGGTAAAAGCTGGCTGGCTGGCTGAGCCCAGGGAGTGGTGGTAAATGCAGTTATAGCTAGCTGGCAGCTGGTCACCATCGGAGTTTTTGATTTGCTGGAGGGCAGGAAGGCTTTACAAAGGGATCTGGACAGACTTTTGTAATGCCAGGCAGTCTGCACTGATGCTGAAGGGAGGTATCTTCTTGACCCAGACTGGTGTAAGTGTTGTGTTAAATAGTTGAGAGTAAACTGGCTGCTTGTTGTACTCTTTCCCAAGACTTTGGCAGAGTTGGGATTTCGCTTGCAGTGCATTATGCTCATAGACCCTTTTGTCTTTGGAAAAACAAATCCAAGGTGAGAACACAATGTGTCAGGGAAGGGCAAAATAAACCAGCTCCATCACAGATTAGAACCATTTGGTCCAAACAAAATATCAGCATTTGCAAGGCTTCCTTCCTCTTTTCTGCAGAGGATAAGGCAGGTACTGGAGAGCTGTGGGTACCGCCACAGTAGTGACTGATGCTGTCAATGCAGAAATAACATTTCTAGTACTGCCACCAACAAAACCCACATACATTAAAACGTGTTCTGTACAGGTGCAAGTACAGAATAACCTTCCCACCTGCTCAGATGTGAAGGTTTTACAATATTTACTTCACAGGTTGGAGATGGGTCTGTTTTATTTTGCTTTATTAATGAAGAAAAGTAGAAGGTCATTCTGTTGCTATTCTTCTTTCCCTCCCAGCCTTGCTTAATCCAGAAATTAGGTGTTTATCCCTGAGCAGGTCCTTACATATTCCTCTACTTTTTTCAAAGTCACATGCCAGGTTATAGAAATAGCAGGGTACTTGAATTTTCCTTCAAGAGCTGTATCTCCTAGTTCATTACAATGAAAGAAAAACAAATACAAAAAATGATAAAAATTGATCCAGCGTTACACAAAATACTGTAGGAATGCTGACAACTGAGTTGTACTTTCCATGTTCAATTCCAGGGCCTAAAGCTCAAGATTCTCTCTCCTCAATTGGTTTTGTGGTTGTGCACTCCCTTATCATGCTGTAGTGCTGGTTTTGGTACACAGCCATTTGTTTTCTGTTCAAATATTTAAACTTCGGTGGTGCTTACCTTTTCTGAATACATACTTTCTGCAGCAAACAGTTTGTGGTTTCTTGAATAGATACTAAAAGCTAAAGGAAACTGCATGTCTGTTCAGTTGAAAGAATTTTGCTCTAATATAAACCATTAAGCATTTGGGTTAAGGAGCAACCTTTATTTTATAATGCAAGTGAGTAATTTTCCTCTTCTACTTTTTTTCGTATTTCTGAGTATACATATTTCAACACTGCTCTTCCTAGATGATGGGATAATGAGCTGAAAGAGTAGCAGGTTTAAGAAAAGCAGTGACCTGCAAGCATTCCCTTTGTCCAGCTTTTCTTTCCTGCACAGGGAAGCCAGAGAGGTTGTTTCTAAATATTTTGTACTTTTACATTTTTCTACAAAATTGGGGGTAAAAAAGATAAATAACAGTTGTTTTATCTTATGTCCTCTGAAGAGTTGCCTTGCCTCTGACGAATCCTTTTGCACAGGCAGATAGTTGACAATTCCGGTATTATTTACAGAGGCTGACATTGAACGACTGTTGCTTTTGCTGCAGATGACAGCAGGACTAGCACAAAATCGTGGCCGCACCTTCGTGTGCGCTACGTGTGGATGCGAACGCGTTTAATCAGCTTGAAGTTTCTTCTCCCTGCCGCCCTCGCTCAGCGTTTCTCGCTGCCCACCTCCCCGGCAGAGGAGCTGAAATGATTACCTGCAGTGTCATTTTTCACTTTGCTCCATGCAGATGCGGTGCGGTTGGGCCGCGGGCGGCGGGCGGGGAGGGGCCAGCGCTGATGCGGCACGGGCGTTCGACAGCGGCGGGGCCGGCGCGGCTCGGCTCGGCTCGGCTCGGCTCGCTCGGCTCGGCTCGGCTCGGCTCGGCTCGGCTCGGCTCGGCTCGGCTCGGCGCGGCTCGGCTCGGCGCGGCTGCGGGTGGCACCGCTGATCACCGCAGCGCTGAGCCCCGCTGAGCCCGCACCGCCGGCGCCGCTGCAGCCCGGTTCTGCTGAGCCCGGTTCTGCTGAGCCCGCACCGCCGGCGCCGCTGCAGCCCGGTTCTGCTGAGCCCGCACCGCCGGCGCCGCTGCAGCCCGGCCCCGCCGAGCCCCGCTCCGCCACCGGCACCAGCCGCTGCCTGTGCCTGTGCTCCGAGTACCTGGCGACACAACTGGGCTATTCTTTAACTCTGCGAGAAGTGCCTCTACTCCCTTCACGCGAGCTCCCTACTGGCTTTCTGCATCCGTAATTCCCCGGAGCCTTTTCTCCCTCCGGCTTTCTCCCGCTACTTCCTTTTCCCCTTTTTTTTCCCCTTCTTTTTTTTTTTTTTTAATTTTTTTTTTTTTTTTTCCGCACTCGTTATTCGCTCCCCCCCCAATCTGTGCTGCCTCAATAGCTCTCATTATGCTGTGCTCAGTGGCCCGGTGTGTTCCCCGCCTCTGCTAGGCAGTGGCAGCATGGATGGTGCTCTTGTGACGACCTCTGCTGATGCTATCAGTCCACTGCGGATAGGCATGCTGAGTAATCCTGCTGTAAATGGGCGAGGACACGGACACACGGAAAATTAACCACAGCTTTCTGCGAGACCACAACTATGTGACTGAAGGTAACATAAATACTGTCATTTTCCTCTTCTAGCGTTGCATATTCTATGCCAGGAATGCTCTGTCATGTTTGGAGATGTAGGCTGTTCCTTTTTTTTCCTTTTTTAAACATGGGGACTTTCAAGGCGTTTTTCTGTGGGATGTAGCAACAGAATCTGTCTGAATTTGCTGAATCCCAAAGACATTCTGTCATGCTACAGCAGTATATGAAACTACACGGGCTGGAGAAGGTCTTGCATTGTGCTGAGTTTTTCTAGTGAGGTGTGCAGCACCTGGCATTGAATGCACAGTAGCTGCAGTGTAGAAGATTGGAAGCACTTGATTACTTAAAAAAAACAAAAAGGAAGAAGAAAGGTTTGAGAGCACCAAAGCAAGAGAAATAATCTGTAAAGTTAACTGGTTTTGGTGGTGTAATAAAGGTTATGCATCTCATTTTGGTAATTATATCCTGAGCATTACAGACATTGCTCAGTTGATTGTTCCCTAGAGAACTGTATACATTTAGAAGGCATTTAGAAGGGATATGTAAGCATCATCTTTTGAAATGCTTCTGCCTTCTTTCCATCCCTTGTGTCTGTGCAAGGTACATGAGAAAAGGCACCTTCATTTTAAATCATTAACTGACTTGCAGGTTATTACATAAAAAGGAATTTTCCTGCAGGTGACATACATTAAATGCTGAGAGAATTTACCTTGAGAGTGTGAAATGGCTGGGTCAGGGATTGGTCTGTATTTCCTTGCCAGAAAGTTGGTTTAAGTGTAGGCCATTTTAAGATTGATTGAACAGGAGAAATGTGTTCATAGGAGCTTGACTTTGCAAATATATTTGTATGTACAGTTTTAACAGCACTTTTCAGCAGCAGAAACAGTAACTCAATGTAGGCTTATATAATATGAATGTATTTAACATCAGGGTCAACCAATACTCCTTGAGACACAGTCTTCAGATTCTGTCGTCATTTGATCAATGCTCAGTCACTTAATACTCCCATGCTGCGTCCTGAAACGTGATCAGCTGATGCTCTCTTGACTATTGATGATTTGAATTGTTTTAGATTGGAGAAAACAGTAGGATGATTTTGTCATAACGGGGCCACAAGGCAGATTTTTCCGAAGGAAGATGAAAAATACTGTGTACTATAAGTGTTACCAGTGACTGGTGTAATTGCTTGCTAATCTTGCCTCTAGGACATTCTTTGCACTCTGGTTCATGTTTGGGTGCATTTTCACATTTGTTTTGAAGTTTTGGTTAATTTTTTTTTCCAGAACGATGATTTATGTTTTGAGATGTGGTCACCTGTTTTCAGAAACTTTGTTTAAATTTGTAAATTCATGCATTGGATTCTGCAAATTCACAGTATAATAACTGCAGTGTACTTGATACATGGTGAATTTCAGATGTGCAGCTATGTTAAAAATTTAATTTTCAAGTCTCTCTGTTTTGCAAATCTGAGGAAAAGGATCCTTATGGATTTTGCAAATCTGTATTCTCCTCTTTTATATGTCATGAGTGTCCTGAAAATTAGAGGCAGATTTTTAGTATTTTTTGTGACACTGCTGGGGCAAGTGTTAGATTTTTCTTATGTTTTATCTTCATTTGATACTTGGATCATAAGGACTGGATGTTCTTTCTGTCATTGTACATGGAGGGGCTGACTGAAATGGGTCAAAATACAATTTGAATATCAGTGCTGACCTGTATTATATTTTCCTTGTGATCATAAGTCTCATGAAATAGGTTTGCATCTGTTCTTGAAATCTTCAGTAGCAAAGTGTTAGTTTTTTATCTTGGACTAGTGTAATTGTTGTTGGGAATGCAGAGTTTATCAGGTGTAATGGAATTCTTCACATCTGTTATATCTGACATTGCCACACCTTTTAAAAGGTCTTGGAAATCATGAGGGAATGGATTTATCTGTGAAATTTTTCCAAGGAGACCTTCAGCTCAAAGAGAAGCATCACAAATTTTAATTTCTCATTGATGCATAAATTGTTTAAAATGCATAATGAATACATTAGTTGAACTGGTGCTTAAAATGTGCTTTGTTCTTCTGTGTGATTTTGTATTTTTTTTTGGTTTAAAGATTTCTTTCCATGAAAGAACTTTAGGACTCCTCATCTGTAAAGGCCTGTAGTCCTTTCACAGGCCTTGTATTTGGTCCTGTGACATGTTTAGTGCAGTATGTAGCAACAATAGAAAGGCAATAATGTGTTACCTTGTTAGTCTTCTTTGGGGTCCAATCCAAGTTTTTCTTTGGCTTTCATAACCCACCATTTGAAAGGAAGAAATGCTTTATGTTGTGTCCAGTGTATTAGAGAAGTTACAATTCATTGTTGTCCATGAATAACCAAAATTTTATCTCGCTTTCAGAGTATTAAAATCTTGGGAAGTGGTGTCCTCTGTGTCCTTGCTATTCCATGCAGCAGACTAAATTAATTTACAAAAGGAGGTGTTTCTAAACCCTTGTTATGTACTTTCTTCTTCTACCTATTCACTAAGGAAAGTAAAGCCAGCAATAATCATGAAGATGTGGGTTAACTATAGCATTGCTTTACTTCTCTTCCTGTTTTACTTTTTCAGTGATTTAAAAAAGCCCAAACAGTCAGATGACATATGAATTCAGGGTACAGGAAAGCTGTGAGCCAAATCCTGATTTGCTCTGCTCTTGCCAGTGGACTGGATGTGTTCCTAACAAAACTGCTTGCTTGAGCAAAGTCAGATTTCATCTCCTTCATAGGTTCATTTTCTAACATTGGGATTGTCTGCAAAAAATGTGGCTTTACCTTGACTATGGAAGATTGAATTGGTTTTTAAATCTCAAGAATTTTTTTATTTGTTGTTATACTGATTCCGGTAATAGGCATTATAGACACACATATGACAACAGTGATTATCTGGCCCTGTTTCTCCTGTTGCATATGCACAACTACAATTTGGCATTAAAACAAGCAGAACATGAATAATTTTTGTCATTTAAAGTCTTCAAGATTATGGAAAAAGGTGATTTAATTCCAGCTGCAATATTCAGTGAATTTTGCAATAATCACTTTCAAAAGCAGTTTTTGAAGCAAACTGCTTTAATTGGAGTTGTTTGTGTGAGGAAAATAGAAAAGATCTGGTAAGACTTGAAAAGAAAGAGAGAAAAAAGACCTGAGGCTTAGAAATGTGAGCTGTGAGGAAAGATTGAACTTTGCCAAGGTGGTGAAACACTGGGATACATTGCCTAGGGAGCTTGTGTAATTTTTATCACTGAAGTTTTTAAAAGCAGGTGACATAGATGTCTGTAAGAAATGACATGGGGATAGCTGAGCCTCCCGTGGGGCAGAGGAATGGACCAGATGACCTCTGAGATCTGTTCAGGCTTGTGATTCATTGCAGAGCTGTGTTTTATCTTAATTGCCTTTTGCACCACAGCTGTGGGAACCAGCTGCCCAGGAGGTGTTGGGTCAGGAAAATGTGTTATTTCCACAGCAACTGGAGGAGCACTGAGGAGAGAGGAGAGGAGAGGGAAGATGGGTTGGATGGGAGAAACATGATCCTTCATTACTGTACAGTCTGTTGGGGAGAGGGCAAGAAAATTGTGAGTTGGGGGAAGGGGGATAAGAGAGGTTTCTGTGCTTTAGGGGCAGTGGATGTCCTGCAGTCCTAGAGTTCCCTTGATGTTTCCTGTGCTTGAGATTAATGGTGAAAATGGCAAGACTGCTGATACACTTTGTTGTCTCAGGGCCTTGGGATCAGCCACACAGGAGCAGTGAATTGCCTGGTATGGCTGCTGTGCTCCTGGCAGGGGCAAAAAGTTGCAGGAATCCATGCTGCCACTTTCCAACTCAACAGCAAGGATAATTCAGTTACTCTGTATTTTACTGATTTAACAAATGACAGAAATACTGAACAGAATTCACTAATCTTGCCAAACTGTGTTAAAGGATGTGTTTCACCACCATCATCCCTAATTTATTTGGATAAACGTTTCTCTGGCAGGTGAAGGCATATTGCAGGTTGCATGCAGACAAGTCTAGCATATGAATCTCTGCCTTTTTTTTTTTTTTTTTTTTTTTAGGGAATATCTCTGTTTTGAGAAGGAATACAATGTTGTTTATCCTTCCAGTTTCTGGAGAGACACAGGTTCCTGTCTTGGTCTAGGCCTGCAGATGCAAGTGGAGCCAGTGGAGTTGCAGTGGGGCAGAAGGTGACCTGCACTATCTAGTCATTTATATGGCCAAATTGTACCATTTGGTTCCATATGGCTTAACTTCTGTGAAAAAAATTAATCATATTAATGGTATATGAATGTCCTCAAATACGATATTTGAATAATAATGAGAATTAGCAGTGCACTATAAAGCACATTGAACCATAACCATGTGAAATGTTCATTATAGAGAATAAAATAACCTTTTTTTCTTAATGATTTTAAAGAAAAGTGCTCTACAGATAATCAAAATGGATTTGGGGCCTTTTCTGTGCCTTAGTAAAAGAAGGTAGTATCTCTCTTCTTCATAATTAAAATTAGAGGAAATTATCAATTTTCATCTGCCAAAAATAAATTTATTTATGAGCTTTTCTTTCATAATCATGTTAAATATAATTTGAATTAGACCTTAATACCTGAGATGTTAATTGGATGAATATAGCAAACAAGTACCACTCTGCTGGCTCAGGCTCACCACTGGTCAGTCTAGATCACTGATTTCTCCTTATTAAGAAAGGTACAAGAGGTAACTCTTCCTCTCAACTTCCAGCAATTCAGGATTTATGTTGTGAACATTGATGATTTTAATCTTTTTGCAGAACTCATTTAGAAACAGTTTTAGAATTATTGCTCATTCTTTGTCTAGTCACTTGTGTTATTTATTTTTTTCCTTGAGTCGTGTGAACAGGGGTAAACCTTGTTAAAGCATGACTGTCCCTTGTTAAACAGGATATACTTGTGTCTTTCTGTGCATGGATTTGGTTCTTTTATTCACAGTGATATTCAGATGAATGTTGTGGGTAGCCTTGAAGATTTGGATTAGTGAGGTTTATTCAATCCAAGTGATGTTGCTGACTTTGTAATCTTTATTCATGCAGCTTAGTTGGGTGAAGCCATGGAGGCAGAGCTGGAGTGTTGCTGTCTCACTGGCTTGCACTGCAGTCTGATCTGTTTGCTCACTCACTCACACCTGCATGTGGGGTTCAGCATCCAGGAAAATCAAACAGTGGTACTGCTTGAAGCTTGGATCTGCACAGCACAGATTTTTATAGGTGACATAGACCAGCAATTCATCCAACAAGGCCAGAAAAGGCAGTGTAGATTTAGCCAGAGTGAATTATACTGCCAGCAGCCCTTGTCACAATGCAGCACCAGCTACCTGTTCAAAGTACTCCATTCATACCACATTTATTAGGCTCATAATATTGTTGTCCCTATTTTGCTTGCCAGATGTACTTGATGAAGAAATCATAAATCAGGATTGAGGTTAGGATGGTTGATCCTGGACTGGGGCTTTGGAGTTCCTTAGTTTGCTGTTCCCAGCATTCCCACAGAGCAGGAGCATGTTAGTGTTAACTTGTCACTGCCTCCTCAAAAGAGCTCTTCAAGGATGAGGGTTTTTTTTTTAGGATTGGTTGTTAGATCATCCTAAGAGGGCACTTCCAGCCACTCTGAGCTGCAGGACATGTTTCAAAGGCAAGCAGTTAGCTTGGTTTGGATCTTCATTCAATGTCGTGCTCTCCACATGATAGTTATTCACCAGTGTCACCTGTACCTTTTGAAGCTTTATCAAGTGTGATTAGGCTGGGCTGCAATCTTCCTGTTTGCAAAGGAATAAATCTCTGATGCTGGATCAGTGGTTTGGTGGGCTGCTCTTAGGGACTGATGGCAACCCTGGTTCTCTTTGCATGCATATGTAATCAGCAGATGATCTTGCACTCACAGTCTAAATAATAAATGAATTTTGTTGCTACATAGTGCTAGAGGTCCTGGAGAAGTGAATAAGTGCATTAACCAAAGAAAAGAACCATCTAGACTGTTAGCTAAAGCCAAGCTCCTTTCATGACAGTGACAGCAAGGAGCTGAAAAAGAACATACTTGTACCAATCTGGAGCTTTACCAGGTGCCACCAGACTAGAAACATTATAAACAGAAATGTTTGTAGTATATTTAACTAATAGGTTGAGTTACATATAAGCCTTTAAATCAGAAGTTCAGGACATGAACTGTGCAATGTGTGTGTAAGGTAAAACGTGGGTATAGAAATATGATCCATGCAAGCTTGCTGTGTCTGCCAGATTTTTTTCTAATTGAAACTGCCAGTTTAAAAGTATTGAATGATGTAAAACTAAGCAATATTGTGCAGGTAGAGTCAGTGTCACTGTTCACCACGGGAGCAGTTTATTTAGTGTATGTATCATTATGAAAACTGTACTTAGCAGTATATTTTCTATATGTTTTCCATGTAAACTTCAGGCATTTCAGCAATATATCATATGTTTAAATGGTGAATGTAGATAATGGTAGATATTGCTCTTGCACCAGTTTAAAATGTAACTATACAATAACAATGAATATTTTATAGTGAAGAAGAACTGACTATTTTTTATTACAGCCATGAAAAGGTAATCCATCCTTACTGTTTACAGTGTGTTACTACATCATTACTAGATGTATCCTTGAAACTTTCCATCAATAGTTTATTTAATCACCATAGTAAGGCTTTGTCTCAAGGACTGTGTGCTAGGAGAGCACAAAGTATTTGCTGGCTAATTTCAGGCTATTTTCCCTTTGGCCAGGGAAAAGTAATAATCTCAGAAAATTAGATAAAGTTATTATGAGGAATTTTGGAATTTTTTAAACAAGAAAGGGTTTTAAATGAACTTCTAACCATGTTGAGGTGCTTTCCTGATCAACTATTTCCATAGTTCTTAGGTTAATGCTAAGTTTGCCCTTAATCATGAGTGTGGTCTATTTTACTGGTTCCTGCTAAAAGTTCCTCAATTCTTTACCAAGAAAAAACTCCACTGAGCAAAGCAGCATTTATATATGCTAAGAGAGTTCCTTTGCTCAGGAATGTTATCTTGCAGAAAAGCTCTTGGTCCTGTTTTTATCATTGCTTTAATGCAAATAAAAGCAGACTGTATTTTTCCTGTGAAAGACAAATAAGAAATATGTACATTAAGAGATTAGATTTCTAGTAAAATCTCAGCACAACATGCCATGCAGTTCAGTGACTTTTGTGAATTATTAATATGCCAAGGTTTGGGATCTGTATTGTTAAATATAGCAGTGTTTGTTTCTTTCGTATTCATTGATCCATCTGTTGCAAAAAAGAGAAGAAAAAGGATGCAAACATCTGTGTTATAATGACATTTATGTGTTTTACTTAGTGTACAGAAGAAAGTAAAAGACTAAGAGTTGGTTTATTATTCTCTAGTTCAACTCAAGTCTGATTTGTGCTTAGTTACTGTTACCATACTTCTTCCTGTTTGTAGTGCTTTTGTTATTCCTGTGACTCAGGTGTTGCAAATAGTCAGTGACTACACAAAATAACATCATTTGCATAAATTTTGAGGTTAATGCTGCCTGTGGTAGTACTGTTTGCATTAAAGACAGCCATAACATGCTCTGCCAGTTTCTAGTAAAAATAAAGATCATCAGAGTTGAATTAAAAGTAAATGATTGTTTATTTCCTTCTCTCAGTTTTTAATGACTCCATATTATTTCTCCTTATTCTAAGATGTTAAATGAACATTTCAAATAAAAACTGAAAATAGTTTTCAAGCAATGAGCTGGTCACCAATTATCAATAATTTATTTCTAAACTTTCATCCAGTCAACAAAACATCATGTTATACATCCTGTTTGAGAGGTTTCAATTTATGATAGAACCTGGCACAAGGTCTTTAATATATGTATAATTGTAAATCAGGATCTGTCTGTTATTATTTCAGAAATAATTTCTGATAGAATGTCTTTATTTCTACACTGTGCTGTGATAAAAAGAAAAATTCAACTAATAAATTTAATAATAATAATAAATCATAAAAATTCAGCAAATAGGCACAGTGGACTGGTGAGTGAATTGACTGCCAAGGCAGCACATGAGACACTTTGTCATGCTACATGTTAATTTGACACCCTGCTTGATTTTATATCTTTTATTGGTGCATGCAGATCTGCAATATGGGATTAACCAGTACAAGATGAAGTCAGATGTGTGTTCTGTAGTCTTTTTTTGAATGGAAGATTTAGGTCAAGTATATTCTCTTTAATCAGCAGTGAAGCTCAAAGCAGAATTCACACATGCAGTCTCTTTGAAATAGGTAGATGTGAATTGTTGCATCTTTCAGAATTTCCTGGAATGCTAAGAGTCAAGTAAAGTCATATGGATGAGGGTTATTCTCATTGCTCAGCTACAGTATGAATATAATTGTGTGCATGTTGTGTGCACTTGTAGCACAAGTGTATGCTACACTCACAGGAGTTTTGTGGATGACTGCTACTGCATGTTTCTGGTGTGTCTGTATTCCTCCCAGCTGCTGTGTTTGAAAAGTGAATCTAGAAGTCCTGCAATGGCTATGGAGAAGTTTCAGCCTTGGGAGACAGTAAGAGCTGGTATGTAGGGCACTGTCCTTCAAGTCCCATGTGATTCACAGACTGTTTTGGTCTGTGTGACAGTGCTGGTCTGGGGACTGAGACTTGTCTCTGACTGCAGCAAAACTTTCCTTACACCATGGTGTGAGAAGCAGTGTCCTTGAATTTATGATTCTCCTCTGTGGTGGTGAAGAGCTGCAGCTTTCTGAGAAACTGTTTTCTTGAATATGGATTTTATTTTCTATGGTTAAGTGCATCCTTACCTGATAGAGTAGACATTTCTTTGCTTTCACATGCATTTCAGAAAAATGAGGAAAATAGAGCACAGGTCTTCTGTGTTACTATGTAATTGTTACAAAACAGCTAGTTTTAAAACAAATAAGTTGTATCTGTTTGCAGTTATGGTATTGCAAATCAGCCAATTATATTAAAATTTCAAGATTTACTAGCTGCAAGAATTCACACTACATCCAAGGAAAGGGTTTTAGTTACCTTAACTTTGAACTGTGGTGGAGAAATTACTGCTGAATGTGATTTGTACAAACATACATCTCTTTGTTGTATTGATTTTTCCCAGTTTTTTGTTTAAAATTGTTTTATTGAGAATATCTTTTACTTTTTCATACCTTCACATTAATTTCAAAGCATTTAAAATTGGGGATTTATTTGAAATTGACATGGATGCCATTATTGTCAGCAAATTGCCCAATTCTCTGGAGCAATCTGTGGCCTGGGATGCCCATCTTTCCTTCTCCTCTGCTGTTGGAGCCACTCCCATCACATGGGAGGTATCAGAGCAGAGGGGAAGATGCTCTGGTTAACCCACCAACCTAGACTTCTTCAGAAAATGTCAGCAAACTTGGCCTGATTTACAGTTGTCCCTTGCTGGCAGGGAAGCTGCCCACTCCTGAGAGCCCAGGGGACCACGGGCAGTGCTGTCTTCTGCTGATGCTAAGTTGCCATCTGTCATCAGAGTCCCATTGCTGCTCCCTGTGACCTGCTCAGTTTGGTCAGTGTGGTGAAGCTGTGCTCCTTCAAAACCACCTTGTTATAAGGCTTTATAACATAAGGCAATATTTATGCACAGAGGGAAGGGAGGAAATACAAACTATAAGTATATTGGAAAAATGTGTGACAGCTATCCTGGGTGTACCTGGGAAATGGTAGTAATAATAGTAAATGTTAAATGTGAAAACAGAAAGCTTTGATGCTTCTGCACTATAAATAATTACTAACAAAGGCAATTGCCAATGTGGAGAGTTGTTTGCAGAGGGATTCATTTCTGATTGTTAAGTGTAAGTATATTTAGACAGAAAATTATTTTTGTTCCTGAAAGCCAGGGAGTTGTTGTAAATGAGAAGAATTAGCAATTTGGACTCCACAGAGCAAACACCAGCCTGGTTATTACAGATGAGACTTGATGGATGTTTTATATTGAGGTTAGCACAGGAAGCTATTCCTATATTTTACATTTTAATGACTGAACTCAGTTGTTTTATTGTTAGCAGTTGAACTTATAGTTTTCTTGAAAAACTATTCATTTTGGCAGTCTCCTTTTCTGAAATGTTGCAAGTATTTCAAAGTTACCATCCCTCTTGCTAAGTCACCTTTGATCCAAAAATCTTGGTTGAGAAATTTTTGTATATGGGAACAGACATACTCTAACACAGTAATAGAATCCAAATACTTGAAACTGAGGAAAGGAATAAAGGACCTTCCCAGAGTCTTCTTGTCCTGGTTTGGAGGACAGGTGTCTGCCAAGAAAGGCAGGAGCTTCTCTTTGAAATGGAGATTGTAAACCCCCTCCCTCCAAATTATTATAATTTTGAAATTAAAGGGCCCTCAGTCAAAGACATGGGAATTAGGAAAAACAGTTCTTCACTAGGAAAATTAAAATAGAAATACAGTATTACAAAGAACAATCCCAACCCTGACAGAGTCAGAATCCAAGCTGACACCCCGTCAGTCAGTCGGGATGTTGGCAGCTGTCCCATTAAAGAGTGGCTGCATCCTCCTGCAGTGGCAGATGTGCTTCAGCTCCTCTAGAAGGGTGCAGCTTTCCTCTGAAGGTCCAGGGATGATGTGGGAAGGTCCAGCTTTTCCTCTGGAATCCAGGGTAAAGAAGGTACCTTGCTGTCCAAAATCTCAGTTTTTATCTGGGTAGGAAAGGTTTGGCTCCTCCTCTGGCTGGAGCATCTCCCAGTGGGATGATGTAATTTTATCAGTCATACAGTGGGACTGAATGGGCCATTAGCAGATGATATCTGCCTGGAGGGAGGATGGGTTGTGGAAAAGATAAAGATGATTGCCCCACCTGGTTTTAAAGATGGCCCACTAGCAGATAATATGTGCCACAGAGATAAGGGTCACTGCCCCACCTGGCTTCAACAGATGGTGATAGAATACACATTTCTGGTGACATCCTGTATTGCAATCCAAGACACTTCTATACTTTGCCTTTGGTGGTTTTACATTGCAGTGCAGAAATTGTGACTCAAAAATCTGAGATTTCATTGTGTAAGTGAAACCCTGCAGGATTTTGCAAGGCAAGATATATTAGGGAAATACTGTTAATACCTGCAAGTTTAAAATAAATACAAGTAGCTAGATAAATCTGACTACCTGTGACAGCAAGAGATACCTAAACATTTAACTAGGGCATGCCATTATAGGTGGAACCTGACAATGGGATAGATGCTGCAGAGTTCAAGCAAACTTGAGCACAGTTTTTTCACATAAAAACAGTAACTTCACTAGTTTATACATCCTGGACAAGGAACTTGTTAAAGTCTTGTGTTTTACCTTGTACATGGTGGTTCTTGTGAGTTTATGTAAAGAGTCATTGTTTTTTTTCTGTTCCTTGTTTTGTGCCCTGCTGAGAAACCTTTTGATGGGCCACAGAAAGATTTTCCTTTTTTCAGTTTTACTTTTCAAAAACTGCTTCTATTGATGGAAGCATGAACAGAGTTTATTGATAGAGTTCAATAGTAGCACATTGGGATCAGATAATTTCCAGGGATTTTAATTTCTGTTTTCAAAACTAGCTGCTTTACTGTCCATTTTTTATGTGTTTCTGTAAAATTAGTGGTCATATTAAATATTAGATATTTACAACAATAAATGTGATATCAGGCATGAGCCATAGTTTATCTGTATTTAAGATGTTTTAACTCTCAGATAGCTGTCAGACTGGCATCAGTTAGTCTTTTGTCCCCAGTCTGATTCTCAGATCCAGTAACATACCACACTTGAAGAACTGGAAGAAGGCCACATTGATCAGTTCTTATAGTTCAAAATTTGGGTTGAATCTAAAATACTTCTGTTCCCCTAGATGTCTGATGTGTGGTCAAGACTGGAAATTATATTAAACGGCATGAATATATTTGGACTAAATAGCTCAAAGATATAATTAACATTTTCCCCTGGTTCACACAGCCTTCTACAACAGGGCAGAACTTACAACAACCTTAACTCTTAAATCTAATGCTCTGTCTTGAAGTTCCTTTTCATGTGCTTCTGGTGTGTGTCTTCATACTGCTTAGATTTCATTTTGGCCACTCTCCAGAGCATTTTTTAATTCCTTTTGTGAAATTTCCATGCCAGCTTCAATTCCTGCCAGAAGGCAACTGTTCCATCTCTGTTTAAGCAGGACCCTAAAGCTTTAAATTCTCAGAATTTATCTCTCAGGAAGTAATACTCCCTGCTCAGGCTTCAGAGACACCAAGAATATGTAGATCCAAGCACTGCTGGGGAGAGAAATAAGGACACAGGATTTGTTTCTTAACTAAAATTATTTCCTTTCCATTTGCTGCTTGACTTGATTGTAGTGATACTTGGCTTTCATCTGCAGTACTTGCTACTGTTTGAGTTCCAGGAATCTTTATTACAAAAAAAAGGGGAGTCCAGCCAAAACCACAACTCATTTAGTACTCCTTGCCAAGTTCTTTCTGCTCTCTGTATATATATCCATTGAATCTTGTGAGGGCCAGACCTGGAAGTGTCACTTAGTACCATTCTTTTACTGTCACTAAAGGACACAGATGTGACTCAAAATCATCTTGGACCTGATTAATTGATCTGTAGATGACCCTCAGGTGCAGGGAGAGGTATTTTTTAAGTTTGAAGAGTCCCTTCTTCTGCAACATTTTGCTGAAAAGGAGTTTTTTATGGAGAAGTCTGTCAGCCTTCTTGGGTAAGGTCCCAGTTAAATATGTTAATATCAACAGACCTGGTTGAAGGACAGGGTCAGGATTTTTACCATGTTATCATAAAGGAAAAGCTAATGGCATTTTCTCTTTTTTGTTTGTTATGACTCACCCCTGAAGGCGAGGGTGGCTGAGGTTCTTGTTAATAAATCTCTTGGGGCAGATTAGAATGAAATTACACTGAATGACTGGTTTTTTAATATATATTATATTTATATATTTATGTATTTATGAAGTCTGTTGAGAATCTGCCACTGGCTGGAGCAGAATTGGATCCAGGTGCATGGCTTTGCATGGCTGTACTCTATGTATGTTTTGGAAGTCCAGAAAAATGTACGTATGTATATGCAAACCACATTTTTTGTGCTCTGAGTCATGATTTTAATCTTATAGATTCATAGAATGGCTTGGGCTGGAAGAGACCTCAAAGACATCTTCCACTAGACCAGGTTGCTCAAAGCCCCATCCAACCTGGCCTTGAACACTTTGAAGGAAGATACACAACTTCTCTGGGCAGCCTCTTCCAGTGTCTCACCTCTACATCTGTTCTGTATTTATACATCTATTCATCTGTCCTAATTTCTACATGTATTTGTTCTAAATACTTTGTACAGTAACCTTAGTTACTTTTGTCTTCAGTGCTACATTGAATAGTGTGGGTATGTAGTTTATAACCCCTGGTGCTGGAAGAGCTTTTTCTGAAGAGTTTATCTCAGTGCTCACCAAAAACCTTTCTGGAAATTTCAAGTGTGCTAAATCTTCAGAGATTCCATACCATTGCTGGCTTTGTTCTTTAGGACAGCAGTAGGTAAAGATGAAAATGTGGCTGAACTTCATCTACCATGTTCAGAATTGTTAAAATCTCTACAAAGCTTAGATTTTCCTACTAGTGTCAAGAAATGTAAGTACATTCTGCAGTTTAGCACAAAAATTTCTAGGAGCAAAAATCATGTGGATTTGTTAGTTTTCTTAGAGCTTACTGCAATTCTGTTGTTCATCAGTAAACCATATGCTGTCCTTTAGCCAACAGAACAGATTTTCTGTAGCTACTGTAGCTATTTAGAGTTATCATTTTGTTCATTTGCATAATGAGTTAGGAAATCTACTTAAAAATTCTCATGCATAATATGATTTATTAAGTTTAAGGTTAAAATCAGGGTTCAAATTATCCAATTGAATACTGTGACCTTAATACTGTCTTTGCAAGTTTCCTTAGGAGCTTAATGCCTTCAGATTTATACTAACTTGAGTACAACCCATTTATTTTTCTTTGACCCTGTTGTCTTCTATATGATTTACTCATGCTGCATATTGTTTTCTTTTAAATACTGTTAAGTCTTTGCTCGAAGCAAAACTGCTCTCCAGATTTTCTCTTGGAGGTAATTAGCTCCAGGCTACTTTTTAACTTTCTGAAATGTAAAGTAATTGCAGATCAGGTTTTAATTGTATGTCTTTTTCTCCTTTTCAAGAGTATGCTGCCTGGACACATCACTTTGTTATTTAAAGGGCTGATAAATGTGTCTAAGTTGTATTAATTTCTGTGGCAATAGAATTCAAATTAATGCTAACCAGAAGATCTTTTAATGCATGAGTAGTAGGAAAGGTATAATTAAATCTCTCTGAAAAAAAATTACAGGATATTTCATGAATGTCAGTAACATAGTTTTAGCCCCTAAATAATTTTCTTTGCTACAGATACCTTTTAGGGTTGTGTCTACCAGAACCTTAAAAATGTATGTCTTGAGAAAACAGTAATTTTTTTCCCTTCATTTGCCCATTTAGGTTTGTGCTAATTTATTGTGTTCATATTATCCCCCTAAATTATGCTTTTACAGATTCCAGAAAGTTCACAGTGTCATAATGGCACAGAAGGATTTTTGAGCTATGTGCAGAACATTTAGTTAAACACTTAAGCTGATGAGGAGTCTTTCTGTAGTTGGTGATCCTGTAGTTGGTGATGATAAGAGCATCCCAGAGTTCCTTGGTTGAGGACAAACCTGAAAGATTAATCCACTATAAAGGAACAGACTATGGCTGAAGAATTTACACATTTGCATTTTTTGGAAGAAAAATTGTGTGCCACATGCAGAATTACTCGCTTCAATTAATCAGTCTTTTAAAAATTATTAACTTCATCATAATCTGGTTCAGCCACTTGTGGAAGAACATTGAACTCTTGCTCACTGCTCAACATGAGCCCCATCAGGGGTGAGTGGAGTGTGATTTCCCTTTATTCTGGCCACTTTCTTCCTAGTGTTGGGCCAGCATGTGGTTTGCTGATGTCAAGGCACTGTTGGATCATATTTGGCCTGGCATCCAGGATGACCACAAGTCCCTTTCCAGAAAGTTGCTTTTCAGCCAGATGTCTGGAGCTCTTCTGCTCCAAGTGCAGAATTTTACATTTCCTGCTGAGCCCCCTGAAGTTCCATTTCTTGCCTTCCCTTAGTTTGTAACTTGGAGGTGAAGCACTGAGTTTTTAATGTTAGATATCACTGGGGATGTTTGAGATGTCTTTTCTGTCTACAGTGCACAGTTAACATATCCTAAGCTTGGCTGGCACCAGAGTGAATTTTCTGTATGTTTTTTCATGAATCAGTACACATGTTTTGGCTACCACCAGCTGCCAAGATTGTTTGAAATACACCAAATAGCCTTAGGCATTTCTGCTTAAAAAAAAACTTGTTGATTCTTTTCTTAGTGAGAAAGATGGCATTTTTGTCTGAAATCTCAAATAGCAATGGTAGAAATTATATCTAAAGTGCAGTGGACTTGAAAGAAATCAATATTATTTTTAGCTTGCATAAAAAAATCATAGGTTCTTAGCAAAACCATACCATGCAGTATATTGAAGCTGCCATTTTCCTTTTTCTGTGGAGACTATTGGTTAAAGTTCAGGTACCAGCAGTATCATTTCTGGATGCTGGGATTTAAGTATGGGCTCTGTAACAGTGATGACTGACATGATTCAGCTGGAGGTACAAAAGGTTTTATTTTATTTCATCAGCTGTAGTTACAAAAGGTTTTATTTTATTTCATCAGCTGTAGGTTGGTTGGAGAGACCTAGGTGGGGCTACAATCCCCTCACACCTGCAGGGAATGGGAAAAGTTACGTTCAAGCAGCATCTGAATGTTGTCACTGGGGAATCCACTGCTGCAGCCATAGATGCATGGATTCATTCATGTAAAGGCCCACACAAATACTGCTCACCATTTTTTTTCCAAGTCATGGAGACTGACAGGTGTGTTTTCTTTGTTTTCTTTATTTTTCAAAAGATGAACTGTAGAAAAACCAATGATTTCTATAGGACTCACAGGAAAACTTCTGGTGGAGGTGATGTGTCAGTTTGGGAGTTCTATTAGAGTTCTTCTATGCACAAGAAATTATGCATAAGATTTAAACAAGGAGGGAGAAGGGGTATTCTATCTTGGATTTGGTGGCAAGATGCATATTCATTCTAAAAATAGCATGTGCTTTCTGCCATGGAAGAGCTTTCTGTTTGAATTGGACTAATCTCTGGAATGTATCCTCCTTGAGACAAGGTTTTTGGTTTTGTTTTTTTTTTTATTCCATTAATTACTCTCCTAGACAGTGAAAGTGATCCTACCTATTAGAAATATCCCAGATGGTTAAAGTGCCTCTTGAAGTGCTTGGTGTGCATAGGTCAATGTAGGCTATTGGAGGCTGGAGAACAGTAATTTGTGGGGAGAAAATTAGGATGATGTAAGCAAAGGAAAAGCTCTTTGAAGCATTTAATGCATAAGGTGTTTGTTTTTTAAACACTTAAGACTTGTTTCTTTAATAAATATATGGTACCCTCAAAGTGTGAAAACCATGGGATGAATATCTTTGTAGATTACTAAAGTAAAGAAACAAAAATCCATACTGTGACCAATTCACCTCTCGCTTTCAATTGTAGAGGTTCCCCTCCCCACACTTTTAGCATTTACCAGTTTACATTTCAGTGAGAGTAAATGTATTGGATGTTCTAGTCCTTTCAATGATTATTAGAAGATATTGCCAAATATTTCAAAGTGTTTGAATTATTTTTTCTGGAGTACTATCAATGCATCAATTACTGTAATATCTAGATTATTCATGTTTTGGGGACTCTGAGAGGGCTTTAGGCAACACATAAAACCTAAGGTTGTCAGGTTCTTTAAATTTTGCTTCTTTCTGATATTCATTGATTTTGTTACATGAAGAATAGGAGCAAATTTACTAAAATTTCTGTTAATGCTGAGAATAATCACTGTCTTAGAAGGTGAACAGGAAATGGATTTGTAGTGCCCAGAACAGAATTAATCAGACCTATTTATTTGAACCAACCTGCTGTATCTTATTTCATATTTAAATATGCTACATTTATTAAATATTATATTAGATATGTCACCAGTTGTTATTAGTTCTCTTGGAGATTTCTTTCAATTATTTTGGCAAAGTCTGTTTATAGTCTCAGCTGTAATTATACTCCAAGTAGCAGACATTGGGAGACAAACTGTTTCATTGCTTTGAAGGGGTTAGTATGTTGGAAACTGAGAACTGTATAGAAAAACAGTATGCAGCTGCAAATAAAAAAAAAAAAGAAGAAGAAGAAAGCAGGCTCTCTGGCATTTTGTTAAGGAAGTGATTGATGCATGAGTCTGTTTTGCCCAAATAAGAAGTGAACAATTCTATTTGCCCCTACATTTACTCTTCAGTTGAAGTAATAGATGCAATACAAATGTCTGTGGGTTTTTTGGGCTAGTTTTTTTTCTTAGTAGAGTTGTTCTGCATATTATAATCATGATTATCTTGTCTTGCTTTCCATGCTTTTCAGCAGTTCTGAATTATATATAAACCTCACATGTATAGGCTTTGTCTTGTCTTTCAGTTCACTTGCAAGATTAACATTGCTGTTGACCAAAGTTAAGCAAATGCAATGAAGGCTGATATATTTCAGATTAATTATTGGAAATTGTTCCTGCCTGTGAACATCAGTATTCAGTGCACACTCATACAGAATGAAGTGGTTGGTCATTAGCTTCCAGTCCTCAGTGTCTGCACTTGACATTTCCTCAAAAAAAACTCCATCATGGTACTCCTGAAAGATACAGAGATCACTTTTGGAACAAACACACTTGTTTTAGGGGGGTTTTGGAGAGTTGGTTTGGAAATTTTAAAACATTGCATTCATCACCATGCTCAAAGGAATGATTTATTCATGTGTTTCAGTTAGAGTTGTTTTTGTCTCTGTCTCTCTAATGGACTGCACTTTGGGATATACAAATCATTTGAATTTGTCATACTGAAAACTGGTGGCTGAAAACTGTTGTCCCAGCTGGAAACCATGAGAACTGTGGAAAGTTTCCTTTTGTCCTTTGAAAAGGAAAAAGGTCTTTGTTAGGATCAATTCTTGTGGTAATCCTATGTAGATTAATGTGGAAGTAAAATAACATGCCTCTATGGAATGGGTTGGACAGGATAAGCAAAAGAACTGTTCCTCTATTAGATAATTCATGTAGTAATGGTTTCTGCAAAGGAAATGTATAAAGAGCAGAAAACTGCCTTTTTGAAATGGAGGTAGAAGGGAGAGCTACTCAATGGCTATTTGTTCAGAGTTGAGAGATTATTTTAAATATGATTTCTTTAATTATTTTATTTAGGCTCTCTCATCATGTTGGTTCTCAATGACCATATCTCAGCTTGCTACATAGGTAACTGGCAAGAGCATCATCAGCTCATGAACCAAAGAATCCAGCTTGCTGCAAACAGAGCTCCATGGAAGATGTGAAAGTCATCCAAATACTTCTGTAGGAACTGGGGGTTCTTCACCACACCCCAAAATGTACTTGCTCAAATCAGGCATTTTCAAATTAATTTCTTTTTCCGTCACTTGTAATGTGGAAGGTGCTGTCTGACAGCCCTGGAAATTAAGTCCTCTATTTCTCCACAGGGCAGGTATAGCAAGGGCAGCAGCAATGCAAGCTTCCCCACACTGTCCTGCCAATGCTCCTCAGCCCAGTTCTGAAGAGGTCACTTCTGGAGGTGAGTGGGTGGAAGAGTCTCTGTGCAGAGACTGCTGCAGGGCAGGGGTTCCTGCAGGACAGGCTGTGGATGGAGGCTGGCCCCTTGTCCTGAGTGAGCCACCAGTCTCTAACAGACAATCACTTTATGTACCATAAAGCAGTGTGGGCTGGATTCATTGAGGTTGCATTATTCTGCTTGACTGTTGTCACATTTTGATATTTCTTTGTTGTTGGATGGCACCTGTACATTTTTTTCTTTTTGCACTCTTTTTTGTTAAAGACTTTGTCAATGCTTTATGTACACGTCTCCAAAGTGGCATGTGAATAACTGAATGCAGCCTGGTTGTAAATGTGGTACAGAAAAGCAGTAACTGGTGGCAGCCATGTGTGCAAGAGGAGCTGTGGGGCACTAGACCAGGAGGCATGCTTTGAAGTGCACCAGAAATTGATAAGAAAGTCTATGTTGGTTTCCAGTATCTAAATTAATGATTAGGTTTCTGTTGCAAAGCCATATCTTAACCATTTCTCTTTTCATAATTACTATGTAATTTAGATATTAACATCAATTAAGCTGGTAAACTAATGTTCTTTTTTAGATTATTTTACAATTAATGAAATCTGCCTATCTAAAGCTAGACATGCAGCATTCTACACTATATGCAAATAAAGAGTATGTATTGCAGTTACAATAGATAGTTGGCATCCAAACCAGAAATATTTGATAAATTATGTGAGAGGAATTAATGATTGATGCAAGTTTTCAGAACAACAATAATGAGTGTTTACCTGTTTGTCAAATTAATTCTGCTACACATTCCTGGAGTTACTTAAGCACTACATACTTCAAATACAGTAAGATATATTCTGTTTTCAGCCAAATTTGCATCTCTTAAACACAGAAATAAGTCTGAGAAAATGGAGAACAATGGCTTAGCAAAGCTGTTAGGTCATGGTGAATTACTTTTCTAGTTTCAAATGCTGTGTGAAGGATTTGCAATGCCTTGACTGTCATTTGTAGTTGAGGCCCTTAAGTCTGTTTAACTCTGTTTCTATGGCTGTAAACAGGTGTGATAACAAGAGACCATAGTACAATTCAATAATTATATGAATTTAGTGTTGTTCCTGTCTATTTCCACAAGATCATAGAGTAAGAAGAGTTTGTTTTCCTAGTCAAAGGAGGCTTCCTGAAGGGACTTCTTAATTTTTTAACATGAAAGGATATGAATCAGAATAGTATTCATTCCATATACAGCTAAAACAGTTCCTGACTTTAAAACTTTTAAAAAAAATTTATCAGGTAGCAGGAGCTATGGACTTGCTTTCATAATTAAAATTAATGGCAAAGTCCTGTTGAGAAGTCATTTGAGACTGATCCATAAGGTGGAAAACACTTTGAGGATCCTTGTCATGAGAATACACAGCATTAGGACATTTGCTAGTAAGTCACTTTACTAGAATGTTTGTATGGTGCCAATAAATCATGTGGATTTGATTTTTTTCAGCTCTTTTGAATGTGGTGCAGAGTGCTAATCTCTTACTGATGTTGGCAAAGCTGTAGAGAGGTCCTGAGTTGGCCTCCCACACACCTGAAGCCTAGAATTTCAGCTCAAGCCTCCCTCTCTGCCATGTAAACCTTTGAAGATAATTATATACCTTGTTACAATTAAACTTTTTTTATAATAGACTATTTTAAATTGAAGTACAAAAATACATTTTCAGTACAAACACAAAAGAGTGGTCATAGAGACTGTTTCCTTCACACAGTATTTATTCATGCCACATTCATCTTTGTCTCTGCATCTGCTTTCTGTGAATACTGATTAATATAAAGTCTGTTTTTTTTCTGCATATTTACATTGAATAGTGGTGATCTAAAGTAGAACATGTGTAAACCAGCATGTATGACTCAGAGCATCCAGAGCTCCTTGATCCTGGAGTCCTGGCTTATAGAAATCTGTTGTTTCTACTGTGACTGCTTACATGAGAAGAGATTTTGCATTACATTCATAGTTTCAGATCCCTATCTTCCCTGGCTTCCACTTTACCAACTTGTCTTTACCTCCAGTTATATCCTAGTGATTGTGGAGCCTCTCAGAGCTTCTGCCCAGGGACTGGGAGTAGAGAATGGTTAAACCAGTCTTTCAAGAGGATATATTTTCCTGAGGATGCAGTAAATTGGATTGAGGCTTCAGGCTCAATTTACAAACTCATTTTTTTCACCAACCACTAGATAAGAGAGTTTAAGAGACATAGTCAGAATTTTGGATCAACTGTCAGAAACAAAGGCTGCAAACAGAGAACAAGAAACACTTTAGGTTCACATTGAATAATGTGTGGTCTTTGCACAGTTTGGAAAGCCCCGTGCTAAAATGTTCATTTTTTAACTTTGTATCTGTGAAGATAATATAAATCTGTGTTTATAATAGATCCAGGAAGGACTTTGCTTATTCCCAGTCTCCTGGAGATATGTCTTGAAAACTGTTTCCCTAGCAGGTTTGGAGTTAGGTTGAAGTACATTGGTCTGTCTGTGATGATCTGGAAGAACTGTGTACTCTTAGATTGTTCAAAAAGAAGTGTTTATTTCAGGCACCTAGAAATGCTTCATGTGTCAGCAATGGACTTCTAAAAGTAAATTACTGAGATACAGCAGAAGGAAATGCCTTCTAATCAAAGCTTTATGCCACTGGCATGTGTAAGTAAAAGGGAGACTAAAGTGCCAAAGCTGTCAGAAATGAAATCTCATTGCTCAACTAACGGGCTGTGCAACTGGTTTCACAGAGTTATCACAGGCATCTATCATCTTACTGTTTAAATTTCTGGGCTGTAGGAAGGATTTTGTCACTTGTCTCTCTAGGTTTCATGAAGGACTAAGTTTTTGCTGTCCATTAGTCTTTAGGTTCACAGTTTAAGTCCAGTGGTTTGTGACAACATGACCAGCTGCATAACAGAGTATATGAAAAATAATTGGTTTCAAATTTGTTTAGTGTTCTACAGCAATACTATGACATCTGTAAAGGTTTAAGTGTTGCCACACATGGAACTCATTGCAGAAGCATTACTGTGAGCTCTTATAGGGCAGGGAATACATTTTCCTGTGCACTCAAAGCCAACCCTCCCAAGCCTTTGGATATTCTGGTGATGTATGTAATATGTATTTATAGTAGAGTCTGTGCAAGGAAAAACAAGCAGATAGTCCCACAATAATTTCACCCATTTAATTATTTTCTTTCAAGTGCCTGGAAAATTTAGGCTTACTGAAATTGCTTTTGAGAGTGTCACCTTTAATCTTGTAGCTGAGTATTTGAACTGAGATGTTGAAAACAGTTCAACTAAAAAAATGCTGCTTACACGGGATTAGATATGCAGACAAAAAATGGAAAGGTGATACAGAATGTAAATCCTCTTTCAGGAGCCTTATGAGAATGCCATCTGATTATGATAATGGCAACACAGGTAACCATCATTCTCTGCATTCCATAAAATCCTGACTCACAAATGAGCTCAGTTTTCACAAAGTCAAACTATAAGATCAACTACAAAACCCCATGGTTTTTGTTTTTGTCATTCTTCAATTTCTAGGAAGCCTGATGAGACCTAACAGCTCAAGAGCATTGAGGCTGATGATGAAATCTAAATTTTTTCTACTTAAGTATGCTGCAAATGAAAAATTAGCAGAGTAAATACTGAGATTCTAGAACTGTGAGATTTTCTGGGGCAAAAGGAAGGTTTGTTTGCACTTAAATACTGTTTGCAGTTTCTTTCTTAGGCTTATCTACTGTGCATTTGGAGTTGATAGTGAATTTCTCCTGCACTTTAATGGCTGTTGTGCCAGGAGGCTGTGGATTTTTGTATATTTTCTTTTGCTTGATCAAATACTCTAGGCTCTTACAAGGAGATGAAGCAAATTAGGAAATGTATTATTTTATTAAAAATACTTAAGAACATGCTTCAGGAAAGAGAATTTGTTTTAAAGGACAGATGCATCTTAAAAACATTTAAATTTTAATCAATCCCTTAATTTTTATTAATCTGTAATGAAAAAACCCCAGTCATTAAAATCCCAGGAAACTGATTTGAACTTACATGCTGAGTTGTTAGCTGGAATTTAGAGGCTTGCTGTAACAATCTATCAGATCCTATCTCTGTGTTAAGTGCTGAATGACCTTGTGCCATTTATATTGCTCTGTGGTTTGTCAAAAAAAAAAGAACTTAATTTGATAATTAAATAGGAAAGAATGTAAAAAATGTATTCTGCCAGGTTGGGAGAGCAACGTCCTGTTTGTTCTTTATGATAGAGGCAGTGGAGATAACTTAAGAGTTACATTTATTCTGGATAGAAATTGTTTTTTAATTTTTTTTAATGCTGAGGTTTGTTTTTTTTTTTTTACTAGTGTTTATACCAACAATGTTTCTTTGTGAGAAACGAGTCTCTGTGCTGGTGTACTTAATTTTGTAAGAGTGGTGGATTGAAGGCTGCCTATTTATGTCATGTAGAGCACAATGGGACAGCATTCTTTAACCTCCTATGAAAAAATATTCAGAAGAATTGATGTGTAATTGGAAAGGAAACTTTAATTGCAGATAGGTTTTTGAGGTTGTGTTTCTCTTAGGATTTTGGGTATTTATTATTTTTGTTTGTTTTAAATTGCAGTTTAGCTGCCAAGTTCTGAATGTTTGGGAATGGTTTGAAGGTCTGTTTGGAAATAATTGATTCAGTATTGTCTCTGATGGGTTGTGTTGTCCCCAGAGGTGCAGAGGACACTGGGAGACCTTTAGGGACTCTGTAGGGTGAGTGCTGCTAGATGAATGCTGATGCTGCTGCTTCCTTCCCTCCCCCTGCTTTCTTCTGCATCTCCCTCCCTATAAAATATCCTCTTGGCTAAATGCTTGTGCAGAAGTAAAACTGATGTTATGACCTGTATACTTGGCCTTTCCTGGTTTTGCAGTGACTGTGACAAGTGCATTATGAACGTGCTGCTTCTACCCTCGAACCTGTCAGTAAATGTATAGGGATTTCTTGTGTGGATTAATCTCCTTTGCTGGGGATAGTGCAAGTGTGTGTTTTCTTGTAACTTGGACTGGAATCTAACACAAGTTCTGAGCAGATCTCTTGCTGATTTTGAGCTGGGCACTTCACAAAGTGAAGGAAGCTGGGAAGCAAATTGAGTTGAGCCTTGCCTGCAAGTAATAACATTTTTCAATCTGTGGTGCTGCTGGTTTCACACTGATAGAGATCATTAGTACCTTCCTAATGATGGTATTTTTCTTCCTAATATTTATGCTCTTTTGCTGATGCTATTAGCTTGGTTATGTAGAGTCTGTGTGCTGAAACTGCTTAAAGATGAGGCTGTGCATAGAGATCTATTCCACACATTGATCCTGTCCTTGACTTCCCTTCACAGGAACAGGACATGAATGAAGAAACTGCTACTGTGTTAATGTTAGATACAGAAAACATCTTCTCTGTTCACAGGATCAGTTTTGTAGTATCAGTGTGCAAAAGAAACAGCTGAACTGGTGTTTCAGGCTATTGGCTGTAGAATTGCATGGAAATGGGAGTGAAGGAGTGTCTGATACCAACAAATCAGGAAAAGCCATTGTAAAACACACCTAAAGCCTCTTCCATCCTAGAGAGATTTATAAACTGTGTCAGCAACGAGATCTACTGGGACTTACAGGTTAGCTTAGAATTTTCCCTGCAGAAGAAAACTTGTTTTACATTGTCTACAGACAGTGTGTCACCAGTTAGACTGTGCTTCATCTGGACAGCCAAGTATGCCTGCCTTTCTTTCTTCTTTCTCTCTTTCTTCTTTCTTTCTTTCTTTCTTTCTTTCTTTCTTTCTTTCTTTCTTTCTTTCTTTCTTTCTTTCTTTCTTTCTTTCTTTCTTTCTTTCTTTCTTTCTTTCTTTCTTTCTTTCTCTCTTTCTCTCTCTCTTTCTCTCTTTCTCTCTTTCTCTCTTTCTCTCTTTCTCTCTTTCTCTCTTTCTCTTTTCTCTCTTTCTTTTTTCTCTCTTTCTTCTTTCTCTCTTTCTTCTTTCTCTCTTTCTTCTTTCTCTCTTTCTTCTTTCTCTCTTTCTCTCTTTCTCTCTTTCTCTCTTTCTCTCTTTCTCTCTTTCTCTCTTTCTCTCTTTCTCTCTCTCGAGCCAAGTAAACATAAAACCTAAACTGAAGATTTGATGATAGGGAAAAACATCTGTTGTTGCTCACTCTTTTAAGAGTCTGGTACTGTGCTAGAGGGCAGAGAGCACTGTAGTATGAAACCAAACATTTCACTGAAGTCACTATTGCTAATTTCAAGTGAATGTTTCCATGGGCTGTGTCTAAGACCCAGTATAATCTAAATGTTAGATGTCACTTAAAAGTATGTGATGAATGTTGGGATAGAGACAGAGATGCATGGTGGGAAGGAAGAGAAGGCTTTAATAGTAAAACTGTAGGGTTTGCTCATTCACAATAACCCTGCTCTTTATCCAGTACCACAGAGGGAGAAAATCCTAATCATGCCAAGAGCTGAACAGCTGTTGCCCTTCTATACAAGCTGAAGCCTTCAAGGGTGCATTTACAGAAAAATAAAACTGGGAGCATGGAATGGGTACATATAACAGGACAGGCTAAGCCAATTAATGTCTAACTTTGAAATATGTGTATATGTACATATATATGAAGGGTATATATATATATGTATTTGTAGTATATGATTTTTTTTTTCTTGAATCAGAATATGGTTTTTCATTTAATTTTAAATGTTTTCTCTTTGATCTGCCTCTTTAAATCTGATGGAGGGAAGCAGAAGGTTCTCTTATTGGAACATAAGCAGCTCTGCAATGCACTTCTATTTTGAGTGCTCTGGGATTGTTATGTGTTTTTATAGTAATAAGTTAAATAAGTAGACCTATATCAGCAATTTTGAGGATATGAGCTTAGTGTGCAAAACATCTGTTGTGTATATTTGATGTGTCCCCCTGCCTTTCCAATAAGCCTTTTGAGATGTATCTTTTTCAGTATAGTTATCCTGCAGTGCTTGATAATGCTGACCATTACTCTGTGACGACAAGAATAAATTTTTTGAAGGTATTTATAAAAAGTAGATTTATAAAAGATAAATTATTTTACCTGTTCAGTTTTCTTCTTGTCTTTCTGTGTAGCCTCTCTTTGTCTCTTGTGGTGAAGTGCTTCTATTTTGAGGACTCCACAGAAGAAAAAACTGACATACTGACATCTTAAATATTGCTTGTGGTAGCTTCTACAGTTTGAAGTTTTTGAGGATAAGGAAGGACTTGGCAGTACCTGGGTGTGCACATGAATGATTCCTTCCCCCCACTGTTCTTGCTGGCAGATGGTCCTTGAAGGACTTTTGCCAGCAAGTGCAAGTTAGAATAGCCCCTAGGAGTGACTGATACCAGGCAGCCTTTCCCTCTTGCTGAGCTCAGCAGAACAAGCCTGCCAGTGAACCTGATCTATCATTTTCAAAGTTATTCCATATTTTTTGTCTCAGAAATCACAGAAGTGGCAGACCAGAATGTTTAGCTCCCCATGAGAGTTGTCAAACATAACCAAATATGAAATTAAATGTTACAAAATAAATGCCTGGGAGAGTGAGTTTCCAGTCTTAATGCTGCAACAACAGAAGTACCTTTTAAAATATAAGCTTTACATAATCTTTTTTTGTTCTAAACGTTTCCTTCTGAAAAAAAGCACAATTAAGACAATTCTGCAGGTTGGGACGATCTTCAGGATGACAGTAAATGCTGCTCTGTAGCATCACTCTCATTGCCATAATAGCCCTGTAAAGAACTGCTGTGCTTTCACCCCCTCTGGCAGCTGCTAGCTCACTCCCCCACCAGCAGGATCAGGGAAGGAATTCAAAGAGTAAAATCTAGAAAACTCGTGGGTTGGGATAAATGCAGTTTAATAGGGAAAGCAAAAGCCACACACACAAGCAAAGCAAGATGAGGAATTAATTCACTGTTTCCCATGGGCAGGCAGGTGTTCAGCCATCTCCAGGAGAGCAGGGCCCATCACATAACAGTGACTTGGGAAGATGAATGGCATCACTCCAAATATCCCACTTCCTCCTTTTTTCCCCCACTTTATATAGTGAGCATAATGTCACAAGGTCTGGGATATCCCTTGGGCCATTTTGGGTCACCTGTCCTGGCTGTGTCTTCTCTCAGTTTCCCATGCACCCCCTCATCCTTGCCAGCCATGTACCAAAAGCAGAAAAGGGCCTGCCTCTGTGTAAGTGCTACTCAGCAATAACAAAAGCATTTCTGTGTTATCAACCCTGTGTTCAGCACAAATCCAAAATACAGCCTCATAATAGCCACTGTGACAAAAACTACCCCAGCCAAAATCAGCACATTGACCCAGATTTAACCAGCAAATATATATTTAATAATTAATGACTTCTTTTTGTGTAAAATAATGGAACTTCATTTTGCGGATGAGAATTCCTATTTTGTATTAATTCATTTTGAATTTATATTTCTCCTTCCATTTTAGTTGTTCCAAATCCTCCCCTGAACACTTGTTCTCTGCCTGACCTCTAACACTGTGGATTAAAAAAAAAAGACCTCCAGATGGTTCACTTCATAGAATGAGGGCACCTTTGTTTGTAAGGCATTTACATGAGTTAAAAATCCAACAAAGAAAATGAAATATCTTCAACAGTGGTCCTTAAATGCAGTTTCAGACAACCACAATTGTAGTGTGAGATTGTATAAGTATCTCTCAGACTTCCCACAGGTTATCAGAACTGACTGGGCCACTCAAGCCTGATGAGACTGTCTTTCATTGGTTTGTATCCCATACTTTCTGGTCTGTATTGTAATTGCTGCAGTAGCAGGTGGTTTTCTGCAGCTTTGCACCAGTGGGGTTTGGTATCTGGTCATCAGTGAGTGGGAGCAGAATACAGCAGGGGTCAGTCCCCTGTGTGCCCCTGGATCAAAGCAGGTATCTTTTAGTATTTTGTAATGGGTATCCTTCAAACTGCAGAATTCCAGTCTGAGTTCTGGGACTTCCTCTCTCTGTGACCAGGCTTGGAAGAAACGCTGGAGATAAATAAGAGATTATTTGATGGAATTACTTGTGAAAATGCTCCTCTTACTTGCATTTGTTGTGGTTGTGGTAATAATTGCAAGGTATCAGAACTGTGATGGGTGGCTAAACTTTTCTTCTTTGAAAAAGGTTCTTCTAACTCCTTTGTACCAACCATGAAAATCCTAACCTCAAGAATAAAAATTTCCAAGTACTTTGATAATGCAGAGATTTAATCAAATGTGTTGTTCATTCTGCCCTAAATCAGGATCTGATGCATATCTTTCCTGTTATTTAAACTGTGATAGCACTGAGTCACTAGGCACAGCTGGCTCCATAAACACAGAGGGAGGTGGTTTCTGCCCAGAGGAATGTAGTGTTAAGTATGAGACAAGAAAGAGACAGTGTGAGGAAATATTAAAACAGGGGGAACATGAGCTCATGATGACTGGTCAGCACAAGAAGCAGCTGTAATAGGAACCTGGCTGCCATGTGTCTTTATTTTATGGTAATCCATTTGTTGCAATGCCCTGAGGAGTATGGTTTGTTTTATCTGAGCTCCAGAGTGGAATGTGGATCAAGCTGATCACCCAGTCTCTGAAAACATTCTTCACATTGAACATATTCTCACACTGCCCTTTGTCATTATTTTCTGCAAATAACAATGCAATAATAATTATTATCTCTACAATAACTTAGCAACTGTGCTTATACTCAGTTGTATGACAGTGTCCTTGAATACCCTGGCACTCCAGTGATTACTCCAAAAACCTTAAGCCCAGAGAACTTTGCTGTTTACCAGTGAGCTATGAAGCATTTTAGCAAAATATATAGAAATGCATGAGAGTTCCTCAAAAATCTACAACATAAATATGCAGAAAGAAAATAGTAGTCATGGTAGTCATCTTCTTTGGAGAAACTTACAGGGCTTCACATGGGTGTGAGTCCTAAGTATTTTTAGTGTGAATGGATTTTGACATGAATGTTTTTATGTTTAATTAAGAGATATGTACAGGAAAATTTGTCACTGTGTTATGTAATTTAAATGCAATGCAGTAAATCTATAAGCCTTGTCATGGGGGCCTGACATGCCTTAAGTGTTCTCTCTGTCCACAAATGGCCCTTTAGTGAGGTAAAGGGCTGGTGATGCAGGGGTCAGGACGGAGTAAAGTGCTCTCCAAAGTGGCTTTTCTGCAAAGATGTTATTTTCTTGTCCACTACCACATTCTAGGCAGACTCAGTCTCCCTCCCTCTCTCTCTCTGATGGAATTCTAAGCCGTAATTGATTCTTAATCTATCCTCAGAGATTTTTTATGACTCTCTCAGTTATTCCTAGCAAAACCGGATTTGAATTGAGTTCAGCTGGTCTAAGCAACAGATGTCAGGTATCACTAAAAATGAGGGGTCATGTAGGAGAAAGCCAAAAGTACTCACTCTTTTTGTAGTCTTGACCAAATGAATCTTTGACTCACTGCATGTTTTTCGAAAGAGTTTTGTATTCTTACTGTTAATGAAATACTGGGGTATACATAATGTATGAATATTGGTGTGGAATTGAGTAAAATTATTTCGGGAATGTGTATTTTTCCAGTTTATTTTTAATTCATTTTAACCCATTATTAAATTTAAAACTAAGAGAATTACAAGTAGTGTCATAAATCAATATGTGTCCTGAACAGCAGAGCAAGTAATTTTTATAAGAGGGCAAGCCCTTGTGTTTATAATAAATCAAGTTCATTATCTTTTGAGCTTCCTGATTAAAGTAATTAGTCATTTATGCTGATACAAAGCCACCAGTGAATTCTTTGCTTTGTTTCACAAATATTAAATCTTAACTTGTTTTGTAAGGGTCACTGGTTATAAACAGCTCCACATTGTAATGTAAATTTGTTGCTTTGTTAGTGGGGAAGTAGTTTCTGCCAACGCAAATTAATACACCAAGCAACTCTCCTGCAGTTAGAGCAACCTGCCTTTAAGTCTGTACTCTGTAAAAAGTGATTTACAGTGCCCATGGGACACGGCAGGTGGAGCTGGCAGGGTGTGGGGGGTCCCTGTGCTCGGTGCTGGGGTCCCAGCTCAGGGGGGGCTGCAGGGTGTGCAGCTGGTGGCTGCCCAGGAGGGCTGTGTGCCCTTCCCCACTTCTGCAGCTTCCCCTCTCCCCTGCTCACAGCTGCCATTCCCGCAAACCACCATGGACAGCTCTGGTTTGTGTCATTCGCTGGTATTTGGGCAGTTGAGAGCGGGATGTGCCTTTACATCTGCAGAGCAGCGCTGTTGCCTGGGGGGCTTCAGTCCGGAATGCGAGCGTCACTCCAGCTGGGCATTAAAAAGGTCATTGCCCAGCAGAAATTCGTGCTTTTGGGAAAAGCAGGCCTGAGATTGTACCTCCTCCTGCTCTTCTTAGCTGTTAGTCTCTTCTGGGAAAGGGCCAAACACAGCTTAATTTTCAGTATGAAAACAACTGTGTTCCTCCGGAAAGTTTCTCTATTTCCAGGCATCACTTCTGACCAATATGTACTTGGTATCATATTTGTAAAACTTGCCCTTAGGCTGGAATAAATCCATACATTGAGGACAGAAGTGCAGAAGTCTCCTGAGCTTTTATGTGGATCTTAGTTGAGTGTGCCTATGCTCACAGGTAGAACGAAGTAGGATGAGCCTGATAATTTCAGTGTAAGTTTAACTTTTCTTCTGAATATCAAGTGTTACAGGATCTGTGAAAATGTAGCATTAGAAAGCACCTAATGATCTACCTTGACTGCGACTCTTACTTAAAGAAAACAAGTCTTTCTGCTTTGGTTTCTTTGTACAATTCCAATTCAAGGGTAATTGTGAGCCTTGAAATGCTTTCTTTTCATATTAGATTACATCCTTTAGGATTAAAATAAGGAAAACCTTTCCAGCAGTTACTTTGGTCACCTGCTGTGCAGACTAATAATGGCATGCTAATCTCAAAAGGACTGTCAGTCACAGTCACATTTGAATTTCAGTGTTTCAGGAAGGAGACAATCAAGAGAGGGAAATTAGCTGAACTAGCGCTACGTTGTTCTACTTGATTTTAAAATCAAATACAGCAAGAATGGAAGGTGTGTTTTTAAGGAGGTACAGATTTGTTTACAGGATTTTTTGGGTGAATTTTAATGATGCAATATTAATAAGGAGACATTACAGTAGGTTCTTTTTTTATTTTAGCATATTCTCCAGTGAGAAATAAGTAATAACATATGAGGTGAGGATTTGAGAGATTCAGCTTATAAAAGAGGGTAATTGTGGCTAAGTGGAGGTTAACACATGAGCTCTGGCATTTGTTTTCCTGTTGTTAGTGATGAAACACTTCACAATGTTCACAAGGAAGCTTAAATGTGCTTTAGAGAAAGACTTTTCATATGCTAGGACAAAGAAAATAGATATTTTCAGGGATTTTTAAGCATTCTAGCATTTTCCACACACACAAAAAAAAAAGATGGGCCAAAAGAAGTTGTCTAAAAGGATGCACATTGTAATTTGAAAAGAAAATAGGTTCTAGTGACTGTTCACCACCTGGATATTAATGCAGGCAATTACCAGGTCTTGCCTTTCAAACATTGTTTTTATGTTAGAGCAAGAAAAAAGCCTATATTGTATTTTATATGACCTTTTTAATACTGTATATACACATATAGATTTGTGTTATTTGTCTCTGATTCACCAAATGTTTCTTATGTGTGGCTCAAGGCATTTATTTATTGCAAGGCTTCAAGCTGTGGTAAGCAAGGTCATAGATTAAGAATTGATTTCCACAGTTGCTCTAGCATATAAAGTAAATTTCTCTTGGTTGGTTATAAAAACTACAGCTGGGTATAAATTCAGCTTTTCAACACTTTCTTGGAAATTAATGTTAAAACAAATGAGAAAATGCTCTGTATATATTGCATGCTTCATTTAAACCTTCAGCTAAAACTTAAGGAAAGCAAATTGGTTTTGTGCTGCAAACTGCTAGGTAAAACTATGCCAATAATAAAGACAGTGGGTTTTTTATTTCACTTGTTCTCTCTTGTTATTACTTTATCTTTTTAATTCAGATTTCCTGTACAGTTCCTGTCAAATTATGTTTTGATCAATATCTTGATTAGTCCTGGTTTTTTACTATATGCTTCTGGATATTGCTAATTGCAATAGGAATGTGGGTTTCAAAATGAAACATAGCTTTTCTTTGGAAACAGACAATCCTACAAGAAATAGAAAAATCCTACTGTTTTATTAGCATTGTCTCTAATGTGAAACATTTTTTTTAAAACTGAAGACTATATTTAGATTGAACTCAAAATTCACCTTATCAAGGAAATGTGTTCTGAGGGTCTGTTTATCGTTTTCTTTGTGGGTTGTCATGTTGGGTTGTGCTTTTAAGATATGCTTTGTGTTGGTAACAGTAGTAGAGTTAATCTGTTTACAGAAATCAACTTGTGTAAATGTCAAATTCACTCTTTCTTGAATCTTTACAGCAATACACAGGTTCCTACTGACTACATAGTAAATCTCAAGTTGGAGAAATTGGCTTCTTAGACACATCTTTGAAGAAAATACTTCTGATATAATATCCTGCCCTCTGTTGTTGAATTACTATGCCTAGAAGAGATACAATAATATGTAGTTTGTTCCCAGATCACTATCAACATCATCAGGTGGCATTAAAAACTACTAGCTTGGCCTCTACTGTTTCTGCACGTGTCATAGCTACTGTTTCTGCTATTAGCAGAGGAACCAAATTGCAAGATGATTTTTCTAAGATAACAGAGAATGTTGTGTTAGCTTGATGGGAGTTGTTTTGCAGTGCACAGCCCACACTGTACCTTATGGCAATGGCCCACAGGGGAGTAGTGTGACAGAGGTTTTGTGGTACTCAGTTCTGCTAAAACAATAGCTGAATTGCCAACCCTTTCGTGCATTAGTGCATGAAATAACTTTCTCACAGTGGTCACAATGTAAATGTAAAGAAAAGCAGTTGGAAAGTGAGGTACTCTGTGATGGGAGCAGTAAAACAGTTTGGTGAATAAAACAGGTAAGGGTTTGAAATATAAAATTTATTAACAAAAATGTGTGAAGAAATGAAGTATCCTCCTGCCAATTCAGATGGATATTTTTGAGGAATGAAGTTGTGAAGTTCATCTGTTGGTAATGGTCTCTATTCCCTCCCTGAACTGTATTTTGCAGGATTAAAATACTGAGATCTCCTTTCATGTCTGTTCCCAGCATACTGCTTAGCACTTGACTGTATTTTGCAAATTTTTTGAGTGGCAGTCTATTTAAATGTATTGGAAAGTGAGAATTTTGTCAGTTTTTAAAATGCCTGTGTCTGTAACAAACTTCTTTTTGACTTCATTGAGATTTTCATATGAAGATACCTCAAAAATGCAGCTTGTGGTGAAATACAGTGAATCAATTCAACTCAGACTTTCTTGGAAAGCCTTGTTAGGAAGGAATTACAATTATCAAGTCTGGTAGTCAGGAAGGATTGTTGTTATTGTATTACTGCAGGACAACTCAAGCATGGTCATGCCTGACTGAATGCAAAATTTATGCCCATTTCTAAGATGTAGATATCTTTTTTTAAAAAACACTGCAATATGTATGAAGAATTTTGGACTGATTCATTAACTTTGAATAAATTCCTACAGCAAATGAGTGAAATAAAGAGAAAGCAAAATTAACTAGCTTAGCAGGACTCCTTATGTGAGGTTGTCTGCCTGCAGAGACACAGGACTGCTAAAGAGAGGTCACTGATAATTCACTGTAGATCAAATTGATGGTTAACTTAGAGAAGCATAACCTTTCCAAAAGCAGGTATGGCACCACCCTACAAGATTTACAGGCAGGAGTTAACTATGTACACCTCAGCAATGTCTGTCTAGAAGTTTGGGCTTGTGTAGGAATCAGTTTTAAAAAATTCTGTTTGAAAAGATGCACCTTGGAAGCATTCAAAGACAGGGATAGGGCCCTGAGCAACCTGGTCTAGTAGAAGGTATCTCTTGTCATGGCAAACAGTTGGAACTAGATGATCTTCATGGTCCCAAGATAATTGGACTAGATGATCTTCCAAGCAATACCATTCTGTGATTTTGTGACTTGAGTCTTTGCATTTTAATTCTGGCATATTTGTTTTCTCAGCACTTGATTTGAAATGTAGAAGAGTGTGATCTTTCTGACTTTAATTGGAGAATTAAACTTGTCAAGTTCCCTGAAGGTTTAATGTGGGCAAATATAAATATTCTTATCATACTCTGATTTTTGTAACACAATTTGTGCTTCTTCATATGTTGTTATCAAAATGTACATGTACTCCAGTGGTAGTATTACGTTACATTAGTGGGGATTAATGCTGCAAAATCCAATATCTGCAGCCGGAGGGCAAACCACATCATTTCAAAGAGATCAAGGGACTGCAGTCATTTACATTTGATTGGGCTTTCTTGGATGCATATGCAATTTCTCTGCACCCCACTGCACAGCACTTGGAGCCAGGCTCTGGTCTGAAGAAGGCGACTAATTACAGTAATTATCTATTGCTCTTTCTTCTGCACATCTGCTTGGCAACATAACTCCTTGGCTTGGGTTAAAACAGCACTGAGGCTTTTTTAACCACTCTGAGAGAAAAAAATAAAAATCATGCAAATAATTTTGGATTCCTGATTTCATCTTTCCACTGCCCGCTGCCTCACTCTGGCAGAGATGGTTCTGTGAAGAACACTGAGGTAGAAGTTGTGAACAACTGATCTTGCTGAGACTGTTCCTGAGCCTCTTTCTGTGTTGAGTTCCCCCAATACCAGAAATATCTTCCCTAAGTCTTCCCTAAGACTTAAGTAACATGTTCATTGGATTTTTTTCCCCCTCATGACAGCAATTTCATCAAGGACCAGATGACAGCATCAAATGATGGTTGGGTCATGTGTGGCTCTATTCTGTTTTGATGGTGGAAAATGGGACATACTGTACGATCTTAGTAGGCAGAAGGATTTGAATAAGGTGATCAAGAAACTTCCAAACAATGAAACTAGATGGCCAAAAGAGTCCTGTAATGTAGGTTTCAAATGCTCTGTAATTTAAAAATATCAAACTTGTTGCTGCATTCTATTTTAAAACAACTTTACTCATACCTCACTCTTCCATGCTTCTCTGCCTCTCTACCTGTGGAATCTTTCCTTTGTGGAAAGGCTGACTTGAAACATTTCAGGTTTCTCTCTCTCTTGTATAAGGGATAAACACACAGCCAAGCATGAAGCAGTTCTTTACTGAGAATTCCACCTCTGTGGTTACTCCATTGCTGTAATTGCATTTAAGCAGCTCTAAATTTTAGTACTGTTGCATCCTTTTGCTTTCAGTTTTTAATTGAAAGTTTTCATAGCCAGAGAACAGAATAGGCGGGTTTTGTCTACTAACAGTGCCTTCCCCCACCCCCCAAAAGGTTCAGCTGTGAGTGAAATACCATTAATAGCAATATTGGTGCACATGCCAAGTGGGAAGAGACAGCAAGCATGTAATAAAGAACAATTAATTAGTTTCACAATGGAATGTATATAAAATAATAAATTATTTAAAACAGGTTTTCTTTTGTTTATCTTCTTATAATCTCAGTTTTCTTTAATAATAGTAATTTTCTAACTAGGCAGAAGAGATTTTGCTTTCAGTTACTGTCTTAGTAAACTTGCACTGAAATGCTTGTATTTTTCAGTGCTGATGCTTAATTTTAGTAACCCTTATGCACTGATTGCCTTGAAATTTCGTCCTTTCTGCATCTACAGGTTTTCATAAAGGCATACAGACTTCATTTAGTTAATCAGTATAAGACAAAAAATGGATAAGACACTTGATGGATTTTTCATAAGGGCACACATTTTTGTTTACAGACAAGTGAACACATTAGGTTGTGCAACAGCTGTGTCTAAGTAGATGTAGAAGTAGGCATTTTTGCTGGGCACAGATTATTTTTTCTCCCCATATGCAGGCATAAGGCCAAGGAAAAAATGTAATGTTTAGTTTCTAGACAGTGCACAATGTCCTTTGGTCAGTTACTTTATACAAACTTGTTTCTGTATTACTGTGTAGGAGCATTCATCATAAAAACCTGATCTAAGCAGAATAAGATGACCTTTCCAAAAGCAAATTTGCAAGTTCTCACATTTGAAGGGCTGTAGTTGACTTTTTAAAATTGCAATTAGTTGTTCATCTGACCTATTTGTCTAGAAAAAGAGTCCTGTGACATTGACAGTAGAACTTTGATCATGGCAATCCAATATTTATTGCTTGAGGGCATTTGCTTTTATAAACAGGAACTATGATTCTAATGTTCTTCTTAGTATCCTAAATCAGCATTTGGAGCATACATATTTCAGGTGTAAATACACAGCCAGAGCTTGACACTATTACTGTGTTATTCCATTTATTTATTTGATAAGTATGTTAATATTTTTAAAACAAGGAGTGTGGATTTTTTATTTTTACCACATTTTTACAACGGATACTTCATCACTAAAAATCAGCATTATGGTGGATCCTTTATGAGTCTCTGCTCTTTGGCAAACTGCAGTAGCCCACCTTCTGAAAAACATGCAGGTGGGTTTAGAAGAGCACCTTGAATTGCTGATTGAAGTTTAAGAAGAGGCATCAGCAGTGCAAGATGGCTGTACTACACAACTTTGACTCCACTGGAATTCCTGCTCAGTGTTTTACAGTGCCATGCACGTTCTGTTACATGGCTTATCCCTACACTGCCTCAACCAGCAGAAAATCAACAAAAACATGCAGATGCTGAGAGAGATGCTTGAAGAAGCTGAAGAAATAGAGTTCATCTGGTGTGAGACTTCTAGGTATGCTCTTCTTTTTATCAACAAAATGACATAGGACTTGAACTATTGATTTTCTTTTTCCTGATGTCTGAATACAGATTTGTTTATAATATTTATTGTTTTCTTGTGATAGGAAGTTGAAGAAGGGAATTAATGTTGAATGCAGGGCAATGAATGTGAATAGGAATTTTTTTTTCCCTTTTCCATACCTTCAATAAGGCACAGTTGCATGGAACAGCTTGAATGTTTTCCTAGTGACATGGAAAAGCAAAAGAGAAGGCCACAGACTTACAAATAGAAATTAGTTGTTATTTGCTCATTTGAAACTGGCAAGGAAACAGCTAACACATTGCTCCACGACTAGCTCAAAGTTACTAATGATACCTGAACAGTTTTACATATCATATCATTCATATACTTGGTTACTGTTCTCTCATTGTGTTTTCTGTTCTTGGCCTGTCTGAGTTTGTTTGTGTCAGAGAGCTCTTTTCGGATGCATTTTGGTTTTTGTTTTCCTTTGTTTTAAAAACAATCATACTGCAAATCTTAGATGAGTGTTTGAGCTCATTCTTGCTTTGCTGTCTAGATTATGAGCATCTAACACATCATAGTTCTCCACTTGCTGCAAAACTAATCTAGTAACTCCATGCTGTTCTGATTGTTTTTGTCTGTTTTTGCCTCTCGAAGGCACTAATGTGAGGATGTTTCCTGACTCTTTAGTACTTACTTTAATTAATTGACAGTTATTTCTGTTTTATTTGGAAAGAGAAGGTGCTGGTAAAAACTGGCTACACAGGACAGTAATAGCAAAACAATCAGCTATCTAGGCTCAATTTAAGGAAAAGAAATTTTGCTCCCTTATTGTCCTTCTCTTAAATAAAACATGAGGTGGGTTTATTCTTTTGTCTACACCCATCTTTACACTTTCCTTCTTTATACTCATCTGCAAATCAAATCCATTGCTAAACTGAGATGCTCTCTCTCTACCTATACTTGAAATAACCCTAGGAGTTGTAAGGAGGTGAGCCCACATGAGCTGTGTGTTTTCAATCTGTGTAGCTGTTTGCAAACTGCATGTAATTTGGTTCCACAGTACTCTCAGTGTGCCAGAGGAGAGCAATCATGTGAATATATAATATATTGCTCCTAGTCCTGTCAGGCCATGTGAATGAGCAGGAATCTGTGCTCTCCACCTTAACAGAGTCCTGTAATTTGGACTGATGTAACCTCTTTATATTGGGTGGAGGGTTTGGACTGTGAATCACCATTGAACTTACAAAGGAAAAGAAACTCAGATACCCACTGAAGAGACTGTATTGATATGGATGTTGGATGTAGAACTAACTGATACATAGCCTTGAAAAGTTGAGTGTTTAAGGGAGAAATTTAATGAAACTAAATGAATCTGTTGTATACCAGAGGTGGCTCAATAGCTGTGTTTTTATGTTTTTATTTGAAAGATATCACCTGCTGGCTGCAGAGTGGGTGGATTCAGCTTCCTTCTGGAGCCTGAGCAAATCATTTGAGGAAGATATTTCTTTCTGCTGCATCCTAAAGACAATATGGAAGGGGAGAGCATCTGTGAGGTTGATTCTGGAGATGGACTGGGAGGTAGGGATACCTGACACTTATTTTTGTTTTCATCACAGATGGCTGATTACAGGAATCCTTATGAAAATGGACCTTGGAATTTACAAAAAGCAAACGTGATAAAGGTGTCTACACCTCATTGATTGTACTTTGTCACTTTACTAGCAGTGAATAAAATTTTTTCAAAACAGCTGTCTCTTAGAGGAAGTGGTATATATAGACAGTCCATGTTGTGAGTGTTGTTATTTAGTCTGAGATGTCCCAGAGATAACTCAAACCCTAAATTCAGACAATAAAATAAAGCCTTTTTTCTTTCTTTGTTTCTCCTCTTTATGTGTCTCCCACACTAACTGTATTGCATACACTGTTTCATTTGTATTTTTTAACTGGACTACAGAAAACTGAATTAAGTGATACTGGCTCTGTCTTCTATACTAGACCCATGTGTAGATGTAGACTTTTCACTAATCTAAAATAAAGAGTCTTAGTTCTTATTTAGCTACAAATTTGACAGGTGTCCTTTGGCAAATTAACTCACTTCATTGCTGTGGTTTATAATTTTCATAGCAGGGTGAAAAACTTCTCAGAGTAATATTGCATATTTCTGCAGGGCTGCTGATTTTGTGCATAATGCAGGAGATCTTTGACAAGGTGTTGGGATAGACTTGTCTGTTTTAAATTACTGGTTTAACACAGCTTCTTCTGAGACTAACCAAGCAAACATCTTTAGTTTGCAGAACACCTTGAACTGCCTAGGTCAACTCACTGTTGAACTCAGAAATCTAAATATTACAGAAAAGAATGAGGCTCTACATTAAAAGGTTGTAATACCATGAGAGTCAGCATGCTGCATATCTGTTTAATGGTTTAGATGTTTTTCTGTAACTGAATTGTAATCATGGAGATTATTTTGTGTATGAATGTACTGTGCTTGTGGTAAGATGCCTTCTTTTGTGTTTAATAGTTCTGTAATTTTTTCCTGGGCCCTTGATGTATCAGCAGTGCTGTTTAGTAAGAGAAGCAGTTTCCACAGTGGTACCACTGAGTTTCACTCACATAAATGAGTTGCTTCCAGACACCCATCAGTTGGGCTGACATGCAGATATGTATTCCTAAACAGTTTACTTTTTTTTTTAATAAAGAAACTGGTGGTTAGGGTTAGTTTAAAAATTCCTGATAATCCTATTAAATAATTATTTTGTCATAAAAATAATTTTGTCATAATAAATTATAATAAGAACAGTGGAAGTATTTAGGCTCAAATGATGCCCTTCTTCTAGTCAAATGAAGGGTAACAGAATCTTGGCATTGTGTTTGACATTCTGAGCCATTTGTGTCGCCCTCTCCCAAAGGTTTGGAAACAGCTGTTTCCAAACTATTGTTGTGATGATAATTCTTGAGCACTATTTTAGGCCTTATCATTGTGTATTTCAGTCACCAGATCTCTGCTGCATCTTTTTCATGGATTTCTTGCCAATTCAAGCATGGAGGAATTGTTTCAGAGCTGAGGTCACTGACAGTTCTGTATTCTAGTCCTCCATGAGTTTTACCTTTTTAGTTATAATAAGTTACTGCCCTTGATCCACAGTTTTCTGACTTATATAGGCAAGAGTGAGTATGTACATTTAAGTATGCAGAATGAATAACCAATTTTCTGGCTTTTCCTCTGCATTCTGGATTCTGACTTAAAATTATAAACTTGAGAGAAAATTTACAGTTTCAGGGAACAGAATAGATTGTTATTGACATAAATTGAATAGAATACTGTCATGAGAACAAAATTTAATTGTGCATGTGCTAGGGCCATACTTCCAGGAGCATGACAGTATCTTCAGCAACCATTTATGTATAGTTCTTTCTTGGAAAAAGTGTGCTTGCACAGGTAACAGTAACCACAGAGTACCATTTCATATTTTTTCAGAAAGCAGGTAATGTGAATTCCTGGGTAGCAGCTCAAGTGAAAAAAAATTCTTTACTTCATCCCTTGTAAACAAAACAAAGGTAAATAATAAGCTAACCATAAAATCCTCCTCCAAAAGTATGAAAAATGTCTAAGAGTGATCACTCTCTGGTAATCAGCCCATCAACCATTCTTACCCGATGAGCAAGGGAAGTATTGGAAACTTGCATATTTTAAAAACAAGGGCAAGTAAAACTTTGAATGTAGCTTTGCTAAGTTTCTTGGACTCTCTTTGTCCTGATTTTACTTATTTCTACTTTTGACATCTGTTTGTGGAGCCAAATTAGCAATTTTTCACTGTTTTGTGGAATGTGAAGTACATGAAAGTGTGACTTTGAAATTAAGTAAGTATCTTTTGGAAGATAAAAGGCATGCTTTTGGAGAGAGTGTTTAACAAAGCCTGTATCCATCATATATATATATATATATATATATATATATATATATAATAAATGCAGACATATCTTGAGATATGTACAGATCAAGCACAGATGTATAATTAAAATTAGGCTGATTTCACATCTGAATTATGATACATCAGAGATCTGAGACAAAACAGAAACGTGCCTATTTTCAACGTGTACTGAACATTTATCAGTATCATGGAATCACCTCTCAAAATAAAGTATATTTTGTTAATTCAAGGTCTGTGATCTCTGATGTAGCAGTTTCTTGGGAACATGAAGTTCCTGTAAGACTGCATGAGTTTGTGGATCAAAAGAGCTTAAGTATTTTTTGTCCATTTCAGAAAACATATTACCAAGTATAATACCCCATAGTTAATAATTTTCTTGATAGAAAACAAGGCCACTATTGTCAGGAACTCAAGGTAAGGCTCTTCCCCTCATTTTAATGGCAAAAATAAAAACAACATGGATTTTCATGGGTGTGGGTGTATAGTGTAACACTCCATAAGGTCAGTAAAAGCTCAGAAATTATGCTTGTAGAGCAAATAAATAAATTTGATACTGTGGAGTTATGGATTTAACTCTGATTTAGTTTAAAAATTAACCCTAATATTAGTGCACTGCTGTGGGTATTGTATCTTTTCTTCACTTGACAGTACTTCATAGGAGGTTCTGAATACCTCCTAAATGATGCACAGAGGAACAGAGCTGACATTTCCACTGGCCTCTAAAGCCAAACTCTGTGAGCATCCAATGCAGGCAAATGGAGTCCCTGAGTAAAGCCACCCTAAACACGGCTGGAGAGGAGACAGAGCTGTGATTCTTCACTGTGCAATGCAGTAAATACCTATTGCAGCTAACCTAGGACAGATGGGTACCTCTGCTTCAAAGCAAGGACTTCATAGCTTAAGTTGCTGAGGAGAAATTTGTTCTTTTCCCCAGATTGAAGAGCTCTGTAGAGGAGTGACCTTGGCTGGCTGCCAGGTGCCAGCAAGCTGCTCTCTCAGTCCCCCTCTGCAGCAGCACAAGGAAAGAAAGTGAGATGGAAGCATAAGGGGAGGGCATCCCTCACCAATTACTGTCACAGGCAAAACATGCTGGACTAGAGAAAGATTAATTTATTGCTAATTAAAGATATGGAAAGTTAGTGATAAATCAAACCTAAAACTTTCCCCTCACCCCTCTCTTTTTCCAGACTCTACTTCCCTCTTTCCTTCCCAACTTCCCTGTCAACTTCTGCCACTCCTGAACAGGGCAGGAGGAATGGGGAATGAGTTAGGCTATAACATTTCATCTCTGCTGCTCCTTTTCCTCCTGCTCTTCCCATGCTCCACCATGAGGTCCCACTCAAGGAATACAGTCCCTCATGAACTTTTCCAACACAGGTCCTTTCCCACTGCTTCAGCAGGAATCATTTCCGTGGGGTACAGTCCATCAGGAGTGTGTTGCTCCTACAGGCTGCAGTTCTTGCCTGAAAATCTGCTTGTCTCTGGGCATCCTGCATGGGCCATGGCTCCTGCCAGGAGCCTGCTCCAGCCTGGGCTCTCCATGGGCTGCAGTTCCTTCAGGGCATCTCCTCATGCTCTGGTTTGGTGTTCTCCACGTGCTGCAGGGTGGATATTTGTTCCACTATGGTCTACCATCAGCTGCAGAAGGACAACCTGCATTGTCACAGCCTTCTCTATTGGCTGCAATGGAATTTCTGCTCTGGAATCTGCAGAAAATTTCCCCCTTCTTTCTTCATTGACCTTGGCATCTGCAGGGCTGGTTCTCTCATATTTTCTCATTTCTCTCTCACAGCTGCCAAACAGGTTTTTTACCCTTTCCTAAATATGTTATCTCAGAGATGCCACCAGTGTCACCTGTGGGCTCAGCTTGGGACAGCAGTGGGTCTGCCCAACACAGGGCAGCTTCTGGTCTCTTCACACAGAGCCCACCCCCTCCCAAAACCTTGCCCTGAATACACTATCTTGCAGTAATTCCACAGCAATATGCTGCTTCAAATGTATTCCTTATGGATTTGATGCAATTCTTAGAGGGTATTGATATTAAGTGACTTCTTTGATATGTTCCTGAAAGTGATCACTAAATCACTAAAATTATTGTATTTAGAGATGTTTCTTTAGAAACTTTTAAACCCTTTAGTTATGGAGTGATATGACTATTAATTAAAACTGAAGATCAAGCTCTATTATTGTTCTGCTTCCATTACTGGATTTTTTAACATTTAATCCTTTTTTTTTTGGCAAAGATTCTGCCATGTATTGATGTATATGTAGAATCAATACCATGGCACCCATTTTAATTTGCTGTTTGAATAGTATTTTAGTAAGAACCTGAAGATTTGCTGCTGCACAAAAGATATTCCATGGAGGAGACTGGGGAGGGGTCAAGTAATTTCTGTGTTTCTATTGGGTTGTTGATATTATGTGAGATCTGATTTTGGCCTGGTGTTTTCACTTTTAGCTTTTGTTCAAGTAAAAAAATCCTTCCTGCATGTTAGCAAGGCTGCAATCTAGTTGCTATGGTATTCAGCATTCTTTTTTTATTTTTAACCAATCAGCTGGCTTTTGTAATGATTCAGCCCAGAAAAAGAAATTGGTCACATAGGGTAGAGCTGTGTCAAAAGAGCAGGTATTTTTGGTTTGAAAAATCTGGAGTGGTTGGGAGAATGGCAGAATTTGAGTTTCAAGAAAATATCACTATCTGTGTTTATGGTATATTTTGTGATGTGTAACCTAATGGTGGTAAAAGGCACTTTGCCAGGATGATGGTTAAAATTGAATGACAGAGCTAATTTCTCTATATTGTTTTATCACCCAAAGGTATCAGCAGTTCACAGCTAAAAAAACTATTAGTTTTTAAAGCTCTGTATCCATGTTTGATTGTTTTTCATGGTGTTACTAAATGGTAGTATGTTTCTGACAGGGTATTGTTTGCTCATAGACAATTACCAGACTGCTGCTTTTCTGTTCAATTTTAGTGTTGCAGTTTGGCTAATCAGAAAATTCTGGACAACTGCTAGATAATCTATAAGGATTTTAAAGTTCTAGTGATGCTGGCATGTAGCTGGCAATGCTACAAGGACAAAAGAAAGACAATCTAGAGAGAGAGATATTCTGATAGTTGAACTATTGAAAAAAGGAAGGTGGACTTTGGCTGGTCTTCTGAAGGTTTTAAATTTCTTGGCTTGAAGGTAAGGTAGTTCTCCTACCCACCCAGGCTGCTATTGTATCAGCAGGACAAACAAAAGACAGAGCTTGTTTTATACAAAACAACTTACTGCTGAAGTTATGTCTATATAAAAAATGAAAGTTTTAGAATTCAGTTTAGAAATGACATTTATAAAAGATAGTGCTACATACTAAAAGTCCATCAAGATGTATCCAGTACACCTGATGAGCATGTGGAAACACACACTTGAACATGGAAATAACTAGATAGGAAAGGAATTTCTTCTAGGAATATTTTTTTTAGCATTTTTTTCCCCGTGTTCTCTGTACAGTAGAGGGGCACAGTCCTTTCCCTGTGGATAGCAGGATATTCTGAAGAAGCCTTTGCATTTTCCTCCCAGAAGTGTCATGAGAGCTTTTGTTTGCTCTCCCAGAGCCTTACATGCTACCCCTTCATTTCTGTGTGCAGGTAATAATGTCCCACTGTGGAGTAAAATGCTGGCAGTGAATAATGACATCTCTGCTCTTGCTGTGAACAAAACCACCTCCTAGTTATCAGGGGTTTGACTAAGAATAATAACTAAGTGATGAAATTGAATCTTGGAGAGAGTTTAAATGATGCTGGTAGAGACCATGAGCTTGTAGACACCTGTAGTAGCTCAGTTTCAGTGTTTGAACTCCTCACTGTCACTGGACACCCAGGTAAACCTCATTGTGCAGCCACCAGAATAGTAAAGCAGAATGGTAAAGCCATAATGATGCTCAGGAAACACAGGTTTCTTCTAAGCATGTGGTACATGACTTTGCAAGAGACCAAGATAAAGATTTGCATCAGCTCAACAAACAATGAAAAATCTAACTCCCAAGATAAAACCCCCAAAGCAAAACCAAAACAAAGTGAAAACCAGCTGAGCTTAAATCAGTTATGTCACAGCAAACTAAAAGGAAGAATGAAACTCTTCTTTGCTTACAATCCAGAGTAAGTATTAATTAATTGCACTGGGATTCCTCTATCCTAATAAGTAGAACATGGATTGTTCTCCATTCACTCTGTAGCTAAACAGGCAAAAGTCTTCTTTGGTCCGTTATTAATTTTTCTTTATGTCAAATCTATGCTTTAAAAAATATTTGTGGGACAATCTCCTAATATTTTTGAGTGAAGTGAAAACCCTAGAAATGTCTGGGTGGATCAGCAAATATATGTTGAGTTTATGGGTTTGGATGGTCAAATTTAACACATATGGTGTTTCACATTTGTTTGTTGGCATTGGATGTATGAATACATAAAACCCACACATCCAGGGGATGGTTTTTAAGCATCTCCTCTTCTTACAAATGTATTTTTAGTGACAGAATTCACTGATATTTTATGTTCTGATATTTTCAGAAGAGATTTTTATTGTTATATGAGCTTTTTATTGTTTATCACTTACTTTTTAACTTACTTTAAAAAACTACATGCTAAGTTTCAAGATACATACAAATGACCAGCAGTCATTATAGCATTGGAGTATGGCAGATAATTTTGCATTCTAATAAACATGGGACATTTTATATTGATTTTTTGGATATAAATAAATTTGTAGATACAGGAGGGAGAGCAAAGAATGAGAGTTTGTTTTTCTTGGACATAGCCTTTTGGTGGCATGCATTTAAAGTGCATGGAGGACATTTATGGAAAATAAGGCTAGTTTGTAACCATGCTGGATATTAAAACACCATAGAAAACATCCTGAAGGTGATTATGAAATCAAAATGTTCATAAGCACACTGCCAGTATTTAAGTGACAATTATTGTCCCTGGTCTGGATTTTCATTTGGTATCAGGGATATAGTGACTTTATTAAGGGATGATGGTTTGAAATGTAAATGGGGAAAACAAATGGCTTCAAGAGAAATAATAGAAATATGACTTTTCCAAGTTTTTGTATAATTGTTTGCTGTAAATAAATAATTAAATTAGTTCTTCCAGTGTGGCACGAATGATCTAGAAATAACTTAATTTGGTTTGATTCAAGAAAAATTGATTATATAATCTAAAAAATGTTTGGCATCTAAAATTATTAAGTCAGAAAGCAGACAAGAATATTCAAACCGATTTCTGCAGTGTCCCTTGCATTTTATTACTTTTTCAAGAACATTTATGCAAGATATTAATTTTGATTTCTTTTTGGGTCATCTCTAAAGTTACTAGTATAAAGTAAATAGTATATTCCTATATGGCTTCACTTAGAAATTGCCCTTGGCTAATAATTCCTCATGTCTACCTGCCATTTAGTTTGTGAGGCAAGTTCATAAAGAGTGGAATTGCATTTAGTAGAGCTCTGCCATTTTAAGGGAAGAGCAATGTGAGAGATGGGAAGTGTCCTTAAATTTGGTTTATAAAGAAAACTCTGTTCTCAAAGTCATGGCTTACTCCATGTTGCTTTGCTAACAATTCACATGTTGCAGACACAGGCTGATAGTTCTGCACTGCTTAAACTGAATCTGCAAGTGGTGATGGACACCAGTCCCTTGCTGGTGTAAGTATTGCACCTCCACTGATTTTGGAAATTATGTATTAGAAATGTGATGTCTGCATGCCCAGAGAACTTGCCTCATTTCCACCAAAGGAATACCGTGGGCTTGATTCAGGTTCAGTGTTTATTAAAAGTACTGCTTTTAAAACTGCAAATATAAGTGGAAAGAAAACTCTCTCATGAGAGCATGTTGCATGCAAATACACACCTGAGTAACTAACTTGAGTGGATTGCTGCTCTCTGGACTAGATTCACATAATGACAAATGCCTTAATAAAAGTAACTGCTTTGATACAGCACTTCATCTTTCTGAATTTCAAAGCTCTTCAAATTTGAATATAAGCATATGTAAATAACCATAGAAATCAACCTGGAATGTATAATAAACATTCTTTTTTTCCTACTCAGTACTTGCATGTATTTCCTGTCTAATGTAAATCCTAGAAAAGGAAGGCTTTTGAAAACTGAAAGATGCAATTCAATGGAGAAGATATTTCTTCACGGGTCCATAAGGTTTTTCTCTTTGATGCTACACAGACCTGGAATGAGGCTGCTACTTCAGACTGCTTCAGTTTGAGTACCAATATTGATATAAAAATCAGTTGCTTAATTTCCTCTCCTTATATTCAGATGATGGAAATGCAGTTTATTTTGATGAAATATAGCATTTTATTTACATGCTTGTGTGATTTTCCTTACAATTTTTTTTCTTTCTCATTAGGAAGATCCTGCCTTTAAAAGGGAAAGAGCACCTGTTCTCTAGATCCTTTAGAGTGATTTTGTGGCCTCCATTTTAAATTTTATTGACTGAAGAAGCTAATGCTTCTTGAAACTGCTTCAACAGGCATTCTGTTGGACTGTTGATGGAGGGTAAATTGATTAATCTGAGCTGAATCCTTTCAACAGCTATACAATGTGTTTCGCATTAAGGAATTTTCAAGGTACTTAATTATTTCAGTGACTTAGATCAGAGCTGGTAATACTAAAGTTACTTTCTACTTCTTTGGGAGTATGAGAGAGGAAGCTCTTGAGTCTCATCTAATTGCACTGATGTAGGTGAATACAGGAGCTAGAAATTTCTGGACCACAGTTTGTAGCTCACTTTTGTAAGTCTGGGAATATCCACTGAGGAAGTATTTTCTATTGTTGAAAGTGATTGGGAGAACAAGGTGCTTACTTGCTTACAGGGTCAGCAGTTTTGTTCCTGCTTGAAAAAGTATCCTTAGATGAGGAAAGTTTTCACCATTTTTGTCTTGAATTTCTTTGTTTTTTAGGGAAAGCTATAAGGAAGCTTGTGCGCAAGGCGACTCTGGTGGCATCTAGAATCCTCAGATTTCCTTGACTGAATCCATCTGGGTTTAGCCCTAAATATAGTAGACAAGCTGCACTGCTTGCACTGATAAATTATATCTTCCAAATGATAGACCAAGGTACAGTCATGTATACTAACCATTTTTGATGTCATTTGACTCTTGATTCTGTTGCTTTTTGGGTAGTTGTGACACTACAATTTGTCCCCACTCTTGTGGACTATCTTTTCACCAGTGCTCTTAAAAAAATACTTAAAAGAGACTTCTGGCATGGCTCTGGCATTTGGTGTTGACAGCTCTTATGAGTCTGCAGCTTGGTGGGAAACTTAGCCTCTCCTGAGATACACAAATTTGCCTTCAGTAGCAAAACAATGGGATTGTTAGCAACACAATTTTATTTGGTCTTACTATACATGGAAAAATGCAAATGTAAATCAAAACTTCCTTTTTGCCACATAGTATTATTTTAGTTTTTATGCTCAATAATAATAAAATGAAAGCAGACTATGTTCTAATAAAGCATAGATTTTAAGGTAACATCTTATCTTATGCAAAGATAAAAATAGATCAATAAGTACTGTTCTAAATGATAGTTAATAATTAGGTTTCTATGTCTGCTCTGGTATCTCAGCTAGCTGTTGGAATGAGCAAGAAATCTCACTGCCACCTGGCTGCTTTCTGAGATCAGAATTTCTCTTTGCTTTTTTGTTTTAGGTGGGAAAATATTCTCTCTCCTACATGTGTCTTTCCTGCACTACAGGGACATAACTTTCATAAATAGAATGTTGCAAATTTAAAGATTTTTTGGGGTGGTACTGTTAGTTCACATTTTAAGACTTTGATAACCAGTAGAGTATATCTCTCTCTTTGGATTGTCCATAACATCTAAAAATAAAGACTGATTAAGGGGAGATTTTAAATGTCTTATCTGAGCATGACGTTGGTTGAATATTAATCCAGTTGCACAGACTATTGCAATTTCGATTTTTATATAGTTTAGATATGGAATTGGGAAAATTCAAAGCTGTCTTTTCTTTTGCTCGGACAGGGGGGATGGTTTCTGTATCATTCTGGTTCTTTTGTGCTCCTTGTTGGGCTGCAGCTGTTTGCGGCCTCCACCTTCAGATGCTGTGCTTTATCCTTATTTTGTTGTTGTGCCCAGAGAGCAAATCCAGTGGCTTCTTTCTATTGCACTAAGTACTTGAGGGAGAATCTGGGTTCTCCAGTGAACACTTGATCAGCTGGTGATTTGGCCCCTGTGAATATCCATGTCTTGCTGAGGAGGTCCTGTACCAACCACAGACTGAACCGTCAGTAAGAGGTCAGGCTCTATTTGCCAGTTACATACATTTTGGAATTTGCTGTCTAGAGTCTGTGCTCAGTTGTCTGGCAAAAGAATATTAGATTTAAAGAATGGATGCCTCTGGTGTTCAGCCTTGCAAAATTGGTCTGTAGATGATTTTTCTTTTGACTGTAATTGTTTTGAAAGACATGTACTTGCTGGGAGGCTAATGAAAGGTCTCGATAGTTTTCCTGTTTAATTTGTACCATACAGGAAATAATTGAAGAATATGCCTATCTTTTCATCTGACTGACGTGAACAGGTCACAGTTTGGTACACAGACAATTGATAAATTTTCTGTGTGTATCATTAGTGGACAGGAAGATGACTAGATCTTTTTTTTTTTGCTGGCTTGTGATGCAGTCTATGATGACATGCAGATGGCTGTAGTAGTCTGTGTCAAATGCTTTCTTATCATCTGCTACCAGTTTTTTGTGATAAGTCTTTATATCTATTTTATATCTATCTATTCAACATCTGGGCAGGTCAAAACATTTTACTCATAGAATCACAGAATTGTTTGGCTTGGAAGGGGCCCTAAAAATCATCTCTTGGGCTTGATCCATAAGGTTTCCCTTTTTTTATATATGAAAGGTCCTTGTATATAACTAAGTTTATAAAGTGAAACTTAAGATGCTCCAGCTGGATACTAGCTGGAGTTAAAATGTGATGATATACACATCATGTTCTTCAGTGTCAATAAATACCATGGGAAGCAAGTAGGAGGGGATGCAGATTTCAGGTGTTAATTGGAAGAAATTTCTGGGTTGGTTTGGGAGAGGAATGGCTGTACTGGTATAATAAGCACACACTGAGACAGACCTTAGAATGTAAAGGAGAGACATTTTTTGTTGCTGTTAGTCTGCCTTGCTCTATACAAGCAGTGAATATCACACAGTATTTCATGGCATTTGTTTTTGTAGTGGTTCATTTTCTCTCGCTGCATGCCCATCAGAAGCAGAACAGCCATGGATAGCAGCTCAGGGGCTGGTTCTTTAGCAGCAGCTCAGTGGTGGGAGCATTCTGTACACTCAGCATGGTAACACCACTGAGCACGTGCTCCCTGTGCTGCTGCTCACTGCTGCTCCAGCTGCTCTGACAGGGGGATGGACTGGCACATCAGCATCCTGTCACATCAGCATCCTGTACTGGCACATCAGCGCCCTGTCCTGCACATCAGCATCCTGTCCTGCACATCAGCACCCTGTTCTGGCACATCATCAGGAGACAGTGTGGTTGGTGACCACCTTCCCTTGCAGGGCTGTGGTTATAAATACACTTCTGGAGATCACTGCTTAGCCCTCTCTTCTTGCTCTTTCAAAAAGACATTTTCACTTTCCTGTGTTACAGAGAAGGTGCTCTCTCAGTGTTATACTATACGTTTAAAGATTCCAAAAACCCAGTGTGCTGTCACATCTTTTATCTGCAGTGCTGTGGGTTTTGCCATTGAAATGTACAGATTTGATAACTAATGAATTTACATTTCTGGCAATTTACATGCTTTGCACTGCTCCTTTGTTTTAAAAGTGAAATATTTGGAATTTCCTGGAGAAAGTAGATAATTCTGACCTTTGAAGAAACCACAGGAAATATAGTATTATTTATATTAAATTATATTATTATATTTGATTTTAGTGTTTTCTTTTGTGTTAGTATTGTATTTCTTCACCTATTAATGTAATGAAGCCATTAGAAAGTTTACATTGGGGCAGCAATTAATGAAAATTGGTTTGAATATTAGCATATAAAAAGTTACCTGCCACTTACTTGATAAGAAAAGTCAGAATTAAAGATTTAATATGATGACTAGATAGCACTTGTGCTCTTCAAAGTTTTAAATACTGTGTGAGCAAAAATTTTAAAGTGACGGTTTCAATAACTGATGTACCCTTAATATATTTAGAAATCTAAGCCACTAAGCTGATTTTTACCTTCAGAAGTTGTGTAGTCTTTGCATTTTTTGTGTTGCAGGTAGTCTGGACATTCTCTAGCTCAAACTAAAATATAAGAAACTAAGCAGCTGATGCTATTTTGCATAGCAATTATTTTAAACCCCACTTTGCAACTCCATTTTGTCAGGTATTTGCCAGTAGAATTTACCTTGGTTTAATAATCGTAGTTAATATATTGTGGCTTAATTGCAATGAGGACATATTTCTTTCCTGAATATTACAGGGATTCAGACTAAAACATAGATCAATAAACATGTAATAAAGTAAACATAGTGAAATGAACAAACAACAGAGGTGAAAACAGAACAAAAAAAGCCCGAAACCAAAACCCTCTCTCAAGCTAAAATTGGAAAAAACCTCAGGTCACCTTCTCTCCATTTCCTAAATAAAATCAATGTGCACACATGAAGCAGTATCCTTTCTAGAAAAGGTTTGATTCTGGAAGTGGATGTTCAGGGATCACTGAGCTGCACTTTCTAATGCTATCAGAATATTCTGCTGAAAGGAAAAAACCCAAACCCTAAAAGGATTATTGAAGAAGATCTGCATTCTTTCTGTTAAAATTAATTAGAGATTTAGAATGTTTATTCAAGTTTTACCCACTGACCTTTATGACTGATAAATTTGCAAACAAGCATTAAGTGTACAAGGAAACTACTTTTGTTTCTGTTAAGACTGCTGAGCAGAAAGGCAGTTATGTTTAAATCATTAGGATGTCTGTACACATATTCTTCAGTGTTGATTGCCAGGATTTTCATGATCCTACAACATCAGTAAAAGGCTGTGTAAGCTCAAAATATCTAGTTGTAGTCTATGTTTACTGTGTGTTACAAACAATTTTTATGCTGCTTCTGCTGTGGTAAAATTGGGATGTTGTCATCCTACTCAATAAAAACTGGGTGCCTTAGGGGCACTGAATTACAAATTGCTGTTCATTCACATTGTTCTATATATCAATTCATTCTAATTTAAGCATAAAACACGTTAGCAAAAACTTTCCTTTTAATTAAGAAGTAACAGAAGGCCCAGGTTAAATAGTGGGTCATTGATAAGTCTGAGCCATAGGATAGTCAGTGGTATTCATGGGGTTTTTTGACTTTTTAAATTCCTTTTTGTTTCCAAGGACCCTTACTCTTCTCTTACAGTTATCAGAGTCCCATGGCAATAGTGGCTCCTGTGGAGCACCAGCTGGGGCTCCTCGCAGCCTCCCCTTGCCAGCTTATTTCTGATACCTTCTTGGCACCAGAACTGGCTGAAACCACACTGTTCTTGGGACACTCTCCTTGAGTCAAGCTGTTCTAACACCTGGTGTCAGTATGTGGAAGAAAAGCAAAAGAAAGCAAAAATTGTGGATGTGGAGGAACAAGGCAGCCATCATTACACTGAGCGTTGTGTCAGCTTGCTGCTTTGTTTCTGCTGCACTTGCAGCAGGACAGAAACTCAGTGTGCTTATTGATGTCTCTCAAGTACTACAAATCCTTATCTTCCCTGTTGTTTAATTCTTAATCATTTGTAATAAAATATTCAGCAATCTGGTCCATGGAATGATACTTAGCTGATCTGTTTACAGCAAAAAACTTGCCCAATCCTCATCATATGCAGATATTACAGTTACATAGTTACATAGCTTACTGAACACTGAACACTTCAGCAGATTTTCTCAGTTCCCTACTGATATGACCAGTAATATATTGGATTTTAATCCAGCTTGTGGAAAACTATTTGATTAACAAATGTGTTATCTAGGAAAATGAGCATCATTTTTCAAAACTTTTATCAGTGCTTTAATCAAAACCTAATGGGTTTGGACCTCCTAATAAAATAGCTATAAGGCAGGGGAAGAAAAGACTGCTGTGGAGGTGTAGTTTGATTAAAATGTTTTGGTAAAGAATCCTTAATTATTTTAAGAATGCCACAGTGGAGTCTTTCCTCCTGCACTGATAAGAAACTGGGAAGTTTTGATATTGCATTCAAATGTGTGATGTGAAATGAATTAGTTATTAGCTATATCTCCTTGGGGCATGTGCACTATAAATAGCTTTTCCAAGTCTGTGGCTTTATTCTGCTCTGCACTGTATTCTGAAATTGAAGACCAGAGAGACCAGAGTAAAATGCCTCCGTTCATCTGCAATCTGAAGCAGTACACATAATACAGGTTTGGATTTTGCAGATCCAGTTTTATTTATTTTTGTGGTACACAAGAAATAGAGGACTCCTTTCCTTCACTGACCCCTAATTTTTCAGAATCGCAGGAAAAACAAAACACCTGTTGTTTCTATTAGATCTGATAGTTGCCAACAACAGCAAGGGGGAGTCTAGGTTTAAGTATTGGTTAAGATCTATAATAGTATAGTTTAGGGTGCAAAATGGCTTTTTCCTTAGGTCTGTGAAAAGCCCTTCCTGGGAAGCCAGGTATCAGTTGTATGGGCTTTAAGTTTTGCCATAGTAGCAAGTACAAGTGAACTGAGGCCATAAATTAGTTAATAGCTTTGAACTTTGAAAAGCAGTCTGATTATAAACCCATAAGCCTGTGCTCTTTTTTGTTCTACATAAATTCTGGCATGTTGTTCATCTAGAGTTTTGTTTTGTAAGAAGTAAGGTCACTGTCCTTGCTTAAAACTTACCCTACTTTTCCATTAACAAACCAAATGGTCTGCCCAGGACAGTTACCAGGATCTGAGGGTGTTAAAATTGCCATGAGCTTAGTTCTCTACCTTTTCATTCAAAATTCACAGAAATCCAGGATTATACCCCATGTGTTACTTTTTCACCGTTCCAGATGGGAAAGGGATCTCTGTAAGGAAACTCCATGTTGATGTTTATAAAAGCTATAGGTACTTTTTCAGTGCTGGAAATAACAGTTTCAGCAAAAATGCTTTTCACAATGTTTTGATAATTTTCTTGATTTTTTAGGTCTTCCAGGACTATTCATAGTTGTGTTAGTATAGACTAGAAGGATTCTGTGGCATCCTCTGCCACAGCAGCCAGATTGCTCGTACTGCCCTTTGAGTTGTGAACATCTGGAGAAGAGTCTCAGTGTTTACTGTAGCAGCAGCAGCCTTGCAGTCTCATTTGGGTGTAGCAGTGGCTTTCACATGAGGTACTGTGAGAGGAGTTTGTGAGTCACTCGTGCAAGGAGGATAAGAGAGTCCAAGACACCCCCAAAAGATTCACCTGCTGTCCTGTGGCTTCCAGTATTGCTAAATCCTCAATAATGTGCAATTTTTTAGTCCTCTTTGGTGTGTACACAGTTAATGGGTTCAGTGCTAGCTGTCTAAACCTCAAAAAATTGGGAATTCCTGTACCACATGGCACATAGAGGTTTCTAAAAACAGGTGTTGCAGCTTCTGACTGGAAACACAGGGTCACAGAGTGCTTCAGTATGCAAGTCATAAATACCTTGGCTTAAAGTCACCCAGTTCTGACTGAATTCTGGTTGATGTGAAGTCAAACTCTGAGTGAATCTGTGGGGCATCCTAAGCTAACCTATTGTTCAGATTCTTAGTGAATTCCTGAAACTATGCTGAGCTCTCTGTGGAGATGATTTGTGAGCATCCACCTTGTTTGATAACGCTGTAGAAGAGGGGAAGAAAATGGCAAGAGTCAAGTAGATACTCTGTCTCTGATGAGGCATCTTGGAAGCTGAGGGCTTTTAGTTTCAGGCTTAAACCAGGCTAGTTTAAAGGCATTGGTTCTAATTTAGCTTTCTAGCAGGTGAGAGGCAAAGCTCACCTGGGGCTTTCAGCATCCCTGCTGAGAGCCCAGCCTGGGAGTGATGGGCAATCTGCCAACAGGATCTGTGCTCCCACCACAGCAGCTCTAAGTCTATCCTCTATCAGATTTCACACCAACTGCAGTCATTTGTCATGCTCTGTGTCCCTGGCCTCGCTGGAGTGTGGCACTTTGTGGCATTACAATATTTTTCCATCTTGGTACCTTGAAGTTCAAGTTACTACCGTGCAGCCAGGGCCCAATAATTGAGTCAGGGAGAGAATAATAAAGGTGAAGAATGGCCTTTGAGAAAGTAGCTGCAGTGTAGGGAGGTAAGCAAGTGTGCTTAGCTATTCCTCTTCTTACATTATTGAGCAACATCCTTGTTTATTTAGTTATTCAACAGAATGGTATAAGGCAAAACACAATATTGGTTTACAGTAGCTGCAAATTTTCTATTGAAGTGAAAAGTAGTAAGTACAGGTTTAAAATATGTTAAATATTTTCATGTATTATGGTATATTCTAGCTTTCTTGAGTGATGTCACATGCTGCCTTGAAAGGATAAATCATAAATACAATTATTATCCTTTATGCCAAAATGACATTGACGTTGGTTGATATTCTCATGAATAGCACAGCTCCAGTGAAGGAAAAGGACAGACCTGGTACCTTCTGTTTAAGTTGTCAAGGTTGGCTGAATTCTCAGTTAATTTAAAACCCTGCTTTATGGCCTCTATTACACAGGCTTCTGCTCCCTCCTTAAAATCTCTCTTCTGGAGTGACAAATGTAACCATAAATGTTGCATTTTGTTGAGGTTTTTTCTGCTTTATTCTAGGTGGTTTTGGTTTTGTTCTTTTTAAAGCAGCAATCGTGTTGCTTCATAGGCTTTTAGGGAGGTATTTGTATTTTTTTTTTTTTTTTTGCTTGTAATGTAGGTCTTTATAGCTGGCTATAAAAACAGAAGATTCAATTTTAAAATACAAGGAGAGTCCCTGTGCCTGGGAAACTTTCTCTTTTTTTCCTCTGCCAACTTCTATCCAGTCCACTGGTTCCCCTCCTCTGTGTCATGCTTGCTAACTTTTGCAGATTAATTTTTTATGAGAGGTACTATTAAAATGACTTTGGAGAATCACATAAATTATCTCTGCAGCTTTCACTTTGCTCTTTGTTGTTGTGTAGAATTCACCAATATTTCTCCAATGCAGCCTGTATTTTCTAAATAAATTCTGAGTGTTTTGCTAATTTGTGTATTAAGTAATTTCAACTTGATTTTTTAATGAAGTAAAATATTAAGTACTTTATGCAAATTTTAATCCTGGGGGAAGAGAAGCTGAGAAAGTGTGTCAGTTTTGTTTCATAGTTTACACATCTACCAAGTCTTCCTGAAGGAAACTCAGCTGAGCCCTGCCTGCCAGGAGCAGCCCTGTGGTAGCTCCTGTGTCACTGAGGTGCCTCTCTCTGGGATGCAGTTATTTCTCTTTGCTCCTTCAAAATACAGGGCAGCAGAAAATGCTGCCCTTTGTTAATAGAGAAGATGAGGATTTGCTGTTTTCCTTCCCTGGGTTTGTTCCTGCCAGGAGAACAGACAGAGCTTCCCTTTGCATTTGTAGAGATCTGTCCTTGAGTGCTCGAGTCTGAGCAGGAATTTATACAGGAGGAAAATTTTGATCTGGCAAACATGAAGTTGAAGGCTAATGGGAGGCCTGGAGAGTGGCTGCATGCAGCCAGCTCTGTCCTAAACTTGTAAAAGATCCACTGCTATGGTCTGTGAGATTATTTTTTTTTATTTGGGAAAAAAATGATAAGTGTTCTTTCCATTTTTAAGGGTCAATAAAAATTATGTAGTTTTATATATTTATATATTTGTATTGGGCAAAGCCTTAGCTACAAACTTAAGATGTGAGTTAGCCATCTAATAGGTTCTGCAAAACAGAACACATTTTAATATCTAGAGGTTTTCTATAAAGTTGGCTCTCCTAGATTATTTTCATGTTTATTTTTCTTCTAGTAAAATATTACTTGCTTTTTATTGTTGTGAATGAATCAATTCTGCTTCATTGCAATTTCATTTAAAGGATTAGATTTTATGTTTAGGAGTGGTGACTTAGGGCCAAATTCACCATATGAGCTTTTATTTTCTAAGAACCTTAAAATTTCCTTGCTGTTCACTTTAGAGCTGCCAAACTGAACACAGACCAAACCTCTGTTACTTTTCTAATGTTGCTCAAAAGCCTTGTGGTTGATTTAAGGGATTTCCAACATTTATGATTGGTAGGTAGTGCATGTATAGGTATGAAGGTTAATTAAATCAAGAGGTGAAGTTTGTAGAACAGGGAACGCTTCATTAGGCCCTGTGTGAAGTAACATGTACAATCTGTTCACAATACCCCCAGTGCCATTCACTGAGACAGTGTAATTACAGCTTACACACAGTTTCATTAGTTTGTGTTTCTTCTACTGTGGTTGACATGTATGTTGTCTTCACTGAAACCCTGGGATAGAGGAGGGACTGCTCGCTGGTGGGCATCTGAGCATGCTGACATTCAGCAAATCATTTTTCCTTTGGGTTCTAAAATGTCTTATCCCAGATGTAATTAAGCTTGTAATTCATCAACTGGCACTGTTTTTATTTCTCAGATTCCAGACCTAGCTAAAGACTTGTGCGATGGCTCTTCCTGTTTGCTTTTTCTTACTTTGTTGTTGTTGATGGGGGATTTTTGCTTTAAACAATAATTCTCTTTCTCTACTGCTAGTAGTTTATTTTTTGTCTGGGTTCTTTTTAAATTAAAGTTCATTCCGTTTTATTGCAGAGCAGGATATTATGGCAACCTAAAGATATAGTCTTTAATACACATCTGTCTTTAATGTGCATGGTGTTTAGGCAAGTATAAAATCTAGGTGCCTGTGAAGATATGGGGGCTTCAGTGAAGGTTTAACCATATTGATTCCCAAGAGTTTCTTTTTATAACAATTTATGCTACTAAGCACTGTGAATGCACTTAAATAGACTGAAGTGTTATCACAAGTCCAGGCAAATTATGCATTTGGTTGATTCTCAGAGAAGGAGAATCAAAGCTTTAGTTATGATTTCTGAAAGTCAGAGACTGGATGCATACATAAAAATCTTGGATATACATGAACACCACTTAATATTACCCTTGAGATAAGTCCCACAGTCCTATTCAGGTGAGAGAAATTGGGGAAGCACTTGGAGGCACAGTTCTGTAGATAGAAAAGCAATATTAATGAGGGTAATAAAGAGACTACCAAGGAGGGATGAATAATGAGCTTTATTGCAAATCTTATCTGCACATTATTTCTTTATAAATAAATGTTCTTCTGCAAATTTTCTGGACTAATGTGAGAAGAGAATATAGCAGGGATATAGCAGAGGTTATGTTAAACCCAACCTTCTATTATCCTCTTGTTGTCCTACTAATATGTTTAAATATCTTTAAAACATTTATGTTTAGAACTACTATATTAAGACAATACATGTTACATCCATGCCATGTGGTGTCCCAGCTCTGCCAAGCCATGGCAGCTGCCAGGGTGGTTGTGATCTGTCATCAGTTCTCTGACTACAGTCTGAAAACACTGAAAAGCTTAGGGCCTGTTCCAGAACTATTTTACCCTTTGTTAGCTATTAGAAATTTTTGGTATCTAGTAAAGTAAATATTAAAATATTTCATAGAAACTGCCTGCCTAATTTTTTTCATGCCAGGAATTGGTGCTCTGTTTTGAGATGACATCTTGAGTTAGTTTATGTGTTCTTTAGGTTTGTGAGTGTGTGTATCTCCTGGTTTAATGAGGTCTAATATTGTACCATGCATTTCATGTAAGGCCATTCCACAAGAAAAGTTAGCAATAAAACATGTATGAAATTGTACATGGATTTCATTAGATCTTAGCAGCATATAAATTACTGCACAGACCTAGGCTGATGTATTTAGAAATGTCTGCCAAAACCACACTAAATAATGTGACTGTTTCAGGAGTAGCATGTTTTGGGGCAGAACTTCCAACCTTTGTCCAGATAAAGAAGAATTACAGGAAAAGCAGATGAGGGGGAAAAGGAACTAAAATGTCATCCCTTTGCACCATGTAAGTCCAGAAATGGATCTCAGTGCTGCTGTAAAGCACGAACTGTGTCAGTCACACTGTAAGGGGAACAAAACAGTGTGCCAGCTCTGGCTTTAGGCATGGTGTTTTGTGAATTTATGCATTTGGAGACTGTTGACAACTTCAGCTTTAGGATGATGCATAGGAGCTTTTAAAATATATGTTCTTTTTAGTATATTCCTTCCAAAGGAAGAACTGCATTGATTTGAGGCTTTTGTTTTTATGAGGAGAACATACATCATGACTAAGAGCACTTAGTTGTGTGTTCTCAAAATAAAAGGCCTCATGTTATTTATTCACTTCAGTGCCACAGGAGTGTATGATGCCTTATAGGTGATTAAAATGAACATGCCGTCAGAATTTTGTAACTCACACAATGCACAGCAAGGGGTAACAAAAAAAGGCAGATAAATACAGGAAGCATCAGGGTTACAGTGGCAAGAGCTCATGAAATGCTTTCATACACCAATAAAAGCTTTCACTTATGCCTCACATACGTTTCCTCACTGCATGTTGCCTCTGTGTCTTGCTGATTATTTGATTTTTGGTTTTGTTAACGTATTCTACTCATAGATTTTGGTCCTGATACTGTTTCCCTTGAAGTCCATGGAAGGAACTCCTTGTGATTTAAACACTGTTGGATCAATCTCAGTAAGCAAAGACTGTAGGGCTGTGGTGATGAAGAAGCTTGCACTTCAGACTTCTTTTAAAAGAAGAAAATGTTTTGTGAGGATGCATAATGAAGTACCTGTAATTTCTGTTGTGCATGTAGTAGGTGTAATATTATGTACAGAAATAATGGATTCTGCCTCATAGCTACACAAAGTGGAAAGATTTGCTGTTCTTCCCCTGTTACTATCCTGTTCCATGTGGGTATCATTCATCCAGAAAAATGTTTACTTTTCTGCAGTGTTGACATGATTGTTGTGAAGATATGGAATTGTTTATGAGTTGTGATTTTGCGGTCTGTTTTTTGTGGGATTTTTTGTTTGGTTTGGGTTTTTTGAATTTTTGAATTTTTTCTTGATATACCTTTCTCTTATATGCCTGTCAGTAAAATTTTGTCATAAGTTATTTTCCGTTATTGTCATTATTGTCATAATTTTTTGTGGATAAGTGCATGAGTGTATATATTTCACTTGAATCCTATTGGCCTTGTTTCAGTGACACTTTGTAGCAACTTCTTAAATGCTTAGTGAAGAACACTTACTATTATTAGCCTTATACATGTTTTTTTAATCTAGTGAGGTTTTCCTCACCCTTGCATCATACTAAAGTTGCCAGTCATTATTTTTCAAATTGTTGTTTTATCATATCTAAAATGTCTTCAGTTTTATGCCTCTTGCTTGTATCCCATCTATCTACTTTTATCTTTCTGTTTCTGCCATATTTTTCAGTGATGTTATAATTTCTTCTGAGTTTATGATAATTTTTCTTTACTCTAAAGACATCCCATCATCTTGATGTGAACTTTTAAAAGCTGTGTGCTAGGCTTGCCAGAACACATTCTCAAATGCATAGGGCAAAGAGGATCCATGTACATTAGAAGCTGTAAAATGTGGAGAGAGGAGCAGTCTGACATCGGTGTCTGAATAGCAAATGCCTTGTAACCTGGCCTGGTGTTTTAATCTGTACATAAAGCAAAGACACAGAAGTGGAAGTGGAGCTATCTGCCTTTCTACAGAAATACCATTATTTTCTGTTAAGTGTATTTGGGGGAGATCTTTCTTAACCATTCAGACATGTAAATACTCCGACATACAACTCAGGACAGCTGCAGAAATATCTGACTCTCTTTAAAATATTGTTAAACCCTATTTGTTTCTGTCTTTTTTGCCCCATGCAGAGATCCCTCAAAAATATATCTCTGCTGATTTACTTGATGGTATATACCTAAGAAGCACCAGAAAATACAAAAACACTCAGTGTATTAAATAGAAACAGATGTGTTATAGAATATAATGAATTTTATTCACCTGTTTATGTGAGTGCTGCACATGTTTGATGGATATAACTATTTATTAAACAGCTTGCCCATGTGTTGCCAAATAGTGGATTAAATTCTAGTAAGTCTTTGTAAGTATCTCCATGCTCATGAATATGACATTTCATCTATTTACACCTTTCCAACTGAGTTAAAATGTCAAAAAGATGTATTTTTGCAATATAAGTGCCTCAATTCTTTTTGACATTATTTTCTGTAGCTCGTTTCATATGCATATCTTTCTTTTATATTATCATCATGATGGTATTAATTTGGATGTGCAAATTAGCTCTTCATGATGTTGTCATGTCAGCATCTGGATTCAAGATGTGCTGTTTCATAAGCATTGCATCCTATTGCGTTTCATCAGAGTCCCCCTTTTCTAATCTAATTATTCATAAGGAACCTTGGGGATTGTGCTAATGGGCATCTGAAGCTATAAAGAGTAATGAAAGTGGTTGTGTTACTGCTATGCAATTAAGTGTATACAGAATACCATTCATATAATTAAATTCAGATTTTTTTTTACCACTCTTTTTCTCCTTTATAGTACATCAATTATTTCTCTGAAGTTAAAATAATACCAGTGGAGTTGAAGAGCTTTTTATGAGACTTGTAGCATTTATAGTGACAGAAGTTGATTTTTGGCTTTTATAATTAAAGCTTCAGCAAATAAGGAGACAGTTTTATGAATTTTTTATGGTTTTTTCATGTTTTATGTGAAAAGGTGGGGGATGTTTGTGATTGAGGCAGAATTTGAACTGCTGGCAAAGCAAGGTGGGTGTGTGCAGGCTGTGTGTTTAATATTCTGTCCATTGGTTTGATTGGATACAATACACATTATGCTGCTGCTGCTGGTAATGTGCATCAGCAGTCATTGCAATTTGTAAGTTCAGCCTGACCTTTGGTCTGGGTTCAGTTTTCTGTCTCTGTTCATTTGGATTAAGTGTTTTGATGAATGAAGATAAAGTATTTAGATCAACTAGTCAATATGTTTTCTGCTGATAATTCCATATTAATAAGTGCTGATGGTTAGTATCTTTAAGGTCTACTGACAATCTGATTGAAATCAATGGCAGTTTTGCCTCATTTAGTTCAATGGGAGCAAGAATGAGTCTTTAACCAGCAGAAAATTATAAACACCAGTCTCTGTTCATGTGTCATTCACTATGAACGAGACTTTTTATGGTGCTGTCAGGCTGAAAAAAATTCTTTTCTTTTTTGATAACAAAGCTGCATTTAGCTGAAGTAATCCCTAGGTAGCCTGTTAGAGGTGTTCCAGCTTTGTTATTCCCAAACAATAGGGAATGTGGCCTCTTGCTGATTCTACTTAAGTAAGTAGTTACTGCTGCTCAAAATAGCTTGAGACTGCTGTGCAGCTGAAATTCTGCTGCAGACATCCTGCATTAACCTAGTTATCTTGAATTTTCTCGTGAAATTCAGAGTTCATTTTAATTCTGCAGAGCACATGATATTAAATAGGTTGTTCAGTTCCTTTTTCCAGAACACCAGTGACAGCCATGATGTTCCATGTCAGTGAAGAGGCCCAGGCATCATGGCAGCATCCTCTTATCTCTGATTATACACAGATGATTGGCCTCTCATCCTGTTCTGAACTGCCTTAACCATTAAAATCCCACTAGCATTTTAAAATTGCCCATCTGCCAGGTAGCCTACTACAAAACAGAGAGGTAGCTTCATAAAACAACTCTTCCAGGGCATCCTTTTAGTTTCTCCCCAGGTTCCCACTGGGAGAAATGAGCTGTGAAGTTAGAATGAGAGTTTAATAGGTCTAGGTCCTGTCTGACCAAATGACACAGTGGCTGAGGGGGACTGACAGCTTCTCTCTAATCATTGCTGTAATAGCAAAAGGAAAAAGGATAGAAGGGTAAAGAGCACAGAAAGCCTGATCTCTTGGCTAGATTTTCAGGTTGCTTAGGGCTTTAAAGGTCAAATGCAGCACCTTAGGTTAGTACCTCCTTAATTATGAGAGCACAACCTTTAAGGGCACAGGAATAGCATGCTTTTGGCTTTACTCAGCAAGTGTCTGCATTCTCCATTAGTTCATGCTTTCATATATTCTTCAAGGATGGCTATTTACTTGTAGGTCATTAATCTGCCCCTACAAAGACAAGTAAGTTTTGCCTCCAAGAGAATAGTTATATTCATCTTACTTCCTGTACAGATACTCATGATGCTTGGTCATCAGTGATCTGCAAAGTCAGATTAGTGCTGCCAGATTTTCTACCATGATTAAAAACTCTGATAAAATGGCTGTAAATTTTCTGGCCATTTTCAGCAGTTGGTCATGGCTCTTGAATGAAACTCAGCATTACTTTGCACATACCTTCTAAGCATATTCTGAACAAGTCTGAAAGTCAGTAAATGAGAAAGAAACCCTTCAGTCCATTCAAACAGCCTTTTTTATTTGTTTGTGAGTTTTTTCCACTTTATTTTACTGTGGTAAATTTTAATTTTTTTATATTTTTGTCTGGTAATTTATGTTTTTCTACATTATTTTGGCTTCCTTTTATTATAAGCTAAAATCTTTCATTCTCAACTCTAATGTATTAAATAGGGACCAGTTTAAATAGCAATTTCACTGGGTACTGGTTGCTTTCTACTCTCACTATTACTTTTGCATATTTGTGTCTTCCTGTCTAGTGTGTACATATCTTTAATCATCCAAGTAATTTTGGTTAATGGACTGTATTTCTGGATGTTTACTAAAAACTTTCATAATGAAAGTCTCTCTTTGCATCTGGCAAGGGGTTAGTCATTGCTTTGTTAGGATTGACTTCAAATAATATTATATTCTAGCACTTTATATACAAAATATTAACTTAATGATCTTTAAGTTTAATTTTGTGCAAATCAGATGGGGGGATTGCTGCTGCAAGTTTTTCATTGTCAAATCTGATTCTGTATCCCCCTTTAAAGCAAATTTCCACATACAAGTTCAAATCCCTTAGATAAAGAATATGCTCATTTACAAAGATTGTAATTGATTTTTGGCCCTGTTTTTAATACTTTGCACTGTAAATGACATCCCAGTGGAGAATAATCATCATACAGATGTTTGAAAGCTCCTTCCTGCAGAGTATGCTAATTGAAGTCTATAAAGTGTCGTCAGGCTGCACATTGTTTCTAATTAGTACAGGGCAGTTTCTTTTAGCTTTGTATAGTTTTGCTGGCCTCTTTCCTTCATTATTTTACCAGCTCGCTATTAAATCTTGTCAGTTACTAAGAAAAAAAATTCAGAGTTGGAAATTTTCTGTGTGCTTCATAGTGTCCTGCTTTCCTTTACCAGAAAAACACAGATTTTTATCTGGTTTGATTCTGACTTTCTGGAAGCTATCAGTATGCTTTTAGGTCCAGCAGGCCAGGTACTACTCTGACATCTTTTGAAAGACTCTTTAACTCACATCATCAGGAGAAACATTAGTACAACAATAAATTTCTTTTCTCATAATAGGGCCTTTATGATAATGACTGTCATTTGTCTAGTTTCTGAAAAAGGAATATTTCAGTGACTGCTTGATGGTTGGATGTTTATTGCAGACAGTTTCCCAGGGTATACAATCAGCAGTGCAATGGAAGTGGGCAGATAAAAGGGTCTTTTTATTGAAAGGAGCCCAAAATTATGTGCAGAATTACTGGAAAAAGAAGCTTTGCTGCCTGCTTCAGCTTCCCTGTGTGAGTGTACCTGTGTGCAGGTCAGGTTCTGCAGTTCTTTTAGAGTGTTGGGTTGCACTTTTAAAACTCTGGTAAGTATTTCCCTCTGGTTTGTTAATTTAGCCTAAAGTAGTGTCCCTATATTTCCTCATGTCTTTCTGCAAGGATTTTTTTGCCTTAAGTAATCTGGGAGGTTATAGGACTTAAGATGAGAGACAGGTGTATAGAATTTTCAGGCCTTGGCTGCTTTCTTCAGACCTCCATTCTAAGCATGGAAGAATGAAATAATAGCTAGATCTCTTCATAAGACTCTGAGGCAGCACCCATGTTTTTTTGTTTGGCTGGTTTTTAAATTTTTTTTTGTTAGTTTTATAAGATAAAATTTGTATTTTTCCCTTGCATGCAGTGAACACCTTTTCTGAATACTCAGGAAGCACATTCAAAATTTGGCATGATGCATTGTTCAAACAATTTCCTGTTGATTTCAATTGAAATTCACTCTCAAAATGTAACTCCATACTTTGATTGAAGATTGAGGAGCTTCAAGAACACTCTCAAGAGCAGCTAACAGACAATAATTTGTTGTATATTCTGAGGCATCAGACTAAGATTTAGGAGGTTGACTTGATCCTCTCTGAATGACAGCATCCTGCAGAAATAATATTCTTTCTTCCATCTTTGTTTTTTATGTGTGAATGATAATGTGATACATCTCTTTCTTCATGTCTAGGTTCTTTTTAGTGTTTGGGGAAAAAAGAGTACATGACAGCTGTGATCTGGAGAAGACCACAGTGAAATAATTAAAGTAGAGTACACTATTTAAGGTGGAAGGGATCTGCAATGACCATGTAGTCCAACTGCCTGACTGATTCAGGCTGACCAAAAGTTGTTAAAGTGTTAAAAGTGTTGTTAAAGGCATTGTATCTTAAACACTGACAGGCTTGGGGGTCTACCACCTCTGGGAAGTCAGTTCTGATATTTGCCCAGCTTCTCAGTCAAGAACTTTTCCCTGTTGTCCAGTCTGAGCCTGCCCAGATGGATCTTTGTTCCATTTGCACATGGCCTGTCACAGGATACCAGGGAGAAGAGATCAGCACTTCTCTCCCACTTCTCTCCTCAGGGAGCTGCAGACAGAAGCAATGCCACCCCCAGTGTCCTTTTCTCAAACCAGAGAAGCCCTGAGTCCTCAGCCCCTCCTCACAGGACATTCCTCCCAGCCCTTTGCCCAGCTCTGTGTCCCTCTGGGCGCACCCGGAGCCCCGAGCACCCTGAGGTGCTGCCGGCAGCGCTGCAGGGCAGGCGGGGCAGGCCCGGCCCGGCAGGACAGTCCCTGCTCTGCCGCTGCCTGGGCCGGGCCTGGGGCTGCCCAGGGTGGGTTTGCCCTGGGCTCAGGGACCCTGCTGCTCCCACTGAGGTGCTGCTGGGCACACAGCAGCCAGGCCCTTCCTGCAGGGCTGGGCTCCAGCTGCTCCTCTCCTGTTTGTACTCGTGCCTGGTGTTACTCTGTCCTTCCTGCCGAATCTGACATTTTGACTTTGGAAATTCCATCCCATTCATCATAGCACAGGCTCCAATCTATTTAGATCTCTCTGCAAGGCCGATTACAGAAATCCTCCTTATTGTTTGTGGTGGAAAATGTGCTTAATCCCTACAATCTACTCAATATGCTGCTTTTCAGTGGACTCTCCAGTTAGTGCAGAGCATTGTAGAGGCAAACCTTTTCCTCCAAAGAATTAGTTGCTAATTATGCAATTATGCAAGTGCATAATGACTATTAAACTAAAAACACCAGTTGTTTGATCTGAGGAGATATTCCTAGAAAAGTACAGTGATGTGTTGCTTTCTGAAGTAAAAAGAGAGTTTGTTACTTATAAATATTGCATGACTAAGGGATAGCAACATAAAATAAAAAACGTTGTAGAGAGCCAGCTTCTTCCAGTGTTAGGAAATGGTGCCAGGGTCTGCATCTGTCTCCTTCATGCAGTGTGAGGCCTGATGGCAGCTGCACACTGGTGCAGCCATGGGTGAGACAATGTCTCTCTCCCCTCAACCAGTGTTTGGCAAATTTTCCAGCATCTACTCTGTGGTTCTGACTTGGATAATAATACTTTTCCCTTATCATGGTCCTTTGAACAACTAACCAGTGTGTTTTTCCTGTGTTTTGCCTTGGACAAACCTGTCAACACCTTTTCTCTTCATTCTGCATTTAATGGATCTGTCAACATTGCTTAATGGAGGATGGTGAAAAGGTATGTTTTGTTGTTAGCTCTGCACATGCAGTGAGTCCTGGCAGCAGTGGTGTCTCACACAGCTTCGTGCTGTTGTGCATTGGCTCTGATGCCAGCTCAGTCAGTCCAAGCTCAGATATTCCTCTGCAGTGTTCCTCTGCAATGCATAAATACACTCTCATGCAAACAGTTCAGAAGCATCTCAACTACATATCCATAATTTATAATTATAGTGGGATTAAAATAGACTTGAGGCTTCTGTTGGCCTCATGTCTCAGAAGTGCTATACTGCAGCAAAGGCTGCTCTGCCTGGAGAGCACAGCAATAATTACTGTGGACTGCTTTTTAACAACCAACCACGACTGCGAGGCACAGCTTCAAGGGTATTAGGGGAGTTTGGGAGCCTTGTGCTTCTATCAAGGGCTTAGGTGTCTAAATGTTATCTGTGTGGGCTGAAAACCAGCAGTTCTCAAGCAGTATGGCTTCAGGGGGCATGGCCTTGGGGAGGGTGCCTGCAGATTTGTGAGCCACTGCCATTTGCTTTGAAGCCCTCCCGATTTGGGGAGCCTCCCAAGGAAATTCCTCTAGGTCTGGTTTTGTACAGGAGACAGAAATCTGATTAGTTATATTTATTTTTCCAGATGATTTTATCTTTGACTTTTCAGTTTTAGTGGTAGGATGAAAAAAATTACATTTTGCATTTAACCATTTGATTAAGAAGGACTGATTTTTGCTTAGTGTTAAAATTTAGGTCTGAGGCTTTGAATTCTCTGTTGCATAGCTGTAAACACAGTAGGAATGGTCTGATTTCCCACTTGCAGCATTGCATTATTAGACTGGAAAGAGCTTTTAGGGCTGTTTTATATAATGACTGGGTTCCCTGCATGCTGCTGCATTTGGAAGTGAAAAAAACAAAACAGAAAATGCCTGACCAGCAAGTGGTTCCTGTTTTAGACATTGTCCATAGCATTTGCAATATTTGCTGCTCTAGTCTTGTTATGTAATCGATGTCCATTGGGAATATCCCAAAACAGGGATGTTTATTTCCTGAGGCTGTTAATGGTGTTTGAAGTTTCTTTATCAGACACAGACTGGGGAAAGGTGCATTGATTTTTAGTGTCTTCTGCTCTTTAAGTAATTTTTTTAAAATGAGTAATTATAGAAATACAATGCATTTAAACTTGAGGGCAACTTTAACACTGCAGCTGTCTCTGGAATTCAGTATTTCAGGGCCAAGAGTTCATCTATTTCCTGACATAATAGGATGTGTTAGAATGCTTTTAATTTTAAGCATGTGAGCAATCCCATCTTTGCTCACATTTATTCAGTTGGATACATATGTGTGTGTATTTATATATATAGGTAAAAAGTAAAGACTTTGGCCTTTTATGAGCTGAATCTTATGAAACAAGCTTTTAGACCAATGTAAAGTTGTGTAAGCCTTATTTCAGTATTATTTTCACATGCACATCAAATCTTTTAGCAGTAGGGTAATAGCAAAGCTGATAGAGCCCCTGTTCATTTTAGACAAGCTTGGGAGCAGACTTTGGTGTTCCATCAGTAACAGCAACCCATATTAGCAGCGAAAAATCTGATTTTTATCTTCTTGGGATCATCATGTAAACTTGCTGAAGACATCTTGATGCAAACAAGTGCTACTTTCATGATCTTTGAACTTGACTTTAGTTTACACACTTAAACCAGCCACACAGCCTGAATAATTCTGAGAGGTCAGAAACACTAATTTCAAGAGATGCTTAGAATGGAGCTAATATATTATGATATCCATGATCTTCATCAAAGAAGTATTAGACATTCCCAGAAGTCCCAGAGTTATATGATCTTGTGACAGACCCAGAGGCAAATTCAGAGTTGTCAGCTGAATTGCCTTTGGAGCCTGCCAAGCAAACAGATGCTAATGTTAGATGAGTATTTACATGGCTTGGCATGGAGCTCCCATGACAGGCAGCAAGCCCTGTGTGTGACCTTAGCTTGCTGGTCCACTGCTGGGAATCACAGAGATGTCTAGTGATGTGTGAGTTAGAGCTTTCTGTTGCTCATGGTATTTGAATATAGTTTATTTGGATGCTGTAGTCAGAGTCTCTGATGAGAAGATTTAAAAACTACCATCCACCGTCTTGGGTTATGACTGAGAAAAGCAAACAGAGTTTGTTTTCTTTGTGCTAGCTCTACAGGCTCCAGAGCCTCCTGTATGCTGGGAAACTCCAGCCTCTGTCAAATGCAGTAGGAAACCCTGATACAACCTGGCACAGCAGAGTGTGAATGTTACTGTGTGTGCACCACACTGATTCCTGTGAGCTGCACTCACTCACTCACATCTGCCTGGGCAAGCTGGATGTTTGGGAGCCCTAGCACAGAGACCCATGCCCACGAGGGTCACATTCTGCAGCTTGCACACCATGGTGGCCATGTGTGTGCTGCCTGGATGAAGTGGCCCTGCCTTGTAGCCTCTGAGCCAGAGTGGTGTTTGGGGGAGAGCAATGTATTACAGCCAAAAAGCCTCTCAAGGTCCTCTCTTTATCAATTTAACAGTGTGAATCATAGCACTGCAAAACCCAGGAACATCCTGGACCCCTTCATTTGCTAGCACATGGGGCTGTTTTGTCTCTGCCTGCCTTGTCATCACTCTGTGCTCACAGACTCTGGCTCTAGTCCAGCTTCTAGCTCCAGCCCTTCATGATTTTCAAGATTATATGCCCCTCACTTCACCCAAGAGCCTGCTCACTGGGCTTTTCTCCCTGGGTACCTGCTGTTGAGAGGATTTGTTTGTTGGGACTCCATCAGTACATTCATTTAGTAACATACATACTCATTTGAGCTGAATATAGGAACATTTAAGTCTCTAGACAAGTGATTAAGGGCTTTATTAAATAGAAATGTTTTGCTAAGCCACAGCATGGATTATCTGTCCCTTAGTATGTGTATAATCAAAACTGGTTCTCTGATCTTGGATAAAAACTCTGGAGGATCTGTTTCATTTTTTTACTTTTGTGTAAAATGGGAATGCTGACATTTCTTTGCTGACTTCCTTGGGTTGCTGTGGAGTTTAATGCCCAGAAAGTACTTTGAACATGAGAACTGCTATGACAGAATTGCTGAGAACTTTGCTTCTGGAATTTAATTGCTCAGTTAAGGAGGGGGAGGAAACAAAATTCAGAACCAGTTGACAGTGAAATTCTGTTGAAGTTGTATGTAATATATAGAAATAACATTGATATGGAATATGGTTACTGAGAATTGTATTTTAAGTTTTGGATGATTTTTCATTAGTCTTTGATACATTTTAAATTAACTATTCTCTTAAAATTCTGAATATGGGTGGGATTTTTTTTGTCCTTGTTTTAGAATAGGCTTTTAATAAAACCCAATGTTTTCTTATTGTAGATCATTGCAATTATTACGCACAAGCATAATCACTTCTGACAAAAAAAATAAAATTAGTGTGTATTAATAATTTGTGCCCTTTCCATATTTGGCTTACATTTGCTCTGAAATGAAGGGCGAGGTTCAAGGTCTCTCTCTGCTCTCCATAAAACCCGGTTGCCTAGCATTTTTAACACTTGGCAGCAGCATTTCTAATCTGTCTGTAGCTGGCAGCCAGGCTGGGCAGCTCCTCGGTGGGGAGTAACGTGGAGCTGAGCAGCAGCTCCCAGCTCAGGCAGGCTTCCTTCTGTGGGTACCAGTTTAAACCTCTCTCTGGAAATTGGAAATGCATGATGTGATGCCCATGGCAATTTTTTCTCTTTTGTCCTTCAGCGTGGGTTGGTAAGAGGAGTGGACTGGCACATTTTCTAAATATGCGCATGTTTATCAAGCACAGTTTCCAGCCTGTTACTGAGTCCTTTGCTTAGATGAGGGTCTCATATGCCAGCAAAGAAAGAAAGAAAGATTTGGCTGCAATTCTGTTTTTCCTTTTTTTTTTTTACCCCCCCAGAAATCTCAGAAGAGTAAATGACTAGCATGTGTTACACAATGTAAGCTGTGAAGAAGATTTGAGGGAATGCGAAATTTAGAAGCTTTCTGTGCATATCTTTATGCTAAAATAGATATTGATCTGCCGTGCTTTCTTAGTTTTAAGTGTTGCTTGTAAGAATAGATACAAGCAGAGTTACCAAATGGCTTAGGTTTACCGAGAGTGAAAGGCTTTCTAGCCCTTTTTTTTTTTTTTTCTCATCTTGTTCAGGCTGAACAGGATGGAGGGATGAGTGTTCTCCTCTCTGACCATCCCCAGTGGCTGTGGATGCTGGAAGCAGGCTGGAGCAGCCCCTGTGCTGTCTGTTTGTGCTCAGGGAAGGCTGCAGGCTCACAGCACAGAGAGGCTGCCCAGGGACTGCAGGGGTGCAGTGCCTGCCACTATTGGGGAACCCTAAAGAGGTATTAAAAAGAATAGTGGGAAGCTTTTTATCAGTCCACTGCATGTTTCAGATTAAGAAGGCACAGAGCAGTGCACCTGGTGACTGCAGCAAGGATAATGTTAATAATGCTAATTAGCCATTCTGCCTTGGCAACCTTGCTGATCTAAGCAGGTCACCTTGAACATGGAGACACTGAAGTGCACGAAAACTGCAGCCAAATTTTTGAGAAGCGTGGCCTAATTTTCAGCTACTCTACATCTGACAAATGTTCCTTGACCTTATTTACTACTTCAGTGGTGGGAAGCTTTGCATTTACCTCAGTGGGCAGAAGGTCAAATCCCTAGGGCCCCTTTTCCCGGAGGCCTTGTACTCTGCAGGTGGGAGACAGGTGCCAGAACCTCTGAAATAAGGGCTTTGAGCTTCTGAATGAGGAATACATATGGGGGAGGGTCAGTTTAACAAATACTGAATCTCAGTGACTTGTATTCAGTATAAAGTGTTGTTTTAGCACAGCACACTGAACCCAGATAATCTATTTTACATATTTGTCCTGTAAGCAGTTCTTTTCATTGACTGTGCTCTAATAGTTGATGTTTTCTAATTTGAGAAATACAGCTAGAAATTAGCATGTGATTAAAAAGCTATTGAAAAAATTTTCTAGGCTCTTAAAATAAACACATACAAAAATAGTGGAGGAAAAACTGAACTCTATTAAATCTCTAGTCTAGAAAGAGTAAATCACAGTGGTCATAAGTATTCATAGAGAGGCTAAAGACTTTGGGTTTGGTTTTTTTAGATTTGTTTGACGTGAATTTTCTTTGAGTGAGCATTGAACATATGTTCAGATGTTCTGCATGGGAAGGTGTTTTCCTTGGTCCCTGAGGATAGGGATGCATGGACTTGTGAAACTCAGCAGTCTCATACTGGTCTCATGCTCACCTAAGCCTGATGCAGGCCACCAAGGTGTGTATGTGTAGCATTTCTAAAATCCAAAAGTTGGAGATGAGGGAATGATTAGCACAGTGCTTGCCAGAATTCGAAGCAAGAAAAAAATGTTGCTTTCATTCTTTGGGGGTATTTTATCTTTTATTTCCTATCATCCATAGCTGAAGTGCTCATGTTTCAAGGAGCCTTTCAAGACCTGTTCAGCATTCAACTTTGTGGTTTTGGATTTCATGTCAGGAAAAGGTTGTGCTCTGGAAGAAAGGTGGTATTTAGCCTGATGAACTGTGTTCTTGTATGACAAGATTAAATGGGGCTGTTTGGTTTTTGCCTTTGATGTATTTGCCTGTGTTAGCAAAGAAGCTGGGCAAGGTGGCAGTTAGCAAAATACCTATCTGAAGTGTAGTGGACACCATTCCTGGATTTCATTTGAGTTGATCACCTTGTTTCACTGATCCCTGAAGGTTTTCCACTGTTGGCAGCACCTGTGTTCAAAGTTTGCCTCAGCCAAAATCAGCCTCCTGTTGTGTTTTGTCTTGTCCCTACATCTAACATGGAGCACACATTTGCCACTTTGCAGCACAAACTCATCAGGCTTTAAAGCCATAATAAAAGAGGAAAAAAAGCAAAATTAAAGATTTGTCAGGATGACAAATAATCCTAGGGTTGAAGGGGCAGGTAGATCCTTCTTTTTAAACTGCTTCTTTTCTGCTGTAGCATTTCCTTGCACTCTTTCACGCTTTCTAAAGCTCTCATATGTGCATGTAGTTTCTCAGGTGTGCTCTTCTGCATGCCTCCTCATGCTTTTTTGGACATTTGCGTGCTCTCTCCTTCTCCTGCCATCTCATACATCCTTGTGCTCTCCTTTTTCTTATTTTCCTCACCTGGCCACAGCTTTTGTGCATAATCTGTGTTGTTTCAGTGCCTTGGAGAGGTGATCAGGCAATCTGTGTGTAGCTCAAGGAGCCTGTACCTGGGTGATGTGGTTTAGGGGTTACAGTGGTAGTGCCACATTGATGGTTAGTTAGATTTTATGATCTTACAGGTCTCTTGCAGCCCTGATGGTTGTGATTCTATGATGCTATGTCTTGTCTCTCCTAGAGTGGAGTTGACTTTCTGGTGTTGGTTATGGGTGTTCAGTATCTGACCCAGCCAAGGTGGATGGTGTGGTGTGGGAGAATTTGCATTGTGCTTGCTTGAGCTTTGAGGTTGCTTCTGATGTCCTGCAATGCCTGGATCCTAGATGGTGAATAATACTGCTGTGGCCCAAAGTGAATGCACTTTACAGAGACTGCTACTTAAAGCAGGAAATTTTTCAGTTGTCAAGGATCTCTCTGCCAGCTATTTCAGAAAAGAAGGCCTTCACACATTTGAGGGTTTGCATACTTTATTTTCTAGCTGTTTGAGGAAACCTTTGAAACTTCAGCTTTTAAAAAATTAGCAGGCTTTTTCTTTTCATTTTTTTTTCTTTCCCTACTTTTTTTACTTTCTAGTCTACACTAAATTCTGACAGCACAGCTCTCTGTATTGGCCTTCCCTTCATTCAAGATAATGTAATACTGCTCCTCTTTTATTTGCCATTTGTCCTTTTGTTTTATGGTTCTCTTTGTTGAAAGCTTCTTTGTTGTTTCTTCCAGATTATGGTCCTCAGGGACTTCTGTATCAGTATGACTGAACATTGCTTGCAGCCATGCCAGATTGTGCTGTGATCTTATTGGATTTCACAAACCAAGGTTAGGCCAGGTCAGAACTTGGTTGAAATAGTGTAGACTACAGGATTGCCTGCTAGCCACGGGGAGCACACACAACAAAAACCTGGCCCAGATGTTGATTCAGTCAGCTCAGGCTGGCAGTGCTGCCTTGCTGACTGCGGTGGGTCTGATACTAATGAGAAGTTCTGACCTGTTCTGGCTGGTGGGGTTTCACAGCTTTTTTTTCAGAGAAGAGTACTGTTGTTAATTCCAGTGGTCTGGCCCATTCCAAATCCTTTAATTCTCTATCAGGATTACACTGGAATTCAGTTGAAGATTATATTTTCTGATCTTCTTTTCCCTGCTCTGTTCCACGATGATTGCCCTCGAAACTTGCTGTGCTGTTCCAAAAGCTGCATTTGTGTGCTGGATGAAATAATTACAAATTTTTCTTTGCTTTCTTCATCTTCTGAAGCAAAAAAACCCCAAAACAAAAAAAGAAAACAAACCAACCCCCCCCCAAAAAAACCCCACCAAAAAACAAGGCAAGACAAAAGAAAACAAAACCACAAAACCACTACGATCTTCTGGTAAAAGGTTCTAGAAAGGTATAAATTTTTAGTAAACATAGCACATGAAAATTACAGGGTTGCTCCAAGTTTCTGACCAAAAGACTGTAAGAGGATGTGTGAGTATGCTCAGACTTGGCTTCACTGAGTGCATATTAGGTGGAAAATCGCATGCTATTATCGCTTGAGTGCCCCAAAATGATAGGAAGATTGAATATATGGATGAGGCTTTTCTAATTTATTGTAGAGATATTTGAACCTGTTGGTGTTCTAGATGGTTTTTAATAGCTTATTCCTTAAATACAGCTGTGAGAGGTTAGAAGGTGAACATAAGAAAGTATATAATGGTGAAATAAAGGCCAAAATTAACTTGGGCTACATGTACCAACCTTTGTTTCATCCCTGCACTCAACCTGAGGGAGGTCTGCTGGAAGGTTCATTTGCCTGCATCCATGCTGGAATACTCATGAAGTTGTGGAAAGAACAGTACAATCAGCTTGATTTACCTTGATGTGCCCAGATGTAGAGTGATGGACTGAGATCTATCACAAAACCTGAATATATCTGGCTAGGCAGCAGCCATTAACAGCACAGCCATTAAGAACGATTAAGGACTGTAAATTGTGAATCTGCAGAGGAATTAGTGAGGTATGAAATGGCAGGAGTGACTAGGAGAAATACTTCAGGAAAACCTTCATGTCAGCTTAAGCTGTAAAGTAGTGTGATAGCTTTCTGTGTAAAGTAATGTGGTGTCTCTGTGAATATGAAAAATAAGTCTCAGGATTTAAGTCTGTAATGTATTTGACATACTGGGACAATTTGCTGTGGTGTTTATGTATTTTCATCTTTGGAAAGTTTTGGGTCTGCTTTTCTCAGTCAGCATCTGTATATTGAAGGAAAATATTGAATATCTTGACTTTTAAATCCAAGTTTATATACATTTCTGCATTGACAAAATGGAAAATTTAAAATCAGTGTAGGAAGATTAGTGTTCTATAAAAGAGGGGATTTACAGTTTGATTGTAAGTGTTTGGCATTGAGGTTACCCATAATTGTTCTTAATAGGTAAATTATCTCTGTCTCTGATAATCCTAATCATCAGTGCAAAGCTTGGCACTGCCAGCAGAGATATGGAAGGTGTAGGGTAGGAGAGGGCTGGAAGGAGTCTTTCATCTCTGCCATCCCTTGCCAAGGGCTTACAGTACATGCAAATTCATCAGCTTTTCTATTGTGGTGCATTTATATATCCTGGAGAGGCAGAAATCTGGGAATTAGTTGCTCTGTGTGCTCAGGGGGCCACTCTGCAGTGAGAGAATATGTAGGATTGGGACAGTAGTGGCTGATGTTGCTACAGCATTAATAAATACGTGGGGGAATGTCCTGCAGGAGAGTATGAAGAGCTTTGTTGATTGATTCTATCCTTACCTCCTCTGTTTTAGGAAGAGCCAGCTTGGCAAACCCTTTGTAATGAAACAGCATGACTGATGTTCAGCTGAGCAGATGTGCTGGATATGTTTGGGGGTGGTGGTGTCTGCACAGGGGACGGATAGCTGTTGTTTTCAGCTGTTATTTACAGGATCAATAAAACTGATTTTCCAATTCAAGGATAATTTTTACCAACAAGCTACATAGCCTATAAGGTCATAATATTGGATCTGCTCTATTTCAGAACAAGTTAATTTAAAAGTGATAGGTAGTTTCCAGCTCAGGATTAGTTTTTCTGATAGAAAGGAGAATCTGGAAGATACACTTTGGAAGGGGGTGAGAATTTTGCCTCAGAACAACATTATTGCACATTTCCCACAGTCCTTTTCTTTGAACAATAATCATTTAACTGTGCATGGTATTTTAATGACAATTGCAATATGATAAGAAAATGCAGAGCTGTTTTATTACAATCTTGGTTCAGTTATTATTGAAGTTGTGAAAATACTGCTGTGGACTTCACTGGACAATGACAGATGCCCTCTGTAAAGCACAATATATTTTATGATCACTGTCACTGTAGAAAAGAATATTTTGTGATGTTGTAGAATTATTCCAGGCCAATACCACATATATGTCCAAATGCCATTCATTCCTTTTGCAGTTACTTTATCTTACTCTTTTGTGACCTGTGGAGAAAGTCTCATTTACATGACTCGCACACATACATACACATGTTTTAATACGACATTCCTCCCTCTGCATTTGCTCTTCTTGCCCATTGCTCAGTTAAGATAAGGCACAGTTTAAAAGGAGGATCAGTATGAGGCTTCTGCAGTTGTGCCTGTGTGACTGGGGTGAGATACAGCTTTGAATGACTGAAATCATGCAGCTATCATTTTATAAAGCAGGTGACCACACCTACTATCAATATGAATTCTGCAGGGTGAGGAGAAAACAGCCAAGAAGTGTTCTTCCATTGAAAGCAGTCTGAATAAACTTTATATGCCAGGAAATTTTATTAGATTTTCAGATTTTAGGAAAAAAACCTTTTTATTTTTGACAACAAACTCAACCTATTGCAAACCCCAGAACATCATGAAACACAACCAGAGTCTCTGTCCTTTTCCTATACTTTGCTAAGTCCAGGGCTTTTGTAGTTACTACCTGTGAAATATGCAGTCTGTGGAAGTCCACATAAAAATCAAATGCCATTACCTTTGAGAAGTTTTGGGTTCAGACTCAAAATACTTTAAGTTTTCATGTGCCATTTTTCTCAAAGTCTACACATCTATTTATGATTCCTCTTTCCTCCTTTATGTATGGAGTAGTGGAGTCAAAAAATGGAGTAATGTTGGTTTGATTTAGAAGAATTTGTTGGTGAAGATTTGTTTTAAAAAATCAAAAGATATTTTTCTTTACTGTGATTGGAGCAAAGTTTTTCTTTTTTTAGATGGTAAATAGTTTGCAATGTTTGAGTAAGAATCTGGCTTTTGGATGGCTGTGTTGCTGATGAGAGCTACTGGCAACTGAAGCTTTCTAACACCAAACTGCTAGTTTATTAAAGGAATAATAGGAACAGATGTTTTCAATTCATAAAATGTATCAAGTAAATGGTACATCCACTTGTTATTTCAATTCCTTTGAATTTCCGTGAACTCATTTGGGGCTAGGATTTCAAAAGAGCTTAGCCCACTGTCACTTCATTGTTCTCACTATAAACTGATGGATGATGAACATGTTAGGGAACTGCAGCTTTTTATGCCTAAAGGGGAGCTCCTAACTACTGACACTTCTAAAATCTGGCCCATGTTTCTGATGAGTGAATACTGATCATTATAGAGGATTCATACATGCAGTCTCTGAGAAATACCCTGCATTCACTGTGATTGTATATATGATGGCTTCTTAATTTACTATTGCACTAGGAATTTTAATTCAAATTATGCTAATAGTGTAGGATTAACTGTGGACTATGATTCTAGCATGTACTATCATTCAAACAGAAGAACCAGTTCTTTAGCTCCTACAGCCTCTTTCTCCCTCTCATCCTGATGTGTTGTAATTTGTGCTCAAGACTGGCCTCAGGTTTTGATGAGGTTTCTTGTTTAAACTGATGAAATTGCTTAGGGAAAAGCAGTTGTTGAAAATCAGGAAAAGAGAGACTGAGATTCTTTTTGTCTTCTGATGACACATTTTTACGGTGCTGAAATGATTTTCTGAAAACAGTCATTAGAATGGGCTCTTGCCAGCCCTGCAGTGAACAGTTCTGCTTTTGCCTTCATTCCTCAGTGGTAGGACAGGCTGCACATACTTTGCTTTTGCACTCTTGACTCAAATACATATTTGACAAAACTAATGCTTGGGGGTTATGTGAAAATCACCAGAAAGGCCATAGAATAAATAATACAGGCAAGAGAACTGATGTTATTTTGGTCCTTGCTAGAGCATATAGCAGGAGGCCAGTTTCATTCTTTCCAGTACTGAAAAAAAGCTTTATAGCCACCCAAGATGGCTCTTCTTGAACCACAACCTCTCCAGAGAGCTTCTCCTCCCCCAAACTGCAGATGTACTGGAAACACAAATTTGCCTCTTTAATGTTTGCACTTGTTTCATTGGATTGTAATGGCATGCAGCCTGTTTGCATTAGTGAATTCATCTGTATTCCTTCAAATCCCTCATTTGTTGCATTTTCTGTGGAGTGCCTGATATTTCTAGTGACTTTGTGCTGTAGCAGCAGTCTAAAACCTGCCCTTTTTTCTCTTTCTTTCTCCAGCTGATATTATTTCTACAGTTGAGTTCAACCACACTGGAGAACTGCTGGCTACTGGTGACAAGGGGGGCCGAGTTGTTATATTCCAAAGGGAACCTGAGGTATGTGGGTTACCAATGTAGTCCTTGATAGCCTGATAAAACCTGGCTTAATTTTTAATATTTTATTTGAATTGAATTAACAAACTTGTTTATAATCTCAAGATTCAGTAAAACAGAGGGTCACCTGTTTAGAAAGGAAGTGAAAAAGGGTAAGAATTTTGAACTTGTAAGTTTGCTGTCCCAAACAAAAACTCTTCAAAGCTCAAAAATTCTGATATAAGAAAATATAAGGTTATTTTTTTTACTTTTGCCTTGTTTTAATACCTTTTGCCTGATGATGAAACCCTATTCCATTTAAAACAATGGCTTCACTTACCTTTATGTTCCACTTGTAAATTCCATTCACCTGCAGTGTGTTGTGTACAAGTCTTTCCTGAATAACTGACATTTCTTCAAAAATTCTAATATTAAGTGTTTCAATACTCACAGGAAATTTCATTCTTTGCTGGAACAAATATGTCAATATCATGTCTTAAATGAGAAATTAAATTAAATTTTCAATATTTTTATATTTATAAGGTTGCTTATACACCTTTCCTAAGAGATGAAGCTATATTGCTGTCATAAACAACGTTTCTGTTGTTCTTATTCTCCATAGAGTAAAAATGAGCCTTACAATCAGGGGGAATACAATGTTTACAGCACTTTCCAGAGCCATGAACCAGAATTTGATTATTTGAAGAGCTTGGAGATAGAAGAAAAAATAAACAAGATCAAGTGGTTACCACAGCAAAATGCAGCTCACTCACTTCTATCAACAAATGGTGAGATTTATGAGAGTATTCAGGACATACCTTTAGTATTTGCTCTATTTTAGTGCTGATGGTATATATTTGCTCATTTTAATCTATTTTAGTAATTTCCTCTTCAGAGTTTACCAAGTCTGTCACACTGCCTCTGATATCTGTTGTTTGTATATTTTATTAATAGAATCATGAGGTTTTTCCAATTGATTATTCATAGACATTTAAAGAGCTACCCATTTTTCTATTAATATGCAGTGCTATCCAGAAATAGATCTTGTGACAAAGGCATCACCTTACTCAGCAGCTTGTGTTTCATGGAAAATTTAGAGGTTTTTCTGCTGTATTTGTCATAGCTTTTATTATTTGAAGATGTGTAAATGAAGGTGAGAGAGATTAATTTATTTTTCTCTTCATTCATTATCATCAGAATAGTTTATTTAAGTTTTAAAGAGGTACACAATAATACAAGGATATTGATACTGACTCATATTTCTAACAAATATATAAGGCCTGTTGATGAAAGAAAGCAGTATTATTACCAAGAAGGGATATTCAGATATGAAATAAGGAAGAAAACCTGAATGTAACCTAACATGCATAGGTGTCATTTAGGAAGCATTAAGACACTGACAAACTTTATTATTGCAGGTGATGAATGAGACAAAGTACCTGGTTTTAAATTTTAGATCTAGTGGTAATCAGAAAAGAATTTTTATTTTTTTTGTTCTAGAAGTTTGAATGCAATTGGGAGTTGCTGATAAAAAATAGGGTAATCTCATCTTTGGGAACTGACATGGTCACAAAGTGATTGTGTTAAAATATATAGCATTAAATAATGTTTAATTCAAAGTAGATGGCAATTTTTTAGTCTTTTGTAGTTTGTTTTACTTAAAGTTACCTTTGACTTTTTGGGGGCACTGTTACTTATTTGAAATTAAACATACCTGTTACAGACAGATGATTTATGGCAGTTTAATGATTAGTCACCTTACCAGGTTTGGGAGTTTATTTCTACTTTTCTCCCTTGGTCAAAATATCCCTCACCTTCTTCAGTTAACTAAGAGTGGCTTCTTCCAAATATGTGATACAGAAGCAATTATTGAAAGTAAACCTCTCCCTTTTCATTTTAAAGTTTGTTTTTAGAAGCACAGAGGAATACAGCCAAGTCCTTGGATTTTCAGCTTTTACAGTTATAGATAATAGACCATTGCATGAGTTTTCTGGTTCATACTGTCATGAGAGGGGAGAAAGGAAGAAATAATCAGTCCTAGTGCTGCTGTGGTTAATCCAGTTTCAACCAACAGTGAGCAAGCCTGGGACCTGGAAAAATACTTTGGCCTCTGTTTCTCCCCCTTAGTTTTGGAGCATCTCAGCAGATCTCTTCATGGTGAGGAGAACAGAAATGGTTCCACTGGCACAAGCTTTGGATTTTGGCTTTGAATTGCAAAACATTTGCATGTGCCAAGGAGGATTCCTAGCTTCCTGGCACAGAGGGTTGAAGTCTCAAGATTCACCTCCTGGCATATTCTTAAAGATGGTTTTAACTTCAGGGGGTACACATAGCCCACGTTGAATTATTCAGTGTCTCACAGATTACCTGGGAGAAGCCTTTCACAATGTATATCAATTCCATGCCTATAAAAAGGAAAAATAATATGTTTCCTAACTTGAAGGCATTACCTGTCACACATTTATATTGGACAGATTGTAGAAATATCTTGAGTACTGTTTTTTGTTTGACTAAAAAGCCTGCTATTTTAATGCAATTTTTTATATTTTGCTTTCTGATAATTTAGGATCTAATGCATGTTTTTTTGCAGAAAAATGAGAGCTGTGAAACAGCATCCTTTCCACATGCTCAGGTGGGCAATGCCCTACTGAATGTGCTGGAAGGAGCATCCTGCTGTTCAGGAGCATGAGGGCAGAGCCAGTGTAAATCTAACCCTCAATATATGAGACTTGGCAGGTGTGCACCTGCCCAAATCTGTTTCTGTCATTCTATACGAGGACTGTAGTCTGAAGTTGTTTCTGCACAGGTCACCTCTCTCAGACATGATCTTGGTTCCTTTCCAGTTCATGTTATCAGCTGAGCTTGGATTGTGGCATCTTAATTAATGAGACAGGAGGAAATCACCGAGGCTTTCAAATCCCACTGTGGATTTACAGTGCTTGCAGTTAGTAAATTTGTAGTTTGCACTGTAAAATGAAATGATTTTGTAGTATATGACTTCTTCATTGTATCTTCTGTACCAGAATATATTGGGGCCACTTTCAATATGAGATACATAAGGTAGGCCAGAATTTGGCCCACACAGATTCTTTTATCTGAGGATTTCAGACTGCTTATCAGACATTAATTAATTTTAACTTCACAGCACCCTTGAGAATGAATGCTTAACCTCACAGACGTGTTTCTATTTTTTCTATATTTTGCAAAATATAAGCATTCTTAAAACTTCTAAGGAGTATTTAAAGTCCAGGGGTGGATAAAAGAGAAGGAAACCAATACATGATAACCTTACCTGCTAATAAAACAGATTTCACTCAGGAAAGAGGTAGATTTATTAATAGCAATCAAATCTAACAATGGAAAACTGTCTGTGCTTTTTTCTTGTAATTCATTTTACAATTGCTGTAGTTACAATTTTTTTACTAGATCAGGAGGAATGCACTATTTGCATATAATAAAATATCCAAGGGCATAACATGACCTATGTGTATTTTTAGTAATTAATTAACATGATACACAATACAAATGAAATTTATTGAATATTTAAAAGGAGCTTTTTTTAGTTGCAGATTGAACTAACCTCTTGTTCTGTAGATTGACTGTAATTGTAATTTCATTTTTTTTTGCTTGTATATTAGCATATCAATATCATTAAGAGATACATAATAGTAAAAAATTAGTAATGGAGGGATTAATTTTGAAACAAAGTAAGTTCAACATTAAATGTTGCTATAGAAATGTAAATCAATTGTTTTTTGTATATCCTGTCTTTAAAGTGATAGCATTGGAAAGTACTACTTGGATCAGCCACACTGGGGAAATTATTACACTCTGCTATGTACTTGGGGAAAGAAAGATTAAGGAAGAAAGTGGGATGAAATCAGAAATGTTGCAGGAACTGAGGTTAATAAATCTGTGCTGGCAGCTGAAGGGCAGAAGCTTTGGAAAGACTTTGGCTGGTGCACAAGCAGATGAGCAAAACAACTATTAGAATCTCAGGGACAGATTTTTTGCAGAGCTGGCATTGATTTTTCAGTCTAGGAAGTGTTTGGGTTGGCAGGTTAGGAGCACAACCACAGTGGGAGTGGACACAATCAAGCTTAGGAAATCTGGAGCTTCAGTTTGTAAAAAACCCCAAAGACAAATGCAGTGTGAATGCAGTTCAAAACATGTTTGTTGGTTTCAGAGGTCTTTGCTAAGTGAGAGACACCATTACTTCTCATCATGTGTCATTAGAAAGGAAGAGTCTAAATTTTATTCCATTCCTTGCAAGATTAATACATTTTTCTCCTCACTTCTCTCGCCATCACAACACATTTCTCTTAGTTTGGTTGGGTTTTTTCTTTTTTCCTCAGTATTTCTCAGCTGCTTTCCATTAGGAGGGTGAAATGCCTTGGTTTCTTCACAGCCTTTCATTTGCAGGGGTTTGTGATGTTACACCAGTGCACCACTGCCCATTCCCACAGTGGGCCAGGAAGGGGTGACTGGTCTGGCTGTGTGCTCCATGCTGCTCTTGTGCTGTTTATAAGTGACCTAGCAAACTGGTCAATCAATGCCAAACTAGTTTTAATATTGAGATTATTTTCTTGCCAAGTCAAATTGTTAAACTGAGCTTCAGCAGTCAGCATTGAGTAGTTTGGGTTTGTTCCACCTGCTACCTGCCAGGTTGGATACATGAGCAGCATGTGCTCTACATGCTCCACACAGTCTGGCAGCTGCCAGGAGCCCCTGACTCGGTGTGGAGACCTGGGATGTGCTTTATGAGTATTTTGTCTGTTGGCAATATTTTCTGGATGTGCAGAATGGAGTGACACAGATTATTTCAGCACAGGACTAAACCAAGGTGTAAAAATTTCTTTAAGAAATATATTGTGAAAAGTGGGTAACTGCATTCAGAATTCCTGTGCTGACAGTTGCTTGTCTTTTCTTTTAAAGATAAAACAATCAAATTGTGGAAAATTACTGAAAGAGATAAGAGACCGGAGGGGTACAACTTAAAAGATGAAGAAGGAAAGCTTAAAGATCTTTCTACAGTAACATCACTGCAGGTAAGCTTCTGTCCATGTCCAAAATTCAGTTGTTTCAGTATGAAAAAGGTAGTGCTAAATCAGTGAAATATTTAAGTATGTACCTAATGCTAAGCATTTATATGATTATTCCAACTGAAGCTTTAGCTGACTGATAACTGTATTGAAGCTGCCACATATTTGCAAGTCACAAATGCTTTAAGGTATACTGACCAAAATAAGTATTTTTGAGAGTTCATGTTGTTTTTATTTTTCCTGATAAAGTTCTCTTATTATTCTCTTTATTTCCTGATAAAATTCTCTTAATGTGCTTTCATAAAAGGTTCTTTAACCACTTGTGCTGGAAGCATTTTTCTTGCAATTTATTTTGTGCGGGGTTCTTGCCACATTCAGAGCAACTGAGTTAAAGACAGTACACCAAATTTCAGTTTCATCTGTTTTTCAGTTTTATAAAATAATTATTTTAAGAGTAGGATTTGCAGTAGTATGTGCTCTGGTAAACCTGAGAATCTACACTGCTGAAAAGGTGCAGTCATGGAACTCATATAAGCATATGTGGTCATAGAATTGTTTCATTTGGAAAAGACCACTAAGATCATCAAGTCCAGCCTTGAACCCAGCACTGCCATATTCAATAAACCATGTCCCCAGGTGCCTCTTCTACACATCTTTTAAATATCTTCAGGTATGCTGACTCAACCACTTCCCTGGGCAGCCCCCTCCAGTGCTTGACAAAAATATTGGTGAACAAATCTTTCCTAATATCCAATTATAATATAATTAACTTCCCAGTGCAACTCTAAGCCATTTCCTTTTTTTCTGTCACTCCTTTCTTGGAGAGGAGACCCATCATCCACATATTAGTGTAGATTTTTACTCTCAGATTTTTTTTTGGCTGAATTCACTCCAGGTGTTTTGACAAAGGAAGTGGCTAAATGTTAGAGGACGAAGGCTATGTTCTATAAACACTAATATATCTTTATTATTGAAAACAAAACAAGCCAATATTATTTATTGGGGAAAAAAGCTTCCAAAGTGTAAATATGACTACATTAATGGAATATTTATCTATTCTGTATGATTAGGCAACAAAACTATTCCAGATTGCTTATAATCTGAGAATTCTCTGAGAATTCAGCATCCTCTTGAGGTGAACAGGAGGAGCATGATCTCTTCCGTGGGGTGACAATGACAGGACCCCAGGGAATGGCCTGGAGCTGTATCAAGGAGGTTTAGGTTGGATATTAGAAAAAGATTCTTCACCCAGAGGGTGGTTGGGCACTGGAACAGCTCCCCAGGGAAGGGTCACAGCACCAGCCTGACAGAGTTCAAGAAACATTTGGACACTGCTCTCAGGTACATGGTGTGATTCTTGGGGATGGTGCTGTTCAGGGTGGGAGCTGAACTCTGTGATCCTTGTGGGTCCCTTCCAATTTGATATATTCTGTGATTCTGTAATTTAAAAGTTGAGTTTTGTTTTGTTCCTTTAGTAGAAAGCAGAAATAAAATGTTTAATTACTCTGTGTTCCTCTTTAAACTACCTTGTGGATTGATGTATGATTGTTTCTGATGCATGTTCAACTACATTGAATAGTCCCAGTCATGGACCACAGCTTTACAGGGTTTAAAGCTTTATTGATAGGGAATAAATTGAGTGTCTACTTATTGAAGCATGACTTTGAAGTGCCATGCAGGGAAATAACAAGGGCACATTGACAAGTGATAATCTGTGATATTGGCTTTTCAGGAATATCTGTGTATGTACAGTATGTCATGTTGGCTTTGTTTTGCAAGCCTTTGTTTATTATGTTTCTCTGAAATTAAAGCCTTTTCACCGCTTGAGTTTTTTGAAAGAGAAACATCAAGTAGCCAAACAAATATTAAGTTAAGTGATTTACAACTAATGGCAAACCCTTTAGCAAAAGCAAAATATGAGTGCTTCACTGCTTGCCAGAGCCTCCTGGACAGCAGCTCGTGCAGTGGGAGTGAGCTGTTCTGTGGCAGCTGCCAGTCCCTCCCTTCCCACAGTCCAGGCTTTCCATCCCTCTCCCTGCCTCTCTTGTCTCTCCCTTCCTCCTTGGCAAGGAAGGACTTGCCCAGCAGTTAATCCATGGGCAGTTCAGCTTGTGTGCACTGCCAAGAAGTTTTATAATACCACAATCTGAATGCTTTTTCTCTGTTGGAGTTCCCATTATCCTAGAAAAACAGTATTTCAAGTCTTACCCTCTTTCTGGTTTGTGTCTTCTTTTTTTTTTTTTGGCAGGTGCCTGTATTGAAACCCATGGATTTGATGGTAGAAGTCACTCCCCGGAGAATCTTTGCCAATGGTCACACCTATCATGTCAACTCAATATCTGTCAACAGTGACTGTGAGACGTACATGTCAGCAGATGATCTCAGGATTAACCTCTGGCATTTAGCTATCACTGATAGGAGCTTCAGTATCCTTTACTGTGATTGCTTGCTCAGTGTTCATGTTATTAGTAGGGCTTAAGAGAGCTATTTTAGAATATTTTTCTGGGGGTTTTATAATATACTTTTACTTAACAGAATCCCCGAAGTATTTGTAAAAGAAAATGCTGTGATATTGTAAGAGACAGCTAAGAGATAGCAAAAATCAGAGAATTTTATATGAAAAATAATGGTGTTGGTTAAAGGCATTTAAATATGAAACAGATGCCAGCTGAATATAACTATCCACCTGGTAACTATCCACCTGACTGGAATATTCTGTACTATTATATCCTGAAGACATTTCATGCTGAGATACTGCACCTTGTTTTGCTGCAAGATCAGTCCTTACCCTGCCCCTGCCCTCCATTCTCCATCATCCTGCTTCCCAGAACGTAATGCCTGAGATGTGCACAGTTTGGGGGTGAGGCTCAGCTGCTTTGTGTGAGTTGTGTCCGTGATTAATGCAGGGATTGCTGTTTCAAGTGCTGGTGTTATCCTGAAAACTCCATTGTGGAATCATTCCAGCCATCTGTGAGGCTGCCCCTTGCACTACAACAGGGTGTCTTGGAGGGGGAGCAAAAGAGAATATAGCCAAGAAAAGTGATTCTCTCTGTTTTGCAGAACATAAATAGACTGGTAAGAAAAAGAAATAGGTTATGGGGCCAGCTCAGAATTTTGTATTCCTTTGGTGATTTCCTATTGAGTGTATCAAAAGGAGTTACAAGAGTATGTCTCTGTGGATTTATATGAGGGACTATTAGATGTCAAAGTGAAGTTGTCTTGTTGGGGTAGATTTCCTCAGAGAAGGCACCAATGTGATGGGGTGTTCTCACTTTCTGTGGTGATTGTATTTCTTCCTTTGTGGGCCAGGTCATCTTTGAAACTTAGCCCATACTTTGCTGATGTCACAGGAAACAATGATCTTTAAATCAAAGAGCACTTAATGTCCTTAAAGAATTGCCTTTGCAGGGTCAAGTGACAGGTGCCCATACCCTGGGGATTGTAGTGAATATCTCCTCAATTTGTTTCCAAACTCATACTGTTTTTCTGTCCTTCACCTGTGTAGGTTAAGCAAGCTTCATAGGTGCCCTCTTTGATATGACTGTTTATTTAGGAGCAATTTATATGTGGTACTTCAAAATCCAGCTATGTCTGCCTTGATACCCAAGCATTTGTGCTTCCATTCTTTGGTAAGACACATCATAATTATTTGCCTGCACACCTATTTGGAGTAGCAGTGTGGCTCTGACAGTGTCCTCCTTGCAGCAGCTTCACCCTACAGACTTCTCTTTTCTTGGCAGGTGCTTGTATTGAAAGCATGGACACTTTTACATGTGACTCTGCTGTCTGTTCTCCTCTACTGTGTGTCCTCCTCTTCTAAGGCAGAGCAGTGGGTCAGACCAAGCCCAGCAATCTCTGTACTCCTCTGTCTGATCACCAGATCACATCCCAGAATGCTGGTGCAAGACAAGACTTTGCCTATGGCAATTCCTTTTATTGTATTAAAAGCTATTTCATAATCTATGGATTGCCAAGACAAATGTTCCCAAAAAGTTTCAAAAACCAAATAAATAGTTGTTATTGTAGTTCATGAGGACAACATGAAATTTTAGTGTCACTTGCCACGCTAAGAGCTTGCTGACAGAAATATCAGCAGTAAACTAAAAACTGTGTGGACTGTGTTTCAAGCATTAGCACACTCCTATGGTTGAGTATTTACTGATAAAATGTTTGAAGATTTTTGATTGATTAATTGATTTAGCACTTAAAACATGATAAAGTTTGTAATGACACACTCATTTTCTGCGTATGTTCTAAGAATGATGATGAGAGGGAAATTAAGAGTGTGGTTTTGAGTTTTAGGATAGGAAACTTTTCCTGTGTCTGAGACAGTGGCTGTGGGATATTGGAATTTCTGTCTTGCATGGGGATACAGTTACTGCTGCTTCTTTTACTCCTTGAATGAAAATCTGTGAGGACTATGATGAGAGAGTTCAGGCAGTGGTAGGAGATAGCACTAGGTAATGGGATAATCAGTGGGGCAAAATGTTCCTGCTAGGTACCCATGGTGGAGGTAGGTTGGCTTTTGTGGCTGGATACCTGCCTGTATATATTCAGGAGAGTAGGCTGAGTTAAAGAGGCTGCACCCACTACTGTTTCAGACAATATAAACTGAACCTGTCTGTACTCAGTTGTCAAAGCCAGGTTATCAGGCAGATTACTTTTACCTAACTCCTTGATAAACATAAATTCTGACATAGGTATTCCAAGAGGAGATGAGATAGTTAAAGAATATTGTTCATATTGGGGAATTAATTGGGAGGCCATGAGAACTGAAAGAAGGGGATGAGTAAGTTAAACTTGCATCAGTGTCCTAACAGGTATCTTTCTGTCCATATAGAGCCCTCTTCACCTTGTAAAATTGCAGGGATGTGTTTTTCCCAGATAACAATAACAATAACCTGTCTCTGAAACTGCGTTTCTGTCCTACAGGAAAACAACTTATATAAAAATCTCCTGGAAGTAGATGCATTTCTGGTAAAATCAGTGGGTGTGCCAGTTGCAATTAAGACTAGACAGATTAAGGTGAAAGAATTCTGCCAAGCAAACAGTTTAAATTATAAATGAATGTTGCTGGGCTTGGTGCCTTCTGCAGTGCATTTATAGGGATAGGCAGGAGGATGCTGAGGCTGCTTTAAGAACGCTTCTTTCACATCTTTTTACTGAATGCAAAAGGGAAATGAAGCATCTTGCTGTTTTACATTCAAGGCTTGATTCCTTGAAATGCATGTTTAAAACAATAAATGAAAACATTTTGGTTTGAAGTGGATTTTGTTAATAAGGGATCTGGCAGGGATGAATATTTGTCTTTCTATTTTCCCTCAGAGGCAGCAGTGCTACATATAATGACCTACAATCTGTTTCCATCAAGAGGCTGGTTGTGACAATGACAGAAATAACAAATACAGTGGTAGAGTTTCTGGACATTCACATCATGTCTGAACATCTTTACAAACTGCATGGGAGATGCTGGAGTGACTGAATCAGCAACAGTGTGTTTAGGTATTTTACGAGTAAAGTACTTTGCCCTGTAGAATTTAATTTGAGAACAGTTTGGTTATAACCATTGTTTTAGCAGCTTTACAAATCACTGATAATCTTTCATTTCTTTGAAAATACAGAGCAATGGAGATCTTAAATTAACTCTCTTTCTGTAGTCTTTAAGAAAATATTTTAAATCAGCTTTGCAGAATTTGACCAGAATATTTACCTTAGGTAAAGCCTTAGGCAGATAAAATACAACTTGTACTTTCTGGTTTGCTTTTGTATTAGTATGAGCACTAACTGGGGTGAAAAGCAGACAGGTGAGATTATGCCTATGTAAATTTTAATGAGGAGTATGCAAGACTTCTGTACATTGCTTTCCACTTGCAAGCAGATCTGCTCAGTATCTTTGGGGAAGGATGAGGCAAGGGAAAGGAGGAGGTGAGAGCAAAGGAAGGGGGAAGGTTAGCCTGGTAAATAATTGCACATACTAGGATTTTCTTCAGTTAAGGGTTTAATGTGTTTGGTTGTGTTATGGAGAGCAGGAGTCAGTGACCTTAATTATGGATGATATTCTGCACTGGAAAAGAAAAAAGGTAAGGGTTGCTGCACTTGTAATGTTTGGTCTGAAATGCTTTAGCATTTAAGCCTTTAGATAGTCATCTTGGGTGAAGTGAATGAGAAAAAAGGACTGCCAGGAGCATACTGATAAGGCTTACTTGCCATTAGCTGCAATCTTTGGACTATCTAGCTGCACTAAATATTCTTTATGAGAATGTATTTGAATTGCTCACAGAACTATGTAGCTCATAGCACTTGAACTCCCTTCATTTCCTGGTAGCACACTATTTCACTCTAGAGGCTGTCATGGCATTGCTATGGAAACAACATCGCTGTTTCCAGCATGTGCTCATCTTGAGACTCATCTTGACTAAAATACTCATTTCTCAGTCAGATCAATATAGTCCAGGGTTATCCTGTTTTAATAAAAAATCCCTTCTTCTGTGTCCCAAAAGGGTTAAGCTAATTAGCAAATCACCATAGGGCCTTCTTGCTGTCTAATATATTCTGGTATTTGAGGCATATCTTGGATAGTCAGTTTGTTAGGCACCATATCTTGGGAAAATGAATTTACTTAAGAAGTAAACAAGAAAAAAACAGAAAAACTCAAAATAACATGGTACATTGACAGAGACCAAGTTTATGGCAGCCCACTGTGCATCTGAATGTAGTGCATATATATAGGGCAAATACAGAGCTCTGGGAGCAGCCTAGGCTGGGGGAGATAGCCAGCCTTACAAAATCCCTTTACCTGCTTCAGTGCTAAGTGTGTGAAAGCTAGACTGAAAGCAGATCTGCAGTATTGTCTTATTATTTGTGGAGGAATATATATAAATACATATATATAATGAGATATATATATAGAGAGAGAGAGGAATAATTTATACCCTTGAGTGAGATAAGGCTGTTTGTACAAAAATGCCCAAACCAGGATGAGTGCACAAGCTGTGCGCACAAGGATGCATTTCTGTGCTCTCAAAAGCATGTCTGTACAGAGTGAGAAACTGCTGCCACCCTCATCCACAGCACTGTTTTCCTAGAGAACACACCTTCTGTTTGGGAGATGGCAGACCTTATTTCTCTCTTGAGAGCTCTGTGTAACCCGTGTTAGCACTTCCTATTCTGTCAAGAAGAGTGTGTCAATCTCTATCAGGTATTTAAAAGGTGAATGTTATACCATACAGTCATATTCCAGCTGAGTTGCTACTAGCAACCTTTAGTAGCTTTTCCTCAAATTTGTGTTCTTCTTTTGTTCTTTGCTTCCCAGAGTCTCTCCCTGTCTCCCCCTCCCACATGCATTGTGTCTCTCTCCAGTAAAGGAGAATGAAGGTGCCTGCAAAGCTAAAATCAGGTCTCTAAGTTAGAGGATTGCAGAGGTGCCATGTACACTGATCCCATAGTTTGGAGCTCTCTGATTCTAACGCTTGAGAAATGATTGCTTTGCCTTTCTCATTTAAAGCACTCCTATGTGAACAACCGAAGGCGGGGGAAAAAGCTGTTTTAATAGATTCTGTGTTGATGGGATTCCCTTGCTAGATTCCACTTTTTCAGAATAGGATACTGTCTGTCTAGTAAAAGAATCTTCCACTGTTTGGCAGTGGCTAACCCAAAGATTTTCATATCTGACTTGTAGTCCTTAAGCCTTGTCTTTCCCAAGAATTTTCCATTTATGTTACTCTTTTCTGAAGCAATGGAAAAATTTTTCATGAGAAAAATTACTATAGAGGGAAGTTCATTGCTACCCATTTAGCAACAATTCACAATCTATTTTAGGTTGTTTTAAAGTGATCTGATTCTCAAAGCTCTGCAGAATGGCAGGTTCCATAGACTTTGCCTTTTAACTTTTGGGTTTGAGATCTTTTCAGCTTATTAAAAATAAATTATTTTGAAATTGCTTATGAAACTACAGATACCAAAGCACCTGGGTACTTGAGGATCATTTACACCAGTGTAGTTCAGTAATAACTTTTGCTAAGATGTAATTAACAGATTATCAGCAGGTGTGTAGTACTTATGTAGGTTTTATTCCCAATGCTTATTATTTCTGTGTCAGCAAAGGTATGTATGAGGGGCAAGAGGTCATAAATCATATACTGAGGCTTAGGATAGGAACAAACTCCAACATAAAGCTCCATAAAGTGCTGCTGATGGGATCACAAAAAAATGCTATGTAAGTATGATGGTGTTAAGGGTACTTAAGGGAATTCTTGAAATTGTTAAAAATAGCCCCTTATTTCTGGAAAGATTCTTGTAATTAAGTAAGCAGAAAATATAAGCAATTCAGATAATCTCCAGAACTGGACACATCACTGCAGGTGGAGTCTCACCAGAGTGGAGTAGAGTGGCAGAATCCCCTCCCTTGACCTGCTGCCCACAGTGCTTTGGGTGCAGTCCAGGTCATGGTTGGTTTGGGCTGTGAGTGCATCCAGCCTCTCATCCACCAGCATCCCCAATCCTTCTGGGCAGGGCTGCTCTCCATCCCATCCTCCCCCATACCAGGACTTGCCCTGACCAGCTGCAGACCCTGTACCTGGGGCTGTTAAACCTCATGAGATTCTCGTGGGCTCACTTCTTGAGCTTGTCCAGGTCCCTCTAGATAAGCCCTTGGTCTGTGTTTTTTGCCATGTGTTAGGAAAAATGCAGTAGGGATTCTTTTATTAAAATCACACAATAAATGTTTTTAGAGTCAGTCAGGGGATGACATTAGTAAATAGGTAATGGTAATAGATAAATAGTGTGTGTAACTGGAAGTTGTCATCTTCTCTGAATTGCATAGAATCCCAATAGTAAACACAGCCTTTCAAGAACTCTCAACAGACTCATTTGTAAGAAAAATTCTGTGTGTCCCCAGTGCAAAGTGCCAAGAGAGGACTGCATTTCACTTAAATGACTTTGTCTAGTAGGCATTAGCGTAGATACACATTCTAAAACAAGGCACTGAATTGTCTTCTGCTTCTGTTGAGGTAAAACTACATCCAGTTCAGCTACAATGTTATTTCTGATGTGATCATTATTTAGAATATCTTAATTGATACAACTTTTGAGCTTTTCAGAATAAGAACAGTTGTGTGATTATGTGTGAGCTTGTGCAAATTGCAGTATTTATAACTAATTGTGTAATTCAAACACTGGATAATAATTACAGCAGTAAGGCTGTGTGAGTGGGCACTATAAAGACCTTGCAGATTATTTGTTTTCAAGAAGTGTAGAGAAGTCTCAGCATCTTTTAGGAGATCTCTTAAGCATCTATAAGTGCAGATTTAGGGAGCTCTGAAACCCATGACTAAATCTGCAGAAGTGGTCTTTCAATACTTTGGTTTTGCTTCTTGCCAGAGGACACTTTGTGATCCCTGTCAGAAACAATTGCTTTTAACTATTCTGATTACCTTAGATTGACTCCTATCTTAGGAATTTGACTGTCAGCCAGTCAGAGAGAATTGGATGACAGAGCATGGCTGATAGCCAAAGGAGCAATATCAGAGCTAGTTAAGCAGAGATCAGCACTGAATCCCTGAGTGAGATCCTGCTGGCCATGCAGCTGAAATGTGTATTGCTCAAAAGCAAACAGTGCATGGCTGGAGTGTGATACCAGTGTCACCAGGGCATGGGACAGCATGGTGGAAATATTCCCTATCTAGCCATCCTCCAAAATTAATAAATTGGAATAAATAAAATCTGGCTGTGAAAAAATAATTACAGCTGAGGACTTTGCGTTGTTGGCAATGACTGGTCTCTTCCTTTTTCTGCAGTTGCTTTTCAAGAAGATAATTTAAGGTGATTTGAGTATAGCTATAGACTTGGGATAATTACTGCAGTGTAGATTTATTGTTTAATAGAAATATTAATTTGTTAATTAGAATAAATAATTTTCTTACTTATCACTCCTGTCCATAGACAACTTGAAGTATGTTATTCTTTTAAAGGATTTCTTTATCTAGCCCTCTGTCTTTTCTAATGCAGTTGTCCCCATATAAACACCCATACCTATGATTTCATTTCTGCAGAGGTGAGGAAAAACATAGCCTGAGGCATTAGAATACTCTTGCTCTTTGAAAATGTGTAGTGGATTGTAAAAAGGAAAAAAATTGGCTGGAATTGGAGCAAATTATAAAGAATAGTGTGAAATTCTGAGCTTGTAAAAACCATTTTAGGATTCCTTAATAGTGCATTAAAGAGCACAGCTGGGATTTCACTGAATTCATGTGTTTGTAGAGTGATCGAGGCAATGTGACTCTAGGAGATACTTAAAACTTTACAATGGGTGCAAAGATGTCTTTTCACAGTTCTCCCTGGAGCTAATTGCTTTCCAATTTAATAGGGGCTGTAGCAAACAAGTTACTATTTTGTATCAGGAATGCTCTTTAAAATATCATTATCTCAGCCTTTCTCAAGTCTTTCTCAAGAGACAAAGAGCACTTAATAGAGCTGAGATGAATGTCAGCATCAACCACCAGATTTCCTTTTTCATCCTAGTGGTTTATTCCATTAGAACTTTCTGATGTTATGTGGAATCTGAGATCCTTAGCAGAGGGACTTGGGAACTATGGCAAAGAATATTAAATTACAGATAAAGTGTCACATCGTGGAACTGATCCTCATCTAAGTAGCACTCATATTTTAGTGCAATTTGACTGCAGTCAGTGAAGTTATTCCTGTAGAAATGGGTAACAAGATTCAGTCCAAGATTTATTGTTTTACTAATTTTATTTCTTCAGCTGATGAGTTTTAATCAGTGTGTTGTCGTTGTGGAAGCTTTTAAATTGCATGCTTCTGTTTCCCTCTGGATTAATTTCTCATTGAAGCATTTTGAAAATGAGCCATTCTCTGCTGTCACAGGTGCAGTCGGTGTATCCAACTTGAAAAACGTGTATTACGAATTTATTGAAGTTAGGAAAAAAAAACCATTTACACAGTTCTAGGTACAATTATATGAAAAGATAATGTATAAATAATTTAATCAGCTCTGCCAGAGGGGAGAATTCTCTTAAATGAGTCTAATTATTCTAATTCCCATGTGAGTTTGGACTTGAAATTAACCTTGCAAAGCACAATCTTTCTCAGAGTATTAACATAAAAAAAAGAAAATATACTTGCTTTGCTCATTAGCTAAAAAGTCTTTAGCTTGAAGAGTGCTCATACAAAGACAAATGTCACTCATGTGGTCATCTCAGGTACTGTGTCAAGCTTAAAGTCTGTACCTGGGTGTTCTGTGTGAGCTGTCAGAGCCTGAGACCCTGGAAGCTTTTCTCACTATTGAAAGAGCTGGGACATTCTCATTTTTGCACACATTACTTTATTTTGTGTAGTCATAATACACATTGGAAAGGACTGCATGTGAAATTGCAGTAGTTTGTGCCTTTGGAATAGAAATGCTCTGTGAATAAAGGCTATATTAACTTTCACAAAGTTATAGCACCTGTTTTAATAATGTCTATTTTGGCTGTTGTCATACTGCGTGCTGATGGGCATTTTTCAAAATCCTGTCAAGTGAATTAAGCAACCAGATAATAAGTCCTGCCATAAGATTTTATTCAGGTATCTTATGTAATAAGATATGTAAAAATAAGTTTTATTAGTGTTTTTAAAGTAACTATTTTTCGGAATTATCTGGCTGTTTTTGAAAATAGTTTCATTTCACTACTTCCATAACAAGCATGCAGGGAAGAGAAGAGGTTTATGTTCTGAAAGTCACTTCTACCTAGCTAAAGTTTGCAAAAATATATCATTTATGACTCAAATTGAAAAACCAGTAAAAATATGGAATTATTCCAGCCTACTGTGGTACAAATACTACTGTATTAGGGTTTTCTGAAACATATGAAAGAATAAGGTGCATATTGTGAAAGAAAAATCACCACCAAAATGCTCTAAAGAGTCTATACCCTCCAGCTGGAATTTCTGTATCTGCTTTCTTTTAAGAGACAGATTTTCCTCAGCTGCACGGGATTTTAGTAATTACCAAGAAGAAATTTCTTGATAGGAATTACATGTTAGTATATAGGTTATTTGTTAAAAAAAAAAAAAAAAAGTCGTGGGAAAAAAAAATTTAGATCCCTGTCTATTTTTAAAATGGAGTTTGGGGAATTTTGTATGTCATATTTCTCTGTGCTGCCAGGGATTCTATTCAGTAAACTCAGTAGATCCCTCTCAGTTTTCTGTTAAGCATCTAATGTATTTCAGGAAAGGTTTGTGAACAGTGAGATTATATTGCTTTTGTTTATAAATTATCCTTGCCTTATTAATGTTGAATCACTCTTTTCTTGGAACCTTTGCTGGTATGTAGTACATGATGCCACTTAACCATACCAGGTAGAACAGCACTGCCTAAGAGAATCACACCTGGGGGACTTAATGGGGCTCTTCTGTTAATAATTTATATGTACCTGAGGCTCTTCTGGTATTTGTGTTCCAAGTGTAACATTAAGCATGCCACAGTAGTTTCAGACAAATCATAATCAATTCATATGCAAATATGTGAACTAAATATGACTTTGCAGTCTTTCAGTGACTCAGTGTCTCCAGGTGTGCATTTACAAAGGCAGGTCTGCCTCGGTTGATTCATCCACTTAACTTTTCTTTCAGCTGTGTATATGCAGATAATGATGTCTTTGCTCTTGAAAATTTGAATCTGCATATGGTTGTTGCTAAAGCAGGCATGTGACTGTGTCTGCAGCTGAAAATGCAGGCATTCCATTCAAAAAGACAAGCCAAAAAATCTGCTCCTAAATAAATTAAAAATTTCCAGTATCTACATCTAAATTCATTTTTCTCTAAGTAAATCACTGTTTGCAATGTGTATGAACAGACCTATCTATGATAAAGTTTGGATGTGACCTGAAGCATTTACAATGATCTCTTTCCTAGCAGTGCTACTCTGCAATTCTCTGCTTTAAACACTTAGTCAATGGTTGCAGCTACTCCATAGGCAGTTTCTCTTATGTAGTAGATTTGTTTTTCTGAAACTTGCATGCAGCAAAGTCTGATGTTTACTGAATTTATAGCAGTAAAAGCAATTCCCTGAAATTTTACTAATTACTTTTAAAATGCGTTTGTTCTTTTTTCAAGTAATATTTGTGTAATGGAAATTTCTTGCTACTGTCTCTTTTCATCCTACCAAGACAATAGGAATGCAAAGTAAATCTGATGTTGCAAAAATCAGAATGAGATCTCTGAAATTCAGAGTGAGTCTTTAGACCAGTATTCATTCTGGGAGAAAGTTGCAAAAGACAAATGTAATAATGAGAATAATAGTAATAACCTCTCAAAACCAATTAATCAAGAAGAGAACTGAGTGAATACTCCCATGACTGGACAGCTGCAGGTAGGGAGGAGAGAGACCACTAGATCAGAATCCAGTCTTGCTGACTCTTAAATTAACCTTTGCCAAGCCTTTGCCACTTCCTGCCCCAGGTTCATTTTATGTAAAACATTGGCACTGATACTGATTCTACCCTGCTTTAAACCTATTTAATGGAAAATGTTTCTATACTGCTTTGAACTTCTTGCCATGTATCTCCAATTCCAAATGAAACTTGGAATTCCAGAAGTTTTAGCTTTGGTGCAGAAGTTTGATATTTAGGTTATGTTCTTAACTCTTGTCCCATCATCCTGAGGCACTCTGGTTTCTATCAGCTGACAGACTAATCAGTAACATCTTGGTTCCTTAACACATAGAAAGGGTCTGTTTTTCCACCTTTGTGATCCTCATGTTTTTAAGTGTTATGGTGTTAGAGGGCAGAAATAGAGAGCAAAATTAGGCATAACTCTGGCTGAAGCATTACCTGAGGAGACACAGGCTGTCTTGGGCTGACATCTTTATGCTGAGGATAAATGTGAAGCCATTGCCCAAGGAGCATCATTCCAGCATGCAGACCCCTGATTGCCCACACTGTATGAAAGTGCACTGCCAATGATACAGGAGGATGTACTGAATATATCATCCTGGCTCTGGATGAGCTAGATCTCAACCTAAAAGTTTCCAACTCCGGTATGATATCTGAAGAAACACTGTTATAAATAACATGGAGTTAAAAATAGAATTGAGCAGACATTGTACAACTTAGTATGGATCAATATCTTGCATTAACAGGTATTAGGTTCAAGGCAGCTGGGAGGAGCACACACTTAAGCAGTTCCTGCCTTTGTGGTCCAGAAGAGTCAAATAATACAGAAAATGTAATTGCAGCTCTCTGGGCTTCTAATAAAATCCATATAGTACATGCTTTTAGTGGAGCACTGAGCAAGTACTGTGCAATGGAAAACATTGACACTGTGGCTATTAGGAGCACTTGGAATATAAATACTCTCTTTGCCTAAGGTAAAACACTGGAGTTTGAAGAAAAGGTCACATCTATTAACCTATTGACAGTTTTCAGGACCCCTTGACTCTTGGACAACAGGCCTGAAATACAGAGCTTGAGAAGCTGGACCCTATCCAATGCTGTCCATACTGACAAGTTATGCCTATTGTAGAATTGTTATTCAACAGTGAGAACATACAGTTTATCTGTAAAAAAAATGGGAAGAAAGGAGTGAGCTGGTGGTTATTTAAAAGTTTGGGCTTGCTTCTTTCGTTGATAATAAGATTGATGCAATCACATCACGATGTTGTCAAGCACACTGAGGCCTCATGTACCCAGCCTGGAAGAAAACTGGAGCCATTTGGAATTCTTTTATCTACTGGCACATGGTGTAGGAATGATATAACCATCATGTAGGAAGTGTAAAACTGGTAGAGCTTGATTTGTAGGCATCACAGTTCCCTCTTTGTAATGAAAATAGTGTGCACTAAATGACTAGCAGGGGAAACCACTCAGAGAAATGCTTATATTAAAAGTGTAGAGCCTCAGCAGGACCACAGTAATCAATTACTCTAAACTGAAGCCCTGGCAGCTTCCCATGAATTGCTATTGATTTCAACTACTAGTCGGTGCATCTTTCTAGGGCTAAGCTGAAATGTAGGTGTGAGATGCAGACAAAATTAGTAACCTGAACAAACCTCTGTGGAAAACACAGGGAACAGCCAGGTTTGGTAAGATATGTTATGCTGAAGGTTATTTTTTGAAAGTGCTTAAATTTGCAGAAACCTAAGTCCCACGCAGGGATAAAAATGAAGTGTCATATCAGCATATATTGAAATAAGAAAGATGAGAATTTTGTTTTTCTTGTGAAATTATTATGGAAAATTTTGTCTGGCTTTCTAAAGAAAGCCTCTCCTCCTCCACTGCAGTTGAGTTAAAGGGGGGAGGGAGCAAGTAATTTTTTTTTCTCAAGCCTTCTTCTGACCATGAAAACGATTTCTTTCTTGCAGTGAACCCACAAGTAATTTAGAATTATTCCAAAATAATGATAGAAGATTCAGTCCTTTATATATCGTAGCTTGTGAGCTACAAATTTGTTCTCTACAAAATTCAGTTTCTTGTTGAATTCCTTGATGGTTTCAGGAGGATGAAGCAACTGTTTCTTTATGCATACTGTTTACTTCAAAGGGAATTTAATCTGTTTTGAGGAGGCTGCTATGTTTCCATTATCATACAAGGAAACTTATTCTGGGACCTTTTTTGCTCAGCAGGAACCCAGTGTATTTTCCACATTCTCATTATACATGTTTTGGCATGAGCATAAAGCAGGCATGCTCATTTTTATTCTAGCTGATCAAGAGAAGAAGTCTGATTAATATGAATTTTGGATCAAGGTGAGGGTCAACTTTGTAACCTGCAATAAAAGGAACTTTCTGGAGTGACTTCTCCCAGAGGGGAATATTTCTGTTAGATCAGTGGCCCAGAGGCAATGGAACAAATTTTCTTCCTCCTGTTATCCTCATTTTGCTATCAGCTGCACAGCAGCAGCACACAACACTGGATTGGAACTAAACATACCATATAGCTGAATCGTGTACTCAGATCACATTCCTCACACTGCATATCATTGCAGCTTGTTAATCATGCCTTCCCTTCTGTTCTTTCCTCCTTCCTTTCTTAGGGTTTTTCTTCTCTCCCTCAGATCTTTCCCTAAAGCCTCCTCAGAGCCAGGCCTTGCCCTGCTCAGCCTCTTTTGTTTTATTTCTGTTCTTGAGTAGTCTGGGGAAGGCAGCGTAGATGCTCAGCCAGAGTTAAGGTTACATTGCTTTGTTGCCTTTCCCAAAATTGCCTTTCCTGGTCTTGTAGCTCTACTAACCCAACTGTGAGAACGTCATCTCTCACCACTCTAGTTGCCAAGTGTACTTGGCCTTTTTATTTCCATTTTGCTGTGGAGACCATCTCTAAAGTCTGCTGGCCTCTTCATAGCTTTATCCTGTTTCATGGAGCCGAGCAGTGGAGAACAGGTCTGGTGTGCAAGACAGCAAATAGTTAAGGGAGAAGGACCTGTTCTATATTTTGCAAGCAAAAAGATATTTTCTATTGCTTATTTTAATATTAATTAATTAAAAGACTGCCATATATTCTGCAATGTATTCTAGCCCATCGCTGGGAAGGTGCAAGTTCAACCTCCCCTTAGTGCAGCTTTCTTCTACCAGGGATTGAAATGCCCTGTTCTTGTCGAGCATGTGTGGGAGTCAAAGCAATATGAACATATTTTTCATTTTCTTAGGCAAAATCTCTGCCTTGTTAGGGCACAGAAACACTGCCTTTTTTAGGACTACAGAATTGCCAGTGATGAACTGAACTCCCTGTTCTTTCTGTCTTAGATGCCTTTGGTCCCAGGTGTTTTTTCCACACTCTGGAAATGAAGCAGATCATGTGGTGCAAGAGTCAGGTGTGACTGGTATTTCAGAGGTGGGTGCAGTGGAGAAGAAGGACCATGCCCCACTCCTGACAGCCCTCCACAAGGTCTGATTGCAGGGGAAGGCAGTGGTGAAGGAGACAACTACAGATTTGTGCTATCACCATAGTTTTCTCCTTAGCAGTGGAATTTTCATTTAATCAATTTCTGCCAGATTCCCTCTGTTTCATGCTGTTCAAGTTCACCAAAGGCCCTGTTTCCACAGCACACTGTCTGGTCCAGTTTTTTTAAATTTTATTATTTTTTCCTGCCAAGCAATGCTGTGCTTAAAAGGAAGAAAAGACACAAAGGGAAGACAGAAAAATAGAAATGAAAAATGTCTCATGGGAGATGCTTGCCCTTACCATGTCATGCTAGTTTAAATACAGTTCCCACACATCACATGTCAAGCTGTACTTGATTGTTTTCAAATAGACGGCAAAAATCATGAGAGGAGGAAAATGTTCTTTTGTGTGACATATTCTTCTTTTGATATATTGGGTTCTGTAGCTGTCAAAACAAAGGCTGTTTTTCCATCTATTATTACAAATGCATTTGGGCTAAATCTCATCTGCAACTCTCTAGTCCCTTGGTTGTTTACTTCAATACTGTGTTAGTGTTTTAATTTTTCTAAATCTAGTGAAATGATGAATTTTCATTTCTGCTATGATCCTCAGTAGGCAAATGAGATTCTTTCTCAGTGGAGATTTAGATCAAGTCTGGAAATGCAATATGTTTCAAGTATTTTCAGCTTTTCTGGCAGGAGGATGGAATATTTAATTTCATTATTTGGCATAGGTTTATTCATTTTGCACAATGAAAGGAAATTCATCAATAGTGTCTTCAGCATCCAGAAAAATGATACCTACCATGACTGTTTCATATATTCCATTTATATTTTATATCTTTCTTATCACTCAGCAATTATTAATCTCTCTGCTGAGAGGTGAAATTCTTCTATTGAGTAACCATAATTTCTCTGAACTCCACAAAGCAATTCAGTCCCTGAAAGCAATTGCTTTTACTTAAAGGTGTTTCTTGAGACAAATTCACCAAATACACATAACTGAATAAAGGTGAGTTTTTTTTTCTGTTGATATTCAGGATTATTTAGTGATGCTTTCTTTATAAAAGAGCTAAATCAATGTTTCTACATCTTAACATTCATTGCACTTTTATTAATCATGATGGATTCTTGGAGATGGATGCAAATGCGATAGTACAAATAAGTAGGAATGCAGTTAAAATGCAACATTAATTCATTCCCAGTTGTTATTAAATGTCACAAGATATTAATAGTTTTGCTGATATTTTCCTTTCTAAACCTCATGGGGGGAAAAAAGGAAAAATACCCAAACCACAACAGTGTGATGTATGCACAGTCATCAAGATAATTATCTCTGAATCTTTTGTACTATTTCACTGTAGTGTTCCAGACCTCTATTTTTGGGAAAGATCAAAGTATGGAGTGTAAAGGTGATGATAGACTGTATCCCATTCCCACAGAAATCAATCAAAGGTCTTTGATTGGTCTTCCATTTGTGAAGTGGTCACAGTGGGAGCAGAAACAGGCTCAATGCCGTGATATATGATTTCTCTCACCATCAATAAAGCAGATTTTCTCATTTATCTTATCCTCTGAGATGTTTAAATTTTGCACGTCAGCTGATTCAAATTTTATGTTCAGGGAATCCAGGCACCAAGATGATTTGTGTTTAGGGCACCTCACAGGGACTCAGTAGATCTGGGTTTGTTCTGTCATGCATTTCCCATGTGATCTTATGCAAATCCTTTATTGCTTCTCACACAAACTCATCAGTAAAATAGGGGAATGTTCCCCTTCTTGTTCGAAGGATTTGTTAACATTTGGATGGCTTATCTGTAGCAGATTGCTGAGGGCCATGTGAAAATGCACAATCTTATTTAAATGTACTGCTTTACATACATCCTTACTTTATTTTATGCTTGTGTATCTATTGCTTTCTTCCAGCCCCCTCATGTGACTCTCATTCTTTTCTCTGTGAGCAATTTTTCACAGACTGGCCTTCTTCTCCAAACACAGGCTCAGTGTGGGTCCAGGTTTTAAGGCAGGTAATGTGTACAAGTGGAGATAGAAGTGAGTTACACTTCATGTGGGTAATCTTTGGTGATCCAAAGTTTGTGCTTGGGAAACTAGATATTTGATATATTTTTATTCCAGATAATGTTCACTTAAATGATTCTCAGTCACAGAAATTCAGAAATTCATAGTAATTTTGGTGGTGGGCATCATTTATATAAAAACCTAAGAAGGCTGTTTCAGACACTTCTTTTTAAATATTCAAATAGCAAACCTAATACAGTGAGTAATTACAGAGTGTAATTTTTTAAAAGGAAATTGTATTAGTATATATTCACCTAAAATTATCTGCATAAATACTTTTGTGTTTGCCATGTGTGCCGTTGTAAAAAAAAAAAAAAAAAAACAAAGAAAAAATATACTTTTTTTCTTTTTTCTCTTTTACCTTAACCTACATATATTTTTTAGTTTCAGTTGCATAACCATAAAAGCCAGTGAGCCTTACTGGAGTGAGCAGATCTGAGCTGTGCATTGTTCCCTCTCAGTCAGCATTATCTGGGATAGAGCAGCAGTTTCAATAGCAAGTGCAGGATACAGCTGCCTGCTCCCTATTAGTTTCAATGAAGAATTGAAGTGAGAATTCTATGTCCCTGCAATGCTCTTTCTTTGATGTCTTTGCACAGCATGGATAAATGGTGACCTGCCAGTGGCATCTGCAGTAAAGCCCTGCAAACTTTGAGTTTTACATTGCTCTTTGGGTTTGGTGTAAGTGGGCCAGGTATGGAAATTTAAAACTGTGCTACTACCAAACAAATGAGTATATCTTTAAAAGCATGACATGTGTGTACATTTGCATGCTTCCTTCAAGTCAGAGTCGTGGTTTACCTGCAGAAAACTGCATTTTCCTTGATGAAACTTGCATTCAGACATTGTAGATATAAAGCCAGCCAATATGGAGGACCTGACAGAAGTGATTACAGCCTCTGAGTTCCATCCCCACCACTGCAATCTCTTTGTCTACAGCAGCAGCAAAGGATCCCTGAGACTCTGCGACATGCGGGCGTCGGCTCTCTGTGACAAACATTCCAAGCGTAAGTCCTGGCTCCATCGGGCCCCAGGTGTCATTAGAGTCTCACTGTTCACAGGCACCACGTGGATGGGTGCATGCCCCAGTGTATTAGTTTCTCACTTGCAGGCACATTTGAAAAGAAAACAGCAAAATATTTTTTTTTCACCTATGCAAGTATTAGCTGTGAACCTGGTGACAGACTGTGACTTGTTGTGAACCCTTACGGTTCTTATTGGTCAGTGAAGAACCCAGAACTCTGGTGAAAGAGAGAGGATTCCTAACAAATTAAAGAGGATGAGAGAGTATTTAAGTAGATGGTTTTAATACACAAGTACTGAATGCTGCAGCAAGTAAATTTTAATTGTCAGATGGCTTTCAAATTTTGAATCTGTTTCCTGGATTAGGAAATCTCAGTACCCTTCCTAAAAATGTAATCCAGCATTTCCTGTATGTAGTTTTTCAATATTATGTCTTAACAGACTCATAGGAAATTCAATAAGTAATTGGGGCGGAGGGGTAGGAAGGAAAGAAACGAAAATTGTGTTGATATAGAAGCTGTCATCAGTCCTACATGGTTTTATGTAGCCTGTGAAATTTTGACATGAACCACCAAATCATGATAGTTCATCTCTAAAATGTACATAAGAAGAAGGAAGTAAAATTTTAAAGCATGTGACTATCTTTGTTCTCAAAGTAAAAGTTGAAGAAAAATGCATGTTTATATTGTCTTACTATCAGCTCTTTATGGTCTAGAGAAGACAGACTGTGGTTCATTCACCAGTAACGTGGCCAGCCTGGGCACTTTGCCTTGTGCAAACCACCTGTCTGTTCCTAATCTGACAATGCCCAAAGGCATCCTGTGGGTGGTGGCTGAGAAGCTGAGAACCTCCAGAATGAGCTGTGGAGGTTCTGCCTTAGTCACCTTTGGGACGAGGGCTCTTCCAGGACACCTCCATCCCACAGAACTGGGTCATCAGTTTCTTTTGTGATGCTGAAACATTGGAAGGAAATTCGAGAGAAATTCTTTTAGTACCCGAGCACATAAGAGGTTTTTATGCCATTTAGTGCCCACTTGTACCTGTTGGAGATGGGCAGATCTTATTAGTAGGGGCAAGAGGGAAGGAAAAAAGCATGTGAAGATTTAAATGAGGCATAAGTGGTACACAGATTTCATGCATATGCTATTTTTAAAACTGAAGTGAATTTAGTAAAAAGCCTGTGACTAGGCCTTTTGACTGCAAGGAGAAATGCACATGCTCAGAACCTCTTAGAATGTGGTATCCAATTATAAAAAATAACCTTCAAGGACAATTTCCCAAGCAGAGAAGTGTTTTACCTTTGTTAGCTGTATCTCCTTGTACTTGTAGGGGGAATTCAATACCATGAAGTGAAATGTAAGCATGACACAGTCTGACACAATGCTGTGAGTTATCCTGTCCCACTTAATTGCTTTGTTCTGTAATACTTCCATTTCTTCCTGCTAATAAGGCTTCCATGCCCATGTAAGCCAATGCCAAATGCCAATCAGAACTTATTAAAGCCACAATGCAGCAATGCTGGATGAAAGAAGGCATTTTATGTGAGAAGGGAGAGCAAGGTCTAATGGTCATTGATTAAACCCCATTTTCCAGATCTGTGAGTTAGAAAATAGCCATTTAATGTAGCATTGCTGCACTGAAGTCAAGTCAAGCTCATTGAGAATCTGAGTGGGTACAGTACAAAACTGATACAGCAATGGTAGAACTTCAAAGTTTTAAAAGGAGTAGGCCCATGTACTGCTAATTGGAGTGGTTTCAGTGTAGCTCTCGGAGACAAGCAAAGTGAATTATATACAGCCCACAGCAGCCTAAAAGGATATACCAAAAATAGTCTGCAAAATCTAGTTATTTTTGTCTCTCTGGTGCCTTGACTGTGCATCTGATTCCTCTTTACAGCTGCTGAATTTACAGCTGGTGCATATGAATGATCAGTACCTCCTCTCCTAGCTTGCCTTGTCTTTCAGTCTTTCCTCTGACTTCACTTTTCAAGCCAAACACCACGACTGGAGTTGCTGTTCCCCCTCATGTTGTGCCATGCAGCCCTGCTTTCTCAGCACAGTCTAGTATCACTGTGTGCTGTATTTCAGATGCAGTTCCAAGATTGTAATGGATTTACATATTTTTAGGGATGAAAGGTACAAACAAAATACCTGGATAGTGAGCATATCTTGTGTACTTTTGCATTTACTCCTTTTCCCTTTATTTATTCAAATCTCTGTAGCTCTCATAAAGTCCCAATGCAGCTCTTGGGGGAAGAGCCCTTCCATTTGTACAGGTTTAGAGAGTGCCATGAATAATTACAGTGCCATACTGTAAAAATAAATTACATATTAATATCTGTAGTGTAAGTCAACCAACACAGGGATGTTAATAAATTATAATGTCTTGAAGACTGCTGATTTTCTAAGCTTAGTGGCAGAATCTCTCTTTTCAGCATTAGTGACAGCAGCACTACAAGGTTTCCCTTATAAATCCTCATGGCTTTGACATGGAAAAGATGAGACTTCTTCCATCTGTACTCATCCTTGATGCCTATGCTGAGATTTAATAGCAAGCTGCCAATTTGTATGAGGAGTTGTAATGGGGATATCTGTCCCCTAGAAAAATTATCTCAGACCACCAAATCTATTTATAAGGCATTGAAAGAATATTAGGTCAGTAGCTGAATTTTAAATGGTCATTGAGATACTGATAAGGTGTGATAAAATGTGTTGTGTCTCTAATAGAGGACCTGAAACTGCTTCTTACAACAGCTCTGTAACAGATTGTGCAGTGCTGAGTGAGGATCCCGAGAAAATCTTATGTAGCCATTGCAAATGTGTATCAGGGAAAGACCCCTCTCTAACCACAGAGCAGCTACATTCATAATGCTGTTCCATGTTGTTAGCAGATTTTGCAAGTAGTGGGAGAGGATGCCATCAAAAATGTTCTGGAGAGGAGGTGCCAAAGAAATGAACACCCCTGCTTGGTTAGAACATTAGAGGAGTGGGACTGAGGAAAGTGTTCTTGCAGTCCACAGTGTTATAGGTAAAGATTAAAAACATTTATGAAAGGCAGACTCGAGCAGCAACAAATAGGGAATTAATGTAAATAATATGGGACCTTTCACCTAAATAGTGTACTTGCCAAGGCACCCAAAGATTGCCTTTGAGATGTCATCAGGCAACATGCATGGCAGTGCAGTGTAGAAAAAAGACAGTATATGGAAATCTGTGACAGCAGCAAAAGTATCACTGTTAGAGCAGTCAGCTGGGAACATTGAAGGAATAAAATAATTAATCCCCACCTCAAATTCCAAATAGTGCCCAATTTGGTTTTTATTTTTTTATTGCTAATATTATGTTCAATGATCCTCATAAATGTGCATGGAGTTAACATCATTCTTCCAAAACAGCTTGTAGGCTGGATGGGTACAGCTGTTTCAAAAAAATCACAGAATACAGCAGTCAGCTAAAGAAAACTGAGCTTGAGCATGTGAAGTCAGAAAAAAATAAAGCACTTTTTCAGTAGTTCATCAGAATTATTAAAATCATTATTAAATGGTAAATACAAACTGTATAGTTATGCAGTATGGAAATTTAGGCCACTCAAGAGTATAACTCCTATTGATATTTCATGTAATATCCTTGGCATCTTATATTCATTGCATACTTCAGAAGCTGTAGTAATTTATTTAAATTCTGTATGTTGCTTTAAGGGTTTTTTAGTATTAATTTCTTAATATGTATTTGTAGACTGAAACCCTATTTCTAATTATCCATTACCCATGTGCAAAGTTTACAGCAAAATGCTTCAAGGAAAGAGGAGCTGCAGTTTCCAGTTTATTGCTCTATGTGCCACAGTGAGCTTAAAAACAAAAATATTTGGGTTGTGTAGCATTAGCCTCTGTCACCATGAGTTGGTGCTTCTTCTCAAGCTCTGGGTCTGTAGCACGAGCTGCTTGGAGCCCTCCTCCCTTGACCAAGGAAACATTTGTAGGTGTCAGGCAATCCCAAGAGCTTGCCCTGGGCTCTCCCTGAGTGCAGCAAAGGCTCTCAGCTGGTGCATCCCAGCCCCTCTGGGTTGGACAGTCAGCATCTTAAAAGTATTAAATGGTTTTTGGAGCTGTGCAGAGTGAATTCCAGGTTTGGTTTGGGACTCAGAGATGCCACCCAAAGATCAGGGGAGTGGTTTTTCCATTGAGAATCCTTTTCCACATTTTTATTTGAAAGCCAGGCCTGAAAGAAGTGCCAGCCTTTTCCCAAGGATAAATGCCACAGTCCTGTCAGTCAGGACTCAATTGGGCTGTCTGCTGGGCTTTTTTGAGATTACCTTTGATTTTAAAGAATTCAGAATCATGGAAGCAGCCAAGACACAAACCAAGGATAACCTACTTAAACATGTTGAATTTTTAAAATTAAATTAATTACATTTACCAGTTGTTTAAAACAGGTTGGAATTTCAGACAAGACACCTTTCAGGCCTCTGCCTGAATATGGATTATCTTTCATTTACAACAGAGAAACAAGCAGATGCACAAAAAAGCCTGTGACAGACTATCCCTGCTGGATTTGCTAATTAATATTGACCTTTCCAAATGAATGATGCTTATTGTCTGACTGAAAAAGTGACAACTTGTTTTTCTTCTGTGCAAGCTTAACATCTAAAATAGGCTTTTTATTTCTGCATCTGGTCTCATGTCAGGCTATGATCTGAGAGAGAGGCAGTCACCACTCTCCCTTTGGGCACAGAGAGGGCCCTGTCAAAGTGATGTCCACTTCAGGCAAAATCTGCAAGGTTTCATGTGACAGGAGTGAAACTTAACTGAGCTTCTGAAATTATTCCACCCCGTGCCTGATGAAGGCTTGCTCTCCTTACACTAATTCTGGGTTTGTTTTGAAGCATCCACTACAAAGGCATACATGCATTGCTGATTTTGTATCCCCAATGAAACATGTGCCTATATCCTGATAATTTTATAATTAGGACTGTCACTAAAGGTCTGTTAGTACAATTTCATGCATGCTAAACTAGATCCTGGAATGGATACTTCCTTGTGCAGGAATCCCAGTGAAATTTGGTAACAGATTGCCTTTAGCATGGGCTCCAAAGCTTCCATTCTGCTCAGTTTGGATGAATGTATAATAAAGACATTTAAAACACGGCTAATGAAAATTCAAAAATGTTTCTACAGAATTGCAATTATGTCTATATAGTGTTTCCTCCAGTTGTGCAAGATATATTAAAATTAAATCTGTGAAAGAAAAAAACTGATTTATATACTTCTAGCTATCAAATACTAGGAGGAAAGAGAAAAGCCTGAAGCAATGGTAAATGATTTATGATTGAAGAGGTGTTTCATTAACCCCATCTCCCCCAGCCACACAGAGATAAAGCAAATAATTGCTGTAAGATTGATTTAATTATTCAGTCTATTAGAATTCCTGTCTTGTTTGCTTAATTTTTTTAATAGCAACAAATACTGCTTTTTAATGTCTCATGAAACCAGCTTTCAAGAGCTTATTTCACTGGGAGAGAAAAAATACACTTATCACTAATCTTATATATCAAGATCAGAAGACTCCACATCAGTTTGGCTGTAGAGCAGGAGTAGTTTTATGTCCCATTAACTCCTTGGGGTTGTTCACTACACTTGGCATTAAACATGCACATAAGTCTTTGTGAGACTGAGCTTTAAAGAGGCTTGATCTTCTAGGCTGGCTTTGTGTTTTTTCTACTCCTCTTCTCTCTTCAGCACCATTTCTCTTTATTAACAAACTCACTGGCAAAGTTATATTAATCTAAGCAACTCTGTAGTGCAGCTCCCACCCACTGATCTTTAGCTATTGATCTGGCTTTGCCTTTCAGCCCTAATGCACCCTCCCTTGTGGTTTGTGACAAGCTGCAGCAACTCAGTGCAGATGGTAAAACAGATTCTTAAATATTGATTTGAGGCTCCACTTTTAAATGCCATGCTCTCTAGAGGTATTGATGAGAAGCCTGGTTTTAATACTGGGTCATTGGATAAAGGAATGCTGTATGGTAGGTGAAATTTCAGCCTCGTGGTGTGGAGGTAGGGTCAGAAATTTTCTTTGTGTAAAAGAAGGAAAATTAAATGTGTTAGTGACCAGGGCATAAAGAGGTGCCCTCTGAATTACATAAAAGCAAGTAGAAATTTAAAATATAAAAAGATACTTCTTTTTAGTTTAAAGCAGGATAAACAGCTACAGGCTATGGTAATGTAAGATGTTAAACAAATGTGTCTCACAAAATAATTGTATTTTAGATTGCTTTTGAAAGCAGATTCAAAAACTCCCTCTCATGTATAACCATATTAATCAGTGTAGACCAAGAAGGCAAGATTGTCACATTAGCAGAATATTCTATTATTGAAAGAGAATTTCCAAGGGAGATGAATGTATGAGTGGATTGGCTTAATATAAAACAATAAAACATTCAGAGATAGTGAAAGATAGAGTAAATAATAATGGTAAATCATATTATTATCATGAATAATGAAGCTAAAAGGTATAAAGAGACCATAGATTTCAATGGGAGCTTGCAGTTGGGCTTGATTCACTTAGAATGAACTGAGGGACTCTTTTGTATTAAACCCTAAGATAGATTTTAAACAGTGCATAAAAATGACACCTAGGCAGACCAGAGGTTTTTCTAACCTATTGTTCTGGCTCTGATATTGGCAGTGGCAACATCAACAGCAAATGTAAGAACAGACCAAGTGTATAATCTCCATGTACAAATTCCAATTTGCAGCTGGAAACTTGAGGTTCAGGGACTTTAGTGGAATGAGCTTACTGCATTCAACAATACTGAAATGGATGTTTGGGTTTTTTTCTTTCTTTTAGTTGTGCAATTGTGCAGCTTTTGGACCTGTGTGGTTTTTTTGCCATTCACAATAACTTTCAGTAAGGTCTTTAGTAGCTTAATTAGGTATAGTGTGAAGGACCATCTTCTCTCTGCTTACCCTGTCCCAGTTTCACATGGTGACCTCTACCTGAAGATTGGAAGAGACAGTGTACAGAGGGAGCTGTCATTCCCTATTCATCCTTTCCATGCCACTCTTAATTACAATCTCCTCAGTCTTTCCTAGGTTGAGAGAACCCAGCCTATTTAGCCATTTCTTGCATGGAAGCAATTTGGTACTTCTGGTCATTTTTATTGCCCATTCTTATGTCTTCTTGAGATGTCTACCACATCAGAGATAAGCCCAGAACTATGCTTAGCTCAAGATGTAGCATTTCTTGAATTAAATGGCACCAAAAAAAATGCTTTTTGTGCTGAACATTAGTAACAAGTGTCATGTACTTAAAAAAAAATAAAAAAGGAAAAGAATATTAATATTTTCATACAAGTTCAAATGAAATTTAGTTTACATTTTTTATGCTAAATGATGAAATATATATGATAAAGCAAATCACAGCTGACCTGGGAATAGTGCTAATTTATTAATATTAGAGTATAGTTAAATAATTTGTTATTTTGGTTACAATTTTTAATTTGTCATCTATTAGAAAGCATATTGGTTCTTGCTCCTTTTGCTTCTGTGGCTAGTCTGTCAAGACCAGTGAAATCCCATACATTTCAAAGTACTGTTTTCCAGTATATTCTAATCAGATATTGCAGCCATTTTCATTTGGGATCTGGATAAATAGAGACTCAGTTTAAATGATAAATTATTTGGCCTGGCACTGAACCCATTTTGTGTGTTTATGAAATTAAAGTCCAGTGAGGGATTACCTGATCCACCACTGGTATTTCCAGTTCTAGTTTGAAATTCACCTATTATTTGTGTACCACTGTAAGCCAGAGGTTTATCTGTAATAAGTTCTTAGTTCAGTCTAGCTGCAGAATGTTTACTTGCTTATATAATAAAAATGAAAAATTGTTTTGCCCATGATATTCCACCAACTTTGTTGGCCCTGGTCTCCATGGTCCTCTCCCTCTCAGTAACCACACTGCCTCTGTTCTCACTGTTGCCAGAGCTGTTTCCATCCCTTTGTAGCTGTGACCCTTGAACAGGAGCTGGATGATTTTCTACATCCATTAGCTGTCTTGCTATATGGTGCTATAAATAATCCTATAAATGCTATATATTTTATAATGCTATAAAATCAGAAATTTCCAGAACAGGATACAAATTATAAACAGCACCCTCTTGAAAAAAAACCAAACCAAAACAAAAACCAAAAAGCAACAACCCAAAACCTTTAATAAGTTATTATTTGTTCATAAGTAGAAAGAAATAGAGGGAATGAGTCTTCAAAGCTGTTTATAATTTTATCCTATGACTGATGGAATTTCTTACAAAATCTGTGGAGCAGATTTTTCTTCAAGTTGTCCTCTTGTGATGATTTCAGGAGGAATACAGAATTTTGTATACTACATCAGATGATGACACTGCACTCACCATATAAGACACTTTTAGCATTATTTTTAATATTTTTTAAAGTTCACTTATCCCAGAATTTACATCCTGCAACAATTAAAGCTTTGCCCAGCTACTCGTTTAGAATTGAACTTGAAAATTTATTTGGGTTAGATTTTGTTTTGCTTTATTGGGTGTATCTTTTTCAATAAACAAAGTTTCAAGTATGTGGAACCAGGCCCATATTAATGAGAAGTTGAGGTGGCAGCACCTCTGACCCCTAGAGTGCAGATGAGAGCCACAAAGTGTTAGTGCACCACGCTTCTTTTGGCTACTGCCTGAAGCACCTGCTTTCTTTTGGAGGGAAGCTGTGAGATGAAACTTTCCACCTACTCTTGCTGTTACTGGCCATTTTATTTTTTTAACTTTAGTTACCTGCCTGTATTTCTGCATATAAACACACACATTAGAGATGCCTTTCCTATCCACTGGAAAAGGAAAATCTCCATTCTGCATTAGTCAGAGAAATTCACAAGGAAACAAGGATATTTTTTATGAGGGATAAGAGTTTGTTTTTCAGCAGATGGTACTTCCTTTTAAGAAACAGCATATTTTTATGCTTCAGATTTTCTCCAGGATTCAGGAAAACAGCGCTCTGGCAAGTATCCTTCAATGAACCCATCCTTCTCTGCAAAGTCTGGACTTCTCTGAGAAGCTACTGTGGTTTTTAACTTGTGAGCTGTGCAGAAAGGAATTGAGTATTTTTATTTTCCTGAGCAGACTCCCCAGTTTACCCATGTATGTGATGGTGGCATAAGGGGCAGGAACAGTGTCTTCCTGGCAGACTCTCTTTAAGCACTGGCTGTACTCAGAGCTGTGCTCTGCTTTCCTCTGTAATCTCATGGTATTTCTCCATGCCAGAGTCCTGTCATCAAGGTCACATTTAAGTCTGAGCAAGTGTCACCTGAGAACTCAGTACATCACATCATTTGTGATTCCTAAGTTCATTAGGTAGTTGGACAGGTAACTTTCTATCCTTCATGTAATTAGCACTGTGACCATTATCAGGAGCAGCAGTAATGAAAGTTAAATACCCTTTTTTATGGCAATTGTTTTTTATTAAGAAATTAATGATGAAATTAATTAAAGAATATAATAGAATCTGTAATCAAATGGCAGTAAAATTCAGATCTAACAAGATTTCGATGCAGATAAATAAGCCAGATCTGAAATCTTGCATTTCAGGTACTGATTGCTCCTGGGTGCAAGAGCTGCCTCCAAAAGATAAATCTTAACAGTAATAAAGAGAAAACATCATTTGGAAAACAGGGGCTAGACTCATGTTTTTTTCCTATCTGCTTGGAGAGGTCAGAGCTGGATTTGAATTGCTTGCCTGAAGTCCAAGTCACAAGGCTATCACTTCACTGCTGTTCTGTCTCCAGTTACCCCACTTGTGTTAGGCAAACTGAGGGGGGATATTGTGCTTTTTTGCACTATGTGCATAACCTTATGTTGATGCTAAACCAGAAATAGCCAAGTCCCTAGAACACTCTCTCACCTTCATTTCCTGAGGCTAGTGCCCTGTGCTGGTTGCTCAGGCAGATGCTGGTAGGTGCTTTCTCTTCTTTTCACTGGGAGCTGTTCCTTAATTTCCTGTAACAATTTTCCCGTGTTGGTTATGCTGACTAGACGACCTATCTCCAAAGACTTGCTGCTACTAAAATTTCTACTGCTATCTTTCTTTCTGTAGTGATATGAGTCTTTCATGCCTCTGCTAGTTCCACAGTTAATTAATCTAAGTCTTTCTAATACTTAATACAGTAAGCACAGAAAAGCAATAAATGGGGCAGATAAAGAATGAAAAGGTTTAATCTCATTAATTAACAAAATGCAGAATATTCAGGTACAAATATCACTCCTCTTCTAATCACTGGGAGCTGGATGAGCCCCAAAGAGCCAAGAAAATATATCTTAGCTATAAATGAAGGTGTAGTTCAGTTAGAGTGGGTTTTGGTTTTTTCTTTCCTGGTTTTAATAGAAGCTTCACATCATAATTAGGAGGATGAAATTCCTGCCAGCCAAGTCTATAGTTTGGACAGATTAAAGGGAAGAGGTATGAGAAATGATAATTGCTTTGTGCTCATCAGACTTCTCTTGAAAATCTGACAGGATAATTACAAAATACCTGCTTTGCACAATGTCTAGGCAAAATTTTCAAGAGCTATTTAAAGTTGTTCATTTACAGTCTA